>CP142453.1:49260000-54060000 GCA_038049695.1 Cinnamomum chago | reverse complement strand
TAAAGGACTGCTGGAGTTGCTGCCAACTCGAAATGGACCATTCCGAGAGCGCACAGAACCACTTCAGGGGGAGGTCACCCAAACTGGAGGAAAAGACTCGACAGTTCAGATGGCCCTCGTCTCCCCAGACAAACATCCTCTGGGAGAAGTGCCTGAGATGTGTACCCGAGTCCGAGGTCCCGTCATAAGTGACGAACCTCGGGACGGTGTACTTCTTTGGTAGGGGGTACTTCCTGATATCGCGAGAAAAAGGAGACGCGCCGAGATCGATGGGGTCGCAGCAAACATCCTTTTGGTCTCGGCCGAGATCAGCCACCTCCAGATTGCGCTGGACCGTTTCCCTTATGCGCGCGTCCAACCACTCCTGATCATGGTACCTACTATCCGGAATGGTTTCTTATGCCTTCCTCGAGTAGCTATGGCTGGCACTCGAGCCTTCGTCTCGAGTTCGGTCGATCCTTCTCTTATTCAGATGGTCCTTCAAGTCCTTCTCAGGGGAGTCGGGGCGCCTGTCACGAGACATCCTCCTCTCGTGCTGTCGCTGTGAGCGCTGTTGTAACGACCGCTGCTGCTGCCGCGACTGCTGATGTCCTGCTGAACTCGTAACTTTTTCCAACTGCTGCTGGAGCTGGAGGATCAGAGCATCCCTCTCCTTAATGGCCTCGTTCTGTACTCTAATCTCTTCAAGGGTGGAGTCGGAGTCATTATCAGGATTATATTCTTCATCCTCAAAGTCCTCAGCATCCTCTATCTGATCAGAAGGACGTGGTCCATCGACCACTGGAGACTTGCTCCGCCGACTTCGACCCGTCAGGAGGTCTTCCTCGGGCTGCTGCTGAGAGTTTCTCCTCCGGAGAGCAGACTCCAAGCGAGAATCACGCTCCTGAACGTTGATCCGGACGAGGCCACGCTCGACGTCGTCCTCTGCAGCTGGTTCCTTCCCGGACCTCTTCTTAGCGGGGAGGAGTTTAGAGGACGGTGCTGCACGCCTTGCCTTGGATGTTTCTCCACCTTTCGCAGCTCTCCTCGTCATGGTGATAGGGAAGATTGTAGAAATTGTTTCCCACAGACGGCGCCAATTGTAAGTGCAGAAAAATATACTCACAAGATAAAGATGCATTTAAGGACTCACTCAAAGTACCAGAGGAGAAGCTGCGTGTCTGTTGAACCTGAAAGGGGGAGAAGAGAACGGTCAAAGGACCCTGGCTGGGGCAGCGCAGGGCTCTCCGACGCTCAAGTTAGCAGTGATCGGAGAAGAAGATGGAAGGGATCTCTAAGTTGCATGTAAGAGAGAGTGCATACCTCCTTTGTGGATGGTCTGTTGCCTTATACGAGAGACTGTGTTGGTGCTTGTGCCAGCGGGCCTCGTGATGCGACCAGGGTCTCATCAGCCCACTTAGTCATTAATGAGGGTCCATCACAGCCCTCATTGCATTTAATGAGGGTCCGATCAGCCCACATTGCATTTAATGCCAGTCACATTGGGCCTGATCTGTTGGCGGCTGAGGTCCCATCGAATCCCTTTCTCGGGCCCTGTTCTGATAGGGTCGTGGCCAATGGATGTGATCGCATCTGTTTGTAGCCGAGACCAAGCGGTGTGGCGCGGCCGACCTGGCCACCACTTACCGACATCAGCTACTAGTGCCGAAACCGAAGCAACGCCGGGCCAACGTCCGAGGCCGATAACGATCCGCCTTGCCGAAACCGAATAGGGAGTGGGCTCGCGAGATGGCTCCCACACAGCACCTATGGTCACGTTTTCGTACCATCTTCACAAAGTTATAATGAGACATACCATGAAAAAAAGAAAAGAAAAGTTACGGTGAGACATTGATTTGGACTACAAAATAAACTCAAATGAAAATTCATGGAAATGACTACAATCATAAATTTCTGTCAGAAAGCAAAGGCAAGCGAAGAAATTCAAATTTCAATCATTTATATTCGCCAGCACCACGGATAGTACTGTTGGCAAGTCATTGTGATACTAAACATTCAATTTAACATGAGTTTTCCGAAAGCAAATCAAAATATCTCCGATTAATCCAGAAAACTTCTCATCCTTCAAAGCACTTTATCTAAGAACATTGTATAAGCACCCACTTTCTATTCATGTAAAATCAACAAGTGATTTCAATGCCGCTTACCATCAATCATTTATCTGTTTCTCAGCAAAGTCAGATATAGAATGGGTACAAGAGAACATATCTTGCTCTGGTTGGATATCTAGGTTGGGGATGACTGTTTGCTTTCCTGAGTTGTTTTGGCGTGCTTTTGACCATTTTGCTCTTGTGAGTAGCTATTTGTCAAGAGTTAAATCACCATGTGGTTTGGGGACCTATTTTAGAAGGAACTTTTTCAAGATATGCTTGCAGTGTTGAATGGCATTTATATCTCAGCCATGGACATAAGAGGGTTCGGATGGGCTCTTTGGACGTTGCTCATGTCTCTTTGTAAGAGGGTTCGGATGGGCTGAAGGTTTTTCTCCTTTGTTTTAGTAGCTGTTCTTTGTTTGGATTTTCTTGTGGTGTTGGGGCTGTCTGTGCTTTTTTTTTTTTTTTGTGTTGGTTTAAGTACATTCCACTTGTACTGCTTAGCATCATCTCAATAAAATTAAGTCACCATTCAACAAAAAAAAAAAAAAACATAAAATCAGTCATTTATTTTTTACGGTTGTAAGTCACAGCAGGTTATGTATGATACAGAACAAAAAGGAATACATGTATAAACAAACTAATCAAAACAGAATTCTGTTATGCATTACCATCAGTGCACGAGAGCTCAGGATTCATGTTGCTATTCGCTTTGACCACACGGAGATACAGCAAAGTACCTATCTGAAGTAGCAAGTAATGTGCTACTGAGTCAAGAGTGAGGAATACTAACAAATAAAAACACAACACAAAATCATTTGAATAGGAATATAAAACTATGAACACAATAACCAACTTGAGTGACGTGTTTTATTTTGTTGTGTTTTAGCATTTTATCAGTCATTTTCAATGAAATTTAAGTAATAAGTTCATCAAATCTAGAAATTATAAAAGGAATTGATTCAAGAAAAAAATATGTAGATGAAGATAGACAGAGAGAATTTTGTTGTGTTTAGATAATTTTGATTTTAATATTTCTACTCTTAATATAGTTGTTTATTTATAGCTTTTGAATTTCACTGATAAATTTCTGTGAGCCAGTTTTCACTTTTTCAATCATTTATTAGAATTGAAATTTTTTATAAGCACTATTTGAAAGTTAATTAAATAAAAATGTTCATACCATATCCTGCCTTTTTCTCTAATCAAAATCAGTCTTTGATTTGTCATTTGTTTATTTTCTGTTTTTATAAGGTATGATGGAAACAGCCTAAAAGACATGAACACAATGTCAGAAGCATGTACAAGTAAGCATATACTGGTTAAGAAAACTGCATCAGCTGAAGTCCTCCATCTTTGCAAACTAGGCAAAAATAAATAAATAAATAAATAATGTAAAGAAAAGGCCAAGGAAAACATGAGTTATACCTCAAACTTTGGTATGTTTCTTCTGGTTCCTCCCTCAAAAGCAAGTACAGGCAGAAATGCCAACATAGGCCCCTTTATGTCCACCAAAAAGTTCTGCACACAAGAAGACAAGCAAGTATTATACAATAATGTAGAATATGTGTTACAATATTCTCACCATAAATTTGTATCACCAAACAGATGTTGAGAGCACAAGTTGAACAAAGTCAACCAAAAAATTTGTTGCTGAGAGAGTAAGAAACTGATTGAGAAAGTAATTTCGCCCACAACATTCAATTGCCTCCATCAAAACTTCCAGAGGATACTTTGATACAATGTACAGCTAGAAACAGTTCTGTAGAAATTGAGCTCATTAATCAAAGTAAAATCAGAGAGGTTAGACTAATTTCTATTTGACAATGGTCCATATGCAACACATCCCCTGAGCATCCCACGTTAATGCTACCTTTTGCTCACACCAGCTTTCCAGAGTAAATCTCCTTCCACGGTCAGCTCCCAGTCCAAAAGGGGAAAAGCCTTGGCCCTTATGGCTAATAATTTTCTCTATTAGAATATCCCAGGTAGCCAAGCCCACTGGACAAAAGAAAACAAGGTATGCATTGCCTTTCTATGCTAGACAAGCCCGGGTTTCTGATGCATCCATCATCAACATTCAACACCCATGTTCCACGCAGACAATTAAACTCACTTCCTTTGCAGGCCCATCAATTTTATCTACTTCTTAAAATGACTAACTTTCATGTAAATTTTAACATTGTGGTTTTGCAGCTTCCATCAAATGCTATTCCATGCCAATTGGAGATCTTTTACTTAAATTTCTCATTAAACGTAAAAGAAGATTTTCATTCCGCATCAAATGCCTAGAACGTTCTGAAGGAACAAGTGGATGTGTAGAAGCAAGAGGACATGAAATGCAACCCGGCAACCCATACTGTGATGGCATAAATATGCTTACAGGTAAGAAAATAGTAATACATCACATCACACAAAAAAATGTGTAATGTAAGACTCACCTGAATTGTACTCTCCATCCTTTGATGCATCAGAGTTGATGACATAATCTTTTATGCCTTTACCATCTGAGCACAGAGTAGTCAAGCATTTCTTCTCCATCACTTCATGTCTAGTTTCTCTTTTATTGTCAAAATTTTCAATTCTACAAACATTAGTTTCATCATCTGATTCCACATCATCATCGCTCAGGACTTCAGTTTTCTCTATTTCATCCACATCACTGCCCTCATGTTCATTCTTGCAGTCCAGAGACTCTAATACTTGGGTTCCACCACTTAGATCCACTTGTTCCCCAACCAATTCAGTTTCAAGCCAGTCACTCTCATACAGAAGGGTATCATCAAATTGCATATAACTTTGAAACAGGTGGAGATCTTCAGTGTCCCCGGCTTTCACTTTCTTACCTGGGTTTACAAAAAACAAGAAACATGAACTAACAAAAAAAACCCTTCAATTTAGTACTAAATTTAAACCTCCCATTGGTGTTTAAATTTGAAAAAAAAAAAAGTTAATCCACATGGAAAAGACAACATGTGTCTTTAGAAGGAAGAATCACCCTTTTTAAAGACAAGTTTACTAACCTGCCAGTTCTATATCTACCTTTCTTCAAGATTCCAATCTCAATAGTGAATACATTGGAAAGGGGTTTTTTTTTTTTTTTTCTTCTGTTTCTTAAACAGGGAGCTCAAATAGAAAACAAAGAGTAGTGGAGAATTAGTGAGAATAATGAAGGATTGTGGAGAGAAATTGCAGCCTACAAACATAGGGGAAGGGGTTGGCATCGAATAGAATGTATGGGTGTATGATTTGGCAGTTTGGTAATTATTCACAAACTGATCGATAACTATGAATGGTTTTTTTTTTCAAGGGATGATTTTTTTTTCTTATCATTTCACTTCCCCTGAACATAATTCATCATTTTACTTAAGCAACTTCAATCAAAACAAGAAAGAGATTTTCACCACTCTTGTAAATCAAGAACGCCCAATCAGTTGAATTATTGAGAAACGTAGAAAGTATAAATAAAAATTTACTCATTAAAATGCAATAGTAACAGCCATTGCCTCAGCTGAAATCAGATATTCTTCTTAGCTGAAATCAGTCATTTTCCCCACCTGCAATCAGTCATCTTCCCCGCTGATATCAGCCATTGCCTCAGCTGAAATCAGTCATTCTTCCTACCTATCAAAATCAAATGTTGTGGGGAGGAGACTAGCCTTTGAATGTCTACAAATCAAGGAGTACAAAGCAAATGTACCACCTGCAATAGTAATGACAAATTAAAAACAGATGGACATATATGAGTAATCATAGTATAAGTAAAGTAAGCCATGAGGCTTGAGAAAAACCTTTTATTCATGGGTGCTATCGACACCTTTTATTCCACCAATGCTACAAACTAGTATGAGAATGAGACGTAGGCCTGCCTCCTATTCACTAAGGTGAGCCACCTGAAACCAGAAGGAACAAGCTTTATAAAACATCACACAGAAATATGCATTTCTTGGTTTAACTATCAGATTTTGCAATAGGATTTTTAAAGTTAGGAAGACTTTAGGAAGACTTCTTTGTTTAAAGTTAAACTAGCATTTTTAGCTCGTGCATTTATCATGTTGACCTGGATTCTATTTTTTTTTTTTTTTCATATATGTTAGTTCAGGGGTCTGAGTGGACTCATTTGTTTTGCCCCCTTAACTGTAAATTTCTTAATTAGTACTAAAGCCATTTGAATGCCTAGAATTACAGATATCCAACCCCTTCTCGCCACCTTGTTTCTTACAGTTCCCAAGTTCTGATTTTCTCTCTAAGTCTCAGAAGCAATAATCTGATATGCATTTACTACCATGAGCACACATCTGGGTGCTGAATACAATGAATCTCATCTTTCCAACTTCTAAGTCAGATTTAATATTTAGTCTGCCCATGCATTTCTGGAATATATCTGAAGGTGCCTCATTGGTGCTTCTTTAAGTAGCTTTCTCATGTCTGTGTTGATGACTTAAATACATAGGAAAAAATGAGAACTCAACCCTCTTCAGATACATCCCAAACATTAATCCAGAGAAGCATTTATCCCTAAAAAAGGTCATCACCACCCCATCACTTTGTTGCATAAAACCCAACACATAAGCACTAGCAATGAGTTCAAAACCCCTCCATCTTATCTCCTTTGCATACTTCTCCAACCCTGTCATGATCATGTCATACTCATCTTCACCTTCTTTGTGTTTTCCCAACAAAGCTTCTCCAAGGCACCTAGCTAGAGTTATCCCATCTTCCAATGCAAAGCAGCCACCTTGGCCAAGGTCTGGTGTCATGGGATGAAGTGCATCTCCAGCCACACAAACACCCCCCTTGCAGATATCTCCCCATAGCACATTCCATGGAAACCTGAATCTCAATGGAGTAGAGTAAAAGCCTTCTACCTCTGTCTTTTTCAAGTGCATTGATTACTTCTTTAGGCACATTTTGCAAAAACTAAGAAACCCACATCCTCGGCCCTTTACCAATGAATGTAGATCCCAGTCCTTGCTACCCTACCAATCAAAGGGTCAGGATTGTCCCATCAGGAAGACATCGTTAGAAGCATATTCATGGATGTTGTCAAGACAACCTCTATCCTCTTTGGCCCAACATTTTCAATATGATTGTGGTTATAAATTCTTAAAAGGTATTTGCCTAAACCATGTATCACAAGTCCAACATCAAGATAACTGAGAACATTTCTTCTTCTGCATACACAATTATCAGAATGATGGGTTCCACCATTCAAAAAGGATGAAAAAGAAAAAGAAAGAAAATGTAAGGGGTGTTTTTCATGTTTCCATATTAATGTAGTATAACCTTCAATATCCAAAATCTTAAATGAAGGAGAAACCAAAAAAAAAAAAAAAAGTCCAAGAATCACAGAAATGCAGCATAGATCCAATCTTTAATACAAGTAAACATAATGGGTTCAACCTAATCCCTATTAAGCAATTATAATCTGTTCAACAGGAAGAGGCATGATATCAAATATCAGATTACCAATAGCCACACCTAAAACCGATAAAATCAAAATTCAATTATCCAATAACACAAGTTCCATCTCAAGCCCCATTAAAGAGAAAAACCCAAACAACTGTAGATCCCCAAGTGAGAAAACATCTTAAAAAAAAAAAAGCTATTCGTTAATAAAAAGGATGCGACCAACCGTTAGATCAGATCTTTTGTTGTCAGCCCCAAGACCCGAACTGCTATTCACAGGTTCAGCCATGGGAGCATCTTGAGAACTTGAAGCTTCACTACAACAAAAATCATTTTTCGCGACGTAAATATTTGTCGCAGAAAATCACAAAATCGTCGCAGAATATATTCTGCGACGAAAATGGTTTCGTCGCCCGTTTGTCGCCCATTACGTGTCGGTGATTGTTTTTGCCGACGATCAGAATTAATCGTCGCTAAATATACATTTTTTGCGACAACTCCATATCGTCGCTAAATATCAATTTTCCGCGACAACACATTATCGTCGCCAAATATCAATTTTCTACAACAACACATTATGTCGGCAAAAATGATATTTTTTGTCGCCAAATGTCCATAATTCATTACGAGAAAATGGATAAAAAATGGTTAAAAAAAGAATTTGGCGACAAAATGGAGTCGTCGCTGAATTATAGTTTTTTACCGACAAAACTTTATTGTCGCCAAATAGTGCATGAATTGCCATAAATTATAATAGGTGACGAATTAGTTTTGCCATGCATAGTTTGTAGACATTTCGCCCAATATTTAACGTTGCCACAATTTCTCTTAGGCGACAAATTATATACATCGGGGATATATTTATTCCTTTTAGGAGACAAATAAAATTCGTCGCTAAAAATAATATATATTTTTTTAAATTACCAAATGCTACCTCAAAAACCTCTTTTACGCTGAATGTAATAAAACCTGCTCATTCAACTAAAATAAAATGTATAATAAAACCTTCACATTCAACAAAAATAAAATGTACAATAAAACATGGCCATTCAACTCAAACAAAAGGTACAGTAAAGTATCTTCATTTAACTAATGAAAATGTACAAAACATGCTCCTTCAACATATTAGGAAACATATAACTATTAAATACGACCCACAAGCTTAGCCACATTGTCGTTACTAATTCAAGTAAAAATGTAGCATCCAAAATAGTGTAAGTACAATATTCTTATGAAAAACAAAAAGATGTTCAAGCAATTGGCCTCTATTACATTGATCTTCAGTCCCAACCTATGGTAAAAAAAAAAAAAAAAATTTGTTAGGAATTAAACATTGGAATCAAAAGCAAAGTAAGTGAAACAAAATAAAATCCTGAGAAAATTAAAAAATAAAAATGCACTTGAGCCTAAACAGTTGATTCAAGATCACAAACCGTTGATTCAAGATCACAAACTAGGGTCATGTATCAAAGGAGTTAAGATTTAATTGACTGTAAAATAATTCCAGTTCACCTGTTCCGGGCTACCAACATTTGGGATAGAACAATAAGCATGCACCAACTTCTACTTTACCACATAACAGACTGATAAGACAATCTATATTTGTATTAATCATAAGACATGTGCCAGCATACCTAGGAAGAAATTCTGTAACAATGGAAAGATTTGGGGGACGAGTTACTACTCCCATGAAGAGAACAACATTGGGATGGCGTACTCGTTTCGTAATCCGAACCTTGGGAACAGAAAAATCAATTAGATTACAAATAAAAAATTAATTGCAAACCAAAAGGGCACATGATATTATGTGCCGGCAAGACAACCCATTTCTACTAATGATTGTGCATCCCACAAACTATCCACATTTGAAGAACTCAAGTTGTAATTACTATTATAGCAGAGATACCTAAAAAAAGCAAAGAAAAATAAAGGAGTTCGGTAAATAACATAATTAGCATGAGGCAGGTGGATAGTCACCAGTTAATGATCTCAAACCAATAATGCAAATGAATTTCACCAGAGCTAGAATAAACTAGTGCACACACAACTCATTTTCTTTTCCATCAAACAGTGGGTTTTTTTTTTTTTTTGAGAGAGAGAGAGAGAGAGTTTTAAGAGAGAGAGAGAGAGGTCAAATACCTCACTTTTAAACTCAGCTAGTGCATCACCAGAAATATCTTGGTCCAAAAATTTCTTAACAGCCACTTCCTGGAAAAATTAAAGAACCCACCAGGTTAAATAACTCAATTATCTATGGAAGAAAGTTGCAAAAGCATTAACAAGTGGAGTTGTTTCTAGTATTGAATTGGATGAACAATCAATCAGGTTAGAAGCAGATTGAAATTCCAAGTGACAAATAAGGGGATAAATGTTACAATAAAATCATATTGGATAATTAAGAGAAAACATTTATTAACATGATTAATGTAAGCAAAACTAATAGCCCAAACCATTTTACTACTAAGAAGCCTGTTGAATGTAGAAAATATCCAAAAGTTGCAGTGAACAAAAATATAGCATGCCCACTTGACACATTCTCAATGTGAAACCATAGTTCAAGTATTCAGTATCTTACCTTTTTGTTTGGCCTTAATGTAAAAACAAATGTCTGACAGATTTTAGAGAACAAATGTCTAAAGATATGTGGCAAGATAGGGGTAGAGGGAGCGCTTAACCCCAACAACCAAATACAAATTCCTATTTGATGATTATGATGATGATGATGATAATGTAAAAACATTGAATAAGAAAGCAAACAGCAAACAAAAGCACAGCACTGCAAACAGAACTACAGGCCACTGCTGTACACTACACCCTCAGCTGCAAACACAGCATTACAGGCCACTGCTATACAAAAGGACTCAACTGCAGGGCAACAGAACTGGCACAACACAGCAACAACAGCAAACAAGACTTCCATTCCATAACTCTTTATTCGTTCCTTAATTGTTTGAAGGATAAAATTATATATCACTAGAACACCAATGCCAATCCAATACCAATTATCACTGCTGGGAAGACCGTGTGCATGGAGAACATTGTATCCAATTGTACCATTACTATAGGCAGAACTCTGACATGGGACAGAGTACAAAACCATTGGATTCACATTGGTTATCAGCTGAAGTTTAGAAAAAATGACAATATATATATAGAATGTATAGATAAAAAGGTGTAAGAAGCAAGAATTTAAATAAATTCTGGTGATAACCAGGAAGCCCTTCTACATAAAGGAAAAAGAAGATTGCAAGGCACAAATGTCAGAAGAAAGAAATGAATGGGACAGGACTTTCAATGAAGAAATTAGATGTGCAATTTAGAATACAAAACCATATACTAAAAAACCATGGATTCCACTTCAAACAAATAATATAACATAGAATTTTGTCAGATCCTAGAAAATGATGTTTACGTTTTGGAAGAATAAATCCACCCAACAAGAATATCACCATAAGTGCAGCAGATCCAAATGTATTGGCAATAATCATATCACGTGCCACAGCACCCAACATCCGGAAGAGACCCAATGCCATTTGATGTATTGTGAAGAGTATAAACATGAACCGGAAATATAACAAGTACAGCTAGTCAATGAAATCCCAAGACTATGAGTTAATCCAACAAAAAAAAAAAGATTACCTCTTGGAGAAAATCAGCAACTCCTTTGAGAAGAGGGAACAAAAGCGCCATCAGCACAGTACCCACCATTTTCTGAGCACAATTTCGAATACACTTCACTACTTGGTATGTAGTGAAGTTGTCAAGTCCTGTAGATATTTCATCCATGAAGAGTGTTTTTCTTGGCCCAACAGCCATCTCTCCTAAAATCAGAATATAAATGCATGTTACTCACTACCCCTTTGATATAATAACTTTATACATGTACGCATGTAACATATGTATTTAAGAGAATGCATTTGTTCATACAGCAAATGAATAGGGTAATTGGTCACAAACTTCTTCAAGCACTAAGTTTTGCATGTAAAGTGTGAGCTATGTCAACAGCCACAAGACAACTGATTTCAAGATGTAATGTTTCATGAAAAGTGTGAGCATTTTCACTACTTCCACTGTTCCACTTGAAAAGAAAGCACTTTTATTTTCTAAATCTAATGCCATTTGATGTCAAAATTCATAGAGGAGACTGGCTTCTGCCTGTATTCTCGTTGAATGTGACTTCCACCGTCCACACTACAAATGATACTAACAATGACAACCATATGATAAGTTTTCACCATAAACCAAGAAGTTTTTACTACAGTTTTAGTAAAATAAATTTGGTTTTACCAATAAATGTTTACAGATTGAAAAGATTGACAAGATTTATGTGGCCAAATGCTGCCCACATTCTGTTTTCACACACAGTAGAAAAATGATACCCGTAACTTGCTAGATCTTCATGGTCAGGTTTAAATTGTCCACAAAAAGGAGACTAACATGCACATTTTTTTCCGGTCACCTCACCCTAACTTGTGTGGTGTCCATTGTTCTTAAGGCACTTGACATGGTGTGAGGTATTAAAGTCAATGTTGGCAAGAGCTCACAGTTGGAAACTTGGAATTCTCCTCCTCATGGATTCAATTGCTGCCTTCCCTATCCAGTACTTGGGGTTATCGTTTGATTACCACCTATTTGGGATCCTATTGTGGAGAGAAATGGAAAGTTTCTTTCTTTTTGCTGTAAGGTTACTTTGTATTAAAGAAAGAAAGGGAACAGGGCAAAAGCTCCCAAAAAACAAGAAGAAAACAAACAGTGGAAACAAACAAAAAATACCAACCCCAAATGGCAGACCAACCAAAACAGGGACAGAATACAGAGGAGACAGAAAAACAAAAGGAAAAACCAATAAACAGGACCCAACACCCACTGCCGCAGCAAGATGCCAAGCAGCAAGAATGAATGGAGATTCTGGGAAGAAAACATCGGCAAAGAAAAAGCACCTCTCATAAGTGGAGACAACTTAAGCTGCCATCCTCAGCTCTGGAAATTCAATGCACTTCTAGCAAAAGCTACCCAACAAGAACCAAAACAATATCACTGGAAGCTACACAAGCACTGCAGCACCCAACCCGCACTGCAGCTGGGCTCACCGAGGCACAGCAGAAGCAGCACAAAAAACCATAGCAGCGCAGGACAACAGAAGTAAAACAAAACCGCACAGCACATCAACTAGAGGAGAAAGCAAGAGAAAACAGAAGGCCTGCAGAAGCAGCACACTGCACAGCTCCACTTTGCAGCAGAGGAACAAAACAACGCCACAAAAACAGAGAGCTTCACAGCACCACAAGACAGCAGCAAAACAACAGAAAACAACAACACGAATCACTGCTCAGCACAGCCACAGCCAAGCACAGCACAGCTCCAACATGGAAGGACAAAAACCAGAACATAGCACAGCCCACAGCAAGAAAGAAGAAAAATAGTCAGTGCAGAGTTTTCCTACAAATCTTGTGTTGTGGATTTTCATGACAGCAATGCCTAAATTTAATTAATAAATATGTACTACTGTGATGATATAATATCACTAAAAAGTATGAACAATGAACAACATAATAGATATTCAACTCCAAAAAACCAAAAATAAAAGTAAGAAAGTCAAATGCTTTATGTTATGCTACGAGTTACTGCTTCCCATAACTCAAGCCCACAATAGTATGCACTCGCAACACATTGTACCAAACGTATAATTTTTCCAATTTAAACATAAAGAAAGGAAGAATAAGTTAATTCAACTCCAAATCAACAAATCAACAAAACTATGCCCTTGAACAAACTTTCTCGTTCAAGCTCAAATCCTTTATCTAAACATTAAATATATATATATATATATATATTTTGAGTATTTAGAAGCTTTTATAATCTTTTTTGATTTCTTGTTTGTTTTCTTCAATTGTGAGGTGACAACCTTTGTAACCTCACATGGGAAAAATAATAATGTTAATTATTATTTTGAGTATAGTTTGGTTTTTTGTGATTATTTGCTTCAAGATCCCCCATGAGCACTGACTGGATATAGGATTCATAGCAAACTAACAGGGATATCCAAATGCCTGAACTCATGATTATGTGTAAACCAAGGTACTTCAACATGATATGCATAAACCCAAATGGGCCTAGAGAGAAATGCCAAACATGCCCTGAGGATGATGAAACAGAATGAGCAGGATAAGGATCCATTTCAAAATTGGCTTGAGATAACAAGAGAAGATTAAACTGCAACAGGCTGGTAATTGAAGGGTTTTTTTTTTCTTTTCTGCATTTCCCTAATCAAACTCATATTAGAACATCCAAACATACACTAAATTTTATTGACCACAACAAAACAGAAAAAAAAAGGTAAAATATAATATGTAATCCAGTATTGCCAACAAAGAAAAGTGGGTTGCTTAATATTGCAGTACAACTAGTTAGACTGACATCCATAATTGAAACATGCAATCATCATATATATTATTATGAGCATTAGTTGGGAAGGTGATTTAACATGGAATGACACACAAACCCATACAAACTAGAACAAAATTACAAAACAATAAAGTAAAAGAAGGGCTGAAGAGAGTGAGTACTTACCAGCAGAGCTGGATATGATTCAAAATCATCCAATTTCCAAACTTTCCCTGTTAGAGGCTCTGGAAGCTGTTCAACCAAAGCCAGGAAGAGAACCCATCAAGATTTCATGCTAATTTGAAAGAAATGCAAGTGACCCAGATTGGATTTTGAGGAAATACCTCGAAATCTGGAGATCTGAAGCCCAAAGAGGCGCCTTTTGAAACAGCTGAAGGTACAAAATTGGATCGAATAGAGTGGCTGCTGAACCTCTTTTTTCTTTACTTGTTTTCCTATTTTAAAGAAGAAGAGGTGAGGTAGCTACCAATCATTCACAGTAGACAGTATAAACAGATTACAAAAGCAGACACAACTAGGCACACATCAGCTATCAAAAACAATGGAAATGCACACAAATACACGCAAACATATGCATGCATTTATTACAAATATATGACTTTGTGAACATACAAATGCCTAAATAAAAGGTGGTGGAGATAATTGTTTTTTTTTGGAATCAGTCAGCTTATAAATCATAATAGCAGAACACAGCATACAGTAAATACAATAGGTTCTTATGTCACATGAAATGCAGGAGCAACTCTTTTCTTTTTTTTTTGAATGGTAGGAGCAACTCATTTTCCAAAGCAAAATTAGATATAAGAAATAATTTACATGGAATAGATGCGAGATCAGAATGGTCTTTGAGTAGATTGTTTTCACCAGAAGAAACTCTTGTTTCCACTACAACAAAATGCACTTTCAGCCACGAATTTTAGTGACGTTTTCATAAATCCGTCGGTAAATATCACCTTTTAGGGACGAAAAATATTTTTGTCGGTAAAAAATAACTTTTACCGACGATTTTATAATAACGTCGCTAAAAATAATTTTTACCGACGAATATAATTAAAACGTCGGTAAAAGTAGCTTTTTACCGACTTTTTTAATAAAAAAACGTCGGTAAAACACAGTTTATAAAATTAAAAATATTTGTGCAAAAATAAAAAAATAAATTTTTACCGACGTTTTATAAACGTCGGGAATATTCAATTTTGCCGACGTTTAATATAGACCGTCGGTCAAAGGTGATTTTTACCGACGTTCTAATTAAAAACGTCGGTGAAAGGCGATATTTAAAATTATATTCTAATTTTATAAAAAGTAAGAAAAATTCTTGTGCCGACGTTTTTAAACCGTCGCTTAAACATATTTTTACCGACGATGTTTATTAAAAACGTCGGTGAAATATAATTTTTACCGACGTTTTTAATAAAAACGTCGGTAAAATACAGTTTATAAAATTAAAAATATTTCTACAAAAATAGAAAAATAATATTTAAAATTATATTCTAATTTTATAAAAAGTAAGAAAAACGTGGGAGGGCCTTCGCTTCCTACAATTTGAGATCAAAGGAAATTGTGAATAAGAAAAGGGATATGAACTTGGTATACAACCAAAATACCATACATGAGAAGAGAATAATCCTAGGGCACATCAGTGGAAGAATAATATTTAAATTTTAATAACAATGAAAAATACCTCTTTCTCTGCTTCAAAAAACTCGCCCTCTCCCTTCTTCTGCTTCTTCTTCCTTTCCTTGGTGAAATACTTGTCATCAATTTTTTCAACATCTACACAAGATACATCAACCTTGGTAGATGTTGCAATCACATAAGCTTGATTGACACGTCGCAGAGGGACACCATTGACCTTAAATGGCCCTGTCCAATACAAACAATTGACAATTTAAAAACAATGACACAGATAAAATGGGAAACATAGGGATGAAAAGACCATGTGGGACTATCAATAAACTGAATTAGCCCGTGAGGTTTTTAGTCTCATATTAGTACATTTTTTATAAGCTAGAGCTTGCGCAGAGCCTATTTTATAGGATTGGTCAAGAATGTTCTGAGCTCGAGCAAGGCCCTGCTCAGCTTGGGATCATCTTAGAATTGTGACTTTCATCCTTGTATTGTTGCTAGAATTACATAGATTTAACCTAGGCATTGGCTCAATTTTATTTAAGACAAGCTCAGGCTCAGCTCAACCTCAACCAAATGTTTCTGAGTAAAAAGCTTGCCAGTTTAGAGCTGAGCTTAAGCAAAGTGAACCTTGCCTGATTCTGGCGGATTGACAACGCTGACCAGGTGGGGAAAAAGGTAATCTTATAGATAAAACGACATGCACATTATTATAAAAACTCTACCTAATTAACCACACTAAATTGCTAGTTCTAACATCTATTTAAAACAGCAATTAGGACTATCTCATAAAAAAAAAAAGCAGATAAAATAAATAAATAAAAACAAAAAAAAGGGGCAAATACTTGGTTTCTTTGGCCATGCCATGTTTGAACTCTTCATACCAATTTCCATAGAAAAGGAAGAGGTTAAGGATTTGATAAATGAAAAGGATGGAAATTTCAACTACATGGATCAGATATGATCTAGTTTTCGTATAATTTCAGTCAGTTAATTGCTATATTCACCTTGCCTCTTTTCTCTTTTGCTCTCACCATTAAGATTCATTCCTCCCCTTTCTCAAAAACCAAGCTGGTGACATACAAACAAGAGCTCCTACTTACCAATGTTTCCTTGGTCAGTACAGAAAGAGGAAAATAACCGGACCAAATAACTGCAATTTCAAGTTTCAACAGTTCTACCACTAGATAAGAACAGTGGCCTAACAAGAGAGAGGATCAATGGGTGGGCTCTAGCACATTACCAATTCAGATCTCAATGAATGCCAGACAATGCACATATCTTAATTGTGGTTGGTTACAAGAGTTGGAGACACATGATAATAAAAAACCAATTCTGAAATTTAACTGTTACTTGAAGTATGTCATTGCAGTTATCAACTATTTCCTAATCGTTTAGGGTTTCTGACTTTGTAACATCTGCAACATATATCCATGCCGGACATAAAAACCAAACTCAGTGACAAAAATCCGAAATAAAAGTCGAGCTCAATAAAGGAAGTTGAACCACGCTTCCTAGAAGGGGCGAATGGAAAAAACAAATACTGCAATAGCACGGTGAGTTTCAGGTGGTGTATTGAAACTTAAAGTCTTTCCTACTTTCTTTGGTTATAACAAACTGCACTTTTAGCGACGATTTTATAAATTCATCGGTAAAGAGTACTCTTTACTGACGTATAATTCCGTCGCCAACTTTTACCAACATTTTATAGAAAACGTCTGTAAAAGACTATATCTTGACTGAAATTTGACTTGTAGAGTTCTTAAGGAAACCTGTAATACATCTTCATAATTTGACATGGGTCGACGGTAATGCTTCTTTCAAGGTAACATGGTGGTAGTAAAATATAATTCATTCATCCCCAGCCATACCTCAGCTGGTTAAAGAATGCATGAGTGCAAAAAGTCTGGATCCCATGTTTCGTATCGACATTCGCCATCTATGTAAAATTCATCCACTATGGGGCCCACATTCTTCATCCAAACCCTTTGGATCACGGAATGAGGATCAAATTCCTTCCATAAATGAAAGAATACTAAGTACAAAGCTCCTGATCATTGTCGTAGTCAATGGAGTAGCCATGATTTGCTTTTAGAAGGGGGGTAAGCGATTATTGACCGATAACATTTTTCATTTACTAATTATTTAATGTCAAGTTCTTTTGCAGGTTTTTCTATTAATATCTCAATCAATCTTAATTGATTATGTCTAAACCAATCAACCACTATTGATCAATGAAAATCTATAGAATGGTTACTTGTGCTTGTTTGATGGGCTATAATGCCTGCGGCGGGGAAGAAAACATTTAAGGAATTT
Organism: Cinnamomum chago; assembly: GCA_038049695.1. Classification (NCBI taxonomy): domain Eukaryota; kingdom Viridiplantae; phylum Streptophyta; class Magnoliopsida; order Laurales; family Lauraceae; genus Cinnamomum; species Cinnamomum chago. Next base: position 54,042,148 of record CP142453.1, on the reverse strand, counting down.
CCCCAAGTCATGAATAAACTTCAATTAGTAAACGAAATAAAACCGTTGGTAAAAGTCTTTTTTATTTATTTTTCTTTTACCGACGAAAAGAAAGTCGGCAAAGTTCAATTTTATTATTAACTTCATTTTTGGGAAACTAAATATTAAAATTAACTTTTAACGACGTTTTACAAAATACGTCGGTAAAGTCTAATTTTATTTTTAGGAAAATTAAAAATCAGAGACCTTTACCCGACAATTTTCACTTTGTATTACTTAAAAATCTGAATTTATCTAAATCTGGCCCCCCTTCCCCTCTTAAGAAATTTCTCAAATTACATATTGGCTTAAATAATTCCAAATCTGAAATTCAGATTTGTATTATCAATTGGAACACATGATGGGCCCCACTGTTGTGTGCAATGCTTGAAGTTCCCTTACCTTGGATGTCCCTCGTGTGGCTGGATTCTCTTTTGCAAATTTTTTTCTTCTTTGTTTGGCCTAAATTGAATCTTCCAACCAGGGTAGTGTGGGCTCCATGCAAATCTTCAATACCTTGATTTTCCTTCTTTAATTCTTCAATTGATTTATCACTTTCACAGGTCTCAAGAAATTGATTTTTCCTACAAAAATACCGACAAATTACAAAACGTTGGTAAAATCTACTGTTAGCGACGTTTCTTTGAAAACCGTCGGCAAAGTTCAATTTTATTATTAACTTTATTTTTAGGGAAAAATAAATATCAGAGGCTATTATCGACGAATGCGGTAAAATTAACTTTTAGTGACATTTTTTTGTAAAACATCTGTAAAATTTAATTTTAAATTATTTTTTATTTAAAATCAAATACCTTTACCGACGGAATCTGTTTTACCGACGAAAAATTAGCATCGGTAAAGTACTTTTCATTTTTCCCACTCCTCTTTTTCCCTCTCCCGCCACCGAGTCCCTTTTATGCTCTCTCTCTGCCAGTTCTGCTCTATCTCTCGCTGGATCTTTCTCCTCTTTCTCTCGCTCTCTCCATCTCTCCCGCTCTCTCCTGCTCTCTCTCGTACCCTCTCTGATCTCTCCTGCCCTCTCTCGTTCTCTCTTGCTCTGCTCTCTCTCTCTCTTACCCTCTCTGGTCTCTCCTGCCCTCTCTTGCTCTGCTCTCTCTCTTACCCTCTCTGGTCTCTCCTGCTCTCTCTTGCTCTGCTCTCTCTCTTACCCTCTCTGATCTCTCCGATTTCTCGCTCTCTCCTTCTCTCTCTCGCTCTCTCTTGCTCTGCTCTCTCTCTCTCTCTCTCTTTTTCCCTATCTGATCTCTCCTATTTCTCCCTCTCCCCGATCTGTCGGACCCTCTCTGCTCTCTCTCTCGCTTTCTCCATCTCCCTTTCTATCTCTCCCTCCAGAACCCATCTCCATTGGCCTTTCCATCTCTGCCTCCCTCTCCAGACCTCTCCCAGGTGCACGACGACCACAGCAGCAGCCCCCGGACGCCCGCAGAGCCTTCATCTTCCTCCTCGCGCCGCCGGACGCCTCCTCCACAGCAGGTACACCCCTCCCTCTTCCTGCACTCCGGACACACCGCGCACCATTTCCCCTCTCCTCTCTTTTTTCTCTGTTCTCTCTCTCTCCCCCTCGTTCCCTATCTTTCTGTTTCCTCTCTGTCTGCTAAATGTGTATACTGTTGTAGTGTTTTTTTTATTTTTATTTTTTTGGATTATATCAGATTATGTTGGATTGGATTTTCAAGTATTAGGGGACAGTTAGATATTTTCTATCAGAAAAAAACAAAAAAAAGTGCCTCTGGTTGATGCTATATGTGCGAAGCACATTATGTTGTTGTAACTGTAAGCCACTAACAAGAACAAAGAAGCAAATCAAGGCCACTATGTGGGGGCCTGAAATCAGCCACGTTTGAAGACATTATTGATACCAATCCTACAACTATATCAGCCTTTCTGTCTTTCAAAGAGTAGATTAGATGATAGAATCAAAGATTCTAGAGTCTGGGGGAAAAAACAGAAGAGCTAGCATTAAATTGAATCCATTCCTTACATTGTGGGAAGGGAACTAACATCCTCTCTAGCATTAGGTGGGGTCCAAGAAGGTTGCTTTAGATGAATGGGGCTTTAGTCTATGATGTTTTTAATAAGCACAAATGGATGTTTGTCTATGAATGGTATTCTTGCCCTTGAGTCCTTGACCTCCTGCTGATATACAAGGTCCTTGCACTTCTCTAAATTGTTGGGTGCTAACAGATCTAAGCTCTATGGTTGGAAAGCAATAGCCCTGTCATTTGCTTTTGTGAATTTTGTGATCGTAGTCACTTATCTAGTAGCATGGGTACCTCTTTTAGTTCCCTTATTCCTAAGATAGATGGCATGACTCAAATGAAGGATCTCAAACCTATTAGCCTAATTTTGACTTAGTGAAGGTTTTAGCTGCTAGATTTAATGAAGTCTTCCCCTGTATTTTTTCCTTCTCACAGAGAAACCTTTGTTCATGGGAGACAGATTGTTGATAAGGTTATGGTGGCTAATAAATGTGTGGATTCCAAGTAGAAGACAAGGAAGTTGGGGTGATCGGTAAACTCTATCTTGAAAAGGCTTATGATAGGGTTGATTGGGATTTTCTACATGACCTTATTTACTGGATGGGCTTTAGCATTACATAGAGGAACTGTATCAAGGAATGAATGGGTTCGGTAAAATTCTTGGTACTAATTAATGGGTCTTGGAATGTCTTTTACGGCTTTATGCGCATAAAGAGGCTTGAGATAAGGTGGTCCATTATCCCCATCCTTTATACTATTGTTGGGAGGATTAAGCATTGAGAATGCGGGACTGTAGATCTATTCAAAGGCTTGTACTGCGGAGGACAACATGGTCTAATCTCTCACCTTTAGTCCCAATGAAACCTTGGTTTTATGTGATGCCAGCACCTCCTAGGTTCAAAACATTACACCTATCTTGGGGTATTGAAGGAAGTTTCAAGCTTATAGATGAATTTTGCTAAGAGTGTTTTCATTGTTGTTAGAATTGGAGATTTGTCATCTTGAAAATACATTAGGCTATAAGATGGGGTATCTGCCAGTGACTTACCTTGGCATGCCTCTGTGTGTGGGCAGTGCTTCCAAATCTCTATGGGATCTGGTGATGGAGAGAATTGAGTGTAAACTGTTATTTTGGAAGGAAAGGCATCCATCATTTTGGGGTTGAATTACCCTAAGCAGCTTTATCCAACTTGCTAGTATACTTGTCACTCTTCCTCATCTGCTTTCTGTAATAGAGAAAACCGAGAGGTTTTAGGAAAAAAAAAGAAGTAACATCTTGTCTTGTGGGTGGTTTTATGAAAATCTTGCAATGGAGGTGGATTAGATATCCTAGCTTTAAATCATATGAATGAAGCCCTTCTTGGTGAGTAGTTGTGATGTCAAGGTCGTGAGTCTAAAGGGCCTTTGAATCTAGGATATCTAGGGGGTGGATCATTCGGTTCCTTTTGTTTCTTCTTTGTTGTAATTTTTCTTTCGTGTATAAATATTATACCATTTTGGGTGAATCTGTTTTGGCTGGTTTTTTGCTTTTGTATTCTCTTTGCTTTAATTTAATTTGATCACCAAATGAATGGTGGAGCTTTTGGACCATGATAGTTCTCCTATTACAAAAAAAAAAAATGTAGAATGCAATGAGCAAGGTGTGCATGGGCTGTTTAGATTATAAAAAAGAAAAAAGTACACATTGTTTCACCAAGATACATAAACAATAACTTTTTTTTTTTTTGGTAAAGTCAGTGTCACTCCCTATGGACTTTCAAAATCAAAAGATTTTATAATTTATGTCAAAACTCATGGGCTTGAATCAGTGGGGATTAATTTTCATCAAATTCATAGATTTATTATTTTTAAAGGTTCTTTTTTTTTAGAATCTCTAATAATGAAGAGCTTCTTAGTTTGGAATACTTGCTCCAAAATTCTAGCAAATACAATACAATTTCAGATTAAATGGAGCCAAATAAGATTAAAAGAAGAAGAACAACAACAACAGCAACAATGGAAGATTTGCGTGACGACCTTAATAATGAAGATCATACGTTTGTTGCCACTTAATTAAGCTAAAAACAAGAGATTCACGTGCTCTTTAGGGCATGTTTGGCAATTCTACTTGTACCGTCAAGTAAGGTAAAGTCCCATTTCTAAAAAAAATAAAATAATAAAATAAAAATAAAAATAAAAATAAAATAAAAAAAAATAAAAAAAAAAAACATAAAAAAAAATATCAAAAGCACTTTAATTGTGGTTTTTTCTTCAAAATGTCAACAATTAAATTGTTAGCTTTCTCCATTGTCTTCTTCAATTCATCTTCTGACGTTTGATACTTGTCGCAAAAAGATGCAATATGGATCAACCTGCAAATACCATCATCCAAAAGAGAGGCAAGTTAATTCATTTTGTATAACATGTTAACTAGAAAAGCAAAAACTGAGTTTAGAGGAAAAGATTATCAACTGAACATAGGTCAACCCGATGATTCGGATGAGAGCGATTGCTTAATTGTCGTTATGTTCATTTTACAAGTATTTTATAATGTGTGTCAAGTTTATAACTTTCTTACTATGTTGCCAATTTGAATGAACTGTTGTTGCTTTCATTTAAATGACAATCAATGGAATAATGTTTCAAAACTAAACCAGATAAGATGGGTGCATCTCTCAAATATTGTCGTGGCCATGACTCTCTACGTGTTAGGGAGTGGACGGATGAGTTCGACCGTAAGCCGTTTGAGCATGACACCCCAATATCAAAGCATGGCTCACGCAAAATACAATTGGTCCGGTGGTTGAGAGAGTGTGGAAACTTCATCCCTGAAAGATATGTAATGATAAAAATTGCCCAGACATTGCCACCAGCTTGGGATGCTGCAAAAAGGAGGATATTTGAAATTTTACGACCATGGCATGCGGTGGAGTTTGTCGACCTATTGCAGTCATTTGAAAAATATATTCAGCCCTCGTGGATACAGTTCAGGAAAGAGAAAATGGTTGAAGGAACGTGTGTTAGGGATCATTTGCTGAAGAAGGAACAGTTGTTTTACGATCTCAAAAGAAGAGGATTTGAACCGAACATTGTAGATCTGGTACGTTCCATAGTAAGCACTCTACCACCTCCTTGGCCGGTACAAGACATCCACGCTAAGCTGAAGACTAATTTCGTAGACATGAGGGAATTGGGGGAAATGTTGGAAGAAATCGAGTTAGACCTTATAACAGTGAAGGCTTTAGAACAATTTAATGTAAATTGTTGACATTCACTTTATTAATATTATCGATTTTTGCTAATAATTAGTTATTTTCCTTGTCAGATTGCAGAGATGCCTCGAGATAATAGGGTGAAACGCGCTCGGAGGATTGCAGCTACACTCGGGTTAGCTCGTGTAGAGAGCCCACCTGAGGCCTCGACACAGCCTCTGTCGGCTGCTTTTCAAGTTCCACGGTCTGGAGGATCAGGGAGCACGCCTGATTTGGCAGCCACCCAGCCTCTGCCGATTCAGCCTCCGACCACACAACCCTCGCCGACCCAGCCTCAGCCGCCCCAGCCTCCGACGAGTCCTCATACAGTCGGGAGCAGCGTAGGTGAGAAAATTATTTTTTGTTATTATTCAGAATGGTTCACCTCAATTTAATGATTTGTGTTCACTAACTCATTTAGCACTTTCATCTTAACAGCATCAGCCCCAGCCTCGGAGGTTCCGAGCTGTGTAAGGGGTGTTACGCGAGGGAAGAATGTGACAAAGCTAAGGAGACAGCTGGGTCATAACATCCCAGTCCCAATCCCCATCTCCAGTCATAGGCCAGAAGGGGAACATGCCCCATCACTGGTTAACCATCTTGGGTTAGCCATTAGAGGGGTTGCCCCAGTCAGGCCCCATGGCTGGAAGAAGCTTGACAGTGGGATCAAGCTTGCCGTCATTGCTGCAGTACAAGTAAATTGAAATGAGAAATATTAAGCAAACTGATTATAGTTGTGCTCCGCATTACAAAATCTGATTATATGTTGTTATTACTAATCTTTATATGGCTCTCCCCTAATTGCAGCAAATTTTTGACATCGGGGACTATGAGGGCGATATGCAGCTCAGGGCAGATATTGACCGCCAATGTGGGGTTTTGTATAAGAGTTGGAAGTACGAGCTGCATATTCACTACCTCGAGCTGTTGGAGCAGGGGGTTCCCCGACCCCAGGACCACCCGGCAGAGGGTTGTGATCCAGCTGACTGGCAGTTGATGGTCTCGCAGTGCTGGGAGAACTCAGCCTGGAAGGTAACTTGGGGATGTTATCTACAACAATTATTTATGTATTCCAACATAATTCTATTAGTAATGATTTTATAAATGACTGCTATTGTATTATTGTTTTTCTATGTAGGCGAAGTCAAAAAAAGCTCAAGAGAGTCGAGCCAAGCTGCCATATAATCATACTAGTGGCTCCAAGTCATTTGCATCGAGGATGTCTATGATGGTACTAATTATATTCATATGAAGAAACTTGACTAAGTTTATTAATTTATCAATATGTAGCTAGGTTCATATCTAATACAAAGCTATTTCAAATGACAGACGACACATAATGCCGGTCAAGCGCCGCCCATTACTCAGTTCTTCCACGACACCCACTACAGACGAAAGAGTAATGAGTGGGTAAATGAGGCGGCTCAGCAGAGACATGTACGTTTGCTAATAAATCTATTATGATCAATAATGCCATAAAAGCATTCTAAATTCCTTTTTCTCTAAATGGCAGGAGGCCTTGGTGCAGCGAACTGAGGAGCAGTCGCAACCCTCTGTCACAACTCCGATGACTGAGTTACAGATTGCTGTTGATGTGCTTGGATCGAGGTCGGGGTATTTAAAAGGCTATGGGATATACACGAGGACCTCTTCATCTTCGACACAATCTCGGGCACCGGATCCTGAGGTGATCGCCCTGCGGGAGCAGCTAGCCGAGCAGGCTAGGAGGCAGGCTGAGCAGGACAGAAGGCAGGCTGAGCAGGACAGGAGGCAGATTGAGCAGGACAGGAGGCAGGCTGAGTCGGATAGGAGGACACGTGCACTTGAGGCCCTAGTTCAACAGTTGGCAGCTGCGACAGGGATAGATCCGACCAGCTATTTGGACATCTCGAGAGGGACCACTTCTGCTGGTGATGGCACAACTGCCGTAGATCATGATGCGACCCTTTGGTTAGTAGATTATTCTCTTGAATTGAAATGTAATAACTAGTCGAAATTATAAACACTAAAAATGTAGCACTTCCATTCAAACAGCATTGTATATCCAATTTCGTATTGGCTGCTAATTTCTTAGGTACTGCAGATAATTCGAAGAGCAAATGAATTGGGCGAGGGTCCAGTACATTTGAGTGGCCGGTTTTGTGATGAATTACCTGCGTATGGCTTCTCTTCGCTGCCTACCTCCTACCAGTGAGCCACTTGTTTCTGATCACATGAGCCAGATTATTGATATTCAGCCTCAGGTTCCATTTTGCATCTTATTTAGGTTAATTGAATGTGAACTATATGCAATTTTTATCTATTTTGAGCTTAACACACTACACCAAAATTAAGGGTGATGGAGATCTTTGTTTCACTTTTGATCAGACCTTATGTTCTTATAAACTTATCTCCTATATGAGATATTGTTGAGGGTGATTCTTGTAACTTGACTGGGTGGGTTTCTTTCTTTACTGTATAGTGGAATGAATAATGTTTGTATCTTTTTTTTTTTTTATCAATTACCATTCTCATGAAGATGATGACAAACCTTTTTCACATGATCTAAAAATAAGAAGCTTTGTTGCCATTATCTTCATTTAAAAAAAAAAAAATCTTTCTGTACTATTAAATAAGTGAGTTCTCTTCCACGGTCAGGGGGCTGGTAATTTTAAATTGTGGCATGATCTTCTAGGAAAGGACAGTGGAGGGGCATTTGTGAGAGAGTTAAAGCTCTCTGACACAGTTACTCGTTCTATTCATTTGGCCGACGAAGGGCATCACTGTCATCAGTACCCTCCAACAGTGATATTATTGACATGGTAGCTTATACGGGTCATGTTGGTGAGCAGCCAGAGTCAGTGGTAAGAGAAGTTTCAATGTAACAACTATGTTTACATTTCTTGATGATTAATATATACATTTCTTGCCACGGTGAATATTGTGGGGGGAATAAATGTTGGGTGTGGTTATTGCTAATGGTGGGAAGATGATGAAGCCCAGATCCAGGAGGTACTTAAGGCATGGTTGGTTTAGAATATGTATCTGTGTGGATATAAAAGCTACAAAGATGGCTGATAGAAGAGTGAGAGAAACTAGTCACCTACAATTCATATTTGATAGAAGAGGGTGGTACATAAGCCTACTAAAAACAGAAGGGTCACATGACATTTCTCTCTCAAATATAAGGGAGACCTGAGATGCACTTCAAGTGCAAGAAAAAAAATCGCTGGTCTTGCAAATCACCCTTGACTCATTGGTCCATGGTTTGGGAGGCATAAGGTGTATCAACCTACCTATCTTACCATGGCCTTTGCTTGAGGTCTATTGGATCTTGTGGGGTTTTCCCATATTGGGAAGGACATGCAGTTGCAAGAAATGACTTCCAAGGAGTTGTTGCCTATGGCTTTTGTCAGCTGAAAAACCTCTCTACTAGGCAATTGACATGGCTATCTTTGCTTGTAGGTAGGCACAGGTTGGTAGATGGTTACAAATATAATGGATGCTATATCATCATCAAATGTGTACAGTAGCATGTTATGGGATAAAGGTGTCTAAGACAGTTAGTATTCTGATCATGTTAATTAACTTGTAGGCGAGAATGCTGCCACACAAATCAAGTACTTATGCATGAAAAGTCATGATGAGATTCTCATTTCAATTAAAAAGGGCCTGCTGTTACGTGTGTATTGTATCCTAAACAACTTAGTCATTATGACTTTTATATGGCTAGTTAAATCCTATTCAATTTTTTTTTTCACAGGGCCCAATTTTGACTTTCTTTTTGTAATTTATACAGTATAGTTTTTTGTTCTCCACATCAACTTCCATGAATCATTTCTGCTGTTGTCTATATATAAATTTGTTTGTCTTTTTTTTTTTTTTTTTTAATTTTTACATCATTTGTGTGATTACTGCAGCTACTGAACTGAAGCCTCTTCAGAAAATGAAAATGGTTCTCATAGTCCTCCATCATACCTATCTTTCTCTCAAACTACAAGCATGGCTACTAGCAGGTTGACTATGGTTCTCACAATCCTCCTTGTCCTCCTCCTGATTGAGGTTTGTCTATACATCGTATCTTTCACCATTTCTTTAATGCATATGAGATCACGACTTCTATAATAAAATAATATAATGCTTTCCTTTCAACATGTAAGAGTTCATAGCTTATACTGTTGGAGAGTCAAAATTTTAATAGTTTCTATTCCTGTTGGCATAGGGTCCATAAAATTCTCAACGTTTCTCATTTGACCAAACAGAAAAAAAAAAAAAATATCCTGCTACTGATGATGCACAAGGGGGCAATATTTATGATGGTTTTGCATGGCATTTCCCGCTGGCATATGGCTGCTGCTAGAAGATGTACTTTTTATTGATTTCAACAAAAAGAGTTGTTGCACCAGATTTAGTGTTATGAAATGTAACCGTCCATTTCACTAATCCAAAGGCCAGTAACGTTTAAGAGCTGAAGACTCAACCTTAGAGAGTTGAGTAATGCCACCTAAAAGAAAAAAAAGAAAGAAAAGAAAGAGAAGGAAGAAAATTGTATTTTGATTTTTGTATTCTACCCATAAAAAGCAAGACAAGAACCCACTTACATACACTACAAGAAAAATGACTTTTCCCGGCGCACATTTTCGCCGCTAAAAACTACGAAATCGCTGCGAAAGCTCATTTCCGACGATTATACATCGCCGCTAAATCGACGCAGTTAACACTTCACTTTTAGTTTTATGCGGCACAAACGGAAATTCGCCGCAAAAAACAAGACTTTTTCCAGCGTTTTTTTTCGTCGCTATTAGTGATTAAAAACGTCACAAACCAGCATTAAGCCTTCAGTTATAAGTCGTTGGCAAAGCTTATTTACCGCGAGCAAAATTTTTCTTGCAGCGATTATTTATTGTTGCAATTAATATTTCCCAGCAGTTATTTCATTCGACGCAAAAACAAATCTCGCTGGTAAAACTTAATCGCGACGAATACGTATCGCCGGAAAAACTATTTTAGCACTTACCACTATCTAGCGACCAAAAATTATAAACGCTGCAAATAAGTTTTTCCAGCGTTTATCTAAACCGTCGCAAAAACTAATTTGCTGGTAAAACTCATTTGCAGCGATTCTGTATCGCCGGAAAAACTATTTTTACACATACCAACTCTAGCGACCAATATTTATAATCGCTGCGATTATGGTTTACCAGCGTTTATGGAATTCGTCGCAAAATATATTTCGCTGCTAAAACTCATTTGCAGCGACTATGTATCGCCGGAAAAACTATTTAAACACGTACTATCTTTAGCGACTAATATTGAAAATCGCTGCAATTATGTTTTACCAGCGCTTATTTAATTCGTCGCAAAATGTATTTCGCTGGTAAAACTCATTTGCAGCGACTATGTATCGACGGAAAAACTAGGATGTCTGCCAATCAAATTTTATAATCGCTGCATTTGAATTTTCCTAGCGTTTATAGAATTCGTCGGAAAAAAGAATTTCGCTGATAAAAAATCAATTGCAACGACTATGTATCACCAAAACAATTTTTTTGCAACATTTTGGCACTTCGCCGTCTATTTGATTTCGTGGGTAAAACTCAATTGCGTCAATTTCAACTCGACGCAATTACTCACTCCTGAATATCTGGCCGTTGATTTTTGGGTTTCAAAAATTCAATAGCAGCATAACTGTATCGCCGGAATTGATGTTTCTCCAGCGTTTTTGGAAATCGTCGCTCAGTTGCATCGACTTGTTTTTGCCGCTAATTCCCACTGTTTGACCCAAATTAAATCACCGTAATTGGTGTTTTCAGTGTCTGATTTTTCCCCACGTCACATTCATTGTCACATCTACCAAGTAAACACCATATAATTAATCTCTGTTTCTATTAACACATAGAAATTCATTAATCTCTTCAAACGCCAATTCATCCAAACTCATGTATTTATACAATGTGGCGGTGCATTATATTCATATCAAGTACAAACCGGGCTACTATTAAATAAGCCACACATCACTATTGTGTGGGCATAAAAAGATTTAAGGAGTCTATTATCATTAAAATGAAGGCAGTAAAATCTGGATCATGTACAAGTCACGCTACTGCTACTCAGCCCAATCTTGAAGCTGCTACTCAGCTTCCCCTCACCTTCAAGAAAAGCACAACATAAATCCATGAATTTCCACACAAACACATCAAAAAGTAGAAAGCAACTCACACACACATACATAACTATACAGAAGCCACTCAGAGTAGGACGATCATAATAGATAGATAGATTTGCACCCTACCGACAAAGATAAAAAAACACTCCCAATCTACCCCACCCCACAAAACCCAAGCAATTGTCTCAATCACAAAGCCAAACAACAAAGTTACCATTCAAGGGAGAAAATAAAGTGCCCATGTACAGACTCCAGCAATGAAGCACAAATGTTCAACAAAAAATAGAAGAAAATTAAAGAACACAAATTGAGAAAAAAAAACTCACCCCAAACAAAACCAAATTTTTCACAGGAACAAAAGATAAAAAAAGTTACTCAACCAAGCGAAAACTTTTATTTAATCTTAAAGGTCTATTGTGATTCAATCATTTTGCCCATGACCCATTGTGTTTTTCATCATTGAATAAAGGGTGGTTTTTCCAGTATTGGTGGCAACTGAACTGATATGTACACATGGAAAGAACGAATGAACCCTCTAATACTGAAGACTAAACACATAAAACTTACATTCCTATCATATTTGGTCTCTCAGCTGATACATCCCATGCCAAACGAGTACCCTTTCTATCACCAAGAAAAATCCACTTCAAGGTTGGATGAAAAGAAAAGACACCAGCACCAATCAGCCTAATTGTATTATCAACTGCATCGGAGGATGAGAAAGAAAAATACATTAGAAAACAAAATAACTAGTTCAAATACTGATATTGACAAACATAAAAGAAAACAATATAAAATTAATTTCAATTAGTAAAAAAAAATTAAAATTATACTTGTAAATTGCAACTGTGATCTTACGTTGTAAAGTATAATGAACAGCATATGTCTGAATATTGTAAGCTCGAATCAGGCCCTCAGCATAAGCTACATACTAAAATAAAACAGGTAAATCGACGTTACATGGCTCCACCCAAAAAACAGCTCCATGTATGCACTTAAATCACAAATGTAAGTATTTGATGGCCAACTGAAGAAGTGGAACATAATAAAACACATTATGAAGCTTACCAAGATAGGAAGACGAGGATGGCAAGCAAGGTTAACAATTGGTTTCTTGAGATCCGTCTTTATTTTGGTTGGTGCAGGGCCCCCTTCAACAGTTCCAACAACTTCATGTAGTCCAAACAGATCACCATTTAGAAAAAATGTAGGGTAAGTAATCTGAAATGACATTCTCATTATGAAAGTAAGAAAACAAGGGAACCTGTCACACTCATCCATGTAGCAAAACCAAAAAGATGAAAACAGGTTGGAGGGGAGTCAGTGCACGATGGACTTCCATATCAGATGAAATGGGTTCCATCTTCCTTTCCGGTGAATGTAACACAGAAGTCTGGAGCATACCAGAACAGCTAGGTGTTTTTATGGGTAAAAATTCTTACCTACTTTAAAAAAGAAAGGAAGTGTGGTGTGTCATTCATTGGATGCAAAAGAGAGTCCAGCAGACCAACTGATACTAATAAAATGAGGAGCGTTTGTCTCTTTTTCTCTTCTTTGCCAAAAAGCATACACTGGGGGTATGTTTTATGACTGTACCTTGCTTTCATTCATTCATTCATACATGTATTTCTCCCTTTAATTAGAAAATCAGGCCGTTTATTCTTATGGCACTTTTAGTGACTGCAGACAATGGGAATAAATTAATAGAGATGATATGGTCTACATTGTCGGCCTGCTTTCCTTTGATCCAACTTGCTTATATCACATTTTTTTTTATTGTTATGCCTTGATCTAAATATCGCTCGGTTGTATTTTTCTACGCATGATTTAATCTTTGATTCCATTGATCACCATTGTTGCTGACAACCTGACACGAGCTTTAAGAAACTCACTTTCAGCATACCGACCAATATTACACGTCTTGGCACTTTGAAACGTGATAAGATTTGATAAAAGAATACCACCATAATACAATTTTGCGACGTAATTATATGAAGAAGTCAAATCATCATCATCATCGAAGTCTTATCCAATCTATCTGAGTTCAGCTTTGCCACTTATGTTCACACAACTATGGCCGGTAAGGACTGGACTCTCATATTAGTAAGCACTAAGCAACAACAACAACATGAGATGCCAGTTATGTGTGTATTTCTTGTAAGGACTAGGGGCTCAGCAGCAGCAAACAACAATGATGATAACAACAAAAAGAAAATATAATCTAACTCATGCATGATGACCTTCACAACCAAAAATAATTTCAGCAGAACCAGATTGTTCAACTCTCCTAGCAGTAACCGTGAGATGCAGTGAAATGGAAATAAGCACACAGAAGTAGAGCTTAAATTTATTAAAATTTTGTCTTGTGATGATAAATAAAATCTCATTTGCAAGCAGACAATCCATGGCCCGGGCAATATGGAGGGTCAAACTGTTGGACAATTATATTAAACTAGAGATTTTGCTGTTTTAAACTCAATTAAAATGTAAGTCAAATTATGAGAGTGCTAAGATAAACCTGTTTGTGGAATTCATGAAGACTCTTCAAAGACTTCACCTCATCACAAAAGCCATGCTTGTGCCTTCACTCTTACGGTACCTATAATAACCATAGGAAAAATGTGTCAACAAGTATTAAAGTGAAGGGTGAGAAAACTGTGTTTGGTGTATGAAACACAACCTGTGATTTAACTGTACTCCTTGATCAAAAAGCTTCTCAAAAATCAATAACCCGCCCTGTTATCTCTCAAGAAAAATGATAGACCCCTTTATATATATAGATATTATATATATACTGCCCAGTTGTCATGTTGTCTAACAAAAAGCACCCAAAATACAATTGTCGAAACATACAGCCCCCTTAGCCTGGATTTGAAGAATTAGTCCCCCCCCCCCCCCCCCCCCCCCCCCCTGAGTCTGTTGAAATGACTCAGTGAAGGAGGGAAAACCCCTCATTAAAGTCTGGAGCATCATGTTAGTCTGCATCTGCTGCTCCCTAAGATCCCGCACCTCTGCTCTCATTTCTTCAAGTTGACTCTTATACTGTTCAGCATCTCTTCTATGTTGTTCAGCATCTTGCTTTTGTCTCTCAATCTCGGCCAGATATTGTTGCATTTTAAGTTCGTCGCTCTGTCTGCTTAACTCGGGGATGACCATCTCTCCGAGTCCCCGTGCATATCCAGGTCTATGTCCAAGAACCTCCCTAAAGACAGTCGCTGCCGCCTCATCAGTACGCTGCTCCGTTTCTAGGCCATCCATCCTTCCTTGCATCTTCTTCTGCACATTGACAAAACACCGGTTATTAAAAATATAAATATATCTTGTGCTATTGATGCATTCATCACATTTGAAAAGAAGCATAGATCCTAAGGACTGTAAGTGCACTACTCACATATATCTCTTCTGTATCAACCGTCACAAAAGCATTCTTCTTCTTCGACCAGCGCGTCGCCTTGTAGAAGTCAATCATATTCGTTGATGTATTTTCAGCACGCTACATGTGTCAGCAATGTGTACAGTATCAAAATATAGTTTCGAATCAAAAACTTTCATTCAAGTGGAAATGTGCATTTTAATCCCAAAAACTAGAGTAACCAGTCACAATGGTTAATTATCAATGATTTATGGTTTGGAAACAACTACTTAAAAACAGAGTAACCAAAAAATAGTGTAACCTCTATGAGAATTCATTATTTATGGTTAATCATCATGTACTATCAATGACTTATGGTTAATTATCATGTACTAACTGTACATTGCAATGGTTAATTTTTCAATGATTTATGGTTTGGAAACAACTACTTAAAAACATATTTACATTTTTTTGCTTAACTTATTTGGACAAATGGCACTACAAGAGGGCTAAGGGATCTAACTGTTCACAAAAATAAAAAATGACAACCTGATGTTGACAAGAGCTCTTAGCACTGCTGGAAGGTGCTCATTTTCATAACCACAGGAATGCTTGCTCATATGGGTTTGGGCAATCAGAGATGTGACGTAAACTGCGATGGTGGAATGATCTAGCACCTAAGAGAAAGACAGATCTTCCATTAATATCTTGATAATCCAGATGGCTAAATAAACAGAAACAAGTACCGGTTATTGGCATGATCAATGATAGGGTTAGTAATGGGCATGGCCTCCCAGTTGAGCATACAGGCCTAACCTAATATGGTTAAGGATCGACTTTATTTTCAGAGTATACAAATAAATGTACTGGAACACATCAACTGTTTTTAACTTGTACAGAGTCCAATATAGACAATTTCCAAGATCATTTATAGATTTCAAGTACCTTAAGCCTACAAAGAAGATGTGATAGTTAGACTGCCAAAAGGCCAATTATGAACTTATTTACAAAACCTACAACCATGCTCTGAAAAATCATAGACCAGTAAGGTTTTTTATGTGATCATCCATGATTTATGAAGCCGATGTGTCCCAAAATAAACATTAGACTGAAAATGACTACCAAGATATGCATAATCCTTCAAAGGCTGAGGATTAGATCTCACCTACAATAGGAATGAGAAAAGAGAAGCTATTTATCATTTAATCTTTAAATACCCAAGCTAGCAGTCAATATTGTTAAAGAGGAACTATAGGATTGTGCATTAATTTTCTGAAGGACAGGCTTTTGTATAGGGTCCATAGTTCAGTTTTCAAAGCAGGAAATCTTATGGGCCATGGTACAGGAGGGACATGATCACAACCTTAAATTTTAAGATCCAAATCTTTATAGATGGACTACATTAAATGAGAACATAGAATGGCAATGATCAATACTAAATAGAAGATAGGGCAAACATTCAAGGGTGGGTTGAAATATCCAATGAGGGAGGATTTTTTTGGGAAACCCTGATCTGGAGTGGGACCCTATCATTTCATAAGATGTCAGGATCACCAAATCATGAGCCCTACTGGTAAGGAGTCCTAAGGCAAAAACTTGTTTATCAAAGCACAGAACTCATAGAATTCCAGCTAAATAACTGTAGTATGTTCCTGTAATGCAGCATTAAGAACAAACATGCTGTCTCAGCAAGATTCATAAGTGCACCTGTCCATTCATTGCTCTTTGTGAAATCAATACCGACAATGAGATTGGATGATTCAAGACCAGCTTTTGCAAGAGCTTCTGTCACCTGTAATGAATGGAAAAGGAAATAACAATAATCTAATGTCAAAATTATCTTTAAGCAACTTTCATGCGCCTAAAACAGAGACTTTCTTCTGTTACTTAAAGGTGTTTGCAGTTGAAGCATTTGATTTTGACCTCTTTGGGTTGTAACAATTAGCGTGAAGGCTTGAGCTGCATACATATGAAGTTATATTTTTTGCGCTTATGCATCAAAGATTCCGTGAAATCAAAATTCCCCTTCAACATGAATTGCTTCAAGAGGCCTTGAATTGGTAGCTGTACTTCCACACACAGGATATATACCCACCAATCAAACAAGCATGTGGCCCATGGGAAATTGTAGATGGAGATATTCTCAATCATCCCATTTTTCCCATTAGATCCATAGAGTTTGAACAATCAACTTTATTTATTATTTATTAGCATTTCATTTGCTTTACAAAAAATGGATGATTAAGATTGATTAGTGTCCATGTTGGCTTAGGCCTACTGATGGGGTCGCAATAATGATAGGTTTGACTAACGACTAACCCTTCTAAATCAATTCAACAAGGAGAAATGTCTCATAAAATTTAACCCACAATAATCAATAATCTAAGCACACAATAGGGAAAAAGTACTACCAGAATACCTGATCAAGTGAGTGGTAGTTGTCATCAATCCTTGCATATCTTCTAGGCCTTTGAACCATCATATCAGATTCAAAATGGTTGCCAGAGAACGAAGGGCGAGGTGATGTACCCCATGATGGTGGCGGCCCCCAGTTACACGAGTGAGGGTAGTGACATTGTGGCTTAGAACTTTTGCCCCCCATAACACCTGTTCAACTTTCGAAACAGACCTGACAGCTTAAAAATAGCTTTTTAGAACAGTTAATACTGCACAACTGGGAAAAAAAGGGAGAGAGAAAAGGAAGAAAAAATGCGTTGTCTTAAAATTTAATACAGAGCACATAAGATTAGATAGAGTAACCTCAATAACTCCACTATAAACAAACAACCCCAACTCCCACCCACTGACTTAACATGCTAGATTGATGAAAAGAGTCTCCTGGTAAGGAATCCTAGTATAACTACTAGGATTTTAGAGTTTGCTAATAGTACCCTTCAAACAGACCACAAATAGATGTAATAAGGCTGTGCTGTTCTTGTTGTTGATGATGATGGTATCGCATCATAAACATTCATTGTAGAAACACAATTTCTTGTAACTAAAGAAGAGCAAATTAATGAATCTCCCCATAGAATATAAACGCAACAATAAGAATATATCAACCTTATTTATATATTTCTATCAATAGAACTACAATCGCTAAAATTCTAACACTCATAATATGTATATATATTATTTTATCCATTCTAGAGAAAGACCTTCAGAAGTAGTAATAAATTTTACTTGAAAGTTGAAATCCACTCTCAATTTACTTAGTAAATTGAATATAGTAAAGCTGGAAAATATGAATACCCAATAATAATAATGGTAAAAAAATGCACAATAAAAGGGAAAATCTATGTAGGATCTGAAAACTGCAACAATATACCTACAGTAGTAGTATCAGATATGAAACATTGTGAAGAAATTGGTTTGCATATGCATGTCTGCATAACAAGAGCAAATTTGTCTAGGTCAAAAGTTTCTTATATCAAAATTAACACATTTTCAGTCGATGTTTACTTCAAGAGTCAATTTGTTTTCCCCTAACAGAAAAAAATGTAGATATAGATCAAGTCAGTATGTACCTGATGCATCATAAAATCGACAATCCCCTGTCATGGAACCAACTTTTACTCCCTGCATGAATCACACAATATAGAAATTGTGTTCCTCAAGTGAGAACAAACTTTTCAATAACATCAAGTTTTATCAAAAAGAAAGTAAATCATCAAACCTGTCCATCAGGGCGTAGCAAACTGCAGTGGCTATGTCTGTTATATCAGTCCAATCAACAACATGACAGCCACAAATCACCCAAATGCAAACTTTCCCATCTATTGAGCCACTGATGAAGTAATCATCATCAATTGGATTAAACAGTTGACGTAACATGGTAGAATATGTACACATAAGTAAACATCCAATGCTAATTGTAGACAATTATATTAAACTAGAGATTTTGCTATTTTAAACTTAGTTAAAAAGTAAGCCAAGTTATAAGAGTGCTAAGATAAACTTGTTTGTGGAACTCATGAAGACTCTTCAAAGTCTTCACCTCATCGCATTGAGGCCCCACAAAGTCCACCGCACCATCTCAATGGATTTAGGACTCATGAAACATGGCCTCTCCCTTGTACACTGCTGGCAGCACCATGTGTTTGCAATACTCCAGATTGATAGAATGTGTTTGCTAATTGTGAAATAGAGATAAAAGAAAAATAAGCCATTGCCATCAGGTTCTTACTACTGAACCCAGAATGGTTTCCTTAGATCCATGAACCCAGATTAAAAGAAGAGAAGAAACAAATGAAAATTAATGGGGGCTAGAAAGACCCAAATCCCTTTTTTTCTTTTCTTGGATTTGTTGGTTTCAATTAGTGTAATAGGTGAATTCAGCAATACCCCCATATATGAAATTCAATTCTCATGTGGGCATATTGTCAAACACCTTAGACAAATTGTAACAAGCGTTCGAAACTCTCTTTCACAACTAATAGAACCGGAAAAAAAGAAGTCCCAGGCCTATATTCTGCAACATTATCTCAACTCTGTTCTTTGAAACCTCCATGTTAGCAAACTCACTTCAACACCCAAATATACCCAACAGAATAATAGGTTACAAAGCATAATATTTGAGATGAGCTAGTTATCATAAATGACACATTTTTAGAGAATGGCATTTTTCCCTGTGTGTAGGGCTCTGGGGAGCATCTGATGACAAAAGCAGCAATATGATAAGGTAAAATTCATTAAACAAAAGAATCGATCAATTAAAGAAGGTCAAGAATGAAGAAAGACTCCCACAGACAAGTTGGGTTGTGGTGGGCTTGACTTGGCTACCGACATTCAAATCCTCACAGCCAAACCACATTACATGTTGCTGCTCCCCACCAATGAAAAAAGGCCAAAACCCACACGCCTTTCATATTCATGTATCCCAGCCTTTTTAGGCCCTGACAAGGTCAAGATTGTGACCATTCAAATCCATCTCCTCCTGACATTCAACTCCCCTTCTTATCCCCTCTTCTACTTCCTATGACTTTCCTTTCCTTTCCTCTTACTTTTCATATCCACACAAACACCTCTCCTCTTCTACTTATACTCCGTGTCTGTCTCTTTTCCCTACTCAATTACAGCTTAAGAAAAGAGGGACCTCTATAACTTCTATTTAGGTGAAACTTGGGTGGAAACATTTCTAGGCCTCTTAATTTGTGCTCTCTCTAATCATCAGAATGGATTTGATTTGGGTTAGTGCCCCCATTTGCCTGGATCTCAACATGGATGTTCTCCCGGCTTCGAAAGATAGTGTTGAAGAGAGCTTACAAAGCAATTCAGTTGATATTGGAATGAAAATCTCTGTAAAAGATGAGGTGGGTGGTTGATGATCTGCTTTTCTAGATAGAATTTTCACTTTCCCTACAATCAAACAGCCCTAAATGCTTAACTCCTTCCAAAAAAAAAACCTCCAAATTCGTACAACTCCATCACATTTGATTCATCTTGTATTACCTGTGAATGTGAGTCCGGCTGCGAGAGAGGGACGGAGAGGATGCGCTGGCGAGGGAGACCGTGAGAGTGAGAGAGAGATGCCGAGGGAGACGAGAGAGGCGCGAGGTGAGGGATGTGCAGCTTTCTGCGAGGGTGGTGTTTTGCGCATGGAGACGGAGGGATCGAGAGAGATGGGGATCGTGGATTCTCTGCGTTGCGTGGTGATGAAGAGGATAGCGAGCGAGAGAGGCCGGGAAGGGTCAGAGAGATGAGGGATGGAGGCGAGATGGGAGCATGGTTGGGGCTGGACGAGACGGAGATGCAGAGGATGTGAGGACCGAGAGGAGATGCAGAAGGGGCTTTGAGGAGAGAAGTGGCTTTAACAGAATAACAAATTGAGAAAAAATTCCAAAATAAAGGCGGCATTCCCAAATGAAGGCGCGAAGGGAATAGTGGAGTTGGCGAGGAGGAATTTGGAGCCGAAAAATGTAATTCGTCGGCAAAGTATTATTAAAAGTTTTTTTTACGGCAACAACATTCGCTGCAACTATTTAACTTGATGTGCATTTGGCTATCACGGCGAAACAAAACGTCGCAACTATGAAATGGCTTTTGCGGCGAATTAAATCGTCGCAATAGTAACTAAAATCGCTGCAAAAATCTAGATGGTCACTTATATGTTATAACTTTGCAACGGTGTATATTTTGCCGTAAAAAAATTCCTTTAGCAGCGATTTCTTTTCCGGCGCTTGTAAAATCGCCGGAAAAGCCCTCTTTTCTTGTAGTGATAAATGCTAACATTCATCTTTTTATAGAAAGAAACAAAGGACGTCCCTTGCTCCATCCAAACTGCAATATTGAAGCAGCTTTTTTGACACTTGGATGAAAAGAAAAGAGAGGGGAAAAGGAAAGAAGGCAGTAAAATAATGGGAAAATGGTCATCTTTTCGAATTTCTTGGTTGTTTCTCTAGTCATGTTCGTAAAATCCACGCCTTCATATTAAATAGCATCTCTCTTGCTTTGTCATGTTATGGGTAGGAAAATGTTCCATTATTTTCATAGCAGATTAGTATGTGGGTGGGTACACTCAATTTGTTTCTATTACTTGATGTTGTAATAGTCCAGACTCCAGACTAAGTGGGGGCTGGTGGGCTTTTGTCTATTAACAACAAGCGTGTGAAATGAATATCTGGTGACTTCATTCTCTGCAGCTAAAGCTAAAGTTACCGGGCACTGACATGTGAGGCCAAATCGAATCTTTATTGAAGTGTGCACTAATGAAATCTACAGCAACTGGTTATAGTTTTGTTTGGAATTGTCTGTGTCCTTTGGATAAATGGAGCTCTGTTTTTCGTTATATAAAACGAAAATGTAGCATGTAAATCTGATTGTAATTAGTATCCAAGAAAACACATAAATTTTGGGTTCAAATAAGCCATTGGATCAGAGATGGGATCTAAGCTTGAGTTTCTTCATTCTAAGCTTTATAACTTCTTTCTTGCATTTGATTCAATGACTAAAGTTACTCTTAGCATGGTGTATTTAAATGAATGGCCAATTACAGTGGGACATCTTTATTTAAATTGTGTGCTAACAGACTTATGACATCCACATCATTTCGGCCTAACAAGTGGAATATAAGCTTAATGAATTGTGTTGGGAAGCTTGTTTAAATTTGGGCTGTGAAACCCAATCCATTTGGGATGGTGATAGAAATGATAGTTGCTTCACATGTAAAAGTAGTTCCTGTGAAGTGTCTAAAAGAAACAGACAACAGATGGAGAGGAAAGATGAATGAAACATTATTATCTTTCATTTATATTTTAGTTCATTGAAAAGTTTCTAATGTTGTTTTTGTCATTGCAGATTGATTGACGCTTTGGGGTCGGTTGCAGACTTTTGGGGGTACGTGTTTTCTTTTTTGTTTATTTGTATATGTATATTGGACATTTATCATTAATGATTGTAATATTTGGTTTATGAGATGAATGAGATGAATGATTTGATGAAAAATGGTGATGGTGGTTGTTTGTTTATTTAGCAAGTTTTGTTTGTATGCATTTTTTAAATTGAATACAGGTACATTGTATAAGCAGAAAAAACAAATATAAAAATCTTTAAAACATAAAAAAAATATATATAAAAAATAAAAATAGTTTTTTACCGACGTAAATAATCGTCGGTAAAAGAGGATTTATTTTTTAAAATTTTTTACCGACGAATTAAACCGTCGGCAAAAATCTTTTCTTGTTTATTTTTTTTTTTGGTTTTCTTTTCCCGACGCAAAAGCACGTCGGTAAAAAAATTTTTATTTATCGTTTATATTGGCCGACGAAATAAAACGTCGGTAAAATTATTTTGATTTTCGATTTTCTTTTCCTTTTTTATTTTGCCGACGAAATAAAGCGTCGGTAACATTATTTCGATTTTTGATTTCTTTTTCCTTTTTTATTTTGCCGACGAAATAAAGCGTCGGTAAAATTATTTCGATTTTTGATTTCTTTTTTCTTTTTTATTTTGCCGACGAAATAAAACGTCGGTAAAGTTATTTTGATTTTTTATTTCTTTTTTCCTTTTTATTTTACCGACGAAAAATAACGTCGGTAATGTTTATATAAATAAATTTTTAGAAAATTAAAATATTTTTAACAACGAAATAAAACGTCGGTAAATATTAAAAGAATCGTCGGTAAAAGTTAAATTTTGCCCGACGAAATACATATTTGTCGGTAAAAATTTTTCTCCACCTTATTCTGCCGACGTATGGGCGACGAAAAACAGTTCGTCGGTAAAAGTTTTACCGACGATTTCGTGAGTTTTAGCGACGATAATTTTCGTCGCTGAAAGTGCATTTTGTTGTAGTGTTCCCCTGCAAGAGGCCAAGTTAACCACAAAGCATTTTGAGCAACCATGCTATCATAATCTTCTTTATAGCTGTCACAAGTAAATGCATACCAAATGTGACAAGCAAGACTGAAAGACAGCCTGATTTAGCTTCAGCAAGCTACTTATTGAGTTCAGGCATAATAAAAGTGGCTTGGCTTCTCTCTCTCCCAGATTCACTAAAAGCAGTCAGTACACATGCGCTGCTGAGCCGATAGGCTACAGAATGCTGTTGCAAAATAACATCAGAGAGGATTCAGGGAAACAGGAGAAGAATAATGAAATGGGGTAACAGAGGCAGCTGGCATTTAAAGTGGGACTGATAGCAAGTAGAAACTGGCACGTCCAAAGCATACTTTTTCAACCATATTATCAGGTGCAGCTCTCGCCAACAGAACATAAAGTGGCAACACATCTTGTGCCTGTGCTCCAGCATTCACAATCCCGGAAAGGGATATCGTCATTTGCATTCTACATGAACAATGTTAATCTAATCAGTATCCTCTAATATCATGGTGATACAACGAAGCAAAAAAAAAAAATTATGAACAGAGGGGGGGGGGGGGGGGGGGGAGAGGAAAACAAATAAGAAATTCAGAAGTGTAGCACACATGCACACACAAGCTCGCACGCACATGCACATGCACAAACTCAGAAAGAAAAGTACTATCCAAGATCTAGACACAGAGATTCAAGTGTTAAAGACAATTGATGAAACAATCAACAAATAATTTCATCCATGAACTCATGGAGAAAACAAGAAACTTGAGTAGATTGAACCAAAAACATAGACACATGGACCTGCCCACTCTCAAACAAACAGAATCTACCTACCCACACACAAACAGAATAATAGTCTCCTACAAATTGTACTGCAAAAAAACATGGCAAAGTGTTGTGAGGCCCATCACCAATGGAGGGGAAAAGAAAGATGTTTGTTAGGCCATTAGGGGCTGGATTACCATAAGTGGACCACAAGCTGCTTGCACAAGGGAATAAAAAATGATTACTTCACCCATGGGTAAAACCATGTAAGAAAATGGAAAAAAAAAATACACGTACTAATCTTTGTGCTTCAAAAATGTCATTATTATATGTAAAGTCACCTTCGGTACCTTTTTTTCCGCTTTGCCTCTATCTTGTAGTGCAAACATCTCTGAAGAAATGATGGCTGCAATGGAGGAAAGAATTAAGGCCAAAACTAAAGATCTGTTAAGAGAGAATAACACCACAACCCAAAGAAGAGTAACAAACTTGTAATACTTACTTTTTTGGTCTCCTCATATGCATTTATCCTTCCCTTAGAGGCCCAATCTTCAAAAGCTGAGATGAAGATTGGTTGAGCACTACTGAGAACAGCTCTAAGGGCCCTTGGGTTGTTAAAGGCTTCCATCAAATGCCTCCTTAACCTCTTATGGCCTAAACCATCAGTGACAGCAACAGATGAGCTCCCGATCAACTGGCTGGAAGGCCAACCAGTGCTGACCTTCCCTTCCTCTTGTTGTACCAAGGACTTGCTTGTTTACTAATGGGGAGCATGTAACTTGTTGGGATTGGTGTATGCCCTAAAGCCCACTGACTGCACTCTCATCTTTGTAACTGGATATTTATTGGTTATTTAATGGAATGACTTCTTTCTCTTTATACTTGTGTATATGTATGGTTGTGTAAGGCCCATTGTTTTCTAGTAATGACTTAGGTGTGTAGTGGCTACACACAGTTAGGTCTGAGTCATGGACACTTGAAACAATAAACTTGTTCATAACTGAGAGATGGAGTTGGGCACTTCATCTTGGTATAAGTTATAATGAGATACTCTCCTGTATTCAGGGTGACTTACCTTAGTCAAGGAGGTCTTTCCGGATTTATCTCATTAGTGCATGTGTCATGCATTGAACAGGACCACTTGTAGGTGTGATCTCTATAATAGTACTATCACAGAGAGAGATCAAATCACCTCTTGCTACTGAGTGACCAATGCTCTTAATCTTGAGCATTTGTGGATGAACTGACGAAGTCAAGTTCTTGTGCTTTAATTCACTATGGGTGAGATCCTGTTCATGGGTCAACAGCTCTGTGTTTTGGGTGCTTGGGCTTGATTAGTTGGGACGTGCAAATGCAATATGGAATCTATGCCATCACATGATGGAATGATCGTCCCCTTAGAATTATCCGATTAATCATCAGAATCTAAGATCTTAGTATATGGATGTTCCATATGGATATTGAACTTGTGGGTCGCTCCCTGGATCAAGAGAATGATATTCGGATGATGATTAAGTCAAGGGTATGAAGTTCTAAGGTTTAGATGTAATCAAGAAGGTAGATAGTACATCGGTTAACCTACTTGATTATGGATGTTACATAGAGGGGCATTATGGTCATTGTACTTGGTAGGTCAAAGACAATCGTCAGTCTATGATAAGCTTTAATTGCAATTTAATATTTGTCCCTGGAGTGCAACCATAACTCTTTAGTGGAATGAGTTAAGGTTAAAATGATCCTAGTGTTGCTATGGGCTTAGCATGGACATTTTGGTCATTTTGGGAGCCAAGGGCAAATATGTCTTTTGGTCCCTTCTCTAGCCACTTTCCTAGACTGGCAAGGTTTCCTAAATTGTTTAAATGTGTGGAGAAATAATTTTGAGTGTAAATTCAAATAGGCCCATGATGGCATACATGAATTATAACTCTAGATAAATTATTTAGTGCATGGGCCATAGTATATGTGGGTCCCAAGTTTGTGTAGGTCCCATTAATTGGAAGGAGTTCTCTTTGTGCAAGCTTTCCTAAAGTTTAGTAGCTTTCTAATTCAATTTAGAAACTAAATGGAAAAAGGAAAGAGGGCTGGACGTCCATGAAGGAGTGTGGTTTCAATTTTGGAAAGTTCCTATTTTCTCTCCTTGGTTTCCTAGTTCTTTCAAGATACTTTCTCTCCAAGACATTCAGCATTATATATTGCTGGTTCCCTCTTTGGGCGTGGATTAACATTAAGAAAGAGAGGAGAGAAAACCCTCTTGGGGCGTGGGAGATCTATTAGAGAGAGGAGACCAGCTACACCTTTCCTGGTTGGACGTCCATTGCACATAAAAAGTCTTCTTGCTGGTGCACGTTTTTGCTCCTGGAGAAAGACCATATCAGGTCTGGTTTTCTCACATAAAATCAAGGGAAAACAGTTAGGAGGAAGCCTAGTTTGTTCCCACCAGCAATAGCCAATCAGATTGTAGAAAGGGGAATAGAGGAGAAGACTAGAAGGAGCATTGTTGCAGAAAATTCCTGCAACCAGCACTGTCTTCTGCTGGCTGATAGCAGACCTTTGCAGCATCCTTCTCAGAGGTTTTAAGTCTTCAAAACATCAGGTATAAGTTCTTCTATGTTTCTTATATGATTTAAACACATGTTGATCATGGTTTCATGGATTTATATGCATGTATTCATGGCTGAAATCAGATCTGTTTTTCTAGTTTTTAAAACTTGAACAACCTCAAATCAGCCATGTTAGTCTCTCCCAAGATCTGATATGCATAAACTTTCATAACTATTGTAGGATACCCAAATAAATGTGTCCTGTACATGCCATTGTCTCCATACCTACAAAGCCAAAAACAGATGTTTTGTTTTCAACATCTATCAATTCTTTGCCAAATCATGGCAACTTCATTGTGCAGAAAGATTAGGAATACATGATATATAAATTTTAATAAACGAGTAATCAAACATTACGGGCCCATTTGTTTGCATGGAATTGAATTCCTAGAAATTCCTTGGAATTCTAAGAAATATATTCCTATCAAAGCTTTTAAAATTGAAGAAACAAAAGTGAAGAAGATCCACAATTGGCCTCAAATAATCTTCACTTCGTTGGAAAATGGTTACCCAAACATCAGCCCATAAATCATGCAAATCCTACAAAGTGAAGGCCCTCTCTACATTTTCATCGTATATCCTTCAATCCAAACCTTTATAAATATTCCTTCATTGGAAACCCTTTTTACCATGAATTCCTAGGAATTCAATTCCATACAAATAATTAAGATCAAATTAAGATCTAATCTAATCCTATCTAGACAAATAATCCCCCGTTTTTAACTCCCAACAGTTCCTTTTTCTGTTCAGTTATTGTCCACAAATCAAGGAAACCGGTGGTATTGGGCTGCGTAGGAGGAGGAATAGGATTTCTCCTTGTTGGAGGTGTGGTATTTCTTCTACGGAAGAGGATGTATAAAGACCAACCTGAAGAATTTGTGGATATTGCAGGTTTGTGTTTCTTTCTTGTCAGCAAATCAATTATGTACCCATTGTTGATTCAAATGCTAAAGTTTACACAGACGGCACGATGTGCTTGAATATTTACTTTCTTAAGCATTATAAAATATTCATTAGATAATATGTAATAGTAAGAAATCCAAAAAGAAAAGGAAAAAAGACAAGCACAATTATATAGCCCATGACAAAACTAACTGAGTTCTCAAGGTGACTAGATTCAAAATGCAAATGAGCTGTGTGGATCCAATGAGTATTTCAAGTATGGCACCATCCATTCATCCTGGTCTCTCTGGTGCAGATTAGGTTATGAAGGATGATTGTTCATTTCCTTCTATTATCAGGTTTTGGATCTGCATTTTCTAGAGAAATTTCATGTAGAAAAAATGACATGAGGCACACTGGTCTATTTGCAGACTTGAGGAGCATATTGTAGCATATATATTGTTTTAGCTGTAGAGATTTTCTTTCAATTATCTTGATAAATCCTTGATTAGGGGCCTTAAGCTCTTCCATTGTAATCCCCAGTACAGAACATTTCATCATATATAGAGCCTTTGACCAAGCTAACAGAGAAGACAAACAGAGAGAGAGAGAGAGACCTTTTAGTCAGGTTTTGGCTATTGTTTGCTTGGCCAATGAGTACAACTCAGCGAGCGGACCCAGATCACTGGAATACACTGCACCATAATAATTAATTAGCATTTGCTTCAATGCCTTGCAGGATGCATTCCCATGTAAATTCTAATCCTCTGGCACCTACCCAGAGTGGTGCCGACCTATGAAAAACAGAATCAACAAAAGCCCAACCTGCAAACAATAAAAAAAATGACATCATTAGGGATCAGAGGGACAAAATTCACTACCAAAGCTACATTAGCTTACCATTGTCAAGTCACCAAATTTACACAGAGCAGTCACAAGTCAGAACCAATTATTTGAATGATCCTAAGCAACTAACTCCTTGCATCGTGTCTAAAACATTGGCCATTACTTTTTAACTTTCCATATTGATATCACCTGATCAAACGGTGATGATCAACTAGAATTTCTCTCTGTAAACTAAAATCAGTGTCATGATTGTGTGAATTAAAATCAGTGTTATGACAACTAACATTGGCAATGAAAATGTCCTTGGTTTTAGTTACAACGAGTAGTGGCCTGCCATACATTCCCTAAAGGCAATTAAATGTATAATTCCACATTATTAAAGCCAAGAACAAAGTTACCTGAAGCAAGTATCTTGTGTGGCAATAACAATGATGGGGAGGGTTTCATCAACTAATGCCAATGGGCCATGTTTCATTTCGCCTGCAAGTATTCCCTCACTGTGCATAAGTGCCACTTCTTTCACCTTCAAAGCACCCTCTAATGCTGTGGCATAGTTGTAACCTCTGCCAAACATCAGAAGTGACTGCTCATCTTAAAGAAATGAAATTGACCATTTAAAAAAATGTGAAATTGAACATCATACATGCCAACATGGTCCATAGTAAATATGGCTTGAACAACCTGTTTAAAAAAATGAACAGCTTGATGGAACATCCACACTAAACATAATCAAAACAATTTTCTCCATGGATCTGTGTTATATAAAAAATTTCTACATAAAGGGTATTGTATTACCCAACCATAGTTGGAAAACTTTAAAATAAAAGAGAAAAAGCGCAGGGAAATTCTATATTCCTGTTTTATTTCAGGAGACAATTACACCAATTTGGATCCTTGGAACTGCAAAACCTGGCAACTCAACCTGAGCAATAAGTTTCTCTGTTTCTGAAGTATTTTAGGAGCTATCTCATAATTCAAAAGAGGCTAGGATAAAGGGATTCAGGGGTTTGAAGGGTTCCTTCCCTGCCCCATTTGCTTACAATTATCTTGATGATGTATTGGTTTAAGGATGATTTTGTTGGCTTTAGATGAATTCAATATCTTCTGCAATTTATTCTTCTGTTTCTCTAACCTTCCATCAAATGTTTATCTCAGCCTTGGAAAACATAGACTAGTGTGGGTCAATATTAAATTTACATAGACTAGGGTGGGTCAATATTAAATTTGTAGCCCTTGATTTGATTCTGATGATCAATCATTGACAGGATTTGGAATGCCAAAGAAGCACATGGCTAGGGGGAGCCCAGTAGCCCACCCAAACTTGAATGCCTGCACTGCAAGACCAGTGCTTGTGCTGTTAAGCCAATGCAGATACACCACAATCCATGTATCCTCAGGTCCCCCTTTGATTATGCCAAGCTCTCCAACTAGTATGACAGAGAGGAAACAGAGTGATGGGGAACGAGGGAGAGAGAGAACAGAAAAGAAAGAGAGAGGAGAGGGAGAATGGTGCGTGAATGCAGGAAGAGGGAGGGGTGTACCTGGTGCAGGGGAGGGGTCCGCGGCGCGAGGAGGAAGATGAAGGCGTCCGGGGGCTGCTGCGCGCTCTTGGCAGTGCTGCTGTAGTCGTCGTGCAGTGGAGAGGGAGGGAGAGATAGAGGAGATGGGCTCTGGAGAGGGCGATGGAGGCAGGAGAGGAAAAAATGAGTGAGGTGAGTGAGGAGAGAGAACGAAATGAGTGAGCAGAGGGAGGATGGAGGCGAGAGAGAAATAAATGAGAGAGGAGAAAGAAGGAAAAGAGGGAAATAGGAATTTCGAGAGGAGAGAGAACGAAATGAGGGAAAATACGCTGGTCGTGGGCGTGAGAGAGATGAAGAGCAGAGAGACCGGAGAGGGGGGCTGCCTCTGAGATGGGTCGCGCAGGGGGTTGTGAGATGCAGAGAGAGGGGGGGGGGGGGGGCAAGATCGAGAGGGAGAGGAGGTGATGGTGCTGAGTGTTCGTTCGGCTGTGACAGAAATGGAAGAGCTGTGCGTCCTCCGTTACCTCATTTTAGTTTCATTTCGTCGCCAATTCTTCTCAAAAAAGAAACCGCGAAGAGAGTCTGCGCGCCCAAATTTTATGCATTCCGCGACGATATAAATTCGCTGCGGAATATTATAAAGGTATTTTGCGGCGAAATATTTTTGTCGCAAAATCTCTTTAATAAAATTCATTGTTAATGATTTAGCGATGAAATAAACTCGTCGCAAAATAAATAATTTTGTCGCCAAATTTATATCTCCTCATGGCGCCAATCCCATCTTTTGGCGCCAAATTTTCCGCGACAACATTTAGCGTCGATTAAAAATTATTGTCGTTAATTCATTTGTATTTTCATTTTAGGGGACGAAATTAATTTTTCGTCGCGAAAACCACTATTTAGCGACAAATTCTCAAAACGTCGCGAAATATTCGCCGCGAAAAATGGATTTTGTTGTAGTGCTTGTTCCCCTTCTTTTTCTTGCCTAGCAGCATCTTCTGCAGCCTTTTTAGCAGCAGCTTCTTGCCTTGCCCTCTCCTCTTCCATTGAAACTCGAAGAGCAATAGCTAGCTCAGGATCTACATTAGGATCCACACCATGTTAGTCCTTTGAGATTGAATTACAATAACATTGAAAAAATTAACACTTTGAGATTGAAACCTGATTCCTTGTCTACTAACATATGGTCCCAAGTTCAAGTCCTTAAAAATTAAAATGTTTGAAATGGTGAAACCAGAACAAGAATAGGGTGTCAGCATATCCACAAATAATAAATGAAAAAAAAGACCACAAAGTTCTAACCATTGCAGCTATGATTAACACAGCAAAGCTAAAAATGAAAAAACAATGCACAAAGATTTATTGATGCCAAATACTTGGGATTAGACAAACATAGCAGTACTCAGAAAGAAAATAACTAGTTTAGTAATGTTAGCACTTATCAAAGTCGAAGGTAGATAAGTACAAAGGTAGAACAAGAAGAAGAGAATGCATGAATAGATCTCACGCATTATCGCCCAAACGTGCCTGGAACAAAAGAATAAAACATGTTAAACATATAGTATATAATATATAATTAAGTGATTAAGTTGATTGTACTAAATAGTAAGATTACCTGGTCATCAGTCTCCTGCTGTGCTGCTGTCGCCACTGCCTCTGCTAGCTAATCAGGATCCAGGGACTGCAGATGCACACGCAGTGTACGAAGGAGATCACGATCTTGACAGATCGCTCGCACACAGTCAGCAGCAGTATGTGGCATCGGATGGCATGATGACTGCGTAGACTGGCTACTAGAGCTGCCTGTGCCACTCGCTGTCGGTCGTCGTCGTTGTCCTTGGCCTTTAACGTAGTTCTTCTTGACAACCGACGCCCTCTCCCACAACTCTTGATCTATCGGCGGCCGCGGGATGCCCTCAGGATAGCGCTCGTCCATCAATGTCTTATAAGTCTCCGTCATCAGGTTAAAAATATGCATATATATAATATAAATAAATAGTTACCCTAAAGAATGACATTAAAATTTATAAACAACATATACAAGTTATAAAAACTTACTACTATCCGGACAGCCTCAGGCAGACCATCGCGGGTCGCCACGTAGACATCTAGCCAATGGATAGGCTGACCCTGGGAACTAGCCTCCTACAAATATAAATCCAGGTTCCACACATATGTATATATATTAATCACATGCTCTCATACTAATACCATGATTGTAAACATAAAGAAAAAAAAAAACAAAAACTTTGCAAAATACGAACCCTGGCAGTAACATGCTGCAGCTGGGATATACTGCCGCCTTTATACGTGCCTGGTGCCTTGTTGCCTTGAGATGCACCTGAGGCTCTATTCACGGCGGCAGTCCTACATCTCTTAACCCAGCTTTCAGCTTTCCATTGCTCACACATGCCAGCCCATATGGTGGGGGCACACCACCAGGGGCTGTACCACAGTTATTACAGGAGGTCTATGTAACATCTCCTCTTGGTAGAACTCCCCGTCTACTAATTGGACACGAGTGCGCGCAGGAGTATGAATTACAACTTGTCAATCTACAGGCGGTCTATCCCTTTTCCTAATAGGACTAGGAGTGTAGTATACTTGTAGTGTTTGAGTTGGCAACACAAATGGTGCATTGACGTACGTGGACCTATGGACGTCAATATCGACGATTCCATGTCGATCGACACGTATCCCTTTTTCTGAATCAAACCAACGACACTTGAACAAATTAATCTGACCCCCATAAGTACCCTTGTATGACAACTCAATGACTTCCTCCAACTCTCCGTAAAAGGCACGACCAAGCTCATTGTAACAATCTCCTCGAACACACACTCCAGTGTTAGTTGTTCTTTTTCCGCGGGCATATGTCTTTGTATGAAAGTCATAGCCATTTACTTTATAACCATTGCGGCAGACTTGGTCTCTTTTTGGTCCCATAGCTAGGACATGTACATTTGAAGGAATCGAAACGTCATTAAGAACCTACACAAAATTTGTTAACTTCTGAATTATCACTTAAAAAATTCAATTAAATTAAATGAATTCATAAATTAACTTAACTAACTTACTTTGTCCTTTAGCCATAGTGCAAAATTTTTATCACGACTGAGTTGAATATCTTTATCAGTGATGCCGATTTGATTTGCTTTTAACTCGTCATCGTATGATCTATACAAATATTATAACAATTAACAGCTAAATATATGAGATTGCAGGATAAAACATAAAGTTAAATCTTTATTTATCATGTATACCTGACAAAGTCGTCAATCTCCTGGCAGTTGAAAAGAATGTAAGTATGTGCAGCATGTAGTTCTTGCTCAAAGAGGAATATGCGCTTCCCTTTTCCATAAGCGCGACCCGGTAGACCAAATACAGAAAGCCGACCATTTAGTTCAACATTGCCCCCATCATCATGTCTTGGGACTCGATTGGCCTTTGTCAACACTTCGTCGGGAAAATAGTCTGAGACAAACATAGATATCTCATCGAAACTGTATGCCTCACATATAGACCCCTCGACGTAAGCTCTATTTTTCACCTTCCTCTTAAGGTTTCCCATCACCCTCTCAAAAGGATACATCCATCTATATTGAACTGGACCACCAACACGAGCTTCATAGGGTAGATGGATTTGTAAATGCTCCATGGAGTCAAAAAAACTAGGTGGGAATATTTTTTCAAGCTTACACGTGATCTCAATGATGTTCTTCTCAAGTATAGACATGTCCTTTTCATTTAACGTTTTTGAACATATGTCTTTAAAGAAACGACTAAGATCAGTCAAAGCATCCCATATTGGTTTATCAAGCAAGTCCCGGAATGCTATAGGCATGAGTCTCTCCATGAACACATGACAGTCATGACTCTTCATCCCTTGCAATTTCCCACCTGTAACACACCTTGCAATATTTGACGCATATCCATCTGGTAGTTTCAGAGACTTAATCCATGTGCACACATCTTCAACCTGTTTTTTGGACAATGTGTGCTTCGCATGCGGTTTGACTATCTTACCATTAGGAGTTTCATATAGTTCTAATCCAGGACGCTTACAAATGTCTTTCATGTCCAACCGTGCCTTATCATTATCTTTTGTCTTGCCCGGAACACCCATCACGGTACTAAATACATTGTCGAACACATTCTTCTCAATATGCATCACATCCAGATTATGACGAATCAAATTTGTAGACCAATAGGGCAGTTCCCAAAAGATGCTTCTCCGAACCCAATTATGAGAATCGCCAAACCCATTTATTATTTCTGAGGCAGCAATCTTACCGAATTGAATGACCGGCAATCGCATCACACGATCAAGCATCTCTGTCCCAGACAGTCGTGGTGCAGGCATATCATTCTCTACTTTCCCTTTCCTGAAATTTTCTCTATTTCTTCGAAACGGGTGATCTACCGGCAAGAAACGACGATGACAGTCAAACCAGCAAGGCTTTCGACCATGCGATAAATTGAAAGACTTTGTATGCTCCATACAATATGGACAAGCCATCTTTCCGTGTGTACTCCATCCAGATAACATACCATAAGCAGGAAAGTCACTGATAGTCCACATAACAGCTGCCCTAAGGTTGAAATTTGTTTTCGTGGAAACATCCCAAGTCTGTACTCCATCCTCCCACAATACCTTCAACTCGTCTATAAGAGGTCTCAAGTAAACATCAAGATTCTTTCCAGGACTCTTGGGACCAGGAATCACGAGTGAAAGAAACAAGTATGGCTGTTTCATACACATCCAAGGAGGCAAGTTGTACGGAGTAACAATCACAGACCAGCAGGAGTACGGAACAGCTGAGTGGCCAAAAGGGTTGAAACCATCAGTGGGCAATCCAAGCCTCACATTTCTGGGTTCCATTGCAAACCCAGGATGTGCTAAGTTGAAATCTTTCCAAGCCTTCCCATCTGCAGGATGGTTAAGTTCCCCATCTTTAGCTGGAGATCTCGCATGCCAAGTCATATGTTCAGCTGTTCTGGAAGACATGTACAGTCTTTTTAGTCGATGTGTAATTGGAAAATACCTTAAAATCTTAAAAGGTATATTTGTCTTTTTTGTAGTCACACCCTCTTTATTAGGCTTGAACTGATCATGACTGCACAACGTGCACTTTGTCTTATGTTCATTTTCCTTATAAAATAACATACAGTTCTTCGGACATGCATCGATCTTTTGGTATCCAAGACCCAACTTTTTCACCATTTTCTTACAAAAGTAGTAGTTATCCGGCAATTTTTCACCGTCAGGCAACATACTCTTAATCGCCTTCAAGAGCGACTCAAAACACTCGTGGCTCATGTTGTGATCAGCCTTGATGTTAAGTAATGTCGCCACTGCAGACAACGTAGTTTGTTTGGTGCAACCAGGCCACAACGGTTCGCTACCCTCGTCTAATAACTTAAAGAACGCTTTGGCATCAGAATTCATAACTTGCTCTCTGTCTTGTTCCCAATCAAAATCAGGCCCTGCAATATCATGGACCATGTCATTCATACGATGGGTACTGTTGCCGGGATTATGTACTTGGGTGATGCCACTGTCTCTTCTCTGCCCATGTGCCCACCAGCAGTCTTCGTAATTATTCATGAACCCCTTAACAAGTAAATGATAGGCGACCATGTCTCTGTCCATATAATTTACATTCTTACACTTCAAACAAGGACATCTTATCTTGTTCTGGCCATTGACACATTCCGGGTGACTATACGCATAATCCAAAAACACTTGGCAACCAGTTCTAAATTCAGCTGTAGCACCTATCTGGGCACTTGACTTTCGCCGTCTCATCCAACTACGGTCTGAATAGTAATCCATGATACTACGATACCTATTTTGACAAGAGATATTATATTAAACTATGCCGTCTTTAGGTATAATTAATGCATGGTTCCTATCTAAATATGTCTCTACCCATATTACACCGGTCAGGCTTCTATCCCATTCTTGTATGCGACGTCCCACTAATGTCAACGACTCAAACAAGTGCATCTGTTGTTCAAAAGAAATTTCGGCAGGATCTCCCATCGGTCTCCAAGTACACGAAGTAGACTATAATTTATACAGTCTAAGTATGCACCCGGAGAACAATAGAGGATAAACAAACCAAAATTTCTTTATAACAAACAGATACATTTGCTTCAGTAGTTGACACCAGCCTAAGTGGGAGCATGACATACAAGAACAGTCCCAAACTGGGGACTATTCAAAATTCACTCCTAATAAGTGAATTTTGAACGGGTTTCTAAGCTGAACATGTCCTATTGTTTTAAATTATATCATTGACAGAGACCTCATTCTAACGGTTTGAGCTCGGGCAATCTCGAACAAATTAGTGCTCGTCCCTTTTCTTGTTGGGTTGCACGATCGATTTCATTATCACTATTAAACGGTTAGAGATTTGGCATAAGGTTCAGTGGGCCTTTCACATTCACAAAGGTGCTAATGTGTTGGGGTTTATATTTTGCATTTTTGGTCAACTGGATGGTTCGGGGGTATTTTGCTAATTGTATTAGGGTTTTTTAAGGTGTAATCAAAGGGAGATTATATTGCTAAATCAATGGGAAATTATATTGCTAACTCAAAGGGAGATTATATTCAACATGTTATCAACATCACGAAAGGACTTCTTGACCTCCAAAAGTGTAGCTCCTACAAGAAATGGTTCAAAGTAATAAATAATCACTAATTAGCCAACAATTACATGCAAGTACCGGTATTAAAACCATAACTACATTGGACTTGCAAAGGCACTGCAACCCAGACTCCAATGCAACATGCTCAAGCAACAATTTGATGATGGATTGTTCAGAAAGCTTCTCGTCCTACCCTTTCAAGACCCAATCTTGATCATGGTACTTAAGCCAAAAAACCTTTTTTAATTTAAGCTCTTATCCAAAGTGTTTTGTCAATTGGAATAGGACTCTACCGATTATGTTTTTAAACCGTGAATGGTATGGAATGTACATAAAGATTGAACCTTTTTCTTCACATAAAAATACTGATACCCTACAGTACTTGTCCTAAAGGTGAAGCAAGGGCGGGCACCTCAAAACAGTCCCAATCTCCTACTAGATCACTTTCAAACATGACACCAATGCAGCAAGAAAACTGTATCAAAGATTTGTTCTAACAAAGAACTTGAAAAGAAGATTCAGTAACATTCATATAGTTCTTGCTTAAAAAAAAAAAGCATTGTTGTCCAGATTCCAGCACAAAAGGAAACTCCTTTTTATTTTATCAGTTAGTACAAAAGAAACTTTACAAGACGTCCTAAAAACACCATCTTCAAATAGTAATAGTAGTCGATGAAGGAAAGCCATAACTACATACATGATCCTTTTGTATAGTGTCACAAAGTTCCCGCTAAAAAAAGCCAAGAACATCATCCAATAAAGAACAGAGAAACATCATTGCAAAGTAGGCTTAAAATAAAAACTGAATCTTTATAAGATAAGCTTACCGTCATCTGATTTTACTCCTTCCAAGGCCAAAGCTTGGAAGGAGTAGTCATGATAATGTAAGCTTGGAGTAGTCATGATAACAAGGAAGAACAGGTATACAAGAAGATCATAAAAGCTTAAATGAAACGTGAGTTTTCTTCTATATCTACCCATCTGCTGTGACTGTGAATGGGAGTGATACTTCGTGGGTTCTATGTCTATACCCATCTGCAATGAGAAAGACTGAAACTTTGGGTTGTTAGGGTTTTTATAGATTGCAATTTGATGGATGCATTTCATTCTAGCATCATTTGTCACATATGCATTGATTTAAGAAATCTTGAAATCTTGTTTTATTCATGCATGGTTTTTAAGAGTTGTAAAAATATCAATTTATGCATGATTTGTTTTCAATCTTGGATGCATTTGTTTTTAGAAAAGAGTTTTTAGAAATCAAGCAAGCCTTTGTTTTAAAAGTTTTGAATCTTTTTAGGCTTTTTATGTCATGTTTTAAAAACCATTAGAATCTTTAAAACATGTTTTCCAAGCTTGATTTAGTGGCCAAAAGGTCCCCCATAGAAAAACCTTCAAATATGCAAAAGTTGCAAAGGGAGGCTGTCCCGGCAGTGTCGCCGGTCGACCGAGAGGCAGGTCTCGGTCGACCGAGACCACTGGAGGTAAAATCTGCAGTTTTGAACTGAAACCTCCAACGGTCAGAAATCTGACCGTTGTGCCTTCCCGGTCGACCGAGACCTCTTTGTCGGTCGACCGAGGACTAGCCGTTGGCAACTTTTTGCTATAAATATGAGTTCTTTCCCTTGCCAAAAGTTGGGAATTTTTAACCCCTCCTTGAGAGGATTTGAGGCATATCAAAAGGGAAAAGAACCAAGGGATGAAGGGGATGATTAGGAAAGCTAAAGCTTGGATTAATGAAGTTAAACCACCAAGTAGGCTCTTCCTTCCTTAATCATATGTTTTCATGCTTTTGTTTTATTTTTGGTAAATCATTTCTAGCATGTTAAACTATGTTTGTGTTGTGTCCTTAACATATTTTATGTTTTGAGTTGATTTATTGTTTTGGATACAACATCACATGATTCAATCCAAGTAGTACTTAACTTTGGTAAATCTAAGTAGATCATGTTAATGAAAGAACTTTGGTAAATCATATGTAACATGATCCATATACTTGGTTGAATCTTTGATTGTTGTTTTCCATCATAAGAACATCTCTCTCAAAACTAACTTATGTTTTGGACTCAACTTCTTTACAAATCATATGTTTTCATGTTTTGTTTTATCATTGGTAAATCTTTAGTAACATGTTAACTTATGATGTGTTGTATCCTTAGCATGTGTTATATTTTGAATAGATCTATTGTTTTGGATACATCACCATTGATTCATCAAAGTAGTACTTTATCTTTGGTAAATCTAAGTAGATCATGTTAATGAAATATGTAACATGATTCATATACTTTGTTGAATCATTGGTTGTTGTTTTTCCATCATAAGAAAATCTCTCTCAAATGTATCTTATGTTTTGGATCCAACATCATTACAAATCATATGTGTATTATTGTTTTAATACTTCACAACTTGCCTTACTTTGATTGGTAAATCTTTTTCAAGTTGTCTTTATAATTACATATGATTTGTCCCCTCATTTCAATCAAATCTATTTTTATGTTTTTGAGCTTCATGTTGATTTGATTGACATCCCTATGCATCACATGTTTAGAGCTAATCCATTTCATACAACTTGTGTATCTTTGACATCATTAACAAGTTGTTACTTTTAACATGTGATTGCATTCTTCCTCAATCATAAATGTTTTTGAGCTAAAACTTTCAAAAGCCTTAGGCTTACATTTATGAGCTTTCATTTTCTAAATGATTGAGGACCACACACACACACTTCATTTGTTTTCATCTTTGCATTCATAGTGTGAGTGTGTATTAGATTTTCACTTCCATATCCGCCTATTTTAGAGGCAAATGTAATGAGCTAAAATGAATCTCCATCTAGTGTATTAAAGACACAACTTAGTGAGATAACCAACCATGTGGTTGAAGAGGTTATTGCTTAGCCTATAAAAGCATAATGTATAGGTTGATGTTAAGCCTTGAAAAACATCAATGTAAAGGTTATTGCTTAGCCTTGGAAAGCATATTGTAAAGGTTATTGCTTAGCCTATTGAAAAGCATAAATAGTGGAAATCCGGTGGGGTGTTGGATCACAAGCCGGTAGTGGATGTAGGCATTGAGGCCGAACCACTATAAATACTTGTGTGATGGTGCTTGCTTTGTGGTGATTGTTTTCTTTAAGCTTCCGCATTTTGTTTGATAATCATCACTTGTGACTAGTTTGTTTTAAAGAAGTTAAAATTGTTAAAATTGGTCATAATAGAAGCTCACCCTATTCACCCCCCCTCTAGGGTTCGGATCCCCATGGACTTACAAGTGGTATCAGAGCGGGTTACTCCATTTTAGGGCTTAACAACCCGGAGTTGATCCTTGCTAGATTTGAACCCTAGTGTTGTCATTTATTGCATATCTTTTTAAAGATTTCCACTATGTTTGAAAATGATTTTTCCCTAGCCTCATTGCACCACTCTAAGACTTTTCCAAGTTATATCTTCTAGAGTTGGTGAGTCCTTAAAGTGTTCTCTCATGGACAACCTTTTCAAGACCTTAGGTGAATTTTTCAATGGTAGACTATTTGAGTAACCTTTAGGCCTTGATACCCCTAGACCAACCTACTCTTTTTAGTTATATCTATTTGTTGGTCTTTGTACATTTGCATTTTGTTTCTTTATAGTCACATCTTTTAAAATTCAATGTTTCTTTGTGATCATTTGATTTTGTCTTCATGAAATTTTTAAGTTATATCTCATGGTTTTCAAAATCCTTTGATTGCAATTTTTTTTTCATGATGGATTTGCATTTTGTTCATGTAGTTATATCTATTGTAATGCATATCTATTCATGATCAATTGATTGTGATTACAAAAGCTTTCATAGCTAGACTTTTCATGATCATTTGATGTTGGAAAATCATTTGATGTTTGTCATAGTTAGATCATTTTTGTAAATCAAATGATTTGAATCTATTTAAGTTTTCCATTGATTTTCAAGTTATATCTCTTGGTATGGAAACTTTGTGAGTGTCTATTGTTTTACAAATTAAAACTTTACAATAGTACACTTCTTGTTTTTCAAAATCACTTGCTCTTAATTCTATAAATGATTCTTTGTTGGAATTTCATACATTGAAGTGATTTGAAAAACTTTGGAAAATGTTCTAAGCTTTATTAGTTATATTTATTGAAGCATTTTCCTTGAATTTATTTCCTTGTGCCTAATTATGATTATATCATTTGGAAGGAAATATTTTTTACAAACAATTTGCATCTTTGCTCATTGAGTTACATTCTTTATGCAAATTGATTTTGATGTCTTACATTGCTTGGTTGGATATGGTTTCATTGATTTGCATGTTTGTGCCTAACTTGGTATATTCTCATTAATGCATTTTGATGATTGTTTATGTGCTTTATAGTAAAATCTTGTATTTGAGCTTTTTAAGTACATATGTGATTTTATGTGCTAAGTTCATTTGGTTTAAACCTCATATCCTTTTCCATTGCATTGTAAGCATTAGTACATTTGCTAAGAGTGGAGATGTTACATGATAGATTGATTCATTTAACTTCATACCTTCTTGTGCTTAAATAGTTATATTCCTTTTTGATGATTGGTATGAGTTAGATCTTGAATGTTGATTAATCCTCTCTATGCAAATGTCAAATCGTTCTATGTATGGTTGTGTTATTTATTACATTTGTAGAAACCATACTAGAACTCAAATCCATCCTCTATGCTTTCTAGTCATTTCTTTTTGGATGGTTATGATGTTGATTCATGTATTGTCTCTAAGTGATGTCACCCTTATACATGTTTCAACTTCATAGTAGTGTTCTTGATCATATGAAAATCTTTGAAATCTATTCCTCATATTTCTATATGTTTGATGGATATCTTAGATGTTGAATTCATATGATTTTGACACTTTAGAAATTGCATGCTTTACCAAGTCATATCTTTTTGCATTGCAATTTCTCTTGTTCATCACTATGCTCAATAGTCATATCTTTAAAAGTGATGAATATGCATTTATGATGCTTGATGGTTTTTTGTGTTTGCCACATTCTTGCTCTTTATCATGTTATCAAATTCAATTAGTTTCAATTGGTATAATGATTGATTGATTTGATTTCTTGTGAATGTGATAAACCTTGTGTGCATTGGATTGAACTTGCTAAGTAATATGATTGTTCCATGTCACACACCATTAGCATATTCTTAATGTTCATGTTGCCACCTCTCTTGCTCATATAGGTATATCTCATGACCACCATGTCTATGTGTTCATATGATTGGTTGGTTATTAGTTGAGGTTGGCTTCATGTTTGAATTTCATTTCACTCATTCTTGCACATTAATAGTCATATTTATTGTTTGAATGAAATGATTTCAAAACTTACATAGCATATGATTTTCATAGTTATATTGATTGATGCTATGTTTAGTAAACCCCATTTCATCATGGATAGCTCTAATTTGGATGTTTATTAATAGTTATATTTTTAAATCCATTTTAGAGTGATTGTGTTTAATAGTCTTATCCTTAAATCTCAATTGGTATTCTTTATTTTTCCAATTGATATCCATGATTGCTTGTCTCTTTGACCTTGCTTTCTTTTGGCAATTTGATCATATGAGCTTTATAGTTAAATGAATCTAATCCTTTCCTTGAAGTTGACCCTCATTTGGTTAAACCATCTTCTTCTTGCATCTAATAGTTAAATCTTGTCAAAAGTTTGACAAAAGAAGAGAATGGATTGAGGGGGAGTGTAAACCTTCATAGGAAGTATTAGTTTTGATCAAATTCACCCTTGGATTGTCTTTGAGCCCTTAGAGACTACTACCTCACATGATAGCCTGTTATGTATTTCATTTTCGATTTCATTTGTTAACAGGTGCTACTAATGGTATTTTCCTTGTTTCATGTGTGTAGGTACCTTTGCAATTTAATGGCAAAGGGGGAGAAATTATGCAAGTTCTCAAAAGGGTGAAGAGAATGTCCAAGCTTCCTAAGGGAAGAGGTTTTGTATGATCTTCTACAAGGGGAGAGAATACATACCTTGCCAAAGGGAGAAAGAGGCATGGTCAAAGGGGGAGAGCAAATAGAAGAAAGAAAGCTTGGAGCTAAAGAAGATGCTTGGCCATAAAGAAAGAAAGATTGAAGAATGATCAAGCACCAAGCATCATGAGGAATGAAGAAAAGAGCTCAAGCTAAGAGAAGGAGCATCCAAGAAGATTTCAAGCCTTGTCCAGCTGAGGGGGAACTGAAGACTAAGTGTGTATGTTCAGTGGTGAGTGTGTTTGCCATCAAATTGCAAAGGGGGAGATTGTTAGGGTTTTTATAGATTGCAATTTGATGGATGCATTTCATTCTAGCATCATTTGTCACATATGCATTGATTTAAGAAATCTTGAAATCTTGTTTTATTCATGCATGGTTTTTAAGAGTTGTAAAAATATCAATTTATGCATGATTTGTTTTCAATCTTGGATGCATTTGTTTTTAGAAAAGAGTTTTTAGAAATCAAGCAAGCCTTTGTTTTAAAAGTTTTGAATCTTTTTAGGCTTTTTATGTCATGTTTTAAAAACCATTAGAATCTTTAAAACATGTTTTCCAAGCTT
This sequence comes from Cinnamomum chago, assembly GCA_038049695.1. Taxonomy (NCBI): domain Eukaryota; kingdom Viridiplantae; phylum Streptophyta; class Magnoliopsida; order Laurales; family Lauraceae; genus Cinnamomum; species Cinnamomum chago. The sequence goes on along the minus strand of CP142453.1, from coordinate 53,999,247 downwards.
GATTTAGTGGCCAAAAGGTCCCCCATAGAAAAACCTTCAAATATGCAAAAGTTGCAAAGGGAGGCTGTCCCGGCAGTGTCGCCGGTCGACCGAGAGGCAGGTCTCGGTCGACCGAGACCACTGGAGGTAAAATCTGCAGTTTTGAACTGAAACCTCCAACGGTCAGAAATCTGACCGTTGTGCCTTCCCGGTCGACCGAGACCTCTTTGTCGGTCGACCGAGGACTAGCCGTTGGCAACTTTTTGCTATAAATATGAGTTCTTTCCCTTGCCAAAAGTTGGGAATTTTTAACCCCTCCTTGAGAGGATTTGAGGCATATCAAAAGGGAAAAGAACCAAGGGATGAAGGGGATGATTAGGAAAGCTAAAGCTTGGATTAATGAAGTTAAACCACCAAGTAGGCTCTTCCTTCCTTAATCATATGTTTTCATGCTTTTGTTTTATTTTTGGTAAATCATTTCTAGCATGTTAAACTATGTTTGTGTTGTGTCCTTAACATATTTTATGTTTTGAGTTGATTTATTGTTTTGGATACAACATCACATGATTCAATCCAAGTAGTACTTAACTTTGGTAAATCTAAGTAGATCATGTTAATGAAAGAACTTTGGTAAATCATATGTAACATGATCCATATACTTGGTTGAATCTTTGATTGTTGTTTTCCATCATAAGAACATCTCTCTCAAAACTAACTTATGTTTTGGACTCAACTTCTTTACAAATCATATGTTTTCATGTTTTGTTTTATCATTGGTAAATCTTTAGTAACATGTTAACTTATGATGTGTTGTATCCTTAGCATGTGTTATATTTTGAATAGATCTATTGTTTTGGATACATCACCATTGATTCATCAAAGTAGTACTTTATCTTTGGTAAATCTAAGTAGATCATGTTAATGAAATATGTAACATGATTCATATACTTTGTTGAATCATTGGTTGTTGTTTTTCCATCATAAGAAAATCTCTCTCAAATGTATCTTATGTTTTGGATCCAACATCATTACAAATCATATGTGTATTATTGTTTTAATACTTCACAACTTGCCTTACTTTGATTGGTAAATCTTTTTCAAGTTGTCTTTATAATTACATATGATTTGTCCCCTCATTTCAATCAAATCTATTTTTATGTTTTTGAGCTTCATGTTGATTTGATTGACATCCCTATGCATCACATGTTTAGAGCTAATCCATTTCATACAACTTGTGTATCTTTGACATCATTAACAAGTTGTTACTTTTAACATGTGATTGCATTCTTCCTCAATCATAAATGTTTTTGAGCTAAAACTTTCAAAAGCCTTAGGCTTACATTTATGAGCTTTCATTTTCTAAATGATTGAGGACCACACACACACACTTCATTTGTTTTCATCTTTGCATTCATAGTGTGAGTGTGTATTAGATTTTCACTTCCATATCCGCCTATTTTAGAGGCAAATGTAATGAGCTAAAATGAATCTCCATCTAGTGTATTAAAGACACAACTTAGTGAGATAACCAACCATGTGGTTGAAGAGGTTATTGCTTAGCCTATAAAAGCATAATGTATAGGTTGATGTTAAGCCTTGAAAAACATCAATGTAAAGGTTATTGCTTAGCCTTGGAAAGCATATTGTAAAGGTTATTGCTTAGCCTATTGAAAAGCATAAATAGTGGAAATCCGGTGGGGTGTTGGATCACAAGCCGGTAGTGGATGTAGGCATTGAGGCCGAACCACTATAAATACTTGTGTGATGGTGCTTGCTTTGTGGTGATTGTTTTCTTTAAGCTTCCGCATTTTGTTTGATAATCATCACTTGTGACTAGTTTGTTTTAAAGAAGTTAAAATTGTTAAAATTGGTCATAATAGAAGCTCACCCTATTCACCCCCCCTCTAGGGTTCGGATCCCCATGGACTTACAAGTGGTATCAGAGCGGGTTACTCCATTTTAGGGCTTAACAACCCGGAGTTGATCCTTGCTAGATTTGAACCCTAGTGTTGTCATTTATTGCATATCTTTTTAAAGATTTCCACTATGTTTGAAAATGATTTTTCCCTAGCCTCATTGCACCACTCTAAGACTTTTCCAAGTTATATCTTCTAGAGTTGGTGAGTCCTTAAAGTGTTCTCTCATGGACAACCTTTTCAAGACCTTAGGTGAATTTTTCAATGGTAGACTATTTGAGTAACCTTTAGGCCTTGATACCCCTAGACCAACCTACTCTTTTTAGTTATATCTATTTGTTGGTCTTTGTACATTTGCATTTTGTTTCTTTATAGTCACATCTTTTAAAATTCAATGTTTCTTTGTGATCATTTGATTTTGTCTTCATGAAATTTTTAAGTTATATCTCATGGTTTTCAAAATCCTTTGATTGCAATTTTTTTTTCATGATGGATTTGCATTTTGTTCATGTAGTTATATCTATTGTAATGCATATCTATTCATGATCAATTGATTGTGATTACAAAAGCTTTCATAGCTAGACTTTTCATGATCATTTGATGTTGGAAAATCATTTGATGTTTGTCATAGTTAGATCATTTTTGTAAATCAAATGATTTGAATCTATTTAAGTTTTCCATTGATTTTCAAGTTATATCTCTTGGTATGGAAACTTTGTGAGTGTCTATTGTTTTACAAATTAAAACTTTACAATAGTACACTTCTTGTTTTTCAAAATCACTTGCTCTTAATTCTATAAATGATTCTTTGTTGGAATTTCATACATTGAAGTGATTTGAAAAACTTTGGAAAATGTTCTAAGCTTTATTAGTTATATTTATTGAAGCATTTTCCTTGAATTTATTTCCTTGTGCCTAATTATGATTATATCATTTGGAAGGAAATATTTTTTACAAACAATTTGCATCTTTGCTCATTGAGTTACATTCTTTATGCAAATTGATTTTGATGTCTTACATTGCTTGGTTGGATATGGTTTCATTGATTTGCATGTTTGTGCCTAACTTGGTATATTCTCATTAATGCATTTTGATGATTGTTTATGTGCTTTATAGTAAAATCTTGTATTTGAGCTTTTTAAGTACATATGTGATTTTATGTGCTAAGTTCATTTGGTTTAAACCTCATATCCTTTTCCATTGCATTGTAAGCATTAGTACATTTGCTAAGAGTGGAGATGTTACATGATAGATTGATTCATTTAACTTCATACCTTCTTGTGCTTAAATAGTTATATTCCTTTTTGATGATTGGTATGAGTTAGATCTTGAATGTTGATTAATCCTCTCTATGCAAATGTCAAATCGTTCTATGTATGGTTGTGTTATTTATTACATTTGTAGAAACCATACTAGAACTCAAATCCATCCTCTATGCTTTCTAGTCATTTCTTTTTGGATGGTTATGATGTTGATTCATGTATTGTCTCTAAGTGATGTCACCCTTATACATGTTTCAACTTCATAGTAGTGTTCTTGATCATATGAAAATCTTTGAAATCTATTCCTCATATTTCTATATGTTTGATGGATATCTTAGATGTTGAATTCATATGATTTTGACACTTTAGAAATTGCATGCTTTACCAAGTCATATCTTTTTGCATTGCAATTTCTCTTGTTCATCACTATGCTCAATAGTCATATCTTTAAAAGTGATGAATATGCATTTATGATGCTTGATGGTTTTTTGTGTTTGCCACATTCTTGCTCTTTATCATGTTATCAAATTCAATTAGTTTCAATTGGTATAATGATTGATTGATTTGATTTCTTGTGAATGTGATAAACCTTGTGTGCATTGGATTGAACTTGCTAAGTAATATGATTGTTCCATGTCACACACCATTAGCATATTCTTAATGTTCATGTTGCCACCTCTCTTGCTCATATAGGTATATCTCATGACCACCATGTCTATGTGTTCATATGATTGGTTGGTTATTAGTTGAGGTTGGCTTCATGTTTGAATTTCATTTCACTCATTCTTGCACATTAATAGTCATATTTATTGTTTGAATGAAATGATTTCAAAACTTACATAGCATATGATTTTCATAGTTATATTGATTGATGCTATGTTTAGTAAACCCCATTTCATCATGGATAGCTCTAATTTGGATGTTTATTAATAGTTATATTTTTAAATCCATTTTAGAGTGATTGTGTTTAATAGTCTTATCCTTAAATCTCAATTGGTATTCTTTATTTTTCCAATTGATATCCATGATTGCTTGTCTCTTTGACCTTGCTTTCTTTTGGCAATTTGATCATATGAGCTTTATAGTTAAATGAATCTAATCCTTTCCTTGAAGTTGACCCTCATTTGGTTAAACCATCTTCTTCTTGCATCTAATAGTTAAATCTTGTCAAAAGTTTGACAAAAGAAGAGAATGGATTGAGGGGGAGTGTAAACCTTCATAGGAAGTATTAGTTTTGATCAAATTCACCCTTGGATTGTCTTTGAGCCCTTAGAGACTACTACCTCACATGATAGCCTGTTATGTATTTCATTTTCGATTTCATTTGTTAACAGGTGCTACTAATGGTATTTTCCTTGTTTCATGTGTGTAGGTACCTTTGCAATTTAATGGCAAAGGGGGAGAAATTATGCAAGTTCTCAAAAGGGTGAAGAGAATGTCCAAGCTTCCTAAGGGAAGAGGTTTTGTATGATCTTCTACAAGGGGAGAGAATACATACCTTGCCAAAGGGAGAAAGAGGCATGGTCAAAGGGGGAGAGCAAATAGAAGAAAGAAAGCTTGGAGCTAAAGAAGATGCTTGGCCATAAAGAAAGAAAGATTGAAGAATGATCAAGCACCAAGCATCATGAGGAATGAAGAAAAGAGCTCAAGCTAAGAGAAGGAGCATCCAAGAAGATTTCAAGCCTTGTCCAGCTGAGGGGGAACTGAAGACTAAGTGTGTATGTTCAGTGGTGAGTGTGTTTGCCATCAAATTGCAAAGGGGGAGATTGTTAGGGTTTTTATAGATTGCAATTTGATGGATGCATTTCATTCTAGCATCATTTGTCACATATGCATTGATTTAAGAAATCTTGAAATCTTGTTTTATTCATGCATGGTTTTTAAGAGTTGTAAAAATATCAATTTATGCATGATTTGTTTTCAATCTTGGATGCATTTGTTTTTAGAAAAGAGTTTTTAGAAATCAAGCAAGCCTTTGTTTTAAAAGTTTTGAATCTTTTTAGGCTTTTTATGTCATGTTTTAAAAACCATTAGAATCTTTAAAACATGTTTTCCAAGCTTGATTTAGTGGCCAAAAGGTCCCCCATAGAAAAACCTTCAAATATGCAAAAGTTGCAAAGGGAGGCTGTCCCGGCAGTGTCGCCGGTCGACCGAGAGGCAGGTCTCGGTCGACCGAGACCACTGGAGGTAAAATCTGCAGTTTTGAACTGAAACCTCCAACGGTCAGAAATCTGACCGTTGTGCCTTCCCGGTCGACCGAGACCTCTTTGTCGGTCGACCGAGGACTAGCCGTTGGCAACTTTTTGCTATAAATATGAGTTCTTTCCCTTGCCAAAAGTTGGGAATTTTTAACCCCTCCTTGAGAGGATTTGAGGCATATCAAAAGGGAAAAGAACCAAGGGATGAAGGGGATGATTAGGAAAGCTAAAGCTTGGATTAATGAAGTTAAACCACCAAGTAGGCTCTTCCTTCCTTAATCATATGTTTTCATGCTTTTGTTTTATTTTTGGTAAATCATTTCTAGCATGTTAAACTATGTTTGTGTTGTGTCCTTAACATATTTTATGTTTTGAGTTGATTTATTGTTTTGGATACAACATCACATGATTCAATCCAAGTAGTACTTAACTTTGGTAAATCTAAGTAGATCATGTTAATGAAAGAACTTTGGTAAATCATATGTAACATGATCCATATACTTGGTTGAATCTTTGATTGTTGTTTTCCATCATAAGAACATCTCTCTCAAAACTAACTTATGTTTTGGACTCAACTTCTTTACAAATCATATGTTTTCATGTTTTGTTTTATCATTGGTAAATCTTTAGTAACATGTTAACTTATGATGTGTTGTATCCTTAGCATGTGTTATATTTTGAATAGATCTATTGTTTTGGATACATCACCATTGATTCATCAAAGTAGTACTTTATCTTTGGTAAATCTAAGTAGATCATGTTAATGAAATATGTAACATGATTCATATACTTTGTTGAATCATTGGTTGTTGTTTTTCCATCATAAGAAAATCTCTCTCAAATGTATCTTATGTTTTGGATCCAACATCATTACAAATCATATGTGTATTATTGTTTTAATACTTCACAACTTGCCTTACTTTGATTGGTAAATCTTTTTCAAGTTGTCTTTATAATTACATATGATTTGTCCCCTCATTTCAATCAAATCTATTTTTATGTTTTTGAGCTTCATGTTGATTTGATTGACATCCCTATGCATCACATGTTTAGAGCTAATCCATTTCATACAACTTGTGTATCTTTGACATCATTAACAAGTTGTTACTTTTAACATGTGATTGCATTCTTCCTCAATCATAAATGTTTTTGAGCTAAAACTTTCAAAAGCCTTAGGCTTACATTTATGAGCTTTCATTTTCTAAATGATTGAGGACCACACACACACACTTCATTTGTTTTCATCTTTGCATTCATAGTGTGAGTGTGTATTAGATTTTCACTTCCATATCCGCCTATTTTAGAGGCAAATGTAATGAGCTAAAATGAATCTCCATCTAGTGTATTAAAGACACAACTTAGTGAGATAACCAACCATGTGGTTGAAGAGGTTATTGCTTAGCCTATAAAAGCATAATGTATAGGTTGATGTTAAGCCTTGAAAAACATCAATGTAAAGGTTATTGCTTAGCCTTGGAAAGCATATTGTAAAGGTTATTGCTTAGCCTATTGAAAAGCATAAATAGTGGAAATCCGGTGGGGTGTTGGATCACAAGCCGGTAGTGGATGTAGGCATTGAGGCCGAACCACTATAAATACTTGTGTGATGGTGCTTGCTTTGTGGTGATTGTTTTCTTTAAGCTTCCGCATTTTGTTTGATAATCATCACTTGTGACTAGTTTGTTTTAAAGAAGTTAAAATTGTTAAAATTGGTCATAATAGAAGCTCACCCTATTCACCCCCCCTCTAGGGTTCGGATCCCCATGGATATACATGGGTTTGGTTTTTTCTCTTGTTCTACCTGCCTATGGGCAGAGAGAAAAATGATTCTGCTTTGATTTGCCAATGAGAAAGAAGGAAAAGCTCATTTTTGAATTAAGGTCATTTAAGATTTTTAGCAGGTTTCAAGGTTATTCTACATGGTATCTTTCCCAATACAGTGGCCTGCACAAGGTTTTTTTAGATTTGCTATAGTTAGAAGGCAGCTCACTCGATTTGATATCTTTCTTGATTTCTTCCTGTGTGTAACGCTTCTCATTCTAAGCAGCATTTATTAACTCCCTGTTATGAGGATGAAATCTGTCCAGATTCTATCTGTGCCATACACTGGTGGAAATGAGGCATGGTACACAAATCAGTAACGTTCATCTGGTGGGACTTCATCATGGGCGGATGGGCCATGGTCATCTTGCAGAAAACACCCATCAACTCAAAATTTTGTATTAGTTCTTTTTTTATTTTTTTTTCTAGGATATGCTTTGTTGGGACCCACCTTTTTCCATGTCAAAATACATAGAGGTTGCTGACGACAATTCATTTATTGGGTACCACTGTATTACAACTGGCTATTTATCCAGGGCCAGGCACACAGAGATTTGACAGTTAATCATCCATGGAGCAGAAGATTCAGTGGAGGCCTTTAAATCCGGTGGTCTGGTGGACCCAGATCAAATGTAATTCCTGAGGGTTTCTGTAGCTCTGTCGTTGGGTTGGATTTGACTCTGAGCAACTTGGGGTTTTTTTTTTGTTAGTCCAATCTGTGGAGCAGTAGATTAAAAATGGCTGATGATAAACTGTGGATGCTTATTGAGGGCAATTGAAATTTGAGGGTGGGGCTTAGACATTACTAGGCTCGGCATGGCATGGCCCAACTCTCCTAGCTTTCTATGTTTTATATAATATATATTTAATTATATACTAAAATGCCCCTTTTGAAGTGTTTTTCTTTTTGGGCTTCATTGAAATCTTCATAATTCTTTTATTTTTCTAGGATAGGAAATAATGGGTTTATATGAAATATGTTGCTCTTATACATCTAAAATGAATCAATATTTGATGATAGTTACCGGATTAACGATGTTGGCAAGGTGTTAAAGAGTAAGAAGCTTGTGTTGGTACAAGGGATTTGAACATGGGGAATTAAACATGTCTTGGATCATCACAATAAATTTCAACTTCATTTGATACTCAAGAACACCAAGGAATGAACTCCAATAATCCCTTGTATCTGATAGCCTCACTTCACCTAAATGTTCCTCCAACTGGCTATGGATTTTTGGAAGCATAGCAATTGAGTGGACTTCCCCAGGTCACCAGTGACTCGGAGGTACAGGCAAGATAATAAATAATCCCCCCTACAAGAGATGCACAACCAGTAACTCTGCCATGTCTATCAGTACATCATTGACTTATAGGAGGGATATATAATAGGCTCTAAAACTCATAGCACCGTGTGTCATCACTAGGGATGAAAACAAGTCTGCCAACAACACCAGAATACCTGAAAGACTGGTTGAAAAATATAGGCCAGTTCTTCATTCTGATCCAGGTCCAACTCCATGAGTTTCACAACCAAGGAACTGAAAATTCTCAGTCGATCAGTACCCGCATTAAATACATGATATAAGGACATAAGTAGATTGTTTAAGTCTAGAAGTAATTGGGCCCTGGTCCAGCCCCTAATCCAGATACCTGTCCGAGTATGGCCCTTTTTTAAATTCAGTTATGGCTATGGATTCTAAAACATGTATGGGATCCTGTAGTTACTGTTGACACCAAAAATGTCACTTTGCCTCTTCACACCAAAAGCTACATGGAGCCGCATCCTACCAAAAATAGGCAGGCGCCACTTCAAGCATCAGATCTTGTCAGAATAAAAAAAAAACTGCAAGGTCATTCAAAACAACCAAAAGAGAGGTATACATGAAGTTTCGAGCCATTCCGACATCATTTGGCCTAGCTTCACTTCTCCAATAGCTAAGCAGCAGCCCCCGGAGGCGACAGTGTCGAAGACCCCAAATCTTCGATCAGAGCCTACGGATAATCTCAAAATACCTCCGAAAGGCTACATGTCAAGTTTCAAGTCAAACCGACACCGTTTGACCCTCCGTCAACTCTCGAGCAGCAAAATCAAGCCCTTAGGTAGCGAGAACTACAGAGATCGTCACTCATCAAACAGAGCACATGGGCGGCTTCTACATACCTCCAAAGGGCTGCACAACAAATTTCAGGTCAATCGGACATCGTTTGACCAGAAGTCAAAGCTTGGCATTTCCCTCGCGGTGAAATAAAGGCGAGCATTTGCATGACTCCAAATGGCTTCAAAACTCAAACGAAAGCCTACGGTTGGTCTTATCTACTGATGAGGGAGTCACACGTCAAATTTCAGGTCAATCGGACATCGTTTGACCAAAAGTCAAAGCTCGGCATTTCCCTCGCGGTGAAACGAAGGCAAGCGTTTGCATGACCCCAAACAGCTTCAAAACTCAAGAAAAATCCTATGGTTGGTCTTATTTAATGCTCAAGAAGTTTCACCTCAAATTTCAGGTCATTCCGACATCGTTTGATCCTGTTTCAGCTTCTGGCGGAAAATCAGCAGTTCTGCGTTCGACTTTTCCCGGAAAATCGGAAACTTTGCAAACCAATTTGCAAGGATTCTCATCAGGTTTTTCAGAGGGAAATCAAGCCAAATAATGTGGAGAAATGTCAGAGAAAATAAGCAAAAAAAACAGAAGCGAAAAACGACGAGAAACAGCAAAAAAGGGGCCCCGGGGAGGTTTTTTTCCCCCATGGTCGCAGACCCCTGCGACCCTGGGCCATGGTCGCCGGCGACCATGGGCCCGGCAACCCTGCGAGGTCCGGGGCGCCGATTTCGCCTCGGGACCCCCCGTTTCGTCCGTTTTCGCGAGACGAGTTGTTCTGTCCCTGTGATTTTTCCAGATTCAGGCTTTTGAGGCTCCAAATTCACTGATATTCATCAAGATCACAAGACTCCTTTCCAGAACTTCAAAAACTTCATTGATCGCCAGCCGAACGACTAAAAAAGTGCACTTTCTGGCCGCCCGATCGCGAAATCAACTGGACAGATGCTGCCGGCCCGCTGGTATCAACCAATGTCTGAAACTACATGATCATCTACTGTTGATTTACATAAGGATCCATCGATGATCATCGCAAAGGGAATTCTTAAAGACGCAACATGGCCCGCGACCCTTCAGCTACCAAGGAGGCCACTTAATGCTATCAATTGGCCCGGTTATGGTAAGTTAATGCGGTCATTAACTCATTATTTTGGGCGGCCCAATCAAAAGCCTCCGTTTAGGAGTTACAAGTCCAAGCAATCATGGCATTCAAGCCATGAAACTCCTAACATAATGGAGATTAAAGGCAACTAAATGCCCATGACTCTCCTTTGGCCAATGAAATCCAAGGGTCAGGAGTTACAAAACAAAAAGCAATTAAACCTGTAACTCCTCGCATAACTTGGCTTTATTGCCATAATTGCCATAAATGACCATAAACCACTCCTAAAGGCCACCAAAAGCCTATAAATAGGAGTCCCCTCCAAGCATTCCGGGGGGATCAAAAAAATCATCAGCAATTCCTGCTCTAGAGATCCAGAAGCTCAGAGAGAGAGAAACCTCTGTCGGAATTCCGCAGCAGCCTCCACTACAAGGTGACAAAAGTCCCTTGAGGGGCACTCCCCCCAAGGTCCTTTACCTTCTACTTCAACAAAAGTGGCTTAGACATGGCTCTTCAGCCCGTCTACTCGGCTTTTTATTGAACATAAGACCTTCTCTCGGTCTTTGTTCTCTAAAAATCTGAGGATATAGCCAAGCCAAGCGAATCCAAAGCATCCGACGTTCTCATTTGCATGGATGATGGCGGAGTCCATACATGACTTGCGACCGTCAATCTAAACGGGTCCCTCCCACAATCTCCTGAAAAGTTAGATTCTTCCTTTCTCGCTTTTCATTATATTTTGTATTTTTTTTAGAGAGACAAAAAACCACAACTCTTGTCTTTCATTATTGATGAGAATTGTAAATCGGCTATAAACGCCACAAATCGGCTATAAATGCCAAAAAAATCGCCTTTTACGGCAAAATAAAAAACTGTCTCTTTTCTTAAATATATGTGCAATGGAAACTTGAAAAGAAGTTGATTTCCTTTTTACTTGCGAAGATTGATCTCCGGATCATCACTTGCAATTCCAAGTAAAATAGAAAATCTGGCACACCCACAAACACACAAAAGCGTTGATGCGCGCTCCGCCTTCCGGGGGCGAAAGGGTCGGACCGAACGGACTCCCACGTCCGCCGACGCCCGGTAGCGCCGGGGCCGGATCGCGTTCCATCAAGTTGGCACACCCGTTTACTTGAGAACACCGGATGCTTGGAATTGAAATATTCGCATATTATATCTTTGCTTATGTTTCTTTTCTGAATTCCTTTGCTACTTTTTGGCTGGTGGCCTATGTTGGATTTCGCATGAGATGGGATTTTTTTTTTTTGGAAATTTCAAATTCTTTCAATCTATTTCCATTCTTTCTCTTTTCAAAAAAAAAAAAAAAAAAGCAAACTTCTTTGCCTTGGATTCAAAATTGAGAAGTTTTGATCCTATCCTATCGTTCATCGCGCTTGCCGAAATGTTGAGCCTGTTCGACTAAAGGTTTTGGATCATTGTTTCTCTTTGATGAATTCATTAGAATTAAAAAAAAAACAACTTCAAAAAAATAATCAAAACTTTTCGTTTTGGATTCAAAATTGAGAGGTTTTGATCCTATCCTATCGTTCATCATGCTTGCAGAAATGTTGAGCCTGTTCGACTAAGGTTTTGGATCATTGTTTCTCTTCAATGAGTCTAGTAAAAATAAAGCAAAAAAAAGAAAAAGAAAAAGAAAAAAGAAAGACTTAGACTGCTAAGGCCAAACCAACTGCGTTCTTTGATCTCGGTTGATTCAAGAAAAGCCTTGTCCAGAGTGTGGAGACAGCCTGACTGTTCGAGGCAAGGGTCCTCCAAACGGGTTCATTAAGTAATCCTACCCTTACCTGGGGGCAATTCTATCAATTGTGATTTCATAAGACCGGGTTAGGAAGCCTATGTGTGCTCTCTTGTCTTTTAAATAAAAATTGTAAATAAAAAAAAAAACTTTTTAAATTTTTTTTTTTAAAACAAAGAAAAAAAAAACTCTCGTCATTTTGGATTCGGATCCGAGAAATTGTGGTTCCTTCCGGGGTACTGGCGCTCGCGGAAATCGTTGAGCCCGTCTTTGGATTGGGATACCACATGCTCTCCTTGATGAATCCATTTTGACATTTAAAAAACAGAGAATCCCATCTCATGGATGCGATCTCCAACATTTGTGTCTAGCGGTGCTAGTACGCCCTTTCAGGGTCTACTATATTCGTGACCGGCGCATTTGTAAAACTCCAACCTTATATTCTTCTTATCTCGAGCAAGCCCTGCTTCGCGATAAGTCGAATTTAGGTTTACAATTGCTTCTAGCAGTCACTGGGACGCTCATTTTGGGGCTCAGCATACTTGCAATAAGAACAATTGTGCCCTCTATGGCTTTTGCCCTCCTCACGTCGCCTGGGTCATATCCCTCGAGCGATCTGAAAAAGCAAACTTATAGATTGCCTTTTTTCCATTTATAATCATTATATTCTTGTGATTACTAATGGATGTGGTCTTGTTTCATAAGTTTTCCAAAAAACTAACAATGGCAGCTTCATTAACCATCACCTTTGATGAGAACAAGTACCAGCTCATGCTCCAAGACAAACAAACCAAGCGCACTTACAAGCGCCCTGCCAGCTGCCGAAGCGTCATTTCCCTCGGCAACTCAGAAAACACCGGTTCGACTTCAACTCCCCGGACCATTGTCTTCGGGTCATTGGGACCATTCCCACTACCCGCAGAAGAAACCGCACCTGCCAAGAAGCAGAGAACCGCCCCTCAACGTATCACTACAGTGATACCAAGGGCGATCATCAGAAAACCTGAGGCCCGTAGCGATCCTGCAAAGCCTCAACCAGCAAGAAACCAGGTCTGCTCAAAGACTTGGTCCCCAAGACCTTCACCCAAACAAAGAAGGTCACAAACATCAGCAAAGCCAGCATACCTGGCCCCTCTCAAGGAGAACCGGTTCTACCCTCTTGCTTACATGAAAGAGGAGAAACCGACCCTCCGCCAAACAAAACCAACTCAGCATGAGCCGGCTTGCTCCTACAAGCCCAAAATCAAGTCATGCATCATCAGGCCGCCGCAAGAACCTGCCCAGGCCTACATTCCTGCGAGTCGACCCTTCCTCTCAACAGGAGCCGAACTCGCAAAATTCAAAGCTTTGCTCCGGCAGGCAAAGGACCGCGTCCAGATCCTGTCCCTGCCAGTCTTCAAAGAAGACAAGCTTGGCTGCTGCGCACCAGGAACTACGTCCTTCATTGCCAGAGCACAGCTAGAGCTAACCGAAGCTCAAATCGCTCGTCGTATGCGCCGCCGTGTGGCATATCGACAAAAGAGACTAGAGAAGCAAAGAACCCAAGATTCTGCACTTCAGGTCTCCCAAAAATGGGTCGAAAAAGAAAGACCCGACCAAGTTGCTGCTATCCGTATGGTTGGCAAGACCAGAAGACGTCAGAAGTCAGCAACAAAAATCCATGTCAGGCATCCGGTGACTCGCAGCGTCTCCCGGACACGAAGACATAAAGAAAACTCTCCCGCTCCTTCAAGCCAAGGACATCGGAGTGACCACTCTTCGAGCTCTTCATCTAAAAGGATGAGCTCCAACTCAGTCACCAAGACCGTATCCTCTTTCGACTCTCGAAGAGTGAACGTCTTGGTCACAAATACTGAGCAACCTCCGCCACATGATGACGTAGCTGCACGCATCCAGCAGCTGGAACAAGGACGACAGAGAATAGAGGCCCTAATGGAAAACCTCCTTCTCACTATCCAACGTCCGCTAAACAATGAAGCTCCTCCGAGCCATCAAGGCGACGAAGAAAATGCAGAAAACAGTGAGTCACCCGCCCTTACCAAAAAGGACGTTGACGATATCCTCGCCAAAGCAAAAGAAGAGGATACACTAAAGGAGCATGGGATCAAGCCACCATATCCCTTGTGGATGGACTCGGTCCCGTTCCCTACAAAATTCAAGCAACCTACTCTCCAAACATATACGGGGAAAAGTTCAGCCAGACAGCACGTCATCCATTTCAAGATCCTGACGGGAGCTATTGCGGATCAAGATGCCCTCAAAATCCGCCTCTTTGCAAGTACCCTAAAAGGTACGGCCTTTGATTGGTACTCCACTCTACCGGAGGACTCCATTCAAAATTGGGCCATGCTGGAGACACGCTTCCTAACCCACTTCAAAGGTGAGGATCATCCTGTTACTATGGCTCAGCTCTGCAGCCTAAAACAGGGAGAGAATGAGTCAACATATGACTTCATTCACAAGTGGAAGGCAATGGCATACAAATGCTCCGATGTACTGGCACAAGCGTCACTGGTCGACATCTGCCGAAACAACATGAGAGCAAAAATCCGCTCCATGATCATCGGCAACAAATCAAAGAACCTGGGAGAACTCTTGGAAGCAGCTATGGAAGTTGAAACGGTGATCAAAGACCTCAACAGTAAGAAATCATCAAAGAAAGAGCCGACTGCCATTGCAACCTCAAAGCTAAAGAAAAAGGAAGTTCTCAATGTGCAAACCAAGTCAGCTCCTCAGCAGCCAAAGAAAGCTGAAAACAAAGCTGCAGGTAAAAAGCCTGAACTTTCTGATGCCTTCAGAGAACAAGTAGAAAAGAAATACCCGTTCCCCTCAAATTGCGAATGAATCCCCTCAAATGCTTCTTCGGTGTTTCACCGGGTAAGTTTCTCGGATTCATAGTACGGAAAACTGGCATAGAGCTTGACCCCACCAAAGTCAAGGCTATCCTAGAAATGCCACCTCCAAGAACCCTAAGACAATTAAAAGGGCTCCAAGGAAGATTGGCATACATTCGACGGTTCATCTCCAACCTATCAGGGAAGTGCCGTCCATTCCCTCGGTTAATGAAGAAAGGTGTCGATTTTGTCTGGGATGCTGAATTTGCAGCCGCGTTCCAGGACATCAAGACATACCTGACTAAACCTCCAGTGTTGGCTGCCCCCACAACTGGAAAACCATTCCTCTTGTACACAAGAGCCCTTGACTGTTCTTTAGGCGCTCTACTCGCACAAAAGAATGACGAGGGAAAAGAAGCTGCTCTATATTACCTTAGCCGCATGTTGGTAGGTGCAGAGCATCGCTACTCTCCAGTCGAAAAAGAATGCTTGGCAGTGATGTTCGCCGTACAAAAACTGCGTCACTACCTGCTATCCAACACAGTGTACCTGATTTCGAGGATCAACCTCCTAAAGGTCCTTGTCACAAAAGCAGGTTCTCTCAATGCCCGACAGGCAAAATGGTCCATCCTCCTGTCACAATTTGACATTAGGTATGTACCACAAAAAGCAATCAAAGGCCAAGCTCTAGCAGACTTCCTCGCGGAGCATCCATTGCCTAAAGATTCTCCACTCAGGGATGACCTCCTAGACGAATCGGTCTACAGTGTGGAGACTTCCTTATCAAATGCTTCCTGACACATGTACTTCAATGGCGCAACCAGGACAAATGAAAAGGGAAATCAAATATCGGGAATTGGCATTCTCTTTGTTAGTCCCGATAAATACATGATTCCGCATGCATTCTCGCTACTGGAACCATGTTCAAACAATGCAGCTGAGTACCAAGCCCTGATCATAGGATTGGAACTCGCCCTCGAATCCGGCATCAGTGCGCTGGAAGCTTTTGGAGACTCTCAACTGATCTTCAACCAGATGAATCAGAAATTTGAAGTCAGGAAGCCCGATCTGTTGCCTTACTACAACAAGGCACAATCGCTTCGACAAAAGTTCGACATCTGTCACATCACCCACATCCTCAGAGGTGAAAACATTCGTGCAGATGCCCTGGCTGGACTTGCTGCGTCTATGGCAATCCAAGAAGGGGAAAACATGCAAGTTACAGTGTGTCAAAAAAGGATTCTCCCTCCTCTCAACACACATCAAGCAGTTGCTGAATGCCACCAAGTGGTTGGAAGTCGGATCTCCGTCCTTAAACCTCTGATCGGTGACTGGAGGGATCCGTTCATTGATTACATCATGTTCGGAATCCTACCTGAAGATCCAAAAGAACGGGTAAGCATCCAAAGGCGAACCCCAAACTTTCATTTGGATATTCCTTCAAAAATGCTTTATAGGAAATCCTACAATGGAGTACTTCTACGCTGCTTGTCACAACAAGAGGCTGAGGAAACACTCAAAGAAGTACATGCTGGTCTTTGTGGAGCCCATCAGGCTGGGCCTAAGCTCTACGATCAGATAAAAAGGTTAGGTTATTATTGGCCTACCATGGTGGCTGATGCAATGCAATTTGCTAAGCGCTGCCAACAATGCCAAGTTCATGGAGATTATGTCCACATGCCTCCGGAATGGCTACATCCTACAGCAATCTCATGGCCTTTTGAAGCCTGGGGTATGGACATCATAGGTCTTATCTCTCCCCCATCAAGCAAAGGTCATCGCTTCATTTTCACTGCTACGGATTATTTCTCCAAGTGGTCAGAACCATTCGCACTTAACGAAATGAAGACCTCGTCAGTCCTTCAATTCTTGCGCACTAATATAATTTGTCGCTTCGGCATACCTAAAAGATTCGTCCATGATAACGGACCGCAATTCCGGGATCACAGATTCTACAGGTTCTGCGACAAATACAAAATCCAAAGTTGTCCTTCAACTCCGTACAATCCGGCAGCGAATGGACTAGCAGAGGCCTTCAACAAGACGCTCTGCAAAATCCTCAAGAAAATGGTCTCTAGTCACAAAAGAGATTGGAGCGACAAACTGCCTGAAGCTTTGTGGGCCTATCGAACCACCGTTCGAGGACCAACCCATAGCACACCATTCTCCTTGGTCTATGGATGCGAAGCTGTTGTCCCTTTGGAAGTTCAAATTCCTTCCTTAAGGGTATCTCTGCAAAATGACATGACGCAAGAAAGTAATGTCAAATTGAAACTCCAAGAGATGGATAACCTTGATGAGAGACGGCTCGAAGCTCTACAAAGCATTGAACTCTACCAAGCACGCATGGCAGGATCTTTTGACAAGAAGGTCAGGCAACGCGCCTACAAAAAGGGAGACTTGGTTCTTACAGTAAAAAGACCAATAGTTTTCGCCAACAAATCCAAAGGCAAATTTGAACCAAAATGGGAGGGACCTTTCGTCATCGACAAAGTCTTCTCCAACGGTGCATACGCTCTTCTAAACTTGGAGGGTGACAGATGTATGCTGCCCGTCAATGGAAAGTTCTTGAAGCGGTACTACCCTTGAAGACTTCTTCCATCGGGTCAGAGCGACACCTGCACGGCCAAAGCCTATTCCTAGGTATCTGCTCGTCAAACCCACTCCTTTTGGAATTTTCATCCTCTTGTTGAAATTTCTAAAAAAAAAAACCCTCAAAACAATGTCTCTTTCATCGTTTCATTGTTAAAAAAAAAAAAGCAAATCCAAAGATCCAAGTTTAGGAGCCTCTTCCCAAACTTGACCAAAATTTTCGATCCTTGAACCCAAAATTCATGGTTTGAAACAAAATCAGGACCTAGGGATTTCACCCCTAGTCCACCCCGACTTTTACCACCAAAATGGTTTTGAGTCAAAATTTACGACCCTCGTGTCTTTAAACAAAAAATGGTTTTTCAAAAACCGCAGGGAAGCGACGTTCAGTCGATACTTGCAAAACCCAAAATCGGAAGGATGCGAACCCCATTCGATACTTCCAAAACCCCAAAATTTCAAAACTCGTGGAGACGCAACGTTCCAGTTGATATCCACAACCCAAATTTCAAAACAAACAAAAAACAAAACAAAGGTTCGAAAAAACCTCAAAATTAAAAAAAATCGTGGGGAAGCGACATTCCATCGATACCCACAAAACAAATTTTTTGAAGACAAAAGCAGGGAAGCGGCGCTTAGTCGATACTTGCACCCAAGTCCGCGAGGAGGCGACATTCCATCGATACTCGCAACCGAATGAGCAAGGAGGCGACATTCCATCGATACTTGCAATACCATTCAGCAGGGAAGCGACGCTTAGTCGATACTTGCACCCAAATCCGCGGGGAGGCGACATTCCATCGATACTCGCAACCGAATGAGCAAGGAGGCGACATTCCATCGATACTTGCAATACCATTCAGCAGGGAGGCGACTTTTAGTCGATACTTGCATTTTTTAAAACCAAAAACCTGGCTTTCACGCCAAAAAAACCCGGCTTCCATGCCAAAAATCCGGCTTTTACGCCAAAAAATCAAAAATCCGGCTTTCATGCCAAAAATCAAAATTCGGCTTCCATGCCAACAAAACAAAACTCGGTTTTCAAAAAAAAAATTTGGCTTTCATGCCAAAAATAAAAAAATCTGGCTTTCATGCCAAAAAGAAATTTCG
This sequence comes from Cinnamomum chago, assembly GCA_038049695.1. Lineage (NCBI taxonomy): Eukaryota > Viridiplantae > Streptophyta > Magnoliopsida > Laurales > Lauraceae > Cinnamomum > Cinnamomum chago. Next base: position 53,980,575 of record CP142453.1, on the reverse strand, counting down.
GCTTTCATGCCAAAAACAAAATCTGGTTCTTACACCAAAAACAAAAACCGGCTTTCATGCCACCCCAAAAAAAATCGGCTTTTATGCCACCTCAAAATTCGGCTTTCATGCCATCTCAAAAAAATTGGCTCTCATGCCATCCCAAAATTTGGCTTTCACGCCACCAAAATCGGCTTTCATGCCACCTCAAAATTTCGGCTTCCACGCCATCCAAAATTTTGGCTCTCATGCCATAAACCCAAATTTCGGCTTTCATGCCATCTCGAAAACCGGCTTTCATGCCACCCAAAAAAAATCGGCTTTCATGCCACCCCAAAAAAATCGGCTTTTATGCCACCTCAAAATTTGGCTTTCATGCCATCTCAAAAAAAATTGGCTCTCATGCCATCCTAAAATTTGGCTTTTACGCCACAAAAACCGACTTTCATGCCACTCCAAAAAAATCGGCTTTCATGCCACCTCAAAATTCGGCTTTCATGCCATCATAAAAAAAAAAACCTGGCTTTTACGCCAACCAAAACAAAAACCCGGCTTTCATGCCAACAAAACAAACTGGTTTTCAAAACAAACTGGTTTTCAAAACAAACCGGCTATAGATGCCATCCAAATCCGGCTATAGATGCCACCCGAAATTTGGCTCCCATGCCAAAACATGTCTCAAAAACTGGCTCCCATGCCAAAACAATCATTTGTCAAAAGATTTCTCCCAAAATGACAAACTTTTGATCACATCCCATTTAGCAATCACTTTAATCACAATATTTGAGTGAGCGTAGGGAAAACAAAAAAAGAAAGTACCAAAAAATACATGTGGTACCAAAAAAAAAAGAAAGAAAAGAAAAGTGTTCACAAGCACTACAAAAATGTATACAAAAAAAAATACATGTGGTATATAAAAAGAGAGAATGAGTTTCTTTTACAAAAAAAAAAAAAAAAAAAAACAGGGCCTCAGCCAAAAATGCTCTCCAGCCAAGCTTTCAGCTCCTCAAGCAAACTCTTGGCTTCATCCGTCAGAGTCTCCAAGGCACGCTTCTTCAAGAATCTGCCATGAGTAGCTGGAGAAGGCCCTATCCCTTCTGCTACACCAGGAAGATTATCCCGAGCAGTCTGCCATCGTTCAATCTCTCTAGCCTTCCTATTGAGAATCTGATCGGCCTCTGCAAATTGGCGAATCAAAGCACTCTCCCTGTCACGAGCCTATGTTATGGCGGACCACGTACTGGCGACTTGGGCTTTTAAGTGTTCGAGATGCTTCCTTGCCTCCTCAACCTCTCCATCAAGGATGCTAAGGTCATGCTGCAGCCTGATGATGTCTAACTCCGCTCGGTTCCTCTCCCGAACCAGCTGCTTCCTACCCTGTGCAGTCTCTTTCAATTCCGATTGCGCCTTCTCAGCAGGGTTCAGGAACATCTCTTGGAAGAACTGGTCATCAGGATAGCTGATGGTCTCAAACCACCTGTCGCCTAATGCAATGAGCTTATCAACGATCGCCCGGGCGTCCGTAACATCCAGACCAATATCTTCCTCAGCATCTTTGAGAATCTCCTTCACATGCGGAATCTTGCTACGTGCAACATCCAAGTGTTCAGAAAGGAGGGTCTCAATCCAAGAACTCAAAACCCGCATCACCACCTTCTTCGCATACTGAAGAGATGGGCCAGATGAAGACTCACCCTTCTCTGTCGATTGGCTGCCCAAGTCATGTCCCATCGGAAGAGTAACAATAGAACACTTTCCAATCGGGGCCGCTGAAGAAGGAATCTCAACATTAGGTCTTGCCTCTGCCGCGTCAGAATTGGCTGGAGGAGTCCCAATTACTGGGTCAACTTCTGGCATCCCTGGCTCTGGCTCTGAAGGAAGCGATGGACTCTCTTCTGTCACTTCAAAATCTACCAAACACAAAAAGGTATGAATATGATCCTGTTAAAAATCACTATCAGGGTTATTACTATGAAAGTACCTTCTTCGACGATTGGCGGAATGCTTTCCTTCTCCATGAACTCATCGGAAGTATCGTCAACACTGGCGTCCATCGATGGTTCAAAGTCGTCGGAATCCTGTGGTAAATCAGCTGATAAAAAAAAAGTGTGTTAGCAAATCAATTCACAGACAAAAAAGAAAAGAAAGCGGAAAAAGTAATACCAGTTGGAGATTCTGCATTCATTTCAGAGTCCCTTGGTTTGTCTTCTGGCGTCTCCACAGGGTCAGGCGTCCTCTCATCGGGGATCGCCATGTCTTCCTCTTCTGCTAAAAAAAAAAAAGAAAAAAGCAGAAGCAGAAGCAAATCAAAATATGGAAAAATACCATGAAAGGAACAGAGAGAAGTGGAAACATACCTCCACCAACGGTATCTTCTTCTCGGCTCCTTTTTTCCGGAGGCTCCTCAGCAACCTCGCGCACCTCCTCATTGATAGTAAGAGGAACTACTTTATCAGAAGAGTCTTTATTGTGATGCTGACTCCTCTTCCTCTTACTTCGGCGAGTTCGCTTCTTAGAAGAACCTGCCCCACCATCAGAGTCTGGTCTCTCGCTTGACTCACTGGATGGCCTGCTTTTGCCAGTAGACTCCACGGAAGCTCGCCTTTGTGTTGCTTGCATCCAAGCATCAAGTTCGACTTCCTCCTGTTCTAGCTGCTCTATAGCTTCATCAGGTATTTCCCGAGCAGCCTCAGAGCCAATGATGCCCTGGTCACCGAGAAAGCCTATCTTGTACTTCTCTCCGGAAAGGAAGGCCCAAACGTCCTCCCGCCGGACGCCATCTGATTTTCCAAGGCCCTTTCCAGATGACAGCTTCACATCTAGCTCCCTCTTGGAAAGACCCCGGTATGCCATGAAGCTCTCCACGAACCACTTCGTGAAACCGGCAGTCCGGGAAGTCGGCAGTACAGGATAGGAAATCGTGGAAGTAGTGTCCTCAGCGCTATAGAAAGCCCATGCGTTTCTCCCATCCTGCAAACTTCCAAAGCGCTTCACCATGCTTGAAGGCGCTCCAACAACGCCTTGAGAAAAGCCTAGCTGCAACGCAAAGCGGGAAGGCACATACGGTTGGATGTCGACAAAAAGATGTCTGCGGTATACCATCGTGCCGACTCGTATGCTAAAAAGCCACTCCTTCTCTGCATTCGTCAAGGAGTAGTGCCTTCCAGATCCTGCCCTGGTAGAGTCGCAGGAGGCACCAAAATCAAAAGCCTTCTTCCGCAACTCCGAAGAAAGCTTCACTGAAGACTGCCCCATCTCGACGTCCCTGAATCGTCGGATCCTCATGCGGGCAAACAAAAGAGATTCGACTATGGCTTTTCCCTTAGCCAATCGAATCATCAAGGGGTCGTCGTCCTGCGCAGCACCCAGCCGATGGAAGCCGGGACAGTGGTATACAAACCACGAATAGAAAATATGGGCGGAAAATACCCTGTTCATGGGTTGCCCAAGTCGGACCAAGAAAGCAGCTGCCTGCAGTTCAGTGCACAAATAGGAGTATAAAGCTGGCACCAAAGCTAGCTGCTCTCCAAACGCCATCTCACAAGCCGGAAAAATACAATGCGGCCGGATGTGCGTCCCATCTCCTCCAGCAAAAATGGCCTCACCAAGCCAATATGTGAGGTAAACAGCAAGATTTCTCCGCAGTGCGATATCAGAACAAATACTACTGGTACCTGCGAAGAAACCCTTCAGCTCCTCTTGCATGACCGCAGTCTTCTTGTCCTCCCTGGACATACTGGTAAAAGGCCCCTTGCTGTCAAGGAAACTGAGAAAAGAAGAGCCGAAACTCTTCCAGCTGCTAGACCTTACTTTCGAGCCCTCCTTCTCCTTCAAAAAATCGTAGAAGACGACGAGCTGAAAGTATAAAAGCCTGAATTCCTCTGACCTCTCCTCAAGGACGCTGTCAATCGGCATGAACTCCTCATAGAGTTTCCCGAGGATGGGCAACCCGGTAATGGCACTCAGCTCCTTCAGAGAAAAACCAATCTCACCATTCGTCACTATGAAGGTATTGGTTTGAGGGAGGAATGACTCAAGCATGGCCATGAAGGCCTTGTCAGAAAAGATCACGGTCTCCCTGAATGCACGGACCGCATCAAAGATCCCGGCTTCCTTCAAAATGGCACCTCCAACAAACAAGATATGGTCAGTCTAAGACTTCCACTCGGAGTCAGCACTGAAGCGGTCGCGGAGTCGAAAAGGCTTCACCCAGTTACTGCCATCACCACTGAAGATGCCAAGGCCCATCGGTCTCAAATCAACCGATGGATAATCTGCGCCCTGGTAGTTGCTGGCCGGCATCAAGATGTCCATGTCAACAGGCGACTTCTCCATATGTCCAGGAGAACTGCCAATGAAAACCCCGGTCTTGACCACGTTGGTCCTCTTCACCCATCTTGGAGGATCTTCCCTCTTCGGGCACGTGGGAGAGAGACTCATGATCGAGATAGTACGATCAAAAGTCGATCGGGTGACAACAGTTTTCTTCACACCATCAACCGTGTAGGAAAACTGGAAGCATCTCCTCTGATACGTCATATCGGCTGGGGTTGCATCACCAAAGAAGAAGGTAGGCTTGGGCAACACCCTCTGATCCTCCATCACCCAGGGACGGCTGCTTACCATGATTTTATAGAAATCCTCTCCTTTGCGAGCAATCAGTGCCTGTCGCGCCTCCTCTCTATTGAGGGAGTCACACTCCTCGAGGTGCTGCTCGACGTATTGCACCTTCTCCCAGGCCTGCTGGACGGCCGGATTAGAAGATCGCGCAAATCGACGAGGTACGCTTGTGATAGGTTCTTTACCCTTGTCTGTTCTGGAAGGACCACCTGCAAAAGGTCAAAAAAAAGGGGAAAGAATTATCATCAAAATGAAGAAATTTTGCTAAAAAAAATCTGGCGAAATTTCGGCATGACCCCGGGGCAATTCCAAAGAAAAAGAAGTACCCCGACAGAAAGAGAAAGCTTGGAGATAGGCTCAACATCACTGTGAGCTCCAAAACTCCAAACTTTTGAAACCTTGAAAAACTCCGCAAAATCAGGAAGGGCTCAACATTGCTGCGAGCTCCAAGTTCCTAACTTTGCAAAGGTTTTCAGGTATGTCACCACATCATGCTATCAATTGTTACAAAAAACAAAAGCATGTATGAACATCTTGATATGCAACAAAAAAAAAAGGATGCATTGTCATGATGAGAAAAAAAAAGAGAAGAAAGAAAACTTTCTCAAAAAAAAAAAAAGGGAGAAAGATCAGAAAAAAAAAAAAGAAAAAAGGGGGCTGGCCTGTGGGCTGTGGCCCACAGGCCACTGGCCGTACGGCCAGATCCGTACGGCCCACCCAAAAAAAAATGCAAAAAGAAAGAAAAAAAGAGAAGTACGAAAAAAAAAAACGTGCAAAAAAAATAAAAAATAAAAAAAGAGAAAAGAAAAAGAAAGAAAAAAAAAGAAGAAAAGAAACACTTTCTTTTTTTCCCATCCTATTTCTACATGGATTTCTTGTAAAAGAAAAAAAGGTAACTTACTTGAAGCCATGGATGGAGAAGAAGAAGAACTTGAAGACTCTTGAAGAAGGAGAACTCTTGCACTTGGAGCAACTCTTGAAGACTTTTGGAAAAAAGGAAAGCAACAAAAGCAAGAGATCCCACCCCTTTGCTTTTATAGAAGAGAGCAAACCAAAAGAGGAAAGAAGAGAAAAGCAAGGAGGTAAGTACTAAAAATTAGCAACCTTCCCAAAAGAAAAGGAAACTTGGGATAATCTCTCCCAAAACAAAGATTCCTTGAGAAATTCTCTCCAAAAAGAAAGGGAATGATAGATATTCTCTCCCAAAGAAAGATATTTTGAGAGAATCTCTCCCAAAATCAAGGAAACTTGAGAAAATCTCTCAAAGTAAGGATATTTTTAGATATTCTCTATCCAAAGGAAATATTTTTAGATATTCTTTACAAAATGACACCATATGAGATCTAAGCCATCTTCAAAGCTTAAGGTCCCATGGGTTAGCCCATATGAGCCAGGTTTGACCACCTAGGCACTAAAAGTGGCTTTTAGTCAAAATTTCTCTTACCAAGAGCATACAAAAATGGTTCCATGCCTCTTTTGAGTTGATTGGACCATACCATGCAAAAATCCAAGCTTCATGAGTTTCCAAAAATCCAAACCATCCCACCTCATGAACCAAATTAAGCCAAAATCTTGAAATTGACATTCCACAAAAGCCCAAACCACTCCAATGGACCCAAAATTGTCCCAAAGAGTGAACCAAAAAACCAAACCATGGTCCCCTAACTCGCCACATACAGCTTGTTAGGTCACAAGACCAAAATCAAAAAATCAAATCCCGACCCCCTAACTTGCCACATATAGCCTGTTAGGTCACAAGGTCAAAACCAAAACCAAAAACCTGACCCCCTAACCTGCCACATACAGCTTGTTAGGTCACAAGGTCAAAATCAAAACCAAAAAACCAAAACCAAATCCAAATCCAAATGTCATTCTCAAAATCTTGCCTTGAGATGGTACGTGATCCCTCTCACTACCATAAAATCCCCTAGAAGCTCAGAAGGCTACTGCATCAAAAAATAAAAATAAAAAATGCTCAAAGACTCTTGGTCAAGTCAGAAGCTCTTCTTCAAGATTCTCTTCGAGGCACATTGACTGCAAAAGCTATATCGTCGCTGTACCTCGAGGGGGCATTTGTTGACACAAAAAAAGTCACTTTGCCTCTTCACACCAAAAGCTACATGGAGCCGCATCCTACCAAAAATAGGCAGGCGCCACTTCAAGCATCAGATCTTGTCAGAATCAAACAAAAACTGCAAGGTCATTCAAAACAGCCAAAAGAGAGGTACACATGAAGTTTCGGGCCATTCCGACATCATTTGGCATAGCTTCACTTCTCCAACAGCTAAGCAGCAGCTCCCGGCGGCGACAGTGTCGAAGACCCCAAATCTTCGATCAGAGCCTACGGATGGTCTCAAAATACCTCCGAAAGGCTACATGTCAAGTTTCAAGTCAAACCGACACCGTTTGACCCTCCATCAACTCTCGAGCAGCAAAATCAAGCCCTTAGGTAGCGAGAACTACCGAGGTCGTCACTCATCAAACATAGCACATGGGCGGCTTCTACATACCTTCAAAGGGTTGCACAACAAATTTCAGGTCATTCCGATGACATTTGACCCAGTTTCGATGCTCGGAAATAAAATCAAGCCTACCGGCGGCGTAGCACCCCGGGACCATGGCACCCAATTTAGAGCTTGTGGATCATCACAAAATGACTCCAGTAGGCTCCCCGTCGAATTTCAGGTCAATCGGACATCGTTTGACCAAAAGTCAAAGCTCGGCATTTCCCTCGCGGTGAAATAAAGGCAAGCGTTTGCATGACTCCAAATGGCAACAAAACTCAAACGAAAGCCTATGGTTTGTCTTATCTACTGATGAGGGAGTCACACGTCGAATTTCAGGTCAATCGGACATCGTTTGACCAAAAGTCAAAGCTCGGCATTTCCCTCGCGGTGAAACGAAGGCAAGCGTTTGCATGACCCCAAACAGCTTCAAAACTCAAGCAAAAGCCTATGGTTGGTCTTATTTAATGCTCAAGAAGCTTCACCTCAAATTTCAGGTCATTCTGACATCGTTTGATCCTGTTTCAGCTTCTGGCAGAAAATCAGCAGTTCTACGTTCGGCTTTTCCCGGAAAATTGGAAACTTTGCAAACCAATTTGCAAGGATTCTCATCAGGTTTTTCAGAGGGAAATCAAGCCAAATAATGTGGAGAAATGTCAGAGAAAATAAGCAAAAAAAAATGGAAGCGAAAAACGACGAGAAACAGCCAAAAAGGGGCCCCGGGGAGGTTTTTTTCCCCAATGGTCGCAGACCCCTGCGACCTTGGGCCAGGGTCGCAGGCCCCGGCGACCATGTGCCCGGCGACCTTGGGAGGTCCGGGGCGCCGATTTCGCCCCGGGACCCCCCGTTTCGTCCGTTTTCGCGAGACGAGTTGTTCTGCCCTTGTGATTTTTCCAGATTCAGGCTTTTGAGGCTCCAAATTCACTGATATTCATCAAGATCACAGGACTCCTTTCCAGAACTTCAAAAACTTCATTGATCTCCAGCCGAACGACAAAAAAAGTGCACTTTCTGCCCACCCGATCGCGAAATCGACTGGACAGATGCTGCCGGCCCGCTGGTATCAACCAATGTATGAAACTACATGATCATCTACTGTTGATTTACATAAGGATCCATCGATGATCATCGCAAAGGGAATTCCAAAAGACGCAACATGGCCCGCGACTCTTCAGCTACCAAGGCGGCCACTTAATGCTATCAATTGGCCCGTTTATGGCAAGTTAATGCGGTCATTAACTCATTATTTTGGACGGCCCAATCAAAAGCCTCCGTTTAGGAGTTACAAGTCCAAGCAATCATGGCATTCAAGCCATGAAACTCCTAACATAATGGAGATTAAAGGCAACTAAATGCCCATGGCTCTCCTTTGGCCAATGAAATCCAAGGGTCTGGAGTTACAAAACAAAAAGCAATTAAACCTGTAACTCCTCCCATAACTTGGCTTTATTGCCATAATTGCCATAAATGACCATAAACCACTCCTAAAGGCCACCAAAAGCCTATAAATAGGAGTCCCCTCCAAGCATTCCGGGGGGATCAAAAAAATCATCAGCAATTCCTGTTCTAGAGATCCAGAAGCTCAGAGAGAGAGAAACCTCTGTCGGAATTCCGCAGCAGCCTCCACTACAAGGTGACAAAAGTCCCTTGGGGGGCACTCCCCCCAAGGTCCTTTACCTTCTACTTCAACAAAAGTGGCTTAGACATGGCTCTTCAGCCCGTCTACTCGGCTTTTTATTGAACATAAGACCTTCTCTCGGTCTTTGTTCTCTAAAAATCTGAGGATATAGCCAAGCCAAGCGAATCCAAAGCATCTGACGTTCTCATTTGCATGGATGATGGCGGAGTCCATACATGACTCGCGACCGTCAATCTAAACGGGTCCCTCCCACAATCTCCTGAAAAGTTAGATTCTGCCTTTCTCGCTTTTCATTGTATTTTGTATTTTTTTTAGAGAGACAAAAAACCACAACTCTTGTCTTTCATTATTGATGAGAATTGTAAATCGGCTATAAACGGCACAAATCGGCTATAAACGCCAAAAATCGGCTATAAATGCCAAAAAAATCGCCTTTTACGGCAAAATCAAAAACTGTCTCTTTTCTTAAATATATGTGCAATGGAAACTTGAAAAGAAGTTGATTTCCTTTTTACTTGCGAAGATTGATCTCCGGATCATCACTTGCAATTCCAAGTAAAATAGAAAATCTGGCACACCCACAAACACACAAAAGCGTTGATGCGCGCTCCGCCTTCCGGGGGCGAAAGGGTCGGACCGAACGGACTCCCACGTCCGCCGACGCCCGGTAGCGCCGGGGCCGGAGCGCGTTCCATCAGCATCAGAAGGATCAGAATCATCAGAAGGATCAGAATGATCAGAAGGATCAGAAGCATCGAAATCATCAGCAATTCCTGCTCTAGAGGTCCAGAAAAATCGCCAGAAAATCATTCAAAAATCCTCGGAGAAATCTCTACAACTCTGCTCCTTCAAGAAAACTCCACTGCAACAAGCACTATAAGGTGATCAAAGCTCCTTGGGGGGGCCACCCCCCCCCCCAAAGGCCACCTCTCCTTCTATCCAACATGGCTAGATGCGGCTTTTCAGTCCGTCTACTCTCTTTTTTATTGGATATTTGACCTTCCCTTGGTCTTTATCTTCTAAAAAACTAAGGTTTGAGCCAAGCCAAAGAATCAAAGCACTATGTTCTCATCTGAAGGACGATGGCGGAGCCCATACATGACTCGCGACCGTCGATCTGAACGAGCCCTCCCACAATCGCATGAGAAGTTAGATTCTTTTTTCTTACTTTTCTGTTGTAAATTGTATTTTTTTAAGAGACAAAAAAAATCACAATTCTTGTCTTTTCATTTTGATGAGATTTGTAAATCGCCTTTTACGGCAAAATCGCCTTCAACGGCACCAAACCGCCTTCTACGGCACAAAAACGCCTTTCACGGCATTAAAAAATTGTCTCTTTCATTAAAGTATATTTGCAATGGAAAACTAGAAAAAAGTTTCATTTCCCTTTTTACTTGTGAAGGTGAATCTCCGGATCACCATTTCTAAATTCCAAGTATAAAAGAGAAATTGGCATACCCGTACAAAAAAAAAACTGATTCCCGCTTTTCCTTTCTTTCCCTCCACCGTACCCCGTCAGCCCCGGGGCGGAGGCAGCTTTGGAAAAAGAGAAAAGCCGGGACCATCAAGCTGGCACACCCGGTGGGACCTTGTTCATTTGAGAACACGATGCTTGGATTCTTTGGCTTCTTTTTTAGTTGGTGGCCTATGTTGGATCTTGCATCTAAAAAAAAACACATGAGATGGGATTCTTGGAAATTTCTTCTTTTGAGTTTATTTCCAGTCTTTCTTGTTTCTAAAAAAAAAATTCTCACAAAGAAACAAAATCTGATTTATAAAAATTTCAGATTTCTCTCTTTTGGGTTTAAGTTGAGAAACTTTGGTTTCTTCCTTTTCGGACTTCGAGATCGCAGAAATGTTGAACTCATTTTCGGAATGGAACACCATTCGCTCTCTTCTATGAATCCACAAAAAAAAAATGATTTAAAAAAAAAACTTCAGATTTCTCTCTTTTGGGTTTAAGTTGAGAAACTTTGGTTTCTTCCTTTTCGGACTTCGAGATCGCAGAAATGTTGAACTCATTTTCGGAATGGAACACCATTTGCTCTCTTCTATGAATCCACAAAAAAAAAATTATTTAAAAAAAAAACTTCAGATTTCTCTCTTTTGGGTTTAAGTTGAGAAACTTTGGTTTCTTCCTTTTCGGACTTCGAGATCGCAGAAATGTTGAACTCATTTTCGGAATGGAACACCATTTGCTCTCTTCTATGAATCCACAAAAAAAAAATTATTTAAAAAAAAAAACTTCAGATTTCTCTCTTTTGGGTTTAAGTTGAGAAACTTTGGTTTCTTCCTTTTCGGACTTCGAGATCGCAGAAATGTTGAACTCATTTTCGGAATGGAACACCATTCGCTCTCTTCTATGAATCCACAAAAAAAAATGATTTAAAAAAAAAACTTCAGATTTCTCTCTTTTGGGTTTAAGTTGAGAAACTATGGTTTCTTCCTTTTCGGACTTCGAGATCGCAGAAATGTTGAACTCATTTTCGGAATGGAACACCATTCGCTCTCTTTTATGAATCCACAAAAAAAAATCGATTTTAAAAATTAAAAAAAAAAAACTTTAGATTTCTCCCTTTTGGGTTTAAGTTGAGAAACTTTGGTTTCTTCCTTTTCGGACTTCGAGATCGCAGAAATGTTGAACTCATTTTCGGAATGGAACACCATTCGCTCTCTTCTATGAATCCATAAAAAAAATCTTTCAAAAAAAAAAAAAAAAAAAAAAAACCACTAAGGTTGCACCAATTGCGTTCTTTGACCAACGTGGATCTAAGAAAAGCCTTGTCCAGAGTGTGGAGACAGCTAGACTGTTCTAGGCAAGGGTCCTCCAAACGGGTTCATTAAGAAATCCTACCCTTACCTGGGGCCTGATCTATCAACTGAGGTTTCATAAGATCGAATTGGAGATTTATGTGAACTCTTAAAAAAAATCTTCAAAAAAAAAAAAGAACAAAAAAAAAAAAAAAAAAACTTCTGTCATTTTTGGATTCATATTTGAGAAATCCTGGTTCCTTCCTTTTCGGACTTCGAGATTGCAGAAATGTTGAACTCATTTTCGGATTGGAATACCATTTGCTCTCTTCTATAAAGTCCAATCTTGACACTTTCAAAAAAAAACTTCCGTCACTTTTGGATTCACATTTGAGAAATCCTGGTTCCTTCCTTTTCGGACTTTCGAGCTCGCAGAAATGTTGAGCTCATTTTCGGATTGGAATACCATTTGCTCTCTCCTATGAATCCAATCTTGACCTTTCAAAAATCCCATCTCATGTCCTTTCCAAGGATGCGATTTGCAACATTTGTGCCTAGCGGTGCTAGTACGCCCTTTCGGGTCTACTGTATTCGCAACCGACACATTTGTATCTCAACCTTATATCATTTTACCTTGAGTGAGCTTTGCTTCTCGGTAATTTGAATTAAGGTTCACAATTGCTTCTAGCAGTCACTGGGACGCTCATTCTGAGCTGACCCTACCTGCGTTTAGAACAATTGTGCCCTCTATGGCTTTTCTGCCTTCCTCATGTTGCTTGGGCTGGGCCATGTCCCCTCGGGCGACTTGAAGAGGCGAAACCATAGTATTTTCCGTTTATGATCACCATATTCTTGTGATTACTAATGGATATGGTCTTGTTTCAGAAGTTTTCCAAAAACTAACAATGGCAGCTTCATTAACCATCACCTTTGATGAGAACAAGTACCAGCACATGCTCCAAGACAAACAAACCAAGCGCACTTACAAGCGCCCTGCCAGCTGCCGAAGCGTCACTTCCCTCGACAACTCAGAAGACAAAGGGTCAAACTCTACTCCCCGGACCATTGTCTTCGGGTCATTGGGACCATTCCCACTACCCGCAGAAGAAACTGCACCTGCCAAGAAGCAGAGAACCGCCCCTCAACGTATCACTACAGTGATACCAAGGGCGATCATCACGAAACCTCAACCTATAAGAAACCAGGTCCGCTCAAAGATTTGGTCTCCAAGGCCTTCACCCAAACAGCGAAGGTCACAAACATCAGCAAAGCCAGCCTACCTGGCCCCGCTCAAGGAGAACCGGTTCTACCCTCTTGCTTACATGAAAGAGGAGAAACCTACCCTCCGCCAAACAAAACCAACTCAGCACGAGCCGGCTTGCTCCTACAAGCCCAAAATCAAATCGTGCATCGTAAGGCCTCCGCAAGAACCTGCAAAGGCCTTCACACCTGCAAGTCGACCCTTCCTCTCAACAGGGGCCGAACTCGCCAAATTTAAGGCTTCGCTGCGACAGGCAAAGGACCGCGTCCGGATCCTGTCCCTGCCAGTCTTCAAAGAAGACAAGCTCGGCTGCTGCGCACCAGGGACTACGTCCTTCATTGCCAGAGCGCAGCCAGAGCTAACCGAAGCTCAAATTACTCGTCGTATGCGCCGCCGCGTGGCATATCGACAAAAGAGACTAGAGAAGCAAAGAACCCAGCATTCTGCACTTCAGGTCTCCAAAAGTGGGTTGAAAAAGAAAGACCCGATCAAGTTGCTGTTGTCCATATGGTTGGAAAAACCAGAAGACATCAAAAGTCGGCAACTAAAATCCATGTCAGACGACCGGTGACTCGCAGCGTCACTCGGACAAGAAGACATCAAGAAGATTCTCCCGCTCCTTCAAGTCAAGGACACCGGAGTAATCACTCCTCGAGCTCGTCATCTAAAAGAATGAGCTCCAGCTCAGTCACCAAGACTGTATCCTCTTTCGACTCTCGAAGAGTGAACATCTTGGTCACAAATGCTGAGCAACCTCCGCCACCTGATGACGTAGCTGCACGCATCCAGCAGCTGGAACAAGGACAGCAGAGAATAGAGGCCCTAATGGAAAACCTCCTTCTCACTATCCAATGTCTGCCAAACAATGAAGCTCCTCCGAGCCATCAAGGTGACGAGGAAAATGCGGAAAACAGTGAGTCACGCGCCCTTACCAAAAAGGATGTTGACGATATCCTCGCCAAAGCAAAAGAAGAGGATACACTAAAGGAGCATGGGATCAAGCCACCATATCCCTTGTGGATGGACTCGGTCCCGTTCCCTACAAAATTCAAGCAACCTACTCTCCAAACATATACGGGGAAAGGTTCAGCCAGACAACACGTCATCAATTTCAAGATCCTGACGGGAGCTATTGCGGATCAAGATGCCCTCAAAATCCGCCTCTTTGCAAGTACCCTAAAAGGTATGACCTTTGATTGGTACTCCACTCTGCCGGAGGACTCCATTCAAAATTGGGTCATGCTGGAGACACGCTTCCTAACCCACTTCAAAGGTGAGGATCATCCTGTTACTATGGCGCAGCTCTGCAGCCTAAAACAGGGAGAGAGTGAGTCAACATATGACTTCATTCACAAGTGGAAGGCAATGGCGTACAAATGCTCAGATGTATTGCCACAAGCGTCGCTAGTCGACATCTGCCGTAACAACATGAGAGCAAGAATCCGCTCCATGATCATCGGCAATAAATCAAAAAACCTAGGTGAACTCCTAGAAGCTTCTATGGAGGCTGAAACGGTGATCGAAGACCTCAACAGTCATAAATCATCAAAGAAAGAGCCGACCACCATTGCAACCTCAAAGCTAAAGAAAAAAGAGGTTCTCAATGTGCAAACCAAGTCAGCTCCACAGCCGCCAAAGAAAGCTGAAAACAAAGCTGCAGGTAAAAAGCCTGAACTCTCTGATGCCTTCAAAGAACGAGTAGAGAAGAAATACCCGTTCGATGAAGATGTTGAAGAAATTTTTGGGGCACTTCTCGCAAACGGTAAACTCACCTTGCCTGACCCCAAAAGACCGGGCGATGTTGGCAAAACCAACGATCCTCGGTACTGTCCATACCATCAGATGGTCTCGCATCCTCTCAATCAATGCTTTGTTGTGAGAGAGAAGATAAATGAGATGTGGAAAAACGGAGTCATCACCTTTGACAAAAACTATGGGTCTGCCTCCGTCAACATGGTGTCGTGTGGACAAAAACAAAAATCACCAAAAGAGAAGATCACTACTTCCTTCAAGGTGATAAAGATGACCCAAACGTCCCAAGAGTTTGTTCCATATCCAACATCAGACGGACAACCCATATGGGTACACCCCGATCTCCTAGAAGATGAAAATTGGGAGGTCGTCAAAACAAAGCCAACCGCTCAACAGCGAAGGCAAGCCAGGAGACAACTCCGCAAACTCAAACAGCAGGAGAAAGCTCTGAAAAAGCAAGAAGTCGCTGAAAAGGCAGAGACCTCCTCTACCGCTTCACTGGGGGCAACAGAAGAGTCTCCTCCCAAGACTTCAAAGGCGGCAAGAAGATTCACTCTTGGTGATTTCATGCCACCGCACCTCAAAGATGAAACTACGCAGGGGGCATCATACTCTTGCAACTCGGTGGTTGGATTCCCCATGGATGGATACGAGTCCAGTGACGCCGCTAGCGACATCGATGAGTGGGAGGAATCCCTCGAAACAGGAGAATATCTCTCCGACGAGGAATGGATCCCTGAATCTCATCTTATGCCAGTAATCTGGTATAACCCATTACAGCCGCAACGATCCTGGTCTGATGATGATGAAGACCAAGAGGCTATTCAAGAAAACACTCCAGTGGAACCCAGCCATGTTGAACCACAAGGAGCAGACGAAGAAGAAGATTTGGCTCCCGTGCCTGATCTCGATGAATACGCAAGGATCTTGCAGCACCTTGCTATAGAGCAAGAACAAGGTCGCATCAATCAGCTTCGTCACAACCCAGCACCGGAAGTTCCTAAAAATCTACAGGAATCTCCTCCGGTAACCCCGGAAAACGAAGAAAGCTGTTGGATCGATGATCCTCCTACATCTGAGGACGAATCTGATTCCCAACAGTTCATCTTGAAGGCATCTTCCGTCAAAGTTACTTGCAATGCAATAGCTCAGGATGATAATTCCTCACCTTCTCAGGCTTCGTCACCTGGAACAGTGACATCGGAACTCAAACCTCTTCCGACTGATCACCTTGAAGAAATTCCAGCCGGTGAAATCTTCTTCAGAGAAAATCCGGTCAATTGGTCCCAAATGCCCGATCTCATTGGTGATGTCTGGACCGACAAAATATTTGATAAAGAAGGAAAGTTGCTGGAAGCTGTTCAGGACTTGCTCCCGGAAAATGCTCCATGCAACGCAATTACTGAAGATGACAATGCTGACACAAAGACATCTTCAGCAAATGAGGAGGAACAACCCCTCGATCTCAAGGATGATCTTCCAAACAAAGACCCTTCTCCAGAAGCTCTTGAAGTTGGTAGAGGTACCCGTTTTGGCCGGGATTACCACAAAAACTACAACCAACCTTCTGCTTCTTATGTAAATCCTTCGGGAAAACAAGCTATAAACGCCCCTAGTGGCAAGAATAATGAAAATGCAGGCCCCAAGGAAGCTTTCAAGTACGACTTGATTCAGCACTTCAAACACATACCTGCACGTCTGCACATCCTAGACTTATTACGAATGTCACCACAGACTCGTGATAGTCTCATTTCAGAACTACAAATGCTGGATGCGGATGTCGACAAACATGCCCCACAAGTCCTACAAATTGAAATGGACTATAGGGTCAAAAAAATCAAAAACTCCCTCAAAAGGAGAAAAGAAGAAAACTGAGGGATCCTGCATCGAATGCCTCTCGGTTCAAAAAGCAGCAAGTGCAACCATCGCCTTCACCAAGGAAGACCTCCTGCTAGGTGAGACAAAACACAACCGACCCCTGTACTTCACCGGGTACATCAAAGAGGTGCCAGTACGCAGAATCCAGATCGATCCAGGTTCTGCACTCAACCTCATCTCCACTTCGGCACTCGGAGAACTGGACATTCCGCCTAGCAAGCTGAGCCACACGTTTGTGTCCATCTTTGGATATGATGGCAGTGCTCAAAGGCCGATCGGAAAAATCAGGTTCTAGTTGCAAATCGGTGATCTTATCTCCGAGGTCACTGTCTATGCAATAAAGACCCCTTCATGCTACAACATCCTTCTCAGACGCCCCTGGATACACGAGAATGGTGTTGTCCCTTCGACTTTACATCAGTGCATCAAGTTCGTTGGCAATGACGGCTTGATACATCGAGTGTTTGCAGACAAAAAGCCCTTCAAAGGCAAAGAAGTCTATTTCGCAGATGCTCAGATGTACAAAGATGAAAAAGAAGAAAGGGAGGAAGAAACAGCACCCTTTGCCGAAAATCTCCAGAAAGACAAAGGCAAGGCTCCTCAGCAATCACCGGAAGAAAACAAACCCTCTATCAAAATCGAAGAGAATAATCAATCTCCCTTCATGGTCTCCCTCAAGTCTTCAAAGCCTTTGGTGATCACCACCAAAGCAAAGAAGACAAAACAAAAGGCTGGGGGCAAGTTTGCTGTCTCCTTCGTGTCTATCTTGCAAGACACGGATTCGGACTCAGAGCCAGAAGATGACACATCGTCAAGCCAAGATGATGATCAACAAGTCCAGCCCGCTCTCACTCCGATGGAGACAACCGTTGACATAGAAGTTCCGGCATCTGCTTCCTTCGTTGTTCCAGCAACATCAGCAGAAGAAAACCCAATCTTCTTCTATAAATCGGGAGTCTCTTCATCAAATTCTTCGCTTGAACCTTTCCAAAATGAAGGTATGCCTCAACTATCCCTGTATAGTCCAATGGCACAAGCTATCATGAAGAAAATGGGCTACGACGCTCAGAACCCAATCGGTTTGGGAGGTGGCCGTGGTATTATCACGCCATTGGAACCAACCCTGATCAAAAGTCAACTGGAAGGTTGGAAACCCCACCGCCACATAGAAAAGTCTTCACATGGGCTGGGGTATGATCCTGACGCTCCCTTGAGACAGTTGACACAAAGGCTGCAAAGTCATCTTGCCGACCAAGCCTCAACATC
This sequence comes from Cinnamomum chago, assembly GCA_038049695.1. Classification (NCBI taxonomy): domain Eukaryota; kingdom Viridiplantae; phylum Streptophyta; class Magnoliopsida; order Laurales; family Lauraceae; genus Cinnamomum; species Cinnamomum chago. Next base: position 53,962,925 of record CP142453.1, on the reverse strand, counting down.
TCATATTAATGAAGACATCGATCTCCCTGGATATCTCTTTGAAGAGTTGACCGTCAAGGAACCAGGAAGTTCATCCAATTGGTACGATTTCTCTGATGATGAAGAGGAATTGTCCGATGATACAGACACACGGTTCTCTGACCCAGAAGAACCACTGTCTCCAAAAGAAGTGTCCTACTTCGACCTAGTTTCAACAGGTGATTGGGACCATCTCATAGCAAATCTTGAGAAAAGTACCAATCAAGAAGACCCATGGACAAAAGCAGAGCCGTGGTCTGTAGATACCTTTGGAACTCCAGAAGGTTTTGTTGGGTTGGAAGCCTCCGAAAATATTGTGGAGGAACCACCTTCAAACCTTCCAACTGAAGATTCTGTTCAAAAGATAGACTTGGGAACACCTGATAACCCACGTCCTGTATTCATAAGCAAGAATATAAAGGATGATGAGTTACCCGAGTATATCGCGTTTCTTCATGAGTTCGTTGATTGTTTTGCATGGTCTTACGTTGAGATGCCTGGCTTAGACCCCAAAATAGCAGTCCACAAACTCAATCTTCAAAAAGATATCAAACCTGTCAAACAAGGCCAAAGAAGGTTCCGTCCTGACGTGATGGACAAAATTGAACAAGAAGCTCAAAAACTCAAAAGCGTTGGCTTCATCCGTGAGGAACAACATCCTGAATGGTTGGCTAACATCGTCCCCGTGACAAAGAAAAATGGGCAAATCAGGGTCTGCATTGATTACAGAGACCTAAACAATGCATGTCCAAAAGATGAATTCCCGCTCCCTATACCGGAGGTGATGATCGACAACACCTGTGGGTTCGAGCGAATGACATTCATGGATGGCTTCTCTGGCTACAATCAGATAAAGATGCATCATGAAGATGAAAAACACACAGCATTTCGGACCCCGTTTGCCGTGTATTGCTACACTGTCATGCCATTCGGTCTGAAGAATGTCGGCGCTACATATCAGAGGGCTATGATGAAGATATTCCAAGATATGCAGCACAAGACGGTCGAATGTTATGTCGATGACCTCGCCGTCAAAAGCAAAAGAAAAGAAGACCATCTCAAAGATCTTCGAGAAGTCTTCCTCCGACTTCGCAAACACAAACTGCGAATGAATCCCCTCAAATGCTTCTTCGGTGTTTCATCGGGTAAGTTTCTCGGATTCATAGTACGGAAAGCTGGTATAGAGCTTGACCCCACCAAAGTCAAGGCTATCCTGGAAATGCCATCTCCAAGAACCCTAAGACAATTAAAAGGGCTCCAAGGAAGATTGGCATACATTCGACGGTTCATCTCCAACCTTTCAGGGAAGTGCCGTCCATTCTCTCGGTTAATGAAGAAAGGTGTCGATTTTGTCTGGGATGCTGAGTGTGAAGCCGCGTTCCAGGACATCAAGTCGTACCTGACTAAACCTCTAGTGTTGGCTGCCCCCACAACTGGAAAACCATTCCTCTTGTACACAAGAGCCCTTGACTGTTCTTTAGGCGCTCTACTCGCACAAAAGAATGACGAGGGAAAAGAAGCTGCTCTATATTACCTTAGCCGCATGTTGGTAGGTGCAGAGCATCGCTACTCTCCAGTCGAAAAAGAATGCTTGGCAGTGATGTTCGCCATACAAAAACTGCGTCACTACCTACTAGCCAACACAGTGTACCTGATTTCGAGGATCAACCTCCTAAAGGTCCTTGTCACAAAAGCAGGTTCTCTCAATGGCCGACTAGCAAAATGGTCCATCCTCCTGTCACAATTTGACATTAGGTATGTACCACAAAAAGCAATCAAAGGCCAAGCTCTAGCAGACTTCCTCACGGAGCATCCATTGCCTAAAGATTCCCCACTCAGGGATGACCTCCCAGACGAACCGGTCTACAGTGTGGAGACTTCCTTATCAAATGCTTCCTGGCACATGTACTTCGATGGCGCAACCAGGACAAATGAAAAGGGAAATCAAATATCGGGAATTGACATTCTCTTTGTTAGTCCCGATAAATACATGATTCCGCATGCATTCTCGCTACTGGAACCATGTTCAAACAATGCAGCTGAGTACCAAGCTCTGATCATAGGATTGGAACTCGCCCTCGAATCCGGCATCACTACGCTGGAAGCTTTTGGAGACTCTCAACTGATCGTCAACCAGATGAATCAGAAATTTGAAGTCAGGAAGCCCGATCTATTGCCTTACTACAACAAGGCGCAATCGCTTCGACAAAAGTTCGACATCTGTCACATCACCCACATCCTCAGAGGTGAAAACATTCGTGCAGATGCCCTGGCTGGACTTGCTGCGTCTATGGCAATCCAAGAAGGGGAAAACATGCAATTTACAGTGTGTCAAAAAAGGATTCTCCCTCCTCTCAACACACATCAAGCAGTTGCTGAATGCCACCAAGTAGTTGGAAATCGGATCTCCGTCCTTAAACCTCTGATCGGCGACTGGAGGGATCCGTTCATTGATTATATAATGTTCGGAATCCTACCTGAAGATCCAAAAGAACGGGTAAGCATCCAAAGACGAGTCCCGAACTTTCATTTGGATATTCCTTCAAAAATGCTGTATAGAAAATCCTACAACGGAGTACTTCTACGCTGCTTGTCACAACAAGAAGCTGAAGAAACACTCAAAGAAGTACATGCTGGTCTTTGTGGAGCCCATCAGGCTGGCCCTAAGCTCTACGATCAGATAAAAAGGTCAGGTTATTATTGGCCTACCATGGTGGCTGATGCAATGCAATTTGCTAAGCGCTGCCAACAATGCCAAATTCATGGAGGCTATGTCCACATGCCTCCAGAATGGCTGCATCCTACAGCGATCTCATGGCCTTTTGAAGCCTGGGGTATGGACATCATAGGTCCTATCTCCCCTCCATCGAGCAAAGGTCATCGCTTCATCTTCGCCGCTACGGATTATTTCTCTAAGTGGTCAGAAGCATTCTCGCTTAGTGAAATGAAGACCCCATCAGTCCTTCAGTTCTTGCGCACCAACATCATTTGTCGCTTCGACATACCTAAAAGATTCGTCCATGATAACGGACCGCAATTCCGGGATCACAGATTCTACAGGTTCTGCGACAAATACAAAATCCAAAGTTGTCCTTCAACTCCGTACAATCCGGCAGCGAATGGACTAGTCACAAAATCCTCAAGAAAATGGTCTCTAGTCACAAAAGAGATTGGGGCGACAAACTGCCTGAAGCTTTGTGGGCCTATCGAACCATCGTTCGAGGACCAACCCATAGCACACCATTCTCCTTGGTCTATGGATGCGAAGCTGTTGTCCCTTTGGAAGTTAAAATTCCTTCCTTAAGGGTATCTCTACAAAATGACATGACGCAAGAAAGCAATGTCAAATTGAGACTTCAAGAGCTGGATAATCTCGATGAGAGACGACTCGAAGCTCTACAAAACATTGAACTCTACCAAGCACGCATGGCAGGATCTTTTGACAAGAAGGTCAGGCAACGCGCCTACAAAAAGGGAGACTTGGTTCTTACAGTAAGAAGACCTATGGTTTTTGCTCACAAATCCAAAGGCAAATTTGAACCAAAATGGGAGGGACCTTTCGTCATCGACAAAATCTTCTCCAACGGCGCATACGCTCTTCTAAATATGGAGGGTGACAGGTGTATGCTGCCCATCAATGGAAAGTTCTTGAAGCGGTACTACCCTTGAAGGCATTCCCCACCGGGTCAGAGCAATGTCTACACGGCCAAAGCCTATTCCTAAGTATCTGCTCGTCAAACCCACTCCTTTTGGAATTTTCATCCTCTTGTTGAAATTTCTAAAAAAAACCCCCTCAAAACAATGTTTCTTAAATCGTTTCATTGTTAAAAAAAAAAACAAATCCAAAAATCCAAGTTTAGGAGCCTCTTCCCAAACTTGACCAAAATTTTCGATCCTTGAACCCAAAATTCATGGTTTGAAACAAAATCAGGACCTAGGGATTTCAGCCCTAGTCCACCCCGGCTTTTACCACCAAAATGGTTTTGAGTCAAAATTTACGACCCTCATGTCTTTAAACAAAAAATGGTTTTTTAAAAACCGCAGGGAAGCGACGTTCAGTCGATACTTGCAAAACCCAAAATCGGAAGGATGCGACACCCATTCGATACTTCCAAAACCCCAAAATTTCAAAAATCGTGGAGACGCAACATTCCAGTTGATATCCACAACCCAAATTTCAAAACAAACAAAAAACAAAACAAAGGTTCGAAAAAACCTCAAAATTCAAAAATCGTGGGGAAGCGACATTCCATCGATACCCACAAAACAAATTTTTTGAAGAAAAGAAGCAGGGAAGCGACGCTTAGTCGATACTTGCACCCAAATCCGCGGGGAGGCGACATTCCATCGATACTTGCAATACCATTCAGCAGGGAGGCGACTTTTAGTCGATACTTGCATTTTTTAAAACCAAAATCCTGGCTTTCACGCCAAAAAACCCGGCTTCAATGCCAAAAATCCGGCTTTCACGCCAAAAAATAAAAAATCCGGCTTTCATGCCAAAAATCAAAATTCGGCTTCCATGCCAACAAAACAAAACTCGGTTTTCAAAAAAAAAAAATTCTGGCTTTCATGCCAAAAACAAAAATCTGGCTTCCATGCCAAAAAGAAATTTCGGCTTTCATGCCAAAAACAAAATCTAGTTCTTACACCAAAAAAAAAACCGGCTCTCATGCCACAAACCAAATTCGGCTTTCATGCCATCCCAAAATTTGGCTTTCATGCCACCCCAAAAATTGGCTTTCATGCCATCTCAAAACTGGCTTCCATGCCACCAAAAACTTGGCTCTCATGCCAAAAAGAAAATTTTGGCTTTCATGCCATCTCAAAATTCGGCTTTTCAAGCCATCAAAAAACCTGGCTTTTGCCGCAAAATCTGGCTTTCATGCCAAAACAACCCTTTTGACAAAGGATTTTCACAAAATGATAACCTTTTTCAAACAAACATTCTCATCCAACCTTTGCTTATTTTCATCAAAAAGAATTTAAGTAAAAGGTACACAGAGTACCAAAAATGTTTTACACAGAGGTACCAAAAAAAAAAAAAAGAGAGAGAAAAGAAGAAAAGAGTTTGTTATAAAGAGCTCAGTCTAGCATGGTCTTCAACCAAAGATCCAGCTCCTCAAGCAGACTCTTGGCCTTAGCCTCTAAAGCTTCCAGGCCGCGCTTCTTCAAGATCTTGCCATAAAATACGGCAGAACGCCGCGACCCATCTTCGGCACGAGGAAGCTCTTCCCAGAGAATTTGCCACTGCTCATACTCCTGAGTCTTTCTCTGAAGGCTGCTACCGGCTTCTTCAACTTGGCGAATCAGAGTTCCCTCTTTAGCACGGGCTTCTACAATGGCAGTCCATTTGGCAGCACTTTGTTCTTGCAATTGCTCAAGGCGCTGCCTAGCTTCTGTGACCTCCCTATCAAGACGGCGCAGGTCCTGTGTTAGCTCGATGATAGCCAACTTGGTAACGTTCCTCTCCCGAACGAATTGCTTCCGAGCCTGTGAAATCTCATCCATTTCAGATTTGATCTTACCGGATGGCTACAAAAACATCTCATTGAAGAAGTCACCGCTTGGGAAATTCTTGGTCTCAGTCCATTTGTCGCCTAAAGCAATGACTTCATCAACAAAGGCCTTGGCACTTGCAATGTGCAGACCGACCTCTGCACTGTCAGCAAGGATGTCCTGTACATGCTTGACCATGCCAAAACCAGCTTCCAAATGGCCAGAAGAAAGAGTTTCAACCCATGAGCTCAGCACACTCTTCAACACCTTCTTTGCATATTGAAGGGATGGTCCGGATGGAGATTCACCATGCTCTGTTGGCTGACTGCCCATGTCAGACCGTGGTGGAGAAGAAATCAAAAGGCTCTTTCCAATCGGAGCCACTGAAGAAGCAATATCACCACAAAGTCCCACTTCTGCCGTGACGGGACTGGTAGAAGAAGCCTCTACTTCTGGATCGGTTGCTGGCATCTCCTGCTCTGGCCCTGAGGAAGACGAAGGAACTTCTCCTGTTGCTTCACAACCTGCTGGCAGAAACACAAGAAAAGGTATGAATATGATCTTGTCAAAAAAAAATCAATGTCAAGATTATCACTATGAAATACCTTCTTCCATGATGGGTGGAGTACTTTCTGTCTCCATTTGCTCATCCGAGGCATTGTCGAAAGCCATATCCATAGATGGCTCGAAGTCTGAACCCTCTGGCAAGTCAGCTAAAAAAAAAAAATGTCAGCAAATTCGAAAAAAAAAATCATCCTCATACCAGGTGGAGATTCTGCGTCCTCCCTAGAGTCCCTCAATTCTTCAGATGCCGCAACTGGATCCATCACCGCCTCATCAACAGGAGCCTCGGGCATCACCAAGTTTTCATCTTCTGCAAAAGAAAGAAAACAACAGATCAAAAAAAAATCCCTCATAAAAGGAAAGAAGCGGAAATAGATAAGAAGGAGAATCATAACAACATCGGCGGTCTCTTCTTCACGACTCCTCTTCTCTGGAGGCTCATCAGCATCTCCTGATACCTCCTCAGCGATGGTAGAAGGGACTTCCAGATCAAGAGAGTCTTCGTGGCGTCTCTCAGTGCGACGCTGTCCTCTCCTCCTCTTTTTTCTACGAGCCGGTCTACTTGAAGTACCTGCCTCGCTGTCAAAGTCAGGACTTCCACTCCAAAAGATTTTCAGGTGTGCATCATCATGCTCCCAATCCAATTTACAAAAATCATGCATAAAAGAAAATCATCATGCACTAGATGCTAGGAAAACCTTGACAAAATTTGACCAATTCCAACCCAATTTGGTCAAAATCAAACTTTGTCTAAGTCAAAATTCATGTTGGCTTAGCATAGAAATTCTAGCCTTCTATCTTGATGCATAAAAAAAAAAAGGAATGCATGAGCATCTTGGATTGCATAAATCTCATTATCATGGAGAGCAAAAAAGGGGGGAAAAGAAAGTTTTCTTTCTTAAAAAGAAAGAGAGAAAAAAAAAGAGAAATTTTTTTTTTCTGGGCTGGCCCACAAGCCGAGGCCCATGGGCCACATGGCCGTACGGCCCAGGCTGTACGGACATGTCCGTACAGCAGCAAAAAAAAAAAGAGAGAAGAAAGAGAGAAGAAGAAAAAAAAAGAAAAAAAAGAAAAGGGCGTGTAAAAAAAAAAGGAAAAGAACACGTGCAAAAAAAAAAAAGAAAAAAAACATGATGAAACTTTCTTTACATGGAATTTCTTGTAAAAAAAAAAAAAAAAAAACTTACTTGAAGCCATGAATGGAGAAGAAAGAAGAACTTGAAGACTCTTGAAGAAGGAGGATTCTTGATCTTAGAGCAACTCTTGAAGACTTTTGCAAAAAGAAAGCAATAGGGGCAAGAGATCCCACCTCCCTTGCTTTTATAGAAGAAAGCAAAACCAAAAGAGGAAAGAGGAGAAAAGTAAGAAGGTAAGTGCTAAAAAATTAGCAACCTTCCCAAAAGAAAAGGAAACTTGGGATATTTTCTCCCAAAACAAATATTCCTTGAGAAATTCTCTCCAAAAAGAAAGGGAATGTTAGATATTCTCTCTCAAAGAAAGATATTTTGAGAGAATCTCTCCCAAAATCAAGGAAACTTGAGAAAATCTCTCAAAGTAAGGATATTTTTAGATATTCTCCATCCAAAGGAAATATTTTTAGATATTCTTTACAAAATGACACCATATGAGATCTAAGCCATCCTTCAAAGCTTAAGGTCTCATGGGTTAGCCCATATGAGCCAGGTTTGACCACATAGGCACTAAAAGTGGCTTTTAGTCAAAATTCCTCTTACCAAGAGCATAAAAAAAAAATGGTTCCATGCCTCTTTTGAGTTGATTGGACCATACCATACAAAAATCCAAGCTTCATGAGTTTCCAAAAATCCAAACCATCCCACCTCATGAACCAAATTAAGCCAAAATCTTGAAATTGACATTCCACAAAAGCCCAAACCACTCCAATGGACCCAAAATTGTCCCAAAGAGTGAACCAAAAAACCAAACCATGGTCCCCTAACTCGCCACATACAGCTTGTTATGTCACAAGACCAAAACCAAAAATCAAAACCCGACCCCCTAACTTGCCACATACAGCCTGTAAGGAACAAGGTCAAAACCAAAACCAAAAACCTGACCCCCTAACCTGCCACATACAGCTTGTTAGGTCACAAGGTCAAAATCAAAACAAAAAAAAACCAAAACCAAATCCAAATCCAAATGTCATTCTCAAAATCTTGCCTTGAGATGGTACGTGACTCCTCTCACTACCATAAAATCCCCTGGAAGCTCAAAAGGCTACTCCATCAAAAAAAAAAAAAAAAAAAAAGCTCAAAGACTCTTGGTCAGGTCAGAAGCTCTTCTTCAAAGATTCTCTTCGAGGCACATCGACTGCAAAAGCTATATCGTCGTTGTACCTCGAGGGGGCATTTGTTGACACAAAAAATGTCACTTTGCCTCTTCACACCAAAAGCTACATGGAGCCGCATCCTACCAAAAATAGGCAGGCGCCACTTCAAGCATCAGATCTTGTCAGAATCAAACAAAAACTGCAAGGTCATCCAAAACAACCAAAAGAGAGGTACACATGAAGTTTCGGGCCATTCCGACATCATTTGGCCTAACTTAACTTCTCCAACAGCTAAGCAGCAGCCCCCGGAGGCGACAGTGTCGAAGACCCCAAATCTTCGATCAGAGCCTATGGATGATCTCAAAATACCTCCGAAAGGCTACATGTCAAGTTTCAAGTCAAATCGACACCGTTTGACCCTCCGTCAACTCTCGAGTAGCAAAATCAAGCCCTTAGGTAGCGAGCACTACCGAGATCGTCACTCATCAAACAGAGCACATGGGCGGCTTCTACATACCTCCAAAGGGCTGCACAACAAATTTCAGGTCAATCGGACATCGTTTGACCAGAAGTCAAAGCTTGGCATTTCCCTCGCGGTGAAATAAAGGCGAGCATTTTCATGACTCCAAATGGCTTCAAAACTCAAACGAAAGCCTATGGTTGGTCTTATCTACTGATGAGGGAGTCACACGTCAAATTTCAGGTCAATCGGACATCGTTTGACCAAAAGTCAAAGCTCGGCATTTCCCTCGCAGTGAAATCAAAGTCAAGCGTTTGCATGACACCAAACAGCTTCAAAGCTCAAACTAAAGCCTACGGTTGGTCATATCTACTGATGAGGGAGTCACACGTCGAATTTCAGGTCAATCGGACATCGTTTGACCAAAAGTCAAAGCTCGGCATTTCCCTCGCGGTGAAATAAAGGCAAGTGTTTGCATGACTCCAAACAGCTTCAAAACTAAAACAAAAGCCTATGGTTGGTCTCGTCTACTGCTCAAGAAGCTACTCGTCGAATTTCAGGTCATTCGACATCGTTTGACCTAGTTTCGACGCTTGACAAAAAAATCGGCAGTTCTCCACAACAAAGTCTTCGGCTTTTCAGAAAATGGGAAACTTTGCGATCCGATTTGCACGGCTTCTCATCAGGTTTTCTTGAGGGAAATCCAGCCAATAAATGAGAGGAAATTCCAAGAAAAATGCAGGAGAAAACAAAAGCGAAAACGGACGAAAAACGGCGAAGAAAAGGCGACCGGAAGACGGCCGACCATGGGGCACAAACCCCATGGTCGCCGGCGACCATGGAGGTCCTGGCCGCCGGACCTCACCCAAAAACCCCATTTTTCGGGTACTTTTCGCGTTTCGAGTTGATTGGCCCTTGTGATTTTTCCAAAATCTGATTTTTTGTGCATGATATCCGTCGATCTTCATCAACATCACGGATCCATCACTGGAATCATTAGATCATCATCGGACGCCTCAAGATCGTCAAACGGCTGACCAAGAAAGCACACTTTCTGCCCGCCCGATCTCGAAATCGACTGGACAGATGTTGCTGGCCCGCTGACATCAACCAATGTTTGAAATTGGATCACCATCCGACATCAAATAGCATGTGGGTCCATTGGTGATCATTGCAAGAAGAATCCCAAAGGACGCGGCACGGCCCGCGACTCTTCAAGCGCCCGGGCAATCAATTAATGAAGTTAAATGACCCGTTTATGGCAAGTTAATGTGGTCATTAACCCATTATCTTGGACGGCCCAATCAGAAGCCTCCGTTTAGGAGTTACAAGTCCAAGCAATCATGGCATTCAAGCCATGAAACTCCTAACATAATGGAGATTAAAGGCAACTAAATGCCCATGACTCTCCTTTGGCCAATGAAATCCAAGGGTCAGGAGTTACAAAACAAAAAGCAATTAAACCTGTAACTCCTCCCATAACTTGGCTTTATTGCCATAATTGCCATAAATGACCATAAACCACTCCTAAAGGCCACCAAAAGCCTATAAATAGGAGTCCCCTCCAAGCATTCCAGGCATCAGAATCATCAGAAGGATCATAATCATCAGAAGGATCAGAATGATCAGAAGGATCAGAAGCATCGAAATCATCAACAATTCCTGCTCTAGAGGTCCAGAAAAATCGCCAGAAAATCATTCAAAAATCCTCGGAGAAATCTCTACAACTCTGCTCCTTCAAGAAAACTCCACTGCAACAAGCACTACAAGGTGATCAAAGCTCCTTGCCCCCCCCCCCCCAAAGGCCACCTCACCTTCTATCCAACATGGCTAGATGCGGCTTTTCAGTCCGTCTACTCTCTTTTTTATTGGATATAGGACCTTCCCTTGGTCTTTATCCTCTAAAAAACTGAGGTTTGAGCCAAGCCAAAGAATCAAAGCACTATGTTCTCATCTGAAGGATGATGGCGGAGCCCATACATGACTCGCGACCGTCGATCTGAACAAGCCCTCCCACAATCGCATGAGAAGTTAGATTCCTTTTTCTTACTTTTCTGTTGTAAATTGTATTTTTTTAAGAGACAAAAAAAAATCACAATTCTTGTCTTTTCATTTTGATGAGATTTGTAAATCGCCTTTTACGGCAAAATCGCCTTCAACGGCACCAAACCGCCTTCTACGGCACAAAAACGCCTTTCACGGCATTCAAAAATTGTCTCTTTCATTAAAGTATATTTGCAATGGAAAACTAGAAAAAAGTTTCATTTCCCTTTTTACTTGTGAAGGTGAATCTCCGGATCACCATTTCTAAATTCCAAGCATAAAAGAGAAATTGGCATACCCGTACAAAAAAAAAACTGATGCCCGCTTTTCCTTTCTTTCCCTCCACCGTACCCCGTCAGCCCCGGGGCAGAGGCAGCTTTGGAAAAAGAGAAAAGTCGGGACCATCAGTTACTACTATTACAAAAAGAGCAATATGAACTATAAGTGATGTAGTAACCACTAATCATCAGTCAAAGATTCAAGCAGCTCAACTAGAAAAGAACCCAAATGGGATAAAGGACACACTGCATACACATCTTCAGCTGCAGTGGTGAGGCAATAATTCTGGTAGCACTTCCCTAAGATGGCTCCTTTTTTCATTTCTTTTGGGGTTTTTTTTTTGGTCCCAAATGGCAACATCCGATGTGATAGGTATGTCCCACAACCACAAGGCATCACAAATGATCCACAATACATAAAGAGAATCACAAGAGATAAATCACAACAAATACTCAAAAACAGAACCAAACATCTAGTGGGTGCTGTTAGTAAGACAGCAGGTAGAACAAAATTCAGAATCTTTACCTCAATTCCCGAAGAGATTTGACGAAGAGATCAAGTTAGCTTTATATCAAGTCTATGTCGAATGCTTCTGATGGTGTAGAGATCAGAATCCAGACGAGAAAGTGGGGGCTGGGAAAGTGGACGCTTGGATCAGGATCTTCTTCTTCCTCGACGTTTGCTTCTTCTCCTTCTTCTCCTTTTGCTGCTTCTTCTTCTTCTTCTTCTTCTTCGACTTCTTGTTGATGTTGTTCGAGAAAGACTTTGAAAAGTTGGAGACGATGGGGTTTGGAGAAGGGGTCAAACTCGTGCTGGCTTTGGAGAAGACGACCAGAAAAGGGGCCGCAATGTTTCTTCAGTGGGATGGGTCTGCGCCTGATAACAGAGATGGGTTTTTTGGAGAGAGAGAGAGAGACAGAGAGCAGAGGGAGACTGAGAGGGAGAGAGAGACCGAGAGACAGAGAGCAGAGGGAGACTGAGAGGGAGGGAGAGACTGAGAGACAGAGCAGAGGGAGACTGAGAGGGAGAGAGAGACCGAGAGACAGAGCAGAGGGAGACTGAGAGGGAGAGAGAGACCGAGAGACAGAGCAGAGGGAGACTGAGAGGGAGAGAGAGACCGAGAGACAGAGAGCAGAGGGAGACTGAGAGGGAGAGCAGAGAGAGACCGAGAGAGCAAGAGACAGAGAGCAGAGAGAGACCGAGAGAGCAAGAGACAGAGAGCAGAGAGAGACCGAGAGCAAGAGAGAGAGAGCAGAGAGACGCAGAGGGAGACTGAGAGGGAGAGAGAGAGCAGAGAGAGACCGAGAGAGCGAGAGACAGAGCAGAGAGAGACCTAGAGAGCGAGAGAGAGAGAGAGCAGAGAGACACCGAGAGAGCTTGAGAGAGACCGGGAGAGCAGAGAGACACCGAGAGAGCGTGAGAGACCGAGAGCGAGAGAAAGAGGGTTTGTGGTGGCGGCAAAGGGAAAAAGGGATTTTGGTGGCGGGAAAGGGGAAAAAAACAAGGGATCAGCGACCGATTTCTGCGACCGAATGAGGTCGCTGATGCCATTGCGACCGATTTCTGCGACCGAATGCGGTCGTTGATGCCATTGCGCCAATTTTAATGGCGGGAACTGTGAATCAGCGACTGATCAGCGACCGCTGATAATAATTGCGACGAGATTTCTTTGTCGGTCGCTATTACCCGCAATAGCTACCAAAACTTGCGGTCGCTGAAACATTTGGTCGCTGTTGGGCCTTTTTCTTGTAGTGTGAGACTTCTAATAGTGGTAATAGTAAGTTACTAATTATTAATGGAAGTAAGACTTCTATTTTAATTAGTCAAAGAGGAAGTTACTAATCATATTTAAAGAAAGACTTCTAATTGTAATTTGGTAAGCAACTAATTGTAGTGGAAGTAAGACTTCTATTTTAATTAGTTAGAGGAGGTGGCTTGAATGCTATAAAAGGAGGAGAGGAGCCTTTGGACGTCCTTAATGCACAATCCCACCTAGGGATTCACGCCCATCATCTCTCTTCCTCTCTTGTGCAAGTTGTTGCACATATCTTCCCTCTTCTAGTTCTCTACTAGTTTCCTTTAGGGTTTTCTCTTGGAGATTCCACCATCTTCTTGAGAAAAGAGAATCTGATATGGTTCATAGCGTGGAAGATCAAAAGGTGTTGGAGATTCTGATTTGATTAGTGAAGGTGTTCATCATCAAAGAAAGAATTCAAATTCTCCATTAGAGCACAACTAAGCTCCAAAGGTAAAATCTACATCCTTGTATGTTGTGGATTTCGTGGTTGCATGTTTAGGTGTTGTTTTTGTAAGACCCCGACCCGAGTGATCCCGATTAGTGCTAATTAAGTTGCGTGTTAGTGCTAAGCTTGATTAGTGATTCTTGGTTAAGTTGGGTTTAGATTTAACCTTGATTTTAGTTTTGGGCTACTTTGTGTGTTTTGGATTTCTTGTGGGGCCCTTTGGGGGTTCCCTTTTCGGCTTGGTATTTTCTCGAGAAATTTCCCGATTTGTTGTGAATTGTGTTTTTGGCCCAATGCATTCATCTTGTGGATTCCAACAACTTTCATGTTGATCCCGTTTTCGTTTGAGATCCCGAAACCCGATTTTCATAGCCGGAGGGCAAAACAGTCATTGCACACCAAATCTGTACCCAAAACTTGATATTCTCGAAACCCGCGAAACATACACTTTTTGGAAAGTAGATATTTCGACGAACAATTCTTCCTTCTTCGTCGAATTCATCCGAGGACCCGAGAGAGATGATTTCAGCCCAACTAGTGACTTAAGTTGTGGGACCCAAGCCTCCCTTGTTAACAAAGAGAACCCATCTCTTTCTTTCTCATTCACTCTCCATTTGCTCCAGCACAACTGAACCTAGGGTTTCTCGTGGCTTTTCTTCTTCTTCTTCTTCTTGCTTCTTCATCTCCAAGCCTCACCAATAGTCCACCAACCAAGCAATGAAGGTCATCTTCTCCTTCCTCATCTTGCAAGCATTCCATTGATACCGTTTTTGGAGGAACCCATCAATCTAGAGATCTTCTTTGAACTAGTCCTCTTCATTTGAAGACCATCCAAGTAAGTGATTCTCCCCATCTCCTAGATTAGTGTTCCTCTAGTTCTTGTTAAGCTACATTTCCATTTTTGAAAGGTTTCCTAGTCATTATATTGTTTGACCCATGTTAGGGCTTTATTTGGGGATTTTGCATTGTAGCTTGGACCATTTTCTTGGAGGACTTGATAGAGCTTAATATCATTAATTGAAGACTTGAGGCAAGTGAATGCTTGAATGTTTTTAAGTTGAAATGGTTTGGCTTAGTATTTATGGATTTTCCATATTATCATTAATGTGTTTTGTTTTGGAATAAATGCTCATAAGATATCTTAATAGCCTCATTCATTGTTTTATAAGCATGTTGGTAAAGCATTTATTGTCCTTGTGATAGCTTAGATGAATGTTTGTGGAATGGTTTGTTTTCCTTCCTATTCTTGCATTGGATTTGGCATGGAAGAGGTGATAGAGAGAACTCTTAATGAGGATTTGGAGAAGTATAAAGAGAGGCATTGGAGGAACTATTAGCTCAATGTTATTGTAAGGACTTTGTGGATGTGAGGAAGATGGTTTTGAGGAGGAAAATGACTCAAAACTGGACTCAGTGAGCAATTTCGTAACTGGCGGTCAGCTCACGGTTAGCCAGCGGCTAACCGCCGAATGCATCGGCGGCTAACCGCCAGCTAACCGCGCACCGCGGTGACTTTTCCAGAGAGCATCATTTTCCACCTGAAAACGCGGTCAGCCTCACGGTTAGCCAGCGGCTAACCGCCGAACCCATCGGCGGCTAACCGCCAGCCAACCGCACAATCACGGTTCCTTTTCCCGAGAGCATCAGAATTCTCACCTGAAATTCGGTCAGCTCCACGGTTACCCAGCGGCTAACCGCCGAATGCATCGGCGGCTAACCGCCAGGTAACCGAAATTTCCCAGATTTCGAAAAGGTCCCCGCTCGAACGAACTCTCCGGTTCGTTCGAGCGTTGAGCTTTGTCAATCGAAAGGGATTCACTAGGCATTGTTGATGCCATCCGAGAAAGAAACCATATCACAAAGATGTCATCCGAAACTTTGAAAAATCATAAAAGTGAATAAGGAGCCCGGAATGTCTTCAAACTCACGGAGTACCAAGTAAGGACTACAATAGACATACGGGACCCCTATTCACTTAAATAGATTTTGAAATTGGTATTTTACCCGAAATGTGTTATAACTCGTTATTTCACCTCGTTTCCAAGACTTGTATTACATGACTTGTTTTCCCAAAAGCATTGGAGTTACATTAGTAACAGTTAATTGTCCCGAAATGCATTGCCCGACATGAAATGATAGTGTGCCCTTCAGCACCCCGTTTTACCCGTTTATCTACTGTACTTGGTTTACTTGCATATGTCTCGATTGGTTTTATCTTATGAGTCGGCATCACTAAGCTTGGATACCATGTCAGTCTGATCCACTGACTTGGAAATCCCTCTCCCGTCCCGCCAGCTGCAGTTTGGATCCCGATGCCCGGTTTACCACCGTGGCCCCGTCCCGATACCCGGTTCGCTACCGTGGTCCCGTTCCCGTATAGTTATATTGTATATATGTATACGTTGTTTCTCCTCACCTTGTGTGACTGAGATCAACGTCCCGTGATACTGTTGTCACTTTAGTGACAGAGGACTTAGCTTTATGTGATTGCCACCTTGTTATTCCCGATTCCTTGGTTACCTCATATGTTTTATCTTGTTTACTTGTTTTATACCAAATGATTTACCTGCTTTATGAGAGTTCTTGCTTAAACAGATTTATATGCTTTTCAAGAGATTTCCTCTATTATTGTTGTTGTATCTTGTCATTCTCTTGCCAGACCGTCGTGTCTGATCCTTTGCTTTGGTACTCAGGTCCCGTTGCCGGTTTCCTTGAGGAGGAGCCGGAGGAGGCGGTAGGTGAGCTGCAGCCTCTAGTTGAGTGGCGTGCTGACGATGTCATGTAGACATCGGGTTGCCAAGAGGCGTAACATTTTGGGAAGGACTTGTTAACTATTCTTTGGGTTATTATTTTGTAATATTGGCCTTTGTTGGCCTCTAATTTTGGGGATTGTAACTAAATGATAACTTGTCTAACTTTAACAACTTTTGGGAAACATTGCTATATATCATTGCTCTTTCTGATACAGTTTGATATTGATGTAAATGCTTGCATGACTAGAGATAGTCTAACTATTTGATTTGCTACACGCTTCCGCATTAAAAAGAAATATCCATGCAAGGTTTTGATATCCTCACCGCGGACACCTGTGGGAAATTAAATAAGATTATCTTGAGGATGTAGGTAATCCTCTTGAATAATCATCACACACTAATGTCCCGATCCCGGATTGGGGATTCCCGGTCCGGGGTCGCGACAGTTTTCTATCTTCCAGATAGGATATATTGTTGTACATGGTTTATGAGTTTGAGGGATTGCATCCTGGATTGGGTTTGTTGCCTACTAGATAGTTGATCCCTACATCAAGTGGGTCAAAAGTTTTTGAAACCTATCTGAATGGCCCACCTATTTTCCAACAAATGAGAGAGGGAATTGTAGCGAAAGTATGGGATAGGTATGAATGTAGTATATATAGGTTGGGGTTTGGGCTAGGTACAAGAATACCCTTTTGGTTAACATAGGATTAGGGTTAGAGTCATGGGTAGTTTGGTCTTTAGGTGGGAATCTAGAAACTTCTCAAGTGGATTAACCTTTATAGTAAATACTAATTACTAGCTAGGGCCGCTAACCAAATTAGTTAACTCAAAATTATAAAAGACATCATATTAACTCTATAACTTACAACAAAGGCCTAATTAGGGAAAAATATCTATCTACCCTTACTAACCCCTAATAAATAGTATGGTTAGCTATAATAGGCTATTAAATAGTATTCAATCCAAAAGTGAGGGCCCACAAGGGGTGGGGCCTCGCATATTCTCTGCAAGCATATAATCGTTGTTTATTTGAAGAAAAATGTTTATCATATACCGGGGAAATACATTTTAGAAAGATGGAGTAAAATTATAAGAAGAAGCCACACAAAAATCAAGATCATGTATGACAATTGGGAACGCAGACCTGAAGGGCACCATTACAACAAAATATTGATTATTTTCAATCGAGTCAGCGATAAGGCCATGGATTTCGATGAAAAGAGTCAGAAGGTAATGTCCTCGTTGCTAGAAGTGAAAGCTGAGCTAGATGTTTCTAAAGATGTTACTGTATGCAATAGACCTAGCTATATCCCCCTCTAATCTTCCATTCTTGATTTTTTTTTTCTTCTCCAAATTTTGATCATTGATTTGATGTGGAGGATCTGAGAAATTAGAGATGCTTTATTTTTTAGATTATTTGTAGGCTGAAAGAAATTGGCTATATACTGAGCTAAGTATTGAAGCATCTTCTCCTCATCAAGCCATCAGGAGATATAAAAAAAGAGGATCCATGTTTGCCAATTCATAATGCTTTCTTCTAGCTCTATTTAAATCTCGTATTGTTATGCTGTTGCTGGTCCTATGCAAATCTCCTTTATCTGTGCTTAGGACTAGCAGTCATGCCATAAATATGAGGAATCATAATTTTAAATTTAAGAAACCAGCAAATTAACTATGAGATCCCATAGGTTATACCAAAATTGGCTAATATCGCCATCGTTGAATGAGATGTTTCCATGGATCAATGAACCGAAGGTCATCTTGCACATGTTGGCGCATGAGAACACTGCATGTGATTGATCAAGGTGAAAGTGAAATCTGATTTATGATTGTTGGGATGTAATCGAAATTAACATTTCCCACATATGGTTCATTAACATTGTCATGTTGGGTGTTCTAAAATTCAAGGAGTTTCCTTATTTTGACAAGGCTTACACTTGTTTGGCGGTTGGAATGGATGTTCCCATTGGTGAACATTTTGCTTATTTCTCATTTCTAAAAGTAAATACAGTGGAAATTATTCCATTTTATTATCTAACAAAGATTTTTAAAGAAGTGCACAGAAGTAAAATGAGAAAATGTAATGGATATGTAAACATGTGCTTTAGAGCTATGTATCAATCTCACTCAGACAAATTAGGAATCCCATTAGGTGGGTCATTGTTTTCAAATATTCTAACCCTTATCCAACTGATTTTTCCATACCTACGTACACACAAAACAACTTTATGAACAAGCACATCCATTGCAACAACTGTTTTCAAGTCATCATTGAGCCTCATGTAAAATGCTTTAATTTGCTTCAGATAATTATAGACGATAGTAGGTTTCTTTAAATATCACCTCTTCCACAACTAATTTCACCAGACCCACCTTAAATTTCTCACCCTAATATTTTCTCGTTTATATCAAATCAGAATCCTCATATCACATAATGAAACTTCTCACGCTAGTACACATGCATAATGAGTTTAATCGTTCAGCTCTGCAATGCTAAATTAGGAAATCATGAATTGACAATCACTGCTTCACAGAATGAAACGCCATTCGAACAAGCAGAAGCTAACACATAAATCAAAGCAGACAAATAGAAATAACTAAAATGTGAAATGAATTTGGGCATGAAGCAGATACACAAGAAACTTATACTCCATCAACCAACCTTATAACAAAAAGTGGAGAACAAAGGCACTCACCCATCTTTCATTTTGTGATGCGACCACCAATGTGCAGTATTAAATACCAGAATATCAACACCTTTCCATTTCGATTGAGAAGAGTGAATATAAGTATAACATGATTTGGATTGAGAAGAGAGGAGGGAATGGGAATTCACATAATGGTGTATATAAAGAAATAGGGAATAATTCAGATAATGGTGACTTAACAATTATTGGAGAAAAAATAATGGTTTGATTAGAAACACAAGGGAAAGAGAGTAGAATAAATAATTTTCATATTAAAAGAACAAACAGAGAGAGATGTGTGTGACACAAGGATGCTACTCTATCCAACTTTTTTATGGAGATTTTTCTTCTCCTTTCAATAGTTTCTCATAGAATCCTTGTGTCATTTTGCATTTTGCTAGAGGAAAAAAATTCATCTCAGTGGGGTGGATCTTAGTTTCATTAGCTACATTTTGACTGTTCGATACTATCATAATTATCGAATAGCACATCAAAGCCTTGCATCTTAACAAAAATGAAGAGAAAAAACAAGAGCAGAGCCTCCACATACCTCCTCATCTCATTCCACATACCCAAATCAAAGAAAGCCAATTCCCAATTCCACACCCCAAATCCTCACTCCCACGAACAAACTCAGAATCATAAATATCAGTTCCTTTTATTTCTTTTTCCTTTACTAGCTAGTTTGAAAGACTAGAGCACTCTAAAATTCTACACCCCAATCCCCACGGTGGACTGCGTTTTAACCTTTTTATTTTCAAAATGAAACATTGTAGGGCCAATACAGAATTGTGATGCCTATGCAAAAGAGTCTAATCTCACTCAACAGACAAGCTCTTGAAGAAATCATCATCTCACAGATTCCACTAAAAAACAGAGAAGCCCAAAACTTCAAATGGAAAAGTGCATTGAGAAAGATTCTTTCTTCAAACAATACAATACAAATCAAACCCATATGAGAAATACTAACCAGATACAAAATCGCTGCGATGGGGAGGGAGGCACTGCAATGAGAGAGGGAGGCGCTGCGATGAGTCAAGAGAGAGATGAGTGATGTGGAGGCAGAGTCGTGGGGAGGGAGGTGCTGTGATGAGGTGAGAGAAAGAGAGAGAGATGAGCGATGGCTAGGGCTTGTTTTGTTTTTTCTTCACAAGAACGACTTGGTTCTGGCGGGCTTCGAAAACTCTTTGGCGGGCTTCTAAACGTTAGGTCCACTCACCGTCTAGCTGGAATTCGGTCCTTGTCATTGCGAGCGAGAGAGATGTTGCGAGGGGGAGGCGTCGAGAGAGAGAGAGAGAGAGAGAGAGATGATGCTGATGATTCCTGATTCCGGTCGGATGCCGAGGTGCAGTGATGGGGAGGGAGGAGAATCGTGCTAAGAGAGAGAGAGAGAGTTGCTGATGGGGAGGGAGAATCGGGTGACCGCGCGAGAGAGAGAGAGAGAGATGAGCGATCAGAAGATTTTTTTTCTTTAGGGCATTTGCAAGGTTTCGTTTCCCTTTCTTCTTTTCTCCTCACGAAAACTTCAACAGAAAGATTGAAAGAGAGGGTGGGGGATTTCTTAAACCAAAATAGACATGAGGTCCAGTTGGACCTCCAGCTCATATTCGGGCTCTCATTTGGGCAAACCATTCGGGTCATATAGGCTTATTGTTTGAACATCTTCACTTTTTGTGGATTTATGTGCCGATACAAGTTATATGCATCAATCTGAAGTGATATCATTGTGAAACCGTTACCTATACAAAACCTCAATGAAAAATCCCTATTTCAAGGGCGCTGTGAGCAATTTTACAAATACCATTTCTCTACTGATTCCTCACTTGTTACAGTAATTAGTGTCATAAAGAATTTTTGTTTCAACCTCTCTTAGGGCCCGTTTGGTAAATTTACTAATAAAGTCAAGTTAAGTTAAACATCCCATCAAAAACACTTTTTACAAAAATTCCCTCCATCTTTTTCAAAAAAAGTAAAAAAGCAACTACATTTACTCACTAAAAGACAAAAAATCTACATTTTCCCATACAAAAAGTCAAAAATATTTCATTCCAAACAACTAAAAACAAAATATCATCATAACTTACTTATATTTTATTCATTCTTTTCATTTCACTTCACTCCACTTTATTTTAAAAGTAAATTACCAAACGGGCCCTTAGTGACGACCTGACATTTTGGAGGCATCACTTTGCTACATTGGAGGATTAGGATGTAAGAGAGAGAACATGTTCATACTTTCTGTCATTAACTAGTACTAGTGCAACGGGAGAGAACATGTATATACTTTCTGTCGTTAACTAGTACTAGTGCAACAGGCTCGTGTAATTAAAGTTTTAAATAAATTATTTATAAATATTTAAATAAATTATAAATAAAAATTAATTTATAATTCATAATATAAACACAATTAAAATCAAACTTAAAAAACCAAAGGTTTAAAGGAAAAAAGGTAAATAAAATAATCCGATCAAGAATAATGGGCCAAAAATTTGAAAAGTTGATGAGTAATTATAGAGATTTTAGGGATCTAAGAGCTTTTAGGGGTAGATCAAGTAAAGAATACAAATTTTAGTACACCTTGATTTGTTTATATTTATGCTTGGGCTTTGGTTGAGTGTCAATTTCAAAATTAAGTATGGATTGTGAAATCAGTTGGCTTCCACAATGGGCCCCATAGATTCATCCAGAACGAAGCGCAAGCTGTGAAAAGAGTCCACCATGTTTTTATCATATATCGAATGAGAGTTATTTAAAATAGGCTGTACATTACTTAACCTCAGCCCGGTTTGCCTAAACCAACATAACTGGGAACTTAGAGATGTCTCAAGATGGAAAGTCAAGCAATGTCCATAGACGTGCTTAAGAAATCGCTTTGTTAATTTTGTAACTGTATTATCACAAGGAGAAAGAGAGTTGTTCTCAAAGAGTTGTTCTTCTCACAAACCAACATTAATCTGAACTCAAAGCCAGCGTCAACTAATCTATCTATCCAAGAATGACATCTGAAATGGCAGCGTTCCCCCCTTTCCTCAGCCACCCTCCCCTTCCGCCCTCCTCTTCCTCTGATTTCCCCCCCCCCCCCCCCCCCCCCCCTTAGTTGTCCAGTCGCCTTGACCCATACCTCCAGTTCCCCTAATCCCCCTTTGCTGGTGATTCCCCCCTTGGGAAACTCTGCAGCTCTCCCCCATTCTCTTCCGGGCCGGTCAGAACACTCCTCCCAGGCTTTTAGCACCTTCCCTGCAAATGATTCCAGCTCAGCCGCAGCTCTTCCTCCTCCTCCATCCTCATCTAACTGGGACATCAACCAACTGGAGATGCTCCACCACCACCTCTCTGGCATCATCCTATCAGCCAAAGGTAAGCCCCCAGGCGAGCAATCTCTTCTTCCCCCCAAACCCCCAGACCCTGCCCCGCCTCATTTCTGTCTCCCCTCAGACCTCTTGTCGCTCCTCTCCAACCCTCAGGTCCTTCCAATCGCTCCTACCAGTCAGCTTCAACCACCCACCAATTTCAAACCCTGGCTATCCCTTTTCCCTGATTCTACACCCCTATCTCCTTCGGATTATCCCCCTTCCTCCTTAATAGATGGTCTTCTTTCTATGAAAATCCCATCCTCTCTGATCGAACCTAGCAAAGCCTCTTTCTCTAATGCAGCCATAGGAAAATTCTTTGGGAATAGACCTACAGTTGAATGGCTTACTGCCCAGGTTAATTCCAAGTGGAATCTCTCTAAGCCTTGCCTTATCTCCCTCACGGACAAGGGTTCCTTTTTATTTAGATTTGCTTCCAAGGAGGACAGAGATATCGCCATCTCCAAAGGTCCTACCTTCCTGCAATCTAGGAAACTCCAAATCATTCCCTGGTCGCCTGGTCAAGATCTCTCCTCCTGGCCATCTTTCCACCCAGTCTGGATTCGCATCCATGGAGTCCCTTATCATTGTTGGAGCTCTAACATCCTCTTTTCTCTAGCTAGCTCCATTGGCTCCCCTATCAAGCTAGATGATATTACAGCTTCTCAAAAACTTCTCACCTTTGCCAGGATCCTTGTGAGGCTCGACCTGTCTGGACCTAAGCCCTCAGAGATCAAAGTGGAGCTAGAAGGTGAATCTGAAATCACTCTCTCTATCACTTATGAAAATCTTCCTTGCTCTAAATGTTTCTCCACAGGCCACTCGGCACACCTCTGCAACTCTGGAACTAAACCTCATATCCCCAATAAACCCAGTCCCCTGCTTAGTCCTGGCATTTTAGGCCAACCCCCTTCCACTCTCCCTGTCTCAGCTTCCCCTCTGGTCCCAGCCCCTGGACCCTCTGCTTCAGTCTTGGCCTCCTCTGTCCTTCCCTTGGCTCCCATCCAGCAATCTCCTCCCCCCTCTGCCAACCCTCTCCCTGATACCCTCTCTTCCCACCAGAACTCTGCTCCTCCTGGCTCCATTTTCCCTCACTCTTCAGACCCTCCCAACTCCTCTGCTAACCCAGGCCCTACCCCCCTCCCCACCTCCTCCCCTGGCCAAATCCCCTGTCCTAGCCCTGTCCCCCAAACCAACCTTGCTGACCCCCCTCTAGACTTTGATATTCTGGAAAAATATCCAGATCCAATCCTAGACACTTCTAACTCCTTCTCCATCCTGGATAGCTATCCCCTCACAGACTCTTCCTTCCCCCTCCAAAGCTCTAACTTAGACACAGTTTTTGTCCCTGCTCAGCTCACTGAACCTTCTCAAAATGCCGGCATCTCTCTAATTGTGGACCTCTCTCCCTACTCCAAAAAACAGAAATCTAAAACCAAAAAAAAAAAATCTTCCAGCTCTATTTCCAGGCCTGCCACCAGGAGCTTCATTGGCCCCTCCTCCCTCCCTACTAGTTCCAAATGATCCAAGTCCTCTACTGGAACTGTAGGGGTATCTCAAATTCCCCTACTATTAGATCCCTTAGACACTTGGCCTCCTCAAATTCTCCTGATATCATTTTCATAGCTGAGCCTATGACTTCCTCCCCCCCCCCCCCCTCCCTCCCTCCTCTCCTCCTTGGGCTATGATGGCTTCCTCTCTAACAATCCCTCCTCTCCTGCATCTATCTGGTGTTTTTTCAAATCCCATTCCAACCTCGGCATCTCTCTGATTAATTACTCCTCTCAATTCCTGACTATTTCCTTTAGCTGTCCCTCTTCTGCCTCTACTTGCCTCCTCACAGGCATCTATGCCTCTACTAACTATATCCAGAGAAGAGAACTCTGGACCTACCTCTCTTCTCAGCAAAATTCCTCCTATCCTTGGTGTGTTATTGGTGACTTCAATTCCATCTTGTCTGCCTCTGAGAAATATAGTCTCAACCCTTCTAGCCTTAACCTTGAATTCCAGCAGCTGCTTACCTACACTGATCTGCAGGACATGGGTTTCTCTGGAAATAAATTCACCTGGTCAAATAACCGCCAGGGGACTAGCTATGTAGCAGCCAGGCTTGATAGGGCTCTTTGCAATTCTTCCTGGCTCTCTTGCTCCACTGATCCCCTGCTCACCCACCTTCCCAAGCTATCCTCTGATCACTGCCCTCTGCTTCTCTCCCACTCCAGGCGCCCTATAGCTGCCAAGGCTCCTTTCAAATTTGAAGCTATGTGGACCCATCACCCTGATTTCCTTCCTCTCGTCGCTGCCTCCTGGAACCAAGCATCCTCAGGTAACTACCAACAGGAACTTGCTTCCAATCTAAAAAACTTGAAGCAGATTTTGAAAGTCTGGAATAAGAATGTCTTTGGTGACATTAGGATTAGGATTGCTGAAGCAGAAAAGGATGTCCTAGAGTTTCAAGCCCTCCATGATGCTGATCCTTCTCCTTCTCTCCACCTCTCTCTTTCAAATGCCAAGGCTACCCTCCATAACCTCCTCCACCTTCAAGAAATTCATTGGCGTCAGAAGTCCAGAATTAGCTGGCTGCAAGATGGAGACAGGAACACGGCCTTCTTCCATGCTTCAGCTAAATCTAGAGGAGTGGTGAATCGAATTGATAGAATCAACTCAGCAGGCTCGTGGGTGGACGATCAGACTGCCATTAAGTCCTTGGCAGTGGACCATTTCTCTTCAGTCGCTAATCAAAGCTACTCTGCTCCCTCCGACAGTCTGTTCAGGTTAGACAGTTACAAAGTTTCTCCAGAAGTAAACTTCAGTCTTTCGAAAATTCCTGATGCAGAGGAAATCAGAAGTGCTGTCTTTGGTCTTAAAAAAGACAACTCTCCTGGTCCGGATGGCTTCCCTGGACTCTTCTTCACCAGTTCTTAGCACATCATTGGCTCTTCTATAGTAAAGGCTACCCAGCAATTCTTCAACACAGGAAAGTTATATAGAGCCTCCAATTCCTACTTTCTTTCCCTGATCCCCAAATGCAATTCCCCTTCCTCCTTTGCTGACTACAGGCCTATCAGTCTCCTTAACTTCACCTACAAAATCATAGCAAAAATTCTGGCCTCTAGGCTTTCCCAGATCACTCCTCTCCTGGTCTCCCCTAACCAGGCAGCCTTTGTCAAGGGAAGGTCTATCCACCAACATATTGCTCTAGCCCATGAGCTGTTCCAAAAGCTCCACTCCAAGCAAAAAGGTGGTTCTATGTGCCTGCAGCTGGACATCTCCAAAGCTTTTGACAAGCTTAGCTGGCCATTCCTTTTCAAATCCCTCCACTTCTTTGGTTTCTCTCCCAAATGGATCAACCTAATTAAAGAATGTGTGAGTACTGCTAAAGGCTCGGTCCTCATCAATAGATCGCCCTGTGGCTTCTTCAGCTCCTCTTGTGGATTAAGACAAGGGGACCCTCTATCCCCCTATCTATTCATCCTTGCTGAAGAAATATTTAGCCTCAACATCCAAAACATGGTTTCTAACAGTTCCATCCTTCCCATCTCCTCTGCTCCAAATACCCCCTGCCACCTCTTATATGCTGACGATATCCTTTTGTTCCTAAAAACCCATAAAAGGAGCCTTCTAGCCTTGAAAGAGGTCATCTCAATTTACCAAACCAATGCTGGTCAATCTATCAACCTGGAAAAAAGCAAGCTGTTCATTGGCAAGTGCAATCACAGGAAGAGAAGGCAAATTCTGGACATTACAAATATGCAAGACAGACCTCTTAACTCTTCCTACCTCGGAGTTCCTCTGATTATTGGCATCCCTAGAAGACAGCACTTCTCCTCTCTGCAGGACAGATTTCTTAACAAGCTCTCAGGCTGGAAGTCAAAATTTCTTTCCCTTGCTGGCAGAAGAATCTTGGTAAGGCACGTTCTCAGTAGTTTGCCAATCCACATTGCTATGGTCCTTCCTCTCCCAAAGTCAATCTGCTCTAACTTGGAGACTATCATGAGAAACTTTCTTTGGTCAGGGGGAGCTCTCAGGCAGAACAGAAGTCAAGTTAACTGGGCAACAGTCACCCTTCCTACTTCTGAAGGAGGATTGGGAATCAGACGAATTCAGGAGCAAAATGCAGCTTCTTTCATTAAGCTGGGCTGGATTGCTTCCACGTCTAACTCCCTATGGGCTAGGTGGATGGTCAGTAGATACTTCCCCAGAACTTCTCTCTGGCATCCTTCCTCTCCCAAAGCTGGCTCCTGTATCTGGAGAAAAATCAGATCCTCAACCCACTTCATTCAATCTGGAAGCTCTTGGAAAATTGGCGATGGCAGTCTGGTTGATCTCTGGTATGATAACTGGATGGAAGGAGGTAGCTTGGCTTCTCAGTTCCCTTCCTTTCCCTTTCCCCCCAACCAGTCCCTCCTTTCCCTTTGGGATGGTAATCAGTGGCTGTCTCCCCCAGATATCCCCAGTGAAGTGGCAGCCTCTCTGCATGAAGGTGTCCAGCTCCTTTCCCTGGATCCTCTCTCCAAAGATTCTCTCCTATGGAACTCCCATGAGGACCATAGCCTCTCCTCCAAAGAAGCTTGGAATATGGTCAGAGCCAGGACCTCCTCTGCTTACTGGTCGAATTGGGCCCCCTTGGTCTGGAACCACATTCAGCAACCGAGAGTCTCCCTCTTTGCCTGGAGGCTCCTTCATGGCAAAACTCCCTCGCAGCTCTGGCTCCAACACTGTGGCATTAATCTGGCCTCCAGGTGCAGTCTATGCTCCCAAGCGGAAGAGTCATCTCTCCATCTGTTCTTCCTCTGCTCCTTCTCCTCTGATATATGGAACTGGATCCTGTCCTCTGCTGGCACAGCAGTTGCTGGCCCTCTTCTCCCCTCCAAGATCTGGCAAGCCCTCTCCCACAGCAGTGACAGGCTTGCTTGTAAAGGTGCAGCAGTCATCTTCTTCTCTACAGCCTTTGCTCTTTGGAAATGTAGAAACGACTCCACCTTCAACAATATCAGAGCCACTAAGGCGAAGACTACCCTCTTCCTGATGGAGCTCCTCTCTGTCTCTCTCAAGAGAATTTCTAAGCCATTCTCTGGAAGACCTCTAAAATCCTTCTGTAATTTTTTGTTTTCCAACCCTTAAGCTGGTCTTGTGACTTTGGCTTGTTGGTTTCTCCCCTCTGGTCGTTTCTCCCTGATCTCTTTCTCTTTTGGGCGTCTTGCCTCTGTTTCTCCTCTTTCTTCTTTTAATTCAAATGACCCTTCAGCAAAAAAAAAAAAAGCCAGCGTCAACTCAATCAGCCAAAAAATAAATAAATAAAAGAATTTTATCAAATACATTCTCTGCAATATTCAACACATTTTCCAGAATCGTCTGCAACATACGTGAATACCTCTATCTATTCACTTTTGATTTCAAGATCCACAACTTGATTTACACAAAGTGATGAAGAGAGTAAATGAATGGAGAGATAGGAAGTTGAAGAGATTTGGGAAAGGATGGTTCAAGAGATCTATGGGGAGAGATGCGAAAGGGATATGAGAGTTGCAAAATAGAGATGAGCGAGATCTGATAATTACCTGCAATTGTGATAAAGAGGGAGTGACGAACCTTCCTATGTTAGGACCAAGACAGAGAGAGGCATTCTCGGGTGCATGCAAATGAGATAATAGAGAGATTGTTGGGCAATAGCTGAATGGATTTTTGAGATTTATGAGAGGGGGGAGCACCCTTTCATGAAAGGAAGAATCGTTTCACGAAGACGGAGAGGCGTTGATGAGTAGTTTCTATTCGTGTAGGAGGTTGGGTACTATTGTCGTTGTGGCTGAAGGTACGATTAGTTTGCACTCATATCTTGCATCTCTAACTAACCGTTTCCAGCTTTATAGAGAAAGAATTGTACTTGACCCAGTCACCGAAAGGAAGCTAGGCCGGTGTGGGTTTGGGTTTTATTTGTCCCCTTTGCCTTGCCATATTCGTAAGTGATTTACATATTTTTCAACAAATTATAACATGCATAACCTCTATAGCTTATTTAATTTGTAGAGGATATCTTAAAAAGGATGAGTAATTCAGTGGTGAGCAAAGTATTTAAACATGCAAGAAAATAATACAATCAAGAGGATTTTATGGGCTTTAGATGTCCTGTGTAAAAAAAGACTCATAGTTTGTATTGCACCAAAAAAAGTCATCGCATCTTTTTTTTTACCTTTTACACTGAGCGATGATATTGCCACTCATTTTATTTGAGCAGCGATAATATCGTCGCTCGTGCCTTCTTTCTTTATCTTCTCCTTCCTCTTTATCCATCTCCCCCACTTCATCCACCCGAGCCATCCTCTCTTCTATCTCCGCCCCACAAATTCCACCAACCAAACAGCGCACCTGCTGCCACCATTTTTATCTTCGTTAGACACGATCATCTCTCCCATTAGCAACTCCAGCCAAACGAACAAACCTGAAAACTGATCTTAACCCACTCATCTTCGCAGAGGCTCTTTTTCACTATCTTTTTTATACAGGAACCCATCTTCATAATTGCCTGCAACACCAACCTTCCCGCTCTTCCCACCTTTGCATCCATCACAACCCTCTCCCCTTCATCATCTCTGTTTCTCTCATCACCATCACGAAATCTCTCCTCTTCATCAAGACATCAACTCCTCTTCAATCACAGAACTCGACCCATACCCAACCGCACCAGAGCCACCTTGTTCGTCGGTTCCAGCAGCCCATCTTCACCATCATCGCCTAACCCACATGCAAGAATTACGAAGATGACAATTGCAGTAATGGAAGTGGGCCAATTGAAATTTGGATGATTTTGATCATCCCAAAAGATTAAGTAATTACCAGATGCTGCCAGGAGAGCTCTTGACAGTCTAATGCATGGAGATACGATCCTCAAAGACACCAACCTTTTTCACCAACTCATTCTGAGGCTTCAACAGGGTCCGGCCCACACATGCCGACTATTGGATCTCAGAGGCTACCATCCTCATGTTGCACATGAGGAGTTTGTGCCTCGGCTCTTGAAGTAGTGTGAGGGGAAATGATTGGTTTTGGTTTCACAGTTACAGGTTGAGTTGTAAGGATTGAAGGAAGTAGATGGTGAGGACCCACAAAGGATTCTGCATTTGTATCCTCGACTGAAGGGAGATTGGAGTGGGGAAGATGGAGAAAGAGGAAGAAAGAAGAGAAAGAAATACATGAACAAATGATATTGTTGCTCACGATATCATGGCTCAATCTATAAGGTAAAAAATGTTCAAAATTGGCGGGAGGGCCTTTTTGTGCGGTAAATATTTGAGGTCCTTTTTCGTGCATGGGACATCTAATGGTTATTTTTCCGTAAAATCCTCTAGTTTATATTTTGTTCACACGCTTTGCTTTGTATAATTATATTAATTCCTTATCACTATGCTTCATGTTATGTGATTTATCTAGTTGCTTGTCAGACTCCGCGAGTCTGATAATTCACTTGGTGCTCATAGGTAGTAGGTACCAACTCCACTAGTGCGAAGGCACGCAGTTGCTTTTGGAAACCACGGATAGCAGGAGCTATGCACTTACCCTCTGTTTGGGAAGGGGGGAAATGTGGGGGAGGAAAAAAATGAGGGGAAAATGAAGGAAAAATGATTTTGGAGGGTGTTTGGGAAGGCGGGGGGGGGGAATGGGGGAGGGGGAAATGGAGAGAAAAATGAATTGCTTTCCCTCAAAAATCCCCCCCCCCCCAACAAAACAGGGGGGAACATGAGGGGAAAGTTCTAGAAATGACTAAACTACCCTTTTACTCTGATTGAATTTTTTTTAAAAGCAAGGATAAAATGGTCTTTGTCTCTGTACCTCACAAACAAACAAAATTATACTTTTTCACGTTTCTTCCTCTTACTTTTTTACTTCCCAAACAAAAGGAGAGAAAATGAATTTTCCCTCCCCTCGCCTTCATTTTCCTTTCCCCTCAAAATTTTCCTCCCCTCCCCTCCCCTCCCCTCCTCCCTTCCCAAACGGAGGGTTAGGGATTTTGTTGTTGCTAGTTGCTACATGGCACCAAGAGCTGAATCACACATGTAGTTTAGTTTCTTTATTTGTATTTTGTATTTAGCCTTTTATTTGGCCAAAATTATATTAGTTAATGATTTCAAAACATGTAGAAATTTGTACTTTTACAGCTGCAATATAATTTTGCTACTGTTATCTCTCTTTGAAATTTTAAATTGGCTCCATTTATGTTGAAATGTATGATTCATGTGATGCAACGAAATCGTGCCCTAGTATTTGAAGGGCCCTGGAGCCTGGGACATGGCACTTATTGCTTTAGCCTGGGGCACGACAATTATTGCTTTCTGAATCTTTGTGCGCGCATACTCTGATGTATATCTCTCTATTATGTTTGAAATATACATGCAGTCTTTTGGTTTCACAAGTTTCCACTGATTCACAAAATGCAATTAAATAGAGAGATCATGACATCAGTCGTTCCCAGGTGTGGAATCTTGTGGATGAACCTAAGTTGATGATTTTATTGTTAATCACTTAGCATCATCGTGCTAATCCTCACTCATCAAGACCCTAAACCTAAAGTTGTGGATTTGGGGTCGCGAGAGGAACCATCAAGGAGGAGAGAACAAACGGGGGTAAAAAGTAATGAACAAAGTGTTGGCATGTAAACAATCACACATAAACTCCAAATATATCTAATCAGACAAGAGCATGTGTGAAGGTCTGCACCACATACATGAAGTCCATGATGCATTACTCAGCTAAATGAAGACCAACAAAGGCTTAAGAAGTAATTAGAGGTTCAAGGAAGAGCTCAACATTTAAAATCAACTCCATGTGTGAGAGTTTCAAAGTGCTCAGACATGAACCCCAATAACTGCTCAGAGGGGTCAAACCAAGATGAACTCCACTCCGAGGTCAGAGAATGCATATTCAAGGCGTTCTCCTCAGTTCCAAAGCAATCTAGGGTCATTTGGATAAAAGTCTAGTAAAAAGATCTCCAAACCCTATCTCACAGACATGAGCTGGAACTCCACATCCTGCCAACTTTCAGAGGTCAAAAGCTGGTTCAAAGAGGCAAATACAAGTTCAAAAAAAATTTAAGACCATCTGGGTTCAGATCCAAGTAAAGAACAGGTGAAGTCAACTCAAGTCAAATCTGTATAGACATGGAAGACTGAAGCCCGCTCTCAACAACTTTCAGAGACTCCATCAAGACAAAATCTATTCCAAAGATTAAGGGTGGACTTTAAGAAGGTTTTCCTAAGATTGGAGGGCAATTGGGGTCATTTGGATCCATTTCTCACATATTTACCCTCCATGTCTGAATGGTTTTCCTAACCTCTCCAAAAGCATCTAACTCTCTCCAGTCCTCTCCAAACTTAGAAGAATTCCTCCATTTTTCAGATTATCTCTTCAAGAATGTGAGGTTTTGTCTCTAGGTTTTGCAACATCTATTTTAGCCTCACAAAATCTAGTCTTCAACCTCTGGAGATGTTCTTCCAGAGGGAGAGACTGATATTCATGGCCTTATCCTCTCTTTTCAACTCAAAATGATTGTTCATTCATTCTTCTTTGTCTTTCTCACTTATAGGAGTAAATGCGTTTCTTTTTGAAACTTGGTTGTACAAGCCATCTTCTTGGCTTCATTTTGGTTCTCCATACCAGTATAGCCCAGGATGACATAACCTTGAACACCTACTAGCACATAAACCAGTAACTCCCTTGGACTGCACATACACAGTCCTTGATAAACAAGTAATGATTGTCAAAGATTACTGTCAGTTAAAATTTATTTCTCACTCATCCATACACTCAGTAAGGCCATCCTAAACCCATGACAGAGGCTTTGAAGGAGTTTGAAAAAGAAAATAGAGGAGAAGAAGAGAGATTTGCACAACTAGATACCCATGTCCAAGCAAAAAAGAACCTCTCGGACATAGACTTACAGAATGGTTTTTGTAGTCTTTTTGTCATGTATTATATGTAATTTTGTACTTTTGTTCAGTTTCAAGTCATCTGAAGTCGGATGGAGGGGTTGTAAAATTTGTAAACAACCTGCATTCACAAGGCTTGAAATACAAACCTATGTAATATAAATTGGAGGAATGAACACAAATCTCTCCTATTTTCTGTGTTAGAAACTTGTGATCATGCCAAAATTGTTTTCACAATTTTCTGCCATCACAAAGTTTTTTTTTTTTTTTTTTTTGCTAGAGATCTATTTCTGACTTCTGCCAATTTCATTATATAGTGCAAAAATGCCGAAAAAGAATAAGAAAAAGAAAAACTAGCAAGTGGTTGTCACATTAATATGAAATGTTTGGTCCTCCCACCGTTGTATACAAGCATGAGGTTTTTTTGTTTTTGGCAAAAAACCCACAAAGAATTAAATATAGAGTTTTTTACCGGAAAAATCCTCTCAGACCAAGTGGAGACAAAAAAGGACTGAAAGTATAGTTATCCACTATAGTGATCCTAGGGGCCCTTTTCGGGTTTTTTTTTTAATTTCCTGAGTTGGGGTATCCTCACTCCGTGTTCTTTAAAGTTCGTCCAAATCTCTTATTCTCCATGAGCGCGCTTTCTTCTTTCTCTTCTTTTCTACTCCATAAGCTTTCTTATTCCTTCTCAACTATTCTCCTCCATGAGCTTCCCTCTGTTCTCCTTCATCCTCCTCTCTTCTCCTCCAAAAGTTTTATTTTTCTTCTTTATCTCCTTTTTCCTTCTTTCTTCTTTCATCTTCAACCTCTGCTCTTCTCCATCAATGGTGAGTACTTGCCACCATGAGGTGACCCCGAGTTACTTCTCTTCCCTCCCTTTTTCCCCTTCTTCCCTCTTTGCCTCTTCCTATTCACTCTTTCTCCCTCAACCATGGCCAGCCTCAACTGATTGTAAGGGGATTCTTCCACCCAGTACATTTAGCAAGTACCCCACCTGATATTCCCCACCCAACACATTTAGCACATTTAGCAATTCTTCTTCCAAAGATTAAGATGGAATGAGAAAAGAAATAGCACCCCACCTGATATTCCCCACCCGGCATATTTAGCACACTTAGTTAAGCAGGGATATCCCCGCCGAACGTAGTTTTTTTTTTTTCCTTCTATCGGAGGGTTCACAATCCTTTGGGCTGGACTAATCCCTTCAGGCCCAGAGGGAAGCCAGGTAAACTCCCATATAACCCTAGTGTGATAGTGCAGTACGCCCAATATAGTTGAAACACTTAGTTAGGTGAGTGGTTTAATTCTGATGAGTGGGGATATCCCTGCCCACTTGTGAATGGCTGAACGGGGATATCCCTGCTCACTAAAAAAGCGAAAAGGGACAAAAAGTGGTATCCCCTTTCACGTATAAACCAACGACGATATCAACGCTCAACAAAAATGTGGGGAAAAGGACAAAAAAGTGGCGGAAGGACCTAATTGATCTATATTAAAATTCAAAGACCTTTTTTGGTCTTCAACGAGTCTAAGTGGATTTTTCCAATAAAATTCTCTAAAAAAATAAAATTGATAAAAACACCACAAAAACTACAACATGAAAATAAAAGTCCATAAGAAACAAATAAACCCATGAAAACCCAATGCTTAAAATCCAAAAATTAAAACCAAGAAATAAAAGAAAGACCATAAATCCATGAAAACCTATCACAGGAAACTAAAAGAGAACCCATCAAAAATCAGAAAAGAAATAAAAATAAAACATGGCTAGATAAAAGGAAAAAAAATCATTAAACACCATAACATACATAATAAAATAAATGTATAGAAATAAGAAGCGGGATTTAGAGAAGAAATAAAAAACCCATGAGAAACCGATATAAAAAAAACTGAAACTAAAAAAGAAAAGATTAAAAAACCATCAAAATTGACAATGAAAAAAAATCACTTTCTTGATGATCAAATCAACCTTAGATTACCCTAAATCTAAAAAAAAAAAATGAGGAAAAAGAAACATTAAAGTAAAGAATATACATGCCATATTTCTAACAATTTTTCAATCACAAAGGAGTTGTCATTGAAGTCATGGTTGTTGTCTTTCTTTGCTTGGAGGCTGCTGCACGGAAAGACCCCTTCTCAAGCTTGGACTCAACATTCTGGAATTAGTCTTGCCTCTAGGTGCAGCCTGTGTTACCAAGATCAGGAGTCTACTCAGCATCTTCTTTTCCTCTGTTCTTTCTCCTCTGAAATCTGGAAGTGGATCCTTTCCTTGGCTGGCATGGCTGTTGCTGGTCCTCTTCTTCCTTCAAAGATTTGGCACGCTCTTTCTCTTCACAGTGATAGCCTGGCCTGCAAAGGAGTTGCTACCATCTTCTTCTCTACAGCTTTTGCCTTATGGAATTGGAGAAATGATGCCATTTTTTCTAACTCTAGACCTCCCAGACGAAGGTTATTCTATACCTGACTGAGCTCCTTTCTGTCTCTCTCAAGCGTATTGCCAAGCCTTTTTCTAGTAGTCCTCTAAAGCTTTTTTGTAATTTTTTGTTCTCTAATCCTTAAGCTTGGTAAGTGTTTCTTGGCTTCTGTTTCTTTTCTTGTTTCTCTTCCCTCTCTGTGTTGTAGCTTTTTGAGCTTTTTCTTTTGTGGGCTCTTTGCCTTTGTTTCCCTTCCCATTCTCTCTTAATACAATTTGCCTTTTAGCTAAAAAAAAAGTCATGGTTGTTGTTGCTGAAGAGCATAAGCATGATGAGAGAAATCAAACAAACAACTGAAATTGAGATTCATGATTTCTTTTCTAATGTTACGAAAACAACAAAAATCACACATCGAAACAAACCACAAAAAAAATCACCCCATTCAAAAATCAACCGATTCTTCTTATTAGATGTGATCATCAACTGGTTGTTAGATATCGAAATGATCAACGCATCCTTCTTATGGCTTTTCTATTTTCTTACGTAAGTTTAAATTCAAAATTTCTACAACTTGATTAGATTAAGGAGATTTTATTTTGGGAAGGAGACTTTTTAGAAAAATTTGAAAGAGATAGAATCACAATAGGAACTTCTCTTTAAATTGGACTCTTTATAGGAAAATGCGAACCATCATTTGAGAGATCCAAATGACCCAAAAGGATCAAGGATACTTACTACTTATATCTTCACACAAGATTCTCATATGATGTTTTATCATCTCTGGAAAGCGGTAAGTGGGTTGTAGTTTGACCATCAAATGCCTTGATTGCGTGACTGACTTTGTTGTCCATCAAACCCCGAGGGGTAGCTCAGTTCGCCTAGGACCATGGTTTGCACTCGGAGGTTGATGGTTCAAAACTGCCACACTGGGGCCATAGAGGATTTACCCGGCTCCCCTTGAGCCAATAGGGATTATTCTGGCCCAGAGGACTGTGACACCCTCCGCTATAAAAAAAAAAAAGAAAAAAGGCAAAAAGGAACACAATGTTCTAAAAACTGGTCCTAACTATTAACACATGATTTAGGAAACTGGGACCTACGAATGTAATATCTTTATATAGATTAATTTGATCCAAGGTGTGTATAGTTCTGTATATCTCTAGCAATCATCCTCTCTAAGATTAAGATAGCAAATCATCCCCAAATCAAGGGATAATACAATCGTATACTATCAGTATTTTGAAGAAAAAAATTCTAAAAAAAAGGAGTATGATGGCACTAATCGGCATAAAAACTCACAAAAGATCTCTATTCTCCTCTCTAAATTGGACTCTTAAGATTAAGATAGCAAATCATCCCCAAATCAAGGGATAGTACAGTTGTATACTATCCATATTTCGAAGAAAAAGATTCTAAAAAGAGAGGAGTCTAATCACATTGATCGACAAAATTCACAAAAAGATCTCTATTCTCCTCTCTAAATTGGACTCTTTAAATTAGTTAAAATCAATTTAAACTTGGAAGCCAATGTCTCAATCAACTGCTCAAATGGAAGCCGATTTTGCAATCAATTTCGAAATTGAATCCCATCTCTATAATATATAATAATGGATCTATGGATATCTATAATGTTGCCAAACAAGTTCCACGCAACCAATCTAAGCACAACTTGATCTAATCACAAATTTGAAAACAACATGTGAACAATGCCAAACAGGCCCTTAGTATCACACACGATCCTTGGGTCCAAAAATTTATAGTATCATAGCCGACAACTAGTCCAATTCAACAAAAAAAAAGGATAAAAATTAACATTGTACTCTCTCTCTCTCTCTCTCTCTCTCTCTCTCTCTCTCTCAACCATAACAAAGACACTTGGAAGTCATGTATTTTTATTATATTAAACGATAGTTAGATAGAAAAATATGTGGTATCTAGTAGGCACTCGTAGGCTCCACCATGCAGATGGAGGTTTGATGGATTAGCTTTCAACAAAAGATTTGGTTTCATTAAACACACCTAGATGCCTAATCGAAGCTTTTATTCCAAAACCTTTCAACGTTTCCATAGTTACTAGCTATATGATCTCAATTCCTTTTATTGGGTGGCTAGCAAAGGTTTTTCCTTGAGGAAATTACCCGAAAAATCACACTAGTTGTCTTGTGCACCAAAAAGGCTCCCATAGTTTTTATGAAATAGAACCAGTCTTCCCGCCAAAATTTTCTCTTTTTTTGTCCCTTTCAACTAGCGTCGATATCGTCGCTCTTCTCTATATATACCCCATCGCTTCATATTTTGCATCGTCGTTCATTTCAACTCTCAAGTTTTGCATCATATTCGTCACTCATTTCAACTGTCAAGTTTGACATGATAGTCACCCATCCTTTGTCTGAAATTTTTTTATTATGTTCGCTACGTTGTGCACACACACTACATGCTTCATACAAATGATTTTTTGAAGCTCAAACCATCATACATCCACTACATGCTTCACCACAAGCATAATTACAAACCATGAAATACAAGTTCAAAAGCTTCATATTTAAACCATTATCACCACTCCCCTCCAACAACACCATAATATGCATAACACCAAAATGATCTAAATTGATTACATAATGATTAATAATGTCTGAACACATAGATCATGTTTCACTTCCAATTTATCGTCAAATCTAGTTTCTTTTTAGATACCACAAATTGATGTCTAAAGTTAAAATTGCAAGTGAAGCTTTTTCACTAAACACCAAACCATTGACATCATGGGAAGAGAAAGATCAGAGCCACGAAGATAAAAAATGATAAATTTGTTCACTTCTTAGATTAGATTGCTAATATTTTTGGCCAAAATTCACACTCTAGCTAAATTCAAGTATTGCTAAATTAAATGTGAGTTGTCCATTTTCTTCTCTTCTTCTTTCTCTGCTCTTACTTGGCTTACTGTGATCTCTCTACTTAATAGTTGGGATCGCACACGTGGGTTCGGGTTGGGCTCATATCGTTTACACGATAAGGTAAGTCCATTTTTACCTGATCCAAAACCACACCTAAAATGGATTCATGGAAGGTGGGCCCTATCATCGACCAAGGGGCAGAATAACATTCAGTAATGAATGAAAGATGATCTACACAAAAGACGAATTAGTCGAACCACAGGATTTCTGATTGATCCATCTTAGAAGAACTCATCGTATCAGAAGTGAGTTCTTTTCAATTTTGAGTAAATACATCAATATCAGTATGCTCATAGGATGTTGGCTTTCAAACTTAGTTTTTCGAAGACTAAAAAGTTGTTTTCTTTGTAGGACGTTCAGATTGCCCATAGATTTTGTATTTCTAATATTGGATTTTGTTTTAAAATTTCTCATTTTCCTACTCATTGAGGCATCTATCAAACACCTAACAGTCGTCTTGATTACATGGAATTCTCTCCAAAAAGACTAGGTTTTTATGAATTTGGATTGAAATTGAGATGATGCACTCGGCGAATCACTGTGGTGGCATGGATCTTGACAGGGAAACTCTGTCCCACAACCTGGACGAGACCCAGTAAAGCTCCCTGTTGGGTTTACAGGACCCAAACCACAGAAAGTGCAAGTACGTGGACCTCAAGTTGACCCTTTGGTTCGTGTGATTGGTGTGTTCGTCACAGTCCATGCCGATCATACTTGCTAAATCAAATGTAAAGAGAAATCGCCAGACGGGGTGGGGAGGAAGAAAGTGAAAATAGGGTTTCATGGGTTTTATAAGGCTTAAACTAGTGACGATGTAGTCGCTCAATGAAAACTTAAATAAAAAAAATGAAAGTCGTCCTAGGGGACCACTTCCGTGTTGTATGAACTACGAGGACCTCTTTGTCAAGTGGTCATTTAAGGTGATTTTTTGGGTAATTTTCCCTTTTTTCTTACTTTCATGTGAGCCACTAATGACATAAAAATAAAGAGAGCTTCTCAATGCACAATGAAAATTGATCTCTGCACACTGAAATTCTTTTTTACCAAAATACCCATGTAGGAAGTTACTTAAAAGGACACCTATCAAACTCATTACATCCTCAACTTCTTTCTACATACACCCACCCCACCCCCACCCCAGCCACGATGGCCCCATCTAGCAGCACCATCGGAGGGGGTGATGGAGAGAGAGAGACGAGGAGGAGGGGAGAGACGAAGAGAGAGAGAGAGAGAAGGAGAATGAGAAGGAGAAGGAGAGGGAGAGGGAGAGCGACAGGGAGGTTGAGAGAGAGAGAGAGAGTCGCGGGCATGGAAAGGGAGGGAGGGGAACAGGGAGAGTGAGTGCGGGCGGAGGCGGCAGGGAGGAGAAGAGAGGGAGTGTAGAGAGAAACTGAGAGAGTAGAGGTTATGGTATTTTGGGCAAAACATGGTGTATATAGAGTAAGTGTGTGGAGTGTAGAGAGTAACAGTGTGGAGAAAGCAAATACAAGTGTATATTTAGCCTCTCTCAAAACAAATTGAGGATTTTACCAGAGAAATCCCCTTAGATTCACTATAGACCAAAAAAGGACCTAAAAGATATGAATCTACTGTAGTGGTCCTAGGGGCCCTTTTTGGTTCATTTTTCTTCTTGTTTCGCAAGCGACAATATCCACGCTCACCTGTACATACGAGTGGGGATATCCCTACTTGTCTTTTCTTTATCTTCACACTTAAGCGGCGATGTCGCTAGCTGCCTAAGTCAAATTCAGAAAGAGAAGTCTCAAGTGATGTCCCCACTCACTCGCATATAAAAGTGGGTTTATCCCCGCTCGCTTATTTTTCTTCTTTCTCCTCTTCCTCCTTCTTCCTCCAACATCTTTCACGTCTACCAACTACCCCCTTACTTGCACAATATTTTCCTTCATGATATGGTGACTTCAATGGTATTGGACTTGGGGGGGGGGGGGTGCCTTGTTACCGAAACACCCCAATATCACATATAGTCATCTAAATCCAATCCATTCACCCTCTCCCAACCAAACGTATGAAATCTCACCCCCATCTCACAAAACTCGCCTTCTCTCTCTTTCTTGAACCTATCTTTTTGTCTCATTTTCTTTCATTTCTACAACCCACCTTTCTCATGATCCTTTTCTTATCTCCTTGCACAACCACTGGCTATTTCCAAACCACCTCTACCCACATCATCATCTCATCTCATTCCCTCTACATCCACCTTTCGTACCATTCCAACTCACGACACTGAATTCGGCCTTATACTTGTGACAAATACCCATCTCTCACATTTTCCTTTCACCATCATCTTCAATGATCGTAGCTGTAAGACACCTACCCGAGTAAACTCGATTAGTGTTAATTAAGTTACGTGTTAGTTCTAAGCTTGATTAGTGATTTTGGCTAAGTTGGGTTTGGAATAGCTTTTGATATAGTTTTGGGGAGTTTTGGTTGTCTTGTGACTAGTGGGACCCTTTTGGGTTTTCCTTTTTATGACATGGCATGTACTCGAGGATTTATCGGAGATTTTTGCATTCATGGTTTTAATCCCATTTTATTGGTATTGTTAATCCCTTCAACTTTCATGTTGATCCCGTCCCCGTTCGAGATCCCGAAACCTGATTTCTTAGCCTCGAGGGCAAAACAGTCATTGCACACAAAAATCTGTACCCAAAACTTGATATTCCCGGAACCCGCGAAACATATACTTTTTGGAAACTAGATATTTCGACGATCATTTCTTCTTTCTTCGTCGAATTCATTAGAAGCCCCGAAAGCCATAATTTCAGCCCAATTAGATTTGTTAGTGGTGGAGCCCACTCCCCACTTGGTTATAAGGAGACCCTTTCCCTTCCATTTCCTTTTTCCAACACAAGCATAAGCTAGGGTTTTCTCTTTTCTTCTTCTTCTTCTTCTTCTTGCTCTTGCTTTCCATCACCCAATCCACCACCAACCTTGCACAACTTGAGAAGTGGAGATCATCACCTTCTTCCTCATCACCCTAGCTCCCTATTGACACCATTGCTAGAGAAAACCATCCATTACAAGAATTCTTTTGAGCTCACCTTGTCCATTAGAGGACCTTGCAAGTAAGTAATCTTTCCCTCCTTCTAGATTTGTGTTCCTCTAGCC
Organism: Cinnamomum chago; assembly: GCA_038049695.1. Taxonomy (NCBI): domain Eukaryota; kingdom Viridiplantae; phylum Streptophyta; class Magnoliopsida; order Laurales; family Lauraceae; genus Cinnamomum; species Cinnamomum chago. Next base: position 53,922,319 of record CP142453.1, on the reverse strand, counting down.
CTAGAGAAGCTTCACCTTCATTATTGAAAGGTTTCCTTTGCTATTTCATTGTTTTGACTCTTTTAGGGTTTGTTTGTTTTGGGGGTTTTTATTCATAGCTTGGATTCCTTGCTTGGAAGAGTATTAGAGCTTGATTGCATTGTTAGAAGACCCAAGGCAAGTGGATGAATGATTTTCCTAAGCTTTCATTGACTTTGGATATTTTCCATTAATGCATATTTATTGCTTTATTTTGAAATGAATGCTCATGATAGAGTATTAATGGTACATTTATGGTCATGAAGTTGTGTTGGTTTATAGCCTTTAATTTCTTCTTGTTTTGTTTCAAATATATATTATGTGAAATGGTTTCCTTCTTTTCTTTCCTTGTATTGAATGTGATAAGGATGGAGGAGAATGTGATGGATGTGATGAAGGATTTGATGTAGTTTGAATGAAGTATTAGACTCCTCATTTGATGTATAAGAAGGGCTAAAAGGAGGTTGTAAAAAGGAAGAGATAGAGAGGAGCTGAACTGGTCCGGAATCAGTTCCTGGACAGTTCGCTCGAGCGACCTGTCCAGAGAAGGGTTCGGAGCTTTCCAGTAGCTTGGTCGCTCGAGCGCACCATTTTTCGCTCGAGCGGACATCCTAGAACTCATTCCAGAGAGTTGTTCGTTCGAACGCATTTAAATATTCGCTCGACCCAATGGGTTCGCTCAAGCGACCTCAACTTCGCTCGAGCGAACCCACCCAGACAACCATTTCAAAGAGCGACTCGCTTGAGTGAACTCTCCAGTCCGCTCGAGCGATGGGTCCTGTTGGGCAAGGCTATGTTTGGGACAATGCTTAACTATTTCAATGTTTTGGGACTACTCTTTGGGAAACCCTCTATGTCAAGGAGATTTGTTAAGCATTGTATGAGGCCATTTGAGGAAGAGACGATATCACAAAGATTTCAATTGAAGTTTTGAAAATTCAAAGTGTATAAGGAGCCTGGAATGTCCCCAAACTCAAAGAGTACCAAATGGTCATTAGATTGACATACGGGGGGGGGGGGGTCTCTATCCACTTTAAACGAACTTTGAACACGATACTTTACCGAAATTCCAATTGTTTATTGTACCTTATCAATTCCGAGATTTATACTACATGTCTTGTTTTCCCGAAAGCATTGATGTACACTTGAAATGGTTACTTGACCCGAAGTGCATTGCACCACATGATATGACAGTGTGCCCTTAAGCACCCCCGTCTTGCCCGTTTGTTTATGTATTTGTACTTGATTTACTTGCATATGTCTCGATTGTATTTGACCTATAAGTCGGCACCACTAAGCTTGGATAACCCTATTGGTCTGATCCACCGACTTGGAGATCCCCCTCTTGTCCCGTCAGCTGCAGTTCGGATCCCGCTACCCGGTTATTACCTTGGTCTTGTCCCGATGCCGCAGATTGCTACTGTGGTCCCCGATTCCCGGCTCGCTACCGTGGTCATGTATAGTATATGTATATGTATATGTATATGTATTTATATGAGATCGACTGTTTCTCCTCACCTCGAGTGACTAAGATCAATGCCTAGTTATTGCTCTATCACCTTAGTGATGGAGGACTTAGCTTTGTGTGGTTGTCATCTTGCTTGTTTCCTGTTTCCTTGGTCACCTTACATGTTTTACATTGCATTCTTGAAATTGAATAAATGTTTTTATCTCGTTCAAAGAAATTCTTATCTAAATAGGTTTACATGTTTTGAAGGTACATTCATTTATTATCATATTGTTGTTGTATTTTCCTCCATTTGCCAAACCGTCGCGTTTGACCTACTCTTTGGTACTCAGGTCCCGTTGTTGGATATCCCGAGGAGGAGCTTGAGGAGGCGGTCGTAGAACCGCAGCAGTTAGTTGAGTGGCGTGCTGATGATGTCATGTAGATGTTCGGTTGCTATGAGAGACTTATCATTTTGGGAAACTTTTAACCATTCTTTGGATTGGTATTTTGTTATATTGGCCTTGTGGGCCTCTATTTTTAGGAAATGTAATTAAATGATATTTGTATAAACTTCAACTTACTTTGGGTAACATGCTAATGATCATTGCTCATTCTGATACAGTATTTTATACTTGTGATATTGTCTTTATGACCAAGGATGGTTTGACTATTTTATTTGCTACACGCTTCCGCATTTAATAGAAATATTCATTTATGGTTGTGATATCCTCACCGTGGACACCTGTGGGAAATTAAATAAACGTATGTTATTATTAAACAGATGTGTAGTTCTCTTCATCATTAATGTCCCGATCCCGGATCAGTACCTCATGGGCCCGGTCCGGGGTCGCGACAGACTGGTATCAGAGCGAGACGTGTTTCAAGCAATTAAAAGAAACTAGAAATCCTAAAGACGTGGCGAGGATTCATTAGACTCTTCGTTAGCTAGTATCGTGTGAGCAATGTGTGACCCTTTATATTATCATGTGCTAACAATTTATTTTGCAGCATCATGCCTCCCCGTAAGAGAACAGTGAATGGCATTCCTTCTGGAAGTAACAGTGATCACACCGGGCCGATAGAAGAGGATATAGTTGAGAACAACCTACCAAATCAGTTCCAAGAAATGATGCAAGCAATGCTTGACCAGCAACGTCAAGCTAACGAGAATCAAGCTAGACTACAAGAACAGATGCTCAAGAGGGAAGAAGATCATGCAAGGGAAATGGCAGAGATGCAAAGGCAATTGCTTGAGGTCCTACAGAGAAGACCAGAACCGGTTCAACCTCAGCCCGCAATCGTCATAAACCAGAGGCAACATGATCCTAATGCCTTGCTTGAACGATTTCGAAAGAGAGCTTCGAAAGAATTTCTAGGAATAGAAGACGCATTGGCTGCAGATGACTGGTTGGAACATACCGAGAACATCTTTGAGATTTTTCAGTGTACAGGGGGAGAAAGAGTGAAGCTGGCATCATCCCTCTTCGTTCGTACAACGGACAGATGGTGGAAAATGGTTAGGGAAGAATACAGAACTATGGCTGATGCAGAGGTTTGGGCAAACTTCAAGAGGCAATTCCACGATAAATATGTACCTGCTCATATCAAGAAGCAAAAGGCCATAGAATTTCAACAGCTTGTCCAAGGGAGTATGACGGTCCTCGAATACCTCACTAAGTTCGAGAGATTGTCTAGATATGCTCCGGAGTTGGTGGATACGGTGGAGAAGAAGATTGCCAAGTTCTTTGAAGGACTTAACCCTTTTATTGAGAGAGATGCCACCGGAGTAGTACCACCTGCTACTTTCGATGAGGCAGTCAAGAGGGCTTATAAGTTTGAGAACTTTCACAACAAGATCCTTAGAGTCCAAGGCAAGGGACAAGCTCAGCAGCAGAACTACCAACAAAGGAACCATCAGAACAAGAGACAGAGGACAGAACTGATTGCTCAGGGTCCATTGGTTTGTACCCATTGTGGGAAGAACCACGAGAGTGCACAGTGTCGTACACTCACAGGAGCATGTTTCAGATGTGGCTCCATGGCTCATCAGATGAGAGACTGTCCAGAATAGGCAGAATCAGCAGCAGCAGCAAGGGGCACAGCGACCACCAGCACCACAGAATGCAATCGTTGTTCAGAATCAGGCAAGGCCACTACAGCAACAAGCACCACCACAGCAGCAACAGCATAGACCACAACAACAACAACAGCAACAACAAGCTCGTCAGCAGGGATAGAACCAAAATCAGCGTGCACCGCAGCAGCATAGGAATGCACCACAAGGCAGGCCACAGCAGGCACAGAATAGGCCACAACATCGAGGGCAAATCTACGGGGTCAATAGAGTTGATGCAGAGGCAGCGGGAAATGTAGTGAAAGGTACACTTCTTGTTTGTGGGATAAAAGCTAAGATTTTATTTGACCCTGGTTCTACACATTCATTCTTATCCCATGAATTTGCTAAGTTGATTGATATGCATGCTAGAGAACTTGAGTTTATTTTGACTGTGGCAACCCCAGTAGGCAAACAAATTATTTGTAGTACATATTATCCTAGTCGCACAGTCCAGATAGGAGAAGTGGTTTTAACCGCAGATCTCATTCTGTTAGAGATCTTCGATTTTGATGTCATCCTAGGGATGGATTGGCTGGCAGGATACCATGCCACAATGGATTGTTTCCATAAGACCCTGACTTTCAAGTTAGATGAGACACCAGCAGGGGTGTTGTTTCAGGGAGAGAGGAGGAGTCCTCGTGCAGGGTTTGTCTCAGCATTGAAGGCTGATAGACTTTTGAGAAGTGGTTGTGAAGCTTATTTGGCGTTTATCACGGAGGATAAACGGTCCGAAGGGGTGGAGGAGATCCCAATTGTTTGAGAATTCCCGGATGTTTTTTCGGAGGAGATTCCAGGTTTACCACCCATGAGAGAGATTGATTTCACTATTGAGTTGCTACCAGGGACCGCTCCGATATCTATTGCACCATATAGAATGGCTCCAGCAGAGTTGGGAGAGTTGAAGACTCAGTTGCAAGAATTGTTGGACAAAGGTTTTGTGAGACCGATTGTTTCACTTTGGGAGCTCCAGTTTTGTTTGTCAAGAAGAAGGATGGTTCGATGAGAATGTGTATAGATTACAGAAGATTGAATCAAATGACCATCAAGAACAAATATCCATTGCCAAGGATAGATGAATTGTTTGATCAGTTGCAAGGTGCATCATATTTTTCGAAGATTGATTTGAGATCCGGTTACCATCAGCTGAGAGTTAGAGAATCAGATGTGTTGAAAACAGCTTTCCGGACAAGATATGGCCACTATGAGTTTCTAGTGATGCCATTTGGGTTGACTAATGCACCGGCAGTGTTCATGGCATTGATGAACAAGATATTTACAGAGTATTTGGATCAGTTCGTTGTAGTGTTCATAGATGACATTTTGGTGTACTCCAAGACTAGAGAAGAGCATGAAGAGCACTTGAGGATAGCACTGCAACTCTTAAGAGAGAATCAGTTGTTTACGAAACTCAACAAGTGTGGATTTTGGTTGGAGCAAGTAGCATTTTTTGGGCACATCATCTCCAAAGAAGGATTATCAGTGGATCCATCCAAGGTTGAAGCAGTTATGAGTTGGGAAAGACCGAAGAATGCAACAGAGATCAGAAGTTTTCTGGGTTTGGCAGGCTATTACAGGAGGTTTGTGCAGGGATTTTCGTCGATTGCGTCACCTTTGACGAAGTTGACAAGGAAGAATGTGCCATATGTGTGGACAGATCAGTGTGAAGAGAGTTTCCAAGAGCTAAAGAAGAGATTAACTACAGCACCAGTCCTTACTTTACCATCCGGGAGCGGCGGTTTTACCATTTTTACCGATGCTTCGAATGTTGGACTTGGTTGTGTGTTGATGCAAAAAGGAAAAGTGATTGCTTATGGATCCAGACAGTTGAAAGATCACGAGAAGAACTATGCCACCCATGATCTTGAGTTAGCAGCAGTTGTTTTCGCGTTGAAAATGTGGAGACATTACCTCTATGGAGAGAAGTTCGAAGTCCACTCCGATCACCGCAGCTTACAATAATTATTTTCTCAGAAGGAATTGAACATGAGGCAGAGAAGATGGAAGGAATATATCAAGGACTATGATTTTCCAATCAAGTACCACCCGGGGAAAGCTAATGTAGTTGCCGATGCCTTGAGCAGAAAATCAGTAGGCTTGGCAAATCTAAGTGGCACTGGTATCTTTGAGCAATTTGAAGAGTTGAGTTTAGATCTACAGCCACTAAGGAAGGGTGTTTTGTTAGCTAACATGACAGTGTCAGAACCTTCTTTCATTCAGAAGATCAAGGGTAGTCAGTTGCAAGATCCAGAGTTGGCCAAGATTTCAGAGCATGTAGCAAAATGTCCCGACTTCCGAGTTGTTGATGGAGCTTTGTACTACCGTGACCGCCTGTGTGTACTTAACATTGAAGACTTGAGGAATGATATCATGACCGAGGCTCACAATACGAAGTACTCTATGCATCCAGACATCAAGAAAGTTGTATCAGAATTTGAAGGGCAGATTTTGGTGGAATAATATGAAGAGAGAGATTGCAGCGTTTGTCTCCCGTTGTATGACTTGTCAGTTGATAAAGGCGGAACATCAGAGGCCTCCATGGTTGTTGCAACCGTTAGAGATTCCGGAATGGAAGTGGGAGCACATTACCATGGACTTTATTTCGGGATTACCGAGGACTAGCAGAGGCAACGATGCGATATGGGTCATTGTAGACCGTCTCACCAAGTCAGCGCATTTCCTTGCTATGAAGACAGGGAAGAAGATGCACATGCTACCTTTGGCAGAGTTGTTTGTCAGTGAGATCGTCAGTCGTCATGGGCAGCCAATTTCTATCACTTCTGACAGAGATAGCAGATTCGTCTCGAGGTTCTGGAAGACGCTACATGAGTCTATGGGTACGAGACTACAGTTTAGCATGGCTTATCACCCGCAGACAGATGGTCAATCAGAGAGGACGATTCAGACCCTAGAGGATATGCTCCGTGCTTGTGTGTTAGATTTCAAGACTCAATGGGATGAGACTCTACCGTTGTGTGAGTTCTCTTACAACAACAGTTACCACTCGAGCATTGGGATGACTCCTTTTGAGGCTTTGTATGGCAGAAGGTGTAGGACACCTGTTTGTTGGGAAGAGGTCGGAACTCGCAGTTTCCATGGACCGACTATTGTTAGTGAGACCAGCGACAAGATCAAGTTGATTCAAGAGCGTCTGAAAGTGTCCCGGAGTAGACAGAAGAGCTATGCAGACTCCCACCGCAGAGATCTACAGTTCAAGGAAGGAGATAAGGTTTTCTTGAAAGTGTCACCTACAAGGGGAACATTGAGATTCGGACAGAAGGGCAAGTTATCACGGAGATACATTGGACCATATGACATTGTGAGCAAGATCGGTGACGTGGCTTACAGATTAGCCTTACCACCAGAGCTATCCGGCGTACACAACGTCTTCCATGTGTCTATGTTGAAGAAATATGTTCCCGATCCTTCGCATGTACTCCGACATGAGCCATTAGAGATCAAAGAGGATGCTACCTATGTAGAGATGCCTGTTGAGATCATCGATACAAAAGAACAAGAGTTGAGGACACGAACTATTCAGTGGGTAAAGGTGCTATGAGAGAACCATGGACCGGAAGAGGCAACGTGGGAACTACGAGATCAAGTGCAGAAGAAATATCCACATCTTCTACCTGAGGTAAGTTTTATATTTCATTTGGAGGACCAAATGCCCTAAGGGGTGGAGGATGTAAGACCCCGACCCGAGTGAAATTCGAACACGATACTTTACCGAAATTCACTTTAAACGAACTTTGAACATCTGTTCTGCCATCTCTATCCACTTTAAACGAACTTTGAACAAGATACTTTACCGAAATTCCAATTGTTTATTGTACCTTATCAATCCCGAGATTTATACTACATGTCTTGTTTTCCCGAAAGCATTGATGTACACTTGAAATGGTTACTTGACCCGAAGTGCATTGCACCACATGATATGACAGTGTGCCCTTGAACACCCCGTCTTGCCCGTTTGTTTATGTATTTGTACTTGATTTACTTGCATATGTCTCGAGTGTATTTGACCTATGAGTCGGCACCACTAAGCTTGGATAACCCTGTTGGTATGATCCATCGACTTGGAGATCCCCCTCTTGTCCCGCCAGCTGCAGTTTGGATTCCGCTACCCGGTTATTACTGTGGTCTTGTCCCGATGCCGCAGATTGCTACTGTGGTCCCCGATGCCCAGCTCGCTACCGTGGTCATGTATAGTATATGTATATGTATTTATATGAGATCCACTGTTTCTCCTCACCTCGAGTGACTGAGATCAGTGCCTAGTTATTGCTCTATCACCTTAGTGATAGAGGACTTAGCTTTGTGTGGTTGTCATCTTGCTTGTTTCCTGTTTCCTTGGTCACCTTATATGTTTTACATTGCATTCTTGAAATTGAATAAATGTTTTTTTCTCGTTCATAGAAATTCTTATCTAAACAGGTTTACATGTTTTGAAGGTACATTCATTTATTATCATATTGTTGTTGTATTTTCCTCCATTTGCCAAACCGTCGTGTTTGACCTACTCTTTGGTACTCAAGTCCCGTTGTTGGATATCCCGAGGAGGAGCTTGAGGAGGCGGTCGTAGAACCGCAGCAGTTAGTTGAGTGGCGTGCTGATGACGTCATGTAGACGTTCGGTTGCTATGAGAGACTTATCATTTTGGGAAACTTTTAACCATTCTTTGGATTGGTATTTTGTTATATTGGCCTTGTAGGCCTCTATTTTTGGGAAATGTAATTAAATGATATTTGTATAAACTTCAACTTACTTTGGGTAACATGCTAATGATCATTGCTCATTCTGATACAGTATTTTATACTTGTGATATTGTCTTTATGACCAAGGATGGTTTGACTATTTCATTTGCTACACGCTTCCGTATTTAATAGAAATATTCATTTACGGTTGTGATATCCTCACCGCGGACACCTATGGGAAATTAAATAAATGTATGTTATTATTAAACAGATGTGTGGTTCTCTTCATCATTAATGTCTCGATCCCGGATCAGTACCTCGTGTGCCCGGTCCGGGGTCGCGACAGTAGCCCTAAGCGCAAGGTGCGATTATAGTAATAATCGATGAAACCTTGTCGATCCATGGAGAACAATTTATCGCACTGAACCCGTTCTATTGAAAAACTAGTTCTAGCCTAAAACAAAAACTATACAAATCAAATGTCCTACTTTAATTGAAAATTAATTACAATTCTGAAAAATTAATTACAACCAAAGAAAAAGAAAAATCCTAATCTAGAAACCTAATCTAATTACTGCATCCACATAAGATTTATTTGTCCAACCAATTGCAATAATTGTTAATATGCATAAAAATGAAAAAAAAAAAAACCAAAGAATAAATTATGGATTTTAGTTCTAAATTCTTGCCACAGTTACTTTGCTAGATGCCATCAAGAATAATCAAGACCACTATAGCAAGTGCACACTATCACTACACATAAAAGTTCGATGTTGATCCATTGGTGAATACCAAGACCCCATAAACTTGATTTATTAATGAAAGAACCATTACAAGAAAATAAAGATTACAAGATTATTTGAACTAAAATAAATTGCATCCAACCTTACCCTAGACACATGAAATACTACACGGAGGAGAGGGACTCGCGGTCTTGTATGGTGATCCAACCGGCTCTCATTTCGCGATTTGATTCCAAGCAAGGGAAGATGATGAGAGGCTGGTCCGATGGTGAAGCGACAGTAGCGACAACGGCAGCGTGAAGGTAGTGTAGAAATCCTAAGGGTCCGTTTGGGAAGGGAGGAAGGGAGGGGAGGGGAGGGAAAATTTGAGGGGGAAGGAAAATGAAGGGGAGGGGAGGAAAAATTAATTTTCCCTCCTCTTGTTTGGGAAGTAAAAAAGTAGGGGGAAGGAAAGTGAAAAAGTATAATTTTGTTTTTAGTGAGGTACATTAAAAAAGACTATTTTACCCTTGTTCTTGAAAAAAATTCAAATAAAGGGAGGAGGGCATTTTAGTCATTTCTCCCCTCTCTCCCCACTTTCCCCTCATTTTCCCCCTTGTTTTGGGGGGGAAATTTTTAAGGCAAAAAGCACTTTTTTCCCTCCATTTTCCTCCCCCCCATTTTCCCTCCCCCCTTCCCAAACACCCCCCAAAAGCACTTTCCCTCCACTTTCCCCCCTTTTTTTCCTCCCCCCCATTTTCCCCCCCTTCCCAAACACACCCTAAGTGGTAGTAGCCTTAGGGAAGAATGAGAGATGAAGAAAAAATAATGGAAGATTTGTTGCGGCTGTGCAACGGAGAATGGGAGGAGAGGAGTGCATGCACGTGCAGCGCTTTATGGGTCTTTTTATATCTTTTTGATAGCTTGGGTTGCAAACTTTTTGGGTTTGGAAGGGTTGTGATGTGGGGTCCAAGTTGGAATAGGATTTGGAGGATTGTGATTGGAAAATCTTGGAGTCCCATTGTTGATTGGCTTGCCACCCAAATTCCTTCTTAATTTAAACTCTCCTTGTAGCTTGTTTCTCTTGACAAAGGGTCCCACTCACTTTGGCTAAGAAATAATTCAAATCTGAATTTTCAGATTTGAAACAAATCTTGGGAAGAATGTGGTCCTCATCATGGACATGGAATGCTGAAAATGGAGAGGCCTGGACGTATGATGCTTCTTTGGATAAATCTAGGGTTGCAAATTTCCAATCTCAACTTTAACAACCTAGTTATAAAAATCTTGGACTCTTTGAATTAGTTTCCAACTCGGATTGCTTAGCAAGATCTTCCATTTTTGTAGAACTCCTCGGGGCTGGAAAAATCTCTTAGCATGGTTCACTTTTTCTCTTAAAAATCTCTTCAAATGTGAATTTAATTTCATTCCAAACATGACATAGGAGTGGGCCATACTTGGAAGAATGCAATCTTGAACTATCCCATGCCTGAACGTCCATACTCCTTCGATTTGAAATGCAAACTTTTGAGTTTCAAAAAAATCTTGAACCAAATCTGAAATTGAGGTTTTTATTTGCACTCGTAACACATGATGGGCCCCACTTGGGTGTAGACAACATGGAACGTCCTATGCATTGGACGTCCATGCTCTTTTGCACTTCTCTTTGGTGGGTTTTTTTTTTTTTTGAATCTCAGCCTTCCATCTTGACATGTAAGCACTATTTGTTGGAAAGTAGATAGGACACCTCATTAATCTCCATTCGATTTTACTCATAGTAGTCCCCACCAATATAAAGATAACATCTCATCATATGGCCCACAAATATGGAAATTGTCTTCAAGAGACTAAATTTGAATTTTTTAACATGAGAGTGGACCTTACCATGGTCACCCCTAACTTGGGATTCATGCCAAAATTAGATGGGTCCCCTGGTGCATTTGCTTCATCAATTCTCTTCCGCGGGCCCCAATTTCTGAAATTCCTTACAAAAATAAAATCAAAGATCACAGAATAATCAATTCATATAGGAAAGAAATGATGCAAGATGCGGGCCCAATTCACACTAAATAGATGCATAAAATGTCACTTATCTAATTTTCTTTAATTAAATCAATGGTGCAAAGAAAGTTCATCATTTTATGTGTGAATAAAAAAGTTATGAGAAATTTGTGACTTTCAATGCCAAGAAATAGAGAAATTCATGATTTTATATGAAAATACGATTTTTCAATGAATTTTGACTCAAATTCTAACTTTGTTGCCCACAAACATAAAATCATGATTTTGTTTTTACTAAAATGGTGCATGAATTGATGATTAAGTCCTTAATTACGTTAAAATAATGATAAAATTATGCATTTTTAAGGACTTATCATTCAACTTCACCCATCATCACTATCCAGCCTCCATCACTCATCATCACCATCTTGCCTCCATCGCCAAGCGACCACCATTCAAAAGAAGAAAGATTTTCTTTTTGAACCGACTTGGGCGGCAATATGGCCGCTTAACTGTGAAGAAGAAGAAAAAACAGGCAGGGATATCCTCGCTCGTATATGTAGGTGAGCAGGGATATCGCTCCTCAACAATACAACAAAATAATGAACAAAAAAGGGCCCCTAGGACTACTACTGTCGATTCATATCTTTTAGGTCCTTTTTGGTTCATAGTGCATCTAAGGGAATTTTTCCGACAAAGTCCTCAAATAAATCTTAGTTGTTGTCCTTGGACTCTTCAGTCTTCACATCAAATATTCTTTTCTCGCAAAAATGTTTACTTTTCATTGAAGATGCTATCATGATATGTGGGGGTCATTGGATCTTAAAAATATACGAAGATATGATGGATCATCTATCTAAAGAAATGAGCATCAACAAACATTTTAATCCATCAAACTTAAGCATTTTCAATGATTAAAAAAAAAGTCAGTTAAAGGCTAATAATCATCGCCTTAAAATGAAATGACTGGTGTAAGGAAATTTTGATTTGTCATTTTAATTGTTCAAATCAAGGCAATGATTCTTGGCAAATCTTTTTGTGAGGACTGTCCACACCATCTTATAGCAAGGGCAGCATAGTGGGGCCTATCTTATGATCCATCCGGATGAACCACGCACGCCCTTCCTAATAGTTACTGTCCCCTAGGTTTTGCACCCAACCAAATTAATTGGACTGTTGAATTGAGGGTCAAAATTGTTTTTTCTTTTGATATAAATGAGAGGTTTAGGGGCATCCTTTTGAGCTGAAATTTGATGTGGGCCCTGCAAATGGATCTTTCCATTCCCCTTTTGTCCCATGATCTTTGGTGGGCCCCACTAGGTGATATGCACGGTAAGTTTGTGAGTACCGTGGTCACTGGAATATATTGCATGATTCTTATACAATAATAAATATTTGTTGTGACAAGAAATTTTAGTCTATGATATCATTAGGAATACTTGATAATACTCATCTTTGGCGGACACCCTCCTCTTTAATATCTCAGTTGGCCTAGGACCATGGTTTGCTCCCGGATATTGAGGGTCGGAACTGCGTTACCACACTGAGGCCATAAGAGATTTACCCAACTCTCCTTGGGCCTACATGGATTAGTCATGCCCATAGGGCTAGGACACCCTTTGTTATCCCCAAAAAAAAATGTCCAGAGGGACTCATGGAATACCATAGGCTAAAATGTGAGAAGTATAGCTAATCCACTGATAGCTCAGTTGGGGAGGCACTCCCTTCTATAGAAATAACTAGAGATCACACCTCCCTTTCATAGAAACAACTAGAGATCAATCACTGATTGAAACGCTAATGGTGAGGGACTTGTGTGAGCATGAGTATTTACCTTAAAAAAATGTGAGAAATTATGCTATGTTGTAACAATTGTGCCTCTTCTAAAAAGAAAACTCATGTAATTTGGCAAGCTATGCAACTTGCCATCTGAATTAATACACGGCATGTTGGTGGGATTCTCGATCCCCACAGAATAAGGGGTGATATGAAACATCCATCCACCAAAAACAAGTTTCATTTTGTGTTTCTACTTGTTTGATCTAAGATCCTAACTTTGGCTGTTGATTTCAAAGTTCTGAAAGATCAATAGTTAGTGCCACTTTTCACATCGTGCAATCTAGTGGTGAATACAACCCAAAGTGCCATTTGTGCCGCAGCCTACCCTTTCTACGGTATTTAATATCAATAAAATGTAGAGCCTAGATGATGCGCTTAGATTTGGATATCAGCATGAAAAAACTCCCATTTGGATATCAGCATAGGATCACACCAGCTAGATTTGAACCCGTTTAATTGCACCTGTTGTGCTTTTGGTAGCTGACTCAGCTGTTTGTTGTTTGTGCATTAAAGCACATGTTTTCTCTTTTCTTTATTTAAGAGAGTCCAATATTGGTTGTGGAGAATTCTCTTAGAGTCATTTATTATTGTTTACACTTATCACAACACAGTCTTGGGAGAAGGCTTAGATAGTGGTGACCACATACTTTTTGTTTTTTAGAATTTCAAGACTGCAATTTTTGGAATTCGCATTTCTCATCCATTCGAGAAGCATCTTCAAAGATGTTATTCGGCTACCAATTTGTTCCGTCATTTCTTTCCTTTCCTCATTTTGTTTTAATATTTTAATTTATTTACAATTTTCGCAAAACATTTTTCGAACATTCCGTTCGCACTTAATTCTCTCTCCAACCCGTACTCCGGTGAAGGGCTGGCTTACAATTCCCCGATGATGCGTTTTCCATCAGCAAAGAGAACTATTTTTCTTCTCCTCCTGGTCCCTTTTTTTTTTTTATATTGTCGTCGTCGTCATCATCGAGTCAGTATACACAGCATCTACCCATTTTTTTTGTTGACGCCCACCTCTTTCGGCCTCATCTAGATGCATGGAAATAAAGTAAGGAACATGGATGGATAAGTTCAGACTAATCTAATATCATTGGCCTTCCTCGAAAGTTCTTTAGCTGAATGTGGTGCAAATTTATTGCGATGAAATCCCACGGTAACAAACATCCAAACACAACTATAACAAATTATATCATCATTTTCATTCAAGCTTTATCTCATTTTATTAGTATTGGCTATATTAAATTAGTTGTTGCTGTGAAAGGTGTTATCCCTCATTAGTTTGACCGAATAGCTAGCATGATTTACGAGATGACGGCACATTAGGACTCTTTTGGTTCGAATTGGTGCATGGGGGATTCCTCTACGACCATCAGTTGTTTTTAAATAGAAACACCACCATAATCTATATCAGGATTTATCATATTACAGGTGTGGGCATCTGAAACGTGTAGCACCTGATCTCACGAATTAATTTTACCCTGCAAAATTCAAACACCATCAAGATTCTAACAAAATCCCCAGACAACATACAACAATGAGGTAGTGTTACTTTCTAAAAAAAAACTTGGCTATAAACTTGAAAAAAGAAACTAAATGAGAAAGAATCACTCATTTGGAATGAAGCATTGAAGTAAAACTGCATCATATTAGAATAGGATAGAGCACAATTTAAGATACCATCAGAAGCACCAATATAGGAGACTTTTGATGTGGGGGGTGCAAACACTCAGTATTTACAGAGTAAATCACCATACACATTCAGAATTTGAAATCTAAAGCTTCATTTGCTTTCACAAAACGACCCTTCACTCGCGTCCTTGTATCTGCCCTGGTCTTCCTAGACTCGTAGCGGATATGCTTATCATACCTGTTGGCAATCAATGCACAAACTCAGTTCAGAATATGATAGACATGCAGCTTAAACAATGCAACAGAAGTGGGTAAGAGCAAAGAACATGCCTCCGGTTCTTCCTCTTCTCCTTGTAACGTTGCATGGCATTGCCTCTGTTCTGTGCCAGCAGCTCCATGTCAGTCCTAGTCGTTGCTCTGATCGCTTCGCCTATATTCATGGGAGGAGGTTGCTCACCAAAGTTGAAGTCTTTGCTGCTTCCTTTGTCTCTTGGTTCAGATAAAGTGCCAATGGATGATCTTGATGTTAAAACTCTCTTTCCAGATGGTGTTGGTCTTTGGTTTGCTGGGGTTTTCGAGTTATTCTGCCATTTGCTGGTTGTGTGCATAACCCCTAGCTGCGGGAGGAGAGAGAAAAATAAATTAGCCGCAGGGATGCAACTGTTTCAATAGAGATCACCGAGCAGTAAATATGTGCCTGCAACTGAAATCAGATGCAATGATGCACGGATACTTAAAAATGGATAACGTATCGTGTCGTATCGTATCCGATACTTGATTTTTTACATATAAAATCCGTGTCCCTGACATGTCTATGGCATGTCCCTGCCGTTTCCATACCGTATATGGGCATCATAGATGACACGGAGTATAAATTTGAATGTTCTTACATTTTGAGATGACATGTTGCGAGCATCAGTTGAGGATATATCATCAGGTACTGAAGAGCAATTCATGTCATATATGTCTTCAAGAACTTTCGTAGTTGCCAGGGAGTTTTCCTTGATGAGTTCTCTATAATTCTTCATCATAAAACCGGCATCATTATATCTTACTTCTAGCGCTGCAGTTTCTTCATGATTCCTTGATCTTCCCAAATTAAAATCCCAAATCTGCAAAGAAATTGAGTCAGACTGATGACTCTTCATATCTTTTACAACAGAAACCATCCATGGGAATAATGACAAACTGACTACAGCACAAGTTTGATGGAATATCAGGAAGCTATAAGAGTGATGATAATTATGGAGAAAACCACAGCTAGATTACAAAGGCATTGCATAAACTACATGTCAAATTTCAAGAAAGGACAGACTCATACAGAGAAAGCATGCTACACCCACTCATTAGGTTGCTTTCGGTTCCTGAGATTTCTACTACTACTTAACGGACGAAAAATTTACTCTAGTATAGGAATGCTGCTATCAAATTATCCAAATGAATCTAAGCAATTTATGCGATCTTTAGGTCAAGGATTTGTATAGTAGCCTTGGGCATTAAGATTTATCTGTGGGACCATGTTAGGTTTCCCGAAAGTTGATCTGATCAGCCCCATCGTCGATAAAGAAAGCCAAAACATAACACATATTGGAAAATCCTAGCCACACTGATATCTGGTTGTTCTAAATATGGCACACTTACTGGATATGTTTCTTTATCATCTGTTTTCATGCCTTCAATCAAAGTGCTAGGGTTGCTGCATATCATAGGTTTTATTTATGATAGTTTGTAAGGATGGGGCCCATCAAATCAGAAGTCTCAATCACTACTATTGGCCCTACTCATATATAATGTGATCACTTAACCTGTACATATTTATGTGAGAAAAAAATCTAGAGTTAGTACACTGTCCTCTGAGATTACTTTCTTCTTGATTAAGCACGAAAGATGGTTGCCAATGGAGTCTTCAGCAACGAAGAGAGGCTGGAGTCTGCAAAAATCTCAAAAGCATGCACGAACAAGGGAGGTGTAATTGAGAATTTCATTGATTTAAATTGCTCGAAGGTTACATGCATATAAAAGTAATAATCATGCTCCTCTACCACTTTCTTATAATTGCTTCCAAAATAAACACGGTCCAGAACAAAATAAGGCACCAAATCTCTACCAGGACTCTTTGTTATACAAAAACCCACAACAGATAGTGCCTGTCCATCATATCATAGGGTATTGTCCTGTGCAAGTAAAAAAAAAAAAAAAACCACGTGGGTTTGTTCAACTGCTGTGTGGGGAACATGGGTTTGAATTGTGACCAGCTTTGGCTCCCCTATTATATGTTTTGAGTCCATCAGCTGCCACATCATATTTCCCTGGCTGGACTCTTGAGAGGACTCAACTCAACCGATAATGGTCATAAAAATCAGCCGATTTCGAATCAACTCCAACTTAACAACTGATGAGTTGAGTCACCCCCTTAATCAATTCCTATGGTAGAAGGCCCAAACATAATTATTTACTGTTGGGAGGAGTCATGGGAGGATCTTGGAGGCCTACTGCATTGATGTTGGAAGACCAAAATTGCATTTTATGCAAGATCTAACCACTCAAGATTGGAGGTAGTATTCATCCGACTTGGTGAAAACCAAATGTGGCCACCTATTGAAATCTTTGACAAAGTTTCTGTTGGAAAGGACTGATAATGCGACTAGATGAATTCTCTTATAGTAATTTAGGGATAGAAAGAAGATACACACAACACATGTTCTAGGTATCATCTTATCTACAAGATTACAATGATATATTTATGTATAGTAGTCCTCTATAGTACATATCAGTGTGGACTACACTTAGTATGGTGGTCCTAAAAGGAACATGAGAGCAAAAGTGTTCCTTATCTTTACACTCCACTTTCAAGCTTACAGTGTCGAGAGTTGGTATAGAGAGAATGAGACTAATTGCTGAAATCTATCAATGGGATGAGACTCAGTGAAGAAATTTTCACATTGATCCGTAGACAAGAGAGCAAAGAAGTAGAGTGCCTCTGCAAGATGTTGACAAACAAAGTGACATCCAAATTCCGATCTCTTTGTGCTCGGTGCATACATCGAAAATGTCAACAAAAGCAACATGAATGGCACTCTTGTTTTCACAATGAAGGGGTCGGATGTTGGAGATGAGCTCCCCTATCACTAACAAGCAAAGGCCAAACAGCTTCTGATGTTTTGTATAAGCTAAGGTATGATATTTAGCTTCCAAATTGATTGATTCTTCCTCTCTCAAGAAATGAGTTGCATAAACCAGTTGCAGAGCCTTGGATTAATTTCACAATCCTAATCTGAGTCCAAATGTGTAGATAGAGAAAAAGAATTGTCAGGGAGAGAAAAAAATCTTTGGACATAGTTACCTGTAGATATTGTAGAATCTGACAAACAACTGACCGATGAACAGTAGTTGGTTTAGCCGCAATATTTTGATGGGACTTCATCACTACTGAGCATGTAGCAGGTAAAGGATATAGCTCCCTCACTCGGACATGACTTAACAGGTAATGTTACCATTCAAATAGGGTAGCCAAGTCTACTATTGCATAGTATATGATCTCCCACCAAGCTTCTTGATAGATTTCTTGGACTTCTACCACCTCAGTTTGTCCATTAGTATGTGGCTGGTGGATAGTAAAGAACTGGAGCATTGTGTTTATTAGGTCCCATAGGGTTTGCCAAAGATATTGTACTTTCTTGGAAAATCATGAGGCACCTTCAAAGCATTACAGGTCTTTGAATGGGGTACATCGTAGGTTCAAAAACCATCAACTATAAATATGGAGTCCTTCCAAATTGTTCTAGGTAAACCTACGAAGAAAATCAACAGTAAGGTCTTGCCAGACTGTTGCAGAGCAGACGATGGCTTGTAGGGTCTAATTGTTATACTTACCTTTACCCAACTAGCATGTGGTGCATGAATGGAAAGTTCAGGCAACATCAACAGAAACGATCCCTATCTTAGCAGTCTTATTTATCTTGTCCAAAGTGTGCGCCCAAGCCTCCTTCATGAAGCTTCCAAATAACACGAGCTTGTAGTGATATATCTTGTAGACTTAAACTCATACATAGTAAAAGGTAGCCATCATACATTTTAAACTACATAAAAGGTTAGCATCCATGACGTGCTCTCGACTCTGGCTTTATGCTTGAGGAAAAGGAGACTGCACTTACAACTCCACTTCGCATGTAACTATCTTTTGCAAGCTTACTTAAGTGCCTCGTGGTTAATCTACCGCAGGGACTCTCCCCCAAATCATATAATGTTGATAATGTTATACGGATTGCATTATGGCATAAAACTCTATGTCACGCATGCTTTTGTCTGCTAGTCTCATGAGATTTTTTTTTTTTTTTCTTTGAAAATGAGTCTCGTGAGAATTTTGCTGAATACTTTTGTCTTTCTCATCACGTTGGCATACTTCTGTCTTCCACACTAGTCCATAAATCCCAAAAAATCTCAGAGAAAACAAAAGTTGATTTCTCCATGTAATGGAGGCGGACAGAAATGTACAATCTTTTGCATCCCAATCTACATAGAACTTATCATTTTGGGGTTAATGGCTTTTACAGCCCCCAAATTATAAATTTTAGCCAATTATTTCCACTCTAAATAATTACTAATGTCCAGTTTAATGATAGTAATTTGCATAGGGTGATTTTCAATGCTTACAACGCTTGAGCCTCCACTAGTAGGAACACCAGGCTTATTATTAGCCATCATGAAGAGTTGGAAAACAAGAACTATCAGTCAAATTTGAACCTAAGTACCATTCAAAAAAAAAAAAAAAAAAAAAATGAACCTAAGCAATCTCATTCATACAAAGAGTGTACTTACAACCACTAGGGTGACTAGAGAAAGGGTTGCATGCGAGCCAAGGTTTGAAAACGTGAATGTGTGCACGTGTTCACATCCTATAGCCCAAGAAGCTTTAAAATTTATGCAAGAATCTTTCAAAAATAGGAAATTGCGTCCTAAGAATCTAGAATTTAATACGTCCTTTAATTATTAAGAATGAGTTTAAGTAGCAATAGGTGGTTGCATTAGTTTTTCACTAAGTCGAATGAATGGTATCTTTGATCTTTGGATGGGTCTTCCATACAGTGCAGAAGGATCCTAGAAGCCTCCCACATCTTCTCACCACATGAAACTGGGAGAAAAGTATCAACTTTGACCTTTTTCCCATAGGAACCGGTAGGAGGTGACTTGAGGGGTGACTAAACTCAGTAGGTGCTGAGTCCAAGTTGACTCAGACTCTGCCAATTTAAAAACCATGGAGGGCCAAACACAAGAAATCTTATCCAAGAAAGAAAAAAGAACTATTAATTAAATAAAACCATACCCATGCGCTTGCTTAAAAAAGAAGAAGATCCTGAATCACTCAAAGACTTGCAAACACAAATTCAGACCATAACTCATGTTGTCAAACCACGATAAAAATCACCCAAGTAGTCCTCAAAACGTATAAAAATCGCCCCAATATCATCAACAGGCCTGGACAACACTAGCAGGATGGAGACTCCACGCTGCAACTATCCGCAGGGTATCCCCATCAACATTTTCCCATTTATCCTCCTCTCTTTATCCATTATCGAACTTTGAAAACTACTACCTTAGAATGCCTTCTTGGTGAGTTGAATCGGACAGGAAGGACTTCTCTTTTGATCTTAGTAGAAAAAACTGTTGATCCATTGTCTGTCAAAAATCGTAGAAGTTGGTGGTGGGAGATCCCACAATCTTATGTAAAACTCAGTGGGAGGAGAGCTCACAATCTTATACTGAGTCATTGAGAGGGGAGCTCACAATCTAATGGAAAAAACCCAAAAGATGTTGTAACAAGGTTGGGGTTGTGTAATATGAAACATAGGCATGGCCACTCATAGCTATGAGTTTAGGTGTTAGATTATGAGAATGAAGATTATCTATGAAAGGTAATCGGTGCTAGGATTTAACAGGTTAGGGTGGCAGAACAGATGATCAAAAGATTCAGATCCACGGGTTTAATTGAATTTTGGTTTAAAAATCAACACACAAACACGCGCGTGCTCGCGCAGCGCACATACGGCCTTGATCCAGTGTGTGAGTTGCGCACGGCGCTGTTCGTGCGCAGCTCGTTAGCAGCAGTAGTATCTTTTGGCCATGGATCTTCTTCTAAAGTCAAATTTCAGAAAGCATAAGTGCAAAGTATCATTCTTCTTCATCCCAATAAAGAAATGTCTCAACCAACAAAGGTAGAATCACAAAAATCATTTCAATTTGAAAGAGATATCGAAATAAAAGATAGAGAGAGAGAGAGGCTTTGATTACAAAAGAAATATATCTTCAAAAATAAAGAATCTCAGTTCTGTCATTTGCAGAAAGGTAGTTGGAGGTGTTTTTCAATATGCAGAACACTAGGACAACAGAAATAATAAGTTCAGAAATACTCAATGTCTGTAGCCTCCTTAGCTTGGACCAAGATAATAATTTTAAACGTTAGCAATTATTAACACCAAGAAGTCTGTCATACCAAAAACTACCAAGCTCAAAGGGCAAAAACTCTGGCAACAGTCATGTAGCCGATTAATAATCTGCACAGCCTAGATTTCCAGAAAACTTCTCCTTATGATCTCTCAAAATAAGCAAAACCCAGATGAAATAATGCAAAGAAATTCTTAAATCAATATTAACATATCATCTCTACCACATTTAGATAGTCTTCTCGTCATTCTCTTGCTACTCAACATTAATGTCTTCTCCCTATGATCTCTAAAAATAAGCAAAACCCAGATGAAATAATGCAAAGGAACTTCTAAATCAATATTAACATATCATCTCTACCACATTTAGATAGTCTTCTCATCATTCTCTGCTGCTCAACATTAATGTCGATTTAACTGAAGTGGCAATGATGATCACATAACTCTTCACCATCTTTTCTCAACTTTCTACACCCTGCCCTGCTCTTATTTACAGTATCCTTGTAAAACCCTCATTTTTTACATATTTAGAAAAGAAAAACCAACCTAGATAAAAGAAAAAAGAAAGGAAAAAGATCTCTTTACTCACAACCACGTAGCTTCATGGAGACTAATGAATTTCCTCAAAAGAAAGGAAAATATTGAAGAACACCAATTTTGATGATTTGATCTCAATCCTATAAATTCCACCTTAAAACCTCTATCCCAACTTCCTAATAATCAAAATCTAGAATAAGAATAACCTATCAGAATCACTATGGCAATAAAGCATTTTGGCATATATACAAATTACAAACACACCCTTAACATTTTAGGAACCTAAATTATTATCCAAAGCTGATTGAATTCATAGAAACCAACATGAGAAAATATATATATATATATATATATATGTCAATTTTATAAAGCTAAAGAGGACAGAGCATTCGAAACAAAACCTGACTGCTCTGATCCACAGCAGCGTTGCAAGTACTCCATATCATCTCTTCCTGCGCCACACGATCGCCCTCTGCTAGATCCATCCGCCGCACCGGCAACATGAGCATAGCCGTCAACGATGCCGGCTGCTGCTGCTGCCTCATATCACTTCCATCCCCCAAATCAGACCCCCCATTCCTCTCCGGCGTTGCTGGTCTCCACTCGCAATTTGATCCCTTCTGCTGCCCCTGGACCAAATCCCTCTTCAGCATCTCCACCAGTTGCTGCAAAATCACCTGCTTCCGTTTCCCACCGCTCGAATTCTCCGCCTTCCGCGGCGGCTGTGGCTGAGGAGGCGACGGCACCTCCTCCCCCAGATCCCTAACCCACGAATCATCCACAGGAAGAATCGAATCGAGTGAGTCCCAATTCGAGAACACTGAATCGAAACCCTCACCCAATTTCTTGTCGGATAGATCGAGGCCCCAGATCGAGGCGAGAATAAGGGCGGCGGGGCAGCCAGAGAAGCCATCGACGGGGGAGCGGTCATGTGAGGCGGCGGCGGAGTACCCGCCATGGGCGTCCCAGTCGCAGTCCTGGCAGAGGAGGAGGCCGTCGGTGGCACATCGGACGGCGACGGGCTGGCCGCGGCAATTGTCGCAGATCTGAGAGCGCACGTGCTTGCGGGAGAGCGCGTTCGCCGCGTGGACGACTCTGTCGCAGGAGAGGCAGAGCTTGGCCGAGTCGGCTCGGCAGAAGAGAACGGCGACCGAGTCGCTACAGAACTCGCAAGGGAAAAAGCTCTCTGAACCGGTTCGTCTGGTTACTACGGGAGGAGGAGGAGAAGCGGTCTTCTCCATGTTATTACAACTTTTGACTGGTCAGGAGGAGGCAGAGAAGTGAAGGTTTCAGAGGAACAAAAAAAAACTATGTTTGAGGGAGGAAGACGCACACGAGAAGCATGAGGTGGAGTTGCAGTGAGAATGAGATAGGGAGAGAAGGATGGAGGGGGTAAGGAAGGGGGATATTTTGGGTTGGGGCCCACTTAAGGGAGAAATATCGGCACTTTTCGCTGAGCTGGAACGAGATGGAGATGGAGATGGAGATGGAGATGGAGGAGAAAGAAAGCATCTTTTTTGATCGCGGGTGTGTCGTAGGCTCGTAGCGGATTTTAATGCGGACTTAACTGAACTTGAGCTGAAGTCGGATGCTGTTAAAGTAAAATGAGAAAGGAATTTTTGGTAGATGGGTGCGAATTGGTCGGGTCGAGCATAAGTGGGAACCTAACCTGCGCTGGAGAAGGTTGAACTTGAGTTTGAATGGTTGGACCAAACCGGAAAGTCTGCTTGTCACCTGTGCCTCTACGTGTCAACCCAACAAGAGGAATAAAAAAGCATTAGAGGAAAAATAAAAAACACCACCAAAGACGCCAAACCAACACAAAGGCCCTAAGACCCAACGTCAAAATCAATAATATATTTTCACCACTTCTTGTCAAACAATTATAGGGTCACCGGAAAAGAAGAGTGAAAAAAGGACTAAACCCATGAAGTTTGATAAGATTGCTTTATTTATCTTACTTTTTTATATATATTTTTGTAATTCTAATTTATAAGAAATAAAATAGCACAGTAAAATGTGTTACATTATTATTGATGGGTCAGGCCCAAGTAAGTCGGCCCGCAATAACAGGTTAGGCCCAAGAGGCTCGGTCCACGATGACGGGTCAGGTCGAACTGACCTTGGTCTGTGATGAGCCAAGGTCTTGATCTACCCATTGAGGCCGGATCCGAATCCACAGAATGACAAAGTCATCGTGTCGTTTCACATACCTGCTTTTACCAATTCCCTCGGAGGAAATCTTATCTGCTCCTCTATTGAGGAGAGTTCGGAAGACTTCACCAGACTGGAGCGTACATCATTGGAGATCCCTGGAGAATCTCCCCACTCGTTGGAGAAAGAGTATAAAAGGAGGAGTCCTATCAAAGAAGCAGGAGACTCTCTCGAATTCTACACATCATCATTGTAATATCTTATTTTGTAATCTCTTCCCTGAAGCAGTAAAGCAACCCATTGAAGTGGACGTAGGTCACACTGACCGAACCACTATAAATTCTCTCTCTTCATTAATTACTCGTTAATTATTCATCACTTGACTGGTGGTGCCCGAAAACCACTTTTTGGCATCATCAGTTTGGCGCCGTCTGTGGGGACGAAAAGAATTTCCTTTTTTAAAAGTCATGCCTGTCACCAGGTCAACAAGGCGACAAGATGATAACCCCTCGCACGAGGGCGAGGGTAATTCTCCATCGACCAACCCTGCACCGAATGCTCCCGCTCCCTCTCCCCAGCAGATGCTGGAAACCATGCAGCAGTTGGTAACTCAAAACCAACAAATATTGCAGCTCATGCTGGCGAGCCAGGGAGGAGCACTAGGTGTAGTACCGCAGGAAGTGCCAGAGCAACCGGTTGCTCCACGCAGAGGGGCACCTCACCCGGGCGCCCGTCCACACGGGGCCCGGGGCCGAGGCGCCAACCAAGGCCGCCATCACCTGGGCGCCCAATCCCTGGGCGCCCAGGGTCGGGGAATACAGCTGGGCGCCCATCCCTTGGACACCCTGGGCGCCCGCCATCATGGCGCTCACGCCCAGGGGACATCTGCTGGAGCTCCCGCCGGTCGTCCCACACGGAAGACTCCTGGTTGATCCTGAAGGCCGTGCTCATCTCGACATACCCCCTCCCCCGGGCGGGTCGAATCGGGGTGGACTTCCACCTCCAGCCTCTGCTTCCAATCATGAGGATCCCGATTTCCAGGAGATGAGAAGTGGAAATTACAGTCTGGAAGACGAGAGCCAGTTCCAAGGTCAATCCAGAGAAGCTCCCAACCTTTGGGACGAGAAGTTCAAAGAGATGCAAGATCAAATTGGCAACGTCTTCAATGCCATGAAGGCACAGGTACCAGAATCCATTGACTATCTGGTACAACGAACGGATACACCGTTCAAACCCTCCGTGGCTAACTACCCCCTCCCCAGAAAATTCAAAATGCCGACTATGGAGACTTTTGATGGGACCAAGGACCCGTTGGATCACTTGGAAACGTACAAAACCCTAATGCAACTACACAACGTCCCTGATGAGATCATGTGTAGAGCGTTTCCAACCACCTTGAAGGGTTCCGGGAGGCAATGGTTCTCCAGTCTCGCCCCAACCTCCATTTCCACCTTTGCAGGATTGAGTAAGTCCTTTGTGTCTCACTTCATCGGAGGACGTCGCCACCAGAAGCCCGCCACACACCTGCTCAGCATAAAGCAGGATAAGAACGAAAGCCTCAGGAGCTATCTCACTCGTTTCAACGAGGAGGTACTCCAAGTCGAAGAGCCAGATGACAAGGTCTCCATGACAGCATTCATTGGAGGCCTCCGTTCTTCGAGCTTCCTATTCTCGGTGATGAAGCGCCCGCCAAAGAGCTTTCCTGAACTGTTAGCAAAAGCCCAGAAGTACATGAATGCAGAAGACATCACCAGGGCTAGGCGAGGGGAGTCCTCCAGACCCGAAGGCAAGGGGAAGGAGCGAGACAGAGAGGAAAGGAAAGAAAACAGCAGCAACAAAAGAAGCAGAACGGAGAGGGTACCCGCCAGAGAGAGGCTTGGTCCAGCTCCTCAGAGGGATAGGCAGGCCTTGACCCCCCTCAATGCCTCCGTCGGACACATCTTGTTGCAGATCCAAGATGATCCCGCGGTTAAATGGCCAGGGAAGATGAAGTCTCCCCCAAACCGTAGGAATCCTAACAAATATTGTCGCTTCCATCGCGACCATGGCCATGATACCGACGACTGCTACGAGCTAAAGAAGCAGATCGAAGACCTCATCCAGCGCGGGCACCTGCGCCAATATGTTGCTGGGAGAGCTCAAGCACCATCACCACCTCGTCATCAAGAGAATCAGCAGCCCTTCGGAGAAATTCACACTATCTCCGGAGGATCGGCGGAGTCGTTCTCAGCGATGAAGGCCCACTCCAGAAAGGCCAGACATACTGAGGAAGCACGTCCGTCCAAAGTACCTCGACAAGGAGATGGCGAGGTCATATCCTTCTCGGATAGGGACCTAGAAGGAGTGCAGCTCCCCCACGATGACCCATTAGTAATATCCCTGACCATTGCCAATTTCCAGGTGCATAGGATCCTGGTAGATAGTGGCAGTTCCGCTGACATACTGTATGCAGAGGCTTATGACAAGTTGAGCCTAGGTAGGGAAAGGCTCCGACCTGTCAAGTCACCTCTTATTGGTTTCTCAGGAGAGAAGGTGTACCCCCTAGGAGCGATTAAGCTCCCAGTCACTGCCGGAGTGGCACCCCGAAGCTCCACAATTATGGTCGACTTCCTGGTGCTTGACTGCCCGTCAGCTTATAACGTCATATTGGGCCGACCTGCCCTCAATACGTTAAAGGTTGTTCCTTCCACTTATCACCTCATCCTCCGCTTTCCAACCCCTAATGGAATCGGAGAGGTCAGGGGAAACCAATTGGCTGCCAGGGAATGCTACGTCTCCTCAGTAAAGGATAAAAAGCAGAAGGAAGCGTTGCAGATTGAGACCCTTGATCCAAGGGATGACTCTACCGTTGAGAGAGGAGAACCAGTCGAAACACTCACCACTGTGGTCTTAAATGAAGACCTCCCTGATAGGAAAGTGTATATTGGCTCTTCTCTCCCCGAAGACATGGTCCGCCGCATGACCAACTTCCTGAAGAACAACATGGACATATTTGCATGGTCACATGCAGATCTTGAAGGGATTGATCCCAAAGTCGCCACTCAACGCCTCAATGTCGACCCCCAGCACAAGCCTGTCCGACAAAAGCTGAGGGGCGCCTCCACTGAGAGGGCCCAAGCAATGGACAAGGAGGTCGGGAAGCTGATAGAAAATGGAGCTGTAAGGGAGGTAGCATACCCCGAATGGCTCTCTAATGTTGTGATGGTGACGAAATCCAATGGGAAGTGGCGCCTGTGCGTCGACTTCACTGACCTTAACAAGGCATGCCCGAAGGACTGCTTCCCGTTGCCTAGGATCGACCTCCTCATCGACGCCACGGCGGGTCACGAACTTCTCTCCTTCCTGGATGCTTATTCTGGGTACAATCAGATCAACATGCATCCCCCAGACCAAGAGAAGACGTCATTCATCACCCCGAAAGGGACCTATTGCTATAGGGTCATGCCTTTCGGACTGAAGAATGCAGGGGCGACCTACCAACGCCTGGTGAACAAAATGTTTCACTCTCAAATTGGGCGTACCATGGAGGTTTATGTGGACGACATGCTGGTGAAGAGCCTTGCCGCCACAGATCACATCAATCATCTCCAAGAAACCTTCAGTGTTCTCAGGTTCTATCACATGAAGTTAAATCCCGAGAAGTGTGCCTTCGGAGTGGGGTCCGGAAAATTCTTGGGCTTCATGGTCAATCAAAGGGGAATAGAGGCAAATCCCGACAAAATCAGGGCTATATTGGACATGAGGTCGCCCACCTCCACCAAGGAGCTGCAGCGCCTCAATGGAAGGGTGACAGCACTTAACAGATTTGTCTCCAAGTCTGCAGACAAGTGTTTGCCTTTCTTTAAAATCCTCAGGAAGGCTTTCGAGTGGGGAACCGAGGCGGAGGAGGCCTTCCAGAAGCTTAAATCCTACTTGGCTACTCCCCCTCTTCTTTTACATGCTGCACCGGGAGAGGTGTTATATCTGTATCTCTCGGCCTCCCCCTCAGCAGTCAGCTCTGTCCTCATCAGAGATCATGATGGAGCCCAGCAGCCCATCTATTACGTAAGCAGAGCATACCGAGGGGCAGAGTCTAGATACACGGAGTTGGAGAAACTGGCACTCGCTCTCATCTCGACAGCAAGGCGGCTGCGTCATTATTTCCAAAGTCACACAATTAGTGTTGTTACTGATCAGCCCTTGAAGAGAGTACTGGGAAAGCCGGATGTATCCGGGAGGCTCGTCAAATGGGCAGTAGAGCTGGGGGAGTTTGATATCCAGTATCAGCCAAGGTCGGCCATCAAAGCACAAGCCTTGGCAGACTTTGTAGCCGAGTTTACACGTGCCGAGGGGGAGAAGGAAGAACTAGCCTCGCCCATACAAGGTGGGTCGCCACCGGAAGAGGACAACCAGGAGGTCGCCCGCACAGCTCCAAATCTCCAAACCTCCGCGAGAGACCAAGCACCTCCGGGCGCCCAAGCCCTGGGCGCCCAGGGACTCCCATCAGCAGCCCTGGGCGCCCAGGCCCAGGGCGCCCAGGGACTCCCCTCAGCAGCTCTGGGCGCCCAGGCCCAGGGCGCCCAGGGACTCCCCTCAGCAGCTCTGGGCGCCCAGGCACTCCCATCCCTTCCGGGCGCCCGAGCACTCTCAGCCACTTCTGCCTCAAGCACCCTGTGTCTCCCTGATTCTCAATCTGATGCCCAGAATCTCTCAATACTACTATGGAAGCTTTATGTCGACGGCTCCTCGACCAGCAATGGAGGTGGAGCGGGTCTTGTATTAATCAGTCCTGATGGCACACCCCTCAAGTGTGCAGTAAAGTTTCACTTTCAAGCCTCCAACAATGAAGCTGAGTACGAGGCACTCCTCTCTGGTTTGAAGCTGGCGTTGGAAATGAACGCCCAATACCTCATCGCTTACAGCGACTCTCAACTGATAGTGAATCAGGTCAAGGGCGAGTTTGAAGCAAAGGAAACCAGAATGCAGGACTATCTCAGCCTAGTGAAAAAGCTGATCCCGCAATTCGTACACTTCCAAATCAGTCATATCCCCCGGGAAAGTAACGTTGCTGCAGATACACTTGCCAGGCTCGCCTCGTCCATTGAGACCTCACCAGGCGAACCAACATTCCTTGGGCACCAGCTCGAACCAAGCCAGATGAATGAGAGCACCGCAAACATCAACTGTGCCACAGCTGAAACGAGCTGGATGGCCCCAATAAGGACCTACCTTCGAGAGGGCACACTGCCTGAGGACCCTCTGGAAGCGAGGAAGCTGAGGATGAGAGCTTCCAAGTTCACACTCCTGCAGGATGTCCTCTACAAAAAAGGCTACTCATTGCCCCTGTTGAGATGCCTCTGTCCCGAAGAAGCCAATTATGCCCTGCGGGAAATCCACGAGGGAATTTGCGGGAACCACTCAGGCGGGCGCTCCCTTGCTCACAAAGCACTTAGGCAAGGCTTCTTTTGGCCCAGCATGCTAGCTGATGCCAAGGAGTTTGCAAAGAAGTGTGACAAATGCCAGCGCTTTGCCACTATACCAAGGCAGCCCCCAGAGGAACTCACCACCATCATGAGTCCATGGCCTTTCTCCAAGTGGGGGATCGACATCCTAGGCCCCCTTCCGATGGGTAAAGGGCAATGTAAATTCGTAGTGGTCGCCATCGACTACTTTACGAAGTGGGCGGAGGCGGAACCCTTGGCAAGGATCACAGACTCCAAAGTAAAGAACTTTGTCTGGAAAAGCATGGTCTGCCGCTTTGGGATCCCACATGCCATCGTCAGTGACAACGTAAAGCAATTTGACAACAAGCTCTTCAACTCGTTTTGCTCCGACCTTCAAATCAAGCAGCCCCACTCCAGCCCGGCACATCCGCAGGCAAACGGGCAGGCGGAGGTCATGGTGCGAACGGTCTTGCGAAATTTGAAGACAAGGCTTGAAAGAGCAAAGGGCCTTTGGGTGGACGAGCTTCCCGGGGTATTATGGGCATATCGGACCACGCCAAGAGCTCCAACTGGGGAAACTCCTTTCTCTCTCGCCTTTGGGACAGAAGCAGTCATCCCGGTTGAAATTGGAGTCCACTCTCTTAGAGTTCATCACCATGACCCAGACACAAATGAGGAGGGACTGCGCATCAACCTTGATTTAGTGGATGAAGCGAGGGAGATGGCCAACATCCGCAATGCTGAGTACAAGAGGCGCATGGCCAAACACTATAACTTAAGGGTAAAGCCTCGCCCCCTCCAACTCGGAGATCTGGTTCTCAAAAAAGTCATCCTCGCCACTAAGGATTCTCGGGAAGGCAAGTTAGGCCCAAATTGGGAAGGTCCTTATCTCATAACGGAGGTGGTGAGACCTGGCACTTACAGAATTCAGGATTCGGAAGGAAAAGTCCTACTTCATCCGTGGAATGCAGAACATCTGAAGAAATATTACCAGTGACCAGTGAAGGGGAAAGAAGTAATGGAAAAGGGAAGTTCAAGTTTTTTAGCACATTTGTAAAATGTTCTTTTACCGTGAGCAATGGATAAATAAAGTCCTATATATTATTCATTCCAAGTGTTAGGCTACATAATTGCTTAAAAAAAAAAAAATACATGTAATGAAGCATGGCAAAGCTTCATTCATCCTAACTACTCTCATGGCTCTCCTCGTCGTCCTCATCATCCTCCTCATCCTCATCGACACCCTCTGGATCATCAGGCTCCTCGCTGGGAAAAAAGCCTGAAAAGTCAAGGGCAGGGAAAGCAGCAGTAATCTTCCCTCGAAGCTCCTCATATCCATCGATGAAGGCATCGGCGACACCCTCCGCAAGCTCTAACTCAGCTCTACCGCGCGCTGCCTCCATCTCTGTTGCCACGGCAGCCTCTCTGAGCGACGCCCTCTCGCGGGCCTGCACGAGCTCAGCCTCCCTGAGTGAAGCCCTCTCGCGGGCCTCCACTAGCTCAGCCTCCCTGAGTGAAGCCCTCTCGCGGGCCTCCACTAACTCAGCCTCTGCCCTCTTCGCCCTCTCACGGGCTAACGAAAGCGCAGTCTCGAATCTGGACTCCTTCTCGCGGGCAGTCAAGAGATCACCTTCCGCCTTAGTAGCCCTCTCGCTGGCTGACGAGAGTTCAGTCTCTAACCTGGACGCCCTCTCGCGAGCCGCCCCAAGATCGGCTTCCCTATCAGCCTCAAGGGCAGCAATCTTCTGCTGAGCAAGGGAGTACACCTTCCGAAGATTCTCATTCTCTCCCTTCAACTGGTTGGCCTTTGACATCAAGCTGACGGTTGCAGTGGAAGCCTGGAGCAATAGGAAAAGAAATGAGACATAAAAATATATATATTTTTATGAAGTCTGGAGAAAAGGAAAAATGTCTTTACCTGGGCCAGACCCTCCAGGAATGTATCTATGGTTCTCTCAGTACCCAATGAAGTGATCTGTGAAACCTCATCAGGAATCACAAATCTCCCGAGCCTCTCCCGGATCACCCGCGGTTTGCCTAACATCCGAACAACCCCTGTAGGAGCCCCCGGCCGCGGGGGACACGAGTGAGGGGCAGGAGGTGCGGGTAGAGAGGAAGACTCTCGAATAGCAATCGGGGCAGGAGAGGTCAGGGCAGAAGAGATAGCTGGCTGGGGCAACCCTGTGGGAGACACAAGGGAGCTGGCCCTGGTGGACACTCGCGGGGACTCCCCCCTTGTGGTACTCTCTACCTTCGCCGCTTTGGAAGGAGGGCTACTCCTACTTGAAAGGCGAGCCCCGATCATCCCTCTATCTACTGGTGCAAAAGCCAAGAGTGTTACTTGTGCATATAAAAATAAGGAAGAAAGAAAGGAAAAGCATAAGTCAATACCTTTTCTCTTCGCGGGAGGTGCCTGAGAAGAGCTACTAGCTCCACCACTTCCTTTGGGTAAGAGAACACCCAAGTCCTTTTCGGGATGGTCTCTTACCGCCTGTAATTTCCCCTCCTGACTCTTGGAGAGCACCGGCGCGTCTGCAAAAAGGCAACGAGTGAGCACATAAATAATATCAATATAAAAAAAAAAAGTAGCAAAGGAGTGGCTTACCAAGTCTCCTGGCGTCTCCCCATCGAGTAGGCACTAACACTTTGTCCGTCTCGGATGCCCACTCTCCTCCAGCAAATATGAAGCGAGATTTCCAGCTATGACAGTTTGAGCGCAGTCCTGTGAACAGCGTACCGCTCCTAGAAGTAAAGTAGTACCACCCCCTGTTGGGGGCGGGAGACTCAACTAAATTGTAAGCCGCATGAAACTCTACTGGTGAAGCATCCTCGCTATGCACTCTCCTCCACAATGCGAGGAAACCCAGCAAGACTCTCCATCCATTTGGCGCCAATCGCCCAGGGGTCAATGAAAAGTAGTGGAGAATACGACAAATAGAAGAAAGTATAGGGAACCTCAGTCCCGCCTCAAGCATCTCTTCGTAAATAACAATGTCACCTAACGAATCGTCAGAAGCAGGCTCGTCTGTCTCAGCCCGGCGGCACAACACAGTAGGGGGAATGTGATAGGCAGACACTATCCTAAAAAGATCACTGTCAGTAATCGAGCTGAAAAGGGTACTCACCTTGGACCCGTCGTCGATAGCCACTTTTCCTCGATATCTTTTACGACGGAGACGTGTTGTGATCACGGCAGATGCTCCAGTGTTTATCTCGTCCAACTCCTTATGGACACCATCTCCCTCGCCAATGTCCCGCACCGCGCACATCTCAACAGTAGGCAAACCATCAGCAGCAGACCCCTTGGGCGCGGGTGACCCAGCTACGGCGGACGACACGAACGCAGGCGCGGGCACCCCGGGCGGGCAAAAAGCCTCGGGCGCCCCGTGCACAGCAGGCTGCCGAGTGGGCCCGGGCGCCCCAGCCCCAGACGGGCGAGCAAGGCCAGCCCCAGTCTCGGGCGGGCGAGCAGGGTCAGCCCCGGGCGAGCGTGCCCCGGCCCCAGGCGGGCGAGCAGGGTCAGCCCCAGTCCCGGGCGGGCGAGCAGGGTCAGCCCCGGGCGAGCGTGCCCCGGCCCCAGGCGGGCGAGCAGGGCCAGCCCCAGTCCCGGGCGGACGTGCAGCGGCAGCAGGCGACGCGGGCCCCCCGGGCGCCCCGGGCGTAGGCCCAGGCGGGCGAGCCACGCAGGCGGACGGCCCGAGCGGGCGTGCAGGCAGGCGAGCACAGGCGGCGTCCCCAGGCGGGCGTGCGCAGGCAGCAGCGTCCCCATGCGCGACGGGCGAGAGTGCCCCAGGCGCAACGGGCGAGCGTGCCCCGGCCCCAGGCGGGCGACCGTGTCCGGGCGCCCCAGGCGGGCGAGCAGCAGGCGTGGCCGCCCCGGGCGGGCGTGCAGCAGTCGTGGTCGCTCCGGGCGAGCGTGCAGCAGTGGGCACCCCGAGCGTTGGTTGCCCAGATGCTTGCTGGCGCGCTCCCTGCGCGGACACGGTGACAGCAGACGACAACGATGCTTCGGCAGCAGTAGGCTGATGCTCCATGGTGGTGGCAATTTTTCCTTTCTTGAACAAGAAGAAAACTTGAAGAAGATGAGCAGCAGTCCCTTCCTTCTAGCAAGAAGAAGATCAAGTACTGAATGAAAAGCAAAGTGGGCAAGTAGCCTCTCTATTTATAGACTCCTACATTAGGGTTTTCGAATGAGAGAAGATACTAAGCCAAGGAAACAGAAAGAGAGAGTCGTATGCCTGGAGAACTCTGCTATAAAATTCAAGAAGGAGTAAAGTGCCGGAGGAACTCTTCCAGGGCCTGAAAAAAAAAAAAAAAAAAATTTTGGAGTGAGCTCGACCACCGCCGGGGACACCCCCGGACCCCCTCTGCGGAGGGCATATAGTAAAAGGGGGTTCAATGTCCAGAAAAGCTACAAATTGCTTAGTATGAAAAAGCCTGATATTCAAAATGTCTCCCTTTCAAAGTTTTTGGCGCGAGACATTGAGGGGCAAATGATGGGTCAGGCCCAAGTAAGTCGGCCCGCAATAACAGGTTAGGCCCAAGAGGCTCGGTCCACGATGACGGGTCAGGTCGAACTGACCTTGGTCTGTGATGAGCCAAGGTCTTGATCTACCCATTGAGGCCGGATCCGAATCCACAGAATGACAAAGTCATCGTGTCGTTTCACATACCTGCTTTTACCAATTCCCTCGGAGGAAATCTTATCTGCTCCTCTATTGAGGAGAGTTCGGAAGACTTCACCAGACTGGAGCGTACATCATTGGAGATCCCTGGAGAATCTCCCCACTCGTTGGAGAAAGAGTATAAAAGGAGGAGTCCTATCAAAGAAGCAGGAGACTCTCTCGAATTCTACACATCATCATTGTAATCTCTTATTTTGTAATCTCTTCCCTGAAGCAGTAAAGCAACCCATTGAAGTGGACGTAGGTCACACTGACCGAACCACTATAAATTCTCATTATTATGATTATTATTATATATATATATATAAAAGCAATAGTCTCTTCATTAGAGAGCGACACGTGGTGTGATAAGTCCACAAAATTATGTCATTAGGTCATCATTTCATGAGCATTTGTGGACCTAATTAGGTTTAATTGCATAAAATTGTACTTAATTTCATGATTACATGCATTTGAGGTTATTTTTGGAAACATGGTCAAAATAGGTTAAAACTCATTGAATTGCATGACTTTTGTGAAATTAAGTTTTTGTCATCACATTTATCACCCCAAAATTAGGTTTTTGGTTTCATCAATACATATCCTACTATTTTTTTTGCACCATGTGCTATTTTCGGAAAGTTTGTCATTTTGGTGCATCATTAGGCATGTAGGGTCCCATACATGATTCATGTTTATTTTCTTACACGTAATTTATGTTAAATTTATTTCTTTTAACTTGTAGGAGAAATCAACATAGGACCTATAATGAAGAAATTTGATAAGAGAAGTCAAAGGAAAGTCTAATAAGCAAATAAGGAAAGAGTCCAAGTATGCCTTAGACGTCCAACATGGGTCCCACACACCCCATTGCATGCCAACATAGAAGCTTTCATTTGTGCACAATTATTTCCGAATTTTTCAGGGGCAGCAACTTAAAATAACCATAATTCTCAAACAGAGTGTCGGATTGGCGCAATTTAGCCACCGCTGGAAAACTCTTTTCGAGTAGATATCCGTGGAGCCCAAGATTGCATAAATCAAAGCTATATTGAGGGAGATATGACCTCGGAAAGTTATCTACTACGGTTTTAGGCGGGAATTGCAACAAATCTCAATATTTGGAAAGTTTCTTCTCTCTGCATCATCATGTAATTTTTAGAGATATTCTTGGAATTGTACCAGGAAGGTGTGTGCATCAAGAAACCTAATAAGGCAAGGGGATCTCTCAAATTTAAAAGTCTTTCCAAAGAAAAAAAAAAGCTAGCTTGGAGCCTAAGCAAGAATATCTACATACAAGGAAACAAGAGCCCTAAAGATGAGGGATTCTTTACTAAAAAAGAATTTGCAAAAAGCATAAAAGGGAGTCATGGGAAGGGCCGGACGTCCATGCCTCGTAGTTGAAAAATCTTGGAAGTTTTCTCTCCCTTTCCACTCCCATCCACCCTTTCTCTCTAAGCCCCTTTCTTCTTCTTCTTCATTCTAATTCTTTAGACATAGATTGAGAGATCATGTTAGAGAATGATGAAGAGAGAAGAATCTTAAGTTTTTGTACTTCAAGATCAAGGAATAAAGACACTACTTGGATTGATTCTGCGTATTCTTTATGTAAGTAGTTTAATTTTCTATTTCTAGTTCTTTTATGTGTTTTGATTGGAGACAATATTTCACATGATTAGATCTAGGATTTTGAAAATAAATTAAAAGGATTAAAAGTCGAGAGACAACAAGTAATCACTTGAATAAATTCTTCCTACTCTGAGAAGAGAGGACTTTATCATCGTATTGTCAATACTTGTATGATCGTCTAGTTTCTAGATCTTTGGTACATTTTTTCCGCTTTTTTATTTTTCCACCTTTTTTATTTTTTAGTTAATATTCTTATTATTATTTTTTACTTGCAAAATCTTGATTTAGAAACCCAATTTACATCTTTCTATGTTTAGTAGAAACTTTCTATTTTTTTACTTGCATAATCTATGGTTGGAAAGTGTTTTTGTGCATGCATCATATTTAGAAATTGCATTAGGACAGGTTTTTGTTGCTAAAATCACAAGATTATTAATTGATTAGAAAGACTAAATTCGGACCTAATATGTGAATAGTGAAAAATCCTGCACAGTTTTAGTAGAATTGACCCAACTGTGTTACAAAAGTGCATGATTTAAAAACCAGTTAAACGTGAATGTTTTGATCCGAAAAATAGCAGATTTAAAGTATGGTAATTGAACTTTGAAACCCCAGAATTTCAGTCAAAAATAACCTTGGGAGCCATGTCAACTAGAGGCTCAAATAGGGGTAGTTGGAAAGCATACGACCAGATTTCAGCAGCATAACTGGGTCAAGTAGGCATCTCTAGGAGATCATATCTTTTTTCGTTTTACGTCCTTTTTCCATTCTTCTTTTTTTTGTTGTGTTCATGAATCATCAGAGTATTGATTCCAGCCATTAAATTTAGGTTTATATCATCTTAGATGAGTTGTACAGTCCAAAAAAATTGGGCATGTGCAAGAGTTTCCATACTTAGAATTTTTTACAGCATGCATCAGATTTGTAGAAACTTACATAAAATTGCATTAGGGCATTATAGATCATTCATATTTGCATAAAATCTGATTTTGGTAATTAGGATCTAATTTGGGAAATTTTTTTTTGATTTATTTTTTATTAAATTGGTTGTTTTGATGAATTTGTTACTTTTGCAAGTTATAGTTAGAATATGGTTGAATAAACTAGGTTTCTTTACTTAGTTTATTTTTTTTATTTGGAAAGATGTAATTGTTAATTTTCTGTTTTTAGGAAATTTCTTGTAATTTGATTAGTTTCTTTATTAGGTTAGATTTAGTTTCTAAATTAGAATAGGTTAAGGTTGGAAGGTTTCTTAAAAAGCATTGCACCCTGTGGATCGACCTGGACTCACCAGATTATTACTACAATTGCACCCTATACTTGGGGTCCGATCATGGCGGCAGGGGACTTCCTGGTAGAGGGACACGTGGGGCATCCTCAAACGTTTTGCAATCCTACATTCCGGAATTACCCTTCTAGTATTAATCTTATCACTTAAAATATCTCAATGTAAATTTAAAATATTCTTGAAATAAGATATTTATCCATTTCCTAAAACATAACATACAATAATTACTTTTCTTTAGTTATGGAATCCAAGTATTCTTTATTTCCAAACTCACGATTTACGGGATCCACTTTTTTTTTTTATACCAACACACTAAGAGCTTTTTTTATACTAGAGCGCGGGCCACTTTCATATGTTATATTCTATTACTTTTTTCCCCCGATTTTCTTTTCAATATTTAGTAAGATTAATCGGTGGGGCCCATTATGGATATTTTTCTCCTTATTTTTCTTTAGATATTTGGTAGGATTAATTAATATGTGGAGCCCATTATGGAAGCCAATAATTCTAGAATCCACATTGAATTCTGAAATCGCACTCAATTTATGGCTAAGCACAAATATAATCAATTAATGTCCTAAAGTCTTTACCATTTACTTGATCTTTCCCTAAATATTTCCACCGACCTAAAGTTTCTCTAATGAGTTTCCATCTTTATTATGAATTATATATTAATATTCATTTATAATTTATTTAAATATTTAGATATATTTCTAATAATTTCTTAATTACCAACGCAAGCCTATTGCACTAGTATATAT
This sequence comes from Cinnamomum chago, assembly GCA_038049695.1. Classification (NCBI taxonomy): domain Eukaryota; kingdom Viridiplantae; phylum Streptophyta; class Magnoliopsida; order Laurales; family Lauraceae; genus Cinnamomum; species Cinnamomum chago. Next base: position 53,884,945 of record CP142453.1, on the reverse strand, counting down.
TAAAGCAAACGGGGAGGTGGGCTGTGAGGGGTGCCACGTCAACATCAAAGGAGTTCTCCTTTTAAATGAATATACACAAAAACCTTATAGTGATTTAAGAAGCCATGTCATCACATTCCACTATTTTCTCTCCAAAAGTATTGATATTCATATCTTCTATATCCTAAAGTCTCTCAATCAATATCCCCTAAATATCTTTCTATTGCAATAAAATCTCCTCCCCATCCACAAATGGAATTCTCTCCCCCTAACCTTCCTAATCTCCTCCCCATCCACAAACTGAATTCTCTCCCCCTAATCTCTACTCAATGATTTTGTGAGTGATGCAGTGGGCCCACATAGCATGTAGGGAAGCTTGACCAATACACACTTTAAAGTGGGACCTACTAGATAAAGATATAATAAATATCCTATAAACCTTACCATACATAAAAAAAATCTCTATAATAACCAAACATCTTGCCAAATCTTGCACTTGTGCATCTACATGGGGCCACCCCTCCATGGGACCCACCAGATTGTAGATGGCTATTAACTTGTTCGCTAAATGATTCTTATGTTTGCAATTGATTTTAAATAACTTACATTCATTTTTTGAAACCAAGGGGATCTCATTTTTAGATTAACTATATAATTTAATTATTTGTCAGCTCTTTTTTAAGATTTGGATCAACTTAGATGGGTAAGGTTTTTTTCATCTGTCAGAATTTTTTTTAATGAAGTTTTTATATCCTGGCACAACTTAGATTGGTAGGGTTTTTAATCGTTTGTCTTTCTTTTTAACACAAAATTTATATCCTAGGCACCTTTTGCCATCGATAGGTGTAAGATTTTAATGCCTTTTTTTTCTCTCCAATTATTTATACTAATATAAAATAAAATATATCTAATTTTAATAAATAAAAATTCTTTTTATTAGGGCCCAGGCTGAGTACGGGCATGGAACCTACAAGTTTGCTTTGACAAAATGTTATGATGGAATTGATTAGGCTTTTTTGTAGAAATTTGTTTATTGGTATGTAAGTTACCTTGTATTTAAGATCTATGGTTCAAATATACACGAGAAAGGTAATACATTTTTCTTTTTCTTAATTTCTGAATCGATTCATCTACACTTAGATACTCCGAAGAATGATGGCATCTTTGGTTTGATTTGTACCTTATTTCTTTACAGGAAAGTGAAAACTTATAAAAGGATTTATTTCCTTTGTTTATTTATTTTACTTCATTAGTTTACTTTTTCGTTTCAAGGGACTCATCTCAGCCACACTCACACTTCACACGATGTACCTAATAGACTGAGCCCCAGTTGGGTATTGATGTATTTGTAGGAAAATGGAAGCATTTTTTTTTCTCATTTTTTTTCTTCTTTGAATGGTATCATTTTTTCTTTTTGCTTCTATTTAGAATTTTCTCTTTTTTAGTGGGGACTTTCAACCCATACATTTTTTCAATTTGCAAAGATTTTATAGGTGTGATATTACAAGATTCTCATTATTATTTTTCTCGATAATTTCTTTCTTTTACCATAAAATCTTAAAGATCTTTTTCCACTTTATTTTCTTCTAAAAATTCTTAAAAATAATAATAGTAGATTCTTCTTTAATAGTCTTAATTATTATAATAATTTATTATATCTTTATTTTGGCCCGGGTTCAGCATGGGCGTTTATTGCTAGTAATATTTTAAATGTTATGTTTTTTATTCCCATCTAACACAACATAAGTTTTTTTCGCCTGAGTTCGGGTCGATCTACACCTGAATCCGATTTTATGCTTTGAGAAAGATTTCGATGATAAATGTATGAACAAATAAAACCTTTTTTTTTAATTAAACTTTAGCTTGATCCGTAGTTGCAATTTTATTGGAGAACTTCTCACCACAAAATATTCATCCAATTTGCCATATGTTATTATGATTTAGCATCGAGAGTGCCTGTTGTTGAATTTATGAATTTGCACATTTACGCATCATTTTATGATGAATTAGAGATTTAATTGGGTGAATTGAATCGTTATTCATCTAATTTCATCATTTCAAGCGTTTTAACGTAGGAACCTAAATTTTCATAATTTTCATACATTTTCTGCATTAACTTAGATTGTTTTACAAATTTTCTCCGAAGAGTCTCAGTTGGAGTAGAACTCTATCCGAATGGGTCCTACTTCAATATGGGCTCTTCAATATTTAATGGGTTGAATTAGAATGTGAATAAATGAGAATTGCAGACCTCTGTCACGGAGCCCATTTTCAAACACGCATAGTTATCCTGGGCCCTGCATTGTTGAATTGAAGATTGAAAATAAGAAAATTGAAGAATTCATCACGTGGACCCCACACACAAGCCATATGCAAATCAATCAAAGGAGGGGTCCACTCATCATATTAGTTGAAGAATCCTAACTACAGTAGAAGACTTCTCGTAGGGCCCACTATTCAAACAGATGAAATGTCCCACATGGCAGGGTTCGCAGTAGTTGTAAATTTGAAATTAGTAATGGATAATTCAAATAGTACCATTCTGATTGGAACAAAAGAAGAAGAGTTTGAATCATCCACATTTGATGTCCTTTCGAAAATGAAAGTTGTACAGAGATAGAATCCATTGCAAATCAAATTTTAAAAGCTAATCCCGTTTTTTTCAGGACAACTCATCTTCAAATGACCATAACTTTCAATCCGACCGTCGGATCGATGAAATTACCTACTGTTGGAAAGCTTATTCAGAGTAGATACTTGTGGAGCCCAAGAATGTGCAAATCAGAGTTATATTGACAAAGTTATGGGTCCGGAGATTTTCATGTTCATTTTTACACGGGATTACAAATTAAATCCACACTGTTGATAATCAATTGCTGCACATCCCTTGTGGGACCCCATTTGAAGATTAGCCAAGCCACCCAGAGGTTTCCAGAAACTTCCACCTAATTCAAATTCAAAAAGGATAAGAGATATACCTTATCAATGAAGATAAATCAAATCTGCAAAGAAGGTGTCTAGATTCAATGTATCTGTAAGATAACTGGAGAAATAAAAGGAACCAAAAGGTAGCATACAAGAGTAACTCCCACCCCCTTGGACGTCCCTAATATTTCTCTCATCTTTCTCTTCTTTCCCTAATTAATAAAATTTAAGAGTTATTTCTGGGTATTCTGGAGCCCTGGTCCAGAACTAGGTTAGAAAAGTGTGAGAGAAAATTGTAATTGTCATGAAGTTCTTAATGAAAATCACATCTTTCGCAATGGAAGAGTAGATTTTTTGGATCAGAGCACAAAGCGAAGTTAAGTGATTTTATTTTTGTTCTATGTCTTTAATTTAATTTTTATGTCCCTATGATGCATGTTTAGCAGAATAATAGATCTGCCTTCGTGCCGCAGGCAAACCTCTGCTTTATATTTTAAATAAATTTCTTTTTGATCAATTAATCTTCTTTTGATAGGATATACTTAGGTTTTTATACGTTTGATATTTTATGTTTAATTTGTTAACTGATGCTCAAAGTGATTTTTATGAGGTGTTGGAGATCTTGGGTTATTCTGTTTAAGAATTGGATTTTAAAAGAAAAATATCTTCCGGATCAGAAACATTGAGTTGTTTCCGATCTGAGTTATTTGCAAGACAAAAGACTAAATTAAAATATGTGGATTGAGAATTAAAATGAATTAATGGGCTCTTTGTTGCTCTGATCTACCTTTATCATCATTGTTGTCCGTTCATCTTGCTTAGTAGTTTTATCTCTCATTCAAATCTTGATTTATTTTTTATTTTCATTATAAAAAAAATCAGATTTTAATAATAAAAAAAAAGAATTCCAATAGTGCTCCATGTGGGATTCGACCTGTACTTGCCACTATCTCAAAAAGGCAGTTGTGCACTTACAGTATTAAAAGATTGAATTTAAATTTACATCACCTATCTTCAACTTATTTGGATACGAAGAAACACACATGGATATACACATGCATAAATAGAGAGATTTTCTAACCACCTAAATTCGTGGAGCCCACCTAAAAGGGATTTTCAATCTTCACCCCTCCTATTCATACTTGCCCAAATTTGAGATAAGTAGTGTAAACCCTTAAATTGATCATGCAAATAGAAATATGAATGTTGAGTTGCTAACCCCATATAAGGGTTAAAATATAGACAAAAATGAAGAGGGCAGTGAAAAAAAGCAATGACAAAGTTCTGGCAGCTTAGCCAATCTCCTTGAAATGTTAGTTTTCCTCAATTACTGTGAGGTTGCTAGTGAAAAAAAAGGAAGAGAATATAGAGGAAATAAAGGAGAGTTTTATTTCAATGAAGGGTAATTTGGGTAGTTTAAAAAGATTAAGAAAAAGTTGTCGAAAAATAACTTTAAATGGATGAATGTCCTTAATTGGAAACTTCATGGAAAGCTTAGGGACTAATTTAAAAAGTTTTTAAACTTCTATCCTTTTTTTAAATAAGGTAAAAACTTGAGGACTTATTTGAAAATTCTCTTAAAACATTTCCCCATCCTTGGAATAGGTTTTCGTCTTTTTTACAATAAAACTGACGTGAAGTCATCATCGAACATGTTCTAATCCAAATGGTCCCTACTTTGGTTTATCCTCCGGCTAGAAAATACAATCTGAATTTGGGTTCCGTTCAAGTATTTGATATTGAGTTCCTCTATCTCCCACACACTTAAGAGCATGTTTGGTAACATGCGAGGAATCCATAGATCTGATGATTCTTCACTACCACTAGAACAAGGATTCCTCGCTGGAGATTTGTATAGTTGAGAATTTAACATTGATGTTGGTCTGTATTGATGCATATAGTTAAGAAAAATAGGGTTGGGGGTGCAAATCCACATAAGTGAGGATTTTCAAATCTCATGGGGGGTGGTTAGATCTAAACATTCTAACAAATAAAGATTTCGATTTGTCCAAATCCTCAGGAATTTACAATTGCCAAACATGGATTTACCACAACATGAGGGAAACTGAGAATTTTTTCCCTAAAAGTTTGGTTGCCAAACATGACCTAAGTGTGAGTGGGATGTCTAAAACTCCATCATGGAGGCCATCGAATGATAATCTAGACATTTTCAGATCAATGTCATTCCCTCAAGTAAGATATCCTCAAATTTCATTTTAGTAAGAGTTGGTTCCACAGTAAGATTGAGCACATGAGTGATAACGTAATTAGCATAAGTTTATATATTATTAATCATTTGCCCTATCTTATTACAAGTCATATGCTCAATGTAACGGTGAGAGATTGAAGTGCACCTTAAGGATATGTCACTTGGGGGAGTAGTGTTCATCTTGAATGGTCTAAATTACGGCCCCCACAGTGAAGTTCAAATCATCCTACTCACCGGAAGTTTGTGGGAGACCCAACACGGGATTCAGACTCCAGATATTTTGGAGCGACCATCGCTGTATGCAATATTACGAAAGAGGGAATTGAATCGTCAGAATTTTTATTGTGGGGCCCACTTGTCCCTAAGCTTGAAGTGGTGCTAAAATGTCACTTTCTCATGGTGATATTAGTTGGTTTCTTGAACCCGACTGATGCATTTTGATCCAAGTGATAAACGGGATGCACAGGGGAATTTGGCTTGAACTTGCAACTTAGGAATCGTAAGGTAATATTAGCAAAGTAAGGCCGTCTATAGTTGGTTCGAAAAGGAAATGAAAATGACTTAGTGTTAGACCCCGACCCAGACCAATTCGATTAGTGTTCGATTAGTGTGTGTTTAGTCCTAAGTGGGTTTAGTTGTTGTTGGGTTAGAAATAATTAGTTAGTCCTCGATATAGCTTTGGGAATTTTGAGAACGTTTAGTGTTAGTCAGACATGCTCAGGAAGGCCTGAGTCTACGTGCAAGCTTGGGAGGATCGTGTTGGTTTTCCGTTTTTAATTGTGATTTTGATTTCATTTGAATGGGTTTTCTATTTGTGACAACTTTCGTTTTCAGCCCATTCATGTTTAAAGCCCAAAAACCCAAGTTTTGGCCCAAAAAGGGTAAAGTTGTCTTTTATACACAAATCTGGACACAAATTTCGAGATCTCAAAACCATGTCAAAAATATACTTTTTGGAAACTAGATATTTCGAGGATCGTTTTATCCTTCTTCGTCGAGTTCATTCGAGGCCCGCATAATCATGTTTTCGTCAATGCAAGGATTAGATTCATTGGGCCCCATTGGCATTACTTAAGCTTTATCTTCATCTCTTTTCATTCACTTTCCCAAATCCTGCAACTTTCTTAACTTAGGGTTGAAAACCCCTTTTTCCTTTCCACTTTATTCCCCTTGCATGCTCTAGCTAGAGATCTCCAAATAGAATTCCAAGACCATCATCTTCTACCTCTCATCTCAAGCTCTCTATTGATGTCATTTTCTTGAAAGTTATAAGTGAGCAAGTTCTCCATTGTCTTCATTTCTTTTTGTTTGGGCATTTCTAGGTAAGAGCTTCAACCCATATTTTTCATGGAGTCTTTTAGTTCCTTAAAAATCTTGTTTTTCATGTTTACAAACCCTTTTGTGAAAATGGGTTCCATGTTTTCATTTTTGTGGAGTTTTGAATGGTTTTCCATGGGATTCTTGTAGTGTTGGCTTAGCTTTTGAGTAAGAGTGCTTGAAGAGGATTGTTTAGCATTTGGGCAAAGGCAAGTAATCTCTATAGGCTCAATGTTGCATGTGTACTTTAGATTACTTTATTTTTCTAGAAATTTTGTACATGTTTTTGATGTTAAATGGATTGATCTTTTGTTGATTTTAATGGTGGTTGAATGGTGATGTTTATGAGCATGTTTGGAGGCTCATCTTTGTGTATCAATGTTGTTTGAAGGCTGGGAGTAGGCAATGGATGGGTTGGAAGAGGACAGGAACAACCAGATTTTGGCCTCAGAAGTCCGCACTGCCCGTTCTAGCGCGTATCTGCCCGCTCTAGCGCGTGTGCTTGCTGTTTGGGCGTGCTGGACTGTCCGCTCGAGCGCGTGTTGGCCCGCTCGAGCGGATGGGCCCATTGGGCCCAACAGTGCGAACTTCAAATGGCCATAACTTTTTAACCGTACGTCCGCTTTTGGAGTTCCACATACCGTTGGAAAGCTCTTGAAGTGTAGAATCTAATGGTATACTTATCTTAGTGATCAAAGATTGAAAAGTGAGGTGGATGTTTGAATCAATGAAAACCAGTATTTGATTAGGAGTTTTTAGCCTGATATTGTGCACTCGAAGCCTGAGATGTCTTTGAACTTCCGGGGCACCAATTCTCTTTTAAATTCCAACGCTTGGGCTTCATTTACACAAAGATCAACCAAAGGTCCTTACGTGTGCTTGTTAGACTTTATATTCGTATTTTGGTTTTTGATACAAAGAATATCATTGTGTACTCGTTTTGAAGTTTAAGTACAAGCTTGTTTTGAAGATTTGTTTCAAGAAAAAGGGGATCACTTCCTAAGCGTGTTATGCATATTAATTATGCCTTTTGATAGTCGTGTTTGTTGTGTTTTAATAAGTGATTTTCCCCCTTTTTATCTCGACATGTTTAGATCGTGTTTCGCGTGTTTTGTGCATTCATGAATTTAAGTGAACACCACTGAGCTTGGACTGCCCTTTTAGTTTGATCCACTGTCTGGGGGTCCTTAAACATGTGGGCTGTCTGCAGACTGGTCGTGTATTTATTACACATCGTGCGTGTCTGGTTCCGCGGCCGGAAATTCCCGTCTTTGTGGGAAATCGTGTCGTGATTATATTATGTATATCGTGCTTGTCGTGCGTGCTTGCTCTTTTCATTATATAAATGATAGAGAAAGGATGGGCTCTTGTGGATTGTAACTATTCATGATATTATATGTACTCATGCTAGTTTGTTTTAGTATCTCAGTTTTGTTATGTATTCTCGAAAAATGTATCACAGTTATTGCATTATTTCAAATCAAGGATTTGTTATATGTTTTCTTAAATCGTTATTGTTTCATGCTCATGCCTAAATTGATTACCTGCCAAACCGTTGTGTTTGACCCTTGTTTGTTGGTGCCTAGGTGCGGGAGACGCTACCTTTGAGGAGGAGCGTCAGGAGGAGGCTTGTGAGCCAACCCCTGTGAGAGAGTGGCAGCCCGACGATGTCATCTAGACGTCGGGTTGGTTCCTTGAGTCTCGTCACCTTTTTGTCATGGGGTTTCTTTTGTTATTTTGAGAAGTGTATTGGCCCTGTTGGCCTCTTATGGGATGTAACTAAAACTTAACTTACTTTCTTGTTAGTCTCATAACTTGAATTAATGGGAATGCCATTTTAACTTCTTCCTTTGATACTATGTCTCGTTATTATTTCGTCAAGGCACCTAAAGATTTATTGGTGCTTATCGTGAATGTGTTTTGCTACACGCTTCCGCATACTTGATCGTGTAAGTCAGATTCCGCGTGTCTTTGGGAATCCTCACCGGGGGAACCTGTGGGAAAGTATATCTCCAATGTACAGAACGTCGCGGGCCCGGGGTCCCGTTCCAGGGTCGCGATAGGACTGGTATCAGAGCGGGACATGTTTCAGGCACTTAAAAGAAACTAGAACGGTCTTAGGAACGTGGCGAGGATTCGTGAGTTCGATAGATTCGTTGGTATAGGACCTTAGAAACCCTTATACCATGATTATTGTGTACTAACTCTTGTTTTACATCACTATGCCTCCAAAAAAAGCTCCAAACCATAACATTCAGATTCCAAGGACCACAGGCAGAATTGATATTTCAGGGGAACAAGAGGAAAACTCAGGCTGGGTTTATTTCGGTATTGAAGGCAAGCAGATTAGTGCAGAGTGGATGTCAGGCATTTATTGTGTTTATCACGGAGGATAAACAGTCCCAAGGGGTGGAGGATATCCCCATTGTGTGTGAATTTTCGGATGTTTTTCCAGAAGAAATCCCGGGTTTATCACCAATTAGAGAAGTTGAGTTCACAGTTGAGCTCCTTCCAGGGACAGCTCCGATCTCGATTGCACCATACAAGATGGCTCCAGCAGAAATGGGTGAGCTAAAGCTCAAATCACAGGATTTGTTGAGCAAATGTTTTATTAGGCCAAGTGTTTCACCGTGGGGAGCACCGGTGTTATTTGTGAAAAAGAAGGATGGAAGTTTGAGAATGTGCATCGACTACAGGAAGTTGAACCATGTGACCGTGAAGAACAAGTATCCATTGCCAAGGATAGACAAATTATTTGACCAATTGCAAGGAGCAGCCTACTTTTCCAAGATAGACTTGAGGTCAGGGTACCATCAGTTGAGAGTTAGAGACTCGGATGTTCAGAAGATAGCCTTCAGAACAAGATATGGGCACTATGAATTCTTAGTGATGCCATTTGGTTTGACTAATGCACCCGCAGTCTTTATGGCTCTAATGAACAAGGTCTTTGCACCCTATTTGGATCACTCTACAGTAGTATTCATTGATGATGTCCTTGTGTATTCTAAGAGTAAGAAGGAGCATGAAGAACATTTGAGGACAGCGTTGCAGCTTTTGAGGGACAACCAGCTTTATGCAAAACTCAGTAAGTGCGAATTCTGGCTAGAGCAAGTTGCTTTTCTAGGCCACATCATCTCCAGAGAAGGTTTAGCAGTTGACCCCGCCAAGATAGAAGCAGTTGTTAGTTGGGTGAGGCCCAGCAGTGTGACAGAAATTAGAAGCTTTTTGGGGTTAGCAGGATATTACAGAAGATTTGTCCAAGGTTTTTCGTCCATTGCAGCCCTGTTGACAAAATTGACCTGAAAGAATGTTCCATTTGTTTGGACTGAACAGTGTGAAACAAGTTTTCAAGAGTTGAAGGGAAGGTTAACCACAACCCCAATCCTCACGTTACCCTCGAATAACGGTGGATTCATTGTTTATACAGATGCTTCGAATGTGGGACTGGGTTGTGTATTGATGCAGGATGGCAAGGTGATTGCCTATGGCTCGAGACAGTTGAAGGACCATGAGAAGAACTATGCAACTCATGACTTGGAGTTGGCAGCAGTTGTTTTCGCATTGAAGATGTGGAGACACTATCTCTATGGAGAGAAGTTTGAAGTCCATTCAGATCACAGAAGTTTACAATATTTGTTCTCGCAGAAGGATTTGAATATGAGGCAGAGAAGGTGGATGGAGTATATCAAAGATTATGACTTTCCCATCAAGTACCATCCAGGCAAAGTGAATGTGGTAGCAGATGCTTTGAGCAGAAAATCAGTGGTTATGGCCAATTTGAGAGGAATGGGTGTCTTACAGCAGTTTGAAGAGTTGGGTGCAGAGGTGCAAACCCTGAAATTGGGTGCGATGTTAGCAAATATGACAGTATCAGAACCTACCTTCATTTAGAAGATCAAGGAAAATCAGTTGCAAGACCCAGACTTGGCTAAGATAGTGGAACATATAGCAGAACGTCCAGATTTCAAGATGGTGAATGGGATATTGTATTTTCGTGACCGGTTGTGTGTGCCAAATGTGGATGACTTGAAGAGTGAAATAATGAACGAAGCTCATAGCACGAGATATCCTATGCATCCGGGTAGCACGAAGATGTACCACAATTTGAAGAATAGATTTTGGTGGAACAACATGAAGAGAGAGATAGCAGCTTTTGTGTATCGTTGTCTAACTTGTCAGTTGATTAAGGCAGAGCATCAGAAGCCCCCAGGTTTGTTACAACCATTAGAGATTCCGGAGTGGAAATGGGAGCACATCACCATGGATTTCGTCTCCGGTTTGCCTAATACCAAGAAGGGAAATAATGCAATTTGGATTATTGTAGATCGTCTGACAAAGTTTGCTCACTTCATTCCGATGAAGACAAGGAACATGATGCACATGGCACCACTTGCGAAGTTATTTGTTGATGAGATTGTTAGTAAACATGGTCAACCCATCTCCATTACTTCAGACAGAGACAGTAGGTTTGTTTCAAAGTTTTGAAAAACTCCTCATGAGTCGATGGGTACCAAACTCCAGTTCAGTGCAGCTTATCATCCTCAGACAGATGGTCAGTCAAAAAGGACGATATAGACTCTCGAAGACATGTTGCGTGCTTGTGTATTAGATTTCAAGATTCAGTGGGATGAGTGCTTACCTCTTTGTGAATTTGCTTATAACAATAGTTACCACTCGAGCATCGGTATGACACCTTTCGAAGCACTTTATGGTAGAAGATGCAGAACTCCGGTTTGCTGGGAAGAAGTCGGCGAACGTAGTTTTCATGGACCGACGATAGTTGGAGAGACAAGTGACAAGGTCAAGCTGATTCAGAAAAGTTTGAAGATCGCCCGAAGTAGGCAGAAGAGTTATGCAGATACTCGCCGAAGAGAATTGCAGTTTCAGGTGGGTGGCAAAGTGTTCTTAAAGATCTCACCAATTAGAGGGACTTTGAGATTCGGACAGAAGGGCAAATTGTCCAGAAGGTTTATTGGTCCATATGAAATTTTGAGCAAGATTGGGGACGTCGCTTATAGACTTGCGTTACCGCCGGAGCTCTCCGGAGTGCACATTGTATTTCATGTCTCCATGCTCAAGAAATATGTTTCTAGTCCTTCACATATACTACAGCACGAACCTTTGGAAATTCGAGAAGATGCCTCGTATGTGGAAAGGCCGATCAAGATCATTGATACCAAAGAGCAAGAATTGAGAAATCGGACAATTCATTGGGTCAAGGTACTTTGGGAAAATCACGAGCCAGAAGAAGCCACCTGGGAATTGAGAGAGCAAGTGCAGAGGAAGTATCCACAGCTTTTACTAGAGGTAAATGTTTGTTTTATTTGGTGGACCAAATATCCTAAGGGGTGGAGGATGTTAGACCCCGACCTAGACCAATTCAATTAGTGTGTGTTTAGTCCTAAGTGGGTTTAGTTGTTGTTGGGTTAGAAATAATTAGTTAGTCCTCGATATAACTTTGGGAATTTTGAGAACGTTTAGTGTTAGTCAGACATGCTCAGGAAGGCCTGAGTCTACGTGCAAGCTTGGGAGGATCGTGTTGGTTTACAATTTTTAATTGTGATTTTGATTTCATTTTAATGGGTTTTCTATTTGTGACAACTTTCGTTTTCAGCCCATTCATGTTTAAAGCCCAAAAACCCAAGTTTTGGCCCAAAAAGGGTAAAGTTGTCTTTTATACACAAATCTGGACACAAATTTCGAGATCTCAAAACCATGTCAAAAATATACTTTTTGGAAACTAGATATTTCGAGGATCGTTTTATCCTTCTTCGTCGAGTTCATTCGAGGCCCGCATAATCATGTTTTTGTCAATGCAAGAATTAGATTCATTGGGCCCCATTGGCATTACTTAAGCTTTATCTTCATCTCTTTTTATTCACTTTCCCAAATCCTGCAACTTTCTTAACTTAGGGTTGAAAACCCCTTTTTCCTTTCCACTTTATTCCCCTTGCATGCTCTAGCTAGAGATCTCCAAATAGAATTTCAAGACCATCATCTTCTTCCTCTCATCTCAAGCTCTCTATTGATGTCCTTTTCTTGAAAGTTATAAGTGAGCAAGTTCTCCATTGTCTTCATTTCTTTTTGTTTGGGCATTTCCAGGTAAGAGCTTCAACCTATATTTTTCATGGAGTCTTTTAGTTCCTTAAAAATCTTGTTTTTCATGTTTACAAACCCTTTTGTGAAAATGGGTTCCATGTTTTCATTTTTGTGGAGTTTTGAATGGTTTTCCATGGGATTCTTGTAGTGTTGGCTTAGCTTTTGAGTAAGAGTGCTTGAAGAGGATTGTTTAGCATTTGGGCAAAGGCAAGTAATCTCTATAGGCTCAATGTTGCATGTGTACTTTAGATTACTTTATTTTTCTAGAAATTTTGTACATGTTTTTGATGTTAAATGGATTGATCTTTTGTTGATTTTAATGGTGGTTGAATGGTGATGTTTATGAGCATGTTTGGAGGCTCATCTTTGTGTATCAATGTTGTTTGAAGGCTGGGAGTAGGCAATGGATGGGTTGGAAGAGGACAGGAACAACCAGATTTTGGCCTCAGAAGTCCGCACTGCCCGCTCTAGCGCGTATCTGCCCGCTCTAGCGCGTGTGCTTGCTGTTTGGGCGTGCTGGACTGTCCGCTCGAGCGCGTGTTGGCCCGCTCGAGCGGATGGGCCCATTGGGCCCAACAGTGAGAACTTCAAATGGACATAACTTTTTAACCGTACGTCCGCTTTTGGAGTTCCACATACCGTTGGGAAGCTCTTGAAGTGTAGAATCCAATGGTATACTTATCTTTGTGATCAAAGATTAAAAAGTGAGGTGGATGTTTGAATCAATGAAAACCAGTATTTGATTAGGAGTTTTTAGCCTGATATTGTGCACTCGAAGCCTGAGATGTCTTTGAACTTCCGGGGCACCAATTCTCTTTTAAATCCCAACGCTTGGGCTTCATTTACACAAAGATCAACCAAAGGTCCTTACGTGTGCTTGTTAGACTTTATATTCGTATTTTGGTTTTTGATACAAAGAATATCATTGTGTACGCGTTTTGAAGTTTAAGTACAAGCTTGTTTTGAAGATTTGTTTCAAGAAAAAGGGGATCACTTCCTAAGCGTGTTATGCATATTAATTATGCCTTCTGCTAGTCGTGTTTGTTGTGTTTTGATAAGTGATTTTCCCCCTTTTTATCTCGACATGTTTAGATCGTGTTTCGCGTGTTTTGTGCATTCATGAATTTAAGTGAACACCACTGAGCTTGGACTGCCCTTTTAGTTTGATCCACTGTCTGGGGGTCCTTAAACATGTGGGCTGTCTGCAGACTGGTCGTGTATTTATTACACATCGTGCGTGTCCGGTTCCGCGGCCGGAAATTCTCGTCTTTGTGGGAAATCGTGTTGTGATTATATTATGTATATCGTGCTTGTCGTGCGTGCTTGCTCTTTTCATTATATAAATGATAGAGAAAGGATGAGCTCTTGTGGATTGTAACTATTCATGATATTATATGTACTCATGCTAGTTTGTTTTAGTATCTCAGTTTTGTTATGCATTCTCGAAAAATGTATCTCAGTCATTGCATTATTTCAAATCAAGGATTTGTTATATGTTTTCTTAAATCGTTATTGTTTCATGCTCATGCCTAAATTGATTACCTGCCAAACCGTTGTGTTTGACCCTTGTTTGTTGGTGCCCAGGTGCGGGAGACGTTGCCTTTGAGGAGGAGCGTCAGGAGGAGGCTTGTGAGCCAACCCCTGTGAGAGAGTGGCAGCCCGACGATGTCATCTAGACGTCGGGCGGGTTCCTTGAGTCTCGTCACCTTTTTGTCATGGGGTTTCTTTTGTTATTTTGAGAAGTGTATTGGCCCTGTTGGCCTCTTATGGGATGTAACTAAAACTTAACTTACTTTCTTGTTAGTCTCATAACTTGAATTAATGGGAATGCCATTTTAACTTCTTCCTTTGATACTATGTCTCGTTATTATTTCGTCAAGGCACCTAAAGATTTATTGGTGCTTATCGTGAATGTGTTTTGCTACACACTTCCGCATACTTGATCGTGTGAGTCAGATTCCGCGTGTCTTTGGGAATCCTCACCGCGGGAACCTGTGGGAAAGTATATCTCCAATGTACAGAACAACGTCGCGGGCCCGGGGTCCCGTTCCGGGGTCGCGACACTTAGAATCAATTTGTCAAATTTCTTTTCAATTTATTTCTTTAAGTCCCCATGATCATTAAGAGAGGCTCATCACATTTTTTGATATTTTTCCCCTATTTTTTTCTTGATCATGTTTGTTTAACTTCATATTTCTAATAACTATTTGAATTGTTTTCTCATGTAATGATTCGATACTAGCTTGAGCAAAATTTAAAATGAGAAAAAAAAAACCCAAGTGGTCAGTTTGAAAATTAGAAAAACATTCCCTTAATTTGCGTTTTAATGAAGGCATGGAAGGAATCATTTAAAAATAGTGGAGATTCTCACTTAAAAAAAATATTTAAAAAGATGAGAAGGCTTAGTGGCCCCACTGTTAGATTGTTTACTTACACAAATTATCTAATGTCAGTGTTATACATCTATTTGGACACCATTTCTAAAATTTGATAAAAAAAATAAATGGCATAGGATGCATTCTTATATAGGTATTTTGGGAAATTTTACATCAATTGTACTTGGGCCCACCATTAGATTCTGAAAGTCCTTGGGATCCTAACCCTAGAGGGGGGTGAATAGGGTGAGCTACAATTATGACCAATTTAAATCAAATTTAATTTCTTAACAAAAACTAGTCACATGTGATGATATTAACCAAACAAGATGTGGAAGCTAATAAATGAATCACCACAAGCAAGCACCACACCACCAAGATTTATAGTGGTTCGGCCTCAATGCCTACGTCCACTACCGGCTTGTGATCCAATCACCCTACCGGATTTCCACTATTTATGCTTTTTACTAGGCTAAGCAATAACCCTTACAATGTTGTTTTTCTAGGCTAAACAACAACCTCTCAATGTGCTTTTCTAGGCTAAGCAATAACCTTTACAAGATGCTTTTCTTAGGCTAAGCAATAACCTTTACACAATGCTTTTCTTAGGCTAAGCAATAACCTTTACAAATAAAGATTTCTCTAAGATGGTGTCTTCACAAAAGAACACTCCAAGAGATACAATTTAAGCACAATGTATTTGCCTCTAAAATAGGCGGATATGAAAGTTTAAAACAAACTCACACAAACACTATATGAATGCAAAGATGAATGCTCATGATGTGTGTGTGTGATAACTTCAATCAAGTTTTAAAAAGAAGGCTTATTCAAATGTATGCTCAAGGCATTTCAAAGTTTAAGGCACATAAAAGATTTGATTGAAGTTTAATGCAAATCACATGTATAAAAAAAAAAACTTGTTAATGATATGAAAATCAAAGAATCACAAGTTGTATGAAAATGACTAACTTAGAACATGTGATGCATGTGCAATGTTGTTTTCAAAACCAAATTAATTTTACTAATGTTTAAATGAATGAAAACAACAAGTTATGTTTCAACCAAGAAAATGAATCATGCTATATAAAGGAAATCAAAGATTTAGGCTAAGCATGATTAAGAAGATTTAAAAACAACTTGGATGAAAACAAAGTGAGGAATCCTATCTTAATTACATCAAAGATTAAGAGAAGAAAGGATTCATCACATCATAGTTAACATGCACAAAATCAATTACCAATAACTTAAACAAAGCATGTAAACTATGTTTTAGAAAGGTAGAGCTTACTTGGTGGTTTAACTCATTAATCCAAGCTTTAGCTCTCCTAATGACCCTCTAGCCTTTCCAACTTCATCCCCTTTCTTTGGCTCCAAAATGGTCTCAAAGGTTCATGTGTCAAGCCTTGAAAAAGGTTGGAAATGAATGGACTTTATAGCCAAAAAGTGCCCAACGGCTAGTCCTCGGTCGACCTGCAAAGAGGCCTCGGTCGACCATGAACACACAACGGTCAAATTTCTGACCGTTGGAGCACTTTGGCCCTGACGGCTTGCAGTGTTCCCGGTCGACCGGGACCTCTGCGCCGGTCGACCGGCGACACTGCCAGGCCACTCCCCTTTTGCAAAAATTCCAACTTTTGCACATTTGAAGGTATTTCTTTGGGAGGATTTTTGGGCCACTAAATCAAGCTTGGTAACATGTTTTAGATCAATCTAAGATGTTTAAAAACATGAAACACAAAGAGCCTAAAATGATTTGAAACTTTAAAACCAAAGGCTAGCTTGATTTCTAAAAACTCTTTTCAAATGAAAATGCATACAAAGATGATTCTGAAAGTGATGAATGTATGCAAAACACAAACCTAAATTCTCAATATGATTTCTCAAAAGTAATGCACAAAGAATTAGGTTTTCAAAAGAGTTTGGATTCTAAAATCAATGCATCCAAGTTAAAAACCAAAACATGCATAAAACAAAACTTTTACACATCTTAAAAGCAATGCATGTATAGAATCAAGATTTCAAGATATTTTAAATCAATGCAAGAGTGTAAATTCAAATGATATGAATATGTTAATGCATCCATCAAATTGCAAATACAAAATTCCTAACAGATTCTTCTTTTTGGATTAATTACAAATGGAATTAGATGAAGAAGAATGAGAAAATACTTACTAGAAAACAAATTGCGAGGCCCCCAACCCGGATTATTGTTGCTATTCGAGTTAGGGGGCGCAAATTAAGATTAATTAATGGGATCAAGTGCAATTCTTTCTTAGGATCCGCATGAGTGAGGATTTAGAAATTTCCATCACTAATGTAAGTATTTCACAGACGCTTACATGACCTTATGACCCAAAGTCCATGGCCCTCCGATTCTGTGTCACAACACAAATGTTTAAGCATACGCTTTTAATGAAGTGATACATCGTCAAACTGGAATAAACCATAAACATAAAAATATATACGGCAAGGCAGTAACCAGGATATTTTATTACCTAATCATGTTAAAGTTACAATATAAAAATACATTAATTACGACAAAAAGGAAAATGGCCAACAAAGATTAGTGCATCTGAAATCGTCCTAAGCACAAGTCTCACCCTAAGCTATGCGGCTCCACAACAGCCTCCGTAAACTCTTCCTTAGAAGCCAGGGGAGAACCTACAGTACCAAGGTTAGCAAGGTCAGGCACAGTGACCTAACTAGTGTCTAAAAATGAATAATATAACATGTTTGTTGTAAATGTGAGTATAAAGATAGGTAGATTATAACATAATGCCATATGAAGTCTATTACTAGGCAAGTGATGCATGAGTAGGATAACTAAGCATAAATACATAGAGTCAATATAAAATAAATCTAGACATCAGGTACATTCTAGCAAAATGACAGCCACATGAAGCAACATTCTATCAATTGCACGGTTGTAATCAAGAAGAGAGCCAAGCAAGAAAATGTAGTTGTGTGAACATATAAATATACTAAGTCAATATAGCTGGTGCAAATCAAGTTATAATAATTGAAAGTGTAAGACCCTAACCCCTAATTATTGCATTTAGTATTAATTAATTATGTTGTTAGTTTACTAAGTGGGTTAAAAAGCTAATTAGATTATTTGGAGGATTAGAATCGATCTTGAATAGCTCTGGGGAATTTTGAGAGCCTTTGAACATAGTTTGATGCCCTTAATTAGGGTCCTAATTGTAATTTTGAAAAAATTCGAGGGGTTTTTGTAAGTTCTAGAAAAAAACTTTTTTTGAGATCTTTAGATTGAGGACATCATTCCAAGTAACTTGTGTACTCAACTCGTAGCGCTCGAAGCACTGAAATCCTTCTTTTCACAATTTCTTCATAAGTAAGGGCATAATCGTCATTTTTCTAAAAGTTGAGTTTCTCCCTGGATCCTCGAAATGTGTCCTTCTTGGACTCGTTAGGAAGTAGATTTAATTTCAAGTAAGTTTTGTTCTTTTAAGTTTTTCCATCCAAAGTCCCGAAGTTAGTGTTCCAGAATAAAGTTCCAGTTTAAGTCCCACAAATACCCCCTTCATAAAGCTCCACTCTCTCTCATGTGTTCTATTCTCTTCTCTCTTGTCTATGCAAAAACCCATCTAAAAGCTCTCGCTTCTCTTTTTCCTTGCCTTCCTCCTCCTTTGAATCAAAGGGAGATTGTTGTCGCCTGCAAAATCGAGACCACCACTCTCACCAAGCACTTCTTGACGACGCCATTTTGTGTGTTTTCATTGTTGGCCGCCCCTTCCACCACCATTTTCATCTCTATTGGAATCCCTATAGGTTAGCAACCCATTCCGACTTCTAGACCAGGAAAATGCAAGCCCTAAAGTCCCCAAATCCAGACATGGAAGGGTTTGTTCCATGTCATTCCTAGTTTCAAATTCTCGGGTGGTTTTGTGTTGGATTTTTGGATTGGGAGCTTATAGCAAATCCCATTGGGCTTATAAGACCAAAGGCAAGTGTTCAATATGAATTTCATTACATGCATTGATTTTATGATTCCTTTACTTGATTCAAATTTTTGCTAGAAGCCCCATGCTTAAGCTCAAGTAATTAATTAATTTTGTAAATTGATTTGTGTGACCCAATTAATGAGATTTAGATGGTAGAATGAAGCCCTCAAATGTGTGTACAAGGATCCTCAGAGATTGACTTGAGGTGGGGGGACCACATATTCTCTTGTAGGTCTTAAGTAACCCAATTCCATTATACCTGACCCACCCTAAAATCAGACCACATTTCAATATGCTAGAGTTGGCCCCAAAATGGGTAGAAAAAAGGTTTGACCGATGAGTCAATCCAACCAACTGATTATACCATGAGTCTTGTCAAGTCCATTATACCTGACCCACCCTAAGCCACAAGACTGACTCAACTACAACATTTTCGACTCCTTGATATGATTCTGGATTAGCTAAGGATATGAGTTTCGCCGATGGGTCTATATTTCCTAAAAAATATGGTTTGGACCCATAGTAATTCCCATCTATCCTCCAGCGAGTCCATAACCACAAAAGGATGTCAATATCCCTCAAATAGAGGTCCCTTGAGTTCATTTATGTTTATAGTGTTGAATATATAACAAGTAATGCATGATAGTATAATCTACCAAATCTAAAAGCAAGGTGCCCATTCACATGTAGGTACAAGGTGATTCATCTCTATGTAGCGATGGGGTCCTAATTATCTGTAGCATATTATTGTCATGGCACTGTGATGGTGTTTGACAACTAGGTCCCATGCTTGCTTTACCCACAACATAACATTGCACCCCACATGCTTTCAGACAACAATAACTATAGTTAATTCACTTACTCTAGGTCGTACTTATCATTCCTGGTGGATCCGAGGGTTTATGTTCACATCCTAACTTAAGTACAATACCTACCAGTGATAAACCACAATGGTACATAGGTCAAGCTCTACGATGAGCTCTTTGGGGATACCCAAAAATGTTTTTGAAACTTTCTTCTATTGTCTATGGTACATTCGTAAAAGATCGAGGTTTTGGTCCACTAAGGGTCATGGAGAAAGGCCCACAACATAGGATTCCAAGGTCAAGTACAAAAAACATGGGGAATAAAGGTTCTATAGTTCAGTCTGCGGTTTGTCATGCCAGACCACCGAGTGTTTTGCAGCAAGCGTCTCAACAAACCGAACTGTTGACCGGCCAATTTCATCGCTCGGCAGCTTATCAGGCCGACTGGCTTTGGAGCGAACCATCAAAAGACCCCTGAACTGTGCAAATTCCGAGATTCTTCATCTTAGCTTCATTTCTAAGGTCCTAGGCATGTTTCTAAGGCCAAGAGAGTACATTTTCAAGTCTCCCCCTTTTGTATTTCATGGTTTAACATGCAATTGAACATAGAAAAATACTCTAGCATGAATAATACCCAAAATCGAATTACCAATCATGCATGAAATCGAAATCATGGATTGTCACTTGCATTAAACCTTTAAAACCACTTAAAGTAAGCTCTGAAACACGTGCTATTGCCCAGATCCCTCTTTTCCAAAAAAATCTCCAAAATCGAGCTAGAGATGCTGCAAAAATTAGAAAACGAGGGAGGAGTTGGTCAATCATCATGCATGTTGAGATCTAGGATGAAAATGGAGTCTATAACATGAATCCAAGAGATGGAAACAAGATCTCACCTATAAATGCCCTAGCGAAGAAGAGATGGTTGCCAATGGGGGTTGCCGAACACGAAATGGGGAGAGAATTGGTTCGCCAAGATTGTGGAGAGATGGGGAAGATTTCTCATGGGTTGAAGCTCTGACTTGGTGGAGAAATGGAGGAGAAGAAGTGGGGAACATCTTCTATTTTGGAGAAGCAATGAAAATGGGAAAGAAGAATAAGAAGAAGACAGTGGCTGCCCTTTTTATATACATTTCAAGAATTTAGAAAATGGAGTCTACGTCCCTGTAGCTTAAGTGAAAAGAATGCAGAAAAGGAAAGGTTTTGGGGCATCGAATGGGCTCGAGCCAAGAACGAAAGTTTCTCCAAATTAAATCTATTTTCCAACGAGCTAAGAGTAAGATATTTCGATGTTCCGAGGAAAAACTCAAATTTACAAAAATGACAATTATGGCTTAGTCAACATGAAATTGCAAAACGAAGGGTTTCTTGGCATTGAATGGCTATGAGTTGAACATGAAGGTTACTCAAAATAATCTACGCTATGTATTGAGCCAAGATTTCAAAAGATTAAGCCAAAGAAAAACACACTAGGAGGACAGCCGGCCAACCATGGAAGTTAAAGCATGGGTTAAAGCTCAAAGAAGGTCAAGCACATGGTCAAAAAGATCTCCTCAAACTCAAGAATAATGGAGGTTAAAATCAAAGAAACACGTCAAGATTCAGCGTTTGTCCCAAACCATCGACTGCACAGATTGTTTCAAACAACCGGCCAAGTAAAAAGAAGGATAGCCGAGTGCAGCGGCCCAAACCGCCAGTGAAGACCACTTCAAACAGCTAACCGATGGTTTTTCGAACGTTGAGGTAGTTTTACTGACTACTGACTGTTTTAACTAATTCAAACCGCTGGTTGCCTTTCTCCAATACGGCCAGCAGTCCGTGACAATGGATGCTTTTGGCGCTTATTTCAAACCTCACTTTCTCCACTTCCTCCAACCGCCTCCACTCTCTGAGAAAGCGGTAAAAAGGGGTCCCTGGGCAACACTTAAGGATCATCAAGCTTCCATACTTCACTTGCAACTCTGCAGAAACTTTGGTGACTTCTATTCACGAGTAAACTTTGCCAAGCCTCCTCTAACAACCTCAAATTCCAAAGATTAGGTACTTAGCCTTTTGGGAATGCGACCAAAGAATTCATTTAGTACCTGAAACTATGTCAAATACCCTAACTAACCCAACATCCATCTTTGTCTAGGACTTTCTTTGTTTTCTTCACTTATGGAGTGATGAAGTCCTTGGCCTTGTTGTGTTCATCATTCCGGCTTACCATACAACGGTCCCAGAATGACACAACCTTAGACTCTCTACTGGCGCAAAAACCAACAACTACCTTGAAATTCACACTTTGCACCCTCGGAAAAATGAGTGATGGATTACAAAGACTTCCTAAAGGACATCACAAACCCTTCCATCCTCACACCCCGAGTTTGGCAGTCTTTTGAAGAAGCTGTTGATGTTTTGCTAGAAAATTCTGAAGGAAAAAAAGAGGCGGTAGAGAAACTGCAACAAACAGCTGGCCAGATAAAAGCGTTACAGCAAGCCGCTTGTTAAGCAAAATCCCGGCCTATGGTCTCTTATGTTTCCTATTTTTTCTACAATTTTTGTATTTCCCATGTGTTTTTATTTGACACTTGGCCTTCGAAGCCGGACGAGAGTTGTAAAGAAAAAAAAAGTGTAAACGACTTGCACCCGTGAGGCCGGAATGTGAACCCACATAAAAATAAAATACGGAAAAGGAATGAATGCTCATTTTTTTTACTTCCATCCAAGTTTCTCCTTTCTCGTGTTTTCTGTATGTTCTTCAAATTGTGATTTTGAAATTCATAATTTCCTGAGCAACATCTAAAAACTGTTAGTTTATATGGTCTCAATTCATTAGATAATATAATGAATTGATTTATATCTTTATTTATCAATATAATCATGCTTTCCTTTCATGAGATGAATGGTGTTTTATTACTTACTTGCACATAACCAATACGAATGACATGATGGTTAATGAGATCAACCAAAGTCCACAAGTATATTAAATATAATACATGTGTAAGGATGAGATCCACATATGAGAGACATGTGTATCAAATCTTATACTTAAATATCTTCACAATTAGTGATGATATTAGGCATCACATCTGATAAGGTTGCAGCACTTTGATCACTATGAGATAGTGTGATTTGTCTCGATCATCAGAATGTAAGATTCTGGATCATGATGCTGGTACATTGGATGTATTGAAGGACCATGAGAAGCACCTTATGAAACACTGTCTTTACTTTAAGGTCTGCTCTTATAATTCCCTAGCAATAGGTCATAATCATGAAACCTTCATGAACTCAAGTTTCTACCTATTCATTTGCTTTGAGTCACCAATGAGTGAGGCCAATTGTAGGTCAACACCTTGGTGTCTTGGGTACGTGGTAGTAGGACTGTGGGAACATTCAATGGTCAAGATGAAATCTATCATCATTATCCTCTTGTGCCAATTAATAGATTTATCATTGGTAAGTGTGCACTCATTCTAATTAAGAGTTAATTGGATAGGTACCGATAATCACTATAATTAATTGGGTCTCAAGGATAATAAGATATGGATCTAATTTGGTGGACAGATCCAATTGATCTATGAATATAGATGGAGGGGCCTACTTGTGGTCATAGGGAAGTTTATGGTTTTCTTTGTAATTTATTCTTAAGATTGGAGTTCCATTGCATTTATATAGTGGAGTTATTTGCAATTAACTGTGGGCCCGAATTGCACATGAAATGTGGGGGTCGCGGTGTCCCAGTTGGAGCCAGCTTTATATGAAATCCCTAGTGGTCCCCACGCTAGCCCAATTATTAAAAAGATACTAATTCTATTTGAACTCTAAAAGGAAAGGAATTAGAAAGTTACTATTTCTATTTGAAGTGAGACTTCTAATAGTGGTAATAGCAACTAACTAATTGTTAATGGAAGTGAGACTTCTAATAATAATTAGAAAGAAAGAAGTTACTAATCTTAATAGAAGTGGGACTTCTATTTTAATTAGTAAAGGAGGTTGCTCATGCTATAAAAAGGGAGTGGGTTGGACGTCCCCTATTACCCTAATCCCAAGTGTTGCACGCCCAACCCTACATTGTGCAAGTGTTGCACGTCCTCCTCTCCCTCTCCTAGTCCCCCTCCGGATTCCTTTAGAGCTTCTAGTTGGTTTATTTTGGAGATCCCACCCATCTCCTTGAGAAAAGAGATTTGATAAGGGATAGTGCGTGGAAGATGATTGGGTCTTAGAGATTCTAATTTGTTAGAAAGAAAGAGTTCTTCATCTGACAAGTTATCAATTTCTCCATTAGAGTACAACCGAGCTCCCAAGATAAAACCTACTCCTTGTATGTTGTAGATTTATTATGGATGCATGATGATGTTATTTTCTATCTTATAGATAGTTTTTCTATTGATCATGGTTGATGGGTTTGAGGATTGGATCCTGAACCTACTCCTTGTATGTTGTAGATTTATTATGGATGCATGATGATGTTATTTTCTATCTTAGAGATAGTTTTTCCACTGATCATGGTTGATGGGTTTGAGGATTGGATCCTTAATTGGGTTTAAAGCCTTATGGATAATTGATCCCTGCATCGGGGTCAAAAGTTTTTGAAATCTATCCACGATGCCCACCTATTTAGAACAAAAACACCCAAAATACCCTTATAAATAGTTGAATGGCAATTCTACTCCCTTTCTAAACTGGAACTCGACCCAATCGCAAATAAACTTGCTCAGAACTATACTAACATTAAAACCAACTTAATCACCACCTAAAAAATTAATTAACACTAATAACTATTAATTAGGATCGGGATCTTACATGGGGCATCCAGTGAAAGGCACTTGATCGCCCATCTTTAGAGTCGTTTCTGTGAAGGTTTTCAAACTCATGTTGCTTTTATTTGCACTTGATTTGATACATATCAAATCTGATTAATACCTTTTGAATATCTGATCCATTGTTGGGTTGTCTCAATTGCGATGACTCGTGATCAGCCAGCCATTCACTCTCTTTGAATTTCACAAGCTAGAAGATGATACTTTCGCAATGCTTACCTAAAAGGCTAAAATACCACCAAACTTTTCTTTGTACAGAAATATCAGTGTATATTTTCTTTTCTTTCTGCAATTTTCAATATATTGTGGATATTTGAATGGAACAGTAAGGATTGAGTCAACATTGCCAGCATCCCAAATTAACGTCGGGTACCAAATAAATCAAGCATGAAAAGTAGTAAACAAATGACACAAACTATATAAATTGGTCACAAACTGAACTGACCATGTCATCTCATAGGGAATTCGTGTCTTAAACTGGGACTTGGACCAAAACTGATTCAATGTGATAGGAATGATTCATTACAATGGTGCTGGCTACTAACAGAACAACTGCGATGATAGAATATTTATCCAAAAAAATAAAAAAAATAAAAACGTAATCATAAGCTAGAATGTCCTGTGTATAAGCTAGGGGTGTACAAAAAATTCATCGATCCGTAAATTTGATCTGATCCGATCCGTGGATTTTTATCCGACCGAAGGTAAACGGATTAGTGATGGGTTGAAAATTTTGTAATCCATTAGCAACAGATCGGTGGCGGATTTCACCCTCAATCTGCAGATTCAATTCGATCCGATCTGTTGACCTTAAATATAAATAAAAAAATATAAAGGGTCTAAATATAAATTTAGATGTCTAAATTTAAAATAAAAAAAATTTAAGGGGTCAAAATGTAATTTTTTTGCAACATGTTTGATATTTTTCTTTTAACATTAGATTGAACAGATTAATCTGATCTGATCCGATCCTCCACGGATTAGATCAGATCAGATTTTAATGGCCACGGATTGGTGACGGATTCCAAATCCGTCAATCCATAGGTAACGGATTGGTGACGGATTTGACTCAATCCGCACCAATCTGATCTGTGTACACCCCAGTATAAGCTATATTGCATGTATCATGCTTTAAGTGGTCCAACTTTCTGAGTCGATTGACCAATGCAAACTAGAGAAGTTTAATTTCAAAGCGATCAAGGTAGCAGCAATCATCCTAATGACAAATACATTAAAATCATTTGGAAGTAAAGTAATCATCATGAACTCAACATAGTAATAATAATAAGCTAGGAAATGAATACTTGTTCTTATTTATTAGATTTCAAAGATAAAACAAGCTAGCTAATCTGATTAGGTGCAATGCTCTCTCTACACAGAAGCTAAAAATTATATCTCTACACAGAAGCTAAAAAATATATACATTCACAATCAAGATCTCACAAGACTAGGAATAAATGGAAAACACGAGGTGTGAGGATCTCGGCTGAACATACAGTTATCTTTCTATTGTGAGATTAGAGGGTGGAATTAGGAATTGCTTCAGCGCAGTCAACATTTACAGAGCACATAATCACGTACTCTACCAAAAATATTCAAATCTTTAGTAACAACATTTGCTAACTGGGAAATTCCGAGCCATGATTATGCAAGAAAGGAAATTAGAAACAAAACATTGCAGAAATGAACACAATTATCATACATAAGAAGAAGCCAAAGCTGCTTCTTAATTCCCCAGCGCTGTTGAGGTATAAAATCAGTGAAATCCTCTTCATGTCCTTATCATGTTCTTGCAAACACTCCCCACAGCTTACCCCGGGAGAGGTTCTCAAGTAGCTTCATAGACCCCTGAATCTCCATCTCTGAAATCTTCTGCAAGTAACCACAAGCCCCAGTAGCTACCATCCTTTTCCTACATTTCTTCGACTGTGAAACTGAAACTAATATTGAAACAGGGTATTTCTTCTCTAGACTTGTGATCATAGGATCAAGAAGCAGGACTACATTCTCAATCCCCCTCTCCTCTTTCTGAAAAATGCGTCTATTCCCAGCAAACTCTAGCAGTGATGCTAGTGACTTTGCTGCCACATCCCTCTCATCAACCGCCTTCGCATCGAGCATTCGAACAAGATTTGAAATTCCTCCGCATTCTCCCATCTGTCCTTTTGCCTTCACACTGTACCCCAGATCAGAAGCAGCTCGCGCAGCTGCCATCCTCACACCAACCGCCCCATAATTCAGTGCTCCTGCAACCCTGAGCATGAATCCTTCGGAAATTAGGAGGTCCGCAATTCGCCTGCATCGACCCAAATTCCTCAACAGACCCAGGGCAAGCTCAAGACACCGATCCGACGCCCCATCCCATAAATTCTTCAGGCACTCAACACCACCTTCCCTCAAAACCAACATCTTCAAGCTCTCGTCTCCATCATCCGAAATCAAATTGCACAAACACCCAATTGCATTTTCCTGCGCCAATGCAGTTCCAGAGGCAGAAAGTCCTACTAACACAGATATAGCGTTCTCCTCAACCAAATTCTGCCAGATTTCTTCAATTCCAGCTAGATTCCTCAGCACCCCGAATGCATCAGCCTGCGAGGCCGGCGTGCCTGCGTGGCATATCTCTAGGAGAGACGAGATCCCAGCCCGCGATCCGATGGTCCGAGCATTCTCCTTGGAGAAGCTCAGGGCCTGCAGGGCAATGCAGGCCTTCTCCTTCGCGGACCCGCTTCCGGATTCAAGAACCCGAAGCAGATGGTTTAGAAGCAGGATCCCATCAGCCACCAAGACATGTTTACAGCTATCAATTGTGGAAATCCTAGCAATTGCGGAAACTGCCTTCTCTTTGATTTCTAAACAGCTACAGTCCAGCAAGCGAACAACAACAGGAACCATACCTTGAGCAACGGCGATCAGGACGTTCTTGTCATCGTCCTGAAGAAATCCGAGCAGCAAATCCATTGCGGTGTTCTTCGAGTCCCATCTCCCAATCTGCAATCGGGTAATCAAATTCCGGGCTTCGACCCAAATCGTCTCTCTTCTTGAAATTGAACTGGACGGGGTTGTGGGGGCTGTTGGGTTGTCTTGGAGGACGCCGTTTTTGATGAGGAGATCGGCATCATGGAGGAACTGATCGAGGGAGGAGGAGATGGCGTCGAGATCGCTTTGGGCATGGAGTTTTCCGATGGGAGGGGTTGGATTGCGGCAGATTGAGGCGAGGGAGAGGGCGTTGGAGAGAGTGTGGGAGAGGGTTTGGAGGAGGTCTGAGCAAAGGGGATTGGAAGACGAATACGGGAAATCAGAGAGATCAGAGAGGTGGGTTGTGAGGTTTTGGAGCTTGGTTTTGATAACAGACCATTTGCCTTTGAAGGCTTCTACGTGGGTGATTTCTGCATTTAAAGAGGAGATGAGATGTTGTGATAGTTGCAGATGATGGTGTGTTTCTTTTAATTTCATGGCTTTTTCTTGTTGTGGGTTTTGCCGGGGGTTGCTTTGGGGATTTTTATGGTTTTGTGTTGTTTGATAAAGAAGACAGAGCAGCAAGAAAAAGAAGAAAGAGAAAGAGGAAGTATGATTTTGTTCAATTTCAATCAGAGAAGGATTTGGGACTATCCAGTGATTGAGAGAGACAGAAGTGTTTTGAACATCCTGGGGAGGTATTTGCTTGGTTTTCTGCAAGTTGGAAGGCGTGAAGACGAGGACAAAGAAGCTTGGGAAGCATTGACTCTGTTTGGTGTCATTTTGGAGTTGGGCTCCTTGAAACTACCCAATCTAGAAAGAGGATGCTAGAATAGACAATTTTGCTTATTAAAATTTAGGTCCCACATATTTTATAATTATGTATACTCTTACCCACCCTTGACAATTATATAGTAGGATGAAGATAATGAAATGGGTGTGACATAAAATTGAGAATCTCTGCTAAACTTTATTTTATAACAATCAAGCTAATTTCAGGAATAAAGCAAAGAAGAAGTAAAGAGATACAGTTTCATTCTAAGAAAGATTTTTATTATGCACACGAAACACTGACCTATGAGTTGAAATATTTCTTGTCACCACACATTTCAAAAACGTTGTCCATCCCACAAGACAATTTTTTTTTTTTTTAAGAAATTTACATATTTCTATTCCCAAACTCTGTAGCCTTCGTTTGCAGGAACTTAATTTGGGGATTTGAACAATCTTATAGCTAAAAGTGGCTAAAATTGAAATAAAAATGTGAAGATCTATAAATTTCCATTGAATAATCTCATCTATAAGTTCATCAAAAGAAGGTTTTCTCCTCTAATGAAAAATGACTTAATGAGAGATAAAAAATGAACACCTAGTTGTCAATTGAATAAAATTAAGTTGTAGGAATAATGGTCCTCCGCATACATCTTCACCTTATATTCGTCACTTTTCTCCTCTTTAATAATTCTTTAGAACTTATTTTAACATGAATTTCTAAGAATTCAATTAAGTAACCTTTTATTTGCATGAAACTTAAAAAAACTGGAATACAAATTCATGGTAAGGAGATCTTCACACAGAGATTTTTATAGAGGTGTGGCCATCAAAATGAGTACCTAATGTAAATAGAAAAGGAAAAAAAATATTAAATTGGGTACACTGAGTTACTGACCTTTTCAACTCTAAATTGGTGGGAATAAATGGACGGTCAAGAACAACCTTTGGCCCGCTCTCTTGTGACATACCTCGGAAATGTAGAAGATACGATGGTGGATGTAATTATGTCAATGGAAAATAATAGATGGAGGTTTGGATTTTCTGTGCAGATGGATGGAAATGGGGAAAGAGCATGGGGAATCTCGAGGAGGGAACTGTCAAGGTGGTGGTTGCATGTGGGTGATTAAGTAGTGTAGGTGTAGTGTAGGTGTTGGCTAGAGACAGCAATGAGTACGTGAATAATGCAGTTGGGAATTGCAGTGGGACTTCCAAGATGCCCAAACCTGCATATCTATCACTTCATGTGCGCTTTTGCCTTTTAGAAAACGGCGTTCACGGAGAAAAGTGAGAAATGAAAAGATGGAAAACCAAGCACAGCTTTTTCTAAGAAATTAATTGCCTTCTGTTCGTCACTGCCAAGTGCAATCGGGTGAAGCTAGAGATGTGAAATGGGCCGGCCAGGCCGAAAGTCAACCGGCGGTGGCCCGATATGGCTTGGTCAACGGTATGGCCCGCAAGATATGGCCTGTTTGACTCTGGCTCGTCGGCCCACTGGCATGTGGACTGCCCTCTATGCCCCACCAGGTACGGCCTGCCTGGCCCATCTAAAAGTGATTTTTTTTTAAAAAGTTGTCCATTTTACCCCCCTCCAAACAGCCATTTTGGTTGACAGTTTCCAATACCAAATCAAGACTCTTGAATCTAAATTTACAATATGACCCTGTAAAGTGATATTTTAAATGGTCGGTTGAAGATCTCCAACTTCATTTGTAATCCCTTCGATGGAAAGCCCCTTCCTCATAGATTCATAAAATCACCTCTTTTAATTTTTCTAAGTAAAACACCTGTTTCATTTTAACTGCTAATGAGAAAATTTGTCTCTTTGTCTGCACATTTTGTCAGGAAAACTTTCCCACAGCTATCATCTAAAGAACTAGTTGGGGAAAACCAAAATGCAAATTCAAACTAAAAACTATCAGCATACCCAAATCCAATCACGAAAGTGCCCAATTGGTCTTGGGTCTTTTCAAAGTTTAGAGTATCACTCATGACCACTTGCCTTACTTGATAAAAACCAAAATGTATGTTTCATATCCAGCAGTATTTTCATCCAATTGGATGCTTGGGTGTACAATGGATGAAAGTCTCTTTGCCAATGAACCTACTAGATTATTTTCATAAACAAACCAAATCTTACTTCTCTTGATCTATTTCTAAAAATAAAATAAAAACAGGCCCGCTGGCCCGGCCCACTCCAGCCCTCCCCATGGCGGGCCGTGCCGGCCCGTGGCAAGGGCGGGCCGAGGCTGGAGCGGGCCATACCGGCCCGGCCCGTTTGACATCTCTACGTGAAGCTATAAAATTTCGGTCAGTCGGAGATGGATCCCAGGGAGCTATCTAGGACTTCTTTAAACATGTACTAAAAAAAAAGATACTACTAATTTAATCAAGGGGATTTTATAAAAAAAGTGTCTCTAAACATGTATTAAACTGATTTAATCATAAATACACCAAAATACCAATTTTGGTGTTTGTATAGTGATTTTGGACGGTTTTACCCCAACTTGTTTGGAATGAAATCGTTTTCAATCCCATGCCCTAAACCTATCAAACAAATTTGTTCTCCTTTATTCCCCAAAATTTTTCCTCTCTCGCCATTTTCTCTCCTCCGTTACTTGCGCTCGCCTTCCCTCTCCCTGCGTTGTGGCTCCAGCTCTCTCGTTCCCTCTCCCTCTCTGCTCGTTGCTCTCTCTTTGCCCCTCCCTCTCCGCTCCCATGCTCTCTCTTTCCCTTTCCCTGACGGCTCGGCTCCTGCTCTTTTTCTCCGCTCCCTGCTCTCTAAGAGATTCCAGCTAGATATTTTGGTGGAACCCCCGACGACTGCTCAACGGTCTGGAATCCTCAGCCGCCGCCCCCACCCCCCCCCCCCCCCCCCACTTTGTTTCACATGGAGGTTGAAGTTTTTCTTTTGTTTTTATGTTGTAGATGAAAATGTTGATATTTCTATAGTGGATTCTGACAAGTTTGGATCAATTACTGAAGATGTAGAAAGCCTCCTTCAGCTTGGTGATTTGAATAAAGAAAACCCCAAACCTTTTTTTCTTCATTTTCCCCATCCTTTAGTCAATACTGAATCATCATTCTTTTCAGCTGTATGATGTTTATAACCTTCCCTTTTCCCCCTTGTCTTTAGATGAGTAATGCCTCTAGTTTTCATTAGATTTTACTGGGCATTGTTGGAATTCTAGAGTTATGTTGATTACGGGTCTGGTCAAGAGTGAAAAATGCAGTATTCCAGTATCTTGGTATAATATGATGTTATTATGGGTTTGGTTCCATTGTCACAAGTATTTAATGGAAGATTATAATATCTGGAAATACTACGGGGTGTTTACAAAATTGGGTTTTTTCTTGTCTCTTGATGTAATGGCTAAAACCCAAGCAATTGTCAATAAATCTTTCCACTACCCATTACACATAATCCATCAGCATTATTCAATCCTGCCCAAGGTCCATGTTAGTGAAGTTTACTCATTTAAACTACTAGGGATAAGACAGACCCATGAAGAATTTGGGTTCTGGTAGATGAAAGATTCTTGAGTATAGATGAGAGAAGCATTAGAGTTAGATGTGAAATTGATGCTGATGACATTTGAATATTTGCCACACAATATTAGTTAGTGGCGGTAGTATAGAAAAGGATATTAAACAATGTAGACATATATTGCTTCTTTTCATGTCTTGTGGTTTTTCCTCTTTTTTTTTTTTTTTTTTTTTTCATTCTTAATAATAGTTTGGAAGAGCAATTGTTGGTGGTTGGTTGGGTTGGGGTGTTACGGTGGTTTGCAGTTCTTTGCAGACTGTTTTCAGACGTGATTCTCTAAAACCATCATAAATCTGGATCTTCTATTTGCTGCCATTAAATCAATATATGACCTACCTGCTAAAATCTAAATTGGTCAAAACATTTCTCTCTCGTTGTAGAATGAGGCAAAAGTTGACTTTGATTGAATACAGTCTGCTGTTAGATTTTAATAGTGTATTCCATGCATTATTAATCTACCAAGGCTCTACTCACTATAGTGAAATTTGGCCACTTCTAAAACAAGGAAAAACCTATTTTAGGCCTTTTATATTAATAGGTGGGGTCTCTGCATCAAATTAAAGGGTTTTGCAAAAATCCAGATGACAGATGTTGTTCATTTCAAAGATCCATGCTCAGGTAACTAATCAGATGATACCATGGGATGAATTTATTGGTTGCCTACTATAACGCAGTTATCATTACTAGTATACTAGTATTCTTCTCTATTTAGTGAGACAAGTTTTATAATAGTTCCCCTGCCTATTGCAGTTTGTTATGACATGCTTGTCCTCTTTTTAGGGAGGAACAACATGACGGTTTGAGCCAACTGGGCATTGCCATTTGAGAACCAATATGTATATATAAGACAAGTCTTGTGATACCAGCTTTGAACTTGGTATTTATATTTGATTAGCAAAAATCAAGCAATCTTTTTTGTTTACAGTTCAGCGGCTTGGAGAACGAGTTGCAGAGGCTCTTTTAGATATTACTTAGGTGGTATCTATCAAATCACATGGGAACGAAGGTTCGAACCCTCAGATTTGTTGGGTTGTGGTTCAACGAAAACACGCGAGGCCAACTTAAAGAACTTGTCCTGAAGAGGTAGTGTTGTCTTGTCTTCATTTCTAATGTGTGCTTTTGTGCCTTTCAAATATATTTGTGGATTTGTTTAGTCATATATATGGGTTTCTTTGAGCGCGATGGTTAGGTGATTCTTACGTTAGTTCTTATGTGATTCATTCTTATATTCATTTTTTATATGATTCTTATGGAATTGCCATGTAAATAAGCCATGCATGGCTATGATCTTTGTTTTGTTTTGTTTTTTCCTTTTTTCTTTTTTTCCTCAAGCTGCCCATCTACATATAATTGTTGTTTACGTGAGTTGTTTTGAGCATGATTCTTATGTGAGCTTTTAATACTTGGGTAATGTTTAGTAGCCATGGTTTTTGTTTTGTTATGTTTTGTTTTATTCTTTTTTTTATTGGAAGTGGCCCATCTACATATAATTGTTGTATATGTGGGTTTATTTGAGCATGATTCTTACGTGAGCTTTTAACAGTTCGGTAATGCTTAGTCTTTTATTCAAAGTCAACTCCCTAATAGCACACCCCTTTGATGGGTCAGAACTTGATAAACATTGTTTCACGTCCCCCGAACCCAATTAGAGAATAAACCGGATTCGGGGAGTGAACTTTATGACTAATTAAAATTTTTGTCCTTTAGGCCCAAGGATCGTAAGTCCGCTGTGAGGATATAATATTTCAAGCCTCAAATGAAATAAGAATTTGCGGAACTCATACAATTCTAGGCATATTTGGATATCAACAAGGAATAATGAATCTCAATATATATTAAAGTTGAACAAAGAATAAAATAAACTTAAACAAGGAAATTAATTAATTCAATGACCATCCCACTAATCAAGGCCATTTAAAACAACAGTGAAGTCAATAGTGTGAAAGTTCAACGAGAGATAATAAAGAATAAAAGAATCTAATGAAGTCCCAATGAATCTCTCCCGTGCGAGGATCAATGACGCTACTCTACGTCATCGGCACGCCACTCTCGTTCCTCCTCAGTCGGTTGAGGATCTCCTCACCTGCTTGCTCCTCGTAGTAGTACTCACCTGAGGAGTCTGCACACCAAGGAACAGAGTCAACGATATGTTGAGCAATAGATAAGCAAGATATAAATACTCATGACATGCATCAAGTATAAGAGTAATGACAGGCATGATACTCAAGAGAATACAAGGAATTGAAGCTAGGCATAAAGCATGAATAAATAACCAGAAACAATAACAAGAAATCCTAACATACTAACAATAACCATTGTCCAAACAATGCAATGCAAGAATCAAGAGGGAGACTTCGAGGATGTCCAAGCCACCTCCCGGGGTACCAGTAACAATCCTACCCGGACTACTGATACCAAAGTCCGGCTCTAGGGGGATCCAAGCTCCCGGTCCTGGGAATAGTAGCACGGTCCAAGCCCGCTCCCAACTATTCAACGCCATGGACGCCGTCCAAAGCCGACTGCCCACCCCGATGTCCGAGTAACTGGCCCATCAATAATATCCCAAACTGCAGATGGCTATGATATGCAAATAATAATAAAGTGGTGTTGACACGAGATTATACCAAGACAAGCAAGTCTGGCTAGCTCAATATACAAGACATGTTCGTAGGGATTATCTCATTCAAGTCAATACAAGACAAATCCAATCACATGATAATCACTTTAGTGTAACCAGTCATGTTTATCAATTACATAACACGGGGTCCTAAGGTACACTCTAAGTCAGGTCCATATTCTAGTCCTACAAAGATTTATGTTTCATGATTAGTTAAGTATTTTATGCCAAGAGAGAGTGTACAAGGAATTATAACAACGGATCGCAACGAGCCAGAAGACAAAAATGATCAGTGGGACGAGACCTTTCCAACGAACCCTAAATCACGGTGATAGGAATTTTTCCGGAAAAACACTCAATTTTTCCTAATTTGCAAACTACCCACCTTCTAGGATCAAACGAACTCGAAATCAAACAAAATTTCGCAGACACTATCCTAACACTAAAAGAAACTCACTCAAGGCCTAAACCCACTTAAATATCTAAAATACAAATAATTATAATAATAATAAAATAAACTGGTCAACGGGCCTGCTATTGGGCCCAATTGACCCAGTAAGGTCGCGGACCTTACATCTCTCACCTCTAAAAAGAATATTTGGTCCCCCAAATGCCTAAACATACCTCATCGGGAAAGAGATAAGGATACGCCTTCTGCATCTGGTCTTTGAGTTCCCATGTAGCTTCCTCAGGAGTGTGATGCTCCCATTGTACCTTGACCCACTGGATAGTCTTGGTATGCAACACTGTCTCCTTGGTGTCGATGATCTGCGGCAGACGCTCCACATAGGTTGCATCTGCTTGTAACTGAAGGGGCTCGTGCTGCAACACGTGAGTAGGATCTGGAATATACTTCTGAAGCATTGAGACATGAAAAACGTTGTGCACACCGGCTAGCTCAGGTGGTAGCACCAAACGATAGGCCACATCTCCAATCCTGCTCTTGATCTCAAATGGTCCCACAAACCTCTTAGCAAGCTTTCCTTTTTTTCCAAATCTGACAACACCTCTCATCGGGGATACCTTCAGAAACACCTTATCCCCCACCTAGAATTCTAAAGGTCCCCGTCTCTTATCTACACAGCTCTTCTGACGATCACGAGACTCTTTCATCCTCATCTGAACAATCCGAACTTTCTCACTGGAATCAGCAATCTCTGAGGGGCCATGAAAACTACGAACTCCTACTTCCTCCCAACATGCTGGAGTCCTGCATCTCCGTCCGTACAATGCCTCAAATGGTGCCATGCCAATGCTTGAATGATAGCTGTTATTGTAGGCAAACTCACATAGAGGCAAGCTTTCATCCCAATTCTCCTTAAAATCCAAAACACATGCTCGGAGAAGATCTTCCAATGTCTGGATGGTACGCTCAGACTGTCCATCTGTCTGAGGGTGGTAAGCTGTACTGAACGTCAACTGAGTACCCATAGATGATTGAAAAGTAGACCAAAACCGAGAGACAAACTTAGGGTCTCGATCAGATACTATGGACTTAGGCACTCCATGTAGTTTGACTATATTGTCTCTGTACAACGTGGTCATCTTGTTCATAAACTGACCAGTCTTGAATGGCAGGAAATGGGCTGACTTAGTCAATCTATCCACAATCACCCAAATAGCATCATTGCCCTTCCTGGTGTTCGGCAACCCTGACACAAAATCTATAGTGATGTTCTCCCATTTCCACTGAGGAATATCCAACGGGTGAAGCAAACCAGGAGGCTTCTTGTGCTCTTCTTTAATCTGCTGACAAGTCATACACCTGGAAATGAACTCTGCAATCTCATTCTTCATTTTCACCCACCAGTAGTGATTCTTCAAATTCTGATACATCTTGGTGCTTCCCGGGTGAATAGAGTATCTGGTGTGGTGCGCACCTGTCATCAACTTTGACTTGATGTTTTGAATATTTGGTACACACAACCTATCCTTACAATACAGAATCCCTTTAATCAATCGAAACTTTGGATTGCCATCAATGTTGTCAATGATTTTATGTAACTCTGGATCATCCTTCTGAGCTTCCTTTATCTTGTTAACTATTTCTGGCTCCCAAACTCCCATAGTAGCAACTAAAACTTTCTCATTGACAGGCCATACCGCTACATCCATATCCCTGAACTGCTCCATCCATCTCCATTCTGGCATTACACACCCACTGAAGGTTGCCTTTCTACTGAGAGCATCTGCTACCACATTCACCTTACCAGGATGGTACTTAATCGAAAAATCATAATCCTTTATGTACTCCATGAAAGATAATGCATATCAGGTCTGGAAAGAGATATACATGGCTGATTTGTGCTAAACCAGAGTTTTAAAAACTTAAAAACAGATTTGAAATCAGCCATTAAACCATGCATTAAAACCCATGAAATCATGACCAACATGTTCCTAAATCAAGGAGTAGATAGTAATCTATTACCTTGATGATTTGTGTGCTCTGAAACTTTGAAAAGAGAAGCTTTAAGGCTCTGAAATCCTCCTGCAATCTACAACCCAGGTGCAGGAATTTGTGCAGAATTTCTTCCTATGGTCTTCTCTCCTATTCCACTCCCAAGTCTAATTGGTGATGATGGTGGGATCAAAGTATGGAATCCAAAGAAGGGTTTCTGAATCTCTCTTTGTGGAGAAGGACGTTGCTGATCTTCTCTCTCCTAAGATGAAGGAGAAGGCAGCCAACAAGAGGGCTGGGCGTGAATGGTGTTATGTTCAAAGTGGACGGCCAAGGGGTTTTATATAGTGATGCACGTCCACTAGGGTATTCCTCTTTCTATTAGTACTCATATGTTGCACGCCCAAGGTAGTTTCCTTCTTATAAAGAGTGTACATTCCTATTTCTAATAGGAAACACCTTTCCATAAAAATTAGTAACTAGTCTCCTTAGTTGTGCAACACTTACTAAATTAGGAAACTAAAATTAGTAACCTTTAATGAGAGGAATTCTTACCCAAAGAGGAGTCTTGCCTTCCAAGTAAAGATGCCTAATCAAACTTGGAAACCTCACTCATGTGACCCCACTTATGGCTGGCCCACAATATTAGCTAAACACACCATGGCCCACAAGACAATAATTTAGCTAGAGTTAAATTCATGTATGCCTCATAGAGCCTATTAGAATTAAACTCAAAATTATTATTATTCCACAAAATTAATTCAACCACAAATCTTCCATTTAGGAAACCATGCCAATATAGGAAAGCGGCTAGAAGAGGGACCAAAAGACATATTTGCCCTTGGCTCCTAAAATGACCAAAATGTCCATGCTAACCCCATAGCAACATTAAGATCATTTTAACCCTAACTCATTCCACTAAAGAGTTATGGTTGCACTCCAGGGACAAATATTAAATGCACAATAAGCTCGTCATAAAATGACGATTGTCTTTGACCTACCAAGTACAATGACCACAATGCCCCTCTATGTAACATCCATAATCAAGTAGGTTAACCGATGTACTATCTACCTTCTTGATTACGTCTTAACCTTAGAACTTCATACCCTTGACCTAATCATCATCCGGATATCATTCTCTTGATCCAGGGAGCGACCCACAAGTTCAATATCCATATGGAACATCCATATACTAAGATCTTAGATTATGATGATTAATCGGATAATTCTAAGGGGACGATCATTCCATCTCCCGATGGCATAGATTCCATATTGCATTTGCACGTCCCAACTAATCAAGCCCGAGCACCCAAAACACAGAGCTGTTGACCCATGTACAGGATCTCACCCACAGTGAATTAAAGCACAAGAACTTGACTTCGTCAGTTCATCCACAAATGCTCAAGATTAAGAGCACTGGTCACTCAGTAGCAAGAGGTGATTTGATCTCTCTCTGTGATAGTACTATTTTAGAGATCACACCTACAGATGGTCCGGTTCAATGCATGACACATGCACCAATGAGATAAATCCGGGAAAGACCTCCCGTGACTAAGGTAAGTCACCCTGAACATAGGAGAGTTTCTCATTATAACTTATACCAAGATGAAGTGCCCAACTCCACCTTTCAGTTATGAACATATTAGTTGTTTCCAGTATCCATGACTCAGACCTTTCTGTGTGCAGCCACTGCACACCTAAATCATTTACTTGAAAACAATGGGCCTTATACAACCATACATATACACAAGTAATAAGAGAAAGATGTCATTCCATTAAATAACCAATAAATATCCAGTTACAGAGATGAAAGTGCAGTCAGTGGGCTTTAGGGCATACACCAATCCCAACACTCCATCCATCTCCGCTGCCTGTTATTCAGATCCCCTTGTGTAAATAGGTATTGCAGGCTTTTGTGATCTGTATGCACCTCAAATCTTTCTCTATACAAATAATGCCTCCACAACTTCAATGCAAACACCACTGCTGCTAACTCCAAGTCATGTGTGGCATACTTCTTCTCATGATCCTTCAACTGCCTGGACCCATATGCTATCACCTTATCATTCTGCATGAGAACACAACCCAATCCAATCCCTAATGCATCTGTATAAACCACAAATCCTCCACTTCCTGAGGGTAAAGCAAGTATGGGTACTGAAGTCAACCGGGTCTTCAACTCTTGGAAACTCCTCTCACATTCTTCTGTCCACACAAACGGAACATCCTTCCTTGTCAACTTAGTAAGTGGGGATGCTATGGTAGAAAACCCTTTCACAAACCTCCTATAGTAACCTGCAAGTCCAAGAAAACTACGAACCTTCGCTACATTCCGTGGACTACCCCAATTAACAACTGTTGCTACCTTTTTAGGGTCCACCGTCAATCCATCATTTGAAATAATATGGCCCAAAAATGCAACTTTCTCCAACCAGAATTCACATTTGCTCAACTTAGCATACAACTGGTTATCCCTCAAAAGCTGCAATGATGTCCTTAACTGATGCTCATACTCCTCCTTAGACTTCGAGTATACCAACACATCATCTATGAAGACAACCACAAACTAATCCAGGAAAGGAGCAAACACCTTATTCATCAATGCCATAAAAACTATGGGTGCATTAGTCAACCTGAAAGGCATCACGAGAAACTCAAAGTGGCCATATCTCGTCCGGAATGCAGTCTTGGGAACATCCTCCTTCCTGACTCGCAACTAATGGTAATGGAACGCAGGTCTATATTCAAAAAGAATTGAGCTCCATGCAGCTGATCAAATAGCTCATCAATTCTCAGTAACAGATACTTGTTCTTATCTGTCACCTGATTCAGTTGTCGGTAATCTATGCACATTCTCATTGTCCCGTCCTTCTTCTTCACAAATATCACCGGAGCTCCCCACGGTGAAACACTAGGTCTGATGAAACCTTTATCTATCAAATCTTCTATCTGAGTCTTTAACTCCTTCAATTCTGTCAGAGCCATCCTATACGGGGCCTTCGAAATAGGTGTTGTATCCGGCTGTAATTCTATTGTGAAATCCAACTCACGAACAAGTGGCAAACCAGGAATCTCATTTGGAAATAAATCTAGGAATTCTCGCACCACTCGAATCTCATCCACAGTCTTGGACTCCTTGTCCTCCCCGATAAACGTGATAAAGCCTTCACAACCGCTCCTTATCAATCGTTTTACCTTCAATGTAGAAATTAACCGAGTGGAGGTGGGCTTTTCAGCTCCAACAAACTCAACACTACGGTATGCACCTTGCAACCTCACAGTCTTGTTAAAACAATCTAACACCGCTCGGTTCGCTGCTAACCAATTCATACCAAGGATCACATCAAACTCCAACATCGGTAAGATGATCAAACTGGCCATCAGCTGAACTCCTCCAATCTGAATACTACATTTTGGGTAGATGACATTACAAGGAACTGATCTACCCACAGGGGTGGCTA
Organism: Cinnamomum chago; assembly: GCA_038049695.1. NCBI lineage: Eukaryota > Viridiplantae > Streptophyta > Magnoliopsida > Laurales > Lauraceae > Cinnamomum > Cinnamomum chago. The sequence continues at coordinate 53,844,713 of CP142453.1, read as the reverse complement.
CTATCAAATCATATTGTAGTGTCTCCTTATCCTCCTCCAAGTGAAGTGCAAATGCTGGTGCAACAAATGAGTGTGTGGATCCAGGATCAAATAGAACTTTAGCATCAAATCTACAAACTGAAAGTGTACCTTCTATGACATTGCCTGTAGCCTCTGCCTCCTCATGCATTAGAGCATAAGCTCTCCTTGCCAGCAGGGGACGTAGCTGCTGATACTACTGCTGTGGCCTAGGACCACGAGCCTGGAATCTGGGTGGTGCCGGAGGTCTCTGCTGGAATCGCTGCTGCGGTACTGGAGGACGCTGCTGCGGTGGCTGAGGTGGTCTGACAATCATCTGCTACTGTTGGGGTCTAGCCTGTGCAAGTGGCACCTGTTTCAACGGCTGCGCAGGATGTGGAGGCCTGAGCGTTGGAGCTGGCAATGCTGGTGGTGTCACTCCTGTCTTCCCTGGACAATTGCGAACCTTATGCCATGGGTCTCCACAATGAAAACATGCACCAGTCTGCTTCCTGCAATCGCGGACATGATGACTTCCCCCACAAAAAGTGCAAGTGATTCGTTGTGGCAACTGTCGAAGCACTGGTTCGTATCGTAGCCTCTTGGGTGTTGGCTGCTGGAAATACTGGGACAAAGAACCCAGTGGCTTGGGTTGAGGTATCAACGCCAAGATCCTCTATTGTTCCAGTGCAATCACGTCCATCAAGGACTCCTCCGCCCAATATGCTTCCTTGACCACTTCATCATAATCAGTCAGCTTACTACGTTGTACTTGCATCTTGATATCTGCCCGTAGTCCTTTGATAAACCTCCGAATTCTCTCTGATTCGGGCTGAATTAGACTCCCTACAAACCTGGATAGGTGGGTGAAAGAGATCTCATAGTCTTGTACTGATAGATCACCCTGAACCAATCTCTCAAACTCCTCCATCTTCTGATCTCGGTAGTGCTCAGGGATAAACTTCTTCTGGAACTGCTCAGTGAAGGTCTTCCAAGCTACCCCTTCCTTGACTGTCTCATAAGGGTGCTTAACTGTTTTCCACCACCTCGGCTGCCCCACGGAACATGTGGGCTACTAACTGTACCTGTTGAACACCCGTACACTTGAAGACTTCATATATCTTCTCCATCTGGACTACCCATTCATTTGCTACAGCGGGGTCCTCTATGCCATGAAACTCTGGTGGGAACATCTCCCTAAACTTCTCAACTAGTTCATTAAGGTCATACTCCTTAGCCTGTGGCTGGCCCACTTTCTGCACTACCTCAAGCATCTGAGCTTGGAATACAGCCTGACTCTCGTTCTGTCTAGTACTCTGTTCGGCCAAATCCTTTTGAGACTGAATAAATGCTGCCATGAATTGGTGGAATTGATTATCAGGACCATTCTGAGAAGAACCACCCTCTGGCGGTGGTCCGTTATTGGTTCGGGTGGTTCTACCGGCCATTGTCCTGTAAAACATTCAAGGTTAGTTCCAATATGCCTCAATCTAACAGTACAATGCTAAGAAAGAACTACCAAGCCAACCTACTAACTAACGGAATCCTCACATGCGTCCTATCGTATCTACAATTTTTACCCAGAGAAACCATCCATTGCTCTGATACCATTCCGTCACGTCCCCCGAACCAGATTAGAGAATAAACCGGATTCGGGGAGTGAACTTTATGACTAATTAAAATTTTTGTCCTTTAGGCCCAAGGATCGTAAGTCTGCTGTGAGGATATAATATTTCAAGCCTCAAATGAAATAAGAATTTGCGGAACTCATACAATTCTAGGCATATTTGGATATCAACAAGGAATAATGAATCTCAATATATATTAAAGTTGAACAAAGAATAAAATAAACTTAAACAAGGAAATTAATTAATTCAATGACCATCCCACTAATCAAGGCCATTTAAAACAACAGTGAAGTCAATAGTGTGAAAGTTCAACGAGAGATAATAAAGAATAAAAGAATCTAATGAAGTCCCAATGAATCTCTCCCGTGCGAGGATCAATGACGCTACTCTACGTCATCGGCACGCCACTCTCGTTCCTCCTCAGTCGGTTGAGGATCTCCTCACCTGCTTGCTCCTCGTAGTAGTACTCACCTGAGGAGTCTGCACACCAAGGAACAGAGTCAACGATATGTTGAGCAATAGATAAGCAAGATATAAATACTCATGACATGCATCAAGTATAAGAGTAATGACAGGCATGATACTCAAGAGAATACAAGGAATTGAAGCTAGGCATAAAGCATGAATAAATAACCAGAAACAATAACAAGAAATCCTAACATACTAACAATAACCATTGTCCAAACAATGCAATGCAAGAATCAAGAGGGAGACTTCGAGGATGTCCAAGCCACCTCCCGGGGTACCAGTAACAATCCTACCCGGACTACTGATACCAAAGTCCGGCTCCAGGGGGATCCAAGCTCCCGGTCCTGGGAATAGTAGCACGGTCCAAGCCCGCTCCCAACTATTCAACGCCATGGACGCCGTCCAAAGCCGACTGCCCACCCCGATGTCCGAGTAACTGGCCCATCAATAATATCCCAAACTGTAGATGGCTATGATATGCAAATAATAATAAAGTGGTGTTGACACGAGATTAGACCAAGACAAGCAAGTCTGGCTAGCTCAATATACAAGACATGTTCGTGGGGATTATCTCATTCAAGTCAATACAAGACAAATCCAATCACATGATAATCCCTTTAGTGTAACCAGTCATGTTTATCAATTACATAACACGGGGTCCTAAGGTACACTCTAAGTCAGGTCCATATTCTACTCCTACAAGGATTTTTGTTTCATGATTAGTTAAGTATTTTATGCCAAGAGAGAGTGTACAAGGAATTATAACAACGGATCGCAACGAGCCAGAAGACAAAAATGATCAGTGGGACGAGACCTTTCCAACGAACCCTAAATCACGGTGATAGGAATTTTTCCGGAAAAACACTCAATTTTCCCTAATTTGCAAACTACCCACCTTCTAGGATCAAACGAACTCGAAATCAAACGAAATTTCGCAGACACTATCCTAACACTAAAAGAAACTCACTCAAGGCCTAAACCCACTTAAATATCTAAAATACAAATAATTATAATAATAATAAAATAAACGGGTCAACGAGCCTGCTATTGGGCCCAATTGACCTAGTAAGGTCGCGGACCTTACACAATGTCATATAATATTTCAATGACAAGTTATTGAGGAAAGTACTAGACTATTGTTTTTTTTCCTTCGTTCATTTTTTTTTTCATTGAAATGCATTTTATCAAGGGCATAAAATTGGGGAGTTAAAAGATAAGATTCACCAACACCTTCAATTATAGTGTAATCATACATAATAAATGATATCCACATTGATCCCCCTATTAAAACAGGAAGTAGTAAAGTGAGATTTCTATATACCACCATAGTGATTGTTGCATTACCTTGACAGTTCGAGCTTGATTAAATAAGGGGTTAATGTTAGGCTTACACTCAAAGCCCAAACCTAGCCTGCTAGGGCTAGGTAAGGTCATAGGCCCTTTGGCCCTTCCAGGGATTTGACCCATTCATTCCCAGCAAGGGTTGGCCTAGTCCCTCCCCCCTTTCTAATTCGCCCCCTCTCCGGGCTTGTTTGGCAACTCTACTAATAGAGTCAATTAAGATAAAGCCCCCATTTCTCAAATGGTTGGCCCTTGAAAAAGTTCTTTAATTCCAGAATTCCCACCGTATTTCCCAAAAAAGATAAAACTAACATTATTTGTCGAATAAAAGACAAAACAACTTCACAGTGAATAACAAAAGTCCTAAATATTCCATAATAAACAACTAAAAACAAAATATCATAATAACCGACTTATATTTTATTCTTTATTCAAATTAATCTTTACTTCACTCAACTCCATTACCAATGCTCACAAACAGCCACAGGTTTTGAGTGAAATGTGTCTGACTTTGACACGGATTTGAAGTAAAATGTCTTACCAATGGTCACGGAATCTGTGGTGTCTGCAACCTAAAACCATACTAGCCTGTCTTATCACGGACTAATGAGCTCATGAAAGATATGGAGTTAATCGCGTCTGGTTTCCTGAAATTTTTATGCATGAAAGTATGATTGTTTTACAGGAGTCAATTACTAACTTACAATACACATAGTTTATGCATGTCATTATAGACCTATTGCCAATTTGTTGTTGGAGATGCAAAAGGAATGAAGAATCTAACAGCCAGCATAACGATATTGTTATCACGATACTTTGAAAAAATGAGTTTGAAATGATGTTGTTACATCTTTATAACTGTTTATGCATCTCAATACAATGTGGCTCATTATTTACTAGTTGAAAAACAAAATAAATGAGTAAACAATAAATGGTGGTCACGATATCATTACCATTTCAGTGACAAAGCTAAGTGATTGTTACCAAAAAATTGTCCCTAAACATGTATTTGCTGGTTTTAATCAGAAATACAAATAAACACCCAAATCGGTGTTCCTACAGGTTTTTAGGACCATTGTAACCCTCACTCTGCGAACGACATCGTTACGAGATTCTAACCTAACAACCTCAATCAGACGATTTCGACCTCTTCATCCCCAAACAACCTTATTACATGTGGCCCTTGTCATTTGAAATAGTGATTCCGATCTCTTCATCCCCAAACACTTTCCACCCCCTCCAACCCCAACTAAAGATCTTCACCACCCTAGAATTTGGATGACGCAGGTTTGTGTTTTGTAGTCGAAACAGTGAGAAGGAAGGAAGATGGATGGAATTTTCTCTTGGAATCCACCTCTAGTGGTAGTATAGTTGGGAAAGGGTGGTTATAATTGGAAGGAGCAAAGAAGAGCGTGGATAGGACATCTTTGCTCTTTGGTGCAGGTGCATGAGCCAGATGGTGGATCTACTGTCTAAGACTCTAATCCACATCCCAAGAGAGCCGGATAAGACTTTATAGAATTCACATAGTCCAACCCGCCTATCAAATCCAAACCACTCAAATCATTGTCCCACACTGTATTAAGCCAGTGATAAATTTGAATCAAATCAGAGTTGCATCTGTAATTAGATTGATCTTATCTAACTCATGATTTGACTTTTCCTCCTTTATTAGATATATAAGTGCATCTAAGTGCCCTTACTCACTCGAACATGTCTAGGACTTGAGAGTAGGGAAAATGCCGATCCTCATTCATGACAAGAAGTCGATGAAGATCCAAACACAAAAAAATTACAAATGTGATTTGTAATATCTATATAAGCTTAGCCTAAATCTTGATATTGGTGATCGGGTTCGGTTTCATCATATAAAACCAATTAGGACAAACAGATCTAATTAAAATCATAATGTAATTATACCTTCTGATCATTTTTATATCTGTCAAATGCCTCATCCATATATAGACATTTTCTTCCCCTCCTCCTAATGGTTTTGTGCATTCAATGTGGAGTAGAGAAGCGAACAGACAAATGTTACTCTCATAATAGATATGAGATATATTATAATCCTATCTGATTATGAGAAGATCTTAGATCCAATCAATCCTAAATTAGACATACTAAAATGGTTAAATATTACAATCCCAACCATTTGCATGCTTGTTGTTAAATGAAAGGAGCATATCATTTATATCTATGAAATGTGTAGAACGTCAAAAGCTGAGACATGGTCATACAGACTATAGTTCAGTGCTCGGGAGTTTATGCATTATGTAGGGATTACAACAATATGTTGGATAGTACTGTTGTTTATGCGTGACGTTATGATTGTTTTACATGAGTTAATTGCAGACAGAGACTACAATTAGATTATGTATGTCATTATATACTTATTGCCAATTTGTTGTTGGAGAGCAAAAATGGATGAAGAATCTAACAACCATCAAAACGATACCTGCTGCACGATGCTTTGTTGTTGAATGATAACGTTATATTTTTATAACCGTATTATGCATCTCAATACTTAGACGATCTTTATTTAGTAGACGAGGAACAAAAGTTTGTACGAAACATTAAATGGTTGTAACAATGTCGTTACAATTTTAGTCACAATACTTGATTGGATCCACCAGACATAAATGGAGTTCTTATAGATATTACGCGACAATCTAGTTCGTAGCTATCTTTGCATCAATAAAGTGGTCTATGAAAATTTATATGATTGCTGTGCTAACTATAAAATTACTAATGATTACAGATGGAGAGTCTTCAACCAGGTCCTTTGGATAAATCAGTTTTATACGATCAAGAAAGACATATTTTTCTGAACAAGTATGGAATGGCAAGGTGAGCATAATTTTGATTGAAAGTCATAGTACATCATTAATGTTGTGCTTAAGCCATGACAAAGATAAAAGATTATGCATCATTTGGATAATGCAGGAAGTAGGCCCACTCCATTTGTAAGGACCCGTTCCTAGAAATACCTAGTGGGACCCAATTTTACCAAGTCAACCATATGTTATCCTATTTAATAGGTGATTAGTATGAGAAGTTATTAATTTCCCATTAATTAAGCCTAGTTTATAGGATTGAGACTCTTATGAGATTAATAGTGCTTATCTTAGATTTTATTAGCCAATTAAATGCCTTAGTTGTAATCCTAATTATAGATGAGTTTCCCTTAGAGAGTGGTGCAATTTATCTTAGAATGACCCAACTACTTATGGCCTAACCCATTAGCCCATTTATCATATGAGGGTATTCTAGTCTTTCCTACCACACATTTTCCCTCCTTTTTGGAAATCTTAATACCATAAATGACCTTCTCTCCTTTATTCTCTACCAAGTAAACATAGGCACTTTTGTCATAATAAATAGCATACCTTTATTGCCCTTAGGCTCCTTTATTCACAACCACTCATTTGAAGATACTTTAGTCAGTATATATGAATACCTAAACTACCCTAGTCCCTATCCTTTATTTCTATTGGCAACCAAGGACCCTTCAGTCATTCCATTTTAACCTTCCCTAAATACCCTCCTCCTTATCTTAAACTTACACTAGCAAGAAAGGGCATCTTGGACATTTTTCATTCCACCTATTGCTATAAAAGAAATCTACTAGAACCTTCCCAAATCATTTCCTATACTCTCTTCCTCTCATTTCACTACAAATTCCATCCCATCTCTCTCTCTCTCTCTAAGTTAGAGATTAGGGTTTCTCTCTCTCTCTAAATCTTAGCCCTCCAATTACTAGAAGCAAGAGCCTCATCTACATCTAGCCATCTACAAGCTAAGGAGCTCATCTCATCTCCTAGATCTCTCTTCTGCCCTCTCCAAGTTAAGGTAATCTCCTTCTCTCTTTCCAATTCCCTTGTAGTATAGTCTTTTCTCTTAGAATTCCCTTATGTATTTCTCTCTTTGGGAATGGGTGTAGAAATTGTGGATTCAGCTATTGGGGTGATCTTAGAGCTATTAGAGTGGAGCCCAAGCTATTTGAGGAGCTTTCTTCCTAATTAGGCAAGTAGACATGCTTAGATTCCTTAATTAAAGTGATTAATATGCTTAAATTTACCTATAAGCTTGTTTATTTGGTTTTAGCCATTAATGGATGGATTTATTGCTCATTTGGAGGATTAATGGGTCAATAGTGGTTGTAATAGATTGTTAGAGTGGGATTCCACTCAAATGTACCCATGACAGTAAGAGAAATGATCTGTAGCGGGTTTTGCAGTGTAACTGTAACTGTAACATGTTTGTAATAGGTTCTGGGACAGAAATGGTGAGGGCTTGATCTCTTGCGTTGAGGTCAGGGCCCACCTGATGGTCGATCCGATTCGTGGATCCGAAAGAGGACCCATGGGCGATCCCGTAGGTAGTGGACTCGCGTGAGGTGGACCCCGTTTGGCCCACCATCCATGCACACCAAAACTAAGAGGTGTGAATGAGGGGAGAAACTCAATTGGGTGACAGGCTTGGTGGGACCGAATGGTTGATCGGATCATAGATCTGGTCCGACCACAGTGTCATGTATGACCAGGTGACCTTGGATATCAAACCCATTTTGGGTTCTTGATTAGTGGGGCCTATTATCTTAGCTTTCATAATGTTGCAGACGGTAGTAAGATAGAAAGAGGGTAGTTTCCTTTTTGGGGTTGTGGGGCCCAGGTGGGCCACCGATTGCAGATCAGACCCCTACTTCTTCTAATGGGGCCCTGGGCGACCAGGTTAGTAGGGCCTGATCTGGGCCTGGACCAGTGGGGCCCACGATCGTTGCAGACGCCATGTTCCCAGGCGTGTAGCTCGTTACTGTTTGGGTTGGGTGGTTCTGTTGCAGAGAGTGCAGGTGGGTGATGACGTGTATGGATAAGTGTGAATGAGGGGATGGGTTAAGTGTCGCGACCCCGGAACGGATCCCCGGGCCCGCGACGCAGTAGATGATACTTTCCCACAGGTTCCCGCGGTGAGGATTCTCAAAGACACGCGGAATCTGACTCACACGTACAAGCTTTGCGGAAGCCTGTAGCAAAACACATCAAGATGAGCCCCAATAAAATATTTAAGTGCCATGACATATAATAACACGACATAGTATCAAAGAAGAAGCTAAAAAGGCATTCCCATTAATATTCAAGTTATAGGACTAACACTAAAACAAGTTAAGCTTTTGTTACAATTCGAAGAGAGGCCAACAGAGGCCAATACACTTCTCAAAATATAACTCAAAGAAACCCCATGACAAAAAGGTGACGAGACTCAAGAACCCGCCCGACGTCTAGATGACATCGTCGGGCTGCCACTCTCTCACAGGGGTTGGCTCACAAGCCTCCTCCTGACGCTCCTCCTCAAAGGCAACGTCTCCCGCACCTGGGCACCAACAAACAAGGGTCAAACACAACAGTTTGGCAGGTAATCAATTTAGGCATTAACATGAACAATAACATTTAGAGAAAACATGTAAGCAAATCTTTGATATGAAATACTATCAAAACTGAGGTACATTTTCAAGAATGCGAACAAAGCTGAGATACCGAAACAAACTAGCATGAATACATAATATATCATGAACAGTTACAATCCACAAGGAGCCCATCCTTTCTCTATCATTTATATAATGAAAAGAGCAAGCACGCACGATATACATAATATAAGCACGACACGATTTCCCACAAGGACGGGAATTCCGGCCGCGGAACCGGACACGCACGATGTGTAATAAATACACGACCAGTCTGCAGACAGTCCACATGTTTAAAGACCCCCAGACAGTGGATCAAACTGAAAGGGCAGTCTAAGCTCAGTGGTGTTTACTTAATTCATGAATGCACAAAACACGCGAGATATTAACAAAACTTGTCGAGATAAAAAGGGGAAAATCACTTATCAAAACACGATGAACACGACTAGTAAGGGCATATATAATATGCATAACACGCTTAGGAAGTGATCCCCTTTTTCTTGAAACACATCTTCAAAACGAGCTTGTACTTAACTTCAAAACGAGTACATGATGATATTTATTATATAAAAAACCAAAGTACGAATACAAAGCCTATCAAGTTCATGCAAGGACCTTTGGTTGATCGTTGTGCAGCCGAAGCCCAGATGTTGGAATTAAAATAGAATTGGTGCCCCAGAAGTTCAAGGACATTTCGGGTTTCGAGTGCATAATATCCGGCTAAAGGCCCCTAAACATGTTCTAGTTTTCATTCTTGCAAAAACTCTTCAAAACAAGCAAATGTGGCAATTTCGGTCAGCTCGCGGTCAGCTGTCGGCTAGCCGAAATGGGAACTGGCGGCTAGCCGCAAGCTGACCGACAGGGTAACCGCTGGAAACCCAGGTCTGAAACAGCTCTCTGGAAAAGGAACCGAAATGCCCGCGGTTGGCTTACGGTTAGCCGCAAGGGAAGCTGGCGGTTAACCGCGAGATGACCGCAAGGCTGACCGCCGAACCCTGATGCAAAAGCCAGCTACTGGAAAAGTAACCGCCGAGTTCGGTTAGCCTACGGTTAGCCGAAGTGGAGACTGGCGGCTAGCTGCAAGCTGACCACCAATGCACGGGACGCGCGGTTCAGTGCAGGTTTTTCACATCTTCTTCTACCCTTCTTCTTATTCTCATTCCACCTGCATTCCCTTGAGCCTACATGCTCTCCAAGGGTAAAACACACATATTTTTCCTAATCTTAAACATTCAATTCGAAGAAAACATAATCATGAAGCTTGTAAACATATTTGTATGCAAAATTTCCAAAACAACAATGTAGCTTAAAATACACATGCACAAAGATCCTATAGGGATTGATTGCCTTGCCCAAAAGTTAATAATCCTCTCCAAGCACTTCTCTCAAGCTAATCCAACACTACAAGAAAACCCAAGAGAAAACCACACAACTTACTCAAAAATGGAACCAAGGAACCCATTTTAACAAAAGGGTTTGCAAACATGAAAAACATGATCTTGAGGAACCAAAATAACTCCATGAAGGACATGAGTGGAAGCTCTTACCTAGAGAAGGTCAAACAAGAGAAGAGGAAGAAAATGTAGAGCTTGTCCCACAAGAAACTCCAATAAACTTGTACCAATGGAAAGCTTGCAAAGAGATAAAGAAGATGGTATTCTCAGAATTTCCTTTGGTGATCTCTAGCTATGTCATGCAAGGTGAGGAAGATGGAAGAAACAAGAGGGATTTCAGCCCTAGGTCAAGAACTTGCAGAGATTTGGTAAAGTGAATGAAAAGAGGGGGAGATGGGGCTTAAGTGAGGAAAATGGGCCCCAACTAGCTGAACTTGAAGTGACCAAAACAAGATCTTGGGAGCCTTGGATGACTTCGACGAAGAAGGATAAAACGATCGTCGAAAAATCTAGTTTCCAAAAAGTATATTTTTGACATGGTTTTGAGATCTCGAAAATTGTGTCCAGATTTGTGCCTAAAAGACAATTTTACCCTCTTGGGCCAAAACATGGGTTTTTGGGCTTCAAACATGAATGGGCTTAAAACGAAAGTTGCAACACGTCGGAACATCATTCAAATGAAATCAAAATCACAATCACACGGAAATCGATACGATCTTCCCAAGCTTACACGTGCACTCAGGCCTTCCTGAGTGTGTTTAATTAATACTGAACGTTCTCAAAATTCCTAAAGCTATGTCCAAGACTAAACTAATTACTTTCTAACCCAACAACAACTAAACTCACTTAGGGATAAACACATACTAATCGCACACTAATCGACTTGGTCTGGGTCGGGGTCTAACATCCTCCACCACTTAGGATATTTGGTCCACCAAATAAATCAAACAATTACCTCTGGTAAAAGCTGTGGATACTTTCTTTGTACTTGCTCTCTCAATTCCCAGGTGGCTTCCTCTGGCTCGTGATTTTCCCAAAGTACCTTGACCCAATGAATAGTCCGGTTTCTCAATTCCTGCTCTTTGGTGTCAATTATCTTGATCGGTCTTTCCACATACGAGGCATCCTCCCGAATCTCTAAAGGCTCATGCTGTAGAATGTGCGCAGGACTAGAGACATACTTCTTGAGCATAGAAACATGGAAAACATTGTGTACCCTGGAGAATTCCGGCGGTAACGCAAGTCTGTAAGCGACATCTCCAATCTTGCTCAAAATCTCATACGGACCAATAAACCTTCTAGACAATTTGCCCTTCTGTCCAAATCTCAAAGTTCCTCTAGTTGGTGAGACTTTCAAAAACACCTTGTCACCCACTTGAAACTGCAATTCTCTTCGGCGAGTATCTGCATAACTCTTCTGCCTACTTCGGGCGATCTTCAAACGTTCCTGAATCAGCTTGACCTTGTCACTTGTCTCTCCAACTATCGTCGGTCCATGAAAACTACGTTCACCGACTTCTTCCCAACAAACCGGAGTTCTGCATCTTCTACCATAAAGTGCCTCAAAAGGTGCCATACCGATGCTAGAGTGGTAACTATTGTTATATGCAAATTCACAAAGAGGTAAGCACTCATCCCACTGAATCTTAAAATCCAATACACAAGCACGCAACATGTCTTCGAGAGTCTGTATCGTCCTTTCTGACTGACCATCTGTCTGAGGATGATAAGCTGTGCTGAACTGGAGCTTGGTACCCATCGACTCATGAAGAGTCTTCCAAAACTTTGAAACAAACCTACTGTCTCTGTCTGAAGTAATGGAGACGGGCTGACCATGTTTACTAACAATCTCATCAACAAATAACTTCGCCAATGGTGCCATGTGCATCATGTTCCCGGTCTTCATCGGAATGAAGTGAGCAGACTTTGTCAGACGATCCACAATGATCCAAATTGCATTATTTCCCTTCTTGGTATTAGGCAAACCGGAGACGAAATCCATGGTGATGTGCTCCCATTTCCACTTCGGAATCTCCAAAGGCTGTAACAAGCCTGGAGGCTTCTGATGCTCTGCCTTGATCAACTGACAAGTTAGACAACGAGACACAAAAGCTGTTATCTCTCTCTTCATGTTGTTCCACCAAAATCTATTCTTCAAATTGTGGTACATCTTCGTGCTACCCGGATGCATAAAATATTTCGTGCTGTGAGCTTCATTCATTATCTCGCTCTTCAAATCATCCACATTTGGCACACACAACCGGTCACGAAAATACAATATTCCATTCACCATCTTGAAATCGGGGCGTTCTGCAATAACTTCTACTATCTTGGCCAAGTCTGGGTCTTGCAATTGCTTTTCCTTAATCTTCTGAATGAAGGTAGGTTCTGAAACTGTCATGTTTGCTAACATCGCGCCCAATCTTAGGGTTTGTACCTCTACACCCAACTCTTCAAACTGCTGTAAGACACTCATTCCTCTCAAATTAGCCATAGCCACTGATTTTCTGCTCAAAGCATCTGCTACCACATTCACTTTGCCTGGATGATACTTGATGGGAAAGTCATAATCTTTGATATACTCCATCCACCTTCTCTGTCTCATATTCAAATCCTTCTACGAGAACAAATACTGTAAACTTCTGTGGTCCGAATGGACTTTAAACTTCTCTCCATAGAGATAGTGTCTCCACATCTTCAATGCGAAAACAACTGCTGCCAACTCCAAGTCGTGAGTCGCATAGTTCTTCTCATGGTCCTTCAACTGTCTCGAGCCATAAGCAATTACCTTGCCCTCTTGCATCAATACACAACCCAGTCCCACATTCGAAGCATCTGTATAAACAATAAATCCACCGTTGCCCAAAGGTAACGTAAGGATTGGGGCTGTGGTTAACCTTCCTTTCAACTCTTGAAAACTGGTTTCACACTGATCGGTCCAAACAAATGGGACATTCTTCCTAGTCAATTTTGTCAATGGGGCTACAATGGACAAAAAACCTTGGACAAATCTTCTGTAGTAGCCTGCTAACCCCAAAAAGCTTCTAATTTCTGTCACACTGCTTGGCCTCACCCAACTAACAACTGCCTCTATCTTCGCTGGATCAACTGCTAAACCTTCTCTGGAGATGATGTGACCTAGAAAGGCAACTTGTTCTAACCAGAATTCGCACTTACTGAGTTTTGCATATAACTGGTTGTCCCTCAAGAGCTGCAACGCTGTCCTCAAATGTTCTTCATGCTCCTTCTTACTCTTAGAATACACAAGGACATCATCAATGAATACGACTGTGGAGTGATCCAAATAGGGTCCAAAAACCTTGTTCATCAGAGCCATAAAGACTGCGGGTGCATTTGTCAAACCAAAGGGCATCACTAAGAACTCATAGTGCCCATATCTTGTTCTAAAGGCTGTCTTCTGAACATCTGAGTCTCTAACTCTCAACTGATGGTACACTGACCTCAAGTCTATCTTGGAAAAATAGGCTGCTCCTTGCAATTGGTCAAACAATTCATCTATCCTTGGCAAAGGGTACTTGTTCTTCACGGTCACATGGTTCAACTTCCTATAGTCAATGCACATTCTCAAGCTTCCATCCTTCTTTTTCACAAACAACACCGGTGCTCCCCACGGTGAAACACTTGGCCTAATAAAACCTTTGCTCAACAAATCCTGCAATTGGAGCTTTAGCTCACCCATTTCTGCTGGAGCCATCCTATATGGTGCAATAGAGATCGGAGCTGCCCCTGGAAGGAGCTCAATTGTAAACTCAACTTCTCTAATTGGTGGTAAACCCGGGATTTCTTCTGGAAAAACGTCCGGAAATTCACACACAATGGGGATATCCTCCACCCCTTGGGACTGTTTATCCTCCGTGATAAACGCAATAAATGCCTGACACCCACTCTGAACTAATCTGCTTGCCTTCAAGACTGAAATAAACCCTGCCTGAGACTTTCTCCTGTTCCCCTGAAATATCAATTCTGCCTGTGGTCCTTGGAATCTGAATGTGATGGTCTAACTAAAACAATCCATGGTGGCATGATATGCTTCTAACCAATCCATGCCTAAAATGACATCAAAATCATGCATGTCCAAAACTATGAGGTTGGCCGGTAAATTAACATCTCCTAACAACACTGTACAACTAGGGTAATGGTTCCTACACATAACTTGTTTCCCTACTGGAGTGGTCACTACCAAAATGTAATCCAACTCACTACATGGTGCATCAATCAACTTAGCAAAACTAGGAGATGAAAAAGAGTGTGTGGATCCAGGGTCAAACAAAATCTGGGCTTCTACCCCACAAACAAGAAGTTTACCTTCTACCACGTCTCCTGCAGCTTCAGCATCTGCACTGTTGAGATAGTACAAACGTCCATGCATCTGTAGTCTGTTCGGTATTTCGTTCTGCCTTCCCTGGCCTTGTCTGTTCCGCTATGGAGGACGAGCATTCTGATTCTGTGCTGGTGGTCTAGCCTGTTGCTGCTGCTGAGGTGGTCTGGCTTGATTCTGAACTGGTGCTTGATTATGAGGAGCTACTTGCCTCTGCTGCTGGTTTCTGTTCCCTTGGTTTTGAAGTAGTGGACAATCCTTGATTGCATGGTTCATAGCCCCACATTTGAAACAGGCACCCATGGCCTTACGACATTCGTGTGTCTCATGATTCTTTCCACAATGTCCACACCCTTGCCTCACATGACCTTGCTCTTGCCTGGCTTCTTGCCCTGCTGTTGCCTCTGATTCTGCTGTTGGTATTGTTGCTTCCTGTCCTGAACAATCATGTTGTTAATATCCTCGAATGTGTATGCCCGCTTGACTGCCTCATCATAGGTAGCTGGAGGTACTACTCCTATAACATCTCTCATGATGATCGGATTCAACCCTTCCAAGAACTTGGTTATCTTTTTCCTCTCAGTGTCAATCAACTCGGTGGCATATCTAGCCAATCTCTCAAATTTGGTGACATAGTCTAACACCGTCATGCTACCCTGCTTGAGTTGCTAAAACTCAATAGCCTTCTGCCTCTTGACATGAGAGGGGATGTATTTGTCCTGAAACTGTATCTTGAAAGCTGCCCATGCCTCTTCATCCGCCATCACTGCATAAGGATCCTTGACTGTTTGCCACCACCTATCTGCAAGCCCATAGAATAAAGAAGCTGTGAGGTTGACTTTTTGTACTCCCGTGCACATGAAGACATCGAAGATCTTCTCCGTATTGACTAGCCAGTCATCTGCCACCAACGGGTCCTCATTGCCCGAAAATTCTTTTGGTGCTCTCTTCCTAAACTTCTCAAATAGAGCATTAGGGTCAGGATTCCTATTCTGGATAACAATCTGTGGACCCACGGGTGGTGCTACATTCCTGTTCTGGAGAACTTCTAACAATTATCTCTGAACTTGTACCATCTCATCATCCTTCCTTGCCAACTGTTCTTGAAACCTTGTTTGGTTCTCATTAGCCTGCCTTTGTTGTGCTATCATGACTTGCATAAGTTCCTGAAATTGTGTGGCTGTTGGTGTATCAGATGCATCTGACTCATTATGATTACTGCCTGAAGCATGATGATTTGGAGCCTTTCTTGGAGGCATATTGCTGTAAAACAAAGATTTAGAACACAATAACATAGTACAAGGGTTTCTAAGATCCTATACCAACGAATCTATCGAACTCACGAATCCTCGCCACGTTCCTAAGACCTTTCTAATTTCTTTTAATTGCCTGAAACATGTCTCGCTCTGATACCAGTCCTGTCGCGACACCGGAACGGATCCCCGGGCCCGCGACGCAGTAGATGATACTTTCCCACAGGTTCCCGCGGTGAGGATTCCCAAAGACACGCGGAATCTGACTCACACGTACAAGCTTTGCGGAAGCGTGTAGCAAAACACATCAAGATGAGCCCCAATAAAATATTTAAGTGCCATGACATATAATAACACGACATAGTATCAAAGAAGAAGCTAACAAGGCATTCCCATTAATATTCAAGTTATAGGACTAACACTAAAACAAGTTAAGCTTTTGTTACAATTCCAAGAGAGGCCAACAGAGGCCAATACACTTCTCAAAATATAACTCAAAGAAACCCCATGACAAAAAGGTGACGAGACTCAAGAACCCGCCCGATGTCTAGATGACATCGTCGGGCTGCCACTCTCTCACAGGGGTTGGCTCACAAGCCTCCTCCTGACGCTCCTCAAAGGCAACGTCTCCCGCACCTGGGCACCAACAAACAAGGGTCAAACACAACGGTTTGGCAGGTAATCAATTTAGGCATGAACATGAACAATAACATTTAGAGAAAACTTGTAAGCAAATCTTTGATATGAAATACTATCAAAACTGAGGTACATTTTCAAGAATGCGAACAAAGCTGAGATACTGAAACAAACTAGCATGAATACATAATATATCATGAACAGTTACAATCCACAAGGAGCCCATCCTTTCTCTATCATTTATATAATGAAAAGAGCTAGCACGCACGATATACATAATATAAGCACGACACGATTTCCCACAAGGACGGGAATTCCGGCCGCGGAACCGGACAAGCACGATGTGTAATAAATACACGACCAGTTTGCAGACAGTCCACATGTTTAAAGACCCCCAGACAATGGATCAAACTGAAAGGGCAGTCTAAGCTCAGTGGTGTTTACTTAATTCATGAATGCACAAAACACGCGAGATATTAACAAAACTTGTCGAGATAAAAAGGGGGAAATCACTAATCAAAACACGATGAACACGACTAGTAAGGGCATATATAATATGCATAACACGCTTAGGAAGTGATCCCCTTTTTCTTGTAACACATCTTCAAAACGAGCTTGTACTTAACTTCAAAACGAGTACACGATGATATTCATTATATCAAAAACCAAAGTTCGAATACAAAGCCTACCAAGTTCATGCAAGGACCTTTGGTTGATCGTTGTGCAGCCGAAGCCCAGATGTTGGAATTAAAACAGAATTGGTGCCTCAGAAGTTCAAGGACATCTCGGGTTTTGAGTGCATAATATCCGGCTAAAGGCCCCTAAACATGCTCTAGTTTTCATTCTTGCAAAAACTCTTCAAAACAAGCAAATGTGGCAATTTCGGTCAGCTCGCGGTCAGCTGTCGGCTAGCCGAAATGGGAACTGGCGGCTAGCCGCAAGCTGACCGACAGGGTAACCGCTGGAAACCCAGGTCTGAAACAGCTCTCTGGAAAAGGAACCGAAATGCCCGCGGTTGGCTTACGGTTAGCCGCAAGGGAAGCTGGCGGTTAACCGCGAGATGACCGCAAGGCTGACCGCCGAACCTTGATGCAAAAGCCAGCTACTGGAAAAGTAACCGCCGAGTTCGGTTAGCCTGCGGTTAGCCGAAGTGGAGACTGGCGGCTAGCCGCAAGCTGACCACCAATGCACGGGACGCGCGGTTCAGTGCAGGTTTTTCACATCTTCTTCTACCCTTCTTCTTATTCTCATTCCACCTGCATTCCCTTGAGCCTACATGCTCTCCAAGGGTAAAACACACATATTTTTCCCAATCTTAAACATTCAATTTGAAGAAAACATAATCATGAAGCTTGTAAACATATTTGTATGCAAAATTTCCAAAACAACAATGTAGCTTAAAATACACATGCACAAAGATCCTATAGGGATTACTTGCCTTGCCCAAAAGTTAATAATCCTCTCCAAGCACTTCTCTCAAGCTAATCCAACACTACAAGAAAACCCAAGAGAAAACCACACAACTTACTCAAAAATGGAACCAAGGAACCCATTTTAACAAAAGGGTTTGCAAACATGAAAAACATGATCTTGATGAACCAAAATAACTCCATGAAGGACATGAGTGGAAGCTCTTACCTAGAGAAGGTCAAATAAGAGAAGAGGAAGAAAATGTAGAGCTTGTCCCACAAGAAACTCCAATAAACTTGTACCAATGGAAAGCTTGCAAAGAGATGAAGAAGATGGTATTCTCAGAATTTCCTTTGGTGATCTCTAGCTATGTCATGCAAGGTGAGGAAGATGGAAGAAACAAGAGGGATTTCAGCCCTAGGTCAAGAACTTGCAGAGATTTGGTAAAGTGAATGAAAAGAGGGGGAGATGGGGCTTAAATGAGGAAAATGGGCCCCAACTAGCTGAACTTGAAGTGATCAAAACACGATCTTGGGAGCCTTGGATGACTTCGACGAAGAAGGATAAAACGATCGTCGAAAAATCTAGTTTCCAAAAAGTATATTTTTGACATGGTTTTGAGATCTCGAAAATTGTGTCCAGATTTGTGCTTAAAAGACAATTTTACCCTCTTGGGCCAAAACATGGGTTTTTGGGCTTCAAACATGAATGGGCTTAAAACGAAAGTTGCAACACGTCGGAACATCATTCAAATGAAATCAAAATCACAATCACACGGAAATCGATACGATCTTCCCAAGCTTACACGTGCACTCAGGCCTTCCTGAGTGTGTCTAATTAATACTGAACGTTCTCAAAATTCCCAAAGCTATGTCCAAGACTAAACTAATTACTTTCTAACCCAACAACAACTAAACTCACTTAGGGCTAAACACATACTAATCGCACACTAATCGACTTGGTCTGGGTCGGGGTCTAACATTAAGTGTTCTGGTGGTCCGTGAGAGTAGAGAAAAAGTAGTAACGTGTGTAGCCTAGACTTAACTTGAATAGAAAAGGGAGAGGGTGATGCTGGACATGTGAGTGTATGAGGAATGAGTGGTCCTCACTATGTTAAGTTCTGTAAGTGTGGCCTCACCTTCAAGGAATGATGCAGTTGGTGCATTGAGAGGCATCTGACGTTTAGATCTTTATTCTTTCTTTTTCTTGTAGCTGGCCGTGTCGGCCTAGGATTGAATAGTTAGTTTAATTACGGAAAGTACCTTGTAATCCCTTAAAGCGAAATAAAATTATAGGGCTTTATCCATTTACTTGCTCATATGAGATTCACACTTGATCATATTATTGAATTTTCCGCATCTCTTGGGTACTTTCTCGTAGCGTCCCGAGATTCGAGGCGCCCGAATTTTGGGGCGTTACATTTTGGTATCTGAGCATTACGGTTCTCGAACAACTAAAATACTTAGTAACTCTTAGGATTCGATGTGAGGATTGGGTAGACTTAGACTGGTAACGCGATGGTTGTTTGTTGTTTGTTTGTGTCATTTGTGTTTGCTTGTTTTAAAAATATTTTATTGCAAATCATGTCACAACAACATTGTCCAGATAGGAATAGTCAGGGCACTATAGAGGATAGATTTGAGCAGTTTGTGCAGACTCAGACTAGAATCAACACTCAGATATTAGAGATCCTTAGTTGTATGACCCCGCAGCCGCAGACTTCGCTTTTCCACCCATGTGCTAGATCAGTACGAGCTATTCGAGAGATTCCGTGAGAGGAAACCTTCAGAGTTTAGTGGATGTGGAGACCTAATGGAGGTAGATGCATGGATTATAGAGATGGAGCGGATCTTCAGGATGCTTCCATGTACGGGCGGACAACGAGTTTAGCTAGTGACCTACATGTTGTGAGATGCAGCTGAGTTATGGTGGATGACAGTGAGTGCTCCTTATATAGACATGGACGATGCAGTAGCTTGGGAGGCGTTCAAGGAGCAGTTTCTTCGGAAGTTCATTCCAGCAACAGTCAGATCTCGGAAGCTTCGGGAGTTTGAGCAGCTACTACATGAAGACCTGACAGTTATGGAGTACGAGGCACAATTCATCCATTTATCACGATTCGCCGAAAGACTTATCACTCCAGAATCAGAGAAGATCAGACGCTTTGTAGTTGGTCTTCGAGTGGACATCCAGTTGCACATGACTCCTATAGAGCTCCCCATGTAGGAGGCTTATGTGGAAAAGGCGATATGGGTCGAAGACGCTCTACACAAGGTAACCTTAGCCCAATGGAGAGCTCCCAAGCAGAGGAAGATGATGTAAGTGTATTCAAAAGGGGACAAAGACGATACAATCCAAGATGACGAACAACCATGGATTGATTGGGAATTTCAACAAAGACAGCAGCACTATCGCAGATGTTGTGAGACCAGTGAGCATCGAAGGCGGTCAGGAGCATGCTATGTGTGTGGAAATTTTAGACACAAGGTTCGCAACTGTCCAAGGAAGAGGAACCGTACTCTAGGACTCTGCCAGTAGACTCATAGGCTTCCAATACCTAAGTGTACCAGCAGCACAATACTCGAGGTACAACCTATTCAGCAGTGCCCCCCATACCTGCAGACACATGATCAGTTTCAACCAGCTTGGGATTATCCGGACAGTTCTGCAGCACTTCTGATTGGTGAGAGACGTCAGCCTGATTTCCCTACCGAGCAGAGACTCTGAGATCAGCTTCTCCGGAGGTTTGCTTTATCTCTTATGGTTGGTGTGCTTAGATCCCTTGTTGTTGTCATGCTTAGTATCCTTGTAATATGTGTGCTCTCATTATTGTGTGAATAATTGATTGTTGCTTCTTAGATAGCCTAATGTTCCATTTAGGGGTGAGGGGTATGTAATACCCCGAGTTGTTCTTTCTAGAGTCGGGAATTGTGAGACATCCCGAGATACTTCTTTAGGAGTGAGGGGTGTGTGACACCCCGAATTACCCTTTTAGGAGCTCAAGGTGAATGGCACCTGAATTAACCTTTTGAGTTAAGAGTGTGAGGCTGAGAGAAACCGAGTCACCCTTCTTTTAGATGCGAGAGGTGTGAAGTACCTCTAGTCAACCCTTTTAGAGTCAGAGGAGTAGAATACCCGGAGTTAATCCTATTAGAAGCGAGGAGTGTGAGACACTCTGAGTTAGGTCCTTACGAGTGAGGGGTGTGCGACACCCCCTAGTCAGACCTTTTAGTATTCGATAAGTGAGACACCTCGAACTAGTCTAGAGAGTGAGATACCCCCTAGTTGACCTTTGGAATTAGGAGTGTGATACACCCTAGTTGTTCCTTTTGAGTTGAGATGTGAGACACCCATAGTTAGTTCTTAGGAGTGAGGGGTGTGCGACACCCCTAGTCAGTCCTATTGGAGTTAAGAGTATCAGAAGCCCAAACTGAGCAGAGTTCAGTAGCTGACCTTGATTAGAGTGCTCGAATGTTAGATCCTATTATCCTACTAACTGTCTGTTAGTATTCCAGAATGTTAGATGTCCAGATCCCATCAACCTATTAGTTGAGGTCTAGTACTCTAGAGTGATTGAGGGTAAACATTGATTGTCTTGTTAGCCATTGACTAGTTATTCAGCGAGTTAGAAGACCAGGTCTTGTTGTCCTAACTAGCTACTGACTAGTATTCCTTAGTGTTAGCAGATCAGACCCAATTGTTCCGCCATCTATCTATTTATATTTCATATTGTTAGGTGATTAATCCCATTGTACTGCTAGCTATTGATTAGTACTTGTAATCCCAAGTGTTAGGAGATTAGACCCTATCGTCCATCTGCCTGTTGACTAGCATGCCAGAGTGTTGGGGGGTCAGATTTTATTGCCTAACCAGTTGTTGATTATAACTTGTATTGCTGTTTTACTAATTGTTGATTGTAGTTTGAATTGTTGTTTTACTAGCTGTTGTTTTTAATATGTATCGCTAGCAGAATAGTTCTAGTATCTCTCCTAGTTGTGACTAGCTATTTCGAGCGTTAACCGGGTAGTTTAACTCCCTTTTTTACATAGTTGGTTATAATAGAGACCTTGGAAGTTTAGAAGTAGCTGTTTTGCATTTGGGGACCAAATGAGTTTTAGGAGTGAGGGATGTAAGGACCCGTTCCTAGAAATACCTAGTGGGATCCAATTTGACCAAGTCAACCATATGTTATCCTATTTAATAGGTGATTAGTATGAGAAGTTATTAATTTCCCATTAATTCAGCCTAGTTTATAGGATTGAGACTCTTGTGAAATTAATAGTGCTTATCTTAGATTTAATTAGCCAATTAAATGCCTTAGTTGTAATCCTAATTATAGATGAGTTTCCCTTAGAGAGTGGTGCAATTTATCTTAGAATGACCCAACTACTTATGGCCTAACCCATTAGCCCATTTATCATATGAGGGTATTCTAGTCTTTCCTACCACACATTTTCCCTCCTTTTTGGAAATCTTAATACCATAAATGACATTGGCTCATTTATTCTCTACCAAGTAAACATAGGCACTTTTGTCATAATAAATAGCCTGCCTTTATTGCCCTTAGGCTCCTTTATTCACAACCACTCATTTAAAGATACTTTAGTCAGTATATATGAATACCTAAACTACCCTAGTCCCATCCTTTATTTCTATTGGCAACCAAGGACCCTTCAGTCATTCCATTTTAACCTTCCCTAAATACCCTCATCCTTATCTTAAACTTACACTAGCAAGAAAGGGCACCTTGGACATTTTCCATTCCACTTATTGCTATAAAAGAAATCTACTAGAACCTTCCCAAATCATTTCCTATACTCTCTTCCTCGCATTTCACTACAAATTCCATCCCATCTCTCTCTCTCTCTAAGTTAGGGATTAGGGTTTCTCTCTGTCTCTAAATCTTAGCCCTCCAATTACTAGAAGCAAGAGCCTCATCTACATCTAGCCATCTACAAGCTAAGGAGCTCATCTCATCTCCTAGATCTCTTTTCCCTATCCAAGTTAAGGTAATCTCCTTCTCTCTTTGCAATTCCCTTGGAGTATAGTCTTTTCTCTTAGAATTCCCTTCTTATGTATTTCTCTCTTTGGGAATGGGTGTAGAAATTGTGGATTCAGCTATTGGGGTGATCTTAGAGCTATTAGAGTGGAGCCCAAGCTATTTGAGGAGCTTCCTTCCTAATTAGGCAAGTAGACATGCTTAGATTCCTTAATTAAAGTGATTAATATGCTTAAATTTACCTATAGGCTTGTTTATTTGGTTTTAGCCATTAATGGATGGATTTATTGCTCATTTGGAGGATTAATGGGTCAATAGTGGTTGTAATAGATTGTTAGAGTGGGATTCCACTCAAATGTACCCATGACAGTAAGAGAAATGATCTGTAGCAGGTTTTGCAGTGTAACTGTAACTGTAACAGGTTTGTAATAGGTTCTGGGACAGAAATGGTGAGGGCTTGATCTCTTGCGTTGAGGCCAGGGCCCACCTGATGGTCGATCCGATTCGTGGATCCGAAAGAGGACCCATGGGCGATCCCGTAGGTAGTGGACTTGCGCGAGGTGGGCCCCGTTTGGCCCACCATCCATGCACACCAAAACTAGGAGGCGTGAATGAGGGGAGAAACTCAATTGGGTGACAGGCTTGGTGGGACCCAATGGTTGATCGGATCACAGATCTGGTCCGACCACAGTGTCATGTATGACCAAGCGACCTTGGATATCAAACCCATTTTGGGTTCTTGATTAGTGGGGCCTATTATCTTAGCTTTCATAATGTTGCAGACGGTAGTAAGATAGAAAGAGGGTAGTTTCCTTTTTTGGGGTTGTGGGGCCCAGGTGGGCCACCGATTGCAGATCAGACCCCTACATCTTCTAGTGGGGCCCTGGGCGACCAGGTTGGTAGGGCCTGATCTGGGCCTGCACCAGTGGGGCCCACGATCGTTGCATACGGCATGTTCCCAGGCGTGTAGCTCGTTACTGTTTGGGTTGGGTGGTTCTGTTGCAGAGAGTGTAGGTGGGTGATGACGTGTATGGATAAGTGTGAAGGAAGGGATGGGTTAAGTGTTCTGGTGGTCTGTGAGAGTAGAGTAAAAGTAGTAACCTGTGTAGCCTAGAGTTAACTTGAATAGAAAAGGGAGAGGGTGATGCTAGACATGTAAGTGCATGAGGAATGAGTGGTCCTCACTATGTTAAGTTCTGTAAGTGTGGCCTCACCTTTAAGGAATGAGTGGTCTGGTGGTTTGAGGTTGTATGGAAAACCATGGACTTGCTTTTTGTACTTTATTATTTTTATTTTTATTTTTGTTCAATCATGTAAGTGACCCTTTTAGTTTCTAGAAATTAGAATAAAGCCTTGGTTATTTTTATCAACCCAGATTAGATTTTTGGATTATTTATAAAAGGGTAATTATTTTGGGTATGGACCATTAACCATCTAAATGGACTTCCATTATGCACTAGACACGAGTCAAGGGGCCGGGCTTAACTTTGACCTGTGTAGCCACCAAAGTAGGGTCTTGGGTTGTAAAACGGAACCTGCTTCAATGGTTATTGAGGTCTTATGATGCTAAATACCTACAAGAGCACCAAGGGTACTTAATAAGCATCTAGGACTCCGTGATCATAGTCTTAGGTAAAGTGGGCCATGGACCTGAAGAGAGGGGCAGCGATTACCGATGTATTTGTGATATGTGGTACTTATATTGTGGAAACGGACACTAAGGCTGGCTGGTAGGTCCGAACCTTGGATGTAGGCCTCGAGAAGTATTATAAATCAGGGCATTGCACTTAGGCTCTGATCCATGATCACGGTTCGTATTGGACGAAATGTCGGGACATGGCACTTGAGGTCCTGACCTGAAACATTGGGAACTTAATGGTAGATACTGACAGACGGACTATATAATGAGATAATACTAATTAAGCGTATAGAGAAGCAGAGTTTATAACGGTATGCATTATTAGCTGTTGAGAATCACAAGGATGGATTAACTACACTCGAACTCCGTACCTCGTACCCTCGACTACTATCATCTCATATTAAGGATAATAAGGCTATCCAGTTCGAAGTACCCCCACCTAGTGATCTGTAGGATTGTGGATGTATGATTGGTCTGCCGAGGGTTATGATGCGGGCATGGACATTGATATTGAGTATTGAGTGACTAAGATATGGTTGAGTACAGTAGGCACCGATGGTGATTGGGTACCAAGACCGCCGGCATTCGGACCGGGTACATGTGGATGAGTGTTGAGGTAGATCTAGCATGTAAGACCAATGGCTGAGACTTGACTGTGGCTATGAATATTGATGGACTCTTGTATGCTCCTATTCGATGTGATGGTAGCGATGGGTCGCTATGACCCCCATGGCTAATGTCCATCGACAGTTGTGTAGACACCTTATTTTGGCACCCCTATGGACAATTTTAATGCTCATATTATTGATGCCCCAATTTTGCCCCATTTGGACAATTTTGAATAAATAAATTTAAATCTTCATTATCAAGCACAATTAGGACGGTTGCATCATTATAGGACTTTTATTTATGGATCTCACCACCTCTCATGTTTCAAGTCGGATCTCACTTCCATGATGATCTACCTTTAATAAGCTTCCTCCTGATATAAGGATTTAAAGAATCCAACGATCGGATCAAAAGATATGCCTTTTTTACGAACTTAATATATGTCCGCGCCCAAAAAATTTAGATATTTAATAGATCTTCAAATGAACCAGACCCGTATATCATCGGGACCTACTTGTCAAGAGATTTCCACTAATGCTGAGATTTTAAAAATTCGACGGTCGTATCTCAAATTATGGCTTCTTCTTCAAAATTAATCAGGCCTGGGTCCTTTCAAAAATATCAGGTCTTTTCCTGAACTTCAAATTACTCAAACCCATACACTAATATGATCTGCTCATCGAGAAATTTCCAACAGTACTCAGGTCTCAAAAATCCGACGGGCAGATAAAAAATAGCAACAGCGGGTCTCGTACTCTTCGGGGCGCCCCCTAAAAAGTCACCTATCATCTCTAGACCCCTAATCACCCCGGAAGTTGGCTCGTTGCGATCCACTCATCAAGAGCTTTCCATCCATATGTAGAACTCCGAGATCGGACAGGCGGATTGAAAAACCATGGCAGCAGGCCCCATACTCCAAAAACGCCTACATGAAAAATCACCTACCATTTCTAGACCTCTGATTGCCCCAAAAGTCAGTTCATCATGACCTACTCGCTGCGAGCTTTCCGACGATGTGTAGAACGTCAAAATCCGACGAGCGGATCAAAATCCATGAATCCTAGACCTCGGCGATAATAGCCGAATCCAATCAACCCATTGGGCCATCAAACCCAAACCTACACCATACCCCAACCCGGATCTGACCCCAGGCCAACTAAACCCATCTGACCCAGATCAGATTCCAAACCCACCAAATTCACTCAAGTCCGACCCAAACCCAACTCAAACTCGAGCCTAGACCCGGCCTGGCCCACCCGGCCCATCAACTACGTGGGGGAAAGGGAGTCCATGAGATCTGGACTCTTCCCTCCCCGTGAGATCTCTCTTTCCTTCCATATCTCTATCTCCCTCATCTCTATCCGTATTTCCCCAGAACTCATCTCAGACGTCCATCTCTAACTCCCATCTCTACCATCATCATCGACCGCTATCACTACTGCCCCCATAAACCCTGTCTCCTCTCTCCATCTACATCCAGGCACACGACCCTCGCGGCACACCCACTGGTCCTCCATCAGAACCCCACGCAAGCCACCACCCTGCGCAGAACTCCCTCTCGGTTCCCATCTCATTTCCCTCACGCAGGCCCTTCATCAACCATCATCCTTTCGACCCCCCAAGCGCAGAAACGCAGCATCTCCCCTTCATCACCCTCGCTGCCATCACCATCATTGGACTCTCTCTCTCTCCATCCATCGCAAACCCATCTTCATCTCCCTGCCTGACGCACGCAGCAACCCCCGGACGCCCGCCACGCCTTCATCTTCCTCCGCAGCAGCACC
The DNA here is from genome assembly GCA_038049695.1 of Cinnamomum chago. Lineage (NCBI taxonomy): Eukaryota > Viridiplantae > Streptophyta > Magnoliopsida > Laurales > Lauraceae > Cinnamomum > Cinnamomum chago. Next base: position 53,817,755 of record CP142453.1, on the reverse strand, counting down.
TCACGCCGCCAAACGTCTCCCTGCACGCAGCACCAGCGCCACCCTCCTTTCCTTCTCCACTCTGCCTCTCTCCCTACTATCCCCTGCACTGCCACTACTCTTTCCCTGCATCACCTCCACGGTCCCTGCACTTCTTCTTCGTTTCTTTTTCCATTACTTCCTTCTCTCCTTCTTTTTCTCTTTTCATCCATCTCATCCACCTTCATAGCAGCACCCCTCACCTCTATTACACACACCCCACTCTCCCCTGCTGCGCGCACCCATCCTTCATCCACTCCCTCTACCTGCAGCTCTTCCACCTGCACACCCCCCACCGAGCCATCTCTTTTTCTTTATTTCTTTTTCCTTCTTCCCTTCTCTCTCCGCCTCCTTCTCTTCTTCTTTCTTTTCTTTCTCCTCCTCCCTCCCTCTTCTTTTCTCCTCCCCCTCCGCCTCTGCCCCTGCACCTGCACCTGCACACATCCAGCCAAACAGCCACTCTCTTCTCTCCGAGCACCACCTATCCAAACCACTCAACCCAAAGCAGAACCCATTCCATCATTGCGCAGCACATCATCATCAAGACTCTCCAAGCGAACACGAACTTACCTTTTTCCCTACTTCAACCAGAAACCAACCCAGTCAATACTAATCACCGTCTCCATTAAACCCATCCATACACAAACTACCTTGCGAATACCATGCCCAATATCCTTCATCACCTAACTTCCAATTAAACAGCCCCATTATCACTGTCCGGTAAGAACCCACCTGCATAGTTACATCACACAGCAACACGCCCCACAGCCTCACCAACGCACTTCAGGACCCTCACCCAAACCAAACCACAAAACCGGCCCATAATCCAACGAACCCATTGAACCAGCCAACTCACCTACAATCATCATACCAAAACCCACTTTACTGACCCATTCAACCCGAGCCAAAACCTATCTCAGCCCCACCTGCACTATACAAATTACAGCCCATCTTTGGGATTTGATGCAGAAGGAGATCCAAGACCCAAAAAGAAAAGAAACAAACATCTCAACGGTCAGATTTAGGATTCTAGCATCAAATTGGTGAGATCTTTCTATTATTACCTTAGTTTGATTTATCTTAGTTTGTTAATTTGCAGTATATCCACATAATTGTGTGCATTTTTTTTAGGCTGCCATTTAGTCATACGTTCATCAATCATTTATTTATTATTATTATTTTGATAGAGTGCACCTTATTGCAATTATCGTACGCATTCATCATGCATCATCTTAATTCATTAGTTTGAACTACTTGTTTAAGCATCCATTACATTCATTGCGTTTGTCATTTGCATTCTTATCCTCTCCATCTAATCTAGCCTTTGAGGACCAAGGAAAGCGGCGGTAGGCGGGCTGCCCCTTTCATGGGGTCAGTCCATCTATGCGCTTCAATGTAAAAAGAGATGAACGGTTAGATTAGGTTCCATGCACACCTATAGTTAGGCCCTTCTAGCCCTATGTTTACAAAAATCCAAAAGAATCAGAAAATTGAAAAAAAAAAAAAAAGATTTTACTTTTCTATTCTTTATTCAACCTCCACCAATTTTCACCATTGAGCTTCATGCTATTAGGGTAGGCTATACTTGATTCATGAATTCATTGATATTTGAAAAAGAATTTTCAGCACATGCTATATTTTCAAAACCATCTTTCATCCATTCCTTCATTATTGCCTCAATGCACTAAGTAACACCGAACCTTAAGGGCACGTTTGGTAAACGGTGAAGAATCCTATATTTAGAGGATTCTCTCCATCTCCAAAGAAAGCCACAATCCTCAAGTAGAATTCCCAATGAAAGTTCCATGTTTGGATGGAGGGAGGATTCTTTTAAGTTGTAGAATGTATGATCCAATTGATGTTTATACAAATATCTCAAGATAAAGTAAGGATCAACGGTTGTAATTTGGTCACCTTACCGTGTTTGACCATTCAGAACTAATGACCGGTTTTGATCTTGATCGTGGACCCCACATAAACCCAAAAATGAGAAAAAACGGACTGATTTCAATAATAGTTTGCACAGTAAGACATTTTGGCACATTTCTGGAGATTTAAGATGAATTAACGGCTGATATTTGGTGAAGTGGCCGTTTTGGAGTTTTTAAAGATGACAAACGGTTTGGATCTTGATTAGGGAATCTAAAAGGTACATTCCCAAAGCAAAAACTTATTAGGGCCACATTACTACTTACCTTTATTGTCACTGTCCCTCACGGTTTTGAAAATATCTCAAGATCTAAGATGAATCAACGGCTGAAATTTTGGGACATAGCCGTTATGGACCTTCTTAACACAATTAACGGTTCAGATCTTGATTTTGGGGCCCACGAGAACCAGAAAATTGAAAACAAGGGACTGTATTTAATCCCGTTTTTTGCCCACTGCATCACAGAATATGGATTTTAACGGTTTGGACAGTTTTGCATATATCTCAAGATCTAAGTTAAATCAACGGCTGAAATTTGGTGACATGGCCGTTTTGGATTGTTTAAACATTATTAACGGTTTGGATCTTGATTGTAGGACTCAAAAGATGCATTAAAAATGCAAAAACCGGCCAAGACCACATTAACGTCTCACTCACTGTTCATCTACTGTAGCTCCGCCTTTCCACTCTTTCATGGAATCACTTGGTCCTAGGGGGGGAGGTCTGATTGTGGAAATAATCACATGGGAGGAAAACCCATGTCATTCCTCTCAAAATCCTCTCCCAACCAAACATGGAAAATCCGCAAAAGCGCGGAAAATGGAGAGGATTCCTCTGTCATGCCCTTTGCCAAACATGCCCTAAGTGTTAGTGACCGCGACATCGTCCACCCTTCTACGCGACTCCCTAGGCCTTACGGCGATAGCTTTCTAGCGGACTCCCTACGATTGACAGTGACACACATGTCCCTCACTCTCTCCTAAGTTAGGTTAGCTTAGTGTATATCCGTCCCCAACGTGCCTAAGCGATTGTTGGTTTTAAGATGGGCCTGACGGACGATAGTCCACTTCTCTAGGCGATCTTTCCCTAGATCGACCAGGCGCCTTAGTCCTCCCATCTTTAGACCAACGTTGTAGTGGGCACCTAGGCTTTCATTTTGAGCATCATGTTGCATGTGCTTTGACCCTTTTTCAAGCATCCTTACATGCATGTTTTTCAAATAAAGCCTACCCTTTCCCCGCCAAGGGATTCGAGGAGGGTATCCGGTGAACGGAGTTGATCCCCCTCAATGAATATTGGCACCCAACCCCTTTTTCTATCTTATTTTATTTTATTTTTTTAGCTGAATGGAAGAAGGTAAAAGTGCTTGACTTTCCTTTGGGATTGCAAATTGATGATAGGAATTCCTTTATTGCATATAATGCTTAATTATAACCTTAGTCATCATTTTTATCAGATTTGAAGTGATTTAATGCTATGATTCATACTGAAATCTTGTGTATTCGGGCTATGATTAGGCACTATGGGAACCGTGTTTTTTGCACTGGAGAAGCTTTTCCAAAATGACTGAAATTCTGCATCATGCAAATTTCATAATTTGTTCCCATTTTTGTGGTTTGTTTTCAATGTGTTTCAATCCGAATCATGACATGCCGATTTTTGTGTTTATACATCTCTGAATTATTTTTCCCGTCAGTCCAGAATTATGTAGTTTCAATATAAAATGAATTTTCTAAAATCCTTGAGTTGAACTAGTCAAGATATGTAAATCGGATTGCAGCAGATTTTGAAAACCTGTACCCTGTTTTAAAATCCATCATTCAATGATTTCTAATTTGAATAAGGACTCACTGATTTTTCTGAATATTCCCATACCAGTTGTTTTTCAGTGAGATTTGGTTCCAACTAATTTCAATTTTCCAAGAAATTATTAAAAATCGGACAACGGGCCTGAGTCATGGACTCTGCACTGCAGAAAACTCAGCATGCTAACCGGGATTTATGCACATAATCACAAAGATTTATTTTCATTTAAAATTCATGAAAAAAATCATATGTGCTTCCCCTTTGGGTCCATCAACTCCTATAAAAATTTCAGATTAATTGGAGCTTTATAATGTTTATCAAAATTCAGACAGTGGATCTCGGTCACGGGCCAAATTCTGCAGTGCAGAAAATCCAGCAGGTTAACTTGGACTTGTGCGCGTAGTCACAAGGGGTTTTGTTAAATCAAAATTCATGAAAATTTTATAGGAGTCTCATCTTCGGGTCCATTAAGTCTCATAAAAATTCTAGATTAATTGGAGATTTGTAGAAATTATAAAAATTCAGAGAGCGGACCTATGTTAGGGTCCAAATTCTGTAGTGTAGAAATTCCAGCATTTTTATTCAGATTTGTGTCTGCTATTTCATAAGGTTTCAATACTCAGAAAAATCCAGAACTTAATATGGGACTTTATCATCACATACACTGAAGTCCTATAAAAGTTAAGACTGATCCAAGTTACGGAAAAATAATTAAAAATTGGGCAACAAGGATGTAGCAATTCATAGAATTCAGGATTATGTTACCTATTTCATATTTCAGCTATTTTTCTTTATTTTCTTCCAAATGCATGGAACTTAGTCTTCTCATTCGTCTCGAATCTTAAAGATGGACTGAACGCCCCATAATAATGACCCAAAATAATATTGATGAGACCATCACGCGTCGCCGGCGGCGTTGTGATGAGTGGGACCCTTAATTTCCCGCATGGAGGCGATCAAATGGAGTCATGACCGTTTATCATGACTGGCGATCACACTTTTTTACCATTTCTAGGACTAGTCGGGAATCCTTGGAATCGGTTGGTACTTCTGAGTATCGCTTTATATAACACTGTGTTTCCACCCATATCGGGTTCGGAAATCACATCCGACAGCCTGGCGATCACGGTGGGACCACTTGTGTTTCATCTAAATTGTTTTGGGTCATCTTTTTTGAAAGGGTCTATGCCTGTCTACCAATGCTCTCCACATTAACATCCATTAGTTTTACATTCATTTTAAAAGTTACATTTTCTTCTTGCATTTTGCACTCTCAAGTGTTCTTTGAACTTAGGTTTTGTCTAGGATTCCCTTTCTGAACTTAGAGTCCATTTAGGCCCCCTGTTTGAACCTAGCAACCAACTAAGTCTTCCCCACTAAACATAGAAGCATTTTAAGATCCCTACAGAACTAGTTCTTAGGATGTCCTTATTTTGGTTCTTTGTTTGTTTTGCTTGCACCTCTCACACACAGGGCACTTAAAACTCTTTTTTTAAAATTCACTAGTGAGCCCTTGGAATCTCTGGCCACCTAGTTTATATTGAAGTAGGATTAGGCCCATACCTATTTTCTAGGTGCACATCTTCTCTTTTTATTTTTCGTATTTTTTTTGTGTGCTTTTCCCTCCTTTCCTCCGCTTTTCTTTTGCCATGGAGGGACATTCGTCCCAATCTAGGGTTAGTTTTCGTGATCCGGAGCACACGCCACGGTCACAGCAAGTTCACAAATCCCGACACGAATCATATGATGGGTATCAAGGGCAATACAACCCCTTATATGATGATATGTCTTAAAATCCAAAGCAAACTCCATTTACCACAACAGAGGTCACTTTGCCATATGGACAAGTTTTACCATTTAGAATACCTGACCCCACAGCTAAGGCTCCACAAGCTAGCTTCACCTAGAGATCTGGTCCGTAAGGGACTGACTATGACTGGTCCACGCGCCAGTCGCGTTCTCCAACCCCTTCTGTCAGCTCGAGAGCATCTTCTTCTGTGGAGAGTCTCCCTCCAGGTGTTAAAATTGTCTCTAGACCCCGAGGGTCTCCTTGAATTGAACTACCTCAACAGTGTGTTGTCCTTCGGGAGTCACATAGGTCCATGGAGTACCCTGAAAACATCCATACTTCGTCCTCTAGGATCAATGAGTCAGCATTCATTGAGATCAATAGTGACCATGCTCGTAGGATGCATCCTCGGTATGTCTCTCTAGATAGTAGGCATCGTTCAGCATCTCACACCCCAGCTCCTAGCCGTCACTCTAGGTCCCCGTCGCCCGTGAGAGAAACCCGTCATTCTTGCCGTCTAGAACCTATTAAGACCAGGGTCTCTAGGTCACCCACCCCAAGGCATAGGGATTCACGCTATCATCATCGAGAACACGATCGAACAAATAGGCGTGACTCACTGATTGCCCATCCGCCTACACCTAGGTCAAGTGATGAAATAACAGAATCGAGATATTATGATGATTACACTTGGGATCCTCGGAGAGTAGTCTATGTTCCCCCACCTCATTCAAATACAGCAGAACATCCATATTTCATTAAAACATTTACACGGACCCATCAAGATAGTCGCATTCCTGGGTCGTCTAGTAGGGTCCATCGAGAGGATCACCATGTAGGGATGTCAAAGAAAATTTATCAGAACGTTCATATTCATTATGATCAACAGGTTGAGCATCGTCGAAGGAGCTATCCAAAGGAAGAGTCTGAGGATATAGAGAGTATCGAGAGGAATATGACCAGTATTACCAGTCAAGGGTAGACCAGGATAAGCCTCCGATTCATCCTAGGCATGAGAGAATTAGGTATCGAGCTGATTACTACGAGGGTGAATTGGATAGATTTTCTCCACACCGCACACACCGTGAGCAATATTATGACTCCCCGCCAAGACATAGGACCCATGGGCCTATTCGTGAAACCATTAGGGGTCGACCTGTGCCTGAACAAGAAGATAGGGTAAGCGCACCACTCCGAGGATCAGTGAACCCATCTAGGATTCCAGCTCCACAACAACCTGACTTAACTCTCGCCTCTCAGATTCAGCCAGTTCAACCCTAGGCTACGCAAAATTCTCCTTACATCTTGCCTGGTCCTTTTCATGAACCCATTCATTCTCAAGCTACATCACACCCGGCTCAACCTTATCAAGTGACTCCACCTTGCCCTCCTCAAACCGATCCAAATGGGATCAAAGAATTAAAAGAGCAACTTGAAGAAATTAGGTTGGAGATGACAAAGGTAGCAAAGGGAGCCGTTGAACCACGTCGGCTAGGGTTTAAGGATTTCTGTAGGAACCCTGGAGCTAGCTCTCCATTCCCTATTGAAGCCCCCAAGTTCACGACTTTTAAGGGAAACACAAACCCACATGCACATCTTGTTTCCTTTTGCAATAAATGTCGAGTTATAGCAGACAATGATGCCCTCTTGATTGACTATTTCCAAGAATCTTTAGAGGGTGATGCCCTTGTTTGGTTCCATTCTGTGCCTGCACATGAATTCAAAACTTTTGAGGATGTAACCCAAAAATTCATGGACCAATACAAGCATCAGGTTAGTATTAGGCCAAGTTGGCACGACTTGGCTAACACCAAGCAAAAGCCCGATGAAGACTATGAGGAATTCGTGAACCGCTGGCGTTTGCTATATACCCGGTTTAGTGCTAGGCTGACCGATGATGAAGCAATTAGAATGGTGATATCCAATTTGCGGATGCCACTTAGACCGTACATTTCACTTGGGGAAGCTCCAAAAACATTTGAAGCACTTTATGATAGGATATCAAGGATGAAACTTGACTATGAAGAAGGGATCCTTTTTTCACTCATGGACCCCAAGAAGCATGGGAATAGAAAAATACCCGGTCAATCAGGTACAGGAACAGGAAATACAAACACAACAGGGCCAGAGTCAAATGCTAATCTGGTTTGCCAAAATGATGCCACTCGCAATAGGAATAATAGGTCAGACCAAGCGTTAGGTCAACAAGTTAGGAATACCCCTAATCAAGATTACCGTAAAGTTCCCCATAATTATGAAAATAATGGAAACCATGGGAACTATAGAAACAATGACGATGGTGACAGGCGTCGAAGAGGACCTAAGTGCGACCATTACCCTCCACTTCCGCAACCCATTGATGTGGTTTTTTGGAATTTGATGGAGACAAAAAAGATAACATTACCTCCAGAGAAACCACAACCATGGCCCACATACTTGGACCAGAACAAGTTCTGTGTTTATCATAGATACCTCGGACACAATCTCGATGAATGTTTTATTTTGAGGGATCTTATATATGAAATGAATGATGGAGGAAAAATCGATTGGGATGCAATTAGACCTGTAAAAGAGCTCCGAAATAGACAACAGGGGAGGCAACAAGGCATGAAGATTTATGATGACCCATTGCCAAAACACGATGCCCCATCCTCCTCTGAAGCTGCAAAAGTCCTATTTGGAAAAAAGGACGTGGAGCTCAACAATTGGAGCGTACAATACCATCCCCTCTGCCTAATCGAACATGAGGAAGATAAAATGATCCTTGATGCAGGAAAGTATGGTCAGTACTTGGACCCATGGAATGAGATTGATCAAATTCAGAATAGACCTAGGTCACGACACATTTCAACCAGTGAGGTTAGGCAGACCGTAGCAAATCCTTTACCTCATCTAATGGAGGCACTGCTTAGGTCAGGAAGGGTTTACCCAACCAGTCCTCCAGTTATGCCTCGACAAGAGCTGAACAATTTCCCTTTGGAGGAGGATCAACATCCAAAATCGATTGAAGTTGGGAAAGAATATGATCTTCTTCAACACCTTTTGAAAATCCCGGCCAAAATCTCGGTCTCTGAATTAATCAATGCATCCTCGAGACACCAAAGACAATTGCTTGACGCAATCCAACAAATGGAAGTACCCGAAAATATAACTCCAGAGCAGTTGGCTCAAACTATAGCAAGTGTGGCAAGTCCGGGGAAACCACCACCGATCACTTTCACTGAAGAAGAGATAGAAAAGATTCCACCAGAGGTAAGGACTTCACATCTGTGTTTAAAAGTGGTCCTCGCAGGATACAAGGTTAATGCAGCTTTGGTAGATATTGGGGCATCTTAAAACATATGTCCAGTCCACACATTTCAATCATTGAATTTAACCCTCAAAGATCTTATCTCAGCGCCGATGACTATTATTGGATATGATGGAAATCGAACTGCAGCAACTGGCAAGGTCAATTTGCTCACACGTGTAGGACTGATCGCCATTCCTCAGACTTACCATGTGGTAGATATCCCTGACAATTTGAACCTAATTCTCGGGCGACGATGGCTAGATGACATGAAGGCTGTTGCATCAACTAGACATCAATGTGTCAAATTCCCTTTTAACGATGTGATAATTAAAGTTGATGCAGATCCTCCTATGCTTGAATCAGAAATAAAGGCGATGCTCCCGACATTTAAAGCGATCCCAAGAGAAGAAAATCATGAAAAGATCCTTGGATATGGAGTTAACCCATTGATTTCTATTTTAGATGTTAGCCCTGCAGAATGGGTAGGTCCCTTAAATCCGCCGCCTAAATACTCAAGCTTGATTGATGCAACCTCTATCCTCCCAAAAGAAAATGGAGATTCCCACCAAGCTCATGGGTGGACTTTGATGAGAAAGTTGGGATATGAGCCAGGAACAGGATTCGGTCGAAATAGTGATGGCATGGTTAGACCATATCACCCCGAGGTTAAGGTCGGAACAGAAGGGTTAGGATATGAACCAGGAATGGATAAATCTAATGACTACGATTGGAAACTACAGGAACATTTTGTGAAACCAGCTGAACCACATAATCGAGTTATTCAACCTGAACGAGATAACCTAAGCCCCGAAATTGGTTTGGATTTTAGTGATTCTGGAGAGTCGGATGATGACGACTGTGACATAAATGAACTCTTGGAGACTCTTGGAAAATTGTTTTGTCACGACCAAAAAGGAGAAGATGATGGTTAGGATAGAAATTGGTCGATCTTTGATGGTGACCAAGATCACGACAAAAATCCGATGATTGAGAGCTCGAGGTCCGAACCTGCGATCGTAAAACCTGAAGACTGTAGAGGGTCTGAATGCATGAGGGAAGACTTGAGTGATATGTATGTAGCAGACTGCTACATGTTTTCCAAGAGGATAATATGCAAAGAAAAAAAAATGCCAATTTCACAACTTCAAGGCCCACAGAGTGAAGTTTGGACCTACTCCTACAAGGGACTCAATGAGGTGGTCTTCTGACCAACCTCGAGCACTCCCTCTAGGGATTCAATTAGCTCATCAATAGGGACATCTCAATGTCCCGAACTTGTACATAGTAGTTTAGGAGATTCAGATTGTAGGTTAGGAGATTTGCATAATAGTTTAGGCAGTTTTCATGATAGCATAGAATTATCATCTTATCCCAAAAACCCAAAAAAATTAAATAATCCAAGGAAACCAAAAATAAGTAAGTCACCATTAGGAAGTGCAGAAGCCGTACTTAACCCAGAAAGGCATGCCGCAGTAGGAAGATGGAGATTACTCCCATTTGAGCAATCTAGGTTGGAGACCATTGTAGGTAGCATATCTAAGCTCAACTACGAGTATGTACCCACCCTACCTGATCCAGATTCACTGTCTCTACAAAACCCAATGTCCGATGATGGTATGGGTGTATATGAGCTCGTAGAGGAAGAAGACGATGAGTCCCAAGATACTCAACAATTTGATGACGTGATTAAGCGCTTTGATGAACAATCTCAAGCTGCTGCGGAGAAGACCAAGGAGGTCAACTTGGGAACTAAAGAGCACCCCAAGGTGGTGCAAATCAGCACGACATTGGAACCATCTGAGGAACAAGAAATGTTGGGAGTTCTAAGAGAATACCATGATGTTTTCGCCTCAGATTATATTGATATGCCGGGACTAAACCCATCATTAGTAGAGCATCGCATCCCGTTGCAACCAAATGCCAAACCCGTGAAACAAAAGCTTAGACGGATGCTCCCCGACGTTGCCCTATAAGTAAAAGAGGAAGTTGATAAGCTGCATCAATCTAAGTTTATCTGAGTTGTCCTTTTTCCTGAATGGATAGCCAACATAGTCCCGGTAGCTAAGAAGGACGGTCGTGTATGTGTGTGCATTGATTTTCGAAATTTGAACAAGTCTTCGCCCAAAGATGACTTCCCATTACCGCACATTGATGTATTAGTTGATAACACTGCTGGTCATGCCATGTTGTCCTTTATGGATGGATATTCAGGATATAATCAAATCAAACTTTCTCCGGAGGACCAAGAAAAAACATCATTCACCACATCATGGGGGACGTATTGTTATGTTGTTATGCCCTTCAGCCTAAAAAATGCTGGAGCAACATACCAAAGGGCAATGACAGCCATTTTTCATGATATGATGCACGACTGTATGGAAGTCTACGCCGATGATATCCTTGTAAAATCTAAGACTCGCGCTGGTCACATCGAGGCCCTAAGGCGTGTTCTTCAGAGATCAAGAGAGACCGAGCTTAGAATGAATTCAAAAAAGTGCGTGTTTGGAGTGTCAGCGGGGAAACTTTTAGGATTTATGGTTAGCAATAGGGGAATCGAGGTGGACCCCACTAAGATTAAAGCTATTCTCGAAATGCCTCCTCCTAAAAATTTGAAACAATTGCGTGGACTTATAGGACGACTCCAGTTCATTTGAAGGATCATTTCTCAACATTCACAACATTGTAAACCGTTCTATAAGTTGCTAAAAGGAGGAGCCATATTTAAGTGGGACCATGAGTGTCAGAAAGCATTTGATGATTTGAAACACTATCTGTTGAACGCCCCTATTCTCAAACCACCGGTCAAAGGACAGCCCCTAATCTTATATGCTTCGGCTACTGAGTCAGCCATTGGGATTGTACTAGGCCAGTACGATGAGCCAGGAAAGAAAGAACATGCGATTTACTATCTAAGCAAATCCCTTCTACCATATGAACGGAAGTATTCACTGATAGAAAGGACTTGCCTAGCAGTGGTTTGGGCTGCCCAAAAACTCAGACATTATTTCTTAGCTCATTCTATACGACTTTGGGCACGAATGGATCCTTCAAAATACATTTTTGAGAAACCAATATCTTCCGGCAGAATTGCGAGGTGGCAAATGCTTTTGTTCGAATTTGACATAACATACGTGACACAAAAATCAATCAAAGGACAAGCCATTGCGGATCACCTCGCCCATCTTCCATTGCCGACTTATGAAACTGTGAAAGATGAATTCCCAGATGAAGAGCTGCTGAATGCAAATATTGTCAATGTTGAAAAGGATCTATGGACACTCTACTTTGATGGCTCATTGAATGAGACTGGTAGAGGGATATGAATAGTACTTCAAAGTCCAGAGGGTGTCATTATTCCCAAAGCCTTTAAATTAAACTTTAATGTTACTAACAATACGACAGAATATGAAGCTTTGGTTGCAGGTCTCAGAGAAGCACTCTTTCTCAATATCAAGAAGCTGAAGATTCTCAGTGACTCTAAGGTGGTCATTTCTCAAGTCCTGGGAGAATGGAAAGTCAATTCCCTAACATTGGCTAAGTACCACAAATTATCCACAACGCTGGCAGCCAGGTTTGAAAGAATATCATTTGTTTACATTCCCAGGGCCCTCAATAGGTTAGCTGATTCTCTTGCCACCCTTGCATCGATTTCCCGTATGCCCTTTAATGGCATCACCGAGTCTTTTGTTATTAGAAAATTGAACTCTTCTACAATAGATAGTTTCGATCCTGAGTTAAAATTGTCCATTGTTCCTTATCAACCTCAGTCCTTCACAAAAAATGTTATTGGAGGTAAATCTCCTAAAATCATGAAAATTGAGTTCATCAGACGTATTCACCATGATGATGATCCGATGGACAACAACCCATGGTTTTATGATATTAAAAATTATTTACTTGATGGCTATATTCCGGAATATGCCTCTAAGTCAGATAGACGCGCATTAAAAGAATTGGCTCATAGATATACAATTGTAGGAGGACAACTCTATAAACGCTCATTTCAAGGAATTCTTCTACGCTGTGTTGATGCGCAAGAAGCAGCTCATATCATTTATGAGGCACATTCCAGGGTATTTGGTGGTCATGTAAATGGTCAAATGCTCGCCAAGAAGATTCTTAGGCAAGGGTACTACTGGCCTACTTTGGAACGCGACTCGGACGATTACATCAAAAAGTGCAAAGAATGCCAACTTCATGCGGATCTAATTCATGCACCGGCATCCACTCTCCACCCCACCACGGCCCCATGGCCATTCTCTCCATGGGCTTTTGACGTAATTGGGCCTCTCACCCAAACCCTTGAAAATACTCACAATCATGCATTCATTTTGACTGCCACTGAGTATTACACAAAATGGGCCGAAGCCGAGTCATTTGTACATATTACGGCCAATACTGTCATCCGTTTTATCATGAAAAATATTATTACCCAATTTGGAGTTCCTAAGGTCTTTGTCACTGACAATGGTCCGCAATTTACCTCACAAAAGATGTATGATTTATGTAACAAGTTTAACATCGAGTTGCACCATTCTAGTACATACTATCCACAAGGAAACGGCCAAGCTGAAGCCACCAACAAGACTCTCATCAAGATCATCAAGAAGACACTTGAAACTTTGAAGGGAACAGATTGGCCACACAGATTGGTTGAGGCACTTTGGGCCCACCGGACTTTCATTAGGACACCGACCGGAGAAACACCATTTTCTTTAACCTACGGGATGGAGGCCGTCCTTCCGTATGAGGTCCAGATACCCTCACTTAGGGTTCAGCTCGATAAGGACATGACCGTGGATCAACGACGAGAAGCTCTACTCATGCAACTAGAATTGTTAGATGAGAAGAGGTTGAAAGTAGCGGAACACGCACAAGTCTACCAAAGGAGAATGTCAAGAGCCTACAACAAACATGTACTTGAAAGAAAGTTTGAAGTAGGTGATGTGGTCACAAAGAAAATTGTGCAATCTTAGCTCCCGCACATCACGGGTAAGCTTCGACCAAATTGGGAAGGCCCCTATATCATAAAGGAGGTGTACCCGGGAAATGCATACAAGTTAGTCAATTCAGAAGGGGAGGAACTCCCTAATCCTTGGAATGCCATGTACTTGCGAAAGTATGTGGTATAATTTATTCACGGTTTTGATACACATGACAACCTGTTTACTTGTCTTACAATGACAATTATCTCCTTAAGGTCTATTTTAATACAATCAATGACTTAGCACTTAAGATCCCACACACTTCCACTTTACACACAAAAATGGGGGAAATGACTGTCATACACAAAATTTAGCATGACCAAAGGTTGTTAAAAAAAAAAAAAAAGGAAAAGAAAAAAAAGAGAGAGGAAGAGAAAAAAAAACCAAACAAAAAGAGGGAGAGAAAAATAATATACCCATCTAGGAGTTTGTGAAGTTGCATAAAGTGCGAGTTTGCTCCTCATACCTTGTGCTTCAAAGCCTACTCTTAGATTTGCCTATCCAAATATACCCATCTAGGAGTTGGTGGAGCTGCATAAAGCATGGGTTTGCTCCCTATATCTTGTGCTTAAAAGCTTACTCTTAGATTTGCCCATCCAAATATACCCATCTAGGAGTTTGTGAAGTTGCATAAAGTATGAGTTTGCTCCCCATATTTTGTGCTTCAAAGCCTACTCTTAGATTTGCCCGTCCAAATATACCCATCTAGGAGTTTGTGAAGTTGCATAAAGTGCGAGTCTGCTCCTCATACCTTGTGCTTCAGAACCTACTCTTAGATTTGCCTATCCAAATGTACCCAGCGAGGGTTTGTGAAGTCGCATAAGGTGTGGGTTTGCTCCCTATATCTTGTGCTTCGGAGCTCACTCCTAATTTACCCAAAAGGAAAAGAAAAAAAAAGAAAAAAAAATCCTTATCCTTTATTAAGCCTAGACTCAGATGACTACCGTAAAGTGAGCCAAGTGAAAGACAGCCTAAAGTCACAACACTCGATTCACGACAGTCAATATCCCGTTGCTCACAACAACACACCTTTTGCACCATGATTATGAGTTGGAAAGTCAAAGAAAAAGATTATACTAGTCCGAGGAGGTAATTGTAAACATGAGACGGTTGTCATGGTGGCAATGGAATCAGAAATCAGAAATGAGGGATACCACTTTCATTGCATCCATCGGATTTAGGAGTTGCTTTCTAACCAAGTTACTTTTACTCATATTTTTTTCCGGCGTATATTTCCTTAAATAATGCTGGGGCATTTCTTGAAAATTACATAAACTTTCCCAATTCATGGTCGAAGGTCTCAATACATGCATTCTACCGACTTTGAAACACTCATTGCACACACTAACACATCGTACATTCGTGCACACACTCATGTACACCTCATGCATTTTCTTAAGACTAACAGTTTGTTCATTTTCCAGTTTTTCTTTTTTTCCCTTAGGTTAAAAAAAAAAACTTTTGTTCTTGATTATGATGACCCCTTGACACTTTTACCAAGAAAGTGGATAATTAATCTTTGCACAATTGTGCAAGGGGCCAAAAGAAAGATGCTACACTGATATTGCGTTTTAGTTTTGCAGGTCATATGGTTACGGAACCAAGATTGGATTGGCAGCCCACACTGGGGCAATTTTTTTTTGGTTTGCGAACAGTCACTTTTGCATTTCTTGTACATCTCTGCATTTTTTTAGCATTTCTACATTTAATGCATTCTATCTTCTTTTATGCATTGTTGACGTTTCTCGCCTGAGTTTTGCAGGTTTTGCGCGAAACTGAAAAGGGGAGGATTCATCCAACCAAGTTCGGAAAAGCTCAAGTGAGCAAGGTGAGTAGCACATCCTTTTAATTTTCTTGATTTTCATCACGTGTTCGAGTCACCGTAGGCCTCCCTTAAGTGCCGACGATCGGTATGTCGATCATAATACCGCTTTATGCGAATTATGGTGTCCGCCGACTTGAATCGTGATGCCTTGGAGGTGCTAACCTCGGGTTCGAAACTCCCCTCGGGAATGTAGATCACCTTGGAAGGTTCCCTCCACCCTCATCTCCACCTTGCATAGCCCCTTTTCAAAATTGCATTCATTTTCATATTGCATCGAGCATTTACATCATAAATCCCACCATTCACTTAGGTTGCATTGATCATGTCCCACTATGATCTAAGGATCAAATCATCAATTTGGATTGTGTTTGCACATCCCAACATGGTTTCAATTTTATATATTTGAAGTGTCTATATGAGGCAAAAGACTTAAAAAAAAAAACAAAAAAAACAAAAGAGAAATTGGAGCAATTATTTTCTTGGTGCCAACTCACGAGATCCCAAAAGGCTCTCGCGAGACATGTCGTGTCTACTTTCTTTGGTGTGTAGCCCATTTTGTGCCACACTCCAAAGAGGGGCATACTGTAGACACCTCATTTTGGCACCCCTATGGACAATTTTAATACTCATATTATTGATGCCCCAAATTTGCCCCATTTGGACAATTTTGAATAAATAAATAAAAATCTTCATTATCATGCACAATTAGGATGGTTGCATCATTATAGGACTTTTTTTTATGGATCTCACCACCTCTCATGTTTCAAGTCGGATCTCACTTCCATGATGATCTACCTTTAATAAGCTTCCTCTTGATATAAGGATTTAAAGAATCCAACGATCGGATCAAAAGATATGCCTTTTTTACGAACTTAATATATGTGCGCGCCCTAAAAATTTAGATATTTAATAGATCTTCAAATGAACCAGACCCGTATATCATCGGGACCTACTTGTCAAGAGATTTCCACTAATGCTGAGATTTTAAAAACTCGACGGTCGTATCTCAAATTATGGCTTCTTCTTCAAAATTAATCAGGCCTGGGTCCCTTCAAAAATATCAGGTCTTTTCCTGACCTTCAAATTACTCAAACCCATACACCAATATGATTTGCTCATCGAGAAATTTCCAACAGTACTCAGGTCTCAAAAATCCGACGGGCAGATCAAAAATAGCAACAGCGGGTCCTGTACTCTCCGGGACGCCCCCTGAAAAGTCACCTATCATCTCTAGACCCCTGATCACCCCGGAAGTTGGCTCGTTGTAATCCACTCATCAAGAGCTTTCCATCCATATGTAGAACTCCGAGATCGGACAGGCGGATTGAAAAACCATGGCAGCGGGCCCCATACTCCAAAAGCGCCTACATGAAAAATCACCTACCATTTTTAGACCTCTTATTTCCCCAAAAGTCAGTTCATCGTGACCAACTCGCCAAGAGCTTTCCGGCGATGTGTAGAACATCAAAATCCGGCGAGCGGATCAAAATCCACGAAGCCTAGACCTCGGCGATGATAGCCCAATCCAATCAACCCATTGGGCCATCAAACCCAAACCTACACCATACCCCAACCCGGATCTGACCCCAGGCCAACTAAACCCATCTGATCCAGATCAGATTCCAAACCCACCAAATTCACTCAAGTCCGACCCAAACCCAACTCAAACTCGAGCCTAGACCCGGCCTGGCCCACCCGGCCCATCAACTACATGGGGAAAGGGAGTCCATGAGATCTGGACTCTTCCCTCCCCCTGAGATCTCTCTTTCCTTCTATATCTCTATCTCCCTCATCTCTATCCGTATTTCCCCAGAACTCATCTCAGACGTCCATCTCTAACTCCCATCTCTACCATCATCATCGACCGCTATCACTACTGCCCCCATAAACCCTGTCTCCTCTCTCCATCTACATCCAGGCACACGACCCTCGCGGCACACCCACTGGTCCTCCATCAGAACCCCACGCAAGCCACCACCCTGCGCAGAACTCCCTCTCGGTTCCCATCTCATTTCCCTCCATCACACCATCTCTCCCATCCATCCCTACAACCCATCTCTCGACCATCTTCCCTCCTCTTCTCATCCTCTCCATCTCTGCTGACGCTCCTCTCATCTCCCAGACGCAGGCCCTTCATCAACCATCATCCTTTCGACCCCCCAAGCGCAGAAACGCAGCATCTCCCCTTCATCACCCTCGCTGCCATCACCATCTTTGGACTCTCTCTCTCTCTCTCTCTCCATCCATCGCAAACCCATCTTCATCTCCCTGCCAGACGCACGCAGCAACCCCCGGACGCCCGCCACGCCTTCATCTTCCTCCGCAGCAGCACCTCACGCCGCCAAACGTCTCCCTGCACGCAGCACCAGCGCCACCCTCCTTTCCTTCTCCACTTTGCCTCTCTCCCTACTATCCCCTGCACTGCCACTACTCTTTCCCTGCATCACCTCCACGGTCCCTGCACTTCTTCTTCGTTTCTTTTTCCATTACTTCCTTCTCTCCTTCTTTTTCTCTTTTCATCCATCTCTTCCACCTTCATAGCAGCACCCCTCACCTCTATTACACACACCCCACGCTCCCCTGCTGCGCGCACCCATCCTTCATCCACTCTCTCTACCTGCAGCTCTTCCACCTGCACACCCCTCACCGAGCCATCTCTTTTTCTTTCTTTCTTTTTCCTTCTTCCCTTCTCTCTCCGCCTCCTTCTCTTCTTCTTTCTTTTCTTTCTCCTCCTCCCTCCTCTTCTTTTCTCCTCCCCCTCCGCCTCTGCCCCTGCACCTGCACACATCCAGCCAAACAGCCACTCTCTTCTCTCCGAGCACCACCTATCCAAACCACTCAACCCAAAGCAGAACCCATTCCATCATTGCGCAGCACATCATCATCAAGACTCTCCAAGCGAACACGAACATACCTTTTTCCCTACTTCAAGCTGCAACCAACCCAGTCAATACTAATCACCGTCTCCATTCAACCCATCCATACACAAACTACCTTGCGAATACCATGCCCAATATCCTTCATCACCTAACTTCCAATTAAACAGCCCCATTATCACTGTCCGGTAAGAACCCACCTGCATAGTTACATCACACAGCAACACGCCCCACAGCCTCACCAACGCACTTCAGGACCCTCACCCAAACCAAACCACAAAACCGGCCCATAATCCAACGAACCCATTGAACCAGCCAACTCACCTACAATCATCATACCAAAACCCACTTTACTGACCCATTCAACCCGAGCCAAAACCTATCTCAGCCCCACCTGCACTATACAAATTACAGCCCATCTTTGGGATTTGGTGCAGAAGGAGATCCAAGACCCAAAAAGAAAAGAAACGAACATCTCAACGGTCAGATTTGGGATTCTAGCATCAAATTGGTGAGATCTTTCTATTATTACCTTAGTTTGATTTATCTTAGTTTGTTAATTTGCAGTATATCCACATAATTGTGTGCATTTTTTTTAGGCTGCCATTTAGTCATACGTTCATCAATCATTTATTTTTTATTATTATTTTGATAGAGTGCACCTTATTGCAATTATCGTACGCATTCATCATCCATCATCTTAATTCATTAGTTTGAACTACTTGTTTAAGCATCCATTACATTCATTGCGTTTGTCATTTGCATTCTTATCCTCTCCATCTAATCTAGCCTTCAAGGACCAAGGAAAGCGGCGGTAGGCGGGCTGCCCCTTTCATGGGGTCAGCCCATCTATGCGCTTCAATGTAAAAAGAGATGAACGGTTAGATTACACTACAAAAAAAAATGTTTTAATGAGTCACTTTTAAAGTGTCTTAAAAAGTGGTTTGTGTCGCTTTTCTGATTACCATGCAAGCGTCTTATCTGCCAGCGTCACTAAAAGTTCGTAAAAGCGTCTCAAGAAATATATTTGTTGTGTCAGTTTCTGTTATCAAAGTGACACAAAAAAATAGTTACTTGTGTCACTTTAAACCCAAAAGTGACACTGAAATAACTTAAAAGCGTCAAAAGAAAGATCACTTTGTTGTCTCGCTTTTCAAAAGCAGTGATCAATATATTGTTTTTGGACCAAAAGTGACACAAGTAGTCATCAGTTGTGACAGTTTCCATAGAAGCGAGATACCATCCATTTTTTTTTTTAATAAAAATGCAATATATACATTACTAATAACATGTTGCAGTATAGATACACTTTCAAATCACTAAACATGCCTTACAAAATATGCAAAAAAATATAGATAGCAACATTCAATAAGAACCATTTCATTAATTGAAAATTCATCACCATTCACATTAAGGAACGTACTTGCTCGTCCACGCACTAAATCAAACAAACTATTCAAAACATAGCCAATTTGAATCCATCCATAATCCAAGCTATTTACATTAACCTGCGATCTGATCATCACTAAGATGCTCCCCCTTTTCGTCTTTTGAGTTCATAAGACAACCCAAGAGATCCTTCTCTTCTAATCTCTTCTCCCTTCCTCTCTCGGACGATCTCACTCAATATCTTGCTCAGTCTTTTCCTTACCTAGGAGAATTTGAACAAAAAGGTAAGTTGAACTAAAAACCCGCAAGATAGTTAAATTTTAGAGTGGATCATTAGAATTTCCCATACCAAGATGGCGTTGTAGTATGTAGTTCCAGGTATGATTGTAGGAAATGAATTGTAGCCTTTGTCAACTATACAGTAGCTCTTTTTCAGCTCTTGTTTGTACCTCATATCCAGGCGACCGAAGATAGCAAGGATACCCACATCAAAAGAGAACTGCAAGATCAAAACTCAAGCGAAATAAACGAACATGACCCATTAATAACTCAGAAACCCATCAATATTGGAAAAGAGTTCCTAGATGAAAGGCAAAACCCAGAAGGAGGAGAATTAGATTATTGAGCTGAGAGAACATATAGTACTATATATTAGTGACATTCAAAACCAAAACCAACCTTCTTCATTTCATGGAAGGTGTTGATGACTCGACCGCCAACCCATGACTCCAATGTGGAAATGGTGATGGCTTCGATGTCGGCAACAAGGCATCGGATGGAATCAGGTGAGAGAGGGGCCTGGACCAGCTTCCTTAGCCGTGTGTGGTAGTCCCCTTGGTAGAAAAAAAAAGCAGATGGGCCAATCATCTACTCCTTGCCTTTAGGGTAAGTGGGCTCACTACGTCAAAACAGCCAAGAATCCACAGTCATAGACAGTCGTTTTTTAAAAAAACGACAGCTATAGCTGTCGTTTTTTGTATCTCGATTTGGAGTGTAGCTTTTGGAAAACGACAGTCCTCATATGTGGTTTTTATTTTAAAAAAACCACAGCCCAATACTGTGGAAAATTTAGTTTCCAATACGACATTCATAGTCTGTCGTTTTTTTTAACTTAAGTCGTGTTTGTTTGAGATAAAAAAACGACAGTCAACGACTGTGATTTTTTCTATTTTTCCTGAAAAAAATGAAATATTTCAAATATTAAACCTATTTAGTATCAATAACAATCCATTGAAAAGAGTAGGAAAGGTAAAAACATTGAAAAGAATATAGGTCCTTCAAAGATCAAACCATATGATCGTTGACCTTGATATATATTGTATTCTCAAACCTAGAGATTTGTACATATGGGTGTTCATTGATTTTGCATGCCCTGTATTGGACTATACACTAGTTTAAAACCAACGAAACTTGATTCTCTAGGCCACTGAGCCAAGTAACTTGGGTGAGGTCAACAGAGTACTCAAGACTCATTCGACTTGACCAACTTGGTGACATACTGAGTTAATTCCATGAGTTATGGAGAGGTCCTATTTGGCCTTCTTGCATTGTCTGCAGGACTTTAGTCTCTAGGTCTCTAAAGGTAGTCAACATTCAAATTTAAAGACTTAGGACTTGGGATTGTTCAAACATATGAAACCTTTGGGTAATGGTCCATCTGCCAGAACAAAACATGGCTCCCCAGTCTATCTGCCAGAACAAAACATGGCTCTCCTCTTGTACATAATATGCCAAAACCAACCATTAACAATCTCAAATAGAGTACTAAAAAAATAAAAAAATGAAAACAATCTCAAATAGAGGGTCATACAATTCATCACAAGTTTTCAGCTTTCTCAACAATGAAAGTACAGACATGCAGGTAAGCAGGGTGGAAATTGAGGAAAGCATATTAGAACAATAACCAAAAAGACCATAACATAGTGAAAGTAGAGAGCTTTAAAGGCCAAAGATAAAAGTTGAAAGTTTTATGTTAATTAGATTTAACCTGGATTAAGCCAGTCAAGAAAAGGACCATAAGAACAGCAAACAGAATTAGTCCAAGGTAGCTGAAATCCTTGCCCTTCTTTGAGGCCCAAAAAGTATAACCAGTGAAGGCAAAGACAACGCCTGATGTCAAAATCAATGCTTCAAGAACAATTCTTCTTGGAAACACCAATGCAAAAAGATCAGATATGCAGGCAGGGTTAAAGTCATAATGTACTATTACTTCTGATGATAACATTATGCAAAATGTAAAGGGGGAAAATTAGTAACCTTTTGTGTTTGCCCAGGCGATCCCAACACTTAAGCTCAGGAAAACAGTGAACAAGCCAAGGAATACACATGGATGAATCATGTAATTCACAAGGTTAGGAACCCCCACCCCTCAAGCATATGTTCATCTAGTGTTAAAAAAAAAAAGGTAAAAAAAAGATGCATATCACATATGAAAAAGAAAAAAGAAGTGTTCCATCTGAACATGAATACTAGTGGTCTGCTTACAAGATAATTTATCCATTTCAATATTTTGAATATTCTAGGGTTTTTTTTGTGTGTGTGTGTGTGTGTGTGTGTGTGCATATCTTCAGTTGCTTAATAAACTCTTATTTAGCAGTTTGCAAACATATTAAAAATCTTTCCCAACTAAACTGGTCACTAATTAAGCATGACATTGCATGGTTAATGAGTTTTACTAGTACAACATAGCAAGTTGTCCCTCTCTAGAGAAAGGACAGATGATAAAAGGTCAAAGACCAATCAGAATGACTTTATTTATAGCTGACTGGAACTAAAATATTATTTATGACAGTAAATTACAGGGTGCAATTTTATGATACAAAATTCACACAATGAAAAAAACTAGACTACCAACTTCAAGAATCAATGCTAACGCCACCTTTAAGCTGAGGACTTTGTGACCATTGAAGACTTCCAAAGATATGTTGTTGTGTGGTCTTACCAACTACTATTACATTCCATACATTATCAATACTAGTAGCTAGAAAAATGAGTCACTGATACTTTTTTAGAATATCAGAGGACATAGATCACAAACTGTTTGGGTGAAGAAGAATTCACATACCAGTAAGTACAATGTTCAAAAGAAGAACTCCCTACAACAAAATATTGTGTGTAAAGTAGTTTTCTTACAATGAAAACTAACTAGAAGATCTTAAAGCAACAGATTTCTGAAAACAAAAGGACACAATTTTTATTGGTAACAATGAAATTTATCCTAGAAAGAATCACTGGCAAGGTCATCCTAGTAAGTTGTTAATCATTAAAGATTAGACCAACTGTTTAGGAAAGTAGTATGTGCTATTACTAAAAAATGAACTATTTAGGCAAGTAGAGACACCACAATGTCAAATGCAAAAAAGAGACAAATAACTAACAATTATGGAAGCAAGCAAGAAAGAAAATGAGACATAAGATTCAATAGTTGAGTCATGCTTAAAGAAGTGTAATAGTAGTCTTGATAATGAATGTCAATTGCCAAAGCCATTGATTAGCACAGAACTTGACAGTATCTGCAAAGAGTTTCACAAAAGTATGCTTTTCCATCATACCTGAACATATGCATACATGTTGTAAAACATACTTGCATCCAGGATGCATTCTATTGAGCATGGTGATGACTGCATGTAAGAAAAGAGCTCATTGCAAAGAAATAAATTTGAGGGGAAAGTTTCTCACAGCTCTAGTTGATAAAGCTTTCTTGTTCCTTAAAATATTATCTTTTCCAAACTTCGAATGTAATTAAACTAAAATTTTTTACGGTCTATAATCGTCCACAAAACAGATTCTAGTGCTTATACCTCAGACGTAAGAGTCATATGAACGACAACGATAAAACCCAATGATGAAATGGAAATTTAATTAAAGAAGAAATTTTTTGCAACAAGCAATAATGATGATGAAACAATATGATGATAGATTAATATAAACGTTATAACAGACTTCTAAGTTTTTACCTGCACAACCCATCGTTCCAAATTCCCTTGAGATGGAATGGAGCAACCCAGATCCTGTTGAAGCCCCTTGAATATGTTAACAAGACTTGAAGGAACCTTGATTCCTTCTGGTACTGATAAAGCTAGACCCATTGCTTGACCTGGGCCATGATAAGGATCCTGATAAACATGAAAACTACACATCAGTTTTCTTTAAAAGAAAAAAAAGAAAAAAACACTGAATACCAACACCATCCTCTTTATCTTCATTGCCTTATTGTCTCTAATTTCTGAAACATCATCACAGGAGAGAAGGATTATCATCATGATCAATGGAAAAAATGGCATTGCTTGTCCAAACCAACAATTTGAGAAATAGGGTCCATATTCATTCCGCCGATTCATCGCAGTATTCTGTGATCATGCTTGTGAAGAATGCAATGTTATAGGTAAATTTAGTTAGTTGCATGTGTGCCATTCAAGCATTTGTATGAAGCCATGGAGCTGGACTAGCCTCAATTAATGTGAGTTTATCATGTCAGTGAACTTGGACCCAACTCATACCTGATTTTTCTCGATTGATTTTTTTTCTTTTTTTTTGCTGAAGCTCTGTTGGATCATTTGATCATTCAGATTTTGAAAGACCCATTTTTTATCTTTCTATAATTGGGGAAAGAAGATTTTCACCTACAAGTAGACTGCATATGCACATTATGGGGTTTGGGCCGTCTGTCTCATATCCAGCCAGCCTGACTGAGCACACCTCATATCCAATGGGATTATAGCTAACCGACTATGGAACCAGACCCAGTACGCTATAATGGTGGATTTGAAACTCAAAAGATAATAGCAGTATGTAAAGAAAGGAAATCTTTACTGATTTAACAAGTCAAGACTCAAAAGTAAATCTCAACTGATTTATCTTCTCAAACAGGCCAGTTGTGCGAAATTGTCATTTCATATACAACTGAGCCTAAGGAGCCATGGTTTGGCCCATGGGCTGATGCAGAATGGCACATCATTTGATTTCAAGATAATATGTTGCTTCTACATGACTTCAATAGACAAGTTGTTTGGGCCAGGTCTAAATGAAAATTATTAAAAATATATTTATATTTGACACACACACAAAAGTGGCCTTCGTTATACTTTAACTATAGGATTATGAGTGTGATATACTCCATAATGGAAACCTATTATCATTCCAAGTCTTTCGTATGGAGGTTCTCATAGAACAACTGGTTACCTAGTTTAAGTTAGCACCCAAAAGCTGGCATCCACCATCCAAACATCCATAACAATATTGCATAAATCTGTTGTTTCTTTTAATCAAAACCCAGCTCCTCAGTTTACTAGAGAAATTACATGCTTATATTCATCTCTACCAATATCCTCAAGTCCTGTTTTTCTATACACAGGGTCCATTTCCAGTGATATAGATCATTAATCTAATGTTTCCATGGGATGGGACAGAATGGAAGGAGAACCTAGACATTCAATAATCTTTTCTAAAAATTAACAGGATACTGGCTATATTTCATTAATTGCATTTAACCTCAACAAAGAACAAGGAAAAGAAATATAAGCTTCACTTTGCCATATTGCAAGGGCTGGCTAGTGAAGAGTGAGGATCAAGTTAGTAGGATAAACAGTTGTTCCTATAATCTGAATTTCTGAACCACCGAACAAGTGTGCCAACATGTGAGAAATTCAAGGTCTGACGTCGGGTTGTGGATGCAAAAGAAAGGAAAAAAAAAGAAAATCTCCTAGTTACTAAGAACGTTTCTAGGGTTCATTCTCGTTGCTTAAATACCAATCTTTCAAAAATCATTTTAGATAACAATGATTATACCTGTATTTTATCATTTTTTTTTGGGATAATCAGTTCAACTGCACCTGTTAATAATGATAATCATATTGCAACTAATAGCTGGAAGGATGTTGACGCCCAGGAATGCTTTGGAAAATTATTTTCCTTAACAACGCATATACATTAGGCGCTTTTATTCCTAACCTTTTGTGCCCATTTGGATACTCGTAAAGCGAGTGAAGAAGGTGAATGTATTTGGATAACCTGAATTACCTATAAGTGACAATTGCTTCATTCTCTTCCATATTCAATCACAGGCAAACAAAGTAACTCTATTCACAGGTAAACTAAGTGCATAGCAACTGAGTTTCAAGGATCCAAATGGGGCCTTCAGAAAACCACTTTCCCTTGTCTGGAGAAATCATAAGTCAGGATTTCATGAATATTTCATTTATCATGTTTCAATGGGAAATTGGGTTTTTCAGTCACAAAACAGAGAGATAAAAATTCACTGTAAAACCAGCAAACTCATGATTCTGGATCATTAGCCCACACAGAACAAAGCAAAGAAAACTTTGAAACTTATACCTTTCTAACTCAACCACTAGATCTCCTGTTCAGGGGAGGAAAACCCACCAATTAAATTCAATTAAAAGCACAAAAAGAAGGAGAAGAAGAATTGTTACTGTTGTGGTTCTTCTTCCCTAGTGATGAACTTCCTCTCTACACCCTTTGTGTCTCCATCTCCCCCACCTACAGCAAAGAAAAGGCCACAAACCCATGCCTCATGTAATATATAGCTCTTTCATATACTAGAATGAGAAGAAGATAACACATATAAATCAGCTACAGCAAGCACCAAAAAAAAGAAAAAAATTCATATCCGGTGAACATGGCACAACTTAAAGTTCATGGTACATGCCTGACTGCACTTGTAGGGACTATACTGAAAGTCTCCCCCATTTCTCTGTTTTTGTAGTACAATTCAGTATTTAAGCCTTGCTCCTTAAATTGGGTGATGATCTGAAAGAAAAAAAAAAGAGGCAATTGCAAGTTCACAATGATGGTTCACTATAAGTCATATGTCCTAACATAGAGACGAAAAGGCATGAATGTAAAATGACCTGAGTAAGCCTCATTTTGAACTCATTTTGCACATCCCTGGATTGTTGTTTCATAGCCTTGACAATAGGTGCATTGGGGCAAGTCTTCCATCCGTACAGTCTATCAACCTTTGAAATTGAAACGCTGAAGTATCAGACCACAAGAAGAAACTAATAACATAATGATACTGCATTTGCCCCTTATCTTCCACTAGGAAGTGGAGAAATTCTTCTCTCGATTTTCAGGGCTTTTTTTATGAGTAGATCTAAATTCTCAAAATCATAGAAGAATCTCTCCTCCCATGATGGCAAGGAGCCAAATGCAGCATTACGCAAAAGCTTATTGAAATTCATAATGTAAATTGATCAAGTAAACCATCCCACCTTATTCAAGGCAACTATGAATTCAGTTTTCCGCATCTTCAAAAGGTTAATAGATTCAATAGTCTGTGGTTCTAGGCCATGCATAATATCAACCACCAAAATTGCAATGTCACATAGACCAGAACCTCGTGATCATAAATTTGTGAATGACTCATGTCCTGGGGTATCAATCACCAGCAGACCAGGAACCCTCAACTTTGCATCAGCTTTAAGCTCCTTTGTTCTCTCCCTTATATTTTCTGCAGGGAAATACGTAGCACCAATCTGCTGCGTAATACCTCCAGCCTCACCCTCTTGAACTTTAGTGCCTCGAATTCTAAAAATGCAACTATAAGGATTGTTACACATTGCTCCCCAGAGTGTGTTGTAAATAATAAATCTTTGTTGTTTAAAATCTGTGACTAAGTCTCGACTCACTGTCAACCCTCTAAAACCCAAGCTCTTTGTTTTGTCAATTTCCTTGAGTCCATGCATCTGCACTCACTCAGTTTACCTGCTGTTCTACTTGTCTGTAACACTTTTGGAAAAAAGAACAACAAAAGCATCGCTCATAGGAAACTCAGGTTACCCAAATGCAATAAACCTCATTAATGCATACTCAATTTATGAAAATCCGAAAGGGCCCAAAAGTGATTGCCAATACACTCATCAGGAAAGAGAAACAAAATGTAATTATCCTTGTTGTTAGTTACTAAATTAATTCTAGCAGAAAAAGCATCTGCATTTACCAATTTCACAATAATAGCCAACTGTATCACCACCTAATCGACATAGCACCAACTGCCCATATTGATTTGGGTTAAAGAGGTCTCACAAAACAGGATCTTAGTGATTCCAACTGCAATGCCACTTTTTCAACAGAGATCAGAACGGACAAACATTCACACTACCAAGCATCAATCCAAACCATCCAAACCCATTCTAGCTACAACACCGAAATCCAATCTTAGCGATCTGATTGTGGTCATTCAACCACATTTCAACCTTCACCTCCACATCCATTATTCAAATGGTAAAGATTGCAATACACGTAAACTGCACCAACCCCCAATAAGCCACATCACAGTTCACCCCAACACGAGCATTAAATCCAAACCACAAACTAAAACACCCAAATCCCAAAAAATCACTTTAGGGTTTTAATCTCCCCACCCCAAGAACCCACCCCTTTTCTCCCAACCCCCAAAAAACAGAGTCAGAATTCAAAACCCTATATCTCAAACCCTAGAAATCAGATACAAATTCGAGCCAAAAAGAGAATAAAAAAAGGGAAATGGATGGAAACCCAACCTGGATTCCTACGTCTCCATCATGGATGCGAGGGCATGGAAGAGATTGGGCCTAGGGTTTGAGTGGTTTGCCATGATCTTGTCGATGATCTTCTGCGCTCGGGAGAGAAGGAGTTCGGCCTCGGTCTCGGCCTCGTTCTTGGGCGGGTCCTCTAATTCCAGTGCTTCTGCGGACTGCTGAGAATCCGGTATGGGCTCCATGAGAGGAGGAAGAAGATTGAAAAAAGAGGCTTTTGTTTTTAGGTTTTTGCAGTTCTTGTTGTTCTCTTCCTCTTCTGCTTTGTGGGTTTTTACAGAAAGCGAAGAAAGAGAAGGTGGAAAGAATTTATATATACACAAAGGAGAGAGAATAAAATTTAGTTCGGATTATTAGTGTCACTTTAAGAATAAAACGATTTGTTTTGTGTGTCGCGTTATAGAAAAGTGACACAACAAACCTCCTCCTCCTTTACTCCTCCTCTAAAGTGACATATCAGGCCATACTGTGTCACTTTATTGTAAAAGCGACACAAAAGCTCATTTTAAAAGCGAGACTAAAAGTCCTTTTTTTGTAGTGTTAGGTTCCATGCACACCCCTAGTTAGGCCCTTCTAGCCCTATATTTACAAAAATCCAAAAAAATCAGAAAATCCCAAAAAAAAATCAAAAAGATTTTACTTTTCTTTTCTTCATTCAACCTCCGCCAATTTTCGCCATTGAGCTTCATGCTATTAGGGTAGGCTATACTTGATTCATGAATTCATTGATATTTGAACAAGAATTTTCAGCACATGCTATATTTTCAAAACCATCTTTCATCCATTCCTTCATTATTGCCTCAATGCACTAAGTAACACCGAACCTTAAGTGTTAGTGACCGCGACATCGTCCACCCTTTTACGCGACTCCCTAGGCCTTACGACGATAGCTTCCTAGCGGACTCCCTACGATTGACAGTGGCACACAGGTCCCTCACTCTCTCCTAAGTTAGGTTAGCTTAGCGTATATCCGTCCCCAACGTGCCCTAAGCGATTGTTGGTTTTAAGATGGGCCTGACGGACGATAGTCCACTTCTCTAGGTGATCTTTCCCTAGATCGACAGGGCGCCTTAGTCCTCCCATCTTTAGTCGAACGTTGTAGTGGGCACCTAGGCTTTCATTTTGAGCATCATGTTGCATGTGCTTTGACCCTTTTTCAAGCATCCTTACATGCATGTTTTTCAAATAAAGCCTACCCTTTCCCCGCCAAGGGATTCGAGGAGGGTATCCAGTGAACGGAGTTGATCCCCCTCAATGACTATTGGCACCCAACCCCTTTTTCTATCTTATTTTATTTTTATTTTATTTTATTTTTTAGCTGAATGGAAGAAGGTAAAAGTGCTTGACTTTCCTTTGGGATTGCAAATTGATGATAGGAATTCCTTTATTGCATATAATGCTTAAGTATAACCTTAGTCATCATTTTTATCAGATTTGAAGTGATTTTATGCTATGATTCATACTGAAATCTTGTGTATTCGGGCTATGATTAGGCACTATGGGAACCAAGTTTTTTGCACTGGAGAAGCTTTTCCAAAATGACTGAAATTCTGCATTATGCAATTTTCATAATTTGTTCCCATTTTTGTGGTTTGTTTTCAATGTGTTTCAATCCGAATCATGACATGCCGTTTTTTGTGTTTATACATCTCTGAATTATTTTTCCAGTCAGTCCAGAATTATGTAGTTTCAATATAAAATGAATTTTCTAAAATCCCTGAGTTGAACTAGTCAAGATATGTAAATCAGATTGCAACAGATTTTGAAAACCTGTACCCTGTTTTAAAATCCATGATTCAATGATTTCTAATTTGAATAAGGAATCACTGATTTTTCTGAGTATTCCCATACCAGTTTTTTTTCAGTGAGATTTGGCTACAACTAATTTCAAATTTCCAAGAAATTATTAAAAATATGGACAACGGGCCTGAGTCATGGACTCTACACTGCAGAAAACTCAGCATGCTAACTGGGATTTATGCACATAATCACAAAGATTTATTTTCATTTAACATTCATGAAAAAAATCATATGAGCTTCCCCTTTGGGTCCATCAACTCCTATAAAAATTTAAGATTAATTGGAGCTTTATAAAGTTTATCAAAATTCAGACAGTGGATCTCGGTCACGGACCAAATTCTGCAGTGCAGAAAATCCAGCAGGTTAACTTGGACTTGTGCGCGCAATCACGAAGGGTTTTGTTAAATCAAAATTCATGAAAATTTTATAGGAGTCTCCTCTTTGGGTCTATTAAGTCTCATTAAAATTCTAGATTAATTGGAGATTTTTAGAAATTACAAAAATTCAGAGAGCGGACCTATATCAGGGTCCAAATTCCGTAGTGCAGAAATTCCAGCATTTTTATTCAGATTTGTGTCTGCTATTTCATAAGGTTTCAATACTCAGAAAAATCCAAAACTTAATATGGGACTTTATCATCACATACACTGAAGTCCTACAAAATTTGAGACTGATCCAATTGTTACGGAAAAATAATTAAAAATTGGGCAACAAGGATGTAGCAATTCATAGAATTCAGGACTATGTTACCTATTTCATATTTCAGCTATTTCTCTTTATTTTCTTCCAAATGCCTGGAACTTAGTCTTCTCATTCGTCTCGAATCTTAAAGATGGACTGAACCCCCCATAATAATGACCCAAAATAATATTGATGAGACCATCAGCGTCGCCGGCGTTGTTGTGATGAGTGGGACCCTTAATTTCCCGCATGGAGGCGATCAAACGGAGTCATGACCATTTATCATGACTGGCGATCACACGTTTTTACCATTTCTAGGATTATTCGGGAATCCTTGGAATCGGTTGGTACTTCCGAGTATCGCTTTATATAACACTGTGTTTCCACCCATATCGGGTCCGAAAATCACATCTGACAAGTTGTTGGGACAACGACGATGAGCTGGCTTTGACCCCTCACGTCCCTTGTACTTCAACTGTGGACGTACCTTTTTATGCTTTTGTTGATATATATTGGATGTATGATTATTCTGTATCGTTGATGCTGTTATTTATTGTCTTTAATTGTCTACATTGTTACGATTGGATCTTGATACGATGGTTACGTTTATGGTAAGGTTACTTCCTCAGGTTATCTATGCTACTAGTGACTCTGATGTGCTTATATGATTTACATGATGTTTTGACGATGATGGCTTCTCTTATATACCTGATATGCTACATCAAATATCTGTTATATAAATATCTCGATTATCGTTCATGCACTACACTCTACACCGTTTTCTGTAGCACTCTGATATTCTGTATTACTATCGAGATACTAATCACGCAGGTACAACTGGGATCAGGAAAGGTCTTCTTCCCTATCTACTAATATAATGTATTGCCATCTAAACATGTCTATTTGCCTGGCTCATCGAGCCTGACCCAATCCTTGGTGTTTTCAGGTATCTTCTCTTCTGCTTTCTTTGATTGGTAGAATTGCTTGGCGGTTGATCCGTTGCCGTAGGGTTCAAGGAATGATGCAGTTGGTGCATCAAGAGGCGTCTGACACTTAGATCTTTATTCTTTCCTTTTCTTGTAGTTGGCCGTGTCGGCCTAGGATTGAATAGTTAGTTTAATTATGGAAAGTACCTTGTAATCCCTTAAAGCGAAATAAAATTATAGGGCTTTGTCCATTTACTTGCTCATATGAGATTCACACTTAGATCATATTATTGGATTTTCCGCATCTCTTGGGTACTTTCTCGTAGTGTCCTGAGATTCGAGGCGCCTGAATTTTTGGGCGTTACACCATTGCATTCCAACGCCAAATCATGGGAGCTGGGAAATCAATGATCGAATGTGGGATCTGTAAGTGTCAAATGTCTGTGAGCACTGAGTTTGTTTTGTCAATTCCATGCCAATGTGTTCCGAAAACCTTGCCTCCCAAAGTGCCTCAAGGAAGATCTAATTTAGAGGGTTTATCAAGCTGTTGGAAAGTTCAGATTCATCAAAGAAGGTCTCCATTTGTGTCTGACAACCTTTTCAGGTATTTTATACCCAGACCAAATCCTTAGAACCCTGGGAACAAGTTTGAGTTTTAAAATCCTTAGAACCCTGGGAACAAGTTGAGTTTCTATCCTTTTTATCTCAGCTTAATTAGTCCTTTTAAAAAGGGTCAGGTGACCTTACGGTCACTTGGCAGCTAGCCGCCCTTTGCAAGGGGACTAGCCGCCAAATCCACGGTCAGCTTTCCAGTAAGCCTCTTTTCTCAGGATGATATTCGGCTCTTCCTGTGGCTAATAGCCATGTGCACCTGCGGCTAGCTGCAGTGCATCCGTGGGTTTCAGTTTGCTTTCCATAGACCATTTTTTTCAGAACCCTCCTTGCGGTCACCCCTACGGTTGCCTCACGGCTAGCCTCCAACTCTTCCTGTGGCTAACCATGAGCCAACCCAATTTGAATTTTCTGACCGTTGTTTGAAAGGGGCTAGCCGCTGGTCTAAAGGGGCTAGCTGCCAATATAGCCGTTGGATGTTTTCTATAAATCTGGAGCTTCTTTCTCTTTTCCAGTGGAACTCTTTTGAGAGAGCTTTGCATGCTATTTTCTTCCGAACAATCCTAAGCTCTCAAATCTTCTTCCAAACACTCATGTATTAGATTTAAGAAAATCCCAGAGCTTCATTAGCTCCAAGATGAGTGTGCTGTGTGAGAAGAGTTTCTCTAGGATCCATTATTGTGTATGAATGCCATATCCTTGTTATCCTAGAAAGCCAGACCTCTAAACCTTGATTGTGATATACAATGGAAGCTTCTTTCTCAAATTCAAGGCGTCGTCAAGAGGTGAAAGCTTCGACTATTGTCAAAGCTCCTTAGAACTCTTTCCATCTTCATCAAAGGCAAGTGTTCACCCTTCTTTAAACTTCTACATTCTGTGATGGTGATTCAGATCTGTGTGACTAAATCACCTTGTAATTGTGTGAGGGGGGAGTAGATCTGAGTGATCGAATCTCGATAACAAAATTGTAGTTGAATCAGTACTTGTGTAGTTTGATTCTTCTTAATGGAACCAAGGGTTTGTGTGACCTTTGAGAGTGGATGTAGGTCTATGTGACTGAACCACTATAATTTTCCTGTGTCTATTCATTATGGCATGGGTTACATTTCTATATTTATATTGTGGAATTTGTTGTGTATGATAGGTCATCACCAAGCTCAATAGACACACACACACACACTTGTGCTTATCTTCTCACATCTGATTGTATCTCTTCTTTATTGCTTAAGAAATGTCTTGATGAACACTTATGCCACTTAAGTCATTCTCTTCTTCTGTTTGTTCTGTTCTTTGTTTTGGTTTTATTAAAAGTGCCCTAAAAAGTTTAAAATTGGTAATTGATTCCCTTAGTCCTATTCACCCCCCTCTAGGACTTAGTCATTGGCCCTAGCCTGCATTTTCAATTGGTAAAATGGGAAAATATCATAGAGAAAAAATTGGATTAGGTTTCAACAAAGAAGACAAACCTAATCCTAATGCTTTTACTGTGTTTGTGAAAGGAGAAGCTTCCTCTAGTAGTCAAAACAATTCTGAAATTAAATGTTATTCATGTGGAAGCAAAGGACATGACAAGTATGAGTGCAAAATGAAACAAATGAAAAGACAGTCCACCAAAACTTGTGTCAACCCCCATAAAGATAAACAGACTAAAATATCTTTTGAAAACAATTTCATCAATAACTCATTCTCTCAACAATTAAATATGTTGATGAAACAAATTGGTCGTCTAAAGTTGCAATTCCATAATCATACAAGAACTGTTAAATCAACTGAAAACTACTCTAAGAAATCTTTTCACCAACAAAATCCTAACAAAGTTAGATCTCAAGGTCCTAGTGAAATCCCTATCATCCAAAGATTCATATGGGTTCCCAAGAACAAAAGCCTAGTAGTTCACACAACTCTTAAAGCTATTGACCAATCCTTATGGTACCTAGATAGTGGATGCTCTAGACACATGACTGGGGATAGAACACATTTCTCTTCTTTAAATGAATATGAGGGTGGAACTGGCATGCAGGGAGGCAGAATGCAGGGATAGGGAGGAGGAGAGAAATAAGCATGCTGAGACGGAGAGCGCAGAGAGACAAAGAGAGAAAAAAACATGTAGAGAGGAAGAGCGCATGGAGAGGGAGAAAGAGGGAAAATAGGCAGGAGAGAAAAGTGACCGTGGGATATGTTGATTAGGGCCCAAGTGAGATGACGATGTCGTTGGCATAAGAGGGGGTAAAATCGTCAAAAAACGCTATACGAACACCAATACGGGCATTTTTGTGTATTTTTGTTTTAAATGGATAATACACATTTAAGGACACTTTTTTGGTAAAATCCCCTTTAATGAATCTATACAATCAGAATTCCGACTATTTTCCAAAAATAAATTAATTACAATCGTTTAAGGTTCAATAAAAATCTCTAATTAGAAATTCCTGTTCTAACAAACCTATTCTAAATACTGCATCCACTATAAGAATCACCAGTTAACCAATTGAATGCAATTTTAGAACTACCAAAATAGTAATTATTAATAATAGATCAGAAATAATGATATGGGAATTTCTCCAATCTAATAATCAAGTTTCAGTAGATAGTCTAAGCACTGAAATTACAAACAATATCTTTCGTAACCCGCCCATAAGGACGAGCCAAGATAAAATTAGAATCGTTAGTTATATGAGAAATATCACCCTTATTTAGACTCCAACAGTATTTGCAGAATCTAGTGGTCCCTAAGCTTGTATGTATCCAGGAAAAACATAACATCAAAAGGACATAAATAAAAAAAATAAGCTAAAAAATCTGAAAAAATATCTTACTGAATTTATTATACGTAGAATTAGTCAATGGATCACATAACATACTCCCATCATCCTAGATTACAAAACTAGAATCTATTACAATATTGATGTCCCACTCAAGAAAAAGAAAGGGAAGTAGAAGAGGAAAGAAGAGAAAAGAAAGAGAGAGTGGGGGACGTCCCCAATTGGGTGGAGTGCATGGGACGTCATCCCCCTTTCCATCTTATTTTATTTATCTTCTTTCCAACTTGTGGATAGTTCTTGGAAATCCTTGGCTTGCAATCCAAGTTGGAGAGATTTTTGAAAATCTGGATAATCTTTGCTCCTCAGTTTCCTTAGCAACCAGAACTTCTAATTTGATCTTCATTGAACTCTCGGGAACTTCTATCTTGGGCCCCATGTCTGGAAATTATCCTTAATAGGAGAAATTAGCTTTGGTACAACTTTTATGGACCCCACTTTGGCTTGAAAAGAATTTCAAACTGAAAATATAGGATTTGTCACAAAACTTGGGAAGGATGGTTCGACGTGTGATGTTTTTGAATTCCATGTGGTGGACGGACGTCTACTTCTTGGATAATTCCTTTAATTTGAAAAAATCCAAATCACGGAAAGCCTTCTTGATTGGGATCCAAGTTGTAAATAATTTCTAGGAACTTGGAAGCAAGAGTCTTGGACTCTTTCAAATTTGAATTTGAATTGAGCTGCTTGATTGCTAAGGTCTTCTAAAATTCGACTTTTCTTATCTCTTGTAAATCTTCACACTTGGGCCCACTCTTGCCTTGGTTTTTTTTTTTTTTTCCAAAATCTGAAATTCAAACTTGTTGCATGATGTGAATGAAGGTGGGCCCCATAATGGGCGAGTGATGCTTGGACGTCCCCTCTCTTGGGTTTTATTTTCTTTTTTCATTTTTTCTTCTCTCTTATTTCTCTTTTTATTTCTTTCTTTTGCAGGCCCTATAAATCTGAATTTCCCTAAAAAATAAAACAATGGTCAATAAAAATTCATTTAATGTAGGAAAGGAATAATGCAACATGTGGGACCCAATTCACACTAGATGAATGCATGAGATGTCATCATTTTATCTAATTTTCTTTAATTAAACCAACGGTGAAGAGAAATATCATCATTTAATGTGTGAATCAAAAGTTATGAGCTATGATAGTTTGATAATGTAGAAAATGATAATTCCACCAAAACATGCATTCTTCTTAAATTTTGATGATTTTGACTTAAATTCAAACATGAAAGCACAAATGCATGATTTTGTGAAATTCTATGAAATGAATGAAACTTCTCCTAATTAAGTCCACAAATTCACATGAAATGATGAATTAAAAGTACATTTTTGAGGACTTATCACCCCCCCCCAACCAGCATTTTGCTAGTCCTAAAAAAAAGATGAAATGATAAGAGTAGAACTAACTAAGAAATATTAAATAAATGCTGAAAAAAGCAACTTTCACTAGCACTCTCGACTACATTTAGCGTAAGTAGCAAGCCCTTAAAGCCCTAGGTTACCCTAGTGAATGAGTTAGGCCTCGTGAGTGTTTATAGTGAATATGCTCATATTTATTTTTTCAAAAAATAAGATTAAACCTAAAGAAATAAAAAGAAACTCTTCAAAAGAAATTCTTATAATCGCTGGATAATCTCGATTTCCACAATAGTCAAAATAAAAGACAACGTAAAAGTCTGGTTCACTGGTCCACCATTGGAAAAAAATTTCAAAACCATGTTGAACATGAGTGCGTGAGTGAAGTGTACACATACATCAGTAAAGTGTCAAATGATCAACTAAGATGTATTTTTGAAAAACCCTATAAATGCTCAGGTCAACCTAGACTTAGCCAAAACATAAATTACCTCTCAAGGCAACTATGACGGCTTTCACACTACTATTTTTCAAAAGATCGTGGGAGATCTTCACTTTTATTATTATTAAAAAATCTTCATTAATAATCATTTGATTTTTGTGTAAGAAATTCAGATTTTTGGGGTCTGCTTTTAGAGAAATTGGATAGGAGAATTAAAAAGGAGAGAAAATCCCATGAAAAAGGCATCATGGGGACCCACACATGCACACATGGGGGGTAATCCCCATACATGTCCAAGGAGGGGCTCCCACGCAATTGTGTAATAGTTTTGAACCATTAATTAAAGATTATCTTCTTATTAAGTTGAAGGGCCGTTTAGCCAGAGGTCCATGAACTTTGGTTTTCATTGCAAACGGTCCACGATTTAATCTCATATAGCCAAAGGTCCCTCCTACCATTTCATAAACTTGAAAAGTTAATAATGCCCTTTTCATCTCTTATTGCATTATTCAAAACACGCAAAGGGCAAAATTACATAAGCTTCCCAAAGGAGGAATGAAAGCGAAAAAAGGGGTTTTGAACTCCGACTGCATGCAAACGAGGGAAAGTGAACCAGGGAAGTAGATTACATTAAGCATTTGTAACCTTTTCAAAGAAACTGTTTCATCGCCGAGTTGGTGATTGTAGAAACAATTTCTTTGATTTCAAAACCTAACAAATACAGAATCTAGACCAGTCCAAGCATCTCCTCATACAAACTGTTAACATTCGCTCATTCCAAGACAAGTAAGTTAAATATTTTTTCATTTGCGAACCTTCAACGTGTTAGAACCTTATTTATCTGTCTATCGTAAACTTAGAAAAATTGTTCAAGAACTCATATAAATTTGTTTCAAAACACAAATTAATTTGTCTAGAACTCAGATAAATTTATTCCAGAACTCAGTTAAATTTGTATAAAACTCAAATAAATTGAAAAAATGAGTAGAAAGAAGATTGTGGGATATAAATCGAAATCTAAATTGTCTGAACCTTATTTCTTTGATTTGGATTGTAGATGCTAGATCAAACTGGCGAGGTCGCAGAATCTGTCCTTCACAAAAGTCTACTTTGAAAACTTAAAGGTCGCAGATTCTGTTCCACACGCCTAGAACGAGTGCATACGAATTTCTTTTACAAAGTATATTCTCTAAGAATCTCACTATCAATTGCCATTACCATTTCAAATTCGAAATGTGATCTACAAGGAATTACATGGGCAAATCAGTCATAAATGATCGTGCTTATGAGATTAAATTAAGGACTTGAATTGCTTGACATGTTCAGATGGTTATGCGTGTCGTATTGAGGCAGTTATATATAGGGGCGAATCAGTCATGACAATGTGTGATCTGGCCTAATGGATAAATTAGTCATAACAATGTGTGATTTGACGTATTAAGGGACCTCTGGTTGAAATATGTTCAGCTGCGTGGACTATAGGCCTTAAATGAAACTTTTGTGGACTAGAGCCTTTAAACGACACAGTTAATGGACTATTCACAAATTTATCCTAAGTGTCAAACTAGAGAAATGAAATAATGTTGGCAAAGAAGCAAATTTAGAAAGAAAGAGCGAGGAAACTTCTTGCACAAGGACAGTATTTATTCTCATTTTTCTCAAGATAGTAAACTTGAAACACTTATAACTTTCAAACTGAGTGTTGGATCGGAGCAATCTACCACCGTTGGAAATCTCTTTTCGAGTAGATATCTATAGACCTCAAGATTACATCAATCAGAGCTGTATTGAGGGAGATATAACCTTGGGAAGTTGACCGCTGCAATTCTAAGTGGGATAACATGATCATTTGTATAAACTTTAACTTTTCTTTTGGGAAATGTTAATGATCATTGCTCACTCTGACATCATATTATACGCATATGATATTAGTCTCATAGTTTTGAAATGAATTATCAATTTGATTTACTACACGCTTCCGCACTTGAATGAAATTATTATTTTGGTGAGATATCCTCACCGCGGACACATGTGGGAAATTAAATAAATGTGTGTATCTTATCACCACACTCACCTCACCACATTAATTACATTAGTCTCGATCCCGGATTATCGGTGGACCCGTTCTGAGGTCGCGACAGACTGGTATCAGAGCGAGACGTGTTTCAGGCAATTAAAAGAAACTAGAAATCCTAAGGACGTGGTGATGATTCATTAGAATCTTCATTAGCTAGTATCGTGTGAGCAATGTGTGACATTATATTTGATTATTATGTACTAACAACTTGTTTTGTAGCATCATGCCACCTCGTAAGCGACCGATAAACGACAATCCCACCACGAGTAATAGTGATCATACAAGGCCAGTCGAAGAGGATATTGTTGATAACCTTATGCCAAATCAATTCCAACAGATGATGCAGGCAATGCTTGACCAATAGTGTCAAGCCAATGAGAATCAAGCTAGATTGCAAAAGTATATGCTTAAGAAAGATGAAGATCATGCCAGAGAGTTGGAAGAAATGCAAAGGCGATTGCTAGAAGTATTGCATAGAAGGCCTGAACCGGTTCAAGCTAAACCCGCAATTGCTATAAATCAAAGGCAACATGACCCGGATGCATTGTTTGAACAGTTTCAGAAGAGAGCTCCGAAAGAGTTCCTAGGAACAGAAGATCCATTAGCTGCAGATGACTGGTTAGAATATACAGAGAACATCTTCGAGATCTTCCAATGCACCGGAGGAGAACGAGTGAAACTTGCAACATCCCTCTTTATACCGGTTCAGCAGACATATGGTGGGAGACAGTTAGAGATGAGTATAGAACCATGGCAGATGCGGTGGCTTGTGCTAGTTTCAAGAGACAGTCTCATGACAAATATGTACCTACACACATCAAGAGGTAGAAGGCACCGTCAACTTGTGCAGGGGAACATGACAGTCCTCGAATACCTCACTAAGTTCGAGAGATTGTCAAGATATGCTCCAGAGTTGGTGGACACGGTGGAGAAGAAGATTGACAAGTTCCTAGAGGGACTTAACCCCATCATTGAGAGAGATGCCACGGGCGTAGTACCACCTACCATATTCAAAGAAGCTGTCAAGAGAGCCTACAAGTTTGAGAACTTTCACCACAAGATCCTCAAAGTTCAGGGAAAAGGGCAACCTCAATAGTAGAACTACCAGCAGAAGAACCAGTAGCACAAGAGGCATAGGCAGGATCAGAATGCTCAGAATCAGACAGTTTGTATCCACTGTGGAAAGAACCGTGAGAGTACCTAGTGTCGTACCATTACGGGAGCATGCTTCAGATGTGGTTCCATGAACTATCAGATGAGGGACTGCCCAAGGTAGAACAGGCATAATCAGTAGCAGTAGGGAGCACAACGTCCAGCACCACCACAGAATGCAATGGTTATCCAAAATCAGGCAAGGCCACTTCAGCATAGACCACAACAGCAGCAACAGGCCCGTCAACAGGGACAGAACCAGAATCAACGTCCCCCACAATAGAACAGAAACATCTAAAATGGCATGCCACAACAGGCTCAGAACAGGCCACAACAATGAGGACAAATCTATGCGGTCAATAGAGCTGACATAGAGGCGGCAGGCAATGTCGTGGAAGGTACACTCCTTGTTTGTGGGATTAAAGCTAGGATTTTATTTGACCCTGGCTCTACACATTCATTTATATCCCATAAATTTTCTGAGTTAATTGATGTGCATGCTAGAGAACTTGAGTTCATTTTGACTGTGACAACCCCACTAGGTAAACAAGTTATTTGTAGAACCTTTTATCCTAGTTGTGCAGTTCAGATAGGAGAAGTGGTGTTACCCGTAGACCTTATTCTGTTGGAGATGTATGATTTCAATGTCATCCCAAGGATGGATTGGTTGGCAGGATACCATA
The DNA here is from genome assembly GCA_038049695.1 of Cinnamomum chago. Classification (NCBI taxonomy): domain Eukaryota; kingdom Viridiplantae; phylum Streptophyta; class Magnoliopsida; order Laurales; family Lauraceae; genus Cinnamomum; species Cinnamomum chago. Next base: position 53,776,761 of record CP142453.1, on the reverse strand, counting down.
CCACAATGGATTGTTTCCATAAGACCCTCACCTTCAAGTTAGATGAGACACCAGCGGGAGTGTTGTTTCAGGGAGAGAGGAGAAATCCTCGTACAGGGTTTGTCTCTACATTAAAGGCTGATAGACTTTTGAAAAGTGGATGTGAAGCCTATTTGGTGTTTATCACGGAGGATAAACGGTTCCAAGGGGTGGAGGAGATCCCAATTGTTTAGGAATTCCCGGATGTTTTTCCGGAGGAGATTCCAGGTTTGCCACCCATCAGAGAGACTGATTTCACTATTGAGTTATTACCAGGGACCGCTCCGATTTCGATTGCACCTTATAGAAAGGCTCTGGCGGAATTAGGAGAATTGAAGATACAACTGCAAGAATTATTAGACAAAGGTTTTGTGAGACCGAGCATTTCACCATGGGGAGCTCCAGTTTTGTTCGTCAAGAAGAAAGATGGTTCGATGAGGATGTGCATTGACTACTGAAAATTGAACCAAGTCACCATCAAGAACAAATATCCATTGCCAAAAATAAATGAACTGTTTGACCAATTGCAAGGTGTTTCGTATTTTTCAAAAATTGATTTGAGATCCGGTTACCATTAGCTGAGAGTCAGAGAATCAGATGTACTAAAGACAGCTTTCCGGACAAGATATGGCCACTATGAGTCCTTAGTTATGCCATTTGGGTTGACTAATGCATCGACAATATTCATGGTATTGATGAATAAGATATTTGCACAGTATCTGGATCAGTTTGTGGTAGTATTAATTGATGATATTCTGGTATACTCTAAGACAAAAGAAGAGCATGAAGAGCACTTGAGGATAGCATCGCAACTTCTGAGAGAGAATCAGCTGTCTGCGAAGCTCAATACATGTGAATTCTGGCTAGAGCAAGTAGCGTTTTTGGGACACATCATTCCAAAGAAGGATTGTCAGTAGATCCGTCCAAGATTGAGGCAGTAGTGAAGTGGGAAAGACAGAAGAATGTGACAGAAATCAGAAGTTTTCTGTGATTGGTAGGAACTATCGGAGGTTTGTGTAAGGATCTTCGTCGATTGCGTCACCATTGACGAAGTTGACTAGAAAAAATGTGTAAGACCTTGTCCCGAGTGACCTCATTAGTGTTAATTAAGTCATGTTTTGGTTCTAAGCGTGTTTAGCGTGTTTTTGGTTAAGTTGGGATTTTAGAATAACTCTTTTATAGCTTTGAAAAATTTTGAGTGCCTTTATGACTAGTGGGGCCCTTTGGGGGTTCCTTTTATGACGTTGCGTTTACTTGGGGGATTATCTGAGATTATTGTGTTTATTGTTTTAATCCCATTTTTATTTATGTCATCAATCCCTACGACTTTCATGCTGATACCGTTTCTGTTCGAGACCCTGAAACCCTACTTTCCTAGCATTGAGGGCAAAATAGTCATTGTGCACCAAATCTGTACCCAAAAAAATTGATATTCCCGAAACCCGTGAAACATATACTTTTTGAAAATTAGATATTTCGACGATCGTTTCTCCGTTCTTCGTCGATTTCAACCGAGGTCCCGAAAGTCATGATTTTAGCCCAACTAGTTTGCTAAGTGGTGGGACCCAACTCCATTTTCTATAAAAGAGAACCCATTCTCTTTCTTTCCCTTTCTCCTTTTCCAGCTCAAAGTGAAGGCCACCTAGGGTTTTCTTTCTCTTCTCCTTCTTCTTGCTCTCCCATCTCCAAAGCCTCGATCAATCTTGCACCAATAATTAAGTGGAGATCACCATTCCCTTCCTCTCCTCTAAGGCTCTCTTTTGATACCATTTGTGGAGAAAACCTTCCATCCCAAGATCCTCATTGAGCTAGTCTTGCCTTTTTGGAGAACCTACAAGTAAGCAATCCCTCCTTTTCCTTTCACATTGTGTTTTCCTAGCCTTTGGGAGTGCTCATTTTCATTATTGAAACTTCCTCTTCTTCATTCTTGTTTTGACCCATTTTAGGGTTTTTTTTTTGGGGGTTTTTGTGTGATTAGAGCTTGTTTTTGGATAAGCTTCGACCAAAGGCAAGTGGATGAATGGATAGTTTGAGCATTAAATAGTTTTATGACAAATGTAGTTGATTTTATTGTTTTCCCATTCATGTTTATTTATTTATTTATGTGCATTGATTTGAAATAAATGCTCATGAATGCATCTTGCTAGCTTATTTTATGTCTTAAAAACATTGGTTTAACTTTTCATTTATTACTTGTTGATAGCCAATGGATCTTGATGACTTATGGTTTTATTTTCTCTCTTTTGATTGAATGGGGTGTAGAAGGAGGTGATTGGATTAATGCTTGTAGAAGTTTTTGGGAAGTGTTAAATGATGTATTGGAGGAGCTTTTAGCTCATTTTATTACAGAAAATGTATGCGAAGTAAGGAGAGTGGTTTTGAGGAGGAAAAGAGCTCAAATTTGAATACAGTGGGAGTTTCCCGTACTTGACGGTCACCTGTCGGCTAGTCGTCTGGTAACTGGCGGTTAGAACTGAACTGTTGCGGTTACAAATCCAGAGAGTTGCTTTTCTCTTCTGAAGGCGCGGCTAGCCAGCGGCTAGCTGCCAAACTCATAGGCGGCTAACCGCCAGCTAACCGAGACGTCGCGATTACGATTCTAGAGAGCACTCTTTTCTTCCTGAAGGTGCAGTCAGCCTCATGGTTAGCCAGCGGCTATCTGCCGAACTAATCAGCGGCTAACTGCCAGCTAACCGAACCCATTTCGGTTACATTTCCAGTGTTCTGTATCTAGACTGACAAATCCGCGGTCATCCTCGCGGTCAGCCAGCGGCTAACCGCTGAGCCCATTGGCGGCTAACCACCAGCTAACCGCCAGGTGATCGACCTTACCCCGAAATTTTGAAATGAAGAGAAATGAAGAGGGTTTCCGTCCTAATCATTTGTGAACCCTTTTTGAGAATGATTGGGACCGTTCACCTGGAGATATGTATGAAGCCCGTTTGAGAAAGAAACCACATCATGAAGATTCATTGAATGTCTTGAAATTTTCAAGGTGTATAAGGAGCCCGGAATGTCTCCAAACTCTAATAGTACCAAGTTGTTATTAAATCGACATACGGGACCCCTATTCACCTTAAACAATCTTAAACCCGATATTTTACCCGAAACTTCAATAGTTCATTTGTATTTCCTTGTTCCTGAGATTTATGCTACATGACTTATTATCCCGAAAGCATTGAAAACATACTTGTAGTATTTGTTAACCCGAAGTGCATTGCTCGACATGAAATGACAGTTGTGCCTTTGAGCATCCCCGTTCCGCTTGTTTACATACTTGCACTTGATGTATTTTATACATGTTTTGATTTTTGTCATTTGACCTATGAGTCGGCACCACTAAGCTCGGATAACCTTGTTGGTCTTATCTACCGACTTGGAGATTCTCCTCTTGTCCCGCCAGCTGCAGTTTGGATCCCGCTACCGTGGTCTTGTCCCAATACCCCGGATTACTACCATGGTTCCTGATGCCCCGCTCGCTACCGTTGTCATGTCCCGTATATTATATGTATATGTATATATTTCGTTGAATCTCCTCACCTCGTGTGACTGAGATCAACGCCTTGATATGCTCTGTCATTTTGGTGATAGAGGACTTAGCTTCATGTGGTTGCCATCTTGCTTGTTTCCTAATTCGTTGAATACCTTACATGTTTTAAATTGCATATTTATTTCTAATAAATGAGTCTTTTCTTTTATGAAAGTTATTGTTTAAACAGGTTTTAAATGTTTACCAAGGTAAATGAATTTATTATTGAATTGTTTTATCTTTTCACCCACCTGCCAGATCGTCGTGTCTGATCCATTTCTTTGGTACTCAGGTCCGGATATTGTCTATCCCGAGGCGGAGCTCGAGGAGGCGATCGATGAACCGCATAGTTTAGTTGAATGGCATGCTGATGATGTAGTTTAGTCATTTGATTGCTACAAGAGACGTAACATTTTGGGAAATGTTTAACCATACTTTTGGGAATTTGTATTTTGTTTATATTGGCCTTTGTTGGCCTCTATTTTTGGGAAATGTAGCTAAATGATCTTTTGTATAAACTTTAACTCTTCTTTTGGAAAAACACTTGTGATCATTGCTCATTCTGAAACTTGGTTTATACATGTGTTATTATCTCGTGACTAGAGTTGAATTATTGATTTGATTTGCTAGACGCTTTTGCATTTACAAGAAATATTCATGTTATTGTGATATCCTCACCGCGGACACCTGTGGGGAATTAAATCAATGTGTGCATCTTATCACTGCACAATTCTCATCACATCACATTAGTCCCGATCCCGGATTAGTCCCGTAGACCCGGTCCGGGGTCGCGACAAACTGGTATCAGAGCGAGACTGTTTCAAGCAATTAAAAGAAACTAGAAATCCTAAGGACGTGGCGAGGATTCGTTAGACTCTTCATTAGCTAGTATTGTGTGAGCAATGTGTGACCCTATATTTGATTATTATGTACCACTAACATGTTTTGCAGCATCATGCCACATCGTAAGAGACCGATAAATGACAATCCCTCCACAAGTAACAGTGATCATACAGGGCCGGTTGAGGAGGATATGGTTGATAACAACATGCCCAATCAATTCCAACAGATGATGCATGCAATGTTTGACCAACAACGTCAGGCCAATGAGAATCAAGCCAGATTGTAAGAAAAATTGCTGAAGAGAAAGGAAGATCATGCCAGGGAGTTGGCAGAGATGCCGAGGCAATTGCTAGAGGTGTTACAGAGAAGGCTTGAATCGGTTCAAGCCCAACCCGTAATGTCATCAATCAAAGGAAACATGACCCGAATGCTTTATTTGAGCGGTTTCGGAAGAGAGTTCCGAAGGACTTCCTAGGAATAGAAGATCCATTAGCTGCAGACGATTGGTTAAAGCATACATAGAACATCTTCGAGATCTTCCAATGCACCGGAGGAGAACGAGTAAAACTTGCAACATCCCTCTTTACCGGTGCAGCGGACATATGGCGGAAGACAGTTAGAGATGAGTATAGGACCATGGCAGATGCAGTGGCTTGGGCTAGTTTCAAAAGGCAGTTTCATGACAAATATGTACCCACCCACATCAAAAGGCAGTGGAATTCCAGCAGCTTGTCCAAGGGAACGTGACAGTCCTCAAATACCTCACTAAGTTCGAGAGTTTGTCTAGATATGTTCCAGAGCTAGTGGAGAAGAAGATTGCAAAGTTCCTAGAGGGACTTAACCCCATCATTGAAAGAGACGCCACGGGCGTAGTACCACCTATCACTTTCGAGGAAGATGTCAAGAGAGCCTACAAGTTTGAGAACTTTCACAACAAGATCCTCAGAGTTCAGGGAAAGGGACAAGCTCATCAGCAGGACTACTAGCAGAAGAATCATTAGAACAAGAAATAAAGGACAGAACAGAATGCTCAGAATTCAGTAGTTTGTACCCACTGTGGGAAGAACCATGAGACTACACAGTGCCATACACTTACGGGAGCGTGCTTCAGATGTGGTTCCATGAACCATCAGATGAGGGACTGTCCAAGACAGAACAGGCAGAATCAGCAGCAGCAAGGAGCACAGCGTCCAGCACGACCACAGAATGCAGTGGTTGTCCAGAATCAAGCAAGGCCACTTCAGCAACAGGCATCACAGCAATAGCATAGACCACAACAACAGCAACAGGCCCGTGAACAGGGACATAATCAGAATCAACGTCCCCCACAACATAATAGAAACGTCCAATAAGGCAAGCCACAACAAGCTCAGAATAGGCCACAACACGAGGGCAAATCTATACGGTCAATAGGGTGGATGTAGAGGCAACATGCAATGTAGTGGAAGGTATACTTCTTGTTTATGGGATTAAAGCTAGGATTTTATTTGACCTTGGCTCTACACATTCATTTCTATCCCACGAATTTTCTAAATTTATTGATTTGCATGCTAGAGAACTTGAGTTCATTTTCACTGTGGCAACCCCACTAGGTAAACAAGTTATTTGTAGAACCTTTTATTCTAGTTGTACAATTTAGATAACAGAAGTGGTTTTAACCGCAGATCTCATTCTATTGGAGATGCATGATTTCGATGTCATCTTAGGGATGGATTGGTTGGCAGGGTACCATGCCACGATGGATTGTTTCCATAAGACCCTCACCTTCAAATTAGATGAGACACCAGTAGGAGTGTTGTTTTAGGGAGAGAGTAGGAATCTTCGTGAAGGGTTTGTCTCAGCATTGAAGGCTAATAGACTATTGAAAAGTGGATGTGAGGCCCGTCACGTTGCCCGAACCCGATTAGAGAATAAACCGGATCCGGGGAGTGAAATTTAGGACTAATTAAATTTTTTGTCCTTTAGGCCCAAGGATCGTAAATCCGCTGTGAGGATATAATATTTCAAGCCTCAAATATAAAAGAATTTGCGGAACTCATACAATTCTAGGCTTATTTGGATATTAACAAGGAATAATGAATCTCAATATATATTAAAGTTGAACGAGGAATAAAATAAAACTTAAACAAGGAAGTTAATTTATGACAATCGCCATCCCACTAATCAAGGTCATTTAAAACAATAGTGAAGTCAATAGTGTGAAAGGTTCAACGAGAGATAATAAAGAATAAAAGAATCTAATGAAGTCCCAATGAATCTCTCTCGTGCCAAGATCAATGACACTACTCTATGTCATCGGCACGCCACTCTCGTTCCTGCTCAGCCGGTTCGAGATCCTCTGGGATCTCCTCATGTGCCTGCTCCTCATAGTAGTTGTCACCTGAGGTGTCTGCACACCAAGGAACAAAGTCAACGACATGTTGAGCAATAGATAAGGAAAGTATAATTGTCATGGTATGCATCAAATATAGAATAAAGACAAGTGTAATATCATGTGAATACAAGGAAAACTGAACTAGGCATAAAGCATGCATAATAATTGTAAGAGACAAAGACAGAAATCCTAACATCATCTAGCAATAACCACTATCCAAACAATGCAATGCAAGAAACAAGAAGAAGACTCCAAGGATATCCAAGCCACCTCCTGGGGTATCAGTAACAATCCAGACCAGACTACTGAACCAAAGTTCGGCTCCAGTGGGATCCTAGCTCCAGGTCCTGGGAATAGCAGCACGGTCTAAGCCCGCTCCCAGCTATTCAACACCATGGATGTCGTCCAACGTTGATTGCCCACCCCGATGTCTGAGTAACAGGCCCATCAAGTAAAACCCCAAACTGTAGATGGCTATGATATACAAATAATAATAAAGTGGCGTTGGCACGAGAATATACCAAGACAAGCAAGCCTGACTAGATCAATGTGCAAGACATGTTCATTGGGATTATCTCATTCAAAACAATACAAGACAAGTCAAACACTTGATAACCCCTTTCTTACTAGCCAGTCATGTTTATCAAATGCATAACACAAAGTTCCTACGATACACTCTAAGTTAGGTCCATATCCAATTCCTAAAAGAATTTATGTTTCATAATTAGCTAAGTGTTTTATACCAAAAGAGAGTGTATAAGGAATTATAACAACGGATACAATTCACAAGTCAAGAAGGAATTACAATCCAAACCTAGGTTGGTGTCATCCCTGTACTCTACATGTTTTAGCGGAGTACGTATGGAAATTGAATCAATGATGCTTCTAGGGAAATTCCTCGGTGTATAATCATGTTAAGCATCTGTCGAAACAATTCATACGCATTCGGTTAAACCATGTGTAATACACGAATACCTAGACAACCCAATCGAAGCACACCGAGCCACGTGCTATGATTTAATCCTCGTTAATGGTCAAGTGATAGTAGGTTCATAGTTGCTAACATCTAAGGCCCAACCTAAGTTACTGGTCTCATTTGCAATAAAATGTAGGCTGGATGAATAATATGAATATTTACATCACTTCCCGGCCTCCGATCGTGATGAAACTAGAACCAATGGATTCTACATCTCAAGGGCTTTCCAACGGTATATAATATGTAGAAATCCAACGGGCGGATTAAAAGTTACAAGCGTTCGAAGTTTCCAATTGCTGTTAGAAAATTGCCATCTTTTGTCCGATCAATCGGACTGTAATCCGTCTCAACTAAAAGTCATCCGATCAATCGGTCTGAGATCCGTCTCAATTAACTGAAACCAATTTCTGTCTGATGAATCAGTTTGCAGTCCGATCGATCTGCACCGTACGACCTGAACCCCCGAAAACGGGTTTTCTCTCCTTTTTCCTCCGGCCAATCCATGGCTAATCTGCAGAAACGTGCCTCCATGCTCCCATTTCATCACATTCATCATTTAACACCCATAATAACAATTTAAACTTCAAAGTTTACCACTTACAAATTAATTCAAACCCAAATCCCCAAACCTAGCCTAACATATCAATCCCAATACAATATCAACAACAAACTTGGAATTTGGGGTAATCTAACAAGGATATCATTGCAAACAATAGAAAACAATACAGACTGTGATCAATTATAAATTGCATATCTACTTGCCTCAACCAAGAAGATGATTAGAAATTGGGAAAAGCTTGAGAATGAGGTTTCTACCGCGAAAACCACAATCTACCCCGTTCAAAAGTAATCTAGAACACCGAAAAGGAGAAAGAAAGGGAAAAGATCAAGATTCAACCTACTCTAAACAAAAGAGAAGACGAATGGAAAAGTTGATGATGGGAAAAGGCTTACCAATTAGTATCAATGGAGAGAGGAGATCGAGAGGAAGAAGATGTGCGGCTCGGATCTTCGAGATGATCTCCCTCGGAGGGAGTTATGGCCTTTGAGAAGATGAAGGGAAGAAAAACGGCTACCGTAGCTCTTTTTTGTTGTAGAGATGATTAAGAGATTAGGGTTAATCCCTGTTTAAGAAGAAGGGAGGGAGAAATGACTGAATTGCCCTCAAGTGGGTCCAATGAAGAAATGGACCACTTGAAGGATTTCTGATTGTCGGATCGCGACGAGCCAGGAGACAAAAATGATCAGCATGACGAGATCTTTTCAATGAACCCCAAAATCACGGCGTTTGGAGTTTTCGGAAAAACACTCAATTTTCCCTAAATTGCAAACTACCCCACTAGCTAGGGTCAAACGCATTCGGAGTCGCACGAAACTTCGCAGACACTAATCTAACACTAGAAGGAACTCGCTCATGATCTAAACCCACTTAAATATCTAAAATACAAATAATTATAATAATAAAAAAATAAACGGGTCAATGGGCCTACTATTGGGCCCAACAGACCTAGTAAGGTCCTGGACCTTACATCTCTCACAACTAAAAAGAACATTTGGTCATCCGAATGCCTAAACATACCTCATCCGAAAAAAGATAAGGGTACACCTTTTGGATCTGGTCCTTCAGCTCCCACGTAACTTCCTCTGCACTATGATGTTCCCACTGTACTTTAACCAACTGAATGGTCTTGGTACGCAGTACTGTCTCTTTTGTGTTGATGATCTGTGCCGGCCGCTCTACATATGTCACATCTGCTTGTAGCTGAAGTGGCTCATGCTGCAACACCTGAGTAGGATCTATAATATACTTTTGAAGCATTGAGACATGAAAAACGTCATGCACAACGGTTAACTCAGGTGGTAACACCAAACGATAGGCCACGTCTCCAATCCTGCTCTTGATCTCAAATGGTCCGGCAAACCTCTTGGCAAGGTTCCCTTTCTGTCCAAATCGAACAACACCTGGCATTGGAGAGAATTTCAAAAACACCATATTTGCCACTTGGAATTCTAAAGGTCTTCGCCTCTTATCTGCATAACTCTTTTGACGATCCCGAGATTCCTTCATTTTCATCTGAATAATCCGAACTTTCTCACTGGAATCAACAATCTCTGAGGGGCCATGAAAACTCCGAACTCCTATTTCCTCCCAACATGCCGGAGTCTTATATCTCTACCAGTACAATGCCTCAAATAGTGCCATACCAATACTTGAATAATAGTTGTTACTGTAGGCAAACTCACATAGAGGCAAACTTTCATCCCAATTCTCCTTGAAATCTAAAACACATGCTCTGAGTAGATCCTCCAAAGTTTGAATGGTACGCTTTGACTGTCCATCTGTCTGAGGATGGTAAGCTGTACTAAACTTCAACTGAGTACCCATAGATGACTGAAAAGTAGACCAAAACCAAGAGACAAAATTAGTGTTTTGATCGGATACTATGGACTTAGGCACTCCATGCAACTTGACTATATTGTCCCTGTACATCTTGGTCATCTTATCCATAAACTGACAAGTCTTAAATGGCAGGAAATGTGCTGACTTAGTCTATCTATCCACAATCACCCAAATAGCATCATTACCTTTCCTGGTGTTTGGCAACCCTGACACAAAATCCATGGTGATATTCTCCAATTTCCACTGAGGAATCTCCAACGGGTGAAGCAAACCAGGAGGCTTCTTGTGCTCTACTTTAATCTGTTGGCATGTCATACACCTAGAAACGAATTCTGCAATCTCTTTATTCATTTTCACCCACCAATAGTGATTCTTCAAATTCTGATACATCTTGGTGCTACCCGGATGAATAAAATACCTGGTGGTGCGCATCTATCATCAGCTCAGACTTGAAATCTTGAACATCTGGCACACACAACCTATCCTTGTAGTACAGAACTCCATCAATCAATCTGAATTCTGGCTTGTCATCAACATGCTCAATGATTCTCTGCAGCTCTGGATCGTCCTTCTAGGCTATCTTGATCCTGTTAACTATCTCTGGCTCCCAAACTCCCATAGTAGCAACGAGGACTTTCTCTTTGACTAGCCATACTTCCACATCCATATCTCTGAACTGCTCCATCCATCTCCATTCAGGCATTACACATCCACTGAATGCTGCCTTCTAAGAGCATCTGCTACCACATTCACCTTCCCTGGGTGGTACTTGATCGGAAAGTCATAGTCCTTTATGTACTCTATCCATCCCCGCTGTCTATTATTCAGATCACCCTGTGTAAACAGGTATTGCAGACTCTTGTGATCTGTATGCACCTCAAATCTTTCTCCATACAAATAATGCCTCCACAACTTCAATGCAAAAACCACTGCTGTTAACGCCAAGTCATGTGTGGCATACTTCTTCTCATGATCCTTCAATTGTCTTGATCCATAAGCTATCACATTGTCATTCTGCATGATAACACAACCTAAACCAATCCCTGATGCATCTGTATAAACCACAAATCCTCCACTTCCTGAGGGTAAAGGAAGTGTGGGTGCTATGGTCAACCGAGTCTTTAACTCTTGAAAACTCTTATCACATTCTTCTGTCCACACAAATGGGATATCTTTCCTTGTCAACTTAGTGAGTGGAGATGCTATGGTAGAAAACCCTTTCACAAACCTCCTATAGTAACCTGCAAGTCCAAGAAAACTACGAATCCCTGCTACATTCCGTTGACTACCCCAATTAACAACTGCTGCTACCTTCTTAGGGTCCACTATCAGTCCATCCTTAGAAATAATATGGCCCAAAAATGCCACTTGCTCCAACCAAAACTCACATTTGCTCGACTTAGCATACAACTGGTTATCCTTTAGAAGCTACAACAATGTTCTCAAGTGATGCTCATGCTCCTCCTTAGTCTTCGAATATACCAACACATCATATATGAAGACGACCACAAACTGATCCAGAAAAGGGGCAAACACCTTATTCATCAATGCCATAAAAACTGCCGGTGCATTCGTTAACCCGAAAGGCATCACAAGAAACTCAAAATGGCCATATCTTGTCCGGAATGCAATCTTAGGGACATCCTCCTTCTTGACTCGTAGTTGGTGATAACCGGAACGGAGATCTATCTTCGAAAAGAATTGAGCTCCCTGCAACTGATTGAACAACTCATCAATCCAGCGGGTACTTGTTTTTAACAGTCACCTGATTCAACTGTCTATAATCTATGCATATCCTCATTGTCCCGTCCTTCTTCTTCACAAATATCACCGGAGCTCCCCACGGTGAAACACTAGGTCTAATAAAACTTTTATCCAACAGATCTTCTATTTGAGTCTTCAACTCCTTCAATTCTGCCGGAGCCATTCTATACGGGGCCTTCAAAATAGGTGTTGTACTTGGCTGTAACTCTATCGTGAAATCCAACTCACGGACAGGTGGCAAACCAGGAATCTCATCCAAAAACAAATCTGGGAATTCTTGCACCACTGGAATCTCATCAACAGTTTTGGACTCCTTGTCTTCTGCGATAAACGCGATAAAGCCTTCGCAACCGTTTCTCATCAACCGTTCTGCCTTCAATGCAGAGATTAACCGAGTGGAGATGGGCTTTTCGACACCTACAAACTCAACACTACGGTTTGCACGCTGCAACTTCACGGTTTTGTTAAAACAATCTAACACCGCTCGATTGGCTGCTAACCAATTCATACCAAGTATCACATCAAACTCTGACATTGGTAAGATGATCAAACTGGCAGTCAACTGAACTTCTCCAATCTGAACATTACATCTAGGGTAGATGACGTTACAAGGAACTGATCTACCCATAGGGGTGGCTACTATCAAATCATATGGTAGTATCTTCTTATCCTCCCCAAGTGAAGTGCAAATGCTGGTGCAACAAATGAGTGTGTGGATCCAGGATCAAATAGAACTTTAGCATCAAATCCACAAACTGAAAGTGTACCTTCTATAACATTGCCCACAGCCTCTGCTTCCTCGTGCGTCAGAGCATAAGCTCTCCCTGCCTGCTGGGGACGCTGCTGGTAATACTGCTGTTGTGGCCTTGGACCACGATCTTGAAGTCTGGGTGGTGCTCGAGGTCTCTTCTGAAGGCGCGATCAGCCAACGGCTAACCGCCAAACTCCTAGGTGGCTAAACGCCAGCTAACCGAGCCGTCACGGTTACAATTTTAGAGAGCACTCTTTTCTTCCTGAAGATGCGGTCAGCCTCACGGTTATCCAGCGGCTAACCGCCAGCTAACTGAACCCATTTCTGTTACATTTCAAGTGTTCTGTATCTTGACTGACAAATCCGCGGTCAGCCAGCGGCTAACCGCAGAGCCCATTGGCGGCTAACCGCTAGGTGACCGACCTTACCCATAAATTTTGAAATGAAGAGGGTTTCCGTCCCAATCATTTGTGAACCCTTTTTTAGAATGATTGGGACCATTCACCTGGAGATACGTATGAAGCCCGTTTGAGAAAGAAACCACATCACGAAGATTCATTGAATGTCTTGAAATTTTCAAGGTGTATAAGGAGCTCGGAATGTCTCCAAACTCTAATAATACCAAGTCGTTATTAAATCGACATATGGGACCCCTATTCACCTTAAACAATCTTGAACCCGATATTTTACCCGAAACTTCAATAGTTCATTTGTATTTCCTTGTTCCTGAGATTTATGCTACATGACTTATTATCCCCGAAATTATTGAAAATATACTTGTAGTATTTGTTAACCCGAAGTGCATTGCCCGACATGAAATGACAGTTGTGCCTTTGAGCATCCCCGTTCCGCTTGTTTACATACTTGCACTTGATGTATTTTATACATGTTTTGATTTTTGTCATTTGACCTATGAGTCGGCACCACTAAGCTCGGATAACCTTGTTGGTCTTATCTACCGACTTGGAGATTCTCCTCTTGTCCCGCCAGCTGCAGTTTGGATCCCGCTACCGTGGTCTTGTCCCAATACCCCGGATTACTACCATGGTTCCTGATGCCCCGCTCGCTACCGTCGTCATGTCCCGTATATTATATGTATATGTATATATTTCGTTGAATCTCCTCACCTCGTGTGACTGAGATCAACGCCTTGATATGCTCTGTCATTTCGGTGATAGAGGACTTAGCTTCATGTGGTTGCCATCTTGCTTGTTTCCTAATTCGTTGAATACCTTACATGTTTTAAATTGCATATTTATTTCTAATAAATGAGTCTTTTCTTTTATGAAAGTTATTGTTTAAACAGGTTTTAAATGTTTACCAAGGTAAATGTATTTATTATTGAATTGTTATATCTTTTCACCCACCTGCCAGACCATTGTGTCTGATCCATTTCTTTGGTACTCAGGCCCGGATATTGTCTATCCCGAGGCGGAGCTCGAGGAGGCGGTTGGTGAACCGAATCGTTTAGTTGAAATTACATGCTGTTGCGACCCCGGACCGAGCCCGCTAATCCGGGATCGAGACTAATTAATGTACATATGTATGTGCCATATTTATTTAATTTCCCACAGGTGTCCGCAGTGAGAATATCACAATAACATAAATATTTCTTTCAATGCGGAAGCGTGTAGCAAATCAAACATTCATAATTCAATTCGAGTCGCAAGATAATAACACTTGTATAAACCAAGTATCAGAATGGGCAATGATCATAAGTGCTTTCCCAAAAGAAAAGTTAAAGTTTATACAAAGGATCATTTAATTACATTTCCCAAAAATAGAGGCCAACAAAAGCCAATATAAACAAAATACCAATTCCTAAAAGAATGGTTAAACATTTTCCAAAATATTACGTCTCTCATAGCAACCAAATGTCTAAATGACATCATCAGCATGCCACTCAACTAGGCGCTGCGGTTCACCGATCGCCTCCTCAAGCTCTGCTTAGGAATAGACAACGTCCGGACTAGAGTACCAAAGAGTGGGTCAAACATGACGGTTTGGCAAACGGGTGAAAAGACATAACCATCTAATAATAAATGAATTTACCTTCAAAGCATTAAAACCTGTTTAAATAACTATTTCATAAAAGAGATAAATCATTTATTCAAATACATGTATGCATTGTAAAACATGTAAAGATAACCAAGGAAATAGGAAAACAAGAAAGATGGAAACCACACAAAGCTAAGTCCTCTATCACTGAAGTGACAGAACAATATCAAGGCGTTGATCTCAGTCACTAATGGGGCCTCCGACCTTTAGTCCTCTCCTTCCCACCCCTGGGGCTGCCGGGAGTATGGCGGAGGAGGAAAAGCGGGTCATCATTATTTTTGTACGGGTATGCCAGATTTTCTATTCTACTTAGAATTTGAAGTGGTGATCCGGAGATTCACCTTCACAAGTAGAAGGGAAATTAATTCTTCTTTCTAACTTTCCATTGCACATATATTTTAAGAAAGAGAGACGATTTTTTAAATGCCGTGAAAGGCGATTTCATTTTGTTTGTCGTGAAAGGCGATTTTTGTGCCGTAGAAGGCGGTTTTGTGCCGTAGCAGGGTGTTTTCATCCCATATTTTCTATTCGTGGTATGTATATCACTGTCCCGGCTTCCATCGATTAGGAGTTGCACAGGATGATGCCCTTTTATGATTCGGTTAGCTATAGGGATAGTTGTTTCCGAATCTCTTTTGTCTGCCCGTTTAAGGATCCGACGGTTCAGGGACGTCAAGATTGGACAATCTTCAGTGAAGCTTTCTCCAAGTTTGCGGAAGAAGGCTTTTGATTTTGGTGTCTCCCGTGATTCCACCAGTGCAGGGTCGGGAAGACATTATTCTTTGACCAACGCAGAAAAGAGGTGGCTTTTTAACATACGTGTTGGTACAATGGTGTACCAGAGACATCTTTTTGTTGTATCCAGCCGTATGTTCCCTCGCATTTCGCGTTGCAGTTGGGCTTCTCTCAAGGCGTTGTTAGAGCACCTTCGAGCATGGTGAAGCGTTTTGGAGGTTTGTAGGATGGGAGGAATGCATGGGCTTTTTACAGTGCGGAGGACACTATCACCATGATTTCCTATCCTGAGTTACCCACTTTCCGGACTGCTGTCTTTACGAAATGGTTCGTAGAGAGCTTTTTAGTGTACTGGGGGCTTTCCAAGAAGGAGCTTGATGTGAAGCAATCTTCTGGGAAGGGTCTTGGTTGATCAGATGGAGTCCGTCGAGAGGAAGTTCTGGCCTTCCTTGCTGGTGAGAAGCACAAGATAGGCTTTCTCGGTGAACAGGACGTCATCAGATCTGGAGCTGTACAAGAGAAACCTGATGAGGTTTTGAGACAGGTAGAAGAAGAGGAGGCCGAGATCGACGATTGGATGCAAGCGGAACGAATGAAGGCTTCCTTAGAGTCCACTAGGAGGAGCAGACCATCTGGCGAGGAGTCAAGCGAAGGTCCTGACTTTGATGATGGGACGGGTACTTCAAGCAAACCGGCCCATAGAAGCAAGAGGAAGAGAGGGCAACGCCGTAATAAGAGATGACATGATGACTCTCCTGATTCAGAAGTCCCTCCCGCCATTGCTGCAGAGATGTCAGGGGACGTTGATGAGCCTCCGAAAAAGAGGAGTTGAGAGGAAGAGACCGTTAATGAAGGTATGATTCCTCCTCTTTCTCTTTCCGTTTCTTTCTCTTTCCGTTTCTTTTGTTTTTTATTTTCTTTCTCTCCCTTTTTCCGTGGGAGATGTTGATTTGGTGATGCCTGAGGTTCCGGCTGATGAAGCAGTGACGGATCCGATTGCGGCATCTGTAGAAGAATCGAGGGACTCTGGAGTGATTCCAGAATCTTCACTTGGTATGACTTCTTTGTATTTTTTTGTGCCGTCATTTGCTAACACGTTGCTTGTTTTCTTGTCAGCTGACTTGCCACAGGATTCTGACAATTTCGAACCATCCATGGATACGGCCTTTGACGACACTTCAGATGAACTCATGGAGGTAGAAAGTATTCCGCCGATCATCGAAGAAGGTATTTGTAGCAATAACCCTGATGATAATGATTGTTTCAACAGGATCATATTCATACCTTTTTTGTTTTGTTTTGCTGGCAGATTATGAGGTAGCAAAAGAAGTTCCTCCGTCTTTCTTAGTGCAGGGCAGGGGATGCCTGCAGTTGGTCTGGAAGTAGGGACTTCTTCTTCCAGTTTCAATGCGGCAGAGATGAAATCTTCTGAGCAGATTCCTTCACCAATGTCTCCGATTAGAAAGAGTTTGATGATCACTCCTCCAACAGGGCATGGCACAGGCAGTTGACCAATGGAGAGGGGCGAGCCTTCATCCAGGCCATCTCTTGAGTATGCGAAGAAAGTGTTGAAGAGCGTTTTGAGCTCATGGGTCAAAACTCTTTCTTCTAGCCATTTAGAAGCTGGCTTTGGCATGATTAGGCATGTACAGGACATCCTTGCCCATAGCGAAGAGGTCGGTCTGGACATTGCAGGTGCGAAGGCTTTTGTGTTAGATTGTATGGACTCAATCCATCAGTTGATGTAATAAATTGATTTATCAATGAAATCATGCTTTCCTTTCATTAGATGAATGGTATTTTATTACTTAACGTACATAACCAATACATATGACATAATGGTTCATGAGATGAACCGGGTCCCATTAGTATATTAGATGTGATATAAGTATATGGATGAGATCCAGATACGGAAGATATGTGTCACAAATCTTATACTTGAAATATCTTCACAACCATTGATGAGACTGGGCATCTCATGAGATAGTGTGATTTGTCTCAATCATCAGAATGTAAGATTCTGGATCATAGTACTGGTACGTTGGATGTATTGAAGGATCATGAGAAGCACCTTATAAATATTGTCTCGATTTTAAGGTTTGCTCTCATAATTCCCTAGCAATAGTCTCTCAATCTTGAGACTTTGATGAACTCAAGTTTCTGTCTATTCATTTGCTTTGAGTCACCAATGAGTGAGGCCAATTATAGGTCAACACCTCGGTGTCTTGGATACGTGGTAGTAGGACTGTGGGAACATCCAATGATCAAGATGGAATCTATCTATATTATCCCCTTGTGCCAATTAATGGATTTATCATGTGCGCACCCATCTCGATTAAGAGTTAATTGGATGGTACTAATTAGGGCTCAAGGTTAATAAGATGTTGATCGAAGATTGGATGAGACAGATTTATTCTAATTGATCCATGGATAATGATAGAGGGGCCTACTTGAGGTAATTGGGAAGTTTAAGTTCTTCATTGTAATTTATTCCTAAGACTGGAGGGCAATTGCATTTATATAGTGATGTTATTTGCAATTAACTGTGGGCCCGGATTGCACATGAGATGTGGGGTTGCGCGTCCCAGTTGGAGCCAGCTTTCTAAGTAATCCCTAGTGGTCCCCACGCTAGCTTAAGATATTAGAAAGTTACTAATCTTACTTGAACTCTAAAAGGAAGGAATTAGAAAGTTACTATTTCTATTTAAAGTGAGACTTCTAATAGTGGTAATAGTAAGCTACTAATTTGTGTGGAAGTGTGACTTCTAATGCAATTAGAAAGAGAGTCTTAATAGGAGATTTGAGGGCTATAAATAGGGGAGAAACACCCTTGGACGTCCAACACCTTTATCCATGCCCAAAACATCCTTTGTGCAAAAGTTGCACATCTCTCCTCTTCCTCTCTCTCTTCTAGTTACTTGGAGTTTCTAGTAGGATTTTCTCCTGAAGATTCCACCCATCTTCTTGAGAAGAGAGATCTGATAGAGGGTCATAGCGTGGAAGACAACAAGGTCTTGGAGATCTCTAATTGTTTCAAGAAAAGTTCTTGATCAAGTTAATTATCTTCTCCTCCATTAGAGCACTACCGGGCTCCAAAGGTATAGTCTACTTCTCTACTTGTTGTAGATTATTTTGTTACATGTAGTTGCTGATTTCTATCTTCTAGATAGGTTATATTGCTGTACATGATTGATGAGAAAGAGGGATTGTATCCTGGATTGGGTTTTGTAGCCTTATGGATAGTTGATCCCTGAGTCAAGTGGGTCAAAAGTTTTGAAAATCTATTCACGAGGCCCACCTACTTCCAACATTTTGTTGATGAAGTCATAGCTCTAGGCAACAAGTGGAATGAGACCAAGAACTTTCCAAGTGGTGACTTCTTCAATGAGATGTTTTTAAAGTCTTCTGGCGAGGTCAAGTCTAAGTTAAATAAGATCTCGCGGACTCGGAAGCAATTCATTCGGGAGAGGAACGTCATCGAGTTGGCAATCATTGAGCTAACAGAAGATCTGCACCGTGTTGATAGGGAGGTCGTTGAGACCAGGGAGCATCTTGAGCTATTAGAGGAACAAGTTGCTGGAAAATGGACCTCCATTGTAGAAGCTCGTGCTAGAGAAGGGACTCTGATTCCCCAAGTTGAGGAGGATGAGAGCAATCTCCGGAGGAAGACTCAAGAGTACGAGCAATGGCAGATTCTTTGGGAAGAGCTTCCCCGTGCTGCAGATGGGTCGCGGCGTTCTGCCACATTTTATGGAAAGATTTTGAAGAAGCGTGGCCTGGAAGCTTTAGAGGCTAATGCCAAGAATCTGCTTATGGAGTTGAATCTTTGGTTGAATACCATGTTAGACTGAGCTCCTGACTTTTGTAACAAACTCTTTTTTCTTCTTCTCCTTTTGGTATTGTCGGATGTGAATTTCGATCCCCCCCGGGGAGGGAAATCGCCATTCATCTATGTGTGCTATTTAAATTTTACATCGAAAATGAGGATTTCGACTACCCTCAAAATCAATGGATCACGATCGTCAGCTACGGTAACGGCTGTAACACAGTTCTTCGACGAAAACCGAAGAAATGTGGGGGGAGAATAAATGGGTGGGTTCTTCCTCTCGTCTAATGTGCTGCCGGCAACACACGACGATTTTCCTGTCACATTAATTTGGGTCTCTTTAATAAAGGGTCAATTCAGGGTTATGAGTCAAAGTCCGAATAAGGTTAATCCTCACATAGTAAAATCATAGTGTATCCAAGTAAAACAAAATAAGAAAAATAAGAAAAATAAAAGGGGGGAAGTGCCAAATATTTAAGAAAAGGATAGGCCCCGTTCTCGGGTACCCCCTTCTAATCCCTTGGAAAAATAGGGTTTAAAGGCTGACTATTTAAATCAAAATGATGATGTAAATGAGACTTTGACTTATGATTTCTGTGTTTTTTGTGTGCGATACACGAGTGATAAAAAGTGAAAAGCCAATGGGCTGTAATTGATTGGAGGCGGCCGATGGGCTGGTGTTTGTTTTAGAGTGGCCGATGGGCCAAAATAAAAATATGCAATGTGTGTGAAATCACTCATCTCATCTTATTATTCTCATTTATTCAATTTTTGAAATTAGTTCTTCATTCCCTTTTATCATTAAGTTCAATTAAATATTTGGCACGTGGGGTTAAGAAGAAATAAAGGGAAAATCTTTTTGGGTTTATTTTGTTGGTTTTATAGTTTTTATGGATTTTTAATAGTGGGCTAGAAGGGCCTAACTAGGGGATTTTACTTGGATTTACGTGATTAATGCTTTATTACTGATCATTGGATTAACCCTAACCTAAGGTCCTAGACCGCCCACATCAGCTCTCCCCGTCCCTTAACGGGCCCCCGGAGAGAGTGGGACCTAACTTATTAGAATGAAAGAAACTAAAAGTAGTCTAACCTGGCTAGGGGAAAACCTAGAGCTATGTCTGGGGTTTGACCTAATCAGTCTAAACTATTACTTAATTTATAACTTTATTATCTTTAGATTTTCAATATCTTTTAATTTGTTTTTGGTCTTTTTGGGTTTTATTATTTTTATTCTATTTTTGGTGTTATTTATAGAGTCTAAAATCTCCTAAACTAATTTGTCTAATCCTAATGAAAGGGGAGGAGAGAAGAGGATAAATTACTAATTTTTATTTATTATAATCAACCTAACTAACTTAGAATTTTCTAAATAAATTCGCTAATCTCAATGAAAGGGGAGGAGGAAAAGGAGGTTTATCACACCTGACTTAATTGTTCTAATTAATCTAACTAATGTCTAGGATTCTATTTTTTATTCTCTTGATTTTTATTTTTGGTTATTTTTATGAATTATGAAATTCTAATTTTTATAAAGAAAATAAGATGAACAGATAAGTAAAAGGAGTCCTAAATTTCATGGAATAAAGTATAAATGTGCAAAAATGAACGAAATGCAGCTACTTATATGATGCATGGGCAGGTTTGAACGAGGTAGGAATAAATTGAAATAAATAATGAATAAGAGAGTTTACCTAGATCCGTGGCCTGCCTGAACAAATTAGAAATAAATTGAAATAAACATATAAAAAAAATATTTGCCTAAATGCATGGCATGTGAGGTGCATGGACAGATTTGATGCTGGCTGGGAATAATTTAAAATAAACAATAAAACTAAAAGTTTACTAGGTGCTTGGGCTTGATAGGCATAACAGTTTGGGCCTGATGGGTTATGGGCCTTTCCCTTGTAGTCCAGCTTGGGTAAGGTGAATGGGCTGGTTTAGGTGGGTGTGGAGACGGGTGCATGTGTGTGTACAGCAGTAACGCTGCTATCCAGGGTGGTGCTGTGAAAGAGAAAGGGGACTGAAGAGAGAGAAGAAGAGAAAAAAAAGAGCCGAGGTGCAGTGGATGCGTGCAGGTGGGCAATGAGGGAGGAAGGAGAGGAATAATGGGCTCTACTGCGCAGGTGGGTGCAGTTGCAGGTGAGGGAAGAAGAAAGGGCGACGAAGAAGGAAGGGAGAGAGGAGGGAAGATGGGAAAGAAAGGAGAGGAAGGGGTGGGGGTGCAGAGGTGAAGTGCAGCAAGGAAGGGCAGTGTAGGTGGTGGCAGCTTTGGTGGGGAGGAGAAGATGGGTGCGCAGATGCTGAGTGCAGGTGGGTGCTACGTGCTAAAGGGGGAAGAGAAGAGATAAAGGAGAAAGAAGAAAGGATGAGATGGGTTCAGGGGGCGTGTGATGGAAGAAGTGTAGAAGAAAACAAGTAAGAAGATAAATGAAGAGAATGAAAGGAGGTAGCAGGTGTTGTATTTAGGGATAAAAGAAACAAAGAGAGGGGAGAAGGCAGAGAGGGAGAGTAAGTACGGGTTGAGAGAGAAAGAGAGAGTGGCAGGGAGAGAGAGAGTGTGGACTGAGAGAGAAAGAGAGGGCAGAGAGAGCGTGGGTTGGGAGAGTGGAGAGGCAGAGAGAAAGTGGCAGAGAGAGAGAGAGAGTGTGGGCAGGGAGAGAGGAGGGGTAGAGAGAGAGAGAGAGTGGCAGAGAGAGAGAGAGAACGAGAAGGGAGAGAGAGAAAGTGTGGGCGGAGAGAGAGGAGAGGCAGAAAGAGAGAGAACGGGCAGAGAGAGAGGGAGAGTGCAAGCTGACAGAGAGTGGGGCGGAGAGCGCAGAGAGACAGAAGGGGAAGAGAAATAAGGAAAGAGAGTTGCAGGGAGGGGAGAGAAGAGAGGGAGAGAGAGACAGAGGTCAATGGAGAGTGCAAAGAGAGAAGGGGAGAGCAGAGGAAGAGAGGACGGGGTGCGAGAGAGAGAGAGGGAGAGAGAAGAATGGAGAGCTCAGAGAGAGAGAAAGGGAGAGCAGAGGAAGAGAGAGAGTGTGGGCCGAGAGAGAGGAGAGGTAGAAAGAGAGAGAGAACAAGACGGAGAGAGAGAAGGCAGAGAGATAGAGAGCGATAGATGGGTGCGCAGGTGGAGAAAGTGGAAGGAAAGAAAGGAAAGAGAGTGTTGTGTGTGCGGAGTGCAGGAGGAATGAGAGAGTCCACCTGGTCAAGGGGGTGTCCGGAGGAGGGAGAAGGTGGCGCTGGTGGGGCGTGTAAGGGGAGAACAACGGTGCTTCGCTTGTCTGGCGTGCGTCTGGTGGAGGTAGATGGAGCAAAGGAAGAGATCAAAAGGGATGAGGGGTGAGCGTGATGGAGAGATGGGCGCAGAGAATGGGGAAGAGGGCGGTCTATGTGTGAGAGAGGAGAGACGGAAAGAGGTGGGAGAGATGAGAAGAGAGGATCGAAGATGGGTTCTGCATATCCCGAAGAAGATAGAGACGAGGGATAGGGTTTAAGGGGGAACAAGAGACGAGGGGGTCTAGGACTTTACTTCCCTAGATCCTTGGGCTCTTTCTTCCTTATCCAGGGTGACGGGTCAAGGAATCTGGGCCAGGTCTCGGGTCAGGTTGGGGATTGGTTTGGCTTGTGCTAGAGTTTAGGTCCAAGTTTGGATTAGGCCCATAGATTTGGGTGTCGGTTTAGGGGATGATTGTCAGGTTCATTGGGCCAGGCTTGGTGGGTCTGGCTTGAGTTTAAAAGAAACTGGTTCGGGCCCAGAAGGTGGTCCGATGGAGTTTGGTCAAGTTATCATCGCTGGGGCCCAGGCCTCGTAGATTTTGATTTGCTCACCGGATTTCGACGTTCTACACATCAGCGGAAAGCTCTCAACGTGTAGGTCACGATGAACCAGTTTTCAAGGCAATCGGAGGTCTAGAAATGATAGGTGAATTTTTAGGAGGGCGCCTTGGGAGCATGGGACCCACTGTTATGATTTTTTGATCCTCCCATCGGATCTCGGAATTTTACATATGGACGGAAAGCTGTCGACGAGCAGATCGCAATAAGCCAACTTCTGGGGTGATCGGGGGTCTGGAAATGATAGGTGACCTTTGACTCGGGACCTAATCATTATGAGAACCCGACCCCTAATCTCTTGGATTATTGTTGTTTTACTTGTGGATTAGTTTCTTTTAGTGGGATTAGTATTTGTTGGGTTAAGTGTGTGAGCTAGAATGGTTTTTCTCTAGTTTTGGGGAATTTTGAGGGCCTTTGTGATTAGTGGGACCCTTTGGGGGTTCTTTTAGTGACTTTGCGCGTGATTGGGAGGTTATTCGAAATTCCCGATAATTCTTGTTTTAGCCTCATTTGACTTATTTTGTTATTCTCTACAACTTTCGTGTTCACTCTGTACCCATTCGAAGCTCCGAAAATCAGTTTTTCCAGCCCGGAGGGCAAAACAGTCTTTTCACACCAAATCTGGACCCAAATTTCGAGATCCCAGAACCATGCCAAAGTTATACTTTTTGAAACTAGATTTTATGAGAAACATTTTTCTCTTCTTCGTCGATCGCATCCGAGGCCCACAAATAGATGTTTTACCCTTGGCAAGTTTTAAATGTGGTGGGGCCCATACCCACCCATTATAAAATGACTCCACTCACTCTTTCTCCCTCATTTTCCACTCCCCATCGGCTGCAACTCCCAGCTACAGTGCCAGCAGCCCCTCTTCTTCATTTCTTCCATTTCTTCTTGCTTTCTCCTCTCATTCTTGGAAGAAACTCTTGCCATTTGGAAACCTAACTATGCCATCTTCTTCCCCATCTCTTTAGCTTCCCATGGATGTGATTCTTGTGCAAAACCAAGGTGGGCAGCCCCTATTGCAAGCTTCTTCTTGTTCATTCATGGCCTTAGAGGTAAAGACTCCTTCCCATTTTCCTTTTTTGTGCAATGGCTTTCCCTCAAGTTCTATCTCCTAGCTTGGCTTGAGCCCATTCATTGTCTTCCTTTGTTTAACCCATTTTAGGGTTTGTTTTGGGGGTTTTGTAGAGATTGTTGATCTTGAGTTTGAGAGGTGATTAGGACCTTGGTTTGCTAGATTGGAACCTAAGGTAAGTGGATGAATCGATGGTTTGAATGTTATCAAAGTTTTATGAGAAAATCCTAAGTTTATTACTTGTTCCTTATCATTGAATACATGTTTGCACATATGCTTCTTGCCACATATATATTGATTTCGAAATTGCATATTAATGGTTGTTTTTGTCTTGTTAATCTCTTGGAAATATATGCTTTCATTTGGTCAAGGTTTGCTCATATGATTTTAAAATGAATGGGGTTGGTTTTCCATTCATGTTTATGTTTACTAGCTTGCGTTGATTTGAAATAGATGCTCATTTAATGAGCTTTGTTAAATCATCTATGGTTAAGGAAATGTGAATCAATAGTCTTGATTTATCTCTAGATTCTTGGCTTAAATGGACCCTTGTGTATATTGGGGATTCTTCCCTTTGTTTAATGTGAAATGAGAAGAAAGAGGTGTTTGGATTTAATGTTCATTGAAGTTTTGATGGGAGTCTTATTGTAGTTAGGATGTTGTTGAAGTAAGGAAAAACTTAGTTTGTACATGTGTTGGAAGGAAAGGAAAAAGGGGAGAAAAATCAAGTTTCCCAGACCTGCTACACGCCCAGGTCCGATCGATCGGACATGCAGGCCGATCGATCGGACATGCAGGCCGATCGATCAGTTTGAGTCCAGTGAAATTAGATATTGTTTTTTTTTTTTGGAAACATTTGGGCTTTCTATGAGTCCTAGGGGTATATACCTTAGTGTTAAGACTAATTGTACCCTAATCTAAGGTCTCTAAGACTAGGGAACTAAAAGAAAAGAATGGTGATGATCTAGGCACTAATTCTTGGTTTTAGGTGGGACCCTGGCTACCCTTTTTGGACTATTTGGACCATGTGTGGGAATGTCTTGAGCCGACACGCCTCACGGTTGGCTCGGTGGCATCGAAGTTCAATCCATTTCAATCTTGAACGGGATGGAACGACGTGATATCTTCTTCATATCTAAACACAAGTCTTTCCCTTGGTTATCGCGAATTCTATTCCTTTCGGTGACTGAATAGGTTGCTCGATGTTTCCGGATTAATGTCATGCCCAGATGGACCGTTTATAATCTTGATTTTTGCTATTGTAACATCTAGTACTACCCATAAGCTCATGTTAAGTTTTGAAAATAGTAAAAGTGCATAAGGAGCCCGGAATGTCTTCAAACTCAAGGAGTACCAAGTAAATTATTATAATCGACATACGGGACCCCTATTCACTTAAATAGATCTTGAAACCTATATTTTACCCGAAATTGTAATAGTTCATTGTTTCACCTCATTTCCAAGATTTGCATTACATGACTTGTTTTCCCGAAAACACTGAAGTTACTCTAGTAACAGTTATTTGTCCCGAAGTGCATTGCACCACATGATATGTCAGTGTGCCCTTGAGCACCCCCGTCTTGCCCGTTTGATTATGTATCTGTACTTGGTTTACTTGCATATGTCTCGATTGTATTTGACCAATGAGTCGGCACCACTAAGCTTGGATAACCCTGTTGGTCTGATCCACCGACTTGGAGATCCCCCTCTTGTCCTACCAGCTGCAGTTTGGATCCCGCTATCCGGTTATTACCGTGGTCTTGTCCTGATACCGCAGATTGCTACTGTGGTCCCCGATGCCCGGCTCGCTACCGTGGTCATGTATAGTATATGTATATGCATTCATGAGATCCACTGTTTCTCCTCACCTCGAGTGACTGAGATCAGTGCCTAGTATATGTATATGTATTTATATGAGATCCCCTGTTTCTCCTCACCTCGAGTGACTGAGATCAGGGCCTAGTTATTGCTCTATCGCTTTAGTGATAGAGGACTTAGCTTCGTGTGGTTGCCATCTTGCTAGTTCCCGATTCCTTGGATACCCGACATGTTTTATATTGCTTATTTGTTTTCCGATAGATGATTCATTTCCTTTATGAAAGTTATTATTTAAACAAGTGTTAATATTCTCCAATGTAAATTCAGTTATTACTATATTGCTTCTCGTTCTTTGTACATATACATGTTTTAAATGGATGCCGGTTGGGTGAATACCCATGCTTTTACATATGTTCCAACGATCAATGGTTTTGCTAGATTTACAGGATTACATCTGTTTTGAATGAATACCTGATTTGTTAATATCCATGCTTTGAAATATATTTTAAATGACACTTGTTTTGCCAGATCCCTATGTTTACACCTGTTTTAAATGAACACCCAGTTTGTTAAATATCCGTATTTGCACATATGTTTCAAATGGACATTTGTTTTGTCAAACCACTATATTTATACATGTTTTAGACGAACACCGATTGTCAAATATCTATGATTATAGATGATGTAAATGAATACATGTTTTATTAGATCTTCATGTTTTACCCATGCTTGAAACGAATACATGTTTTGCCCGAGATCCACGATTTTGCACCCGTTTAATTATATGCAGCATTTGATCGAATAGTATGATTTATCATATGTTTTATTCTTCAGTATATTTGTTATCTTTTCATCCACCTGCCAAACCGTCGTGTCTGACCCACTACTTTTGGTACTCAGGTTCAGATTTCTTCGTCCCGAGATGAGTGCTTGGGTTGGCTGTGGAGCCTTGTTTTGCAGGTTGTTTTGTCGGCTATGTCATGTAGACATTGAGCTTGACATCGGAGCTACGTCATATTTGGGGTAGTGATTATAGCTTATTATTTGTATGGCTTTTATTAGCCTTTTTCTTGGGATTCTTAATTAATGTACATTGATAATTGTAACCTGAAAATATTTGGGAATGTAATATCCTGTTACTGTCAGCTCTGTAATTTATTGTGATGGTTTACTCCAGTCTGATATGATTCTTGATATGATGGCTAAATGCTAAGGTTGAGTGCGACGCGGAATCCGATGGCCACGGACTCCGGGTCGCAACGCCACGAAAGCTTCCGCAAAATATTCAAAATGTGTTGGAATGTGTTGTCTTCACACACGCGGATCTTGGGAGGAAAATATAATTTATGTTAATCCCATTCCCGCCCCCGAGGTTCCGGTTCGGGGGTGTGACAATCATGACGTCATTAAATATGGTGGATTGAATCACCCCTCATAGGGTGCCAAAATGAAGTGCCTACACTACATATCATCGGAAAGCTCTCGGAACGTAGAATCTTTTGGTCTATACATCATAATGACCAGAGGTCGGGAAAACCTGAGTGTGTTCTATGTGGTCTAGAAGGGGCTTGGATCATGTTGTTGTCCAGTCCTTGTTTGAATAGTGGGTTGAACTCGAGGTCTCAACGTGATTTGCCATTTTCTCTCACAATTTCTATGAATCGTCGAACTAAGTCTAAAATTATCAACAAGCATCTTCATCGTCATTAATTAACCTTTCAATTATGGGTGAAATGGGGCACCATTATATATGATAAGTGTTTAAGGCTATCATAGGGGGCCAAATGAGGTGTCTACAGTATGCCCCTCTTTGGAGAACAACACGTGGAGAGTTGTGCTCCAAAGAAAGTAGACACACCACTCATGACTCACGATAGCCTTTCAGCTCGCGGGAGTGGCCGCCTACGGATGTATGCAATTGCAAACTTGTTCTAAAGGTGAGGTTCATTTTTCTAGGATTGATCTTGATTCAAGGGAGAAAAATCAAAAAGAAGTTACGTGCCTATTGATTTGATTAGAAACCCGAGATCTGTGCCTTGGTGCCAATGGCTCGTGCCAATGGATGTATGCAATTGCAAACCCGAGATAAAGACTTTGAAGGTTTGAGGGAGACAACGAAGGGAGAATGATTGTTCTCTTCGGATTTGTTGGAAGGTTTGTTTTCTTCCAATGGTTGTTGAAGAACCTTGCCTTTATCTTTCTGGAGATTTTTGGCAAAGGGTGTTGTTTCTTCCTTCTTTTCTTCTACTTCATCTTTGTACATCTGAGCATCTGCAAGATGGTCGTCTTTGCCTATCTGTAAACACTCGATGTATTAAGCCGTCGTTGCCAACGAACTTGATGCACTGATGTAGATTTGAGGGGACGAGACCACTCTCGTGTATCCAGGGCGTCCAAGAAGATGTTGTAGCACGAAGGGGTTCTTATTGCATACACAATGACTTCAGAGATAAGATCACCGATTTGCAACTTGAACCTGATTTTGCCGATAGGCCTTTGAGCGCTCCCATCGTATCCAAAGATGGATACAGACGTGTGACTCAACTTGCTAGGTGGGATACCTAGCTCTTCGAGTACCGAAGTAGAAATGAGGTTGAGTGCAGAACCTGGGTCGATCTGGACTCTGTGTATTGGCATTTCTTTGATGTACCCTGTGAAGTACAAGGGTCGGTTGTGCTTTGTCTCGCCTAGTAGGAGGATACTTGCTGCTTTTTGAACTGAGAGGCATTCGATGCTTGATCCCTCTGTTTTCTTTTTTTTTCTCCCTTTGAGGAAGTATTTGATTTTTGACCCTATAGTCCATTTCAATTTGTAGGACTTATGGGGCATGTTTGTCGACATCAGCATTCAGCCTTTGCAGTTCTGAAATGAGACTATCACGAGTTTGTGGAGACATTCGTAATAAGTCAAGGATGTGCAGTCGTGCAAGTAGTGTTTGAAGTGCTCAATCAAGCCGTACTTGAAAGCCTCCTTCAGGCCTGCATTTTCATTATTGTTGCCACTTAGGGCGTTTACAACTTGTTTTCCCGAAGGATTTACATAAGAAGAAGAAGGTTGGTTGTAGTTTTTGTGGTAATCCCGACCAGAGCGGGTACCTCTATCAACTTCAAGCACCTTTGGGGAGGGGTCTTCTTTTGGAAGATTATTCTCGGAACCAAGGGGTTGATCCTGTCATTTGCTGAAGGCATCTCTGTAGCAGTATTGCCGTCTTCTGTGATCGCGTTGCATGGAGCATTTTCCGAGAACAAGTCCTGAACAATATCTAGCAACTTTTCTTCTTCATTGAGTAATTTATTGGTCCAGACATCGCCTATGAGGTTGGGTATCTGAGACCAGTTGACTTGATTTTCATTGAAGAAGAATTCATTGACAGGAGCTTCTTTGAGACAATCAGCTGGCGGGGGCTTAGGTTCCAATGTCACAGTTTCAGGAGACGAAGGTTAAGAAGGTGATATCTCTGTTGAAGTCACTTGAGGAGATGTAGCTCCGAAAGTTATGCTACCGGACGTAGTCTGAGAATCTGAGGCCTCGGTAGATGAAGTTTCAGAGGCGTCATCATCCCGAACTATCGCATTACAAGCAATGCACTGCCGAGATTTAGATTCGTCTTCAGATGTGAGGGGATCATCAATCCATCAGTTTTCTTCAATTTCCGGGGTTATCGGAGGAGATGTCTATGAATTTTTCAGGATTTCCGGTTCTGGATTTTGATTTTGACGAAACTCATCGATGCGATCTTGCTCCCGTTCTATGGCAAGATGTTATAAGATTCTTGCATATTCCTCGAGATCGGGCATAGGGGCCAAATCTTCTTCGTCATCTGCTCCTTGTGGTTCATCAGTGTTGGGTTCCACTAGAGCGCTTGCTTGTGCTGGATCATCAGCAGTTTCCTGAACAACTTCTTGGTCTTCTTCATGATCAGACCAGGATCCCTGTGGTTGATATACCAGATTACTGGCATAAGATAAGATTCGGGAATCCATTCCTCATCGGAAAGGTATTCTCCTGTTTCAAGGGATTCTTCCCACTCACCGGTATCACTGGCAGTATCACTGGACTCGTACCCATCCATGGAGAATCCAATTACTGAGTTGCAAGAGTATGATGCCCCCTGCGTAGTTTCATTTCTATAATGAGGTGGCATGAAATCACCAAGGGTGAATTTTCTTACCGCCTTTGAAGTTTTAGATTCTTCTGTTGCCCCCAGCGAAGCAATGGAAGAGGTCTCTGCTTTTTCAGGGACTTCTTGCTTTGATTGAGCATTCTCCTGCTATTTGAGCTTGCGGAGTTGTCTTTTAGCTTGCCTTCGCTGTTGAGCGGTATACTTTGTTTTGATGATCTTCCAATTTTCATTTTCTAGGAGATCGGGATGCACCCATAGGGGTTGTCCATCTAATGTTGGATAAGGAACCAACTCTTGGGACATCTGGGTCATTTTTATCACCTTGAAGGAAGTAGTGATCTTCTCCTTTGGTGACTTGGAAGTTTGTCCATATGACACCATGTTGACGGAGGCAAACCCATAGTTTTTGTCAAAGGTGATGACTCTATTTTTCCACATCTCGTTGATCTTCTCTCTCACAACGAAGCATTGATTGAGAGGATGTGAGACCATGTGGTGGTATGGACAATACCGAGGGTCGTTGGTTTTGCCAACATCTCCTGGTCTTTTGGGCTCAGGTAAGGTGAGTTTACCATTTGCTACGAGAGCCTCAAAAATTTCTTCAACATCTTCATCAAACGGATATTTCTTCTCTACTCGTTCTTTGAAGGCTTCAGAGAGTTCAAGTTTCTTACCTGCAGTTTTGTTTTTTGCTTCCTTTGGTTGCTGAGGAGCTGACTTGGTTTGCACATTAAGAACCTCCTTTTTCTTTGGTTTCGAGGTCGTAATGGCAGTCGGCTCTTTCTTTGATGATTTCTGATTGTTGAGGTCTTTGATCACCGTTTCAGCTTCCATAGCTGCTTCTAGGAGTTCTCCCAGGTTTTTTGATTTGTTGCCGATAATCATGGAGCAGATCCTTGCTCTCATGTTGTTACGGTAGATGTCGACCAGCGACACTTGTGGCAGTACGTCTGAGCACTTATACACCATTACCTTCCACTTGTGAATGAAGTCGTATGTTGACTCATTCTCTCCCTGTTTTAGGCTGTAGAGTTGTGCCATAGTAACAGAGTGATCTTCACCTTTGAAGTGGGTGAGGGATCATGTCTCCAGCATGGCCCGGTTTTGGATGGAGTCGTCTGGCAGAGTGGAGTACCAATCGAAGGATGTACCTTTTAGGGTACTTGCAAAGGGACGGATATTGAGGGCGTCTTGATCCGCAATGGCTCCTGTCAAGATCTTGATGTGGATGACATGCTGTCTGGCTGAACCTTTCCCCGTATATGTTTGGAGAGTAGGTTGTTTGAATTTTGCAGGGAACGAAACTGACTCCATCCATAAGGGATATGGTGGCTTGATCCCGTGTTCTTTTAGTGTATCCTCTTCTTTTGCTTTGGTGAGGATATCGTCGACGTCCTTCTTGGTAAGGGCACGTGACTCATTGTTTTCCTCGTCATCTTGATGACTCGGAGGAGTTTCATTGTTTGGCGGACGCTGGAAAGTGAGGAGGAGGTTTTCCATCAGAGCCTCAATTCTCTACTGTCCTTGCTCCAACTGCTGGATGCGTGCTGCTACGTCATCATGCTGTGGAGGTTGCTCGGTATTTATAACCAGGACGTTCATCTTTTGAGAGTCGAATGAGGATATCGTCTTGGTAACTGAGCTGGAGCTCATTCTTTTGGATGAAGAGTCGGAGGAATGGTTACTCCGATGTCCTTGGCTTGAAGGAGCGTGAGAATCCTCCTGATGTCTTCGTATCCAGGAGATGCTGCGAGTCACCGGTCGTCTGACATGAATTTTGGTTGCTGACTTCTGGCGTCTTCTGGTTTTGCCAACCATATAGATAGCAACTGCTTGGTCGGGCCTTTCTTTTTGACCCATTTTTTTATAGACTTGAAGGGTAGAATGTTGGGTTCTTTGCTTCTCTAGTCTCTTTTGTCAATATGTCGCACGACGACACATACGACGCGTAATTTGAGCTTCAGTCAGCTCTGGTTGTGCTTTGGCGATGAAGGATGTAGTCCCCCGTGCACAGCATCCGAGCTTGTCTTATTTGAAGTTGGGCATGGACAGGATCTAGACGCAGTCCTTTGCCTGTCCCAGTGAAGCTTTGAATTTTGCAAGTTCGACCCCTGTTGAGATGAAGGGTCGACTCGTAGAAGTGTAGGCCTTAATAGGTTCTTGTAGTGGCTTGGTGATGCATGACTTGATTTTAGGCTTGTAGGAGTAAGACGACTCATGCTGAGTTGATTTTTTTGTTTGGTGGAGGGTAGGTTTTTCTTCTTTCATGTGAGAGAGAGGGTAGAACCGGTTCTCCTTGAGAGGGGCCAGGTACGCTGGGTTTGCAGATGTTCGGGACCTCCTTTGTTTTGGGGAAGGTCTCGGGGACCAAGTCTTGCGGAAGACCTGGTTTCTTGCAGGTTGAGGCTTTGTGAGAGTGCCACGGGCTTCAGACTTTTTGATTGTTGCCCTTGGTGTCGGAGCAGCGACATGTTCAGGGGCGGTTTTCTGCTTCTTGGCAGGTGCAATTTCTTTTGCGGGGAGTGGGAATGGTCCCAACAATCCGAAGGCGATGGTCAAAGGAGTAGAGGTCGACCCGGTTTGAGAGTTGCCGAGGGAGGTGATGCTTTGGCAGCCGTTAGGGCGCTTGTGAGTGCGCTTGTTTTGTTTTTCCTTAAGCAGGAGTTGGTACTTGTTCTCATCGAAAGTGATGGTCAATGAAGCTGCCATTGTTAGTTTGGAAAACTTCTGAAACAAGACCAGATCCATTAGTAATCAAAAGAATGCAGTGATCATAAATGGAAAATAACTATGGTTTTGTCTTTTCAAATCGCTCGAGGGGACATGGCCAAGCCCAAGCAAGATGAAAGAGGCAAAAAGCCATAGAGGGTACAATTATTCTAAATGCAAGTATGGTAGGCTCAGGGCGAGCATTCCAGTGACTGCTAGAAGCAATTGTGGGCCTTAATTCAAATTACCGAGAATCAAGGCTCACTCGAGGTAAGATGATATAAGGTTGGAGATACAAATGTGTCGGTCGCGAGTACAGTAGACCCGAAAGGGCGTATTAGCACCGCTAGGCACAAATGTTGTAAATCGCATCCTTGGAAAGGACACAAGATGTGATTTTTTTTGAAAGGTCAAGATTGGATTCATAAAGGAGAGCAAATGGTATTCCAATCCGAACAAGGCTCGAGCACTTAGTTCGAACGGAAAGGAACCAGAATTTCTCGAATCTGAACCCAAAAGTGACGGAAGTTTTTTTCTTTTTTTTGAAAGGTCAAGATTGAATTCATCAAAGAGAGCAAGTGGTGTTCCAATCCGAACATAGGCTCAAACATTTTTGCGAGCGCTAAATCTGAAAAGGATAGAACCAAGATTTCTCAAATCTGAATTCAAAATGACGGAGGTTTTTTTTATATCAAAATCGAATTCATCAAAGAGAGCAAATGGTGTTCCAATCCGAATAAAGGCTCAAACATTTCTACAAGCGCTAAATCCGAAAAGGAGAGAACCAAGATTTCTCAAATCTGAACTAAAATGTGACGAAAGTTTTTTTTTTTTTTTTTTTGAAGATTCTTTTGAAGATATTTTTTTTGGAGTTTTTTTAAAGCTTTTTTTTTTTAAGACATAGGTCTCCAATTCAGTCTCATGAAACCTTAGTAGATAGAACAGCCCCCAGGTAAGGGTATGATTACTTAATGAACCCGTTTGAAAGACCCTTGCCTCGAACAGTCTAGCTGCCTCCACACTCTGGACAAGGCTTTTCTTAGATCCACTTTGGTCAAAGAACGCAATTGGTGCAACCTTAGTGGGTTTTTGAACTCTTTTTTTTGTATTTTTTTTTAGATTTCTAATGGACCCATCAAAGAGAGCGAATGGTGTTGCAATCCGAATAAAGGCTCAAACATTTCTGCGAGCACTAAACCCGAAAAGGAAGAAACCAAAGTTTCTCAAATCTGAATCCAAAAAAAAAAAAGAAAAATTTTTGAAAGAGTTTTTTAAGTATTTTTTTTTTTGAAAATCCTTATCGGACTCATCAAATAGAGCGAGTGGTGTTCCAATTTGAATAAAGGTTCAAACATTTCTACGAGCACTAAACTTGAAAGGAAGACACCAAAGTTTCTCAAATCTGAATCCAAAAAAGAGAAATCAGATATATATATATATATATATATTGAAATGAGAAAGAATGGAAATAAATTCAAAGGTAGAAATTTCCAAAAATCCCATCTCATGTTTTTTTTTTATGCAAGATCCAACATAGGCCACCAACTAGAAAGGAGCCTAAGAATTCAAGCATCGCGTTTTCAAATGAACGAGTCCCACCGGGTGTGTCAACTTGATGGGGGCTCCGACCTTTCGTCCTCTCCTTCCCACCCTTGGAGCTGCCGGGAGTATGGCGGAGGAGGAAAAACAGGTCATCGACATTTTTGTATGGGTATGCCATATATTCTGTTCTACTTGGAATTTGAAGTGGTGATCCGGAGATTCACCTTCTTCGGGATTTTTTTTAAATTTTTCTGGACCTTTTCTTCTTGGAATGACCCCTTTTTATAGGCTTTTGGTAGCCATGGGGTGATTTATGGGATTGATGACCCATGATGAGAGGAGTTACAAGTTTTAATTCTTTATTTTGTAATTCCTTTTTCTTGGCTTGTGATTGGCCGGTGGAGAATGATGGACATTTAATCACCCTTAATTTCCATGATGAGGGGGAATTTCATGGTTTTAATGCCATGATTATTTGGATTTGTAACTCCCATTTGCTTGATTTTGATTGGGCCGTCCAAAACAATGGGTTAATGACCGCATTAAGTTGTCATTAAACAGGTCAATTAACGACATTAAGTGGTCACCAGGGCATTTGAAGAGTTGCGGGTTGCGCCGCGTCTTTTGGAATTCTTCTTGTAATGATCACCGATGGATCCGCATGTTGTTTGATGTCGGAAGGCGATGCAACTTCAGACAATGATTGATACCAACGGACCGGTGACATCTGTCTTATCGATTTCTCGATCGGTCGGACATAAAATGTACTTTCTTGGTCAGCCGATTGGCGATCTTGGAGCGATCAATGATGATTTCATGCTCTTGACGGAGGATCTGAGATGTTGATGAAGATCAGTCGATTTCGAGCATAAAAAATCAGAATTTCAAGAAACCATAGGGCTGGAAGTCTTGAAATGCAAAAAGGGCGGAAAACGGGCCACCCGGCGACAAATCCGGTGACCCAGATTTCCATGGTCATCCGGCGACCATGGGCTGAGGTTACCGGTGGCGACCACGGGCCAAGGTCGGTGGCGACCACGGGCCAAGGTCGCCGGCGACCACGGGCCAAGGTCGCTGGCGACCATGGGGATTGTCCCCTTTTCGATCGCCGTTTCTCGGCCGTTTTTTGGTTTTTTTTTATGCCATTTTCTACTGCATTTAACTTGAAATTTCTCATCATTTATTGGCTTGATTCTCCTGAAGAAAACTTGATGAGAAGCCGTGCAATTTGGAGCACAAAGTTTCCTATTTTTTTGGAAAAGCCGAAGACTTTGTAGCCGATTTTCCGTCAAGAGTTGAAACTAGGTCAAACGATGTCAGAATGACCTGAAATTTGAGGTGAAGCCTCCTGAGCAGTAGATAGGACCAGCCATGGGCTTTTGTTTGAGTTTTGTAGCTGTTTGGAGTCCCGTCACCAGTAGGCTTGATTTTACCGCGAGGAAGATACCGTGCTTTGATGTGCGGTCAATCGATGTCCGATTGACTTGAAATTTGACAGGGAGTCTATTGGAGTCATTGTGGGACGATCTGTTGGCTCCATTTTGGATGTCATGGTCCTAGGGTGAGCTTGATTTTGTTTCAGAGTATCAAAGTCGGGTCAAACATTGTCGGAATGACCTGAAATTTGATGTGCAGACTTTTTGAAGCATGTTGAAGCCACCCATATGCTCTGTTTGATGAGTGATGGCCTCGGTGGTTCTTACCCCCGAGAGGCTTGATTTTGTTGTTCAACGGTTGATGGAGGGTCAAATGTTGTTGGTTTGACCTGAAATTTGACATTGAGTCATTTGGAGGTATTTTGAGACCATCCGTAGGCTTTGATCGAAGTTTTGATGTCTTTGACACCGTCGCTGCCAGGAGCGCCTATTCAGTTGCCGGAGGAGTGAAGCTAGGGTCAAATGATATTGGAATGACCCAAACAACCCCTCTTTTGGCTGTCTTGAAGGATCTTGCAGCTTTTGTTTGATTCTGACAAGATCTAATGCTTGAAGTAGCATTGCCTGTTTTGTAGTAAGATGCGGCCTCTTGTGACTTCTTGATGTTGAGGAGGCAAAATGACATTTTTGATGTCAACAGTCACACAAGGTGAGGAGAAACAACGAAATATATACATATACATATAATATACGGGACATGACCACGGTAGCGAGCCGGGCATTGGGAACCACGGTAGCAATCCGGGGTATTGGGAGAAGACCAGGGTAATAACCGGGTAGCGGGATCCAAACTGCAGTTGGCGGGACAAGAGGAGGATCTCCAAGTCGGTGGATCAGACCAATAGGGTTATTCAAGCTTAGTGGTGCCGACTTATAGGTCAAATGACAAGATTAAAACATGCATAAAATACTTCAAGTACAAGTACATAAACAAGCGGGACGGGGGTGCTCAAAGGCACAACTGTTGTATCAATCCGGGCAATGCATTT
This sequence comes from Cinnamomum chago, assembly GCA_038049695.1. Classification (NCBI taxonomy): domain Eukaryota; kingdom Viridiplantae; phylum Streptophyta; class Magnoliopsida; order Laurales; family Lauraceae; genus Cinnamomum; species Cinnamomum chago. The sequence continues at coordinate 53,739,966 of CP142453.1, read as the reverse complement.
CGGGGCTAGCGAAACGCTACAATTACAATTTCAATATTTTCAGGAATGCATAGGAAATTCGGGAATAACGAAATATAATTGAACTTTCGAAATCTCAAGTCAAGTATAGGGGTTCAACACTAGTTCAAAGTGAATAAGGATTACGTATGTCTAAATCAGTAAAGACTTGGTACTCCTTGAGTTTGGGGACACTCCGGGGTCCTTATACACTTCGAGAAATTTCTAAAACTACAATGAATCTTTGTGAAGTGGTTTCTTTCTCAAATGGATTTCAAATAATGAGGATAAGTATTTCCATCACAATAGGGTTCCTAACAAACCTCTCTCAATCATTTAAACATTTTATTAGTACTCCCAAAATAGCCCTAGGAGAACAGTAACCATCACTCGAGCAGACATGGAGTTCGCTCGAGCGGTGAGTTCTCTGGAATGGTTATCTGGGTGGGTTCGCTCGAGCGAAATTGAGGTTGTTCGAGCGAACTCATCCAGTTTAGGTTGGCTCGAGAAAAATTTCAGTTTGCTCGAACTAACCTCTCTGGAACGAGTTCTGGGAGGGTCGCTTGAGTGACAAAGGGTTCGCTCGAGTGAGTTGTCTACTGGAATGGTTCGGACCCTTTTCTTGACACTTTGCTCGAGCGACCTGTCAAGTTCGCTCGAGCGAATTGTCCAGACACTGGTTCCGGGATAGTTCTTCTCCTCTCTTTCTCTTCCTTCTTCAACCTCCTTTAAACACCAAATGAGGAGTCCAAAACCTTCTATAATAACCATTACATTCTCCTCCAATCACTTCATATTTAATCAACTTCTCCTCAACTATAATCAACCACAAAAGAGAAGAGAAAATCCACAATCACAAGAATCCATTTAAACCAAAGCAAGTAATAAATGAGATGCTATAAATGCAATGTTTCAAGAGTTAAACAACCAACCAACTTATTCATAAGCAATTATTTCAAAATCATGTGCATCAAAATAATATGAATAGAAATGACAAAATCAATACATTTCTCATAAAATCATAAAGTGTTCAAATATGAAATCATCCACTTGCCTTAGGTCCAAGCTAATCAATAACAAGCTCTAGACACTCCTCCAAGCCAAGGATCCAAGCTATAACAAAAATCCCCAAAAACAAACCCTAAATGGGTCAAAACAAGAAATAGAAAGGGAAACCTTACAATAATGAAAATGGAACCTCTTCAAGGCTAAAGGAACACAAATCTAAGATATGGGGAGGGTTGTTTACTTGTAGGTTCTCCAAATGAGCAAGAATAGCTCAAAGAGAGTCTTGGAATGGGAGGTCTTCTCCAAAAATGGTATCAAGAAAGAGTTATGGTGGTGAGGAAGAAGATGATGATCTCTATTTCTCAATTTGTGCAAGGTTAGTAGTGGATTTGGTGATGGAAAGCAAGAGAAGAAGGAAAAAGGGAAAAACCCTAGTTGAAGATTGGAGCTGAGCTAGAAAGGGGAAAGGGAGAGGAGGGTTCTCCTTATATAGAAGATGGAGTTGGGTCCCACCACTAGAATTCTTTATGGGCTGAAATCAAGTTTATCGGGGCTTCGAATGAATTCGACGAAGAAGGAAAAAGTGATCGTCGAAATATCTAGTATCCAAAAGTATATGTTTTGCGGGTTTCGGGTGTTGGAAATAGGTTGGCCATTCAGATAGGTTTCAAAAACTTTTGATCCACTTAATGCAGAGATCAACTATCTAGAAGGCAATAAACCCAATCCAGGATGCAATCTCTCAAACTCATAAACCATGTACAGCAACATAACCTATCTAGAAGATAGAAAATAGCACCTAAACATGCAACCACGAAATCTTTAATATACAAAGATGTAGATTATACCTTTGGAACTTAGTTGTGCTCTAATGGAGAGTTTGAATTCTCTCTTTGATGATGAACACCTTCATTTAATCAAATCAGAATCTCCAACACCTTTTGATCTTCCAAGCTATGACCCGTATCAGATTCTCTTTTCTCAAGAAGATGGTGGAATCTCCAAGAGAAAAACCCTAGAGGAAACTAGAAAAGAAACTAGAAGAGGGAGAGGAAGAGGAGTATGCAACACTTGCACAAAAGGGGCTTCGGCGTGAATTCCAAGATGGAATTAATGCATAGGACGTCCAAGGCACTCCTCTCCCCTTTTTATAGCACTTAAGCAACGACCTCATTCTAATTGAAATAGAAGTCTTACTTCCACAACAATTAGTTGCTTACTAAATCACTATTAGAAGTCTTACTTCAAATATGATTAGTAACTTTATCTTTTTCTAATTAAAATAGAAGTCTCACTTCCATTAATAATTAGTAACTTACTATTACCACTATTAGAAGTCTCACTTCAAATAGAAATAGTAACTTTCTATTTCCTTTTAGAGTTCTACTATAATTAGTATCTTTCTAATATCTTGGGCTAGCGTGGGGACCACTAGGGATTCCATAGAAAGCTGGCTCCAACTGGGACACCTGACCCCACATCTCATGTGCAATCCGGGCCCACAGTTAATTGCAAATAACTTCGCTATATAAATGCAATTGCACTCCAGTCTTAGGAATAAATTACAATGAAGACCCTAAACTTCCACATTACCACAAGTAGGCCTCTCCATATATATCCATGGATCAATTGGACCTGTCCACCAAATTAGATCCATATCTTATTATCCTTGATCCCCAATTAATTATAATGATCATTTGGTACCGATCCAATTAACTCTTAATTGGAACGGGTGCGCACTTACCAATGATAAATCCATTAATTGGCACAAGGGGATATTAAAGATAGATTCCACCTTGACTATTGAATATTCCCACAACTCTACTACCACGTACCCAAATCGCCGAGGTGTTGACCTACAATTGGCCCCACTCATTGGTGGCTCAAAGCAAATGAATAGATAGAAACTTGAGTTCATTAATGTCTCAGGATTATGAGCATATTGCTAGGGAATTATGAGAGCAGACCTTAAAATAAAGACAGTGTATATAAGGTGCTTCTCATGGTCCTTCAATACATCCAATGTACCAGCACCATGATCCAGAATCTTACATTTTGATGATCGAGACGAATCACACTATCTCATAGTGATCAAAGTGCTGCAACCATGTCAAATCAAATGTCCAATCTCATCACTGGTTGTGAAGATATTTAAGTATAAGATTTGCAATACGTATCTCCTGTATATGGAACTCATCCATACACATGTATTATATCTAGTATACTTGTGGACTCCGGTTCATCTCATGAACCATTATGTCATTTGTATTGGTTATGTGCAAGTATATAATTAAACACCATTCATCTCATGAAAGGAAAGCATGATTGTATTGATAAATAAAGAAATGAATCAATTTATTACATCATATACTTGGTACTAAGACCATCAAAACTAACATCGGGGATATCAAATTTTGGGTATAGATTTATTGTAAAATGACTATTTTGCCCCCTCAATGCTAAGAAAGTCGGGTTTTGGGATCTCGAATGGGCACAGGATCAACATAAGAGTTGTAGGGATTAACGAGACAAGTAAAACGAGATTAAAACAATAAAACATAAGAATCTCAGATAATCCCCCAAGTAAATGCAAAGTCATAAAGGAACCTCCAAAGGGCCCTGCTAGTCACAAAGGCACTCAAAATTCCCCAAAGCTATATCAAAAGCTTTTCTAATCCCCACTTAACCAAAATTCACTAAACACGCTTAAAACTAAAACACAACTTAATCAACACTAATCAATGTCACTTAGGACGGGTCTTACACATGTTGATGATGTCGTTTAGACATTTGATTGCTACGAAAGACGTAACATTTTGGGAAATGTTTAACCATTCTTTTGGAAATTTGTATTTTGTTTATATTGGACTTTGTTGGCCTCTATTTTTGGGAAATGTAACTAAATGATCTTTTATATAAACTTTAGCTCTTCTTTTGGGAAAACACTTGTGATCATTGCTCATTCTGATACTTGGCTTATGCATGTGTTATTATCTCGTGACTAGAGTTGAATTACTAATTTGATTTGCTACATGCTTCCGCATTTAAAAGAAATATTCATGTTATTGTGATATCCTCACCGCGGACACCTGTGAGAAGTTAAATCAATGTGTGCATCTTATCACTACACAATTCTCATCACATCACAATAGTCCTGATCCCAGATTAGTCCCGTAGACCCGATCCGGGGTCGCGACAGAATGTGTTGTATGCGTGGATAGATCAGTGTGAAACTAGTTTCTAAGAGCTGAAGAAGAGATTAATTACAATACCAGTCTTTACTTTACCATCCGGAAGCGGCGGTTTTACCATTTTTACCGATGCTTCGAATGTTGGACTTGGTTGTGTGTTGATGCAAGATATAAAATTTGTTCCATATGGATCCCGACAGTTGAAAGATCATGAGAAGAACTATGCGACCCATGATCTTGAGTTAGCAGCGGTCGTCTTTGCATTGAAAATGTGGAGACATTACCTCTATGGTGAGAAGTTCAAAGTCCACTCCGATCACCGCAGCTTACAGTATTTATTTTCGTAGAAGGAACTTAACATGAGGCAGAGAAGATGGATGGAATATATCAAAGATTACGATTTTCCAATCAAGTACCACCCGGGGAAAGCTAATGTAGTTACTGATGCCTTGAGCAGAAAATCAGTAGGCTTGGCAAATTTAGGTGGCACTTTTATCTTTGAGCAATTTGAAGAGTTGAGTATAGACCTACAGCCACTAAGGAAGGGTATATTGTTAGCAAACATGTCAGTGTTAGAGCCTTCTTTCATTCAGAAGATCAAAGATAGTCAGTTACAGGATCCAGAGTTGGCCAAGATTTCAGAACATATAGCAGACCATCCTGACTTTCACATTATTGATGGAGTTTTATACTACCGTGATCGTCTATGCGTGCCCAACATTGAAGATGTGAGAAATGACATTATGACAGAGGCTCACAGAACGATCACATCCGCATTAATACAAGAAGTTAGCGCATGATCCGATGGGACAGTGTCTCCACCTACCTCCACTAAGGAAACATGGTGTGGGCTGACGGGACAGTACTTCCACCTAGCCCCACTGAGGGAGCTCCGGATGGAACTTCCGCCTATATATATATATATTTATACGAGGGTAAGATGCCAAAGAGGTATGCAATACCATACAAAACAAACTCACATAATCCAGAATTTGCCTTTCTTCTCCACTCATCATTTGTTCAGTAACTGTACTAACTCAGACATCAGAGTGCCTTCGGCTGGCTGCAGCCAAGGGCCACTAATCACTGTCTCCTTCCCTTTCAAGTCATAGGCATTCAATCTCTTCCCAAGAGAAGCTTAACAGTAGTATCACGAGTTTCATACTCGCCTAATCAAGTCCGTTATATTTAGGCACTTACAGATGGGTTTATGAAAAATCGAATAAGAAGAAAGGAAATAAGAGATGGGGCTCGCTGATGGAGAGATGGGGTTTGGAAAAATGAAGAAGAAAGAAAAGAAGATATGGGGTTCGGTGATGGATAGATGGCCTTTAAGGATTTGTTGCTCGATTACCTAACTATGCTTGCAGCTTGCAGTGGAGATGGATGGTCGGAGCGCAATGGGTGAGTAGAGAGATGAGAACTGACCGGTAAGAAATAGAGTCAAGGCAGAGGCATGCTTGAGAGAAAGAAAGCAGAGGGCAGGAGGGAAAGATTGGAGGGAAAGAGGGGAGTGGGCGATTATTATTTTAGATCATTTTTTAGATGAAAACAACTACAAGAATAGTTGTCGCTTATGAAAATACATGTGTATAAAAATACTAAAACCCAAACAAATGGTCTTGCCTGCCTTGTTTGCGTTGTTAATAGCCGATTTTGACATAGTGTTAAGATTGTGAAGAGAAACAACGGTTCTGATTTTGATTTGGAGGGCCAAAAACTCCAAAAAATTGGATCTAAGTGCCCACATGTTTTTACACATATCTTAAGATTGGTGAATGATCAACAATTCAAATTTGGCGCCACGACCATTCCTGGGCTTTTAAAGACATCAAACGGTTCGGATTTTGATTTTGTTCCCCAAATTGCAAAAAAAAAAAAAAAAACCAAAAGAAAAAAACAAAAGAAAAAACGGTGAGGTGTATTTGAGCACTATAGCCTCTCCCTCTGTCAGCTTTAGACAAATTTGCCTATCCAAAAATTTTATGTCTAGGGCCCTTCCCAAAAGGACATATAATGTCTATTTTCTACTTTACATAGACATTTTGGCTGCACCATCCAAACAGTTTTATCTCTCTACGCCTCTATTTTAAACATCTTTAACACAAATAGAGACAAGATTTAGACTTGCCAAATGCCCCCTAATCTTTAATCTTTTATTAAACTTGCATAAAAGTCCGTATCCTAAAAATAAACTAAGGTATCAATAAATCTTAGAACTTACTTAAAGAAGATTAAACTAAACAACAACAACAACTACTACTACTAATAATAATAATAATTTAATAACTATTGCAGTGGTATATTTTTCTTATTTTAAATTTATTCTCTTCACAATAACATCTCAAAGAAAATTAGAAATTTGATATGACAACTATTCTAGTCATATTTAAAGTATTTTCAAAACTTATAACTATCTTACATTCTTTTGCGTCAAGCTTAATTAGACCTTTTTACAATTACCTTTTTATGATGTCTAGTACACTAAGATAGCTCAAACTCTGCTAACATCATATGTTCTTCGCCATCATTTGGTAAAGAACGTAATATAAAAAAATGACTAAGAATATCATTAATGTAATACTAATATCTTTAGCGACCTCCACATCTTTACTTGTAAGAAAGAAAATTTTCTCTAGTGCACAAATATATATAGCATCTTGATTGGATCATGAATTAAAGGTCATGAATTGAAGGTCCAAAAGCATGTAGAAAATCAGAAAGGGAAATTACGATATTTCTGGAACTGAGAGCCCACAAGAATGCAGAAAAGTCAGTAACTAGAAATAGCTAAGAGCTATGCATGTTTTTTCTTATTCTAAACAGATAATTCAAAGTATGTGAAGATTTAAGATATGAAAATCGGGTTTTATCAGTTCAATGAAATTGAAAAATCGTTTAGATATAGAACTTGAGGCCCATAAGAGTGCAGAAAAATCCCAAAAGATGATTTTCTTTGAGATATTGTTTGGAGGGAAAATAAATTCATAGTAAAGAAATACACAATTCATTTCTTTTAAACTTCAAAACATCAAAATCTATTCAATAGGGGAAAAAAGTGTAGTAAACTTATATAAACTATGAATGATATTTCAGTTTATAAATCTTCATGTTAGTTTTAGGTAAAAAAAAAAGAAGAGAAAAAAGGTGTTAAGTTAAATTAGTTGTTATCTTGTCTCTTAATTAATTGAAAGTTATTAATAAAATACTTATTAATTCTAATTTTCAAGTATATGGAAATATTTATATTTTAAAAGTTCTTGGTGAATGTCAAATGTATTATCATGATTTAAAAGAACACAATTAAATTCAGATGTAGACAAATTGAAAAGGATTTTAAATTGAAGACAAATAACATATCTTCCATTTCAATGTAGGTAAAATAAAGGGAACTTAAGAAAACATATTGTCAAATGAATTGTGCAAATAATTTGTATCCTCCATTTTGAATATTTTATTTTACATTGTTAAGATTCTTTGCATAAATTTTATTCAAATGGACAATATTTTGCATTAGCTAAAAAATCATATTTGAATTTATATATTTTTATGTATTTTAATTTGGAGACTTTCATGAGGAAGATAGGATCAAATTCAGATTAGATGAATATGTATACAAAAACATAAAAACAACTGCGTAGGGTATTGTTCTTTTTATTGTTATGAAAGATCTCCTATTTATCTTTTTTTTTTACCCCCCTAACTTTCTTTCTTCCCCCACCATCTCTTTGAGTCTTGGGCTTTCTTTAAAGAGATTGCAAACTAGAAATTGAAATCTTATATTCATCACCCCTTAACAAGTAATTTCATTCTTTAAGAGGATTGACCCTCATCTTTCTTGTTTTTTATTTTTTATTTTCTCTAATACCGTATTCTTTATATTATTTTCCTTTTATGTGTTAACTTTTCTTTTTTACTCTTATGAAAAGTTAAATGGTAGAAATAAATTCTTTTTAATATCCAATTGAGAATTGCATTTGCAAAAATCTTGGATTCATTTTAAAAAGTTATTTCTCAAGTTTGTAGCTTCTTTGAATAGAGCTTCAGACTTAAAGAGATGAGTTTTCAAGTACTATCATTATTCTATATGAAAGAGATCACTGATTTCAGCCTCGAATTGGAATCTGATTTTGACCAATCGAAAGGATGCTTATCGGAATATTGCGAATGACCAAGCTTGGACTTCATTCAAAGATCAGTTCGGTGAGAAATATGTGCCATCTCACATCAAGAGGTGGAAGGCCATAGAGTTTCAACAGCTTAAACAAGGGAACATGACAGTCCTCGGAAATGTCACAAAGTTTGAGAGACTGTCCCGGTATGCCCCAAAACTGATCGACACCGAATAGACGAAAATTACTAAGTTCCTGGAGGGGCTCAATCCTATTATTGAGAGGACGCTACCAGAGTAGTGCCACCTGCCACCTTCTGAAAGTCCTTGGGATCCTAACCCTAGAGGGGGGGGGGGGGGGTGAATAGGGTGAGCTACAATTGTGACCAATTTAGACCAATTTTAATTTCTTAACATAAACTAGTCACAAGTGATGATATTAACCAAACAAGATGCGGAAGCTAATAAATGAATCACCACAAGCAAGCACCACAACACCAAGATTTATAGTTGTTCGGCCTCAATGCCTACATCCACTACCGGCTTGTGATCTAATCACCCCACTGGATTTTCACTATTTATGCTTTTTACTAGGCTAAGCAATAACCCTTACAATGTTGTTTTTCTAGGCTAAACAACAACCTCTCAATGTGCTTTTCTAGGCTAAGCAATAACCTTTACAAAATGCTTTTCTTAGGCTAAGCAATAACCTTTACAAGATGCTTTTCTTAGGCTAAGCAATAACCTTACAAGATGCTTTTCTTAGGCTAAGCAATAACCTTTACAAATAAAGATTTCTCTAAGAAAGTGTCTTCACAAAAGATCACTCTAAGAGATACAAATTTTAAGCTCAAAGAAGTTGCCTCTTAAATAGGCTAATATGAAAGTTTAATTCAAATTACAAACATACACTAAAACAAGTTAAAGTGTGTGCACAAGTGTATGAATGCTTTTCTTCAATCAATTTCTACAATGAAGCTCTTAAATGAATGCATGATGCATTTTAAAATCAAAGCTTATAAAATGATGATTGAAGATAAAACTAATCACATAAAAGATTCAAACAACTTTGAAGAAATGAAACAAACAAGTTGTATGAATGTTAAAGTCTAAGAACACATGTGATTAGGATAAGAGTGATTGCAAACCATTCTAATATACCAATGAAGATAATGAGTTTGCAAAACAACTCTTTAAAAGCTAGAAATCATGCATAAATGAAAGCACAAAGATTTAAACATGCATTGATTCTACTTTTAATGGAAATCAAAATGATAAGTAAGATGTACCTTTTTAAAACTCAAGCATTTGATTTCCAAATAGCCCTCTAGCCTTTCCAACTTCTTTCCCTTTCCTTGGCTCCAAAATGGTCTCAAAAGTTCATGTATCAAGCCTTGAAAAAGGTTGGAAATGAATGGACTTTATAGCCAAAAAGTGTCCAACGGCTAGTCCTCGGTCGACCTGCAAAGAGGCCTCGGTCGACCATGAACACTCAACGGTAAAAAAAATGACCGTTTGAAAAACTTCTTTTAGCGGCGGACACAGAGACCGCCGGTAAAAGTGGTTTTGTCCGCCGATAAAAGTCCTGTTTTCCCAAAAATGCAACTTTTCAAAGTATTTCTTGGGGGAACTTTTGGCCACTAAATCAAGCTTGAATAACATGTTTTAGATCAATCTAAGATGATTAAAAGCATGAAACACAAAGAGCCTAAAATGATTCGAAACTTTAAATCCAAAGGCTAGCTTGACTTCTAAAAACTCTTTTCACATAAAAATGCATACAAAGATGATTCTGAAAGAGATGAATGCATGCAAGGCACAAACCTAAATTCTCAATATGATTTCACAAAAGTAATGCACAAAGAATTAGGTTTTCAAAAGAGTTTGAATTCTAAAATCAATGCATCCAAGTTTAGAAACAAAACATGCATAAAACAATACTTTTACAAATCTTAAAAGCAATGCATGTATAAAACCAAATTTCAAGGTTTTCTAAAACAATGCATGAGTTTAAATTCAAATGATGTGAATATGTTAATGCATCCATCAAATTGCAAATACAAAATCCCTAACAATCTCCCCCTTTGCAATTTGATGGCAACTTACTTATCATTGAATTAACACAACAAGCCTCCAGCTCCCCCTAAGCTGGACAAGTCTTGAAATCTTCTTGGATGCTCCTCCTCTTAGCTTGGGCTCTTGGGCTCTCTTCTTCAATCTTCTTGATGCTTGGTGCCTGGTCAATCTTCAAGCTTTCTATTCATCTTCCTTTCTTTGGCCAAGCATATTCTTTAGCTCCAAGCTTTCTTTCTTCTATAAGCTCTTCCCCTTTGACCATGCCTCTCTCACCCTTTGGCAAGATATGCATTCTCTCTTCCCCTCTTGAGAACTTGAATGCTTTCCCCCCCTTTGAAGAGTAGGAGATCTTTGAGTGTCACGCCCCCAAACCGAAACCTCGGGGGCGGGAGATGGGATTAAGCATAAATGTATTTTACTTCTCCCAAGATCCGCGTGTGTGAAGACAACACATTCTGAATACTTTGCGGAAGCATTTGTGGCGTTGCGACCCGAAGTCCGTGGCCATCGGATTCCGCGTCGCACTCAACCTTTAGCCCATAGCTATTATATCAAGAATCATATCAGACTGGGGTAATCATCACAATAATTTACAGAGCTGACAGTAACAGGATATTACATTCCCAAATATATTCAAGTTACAATTATCAATGTACATTAATTAAGAATCCCAAGAAAAAGGCTAACAAAAGCCATACAATCAAGAAGCTATTAACTACTACCCAAATGTGACGTAACTCCGATGTCAAGCTCAATGTCTGCATGACATAGCCGACAAACCAACCTGCAAGGCATGGCTCCATAGCCAATAAAAACACTCAACTCGGGGCGAAGAAATCTGAACCTGAGTACCAAAAGTAGTGGGTCAGACACGACGGTCTGGCAGGTGGATGAAAAGATCACAAATATACTAAGGAATAAAACATATAATAAATCATGCTAATCGATCAAGTGCTGCATATAATTAAACGGGTGCAAGGTCGGGAATCTCGGGGAAATCCTGTATTCATTTCAAGCACGGGTAAAACATGAACATCTAATAAAACATGTATTCATTTATATCATCTGTAATCATAGATATTTGACAATCGGGTATTCGTCTAAAACATGTATAAATATAGTGGTTTGACAAATCAAACGTTCATTTGAAACTCAAGTAAAACACAAGTATACAACAAATCAGGTATCCATAACAGTCTAGCAAAACCAATGTCCATTTGAAACATATGTGAAAATATGGATATTTAACAAACCGGGTGTTCATTTAAAACAAGTGTAACCCAAGAAATCTGACAAGACTAATGTTCGTTTAAACCTATTCCAAGGTATGGATATTTAAACAAATCGGGTATCATGTAAAATAGGTATAAACATAGGAATCTGGCAAAACAAGTGTCATCTAAAACATATTTCAAACCATGGATATTTGACAAACCGGGTAATCATTTAAGACGGTATAAACATAGGAATCTCACCAGCCAAATGTCATTTAAAACAAGGCACGGATATTTAACAATTCGGGTATTCATTTAAAACATGTGTAATCACATAAATCTAGTAAAACCATCGATCGTTTGAAACATATGTAAAAGCATGGGTATTCGCCCAACCGGCATCCATGTAAAACATGTACGTGTGCAAAGGACATAAAACAATATAATAGTGACTGAATTTACAATAGAGAGCATTAACACTTATCTAAATAACAACTTTCATAAAAGCAATGAATCATTTAACTGAAAATAAGTAAGCAATATAAACCATGTCGGGTGTCCAAGGAATCGGGAACTGGCAAGATGGCAATCACAAGAAGCTAAGTCCTCTATCACCGAAGTGACAAGAGCGGGACGTTGGTCTCAGTCACACAAGGTGAGGAGACTCAACGTAAATCATATACAATAATAAATATACGGGAACGGGACCACGGTAGCGAACCGGGTATCGGGACGGGACCACGGCAATAACCGGGTATCGGGATCCAAACTGCAGCTGGCGGGACGGGAGAGGGATTTCCAAGTCAGTGGATCAGACTGGCAAGGTATCCAAGCTTAGTGATGCCGACTCATAGGATAAAACCAATCGAGACATATCAAGTAATCAAGTACAGTAAATAAACGGGTAAACGGGGGTGCTCAAGGGCACGTAAATAAACGGGTAAACGGGGGTGCTCAAGGGCACACTGTCATTTCATCTCGGGCAATGCATTTCGGGACAATAACGGTTACTAAAGTAACTCCAATGCTTTCGGGGAAATAAGTAAATCAAGTACAATAAATAAACGGGTAAAACGGGGTGCTCAAGGGCACACTTTCATTTCATATCATGTGATGCAAATCTCGGGAAATGAGGAAATATAATGCACTATACCATTTCGGGAAGAATATTGATTGCAAGATCTACTTAAGTGAATAGGGGTCCCGTATGTCGATTATGATAATTACTTGGTACTCCTTGAGTTTGAAGACATTCCGGGCTCCTTATGCACTTTTACTATTTTCACAACTTAAAATGAGCTTATGGGTAGTACTAGATGTTACAATAGCAAGAATCGAGATTATAAACGGTCCATCCTAGGCATGACATTAATCCGGAAACATCGAGCAACCGATTCAATCACCGAAGGGAATAGAATCCGCGATGACCAAGGGAAAGACTTGTGTTTAGATATAAAGAAGATATCGCGTCGTTCCATCCCGTTCAAGATTGAAATTGATTGGACTTCGATGCAGTCGAATCAACCGTGAGGAGTGTCGGCTCAAGACATCTCACACATAGTCCAAACAGTCCAAAAGGGGTAGCCAAGGTCCACAAAAGAAATAGTATCAAAAACCCACTGGACTCAAACTGAGTCCTCCGATCGATCGGACCAAAGGTCCGATCGATCGGTCTGAATTTCTGTACAGGGTCCGATCGATCGGTCGATCGATCGGCTGAAAAAGCCTTACAGTTAAAATTCAGTCCGATCGATCGGTCTGAACGTCCGATCGATCGGACCTGGGCGCAGTGCAGGTCCGGGAACTGATTTTTTTCTCCTTTTCTTTCCTTTCCTTCCAACATATAATCAATCACATAGAACTAGATACAAGGATACTTAATGCATGTTTCCAAGGTATTAGAATGAGCTAAAGAGCTCCTCATTTCAAGTTTTCCCCCTTTCCATCTATTCCATTCACAATAAAACTCAAAGTGGAGAAAACTCATTCATGTGAAACCATTTGAAATTCTTGACAATAGGATGCATGCACTTTCAAGAGCTTAACAAGAAAGAATAACTCATCAATAAGCACATCTCATAATCAATATTTATCATATCAAAAACAACTATTAAAATTACCAAAACCATCAATGAAATCAAGATTTTTATCACAAAACATGTTAATAAGCAAAACAATCCATTCATCCACTTGCCTTGGGTTAAGAAGATGCACAAACCACTCCACAAAAGCCTCAAAGAAGTCTCTAGCTCCAAACCCACCAAAACCCCCAAATTTTCCCATGAAAACCCTAGAAAATCCAATCCATTGCAAACCTCAATGAAAATCCATGAATGGAAGATAAAAATACTCCAAATGGTTTGGGAAAACAAAGATTAAAAGAAAGAAACCAAATGCTAACCTTTAAAGCCTTGAACCAAGAAGAAGAGCTTGAAAAGAGAAGTTGCCTTTACTCAAAATCCATGAAAATAACATCTTTGGAAAGCTTGGAAGGTATGGAAGATGATGAGGAGATCAAATCTCCATTTACAATCAAGAGAAGCCAAGGGAGAGAGGAGAGAGAGAGTGGCTGAGAGAGGAGTGGTTCCAGCTCTTGCTGGAACCGTTGCAGGGAAATGGATGAAGAGGAAGGAGAAGGAACCCATTTTATAAAGGGGTGGGTGTGGGCCCCACCTCACTTAAACTTCTCAAGGGAAAAACACAAGTTTCTGGGCCCCGGATGAAAACGACGAAGAAGACAAAATTCATCAGCGAAAAATCTACTTTCCAAAAAGTCTAATTTTGCCAAATTCTGAAATTTTCGAAATTAATGGACAGATTTGGTGTGAAAAGCCGATTTTGCCCTCTTTTTCGAAAAACGCGATTTCTGAGCATTAAATCGAAATGGTCAAAACATGAAAGTTGTAGGATTCCTCAAGATGAATGCAACGGGCCAAAAACACGATACGAAACCAATCGGGAAAATCTCTCAAGAAAATGCAAAGCCGAAAAGGAAACCCCCAAAGGGCCCCACAAGCTACCAAAGCACTCAAAAGCCCAAAACTAGAAGAAAACCCATTCTAGCTCACAAACTCAACCCAACAACTACTAATCCCACTAAAAGAACTAATCCACAAATAAAACAACACTAATCCAAGAGATTAGGGGTCGGGTTCTCACATTGAGTACTTGAACTCTCTCTCCCCCTTTGACATTAAATTGCAAAGGTACCTACACACATGAAATAAGGAAAATACCTTTAGTAGCACCTGTTAACAAAAGAAATCGAAAATGATAATCATAACAGGCTAACATGTATGGAAGTTATCTCTAAGGGCTCAAAGGCAATCCAAGGGTCAATTTGATCAAAACTAATACTTCCTATGAAGGTTTACACTCCCCCTCAATCCATTATCTCCTTTTGTCAAACTTTTGACAAAGATTTAACTATTAGGTGCAAGAAGAAGATGGTTTAACCAATTGAGGGTCAACTTCAAGAGAAGGATTAGATTCATTTAACTATAAAGCT
Organism: Cinnamomum chago; assembly: GCA_038049695.1. Lineage (NCBI taxonomy): Eukaryota > Viridiplantae > Streptophyta > Magnoliopsida > Laurales > Lauraceae > Cinnamomum > Cinnamomum chago. Next base: position 53,724,861 of record CP142453.1, on the reverse strand, counting down.
CAATATGATCAAATTACCAAAAGAGAGCTAGGTCTAATGGGAAAAGCAATCATGGATACCAATTGGAAAAACAAAGAATACCAATTGAGATTTAAGGATATGACTATTAAATCAATCACTCTAAAATGGATTTAAAAGTATGACTATTAGGAAAAATCCAAATTAGAGTTATCCATGAAGCAATGGGGTTTATTAATCATAGCATCAAATAATCTAACTATGGAAAGCATATGCTATGAAGGTTTTGAAAATCATTTCATTCAATCAATAAATATGACTTATCATGTGCAAGATGAGTGAAATGAAATTCAAGCATGAAGCCAACCTCAACTAATAACCAACCCATATTATAAACACATAAACATGGTGGTCATGAGATATACCTATATGAGCAAAAGAGGTGGCAACATGAACATTATGATGCTAATGGAATGTGACATGGAACAAATATATAATTATCAAGCTCAATCCAATGCACACAAGGTCTATCACATACACAAGAAATCAAATCAATCTTAAATTATACCAAATGAAACCAATTGAATTTGACAACATGTTAAAGAGCAAGGATGTGACAAACACAAAATTCCAACAAGCATCATAAATGCATATTCATCACTTTTAAAGATATAACTAATAAGCATAGTGATGAACAAGGTAAATTGCAATGCAAAATTATATAACTTTGAAATGCATGCAATTTCCAAAGTGACTAAATCATATGAATTCAACTACTAAGATATCCATCAACCATCATAAATGCAAGGAATGGATTTCAAAGAGTTTCATATGATTAAGATCACTACTTATGAAGTTGAAACATGTATAAGGATGACACCAAGAGAATCTACATGAATCAACACCATAACCATCCAAAAAGAAATGACTATAAGGCATAGAGGATGGATTTGGGTTCTAGTATGGTTTCTACAAATATTACTAAGATCACAACCATACATGGAACCAATTGTCATTTGCATATAAAAAGAATAACTAAAAAAGCAAAGATGCAAACAACATACATTTCCATTTCTAGGATAATGAAACGAAAAGAAAAGGAAATGAGAACATGGAACATGCTTTGATGAATATGACTAATGAATTTATAGAGCATTTCCATTCAAACAATCTTCAAATCATTTTGATAAATAAAATCCACCAATGAGCATAAAAAGAATGATTTTGAAGATCAATTTTCAACATTGTATTTTAAAAGATATAACTTAATTGAAACACATACAAGTTGATTTTTCAAAACAATGTTCTCCATATAAAAGTCTAACTTAGAAATCCATGGAAAACTTAAGTTGATTCAAATCATTTGTTCAAATAATATTACTATGACATCTACACAAATGATCCAACAACAATTGATCATGAATAAATTAGCTATGAAAGCTTTTAAAAACACAATCAATTAATCATGTAAAGAAATGCAATGCAAGATATATGTGTGCAAAAAGAAAATCAAACATGATGTAATTATAATCAAAAGATTTTGAAAACCATGATATGTAACAAGAATGGTGCATGAAAACAAAATCAAATGATCATAAATAAACATTGCATTTTAATAAATGTAACTAAGAAAGAACAAAATGCAAAGCAACATGACCAACAAAGTGATTTAACTTAAAAAGAATAGGTTGGTCAAGGAGGTTCAAGGCCCTAAGGTTTGTCTAGGTAAATAACTTTAGGAATCCACCTAAGGTCTTGAGAGGGTTGAACTTTGAGGTCTAGTTTGGAAGTCTCACCAACTAAAGGAGATTTAACTTGATAAATTTTCAATTTGAACTTATCACCATGATATTTAGATTTGACTAAATTTAGCTTGGATTGGTGATTAGTCTTTTGATGTTGGTGAGTTTGTTTCTTAGGGGATTTGTGTCGCGACCCCGGACCGGGAATCCCAATCCGGGATCGGGACATTAGTGTGTAATGATAATTGGTGATGATTACTTACATCCACAATATACAATTTATTTAATTTCCCACAGGTGTCCGCGGTGAGGATATCACAACCTTGCATGAACATTTCTTTTGAGTGCGGAAGCGTGTAGCAAATCAAATAGTAAGACTATCTCTAGTCATGCAAGCATTAATATCAAATGTCAAAACTGTATCAGAAAGAGCAATGATCTATAGCAAGTTTCCCAAAAGTTGTTAAAGTTAGACAAAATATCATTTAGTTACATTCCCCAAAATTAGAGGCCAACAAAGGCCAATATTACAAAATAATAACCCCAAAAGAATGGTTAACAAGTCCTCCCCAAAATGTTACGCCTCTTGGCAACCCGATGTCTACATGACATCGTCAGCACGCCACTCAACTAGAGGCTGCAGCTCACCTACCGCCTCCTCCGGCTCCTCCTCAAGGAAACCGGCAACGGGACCTGAGTACCAAAGCAAAGGATCAGACACGACGGTCTGGCAAGAGAGTGGGAAGATACAACAACATAAAATAGATGAAATATCTCGAAAAGCAAGGAAATCTGTTAAAGCAAGAACTCTCATAAAATAGATAAATCATTTGCTAGAAACATGTAAACAAGATAAAACATATGAGGTAACCAAAGAAATCGGGAATAACAAGGTGGCAATCACATAAAGCTAAGTCCTCTGTCACTAAAGTGACAACAGTATCACGGGACGTTGATCTCAGTCACACAAGGTGAGGAGAAGCAACGTAAACATATATACAATATAAATATACGGGAACGGGACCACGGTAGCGAACCGGGTATCGGGACGGGACCACGGTAATGACCGGGTATCGGGATCCAAACTGCAGCTGGCGGGACGGGAGAGGGATTTCCAAGTCGGTGGATCAAACCGACAAGGTATCCAAGCTTAGTGATGCCGACTCATAGGATAAATAACACATCGAGACATATGCAAGTAAAATAAAGTGCAAGTAAATCAATGAACGGGCAAGAATATTCAATATATAACTTTCATTTCATATCGGGCAATACTCTTCGGGACGAGTCCATGTTACTAGTGTAACCATCAACTTTCGGGAAAACAGATTATGTAAGGTAAATCTTGGAAATGAAGGAATAAAACGAACTATTACAATTCCGGGAAATATTGATCTCAAGATCTATTTAAGTGAATAGGGGTCCCGTATGTCAATTATAGCCATTACTTGGTACTCCTTGAGTTTGAAGACATTCCGGGCTCCTTATGCACTTTTACGACTTTTAAAACTTAAATTGAGCTTATGGTTATAACTAGATATTATGATAGGAAAACAAGACTATAAACGGTCCATCCTAAGTAGGATGTCAACCCGGAACCATCGAGCAACCTACTCAGTCACCGAAAGGAATAGAATTCGCGATACCCAAGGAAAGAGACTTTGCATTTAGGTATGAAGAGGATATCGTGTCGTTCCATCCCGTTCAAGATTGAATCGATTGAACTTCGATGCATTCCGGACCAACCGTGAAGAGCATCGACTCAAGACGCTCTCACATATGGTCAAGTGAGTCCAAGGGGGGTAGCCAAGGTCCACAAAAAAAATAAATCTCAAAACTCACTGGCCCGATCGATCGGACCGGCCGAAATTTCTGTACCAGAAATACACAGGGTCCGATCGATCGGTCCAAAAAGCCTTACTGTTAAAAGTCAGACCGATCGATCGGCCTGTAGGTCCGATCGATCGGCACTGGGCGTGAAGCATGCCCGGGAACTTGATTTTTCTCCTTTTTGTTTCCTTTCCTTCCAACACCTCAACAACCACAATAACTATGAACAAGGTGACTTAAACACATGATTCCAAGACATTAAATGAGGCTATCAAGATGTGTAAAGATCATTTATTTCAACCATAGAAAAATCAATGAAAGTAATCAATGAAAACATGAAAACCATAAATGCATCACCAAACCATTTCAAACTTAAAAACATCCAAACATTCACTTGCCTCAAGTCCAAGCTAGCCAAAACAAGCCTCAAATGACTTCAATAGCTCAAAGCCAAGCTACAATCAAAAAACCCCAAAAACAACCCTAAAATGGGTTACACAAGGAATGAAAATGAAATAACTTCCAATAATGCAAATGTAGCTTCCCTAAGGCTAGAAGATCACTAATCTAGGAGATGAATAAGATCACTTACTTGTAAGGTCCCCTAATGGACAATGTAAGCTCAAGGGAAGTCTCAAAGTTGATGGATTCTTCTAAAAATAGTATCAAGAGGAAGCTTGTGAGATGAGGAAGAGATTGGTAATCTCCATTTCTTAATTGATGAGCTCTTGGTGAGGCTTGGAGATGGAGAAGCAAGAAGAAGAAGAAGAAACTTGCTAGAAAACCCTAGGTTCATATGTGTGCTGGAACAAGAGAATGGAATGCAATGGAGGGTTGGGTTCCTCTTTGTTAACAAAGGAGTTTGGGTCCCACAACTTAATGGACTTGGGTGGCTGAAATCATCTCTCTCGGGTCCTCGGATGAATTCGACGAAGAAGGAAGAAAGGTTCGTCGAAATATCTAGTTTCCAAAAAGTGTATGTTTCGCGGGTTTCGAGAATATTAAGTTTTGGGTACAGATTTGGTGTGAAATGACTGTTTTACCCTCAAGGCTATGAAATCGGGTTTCGGGGCCTCGAATGGACACGGGATCAACATGAAAGTTGTAAGAATCCACAAGATGAATGCAACGGGCCAAAAAAATAATTTAAAACACGTCGGGAAAATTTCACAAGAAAATGCAAAGCCGAAAAAGGGAACCCCCAAAGGGCCCCACAAGCTATCAATCACTCCAAAAGGCCCAAAACTAGAATCAAGGCTATTCCAAACCCAACTAGACCAAAAATACTAATCAAGCTTAGCACTAACACGCAACTTAATTAGCACTAAACGGGTTCACTCGGGTCGGGGTCTTACAATTTGTTCATTTTTCTTTTCTTCTCATTTTCTCCCTTTACTTGACTTTTGAATTTTAAATTTAACTTAGTTACTTTATTCAAAAGTTCTTTCATGGGTTTATATAAGGGAGATAGGTTGAGAAGCTTTTTGTTCATAGATTCTTTCAAGCTTGGTTTAACTTGTTTAAACTTTTTAGAATCTATTTTAGGAGACTCCATTTTAAATGATTTAACTTCTTTAATCTTTTTGGAGTCTTCTTTGGTTTTTAGTGTCTTACCCTTCATAGATTTTGATTCTACCTTTTTGGGTTCAAATATGGGTTTAGACACATGGCTTCTTCTTAGTTTGCACTCAAACCTAAAATGTCCTTCAATGCCACAATAAATACATTTTGTTTTGGGCATGGGAGAAAGAGTGCTAGAGAATGAGGACTCACCTTTCACAAAAGTGTTGGTGAATTTAGGGTCATGTGACATATTCCTATTAAATCCAAGACCCGTCCTATCTCCTTTAGATTTACCCAATCTAAATAATTTTTCAAACTTATCTTCTCCTTGGGTAAATTTGCACTCATACTTTTGTTTATAGCTTTCAAGTTGAGTGACTTTGGTTATAATGATTGAATTTTCATTTTTGACTTTTGAAAGTTCATTTTCAATTTCCTTATATTTGCTTAGCTCTTCATTGGCAAGTTTTAATTCAAGTTTAAGTTCATTGATGGCATTAGATCCAAGTTCTTGAGTTTTTAACTTACTTTTAATCAATTTGGATTCTAAATCGTCAATGTCTTCATCTTGCCTTTTTATTTGATCTCTTAGATTTAAATTTTCCTTATTGACATTATCATAATCCATCTTTAATTCTTTTAGTTCATCTTGAATGTTAGATAGATTATTTAAAGAGATCATGAACTTAGATTCAACACAATTTATTACTTCTTCTTTCTCTCTAAGCTCATCTTTAGAAGAGACTAATTCCTTGTTTAGTCTTTTAGATTCTTCTCTTAACTTTTTGTTTCTCTTTTCAGTCTTTAAGGATAATTCATATAATTCCCCAAAGGCTTGTTGAAGATCTTCTTGATTGTAAACATTTTCTTCCCCTTTTATGTCACATTGAGATTCATTAGTTTGAGAGTTTGAATCTCCAATAAAAGGAAGAATGAGGGGTCTAGAAGAATCTACAAGATCTAGCATAGTGGAGTCCATTCTAATGATTTTCATATAAACACAACTCTAGGGTTTTAACTCTAGGTTTTTACACCTAATCAAGAGTTCCAAACACTTGATCCTAAAAGATAGAGCACGAGGCTCTGATACCAATTGAAAGTCCTTGGGATCCTAACCCTAGAGGGGGGGGGGGGGTGAATAGGGTGAGCTACAATTGTGACCAATTTAGACCAATTTTAATTTCTTAACATAAACTAGTCACAAGTGATGATATTAACCAAACAAGATGCGGAAGCTAATAAATGAATCACCACAAGCAAGGACCACAACACCAAGATTTATAGTGGTTCGGCCTCAATGCCTACATCCACTACCGGTTGTGATCTAATCACCCCACCGGATTTCCACTATTTATGCTTTTTACTAGGCTAAGCAATAACCCTTACAATGTTGTTTTTCTAGGCTAAACAACAACCTCTCAATGTGCTTTTCTAGGCTAAGCAATAACCTTTACAAAATGCTTTTCTTAGGCTAAGCAATAACCTTTACAAGATGCTTTTCTTAGGCTAAGCAATAACCTTACAAGATGCTTTTCTTAGGCTAAGCAATAACCTTTACAAATAAAGATTTCTCTAAGAAAGTGTCTTCACAAAAGATCACTCTAAGAGATACAAATTTTAAGCTCAAAGAAGTTGCCTCTTAAATAGGCTAATATGAAAGTTTAATTCAAATTACAAACATACACTAAAACAAGTTAAAGTGTGTGCACAAGTGTATGAATGCTTTTCTTCAATCAATTTCTACAATGAAACTCTTAAATGAATGCATGATGCATTGTAAAATCAAAGCTTATAAAATGATGATTGAAGATAAAACTAATCACATAAAAGATTCAAACAACTTTGAAGAAATGAAACAAACAAGTTGTATGAATGTTAAAGTCTAAGAACACATGTGATTAGGATAAGAGTGATTGCAAACCATTCTAATTTACCAATGAAGATAATGAGTTTGCAAAACAACTCTTTAAAAGCTAGAAATCATGCATAAATGAAAACACAAAGATTTAAACATGCATTGATTCTACTTTTAATGGAAATCAAAATGATAAGTAAGATGTACCTTTTTAAAACTCAAGCATTTGATTTCCAAATAGCCCTCTAGCATTTCCAACTTCTTTCCCTTTCCTTGACTCCAAAATGGTCTCAAAAGTTCATGTATCAAGCCTTGAAAAAGGTTGGAAATGAATGGACTTTATAGCCAAAAAGTGTCCAACGGCTAGTCCTCGGTCGACCTGCAAAGAGGCTCGGTCGACCATGAACACACAACGGTAAAAAAAATGACCGTTTGAAAAACTGCTTTTAGCGGCGGACACAGAGACCGCCGGTAAAAGTGGTTTTGTCCGCCAGTAAAAGTCCTGTTTTCCCAAAAATGCAACTTTTCAAAGTATTTCTTGGGGGAACTTTTGGCCACTAAATCAAGCTTGAATAACATGTTTTAGATCAATCTAAGATGATTAAAAGCATGAAACACAAAGAGCCTAAAATGATTCGAAACTTTAAATCCAAAGGCTAGCTTGATTTCTAAAAACTCTTTTCACATAAAAATGCATACAAAGATGATTCTGAAAGAGATGAATGCATGCAAGGCACAAACCTAAATTCTCAATATGATTTCACAAAAGTAATGCACAAAGAATTAGGTTTTCAAAAGAGTTGGAATTCTAAAACCAATGCATCCAAGTTTAGAAACAAAACATGCATAAAACAATACTTTTACAAATCTTAAAAGCAATGCATGTATAAAACCAGATTTCAAGGTTTTCTAAAACAATGCATGAGTGTAAATTCAAATGATGTGAATATGTTAATGCATCCATCAAATTGCAAATACAAAATCCCTAACACCTTCCAGGAAGCGGTCAAGGGAGCCTATAAGTTTGAAAACATCAACAACAAGATCATCCAGGATTCACAGAGAAAGAATCAGCAGCAGTAAAGGCAGAGATCTCAACAAAACAAGAGGCCAAGGCAACACTAGAAACATCCAAGGCAAGGTACTTGTGAACATTGTGGCAAGAATCATCCTTCCAGTCAGTGTTACAAGATGACAGGTGGATGCTTTAAATGTGGTCTTATTGACCACATGGTGAAGGATTGTCCAGCCAATCGGAATCAAGGTAACATGCCTCCACAATAACCACCTAGGCAACCACCTCAACAAAATTAGCAAGTGGTCCAGAACCAACCGAGGCAGCCACAGCAGCAGAATCAGTAACAACAGCCACGCCAACCACCTTAGAACCAAAATGCTCGTCCATCATAGCAAAACAGGAATGTACAGCAAGGGAGACTGAACCGGAATCGAAATAGACCACAACAGCAAGGACGTGTATATCACCTGAACCAAGTGGACGCGGATGCAGTGGGAGACATAGTGGAAGGTACACTTTTTGTTTGTGGAGTAGAAGCTAAGACATTATTTGATCTCAGATCCACCCATTCATTTATGTCTCCTATGTTTTCTAAGTTGATTGATGTACCTGTTAGTGGACTTGAGTTTATTTTGACTGTCACAACTCTAGTAGGAAAACAAGTTATCTGTAGCACACATCACCATAATTGTACAGTTAAGATAGGAGATGTTACGTTTCAAGTGAATCTTATTCTTTTGGATATGCATGACTTCGATATTATACTGGGGATGGATTGGTTAGCAAGTCATCATGCTACTATGTATTGTTTTAACAAAACTATTTCATTCAAATTGGATGGGACATCTGCGGGAGTGAAATTTCACGGAGAGAAAAGAATTTCACCAGCCAATTTTATTTCAGCAGTGACAACTACCAAGTTGTTAAAGAATGGGTGTGAGGGATATATTGCGTTTATCATGGAGGATAAACAGTCCCAAGGGGTGGAGGAAATCCCCGTTGTGTGTGAATTTTCAGATGTTTTTCCAGAAAGGTTTGCCACCGATCGGGGATATTAACTTCACGATAGAGCTTATGCTAGGGACTGCTTCGATTTCCATTGCACCTTATAGAATGGCTCCATTGGAGTTGGGTGAACTAAAAATACAGTTGCAAGAATTGTTAGAGAAGGGTTTTGTTAGACCGAGTATCTCTCTATGGGGAGCCCTAGTTTTATTTATCAAGAAGAATGATGGAAGCTTGAGGATGTGCATCGATTACAGAAGATTGAACCAAGTAACCATAAAAAATAAATATCCATTGCCAAGGATAGATGAGCTATTTGATCAATTGCAAGGAGCAAAGTACTTTTCAAATATTGACTTGAGGTCTGGGTACTACTAGCTTAGAGTCAGGGAATCGGATGTACTGAAAATAGTTTTCCGGACTAGATATGGGCACTATGAATTCTTGGTGATGCCCTTTGGACTGACAAATGCATCAGCGGTGTTCATGGCCATAATGAACAAGACTTTTGCACCTCACTTAGACCAGTTCATAGTTGTTTTCATTGAGGATATTTTGATGTATTCTAAGTCTAGAGAAGACCAGGAGCAGCATCTGAGGACGTCACTATAACTTTTGAGGGACAACCAACTGTATGCAAACCTTAAAAATGTGAGTTTTGGCTAGAACAGGTTGCTTTTCTAGGTCATATTATCTCCAAAGAAGGGTTAGTAGTCGATCTAGTGAAGATTGAGGCAGTTATCTATTGGGTAAGTGATCAGACCCCCAAGTGCAAGGGTGTGATTGTAGTAATAATTTGGTGAGACCAAGTTGATCCACATGGAGCAATGCTTTTTAATAAACTTTCCAACTTTAAGCTATCCTAATTTAGAAACTAAATCTAACATAATAAAGAAACTAATCAAATTACAAGAAAATTTCTAAAAACTGAAAATTAACAATTACAACTTTCCAAATAAAAACATAAACCTAAACAAAGTAAAGAAACCTAGTTTATTCAACCCTATTCTAACTATAACCTGCAAAAGTAACAAACTCATCAAAACAACCAATTTAATATAAGATAAATTACAACAAAACTTCTTAAAACAAATTACAATGTAAATAGGAATGATTTATGAGTTCCTTCAATAAAAAAATGCAATAGACTAGTTCCTAAAAATCTGATTCATGCTGAAAAATTCTAAGTATGAAAACTATTACACAAGCCCAATTTTGCTAGAATGAACTACAGGCCTAAGATGACATAAACTTAAATCTAATGGCTCAAATCAATACTTTGATGATGCATGAACACAATAAAAAAGGAAGAATGGAAAAAGGACTTAAAACGAAAACGATATGATCACCTAAAGATGCATAGTTGAACAATTTTGTGCTGGAAATCTGATTGCAGGATGTCTGACTACCCTAGTTTAGGCCGCTGTTCACCCCACTTTCAAAACTTATTTTTCTCTGAAACTCTGGGGTTGTAAAGACTTGTTTCCAAATGTCGCGACCTCGGACCGAGCCCGCGGGCCTAATCCGAGATTGAGATTGAGTAATGTAAAGTGAAGAGGTGTGGTGATAAGATACGCACACTTATTTAATTTCCAACAGGTGTCTGCGGTGAGGATATCACAACAACATAATACATTTTTTTAAGTGTGGAAGCGTGCAGCAAATCAAATTGGTAATTCAACTCTAGTCACAAGATAATAACACATGTATAAACCAAGTATCAGAATGAGCAATGATCATTAGTGCTTTCCCAAAAGAAATGTTAAAGTTTATAGAGAAGGTCATTTGATTACATTTCCCAAAAATAGAGGCCAACAAAGGCCAATATAAACAAAATATAATTCCCCAAAGGAATGATTATCCACAACCCAAAATGTTACGTCTCTCGTGGCAACCGAATGTCTGGACAACATCATCGGCATGCCATTCAACTAAGTGCTGCGGTTCTCCGACCGCCTCCTCAAGCTCCTCCTCGGGATAATGGACATCGAGACCTGAGTACCAAAAAGTGGATCAAACACGACGGCTTGGCAAGTGGGTGAAAGGACATGACAATATAATAATAAATGAATTTACCTTCAAAAACATTAAAACTTGTTTAAATAACAATTTTCATAAAAGAGATAAATCATTTATTCCAAAGCAAGTTTGCAATGTAGAACAAATAAAGGTAACCCAAGAAACGAGAAACAAGCAAGATGGCAACCACACAAAGTTAAGTCCTCTATCACCGAAGTGACAAGAGCATATCGGGGCGTTGATCTCAGTCATCGAAGTGAGGAGAATCAACGAAATATATATATATATATACATATAATATGCGGGACATGACCACGGTAGCGAGCCGGGCATCGGGAACCACGGTGGCGAGCCAGGTTTTGGGAACCACGATAGCGAACCGGGTTTCGGGACAAGACCATGGTAATAACCGGGTAGTTGTTAGAGTTTTTGTAATTGCAATTTGATGGATGCATTTGCACTTTAGCATCATTTGATATTTCACACATGCATTGATTTAAAATACCTTGAAATCTAGTTTTATACATGCATTGGTTTTTAGATTTGGAAAAGTTTTTGGTTTATGCATGTTTTGGTCATAAACTTGGATGCATTGGTTTTAGAACCCTAAACTCTTTTGAAAACCTAATTCCTTGTGCATTATATTTGGAAAATCATCTTGTGAATTTAGGTTTGAGCTTTGCATACATTCATTACAAAAAGAATCATTTTTGTATGCATTTTCATTTGAAAAGAGTTTTATCAAATCAAGCTAGCCTTTGGTTTTAAACTTTTGAATCATTTTAGGCTTTGTGTTTTTCATGTTTTTAAACATCTTAGAATGTCTTAAAACATGTTATTTAAGCTTGATTTAGTGGCCCAAAGATCCCTCAAAGAAATACTTTGAATTGGAAAAAAGTTGGATTTTTGGCCCCAGGGACTCGCCCGGCAGTGTCGCCGGTCGACCGAGACCTGTGTCTCGGTCGACCGAGGACACTGCAGGGTGTCTGTACAGTTCTGAACTGTAAGCCTCCAACGGTCATTTTTATGACCGTTGTGCTTTCTCGGTCGACCGAGACCCCTTTGCCGGTCGACCGAGGACTAGCCGTTGGACACTTTTTGGCTATAAAGTCCATTCATTTCCAACCTTTTTCAAGGCTTGACACATGAACTTTTGAGAGCATTTTGGAGCCAAAGAAAGGGGAAGAAGTTGGAAAGGCTAGGGGGCCATTTGGAAATCAAATACATGAGTTCTTAAAAAGGTACACTTTACTTGTATTTTGATTTTCATTAAAATGAAATCCATGCATGCTTAAATCTTTGTTTTTCACTTATGCATGATTTCAAGAGTTGTTTTGCAAACTCATTATCTTCATTGGTATATTAGAATGGTTTGCAATCACTCTCACCTAAATCACATGTGTTCTTAGACTTTTATATTCATACAACATGTTTTAGATCATTTCTTCAAGTTGTGTGAATCTTTCATGTGATTAGTATTTTTCTCTTCAATCATCATTTTATAAGCTTTGATTTTAAAATGCATCATGCATTCATTTAAGAGCTTCATTGTTAAAATAGATTGAAGTAGAGCATTCATACACTTGTGCACACACTTAAACTTAATTGAGTGTATGTTTGTTATTTGTATTAAACTTTCATATTAGCCTAGTCAAGAGGCAATTTCATATGAGCTTAAATTGTAATCTCTTAGAGTGATCTTTTGTAAAGACACTTTCTTAGAGAAAGCTTTATTTGTAAAGGTTATTGCTTAGCCTAAGAAAAGTATTGTATAAGGTTATTGCTTAGCCTAAGAAAAGCATATTGTAAGGTTATTGCTTAGCCTAAGAAAAGCATCTTGTAAGGTTGTTGTTTAGCCTTTGAAAAGCAACATTGTAGAGGTTATTGCTTAGCCTTTGAAAAAGCATAAATAGTGGAAATCCGGTGGGGTGATTGGATCACAAGCCGGTAGTGGATGTAGGCACGTTGGCCGAACCACTATAAATATTGTGTTGTGGTGATTGCTATGTGGTTATTGATTTTGTTTAGCTTCCGCATATTGATTGATCATTCATCACATGTGACTAGTTTTGTTTAAGAAATTAAAATTGGTTTAAATTGGTCACAATTGTAGCTCACCCTATTCACCCCCCCCCCCCCCCCCCTCTAGGGTTAGGATCCTCGTGGACTTTCAGTAGTGGGATCCAAACTGTAGCTGGCGGGACAAGAGGGGGATTTCCAAGTCAATGGATCAAACTGACAAGGTCATCCAAGCTTAGTGGTGCTGACTCATAGGTCAAATAACAGAAATCAAGACATGCATAAAAATACATCAAGTGCAAATAAATAAACAGGCAGGGCAGGGGTGCTCAAAGGCAAACTGTCATTTCATGTCGGGGAACGCGTTTCGGGCTAACAAATATTACAAGTACAATTTTAATGTTTTCGGGAATAATAAGTCATGTAGTAAAAATCTCGAGAACAAGAAGATACAATTTAACTTTTGAAGTTTCGGGCAAGGTTTTGGGTTCAAGATTTGTTTAAGGTGAATAGGGGTCCCGGATGTCGATTAAGTAATAACTTGGTACTCTTAGAGTTTGGAGATATTCCTGACTCGTTATACACCTTGAAAATTTCAAAACATTCAATGATCTTCGTGATGTGGTTTCTTTCTAAAATGGGCTTGATACATATCTCCAGGTGAACAGTCCCCATCATTTTCTAAAAGAGTTCACAAACGATTGGGACGGAAACCCTCTTCATTTCTATTCATTTCAAAATTCCTAGGTAAGGTCGGACACCTAGTGGTTAGCTGGCGGTTAGCCGCTGATGAGTTCGGCGGTTAGCCAGCGGCTGACCGTGTCTTTAGGAAGAAAATAGTGCTGTCTGGAATTGTAATCGCGACGGCTCGGTTAACCGCCGGCTGACCGCACCTTCAGAAGAGAAAAATAACTCTCGGGAATTGTAACCACGACGGTTCGGTTAACCGCCAGTTACCAGGCGGCTAGTCGATAGGTGACCATCAGCTGACCGCCAGGTGCGAGAAACTCCCACTGTGTTCAGATTTGAGCTCTTTTCCTCCTTAAAACCATTCTCCCTACTTCCCATTCATTTCCTCCAATAAAATGAGCTAAAAAGCTCATCCAATTCATCATTCAACACTTCCCCCATTTCAAAACTTTTACAAACAACTATCCATTCACCTCCTTCTTAAACTCATCCAACCACAAGAGAAGAGAAATCCACCAATCACAAGCATTCATTTGAGCCATAACAATCATTAAATGAAAGGCCAAAACCAATGTTTCCAAAACATCAAATAAGCTAGCAAGATGCATTCATGGGCATTTATTTCAAATCAATGCAAGTGATTAAACATGAATGGAAATGACAAATCAACCACATTTCTCAAGAAATCATAAATGCTCAAACTATCCATTCATCCACTTGCCATAGGTCCAAGCTTAGCCAAAAAACAAGCTCTAATCACACCTCCAAGCCAAAATCCAAAGATACACACAAAAACCCCCCAAAACAAACCCTAAAATGGGTCAAAACAAGAATGAAGAAGAAGAAGTTTCAATAATGAAAAAGAACACTCCCAAAGGGTAGGAAAACATAATGTCAAAAGACAAGGTGGGATTGCTTACTTGTAGGTTCTCCAAAAAGGCAAGACTAGCTCAATGAGGATCTTGGGATGGGAGGTTTTCTCCACAAATGGTATCAAAAGAGAGCTTTAGAGGAGAGGAAGAGAATGGTGATCTCCACTTAGCTATTGGTGTAAGATTGATAGAAGCATTGGAGATGGGAGAGCAAGAAGAAGGAGAAAAGAAAGAAAACCCTAGGTGGACTTCACTTTTGAGCTCGAAAAAGGAGAAGGGGAAAGAAAGGGAATGGGTTCTCTTTTTATAGAAAATGGAGTTGGGTCCCACCACTTAACAAACTAGTTGGACTGAAATCATGACTTTTGGGACCTTGGTTGCAATCGACGAAGAAGGGAGAAACGATCATCGAAATTTCTAGTTTTCAAAAAGTATATGTTTCGCGGGTTTCGGGGATATCAATTTTTGGGTATAGATTTAGTGTAAAATGACTGTTTTGCCCTCAATGCTAGGAAGGTCGGGTTTCAGAATCTCGAACGGGCACGGGATCAACATGAAAGTTGTAGAGATTAACGAGATAAGTAAAGCAAGGCTAAAACAAGAATTATCAGAATCTCGAATAATCCCCCAATCACACACAAAGTCATAAAAGGAACCCCAAAAGGGCTCCACTAGTCACAAAGGCACTCAAAATTTTCCAAAGCTATAAAAGAGTTATTCTAACCCAGCTTAGTCCAAATAACCTAATCATGCTTAGAACTAAAACACGACTTAATTAACACTAATCGAGGTCACTCGGGACGGGGTCTTACATCAAATATTAATTCTGCAAAGTTTTAATGAAAAATAAGCTCGTTTGCCTAATTTTCAAATGGCACACTTTTGAGAGAAAAACAACCTGAAACTACTGTAACAATGTTGCCTTCTTCATTATTCATGCATAAGGTCTGAATTTGATCTTTCTAGTCAGTCATCAAACATTGTGATTTCAGTGTCAAAAACCTGTTCTAATGCAATTGCTAAATATGATGTATGTACAAAAACACTTTCCAACCATAGATTATGCAAGTAACAAAAATAGTAAGTTTCTACTAAACATGAAAAGATGCAAATTGGGGCTTCTAAATCAAGAATTTTCAAATAAAAAAATAATTAGAATATTAACTTACAATAAAAACAAAAGGGGCGGAAAAAATAAAAAAGCGGAAAAACATATATCAAAGATCTAGAGACTAGACAATCACACAAGTATTGAAAATGCGATAATGAAGTCCTCTCTTCTTAGTGTAGGAAAAAAATGCAATTGATTACCTGATGTCTCTCGACTTTTAATTTAATTTTTTTATTTTCAAAAACCTAGATCTAATCATGTGAAATATTGTCTCCAATCAAAACACATAAATGAACTAGAAATAGAAAACCAAACCACTTACATAAAGAACACGCATAATCAATCCAAGTAGCGTCTTTATTCCTTGATCTTTGAGTACAAGAAATTAATGTTCTTCTCTCATTTTCATTCTCTCAACATGGCCTCTCAACTTATGTCTAAAAGAATTAGAAGAAAGAAGAAGAAGAAAAAGAACTTAGAGAGAGAAAGGAGTGGTGTGGAATGGAATGGAGAGAGAGAAAGCCTCCAAGGTGATTCCCAAGGTGATGTTCCACGTCTAGCCCCTCCCCATGACTCTTTTTCATGCTTTTCGCAGATCTTTTTTTTTTAGTAAAGAATCTCTCATCTTTAGGGCTCTTGTTTCCTTATGTGGTGAGATTCTTGCTTAGGCTCTAAGCTCACTTCTTTTTTTGGAAAGACTTTTAAATTTGAGAGATCTCCTTGCTTATTAGGTTTCTTGATGCACACACCTTCCTTGTATAATTCCAAGAATATCTCTAAAAATTGCATGATGATGTAGAGGGAAGAAACTTTTCAAATATTGAGATTTCTTGCAATTCCCGCCTAAAATTGTAGCAGACAACTTCCTGAGGTTATATCTCCTTCAATATAGCTCTGATTTACGCTGTCACGACCCCGGACTGGGCCTGCGGCCTAATCTGGGATCGGGACTAAGGATGATGATGGTGATGATATATGAATGAATGGTTGACGCCATAAGACATAAAATATATTAGTTAATAAGTCCACGGGTCAATGAAGGATAAGATACTACCCGTGCACGTGATTTCCCACATGTTTTAGCGGTGAGGATATTACACCAACACAATATTTTCGTTTAAATGTGGAAGCGTGTAGCAAATCAGATTCATCATTCATTTCTATCAACAAGGCCGATAACATATAGAAATACCTTGATGTCAGAGTGAGCAATGATCATTAGTGCTTTCCCAAAAGAAATGTTAAAGTTTATACAAAAGATCATTTAATTACATTCCCAAAAATCAAGACCATTAAAGGTCAGTAAAACCCAAAAGAATAGGTTATTCACAATCCCCAAAATGTGACGTAACTCGAGGCAACCGAATGTTTAAACAACATCGTCGGCTTGCCACTTGACTAAACGTTGCGGTTCACCGACCGCCTCCTCAAGCTCCGTCTCGGGATAGACAATGTCTGGACCTGAGTACCAAAGAAATGGATCAGACCCGACGGTTTGGCAGGTGTGTGAAAGGATATAACAATATAACATTAATTGAATTTACCTTGGAAAACATTTAAACTTGTTTAAACAATAAATTCCATGGAAGAAATAATTCATTTATTCAAAAACATATATGCAGTGTAAAACAAGTAAAGGTATCCAAGGAATTGGGAAATAAGCAAGATGACAACCACACAAAGTTAAGTCCTCTATCACCGAAGTGACAAGTGCATATCGGAGTGTTGATCTCAGTCACACAAGGTGAGGAGATTCAACGAAATATACATATACATATATAATAATACGGGACAGGACCACGGTAGCGAGACGGGCATTAGGAACCACGGTAGCAAGCCGGGGTATCGAGACAAGACCACTGTAATAAACTGGGTAGTGGGATCCAAACTGCAGCTGGCAGGACAAGAGGGGGATCTCCAACTCAGTGGATCAAACAGACAAGGTTATCCAACCTTAGTGGTACTGACTCATAGGTCAAGTAATAGAAATCGGAAAATGTATAAAATCTGTCAAGTGCAAGTACATAAACGGGCGGGACGGGGGTGCTCAAAAGCATAATTATCATTACATTTCGAGAATGCACATCGGGGCTAGCAAAAATGCTACAATTGCAATTTCAATATTTTCGGGAGTGCATAAAAAATTCAGGAACAATGAAATACTATTGAACTTTCAAAATCTCAGGACAAGTACTGGGGTTCAAGACTACTTCAAGGTGAATGGGGATCCCGTATGTCAATATCAATAAAAACTTGGTACTCCTTGAGTTTGGGGACATTTCGGGGTCCTTATACACCTTGTGGATTTTCATAATTTCAATGGATCTATGTGATGTAGTTTCTTTCTCAAACGCGCTTCATGCATTATTTCTACATATCTCCATTTCATTGGGACTCCCATCAAACCTCTCCCAAATATCTAAACATTTTATTTTTGCTCCCCAGATAGCCCTAGGTGAACAGTATCCATCTCTCGAGCCGACCCAGGAGTTCGCTCGAGCGAAGTGGTCTCTGGAATGACTTTCTGGGAGGGTTCACTTGAGCGATGTTGGGTTCGCTCGAGCGACCTCGTCCAGTTCAGGTTGGCTTGAGCGAAGTTTCAGTTCGCTCAAGCTAACAACGTTCTGGATGAGTTATGGGAGGGTTCACTCGAGCGAGTCAAGGTTCGCTTGAGCGAACTGTCCACTGGATGGAACGAAACCCTTTTATGGACGGTTCGCTCGAGCGACCTGTCAAGTTCGCTCCAGCGAACTGTCCAGAAACTGGTTCCGGGACAGTTCTGCTTCTCTCTTCTTCATCCTTTTACAATCCCTTTTGGGCTTCATTCTTACACAAAAAAAGAGGCTCAACACCCATTCAAATCCCCATCAATACTTCCATAAACATCAAATCAAACACCTTCTTCTCAATAACATTCAACCACAAAAGAGGAGAGAAAATCCACAATCACAAGGACTCATTTATACCACAAACAAGAATTAAATGAAAGGCTATAAATGAAATGTTTTAAGAGTTAAACCATTCACTAGACTCATTCATGAGTATTTATTTCAAATCAATGCAATTCAAGGATAACAAAAGTAGAAATAACAAAATCAACATATTTCTCATAAAAGCTATTTAATACTCAAAATATCAAATCATCCACTTGCTTTAGGTCTCTAATGAAACAAATCAAGTCTCTAGTAACTCTCCCAAGCCAAAGCTCCAAGCTACACAAAAACCCCCAAAACAAAACCCTAAAAGGGTCAAACAATAAATGGGGAAGAAAAAGCTTCAATAATGAGAATAAAGACTCCCAAAGGCTAGGAAACACTTATCAAAGAGATTGAAAGTGATTGCTTACTTGAAAAATCTCTAAGTGGGCAAGAATAGCTCAATAGGGTTCTTGGAATGGGAGGTTTCCTCCAAGAATAGTATCAATGTGTAGCTTTCAAGATGGTGAAGAGGATGATGACATCCATTTATTAAGTGATGCAAGGTTGGTGGTGATTTAGGGAAAGAGAGCAAGGAGAAGAATAGAAGAACAAGAAAACCCTAGGTTATAGTTCTTTGTGCTGGAAAAGGAAGAAAGAAGAGAAGGGTTCTCTTTAAATAGCAAGTGAAGATGGGCTCCACCCCTAGAATTCTTATGCGGTTGAAATCACGGCTTTTGGGACCTCAGATGAGTTTGATGAAGAAGGGAAAAACGATCGTCAAAATTTCTAGTTTCCAAAAAGTATATATTTCAAGGGTTTCGGGAATATCAAATTTTGGGTGCAGATTTAGTGTAAAAAGACTGTTTTGCCCTCAATGCTAGGAAAGTTGGGTTTCGAGGTTCCAGATGGGAACGGGATCAACATAAAAGTTGTATAGATTAACGAGATGAGTAAAACGGGTTTAAAATAGAAATAACAAGAATCTAAAAAAATCCACCAAGCAAACACAAAGTCACAAACGGAACCCCTAAAGGGTCCCACTAAGTAAAAAGGCACTCAAAACTCCCTATAGCCATAAAAGAGTTATTCTAATCCCAACTTAACCAACATTCACTAATCACGCTTAGAACTAAAACACGACCTAATTAGTACTAATCGAGGTCCGTCGGGTCGGGGTCTTACATACGCAATCTTGGGCTCCACGAATATCTACTCAAAAAGAGCTTTCCAACGGTGGCTAGATTGCACCAATTCGACACTTAGTTTGAGAATGATGGTCATATTAAGTTGCTGCCCTTAAAAGATCCGGGAATAATTGTGCACAAATGGAAACTTCTATGTTGGCATGCAATGGGGTG
Source organism: Cinnamomum chago (assembly GCA_038049695.1). NCBI lineage: Eukaryota > Viridiplantae > Streptophyta > Magnoliopsida > Laurales > Lauraceae > Cinnamomum > Cinnamomum chago. The sequence continues at coordinate 53,704,903 of CP142453.1, read as the reverse complement.
TGGGACCCATGTTGGACGTCCAAGGCATGCTTGGACTCTTTCCTTGCTTCTTTATTTGACTTTCCTTTGACATCTCTTCTCAAATTTCATCAATGTGGGTCCTATGTTGATTTCTCCTACAAATTGAAAGAAATAAATTTATCATTACTTACATGTAAGAAAATAAACATGAAACATGCATGGGACCTTACATGCCTAATGATGCACCCAAATGACAAACTTTCCAAAAAAAAAGCATATGGTGCCAAAAATAATAGGTGTACATCGATGAAGCTAAACAAAACCTAATTTTGGGGTGATAAATGAGATGAAAAACCTTAATCTCACAAAAGACATGCAAAGTGATTTGACCTATTTTGACCATGTTTCCAAAAATAACCCCAAATGCATGAAATCATGAAATTGAGTGTAATCTATGCAATTAAACCTAATTAAGCCCACAAATGCTCATGAAATGATGACCTAATGACCTAATTTTGTGAACTTATCAGAAAGGTAAAAAATGTGACCAAAATTAGAAGTTTTCTGGGTTTAGCAGGCTACTATAGGAGGTTTGTGCTGCGATTCTCATCTATTGTAGCGCCTTGGACCAAACTTACCCAGAAGAATGTGGCCTATGAGTGGTCAGATCAGTGTGAATCCAGTTTTGAAGAGTTGAAAAAGAGGTTGACCACAGCACCTGTCCTCACTTTACTTTCGGGCAGTGGTGATTCCATTGTATATACTGATGCTTCGAATGTGGGACTTAGGTGTGTGTTGATGCAAGATGGCAAGGTCATTGCATATGGTTCAAGGCAATTAAAGGATCACGAGAAAAATTATGCAACTCATGACTTAGAATTGGCAGCAGTTGTCTTTGCATTGAAGATGTGGAGACACTACCTCTACGGAGAAAAATTCGAAGTCCATTCAGACCACCGTAGCCTCCAATATTTATTTTCTCAGAAGGAGTTGAACATGAGACAAAGAAGGTGGATGTATTATATTAAAGATAATGATTTCCTAATCAAATATCATCCGGGGAAAGTGAATGTGATTGCAGATGCTTTGAGCAGAAAGTCAGTGAGTGTGGCAAGATTACAAGGGACTGACATATTTCAGCAGTTTGAAGACTTAGGAGTAGAGTTTCAACTGCCAAGGAAGGGTGTTATGTTAGCAAACATGTCGGTGTCTGAACCTACTTTCATTCAAAAAATCAAGGAGAATCAGTTGCAAGATCCATATTTGGCAAGAATTGTGGAGCACATCGTAGAACGTCCAGATTCTCGAATTGTGGATGGAGTATTATACTTCCGTGACCGACTCTGTGTTCCAAACATTGATGACTTGAGGAATGACATTATATATGGTCGAGGCTCATAGTACAAAATACTCTATGTAATATTCTATGCACCCGGGTGTACGAAAATGTGTCATAACTTAAAGAGCAGATTTTGGTGGAACAACATGAAAAAGGGAAATTGCAACTTTTGTTTCTCTGTGCATGACTTGTCAGTTAGTGAAGGCAGAACATCAGAAGCCGCCAAGTCTTTTGCAACTGTTAGAAATTCCGAAGTGGAAATGGGAACATCTCACAATGGATTTCGTCTCGGGCTTACCAACTACAAGTAGAGGAAACAATGCCATCTGGATTATCGTTGACTGTCTCACGAAATCTGCACATTTCATTCTGATGAAGACAGGGAAGAAGATGCATATGTTACCTCTTGCAGAAGCATTCATTAATAAGATTGTCAGTTGTCATGGCCAACCAGTTTCTATTACTTCAGACAGAGATAGCAGATTCGTCTCAAGATTTTGGAAAACTTTGCATGAGTCCATGGGTACGAAGCTTCGGTTCAGTACAGTGTATCACCCTCAAACAGATGGTCAGTCAGAACGGACCATTCAGACATTAGAAGACATGCTACGTGCTTGTGTATTGGATTTCAAGACTTGATGGGATAAGAGTTTGTCTCTATGTGAGTTTGCTTATAATAATAGTTACCACTTGAGCACAGGGATGACACCTTTCGAAACATTGTATGGCAGAAGATGCAGGAGTCTAGTGTGTTGGGAAGAGGTCGGTGAACATAGTTTCCATGGACCGACTTTAATTGGCGAGACCAGTGACAAGGTTAAGCTAATCCATGAGTGCTTGAAAGTTGCTAGAAGCCAACAAAAGAGCTATGCCAATGTTCGGAGAAGAGACTTATAATTTCAAGGAGACAAAGTGTTTTTTGAAAGTGTCACCCGGCTAGAGGAACCTTGAGGTTTGGACAGAAGGGAAAAATATCAAGGAGGTTTAGTGGACCATATGAGATTTTTAGTTGCATTGGTGACGTGGCATATAGACTAGCCTTGCCGCCAGAGCTCTCAGGAGTGCACAACGTATTCCATGTGTCGATGTTGAAAAAGTATGTTCCAGACTCCTCACATGTGTTACGACATGAACTGTTGGAGATTTGAGAATATGCTACCTATGTTGAGAAACCGGTCAGGGTTATTGTTAGGAAAGAACAATAGTTGAGGACACGAATATTTCATTGGGTGAAAGTACTCTAGGAAAACCACGGACCTGAAGAAGCAACATGGGAAATACAAAATCAATTTCAGAAGAAGTCCCCTCAACTGCTACTAGAGGTTAGTTGTTCATTTGGAGGACCAAATGCTCTAAGGGGTGGAGGATGTCAGGCCCCGACCCAGGTTTGATGTGTTTAGCGTCGTTTTAGCTGAGTATTAATCTTTAAGTGCGATTAGAGGACGTTTAGTTTAGATTTTTAGTTTGATTAGATTTTTATTAGCTTTGGGGATTTTTGAGAGCTGTTGAGCTTAGTTTGACATGGCTCGGGGTGGCCCGTGTGACTCGAGTACGTTTGGGGGATTCATCCTTTATTTCGAAGAATTTTGAATTTTTTTTTACTTCTCTTGATGTGTTACATTGGACTCTACAACTTTTATGTTCTTTCCGTCCGTGTTTGAAACTCAGAAACTCCATTTTTCGGTAAAAAGGGCAAAACAGACTTTTCACACCTAAATCTGTGCACAATTTTCAATGTTTGTAAATCATGAGGAAAATATACTTTTTGAAAACTAGAATTTTCGACGATCGATTTTCTCTTCTTCGTTGATCTCATCCAGGACCTGCAAATGAGGTTTTCAGCAATTAGAAGCTTTGGGGCTAGTGGGGCCCAGAACCCACTCAAAGTCAACATAAAACCCACATAGGCTTCCTCCTTCATTTCTCAGTTTCAAAAATTGAAACCGGAACCTATGCTCTCTTTCTCCCACCTTCTAGGTCTTGCATGCTGCACTTTCTTTGGCATAAAGGGAGATTGGAGTGCACCTTTCTCTTCCCCATCTCTAGAGCTTTCCAAAGATACCATTTGTGGAAGGTTTAGCTAGTGTCATTCTCTTCTTCAATTTCTTCTTCTTGGATAAAGCTTCCCTAGGTAAGCTATGGATTTCCTCTTCTTTGATTTGGTTCTTCTAGACCCTTGGGGGGTTCCCAACCTCACATGCATGGACTCTCTTGGAGAGCTCCTTTTTCTTTCAAAATGTGGGGTTTTTAAGATGTTTTTCATGGGTTTTTGTAGATTGAAGATATTATTGTAGAAGAATAGTGCTTGGAGTGTTTGTAGGACCCAATTTGATCTAAGGCAAGTGAATAATCTGATAATAGGATGCATGCAATGAAAATTTAGCTTCTTCTTAAGATTCTGATTTGAAAAGGTTATTTCATTCAATTGATTACCTTGGCTATGCAAAGTTTGATTTCAGGAGGGTTTTAGCGATTAGTTTATGCTCCACTTTCTGCAGGATTTTGTCTATAATAACATGGAGAGTTCTTGTCTTTGGTTTTTTTTTTTTTTACAATGTTGGAAACGCAATTGTGAATTTCTGTATTTAAACATGTTAATCTCTGATTTCTTCATTTGGGTATGGAATGAGCTATTTTGTTTGGTGTTGAACGGGGGTTTGATTGAGGCTAAAGGAACTCTATAAGAGTGCTGGAGAGTGGTCTGAATGAGAAGGAATGGGTGAAGATTAAAAATTTTGGAAAAGAGGGATAAAATCTCGCACTTGAGAAGGCAAGACAGTGGGCTAGCTCGCTATAGTGAGACAGCCCCCTGCCAGGCGAAAGCCCAACCAGAAGACCAGCTTGCTATAGTGAGCCAGTCCTTTGGATGGCTCGCTCTAGCGAAGAGCGAGCATGGGTTCTGTCCCAAGGCATTTTCTGAGTTGTGTTTCCCCCGTTTCATTGTAGTATGTAGGCCTAAGGTCCCACTCATGCTTAGATGGAAATTTTGGAATTTGAATGTGTATTTGATGATGGAAATTAAGGAAGAAATAAGGAGAACCTTTATATTTGAATTACCCGGGGAATATCTTGAACTTTATTGAAGTCTCGCTGTGCACTCGGAGACCTCAAATGCCGGGTAACTTCAGAGGCATCAAATTATTCTTATAATACGACATTTGGACTTTGAGTGCTCATTGAGACAGCCCTAGGTAAGCCATTCCAATACAATTAATTACCTCATTCCAGGCTTGAGGATTGTTCATGTTTTCTTATAAATTACTTTAAATAGCTTTGTGTAGTTCGCCATGTTGCAAAATCTCAGTAAGGCTACTCGTTTGTTTCGCCTTCGTATTATCCATTTAAGCTTTGTTAAGAGTAGTCATTTTATCGATTGGAAATATGTTTATGCAATTAGATTTATGTTTGGTTGGAGTTTTTGGTCGGCACCACTCAGCTTGGGTCGCCTAGTCAGTTTGATCACCCAGCTTGGGATCCTTAATTATTTCGCCAACAGTTGCTTGGAAACTTTGTTTGTTATTCGTTCCGCAATGGATTTTGTTTGATACCCATCTATATTGGGTTATATATGTTTGTTCCGGCCATTTTTAATGGCAACGGTTATATTTTGATTGCTCTTGTTACTTCGGTAGTAGGAGAATAGAGCTCAGTGTGGTTGCCATTGTTTTGTCGATTCCCAGTACTCTTTGAAATGTTTTCGATATTAATTGTCGGTTTCAGCACTTGACTTATTTAAATTCATCGTTATTGATTTAAACTTTCTAAGGCACTATTTTGATTATAAACGACTTTGTAAACACTTATCATACTCTTATTTTACTTTATTCGCCTACCAGACCGTCATGTCTGATATCTATTTGTTTAATGCCAGATGTCGAGCCCTTTGTTTGTGAGGCGGAGCGTGAGAGGAGGCAGTTGAGCCGCTGGTTGCTCGAGAGTGGCAACTCGATGATGTCATTTAGACATCAGATTGGGCCTGGATCTACATCACCTTTTGGGAACTTGTTTCTTTGGCCTTATTGGCTTTATTTTTGTGATTGTATAACTTTAAACTTACTTTCTTGGTATTGTAAAACTTTAACTTTGGGGTTTGCTTATGAATGTTTCTCACTTTCATATAAGACTTGGACATTAGTGGTTGTCATTGGGTTTCAGGTCATGTTTACTACATGCTTCCGCATATTTATTCATTCTTAGATGATTGATAGGTCTTGGATCTTGAATCCTCACCGCAAAACCTGTGGGAAACAGCATGAGCGGACGAAATTTTCTAGCCCGCAGTGCCGCAACTTCGGATTAGGGCCTTGGTTGGCTCGGTCCCGGTCCGAGGTCGTGACAACCCAAAGATAGAAATTGTAGCTGCAGCAAGGAGCATAATAATCATAACAGGCAACACCACAGCCTCAAACTTCTATTATTCAACTTTCTTTTGCTTATCCTCAACCGGTTACCCCTACAGATCCTTCCACCAACCTTTTTGTCTAAGGGCTAACAAAAGGACCACAATAGAAGACCTTAGAGATGACTTTTTCAAAACTTGGGCAACTTATCTACGCCATAGTGGCAACAAAAGGGTTTGGTCATCTTCATATGCCACGGTAGAAGAGGCAGCAGAAGGTTATAAAGGGCATAGGTGGAAACCTTCTAGATGGCTGGGTTATCTTCATAGAGTATGAAAGACCAGATCGCCATTGCCACCTCAGATAAATAGGTCTCCCACTCCCACCTCCATCAGGTCTTCCATAGTTCAAAGAGATTCATTACGTCAATTAATATTAAATTGTCATGTATCAAGAACTATGTTTTGAGCCTAATACCGGATGTGAATTATGATCCCCCTGGGGTGAGAGATCGCCATTTATCTATATATGGTATTTAATATTTGTACGTAAAAAATGAGGATTCCGACTACCCTCAAAATCAATAGATTATGATCGCCAGTCATGGTAACAACCATGATGTAAATAAATTCTTTTATTATCTTAATTGATTTATAAATTCATGTGTTTATTCATGAGATGAATGAGATATAATTTATGATTGCACATAATTAATACAAAATTACGTGATTGGTCATGAGATAAACATGAGCCCTCAAGTATATTAAATGTGATCTATGTGTGTGGATGAGATTCACATGCTTGAGACATAAATCACAAGTACTATACTTGAAGAGTTTCACACTCAGTGATGAGACTGGGCATCTCATCTGAAAAGTTATAGCACTATAATTACTGTGAGATAGTATGGTTTGTCTCGACTATCAAAGTAGAAGACTTTGAATTATTGTGCTCGTACATTGGATGTACTGAAGGACCATGCTTAACACCTTATATAGAATACTGCCTTTAATTAAGGAATGCTCTCATGATTTTCAAGCAATAGGCTCTCAATCCCAAGAGAGTAATGGACTCAAGTTTCTGCTTTGCATTTACTTTAGCTTACCAATGAGTGAGGTCAACTGTAGGTAAACACATCGGTATCTTGAGTAGATGGTAATGGGACTATGGGGACATATATTCTCAAGATGAAATATGTCCTCTAAATTGAAAATATCCGCTTGTGTTGATTAATGTAATTTACCGTCGTTAAGTGTGCACCCGTTTTGATTAAGAGTTAATTAGATGATACTGATGAACAGTGTGATTAATTGGGTTACAAAGATAATAAAAGGTGGATCCAATTTGGTTATATAGTTTTATTCCAATGGATCCAGGGATATAATTAATGGAGGGGCCTGCTCGCAGAAATTGAAAAGATTATGGTTTTCTTGAAAAATTCCTAGGATTGGAGTGCAATTGCATTTATATAGTGGAGTTATTTGCTATTAATTGTGAGTCCAGAACTTACATGAGATATGGGGTCCAGATGCTTCAGTTAGAGCTAGATCCAAGGAATCCCTAGTGATCCCTATACTAGCCCTAAGAAACAGAGTTATAATCAAATAGTACTCATAGGAGAAAGAGGAGTAGGTTACAAGAGAGAAAGGAGTAGAACCCATAAGAGCAAGTGAATTAGAATTGGGACTTGCAAGAGAACTAGGGCTCTTTGACTATTTAAGTCCAAGAGGGGGCTGGACGTCCAACACATTCATTGGACATCTAGAGTGCTCTCTCTCTCTCTTCTCCTCAGGCTTCTCTGGTTTGAGTGCATTCAGGGTTTTCATCTCATTTGAGATCCCAACATTCTCTTTGAGAATTTCTTTGCGATTAGGGATAGCGTGGGAGATTGAAAGGTCAAGGAGATCGTTTCTCCAAAAGGGTTTTGCAGAATCAAAGACCAAGAACTCGATTTGAGCACAATAGAGCTCTCCAGTTATAGATCTCCGCTTGTATGTTTGTAGATCTTGATGGTTGTTTGTGCATGCTTAGATCTGTTTTTCTTTTGATAAATCTTCCATCATAATACAATATGATAAGGGTTTTTGGATCTTGGGATTGGATTCTTAGCCTTTTGGGTGTCTGATCCTTGCATTAAGAGGGTCAGAGTTTTGAAATCCCGTTTGGAAGGCCCACCTACTTCCAACACTTTCTGCCCTCAAAATCAGCGGATCACAATCGCCAGTCATGGTAACGGCCATGACTCAGTTCTTCGACCAACGTCGAAGAAATAAGGGGAGAAAATAGGGTGGGTTCCCTCTTATCTAATGTGTTGCAGGCAACAAACGACGGTCCCTCTTATCTAATGTGTTGCAGGCAACAAACGACGGTTATCCTGTCACTTAATTTGGGTCTTAATATAGTGTGTCAAATTAAGGCTCTTAGTATGGGGTCATCATAAGGTCCAGATGGGGGAACAATCCATATTTATAGATATATGAGTAATTAAGAGAAATTCAAGTAAAATTAAATAAAAAAGGGGCGGAGGTGCCAAATATTTCAAGAAGAGGATTGACCCCGTTCCCGAGTACCCTCTTCATATCCCTTGGCAAAATAAGGTTTAAAGGCTGATTTCAAATGAAGATAAGTATGCAAAAAAGGTTGTGTGTGATCTCAATTTAAAGAATTTTTTTTTTTGTGGCCAATGGGCCGATTTGATTAAGGGTGACCATGTTCGGGCCGGTTGTTTGATTAATTAAGAGGGGTTTTTGAAATCACACATTAATTTTATCATTTTTATTAGTTTGATTTTTAAATCGGTCTTTATTCCCATTTTATCATTACGTGCTCTAAAATATTTGGCACTAGGTGGGCGAAAAGAGAAGAAAATATTTTTTAATCAATTTTGTTGGTTTATAGTTTTTTTGGATGTTTTATAATTGGGGCTAGGACGGCGTTGCTAGGGAATTTCTATCTAAATTAAATTTGATTAAATCATCTCTTATGAATTGTTGGATTTCTTCCTTATCCTAAGGTCCTAAACTGCCCACATCAGCTCTCCTAATTCTTAAAGAAACTTAAGGAGAAAAGAGAGGGATCTAAACAAGTGCAATGGGATGGATTTTAAAAAGCAATCTGTTCAGGAAATTAAGTAAATCTAAAAGGAATAATAAATTTGGACATTTGATTCCACCAGCATGAAAATTGTTTCCAATGTGTGTAGGAGTTATTTCTAATGTGATATTTATATCAATAACTTATTTGGCCCTCACGTGATGTCCAAATTTAATTTAATGACCCGTGATTTATTTAACCCTAATGTTAAGGTGATTGCAAATCAGATTATGATGATTGGGTGCAGAAAGTCCAACAATAATATGAATGATCATACTAAATAAAGGAGTGCACGAGCATGTTATATGGATGAACAAGTTAGATGTAAATCAAAATAAACAATGAGACATAAAGTTAAATGAGATGCAAAACTATATGAATAATAATAAGCTTCTTATGCATTGTCAATGTTATATTGAAAAGTTTAATTTAAGCATGGAATAACATATTCAAGTGTCATAGTCATTCTAGATTAAATTTTAAATTAATGAAAATTAAAAGACGAAATTGGATGCACCTGTTTGTTGGAATGGTCTCCCTCTGTGTCGACGATCTTTGCTTAACGGGAGAGAAGGCGATAAGATATGGATAGATGGGGTCAAATCGGGCCGGGGGAACAGGTGAAGTACTCAGCTGGACTAAGTTGCTTTAGGCTAAAATGGGCTGACAAGGTGGGACAACTAAGATGGGTTCTGGCCTAGGTTGAATCAGTTAGTCATGGTGATCCAATTTTGGATATTTTTGCGGTCTGCTTGTATAGACTGATGGGTTGCAAGTGGGCTGGCCGGTGTGTTTGATTGGGTAAGGTAGCTGGTGGGCCAGGCTGGATAGATGTGGCGAGTTGGGTCGGCTGAGTTATGGACTATTTTTTTTTTTTGTTTTTTGCTCGGTTTGGGTTGACATGCGGGTCAATACTGGGTTGGTTGGCAAGCTAGGTTAAATGGGTATGGTTTGAGCGGAATGTTTGGTTGTTGGTTCTGTGGTGCGGTTAAGAGGGTGAGACGATGGGTTCCGATGAGGGAGAGGGTTATGTGGATTGGGGAGGTGATGAATGGACAGTGTGGACGCTGGTCAGTTGGTAGGCCAGCAGTTGGGTTAGATGAATGGGCAGTGTGGATGGCTGAATGGATTCAGATAAGTCAGGGCAACGGGCTTTGATATGATGGTGAAGATGGTGTTATTGGGAGTGGGTCATGATTGTGATGGTAATGGTGGAATAGGTTGCGTTTGTGCGTGAATGGGTTCCGCTTGGCTTTGTGGAGGTGGGCACAGGTGTGATGAAAACGGGTTTGTACGAGTGTGAAAGTTGTTCAAACTAGAATTAGTGTCAGTCCAAATACGAAAGCCCAGCAAAAGAAATAAACCAAATAAAATAGAACTAGTAAATAAATCTACCAATCACACATCATAAGAAGGAAAATACAATCTTTTACGTGGAAATCCTATCCAGGGAGAAAAACCACGATATGAAATCAAGAACTATTGAACAGGTACATGATATACTCACATCTCCCTTTCCCAGTACGTCGACCTAAAAACTATAGTTGCTCTTGCACAACTTTTCATGTTGCCACGACTTCCCTACCATGCATGCACCGTTCCCCGCACTTGATCTAACAGCACCTTGAAAACCAAGATGTACTAATCTTCTTCAAGAGAGTAGAAGCAACAAACATTCTAGAGCAAATCTTCAACACAACCTCTCAATGATGGCTCTACAGAATTAAAGAATTTCTCCTAGGGTTTTCTCACCTCAGAACAATGAGAGAATTACTTGATATGCGTCTTGGGATTGAGAGAAACACCCTTTATATAGCCTTAAATTCGTGCCTCAATATTAGAACACAAATAAAACTCAAAGTGGGAAACACTAGTTGGGAAAGGAAACAAATTCGCACAACTCGTTCTGGAATTTTCCCGAGGTTTGATCGATCGGGTGAAGTATCCGATCGATTGGGTCAGCCACATTCGATCGATTTGACCAACATCCGATTGATCGGGCCTCATGGATTCACCCGAAATTCTTCTGATTTCTTCTTTGTCTTCGCTTCAGCTCTTTCGGTGACACAACCACAGTCCATTCTAATATAAATAGAAAAATACAACTCAATGGACCCATAGTTTTGTCCAACCAATGAATTGGACAATACAAATAAAATCCTAACAAATTACGAGTTCAATTCTTTGTTTGTCCCGTGAATTGGATAGGTTGCAGGAGGTGGTGGGGAATGAGAAGAGAGGCAAATGGCATGATGAGAAGAAGATTCGTGTGTTTGGTTTTGTGGTGTGGCATTGAGGTGGTGGTAAGGTTAATGAAGATGGAGTGAAGAAAAAGGATGGGTTTAGAGTAAGGTTTATGTGATGGGTTTTCTTCAAGGTTATGTGATGGAGATGAGGAGAGGCTGTGATGGAATTGGTTTGTGCAGCTACCGATCTGCCTATGTTAGATGATGATCCAGACATGTGATAGAGGAGAATGGTGAAGATGGCAAGTACCAAGATGAATATGGTAGTAGAGAGAGTGATGGTGTTGGTTCGGCTGAGAGGCAAGTGAATTGAAATGGGTAGTGTGTTTGGGCGCAAGTTTGAAGAAAGAGAAGGTTTTGGGGTGCTAGTGTTTAGTTGGGAGGATATGTGAGTGATTGTGAGGTTAGTGCAGGCTGTAGTTTTTTTTTTTTGTAAGTTGATTTCAGGTTTTGGAGAATGGGTTTTGCGATGGGTTTTTCCATCTATGATGTGGGTGGTATGGTGGGTAAGTTAGATTGTGGCTGTGTCTAGTTGACGGGATTTGCCAAGGATTTACCTTGTGTATTTTAGAAATCAAAGTTTAATCCGGAGTCACACATTATTTGGTATGAGATACCTGGATAATAATGAGTGATAGGGGATCATGGATTGTTATCCTTAGATCTATTATAGACCAATGTTGATCTGCACGAATCCAAGGGGCATCTGCACTCCCCAAGGAGGCATGCCCTAAGGGATTTGAATTTTGATGCATTCCGAATTTTAGTGGTTTGAGGATTCCAAATGAAAGTTGGTAGAATGATAAACCCTAATGTCATTTAAATTTATTAATTGAATATATGGTTGTGTGCTACAGTTTATCAAGGATGAATTCTTCTACTTTCAATCCCCAAGAAACCATCCAGAGCCAAAATAAGTTGGTAGAACCCAACTACATAAACTAGAAAAGAAACATGGATATTGTCCTGACTGCTTTAGGTTATAAACATGTCCTTACCACAGAACGCCCCCAGGAACCTAGGCAAGACGCACCCTAGGATCAAAAGGATCTTTATCTCAAATGTCTGAAAGATGACAAGATGGCCAAGTGATACATGTAGGCATCTATGTCAAGTGTTTTACAACACCAACATGAATCATTTAAGACTGCAGCTGAGATTATCTCAAACTTAAAGGAGATGTTTGTGGACCAGGGCAGGCTTGCTAGACGGCAACAATGAGAGTTATAATGACCACTAAAATGGCTAAAGGAACCCCAGTTCAGGAACACGTTCTCAGAATGATGGATTCATTGAATGAGTTGGAGGTTCTAGGTGTTGAGACTGATGCAGAATCTCAGGTTAATATGATTCTTGAGTTGCTGCCAGGCTCATTTAAAAATTTCAAGCTCAACCATAATATGAAGAAAATGAGTTTGACCTTAGCTAAGCTTTCTAGCCAGCTTATGGCGGTGTAGGGTATTATCAAGCAGCCAATTGCCAATACGACAAAAAAGTCATATGCCAGGTCCAAGCCAAAAGGCAAGGACCAGAAAGACAAGAAGAAATCGCCCCCGAGAAGCCAAAAGGTACATAATGGTCCTAATAGTGGTGTGGCTAAGGCTAACAAGGGTACGAGTGCTAAGCCCAAGGGAAAGTGTTTCCAATGTGGTATGACAAGACGTTGAAAGCGAAATTGTCCTGATTTTCTATCAAAGAACAAAACCGTAGGTATGATTGAATCACCTCTTTTTGAAGTTAGTTTTGTAACTAGTGTCGCGACCCCGGATCGGGAATCCCAATCCGGGATCGGGACATTAGTGTGTAATGATAATTGGTGATGATGATGGATTACCTACATCCTCAAAATACAACTTATTTAATTTCCCACAGGTGTCTGCGGTGAGGATATCAAAACCTTGCATGAATGTTTCTTTTTAATGCGGAAGCATGTAGCAAATCAAATAGTTAGACTATATCTAGTCATGCAAGCATTAACATCAATATCAAACTGTATCAGAAAGAGCAATGATCGATAGCATGTTTCCCAAAGGTTGTTAAAGTTAGACAAAATATCATTTAGTTACATTCCCCAAAATTAGAGGCCAACAAAGGCCAATATTACAAAATAATAACCCAAAGAATAGTTAACAAGTTCTCCCCAAAATGTTACGCCTCTTGGCAACCCGATGTCTACATGACATCGTCAGCACGCCACTCAACTAGAGGCTGCAGCTCACCTACCGCCTCCTCCGGCTCCTCCTCAAGGAAACCGGCAACGGGACCTGAGTACCAAAGCAAAGGATCAGACACGACGGTCTGGCAAGAGAATGACAAGATACAACAACAATAATATAGAGGAAATCTCTTGAAAAGCGTATAAATCTGTTTAAGCAAGAACTCTCATAAAGCAGGTAAATCATTTGCTATAAAACAAGTAAACAAGATAAAACATATGAGGTAACCAAGGAATCGGGAATAACAAGGTGGCAATCACATAAAGCTAAGTCCTCTGTCACTAAAGTGACAACAGTATCACGGGACGTTGATCTCAGTCACACAAGGTGAGGAGAAACAACGTATACATATATACAATATAATTATACGGGAACGGGACCACGGTAGCGAACCGGGTATCGGGACGGGGCCACGGTGGTAAACCGGGCATCGGGATCCAAACTGCAGCTGGCGGGACGGGAGAGGGATATCCAAGTCAGTGGATCAGACTGACAAGGTATCCAAGCTTAGTGATGCCGACTCATAGGATAAAACCAATCAAGACATATACAAGTAAATCAAGTACAGTAAATAAACGGGGAAAACGGGGGTGCTCAAGGCACACTGTCATTTCATGTCGGGCAATACATATCTGGACAAGTCAATGCTATTATCATGCTTTCGGGAAAACAATTCATGTAAAGCAAGTCTTGGAAATAGAGCAATATAATGAACTATACTAAATCAGGAAGGACAATGACTTTAAGATCTAATTGAGTGAATAGGGATCCCGTATGTCGATTATGGAAAAGACTTGGTACTCCTTGAGTTTGAAGACATTCCGGGCTCCTTATGCACTTTTACGATTTTCAAACTTAAAATGAGCTTATGGTTATAACTAGGTGTTATACTAGGAAAATCAAGACTAGGAACGGCCCATCCTAGGCATGACATTAATTCAGAAACATCGACCAACCTATTCAGTCATCGAAAGGAATAGAATTCGCGATAACCAAGGCAAAAGACTTATATTTGGATATAAAGAAGTTATCGCGTCATTCTATCCCGTTCAAGATTGAAACGGTTTGAACTTCGATGCCACCAAACTAACCGTGAGAAGTGTCGGCTCAAGACATCTCACCCATAGTCCAATTAGTTCAAAAAGGGTAGCCAAGGTCCCACCTAGCACTAAGGAAAAAAAAAAATCTCAAAATCCACCGGCCGAAATTTCCGCACAGGGCCCGATCGATCGGTCTAAAAACCCTTACAGTTACTGACAGTCCGATCGATCGGTCTGCACGTCCGATCGATCGGACCTGGGCGCAGTGCAGGTCCGGGACTTTGATTTTTCTCCTCTTTGTTCCTTTCTTTCCAACACTTCAACAACCACAATTAACTATAAACAAGATGACTAAAACCCATGCTTCCAAGACATTAAATGAGGCTATCAAGAGATATAAATACCATTTATTGCAATCATGGAAAATCAATAAATGCAATCAATGAAAGCATAAAATCCATAAATGCTTCAACAAATCATTTGAAACTTAAAAACATCCAAGCATTCACTTGCCTCAAGTCTTCAATTAATGATATTAAGCTCTATCAAGTCCTCCAAGAAATGGTCCAAGCTACAATGCAAAATCCCCAAAAACAACCCTAAAATGGGTTACACAAAGAATGAAAATGAAAGAGCTTTCAATAATGCAAATGTAGCTTCCCTAAGGCTAGATGAACACTAATCTAGGAGATGGGAAGAATCACTTACTTGGAAAGTCCTCTAATGGCAAGAGTAAGCTTAATGGAAGTCTTGTGATGGAGGGTTCTCTTCACAAATGGTAGCAATGGAATGCTTGCAAGATGAGGAAGAAGAAGATGATCTCCACTTTGAGTTTGGTGCAAGATTTGTGGGGATTTGAGGTGGAGAGGCAAGAAGAATAAGAGAAAACCAAGGGAAACCCTAGACTCTTCTCATGTGATGGAAAATGATAAATGAAGTGAATGGCTAATGGCTTCTCTTGTTAGCTAAAGAGTTGGGTTGGATTGGGTCCCACAACTAATGAAACTAAATGGGCTGATATCATCTCTCTCGGGTCCTCGGATGAATTCGACGAAGAAGGAAGAATTGTTCGTTGAAATATCTAGTTTCCAAAAAGTCTATGTTTCGCTGTTTACGAGAATATCAAGTTTTGGGTACAGATTTGGTGTGAAATGACTGTTTTACCCTCAAGGCTATGAAATCGGGTTTCGGGGCCTCGAATGGACACGGGATCAACATGAAAGTTGTAAGAATCCACAAGATGAATGCAACGAGCCAAAAACACAATTCACAACCAATCGGGAAAATCTCGCAAGAAAATGCAAAGCCGAAAAGGGAAACCCCCAAAGGGCCCCACAAGCTACCAATCACTCTAAAAAAACCAAAACTAGAAACAAGGTTATTCCAAACCCAACTAGATCAAAAACACTAATCAAGCTTAGCACTAACACGCAACTTAATTAGAACTAATCGGGTTCACTCGGGTCGGGGTCTTACAACTAGTACTTTAAAATCCTGGTGTGTTGACTCCGGTCAACTAATCACATCTGTAATTCGTTACAGGGGTTCCAGGAAACCAGGAGGCTTAGTGGTGGCGAGATCATTATCAACCTAGGATCGGATGCTAAGGCAAGGGCTGTGTCAGGGGGAGTAGTTACTTTATGTTTTTCCAAAAATAAGTTGACTTTGTCAGACGCTTTATAGGTACCGTCTTTAAGATGGAATTTAATTTCAGATTCAAGTTTAGTATATAAGAGTTATTCTGTTAACTTTGGTACTGAAGTGGTCATAAAGAGAAATGATACTTTTATATGTTCTGGCAAGGTAATCAACGGTTTATACTTGATAACTCCCACAGTGTATGAGATACATGCCACTAAAATAATTAATAGGACAAATAGACTAGCATTAAATAGAAAGTCACCTTCATCTAATCCAATAAAACTTTGGCACCTGAGGCTAGGTCATATTAACTTGGATAGGATTGACAGACTCGTGAAAGATGGTATCTTACCTTCATTGGTGGTAGTACCAATGCCCGTTTGCTAGTCCTGTCTAGAAGGCAAACTAAAAGACCCTTTCATCTAAGGGCATTATGGCCAAAGACTTATTGGAATTAGTGCATACTGATGTGTGTGGACCCATGAATGTAAGAACGAGAGGTGGATATGAATACTTCATCACTTTCACAGATGATTACTCAAGCAATGGATACATATACCTAATGCACCATAAATCTGAGGCTTTTGAAAAGTTTAAAGAGTTTGAAACAGAAGTAGCGAAGCAATTGGGTAAAAGTGTCAAGA
Source organism: Cinnamomum chago (assembly GCA_038049695.1). Taxonomy (NCBI): domain Eukaryota; kingdom Viridiplantae; phylum Streptophyta; class Magnoliopsida; order Laurales; family Lauraceae; genus Cinnamomum; species Cinnamomum chago. The sequence continues at coordinate 53,688,383 of CP142453.1, read as the reverse complement.
CTTTTTTATCAGATTGAGGAGGTGAATATCTCTCTGCTGGTTTTATGGGATACTTACCAGAAAATTGGATTGTATGAAAGCTAAGATGGAATCCATGTACTCTAATCAGGTCTTGAAACTTGTGGACATGCCTGCCAATATTAAACCTATTGGGTGCAAGTGGGTCTACAAGAGAAAAAGAGGACTTAACGGAAGAGTTGAGATCTTTAAGGCCAGGCTTATTGCGAAAGGGTACACTCAGAAAGATGGTATCGATTATGGGGAGACTTTTTCGCCGGTAGTCATGCTCAAGTCTGTCTGGATACTCTTATCCATTGCGGCTCACCTCGATTACAAGATTTGGCAAATGGATGTCAAGACGGCGTTTCTTAACGGCCATCTTGAGGAAGACATCTATATGATACAACCAGACGATTTTGTAGCTAAGGACCAAGACCAAAGAGTTTGCAAATTGCAAGTTTATTTATGGACTAAAGCAGGTGTCTCAAAGCTGGAACATCCATTTTGACCAAGCAACCAAATCATTTGGTTTTTATCAAAATCCGAATGAATCATGTGCGTCCATGAAAAGTGAAGGAGGCAGAATAGTTTTTCTAGCATTATATATCGATGACATCTTTCTCCTTGGGAGTGATATTGGAATGTTATCAATGGTCAAAGTTTGATTGCCTAAAATTTTTGATATGAAGGATTGGGAGAAGCTAGCTACATCCTAGGGATCGAGGTTTATCAAGACCGGTAAAATAGGATGATTGGCTTATCCCAAGCTGCGTATATAGATAAGGTACTGGTACGGTTTGCAATGCAATATTTTAAGAAGGGTATCACACCCTTCAAGCATGGATTGCACCTTTCCAAGGATCATTGTCCCAAGACAACTAAGGAAAAGGAGCAGATGAGAGCGAACAATACGTTTCAGCCGTTCGTAGCCTTATGTATGCTATGCTTTGTACTATACCAGATATCAGCAGGGAAGCGACGCTTAGTCGATACTTGCACCCAAATCCGCGAGGATGAGACATTCCATCGATACTCGCAACCGAATGAGCAAGGAGGCGACATTCCATCGATACTTGCAATACCATTCAGCGGGGAGGCGACTTTTAGTCGATACTTGCATTTTTGAAAACCAAAAACCTGGCTTTCACGCCAAAAAACCCGGCTTCCATGCCAAAAATCCGGCTTTCATGCCAAAAAATCAAAAATCCGGCTTTCATGCCAAAAAATCAAAAATCCGGCTTTCATGCCAAAAATCAAAATTCGGCTTCCATGCCAACAAAACAAAACTCGGTTTTCAAAAAAAAAAATCTGGCTTTCATGCCAAAAACAAAAAATCTGGCTTCCATGCCAAAAAGAAATTTCGGCTTTCATGCCAAAAACAAAATCTGGTTCTTACACCAAAAACAAAACTGGCTCTCATGCCACAAACCAAATCTTGGCTTTCATGCCATCTCAAAAATTTTGGCTCTCATGCCATAAACCCAAATTTGGCTTTCATGCCACCTCAAAATTCGGCTTTCATGCCATCAAAAAAAAAAAAAAACCTGGCTTTTACGCCAACCAAAACAGAAACCCGGCTTTCATGCCAACAAAACAAACTGGTTTTCAAAACAAACCGGCTATAGATGCCATCCAAATCCGGCTATAGATGCCACCCGAAATTTGGCTTTCATGCCGTGAACAAAATCTGGCTCCCATGCCAAAACATGTCTCAAAAACTGGCTCCCATGCCAAAACAATCATTTGTCAAAAGATTTCTCACAAAATGACAAACTTTTGATCACATCCCATTTAGCAATCACTTTAATCACAATATTTGAGTGAGCGTAGGGAAAACAAAAAAAAGAAAGTACCAAAAAATACATGTGGTACCAAAAAAAAGAAGAAAAGAAAAGTGTTCACAAGCACTACAAAAATGTATACCAAAAAAAAATACATGTGGTATATAAAAAGAGAGAAAGAGGGGTCTCAGCCAAAAATGCCCTCCAGCCAAGCTTTCAGTTCCTCAAGCAAACTCTTGGCTTCATCCGTTAGAGTCTCCAAGGCACGCTTCTTCAAGAATCTGCCATGAGTAGCTGGAGAAGGCTCTATCCCTTCTGCTACACCAGGAAGACTATCCCGTGCAGTCTGCCATCGTTCATTCTCTCTAGCCTTCCTATTGAGAATCTGATCGGCCTCTGCAACTTGGCGAATCAAAGCACTCTCCCTGTCACGAGCCTCTGTTATGGCGGACCACGTACTGGCGACTTGGGCCTTTCGGTGTTCGAGATGCTTCCTTGCCTCCTCAACCTCTCCATGAAGGATGCTAAGGTCATGTTGCAGCCTGATGATGTCTAACTCCGCTCGGTTCCTCTCCCGAACCAGCTGCTTCCTGCCCTGTGTAGTCTCTTTCAAATCCGATTGAGCCTTCTCAGCAGGGTTCAGGAACATTTCTTGGAAGAACTGGTCATCAGGATAGCTGATGGTCTCAAACCATCCGTCGCCTAATGCAATGATCTTATCAACGATCGCCCGGGCGTCCGTAACATCCAGACCAATATCTTCCTCAGCATCTTTGAGAATCTCTTTCACATGCGGAATCTTGCTACGTGCAACATCCAAGTGTCCAGAAAGGAGGGTCTCAATCCAAGAACTCAAAACCCGCATCACCACCTTCTTCGCATACTGAAGAGATGGGCCAGATGAAGACTCACCCTTCTCTGTCGATTGGCTGCCCAAGTCATGTCCCATCGGAAGAGTAACAATAGAACACTTTCCAATCGGGGCCGCTGGAGAAGGAATCTCAACATGAGGTCTAGCCTCTGCCACGTCAGAATTGGCTGGAGAAGTCCCAATTACTGGGTCAACTTCTGGCATCCCTGGCTCTGGCTCTGAAGGAAGCGATGGACTCTCTTCTGTCACTTCAAAATCTGTCAAACACAAAAAGGTATGAATATGATCTTGTCAAAAAAAAAATCAATGTCAAGATTATCACTATGAAATACCTTCTTCCATGATGGGCGGATTACTTTCTATCTCCATTTGCTCATCCAAAGCATCGTCGAAAGCCATATCCATAGATGGCTCGAAGTCGGAACCCTCTGGCAAGTCAGCTGACAAGAAAACAAAAATATGTGTCAGCAAATTAAAAAAAAAAAAAAAAAAAAAAAAAAAAATCATCATCCTCATACCAGGTGGAGATTCTGGGTCCTCCCCAGAGTCCCTCAACTTTTCTTCAGATGCCGCAACTGGATCCATCACCGCCTCATCGGCAGGAACCTCGGGCATCACCAAGTTTTCATCTTCTGCAAAAGAAAGAAAACAACAGATCAAAAAAAAATCCCTCATAAAAGGAAAGAAGCGAAAATAGAGAAGAAGGAAAATCATACCAACATCAGCGGACTCTTCTTCACGACTCCTCTTCTCTGGAGGCTCATCAGCATCTCCTGATACCTCCTCAGCAATGGTAGGAGGGACTTCCAGATCAGGAAAGTCTTCGTGGCGTCTCTCTGTGCGACGCTGTCCTCTCCTCCTCTTTTTTCTACGAGCCGGTCTACTCGAAATACCTGCCTCACTGTCAAAGTCAGGACTTCCACTTGGCTCCTCACTGGACGACCCGCTCCTACCAGTGGACCCCATGGAAGCCTTCATTCGCTCTGCTTGCATCCAAGTGTCGATCCCGGCTTCCTCCTCCTCGAGCTGTCTCAAGACCTCAGCAGGTATCTCTTGTGCGGCTCCGGATCTAATGACATCCTGTTCCTCGAGAAAGCCTATCCTATGCTTCTCTCCAGAAAGGAAGAACAAAACTTCCCCTCGACGGACGCCATCTGATCTACCAAGACCCTTCCCAGGAGATTGCTTGACATTCAGCTCCTTCTTGGAAAGCCCTCGGTACACAGCAAAGCTCTCCACGAACCACTTCGTGAAGCCAGCAGTCCGGAAAATGGGCAACTCAGGATAGAAAATCATGGCAGTAGTGTCCTCCGCACTATAGAAAGCCCATGCATTTCTCCCGTCCTGCAAACCTCCAAAACGCTTCACCATGCTCGAAGGCGCTCCAACAACGCCTTGAGAGAAGCCTAACTGCAACGCAAAACGCGAAGGGACATACGGCTGGATATCAACAAAAAGATGTCTGCGGTACACCATCGTGCCAACACGTATGTTTAAAAGCCACCTCTTCTCTGCGTTGGTCAAAGAATAGTGTCTTCCCGATCCCGCCCTGGTAGAATCTCGGGAGACACCAAAATCAAAAGCCTTCTTCCGCAAATCTGGAGAAAGCTTTACTGAAGATTGCCCAATCTCGACATCCCTAAATCGTTGGATTCTCAAGCGGGCAGACAAAAGTGAATCGGAAACGGCTTTTCCCCTAGCCAACCGAATCATAAAAGGGTCATCATCCTGAGCAGCGCCCAAACGGTGGAAGCCGGGACAGTGGTACACATACCACGAATAAAAAATATGGGCTGAAAATACCCTATTCATAGGAAGCCCAAGCCGAACCAGAAAAGCAGCAGCCTGCAGTTCGGTGCACAAATAGGAGTAAAGAGCAGGCACCAAAGCCAACTGCTCTCCGAACGCCATCTGACAAGCCGGAAATATACAATGCGGCCTGATGTGTGTTCCGTCTCCTCCAGCAAAAACAACCTCACCCAGCCAATAAGTGAGGTACGCAGCAACGTCTCTCCGCAGCGCAATGTCGGAGCAAACGGCGTCTGTACTTGTGAGAAAGTTCTTCAAATTCTCTCGCATGGCAGAAATCTTCTTCCCCGGATTCTTAGTCTTGGCTTCCTGGGTCATACTCTCAGAAGATTCTTCGTCGCCAAAAAAGTTTGGAGACAAAGAGCTGAAACTCCTCCAACTGCTACACTGGACTTTCAAGCCCTCCTTCTCCGTCAAAAAATCGTAGAAGGCGACGAGCTGAAAGTACAAAAGCCTGAACTCCTCAGACTGCTCCTCAAGGACGCTGTCAATCGGCATAAATTCCTCATAGAGTTTGCCGAGGATGGGTAACCCGGTAATGGCACTCAGCTCCTTCAAAGAAAAACCAATCTCACCATTCGTAACAATGAAGGTGTTGGTTTGTGGAAGGAAGGACTCCAGCATGGCCATAAAAGCCTCATCGGAGAAAAATACGGTTTGCCTAAAAGCGCGAACCGCATCAAAAATCTCGGCCTCCTTCAGAATGGCACCGCCGATCTGCAGGATGTGATCAGTCCACGACTCCCAGCCCGAGTCAACACTGAAACGGCCACGAAGTCGAAAAGGCTTCACCCAATTGCTGCCATCGCCCCTGAAAATGCCAAGGCCCACCGGTCTCAAATCAACCGATGGATGATCAGATCCTTGGTAGCCGCTGGCCGGCATCAACATGTCCAGACGGATAGGCGACTTCTCTGCATAACCAGAAGGACCGCCAACAAAAACCCCGGTCTTGACCACAGTGGTCCTCTTTACCCAGCTTGGAGGATGTTCTCTCTTAGAGCAAGTGGGAGAAAGACTCATGATCGAAATAGTACGATCAAAAGGCGACCGGGTAGAAATGGTTCTCTCCTCACCATCGGCTGTGTAAGAGAACTGAAAGCATCTCCTTTGATATGACGAGTCATCAGGAGCTGCATCACCAAAGAAAAAGGTAGGCTTGGGCACAACGCTCTGATCGTCCATGACCCAAGGACGATTGCTTGCCATAATCTTGTAAAACTCCTCATCCTTGAGACCGATCAGTCGCTGTCTCATCTCATCTCGGTTGAGCGAGTCACACTCTTCCAAGTTTCTCTCCACATACTGGACCTTCTCCCAAGCCTGCTGTACAGCAGCATTGAAAGATCTGGCAGATTGACGAGGTGTATCGGTAACGGGCTTCTTACCCTTGTTCGTTCTGGAGGAACTACCTGCAAAGATTGAAAAAAAAAATCAATCAACAGAATGACAGAATTTTGCTAAAAAAAAATCCTAGCGAAATTTTGGCATGACTCCGGGGCAATTCCGAAGAAAAGGGAATCACCCCGAAAAGAAAGGAAGCCTGAAGATGAGCTCAACATCGCTGCGAGCTCATGATCAATGAAGGATTCTCAAAGAAGACTCGAACTCAAACATTGCTGCGAGATCAAGACAGTCTTCTCAAATTTCCGCAAGAATCGGAAAAGAGCTCAACATTGCTGCGAGCTTCAAATCCCAAAACTTGCAAAAAAGCTCCTCGAAACCCCCGCAAGACTAAAGAAAGAGCTCAACATTGCTGCGAGCTTCAAATCTCAAGACTTGCAAAAGATTTCCAGGTGTGCATCATCATCATGCTCCCAATTCAATTTACCAAAAATCATGCATAAAAGAAAATCATCATGCACTAGATGCTAGGAAAACCTTGACAAAATTTGACCAATTCCAACCCAACTTGGTCAAAATCAAACTTTGTCTAAGTCAAAATTCATGTTGACTTAACATAGAAACTCTAGCCTTCTATCTTGATGCATCAAACAAAAAAAAAAAAAAAATGCATAAACATCTTGAAATGCATGAAACCTCATTATCATGATGATACAAAAAGGGGAGAAAGGAAAGTTCCTTTTTTTAAAAAAAAAAAAAAGAAAAAAAAAAAAAGAAAAGAAATTATGGGCTGGCCCACAGGCCGAAGCCCACAGGCCGTGGCCCATGGGCCACATGGCCGTACGGCCCAAAGCTGTACGGACATGTCCGTACAGCAGCAAAAAAAAAAAAAAAAAAAAAAAAAAAAAAGAGAGAAAAGAAAAAAAAAAAGGAAAAAAGGGCGTGTAAAAAAAAAAAAAAGAAAAGAACACGTGCAAAAGAAAAAAAAAAGAGAAGAAAAAAATGATGAAACTTTCTTTACATGGAATTTCTTGTAAAAAGAAATAAAAAACTTACTTGAAGCCATGGATGGAGAAGAAAGAAGAACTTGAAGACTCTTGAAGAAGGAGGATTCTTGATCTTAGAGCAACTCTTGAAGACTTTTGCAAAAAGAAAGCAATAGGAGCAAGAGATCCCACCTCAATTGCTTTTATAGAAGAGAGCAAACCAAAAGAGGAAACAAGAGAAAAGCAAGGAGGTAAGTGCTAAAAATTAGCAACCTTCCCAAAAGAAAAGGAAACTTGGATCCTTTGAGAAATTCTTTCCCAAAGAAAGATATTTTGAGAGAATATCTCCCAAAATCAAGAAAACTTGAGAAAATCTCTCAAAGTAAAGATATTTTTAGATATTCTCCACCCAAAAGAGATATCTTTAGATATTCTTTACGAAAATGACACCATATGAGATCTAAGCCATTCCCAAAAGCTTAAGGTCCCATGGGTTAGCCCATATGAGCCAGGTTTGACCACCTAGGCACTAAAAGTGGCTTTTAGTCAAAATTCCTCTTACCAAGAGCATACAAAAAAAAATGGTTCCATGCCTCTCTTTTGAGTTGATTGGACCATACAAAAATTCCAAGCCTCATGAGCTTCCAAGATCCAAAACCATCTCACCTCATGAGCCAAATTGAGCCAAACCTTGAAATTGACATTTCACCAAAAATCAAACCGGTCCCCTAACATTCCACATACAGCTTGTTAGGTCACAAGACCAAAACCAAAAACCAAAACCTGACCCCCCAACATTCCACATACAGTTTGTTGGGTCACACGGTCAAAACCAAAATCCGACCCCCTAACTTGCCACATACAGCTTGTTAGGACTCAAGGTCAAAACAAAATCCGCATCCCCGATGTCATCTTCAAAACTTTGCCTCAAGATGGTACATGATTCTTATCACTACCATAAAATCCCCTGGAAGGTCAAAAGGCTACTCCATCAAAAAAAAATGCTCAAAGACTCTTGGTCAAGACAGAAGCTCTTCTTCAAGATTCTCTTCGAGGCACATCGACTGCAAAAGCTATATCGTCGCTGTACCTCGAGGGGGCATTTGTTGACACCAAAAATGTCACTTTGCCTCTTCACACCAAAAGCTACATGGAGCCGCATCCTACCAAAAATAGGCAGGCGCCACTTCAAGCATCAGATCTTGTCAGAATCAAACAAAAACTGCAAGGTCATTCAAAACAACCAAAAGAGAGGTACACATGAAGTTTCGGGCCATTCCAACATCATTTGGCCTAACTTCACTTCTCCAACAGCTAAGCAGCAGCTCCCGGCGGCGGACCACCCCGGGACCATGGCACCCAATTCGGAGCTTGTGGATCATCTCAAAATAACTCCAAAAGGCTCCCCATCAAATTTCAGGTCAATCGGACATCGTTTGACCAAAAGTCAAAGCTCGGCATTTCCCTCGCAGTGAAATCAAAGGCAAGCATTTGCATGACCCCAAACGGCTTCAAAACTCAAAAGAAAGCCCATGGTTGGTCTTATTTAATGCTCAAGAAGCTTCACCTCAAATTTCAGGTCATTCCGACATCATTTGACCCTGTTTCAGCTTCTGGCGGAAAATCAGCAGTTCTGCGCTCGGCTTTTCCCGGAAAATCGGAAACTTTGCAAACCAATTTGCAAGGATTCTCATCATGTTTTTCAGAGGGAAATCAAGCCAAAAATGTGGAGAAATGTCATAGAAAACAAACAAAAAAAACGGAAGCGAAAAACGATGAAAAACGGCCAGAAACGGGCCCCGGGAAGCAATTTTCCCCCCAGGGTCGCAGAGCCCCGCGACCCTGGGCCAGGCCTGCGACCCTGGGCCATGGTCGCCGGCGACCATGGCCCATGGTCGCCGGAGACCATGGGGCCGGCGACCCTGGGAGGTCCGGGGCGCCGATTTCGCCCCGGGACCCCCCGTTTCGTCCGTTTTCGCGAGACGAGTTGTTCTGTCCCTGTGATTTTTCCAGATTCAGACTTTTGAGGCTCCAAATTCGCCGATATTCGCCAAGATCACAGGAATCCTTCCAAGAACTTCAAAAACTTCGTTGATCGCCAGCTGAACAACCAAAAAATGCACTTTCTGCCCGCCCGATCGCGAAATCGACTGGACAGATGCTGCCGGCCCGCTGGTATCAACCAATGTCTGAAACTACATGATCATCTGATGTTGATTTACATAAGGATCCATCGATGATCATCGCAAAGGGAATTCCAAGAGACGCAACATGGCCCGCGACTCTTCAGCTACCAAGGTGGCCACTTAGTGCAATCAATTGGCCCGTTTATGGCAAGTTAATGCGGTCATTAACCCATTATCTTGAACGGCCCAATCAGAAGCCTCCGTTCAGGAGTTACAAGTCCAAGCAATCATGGCATTCAAGCCATGAAACTCCTAACATAATGGAGATTAAAGGCGATTAAATGCCCATGACTCTCCTCCGGCCAATGAAATCCAAGGGTCAGGAGTTACAAAACAAAAAGCAATTAAACTCGTAACTCCTCCCTTAATGAGCTTTATTACCATAAAGGCTCATAAATCACTCCTAAAGGCTACCAAAAGGCCTATAAATAGGAGTCCTCTCCAAGCATTCCAAAAAAAAAAAGGGGGGACACACACAGAAAGAGCCAGAAAATCATTCAAAAATCCTTGGAGAAATCTCTACAACCCTGCTCCTTCAAGAAAACTCTGCTGCAACAAGTTCAACAAGGTGATTGAAGCCCCTTGGGGGGCCACCCCCCCTCAAAGACCACCTATCCTTCTATCCAACATGGCTAGATGCGGCTTTTCAGCCCGTCTACTCAGCCTTTTACCGGATATAGGACCTTATCTTGGTCCTTATCCTCTAAAAATCTGAGGTTGGAGCCAAGCCAAGAAATCAAGCACTATGTTCTCATCTGAAGGACGATGGCGGAGCCCATACATGACTCGCGACCATCGATCTGAACGAGCCCTCCCACAATCGCATGAGAAGTTAGATTCCTTTTTCTTACTTTTCTGTTGTAAATTGTATTTTTTCTAAAGAGACAAAAAAAAAATCACATCTCTTGTCTTTCATTATTGATAAGATTTGTAAATCGCCTTTCATGGCAAAATCGCCTCCAACGGCACCAAACCGCCTTCTACGGCACAAAAACGCCTTTCACGGCATTCAAACAAAACTGTCTCTTTTATTAAAATATGTATGCAATGGAAAACTAGAAAAAAGTTTCATTTCCCTTTTTACTTGTGAAGGTGGATCTCCGGATCACCATTTCTAAATTCCAAGTATTAAAGAGAAATTGGTATACCCGTACAAAAAAACTGATGCCCGCTTTTCCTTTTTCCCTCCACCATACCCCGTCAGCCCCGGGGCGGAGGCAGCTTTGGAAAAAGACAAAAGCCGGGACCATCACCTAAGGTGGAGAATGGTCCTAATGGTGGTGTGGCCAAGGCTAAGGGTTTAGGGACAAAATGAAAGTGTTTCCATTGTGGTAAGACAGGACATTGGAAAAGGAATTGTCCAGATTATTTGTCTAAGAAGAAGACCTTAGGTATAATTGAGTCACTTATTTCTGAAGTTAGTTTTGCAACTGGTACTTCAGAATCCTAGTGTGTTGACTCCGGTGCAACTAATCACATATGTAATTCGTTGCAGGGGTTCAGGGAAACCAGGAGGCTTAGTGACGGAGAAATCATTGTCAACCTAGGATCTGACGCTAAGGTGGAGGTTGTTTCAGTGGGAGTCATTACTTTATGTTTCTCAAATAATAAACTGGTTTTGTCAGACACATTATATATAGCCTCTTTACGGCGGAATTTAATTTCAGTTTCTAGTTTGGTGAATAAAAGTTATTCTATTACTTTTGGTACTGAAGTTGTCATAAAGAGGAATGGTACTTTTATATGTTCTGGCAAGGTAACCAATGAGCTTTATTTGTTAACTCCCACGATGTATGAGATACATGTTACTGAAACAATTAATAGACCATCATTAAAGAGGAAGTCGCCTTCATCTAATCCAACAAAACTTTGGCACTTGAGACTAGGTCTTATAAGCCTAAACAGGATTGACAGGCTAGTGAAAGATAATATCTTGCCTTCATTGGTGATAGAACCAATGCCTGTCTGCGAATCCTGTTTGGAAGGCAAAATGACCAAAATACCCTTTTCATCTAAGGGCAATAAGGCCAAAGATTTATTGGAATTAATGCATACTGATGTGTGTGGACCCACTAATGTCAGGGCCAGAGGAGGATATGAGAATTTCATCACTTTCACAGATGATTACTCAAGATATGGATACATATACCGTATGCACCGCAAGTCCGAAGCTTTTGAAAAGTTTAAAGAGTTTCGAGCGGAAGCGGAAAAACAATTAGGTAAGAGTATCAAGACTCTTCGATCAGATCGAGGAGGGGAATATCACTCTGCTGAATTTATGGGATACTTATCAGAAAATGAGATTCTATCACAGTTGTCTACTCTTGGTATGTCTCAACAGAATGGAGTAGCAGAAAGAAGGAACATGACTCTTTAGGATATGATCAGGTCTATGCTGAGTTTCTCAGGATTACCTATATCCTTTTGGGGATACACAAACCTCATATCATCTAAGTCTGTACCTAAGACTTCCTGGGAGTTGTGGTCCGGGCGAAAGCCTAGTCTACAACATTTACACATTTGGGGTTGTCCGTCACACGTGCTAAAGGTTAAGACGAATAACTTGGAAACAAAGTTGGAAGTATGCACGTTTGTAGGATATCCTAAAGGAACTAAAGGTTGATTATTCTATAATCCCAGAGAACAGAAACTGCTGGTGAGCACTAGTACGATTTTTCTGGAGGAAGATTATATGATGGACTGGAAATCTTTAGATAAGGTGATCTTGGAAAAAATTCAAGAACAATCAATTCTAAATCCATGTATGACCGAACTTGAGGAAGAACAGCCCTTACTCGACCCAGTAGTTACACCACTGCCTCGTTGTAGTGGGAGGATTGTCAGACCCCCTGACAGGTTCTTGTTCTTGGGAGAGTCTTACGGGACAGTCCTGGAAGAACCGGAACAAGATCCCTGTAACTATGATGAAGCAATTAATGACATAGATTCAAGACGTTGGCAAGATGCTATGAAAGCTGAGATGGAGTCTATGTACTCCAATCAGGTCTGGACACTTGCGGACTTGCTTGCAATATTAAACCTATTGGGTGCAAGTGGGTCTATAAGAGAAAAAGAGAACCAGATGGTAGAGTGGAGACCTTTAAGGCCAGGCTTGTTGCGAAAGGGTATACTCAGAAAGAGGGTATCGATTATGAGGAAACCTTCTCGTAAGTAGCTATGCTCAAGTCCATTTGGATACTCTTATCCATTGTGGCTCATCTCGATTACGAGATTTGGCAAATGGATGTCAAGACGATGTTTCTCAAAGGCCATCTTGAGGAAGACATCTATACGGTGCTGCCAGGCGGTTTTGTAGCTAAAAACCAAGAGTAAAGAGTTTGCAAGCTGCAGAAGTCTATTTATAGACTAAAGCAGGCATTCCGAAGCTGGAACATCCGTTTTGACCTGGCAATCAAGTCATTTGGTTTTTGTCAAAATCCGGATGAGTCATGTGTGTACATGAAAAGTGAGGGTGACAGGGTAGTCTTTCTGGTTTTATATGTCGATGACATCCTACTCCTTGGGAAAGAAGTAGGAATGTTGTCAACAGTGAAAGTTTGGTTGGCTAAAACTTTTGATATGAAGAACTTTGGAGAAGCTAGCTACATCCTAGGAATCAAACTCCATCGAGACCAAAAAAATAGGATGATTGGCTTATCCCAAGTTGCATACATAGATAAGGTACTAGTACCGTTTGCTACGAAGGACTCCAAGAAAGGGATTACACCTTTCAGGCATGGAGTGAACATTTCCAAGGATTAGTGTCCTAAGACACCTGAGGAAAAGGAGCAGATGAGGTTGATACCATATGCTTCGGCTGTTGGTAGCCTCATTTATCCTATGCTATGTACTAGACCGGATATCTGTCATGCAGTGAGCCTAGTCAGCAGATATCAGTCTAACCCAGGACCTGAACATTGGACTGTTGTAAAATGTATTCTTAAATACTTGAGAATGACCAGAGATTACATGTTGATTTATGGCAGTGATGAATTGATTCCAGTCGGTTACATAGATTTTAACTTCATGTCATATATGGATTCCAGGAAATCCACCTCTGGTTATGTATTTGTGCCTGGTGGCGGAGCTATCAACTGGAAGAGTATTAAACAGGAATGTACCGCTGATTCCACCTCGGAGGCTGAATATGTAGTGTCTTGTGAAGCAGCTAAGGAAGTAGTATGGCTCATGAGATTCCTTATGGAACTTAGGATAATACCTCTGGCATGATAGCCGCTCACAGTTTACTGTGATAGCAGCGGGGTAATCACTCAATCTAAGGAGCTCAGATGCCATTAAAGCCAAAAGCATGTACAGAGGAAATATCATTTAGGCAGAGAGATTGTGCGGAGAGGTGATATTGCTATTGCCAAGATAGTCTCTACAGACAATCTAGCAGATCCCTTTACTAAGCCTTTGATTACCAAAGTCTTTGAGCAGCATGTAGACGGGATGGGCATGAGATGCAACCCTGACTGGAATTGAGCCCAAGTGGGAGATTGTTAGATTGTATGAACTCAATCCATCAGATGATGTAATAAATTGATTAATTTCTTTATTTATCAATAAAATCATGCTTTCCTTTCATGAGATGAATGGTGTTTAATTACTTAATGCACATCACCAATACATATGACATGATGGTTCATGATATGAACGGGGTCCCTTTAGTATATTAGATGTGATATAATTATATAGATGAGATCTACATACGGGAGACATGTGTCACAAATCTTATACTTAAATATTTTCACAACCAGTGATGAGACTGGGCATCTCATCTAATAAGGTTGCATCACTTTGATCACTATGAGATAGTATGATTTGTCTCGATCATCAGAATATAAGATTCTGGATCATGGTGCTAGTACATTTAATGTATTGAAGAACCATGAGAAGCACCTAATGAAATACTATCTCGATTTTAAGGTCTGCTCTCATAATTCCCTAGCAATAGGCTCTCAATCCTGAGACATTGATGAACTCAAGTTTCTATCTATTCATTTGCTTTGAGTCACCAATGAGTGAGGCCAACTGTAGGTCAACACCTCGGTGTCTTGGGTACGTGGTAGTAGGACTGTGAGAACATCCAATGGTCAAGGTGAAATCTTTCTATATTATCCCCTTGTGCCAATTAATGGATTTGTCATTAGTAAGTGTGCACCCATCTCGATTAAGAGTTAATTGGATGGTACTGATGATCACCGTGATTAATTGGGGCTGAAGGATAATAAGATGTAGATCTAAGATTGGATGGGACAGATTTATTCCAATTAATCCATGGATATTGATAGAGGGGCCAACTTGTGGTAATTGAGAAGTTTAGGGTCTTCAATGTAATTTATTCCAAAGACTGGAGTGCAGTTGAATTTATGTAGTGGTGTTATTTGCAATTAACCGTGGGCCCGGATTGCACATGAGATGTGGGGTCGTGGTGTCCCAGTTGGAGTTAGCTTTTTATGGAATCCCTAGTGGTCCCCACGCTAGCCCAGGATATTAGAAAGATACTAATCCTACTTGAACTCTAAAAGGAAGGAATTAGAAAGTTACTATTTCTATTTGAAGTGAGATCTGCTTCTCTAATAGAGCACTACCGGGCTCCAAAGGTATAATCTGCTTCTCTATTTATTGTGGATTGTTTTTGGATGCATGGTGTTGCTGATTTCTATCTTCTAGATATAATTTATTGTTGTACATGATTGATGAGATGGAGAATTGCCTCCTGGATGTGGTTTATGGCCTTACGGGTACTTGATCCCTGAGTCAAGTGGGTCAAAAGTTTTGAAAACCTATCCACGAGGCCCACCTACTTCCAACAGCCTTAGCATTTAAATTGGTCCTATCATTTTCCCCTTGAGTCCATTCTCTCTTAAGCTTGAGTTTAATGGATATGACATACCCCTTCAAGTCTTGTTCAGTGATAATGGGAGGATGATAGCCATCTTCTATGATGTTCCACACATCTAAACTCTAGGACTCTAAGAACACTTGGATTCTAATTTTCCAGTAACGACAGTGTGTTCCATTAAATAGGGGTTGTCTATTTGTGGCATTTCCTTCTCCTAAATGAGTTTGCATAATGGAAAGTAATGAAAACACTATCTAGGATTCTCTCAAGGTTGTTTAGACCCGAACAAGAGCACCTCGCTCTGATACCAATTGCAAGTCCAGAACCGAACCTTAGAGCAGGGGAGGGGGGGGGGGGGGGGGGGGGGGGGGCAATAGGGTGAACTCAAAAACCCAGACCAAATCTTTTTAATCCAATGTCAATTATGTTTGTAGATTCAATATCTTGATTATAAGTGAAATTTATAATAACATGTAAATAATCTATATAATCATTCAAGATTGACATTGAAAAGAAAACATTGCTCATAAGCACATCATCCACACAATTTAAACATCAATCACCATAACAAACAAATCTATAGTGGTTCGACCAAAACAAGCCTACAACCACTCCCAATTTCCCTACCAGTATTTCTACTATCAACTTAAGGTTTAGGCTAACCTCCAACCTTACAACCATAAATGTTTTTTACACAAGGCTAAGCATCAACCTATACAACCTCATATGCTTTTCAGTAGGCTAAGCATCAACCTTTACAACATGATTTTATCTCAATAAACTATGCCTAAACAAGCATAAGATGAGATGCAAGTGAATACATATAAATGCCTCTTAACATAGGCTGATATGAAAATGTAATCCTATCTAAGACATATCCGTGATAAATGCAAAGATCAATAAATGATACATATGCCTTAATGCTTCTTTTATCTCTTTTGAAATTCAATGCTTATAAATTATGCAAATGTGAGAAAAAGTAACTACGTGATTCACACATGTTTTCGAAATAATGACAAACTTTTATTGGAAAGTCTAACAAAAAACTAGCAAGTTTGAAATAAACATTTAAATGACTAACATGTGAAATACTATTCAAATGATGAAGTTAAAATGATAAACATATTTTAAAATCAAAGCATGTTTAAACAATGAACATTTGAGCACTTTGAACACTTTAATCATGCCATTTGAAGAAATCAAAGATTTAAAGACAAGCATGAATAAAATAGGTTAAGAAGAGTAAACCCATTGAAGAATCAAAGGTTTGAAATGATTGATTTCGTTCCCCAGCTTCCCTTTAGCCTAGCATGGATGTCCCACCTTCCTTGGCCCTCAAAAGTCTCAAAAATGTTGGCACAAATCTCAAGGTAGGGTTCTTTTTATAAGAAAAAAGTGTCTCAAATGGATCTATTGTCGGTTGACCGACATTTGGGGTTTGGTCGACCAAACTCAATGGTCATATTCCAGTAGTCATAACATTCAAAATTTGCGGACCGTTGTTTAGTTATCGGTTCACCGAACTGAAGTTCGGTCGACTGACATTTGACCGAAGTTCCCTGATATCAAAGTTTTTACAATCTGGATTCGGAACCGACAACTAACTGACAGAGGTTCGGTTAACTGAACTTTCCACGAAGTAAAAAGACTTTTACAAATGATTTTACAGGGAAACTTGGTCTTGGAGAACTAGGCTTGACTAGAGGCTAACATGTTTGAAGAAATGAGTTTTTAAAATGCAATTAAAAACATGTTTGTGCATGCTTTTATAAAATCTTTTGATGCTAAGATTAAAAACTAATAATGCATGAATATTCCAATATTTTAAGAAGTATGAGGGCATGAGGGTTCAAGCTAATAAAAATGAATGCGTCCAATCAAATTACAAACTAATGAAAACCCTAACAGCTCGGTCACCAAGACGATTTCTTCGTTGGAATCCCGAGGAACGAATGTCTTCATTAAAAACTCTAAGACACCTCACAACCCACCTCACAATGACGTGACTGCGCGCATCCAGTAATTAGATCAAGGTCAGCAGATGATTGAGGCTCTAATGGAAAACCTCATCCTCATCCTTCAACGTCAAGGAAATGATGAAGTTCCTCAGAACCATCAAACTGACGAAGTAAATAAGGAGACAATGAGTCATGCACTCTCACCAAAAAGGACGTTGACGAGATCCTCGCCAAACCAAGAGGACACAGGATACACTCAAGGAACATGGGTTAAGCGACCATATCCCTTATGGATGGACTCGGTCCCGTTTCCTACAAAGCTCAAGCAACCTAGTCTCCAGACATAAAGGGGGGGTATGTTCAGCTAGACAGCATGTCATCCACTTCAAAATCCTGACAGGAGCCATTGCAGACCAAGATGCCCTCAAGATCTGTCTCTTTTTAAGTACCCTTAAAGGTACGACCTTTGATTGGTAGTCTATTCTGCCAGAGGACCCCATCCAAAACAGGGCCATGCTAGAGACATGCTTTTTTATGCTGAAAGTGTAGGAAGAGGCAAAGTGACATTTTTTGTGTCAACACTAGTAAGAGACTAGAACTCTCTGATGCCTTCAAAGAGCAAGTAGAGAAAAAATACCCGTTTGATGAAGATGTTGATGAAATTTTCGGGGCTCTTGTAGCAAATAGTAAACTCACCTTGCCTCACCCCAAAAGACCGGGAGATGTTGGCAAGACCAACGATCCTCGTTACTCCCCATACCACCAAATGATCTCACATCCTCTCAATCAATGCTTTGTTGTGAGAGAAGATCAACGAGACGTGGAAAAATGGAGCCATCACCTTCGACAAAAACTACGGGTCTACCTTCGTCAACATGGTGTCATGTGGACAAACATCGGAGTCACCAAAGAAGAAGATCACTACTTCCTTCAAGGTGATAAAAAGAATTCAAACGTTCCAACAGCTAGCTCCTTATCCAGCACCAGATGGACAACCCATATGGGTGCATCCCGATCTCTTGGAAGATGAAGACTGGGAGGTTGTCAAAACTAAGCCGACAGCTTAACAACGAAGGCAAGCCAATAGATTTCTCTGCAAGCTCAAGCAGCAGGAGGAAGCTCAACTAGAACAAGAAGTCCATGAAGAGGCAGAGACATCCTCTACTACTTCACTAGGGGTAATAGAAAAGTCCTTTCCCAAGACTTCAAAGAGGGTAAGAAGATTCACTCTAAGTGATTTCATGCCACCTCAGCTCAGAAATAGAACTACGCAGGGGGCATCATACTCTTGCAATTCGGTAGTCGGATTCTCCATGAATGGATATGAGTCCATCGACACAGACGAATGGGAGGAATCCCTTGAAACAAGAGAATACCTCTCCAATGAAGAATCGGTTCCTGAACCTCCATTCATACCAATGATCTGGTATAATCCCTTAGAACCACAACGATCCTGGTCTGATGATGAATAAGACCAAGATGTTGTCCAAGAAGATGTTATTGACCCAACACCTGCCATTGCTCTAGTGGATCCCAACCATGTTGAACCATAAGAACTAGACGAAGAAGAAGATTTGGCTCGCATGCCCGATTTTGAAGAACAAAAGCAAGACCACATCAAAGAGCCCCATCGCAATCAGAATCCAGAACTTGAAGTCCTTGAAGAGCAACAGGTACCTCCTCCTTTAATTCTTGAAATTGAAGAAGGTTGTTCGATTGATGATCCTCTTACATCCGAGGATGAGTCTGACCCCAACATTCAATTCTCGGAACGTCTCCTGTCGAAACAACCTGTAATGCGATAGTTCGGGATGATAGTTCCTCTGAGGCTTCATCCTCCGAAGCCGCTTACTCTCAAACCACATCTGATGGTATATCTTCTGGGGCTATGTCTTCTCAAGTAGCTTTTATTGAGATATCAGTTTCTCAAGCTTTCTCTCCTGAAACTATGACACCAGAACTGTAAGAACCCGATTTCTAATTACTTCAATTAACACTAATTATTTACTTTTAGTGGTTAAGATGCTTGATTAGAAGTTAATCGAGAATCTATTTGGATTAGAATTAAGTTTTTTTTGGTTTCGAAGAGTTTCGAGGAGTTTTGTGAGAATTCAACTTTTTTGGGTTAAGTTAGAATTCCAAGGTTTTTCAGAGGTATCTTGGGAATTTCTTAAAAATTCCTTCTTAAAACCAAAGTTCGGTCTTGACCTGCCCAACATCTTTCATGTTCAGTCCAAATTCATCCGAGGTCCATAAAGCCTAATTTGAACCATGGCACTCCTTTCAAAGCAAATACTACAGTTTGGAGAAATTACATATTCTGCCACTAGTCTCTGAAAATTCTGATTCTCAGCTCGTTGGAAAGCCCTTCTCTATACCTACAATTCTTCTTCTTTGACCAAGTTTGTTCGGAGGCCCGAAGATCTTCATTAACGCCCCTCAAGTTCGCGTAGTGTGGTAGCAAACTCACAACATAAACCTTTGCAACAAAATATCTGACCTACCACCACTAAGCATTAAATGTCCCACCTACCACCATTACTAGCTTTTACTCCTCATTTCCGTCGGCCACATGCAAATGGGCAAGTTTCTCTCTTCCTCTCTCCTTTCCTTCCTCTCCTCCATGACATGATGAAGAACTCCCCATCAGAGGCTTCCTTGGCAAGATCTGAACCTGCCAATCGACTTCTTGCCATCTCTTTCGCAACATAGTTCATTTTAATGTGAATCCAACGGTGTTAGCCCCTTCTTCTTCGCCTATCCCTTTTCACTGAGCTTCCAAGAGGTAAGCCTCTTTTCTCTTGAGTTAGACCCCATTCTTTTCACCATTGTTGTATTGTTTTTGGGTTTGTGTTTTTGACAGTTAGAGGGTTTTTGTTTTGGGAAGCTTTGGTAAGAGAACCCTTGATTTTCTAGCTTGGATCGACTGTGTTTTTGAGGTTGCATTTGACTCTTGGTTTGAGGCAAGTATTTAAATTAATTAGCATAATATGATTCGGTTATCTTTGATTAAAGGTTAATCATGATTTTTGTTTATTTTAGTTCATGTTAATCATATTTGTTTAGTTAGAGGCATGTTGATTAGCCAATGTTGCATCACACTAGGTTTTTAAAGATTTTGTTAATCTTGCTTAAGAGTACTAATAAATGGTGGATTTCAGTCAAAAGTTTCAACTGTGTTTATGTTTAATATTATGAAATTTTACCCCTTGTTTTGAATAGATTTTGATTAATTAGTGCGTTAATAAGTTGTTAATAGGGTCCTTATAGTTATCAACTGATTACTATACCTAGTCTTTCTTAGTCTTAGTAGGCCATTTGAGATGCCCCTGTGGGACCAGCCTTTGGTGCATGATCACCAGCTGTAACATAGCCAAGGCCATTCCTCATCTTTCTCCCCTCACCTGCACCTTCCATATCCCAGCGGCCAACCTACACACAGCTGCTGGCCAATGCACTTCCTCCCTGCCTCAGCGGCCACTCCCCTTCTTCCCAAATCAGCGGGCCACATTCCACTTCACTTGCCCAGCCGGCACGGAAAACAACTGCCGGCCACTTCAGCAGCAAACAACTGCCGGCCCATTTACTTTTTTCTCTTCCCAGTGGCCACTGCTACTTTGTACAGCAGCCGGCCACATTTCCCCTTGCCACCGGCCAGTCCCCACTGCACACAGCCAGCCTGCACAACCTGCACTTTCTCTTCATTTGCTTTTTCTTTGCCTCAGCCCACAGCCGTCAGCCACGCATTTCCACCGACCTGCACCTGCTCGACCTGCGCTTCTTCTTCTTCTTCCTTGTCCCAACAACTATCAGCGGCCTGTAACCCTGTAATTTACAAATGCCACCACTTCCATACTCCCTGTTTAGCAGTCACACCAACCTCTCCTGCTCTAACGGCCACCCAACTGGACTCCTCCCATCGGCCACTTCATCTCCTTCTTCCTCCAGTGGCTGCTGCCATCACCTAGCGGCTATATGAACCCAGTGGCTGCTGCCATCACTGAGTGGAAAGAATAGATTACGAGGAGTCGCTTTCTCCAGTTGTAAAATTCCAATCCATACGAACCTTAGCGGCATTGGTAGCATATCGTGACCTTGACTTACACCAGATGGATGTGAAAACCACATTCTTGAACGGCGAATTATAAGAAGAAATTTATATGAAACAACCTGAGGGGTTTGTGGTGCAAGGTCACGACGACAAAGTGTACAAACTTAATAGGGCATTGTATGATTAAAACAGGGCTCGAGATAATGGTATAGAGAATTTCACTAGGCCAAAGGTGAAATAGGATTTGTCCCAAATAATGTAGACACATGTTTCTGTATCAAACGCAGTGGGAGTAGTTACTTATATTTGTCATTATATGTGGGTGACATATTGATCGTTGGTGATCAATTGGAAGCCATAAATGAAATCAAACGATGGTTAAAGTCAAGATTCGAGATGAAAGGCATGGGTGAGGCAGAGTATATCCTTGGCATTGAAATAACCCGTGATCGTCCAAATAGGCTATTTACTTTATCACAGAGATCCTATTTGGAAACTGTGTGAAACGGTTTGATATGGCTATGTGTAAACCAATTGACACTCCCATCTGCAAGAGCATAAATTTGTCCAGCGATAAGGGACCCACAAACGAGTAGGATAAGGAAGTGATGAGAATAAAACCTTATGCTCAAATTGTGGGCAACATCAAGTATGCGTTGCTGTGTGTAAGACCAGACCTTGCATTTACCGTGGGTCTCGTAAGCAGATTCCTAAGTAACCCAAGATTACAACATTAGTATGTGGTTAAGAGGATTCTGCGGTGCATCAAAGGAACAATGAATTTTCTCCCGTGTTATCAAGGTGAAGTCTTGAAATTGCATGGCTATTCAGATGCAGATTGGGCCGTGATTTAGATTAGAGAAAGTCAACAATCGGCTACGTGTTTACCCTTGGAGGTGCAGTTTCTTGGGGTAGTAAGAAATAAACCTCTACGGCTATGTCAACAACCAAAGCAGAGTATATAGCTTACAATACATCAGTCCAGGAGGCTCTTTGGTTAAAATATATTCTAACTGATTTGGAGATAATTGGAGAAAAATAGCCTATCCTAATGAACGTAGAAAGCACATCTGCAATATCCATGGTGAATGAGCGAAAGTTCAACAGCCGATCAAAACGTGTTGAGATAAAGTATCACTTCATTAGAGAGAAGAATGATATAGAAATTTTTTATATGCCTTCAGAGGAATTGATGACTGATGCTTTCACCAAGGCTTTGCCTATAGAGGTTTTTGAAAGGCATGTGATGTGCATGGGACTGAGATATGCTTGACGTACATGACATTCGTGCCAAGTGGGAGATTGTAGGAAATCATGTGGCCCGTATGCCACGGGTCCCACGTCAAATCAAGCAGGGCTGATGCCAACAGAGAATACAATCACACTCAAGGTAAGACTTGATCTGGTCCCGCTAATAAGACTCCCAATAGGATTAGTGGATGTGGGTTTCTTGGCGAAGAAGTCTCTAGTAAGTAAGATAAGGGAGCCCTAGGGTTGGTGTTATTTCATCCCATAGGAAAGACAAGAGGTGAAGAGATCTGGGGAACTTCCCAATCACCGGAACATACATAGATCTCCAGCCGCATGTTGGAGTCTCTGCATCCGAATCCATGAAGGTGCCCAACTGTCCTGACCCAGCAGCTACTGTTGCTTCACTCAGTAGCCAGTCATATTCCTCTTGCCACCGGTTAGTCCTTCCCTGCATAGCCATCAGTCACCTCGCTCTTCTTCCTCTTGCCTTCATAACCCTGCCATGCATCTCCACTCCCCTGTATAGCTGGCCACTCCATCTTCTTTCTCCTGCTTGAGGCCAGCTACCATCTCCCCTGCCCAGCCGACCACCTACACAACCTGCACTTCCCCTCCCTCATCTTCTTGGCTTTCGTTGTCTCAGCCCAACTGCTAGCAATCATCTTCCCTGTTGCGACCCTGAACTGGGTCCACCGAACTAATTCGGGATCAGGACTAATGTAATGTGAAGTGATGTGGTAATAAGATGCACACATTTGTTTAATTTCCCACAGGTGTCCGCGGTGAGGATGTCACAACAACATAAATATTTCTTTTAAAAGCGGAAGCGTGGAGCAAATCAAACATTCAATTCATCTCTAGTCATAAAGGCGATAACACATATATAAACGAAGTATCAGAATGAGCAATGATCATTAGTATTTCCCAAAAGTAATGTTAAGTGTTTAAACAAAATATCATTTGATTACATCCCAAAAATAGAGGCCAACAAAGGCCAATATAAACAAAATATAAACCCCAAAAGAATGGTTATCCATAACCTAAAGTATCACGCATCTCGGACAACCAAATGTCTAGATGACATCATCGGCATGCCACTCAACTAGATGTTGCGGTTCTTCGGCCACCTCCACATGCTCCTCCTCGGGGTAACGGACATCAGGACCTGAGTACCAAAAAGTGGGTTAAACACAACGGTTTGGCAGGTGGGTGAAAAGACATGACAATATAATAATAAATGAATTTACCTTCAATGCATTTAAACCTGTTTAAATAATAAATTCCATAAAAGAGATAAATCATTTACTCAAAAGCAAGTATGTAATGTAAATCATGTAAAGGTAACTAAGGAAACGAGAAACAAGCAAGATGACAACCACACAAAGCTAAGTCCTCTATCACCGAAGTGACAAGAGCATATCAGGGCGTTGATCTCAGTCACCGAAGTGAGGAGAATCAACGGAATATACATATACATATAATAATATGGGACATGACCACGGTAGCGAGTCGGGCATTGGGAACCACGGTAGCAATCCGGGGTATCGGGACAAGACCACGGTAATAACTGGGTAGCAGGATCCAAACTGCAGCTGGTGGGACAAGAAGGGGATCTCCAAGTCAGTGGACCAGACCAACAATGTTATCCAAGCTTAGTGGTGTCGACTAACAGGTTAAATAACAGAAATCAATACATGTGTAAAGTACATCAAGTGCGACTATGTAAACAAGTGGGACGGGGATGCTCAAAGGTACAGCTGTCATTTCATGTCGGGTAATACACTTCGGGACTAACAACTATATCAAGTACAATTTCAATGCTTTCGGGAATAACAAGCCATGTAGTATAAATCTCAGGAACAATGAAATACAATGAACCATTGAAGTTTCGGTTATAATATCGGGTTCACGATTTGTTTAAGGTGAATAAGGGTCCCGTTTACCGATTAATAACAACTTGGTACCCTTTGAGTTTGGGGACATTCCGGGCTCCTTATACACCTAAGGATTTCCAAGACTTCAAATGAAATTTTCGTGATGTGGTTTCTTTCCCAAACGGATTTCAAATAATGAGGATAGGTCTTCTCATCACAATAGGGCTCTCATCAAACCTCTCTCAATAATTTAAACATTTCATTTGTGTACCCAAAATAGCCCCAGATGAACAGTACCCATCGCTCGAGCAGACTTGGAGTTCGCTCGAGCGGTGAGCTCTCTGGAATGATTTTCTAGGTGGGTTCGATCAACCGAAGTTGAGGTCGCTTGAGCGAACTCATCTAGTTCAGGTTGGCTAGAGCGAAAATTCAGTTCGCTCAAACTAACCATTCTCTGGAATGGGTTCTGGGAGGGTTCGCTCGAGCGAGCTAAGGTTCGCTCGAGTGAACTGTCCACTAGAATGGTTCGAACCTTTTTCTGGACACTTCGCTCGAACGAAATGTCTAAAAATTGATTCCGGGACACTTCTGTTTCTCCTCTTTCTCATTCTTTACAACTTCCATGAGTCTCATTTCTACATCAAAATGGGAGGCTCAACACCCCGATTAAACTCCTCATAAACATTCACCAATAACACATTCAATCATCTTCTTCTAAACCATATTCAACCACAAGAGAGAAGAGAATTCCACCAATCACAAACATTCATTTGAGCCACAACAAGAGATAAATAAAGGGCTATAAACCACATTTTCCATGACAATAAATGAGCTAACAAAACCTTTTCATGAGCATTTATTTCACAGTCAATGCAAGTTAAACAACATGAATAGAAATAACCAAATCAATCATATTTCTCATGAAAACCATTAAAAGATCATAATATCAAATCATCCACTTGCCTTTGGTCCAAGCTTAGTAAAAAAAAAAAAGCTCCAATCACTTCCAAGCTACACACAAAAACCCCCCAAAAACAAACCCCAAAAGGGTCAAAACAAGGAACAAGGGAAATAAAGCTTTTAATAATGAAAATGGGGACCAAAACACAATATTAAAAGATGGGGAGGATTACTTACCTGAAAGTTCTTCAAAGACACAAGATTAGCTCAAGGAAAGTCTTGGGATGGAAGGTTTCCTTCAACAATAGTATCAATGGAAAGCTTTGGTGGTGAGGAAGAAGATGGTGACATCCATTCTTCAAGTAATGCTAGGTTGATGGAGGTAATGGGATGGAAAAACAAGAAGAAGAAGAGAAAAGAGAAAACCCTAGTTGATGGTTTGGGCTTAAGCAAGAAAAGGGAAAAGAGAAGGAGAGTTCTCCTTTTATGCAAGTCAAGAGTGGGCTGAAATCATGGTTTTTGGGATTCCGAACGAATTTGACGAAGAAGGGAAAAATGATCATCGAAATATCTAGTTTCCAAAAAGTATATGTTTCACAAGTTTCGGGAATATCAAATTTTGGGTACAAATTTAGTGTAAAATGGTTGCTTTGCCCTCAATGCTAAGAAAATCGGGTCTCGGGGTCTCAAACGGAAACGGGATCAACATGAAAGTTAAAGAGATTAACGAGACAAGTAAAACATGGTTAAAATACAAATCATTGGAATCTCGGATAATCCCCCAAGTAAACGCAAAGTCATAAAAGGAACCCCCAAAGGGCCCCACTAGTCACAAAGGCACTCAAAATTCCCCAAAGCTATATCAAGAGCTATTCTATTCCCAACTTAACCACAATACACTAATCACGCTTGAAACTAAAAAATGACTTAATTAATACTAATCGATGTCACTCGGGTCGGGGTCTTACATTCCCCACCTGAAATCAGTCATTTTCCCCACCTGCAATCAGTCATCTTTCCCACTGAAATCAGCCAACTGCCCCACCTGAAATCAGCCATTGCCTCATCTGAAATCATATATTATTCTTACCTGAAATCAGTCATCTTTCACTACAACAAATTGCACTTTCAGCCACGAATTTTCTCGTCGCTAAAAGTCATGAAATCGTCCGTAAAATTATTTACCGACGAAAACATTTTCGTCGGCCAGACGTCGGTAACAAATGGTGGAAAAAATATTTTACCGACGATACATTTTTCCGTTGGCAAAAATTTAACTTTTACCGACGATTATTTTTAATTTACTGACATTTTTTTTTCATCGGTAAAAATATTTTAATTTTCTAAAAAATTTATATATAAACATTACCGACGTTTTCTTTCGTCGGTAAAACAAAACAGGAAAAAGAAATAAAAAATCAAAATACATGTACCGACGTTTTTTTTCGTCGGTAAAATAAAACAGAAAAAGAAATCAAAAATCAAAATAATTTTACTGACATTTTTTTTCGTCGGTAAAATAAAAAAGAAATAAAAATCAAAATAATTTTACCGACGTTTTTTTCGTCGACCAAATGAAAACGAAAAAATAAATAAAAAATAATATTTTTACCAACGTGTTTTTACGTCGGTAAAAGAAAACCGAAAAAAAAAATTAAAGAAGAAAAGATTTTTGCTGACGGTTTATTTCGTCGGTAAAACAAAAAATAAAAAATAAATCCTCTTTTACCGACGATTATGTGCGACGGTAAAAAACTATTTTTATTTTTTATTTAAATTTTAATGTTTCTTTTGGCGACGATAAAGCGTCGGTAAAGATTTTTTATTTTTTAAAATATTATATTTATTTTTTCAATATAATTTTCCTGTAAACCTGCTTATACAATGTACCTGTATTCAATTTAAAAAATGCATACAAACAAAACTTGCTAAATAAACTAACAACCACCATCACCATTTTTCATCAAATCATTCATCTCATAAACCAAATATTACAATCATTAATGATAAATGTCCAATATACATATACAAATAAACAAAAAAAAAAGAAAACTCCCCAAAAGTCTGCAACCGACCCCAAAGCGTCAATCAATCTGCAATGACAAAAACAACATTAGAAACTTTTCAATGAACTAAAATATAAATGAAAGATAATAATGTATATATATATATAAATCCTTTCCTAATTTCTTTGGCGGCCTGTTTTTTTCCAGCCTCAGTGTTGAGAATCAGGCGGTTTTTATGTATAATTCACTAACCGAAAGTCCGATTCACTAACCTTAAATTCCTACAAGTTACTTTGGCCTTGAACAAGGTACCCGTGCTGGTTTCTGGACTGTCCAATGGTCGTTTCCCGTTTTCGACCTTCGATAGCCTATTTTTAGGACTAAGTGTTAAGAATCCAACGTTTTTAGGTCCAATTCGTTAACCGGGAGTCCAATTTACGAGCCGTCAGTTCCAACAAGTTAATTTCGACTCGAGCGAGCCGATTTCCGATTTTTTCGGAGGCCGTTTCCCGTTCCAAACCCTCGGCGGTCCGTTTTTTAGCCTAAGTGTTGAGAAATCCGATATTTTCGCTTCTAATTCTCAAACCGGGAGTCCAATTTGTGAACCGTCAGTTCCCACAAGTTACTCAACCCTCCAGCGAAGTGCTCGTGCCAGTTTCCAAATTTTTCGGGGGCCGTTTCCTGTTCCGGACCCCCGGCGGGCCTTTTTCGAGCCTAAGTGTTGGGAAATCCGATATTTTCGCTTCTAATTCTCAAACTGGGAGTCCTATCTGCGAACCGCCAGTTCCCACAAGTTACTCAACCCTCCAGCGAAGTGCTCGTGCCGATTTTCGATTTTTTCGAGGGCCGTTTCCTGTTCCGGACCCCCGACGGGTCGTTTTCGAGCATAAGTGTTGGAAAGTCCGATGTTTTCGCTTCTAATTCTCTAACCGGGAGTCCTATTTGCGAGCCGTCAGTTCCCACAAGTTACTCAACCCTCCAGCGAAGTGCTCGTGCCAGTTTCAGATTTTTCCGAATGCCGTTTCCCGTTCTGGACCCCCGGCGGGTCATTTTCGAGCCTAAGTGTTGGGAAATCCGATGGTTTCGTTTCTAATTCTCTAACCAGGAGTCTTATTTGCGAACCGTCAGTTCCCACAAATTACTCAACCGTCCAACGAAGTGTTCGTGCCGGTATCAGATTTTTTCGAAGGTCGTTTCCCGTTCTGGACCCCCGATGGGTCGTTTTTTAGCCTAAATGTTGAGAAATCCGATGTTTTCGCTTCTAATTCTCTAACCAGGAGTTCTATTTGCGAACCGTCAGTTCCCACAAGTCACTCTACCCTCAAGCAAAGTGCTCATGCTGGTTTTCAATTTTTTCGGGGGCCATTTCCCGTTTCGGACCCCCGACGGGCCTTTTTCGAGCCTAAGTGTTGGGAAATCCGATATTTTCGCTTCTAATTCTCAAACCGGGAGTCCTATTTGCGAACCGTCAATTCCCACAAGTTACTCTACCCTTGAGTGAAGTGCTCGTGCCGGTTTCCAATTTTTCCGGGGGCTGTTTCCCGTTTCAGGACCTCGGAGGTCCGTTTATGAGCCTAGTGTTGGTAAATCCTATGAGATGAAGCTATGAACTCTTACATGTTGAAAGGAAAGCATTATATTATTTTATCATAGAAGTCGTGATCTCATATGCATTAAAGAAATGGTGAAAGATACGATGTATAGACAAACCTCAATCAGGAGGAGGACAAGGAGGATTGTGAGAACCATAGTCGACCTGCTAGTAGCCATGGTTGTAGTTTGAGAGAAAGAGAGGTATGATGGAGGACTATGAGAACCATTTTCATTTTCTGAAGAGGCTTCAATTCAGTAGCTGCAGTAATCACACAAATGATGTAAAAATTAAAATAAAAAAAAGAACAAACAAATTTATATATAGACAAAAGCAGAAATGATTCATGGAAGTTGACGTGGAGAACAAAAAACTATACTATATAAATTACAAAAAGAAAGTCAAAATTGGGCCTTGTGAAAAAAAAATTGAATAGGATTTAACTAGCCATATAAAAGTCATAATGACTAAGTTGTTTAGGATACAATACACACGTAACAGTAGGCCCTTTTTAATTGAAATGAGAATCTCATCATGACTTTTCATGCATAAGTACTTGATTTGTGTGGCAGCATTCTCGCCTACAAGTTAATTAACATGATCAGAATACTAACTGTCTAAGACACCTTTATCCCATAACATGCTACTGTACACATTTAATGATGATATAGCATCCATTATATTTGTAACCATCTACCAACCTGTGCCTACCTACAAGCAAAGATAGCCATGCCAATTGCCTAGTAGAGAGGTTTTTCAGCTGACAAAAGCCATAGGCAACAACTCCTTGGAAGTCATTTCTTGCAACTGCATTTCCTTCCCAATATGGGAAAACCCCGCAAAATTTCAAATATCCTCCTTTTTGCAGCATCCCAAGCTGGTGGCAATGTCTGGGCAATTTTTATCATTACATATCTTTCGGGGATGAAGTTTCCACACTCTCTCAACCACCGGGCCAGTTGTATTTTGCGTGAGCCATGCTTTGATATTGGGGTGTCATGCTCAAACGGCTTACGGTCGAACTCATCCGTCCACTCCCTAACACGTAGGGAGTCATGGCCACGACAATATTTGAGAGGTGCACCTATCTTATCTGGTTTAGTTTTGAAACATTATTCCATTGATTGTCATTTAAATGAAAGCAACAACAGTTCATTCAAATTAGCAACAACATAGTAAGAACGTTATAAACTTGACACACATTATAAAATACTTGTAAAATGAACATAGCGACAATTAAGCAATCGCTCTCATCCGAATCATCGGGTTGAACTATAGGTTCCCCGTGCAATATCCACCGTAGGTATGAGAGCATCATTCCATGAATGTGCAAATGAGTTCTCACGGTTACATAGTCTTGCTTCCGATGGTTACAACAATCGTTACACGGGCAGTTAATCAACACTGCCAATATGGGAATTCGCCTTTGCAAAATCAATAAATGAGTTCACACCAGCTATGTACTCAGCACTAAATCGATTCTGATAATGTAATATCCAACTCTTGTCCATATCTGACCTAATCACCACTTATTAAAAGTTATAAACAATGGGTCAGTCTTTGTATTCTTATTATTCATGCTATTATTCATGCATTTCTTACCTAATGTAATCAAAATGAACCAGCAGTAGAAAATGCATGGACTGGAGACCCAATTTTGAACATTGGTTAAGGATCTATGCATGAATGTCATAGCTATGTTCAGTTGATAATCTTTTCCTCTAAACTCAGTTTTTGCTTTTCTAGTTAACATGTTATACAAAATGAATTAACTTGCCTCTCTTTTGGATGGTGGTATTTGCAGGTTGATCCATATTGCATCTTTTTGCGACAAGTATCAAACGTCAGAAGATGAATTGAAGAAGACAATGGAGAAAGCTAACAATTTAATTGTTGACATTTTGAAGAAAAAACCACAATTAAAGTGCTTTTGATAGGATTTTTATTTTTTTATTTTTTTTATTTTTTTTTAGAAATGGGGCTTTACCTTACTTGACTCTACAAGTAGAATTGCCAAACAAGCCCTAAAGAGCACGTGAATCTCCTTTTTTTAGCTTAATTAAGTGGCAAAAAATGTATGATCTTCATTATTAAGGTCGTCATCCAAATCTTCCATTGTTGTTGTTGTTGTTCTTCTTCTTCTTTTTATCTTATTTGGCTCCATTTAATCTGAAATTGTATTGTATTGGTTGAATGTATGATCAATCAAGAGGAGACAGGAGAAAGAAAGGCTGACTGCCTACATACTATTGTTGCTAATAGGGATATCCATTGTATGGAATAAATATTTAAAGAGTACTACTCATAATAGAAAGTGTTCTAAAGAAAGTCTTTCCAAATTAGGATTCTTTACTGAAGAGTTCTGTTTCCTTAATGCAAGATTTTCTTCAAGATAGAGAGAGAAGTTAGGGAGATTTTCAAAATTAGGAGGGGCCAATCCATTACATTACTTGTAAGTATCTTTATGCAGAGTACATACAGAGAGTCTTCTGAGGAAAAGTCTTTCCTATTACTAGGAGTCTAGGATGCTCTAGCTAGAATTTTGGAGCAAGTATTCCAAACTACTTTTCATTATTAGAGATTCTAAAAAAAAAGAAGAACCTTTAAAAATAATAAATCTATGAATTTGGAGAAAATTAATCCCCACTGATTCAAGCCCATGAGTTTTGACATAAATTATAAAATCTTTTGATTTTGAAAGTCCATAGGTGAGTGACACTGACTTTACCAAAAAAAAAAAGTTATTGTTTATGTTTTCTTGGTGAAACAATGTGTACTTTTTCTTTTTTATAATCTAAACAGCCCATGCTCATTGCATTCTACATTTTTTTTTTTTTTTGTAATAGGAGAACTATCATGGTCCAAAAGCTCCACCATGGAGTTGCACACACCCAAAAAGGGACTCGATTCTTTTCATCCAAGAGCAAATTTTGCAGGAAATTCCCTGGGACTAGGGTTGTACATCTACTGTTCACAAAGGCACGCAAGCAAAATTAATTACATAAACACATTCACATATCAAATGGGTGCACAAGATCAAAGGACTTACAAAAATAAATTTGTAGTCCCTCAAGTGTCAATTGAATCACAGAGCCAAGCTGAGATTGTTGATTCGAATGTGAGTAATAGTCCTTCGAGAAACTACTATTGAGTCTCAGCTAATGTTGTCTAGAGCATTCTTGCCAAGACATGCTTAATTAGAATTAGTCTTCCAACAAATGACAGGGCTATTGCTTTCCAACCATAGAGCTTAGATTTGTTAGCACCCAACAATTTAGAGAAGTGCAAGGACCTTGTATATCAGCAGGAGGTCAAGGACTCAAGGGCAAGAATACCATTCATAGACAAACATCCATTTGTGCTTATTAAAAACATTATAGACTAAAGCCCCATTCATCTAAAGCAACCTTCTTGGACCCCACCTAATGCTAGAGAGGATCTTAGTTCCCTTCCCACAATGTAAGGAATGGATTCAATTTAATGCTAGCTCTTCTGTTTTTTTTCTCCCTAGACTCTAGAATCTTTGATTCTATCATCTAATCTACTCTTTGAAAGACAGAAAGACTGATATAGTTGTAGGATTGGTATCAATAATGTCTTCAAATGTGGCTGATTTCAGGCCCCCACATAGTGGCCTTGATTTGCTTCTTTGTTCTTGTTAGTGGCTTACAGTTACAACAACATAATGTGCTTCACACATATAGCATCAACCATAGGCACTTTTTTTTGTTTTTTTCTGATAGAAAATATCTAACTGTCCCCTAATACTTGAAAAGGCCAAATTGAAGAGAATTTGACTTAGATCCATTTGGTCCCATTTTTAATGAGTCCAGATTCAGTTCAATTGCATGGACCCAATTTGGGTCTGTGTCAGGTGACGCACCAACCGGGCCCATCGTAGCCTATATGGGTCAGATGCGGGCTAGTCAAGCGTCTAACCCATCCGATTAATGGGTTGGATACAAGTTAGACCTCAACCAGCACCTTCTGGACCTAATCCATTTTCAAGTGTCGCAAAACTTGAACTCCAGGAAAGGATGGAGCAGAATGTTTACTTGGTAAGGCTTCAATAGATGGTGACAAGCGCACTTGAATGATGGTGGGACCTCTTCAATAATAGCTCGTCTTGGAAGTTAGTACCAATTCAGTTGTTAATTAACAGGACTGTTTGGAGTCGGAAGACAAACTTACCTTTGTATTCAATATAAAGTAATTTGAATTTGCATCTTGAAAGGGATGACTAGGGCTTTGGTTATCTTTCATCAAGCAAACCCATTTCATTTCATTCAGATCCAAATTGAATCATGCCAAGAAAGAAACCCATATTTAAATATAGTTCAATGCGGGGCTCACTTGAGGCCAAACCCATTGAAGTATGCGACTGCTGTATCACATGTGAAGGTCTATTCCTCTTAATAAAAGAAGGGACCATAAGACATTTAAACAAGCTGCAAATTTGTTGAGCTCTTTTCTATGCAACCGATACTAATCTTTTGTATATGTGAATTTCCGGTGAAATCAATTATTCTACTGTGGAGGAAGTTAGGCTTATGATTCCATGAGAACTATTAAGAGGATTGTTTTTATGGAGATCATTATGCAACGGAAGGATTTCCTTTGGCAAGGGAGAGATCTAAAAAAGAAGTATTATCTATTTGATTGGGCATCGTTATGCAAGTCCAAGAATGAAGGGGGGTTGGGTCGGAGATCCCTAAGGCAGACAAAGGAAGCTCTTGTAGGCAATGGTTATGGAGGATTGTAGAGGAATTGGATAGCCTATAGAAATAGGTTATAGTGGCTAAATATGGGGTCTCCAGAGATGGGTGGGACTAAGTTCCTAGTTACAAATCTTCGGGTCTATAAAGGGGTATAATTTCATTAGAAGAAATGTTTTCAGAAGATATCAGATATCAGATACAGTCAACCTTCATCTTCAAACACCTCCTCAGTCAATTAAGAGTAATAAAGAAAGAAAAAGCAACAAAATAGGAAAACAAAAGAGAGATGACACACAAAGAGCCAAAAAAAAAAATTCTTGAGTTGACATAAGAAAACCATCCTCCTATAGTTGTAACCAAATTAAAAGAAAAGATTTCCTCATTTGATGTTTTGCTTCCTTCCAAAACCATATCACTTAATCCTTGTTGTAAGCATATTAATGGAATGCACTATAGACGAATCTGTAGTTACAATTAATTTAGTAGACTTTTATACTTCAATCTTGTATTCTTCCGCCTTAAACTTTAAACTTTATGTATGTTGAAACTTGAAACTACGTGAATATAAATATACCTTTTCTCTTGAGGGAAAAAAAAGAGTAAGAAGTTACCAGATGGAATTATACTGGAGCAACTATAAATGTCTCACTAATAAGTTCAACTTTCCAGCTTTGTGATTTGCCCAACATTGAGGAGTTTGCTTAATGGAAGACCAATCTGTCTACCACTTTGAGTAAGATCATTTCCGCTTACATTACCAATTTAAATGTCTTCTTGTCTTCCAATTTTTTTTTTAATCATGATATATTCTCGATACATTATTTGTAGTTCAAATTTAAATGCAGGCTATTGAGCGGGTGGGAACCCAGATCTATTGACCCCGTGTCATAGACTGATTTGCTTAGTGGTTGTCCGCCTATGGTTTGGACTGCTTTGGTGATCAGACATTGTAACTTGAACATAAATTGTGCATAATTTCCCATCCACATGTTCTTCATTTTTCCTAGTTCTGATACATTGGTCATTCTCTTTTCCTAATGGTTCTCATCTTAATTGGCTGCATGCTTAACAACATTCTAGTATAGAGGTGATGAATCGAAAGATCTAAATGAGACCTAAGGGCATTAGGTTATTTCATCCCTTTGATCTATAGCCCTTAAATTTAGTCTTTTAAGAATGCATCACTTTATTTGATATTTGAATCAGTTCAGCCATGAAATCACAGAATCCTTCTACAACGAACAGATCTAAACACGCAAAAACCTTCAGAGGGGAATTCTATAATCCAATCCAACATAATCTGATATAATCCAAAAAAAAAAAAACACTACAACAGTATACACATTTAGCAGACAGAGAGGAAATAGAGAGGAAACAGAGAGATGGGGAACGAGGGAGAGAGAGAGAACAGAGAAAAAAGAGAGGAGAGGGGAAATGGTGTGCGGTGTGTGCGGAGTGCAGGAAGAGGGAGGGGTGTACCTGCTGTAGGGGAGGCATCCCGCTGCGCGAGGAGGAAGATGAAGGCTCTGCGGGCGTCCGGGGGCTACTGCCGTGGTCGTCGTACGCATGGGAGAGGTCTTGAGAAGGAGGCAGAGATGGAAAGGCCGATGGAGATGGGTTCTGGAGGGAGAGATAGAAAGGGAGATGGAGAGAGCAAGAGAGAGAGCAGAGAGGGTCCGGCAGATCGGAGAGAGGGAGAAATAGGAGAGATCAGAGAGGGTAAGAGAGAGAGAGAGCAGAGCAAGAGAGAGCGAGAGAGAGCGGGAGAGAGAGAGAAGATGGAGAGAGCGAGAAATCGGAGAGATAAGAGAGGGTAAGAGAGAGAGAGAGAGAGCAGAGCAAGAGAGAGCGAGAGAGAGTAGGAGAGACTAAAGAGGGTAAGAGAGAGAGAGAGAGAGCAGAGCAAGAGAGAGCGAGAGAGGGCAGGAGAGATCAGAGAGGGTACGAGAAAGAGCAGAGCAAGAGAGAGCTAGAGAGATGGAGAGAGTGAGAGAAAGAGGAGAAAGATCCAGCGAGAAAGAGAGAGAGAGAGAGAGAGAGGAGAAAAGGGGAGAACTAGCAGAGAGAGCATAAAAGGGGCTTGGTGGTGGGAGAGGGAAAAAGGAAAAGTCCTTTACCGATGCTAATTTTTCGTCGGTAAAACAAATTCCGTCGGTAAAGGTCTTTGATTTTAAATAAAAGAAATTTAAAATTAAATTTTACTGACGTTTTACAAAAAATGTCACTAAAAGTTAATTTTACCGCATTCGTCGATAATAGTCTCTGATATTTATTTTTCCCTAAAAATAAAGTTAATAATAAAATTGAACTTTGCCGACGGTTTTCAAGGAAATGTCGCTAACAGTAGATTTTACCGACGTTTTGTAATTCGTCGGTATTTATGTAGGGAAAATCAATTTCTTGAGACCTGCGAAAGTGATAAATCAATTGAAGAATTAAAGAAGGAAAATCAAGGTATTGAAGATCTGCATGGGGTCCACACTACCCTGGTTGGAAGATTCAATTCAAGCCAAACAAAGAAGAAAAAAAATTGCAAAAGAAAATCCAGTCATATGAGGGACGTCCAAGGTAAGGGAATTTCAAGCATTGGACACAAAAGTGGGGCCCATCATGTGTTCCAATTGATAATGCAAATCTGAATTTCAGATTTGGAATTATTTAAGCCAATATGTAATTTGAGAAATTTCTTAAGAGGGGAAGGGGGGGTCAGATTTAGATAGATTCAGATTTTTAAGTAATACAAAGTAAAAATTGTCGGGTCAAGGTCTTTGATTTTTAATTTTCCTAAAAATAAAATTAGACTTTAGCGACGTTTTTTGTAAAATGTCGCTAAAAGTTCATTTTAATATTTAGTTTCCCAAAAATGAAGTTAATAATAAAATTGAACTTTGCCGACTTTTTTTTCGTCGTTAAAAGAAAAATAAATAAAAAAGACTTTTACCAATGGTTTTATTTTGTTTACTAATTGAAGTTTATTCATGACTTGGGAAAATTCCTTAAATGTTTTCTTCCCCGCCGCAGGCATCATAGCCCATCAAACAAGCACAAGTAACCATTCTATAGATTTTCATTGATCAATAGTGGTTGATTGGTTTACACATAATCAATTAAGTATGGGTCCTATTTTAATTAGAGTGAGATACAACTTACAATATTATCTAAAAGGAGAATGAAACTATTATTTTGAGCAGTTTTGATTCATTATAGTTGTCGTTGTCATCATAATCAATGCCTTGACGAGCTGCTACGTGAATTTTGTGTCTGTCATTGGAATTCATTATAGTGAACACTAATAGTATTTTTATATTTTTATAAAATTTTAAAAATTTATGCTTTAAACAATATTTGAGTATTTACAAATTTAAGATTTTTATTAAGATATTAATAGAAAAACCTGCAAAAGAACTTGACATTAAATAATTAGTAATGAATTAGTAAATGAAAAATGTTATCGGTCAATAATCGCTTACCCCCTTCTAAAAGCAAATCATGGCTCCTCCATTGACTACGACTATGATCAAGAGCATTGTACTTAGTATTCTTTCATTCATGGAAGGAATTTGATCCTCATTCCGTGATCCAAAGGGTTTGGATGAAGAATGTGGGCCCCATAGTGGATGGATTTTACATAGATGGCGAATGTCGATAGAAACATGGGATCCAAACTTTTTGCACGCATGCATTCTTTAACCAGATGAGGTATGGCTGGGGATGAATGAATTATATTTTACTACCACCATGTTACCTTGAAAGAAGCATTACCGTCGACCCATGTCAGATTATGAAGATGTATTACAGGTTTCCTTAAGAACTCTACAAGTCAAATTTCAGTCAAGCTATAGACTTTTACAGATGTTTTCTATAAAATTTCGGTAAAAGTTGGCGACGGAATTACATGTCGGTAAAGAGTACTCTTTACCGATGAATTTATAAAATCGTCGCTAAAAGTGCCGTTTGTTCTAACCAAAGAAAGTAGGAAAGACTTTAAATTTCAATACACCACCTGAAACTCACCGTGCTATTGCAGTCTAAGTTTTTTCCATTCGCCCCTTGTAGGAAGCGTGGTTCAACTTCCTTTATTGAGCTCGACTTTTATTTCGGATTTTTGTCAATCAGTTTGGTTTTTTTATTAGTTCCCTCTGATTTTTTTAATACCTACCCTATCTCATCTTCCTCTTTTTCTTAGTTTTTAAAACCCACTTCTTTTTCCTGTGATGAAGTATGAAATGGGCAGTTACTAACACCCATTTTTTAGTTTTTATACAATTATAATTTAATTTTAAAATTCACATTTTACCGACGTTTTTAGCAAATACATCGGTAAAATAAAATTTTGCCGACGTTTAATGACATTTGCCGACGTTTCGAAAACGTCGGAAAAGTGTTTTCCTTACTTTTTATACAGTCAGGATTAAATTTTAAAATTCGCATTTTACCGACGTCTTAACTTTAAATGTCGGTAAAATAAAGACTTTCCCCGACGTTATTAATAATAACGTCGGCAAAATTGACCTTTGCCGACGTTTTCAAAACGTCGGCACAAGTATTTTTCTTACTTTTTATAAAATTAGAATTTAATTTTAAATATCGCCTTTCACTGACGTTTTTAATGAAAACGTCGGTAAAACTTGTAGTTTTACCGATGTTTTCTATAAAACGTCGGCAAAAGTAAAGATTACCGACGTTTATAAAACGTCGGTAAAAATCTATTTTTCTATTTTTGTTCAATTGTTTTTAATTTTATAAACAGTCTTTTATCGATGTTTTTTTTATTAAAAACGTCAGTAAAAATTAACTTTTACCGACGTTTTTTATAAAATCATCGGTAAAAGTCTTTTTTAGCGATCTCATTCATAAAAACGTCGGTAAAAGTTAATTTTTACCGATGAAAATTTTTTTCGTCGGTAAAAAGTGATCTTTACCGATGAATTTATGAAAACGTCGCTAAAATTCGTGGCTGAAAGTGCAGTTTGTTATAGTGCTTCTCACCTGAAATAAGTCATTTTCCCCACCTGAATTCAGCCACATTCCTCATGTAAACCAACTGTTCTTCTTCCCCTTTTTCTTCTTGTTTTTACGAGCCCAGTTGTGTATAACCTTGGGCCAATCGGTTCCTGAAAGTCCTTGGGATCCTAACCCTAGAGGGGGGGGGGGGGGTGAATAGGGTGTGCTACAAGTATGACCAATTTAGACCAATTTTAAATTCTTAAACTAAACTAGTCACATGTGATGATAAATCAATCAATATGCGGAAGCTAAAACAAAAACAATCACCACATAGCAATCACCACAACACAATATTTATAGTGGTTCGGCCAACGTGCCTACATCCACTACCGGCTTGTGCATCCAACACCCCACCGGATTTCCACTATGTATGCTTTTTACTAGGCTAAGCAATAACCCTTATAATGTTGTTTTTCTAGGCTAAACAACAACCTCTCAATGTGCTTTTATAGGCTAAGCAATAACCTTTACAAGATGCTTTTCAAGGCTAAGCAATAACCTTTACACAATGCTTTTCTTAGGCTAAGCAATAACCTTACAAGATGCTTTTCTTAGGCTAAGCAATAACCTTACAAGATAAAGATTTCTCTAAGAAAGTGTCTTCACAAAAGCTCACTCTAAGAGATTACAATTTAAGCTCAAATAAATTTGCCTCTCAATAGGCGGATATGAAAGTTTAAAACAAACTCACACAAACACTCTATGAATGCAAAAGTGTATGCTCATGATGTGTGTGTGTGATGACTTCAATCAAGTTTAAAAAGAAGGCTTATTCAAATGTATGCTCAAAGCATTTCAAAGTTTAAGACATATAAAAGACTTGATTGAAGTTTAATGCAAATCACATGTATGTTTAATAACTTGTTAATGATATGAAAATCAAAGAATCACAAGTTGTATGAAAATGACTAACTTAGAACATGTGATGCATGTGCAATGTTGTTTTCAAAAACAAATAGATTTAACTAAAGTTCAAATGAAAGAAAACAACAAATTAGGTTTCAACCAAGACAAAGAATCATGCATTAAAGGAAATCAAAGACTTTGGCTAAGCATGATTAAGTAAGGTTTAAAAACAACTTGGATTGAAACCAAAGTGAAGAATCCAATCTTAATAAGATCAAAGATTAGGAGAAGAATGGATTCAACACATCATAGTTATCATGTACAAAACCATTTACCAATAGCTTAAACAAAACATGAAAACCATGATTAACAAAGGTAGAGCTTACTTGGTGGTTTAACTCATTGATCCAAGCTTTAGCTCTCCTAATGACCTTCTAGCCTTTCCAACTTCATCCCCTTTCAATGGCTCCAAAATGGTCTCAAAGGTTCATCTATCAAGCCTTGAAAAAGGTTGGAAAAGAATGGATTTTATAGCCAAAAAGTTGCCAACGGCTAGTAGCAGGTCGACCTACCTACAGGGGCAGGTCGACCTACCACACACAACGGTC
The DNA here is from genome assembly GCA_038049695.1 of Cinnamomum chago. Lineage (NCBI taxonomy): Eukaryota > Viridiplantae > Streptophyta > Magnoliopsida > Laurales > Lauraceae > Cinnamomum > Cinnamomum chago. The sequence continues at coordinate 53,648,748 of CP142453.1, read as the reverse complement.
AAAAAACTGACCGTTGGAGCTTTCTGGGCCCAGTCGACCTCCAGTGAGGTAGGTCGACCTGCCCCTGGGTAGGTCGACCTACCTCACTGCAGGTTGACCACCTGGGATCTAAAAAATCCAATTTTTTGCATATTGAAGGTTTTTCTTGGGGGATCTTTTTGGCCACTAAATCAAGCTTTAAAAACATGTTTTAAATCATTCTAAGAGTTTTAAAACATGAACCATAAAAAGCCTAAAACATTTTGAAAGATTTAAAACTCATAGGCTAGCTTGATTTTCTAAAACTCTTTTCTAAAAACAAATGCATCCAAGATTGAAAACAAATCATGCATAAATCAAAACTTTTACAACTCTTAAAAACCATGCATGAATAAAACAAGATTTCAAGTTTATTAAATCAATGCATATGTGTGTAAATCAAATGATGCTAGAATGAAATGCATCCATCAAATTGCAATCTAGAAAATTCCTAACAGTTCCACCACGGGACTCGTAGAGCCCAATTCCTTGGGCTCAGTTTATGACCAATGAACCTGAAATCTTTCCATGTTTTCTCTCCCTTAAATATATTTCAAAATTAACTTGAAAAATTGTGAACACCATAAAGCATGATGACTTGTAATTTTACCCGAACTTAGGGATCGGATATTATTACCTTCGGATTGCATCAAGTGTACTAAATACACTAATATCCATCTCTTTCAGCGTATAACTTTGGAAATCATCATACTTACATGCTTAGGTCTATTTTAATCATCTTTTATACTTTTGTCATGCACCTTTTAAATCTAATTTTTAACATCTTGCCTCATGGGACTGCGAGGGTCTTAGCGGCGATTTTCACCTTGCTTGACCATTAGATGTACTGAGATCCTTCAGGGTCTCTTGGATTGTGTGCGGGCATTTATTACCTTGCCCTTCCACGTTACCTGAATTACATTGCTTTTCCGCCACCCGTTTTGCATTTCTTTATTTCTACCCGAAATGCTGCTCGTTTTTCCATAAAATCCAGACTTAGAAAATATTATTTTAAAACCAGTCTTTTTCCGGTTTACCGTTTTAGAAGCCGAATTTGCATTGTTCATGTTTTGAAGCATTCTGATTTTCTGTCAAACTCTGTATTTGTATTTGCGGCTTGTGAGTAACCGATTTACTCATTGATTCTTGATTTAAACATTGATGTTAAATCGGCACCACCAAGAAATTATTCTGGTACTTGTTATATATGGATATATAAATATATTGCATGCTACAACTTAAGTCTTTAAAGTGACAGTGTCACTATAGTACCTTCCCTACTTGGGCTAGACAAGGTACTCTGTGGCAGGCCCTTTGATTTCAGAACGACCGTGACTCTAGGGTGAGTTTTTGGGTACTCTCAGTTTACTCAGTTGGGGCTAGCCGGTGATTCCCCCTCCTTGAGGATCATGCCAAGTGGTTGCCAAATATTTTATTGATTTGAATTTAATTCTTGTTTATGATTTTGTAAATCTTCTTGCATCAACTTGTCAGTTTACTGCATTGTTTTCCACATTAATTTCATGTATTTACATTATGCTATTACATGCAAACTATGCACTTTTCCTTGAATGCTTGCCAGACTTCCGTTTGATCTACGTTTGATGCTGTAGGTAATGAGCTCGTCTTTGCCCCCGAATCGGACATTGCGGCGATCCAACAAGATCCGCCAGTTATTCAAGAGTGGGCAGCTGACGACATAGAGTAGCGTCCAAAGCTGCAGAGCTCGTGATATAATCTTTTGGTTATTTTGGGAATTTCATCTTTTGACTTGTAATTATTGGCTAGTGTTTTTATGGCCTTACTCTAGGATGTAATTAAGCTAGCCTTTTGTTAATCTGAATGCTAACTAATGGAATGAATTCCTTTCTGCTATCCAATCTGATAATGCCATTATACTCTGATATTTATGCATGCTTCATGAAACTACCCTCCGAAAGCTTCTACCATGAAGGTCTTCAAGGACTAGGGATCCCTGCAGAATCTCACATAGTGAAATCCTGTGGGGTAATTCCAAATGGCGCGCGGGCTGGGGTTGCACCAGTCCTCGTGTCCTATGTGTCGTCGCAGCTCCATCCGCCCTAATTTAGTACCTTGGTTCCAGATCGGGGAATTTGGGGTCATGGCAAGAACTCACACCTCTTGACTAATCATCGTGAAGAAGGTCCGATTGATGATGTCTTTTTCAATGAAAACTCAGTCAATTGGTCCAAGGTACCCAATCTCATAGGTGATGTCTGGACCGATGAATTATTCAGCAAAAAAGAAAAGTTGCTAGATGTTCTTTAGGACTTACTCTCGAAAAATTCTTTGTCCAATGCAATCACTGAGGCTCGGAATGCTGCTGCAGATACATCTTCAGCAAATGAGAAGGATTAACCCCATGATCCCGAGAGTGATCTTCCGAACGAAGATGTTGAAAATGCTCCAAGTGGCAACAATAATGGAAATGCAGACACAAAGGAGGCTTTCAAGTATGACTTGATTGTGCACTTTAAACACATACCTACACGACTGCACATCCTAGACTTATTATGAATGTCTGCACACACTCGTGATAATCTCTTTTAAGAATTACAAATGCTAAATGCAGATGTCGACAAGAATGCCCCATAGGTCCTACCACCGGGTCAAAAAATTAGATACCTCCTCAAAGGGAGAAAAGAAGAAAACTGAGGGATCTCACATCGAATGCCTCTCAATTAAAAAAGCAACAAGAACAACCATCTCCATCACTAAGAAAAACCTCGTACTGGGCGAAAAAAGGCACAAACGACCCTTATACTTCACAAGATACATCAAGGAGATGCCAATACACAGAGTCTAGATCGACCGAGGTTCTGCACTCAACCTCATCTCCACTTCGGCTCTCAAAGAGTTAGGTATCCCACCTAGCAAGCCGAGTCACACATCTGTATCTATCTTTGGATACGATGGGAGCACTCAAAGGCCTGTCATTAAAATCAGGTTTAAACTATAGATCAGTTATCTTATCTTTAAAGTCACTATATACGCAATAAAAACCTCTTCATCATACAACATCCTTCTCGGACGCCCCTGGATACACAAGAATGGTGTCGACCCTTCAAATCTACAACAATGCATCAAGTTCATTGGCAACGACGGCTTGATACATCAAGTCTTTGAGGACAAAAAACCCTTCAAAGGTAAAGAAGCCCATTTCACAGATTCCAAGATGTATGGAGGGTGCAATAAAAGAAGAGGACAAAGAAGCAACACCCTTAGCCAAAAATCTCCAGAAAGATAAAGGCAAGGCTCATCAGCAATCACCGAAAGAAAACAAACCCTTTGGAAAATTTGAAGAGAGCAGTCAATCTACCTTTGTTATCTCCCTCAAACCTTCGAAACCTTTGGTCATCACAACCAAAGAAAAGAAGGCAAGACAAAAGTCCGGGGGCAAGTTTATTGTCTCCTTCGTGTCTATCATGCAAGATAGGGATTCAGATTTAGAGCTAGAAGACGACATATCGTTAAGACAAGTTGATATTCTACAAGTTTAGCCTGCTCTTCCTCCAATGGAGAAACCTGCCGATGTAGAAGACCCTGCGTCTGCTTCCTTCGTTGTTCCGGCTACTTCAGCAGAAGAAAAACCAATATTCTTCCACAGATCAGAAACTTCTCCATCAAGTTCTCTGATTGAACCCTTCCAAAATGAAGTTATGCCTTAACTATCTCTATATAGTCTAATAATACAAGCTATTATGAAGAAAATGGGCTATGGCGCTTAAAGTCTAATCGGTTTAGGAGGAGGCCATGGTATCCTCACGCCATTGGAGCCCGCCTTGACCAAAAGCCAACTGGAAGATTGGAGACTTTGCCATCATATAGAGAAGTCTTCGTATGGGTTGTGATATGATCCCAATACTCCCCTAAAATAGTTGACACAAAGGCTGAAAAGTCAATATGCCGACCAAGTCTCAACATCTCGTGTCCACAAAGACATCGATCTCCTTGGATATCTCTTCGAAGAGTCACCCGTCAAGGATTGAGGAATCTCATCCAATTGGCACGATTTCTCTAACGATGAAGAGGAATTGTCCGATGGCACATACATGTGGTCTTCTAGTCCAGAAGAGTCATCGTCTCCTAAAGAAGTACCCTACTTCGACCTAGTTTCAGTTGGTAATTAGAGCATCTCATAGTAAATATTGAGAAGATTACCAATCAAGAAGACCCATGGATAGCAACCAAGCCTTGGTCTGAAAATGTCCTTGATACTCCAGAGGGTTTTGTTGAGTAAGAAAGACTCCAAAAATATTGTGGAGGAACCACCTGTAAACTCTCCAACAGAAGACCCTGTTCAAAAGATAGGCTCGGGAACACTAGATAACCCAAGTCCTGTATTCATAAGTAAGAATATAAAGGATTATGAGTTACCCGAGTATATCCATTTTCTTCATGAGTTTGTTGATTGCTTTGCATGGTCTTATGCCGAAATGCTTGGTTCAAACCCCAAAATAGCAGTCCATAAGCTCATTATACAAAAAGATACCAAGCCTGTCAAACAATGCCAAAGAAGACTTTGTCCTGATGTGATGGATAAAATTGAACAAGAAGTTCAGAAACTCAAAAGCGTTGACTTCATCCGTGAGGAATAGCATCTTGAATGGTTGGCGAATATTGTCCCTGTGACAAAGAAAACTGGGCAGATCAGGGTCTGTATTGACTATAGAGACCTGAATAGTGCATGCCCTAAAGATGAATTCCCGCTCCCCATACCAGAGGTGATGATTGACAATACCTGCAGACTCGAGCGAATGACATTCATAGATGGCTTCTCTGACTACAATAAGATAAAGATGTATCCCGAAGATGAAAAGCACACATCATCTTTGAGAATAATAAAGAACTTCGAAAAGTCTTCCTCCGACTTTGCAAACACAAACAGTGAATGAATCCTCTAAAGTGCTTCTTTGGTGTCTCATCAGGTAAGTTCCTCAGATTCCTAATTTGGGAAGCTAGAATAGAATTTTTCCCCATCAAAATCAAGGCTATTCTAGGAATGCCCTCGCCAAGAACCCTAAGAGAACTAAAAGGACTCCAAGGAAGATTGGCATACATCCGACGGTTCATCTAATCTTTTGGGGAAGTGCCGTCCATTCTCTCGGTTAATGAAGAAAGGTGCAGACTTTGTTTGGGATGCTGAATGTGAAGCTGCATTTCAAGATATCATATCATACCTAACCAAACCTCTAGTGTCGGTTGCCCCTACACCTGGAAAACTTTTTATCTTGTACACAAGAGCCCTCGATGATGCTTTGGGTGCTCCACTTGCACAAGAAAATGATGGAGGAAAAGAAACTGTTTTATACTACCTTACTCGTATGTTGGTAGGTGTAGAGCATCGCTACTCTCTAGTTGAAAAAAATGCCTTGCAGTGATGTTCGCCGTGCAAAAGTTACGTCACTACCTTCTTTCCAACATAGTTTACCTGATTTCGAGGATCAACCTCCTAAAGGTCCTTGTCACAAAAACAAGTTCCCCCAATGCCCGATTGGCAAAATGATCCATCCTATTGTTGCAATTTGATATTAGGTATGTACCATAAAAAGTAATCAAAGGCCAAGCTCTAGCAGACTTTCTCGCAGAGCATCAATTGCCTAAAGATTCTTAACTCATAGATGATCTCCCGAATGAACATGTCTACAATGTGAAGACTTCCTCACCAAATGCCTCCTAGGGCATGTACTTTGATGGTACAACTAGGACAAATGAAAAAATAAAGTTGATCTCGGAAGTTGGCATTCTATTTGTTAGCCCTGACAAATACATGATTCCACATTCTTTCTCGCTATTGGAACCATGCTCAAACAATGCTGCTGAATACCAAGCTTCGATCTTAGGATTGGAACTCGCCCTCGAATCTGGCATCACCATGCTGGAAGTCCTTGGGGACTCTCAACTGATCGTCAACAAGATGAATCAGAAGTATGAAGTTAGGAAGCCCGATCTATTGCCTTACTACAACAAGGCACAATCATTTCGGCATAAATTTGACATCTGTCACATCACCCACATCCTTAGAGGTGAAAACGTCCATGCATATGCCTTGTCTGGACTTGCCGCATCTATGGCAATCCAGGAAGGGGAAAGCATGCAAATTACATTGTGGCAAAGAAGGATCCTCCCTCCTTTTAGCACAGACCAAGTAGTTGTTGAATGCCACTTTGTGGTTGGAAGTCAGATCTCCATCCTTAAAACTCTAATCGGCGACTGAAGGGATCCGTTCATTGATTACACCATATTCGGAATCCTATCTGAAGATCCAAAAGAACGGGTAAGCATTCAAAGACGAGCCCCAAACTTTCATTTGGATATTCCTTCAAAAATCCTTTACAAAAAATCCTTCAACGAAGTACTTCTACACTGTTTGTCACAACAAGAGGCCGAATAAACACTCAAAGATGCCGGTATTTATGGAGCCCATCAAGCAGTTCATAAGCTTTACGATTATATTAAACGGTTGGGTTATTATTGGCCTACCATGGTAGCTAACGCTATGCAATTTGCTAAACACTGCCAACAATGTCAAGTTCATGGAGATTATGTTCATTTGCCTCTAGAATTGCTACATCCTATAACGATCTCATGGACTTTTGAAGCCTAAGGTATGGACATCATAGGTCCTGTCTGAAAGTCCGGGATCCGAACCCTACAGGGGGGGTGAATAGGGTGATCTCAAACTTAATGACCAATTGTGACAAAATTTTAACTTCTTTAAATCAATTTGTAATAAGTGATGATATAGAACTAAAGTACGGAAGCTAACAAAAAATCACCACAAAGAAAACACCATAACACAATGATTTATAGTGGTACATCCACTACTGGCTTGTGATCTCACACCCCACCGGATTTTCATTATCTATGCTTTTAAATAGACTAAGCAATAACCTTCACAAAATGCTTTTCTAGACTTAGTAATAACCTTTATAATATTATTTCCAAGACTAAGCAATAACTTCTTGGGTTTTATGGTTCACCCCTAACCATATACTTACGCTTTTCTAAGGCTAAGCAATAACCTATAGCCCTAAGATTGGTTGTCTCTAAGAAGTGTCTGCACAACACTTGAAGAGATACATATTTAAGCTCAATTACAATGCCTCGTAATTAGGCAAATATGAAAGTGTAAGTGTAAATCTAACCCAACACATACACTATATGAATGCAAAGATGAATGTTATACGTGTATGTATGAGAAGTTCAATCAAGTTTGAAAATCAAAGCTCAATGAATGTAAGCTAAAAGATTTTGAAAGTTTAAAACACAAATGTTTTGATTGAAGTGAAAATGCTAATCACATGTTGTATATAAAAAACTTAATAATGATATGCCTATTAAATGCTTACAAATTGTATGAAAGTTTACAAAGCTAAAACATATGGTGCATAAACTTGTTGTTTTCAAAACAAGGCAATTTAACTATATGTTTCAAGGTATGGAAACCAACAATAAGTTCAACCAAGTATTAGAATCATGCGATGAGAGAAATCAAAGTATTAAACAAATCTTGAAAACATTATAATATTAGGCCAAGAAACTCTTTAGTACCTTCTTCGGAAACTGATGGCATGCCCCAGCTCTATTGGATGACCACCCATATCATACCTCGTCGGAAGAGTAATCAATAAACTCTTTCCTAATGGAGACACTGGAGATGGAATCTCAGCATGAGGTCTCACCTCGACCGTGTCAAGACTGGTTGAAGAAGCCCCCATTTCTCGACCAATCTCTGGCACCCCTTACTTTGGTTCTGAAGAAGGCAAATGGACTTCTCCTGTCACTTCACAACCCGCCAATGGAAGACAAAAAGGTATGAGTATGATCGTGTAAAATAAAGAAAATCATCATCGGGATTATTACTATAGAATACCTTCTTTGACGAATGGCAGAACACTTTCTACCTCCACGAACTCATCCGAAGCATCATCGAAAGTTGCATCCATGGATGGTTTAAAGTCATCGAAATCCTGTGGTAAGTAGTTGGCAACAAAAAAAAAAGCAATATGTTAGCAAACGACGACACATATAAAAGAAAGAAAAACAAAAGAAATCAAACCAGGTGCAAATTCTGGAACCACTCCATAGTCTCTTGGTTCTTCTTCAGATGCTACAATTGAATTCATCACCGCCTCATCAGCTGTGACCTCGAGCATCATAAGTCATCATCTACTAAAAAATAAAGAGAGAGCAAATCAAAATGGGGAAGTATCCATGAAAGAAAAGAAATAAAAAGAGAAAGAGGAAGAATCATACCATCACCAACGCTCTTTTCTTCTCGGCTCATTTTTTCTGGAGGCTCGTCAACATCCCCTAACACCTCCTCAGCAATGGTGAGAGGAACTTTCGGATCAGGAGAGTCTTCATGCCGTCTCCTATTACGGCGTTGCCCTCTCTTCCCCTTACCTTTGTGGGATGGTTTGCTTGAAAAACCTACCCCGCTGCCAAAATCAGGTATCTCACTTGATCCCTCGCTGGACGGTTTGCTCTTACCTGTGGACTCCAGAAAATCCCGTTTCCGCTCTGCTTGTATCCAAGCGTCGATCTCAACTTCCTCATGCTTCAGCTGTTCTAGAACTTCACCAGGTACTTCTCGGACAACTTTGGATTTGATGACGTCCTGCTTGTCGTAAAGCCTATCCTATGCTTTTCTCGGGAAAGGAAGGCCAAAATTTCCCCTCACCGGACGCTAGCTTTGGCTAGACCCTTCCCAGAAAACTGCTTAACATCAAGCTTCTTCTTGGAAAGCCATCGATACTCTGGAGAGCTCTCCACGAACCACTTCTGATGGACCCGTTTCTTGCTTTCCACCTCTCTTCCATCCCCGGGGCTACCGAAAGGCCGGTAGAGGGAAAAAGAGAAAGGTGGGCATCAACATTTTTGTACGGGTATGCTAGATTTTCTATTCTACTTAGAATTTAGCAATGGTAATCCAGAGACCCACCTTCACAACTAGAAAGGAAATCAATATTTTCTCCTAATTTTCCATTGTAGATATATTTAAGAAAAAAGAAAAAGTTTTGTTTTTTTTTTAATGCCGTCATGAGAGGCGATTTTTTTTATTTGCTGTAAAAGGCGGTTTTTTTGCCGTAAAAGGTGATGTTTCCCGTGAAAGGCGGATTTTTCCGTAAAAAGGCGATGTAAAATCTTATCAATAATGAAAGACAAGAATTGTGATTTTTTGTCTCTTTAGAAGAATAAAAAATACAATAGAAAAGTAAGAAAATGAATTCTGACTTTTCAGGAGATTGTGGGGACTCGTTTATATCGACGGTAGCAATCATGTGTGGACTTTGCCATCGTCCTTCATATTAGAACGCATGATGCTTTGATTCCTTTGGCTTGGCTTGAACTTCAGATTTTTAGAGGATAAGGACCAAGGGGAGGTCCTATATCCAATAAAAAACTGAATAGACAGGCTGAAAAGCCACATCTAGGCCATGTTGGATGGAAAGAGAGGAGGGACCTTGGGAGGTGGCCCCACAAAGGACTTCAATCACCTTGTGGTGTTTGTTGCAGCATAGTTTCTTCAAGGTAGCAGAGCTTTTTTTTTCTTGGACTTCTCTCTCCCTTCTCTGTGTGTATATGTTGATCTTTTTTTGGATCTAGCCTTTTTTTCTTCTTGGAATGACCCCCTATTATAGGCTCTTGGTAGCCATGGGGTGGGTTTTTTGAGCATTGATGGCATTGATGCTCCAAGATGGGAGAATTGATGGCATTGATGCTCCATGATGGGAGGAGTTACAAGTTTTAATTCATTTATTTTGTAACTCCTTTTTACTTGGCATTTGATCGGTTGACGGGGATTTCATCGCCTTTAATCTCTATGATGAGAGGAGTTTCATGGTTTTAATGCCATGATTGCTTTGATTTGTAACTCCACTTTCCTTGCTTCTGATTGGGCCATCCAAAAATAATGGGTTAATGTCTGCATCAAGTTGTCATAAAACAGGTCATTTAACTGCATTAAGTGGTCGACAGGGCGCTCGAAGAGTCGTGGGCCGTACCACGTCTTCTGGAATTCTTCTTGTGATGGTTGCCGAGGGATCCACATGTTGCTTGATGTCGGATGGCGATGCAACTTCAGACACTTCCTGATATCAGTGGGCCGGCAACATCTGTCTTGTCGATTTCTCGATCGGTCGGAAAAAAACTGTACTTTCTTGTTGGCCGGTTTGCCCATTTTGAAGCATGTGATGATGATCACATGCACTTGATAGTAGATCCAAAATGTTGATGAAGCTCAGCTGATTTATAGCACAAAAAATCAGATTTTCGGAAAATCACAGGGGCCGGAATTTTCGAAACGCAAAAAGGGTCGAAAAATGACCCTTTCTAAGGAAATCTGGGTCGGTCGCCGCCGGTGACCATGGGCCAAGGTCGCCGGCGACCATGGGTTTTTTCACCCTTATTGGTCGCCGTTTTTCGGCCGTTTTTCAATCTTTTTCTATCATTTTTTCTCCTGTATTTTTTTTTGACATTTTCCCTCATTTATTGGCTCAATTCTCTTGATGAAAACCTGACGAGAAGTCGTGCAAATCGGGGTACAAAGTTTCCGATTTTTCGGGAAAGCCAATTTGTCGCCGATTTCCCGTCAGAAGTAGAAACTAGGTCAAACGATATCAGAATGACCTGAAATTTGAGGTGAAGCCTCCTGAGCAGTAGATAGGACCAACCATGGCTTTTTCTTGAGTTTTGGAGCCGTGTGGGGTCTTGTCTCCAATAGATTTGATTTTGTTACGAGGGAGATGCCGCGCTTTAATGTGTGGTCAGCTGTTGTCTGATTGACCTGAAATTTGACAGGGAGCCTATTAGAGTCATTTTGAGATGATCCATTAGCTCTGATTTGGAAGTCATGGTCCCGGGAAGCTCCTTCACCGGGGGGCTTGATTCTGTTCCCAAGCATCAAAGTTGGGTCAAACGTCATCGGAATGACCTGAAATTTGACGTGCATCCCTTTGGAAGCATGTTGAAGCCACCCATGTGCTCTGTTTGATGAGTGATGGCCTTGGTCATTCTCGCCGCTGAGAGGCTTAATTTTATTGCTCGAGGGTTGATGGAGGGTCAAACACTGTCGGTTTGACTTGAAATTTGACACGGAGCCTTTCGGAGGTATTTTGAGACCATCCGTAGGTTCTGATCGAAGTTTTGATGTCTTTGACACTGTTGCCGCCAGGAGTGCCTGTTCAGCTGCTGGAGGAGTAAAGTTAGACTAAATGATGCTGGAATGGCCTGAAACTTCACATGGAGCCTCCTAGTGGCATTTTGAGGTCCGCTGTGTGTTTTGTTTTGTGTGTCAGGGTCTCTTGCTTCACCGCCGCCGGGAGTTTCTACTCAGCTGCTGGAGGAGTGAAGTTAGGCCAAATGATGCTGAAATGGCCCGAAACTTCAGGTGCAACTCTCTTTTGGCTGTCTTGAACAATCTTGCAGTCTTTGTTTGGTTCTGACAAGATTTGACGCTTGAAGTGGCATTGCCTATTTGTGGTAGGATGCAGCTTCATGTAGTTTTCGTTGTTGAAGAGGGGAAAGTGACATTTTTTGGTGTCAACTGAAAGTCCTCTATAGATCCTAACCCTAGAGGGGGGGGTGAATAGGGTGAGCTACAACTATGACCAATTTAAAGCAATTTTAATTTCTTAAACAAAACTAGTCATATGTGATGATTAACAATCAAAATGCGGAAGCTAAACAAAATCAATCACCACAAAGCATGCACCACAACACCAATGTTTATAGTGGTTCGGCCTCAATGCCTACATCCACTACCGGCTTGTGAATCCAATCACCCCACCGGATTTCCACTATTTATGCTTTTAACTAGGCTAAGCAATAACCCTTACAATGTGCTTTTAGAGGCTAAGCAATAACCTTTCAATATGCTTTTCTTAGGCTAAGCAATAACCTTACAATATGCTTTTCTTAGGCTAAGCAATAACCTTACAATATGCTTTTCAAAGGCTAAGCAATAACCTTACACAATGTAGATTTCTCTAAGAAGGTGTCTTTCCAAAAGATCACTCTAAGAGATACAAATTAAAGCTCAAAGAAATTGCCTCTTAAATAGGCGGATATGAAAGTGTAATACAAACTCACACAAACACTCTATGTATGCAAAAGTGTATGCTCATGATGTGTGTGTGTGATGACTTCAATCAATTTTAAAATGAAGGCTCATTCATATGTATGCTCAAAGCATTTCAAAGTTTAAGACATATAAAAGATTTGAATGAAGTCTAATGCAAATCACATGTATGTTAAATAACTTGTTTATGATATGAAAATCAAAAATCACAAGTTGTATGAAAATGACTAACTTAGAACATGTGATGCATGTGCAATGTTGTTTTCAAAAACAAATCAATTTAACTAAAGTTTAAATGTATGAAAACAACAAAGGAAGTTTCAACCAAGACAAAGAATCATGCATTAAAGGAAATCAAAGATTTTAGGCTAAGCATGATTAAGAAAGTTTTAAAAACAACTTGGATTGAAACCTAATGTGAAGAATCCAATCTTAATTAGACCAAAGATTAGAAGAAGAAAGGATTCTACACATCATAGTTATCATGTACAAAACCATTTACCAATAGCTTAAGCAAAACATGAAAACTATGATTAACAAAAGGTAGAGCTTACTTGGTTGTTTAACTCATTGATCCAAGCTTTAGCTCTCCTAATGACCTTCTAGCCTTTCCAACTTCTTCCCCTTTGTTTTGCTCCAAAATGCTCTCAAAGGCTCATTTTTTCAACTCTTTGAGAAGTTGGAAATGAATGGACTTTATAGGCAAAAAACAGTCCACGGGCTAGTTGTCTCGGTCGACCTAGAAGGGCTCGGTCGACCGGGACAACACAACGGTCATATTTCTGACCGTTGGGAAATTTCTGCACAGAAACTTCCCAGGGCCCTGCAGTGTCCTCGGTCGACCGAGACACAGGGCTCGGTCGACCGGCGACACTGCCGGGCGAGTCCCTGGGCCAAAAATCCACTTTTTTTCATTTTCAAAGTTTTTCTTTGGGGGATCTTTTTGGCCACTAAATCAAGTTTAAATACATGATTTAAGGTATTCTAAGATGATTAAAACATGAGATACCTAAAGCCTAAGAAGATTCAAAGGTTTAAGACCTTAGGCAAGCTTGATTAGTAAAAACTCTTTTCAAAAGATATTGCATACAAAACTGATTCCAAAGGTGCTGAAAGTATGCAAACCTGAAACCTAAATACCTAACATGATTTTCCAAAAGTAGTGCACATGGAATTAGGTTTTCAAAAAGAGTTTGGGATTCAAAACCAATGCATCCAAGTTTAAAACCAAAACATGCATAAAACAAAAGCTTTTCCAAATCTTAAAAGCTATGCATGTATAAAACTAGATTTCAAGATATTTTAAATCAATGCATGTGTGTGAATTCAAATGAAGCCAATATGCAAATGCATCCATCAAATTGCAAAAACAAAAGACCTAACAATCTCCCCCTTTGCAATTTGATGGCAACTTACTCATCATAGAAATTACACACTAAGTCTTCAGCTCCCCCTAAGCTGGACAAGTCTTGAAATCTTCTTGGATGCTCCTTCTCTTAGCTTGGGCTCTTGGGCTCTTTTCTTCAATCTTCTTGATGCTTGGTGCTTGATCATTCTTCAAGCTTTCTTATCATCTTCCTCTCTATGGCCAAGCATCTTCTTTAGCTCCAAGCTTTCTTTCTTCTATTTGCTCTCCCCCTTTGACCATGCTTCTTTCTCCCTTTGGCAAGGTATGTATTCTCTCCCCTTTGATGAGTAGGAGATCTTTGAGTACTTGAACTCTCGAACTCTCTCCCCCTTTGAAGAGTAGGAGATCTTTGAGTCACACTTGAACTCTCTCTCCCCCTTTGACATTAAATTGCAAAGGTACCTACACACATGAGACAAGAAGAATACCTTTAGTAGCACCTGTTAACAAATGAAATCGAAAATGAAATACATAACAGGCTATCATGTATGTAAGTTAACTCTAAGGGCTCAAAGGCATTCCAATGGTCAATTTGATCACAACTAATACTTCCTATGAAGGTTTACACTCCCCCTCAATCCATTCTCTTCTTTTGTCAAACTTTTGACAAAGATTTAACTATTAGGTGCAAGAAGAAGATGGTTTAACCAAGTGAGGGTTAACTTCAAGGAAAGGATTAGATTCATTTAACTATAAGGCTCATATGATCAAATTACCAAAAGAGAGCAAGGTCAAATGAGAGAAGCAATCATGGATATCAATTGAAACAAACATATCAATTGAGATTAATGGATGTGACTATTAACACAATCACTCTAAAATGGATTTAAAAGTATAACTATTATGAGAAATCCAAATTAGAGCTATCCATGATAAGGGGTTTACTCTAACATAGCATCAATCAATATTACTTATGAAAAACATATGCTATGTAAGATTTTGAAAATCATTTCATTCAATCAATAAATATGACTATTAAAGTGCATGAATGAGTGAAATGAAATTCAATCATGAAGCCAACCTCAAATAATAACCAACCAATATTATTAACACATAAACATGGTGGTCATGAGATATACCTATATGAGCAAAAGAGGTGGCAACATGAGCATTATGATGCTAATGGTGTGTGACATGGAACAATCATATTACTTATCAAGTTCAATCCAAAGCACACAAGGTCTATCACATACACAAGATAAGATATCAATTGGATAGAAATCAATGGAAAGTTATACCAAATGAAACCAATTGAATATGATAACATGATTAAAAGCAAGGATGTGACAAACCCAAAAATCCATCAAGCATCATAAATGCATATTCATCACTTTTAATGATATTCCTAAAGAGCATAGTGATGAACAAGGCAAATTGCAATGCAAAAGGATAAAGCTTTGTAATGCATGCAATTTCCAAAGTGTCTAGATCATATGAATTCAACACTAAGAAATCCATCAAACAAGAGATATAACTATGAAATACAAGTAATGGATTTCAAAAAGGTTCATATGATCAAGAACACTAATATGAGGTTGAAACATGTATAAGGATGATATCAAGAGAATACACATGAATCAACATCATAACCATCCACAAAGAAAAGACTATTAGGCATAGAGGATGGATTTGGGTTCTAGTATGGTTTCTACAAATGATACTAAGATCACAACCATACATGGAACCAATTGTCATTTGCATATAAAAAGAATGTAAATAAACAAGCAAGGATGCAAACAACATACATTTCCATTTCTAAGATAATGAAACCAAAAGAAAAGGAAATGAGAATCATGGAACATGCTTTGATGAATATAACTAGTGATGTTATAGAGCATTTCCAATCATACAATCTTCAAATCATTTTGAAAAACAAAATTCAACAATGAGCATAAAAGAATGATTTTGAAGATCAATTATCAACATTGTATTTGAAAAGATATAACTTAATTGAAACACATACAAGTTGATTTTTCAAAACAATGATTTCCCATATTCAAGTATAACTTAGAAATCCATGGAAAAACTTGAATTGATTAAACAACAATTGATCATGAAGAGTCTAGCTATGAAAGCTTTTGAAATCACAATCAATTGAACATGTAGAAATGCAATGCAAAACATATGAGTGCAAAAAGCAAATCAAACATGATTAGATTATAATCAAATGATTTTGAAACCATGACATGTAACTTAGAAGGGTGCATGAAAACAAAATCAAATGATCATAAATAAGCAATGCATCTTAAGAAACGTAACTAAGAGAGAACAAAATGCAAATGCAACTTGACCAACAAGGAGATTTAACTATTAAGAATAGGTTGGTCAAGGGGGTTCAAGGCCTTAAGGTTTGACTAAGTAGATAACTTTTGGAATCCACCTAAGGTCTTGTGAGGGTTGAACTTTGAGGTCTATTTTGGACTTCTCACCAACTATAGGAGATTTAACTTGATAAATTTTCAATTTGAACTTATCACCATGATATTTAGATTTTACTAAATTTGGCTTAGAATGGTGATTAGTCTTTTGATGTTGGTGAGTTTGTTTCTTTGGGGATTGTTTCACTTTTCTTTTCTTCTTACTTTCTCCCTTTACTTGACTTTTGAATTTTAGATTTAACTTAGCAACTTTCTTCAAAAGTTCTTTCATGGGTTCATATAAGGGAGGTAGGTTGAGAAGCTTTTTGTTCTTAGATTCTTTCAAGCTTGGTTTAACTTGTTTAACCTTTTTAGAATCTATCTTAGGAAACTCCATTTTAAATGATTTTACTTGTTTAAGCTTTATGGAGTCTTCCTTGGTTTTTAGTGTCTTACCCTTCAAGTTTGATTTTACTTTCTTTGGTTCAAAGACGGGATTAGACACATTGCTTCTTCTTCTTAGTTTGCACTCAAACCTAAAGTGTCCTTCATTGCCACAATAATCACATTTTGTTTTAGGCAAAGGAGAAAGAGTGCTAGAGAAAGAGGACTCACCTTTCACAAAAGTGTTGGTGAATTTAGGGTCATATGACATATTCCTATCAAATCCAAGACCCGTCCTATCTCCATGAGATTTACCCAATTTGAATAATTTTTCAAGTTTCTCTTCACTTTGGGTAAACTTGCACTCATACTTTTGTTTATAGCTTTCAAGTTGAGTGACTTTGGTTTTAAGGGTTGAATTTTCATGTTTAACTTTTGTTAGTTCATTTTCAATTCCCTTAAAATTGTTTAGCTCTTCATAGGCAAGTTTTAACTTAGATTTAAGCTCATTAACAACATTAGATCCAAGTTCTAAAGTTTTTACATTACTTTGTGCATTAGACAAGTTTTCATTTGAAATTGTCAACTTGGATTTTAAATAGTTAATGTTTTCATCTTGTCTTTTAATTGTATCTCTTAGGTTTAAATTTTCATTTTTAAGCTCATCACAATTTATCTTAATCTCATTTAATTCATCTTGAGTATTAGATAAATTTTCCTTAGAGATAGTCAATTTGGATTCAAGATTGTTAAAGTCTTTGTCTTGCCTTTTTATTTGATCTCTTAGATTTAAATTTTCCTTATTGACATTTTCATAATCCATCTTTAAATCTCCTAGTTCATCTTGAATGTTAGATAGATTATTTAAAGAGATCATGAACTTAGATTCTACACAATTTATAAATTCATCTTTTTCTCTAAGCTCATCTTTTGAAGAGACTAACTCTTTGTTTAGTTTCATAGATTCTTCTCTTAAACTTCTATTTCTCTTATCAAGCTTTGAAGATAATGTATATAATTCATTATAGGCTTGTTGAAGATCATCTTCATCATAATCATTTTCTTCCTCTTTATTTAATTCACATTGAGATTCTTTTAATTGAATGTTTGAATCTCCAATAGATGGAAGACTGAGAGGTCTAGGAGAATCTACAAAATCTAGCATAGTGGAGTCCATTCTAATGATTTTCATGCAAAGGACAACTCTAGGGTTTTAACTCTAGGTTTTTACACCTAATCAAGAGTTCCAAACACTTGATCCTATAAGATAGAGCACAAGGCTCTGATACCAATTGAAAGTCCTCTATAGATCCTAACCCTAGAGGGGGGGGTGAATAGGGTGAGCTACAACTATGACCAATTTAAAGCAATTTTAATTTCTTAAACAAAACTAGTCATATGTGATGATTAACAATCAAAATGCGGAAGCTAAACAAAATCAATCACCACAAAGCATGCACCACAACACCAATGTTTATAGTGGTTCGGCCTCAATGCCTACATCCACTACCGGCTTGTGAATCCAATCACCCCACCGGATTTCCACTATTTATGCTTTTAACTAGGCTAAGCAATAACCCTTACAATGTGCTTTTAGAGGCTAAGCAATAACCTTTCAATATGCTTTTCTTAGGCTAAGCAATAACCTTACAATATGCTTTTCTTAGGCTAAGCAATAACCTTACAATATGCTTTTCAAAGGCTAAGCAATAACCTTACACAATGTAGATTTCTCTAAGAAGGTGTCTTTCCAAAAGATCACTCTAAGAGATACAAATTAAAGCTCAAAGAAATTGCCTCTTAAATAGGCGGATATGAAAGTGTAATACAAACTCACACAAACACTCTATGTATGCAAAAGTGTATGCTCATGATGTGTGTGTGTGATGACTTCAATCAATTTTAAAATGAAGGCTCATTCATATGTATGCTCAAAGCATTTCAAAGTTTAAGACATAAAAGATTTGAATGAAGTCTAATGCAAATCACATGTATGTTAAATAACTTGTTTATGATATGAAAATCAAAAATCACAAGTTGTATGAAAATGACTAACTTAGAACATGTGATGCATGTGCAATGTTGTTTTCAAAAACAAATCAATTTAACTAAAGTTTAAATGTATGAAAACAACAAAGGAAGTTTCAACCAAGACAAAGAATCATGCATTAAAGGAAATCAAAGATTTTAGGCTAAGCATGATTAAGAAAGTTTTAAAAACAACTTGGATTGAAACCTAATGTGAAGAATCCAATCTTAATTAGACCAAAGATTAGAAGAAGAAAGGATTCTACACATCATAGTTATCATGTACAAAACCATTTACCAATAGCTTAAGCAAAACATGAAAACTATGATTAACAAAAGGTAGAGCTTACTTGGTTGTTTAACTCATTGATCCAAGCTTTAGCTCTCCTAATGACCTTCTAGCCTTTCCAACTTCTTCCCCTTTGTTTTGCTCCAAAATGCTCTCAAAGGCTCATTTTTTCAACTCTTTGAGAAGTTGGAAATGAATGGACTTTATAGGCAAAAAACAGTCCACGGGCTAGTTGTCTCGGTCGACCTAGAAGGGCTCGGTCGACCGGGACAACACAACGGTCATATTTCTGACCGTTGGGAAATTTCTGCACAGAAACTTCCCAGGGCCCTGCAGTGTCCTCGGTCGACCGAGACACAGGGCTCGGTCGACCGGCGACACTGCCGGGCGAGTCCCTGGGCCAAAAATCCACTTTTTTTCATTTTCAAAGTTTTTCTTTGGGGGATCTTTTTGGCCACTAAATCAAGTTTAAATACATGATTTAAGGTATTCTAAGATGATTAAAACATGAGATACCTAAAGCCTAAGAAGATTCAAAGGTTTAAGACCTTAGGCAAGCTTGATTAGTAAAAACTCTTTTCAAAAGATATTGCATACAAAACTGATTCCAAAGGTGCTGAAAGTATGCAAACCTGAAACCTAAATACCTAACATGATTTTCCAAAAGTAGTGCACATGGAATTAGGTTTTCAAAAAGAGTTTGGG
Organism: Cinnamomum chago; assembly: GCA_038049695.1. Classification (NCBI taxonomy): domain Eukaryota; kingdom Viridiplantae; phylum Streptophyta; class Magnoliopsida; order Laurales; family Lauraceae; genus Cinnamomum; species Cinnamomum chago. The sequence continues at coordinate 53,629,453 of CP142453.1, read as the reverse complement.
ATTCAAAACCAATGCATCCAAGTTTAAAACCAAAACATGCATAAAACAAAAGCTTTTCCAAATCTTAAAAGCTATGCATGTATAAAACTAGATTTCAAGATATTTTAAATCAATGCATGTGTGTGAATTCAAATGAAGCCAATATGCAAATGCATCCATCAAATTGCAAAAACAAAAGACCTAACAATCTCCCCCTTTGCAATTTGATGGCAACTTACTCATCATAGAAATTACACACTAAGTCTTCAGCTCCCCCTAAGCTGGACAAGTCTTGAAATCTTCTTGGATGCTCCTTCTCTTAGCTTGGGCTCTTGGGCTCTTTTCTTCAATCTTCTTGATGCTTGGTGCTTGATCATTCTTCAAGCTTTCTTATCATCTTCCTCTCTATGGCCAAGCATCTTCTTTAGCTCCAAGCTTTCTTTCTTCTATTTGCTCTCCCCCTTTGACCATGCTTCTTTCTCCCTTTGGCAAGGTATGTATTCTCTCCCCTTTGATGAGTAGGAGATCTTTGAGTACTTGAACTCTCGAACTCTCTCCCCCTTTGAAGAGTAGGAGATCTTTGAGTCACACTTGAACTCTCTCTCCCCCTTTGACATTAAATTGCAAAGGTACCTACACACATGAGACAAGAAGAATACCTTTAGTAGCACCTGTTAACAAATGAAATCGAAAATGAAATACATAACAGGCTATCATGTATGTAAGTTAACTCTAAGGGCTCAAAGGCATTCCAATGGTCAATTTGATCACAACTAATACTTCCTATGAAGGTTTACACTCCCCCTCAATCCATTCTCTTCTTTTGTCAAACTTTTGACAAAGATTTAACTATTAGGTGCAAGAAGAAGATGGTTTAACCAAGTGAGGGTTAACTTCAAGGAAAGGATTAGATTCATTTAACTATAAGGCTCATATGATCAAATTACCAAAAGAGAGCAAGGTCAAATGAGAGAAGCAATCATGGATATCAATTGAAACAAACATATCAATTGAGATTAATGGATGTGACTATTAACACAATCACTCTAAAATGGATTTAAAAGTATAACTATTATGAGAAATCCAAATTAGAGCTATCCATGATAAGGGGTTTACTCTAACATAGCATCAATCAATATTACTTATGAAAAACATATGCTATGTAAGATTTTGAAAATCATTTCATTCAATCAATAAATATGACTATTAAAGTGCATGAATGAGTGAAATGAAATTCAATCATGAAGCCAACCTCAAATAATAACCAACCAATATTATTAACACATAAACATGGTGGTCATGAGATATACCTATATGAGCAAAAGAGGTGGCAACATGAGCATTATGATGCTAATGGTGTGTGACATGGAACAATCATATTACTTATCAAGTTCAATCCAAAGCACACAAGGTCTATCACATACACAAGATAAGATATCAATTGGATAGAAATCAATGGAAAGTTATACCAAATGAAACCAATTGAATATGATAACATGATTAAAAGCAAGGATGTGACAAACCCAAAAATCCATCAAGCATCATAAATGCATATTCATCACTTTTAATGATATTCCTAAAGAGCATAGTGATGAACAAGGCAAATTGCAATGCAAAAGGATAAAGCTTTGTAATGCATGCAATTTCCAAAGTGTCTAGATCATATGAATTCAACACTAAGAAATCCATCAAACAAGAGATATAACTATGAAATACAAGTAATGGATTTCAAAAAGGTTCATATGATCAAGAACACTAATATGAGGTTGAAACATGTATAAGGATGATATCAAGAGAATACACATGAATCAACATCATAACCATCCACAAAGAAAAGACTATTAGGCATAGAGGATGGATTTGGGTTCTAGTATGGTTTCTACAAATGATACTAAGATCACAACCATACATGGAACCAATTGTCATTTGCATATAAAAAGAATGTAAATAAACAAGCAAGGATGCAAACAACATACATTTCCATTTCTAAGATAATGAAACCAAAAGAAAAGGAAATGAGAATCATGGAACATGCTTTGATGAATATAACTAGTGATGTTATAGAGCATTTCCAATCATACAATCTTCAAATCATTTTGAAAAACAAAATTCAACAATGAGCATAAAAGAATGATTTTGAAGATCAATTATCAACATTGTATTTGAAAAGATATAACTTAATTGAAACACATACAAGTTGATTTTTCAAAACAATGATTTCCCATATTCAAGTATAACTTAGAAATCCATGGAAAAACTTGAATTGATTAAACAACAATTGATCATGAAGAGTCTAGCTATGAAAGCTTTTGAAATCACAATCAATTGAACATGTAGAAATGCAATGCAAAACATATGAGTGCAAAAAGCAAATCAAACATGATTAGATTATAATCAAATGATTTTGAAACCATGACATGTAACTTAGAAGGGTGCATGAAAACAAAATCAAATGATCATAAATAAGCAATGCATCTTAAGAAACGTAACTAAGAGAGAACAAAATGCAAATGCAACTTGACCAACAAGGAGATTTAACTATTAAGAATAGGTTGGTCAAGGGGGTTCAAGGCCTTAAGGTTTGACTAAGTAGATAACTTTTGGAATCCACCTAAGGTCTTGTGAGGGTTGAACTTTGAGGTCTATTTTGGACTTCTCACCAACTATAGGAGATTTAACTTGATAAATTTTCAATTTGAACTTATCACCATGATATTTAGATTTTACTAAATTTGGCTTAGAATGGTGATTAGTCTTTTGATGTTGGTGAGTTTGTTTCTTTGGGGATTGTTTCACTTTTCTTTTCTTCTTACTTTCTCCCTTTACTTGACTTTTGAATTTTAGATTTAACTTAGCAACTTTCTTCAAAAGTTCTTTCATGGGTTCATATAAGGGAGGTAGGTTGAGAAGCTTTTTGTTCTTAGATTCTTTCAAGCTTGGTTTAACTTGTTTAACCTTTTTAGAATCTATCTTAGGAAACTCCATTTTAAATGATTTTACTTGTTTAAGCTTTATGGAGTCTTCCTTGGTTTTTAGTGTCTTACCCTTCAAGTTTGATTTTACTTTCTTTGGTTCAAAGACGGGGTTAGACACATTGCTTCTTCTTCTTAGTTTGCACTCAAACCTAAAGTGTCCTTCATTGCCACAATAATCACATTTTGTTTTAGGCAAAGGAGAAAGAGTGCTAGAGAAAGAGGACTCACCTTTCACAAAAGTGTTGGTGAATTTAGGGTCATATGACATATTCCTATCAAATCCAAGACCCGTCCTATCTCCATGAGATTTACCCAATTTGAATAATTTTTCAAGTTTCTCTTCACTTTGGGTAAACTTGCACTCATACTTTTGTTTATAGCTTTCAAGTTGAGTGACTTTGGTTTTAAGGGTTGAATTTTCATGTTTAACTTTTGTTAGTTCATTTTCAATTCCCTTAAAATTGTTTAGCTCTTCATAGGCAAGTTTTAACTTAGATTTAAGCTCATTAACAACATTAGATCCAAGTTCTAAAGTTTTTACATTACTTTGTGCATTAGACAAGTTTTCATTTGAAATTGTCAACTTGGATTTTAAATAGTTAATGTTTTCATCTTGTCTTTTAATTGTATCTCTTAGGTTTAAATTTTCATTTTTAAGCTCATCACAATTTATCTTAATCTCATTTAATTCATCTTGAGTATTAGATAAATTTTCCTTAGAGATAGTCAATTTGGATTCAAGATTGTTAAAGTCTTTGTCTTGCCTTTTTATTTGATCTCTTAGATTTAAATTTTCCTTATTGACATTTTCATAATCCATCTTTAAATCTCCTAGTTCATCTTGAATGTTAGATAGATTATTTAAAGAGATCATGAACTTAGATTCTACACAATTTATAAATTCATCTTTTTCTCTAAGCTCATCTTTTGAAGAGACTAACTCTTTGTTTAGTTTCATAGATTCTTCTCTTAAACTTCTATTTCTCTTATCAAGCTTTGAAGATAATGTATATAATTCATTATAGGCTTGTTGAAGATCATCTTCATCATAATCATTTTCTTCCTCTTTATTTAATTCACATTGAGATTCTTTTAATTGAATGTTTGAATCTCCAATAGATGGAAGACTGAGAGGTCTAGGAGAATCTACAAAATCTAGCATAGTGGAGTCCATTCTAATGATTTTCATGCAAAGGACAACTCTAGGGTTTTAACTCTAGGTTTTTACACCTAATCAAGAGTTCCAAACACTTGATCCTATAAGATAGAGCACAAGGCTCTGATACCAATTGAAAGTCCTCTATAGATCCTAACCCTAGAGGGGGGGGTGAATAGGGTGAGCTACAACTATGACCAATTTAAAGCAATTTTAATTTCTTAAACAAAACTAGTCATATGTGATGATTAACAATCAAAATGCGGAAGCTAAACAAAATCAATCACCACAAAGCATGCACCACAACACCAATGTTTATAGTGGTTCGGCCTCAATGCCTACATCCACTACCGGCTTGTGAATCCAATCACCCCACCGGATTTCCACTATTTATGCTTTTAACTAGGCTAAGCAATAACCCTTACAATGTGCTTTTAGAGGCTAAGCAATAACCTTTCAATATGCTTTTCTTAGGCTAAGCAATAACCTTACAATATGCTTTTCTTAGGCTAAGCAATAACCTTACAATATGCTTTTCAAAGGCTAAGCAATAACCTTACACAATGTAGATTTCTCTAAGAAGGTGTCTTTCCAAAAGATCACTCTAAGAGATACAAATTAAAGCTCAAAGAAATTGCCTCTTAAATAGGCGGATATGAAAGTGTAATACAAACTCACACAAACACTCTATGTATGCAAAAGTGTATGCTCATGATGTGTGTGTGTGATGACTTCAATCAATTTTAAAATGAAGGCTCATTCATATGTATGCTCAAAGCATTTCAAAGTTTAAGACATATAAAAGATTTGAATGAAGTCTAATGCAAATCACATGTATGTTAAATAACTTGTTTATGATATGAAAATCAAAAATCACAAGTTGTATGAAAATGACTAACTTAGAACATGTGATGCATGTGCAATGTTGTTTTCAAAAACAAATCAATTTAACTAAAGTTTAAATGTATGAAAACAACAAAGGAAGTTTCAACCAAGACAAAGAATCATGCATTAAAGGAAATCAAAGATTTTAGGCTAAGCATGATTAAGAAAGTTTTAAAAACAACTTGGATTGAAACCTAATGTGAAGAATCCAATCTTAATTAGACCAAAGATTAGAAGAAGAAAGGATTCTACACATCATAGTTATCATGTACAAAACCATTTACCAATAGCTTAAGCAAAACATGAAAACTATGATTAACAAAAGGTAGAGCTTACTTGGTTGTTTAACTCATTGATCCAAGCTTTAGCTCTCCTAATGACCTTCTAGCCTTTCCAACTTCTTCCCCTTTGTTTTGCTCCAAAATGCTCTCAAAGGCTCATTTTTTCAACTCTTTGAGAAGTTGGAAATGAATGGACTTTATAGGCAAAAAACAGTCCACGGGCTAGTTGTCTCGGTCGACCTAGAAGGGCTCGGTCGACCGGGACAACACAACGGTCATATTTCTGACCGTTGGGAAATTTCTGCACAGAAACTTCCCAGGGCCCTGCAGTGTCCTCGGTCGACCGAGACACAGGGCTCGGTCGACCGGCGACACTGCCGGGCGAGTCCCTGGGCCAAAAATCCACTTTTTTTCATTTTCAAAGTTTTTCTTTGGGGGATCTTTTTGGCCACTAAATCAAGTTTAAATACATGATTTAAGGTATTCTAAGATGATTAAAACATGAGATACCTAAAGCCTAAGAAGATTCAAAGGTTTAAGACCTTAGGCAAGCTTGATTAGTAAAAACTCTTTTCAAAAGATATTGCATACAAAACTGATTCCAAAGGTGCTGAAAGTATGCAAACCTGAAACCTAAATACCTAACATGATTTTCCAAAAGTAGTGCACATGGAATTAGGTTTTCAAAAAGAGTTTGGGATTCAAAACCAATGCATCCAAGTTTAAAACCAAAACATGCATAAAACAAAAGCTTTTCCAAATCTTAAAAGCTATGCATGTATAAAACTAGATTTCAAGATATTTTAAATCAATGCATGTGTGTGAATTCAAATGAAGCCAATATGCAAATGCATCCATCAAATTGCAAAAACAAAAGACCTAACATCAACAACTTTGTGAAGCCGGCAATTTGGAAAGTGGGCAACTCAGAACAAGAAATCATGGCAGTAGTGTCCTCTGCAATATAAAAACCCATGCATTTCTCCCTTCTTGCAAACCTCTAAAGCGTTTTGGAGGTTTGCATGACGGGAGGAATGCATGGACCTTTTACAGTGCAGAGGACACTACCGCCATGATTTCCTATCATGAGTTGCCCACTTTCCGGACTGTTGGCTTTACGAAATGGTTCATAGAGAGCTTTTCGGTGTACCTGATTCTTTCCAAGAAGGAGCTCGATGTCTGGCAATCTTCTGAGAAGGGTCTTGGCAGATTAGATGGAGTCTGATGAGAGGACGTTTTGGTTTTCCTTTCTAGAGAGAAGCACAAGATACGCTTTCTCGGTGAACATGACATCATTAGATCAGGAGCTGTACAAGAGATACCAAGTGAGATCTTGAAACAACTAGAGGAGGAGGCCGAGATCGACGCTTGGAAGCAAGCGGAATGAATGAAGGCTTCCATGGAGTCCAGTGGGAAGAGCAGACCATCCGGTGAATAGTCAACCGAAGGTCCTGACTTTGACGATGGGGCAGGTACTTCAAGCAAACCGACCCATAGAAGCAAGAGGAAGAGAGGGCATCACCGTAATAAGAGACAGCACGAAGACTCTCCTGATCTAGAAGTCCCTCTCACCATGGCTGAAGAGATGTCAGGGGACGCTATGAGCCTCTGGAAAAGAGAAGCCGAGAGGAAGCAACCATTGGTGAAGGTATGATTCTTCCTCTTTCTCTTTCTGTTTCTTTCATTGAGATTCTCATTTTTTTTCTTTGCCTTCTCTCCCTTTTCAGTGGGAGATGATGATTTGGTGATGCTTGAGGTTCCGGCGGATGAGGACGTGACGGATCCGATTGTGGCATCTGAAGAAGAACCGAGGGACTCTGGAGTGATTCTAGAATCTTCACCTGGTATGACTTCTTTGTGTTTTGTTTTTTGTATGTGCCGTCATTTGCTAACATATTGCTTGTTTTTTTGTCAGCTGACTTGCCACAAGATTTCGACAACTTCGAGCCATCCATGGATGTGACCTTTGATGATGCTTCAGATGAACTCATGGAGGCAAAAAGTATTCCGCCGGTCGTCAAAAATGGTATTTGTAGCAATAACTCTGATGATAATGATTTTTCAATAGGATCATATTCATACCCCCTTTTTTGTTTTGCTGGCTGGTTGTGAGGTAACAAGAGAAGTTCCCCCATCTTTCTCAGGGCCAGAGCAGTGGATACCTGCAGTTTATCCAGAAGTAGAGACTTCTTCTTCCAGTTTCAATGCGGCAAGGGTGAAACCTTTTGAGGAGATTCCTTCACTAGTGTCTCATATTAGAAAGAGTCTGACGATTACTCTTCCAATAGCACATGACATGGGCAGTCGACCGATGGAGAGGGGCGAGCCTTCATCCGGGCCGTCTCTTCAGCATGCGACGAAAGTGTTGAAGAGCGTCTTGAGCTCATGGGTCGAAACTTTTTCTTCTGGCCATTTGGAAGCTGGCTTCGGCATGATCAAGCATGTGCAGGACATTCTTGCTGATAGCAAAGAGGTTGATTTGGACATTGCAAGTACAAAGGCTTTTGTTGATTAAGTCATTACTTTGGGCAACAAGTGGAATGGGACCAAGAGCTTCCCAAATGGTGACTTTTTCAATGAGTTGTTTTTGAAGCCTTCTGGTGAGGTCAAGTTTGAATTGAACGAGATCTCACGGACTCGGAAGCAAATCGTTCGGGAGAGGAATGTCACCGAGTTGGCGATATTGAGCTAACACAAGACCTGAGCCATCTTAATAGGGAGGTCATAGAGGCCAGGTAGCGTCTCTAACTATTGGAGGAGCAAGTTGCTGCCAAATGGACTGCCATTGTGGAAGCTCGTGCTAGAGAGGGGACTCTGATTTGCAAGTTGAGGAGACTGATAGAAATCTCCGGAGGAAGACTCAAGAATACGAGCAATGACATATTCTCTAGGAAGAACTTCCGCATGCTGATGATGGGTCGCGGTGTTATGCTGCATTTTATGGAAAATTTTTGAAGAAGCGTGGCTTGGAAACTTTGGAGGCTAAGGCCAAGAGTTTGCTTGAGGAGTTGAATCTTTGCTTGAATACCATGTTGGACTGAGCTCCTGATTTTTTTATTTTTTTGTAACAAACTCTTTTCTTCTTTTCTTTAGTACCTCTATAAGACCCCGACCCGAGTGAACCCGATTAGTACTAATTAAGTTGCGTGTTAGTGCTAAGCTTGATTAGTGATTTGGCTAAGTTGGGTTTGGAATAGCTTTTGGGGTAGTTTTGTGGATTTTGATTGCTTTGTGATAGTTGGGCCCTTTGGGGGTCCCTTTTCATGACTTTGCATGTGCTCGAGGATTTATCGGAGATTTTGCATTCATGGTTTTAATCTCGTTTTATTGGTATTGTTAATCTCTACAACTTTCATGTTGGTCCCGTTCCCGTTTGAGATCCCGAAACCCGATTTCATAGCCTTGAGGGCAAAACAGTCATTGCACACAAAATCTGTACCCAAAACATGATATTCCCGAAACCCGCAAAACATATACTTTTTGGAAACTAGATATCTCGACGATCATTTCTTTCTTCTTTGTCGAATTCATTAGAAGCCCCGAAAGACAAGATCTCAGCCCTTGAATGTCTTTAGTAGTGGGACCCATTCCCATTTGCCATATAAGGAGAACCCATCTTCCCATTCCCTTTTGCCAGCACAAAAAGAACCTAGGGTTTTCTTTTGGCAACTTTTCTTCTTCCTCTTGCTCTCTCCACCTCCAATCCACACCAAGCTTGCATCAATCAAGAAATGGGAGTTATCATTCTCCTCCCCACCTTGCAAGCTTCCTTTTGATACCATTTGTAGAAGAATCCACCAACATTAAGATCTTCATTGAGCTAAACCTTGCCATTTGTAGAACCTACAACTAAGTAATCCTTCCCTTCTTCTAGATGTGTATTCTTCTAGCCTTAGAGAAGCTTCATTTCCATTATTGTAAAGTTTCCCTTTCTATTTCATTGTTTGACTCTTTTAGGGTTTGTTTTTGGGGATTTTTGTCATAGCTTGGATCTTTGGCTTGGAAGAGTATTAAAGCTTGTTTTCATTGACTAGAGACCAAGGCAAGTGGATTACTTGATTTTTATGAGCTTTCAATGGTTTCCATGATGAATGTGGTTGACTTGGCATTTCACTCATATTTATTGGCTTGCATTTACTTTTGAAATAAATGCTTGATTTAACCTTCGCTAAGTCATTTAATGTTTTGTAAACATATGGGTTTGGTATTTATTGTCTTTTTGGATGTATCCTAAATGGATGGTTGTGAAATGGTTTCCTTCTTCTTCCTTGAATTGGATTTGATGTTGGAGAATGAGGTGATGGATGAACCTATATTGGAGTTTTGGGAGAAGTATAAATAGATGCATTGAAGGAGCTCCTAGCTCAGTTTTATTGCAGGGACCAAGTTGAAGTGGGGAGAACGGTTTTGAGGAGGAGAAAGGGCTTAGATTTGAACACAGTGGGTGATTTCCGCACCTGGCGGTCAGCCTGCTGTCACTCGGCGGCCGCAGGCTAACCGCTAGCTAGCCGAAATGTCACGGTTGCTTTTCCAAAGAGCACACTTCTCCACCTGAAAACTCAGTCAGCCCCACGGTTAGCCAGCGGCTAACCGCTGAACCCATCGGCGGCTAACCGCCAGCTAACCGCACCTTGGCGGTTAGCTTTCCAGTAAGCTGCATTTTTTGCATCCCAGCCGCGGTCAGCCAGCGGCTAGCCGCCCATCCCAGCGGCGGCTAACCGCCAGGTGACCGAAATTTCCCAGGTTTCGGAGAGCTCCTCAATCGAGCGAACTCTCTAGTTCGCTCGAGCGCTGAGCTTTGTCGGTCGAAGGAGATTCACTAGGCATTGCATGAGGCCATCCGATAAAGAAACCATATCACAAGGATGTCATTCGAAGTTTTGAAAATTCAAAGTGTATAAGGAGCCCGGAATGTCCCCAAACTCAAGAGTACCAAATTATTATTAGATTGACATACGGGATCCCTATTCACTTCAAATAAAACTTGAACCGATGCTTTACCCAAAATTTCGATTGTTTATGGTACTTTATCGATCCCGAGATTTATACTACATGCCTTGTTTTCCCGAAAGTATTGAATTACACTTGAAATAGTTACTTGTCTTGAAGTGCATTGCGCCACATGAAATGACAGTGTGCCCTTGAGCACTCCCGTCTTTCCCGTTTACTTATTGTACTTGATTTACTTGCATATGTCTCGATTTGTTATTTGACCTATTAGTCGGCACCACTAAGCTTGGATAACCCTGTTGGTCTGATCCACCGAGTTGGAGATCCCCCTCTTGTCCCGCCAGCTGCAGTTTGGATCCCGCTACCCGGTTATTACCGTGGTCTTGTCCCGATGCCGCAGACTGCTACTGTGGTCCCCGATGCCCGGCTCGCTACCGTGGTCATGTATAGTATTGTATATGTATATGTATTTATATGAGATCCACTGTCTCTCCTCACCTAGAGTGACTGAGATCAGTGCCTAGTATTGCTCTATCACCTTAGTGATAGAGGACTTAGCTTCGTGTGGTTGCCATCTTGATTGTGTCCCGTTTCCTCGATCACCTTACATGTTTTACATTGCATACGTGTATTTGGAATAAATGCTTTATCTTGTTTAGAGAAATTGTTATTTAAACAAGTTTACATGTTTTGATGGTAAATTCATTTATTTTCATATTGTTATTGTGTTTTCCTCCATTTGCCAAACTGTCGTGTTTGACCTACTCTTTGGTACTCAGGTCCCGTTGTTGGTTACCCCGAGGAGGAGCACGAGGAGGCGGTCGTAGAACCGTAACAGTTAGTTGAGTGGCGTGCTGATGACGTCATGTAGACGTTTGTTGGCTATGAGAGACTTAACATTTTGGGAGAACTATTTAACCTTTCTTTGGATTGGTATTTTGTTATATTGGCCTTGTGGGCCTCTATTTTTGGGGAAATGTAATTAAATGTTATTTGTATAAACTTTAACCTACTTTGGGTAACATGGTAATGTTCATTGCTCATTCTGATACAGTACTTTAGACTTGTGTTATTGTCTTGATGACCAAGGATGGTTTGACTATTTGATTTGCTACACGCTTCCGCACTTAATAGAAATGTTCATTTATGGTTGTGATATCCTCACCGCGGACACCTATGGGAAATTAAATAAACGTATGTTATTATTAAACAGATGTTGTAGTTATCTATTCACCATCATTTCAGATGTATAAATGTCCCGATCCCGGATCCGTCGTTCGGATCCCCGGTCCGGGGTCGCGACAGACTGGTATCAGAGCGAGACGTGTTTCAAGCAATTAAAAGAAACTAGAAATCCTAAGGACGTGGCGAGGATTCGTTAGATCTTTCGTTAGCTAGTATCGTGTGAGCAATGTATGACCCATTATGTTATTATGTGCTAACAATTTGTTTTGCAGCATCATGCCTCCCCGTAAGAGAACAGTGAATGAAATTCCTTCTGGAAGTAACAGTGATCACACCGGGCCGGTAGAAGAGGACATAGTTGAAAACAACCCACCCAATCAGTTCCAGGAAATGATGCAAGCAATGCTTGACCAGCAGCGTCAAGCCAATGCGAACCAAGCTAGATTGCAAGAACAGATGCTCAAGAGGGAAGAAAACCATGCAAGGGAAATGGCAGAGATGCAAAGGCAATTACTTGAGGTTCTACAGAAAAGACCAGAGCCAGTTCAACCTCAACCAGCTATCGTCATAAACCAAAGGCAACATGATCCTAATGCATTGTTTGAGCGATTCAGGAAGAGAGCTCCGAAGGAATTTCTGGGAATAGAAGACCCATTGGCTGCAGATGACTGGTTGGAACACACGGAGAACATCTTTGAGATTTTCCAGTGTACAGGGGGAGATAGAGTGAAGCTAGCATCATCCCTCTTTGTTGGTTTAGCGGACAGATGGTGGAAAACGGTTAGGGAAGAATATAGAACCATTGCTGATGCCGAGGTTTGGGCAAACTTCAAGAAGCAATTCCATGACAAATATGTACCTACTCATATCAAGAAGTAAAAGGCCATAGAATTTCAACAGCTTGTCCAAGGGAGTATGATGGTCCTCGAATACCTCACTAAGTTCGAGAGATTGTCTAGATACGCTCCGGAGTTGGTGGATACGGTGGAGAAGAAAATTGCCAAATTCTTTGAGGGGCTTAGTCCCTTCATTGAGAGAGATGCCACCGGGGTAGTACCACCTGCAACTTTTGATGAGGCAGTCAAGAGGGCCTACAAGTTTGAGAACTTTCACAACAAGATTCTCAGAGTCCAAGGCAAGGGACAGGCTCAGTAGCAGAACCATCAGCAAAGGAACCATCAGAACAAGAGAAAGAGGATAGAACAGAATGCTCAGGGTCCATTGGTTTGTACCCATTGTGGGAAGAACCAAGAGAGTGCACAGTGTCGTACACTCACAGGAGCATGTTTCAGATGTGGCTCCATGGCTCATCAGATGAGAGACTGTCCAAGACAGAATAGGCAGAATCAGCAGCAGTAGCAAGGGGCACAGCGACCACCAGCACCACAGAATGCAATTGTTGTTCAGAATCAGGCAAGGCCCCTATAGCAACAAGCACCACCACAGCAGCAGCATAGACCACAGCAACAACAACAACAGGCTCGTCAGCAGGGACACAACCCAAATCAGCGTGCACCGCAGTAGCATAGGAATGTACCCCAAGGCAGGCCACAACAAGCACAAAATAGGCCCCAACAGCGAGGCCAAATCTACGGAGTCAACAGAGTGGATGCAGAGGCAGCGGGAAATGTAGTGGAAGGTACACTTCTTGTTTGTGGGATAAAAGCTAAGATTTTATTTGACCCTGGTTCTACCCATTCATTCTTATCCCATGAATTTTCTAAGTTGATTGATATGCATGCTAGAGAACTTGAGTTTATTTTGACTGTGGCAACCCCAGTAGGCAAACAAATTATTTGTAGTACATACTACCCTAGTTGCACAGTCCAAATAGGAGAAGTGGCTTTAAACGCAGATCTCATTCTATTTGAGATGTTCGATTTTGATGTCATCCTAGGGATGGATTGGCTGGCAGGATACCATGCCACAATGGATTGTTTCCATAAGACCCTGACTTTCAAGTTAGATGAGACACTAGCAGGGGTGTTGTTTCAGGGAGAGAGGAGGAGTCCTCTTGCAGGGTTTGTCTCAGCATTGAAGGCTGATAGACTTTTGAGAAGTGGTTGTGAAGCTTATTTGGCGTTTATCACGGAGGATAAACGGTCCCAAGGGGTGGAGGAGATCCCAATTGTTTGGGAATTCCCGGATGCTTTTTCGGAGGAGATTCCAGGTTTACCACCCATCAGAGAGATTGATTTCACCATTGAGTTATTACCAGGACCCGCTCCGATATCTATTGCACCATATAGAATGGCTCCAGCAGAGTTGGGAGAGTTGAAGACTCAGTTGCAAGAATTGTTAGATAAAGGTTTTGTGAGACCGAGTGTTTCACCGTGGGGAGCTCCAGTTTTGTTTGTCAAGAAGAAGGATGGTTCGATGAGAATGTGTATAGATTACAGAAGATTGAATCAAATGACCATCAAGAACAAATACCCATTACCAAGAATAGATGAATTGTTTGATCAGTTACAAGGTGCATCATACTTTTCGAAGATTGATTTGAGATCCGGTTACCATCAGCTGAGAGTTAGAGAATCAGATGTGTTGAAAACAGCTTTCCGGACAAGGTATGGCCACTATGAGTTTCTAGTGATGCCATTTGGGTTGACTAATGCACCGGCAGTGTTCATGGCGTTGATGAACAAGATATTTGCAGAGTATTTGGATCAGTTTGTTGTAGTGTTCATAGATGACATTTTGGTGTTTTCCAAGACCAAGGAAGAGCACTTGAGGATAGCACTGCAACTTTTGAGAGAGAATCAGCTGTATGCGAAGCTCAACAAGTGTGAATTTTGGTTGGAGCAAGTAGCATTTTTGGGACATATCATCTCCAAAAAAGGATTATCAGTGGATCCATCCAAGATCGAAGCAGTTATGAGTTGGGAAAGACCGAAGAATGCATCAGAGATCAGAAGTTTTCTGGGTTTAGCAGGTTATTACAGGAGGTTTGTGCAGGGATTTTCGTCGATTGCGTCACCTTTGACGAAGTTGACAAGGAAGAATATGCCATATGTGTGGACAGATCAGTGTGAAGATAGTTTTCAAGAGCTAAAGAAGAGATTGACTACAACACCAGTCCTTACTTTACCATCCGGGAGCGGCGGTTTTACCATTTTTACCGATGCTTCGAATGTTGGACTTGGTTGTGTGTTGATGCAAGAAGGAAAAGTGATTGCATATGGATCCCGGCAGTTGAAAGATCACGAGAAGAACTATACCACCCATGATCTTGAGTTAGCAGCGGTCGTCTTTGCGTTGAAAATGTGGAGACATTACCTCTATGGAGAGAAGTTCGAAGTCCACTCTGATCACCGCAGCTTACAGTACTTGTTTTCGCAGAAAGAATTGAACATAAGGCAGAGAAGATGGATGGAATATATCAAGGACTATGATTTTCCAATCAAGTACCACCCAGGGAAAGCTAAAGTAGTTGCCAATGCCTTGAGCAGAAAATCAGTAGGCATGGCAAATCTAAGTGGCACTTGTATCTTTGAGCAATTTGAAGAGTTGAGTATAGACCTACAACCACTGAGGAAGGGTGTTTTGTTAGCTAACATGGCAGTGTCAGAACCTTCTTTCATTCAGAAGATCAAGGATAGTCAGTTGCAAGATCCAGAGTTGGCCAAGACTTCAGAACATGTAGCAGAACGTCCCGACTTCCGAGTTGTTGATGGAGTTTTGTACTACCGTGACCATCTGTGTGTACCTAACATCGAAGACTTGAGGAATGACATCATGGCTGAGGCTCATAGCACGAAGTACTCTATGCATCCAGGCAGCACGAAGATGTATCAGAATTTGAAGGGCAGATTTTGATGGAACAACATGAAGAGAGAGATTGCAGCGTTTGTCTCCCTTTGTATGACCTGTCAGTTGATTAAAGCAGAGCATCAGAGACCTCCAGGATTGTTACAGCCATTAGAGATCCCGAAATGAAAGTGGGAGCACATTACCATGGACTTTATTTCGGGATTACCGAGGACTAGCAGGGGCAACGATGCGATATGGGTCATTGTGGACCGACTCACCAAGTCAGCGCATTTCCTTGCTATGAAGACTGGGAAGAAGATGCACATGCTACCTTTGGCAGAGTTGTTTGTCAGCGAGATCGTCAGTCGACATGGGCAGCCAGTTTCTATCACTTCCGACAGAGATAACAGATTCGTCTCGAGGTTCTGGAAGACATTGCATGA
The DNA here is from genome assembly GCA_038049695.1 of Cinnamomum chago. Classification (NCBI taxonomy): domain Eukaryota; kingdom Viridiplantae; phylum Streptophyta; class Magnoliopsida; order Laurales; family Lauraceae; genus Cinnamomum; species Cinnamomum chago. The sequence continues at coordinate 53,613,849 of CP142453.1, read as the reverse complement.
GTCTATGGGCACGAGACTACAGTTTAGCACAGCGTATCACCCGCAGACAGATGGCCTATCAGAGAGGACGATTCAGATTCTTGAGGATATGCTCCGTGCTTGTGTGTTAGACTTCAAGACTCAGTGGGATGAGACTCTACCGCTGTGTGAGTTCGCTTACAACAACAGTTACCACTCGAGCATTGGAATGGCTCCTTTTGAGGCCTTGTATGGCAGAAGGTGTAGGACACCTGTTTGTTGGGAAGAAGTTGGTACTCGCAGTTTCCAAGGACCGACTATTGTTAGTGAGACCAGCGACAAGATCAAGTTGATTCAAGAGCGTCTGAAAGTGTCCCGGAGTAGACAGAAGAGCTATGCAGACTCCCATCGCAGAGATCTACAGTTCAAAGAAGGAGATAAGGTTTTCCTGAAAGTGTCACCTACGAGAGGAACATTGAGATTTGGGCAGAAGGGCAAGCTATCACGGAGATACATTGGACCATATGACATTGTGAGCAAGATCGGTGACATGGCTTATAGACTAGCCTTACCACCCGAGCTATCCGGCGTACACAACTTCTTCCATGTGTCTATGTTGAAGAAGTATGTTCCCGATCCTTCACATGTACTCCGGCACGAGCCATTAGAGATCGGAGAGGATGCTACCTATGTTGAGAAGCCAGTTGAGATCATTGATACAAAAGAACAAGAGTTGAGGACTCGAACTATTCAGTGGGTGAAGGTACTGTGGGAGAACCATGGACCGGAAGAGGCGACGTGGGAATTACGAGATCAAGTTCAGAAGAAATATCCACATCTTTTACCAGAGGTGAGTCTCATATTTCATTTGGAGGACTAAATGCTCTAAGGGGTGGAGGATGTAAGACCCCGACCCGAGTGAACCTGATTAGTACTAATTAAGTTACGTGCTAGTGCTAAGCTTGATTAGAGATTTGGCTAAGTTGGGTTTGGAAAAGCTTTTGGGGTAGTTTTGTGGATTTTGATTGCTTTGTGATAGTGGGGCCCTTTGGGGGTCCCTTTTCATGACTTTGCATGTGCTCGAGGATTTATCGGAGATTTTGCATTCATGGTTTTAATCCCGTTTTATTGGTATTGTTAATCTCTACAACTTTCATGTTGGTCCCGTTCCCGTTTGAGATCCCGAAACCTAATTTCATAGCCTTAAGGGCAAAGCAGTCATTGCACACAAAATCTGTACCCAAAACTTGATATTCCCGAAACCCGCAAAACATATAGTTTTTGGAAACTAGATATTTCGACGATCATTTCTTTCTTCTTCGTCGAATTCATTAGAAGCCCCGAAAGACAAGATTTCAGCCCTTGAATGTCTTTAGTAGTGGGACCCATTCCCATTTGCTATATAAGGAGAACCCATCTTCCCATTCCCTTTTTCCAACACAAAAAGAACCTAGGGTTTGGTTTTGGCAACTTTTCTTCTTCCTCTTGTTCTCTCCACCTCCAATCCACACCAAGCTTGCATCAATCAAGAAATAGGAGTTATCATTCTCCTCCCCACCTTGCAAGCTTCTTTTTGATACCATTTGTAGAAGAATCCACCAACTTTAAGATCTCCATTGAGCTAAACCTTGCCATTTGTAGAACCTACAACTAAGTAATCCTTCCCTTCTTCTAGATGTGTATTCTTCTAGCCTTAGAGAAGCTTCATTTCCATTATTGTAAAGTTTCCCTTTCCATTTCAATGTTTGACTCTTTTAGGGTTTGTTTTTGGGGATTTTTGTCATAGCTTTGATCTTTGGCGTGGAAGAGTATTAAAGCTTGTTTTCATTGACTAGAGACCAAGGCAAGTGGATTACTTGATTTTTATGAGCTTTCAATGGATTCCATGATGAATGTGGTTGACTTGTCATTTCACTCATATTTATTGGCTTGCATTTACTTTTGAAATAAATGCTTGATTTAACCTTGGCTAAGTCATTTAATGTTTTGTAAACATATGGGTTTGGTATTTATTGTCTTTTTGGATGTATCCTAAATGGATGGTTGTGAAATGGTTTCCTTCTTCTTCCTTGAATTGGATTTGATGTTGGAGAATGAGGTGATGGATGAACCTATATTGGAGTTTTGGGAGAAGTATAAATAGATGCATTGAAGGAGCTCCTAGCTCAGTTTTATTCCAGGGACCAAGTTGAAGTGGGGAGAACGGTTTTGAGGAGGAGAAAGGGCTTAGATTTGAACACAGTGGGTGATTTCCGCACCTGGCGGTCAGCCTGCTGTCACTCGGCGGCCGCAGGCTAACCGCTAGCTAGCCGAAATGTCACGGTTGCTTTTCCAGAGAGCATACTTCTCCACCTGAAAACTCAGTCAGCCCCACGGTTAGCCGGCGGCTAACCGCCAGCTAACCGCACCTTGGCGGTTAGCTTTCCAGTAAGCTGCATTTTTTGCATCCCAGCCGCGGTCAGCCAGCGGCTAGCCGCCCATCCCAGCGGCGGCTAACCGCCAGGTGACCGAAATTTCCCAGGTTTCGGAGAGCTCCTCAATCGAGCGAACTCTCTAGTTCGCTCGAGCGCTGAGCTTTGTCGGTCGAAGGAGATTCACTAGGCATTGCATGAGGCCATCCGATAAAGAAACCATATCACAAGGATGTCATTCGAAGTTTTGAAAATTCAAAGTGTATAAGGAGCCCGGAATGTCCCCAAACTCAAGAGTACCAAATTATTATTAGATTGACATACGGGATCCCTATTCACTTCAAATAAATCTTGAACCGATGCTTTACCCGAAATTTCGACTGTTTATGGTACTTTATCGATCCCGAGATTTATACTACATGCCTTGCTTTCCCGAAAGTATTGAATTACACTTGAAATAGTTACTTGTCTTGAAGTGCATTGCGCCACATGAAATGACAGTGTGCCCTTGAGCACTCCCGTCTTTCCCGTTTACTTATTGTACTTGATTTACTTGCATATGTCTCGATTTGTTATTTGACCTATTAGTCGGCACCACTAAGCTTGGATAACCCTGTTGGTCTGATCCACCGAGTTGGAGATCCCCCTCTTGTCCCGCCAGCTGCAGTTTGGATCCCGCTACCCGGTTATTACCGTGGTCTTGTCCCGATGCCGCAGATTGCTACTGTGGTCCCCGATGCCCGGCTCGCTAACGTGGTCATGTATATTATTGTATATGTATATGTATTTATATGAGATCCACTGTCTCTCCTCACCTAGAGTGACTGAGATCAATGCCTAGTATTGCTCTATCACCTTAGTGATAGAGGACTTAGCTTCGTGTGGTTGCCATCTTGATTGTGTCCCGTTTCCTTGGTCACCTTACATGTTTTACATTGCATATGTGTATTTGGAATAAATGTTTTATCTTGTTTAGAGAAATTGTTATTTAAACAGGTTTACATGTTTTGAAGGTAAATTCATTTATTTTCATATTGTTATTGTGTTTTCCTCCATTTGCCAAACCGTCGTGTTTGACCTACTCTTTGGTACTCAGGTCCCGTTGTTGGTTACCGCGAGGAGGAGCACGAGGAGGCGGTCGTAGAACAGTAACAGTTAGTTGAGTGGCGTGCTGATGACGTCATGTAGACGTTTGGTGGCTATGAGAGACTTAACATTTTGGGAGAACTATTTAACCGTTCTTTGGATTGGTATTTTGTTATATTGGCCTTGTGGGCCTCTATTTTTGGGGAAATGTAATTAAATGTTATTTGTATAAACTTTAACCTACTTTGGGTAACATGGTAATGTTCATTGCTCATTCTGATACAGTACTTTAGACTTGTGTTATTGTCTTGATGACCAAGGATGGTTTGACTATTTGATTTGCTACACGCTTCCGCACTTAATAGAAATGTTCATTTATGGTTGTGATATCCTCACCGCGGACACCTGTGGGAAATTAAATAAACGTATGTTATTATTAAACAGATGTTGTGGTTATCTATTCACCATCATTTCAGATGTATAAATGTCCCGATCCCGGATCCGTCCTTTGGATCCCCGGTCCGGGGTCGCGACAACCTCAATGCAAAAACATTTTTGGTACTCTATATACCTTTTACTTAAATTCTTTTTGATGAAAATAACCAAAAGTTGGACGATAATGTTTGTTTGAAAATTTGACCAAAAGGTTGTCATTTTGTGAAAACCTTTTGTCAAATTATTGTTTTGGCATGAAAGCCAGATTTTGTGGAAAAGGCCTGGTTTCTTGATCGCTTGAAAGCCGAATTTTGAGATGGCATTAAAGCCAAATCTTGAGATGGCATTAAAGCCGAATTTTGGGGTGGCATGAAAGCCGAATTTAAAGATGGCATGAAAGCCGAAATTTGTGATGGCATTAAAACCGAATTTTGGGATGGCATGAAAGTCGAATTTTGAGATGGCATGAAAGCCGAAATTTTGTGGCGTAAAGTCCGAATTTGGATTTATGGCATGAGAGCCAAAATTTGGGAGGCCATGGAAGCCGATTTTGTTTGTTGCATGGAAGCCGAAATTTGTTTTTGGCATGGAAGCCATCTTTTTGTTTTTGGCATGGAAGCAAAAATTTCTTTATGGCATGGGAGCCGAAATTTGTTTTTGGCATGGGAGCCGAAATTTGTTTGTGGCATAAGAGCCGAAATTTGTTTTTGGCATAGAAGCCAGTTTTTTTTTTTTTGGCATGGAAGCCGAAATTTGTTTGTGGCATGGGAGCCGAAATTTGTTTCTTGGCGTGAAAGCCAGATTTTTTGAAAACCAAGTTTTTTTTTGTTGGCGTGAAAGCCAAATTTTAGATTTTTGGCGTAAAAGCTGGGTTTTTTATTTTTTGGCGTAAAAGTCGAGATTTTTGTTTTTTGCTTAATAGCCAGGTTTTGTTTTTGGCGTGAAAGACGATTTTTGTTTTTGGCGTAAAAGCCAGGTTTTGGTTTTCAAAAAAACAAGTATCAACTAAAAGTCGCCTCCCAACTAAATGGTCTTGCAAGTATCGATGGAATGTCGCATCCTCGCGAATTTGGGTGTAGGTATTGACTAAGTGTCGCTTCCTTGCTGGATGGTTTTACAAGTATAGATGGAATGTCGTATCCTTGCTCATCCAATTTGCGAGGATCGATGGAATGTCACTTCCTCGCTTTCAAAAATATTACTTTGCGGGTACTGATTGAATGTCGTTTCCCCACGATTTTTGAAATTTTGAGGTGTTTTGGACCTCGGTTATTTTATTTGAGTTTTGGGTTGGTGGATATCAACTTGAAATGTTACGTCTCCATGGTTTTTGAAATTTTGCAAATATCGACGAGGTGTTGCTTTCTTGCGATTTTGAGGTTTTGGAAGTATCGAATGGGGGTTCGCCTCCTTTCGATTTTTGGGTTTTGCGAGTATCGACTAAGCGTCACTTCCTCGCTGGTTTTTTTTTCTCTTTTTTGAAATTTTTTTTTTAAAGACACGAGGGTCATAAATTTTGACCTAAAACCATTTTGGTGGTAAAAGGCAGGGTGGACTAGAGTGGATATCCCTGAATCCTAATTTTGTTTCAAACCATGAATTTTAGGTTCAAGGGTCGAAAATTTGGTCAAGTTAGGAAAAGGTTTCAAAACTTGGATTTTTGGATTTTTGTTTTGAACAATGAAACTATGAAAGTAAACATTGTTTTGAAATTTTTTCTAGAATTTCAACATAAGGATGAAAATTCCAAAAGGAGTGGGTTTGACGAGCAAGTACCTGGGAATAGGCTTTGACCATGCAAGCATTGCTCTGACCCGGTAGCGTAAGTCTTCAAGGGTAGTACCACTTCAAGAACTTGCCCTTGATGGGCATCATACATCTGTCGCCTTCCATGTTTAGAAGAGTGTATGCACCGTTGGAGAAGACTTTGTCGATGACGAAGGGTCCCTCCCATTTTTGTTTGAACTTGCCTTTGGGTTTGTGTGCGAAAACCATTGGCATTTTTACTGCAAGAACCATGTCTCCCTTTTTGTAGGCGCGTTGCCTGACCTTCTTGTCGATAGATCCTGCCATGCGTGCTTGGTAAAGGTCAATGCTTTGTAGAGCCTCGAGCCGTCTCTCATCGAGATTATCTAGCTCCTGGAGTCTCAATTTGACATTGCTTTCTTGCGTCATGTCATTCTGCAAGATACCCTTAAGGAAGGAATTTGTACTTCCAAAGGGACAACAGCTTCGCATCCATAGACCAATGAGCATGGTGTACTATGGGTTGGCACTTGAACGGTGGTTCGATAGGCCCACAAAGCTTCTGGTAGTTTGTCGCCCCAGTCTCTTTTGTGACAAGAGACCATTTTTTTGAGAATTTTACAGAGTGTCTTGTTAAAGGCTTCTGCTAATCCGTTTGCTACCGAATTATATAGAGTTAAAGGACAACTTTGGATTTTGTACTTGTCGCAGAACCTGTAGAATCTGTGATCCCGGAATTGCGGTCCGTTATCATTGATGAATCTTTTAGGCATGTCGAAGCGACAAATAATGTTGGTGCACAAGAACTGAAGGACTGATGAGGTCTTCATTTCACTGAGCGCAAATGCTTCTGACCACTTGGAGAACTAATCCGCAGCGGCGAAGATGAAGTGATGACCTTTGCTTGATATGGGAGAGATAGGACCTATGATGTCCATACCCCAGGCTCCAAAAGGCCATGAGATCGCTTTCGGATGTAGCCATTCTGGAGGCATGTGGGCATAATCTCCATGAACTTGACATTGTCGACAGCACTTAGCAAATTACATATCGTCAACTACCAAGGTAGGCCAATAATAACCTAACATTTTTATTTGATCGTAGAGCTTAGGACCAGCCTGATGGGCTCCACAAAGACCAGCATGAACCTCTTTGAGTGTTTCCTCGGCCTCTTGTTCTGACAAGCAACGCAGAAGTACTCCGTTGAAGGATTTTCTATAAAGTGTTTTTAAAGGAATATCCAAATGAAAGTTTGGAGCTTGTCTTTGAATGCTTACCCGCTTTGTTGGATCTTCAGGTAGGATTCCGAACATAGTGCAATCATTGAACTACTAATCCCTCCAATCACCGACCGGAGGTTTGAGGATGGATATCCGACTTCCAACCAGTTGGTGGCATTCAACGACTACTTGGTGTGTGTTCAGAGGAGGGAGAATCCTTCTTTGACAAACTATAATTTGCATGTTTTCCCCTTTTGGGATTGCCATAGACGCTGCAAGTCCAACCAGGGCATCTGCACGGATGTTTTCACCTCTGGGGATGTGGTTGATGTGACAGATGTCAAACTTTTGTCAAAGTGATTGCGCCTTTAAGTAGTAAGGCAACAAATCAGGTTTCCTGACTTCAAATTTCTGATTCATCTGGTTGACGATTAGTTGAGAGTCACGAAAAGCTTCCAGCACATGATGCCGGATTCGAGGGCGAGTTCCAATCCTACAATTAGTGCTCGGTATTCAGCTGCATTGTTTGAACATGGTTCTAGTAGCAAGAAAGTGTGTGGAATCATGTATTTGTCGGGGCTAACGAATTGGGGATGCCAACTCCCGAGATCAGCTCTGTCTTTTCATTTGTCCTAGTTGCACCGTCAAAGTACATGTCCCAGGAGCCATGTGATGAAGAAATCTCCAAAGTGTAGAGGTTCGTCTGGGAGATCATCCCTAAGTGGAGAATCTTTAGGCAATGGATGCTCTGCGAGAAAGTCTGCTAGAGCTTGACCTGTGATTACTTTTTGTGGTACATACCTAATATCAAATTGCGATAGAAGGATAGACCATTTTGCCTGTCGAGCATTGAGAGAACCTGCTTTTGTGACAAGGGCCTTTAAAAGATTGATCCTTGAAATCAGGTAGACTGTGTTGGACAGCGGGTAGTGACGTAGCTTTTGTACGACGAACATCACAGCAAGGCATTCTTTTTTAACTGGAGAGTAGCGATGCTCTGCACCTACTAACATGCGGCTGAGGTAATATAGAACAGCTTCTTTTCCTTCGTTGTTTTCTTGTGCTACTAGAGCGCCCAAAGAATAATCGAGAGCCCTTGTTTACAAGTTGAATGGTTTTCCAGTTATGGGGACAGCCAACACTGGAGGTTTGGTCAGGTATGTTTTGATGTCTTGAAATGCAACTTCACATTCAGCATCCCAAACAAAGTCCACACCTTTCTTCATCAAGTGAGAGAATGGACGGAACTTCCCTGACACATTGGAGATGAATAGTCGCATGTATGCCAATTGTCACATCCCCCGAACCCGATTAGAGAATAAACCGGATCCGGGGAGTGAAATTTTTGGCCAATTAAAATTTTTTTCCCTTTTTGGCCCAAGGATCGTAAGTCCGCTGTGAGGATAATGTATTTCAACCTCAAAACAAAAAAAAATAGCGGAATGCATACATTGATATCAACAATGGATAATAAATCTCAATTAAATTTAAAGTTGCAAGAAACAATTAAAGCTAAAAAGGAAGTTAATTTAATTACAATGGCCATCCCAGAAACTAAGGCCATTAAACAACATAGACTTAATGAAAGAAAAGTTCAACGAAGAATAACAATGAATTAAATAAAATCTAATGTTTGTCCCAAAGTGAGTCTCTCATGTGCCTGGTAATGATGACGCTACTCTACATCATCGACACTCCACTCCCGTGCCTCCTCTGCTGGTTGGAGATCCTCTGGGATCTCCTCACCGGCCTGCACCTCGTAGTAGTACTCACCTAAGGAGTCTGCCTACCAAGGAACTGAGTCAACGACATATTGAGCAATAGATAAGCAAGATATAATTAAAACATGACATGCACCAAATGTAAGAGTAATGACAAGTATAAGATCGTAGGAATACAAGGAACAATACTAGGCATGTAACACAAGTAAATAATCATCAAAATCATAAACAGGAATCCAAACAATACTAACAATTACCACTACCAATGTAATGCAATGCACAAGAGGGAGACTCCGTGGATGTCCAAGCCACCTCACGGGGTACCAGTAACAATCCTATCTGGACTACTAATACCAAAATCCGGCTCCAGGGGGATCCAAGATCCCGGTCCCGGGAATAGTAGCACGGTCCAAGCCGGCTCCCAACTATTCAACGCCATGGACGCCGTCCAAAGCCGACTGCCCACCCTGATGTCCGAGTAACCGGCCCATTAATAAACCCCAAACTGCAGCTGGCCATGATATGTAAATAATAATAATAATAATAAAGTGGTGTTGACACGCGGGGAAAACCAAGACAAGCAAGTCTGGCTAGCTCAGCAAACAAAGTATGTTCTTAGTGATTATCTTATTCAAAACAATACAGAATAGACCATCCACACGATAATCCCTTACATTCTAGCCAGTCATGTTTATCAATACACGATACATGGTTCCTAAGGTACACTCTAAGTTAGGTCCTTGTTCTAATTCTACAAGAGTTTATGTTTCATAATTAATTAGGTGTTTTATGCCAAGAGAGTGTACAAGGATACAAAATCGATGGATACGATTAACAAATTAAGGAGATATTACAGTCCAATCCTAGGCAAGTGTTGTCATCCCTGTACCGTATATGTTTTAACGGAGTGCGTGGGGAATTCGAATCAACGATGCTTATAAAGAAATTCCTTGGTGTACAATCATGTTAAGCATCGATTGATTCAATTCCGTACGCATTCGGTTAAACTATACACAATACACGAACACCTAGACAACCCATCGAAGCACACCAAGCCACGTGCTATAATTTCAAAACCCCATTAATGGTCACGTGAGGCTAGGTTCATGTTTTCCAATATCTAAGGCCCAAACCTAGGTTAACAAGTCTCATTTCCAATAAAATATAGGCTGAATCATTAGTCTGAGTAATCATCCCACTTTCTGATCTCCAATTATGATGAAACTAGAACCATTGGATTCTACGTCTTGATATCTTTCCGACGGTAAGTAGAACTCCAATTTCCGATGAACGGGTCAAAAGTTATGGGCGTTCCAAACAACCCTTTTTTAATTGCCCTACAGGTTCTAGGCGTCCGGATGCCCGAAACCTGGTGTTCGGACGCCCAGAATCAGTAAGGGCGCCAGAAGCCTCTGCCTTATGGCGTCCGAACGCCTTAAACCTGGCGTTCGGATGCCCAGAACCAGTAACAGCTCCCGAAGCCTCTGCCTTCTGGCGTCCAGACACCCGAACCCTGGCGTCTGGACACCTGGAGGCAGAAACCTCCCAGGAATCCCCTATTTTGCTGGTTTTCTGACCTCTTTCCTTCCAAACCATTCCCCACGAATTTCAAACATTTTCAAAGGTTGTAACCTGCACAAAACTGAGCCACCATGCTCTCCCAACCATCACATTCATCATTCTACACTCATTCTAACAATTTAAAAGATAAAAAGGGTTACCAATTACATCAATTAAGAAACTAAGATTAATAATTAAATTAAATAAACCCAAATTCCCCAAAAGAACCTAATCTAGCATATTAATCCCAAATTAATAATAGAATAGGCTTGGAATTAGGGAAACCTAACAAGAAAACACATCAAATCAATGGAAGACATACACACATACTTAATTATAAAATGCAGATCTACTTGCCTCAACCAAGAAGAAGATTGGAATTGGGGAAATCTGAGGAGAAGCCCTACTACTGCGGAAACCTCGATCTACCCCGACCAAACGCAATCTATCACACAAAGGAGAAGAAAAGAGAGGAAAAGATTAAGATCTAGCCTAAATCTAAACCAAAGAGAATTGATTGAAAAGATGAAAGACAAGAAAATCTTACCAAACTAATGTCAATGGAAAGAGGAGATCGCAAGGAAGAAGATGAGCGGCTCGGATCACGGAAGTGATCTCTCAGGGAAGGAGTTCCGGAGCCTTGGAAGAATGAGGAAGAAGAAGAGGTTGTGGTAGGTTATCGTTCGTTGCAGAGAAAGAAAAGAGATTAGGGTTAATCTCTTGTTTAAGAAGAAAGGGAGGGGGAAAAGACTAAGATGCCCTTAAGTGGGTACGGAGAAAAAATGATTTATTAGAAGGGTTTCTAGTCGTCGGATCACAACGAGCTAGAAGACAAAATTGGTCGGTGCGACGAAACCTTTCCAACGAACCCTAAATCACGGAGATACGAATTTTTTGGAAAAACACTCAATTTTTCCTAATTTGTAAACTACCCCCTACTAGGGTCAAACGAACTCAGAATCGTACGAAACTCCGCAGGCACTATTATAACGCTAAAAGAAACTCACTCAGCATCTAAACCCACTTAATTATCTAATAAAATAATAATTATAATAATATCAAAATAAATGGGTCAACGGGCCAGTTATTGGGCCCAACTGACCTAGTAAGGTCGCAGACCTTACATCTCTCTCCTCTAAAAAGAACATTTGGTCCCCCAAATGCCTAAACATACCTCATCTGGAAAAAGATAAGGATACACCTTCTGCATCTGGTCTTTGAACTCCCATGTGGCCTCCTCCGGAGTATGATGCTCCCACTGTACCTTAACCCACTGAATGGTCTTGGTACATAGCACTACCTCCTTGGTGTCAATGATCTGTGCTGGACGCTCCACATAGGTTGCATCTGCTTGAATCTGAAGGGGCTCGTGTTGCAACTCGTGAGTAGGATCTTGAACACATTTCCGAAGCATTGAGACATGGAAAACATCATGCAGACCGACTAACTCAGGCGGTAGCACAAAACGATAAGCCACGTCTCCAATTTTCTCTTAATCTCAAATGGTCCCATAAACCTCTTCGCAAGCTTCCCTTTCTGTCCAAATCTGACAACTCCTCTCATCAGTGACACCTTCAGAAACACCTTATCCCCCACTTAGAATTCTAGAGGTCTCCGCCTCTTGTCTGCATAGCTCTTCTGCCGATCACGTGACTGTTTCATCCTCATCTGAACAATTCTGACTTTCTCACTGGAGTCAGCAATCTCTGAGGGTCCATGGAAACTCCGAACTCCTACTTCCTCCCAACATGCTGGGGTCCTGCATCTCCGCCCGTATAATGCCTCAAATGGTGCCATACCAATACTTGAATGATAGTTGTTATTGTAGGTAAACTCACATAGAGGCAAGCTTTCATCCCAACTCTCCTTGAAATCCAAAACACATGCTCAGAGAAGATCTTCCAATGTTTGGATGGTACGCTTAGACTGTCCATCTGTTTGAGGGTGGTAAGCTGTGTTGAACTTCAACTGAGTACCCATAGATGATTGGAAAATAGACCAAAACTGAGAGACAAACATAGGGTCTCGATCGGATACTATAGACTTAGGCACTCCATGCAACTTGACTATATTGTCCCTATACAACACAGTCATCTTGTTCATAAACTGACCAGTCTTGAATGACAGAAAATGTGCTGACTTCGTCAATCTATCCACAATCACCCAAATAGCATCATTGCCCCTCCTGGTGTTTGGCAACCCTGACACAAAATCCATAGTGATGTGCTCCCATTTCCATTGCGGAATGTCCAACGGGTGAAGCAAACCAGGAGGCTTTTTCTGTTCTGCCTTAATTTGCTGACAAGTCATACACTTAGCGACAAATTCTTCAATCTCTTCCTTCATTTTCACCCACCAATAGTGATTCTTCAAATTCTGATACATTTTGGTACTCCCTGAGTGAACTGAATATCTGGTGTGGTGCGCATCCGTCATCAACTCTAACTTGATGTCTTGCACATCTGGCACACACAACCTGTCTTTGCAGTATGGGATTCCTCCAATCAATCTTAATTCTGAATGATCATCAATGTGGTCAATAATTCTCTGCAACTCAGGATCATCCTTCCGAGCTTTCTTGATCTTGTTAACTATTTCTGGCTCCCAAACTCCCATAGTAGCAACCAATACTTTCTCGTTAACAGGCGATACCTCTATATCCATATCCCTGAACTGCTCCATCCATCTCCATTCTGGCATTACACACCCACTAAAAGTTGTCTTCCTGCTGAGAGCATCTGCTACAACATTCACCCTACCATGATGGTACTTAATTAGAAAATCATAATCCTTTATGTACTCCATCCATCTCCGCTGTATGTTATTCAAATCACCCTGTGTAAACAGATATTGCAGACTCTAGTGATCTATGTGCACCTCAAATCTCTCTCCATACAGAAAATGCCTCCACAATTTCAATGCAAACACCACTGCTGCCAGTTCTAAGTCATGTGTGGCATACTTCTTCTCATGATCCTTTAATTGTCTTGACCCATAGTGTTAGACCCCAACCCAAACCAAGTCGATTAGTGTGCGATTAGTATGTGTTTAGTCCTAAGAGGGTTTAGTTGTTGTTGGGTTAGAAATGATTAGTTTTAGTCTTGGACATAGCTTTGGGGATTTTGAGAACGTTTAGTATTAATTAGACACACTCGGAAAGGCCCGAGTGCACGTGTAAGTTTGGGAAGATCGTATTGATTTCCGTGTGATTGTGATTTTGACTTCATTTGAATGATGTTTCGACGTGTTATAACTTTCGCTTTAAGCCCAGTCATGTTTGAAGCCCAAAAACCCATGTTTTGGCCCAAAGAGGGTAAAATTGTCTTTCTTGCACAAATCTGGACACAATTTTCGAGATCTGAAAACCATGTCAAAAATATACTTTTTTTGGAAACTAGGTATTCCGACGATCGTTTTATCCTTCTTCGTCGAAGTGATCCGAGGCCCACAAGATCGTGTTTTCATCGTTTCAAAGTCAAGTCAGTTTGGCCCCACTTGCTAGTGCCTTAAGTAACTCATCTCTTTCCCCTCTTTGCTCTTTTCATTCTAAAACCCAAATCTCTGCAATTGTTCTTGACCTAGGGCAAGGAAAGCTCTTCTTCTCTTCAATCTTCTTCATCTTGCATGCTTTGGCTAGAGAGCTCCAAATAGAATTCCAAGCTTATCATCTTCTTCATCTCCTTGCAAGCTCTCTATTGATATAAACTTCTTGGAACTTCTTGTGAGACAAGCCTTCATCTTCTTCATCTCTTCTTGTTTGGCCATTGTTAGGTAAGAGCTTCAATACTTGTATTTCATGAAGTCTTTTGGTTCCTTAAAGATCATGTTTTTCATGTTACAAACCCTATTTGTAAAGTGGGTTCTTTGTTTCCAATCTTGAGTGAGTTTTGTGTGTTTTCTTTGGGTTTTGTAGTTCTTGAATAGCTTGAGTGAAGTGCTTGGAGAAGTATTTTAGCATTTGGGGAAGGCAAGTAATCTCTATAGGATTGATGCATGTGTATTTTGATTCCATTGTTATTTTAGAAATTGTGCATATAAACTTTTTTATGAACTTCATGATCTTGCTTCTTGTGGATTTAATGTTTGAAATGGTGAGTAATGAACCCTTGGTGAGCATGAAGGCTCAAGGGATGATATGTGATTGATGGATGAGAAGAAGGAGAGAAATGTAGTGGAAGTTGTGCAAGAGGAAGGAAATTTCCGCACTCAGCGAGCACAAGCAGCAGCTTGTCCGCTCGAGCGACCCCTGGGTTCGCTCGAGCGACCAAGCCTCTGCTTGGTCCGAGCGCAGACAGAGAGTTGTCCGTTCGAGCGCACCTTATATTCGCTCGAGCTACCGTCTCGCTCGAGCGAAGTGTCAACGCTTTATCAGGTCCGCTCGAGCGAAGTGTCTCGCTCGAGCGAAGTGTCATCACCTTATAAAGTTCGCTCGAGCGAACCTGCCAGATTCAGGAAGAAGAATTTATTTCTTTTCAGTGTTTTCTAAAGGGTTGAAAACTAGACTATTTTAAGGGTTTTGACTTGACATTGTGTAAATGGGACTGCGAAATGCAACCCAACTTCGGGGACACCAATTCTTATATATTACGACATTTGGAGTCTTAATTACACAAAGGTCAATTAGCAGCCTTAACACATGCTTGTCAGATTTCGTGTTTGAATTCCGTTTTGGTACGATAAGTACCATCGTGTACTAGTTTTGGGATTTCAAAGTATAAGCTTGTTTTGAAGTTTTGTTTCAAGAAAAAGGGGATCACTTCCTAAGCGTGTTATGCATATTTATTATGCCTCTTGCTAGTCGTGTTCGTCGTGTTTCGATAAGTGACTTCCCCCTTTTTATCTCGACAAGTTTTGATAATATCTCGCGTGTTTTGTGCATTCATGAATTAAGTAAACACCACTGAGCTTAGACTGCCCTTTCAGTTTGATCCACTGTCTAGGGGTCTTTAAACATGTGGACTGTCTGCAGACTGGTCGTGTATTTATTACACATCGTGCGTGTCCAGTTCCGCGGCCGAAATTCCCGTCTTTGTGGGAAATCGTGTCGTGCTTATATTATGTATATCGTGCTTGTCGTGCGTGCTTGCTCTTTTCATTATATAAATGATAGAGAAAGGATGAGCTCTTTGTGGATGATAACTGTGAGAACCCGACCCCTAATCTCTTGGATTAGTGTTGTTTTATTTGTGGATTAGTTTCTTTTAGTGGGATTAGTATTTGTTGGGTTGAGTTTGTGAGCTAGAATGGCTTTTCTCTAGTTTTGGGGAATTTTGAGGGCCTTTGTGATTAGTGGGACCCTTTGGGGGTTCTTTTAGTGACCTTGCGCGTGATTGGGAGGTTATTCAAAATTCATGATAATTCTTGTTTTAGCCTCATTTGACTTATTTTCTTATTCTCTACAACTTTCGTGTTCACTCCATACCCATTCGAAGCTCCGAAAATCAGTTTTTCCAGCCCGGAGGGCAAAACAATCTTTTCACACCAAATCTGGACCCAAATTTCGAGATCCCAGAACCATGCCAAAGTTATACTTTTTGAAAACTAGATTTTATGAGAAACATTTTTCTCTTCTTCGTCGATCGCATCCGAGGCCCACAAATAGATGTTTTACCCTTGGCAAGTTTTAAGTGTGGTGGGGCCCATACCCACCCATTATAAAATGACTCCACTCACTCTTTCTCCCTCATTTTCCACTCCCCACCGGCTGCAACTCCCAGCTACAGTGCCAGCAGCCCCTCTTCTTCATTTTCTTCCATTTCTTCTTGCTTTCCCCTCTCATTCTTGGAAGAAACTCTTGCCATTTGGAAACCTAACTATGCCATCTTCTTCCCCATCTTTTTAGCTTCCCATGGATGTGATTCTTGTGCAAAACCAAGGTGGGCAGCCCCTATTGCAAGCTTCTTCTTGTTCATTCATGGCCCTAGAGGTAAGGAATCCTTCCCATCTTCCTTGTATGTGCTATGGCTTTCCCTTAGGTTCTATTTTCTAGTTGGGTTTAAGCCCATTCCTTGTCTTCCTTTGTTTAACCCATTTTAGGGTTTGTTTTGGGGGTTTTTGTAGAGATTGTGGATCTTGAGCTTAAGAGGTGATTAGGAGCTTGATTTGCTTGATTAGGGTCAAAGGCAAGTGGATGAATGGATGGTTTGAATGTTATTAAGTTTTATGAGAAAATCCTAAGTTTTATTACTTGTTCTTGATCATTGGATACATGCTTTCACATATGTTTCTTGCCACATATATATTGATTTCGAAAATGCATATTAATGGTTGTTCTCTCTTGTTAAATCTCTTGGAAATATATGCATTTCATTTGGTCAAAGTCTATTCATATGGTTTTATAATGAATGGGGTTGGTTTCTCCACCCATGTTTATGTTTACTAGCTTGCATTGATTTGAAATAGATGCTCATTTAATGAGTTTTGCTAAATCATATATGGTTAAGGAAATGTGAACCAATAGTCTTGATTTATCTCTAGATTTTTGGCTCAAATGGACCCTTGTGTATATTGGGGATTCTTCCCTTTCTTTATTGTGAAATGAGAAGAAAGAGATGTTTAGATTTAATGTTCATTGAAGTTTTGATGAGAGTTTTATTTTAGTTTGGATGTTTGTTGAAGTAAGGAAAAGCTCAATTTGTATAAGAGTTCAAGTGGAAGAGAAAGGAGGGAAAGGATGTCAAAAGAACAACAAAATTTCGGTTGCCTGGGAGGTTTCTGCCTCCTGGCGTCCAGACGCCAGGTTTCGGGCGTCCAGACGCCAGGAGACAGAGACCTGGGCGCCCTTTTCTGCTTCCGGGCGTCCAGACGCCGGGTTTCTAGCGTCCGGACGCCGGGAACCTGCAGGAAAAAAAAAAGAAGGGCCACTTTGAAACGCCTATAACTTTTGATTCCCATATCGGATTTGGAAGTTCTATATACCGTTGGAAAGCTCTTGAAGAAAGGAATCCAATGGTATATATATCTTAGTGATCAAAGATTGAAAAATAAAGTGGATATTTGAATCAATGAAAACCAGTATGTGATTAAGAGTTTTTAGCTTGATATTGTGCATTTGAAAATCGTAAAGTGTATAAGGAGCCCGGAATGTCTTCAAACTCAAGGAGTACCAAGTTGTTATTATAATCGACATACGGGAACCCTATTCACTTAAATAAATCTTGAAACCGATATTTTTTACCCGAAATAGTAATAGTTCATTGTTTCACCTCATTTCCAAGACTTGCATTATATGACTTGTTTTCCCGAAAGCATTTGAAGTTACTCTAGTAACAGTTAATTGTCCCGAAATGTATTGCCCGATATGAAATGACAGTGTGCCCTTGAGCACCCCCGTTTTACCCGTTTATTTACTGTACTTGATTTACTTGCATATGTCTCGATTGGTTTTGACCTATGAGTCGGCATCACTAAGCTTGGATAACCTTGTCAGTCTGATCCACTGACTTGGAGATCCCCCGCCCGTCCCGCCAGCTGCAGTTTGGATCCCGATACCCGGTTATTGCCGTGGTCCCATCCCGATACCCGGTTCGCTACCGTGGTCCCGTTCCCGTATATTTATATTGTATATATGATTTGCGTTGAGTCTCCTCACCTTGTGTGACTGAGATCAACATCCCGTTATACTCTTGTCACTTCGGTGATAGAGGACTTAGCTTCTTGTGATTGCCATCTTGTCAGTTCCCGATTCCTTGGATACCCGACACGTTTTATATTGCTTACTTGCTTTCTGATAAATGATTTGTTTCCTTTATGAAAGTTGTTATTTAAACAAGTATTCATATTCTCCAATGTAAATTCAGTTATTACTATATTGCTTCTCGTTCTTTGTACATATACATGTTTTAAATGGATGTCGGTTGGGTGAATACCCATGCTTTTACATATGTTTCCAACGATCAATGATTTTGCTAGATTTACATGATTACACATGTTTTAAATGAATACCCGAATTGTTAAATATCCGTACTTTGTTTTAAATGACATTTGGTTTGTCAGATCCCCAGGTTTACACATGTTTTAAATGAATACCCGAATTGTTAAATATCCGTACTTTGTTTTAAATGACATTTGGTTTGTCAGATCCCCAGGTTTATACATGTTTTAAATGAATACCCGATTTGTTAAATATCCATGCTTTGAAATATGTTTTAGATGACACTTGTTTTGCCAGATTCCTATGTTTATACCTATTTTACATGATACCCGATTTGTTTAAATATCCATACTTTGGAATAGGTTTAAATGAACATTAGTCTTGTCAGATTTCTTTGGTTACACCTGTTTTAAATGAACACCCGGTTTGTTAAATATCCGTATTTTTACATATGTTTCGAATGGACATTGGTTTTGCTAGACTGCTATGAATACATGGTTTGTTGTATACTTATGTTTTTACCTAAGTCTCAAATGAACGTTTGTTTTGTCAAACCACTATATTTAAACATGTTTTAGACGAATACCCGATTGTTAAATATCTATGATTATAGATGATGTAAATGAACACATGTTTTATTAGATATTCATGTTTTACCCATGCTTGAAATGAATACAGGTTTTCCCGAGATTCCCGACTTTGCACCCGTTTAATTATATGCAGCATTTGATCGATTAGCATGATTTATTATATGTTTTATTCTTTAGTATATTTGTGATCTTTTCATCCACCTGCCAGACCGTCGTGTCTGACCCATTACTTTTGGTACTCAGGTTCAGATTTCTTCGCCCCGAGTTGAGTGTTTTGTTGGCTGTGAGCCATGCCTTGCGGGTTGTTTTGTCGGCTATGTCATGTAGACATTGAGCTTGACATCGGAGCTACGTCACATTTGGGTAGTAGTTTATAGCTTATTGTTGTATGGCTTTTGTTAGCCTTTTCCTTGGGATTCTTAATTAATGTACATTGATAATTGTAACTTGAACATATTTGGGAATGTAATATCCTGTTACTGTCAGCTCTGTAATTTATTGTGATGGTTACTCCAGTCTGATATGATTCTTGATATAATAGCTATGTGCTAAAGGTTGAGTGCGACGCGGAATCCGATGGCCACGGACTTCGGGTCGCAACGCCACAAATGCTTCCGCAAAATATTCAGAATGTGTTGTCTTCACACACGCGGATCCTGGGAGAAGTAAAATACATTTATGCTTTAATCCCATTCCCGCCCCCGAGGTTTCGGTTCGGGGGCGTGACAATAACTATTCATGATATATTATGTATTCATGCTAGTTTGTTTCGGTATCTCAGCTTTATTCGCATTCTTGAAAATGTACCTCAGCTTTGGTAGTATTTCATATCAAGGAATTGCTTATATGTTTTCTCTAAAAGTTATTGTTCATGTTCACGCCTAAATTGATTACCTGTCAAACCGTAGTGTTTGACCCTTGTTTGTTGGTGGCCAGGTGCAGGAGACGTTACCTTTGAGGAGGAGCGTCAGGAGGAGGCTTGTGAGCCAACCCCTATGAGAGAGTGGCAGCCCGACGATGTCATCTGGACGTCGGGCGGGTTCTTGAGTCTCGTCACCTTTTTGTCTTGGGGTTTCTTTTGGTTATATTTTGGAGAAGTGTATTGGCCTCTGTTGGCCTCTTATGGAATTGTAACAAAACTTATAGTACTTTTGAATTAGCCTCATAACTTGAATATTAATGGGAATGCCTTGTTAGCTTCTTTCTTTGATACTATGTCTTGTTTATTATTGTGATAGCACCTAAATATTTTATTGGTGCTCATCTTGTTGTGTTCTGCTACACGCTTCCGCATACTTGATCGTGTGAGTTAGAATCTGCGTGTCTTTGGGAATCCTCACCGCGGGAACCTGTGGGAAAGTATATCTCCAAAAATTTAATGTATGCAGTGCACGTCGCGGGCCCGGGGTTCGTTCCGGGGTCGCGACACATAGGCTATCACTTTATCATTCTGCATGAGAACGCAGCTCAATCCAATCCATGATGCATCTATATAAACCACAAATCCTACACTGCCAGAGGGTAAGGTAAGTATGGGTGCTGTAGTCAACCTGGTTTTCAATTCATGGAAACTGTTCTCACACTCTGCTGTCCACACAAACGGAACATCCTTCCTTGTTAACTTACTGAGTGGAGATGCTATGGCTGAAAACCCTTTCACAAACCTCCTGTAATAGCCCGCAAGTCCCAGAAAACTGCAAATCTCCACTACATTTCATGGACTACCCTAATTAACAACCGTTGCTACCTTTTTAGGGTCCACTGTCAATCCATCCTTAGAGATAATATGACCAAAAAATGCCACTTGCTCCAACAAAAATTCACATTTGTTCAGCTTAGCATATAATTAGTTATCCCTCAAAAGCTGCAACGATGTCCTCACCTAATGCTCATGCTCCTCCTTAGATTTTGAGTACACCAATATATCACCAATGAAGACTACTACAAATTGATCTAGGAAAGGAGCAAACACCTTATTCATCAATGCCATAAAGACAGCGGGTGCATTTGTCAACCCGAAAGGCATCACGAGGAACTCAAAGTGGCTATATCTCATCTGGAATGCAGTCTTAGGAATATCCTCTTCTCTTACTTGCAATTGATGATATCCGGATCATAGATCTATCTTCAAAAAGAATTGGGCTCCCCGCAGGTAACGGGTACTTGTTCTTAACTGTCACTTGATTCAGCTGTCGGTAGTCTATGCACATTCTCATAGTCCCATCCTTCTTCTTCATAAATATCACTGGAGCTCCCCACGGTGAAACACTGGGTCTGATGAAACCCTTATCCAACAGATCTTCTATCTGAGTCTTCAACTCCTTCAATTCTACTGGAGCCATCCTATACGGAGCCCTCGATATAGGGGTTGTACCCGGTTGCAATTCTATCGTGAAGTCCAACTCACGAACAGGTGGCAAACCAGGAACCTCCTCCAGAAATAAATCCAGGAATTCTCGCACAACAGGAATCTCTTCAACAGTCTTAGACTCCTTCTCTTCCGTGATAAATGCGATAAAGCCTTCATAACCACTCTTTATCAATCGTTCTGCTTTCAACGCAAAAATCAATCGAGTGGAAGTAGACTTCTTAGCTCCCACAAACTCAACACTACAATCTATATCCTGTAACCTCACGGTCTTGTTAAAACAATCTAACACCGCTCGGTTCGCTGCTAACCAATCCATTCCAAGAATCACGTCAAACTCTGACATCGGTAAAATAATCAAACTGACAGTCATCACAACTTCTCAAATCTGAATACTACATCTAGGGTCGACAACATTACAAGGTACATGTTTACCCATAGGGGTAGCTACTATCAAATCATATGGTAGTGTCTCCTTATCCTCCCCCAAGTGAAGTGCAAATCTGGTGCAATAAATGAGTGTGTGAATCCTGGTCCCGATGGCCCGCTATTAGCCATGTCACTGCAAGATAATATGAGTTAGGCCCTATGCAACCCAAAACTAGCAACACAAAGCTACAAATACAACTAGGAAACAAACCTACTAACTAATGGAATCCTCACACACGTCCTATGGTTTCTAAAATTTCTACCCTGAGAAACCATCCATTGTTTTGATACCATCCTGTCACGTCCACCGAACCCAATTACAGAATAAACCGGATCCGGGGAGTGAAATTTTGGGCCAATTAAATTTTTTTTCCCTTATTGGCCCAAGGATCGTAAGTCCGTTGTGAGGTTAACGTATTTCAACCTCAAAACATAAAACAATAGCAGAATTCATACATTGATATCAACAATGGATAATAAATCTCAATTAAATTTAAAGTTGCAAGGAACAATTAAAGCTAAAAAGGAAGTTAATTTAACTACAATGGCCATCCCAGAAACTAAGGCCATTAAACAACATAGAGTCAATGAAAGAAAAGCTCAACGAAGAATAACAATGAATTAAATAAAATCTAATGTTTGTCCCGAAGTGAGTCTCTCATGTGCCTGGTAATGATGACGCTACTCTATGTCATCGGCACTCCACTCCCGTGCCTCCTCTGCTGGTTGGAGATCCTCTGGGATCTCCTCACCGGCCTGCTCCTCGTAGTAGTACTCACCTGAGGAGTCTGCACACTAAGGAACCGAGTCAACGACATGTTGAGCAATAGATAAGCAAGATATAATTAAAACATGACATGCATCAAATGTAAGAGTAATGACAAGTACAAGATCGTTGGAATACAATGAACAGTACTAGGCATGTAGCATTAGTAAATAATCATTAGAATCATAAACAGGAATCCTAGCAATACTAACAATCACCACTACCAAAGTAATGCAATGCACAAGAGGGAGACTCCGTGGATGTCCAAGCCACTTCACGGGATACTAGTAACAATCCTATCTGGACTACTGATACAAAAGTCTGGCTCCAGAGGAATAGTAGCACGGTCCAAGCCCGCTCCCAACTATTCAACGCAATGGACGCCGTCCAAAGCCGACTGCCCACCCCGATGTCCGAGTAACCGGCCCATCAATAAACCCGAAACTGCAGCTAGCCATGATATGCAAATAATAATAATAATAATAATAATAATAATAATAATAATAATGAAGTGGTGTTGACACGCAGGGAAAACCAAGACAAGCAAGTCTGGCTAGGTCAGCAAACAAAGCATGTTCTTTGGGATTATCTTATTAAAAACAATACAAAATAGACCATCCACACGATAATCCCTTACATTCTAGCAAGTCATGTTTATCAATACATGATACATGGTTCCTAACGTACACTCTAAGTCAGGTCCTTGTTCTAATTCTACAAGAGTTTATGTTTCATATTTAATTAGGTGTTTTATGCCAAGAGAGGGTACAAGGATACAAAATCGACAGATGCGATTAACAAATCAAGGAGAGATTACAATCCAATCCTAGGCAAGTTTTGTCATCCCTGTACCATATATGTTTTAACGGAGTGCATGGGGAATTCGAATCAACGATGCTTATAAAGAACTTCCTTGGTGTACAATCATGTTGAGCATCAATTGATTCAATTCCATACGCATTCGGTTAAACCATACATAATACACGAACACCTAGACAACCCATCGAAGCACACCAAGCCACGTGCTATGATTTCAAAACCCCATTAATGATCACGTGAGGCTAGGCTCATGTTTTGCAATATCTATGGCCCAAACCTAGATTAACAAGTCTCATTTCTAATAAAATATAGGACAAATCATTAATCTGAGTAATCATCAGACTTCCCAATCTCTGATCATGATGAAACTAGAACCATTGGATTCTACGTCTCGATATCTTTCCGACGGTATGTAGAACTCCAATTTCCGATGAATGGGTCAAAAGTTATGGGCGTTCCAAACAAACCCTTTTTAATTACCCTGCAGGTTCCCCGCGTCCGGACGCCAGGCGGAACCAGTAAGGGCGCCCAACTGTAAGTCCTGGGGATCTGAACCCTAGAGGGGGGGTGAATAGGGTGAGCTTCAACTATGACCAGTTTTAACCAATTTTAACTTCTTTAAAACAAACTAGTCACATGTGATGATTAATCATACAAGATGCGGAAGCTAACAAAATAATCACCACAGAGCAAGCACCATCACACAAGTATTTATAGTGGGTCGGCCTCAATGCCTACATCCACTACCGGCTTGTGATCCAACACCCCACCGGATTTCCACTATTTATGCTTTTCAATAGGCTAAGCAATAACCTTTACAATATGCTTTCCAAGGCTAAGCAATAACCTTACATTGATGTTTTTCAAGGCTTAACATCAACCTATACATTATGCTTTTATAGGCTAAGCAATAACCTCTTCAACCATAGGTTGGTTATCTCACTAAATTAGTGTCTAACATACACTAGATGGAGATTCTATTAAGCTCATTACAATGCCTCTTAAATAGGCGGATATGGAAGTGAAAATCTAATACACACTCACACTATGAATGCAAAGATGAAAGTACATGAAGTGTGTGTGTGTGGTCCTCAATCATTTTGAAAATGAAAGCTCATAAATGTAAGCCTAAGGCTTTTGAAAATTTTAGCTCAAAAACATTTATGATTGAGGAAATGCTAATCACATGTTAAAAGTAACAACTTGTTAATGAGATCAAAGATTTACAAGTTGTATGAAATGAATTAGCTCTAAACATGTGATGCATAGGGATGTCAATCAAATCAACATGAAGCTCAAAACATAAAAATAGATTTGATTGAAAAGAGGGGACAAATCATATGTAATTACAAATACAACTTGAATGTGATTTACCAATCAAAGCAAAGTAAGTTGTGAACTTTAAAACAAAGTTACATATGATTTGTAAACATGTTGAATCCAAAACATAAGATACATTTGAAAGAGATTTTCTTATGATGGAAAAACAACAACCAAAGATTCAACCAAGTATATGAATCATGTTACATATTTCATTAACATGATCTACTTAGATTTACCAAAGATAAAGTACTACTTGGATTGAATCAAATGGTGATGCATCCAAAACAATAGATCTATTCAAAGTATAAAACATGCTAAGGATACAACACATCATAGTTTATCATGTTACTAAAGATTTACCTAAGATAAAACAAAACATGAAAACATATGATTTGTAAAGAAGTTGAGTCCAAAACATAAGATAGTTTTGAAAGTGATTTTCTTATGATGGAAAACAACAACCAAAGATTCAACCAAGTATAGGAATCATGTTACATATAATTTCAAAGGTTCTTTCATTAACATGATCTGCTTAGATTTACCAAGATTAAGTACTACTTGGATTGAATCATATGGTGTTGTATCCAAAACAATAAATCAACTCAAAACATAAAACATGTTAAGGACACAACACAAACATAGTTTAACATGCTAGAAATGATTTACCAAAAATAAAACAAAGCATGAAAACATATGATTAAGGAAAGTAAAGCCTACTTGGTGATTTAACTTCATTAATCCAAGCTTTAGCTTTCCTAATGCTCCCCTTCATCCCTTAGTTCATTTCCCTTGAATATGCCTCAAAACCCCTCAAGGAGGGCCTTAAAATTCCCAACTTTTGGCAAAGGAAAGAACTCATATTTATAGCAAAAAGTGCCCAACGGCTAGTCCTCGGTCGACCTGCACACAGGCCTCGGTCGACCGGGAAGGCACAACGGTCAAATTTCTGACCGTTGGAGCACTTTTGGCCCTGACGGCCTGCAGTGTTCCCGGTCGACCGGGACCTCTGCGCCGGTCGACCGGCGACACTGCAGGGATCCCAAATTCCACTTTTGCAATTTCAAACTTATTCTTTGTGGAACTCTTTGGGCCATTAAATCAAGCTTTATAAACATGTTTTAAATCATTCTAAGGGTTTTAAAACAAGAAACACACAAAGCCTAAAAATGATTCAAAACTTTAAAACAAAGGCTAGCTTGATTTCTAAAACTTTTTCCAAAAACAAATGCATCCAGGTTTTAAAAGCAAATCATGCATAAATCAAAACTTTTACAACTCTAAAAAAACAATGCATGAATAAAACAAGATTTCAAGTCTTTATAAATCAATGCATATGTGTGTAAATCAAATGATGCTAGAATGAAATGCATCCATCAAATTGCAATCTATAAAATTCCTAACAATCTCCCCCTTTGCAATTTGATGGCAACACACTCACCACTGAAATAACACACCAAGTGTTCAGCTCCCCCTCAGCTGGACAATGCTTGAAATCTTCTTGGATGCTTCTCTTAGCTTGGGCTCTTTTCTTCATTCTTCATGATGCTTGGAGCTTGATCATTCTTCAATCTTTCTTTCTTTAGCCACGCATCTTCTTTAGCTTCCAAGCTTTCTTCTTCTATTTGCTCTCCCCCTTTGACCATGCCTCTTTCTCCCTTTGGCAAGGTATGTATTCTCTCCCCTTGTAGAAGATCATACAAAACCTCCCCTTAGGAAGCTTGGAAATTCTCTTCACCCTTTGAGAACTTGAATACTTTCTCCCCCTTTGCCATTAAATTGCAAAGGTACCTACACACATGAAAAAAAAAGGAAAATACCTTTAGAAGCACCTGTTAACAAATGAAATCGAAAATGAAATACATAACAGGCTATCATGTATGGAAGTTATCTCTAAGGGTTCAAAGGCAATCCAAGGGTCAATTTGATCAAAACTAATACTTCCTATGAAGGTTTACACTCCCCCTCAATCCATTCTCTTCTTCTGTCAAACTTTTGACAAAGATTTAACTATTAGGTGCAAAAAGAAGATGGTTTAACCAAATGAGGGTCAACTTCAAGGAAAGGATTAGATTCATTTAACTATAAAGCTCATATGATCAAATTGCCAAAAGAAAGCAAGGTCAATGAGAAAAGCAATCATGGATATCAATTGGAAAAACAAAGAATACCAATTGAGATTTAGGGATATGACTATTAAATCAATCACTCTAAAATGGATTTACAAATATATCTATTAGGAAAAATCCAAATTAGAGCTATCCATGATATGGGGTTTATTAATCATAGCATCAAATAATCTAACTATGGAAAGCATATGCTATGAAGGTTTTGAAAATCATTTCATTCAATCAATAAATATGACTCATTAAAGTGCAAGATGAGTGAAATGAGATTCAAGCATGAAGCCAACCTCAACTAATAACCAACCAATATTATGAACACATAAACATGGTGGTCATGAGATATACCTATGTGAGCAAGAGAGGTGGCAACATGATCATTATGATGCTAATGGTGTGTGACATGGAACAATCATATTACTTATCAAGTTCAATCCAATGCACACAAGGTTTATCACATTCACAAGAAATCAAATCAATCAAACATTATACCAATTGAATTTGATAACATGATAAAGAGCAAGAATGTGGCAAACACAAAATTCCATCAAGCATCATAAATGCATATTCATCACTTTTAAAGATATGACTAATGAGCATAGTGATGAACAAGATAAATTGCAATGCAAAAGGATATAACTTTGTAATGCATGCAATTTCCAAAGTGTCAAAATCATATGAATTCAACATCTAAGATATCCATCAACCATATAGAAATATGAGAAATGGGTTTCAAAGAGTTTCATATGATTAAGACCACTACTATGAAGTTGAAACATGTATAAGGATGACATCATTAAGAAAATATCCATGAATCAACATCATAACCATCCAAATAGAAATGACTATAAGGCATAGAGGATGGATTTGAGTTCTAGTATGGTTTCAACAAATATAATCAATACCACAACCATACATAGAACGATTTGACATTTGCATAGAGGGGATCAATCAACACTCAAGATCTACCTCATACCATATCATCAAAAAAAAGAATATACCTAAGTAAGCACAAGAAGGTATGAAGTTAAAGGGATCAATCTATCATGCAACATCTCCACTCTTAGCAAATGTACTAAACTTACAATGCAATGGAAAATGGATATGTGGTTTAAACCAAATGAACTTAGCACATAAAATCACATATGTACTTAAAAAGCTCAAATACAAGATTTTACTATAAAGCACATAAACAATCATCAATTTGCATTAATGAAAACATATACCAAGTTAGGCACAAACATGCAAATCAATGAAACCATATCCAACCAAGCAATGTAAGACAACACAATCAATTTGCATAAAAAGAATGTCACTAAATGAGCAAAGTTGCAAATTGTTTGTAAAAATTATTTCCTTTCAAAAGATATAATCATAATTAGGCACAAGGAAATAAATTCAAGGAAAATGCTTCTAAAAATACAACCAATAAAGCATAGAACATTTTCCAAAGTTTCTCAAATCACTTCAATATATGAAATTCCAACAAAGAATCATTTATAGAATTATGAGCAAGTGAATTTGACAAACAAGAAGTGTACTATTGTAAATTTTCAATTTGTAAAACAATAGACACTCACAAATTTTCCATACCAAGAGATATAACTTGAAAATCAATGGAAAACTTAAATAGCTTCAAATCATTTGATTTACAAAAAGGATCTAACTATAACAAACATCAAATGATTTTCCAACATAAATTGATCATGAAAAAACAAGCTATGAAAGCATTTGTAATCACAATCAATTGATCATGAATAGATATGCACTACAAGAGATATAACTATATGAACAAAATGCAAATCCATCATGTAAATATTGCAATCAAGGGATTTTGAAAACCACGAAATATAACTTTAAAGTTCATGAAGACAAAATCAAATGATCACAAAGAAACATTGCATTTTAAAAGATGTGACTACAAAGAGACAAAATGCAAATGTAACATGACCAACAATTAGATATAACTAAAAAGAATAGGTTGGTCTAGGGGGATCAAGGCCTTAAGGCTAGTCTAAATGTGTACCAATGAAGATTCACCTAAGGTCTTGAAAAGGATGTCCTTGAGAGATCACTTGAGGACTCACCAACTCTTGGAGATATAACCTGAACAAGTCTTAGAGTGGTGCAAGGAGGCTAGGGAAAATTTCAATTTCAAACATAGTGGAAATCTTTAAAAAGATATGCAATAAAACACAACACTAGGGTTCAAATCTAGCAAGGATCAACTCCGGGTTGTTAAGCCCTAAAATGGAGTAACCCGCTCTGATACCACTTGTAAGTCCATGGGGATCCGAACCCTAGAGGGGGGGTGAATAGGGTGAGCTTCAACTATGACCAGTTTTAACCAATTTTAACTTCTTTAAAACAAACTAGTCACATGTGATGATTAATCATACAAGATGCGGAAGCTAACAAAATAATCACCACAGAGCAAGCACCATCACACAAGTATTTATAGTGGGTCGGCCTCAATGCCTACATCCACTACCGGCTTGTGATCCAACACCCCACCGGATTTCCACTATTTATGCTTTTCAATAGGCTAAGCAATAACCTTTACAATATGCTTTCCAAGGCTAAGCAATAACCTTACATTGATGTTTTTCAAGGCTTAACATCAACCTATACATTATGCTTTTATAGGCTAAGCAATAACCTCTTCAACCATAGGTTGGTTATCTCACTAAATTAGTGTCTAACATACACTAGATGGAGATTCTATTAAGCTCATTACAATGCCTCTTAAATAGGCGGATATGGAAGTGAAAATCTAATACACACTCACACTATGAATGCAAAGATGAAAGTACATGAAGTGTGTGTGTGTGGTCCTCAATCATTTTGAAAATGAAAGCTCATAAATGTAAGCCTAAGGCTTTTGAAAATTTTAGCTCAAAAACATTTATGATTGAGGAAATGCTAATCACATGTTAAAAGTAACAACTTGTTAATGAGATCAAAGATTTACAAGTTGTATGAAATGAATTAGCTCTAAACATGTGATGCATAGGGATGTCAATCAAATCAACATGAAGCTCAAAACATAAAAATAGATTTGATTGAAAAGAGGGGACAAATCATATGTAATTACAAATACAACTTGAATGTGATTTACCAATCAAAGCAAAGTAAGTTGTGAACTTTAAAACAAAGTTACATATGATTTGTAAACATGTTGAATCCAAAACATAAGATACATTTGAAAGAGATTTTCTTATGATGGAAAAACAACAACCAAAGATTCAACCAAGTATATGAATCATGTTACATATTTCATTAACATGATCTACTTAGATTTACCAAAGATAAAGTACTACTTGGATTGAATCAAATGGTGATGCATCCAAAACAATAGATCTATTCAAAGTATAAAACATGCTAAGGATACAACACATCATAGTTTATCATGTTACTAAAGATTTACCTAAGATAAAACAAAACATGAAAACATATGATTTGTAAAGAAGTTGAGTCCAAAACATAAGATAGTTTTGAAAGTGATTTTCTTATGATGGAAAACAACAACCAAAGATTCAACCAAGTATAGGAATCATGTTACATATAATTTCAAAGGTTCTTTCATTAACATGATCTGCTTAGATTTACCAAGATTAAGTACTACTTGGATTGAATCATATGGTGTTGTATCCAAAACAATAAATCAACTCAAAACATAAAACATGTTAAGGACACAACACAAACATAGTTTAACATGCTAGAAATGATTTACCAAAAATAAAACAAAGCATGAAAACATATGATTAAGGAAAGTAAAGCCTACTTGGTGATTTAACTTCATTAATCCAAGCTTTAGCTTTCCTAATGCTCCCCTTCATCCCTTAGTTCATTTCCCTTGAATATGCCTCAAAACCCCTCAAGGAGGGCCTTAAAATTCCCAACTTTTGGCAAAGGAAAGAACTCATATTTATAGCAAAAAGTGCCCAACGGCTAGTCCTCGGTCGACCTGCACACAGGCCTCGGTCGACCGGGAAGGCACAACGGTCAAATTTCTGACCGTTGGAGCACTTTTGGCCCTGACGGCCTGCAGTGTTCCCGGTCGACCGGGACCTCTGCGCCGGTCGACCGGCGACACTGCAGGGATCCCAAATTCCACTTTTGCAATTTCAAACTTATTCTTTGTGGAACTCTTTGGGCCATTAAATCAAGCTTTATAAACATGTTTTAAATCATTCTAAGGGTTTTAAAACAAGAAACACACAAAGCCTAAAAATGATTCAAAACTTTAAAACAAAGGCTAGCTTGATTTCTAAAACTTTTTCCAAAAACAAATGCATCCAGGTTTTAAAAGCAAATCATGCATAAATCAAAACTTTTACAACTCTAAAAAAACAATGCATGAATAAAACAAGATTTCAAGTCTTTATAAATCAATGCATATGTGTGTAAATCAAATGATGCTAGAATGAAATGCATCCATCAAATTGCAATCTATAAAATTCCTAACAATCTCCCCCTTTGCAATTTGATGGCAACACACTCACCACTGAAATAACACACCAAGTGTTCAGCTCCCCCTCAGCTGGACAATGCTTGAAATCTTCTTGGATGCTTCTCTTAGCTTGGGCTCTTTTCTTCATTCTTCATGATGCTTGGAGCTTGATCATTCTTCAATCTTTCTTTCTTTAGCCACGCATCTTCTTTAGCTTCCAAGCTTTCTTCTTCTATTTGCTCTCCCCCTTTGACCATGCCTCTTTCTCCCTTTGGCAAGGTATGTATTCTCTCCCCTTGTAGAAGATCATACAAAACCTCCCCTTAGGAAGCTTGGAAATTCTCTTCACCCTTTGAGAACTTGAATACTTTCTCCCCCTTTGCCATTAAATTGCAAAGGTACCTACACACATGAAAAAAAAAGGAAAATACCTTTAGAAGCACCTGTTAACAAATGAAATCGAAAATGAAATACATAACAGGCTATCATGTATGGAAGTTATCTCTAAGGGTTCAAAGGCAATCCAAGGGTCAATTTGATCAAAACTAATACTTCCTATGAAGGTTTACACTCCCCCTCAATCCATTCTCTTCTTCTGTCAAACTTTTGACAAAGATTTAACTATTAGGTGCAAAAAGAAGATGGTTTAACCAAATGAGGGTCAACTTCAAGGAAAGGATTAGATTCATTTAACTATAAAGCTCATATGATCAAATTGCCAAAAGAAAGCAAGGTCAATGAGAAAAGCAATCATGGATATCAATTGGAAAAACAAAGAATACCAATTGAGATTTAGGGATATGACTATTAAATCAATCACTCTAAAATGGATTTACAAATATATCTATTAGGAAAAATCCAAATTAGAGCTATCCATGATATGGGGTTTATTAATCATAGCATCAAATAATCTAACTATGGAAAGCATATGCTATGAAGGTTTTGAAAATCATTTCATTCAATCAATAAATATGACTCATTAAAGTGCAAGATGAGTGAAATGAGATTCAAGCATGAAGCCAACCTCAACTAATAACCAACCAATATTATGAACACATAAACATGGTGGTCATGAGATATACCTATGTGAGCAAGAGAGGTGGCAACATGATCATTATGATGCTAATGGTGTGTGACATGGAACAATCATATTACTTATCAAGTTCAATCCAATGCACACAAGGTTTATCACATTCACAAGAAATCAAATCAATCAAACATTATACCAATTGAATTTGATAACATGATAAAGAGCAAGAATGTGGCAAACACAAAATTCCATCAAGCATCATAAATGCATATTCATCACTTTTAAAGATATGACTAATGAGCATAGTGATGAACAAGATAAATTGCAATGCAAAAGGATATAACTTTGTAATGCATGCAATTTCCAAAGTGTCAAAATCATATGAATTCAACATCTAAGATATCCATCAACCATATAGAAATATGAGAAATGGGTTTCAAAGAGTTTCATATGATTAAGACCACTACTATGAAGTTGAAACATGTATAAGGATGACATCATTAAGAAAATATCCATGAATCAACATCATAACCATCCAAATAGAAATGACTATAAGGCATAGAGGATGGATTTGAGTTCTAGTATGGTTTCAACAAATATAATCAATACCACAACCATACATAGAACGATTTGACATTTGCATAGAGGGGATCAATCAACACTCAAGATCTACCTCATACCATATCATCAAAAAAAAGAATATACCTAAGTAAGCACAAGAAGGTATGAAGTTAAAGGGATCAATCTATCATGCAACATCTCCACTCTTAGCAAATGTACTAAACTTACAATGCAATGGAAAATGGATATGTGGTTTAAACCAAATGAACTTAGCACATAAAATCACATATGTACTTAAAAAGCTCAAATACAAGATTTTACTATAAAGCACATAAACAATCATCAATTTGCATTAATGAAAACATATACCAAGTTAGGCACAAACATGCAAATCAATGAAACCATATCCAACCAAGCAATGTAAGACAACACAATCAATTTGCATAAAAAGAATGTCACTAAATGAGCAAAGTTGCAAATTGTTTGTAAAAATTATTTCCTTTCAAAAGATATAATCATAATTAGGCACAAGGAAATAAATTCAAGGAAAATGCTTCTAAAAATACAACCAATAAAGCATAGAACATTTTCCAAAGTTTCTCAAATCACTTCAATATATGAAATTCCAACAAAGAATCATTTATAGAATTATGAGCAAGTGAATTTGACAAACAAGAAGTGTACTATTGTAAATTTTCAATTTGTAAAACAATAGACACTCACAAATTTTCCATACCAAGAGATATAACTTGAAAATCAATGGAAAACTTAAATAGCTTCAAATCATTTGATTTACAAAAAGGATCTAACTATAACAAACATCAAATGATTTTCCAACATAAATTGATCATGAAAAAACAAGCTATGAAAGCATTTGTAATCACAATCAATTGATCATGAATAGATATGCACTACAAGAGATATAACTATATGAACAAAATGCAAATCCATCATGTAAATATTGCAATCAAGGGATTTTGAAAACCACGAAATATAACTTTAAAGTTCATGAAGACAAAATCAAATGATCACAAAGAAACATTGCATTTTAAAAGATGTGACTACAAAGAGACAAAATGCAAATGTAACATGACCAACAATTAGATATAACTAAAAAGAATAGGTTGGTCTAGGGGGATCAAGGCCTTAAGGCTAGTCTAAATGTGTACCAATGAAGATTCACCTAAGGTCTTGAAAAGGATGTCCTTGAGAGATCACTTGAGGACTCACCAACTCTTGGAGATATAACCTGAACAAGTCTTAGAGTGGTGCAAGGAGGCTAGGGAAAATTTCAATTTCAAACATAGTGGAAATCTTTAAAAAGATATGCAATAAAACACAACACTAGGGTTCAAATCTAGCAAGGATCAACTCCGGGTTGTTAAGCCCTAAAATGGAGTAACCCGCTCTGATACCACTTGTAAGTCCATGGGGATCCGAACCCTAGAGGGGGGGTGAATAGGGTGAGCTTCAACTATGACCAGTTTTAACCAATTTTAACTTCTTTAAAACAAACTAGTCACATGTGATGATTAATCATACAAGATGCGGAAGCTAACAAAATAATCACCACAGAGCAAGCACCATCACACAAGTATTTATAGTGGGTCGGCCTCAATGCCTACATCCACTACCGGCTTGTGATCCAACACCCCACCGGATTTCCACTATTTATGCTTTTCAATAGGCTAAGCAATAACCTTTACAATATGCTTTCCAAGGCTAAGCAATAACCTTACATTGATGTTTTTCAAGGCTTAACATCAACCTATACATTATGCTTTTATAGGCTAAGCAATAACCTCTTCAACCATAGGTTGGTTATCTCACTAAATTAGTGTCTAACATACACTAGATGGAGATTCTATTAAGCTCATTACAATGCCTCTTAAATAGGCGGATATGGAAGTGAAAATCTAATACACACTCACACTATGAATGCAAAGATGAAAGTACATGAAGTGTGTGTGTGTGGTCCTCAATCATTTTGAAAATGAAAGCTCATAAATGTAAGCCTAAGGCTTTTGAAAATTTTAGCTCAAAAACATTTATGATTGAGGAAATGCTAATCACATGTTAAAAGTAACAACTTGTTAATGAGATCAAAGATTTACAAGTTGTATGAAATGAATTAGCTCTAAACATGTGATGCATAGGGATGTCAATCAAATCAACATGAAGCTCAAAACATAAAAATAGATTTGATTGAAAAGAGGGGACAAATCATATGTAATTACAAATACAACTTGAATGTGATTTACCAATCAAAGCAAAGTAAGTTGTGAACTTTAAAACAAAGTTACATATGATTTGTAAACATGTTGAATCCAAAACATAAGATACATTTGAAAGAGATTTTCTTATGATGGAAAAACAACAACCAAAGATTCAACCAAGTATATGAATCATGTTACATATTTCATTAACATGATCTACTTAGATTTACCAAAGATAAAGTACTACTTGGATTGAATCAAATGGTGATGCATCCAAAACAATAGATCTATTCAAAGTATAAAACATGCTAAGGATACAACACATCATAGTTTATCATGTTACTAAAGATTTACCTAAGATAAAACAAAACATGAAAACATATGATTTGTAAAGAAGTTGAGTCCAAAACATAAGATAGTTTTGAAAGTGATTTTCTTATGATGGAAAACAACAACCAAAGATTCAACCAAGTATAGGAATCATGTTACATATAATTTCAAAGGTTCTTTCATTAACATGATCTGCTTAGATTTACCAAGATTAAGTACTACTTGGATTGAATCATATGGTGTTGTATCCAAAACAATAAATCAACTCAAAACATAAAACATGTTAAGGACACAACACAAACATAGTTTAACATGCTAGAAATGATTTACCAAAAATAAAACAAAGCATGAAAACATATGATTAAGGAAAGTAAAGCCTACTTGGTGATTTAACTTCATTAATCCAAGCTTTAGCTTTCCTAATGCTCCCCTTCATCCCTTAGTTCATTTCCCTTGAATATGCCTCAAAACCCCTCAAGGAGGGCCTTAAAATTCCCAACTTTTGGCAAAGGAAAGAACTCATATTTATAGCAAAAAGTGCCCAACGGCTAGTCCTCGGTCGACCTGCACACAGGCCTCGGTCGACCGGGAAGGCACAACGGTCAAATTTCTGACCGTTGGAGCACTTTTGGCCCTGACGGCCTGCAGTGTTCCCGGTCGACCGGGACCTCTGCGCCGGTCGACCGGCGACACTGCAGGGATCCCAAATTCCACTTTTGCAATTTCAAACTTATTCTTTGTGGAACTCTTTGGGCCATTAAATCAAGCTTTATAAACATGTTTTAAATCATTCTAAGGGTTTTAAAACAAGAAACACACAAAGCCTAAAAATGATTCAAAACTTTAAAACAAAGGCTAGCTTGATTTCTAAAACTTTTTCCAAAAACAAATGCATCCAGGTTTTAAAAGCAAATCATGCATAAATCAAAACTTTTACAACTCTAAAAAAATAATGCATGAATAAAACAAGATTTCAAGTCTTTATAAATCAATGCATATGTGTGTAAATCAAATGATGCTAGAATGAAATGCATCCATCAAATTGCAATCTATAAAATTCCTAACAATCTCCCCCTTTGCAATTTGATGGCAACACACTCACCACTGAAATAACACACCAAGTGTTCAGCTCCCCCTCAGCTGGACAATGCTTGAAATCTTCTTGGATGCTTCTCTTAGCTTGGGCTCTTTTCTTCATTCTTCATGATGCTTGGAGCTTGATCATTCTTCAATCTTTCTTTCTTTAGCCACGCATCTTCTTTAGCTTCCAAGCTTTCTTCTTCTATTTGCTCTCCCCCTTTGACCATGCCTCTTTCTCCCTTTGGCAAGGTATGTATTCTCTCCCCTTGTAGAAGATCATACAAAACCTCCCCTTAGGAAGCTTGGAAATTCTCTTCACCCTTTGAGAACTTGAATACTTTCTCCCCCTTTGCCATTAAATTGCAAAGGTACCTACACACATGAAAAAAAAAGGAAAATACCTTTAGAAGCACCTGTTAACAAATGAAATCGAAAATGAAATACATAACAGGCTATCATGTATGGAAGTTATCTCTAAGGGTTCAAAGGCAATCCAAGGGTCAATTTGATCAAAACTAATACTTCCTATGAAGGTTTACACTCCCCCTCAATCCATTCTCTTCTTCTGTCAAACTTTTGACAAAGATTTAACTATTAGGTGCAAAAAGAAGATGGTTTAACCAAATGAGGGTCAACTTCAAGGAAAGGATTAGATTCATTTAACTATAAAGCTCATATGATCAAATTGCCAAAAGAAAGCAAGGTCAATGAGAAAAGCAATCATGGATATCAATTGGAAAAACAAAGAATACCAATTGAGATTTAGGGATATGACTATTAAATCAATCACTCTAAAATGGATTTACAAATATATCTATTAGGAAAAATCCAAATTAGAGCTATCCATGATATGGGGTTTATTAATCATAGCATCAAATAATCTAACTATGGAAAGCATATGCTATGAAGGTTTTGAAAATCATTTCATTCAATCAATAAATATGACTCATTAAAGTGCAAGATGAGTGAAATGAGATTCAAGCATGAAGCCAACCTCAACTAATAACCAACCAATATTATGAACACATAAACATGGTGGTCATGAGATATACCTATGTGAGCAAGAGAGGTGGCAACATGATCATTATGATGCTAATGGTGTGTGACATGGAACAATCATATTACTTATCAAGTTCAATCCAATGCACACAAGGTTTATCACATTCACAAGAAATCAAATCAATCAAACATTATACCAATTGAATTTGATAACATGATAAAGAGCAAGAATGTGGCAAACACAAAATTCCATCAAGCATCATAAATGCATATTCATCACTTTTAAAGATATGACTAATGAGCATAGTGATGAACAAGATAAATTGCAATGCAAAAGGATATAACTTTGTAATGCATGCAATTTCCAAAGTGTCAAAATCATATGAATTCAACATCTAAGATATCCATCAACCATATAGAAATATGAGAAATGGGTTTCAAAGAGTTTCATATGATTAAGACCACTACTATGAAGTTGAAACATGTATAAGGATGACATCATTAAGAAAATATCCATGAATCAACATCATAACCATCCAAATAGAAATGACTATAAGGCATAGAGGATGGATTTGAGTTCTAGTATGGTTTCAACAAATATAATCAATACCACAACCATACATAGAACGATTTGACATTTGCATAGAGGGGATCAATCAACACTCAAGATCTACCTCATACCATATCATCAAAAAAAAGAATATACCTAAGTAAGCACAAGAAGGTATGAAGTTAAAGGGATCAATCTATCATGCAACATCTCCACTCTTAGCAAATGTACTAAACTTACAATGCAATGGAAAATGGATATGTGGTTTAAACCAAATGAACTTAGCACATAAAATCACATATGTACTTAAAAAGCTCAAATACAAGATTTTACTATAAAGCACATAAACAATCATCAATTTGCATTAATGAAAACATATACCAAGTTAGGCACAAACATGCAAATCAATGAAACCATATCCAACCAAGCAATGTAAGACAACACAATCAATTTGCATAAAAAGAATGTCACTAAATGAGCAAAGTTGCAAATTGTTTGTAAAAATTATTTCCTTTCAAAAGATATAATCATAATTAGGCACAAGGAAATAAATTCAAGGAAAATGCTTCTAAAAATACAACCAATAAAGCATAGAACATTTTCCAAAGTTTCTCAAATCACTTCAATATATGAAATTCCAACAAAGAATCATTTATAGAATTATGAGCAAGTGAATTTGACAAACAAGAAGTGTACTATTGTAAATTTTCAATTTGTAAAACAATAGACACTCACAAATTTTCCATACCAAGAGATATAACTTGAAAATCAATGGAAAACTTAAATAGCTTCAAATCATTTGATTTACAAAAAGGATCTAACTATAACAAACATCAAATGATTTTCCAACATAAATTGATCATGAAAAAACAAGCTATGAAAGCATTTGTAATCACAATCAATTGATCATGAATAGATATGCACTACAAGAGATATAACTATATGAACAAAATGCAAATCCATCATGTAAATATTGCAATCAAGGGATTTTGAAAACCACGAAATATAACTTTAAAGTTCATGAAGACAAAATCAAATGATCACAAAGAAACATTGCATTTTAAAAGATGTGACTACAAAGAGACAAAATGCAAATGTAACATGACCAACAATTAGATATAACTAAAAAGAATAGGTTGGTCTAGGGGGATCAAGGCCTTAAGGCTAGTCTAAATGTGTACCAATGAAGATTCACCTAAGGTCTTGAAAAGGATGTCCTTGAGAGATCACTTGAGGACTCACCAACTCTTGGAGATATAACCTGAACAAGTCTTAGAGTGGTGCAAGGAGGCTAGGGAAAATTTCAATTTCAAACATAGTGGAAATCTTTAAAAAGATATGCAATAAAACACAACACTAGGGTTCAAATCTAGCAAGGATCAACTCCGGGTTGTTAAGCCCTAAAATGGAGTAACCCGCTCTGATACCACTTGTAAGTCCATGGGGATCCGAACCCTAGAGGGGGGGTGAATAGGGTGAGCTTCAACTATGACCAGTTTTAACCAATTTTAACTTCTTTAAAACAAACTAGTCACATGTGATGATTAATCATACAAGATGCGGAAGCTAACAAAATAATCACCACAGAGCAAGCACCATCACACAAGTATTTATAGTGGGTCGGCCTCAATGCCTACATCCACTACCGGCTTGTGATCCAACACCCCACCGGATTTCCACTATTTATGCTTTTCAATAGGCTAAGCAATAACCTTTACAATATGCTTTCCAAGGCTAAGCAATAACCTTACATTGATGTTTTTCAAGGCTTAACATCAACCTATACATTATGCTTTTATAGGCTAAGCAATAACCTCTTCAACCATAGGTTGGTTATCTCACTAAATTAGTGTCTAACATACACTAGATGGAGATTCTATTAAGCTCATTACAATGCCTCTTAAATAGGCGGATATGGAAGTGAAAATCTAATACACACTCACACTATGAATGCAAAGATGAAAGTACATGAAGTGTGTGTGTGTGGTCCTCAATCATTTTGAAAATGAAAGCTCATAAATGTAAGCCTAAGGCTTTTGAAAATTTTAGCTCAAAAACATTTATGATTGAGGAAATGCTAATCACATGTTAAAAGTAACAACTTGTTAATGAGATCAAAGATTTACAAGTTGTATGAAATGAATTAGCTCTAAACATGTGATGCATAGGGATGTCAATCAAATCAACATGAAGCTCAAAACATAAAAATAGATTTGATTGAAAAGAGGGGACAAATCATATGTAATTACAAATACAACTTGAATGTGATTTACCAATCAAAGCAAAGTAAGTTGTGAACTTTAAAACAAAGTTACATATGATTTGTAAACATGTTGAATCCAAAACATAAGATACATTTGAAAGAGATTTTCTTATGATGGAAAAACAACAACCAAAGATTCAACCAAGTATATGAATCATGTTACATATTTCATTAACATGATCTACTTAGATTTACCAAAGATAAAGTACTACTTGGATTGAATCAAATGGTGATGCATCCAAAACAATAGATCTATTCAAAGTATAAAACATGCTAAGGATACAACACATCATAGTTTATCATGTTACTAAAGATTTACCTAAGATAAAACAAAACATGAAAACATATGATTTGTAAAGAAGTTGAGTCCAAAACATAAGATAGTTTTGAAAGTGATTTTCTTATGATGGAAAACAACAACCAAAGATTCAACCAAGTATAGGAATCATGTTACATATAATTTCAAAGGTTCTTTCATTAACAT
This sequence comes from Cinnamomum chago, assembly GCA_038049695.1. Lineage (NCBI taxonomy): Eukaryota > Viridiplantae > Streptophyta > Magnoliopsida > Laurales > Lauraceae > Cinnamomum > Cinnamomum chago. Next base: position 53,573,458 of record CP142453.1, on the reverse strand, counting down.
GATCTGCTTAGATTTACCAAGATTAAGTACTACTTGGATTGAATCATATGGTGTTGTATCCAAAACAATAAATCAACTCAAAACATAAAACATGTTAAGGACACAACACAAACATAGTTTAACATGCTAGAAATGATTTACCAAAAATAAAACAAAGCATGAAAACATATGATTAAGGAAAGTAAAGCCTACTTGGTGATTTAACTTCATTAATCCAAGCTTTAGCTTTCCTAATGCTCCCCTTCATCCCTTAGTTCATTTCCCTTGAATATGCCTCAAAACCCCTCAAGGAGGGCCTTAAAATTCCCAACTTTTGGCAAAGGAAAGAACTCATATTTATAGCAAAAAGTGCCCAACGGCTAGTCCTCGGTCGACCTGCACACAGGCCTCGGTCGACCGGGAAGGCACAACGGTCAAATTTCTGACCGTTGGAGCACTTTTGGCCCTGACGGCCTGCAGTGTTCCCGGTCGACCGGGACCTCTGCGCCGGTCGACCGGCGACACTGCAGGGATCCCAAATTCCACTTTTGCAATTTCAAACTTATTCTTTGTGGAACTCTTTGGGCCATTAAATCAAGCTTTATAAACATGTTTTAAATCATTCTAAGGGTTTTAAAACAAGAAACACACAAAGCCTAAAAATGATTCAAAACTTTAAAACAAAGGCTAGCTTGATTTCTAAAACTTTTTCCAAAAACAAATGCATCCAGGTTTTAAAAGCAAATCATGCATAAATCAAAACTTTTACAACTCTAAAAAAACAATGCATGAATAAAACAAGATTTCAAGTCTTTATAAATCAATGCATATGTGTGTAAATCAAATGATGCTAGAATGAAATGCATCCATCAAATTGCAATCTATAAAATTCCTAACACCAACGCCTTTGCCTTCTGGCGTCCGGACGCCCGGAGGCAGAAACCTCCCAGGAATCCCCTGTTTTGCTGGCTTTCTGACCTCTTTCCTTCCAAACCTTTCCCCACGAATTTCAAACATTTCCAAAGGTTGTAACTTGCACAAAATTGAGCCACCATGCTCTCCCAACCATCACATTCATCATTCCACGCCCATTCTAACAATTTAAAAGATAAAAATGGTTACCAATTAAATCAATTAACAAACTAAGATTAACAATTAAATTAAAAAAGCCCAAATTCCCCAAAAGAACCTAATCTAGCATATTAATTCCAAAATAATAATAGAACAAGCTTGGAATTAGGGAAACCTAACAAGAAAACACATGCAATCAATGGAAGACATACACACATGCTTAATTATAAAATGCAGATCTACTTGCCTCAACTAAGAAGAAGATTGGAAATGGGGAAATCTGAGGAGAAGCCCTACTACTACGGAAACCTCAATCTACCCCGACCAAACGCAATCTATCACGCAAAGGAGAAGAAAAGAGAGGAAAAGATTAAGATCTAACCTAAATCTAAACCAAAGAGAATTGATTGAAAAGATGAAAGAGAAGGAAATCTTACCAAACTAATGTCAATGGAAATAAGAGATCGTGTGGAAGAAGTTTAGCGGCTCGAATCGCGGAAGTGATCTCTCAGGGAAGGAGTTCTGGAGCCTTGGAAGAATGAGGAAGAAAAAGAGGCTACGGTAGGTTACCGTTCGTTGCAGAGAAAGAAAAGAGATTAGGGTTAATCTCTTATTTAAGAAGAAAGGGAGGGGGAAAAGACTAAGATGCCCTTAAGTGGGTCCGGAGAAAAAATGAATTATTAGAAGGGTTTCTGGTCGTCGGATCACAACGAGCCAGAAGACAAAATTGGTCGGCACGACGAAACCTTTCCAACGAACACAAAATCACGGCGATAGGAATTTTTCGAAAAAGCACTCAATTTTTCCTAATTTGCAAACTACCCCCCAACTAGGGTCAAACGAACTCAGAATCGAACGAAACCTGGCGTCTGGACACCCGGAGGTTGAAACCTCCCGGGAATCCCCTGTTTTGCTAGTTTTCTGACCTCTTTCCTTCCAAACCATTCCCCATGAATTTCAAACATTTTCAAAGGTTGTAACCTGCACAAAACTGAGCCACCATGCTCTCCCAACCATCACATTCATCATTCCACACTCATTCTAACAATTTAAAAGATAAAAAGGGTTACCAATTACATCAATTAAGAAACTAAGATTAATAATTAAATTAAATAAACCCAAATTCCCCAAAAGAACCTAATCTAGCATATTAATCCCAAATTAATAATAAAACAGGCTTGGAATTAGGGAAACCTAACAAGAAAACACATCAAATCAATGGAAGACATACACACATGCTTAATTATAAAATGCAGATCTACTTGCCTCAGCTAAGAAGAATATTGGAATTGGGGAAATCTAGGGAGAATCCCTACTACTGCGGAAGGCTCAATCTACCCCGACCAAACGCAATCAACCAGGCAAAGGAGAAGAAAAGAGAGGAAAAGATTAAGATCTAACCTAAATCTAAACCAAAGAGAATTGATTGAAAAGATGAAAGAGAGGAAAATCTTACCAAATTGATGTCAATGGAATGAGGAGATCGCGGGGAAGAAGATGAGCGGCTCGGATCGCGGAAGTGATCTCTCAGGGAAGGAGTTCTGGAGCCTTGGAAGAATGAGGAAGTAGAAGAGGCTGAGGTAGGTTATCGTTCATTGCAGAAAAAGAAAAGAGATTAGGGTTAATCTCTTGTTTAAGAAGAAAGGGAGGAGGAAAAGACTAAAATGCCATTAAGTGGATCCGGAGAAAAAATGAATTATTAGAAAGGTTTCTGGTCGTCGGATCACAACGAGCCAGAAGACAAAATTGGTCGGCACGACGAAACCTTCCCAACGAACCCAAAATCACGGCAATAGGAATTTTTCGGAAAAACACTCAATTTTTCTTAATTTGTAAACTACCCCCTACTAGGGTCAAACGAACTCAGAATCGCGTGAAACTCCGCAAGCACTATTCTAACGCTAAAATAAATTTGCTCACCATCTAAACCCACTTAAATATCTAATAAAATAATAATTATAATAATATCAAAATAAATGGGTCAACGGGCCGGTTATTGGGCCCAACTGACCCAGTAAAGTCGCAGACCTTACACCAATCTCCCTTGAAGCCTTTTTAGTTCTCTTAGGGTCCTTAGATATGGCATTTCTAGGATTGCCTTGACTTTGGTGGGGTCAAGTCCTATTCCGCCGTTCTGAACTATGAATCCGAAGAACTTACCCGATGAGACATCGAAGAAGCATTTTAGTGGATTCTGTTGTTAATTTATACAAAAAACATACATATGTATTTGTCTTTGACTGGTTCTTTTTTAGTATATTTTGTCTTCTCATCTAATTGAGATTTTATATGAGCAAATGGTTGCATTATTAATTATTATGCATGTGAGTGTCATTTATCCTATAAAGTAGACAAATTGGTGTGTAGAGTTTTACTTACACACGGAAGACTCATTTGTCGGTTCTTATGGAATATAAGTTGTTGTTCACAATCTAGATGGATTTCGACACACCATCGGTACGATTGTAGCATGGTGTTTCAGCGGGCTTGTCTTGGCTGCGGGAAACGATATAGTTTCAACTCATTATGCTAGTACACTATGTATGTATTGAACAAGACCGTGTTTTTGGGTTTATTGTCTTTATACTGATCATATAAGATAATGAACATCCAAATGGTTATTATGAGTGCTTGTACTCTTAATCCCGACATAAATAATAGACACAGATATTTGGTGTTTGGCATTTTGATTTACCAAGGAGTGAGATCTTTTATGGGTCAATACTCTCAGTGAATTGGATGACTACACTACGTGTATGGTGGATATTAGTTTACTGACGGAATCCACACCCCGTAATAGGGATTGATGATATCCCCTTGATGAAGCTTTTAAGTTTTGATTATGTCAAACCTTGCAGGTGGATTTTGTGTCCGACATATCAAATAAGTTAAGTGTAAGGTCTCAAGGAATTATAAAGATATCGATTAAATATAGATGACAATAATTATTTAATCGATGGATATCTGAAATCTTAACGTGGGGAGATTAATAAGCATTTAATAACAAGACGCTTGAAGATCTTTGAGATGGTATCTCTAGAGTAACCAGGAGATCTGTATGGTTTCTACTCGTTTCTAACAGATTCATCCACAGTTTGTGTTTGCAAAGTCGGAGGAAGACTTCTCGAAGATCTTTGAGATGGTTTTCTTTTCTTTGGCTTTTGACAGCGAGGTCATCAACGTAACATTCAACCGTCTTGTGCTGCATATCAAATGGCATTACAGTGTAACAATACACGCCAAACGGGGTCCGAAATGATGTATGTTTTTCATCTTTAGGATGCATCTTTATCTGATTGTAGCCAGAGAAGCCATCCATGAATGTCATTCGCTCAAACCCACAGGTGTTGTCAATCATCACCCCTGGTATGGGGAGCGGGAATTCATCTTTAGGGCACGCATTATTTAGGTCTCTGTAGTCAATATAGACCCTGATCTGCCCATTTTTCTTTGTCACGAGGACGATGTTGGCTAACCATTCAGGATGCTTGATGGGGGACCGGCCTTTCGTCCTTTCCTTCCGCCCCGGGGGATGCCGGGGTCCGGCGGAGGAGGAAAAGCGAGTCATCAACATTTTTTGTACGAGAGATTTTCTATTCTTCTTGGAATTTGAAGTGGTGATCTGGAAATTCACCTTCACAAGTAGAAAGGAAATCAATTCTTCTTTCTAACTTTCAATTGCACATATATTTTAAGAAAGAGACTCAATTTTTTAAATGTTGTGAGAGGCGATTTCATTTTGTTTGCCGTGAAAGGCTGTTTTGCCGTAGAAGGCGATTTACAAATATAATCAGTAAAGAAAGACAAAAAATGTGATTTTTTTTCTCTTTACAAAGAATACAAAATATAATAGAAAAATGAGAAAATGAATTTGACTTCTCAGGAGATTACTGGGACTAGTTCAGGTCGACAGTCGCAAGTCATGTATGGACTTTGCCATCGTCCTTCAGATGAGAATGCTTGATGCTTTGATTCTTTGGTTTGGCTTGGACTTCAGTTTTTTAGAGAATAAAGACCAAGGGGAGGTCCTATATCCAATAAAAAAATGAGTAAATGGGCTGAAGAGCCACGTTTAGGCCATGTTAGATAGAAGGAGAGAGGACCTTGGGGGGGGTGGCCCCCCAAGGGACTTCGATCACCTTCTGGTGTTTCGGCAGCAGAGTAGCAGGATTTCTTTAGAGCTTTTCTTTCTTGCTTGTGAGTATGGATCTCTCTCTATGTGTTTGTGAGTATGGATCTCTTGGAATGACTATAGACACCTCATTTTGCCCCCTATGATAGCCTTAAATACTTATCATATATAACGATGCCCCCATTTCACCCATAATTGAATGGTTAATGGCATAATTAAAATTAATTAATGACGATGAAGATGCTTGTTGATGATTTTCGACTAAGTTCTACGATTCATAGAAATTGTGAGAAAAAAGGCCAAATCACGTTGAGATCTCGAGTTCAACCCACTACTCATACAAGGAATGGACTACAACACTACCCAAGCCCCATATAACGATGCCACCATTTCAACCATAATTGAATGGTTAATGGCATAATTCAAATTAATTAATGACGACGAAGATGCTTGTTGATGATTTTCGACTTAGTTCGACGATTCATAGAAATTGTGAGAAAAAAGGGAAAATCACGTTGAGATCTCGAGTTCAACCCACTACTCATACAAGGAATGGACTATAACACTACCCAAGGCCCTTCCAGACTGTATAAAACACACCCAGGTTATTCTTAGAGAGATTACACTTAGTTTGCCCAAGTACGGTATGATTGACATGAATTAGGAGGTTAGAATCATTGATCCAAGTATCCCTTACTTCTCCTGACCTATGACCATTAGGGTGTATGGACCAACAGATTCTACGTTCCAAGAGCTTTCCGGCGACATGTGGAACGTCCAATTTCGACCAACGGATCAAAAGATATGGCTCTCGGAAGACTACACAAGCGGTCCCGCATTAGGGACACACTTAGGTGCCAATATAGGTGCGCCCAAGTCCCAAGATCACACTTGGGTGCACACACAGGTGCGCCTAAGTCCCTGGTTGCCCTAGAAAGTACTTTAATGTATATTTAGGTGGGTTCCGCTCTACCATTCATAGTTTCGACCTAACCTTAGCCCGAAAATGATTCGAAACCAAACCATAAGCCCACTTGACCCCAAGGGAAGACCACATGTGCGCCCAAGTCACAGGACCCACATGGGCGCACCTATGTGTCCACCCAAGTCCCCTAAACCCTAAATTTACCTTGGTTTGCGTGATGCCTCTAGAAACTCGTGCACATAGCAACCCTAAACCCCTCCTTCACGCCAAAACCACTATAAAAGTATCTTTTATACCTTTTGCAAAAGGAGGCTACTAGAAAGAGAGAAAAACTAGAAGAAAAGAGAGAAAAAAGAGAGTAGCCACCATAACCATATAAAGAGCTTTAGATCTGGAAGGAAGGAGAAGAAGAAGCCTTCCGGTTTCCAAGATCAGCAATGGAGAAGACTTGTGAAAGCCATCGATTTGCGTGAAAGCTTCGATCTAGGACTTGAAGGATACAACTCAAACCGGTATTTCTAGATTTAGTTCTCTTCAATTAATATTCAGTATCATTAATGCTTAGAAACATGCATGCATTGCAGATCTGCATTAATAGTAGTGTTTTTCAGTAGATCTAATATTTAGTAGTCATCCATGCTTAGAAACATGCTTAGGATCATCAGTAGGTTGTAGATCTGAAACATTTTCATCATCCAGAACTTGTGATTAGATTAGACCTTTCATTCATATCATTTTCATTAGAAAAAAATCTAAATTCGAGAAAGAAAAAGTGTAACAGAGCACTTGGACGCAACTGTGGGTGCACCCAAGTCCTGCATAGGGTTTTAACCCCGATTTTCGTATCGTGTGCACTTCATTTCTCAGATCCGAATTCATTCTCAAACTAATTGATATCAGGACCTCGAATCCGTGACTTCATATTAAAACCACGCGAAAAGCATTGAAAAAAAAAAAGAAGCAAAAGAAGGAAAAAGTGCAGGAAAGCACTTGGGCGCCCCTACAAGTGCGCCCAAGTCCAAAGTTAGGATTTCGACCCTAATTATCCATTTCACGTACATTTTACTTCTTAGATCCAAATCCATCCTCATATACATTGATGTCAAAGCCTTCGAATCCGTAGAAAGCATTGAAAGAATTGAAGGAATACCAAAATATATTACCAAAAGGTAAGAAAAAAAAAAGAAAAGACAGTGTACTTGGGAGACACTATGGGTGCGCCCAAGTCCCTGCCAAAGAGATCCGCCTCTTGGACTTTGATCCTCGTATCATTACTTTCAAATCCGAAGGTTGTTATATCAATAATTCATATTAGGACCCTATATTTAGTCACAAAGTGTCGAAAATCGAGTGGGAATATCATAGAAAATTGAAAGTGAATTACAACCCGCAGGGGAGACACTTGGGCGCACACGCAGTAGTGCAGAGACACTTGGGCGCCCCTCCATGTGCGCCCAAGTCCCGAGTTCGTCTTCCGGCCCGTATTTTCCATATTTTGCATTTCGTTTAACTTGTTGCTGCATCTATATGATGATTATGGTTGATTATTGAACTCCTAGACTTCTAATTATTAGATCGTCATGAAAGACCAAGACCGAATCCTAAAGGGGGGGGGGGGGGGGTGAATAGGATGAGCTCTAAAACCTAGACCAATTTTAATTCTTTTAACTTCTAAGACAATTAAGTTAAGATGAAGATTAATAATCTTGTGAAAGATAGGAATCTCTAAAATAAGCATACACCAATTACAATCTTCAATCAACCAAAAGTAAATCATCCATGAAAAGAAGTCAAAAATTCAATCACCATGACAAGCACATTTATAGTGGTTCGGCCAAATTGCCTACATCCACTCCCGGTACACCTACCGGTATTCACTAACTCCAATTAAGGTTTAGGATCACCTCAAACCTTACAATCAACACTATGCTTTTCAAGGCTTAGCATAAACCTTTACAACATATGCTTTTCAAGGCTAAGCATAAACCTTTACAACATAGAATTTTTCTCTTAAGAAATATGCCTAAGAATGCATGTATTAAGAGAGCAATGTAAGTGCAATGGAGTGCCTCTAAATAGGCTAATTAGAAAGTGAAAATTCAACTCCTAGAAACATGTATAATAATGACAAAGTCTATGTATGATGCATTTACTAGAAATAACTCTTTCTCTTAGAAAAGATGAAACTTTGATTGATGCAAAGATGATAAACATGAGATAGAGAAAGAGTTGTTTGCCTAACACATGAATTTAGCAAAGTGAACTAACTTGTTTTCAAAGAAGATAAACTAATACTTAACAAGTTGGTTTTGAAACAAGAAAACAAAATCATGTGAAACAAAGACCATATGTTGGTTTCATAATGCTATGATATGTTTAAAGTTCTAAGCATGTTATGAAGAACAACATTTCAATAGAGAGGCATCTATTCTAATCATGCATTATATAAAATCAAAGACAAAGAAACATGCATGATTTTAAAGAACTTAGGATTAAAGAAAGCACACCCATTAGTAGATCAAAGGTTGAATCAATGGAATGGCTTCATAATCCTTTCAAAGATGCTCTTGAGAAGTTGCTAATCCTTGGCCTCAAAAGTCCCTCCAATGTCAGCAACTTTCTTCAAACAAAAAGCCACTTTTTATAAAGAAAAAATTGCCAACGGCTAGTCCCCGGTCGACCTGGAAACAGGGCTCGCTCGACCGGGTACACACAACGGCTAGAAAAAGATCTGTTGGAGAGGCTACTGCTCAAAATTCCCTGATGACCTGCAGTGTGCCCGATCGACCGGCTACCTTGGCCCGGTCGACCGGCCACACTGGCAGATCAACCTGAAGAGTGCCCAGAGTTCTGAAAATTTAGAGAATTGCACCTTTGAAGGGCACCTTTCCAGGGGACTTTGAGGCACATATCCAAGTATGAATTCATGACACAATAAAAGACGAAAATTGAATTTCTAAAGCCATGAAAACTCCAAATCAAAAAAATGATTTTAAAGAAAGAAACTTTGGAAAGCTTGGATGATTTTTGAAATAAAAAACTCCATGATCTTAAGAGATAAACCTAAATTGAAAATCATGCATATCATGAGATAAAAACGAAGATTAAGAAAGCGAAATATGCTTGAAGATCCTTAGACAAAGACCATGAATGAATGAGAGGACAAGCTTATGAAAGTGAATGCATCCTATCAAATTGCAACAAAACAAAAACTCTGACAATCTCCCCCTTTGCAATTTGATGGCAACTCTTGAAGCTTGAACTCTCTCTCAATCTCCTTTAAATCTTGAACAGCAACAACTTTGGATATTTAAGGAGCTTTGGATATTCGGGAGCATTTGGATATTTTGGAGCTTTGGATTTTCCTTGCGGGAGCGACGACAATAGACGACCAATCTAGAAGCTATACAAAATATGCACTCTAGGCAAAGCTACTCCCCCTCAACAATAGCAACCCTTGAATCTTCTCCCCCTCAATTGGTGAACACTTGATAATTCTCTCCCCCTTTGACATCTAATTGCAAAGGAGCCTGCCCACCAAAGATAACACACACAACCTTGTTAGTAGCACCTATTTATAAGAGGTATAAAAGTAAAATAAGGAACAGGTGAGCAGCCAACAAGAAGTTAGAATTCCGGGCAAGGACCAATGCCCAATTGATGTCTCAATTTTATGAAACGATCATTTCCAAGGGGTTTAGTGAATAAGTCAACCAATTGGGTATCTATAGGGACAAACATTAACTCTATTGTGCCTTGGTCAGCATGATCACGCAAGAAATGATAGTGAATGTCAATGTGTTTAGTGCGAGAGTGCTGAACAGGATTTTTTGAGATAGTGATGGCACTAGAGTTGTCACACATGATAGGCATGCATTGTTGTGGAACATTATAATCTAACAAAGTTTGTTTCATCCACAACAGTTGGGCACAACAACTACCTGCAGCAATATATTCAGCTTCTGCAGTAGACAAGGATACATAATTTTGCTTTTTGCTATGCCAGGCTACTAAACAGTTCCCTAAGAAATAGCAGCAGCCACTAGTGCTTTTCCTATCATCTATTGATCCTGCCCAATCTGAATCACTATATCCAATTAATTGCAGAGTTGAGTCATGAGGATACCAGATACCATAGTGAGAAGTCCCATTAATATATTTTATGATACATTTAACAGCTTTAATGTGAGACTCTCGGGGGTCAGATTGATACCTAGCACATATTCCAACGCTAAACGAGATATCAGGGCGGCTAGCAGTGAGATAGAGAAGGCTTCCTATCATGCTCCTATAAAGTTTCTGGTCAGCTTTCTTACCCTTAAGGTCACTAGATATTTTAGTAGTGGAGCCCATGAGATTGCAACTAGTCTTAGATTCTCCTAAGCCAAACTTTTTCACTATTTCTAGAGCAAACTTGGATTGACTAAGGAAGATACCATGATCAGTCTGACTAACTTGTAATCCTAGAAAGAATTGCAGGGGACTGACCAGACTCATCTCAAAAGTGGAGCTCATCAATTCTGAAAATCCTTGAGCTAGTTTCTCTGAAGTAGATCCAAATACTATATCATCAACATAGATTTGAGCTACAAGAATGTTTTGATCAATCTTCCTGATAAACAAGGTCTTATCAACTTTCCCACATTCAAAATCATTTTCAATCAGATGATTCGTAAGCTTTTCATACCATGCCCGAGGTGCTTGTTTTAATCCATAGAGAGCTTTCTTGAGCTTTATAAACATACTCAGGATGATGAGGGTCTGCAAAGCCTTCAGGTTGAGTAACATAAACATCTTCTTCAATTTCTCCATTCAAGAAGGCACTTTTGACAGCCATCTGAAATAGTTTGATCCTCATGCTACTAGCATAACTCAATAGAATTCTTTTGGACTCTAAACGGGCTACAGGAGCAAAAGTTTCTTCAAAATCAATTCCTTCTATTTGAGCATATCCTTTTGCTACAAGTCTAGCTTTGTTTCTCACAACATTTCCAGATTCATCTGACTTGTTCTTGAAAATCCATTTAGTGCCTATGGGATTTTTCTCTGCAGGCAATGGGACAAGATCCCAAACATCATTTTTCTTAAATTGATTCAATTCTTCTTGCATAGCTTCCATCCATTCAGATTTTGATTCAGCTTCAGAAAAGTTCTTAGGCTCGATTTGAGAGACAAAGGAGTAATGAGCACATAGATTTTGGACTTGTCTCCAGGTCAAAACCCCACTACTAATATCTCCAATAACATTATCCATTGTGTGATTTTTCATCAATTTAATTGGAACAATGGCTTTGGAGGGAATGATATCACTACTATCTTTAGGACTAGATTGGTCAATATCAATTTCAACTTCATCATCATCTTGGAGAATTCATCCAACTTGATTCGTGTCATCTATGACAACATAAGCTGATTCCATTATGGTCATGGTTCTATGATTAAAAACTCTATAAGCTTTGCTCCTTTCAGAATAGCCTAGGAAAATTCCTTCATCAGATTTAGGCTCAAATTTTTCTAACGCTCCCTATCTCTTAGAATATAACATTTGCTTCCAAACACTTTCAAATACCCCAAATTAGGTTTCCTTTCAAAATAAAGTTCGTAAGGGGTTTTGTTGGTATTCTTAGTGAGATAGACTTTGTTGATGAGATAACAAGCAGTATTCACAGCTTCAACCGATAGATTACGAGAGAGATTCTTTTCATTAAGCATGGTCCTAGCCATTTAGCCATTTCTTGAATAACTCTATTCCTCCTTTCAGCTACTCCATTTTGTTGAGGAGTTTTAGGAGCATAATATTAATGATTTATTCCATGACTCTCACAAAATTTAGCAAATTCTTCATTTTCAAATTCTCCCCATGATCGCTTCTAATCTTTTGAATTTTACTGTCCCTTTCAACTTGAATCTTGTTGCAAATTCTTATGATATTGTCCACACCATCTGATTTAGCATGAAGAAAGGCAACCCATCCAAAACGAGAATAATCGTCTACCATAACCAGGATAAATTTCTTTCCTCCAATACTTTGCACTGGTGCAGGTCCTATTAAGTCCATATGGATTAATTCAAGAGGACGAGTAGACAATATATCCTTTAAACCTTTAAAGATCTTCTTGATTTGTTTTCCCAGTTGACAAGCCTTACAGAGTTCAGATTTTTCATCACTTAACTTGGGAATCCCTTTCACAATTTCATTCTTTGACAAGGTTTTCATCAATTTGAAATTTATGTGACCCATCCTTTGGTGCCATAAGTAATTCTCTTGATCTTTAGTTATCAAGCACCTAGATTCATTCTGATCACATTCTTCTATAATGTAAATGTTTCCTTTAGTTCTTGATCCAGTAAGGATAACTTGGTGGGTTTTATCATTTACCACTTTGCAAGATTGACTGTCAAAAACTACCTTGTTTCCTTTGTCACATAATGGGCTAATGCTAGGAAGATTATGTTTCAATCCTTCCACAAGGAATACATCATTTAAAGTTGATATTTGATCTCCTTTCACACTTCCCTTGCCAATGATTTGAGCTTTACTATTGTCTCCAAACGAAACATTTCCTCCATCATATTCCACTATAGAGCTGAATCTAGATCGGTCTCCCATCATGTGTTTAGAACAACCACTATCTAGAACCAAGTAGGGTTTTCCTTAGCTTTTAAGGCGGTTTGAACTAGGAGACTCTCAAAGTTTGTTCCTTTTACCATCCAAGAGGATAAAGGGGATTTATAGGGAATGTTCTTGGGGACAAATTTGAAAGGTATTCTAGAAGGATTTTTTAGAGACAACCTAATTTTGTATGGGCAATTAGGGACCAAATGTCCACTACGATTGCAAAAGTGACAAGTCCATCTAGGTGTATAGTTTCTCTCAACTATAGGTTTGTGCGGACTCTTAGTAGATGCTTGAAAACTATTCTTCATGACACTAGGGGAACCTTCAAAACCTATTCCTTTCTTGTCACCATAAATTTTATGCATGCCCAACATTTGATAAAATTTGTCATTTCCCAAGGTGAATTTGTCAGCAATGAATTTTCCTTTATTAAGTTTTACTTGGAGAGAGTTTGTTTCAAGTTGACTAGATTCAAGCTTGGATTGTAAATTATGAATTTGTTTTTGAGCATGAGTTAAATCTTCATTAAGAGTGGTGACTTGATGTTCCAAGTTGTTTTTCTCATTGATTGTTAATTTCAATTCATCTTTTATGATACTCACTTCATTTACAAGATTTTTGGAATCTTCTTTTAAAATTTTATTTTTCTTAAGTAAGATTTTCCAATTTTCATATAGTTCATTATAAGCTTGTTGAATTCCATTATCCTCATCTTCTTCATTAGTTTCTTCTTGCCCTAATGTGTCATCTATTAATGTATTATGCTCGTTTGGATCTTCAATAGAAGAAAGTAGAAGCCAATTAGGGTAATTTTCATCTTCATCATTAGAGGATTCATTTTTGTCACACTCTTCATCTTCCTCATCCCAAGTTAAGTTTAAAGCCTTTTTTCCTTTCTTATCTCCTTTTTCAAATTCTTTAGGGGTGGAGCAATTTTGAGCAATGTGTCCAAACCCCTTGCAATTGTAACATTGCACATCTTTTTTAATTAGAGATCCTTTGGGATTTCTTTGGAATCTAGGACTTTTGCTTTCATTAAAATTTCTAATGTTCTTGTTGTTACTAAAGAACTTTTTAAATTTCTTAACAAATAAAGCATTGTCCTCATCACTATCAACATCACTTTCATTTTCTTTTGAATGAGAGGAAAAAGCTACTCCTTTCTTTTTATCTTGAACTTCAAAGTCTAATTCATATGTAAGGAGATTTCCTCTTAGTTCTTCAATTTTGATTTTATCAACATCCTTGCTTTCTGTTATGGCAACAATTTTAGGTTTGAATCTTTTTGGGAGAGATCTTAAAATTTTTCTAACAGCTTTAGATTCATCCATCTTTTCTCCTAGACCTATAAGAGAATTGACAATTTCCATGAACTTAGAATAGAATTCATCAAATGTTTCTTCTTCAAGCATCTTAATGTCTTCTAATTTAGAGGTCAACATTTGAATTTTGGCTATCTTGACTTGATCTGTGCCTTCATGGGTGGTCTCTAGGGTATCCCAAATTTCCTTAGCAGTGTTGCAATTAACTACTCTATTAAATTCTTCTTGAGATAGAGCACAATATAGAGAATTTTTTGCCTTAGCATTTAAGTTTGCTCTATCCTTTTCTCCTTGAGTCCAAGTATTTTTGGGTTTGATTTTTATGGATATAACATTCCCCTCAGAGTCTTTTTCTGCGGTAGTGGGAGGATGATAGCCATCTTCAATAATGTTCCACACATCTAAGTTTTGGGATTCTAAGAACACTTGCATTCTAACTTTCCAATAGCGATAGTGTGTTCCATTAAACAAGGGAGGTCTATTGGTAGCATTTCCCTCACCCAATTGAGATTGCATGGTGGCAACAAAATAAAAACACTCACTAGGATTCTAACTCTAGGTGATTAAACCAAAACAAGAGCAACCTTGCTCTGATACCAATTGAAAGACCAAGTCCGAATCCTAAAGGAGGGGGGGGGGTGAATAGGATGAGCTCTAAAACCTAGACCAATTTTAATTCTTTTAACTTCTAAGACAATTAAGTTAAGATGAAGATTAATAATCTTGTGAAAGATAGGAATCTCTAAAATAAGCATACACCAATTACAATCTTCAATCAACCAAAAGTAAATCATCCATGAAAAGAAGTCAAAACTTCAATCACCATGACAAGCACATTTATAGTGGTTCGGCCAAATTGCCTACATCCACTCCCGGTACACCTGCCGGTATTCACTAACTCCAATTAAGGTTTAGGATCACCTCAAACCTTACAATCAACACTATGCTTTTCAAAGCTTAGCATAAACCTTTACAACATATGCTTTTCAAGGCTAAGCATAAACCTTTACAACATAGAATTTTTCTCTTAAGAAATATGCCTAAGAATGCATGTATTAAGAGAGCAATGTAAGTGCAATGGAGTGCCTCTAAATAGGCTAATTAGAAAGTGAAAATTCAACTCCTAGAAACATGCATAATAATGACAAAGTCTATGTATGATGCATTTACTAGAAATAACTCTTTCTC
The DNA here is from genome assembly GCA_038049695.1 of Cinnamomum chago. Lineage (NCBI taxonomy): Eukaryota > Viridiplantae > Streptophyta > Magnoliopsida > Laurales > Lauraceae > Cinnamomum > Cinnamomum chago. The sequence goes on along the minus strand of CP142453.1, from coordinate 53,558,222 downwards.
TTAGAAAAGATGAAACTTTGATTGATGCAAAGATGATAAACATGAGATAGAGAAAGAGTTGTTTGCCTAACACATGAATTTAGCAAAGTGAACTAACTTGTTTTCAAAGAAGATAAACTAATGCTTAACAAGTTGGTTTTGAAACAAGAAAAAAAAATCATGTGAAACAAAGACCTTATGTTGGTTTCATACTGCTATGATATGTTTAAAGTTCTAAGCATGTTATGAAGAACAACATTTCAATAGAGAGGCATCTATTCTAATCATGCATTGAATAAAATCAAAGACAAAGAAACATGCATGATTTTAAAGAACTTAGGATTAAAGAAAGCACACCCATTAGTAGATCAAAGGTTGAATCAATGGAATGGCTTCATAATCCTTTCAAAGATGCTCTTGAGAAGTTGCTAATCCTTGGCCTCAAAAGTCCCTCCAATGTCAGCAACTTTCTTCAAACAAAAAGCCACTTTTTATAAAGAAAAAGTTGCCAACGGCTAGTCCCCGGTCGACCTGGAAACAGGGCTCGGTCGACTGGGTACACACAACGGCTAGAAAAAGATCCGTTGGAGAGGCTACTGCTCAAAATTCCCTGATGACCTGCAGTGTGCCCGGTTGACCGGCTACCTTGGCCCGGTCGACCGGCCACACTGGCAGATCAACCTGAAGAGTGCCCAAAATTCTGAAAATTTAGAGAATTGCACCTTTGGAGGGCACCTTTCCAGGGGACTTTGAGGCACATATCCAAGCATGAATTCATGACACAGTAAAAGATGAAAACTGAATTTCTAAAGCCATGAAAACTCCAAATCAAAATAATGATTTTAAAGAAAGAAACTTTGGAAAGCTTGGATGATTTTTGAAATAAAAAACTCCATGATCTTAAGAGATAAACCTGAATTGAAAATCATGCATATCATGAGATAAAAACAAAGATTAAGAAAGCGAAATATGCATGAAGATCCTAAGACAAAGACCATGAATGAATGAGAGGACAAGCTTATGAAAGTGAATGCATCCAATCAAATTGCAACAAAACAAAAACTCTAACACGTCACATGTTAGGTTAGGTTGCATTGCCTTTATATAAAATACCAAGAAAATCATAAAACCATAAAACTCTTCCCTTCTCGTCTTACTCTTTAGTGATTAGAGAAGAGAACCAAAAAAAAAAAAGATTAAAAGAAATAGAAGGATCCAAAAAACAGTAGATAGTAAGTAGATAAACCTAGGTTCTTGTATTTGTTCCTAAGCAAATTAGTACACTTAAAAATAATACTTAAAAAAACACCTAATTTAACCTTGATTAAAAACACCTAAATCATTCTTAATTAAAACCATTGACCTGAATCCTAATTTCCAAACTCCTAAAAAACCCTAATTAACAAACCTTAAATAAAATCCTGATTAATAAGCCTAAATAAATCAAAACCCCTAATTAATCCGAACCCTAATTAATAAGCTTGATGAACAAACCTTTAAATCAATCCCTAACAAACAAAACCCTAGTCACCAATCCCTAATTAACGAGACCATAATCAAAACCCTAATTAATAAACCTTAATCACTCAAAGATCCAATTAAAATCTCAATTAATAAGTTCAAACAACGAACCTTTAATTCAAGCCTAAATTGACAAAGTCAAATTAACAAAACCATAACCTGAACCTCAAACATAATTCAAACCATAACCAACACAATCAACAACCCTACCTAAATTCAAACTTTAAGGCCATAGTCAAAACCAAATTTAAACAATAAGACCAAACCACACCCAGAAAACAAAAAAAGACATTCCCCAACCAAGATACGAGTTAGAATATCCGAAACCAACTTAGAAATACCCTAGAATCGGACCAATCCGGAACCACCCGACAGGCAGATACTTGGGCGCCACTACATGTGCGCCCAAATCACCCATACACCTGGGTGCCCCTATAGGTGCGCCCAAGTCTCATTCTAGCCCCTGGGACCACCGAGTCCTTATTCACTTTGAACCTTGACCTCAATCAGCAACTTTGAACAATCACAGAACCTATAATAGTCCTAAAATAAAAAAAATTAATCAACTCAAACCCATCCGGGACTTCAAATCAAAGTCGGACGACCAAAGAACATCAAGCCACCACTTGGGCGCCACTATTGGTGCGCCCAAGTGCACAGAACCACTTATGCGTGCATATAAATGCGCCCAAGTCCTCTGTCAAATTCGAGTTGTGAAATTCAGTTACATTTCGAGTTTCGGACTTAGGATCAATGAAATAAAACAACCCAAAACCTAAAAAAAACATCAAAATAGAGACTTGCATCAAATAGAAACCCTACAAACTCTAAAGATCAAGTCAATTCATCACCACCTGCCAAGACACACGAGACCTGGCACTTGGGCGCCATTATTTGTGCGCCCAAGTCACCAGAGTGACCTAGGCGCAACCACAGGTGCGCCCAAGTCCTCCGTCACCCTTGTTTCGCTGATTTTGACATCCTTCCATCATTTGGAGTAAAACCTGAAACTCCAGAACCTTAAACAACCTAAATAGAACCTTAATATATTTAAAAACAACTTAATCGGAACCTTAAAACCTCTCTCAATCACTCTTAATCAACTTTCAATTTAAATCAAACCGAACCAATCAGAACCATACTCAACAAACTATTTAGGCGCGAGAACTATCAAACTTAGGTTGTCCACACCTTAGGAGTAGATCAGATTCCTCCATTAGATAGATTAGTGCAATAGGATTCGTCCCATCACTCTTCCTGTTCTGTTAAGGGACCGAGAGAACTGATGTGGGCGGTCTAGGACCTTAGGTTAGGGTTAATCCAATGATCAGTAATAAAGCATTAATCACATAAATCCAAGTAAAAATCCCCTAGTTAGGCCCTTCTAGCCCAATATTAAAAATCCCTAAAAACTATAAAACCAACAAAATAAACCCAAAAAGATTTTTCCTTTATTTCTTCCTCCACCTTAGGTGCCAGATATTTAATCGAACTTAATTATAGAAGGGAATAAAGAACCGATTTCTAAAATTGAATGAATGAGAATACTAAGATGAGATGAGTGATTTCACACACTTTGCATATCTTTATTTCGGCCCATCGGCCATTATCAATCAATTACGGCCCATCGGCCACCCTAAAACAAACACCGGCCCATCGACCACCTTCAAAATATTGCAGCCCATTGACTTTTCACTTTTTATCACTCGTGTATCGCACACGAAAAACACAAAAATCACAAGTCAAAGTCTCATTTGCATCATCATTTTGATTTGAAAAGTCAGCCTTTAAACCTTATTTTGCTAAGGGATTAGAAGGGGGTACCCGAGAACGGGGCCGATCCTCTTCTTAAATAGTTGGCACCTCCCCCCTTTTTATTTTCTCTATTTTAATTATTTTGTTTTAAGATACACGATGAATATGCTGTGTGAGGATTAATCTTTATTTAGACTTTGACTCATAACCCTGAATTGACCCTATATTAAAGAGACCCAAAGAGACCCAAATTAATGTGATAGGAAAACTGTCATGTGTTGCTGGCAGCACATTAGACGAGAGGAAGAACCCGCCCATTTATTTTCTCCCATTTTTCTTCGCCTTTTGTCGAAGAACGGTGTTACGACCGTTACCGTAGCTGACGATCGTGATCTGTCAATTTTGAAGGTAGTCAGAATCCTCATTTTCGATGTAAAATTTAAATAACACATATAGAAGAATGGCAATTTCCCTCCCCGAGGGGATCAAAATTCACATCCGACAGCCTGGCGATCGTGATGGGACCTCGTTTGCTTTCCTGTCACTTATTTGGGTATTTCTGGAGTTTTATTCTAGGACACGAACATCCGGTCAATGATCAGATGTCCGTGTCCCATTCAGTTTAGGGTTCTTATCAGTGTAGTCCGAAAATTTAAACCTGAGGTCTGAATATACTACCTACTGAAGCCTTCCCTACTTATAACAAAATAAAAAACCCTCATGAAAACTTTCCCCTTTCACCATTACAATAAAAATAATTAAAAAAAAAAACTTCCAAAAAAAAAAATTCTCTTCTTCCCTCCCTTCTATTTTGATCCAAAAAATTCTCTTGGTGTTACATAACATTGTTTGATAATTGCTTTGGAAATCAAATATAAGATGGCCTATCAAAATCCACATCGAACAATTGCATCCCAAACATCATACATGCTCGACTGAAATTACCAATCTTACACGAACCACATAACTCAAGATTTTCATAACTTAAACTCATACACAAATATAAACCAAGACTACTGCAACGAAACACAAAATTATGGATACCTTTCCAACCAAACTATAACAACTCAAGCTTCTTCCCTTAGATCTACACGACACTTTTACGCAAATGAAGACTTAAACAATCACACCATTTACGAACACACGAGTCCAAACCATGCCCCAATCCATAATCCCCAATCATGTCAAACTACTTCCAACCAACTCGACAATATTACGCTCAATCAAATCAAAACACAATGCACACAAATTTAAACCATCAAAACATTAATCATGACATAATTCAAAATTTAAACCATAATAATCAACGAATCTACATCCAAAATACATATTATATAACGACAAACCAAATCCTAATCCATCCTGATCAAGACTACCAATCTATTCAAACCATCCAATCCAATCAAACTCCTTTGCTTAATCAAACCAACCAATCCATCCCAACCATCTCACCCAATCAAACTCACTCACCAATCCAAACCATCCGATCCAATCAAACCTACCAATCCATCACACCCATCCCATCCAATCAAATCCCTTCACCAATCCAAACCATCCAACCTCATCAATTCAATCAACCAATCCAACCTTCCATAACCATGCATCCTTATCCGACCTATCAACCATCCCAATCCATGCCATCCAATGAAAGCCATCATCCCACCCAACCCTCACCATTCAACCAAACAACATCATCTGCCATGACCGTTGACCAATTCCAGCCACGCCTAACCATACCATCCAACACAACCCATCCACCCACCAAATCTCCAACGATCATAAATCAACAATCCACTCACACTTCAACCGACCAACTTAGTCGAACATCCAATCAGAACCACAACAGAAACTCAACCACAGATGCTAGAACCTAAAATCCATTTTTACCACGTAAAACCAAAGTACCTCGAAAACAGATCCAGGAAGAGTTTGCTAGGATGGTGGACATAAGTGAGCTAGAGTTGCCCGACCTAGACTGGTTAAGAGTAGCAATCCAAAGAATGATCCATGTGCAAACACAAGGAGGCCCCTAGAAGAACAATTTATATGTGATGAATATCTAGAATAGGAACTTGGATTAATCTCAAAAACTCTAAGAAGACTTATGACCGAAGAGATCAAGATCCCAACATTATGGAAAGGCTACGAGGTAGAAGAGGGGATACAAATTCTTAGAATATATTTTGCTCCCTTCTGTCAACTAGAAAACGAAGAAATCAAAGACACGCCATATCCCATAATTAATTATCCAATAGATCATGTTCTCAAGAATTGGACCTATGATCCTCCATATTTGATAACTTTAGCCCCTAAAGTAACCTATTATCCACCAAATGACCAAACTTCTGAATCTTTCGATGCGATCTACGGTCCCATCTTTAAAGACATGCCTCCTGAGGAATTTTATGATATGCTTCATGAAGATTACGAACAACATGAAACACCATGGGATGATAAAAGCCAGATCACTACGCATCAAATGGACGAACTAGATCAATAACAAACAATCATCCAATCAAAAATACCAACACCCCAAATGCTACCCCAAGCACAACCAAATAAAGATCATTCAACACAACAAATAAAAGACATAACGATTTATTCGAAGATAGACGAGACAGTACAACCTAATGACCCACACGAAGAATCTTAATTCACGACGACAATGAGATACTTGACCATCAAATGGATCGAGTGGATGAATTAATTAAAGATTTTGATGTCATAAGATCTGAAACACACTAACCAGTCAGGTTTGAATCGAATGACTTAGAATCAAGTGTGGAAACTCATAGACTGGTTAAACCATCTTCATTTGAAATAAAATACCAAACCCATACGAACAAAATCATACAAGATCCAAAACCTCGATCTAAGACCAATACCACTAAAAGACAAAGACCACAATAAATACAAACGAAAGAACTTGGATCCTATGCCATCATGCAAAACCAAAATCATGATCCAAAGACAAATAAACATGCAACCAAATGATGAGCAAGACTTTCCTAAACCCAAACCAATGCATCTTGACCCCATTCCAACACCAGCTGAACCAAGAAAGGTTGACAAAGAGTCTGGATTTGAATTTCTAGATACGAACATGTTTAACGAATTACAAGAGGACATAGAGAAACTCAAATCCGAGGTTAGAAAGATGCCAATTAGGTCAAGCATGCCATCTGAACGAAAAAAGTCATATGAATCTATCATAGAAACCAAAGCACCACCTAAAGAATCAACACCAAGAGACTGTTAGGCCTACCATTGAAATCCAACGAGGAAGCTCTCACATAGGTCCTATCATCTCATTAGAAAAGACCCTAGAGAAGGAACCACAATGAAACGATGTCTTGACTAGTGAGCCAAACGGGACAAACCTCCTTAGAAGATCAAAGGATAACGATATAACTAAATCAACCTTAGAGGACAAGACTAATTTCCACAATGAGATAGAGCTTAGTCCTGTATTTGCCTTGATTAAGGCCCATCTAAATTCGAGACTAAGACTTCAGAGTACTCTAAAAGGTTTACCATGCCCGCCCTTGACCAATCCAATAATCATGAGCCAAGATTACATAGAATACTTTGAGAAGAGACAGCTACCAAGAGTTGATCCAACTCTGATCCTTCACCTAGAATGGTACCCTGCCCATAAAAAGCAAAATCCAAACATAACAATAGAGATCATTCTCGAATTAGAAAGCCAAATAGAGTTTGGTCCAATTAGTCAAAGCTCTAGGAAAGACTTTAGGAGATTTGATTGTAAAAGAACTTTCGGGTGTTAACCCAAACGTTCCACCTAAGATTCCGATAGTCCCAAAGAACATTGTAAAAATCCACATGACTGAAGAAATTCTTATCCCACATGACCATCTAGTAGTGATACAACCAAAACTTCAAGATTACACCTTTGCTCAAAGACTTTCACGATGTAAGTCTGCTAGGTTACAAAGAAAATTTAGAGCACACCTTCCAAAACATGGACGAACTACATTTAAGGAAGCTAGACGCACTACAACAAAACCTAGAGCCTTAAATGTAGTTCATCTTTTGTGTGACCCTTCTGTATTTTTCCTATCCTTTTGTAAGGGTCACACAAAAGATGAACTACAAAAGGATAGGAAAAATCATACGGTTCACACAAAAGATGAGGGTCAAACGATTAGGAAAACAAAAGACCGGAGATCATCAAGTAAAAATAGGGAATCATCATTCAAAGATCACAAATCTCCTGATTGTTCAAACTCTTTAAGGCCAAGGCCCAAATGGCGGAGGTTCAAAACATTTCACGCTCTCGTTTTCGGTAAGAGCAAACTAAAGGTCCCAAATATAAGAGCCTTATCTTAATGCATCAACGAGCGAAGTCATATCCACGTTCTCAAAGAAATCAACATAATGAGACACATATGAAACTCTTTAATATGAAACCAAGGCCCAAATGGCGGAGGTCTAAACTATTTCAACGGTCTCGTTTTCGGATGAACTAAAATAAAAACTTACGGACTAAATACATCATTTTAGGACCTGAACTACAAATAACAAATCACAGGTTTCAAAGAAGACACCATAATAAAATACTAGTGAGATATGTTGTCATCAGACCAAGCCCAAATGGCAGAGGTCGAAAATGTTTCAACGCTCTCGCTTCCAAAGAGAGCAAAATGATAAGACCCAGACCAAATATCCACTAATAAAAACACGTAGGTCAAGAGGTCTTAAACGCGCGCGTTTTCGAATAGTCAAAATATTCAAAGTGCGCAGCACATCAATAGCATACACAATGGAAAATCACAATCATGCTAGGCCGACCCTGGGCTTCATGCCAATGAAGGGTTGCAAATTCAAGCAAGCCCGAATGAATTAGTTACTACGTAGGATTATGCAAAAAAAATAAATTAAATAAAAATAAAAACTAAAAAAACCCCAAAAAAACAAAGAGAAGTATAAACAATATAAAATCATAATTGTCCGATCATCAAAAAAGGCATAGGCGAGCCAAAGTGGTGGAAAATCCCTCTAGTAGAACAATCGCGACTAGAAAAGGTCACGAGTAGAATTAGTGAGATCGGTCGCAGATTTTACCTATTGCTTCAAAACCGGGACTACCCTATGAACCACGATTATTAGTGATGATCTCTAAATTAGTGGGTACTAAAAAGGGTAGCTTGGTTGACAACATTAGGAGATTTAAGAACTGCCTGAGGCATTCATATTAACAGCAACAACTAAGGCAGATGTCAACATTAAAGCTACCTCTGTAGTCAAATTCATTAAAAAGAACATAATAGCTTGACTTGGCATCCCCAAGGTATTCATAACAGACAATGGTCCACAATTCATATCCCAACAAATAAACGAGTTGTGCACAAAATATGACATAGATCTGCATTGTTCAACCCCATATTACCCCCAAAGATAGTAAATGGCCAGACCATTTCGTCAAAGCATTGTGGGTGTACCAAACTTCTATAAAAACTCATGCGGGAGAAACCCCCATACTCTTCGACCTACGGAATGGAAGCAGTCCTTCCCCTCGAAGTCCTTCATCCATCATTGCACATCCAACTAAATGAAGATGTGACAAAAGACCAGAGGAGAGAAGCATTGGTACTTCAGCTGAACCTACTTAACGAGAAAATAATGAAAGTAGCAGAGCATGCACAAGTATACTGGAAGCGAATTGCCAGAGCCTACGACAAACATGTCAAAGAAATAAAGTTCAAAGTTGGCGATTTCGAGCTAAAACGCATCACTCCATCCCAGCTTCCGCATCCCAGAGGTAAGTTACGACCCAATTGAAAAGGCCCTTAAGTAATTAAAGAAGTATATTCTGGAAATGCATACAGACTAGTAAATACAGAAGGGGAAGAGCTCCCCGATCCATGGAATGCTATGTACCTAAAAAGGTACACAGTTTAACCCTTCCCTACTTCTTGCGGAGTATGACCCTCTTGCTCCTTAGCGTAGTTGTAGAAATCCCGTAGGAGGACTGAATAGATGCACTCTGATCAAACTTGGAACTCAAACACACACCAACACTTAAAAATACACAAAATGGTGAGTCTGCCCCACACAAATTCTGTATGGTTAAAGTCATCCAATGTGAAGGTTTGTAGGTGAGTTCGCCCAAGTCATGAAAGCTTCTCGACCGTCTCCTTAAGAAAATAGAGAGAGAGAGAGAGGAAAAAATGTTAGTTAGAAGTCTTGAAAAGAATAAAAGTTTTCTTACTAGTCTGGGTTGGTAGTCTTTTTAACTCGAGCCAATAAGCTCGTAGGGGTATTTACATGCCTAGTGCCCTAAAACAACCTGGTTTGGGAGTCATTGGCCGAATGCTCGTTATATGGGTTGATTAGAAAGCTTAAGGGACCCAGGCAATGCACAGTCACATGTCAAAAAAAACAAAACAAAAACAAAAACAAAAACAATAAAAAAATCAAAAAAGAAAAAAGAGAAGAAAAAATTCTATTAGAATTAGGCTCGCTGGAGTGACATGGGTACTCATCGGGCGAACTAAGCAGAAGGTGGTCGAAAACCACAACACTACGGTAGCACGGTGATTCACCACCCCACACACAAACACTACTCACGAATGAGCCCCGGAGGCAGTCAAGTGCTCTCCAAAGTTCAGCCGGAAAGACCAAGTAGCTACAAAAGGGGGCCCATGAGGGCTCGACTTCCAAAGGACGGTTAGGGAAGATTATGTTGCCAATAGAGTGACAATCATGGATCGAGAAGCTAATCCTCCTTCACATTCTCGCCCACAACCAAAGTGAACACTAGTCTTACGCTGGGGCATTTTTATATATATACATATGAGTATATTTTTATCTCTCACGACTTCCCAATTTGGGTCCTCATCTCATATATACACTGTTGCCACAAGCACTCAATAGCCTACACACACTCACCTCATGCACGCTTTCATTACTAATGACCTTTGGTTGAATGTAGAAAAAAATAACACGTATCCCAAAGGTCCCATTCCTGATCTTGTTTTTCTCAAAGCTTGAGTGCCAAAACGGTCCCCTGACATTTTTACCAAGAAAGAAAAATGCTACCTTAGCCAGACCATGCAGGGAGCCTAAAACTATTAAACTAACAAGTTTGTTTTGAGACCTTGCAGGGAACCCAACCCCGATCACATCCAAAACATCCCACAAGCTGGGGCATTTTTTTATGGGTATTGTTTTGTGCACAACTCCCTGTGACTTGAAATAAGATAATGATTGATAGAAATTATGGATCATGTCTATTCGATGCGTATATTGAATTTGACTACTATTATATACCATGGACGTGTCTGCCATGGGATTTCATGATAAAATATGATGATCGTTAGCATATGCCTTCACGTCTATACCTGATGTTATGGATGCCTCAAAACATAGAGTTGCATAGGCCACAAATGTCACACACTCAGGCACTCCCTTTTGTTTGAGAACTTAATTCTATGTTGCTTACTAAGTTTAGATTGATGAGAGATTATGCTTATTCTCTTTTTATTATATGAAATCTTGCTTTATTAACTCTAAACTACTAATGCTCCCTCCGTGAGACTCCACGCCTATGCACAAATTTTGAGGAACTATGAAGAGATTTTGCCAAAGTCTCCCTTATTTTTTTAGACCCTGAAAAATCATTTGGTATAAAACCTGTCGCCTTTAAGGAAAAAAAAAAACATACTTCACATGATCCCTCAGTGTCCCTCAGGGAGTCCAGTCCATCATCATACACACAACCAAGGTACTTCTAAGTCAAACTACAAAGCATGCACTCACATTATAAATGCTACATGCACTTGTATACATCTTATACATCATAATACATACATCAAAGTGAAAAAATGAGCCTAGAAATAACATCCCTTTATCATATATACAACACCAATGATCAACAACTAATAATCAACATCCAAAGATAACAAACACCAATCATAACCGCAACAACAACAATATAGGGCCTCGATCGTCTCTGCACAATTTCCAACAGAATAGGAGGCCTCGCAAGAGTATAATTCTGAGAGTATGTACCGGTATGGAAAATCCCTCCAACGTGTCACGTAATTCCCTGATGCTCCGAATTCGCGTGTAAATCCTTTAGGGATCCATCCCGGATATAACCAGCTCTTGGTAGCCTCATCGATTAGGATAGTGTAATGACAATCTAGTTGTCACACAATGCCACAAACGACAAGCCTATCTGCGATCTTTGGAACATGGAATCATATATTCTTTCAAATAAATAATATTCTCCTACACCGCAATCAACTCGTCATTCGAGCCATCTTAATCGGGGAGCCAAGTGACCTGCCATATTAAATTCCATAAAAGAAATCAACTCACTAAATGAAGAACTAAAACCAAACTCAAATTTGAAATTAAAACCAAACTTGAACTTTAAATAAGAAAACTAAAATACTTAAAATTAAAATTAAACTTAAACTTAAACGTAAATTAAAGACTTAACCCAACAAAGTAGAGAAAAAGGGTAAGTACCTTGTGGTTCCTCAGCTCATTCAAGATGAAATGGTAGCTTCGTTGCACTCCTCCTTACCTCTCCATGCCAAAATCAATCGAGGTTGTCGTAGAACACCCTCCACCCTCTTTTTGGTTTTTTCTGCAAAAACAACAAATTAACCATCAATAAAATCCACCAACCAACCAATAACAATGAACTTAATAGACACAAAAAAAAATAATAATAATAAAAACAACTCACCAATGATAAAAAAAACCCAAATAAAAAAGCAATGAATAAAACAAAACAAAACAAACCAACCAACAAAAGCAAATTAAAACTAAACAAAACTAATTTTAAAATTCAATTAATCCACAACTAAGCTAAAAGACAAAATTAAAACACACCTCATAACCACAATCAACAAGAAATGATAATAAAACACACATTTCTATGGTTTGCATGCATACATCATTCATAGGAAATAGAACTTTACCACTCCTCCACACATCACTTTATTCCATACTCCTTAGCATCTTTACCACAAAATCTCACTCCATTTCACTTCACCTCATTACACACCACATCTATAATACATCACTCATCCAGCACCACACATCACATATATACACACCAAAAAGAAAAAAAAAGAATCAAAACCGCCCCCTTAAATCCAAAACAATAAAACACATCTAGAAATTCACCAAAAACTGAATCTAAATTAACTAAAATACTCAACAAATCCAATCACACCAACTAATTTCATTAATTTCCACAAATTGCACAAAATCCCCTTTTTCCCCAAATTTCAACCAAATCCATCTAGGTCTGATCTCTCCATCAACATATCCATTTTTAATAAAATCAGAGGCTAGGACCTTCATCCCCAGGCTGAAGCAAACATGCCCCACCATTTCCATAAAGACCCATCACCTATATGGCCATCACAGCTAATGGACGAACTTCATTCCACATCTTAGAACATCATTTAAGGAAAAAGAAGAGATGGAAAACTTGGAGGTCTAGGCCATAGAATTTGAACAAACCTAATCCATGGTCTACTCCTAAAGCTATCTTTGATCAATAACTATCCTCTTTGCAAAATTAGGACCGGACCACTTGGTTCAAGATTTTTGGGTAAAAATAATGAAAAGTGAAAGAAAGGGAACCATGTCCAATTCAAGAACAAAAGCACAAACAGCCTAAAAATCATAAACCGATTCAAATCAACGCTAAAATGAATAAAAAGTTTAAGGAACTAAAGCCTGAATTATTAAAAAAAAAATATTACAAAACCCACCAACAACACATGATCAAACAACATAATTAAAACAATTAATCTAAAAACAAACAAACTAATTAAACTTGAACAACTGACTTAAACAAAAGAAACAACAATCACTTGGAAAAAGGATGAGTTGAAGGCTTTGCCATTTAGAGTATGGAGTTACTGAAATGTGTGCAAAAGAGAATAGAGTGACTCCTTCTACATTTTAAAATGTGAAAAAACATTGTTTCAAGAGATTGGGGCGCCAACCACGCATGTACTTATGTCCTTATCCATCCATGGAACCTGAATAAAAATAGAAAGAATAATGATCAGACAAAAAAAAAAAACAAAAACAAAAACAAAAAAAGGAGGAAAGAAGCACCTTTATTTTGAAAAAGTAGAAAGAGAAAAAGAATGAAGAAGATAATCAAATCCAAGAAAAGAAACAAAAGCATAGCATGGCTAGAATAAAAACCAATCTGAGATTGAAACATAAAAAGAACATCCCATCATGCCTCAAGGATGAGTAAAGCAACTAGAAAGCATATTGTATACTTTAGGACCAAGAAAGAGAAAATAGTGCTTACTTGAAGACAAGAGGGAGACCAAGGACCCTAGAAGTCGAAATTTGAGGAGTAGAAAACGTGGGGAAACCCATAGGTAGCCCTTCCATTATATAGATTAGTATCCTAGTTTCAGAGGAAGACAAATGCCACTTGGGCGCACTCCTAGTGGCGCCCAAGTTCACCACTTTTCAATTCCATCACGCAAAGGGCACCTTGCATAACCGCCTCACAAGAATTCTGAACCGAGTAGGAAGGACTCTATGTGCGCCCAAGTGCACAGGACCACATGGGCGCCCCTCCATGTACGCCCAACCCTATCTTTTAACCCAGAGAACCTTGCAATGCATAGACTCAAAACCAAAATGGTTCTCTGATGATTAGTAATCAAATCAAACAAAGGCAACAACACATAACAACCAAAAGAGAGTAATGAAAGCGACCGAGTAGCCAAAAAAATGCTCACTGGACATCACCCCTTCGCATGGAAACTCATTGCATACACTCTAGTCCCATCACGCATACATCTAGCATTATGCATTGCATCCCATGTCATCTCCATCAGTAGAAATTAAAATTGTTATTTATGCAAGTTATAAAATTGAGTACTAACAGGCAAGAGTGCAGAATATTTTTAGTGTTTGTCCACTGCAGATTTACAACCCAAAAATGAGAACAACAAAGGTGATTCAAACACACTGATGGAGATTGATGACAAGTTCACAAGATTCGGCAAACAAAAAACGGAAGAAAGCAGCAATGAGCCCTGCCGTCGGATTTATGAAAAGCTCTTGAGGTAAGTACCCCTGACTATGGATTTTCATGATTTTATTTCACGTCTGGTAATTGAGTCATCGTAGGCCTCCCTTAAGCGCTTATAATCGGTATGGCGACCATAATACCATGTTATCACGAATTGTGGTGTTTGCCGACTCAAATCTTGGCGTTGGAGAATGGAATCCGTGTAACTCGAAACTCTCCATGATAACCACGAAATGATGATCGAATCTATCCCAGGTTCTCATCTAGACTTGGGAGAAGACCAAGATCCCTAGAGAGTGACAGTTATTCCGATGGACATTTTCCATTGATTTAGCTTTTTCGATGCATACTTGAGTTTCAAAATAAAATCGCTTTAAAAAAATGCATCTCATTCTCACATGCACCTCACACCATTGCTTGAACTATGTTTGCTATTGCCTTCAAGATCTCCATTATTGCTAAATAGTTTTAACTATGGCTTGAGCATTCAACTGTGGATGAAAGTCAAAAGACATTATACATGACAAATTGAAATGAACTCTATTGCAAGAACAAATGAAACTCTAATAGTGTCTTAGCCAATCAAAAGATCGACTTCTAGTTCAGATCACCGGGGCACAGTTCCCACCATCATCTTAAGTTAAGCAACCGGGGTTATCAGGTGTCCCCAAGTCTATCTTTTGGATAGGATCTTCTGTTGGAAGGTTTGAAAGTGGTTCCCCCACATCATTTTCGGAGGCTTCCAACTTAACAAGACCTTCTAGAGTTCCAAAGGCATTTACAGACCAAGGCTTTTCTTTTATCCATGGGTCTTCTTGATTGGTATTCTTCTCAAGACTGACAATGAGATGATCCCAATCACCTGTTGAAACTGGGTCAAAGTAAGGTACTTCATTTGGAGATGATGGTTCTTCTGGGCTAGAGAGCCGCGCGTCTGTGTCATCAGACAAATCCTTTTTATCGTCAGAGAAATCGTACCAATTGGGAGAGCTTCCTGAATCCTTGATGGGTGACTCCTCAAAGAGATATCCAAGGTGATCAATGACTTCATGGACATGAGATGTTGAGGCTTGGTTGGCAAAATGACTTTATAGCCTTTGTGTCAACTGTCTCATGGGAGTGTCGGGATCTTACCCCAACTCGTATGAAGACTTGTCTATGTGATAATGGAGTCTCCAATCCTCCAGTTTACTTTTGGTCAGGGTGGGTTCCAATGGTGTGAGAATACCACGGCCACCTCCCAAACCGATTGGGTTCTAAGCATCATAGCCCATTTTCTTCATGATAGCTTGTGACGTTGGACTATACAGGAATAGTTGAGGCATACATTCATTTTGGAAAGGTTCAAGCAAAGAATTTGATGAAGAGGCTTCCGATCTATGGAAGAAGATTGTCTTTTCTTTTGCCGAAGTTGTCGGAATGACAAAGGAAGCAGACGGATGGTCTTCTACGTTGCAGGTGTCTCCAATGGAGTGAGAGCAGGATGAACTTGCTGAGTATCATCTTGGTTTGACAGTGTATCATCTTCTGGCTCTGAATCCGAGCTGTGTCTTGCATAATGGACACGAAGGAGACAATGAACTTGCCCCCAGTTTTTCATTTTGTCTTCTTTGCTTTGGTGGTGATTACCAAAGGCTTTGAAGGTTTGAGGGAGACAACGAAGGGAGAATGAATGCTCCCTTTGGATTTGTTGGAAGGTTTGTTTTCTTCATGCTACAATATCTTTCTGGAGATTTTTGGCAAAGGGTGTTTTCTCTTCTTCTTCATCCTTGTACATCTGAGCATCTGCAAAATGGACGTGTTTGCCTTTGAAGGGTTTTTGATCTACAAACACTCGATGTATTAAGCCGTCGTTACCAACAAACTTGATGCACTGATGTAGAGTTGAAGGGACGACACCATTCTCATGTATCCAGGGGTGTCCAAAAAGGATATTGTAGCATGAAGGGGCTCTTATTGCATGTACAGTGACTTTAGAGATGAGATCACCAATTTGCAACTTGAACTTGATTTTGCTGATAGGCATTTGAGCGCTCCAATTGTATCCAAAGATGGATACAGACGTGTGACTCAGCTTGCTAGGTGGGATGCCTAACTCTTCGAGTGTCGAAGTAGAGATGGGATTGAGTACAGAACCTGGGTCGATCTGGACTCTGTGTATTGGCATTTCTTTGACATACCCTGTGAAGTACAAGGGTCGGTTGTACTTTGTCTCGCCTAGCAGGAGATCATCCTTATCGAAGGAAATTGTTTCACTCGCTGCTTTTTGGACAAAGTGGCATTTGATGCTTGATCCTTCAGTTTTCTTCTTTTCTCCCTTTGAGGAAGTATTTGATTTTTCGACCTTGTAATCCATCTCAATTTGTAGGACTTGTGGGGCATGTTTATCAACATCCACATTTAGCCTTTGTAGTTCTGAAATGAGACTATCACGAGTTTGCGGAGACATTCGTAATAAGTCAAGGATGTGCAGTCGTGTAGCTATGTGCTTGAAGTGCTTAATCAAGTCGTCCTTGAAAGCCTCCTTCGGGCTTGCATTTTCATTATTGTTGCCACTTGGGGCGTCTACAATTTGCTTTCCTGAAGGATTTACAAAAGAAGAAGAAGGTTGGTTGTAATTTTTGTGGTAATCCCAGCCAGAGCGGGTACCTCTACCAACTTCAGGAGCTTCTGGAGAAGGGTCTTCTTTTGGAAGATCACTCTTGGGATCAAGGGGTCAATCCTTGTCATTTGCTGAAGACGTCTATGTAGCAGTATTGCAATCTTCAGTGATCGCGTTGCACGGAGCATTTCCGGAAACAAGTCCTGAACAACAGCCAGCAACTTCTTTTATTTGTTGAGTAATTTATCTGTCCAGACATCGCCTTTGAGGTCAGGTATCTGGGACCAGTTGACCGGAATTTCATTGAAGAAGACGCCATTGAAAGGGGCTTCTTCGAGATGATCAGCCAAAAGAGGGTTGAGTTCCGACGTCATAGTTTCAGGAGATGAAGGCTTAGAAGATGATATCTCTATGGAAGTCACCTGAGGGGATATAGCTCCAGAAGATATGCTACGGGACATAGTCTGAGAATCTGAGGCCTTGACAGGTGAAGCTTCAGGGGCACCATCATCCCGAACTATCGCATTATAAGCAACTCTGATAGGAGATGCCTCTAGAATGCACTGTTGAGATTCAGACTCTTTTTTAGATGTGAGGGGATCATCAATCCAGCAGTTCTCTTCATTTTCCAGGGTTACCGGAAGAGATGTCTGTAAATTTTTTGAGATTTCTGGTTCTAGATTTTGATTTTGACGAAGCTCATCGGTGCGATCCTGCTCCTGCTCTATGGCAAGACGTTGCAAGATTCTTGCATATTCTTTGAGATCGGGCATAGGGGCCAAATCTTCTTCGTCATCTACTCCTCGTGGTTCATCAATGTTGGATTCCACTGGAGCGCTTGGTTGTGCTGGATGAACATCACTTTCTTGAACAACGTCTTGGTCTTCTTCATCATCAGACCAAGATCCTTGTGGCTGTAATGGGTTGTCCCAGATTACTAGCATAAGATGAGATTCGGGAATCCATTCCTCATCGGAGAGGCATTCTCTTGTTTGAAGGGATTCTTCTCACTCATCGGTATCACTGGCAGTATCACTGGACTCGTACCTATCCATGGAGAATTCAATTACTGAATTGCACGAGTATCATGCCCCCTGCGTAGTTTTATTTCTGTAATGAGGTGGCATGAAATCACCAATGGTGAATTTTCTTACCGCCTTTGAAGTCTTGGATTCTTCCATTGCCCCCAATGAAGCAGTGGAAGATGTCTCTGCCTTTCAAGGACTTCTCGCTTTGATTGAGCATTCTCCTGCTGGTTGAGCTTGCAGAGTTGTCTCTTGGCTTGCCTTTGCTATTGAGCGGCAGGATTTGTTTTGACAATCTCCCAATTTTCATCTTCTAGGAGATTAGGATGCACCCATATGGGTTGTCCGTCTGATGTTGGATAAGGAACCAACTCTTGGGACGTCTGAGTCATTTTTATCACCTTGAAGGAAGTAGTGATCTTTTCCTTTGGTGACTTGGAAGTTTGTCCATATGTCACCATATTGACGGAGGCAGACCCATAGTTTTTGTCAAAGGTGATGACTCCGTTTTTCCACATCTCGTTGATCTTCTCTCACAACGAAGCATTGATTGAGAGGATGTGAGACCATCTCGTGGTATGGACAATACCAGGGATCATTGGTTTTTGCCAACATCTCTTGGTCTTTTGGGCTCAGGTAAGGTGAGTTTACCATTTGTTACGAGAGCCTCAAAGATTTCTTCAACATCTTCATTGAACATGTATTTCTTCTCTACTCGTTCTTTGAAGGCCTCAGAGAGTTTCGGTTTCTTACCTGCAGTTTTGTTTTCAGCTTTCTTTGGCAGCTGAGGAATTGACTTGGTCTGCACATTAAGAACCTCCTTTTTCTTTGGTTTCGAGGTCGTAATGGCAGTCGACTCTTTCTTTAATGATTTCTGACTGTTGAGGTCTTTGATCACCGTTTCAGCTTCCATAGCTGCTTCTAGGAGTTTTCCAAATTTTTTTTGATTTGTTGTCGATAATCATGGAGCGGATCCTTGCTCTCAGGTTGTTATGGCAGATATCGACCAGCGACGCCTGTGGCAGTACATCTGAGCACTTGTACGCCATCGCCTTCTACTTGTGAATGAAGTCGTATGTTGACTCATTCTCTCCCTGTTTTAGGCTGCAAAGTTGTGCCATAGTAACAGGGTGATCTTCACCTTTGAAGTGGGTTAGGAAGTGTGTCTCTAGCATGGCCCAGTTTTGGATGGAGTCCTCTGGTAGAGTGGAATACCAATCGAAAGCCGTACCTTTTAGGGTACTTGGAAAGAGACGGATCATGAGTGCATCTTGATCCGCAATAGCTCCCATTAGGATCTTGAAGTGGATGACGTGCTGTCTGGCTGAACCCTTCCCCGTATATGTCTGGAGAGTAGGTTGTTTGAACTTTGCAAGGAACGGAACCGAGTCCATCCATAAGGGATATGGTGGCTTGATCCCATGTTCCTTCAATGTATCCTCTTCTTTTGCTTCGGCGAGGATATCATCAATGTCCTTTTTGGTAAGGGTGCGAGACTAATTTTTTTCCTCGTCATCTTGATGACTCGGAGGAGCTTCATTGTTAGGTGGATGCTGGAAAGTGAGGAGGAGGTTTTCCATTAGAGCCTTAATTCTTTGCTGTCCTTGCTCCAACTGCTGGATGCGTGCTGTTACGTCATCATGTAGTGGAGGCTGCTCATCATTTGTAACCTAAACGTTCATCCTTCAAGAGTCAAATGAGGATATCGTCTTGGTGACTGAGCTGGAGCTCATTCTTTTGGATGAAGAGTCGGAGGAATGGTTACTTTGATGTCCCTGGCTTGAAGGAGCGGGAGAATCCTCTCGATGTCTTCGCGTCTGGGAGACACTGCGAGTCACCGGTCGTCTGATATGAATTTTGGTTGCCAACTTCTGGCGTCTTTTGGTTTTACCAACCGTATAGACAGCAACAACTTTGTCGGGTCCTTCCCATTTTTTAGATACCCGAAGGGTAGAATGCTGGGTTCTTTGCTTTTCTAGTCTTTTTTGTCGATATATCGCGCCGTGATGCATGCGACGGGCAATTTGAGCTTCAGTCAGCTCTGGCTGTGCTCTGGCAATGAAGGAGGTAGTCCCCCGTGCACAGCAGCCGAGCTTGTCTTCTTTAAAGTTATGCATGGATAGGATCTGGACGTGGTCTTTTGCCTGTCGCAGTGAGGCTTTGAATTTTGGAAGTTCGTTCCCTGTTGAGATGAAGGGTCAACTTGCAAGAGTGTAGGCCTTAGCAGGTTCTTACAGTGGCCTGGTGATGCCTGACTTGATTTTGGGCTTGTAAGAGCAAGCCGGCTCATGCTGAGTTGATTTGTTTGTTTGGTGGAGGGTAGGTTTCTCCTTCTTCATGTGAGAGATAGGGTAGAACCGGTTCTCCTTAAGAAGGGCCAGGTACACTGGCTTTGCAGATGTTCGGGACCTCCTTTGCTTTAGGGAAGGTCTTGGGGACTAGGTCTTGGGGCAGACTTGGTTTCTTGCAGGTTGAGGTTTCGTGGGGTTGCCACGGGCTTCAGACTTTTTGATTGTTGACCTTGGTGTCGAAGCAACGACATGTTTAGGGGCGGTTTTCTGCTTCTTGGTAGTTACAATTTCTTTTATGGGGCGTGGGAATGGTCCCAACGACCCAAAGATGATGGTCCGGGGAGTAGAGGTCGACCCGGCTTGAGAGTTGCCGATGGAGATAACGCTTTGGCAGCTATTAGGGCACTTGTGGGTGCGCTTGTTCTGCTTTTCTTGAAGTAGGAGTTGGTACTTGTTCTCATCGAAAGTGATGGTCAATGAAGCTGCCATTGTTAATTTGGAAAACTTTTGAAGCAAGACCAAATCCATTAGTAGCACGAGAATATGGTGATCATAAATGGAAAATAACTATGGCTTTGCTTTGTCTTTTCAAATCACTCGAGGGGACATGGCCCAACCCAAGGAAGATGAAAGAGGCAAAAGGCTATAGAGGGTACAATTGTTCTAAATGCAACTATGGTAGGTTCAGGGTGAGCATTCCAGTGACTGCTAGAAGAAATTGTAAACCTTAATTCAAATTACCGAGAAGCAAGGCTCACTCGAGGTAAGATGATATAAGGTTGGAGATACAAATGTGTTGGTCGCGAATACAGTAGACCCGAAAGGGCATACTATCACCGTTAGGCACAAATGTTGTAAATCACATCCATAGAAAGGACACGAGATGAGATTTTTTGAAAGGTCAAGATTGGATCCATAAAGGAGAGCAAATGGTATTCCAATCCGAACAAGGGTCAAACATTTCTGCGAGCACTAAGTTCGAAAGGGAGGCAACCAGAGTTTCTCGTATCTGAACCTAAAAGTGACGAAAGTTTTTTTTAAAGGTCAAGATTGAATTCATTAAAGAGAGCAAATGGTGTTCCAATCCGAATAAAGGCTCAAACATTTCTACGAGCGCTAATTCCAAAGAGGAGAGAGCCAAGATTTCTTAAATGTGAATTAAAAAATGACGGAGGTTTTTTTTTTTTAAGGTCAAGATTGAATTCATCAAAGAGAACAAATGGTGTTCCAATCCGAATAAAGGCTCAAACATTTTTGTGAGCACTAAATCCAAAAAGGAGATAACTAAGATTTCTTAGATCTGAACTCAAATGCGATGGAAGTTTTTTGCTGCTAAAGAGATTTTTTTAAAGATTTTTTTGGAAGAGTACACATAGGTTTCCAATTCGGTCTTATGAAACCTTCGTAGATAAATCAGCCCCCAGGTAAGGGTGGGATTACTTAATGAGCCCATTTGGAGGACCCTTGCCTCGAACAGTCTAACTGCCTCTACACTCTGCACAAGGCTTTTCTTAGATCCACTTTGGTCAAAGAACGCAATTGGTGCAACCTTAGTGGGTTTTGAACTTTTTTTTTCTTTTTTTTTGAGATTTTTAATGGATTTATCAAAGAGAGCGAATGGTCCCTTCAAATTCAAACGTTGGCTACAAGCGATTTCCACGAGCCATTGTCCGAAAAGGAAGAAACCAAAGTTTCTCAAATCTGAATCCTAAAGGAAAATTTTGATTTTTTTAAAGAGTTTGAAATGAGATTTTAAAAAAAAATCCCTATTGGACTCATCAAAGAGAAAAGATGGCCCAATCCTGGATACGAACAAGCTGCAAACATTTCTATGAGCTATCAAATTCGAAGAGGAGTGGATCAAAGTTTCTCAAAATTGAATCCAAGAAAGAGAAATCAGATTTTTTTTAAATGAGAAAGAGTGGAAATAAATTCAAAGATAGAAATTTCCAAAAATCTCATCTCACGTTTTTTTTTTTTTTTATGCAAGAACCAACATAGGCCACCAACTAGGAAGGAGCCTATGAATTAAGCATTGTGTTCTCAAATGAATGAGTCCCACCAGGTATGCCAACTTGATGGGGGCCCGGCCTTTCGTCCTCTTCTTCCGCCCCGGGGGCTGCCAGGGTCCGGTGGAGGAGGAAAAGCGAGTCATCAACATTTTTTGTACGGGTATGCCAGATTTTCTATTTTACTTGGAATTTGAATTGGTGATCTGGAGATTCACCTTCACAAGTAGAAAGGAAATCATGTCTTCTTTCTAACTTTCCATTGCACATATATTTTAAGAAAGAGGCATAATTTTTTGAATGCCGTGAGAGGTGATTTCATTTTGTTTGCCGTGAAAAGCGATTTTTTGTTTGCCATGAAAGGCGGTTTTGCCATAGATAGCGATTTACAAATCTCATCAATAAAGAAAGACAAGAAATGTGATTTTTATTTTGTCTCTTTACAAAGAATACAAAATACATTAGAAAAATGAGAAAAGGAATCTGACTTCTCAGGAGATTGCGGGGACTCATTCAGGTCGACAGTCGCAAGTCATGTGTGGACTTCGCCATTGTCCTTCAGATGAGAACGCTTGATGCTTTGATTCTTTAGTTTGGCTTGGACCTCAGTTTTTTAGAGGATAAAGACCAAGGGGAGGTCCTATATCCAATAAAAAATAAGTAAACGGGCTAAAGAGCTGCGTTTAGGCCATGTTGGATAGAAGGAGAGAGGACCTTGGGGGGGGGTGGCCTCCCAAGGGACTTCGATCACCATGTGGTGTTTCTGCAGCAGAGTAGCAGGATTTCTTCAGAGTTTTTCTTTCTTACTTGTGAGTATGGATCTCTCTCTCTCTGTGTCTGTGTATGTATGTATCTGTGTATATGTATATATGTGTGGATCTCTTGAAATGACCCCTTTTTATAGGCTCTTGGTAGCCATGGGGTGATTTATGGGATTGATGACCCATGATGAGAGAATTGATGGCATTGATGCTCCATGATGGGAGGAGTTACAAGTTTTAATTCTTTGATTTTGTAACTCTGTTTTCCTTGAATACGATTGGCCAATGGAGAATGATGGGCATTTAATCGCCCTTAATCTCCATGATGAGGGGAGTTTCATGGTTTTAATACCATGATTGCTTGGATTTGTAACTCCCATTTGTTTGATTCTGATTGGGCCGTCCAAAATAATGGGTTAAGAACCATATTAAGTTGTCATAAAACGGGTCAATTAACTGCATTAAGTGATTGCCAAGGCATTTGAAGAATCGCGGGCTGTGCCGCATCTTTTGAATTTCTTCTTGTGATGATCGCCGATGGATCTACATGTTGTTTGATGTCGGATGACAATGCAACTTCAGACATATGTTGATATCAGTGGGCCGGTGACATCTCTCTTGTCGATTTCTCGACTGGTCGGACATAATGTGTACTTTCTTGGTCAACCGGTTGGCGATCTTGGAGCGATCAATGATGATATCATGCTCCTGACGGTAGATCCGAGATGTTGATGGAGATCAGTCGATTTCGAGCATCGAAAATCAAACTTTCGGAAAACCACAGGGGCTGGAATTCCCGAAACGTGGAAAGGGTTGGAAAACGGGCCACTCGGCGAAAAATCCAGCGACCTAGATTTTTACGGTTGCCGGCGACCATGGGCTCGAGTCACTAGCGGGGATTCTTCCCTTTCTGGTCGCAGTTTCTCGGCCATTTTTCAATCTTTTTCATTCCTTTTTTCTCCCGTATTTTTCTTGACATTTCTCCTAATTTAATGGCTTGATTCTCCAGAAGAAAACCTAATGAGAAACCATGCAAATCGGAGCACAAAGTTTTCTATTTTTGGGAAGGCCGGAGACTTTGTAGCCGATTTTCCGTCAAGAATCAAAACTAGGTCAAACGATGTCAGAATGATCTGAAATTTGACGTGAAGCCTCCTGAGTAGTAGATAGGACCAACCATGGGCTTTTGTTTGCCGTGTGGGATCCGGTCCCCTTTAGACTTGATTTTGCCGCGAGGAAGATGCCGCGCTTTGATGTATGGTCAACCGATGTCCGATTGACCTGAAATTTGACAGGGAACCTATTGGAGTCATTTTGAGACGATCCATTAACTCTGATTTGGATGACATGGTCCTGGGGTGCTCCACTGCCGGTAGCTTTGATTTTTTTCGGAGCGTCAAAGACGGGTCAAACGTTTTCGGAATGACCTGAAATTTGACGTGCAACCCTTTAGAAGTATTTTGAAGCCATCTATGTGCTCTTTTTGATGAGAGATGGCCTCAGTGATTCTCGCCATCGAGAGGCTTTATTTTACTGCTTGAGGCTTGATGGAGGGTCAAACGTTGTTGGTTTGACTTGAAATTTTACATGGAGCCTTTTGGAGGTATTTTGAGACCATCCATAGGCCCTGATCGAAGTTTTGATGTCTTCGACGCCGTCGCCACCGGGAGTGCCTGTTCAGTTGATGGAGGTGTGAAGTTAGGTCAAATGATGTCAGAATGGCTTGAAACTTGTTGTAGAGCCTCCTAGTGGCATCTTGGGGCCAGTTGTGTGCTTTGTTTTGTGTGTCAGGGTCTCTGGCTTCACTACCGCTAGGAGCACCTGCCCAACTGCTGGAGTGAAGCTGGGTCAAATGATGTTGGAATGGCTCGAAACTTCAGATGTACCCCTTTTTTGGCTGTCTTGAAGGATCTTGCAGTTTTTGTTTGATTTTGACAAGATCTAATGCTTGAAGTATCATTGCCTGCTTGTAGTAGGATGCAACTTTATGTGGCTTCTTGATGTTGAAGAGGCAAAGTGACATTTTTGGTGTCAACAATGTTGTTCCTCATGGATAAAGCCGACGCTTTTGAGTTTTTGAATTCTTGTTCAATTTTGTCCATCACATCAGGTTGGAATCTTCTTTGACCTTGTTTGACAGCCTTGATATCTTTTTGCAAATTGAGTTTTTGGGCTGCTATTTTGGGGGTCTGAGCTAGGCATTTTGGCATAAGATCATGCAAAACAGTCAACGAACTCACGAAGAAAAGAGATATACTCGGGTAACTCATCAACCTTTATAGTCTTACTTATGCATACAGGATGTGGGTTATCGAGTGTCCCCAAATCTATCTTTTGAACAAGATCTTCTATTGGAAGGTTTGAAAGTGGTTCCTCCACAATATTTAAGGAGGCTTCCAATTCAACATGGCCTTCTGAAGTTCCAAGGGCATTTTCAAACCAAGGCCTTGTTTCTGACCATGGGTCTCCTAAACTGGCACTCTTGCCTTGCTATGAGATGGTCTCAATGTTAGTTTATGGTCTCAATACTAAGGGTATATGATGTAATAAATTGATTAATTTCTTTATTTATCAATACAATTCATGCCTTTCCTTTCATGAGATGAATGGTGTTTTATATACTTGCACATAACTAATACAAATGACATAATGGTTCATGAGATGAATCGGAGTCCACAAGTATACTAGATGTAATACATGTGTATGGATGAGATCCACATACAGGAGATATGTATTACAAATCTTATACTTAAATATCTTCACAACCAGTGATGAGATTGGACACCTCATCTGACAAGGTTGCAGCATTTTGATCACTATGAGATAGTGTGATTTATCTCGATCATCAGAATGTAAGATTCTGGATCATGATGCTGGTACATTGGATGTATTGAAGGACCATGAGATGCACCTTATATACGCTGTCTTTATTTTAAGGTCTGCTCTCATAATTCCCTAGCAATAGGCTCATAATCCTGAGACATTAATGAACTCAAGTTTCTATCTATTCATTTGCTTTGAGTCACCAATGAGTGAGGCCAATTGTAGGTCAACACCTCGGTGATTTGGGTACTTGATAGTAGAGCTGTGGGAACATTCAATGGTCAAGATGGAATCTATCTTTAATATCCCCTTATGCCAATTAATGGATTTATCATTGGTAAGTGCGCACGCATTACGATTAAGAGTTAATTGGATCGGTACCAAATGATCATTATAATTAATTGGGGCTCAAGGATAATAAGATATGGATCTAATTTGGTGGACAGGTCCATTTGATCCATGGATATAGATGGAGGGGCCTACTTGTGGTACTGTGGAAGTTTAGGGTCTTCATTGTAATTTATTCCTAAGACTGGAGCGCAATTGCATTTATATAGTGGAGTTATTTGCAATTAACTGTGGGCCCGGGTTGCACATGAGATGTGGGGTCGCGTGTCCCAGTTGGAGCCAGCTTTCTAAGGAATCCCTAGTGGTCTCCACGCTAGCCCAATTTATTAGAAAGATACTAATTCTACTTGAACTCTAAAAGGAAGGTTACTATTTCTATTTGAAGTGAGACTTCTAATAGTGGTAATGGTAAGCTACTAATTATTAATGGAAGTAGGATTTCTATTTTAATTAGAAATAGAAATGAGAAAGCTACTAATTGTTGTAGAAGTAAGACTTCTATGGCAACAATTAAGGGAGATGTTTACTAATTTGTAATGGGAGTTAAACTTCTATTTCAAATAGGAAAAGAGGAGTTATGGAGGGCTATAATAGAGGAATAATCCTCTCAAATTCGTGCATAACACATAGAGCACTTTCAGCCCCCTTGTGCAAGAGTTGTACAAGTCCTCTTCTTCTAAAAGTTCCCATCTCTTTCACCTTTGGTTCCTTAGAGTTACTAGTAGGGTTTTCTCTTGAGGATTCCACCATCTTCTTGAGAAAAGAGATCTAATACGGGACATAGCGTGGAAGATCAAAAGGAGTTGAAGATTCTGATTTGGATTGTGAAGTTGTTCATCACCAAAGTAAAGAAATCAAATCCTCCATTAGAGCACAACAAAGCTCCAAAGGTATATCTACATCCTTGTATGTTGTGGATTTCGTGGTAGCATGTTTATGTGCTGTTTTCTATCTTATAGATAGTATATGTTGCTGTACATGGCTATGAGATTGAGGGAATTGCATCCTGGATTGGGTTTGTTGCATTCTAGACAATTGATCCCTGCATCAAGTGGGTCAAAAGTTTTGAAAACTGTCTGGAAGGCCCACCTATATTCCAACACTCAATAATCTATTGAAACCGGGTTGAAGTAGGGCACTTCTTTTGGAGACAATGGTTCTTTTGGATAAAAAAACCATGTTTCTGAATCGTCGGACAATTCGTCTTCATTATTAGAGAAATCGTACCAATTGGATGAGCTTCCAGGATTCTTGACAGGTGACTAGAGATATCCAGGGAGATCAATGTCTTCATGAGCACGAGAGGTTGAGGCCTGGTTGGCAAAACAACTTTAAAGCCTTTGTGTCAACTGTCCCTGATGGTCCCGGCTTTTGTCTTTTTCCAAAGCTGCCTCCGCCCCGGGGCTGACGGGGTATGGTGGAGGGAAAGAGGAAAAGCGGGCATCAATTTTTTTGTACGGGTATGCCAATTTCTCTTTTATACTTGGAATTTAGAAATGGTGATCCGGAGATCCACCTTCACAAGTAAAAAGGGAAATGAAACTTTTTTCTAGTTTTCCATTGCATACATATTTTAATAAAAGAGACAGTTTTTTGATTTTGCCGTAAAAGGCGATTTTTTGGCATTTATAGCCGATTTTTGGCGTTTATAGCCGATTTGTGGCGTTTATAGCCGATTTACAATTCTCATCAATAATGAAAGACAAGAGTTGTGGTTTTTTGTCTCTTTAAAAAAAATACAATTTACAACAGAAAAGTAAGAAAAAGGAATCTAACTTCTCATGCGATTGTGGGAGGGCTCGTTCAGATCGATGGTCGCGAGTCATGTATGGGCTCCGCCATCGTCCTTCAGATAAGAACATAGTGCTTGATTTCTTGGCTTGGCTCCAACCTCAGATTTTTAGAGGATAAGGACCAAGATAAGGTCCTATATCCGGTAAAAGGCTGAGTAGACGGGCTGAAAAGCCGCATCTAGCCATGTTGGATAGAAGGATAGGTGGTCTTTGAGGGGGGGTGGCCCCCCAAGGGGCTTCAATCACCTTGTTGAACTTGTTGCAGCAGAGTTTTCTTGAAGGAGCAGGGTTGTAGAGATTTCTCCAAGGATTTTTGAATGATTTTCTGGCTCTTTCTGTGTGTGTCCCCCTTTTTTCTCATCTCCTGGAATGCTTGGAGAGGACTCCTATTTATAGGCCTTTTGGTAGCCTTTAGGAGTGATTTATGAGCCTTTATGGTAATAAAGCTCATTAAGGGAGGAGTTACAAGTTTAATTGCTTTTTGTTTTGTAACTCCTGATCCTTGGATTTCATTGGCCGGAGGAGAGTCATGGGCATTTAATCGCTTTTAATCTCCATTATGTTAGGAGTTTCATGGCTTGAATGCCATGATTGCTTGGACTTGTAACTCCTGAACGGAGGCTTCTGATTGGGCCGTTCAAGATAATGGGTTAATGACCGCATTAACTTGCCATAAACGGGCCAATTGATTGCACTAAGTGGCCACCTTGGTAGCTGAAGAGTCGCGGGCCATGTTGCGTCTCTTGGAATTCCCTTTGCGATGATCATCGATGGATCCTTATGTAAATCAACATCAGATGATCATGTAGTTTCAGACACTGGTTGATACCAGCGGGCCGGCAACATCTGTCCAGTCGATTTCGCGATCGGGCGGGCAGAAAGTGCACTTTTTGGTTGTTCAGCTGGCGATCAACGAAGTTTTTGAAGTTCTTGGAAGGATTCCTGTGATCTTGGCGAATATCGGCGAATTTGGAGCCTCAAAAGTATGAATCTGGAAAAATCACAGGGACAGAACAACTCGTCTCGCGAAAACGGGCGAAACGGGGGGTCCCGGGGCGAAATCGGCGCCCCGGACCTCCCAGGGTCGCCGGCCCCATGGTCTCCGGCGACCATGGGCCATGGTCGCCGGCGACCATGGCCCAGGGTCGCAGGCCTGGCCCAGGGTCGCGGGGCTCTGCGACCCTGGGGGGAAAATTGCTTCCCGGGGCCCGTTTCTGGCCGTTTTTCGTCGTTTTTCGCTTCCATTTTTTTTGTTTATTTTCTATGACATTTATCCACATTTTTGGCTTGATTTCCCTCTGAAAAACATGATGAGAATCCTTGAAAATTGGTTTGCAAAGTTTCCGATTTTCCGGGAAAAGCGGAGCGCAGAACTGCTGATTTTCCGCCAGAAGCTGAAAGAGGGTCAAACGATGTCGGAATGACCTGAAATTTGAGGTGAAGCTTCTTGAGCATTAAATAAGACCAACCATGGGCTTTCTTTTGAGTTTTGAAGCCGTTTGGGGTCATGCAAATGCTTGCCTTTGATTTCACTGCGAGGGAAATGCCGAGCTTTGACTTTTGGTCAAACGATGTCCGATTGACCTGAAATTCGACGTGTGACTCCCTCATCAGTAGTTAGGACCAACCATAGGCTTTCGTTTGAGTTTTGAAGCCGTTTGGAGTCATGCAAACGCTTGCCTTTGTTTCTCCTACGAGAGAGATGCCGAGCTTTGACTTTTGGTCAAACGATGTCCGATTGACCTGAAATTTGATGGGGAGCCTTTTGGAGTTATTTTGAGACGATCCACAAGCTCCGAATTGGGTGCCATGGTCCCGGGGTGCTCAGCTGCCGGGAGCTGCTGCTTAGCTGTTGGAGAAGTGAAGCTAGGCCAAATGATGTCGGAATGGCCCGAAACTTCATGTGTACCTCTTCTTTTGGTTGTTTTGAATGACCTTGCAGTTTTTGTTTGATTCTGACAAGATCTGATGCTTGAAGTGGCGCCTGCCTATTTTTGGTAGGATGCGGCTCCATGTAGCTTTTGGTGTGAAGAGGCAAAGTGACATTTTTGGTGTCAACAAATGCCCCCTCGAGGTACAGCGACGATATAGCTTTTGCAGTCGATGTGCCTCGAAGAGAATCTTGAAGAAGAGTTTCTGACTTGACCAAGAGTCTTTGAGCATTTTTTTTTTGATGGAGTAGCCTTTTGAGCTTCCAGGGGATTTTATGGTAGTGATAAGAATCATGCACCATTTTGAGGCAAAGTATTGAAGATGACATCGGGGATGCGGATTTGGATTTTTGTTTTGACCTTGAGTCCTAACAGGCTGTATGTGGCAAGTTAGGGGGTCGGATTTTGGTTTTGACCGTGTGACCCAACAAACTGTATGTGGAATGTTGGGGGGTCAGGTTTTGGTTTTTGATTTTGGTCTTGTGACCTAACAAGCTGTATGTGGAATGTTAGGGGACCGGTTTGATTTTTGGTGAAATGTCAATTTCAAGGTTTGGCTCAATTTGGCTCATGAGGTGAGATGGTTTTGGATCTTGGAAGCTCATGAGGCTTGGAATTTTTGTATGGTCCAATCAACTCAAAAGAGAGGCATGGAACCATTTTTTTTGTATGCTCTTGGTAAGAGGAATTTTGACTAAAAGCCACTTTTAGTGCCTAGGTGGTCAAACCTGGCTCATATGGGCTAACCCATGGGACCTTAAGCTTTTGGGAATGGCTTAGATCTCATATGGTGTCATTTTCGTAAAGAATATCTAAAGATATCTCTTTTGGGTGGAGAATATCTAAAAATATCTTTACTTTGAGAGATTTTCTCAAGTTTTCTTGATTTTGGGAGATATTCTCTCAAAATATCTTTTTTTGGGAGAGAATTTCTCAAAGGATCCAAGTTTCCTTTTCTTTTGGGAAGGTTGCTAATTTTTAGCCCTTTCCTCCTTGCTTTTCTCTTGTTTCCTCTTTTGGTTTGCTCTCTTCTATAAAAGCAATTGAGGTGGGATCTCTTGCTCCTATTGCTTTCTTTTTGCAAAAGTCTTCAAGAGTTGCTCTAAGATCAAGAATCCTCCTTCTTCAAGAGTCTTCAAGTTCTTCTTTCTTCTCCATCCATGGCTTCAAGTAAGTTTTTTATTTCTTTTTACAAGAAATTCCATGTAAAGAAAGTTTCATCATTTTTTTCTTCTCTTTTTTTTTTTTTTTTTTTTTTGCACGTGTTCTTTTTTTCTTTTTTCTTTTACACGCCCTTTTCTTTTCTTTTTTTTTCTTCTTTTTTTTTTTTTTTCTTTTCTCCTTTTTTTTTGCTGCTGTACGGACATGTCCGTACAGCTTTGGGCCGTACGGCCATGTGGCCCATGGGCCACGGCCTGTGGGCCAGCCCATAATAATTTTTTTTTTCTTTTTTTTTTTTTTTTTTTTCTTCTTTCTTCTTTTTTTTTTTTAAAAAAAAGAACTTTCCTTTCTCCCCTTTTTGTATCATCATGATAATGAGGTTTCATGCATTTCAAGATGTTTATGCATTTTTTTTTTGTTTGATGCATCAAGATAGAAGGCTAGAGTTTCTATGTTAAGTCAACATGAATTTTGACTTAGACAAAGTTTGATTTTGACCAAGTTGGGTTGGAATTGGTCAAATTTTGTCAAGGTTTTCCTAGCATCTAGTGCATGATGATTTTCTTTTATGCATGATTTTTGGTAAATTGAATTGGGAGCATGATGATGATGCACACCTGGAAATCTTTTGCAAGTCTTGAGATTTGAAGCTCGCAGCAATGTTGAGCTCTTTCTTTAGTCTTGCGGGGGTTTCGAGGAGCTTTTTTGCAAGTTTTGGGATTTGAAGCTCGCAGCAATGTTGAGCTCTTTTCCGATTCTTGCGGAAATTTGAGAAGACTGTCTTGATCTCGCAGCAATGTTTGAGTTCGAGTCTTCTTTGAGAATCCTTCATTGATCATGAGCTCGCAGCGATGTTGAGCTCATCTTCAGGCTTCCTTTCTTTTCGGGGTGATTCCCTTTTCTTCGGAATTGCCCCGGAGTCATGCCAAAATTTCGCTAGGATTTTTTTTAGCAAAATTCTGTCATTCTGTTGATTGATTTTTTTTTTTTTTTAATCTTTGCAGGTAGTTCCTCCAGAACGAACAAGGGTAAGAAGCCCGTTACCGATACACCTCGTCGATCTGCCAGATCTTCCAATGCTGCTGTACAGCAGGCTTGGGAGAAGGTCCAGTATGTGGAGAGAAACTTGGAAGAGTGTGACTCGCTCAACCGAGATGAGATGAGACAGCGACTGATCGGTCTCAAGGATGAGGAGTTTTACAAGGTTATGGCAAACAATCGTCCTTGGGTCATGGACGATTAGAGCGTTGTGCCCAAGCCTACCTTTTTCTTTGGTGATGCAGCTCCTGATGACTCGTCATATCAAACGAGATGCTTTCAGTTCTCTTACACAGCCGATGGTGAGGAGAGAACCATTTCTACCCGGTCGCCTTTTGATCGTACTATTTCGATCATGAGTCTTTCTCCCACTTGCTCTAAGAGAGAACATCCTCCAAGCTGGGTAAAGAGGACCACTGTGGTCAAGACCGGGGTTTTTGTTGGCGGTCCTTCTGGTTATGCAGAGAAGTCGCCTGTCCGTCTGGACATGTTGATGCCGGCCAGCGGCTACCAAGGATCTGATCATCCATCGGTTGATTTGAGACCGGTGGGCCTTGGCATTTTCAGGGGCGATGGCAGCAATTGGGTGAAGCCTTTTCGACTTCGTGGCCATTTCAGTGTTGACTCGGGCTGGGAGTCGTGGACTGATCACATCCTGCAGATTGGCGGTGCCATTCTGAAGGAGGCCGAGATTTTTGATGCGGTTCGCGCTTTTAGGCAAACCGTATTTTTCTCCGATGAGGCTTTTATGGCCATGCTGGAGTCCTTCCTTCCACAAACCAACACCTTCATTGTTACGAATGGTGAGATTGGTTTTTCTTTGAAGGAGCTGAGTGCCATTACCGGGTTACCCATCCTCGGCAAACTCTATGAGGAATTTATGCCGATTGACAGCGTCCTTGAGGAGCAGTCTGAGGAGTTCAGGCTTTTGTACTTTCAGCTCGTCGCCTTCTACGATTTTTTGAGGGAGAAGGAGGGCTTGAAAGTCCGGTGTAGCAGTTGGAGGAGTTTCAGCTCTTTGTCTCCAAACTTTTTTGGCGACGAAGAATCTTCTGAGAGTATGACCCAGGAAGCCAAGACTAAGAATCCGGGGAAGAAGATTTCTGCCATGCGAGAGAATTTGAAGAACTTTCTCACAAGTACAGACGCCGTTTGCTCCGACATTGCGCTGCGGAGAGACGTTGCTGCGTACCTCACTTATTGGCTGGGTGAGGCCGTTTTTGCAGGAGGAGACGGAACACACATCAGGCCGCATTGTATATTTCCGGCTTGTCAGATGGCGTTCGGAGAGCAGTTGGCTTTGGTGCCTGCTCTTTACTCCTATTTGTGCACCGAACTGCAGGCTGCTGCTTTTCTGGTTCGGCTTGGGCTTCCTTTGAATAGGGTATTTTCAGCCCATATTTTTTTATTCGTGGTATGTGTACCACTGTCCCGGCTTCCACCGTTTGGGCGCTGCTCAGGATGATGACCCTTTTATGATTCGGTTGGCTAGGGGAAAAGCCGTTTCCGATTCACTTTTGTCTGCCCGCTTGAGAATCCGACGATTCAGGGATGTCGAGATTGGGCAATCTTCAGTAAAGCTTTCTCCAGATTTGCGGAAGAAGGCTTTTGATTTTGGTGTCTCCCGAGATTCTACCAGGGCAGGATCGGGAAGACACTATTCTTTGACCAACGCAGAGAAGAGGTGGCTTTTAAACATACGTGTTGGCACGATGGTGTACCGCAGACATCTTTTTGTTGATATCCAGCCGTATGTCCCTTCGCGTTTTGCGTTGCAGTTAGGCTTCTCTCAAGGCGTTGTTGGAGCGCCTTCGAGCATGGTGAAGCGTTTTGGAGGTTTGCAGGACGGGAGAAATGCATGGGCTTTCTATAGTGCGGAGGACACTACTGCCATGATTTCCTATCCTGAGTTGCCCATTTTCCGGACTGCTGGCTTCACGAAGTAGTTCGTGGAGAGCTTTGCTGTGTACCGAGGGCTTTCCAAGAAGGAGCTGAATGTCAAGCAATCTCCTGGGAAGGGTCTTGGTAGATCAGATGGCGTCCGTCGAGGGGAAGTTTTGTTCTTCCTTTCTGGAGAGAAGCATAGGATAGGCTTTCTCGAGGAACAGGATGTCATTAGATCCGGAGCCGCACAAGAGATACCTGCTGAGGTCTTGAGACAGCTCGAGGAGGAGGAAGCCGAGATCGACACTTGGATGCAAGCAGAGCGAATGAAGGCTTCCATGGGGTCCACTGGTAGGAGCGGGTCGTCCAGTGAGGAGCCAAGTGGAAGTCCTGACTTTGACAGTGAGGCAGGTACTTCGAGTAGACCGGCTCGTAGAAAAAAGAGGAGGAGAGGACAGCGTCGCACAGAGAGACGCCACGAAGACTTTCCTGATCTGGAAGTCCCTCCTACCATTGCTGAGGAGGTATCAGGAGATGCTGATGAGCCTCCAGAGAAGAGGAGTCGTGAAGAAGAGTCCGCTGATGTTGGTATGATTTTCCTTCTTCTCTATTTTCGCTTCTTTCCTTTTATGAGGGATTTTTTTTTGATCTGTTGTTTTCTTTCTTTTGCAGAAGATGAAAACTTGGTGATGCCCGAGGTTCCTGCCGATGAGGCGGTGATGGATCCAGTTGCGGCATCTGAAGAAAAGTTGAGGGACTCTGGGGAGGACCCAGAATCTCCACCTGGTATGAGGATGATGATTTTATTTTTTTTTATTTTTTTATTTAGTTTTTTTGAATTTGCTGACACATATTTTTGTTTTCTTGTCAGCTGACTTGCCAGAGGGTTCCGACTTCGAGCCATCTATGGATATGGCTTTCGACGATGCTTTGGATGAGCAAATGGAGATAGAAAGTAATCCGCCCATCATGGAAGAAGGTATTTCATAGTGATAATCTTGACATTGATTTTTTTTTTTTTTTTTTTTGACAAGATCATATTCATACCTTTTTGTGTTTGGCAGATTTTGAAGTGACAGAAGAGAGTCCATCGCTTCCTTCAGAGCCAGAGCCAGGGATGCCAGAAGTTGACCCAGTAATTGGGACTTCTCCAGCCAATTCTGACGCGGCAGAGGCTAGACCTCATGTTGAGATTCCTTCTCCAGCGGCCCCGATTGGAAAGTGTTCTATTGTTACTCTTCCGATGGGACATGACTTGGGCAGCCAATCGACAGAGAAGGGTGAGTCTTCATCTGGCCCATCTCTTCAGTATGCGAAGAAGGTGGTGATGCGGGTTTTGAGTTCTTGGATTGAGACCCTCCTTTCTCGACACTTGGATGTTGCACGTAGCAAGATTCCGCATGTGAAAGAGATTCTCAAAGATGCTGAGGAAGATATTGGTCTGGATGTTACGGACGCCCGGGCGATCGTTGATAAGATCATTGCATTAGGCGACGGATGGTTTGAGACCATCAGCTATCCTGATGACCAGTTCTTCCAAGAAATGTTCCTGAACCCTGCTGAGAAGGCTCAATCGGATTTGAAAGAGACTACACAGGGCAGGAAGCAGCTGGTTCGGGAGAGGAACCGAGCGGAGTTAGACATCATCAGGCTGCAACATGACCTTAGCATCCTTGATGGAGAGGTTGAGGAGGCAAGGAAGCATCTCGAACACCGAAAGGCCCAAGTCGCCAGTACGTGGTCCGCCATAACAGAGGCTCGTGACAGGGAGAGTGCTTTGATTCGCCAAGTTGCAGAGGCCGATCAGATTCTCAATAGGAAGGCTAGAGAGAATGAACGATGGCAGACTGCATGGGATAGTCTTCCTGGTGTAGCAGAAGGGATAGAGCCTTCTCCAGCTACTCATGGCAGATTCTTGAAGAAGCGTGCCTTGGAGACTCTAACGGATGAAGCCAAGAGTTTGCTTGAGGAACTGAAAGCTTGGCTGGAGGGCATTTTTGGCTGAGACCCCTCTTTCTCTCTTTTTATATACCACATGTATTTTTTTTTTGGTATACATTTTTGTAGTGCTTGTGAACACTTTTCTTTTCTTCTTCTTTTTTTTGGTACCACATGTATTTTTTTTGGTACTTTTTTTTTGTTTTCCCTACGCTCACTTAAATATTGTGATTAAAGTGATTGCTAAATGGGATGTGATCAAAAGTTTGTCATTTTGTGAGAAATCTTTTGACAAATGATTGTTTTGGCATGGGAGCCAGTTTTTGAGACATGTTTTGGCATGGGAGCCAGATTTTGTTCACGGCATGAAAGCCAAATTTCGGGTGGCATCTATAGCCAGATTTGGATGGCATCTATAGCCGATTTGTTTTGAAAACCAGTTTGTTTTGTTGGCATGAAAGCCGGGTTTCTGTTTTGGTTGGCGTAAAAGCCAGGTTTTTTTTTTTTTTTTTTTTTTGATGGCATGAAAGCCGAATTTTGAGGTGGCATGAAAGCCAAATTTGGGTTTATGGCATGAGAGCCAAAATTTTTGAGATGGCATGAAAGCCAAGATTTGGTTTGTGGCATGAGAGCCAGTTTTGTTTTTGGTGTAAGAACCAGATTTTGTTTTTGGCATGAAAGCCGAAATTTCTTTTTGGCATGGAAGCCAGATTTTTTGTTTTTGGCATGAAAGCCAGATTTTTTTTTTTGAAAACCGAGTTTTGTTTTGTTGGCATGGAAGCCGAATTTTGATTTTTGGCATGAAAGCCGGATTTTTGATTTTTTGGCATGAAAGCCGGATTTTTGGCATGGAAGCCGGGTTTTTTGGCGTGAAAGCCAGGTTTTTGGTTTTCAAAAATGCAAGTATCGACTAAAAAGTCGCCTCCCCGCTGAATGGTATTGCAAGTATCGATGGAATGTCGCCTCCTTGCTCATTCGGTTGCGAGTATCGATGGAATGTCGCCTCCTCGCGGATTTGGGTGCAAGTATCGACTAAGCGTCGCTTCCCTGCTGAATGGTATTGCAAGTATCGATGGAATGTCGCCTCCTTGCTCATTCGGTTGCGAGTATCGATGGAATGTCGCCTCCTCGCGGACTTGGGTGCAAGTATCGACTAAGCGTCGCTTCCCTGCTTTTGTCTTCAAAAATTTTGTTTTGTGGGTATCGATGGAATGTCGCTTCCCCACGATTTTTGAAGTTTGAGGTTTTTTCGAACCTTTGTTTTGTTTTTTTTTTTGTTTGTGTTAAAATTTAGGTTGTGGATATCAACTGGAACGTTGCGTCTCCACGATTTTTGAAATTTTGGGATTTTGGAAGTATCGAATGGGGTTCGCATCCTTCCGATTTTGGGTTTTGCAAGTATCGACTGAACGTCGCTTCCCTGCGGTTTTTGAAAAACCATTTTTTTTGTTTAAAGACACGAGGGTCGTAAATTTTGACTCAAAACCATTTTGGTGGTAAAAGTCTAGGTGGACTAGGGCTGAAATCCCTAGGTCCTGATTTTGTTTCAAACCATGAATTTTGGTTTCAAGGATCGAAAATTTTGGTCAAGTTTGGGAAGAAGCTCCTAAACTTGGATTTTTGGATTTGTTTTTTTTTTTGAACAATGAAACGATGAAAGAAACATTGTTTTGAGGGGTTTTTTTTTTTAGAAATTTCAACAAGAGGATGAAAATTCCAAAAGGAGTGGGTTTGACGAGCAGATACCTAGGAATAGGCTTTGGCCGTGCAGGCGTCGCTCTGACCCGATGGAAGAAGCCTTCAAGGGTAGTACCGCTTCAAGAACTTCCCATTGATGGGCAGCATACATCTGTCACCCTCCATGTTTAGAAGAGCGTATGCGCCGTTGGAGAAGACTTTGTCGATGACGAAAGGTCCCTCCCATTTTGGTTCAAATTTGCCTTTGGATTTGTTGGCAAAAACCATTGGTCTTTTTACTGTAAGAACCAAGTCTCCCTTTTTGTAGGCGCGTTGCCTGACCTTCTTGTCAAAAGATCCTGCCATGCGTGCTTGGTAGAGTTCAATGCTTTGTAGAGCTTCGAGCCGTCTCTCATCGAGGTTATCCAGCTCTTGGAGTCTCAATTTGACATTGCTTTCTTGCGTCATGTCATTTTGTAGAGATACCCTTAAGGAAGGAATTTGAACCTCCAAAGGGACAACAGCTTCGCATCCATAGACCAAGGAGAATGGTGTGCTATGGGTTGGTCCTCGAACGGTGGTTCGATAGGCCCACAAAGCTTCAGGCAGTTTGTCGCCCCATTCTCTTTTGTGACTAGAGACCATTTTCTTGAGGATTTTACAGAGCGTCTTGTTGAAGGCCTCTGCTAGTCCATTCGCTGCCGGATTGTACGGAGTTGAAGGACAACTTTGGATTTTGTATTTGTCGCAGAACCTGTAGAATCGGTGATCGCGGAACTGTGGTCCGTTATCATGGACGAATCTTTTAGGTATGCCGAAGCGACAAATGATGTTGGCGCGCAAGAAGTGAAGGACTGATGACGTCTTCATTTCACTAAGCGCGAATGCTTCTGACCACTTGGAGAAATAATCCGTAGCGGCGAAGATGAAGCGATGACCTTTGCTCGATGGAGGGGAGATAGGACCTATGATGTCCATACCCCAGGCTTCAAAAGGCCATGAGATTGCTGTAGGATGTAGCCATTCCGGAGGCATGTGGACATAATCTCCATGAACTTGGCATTGTTGGCAGCGCTTAGCAAATTGCATTGCATCAGCCACCATGGTAGGCCAATAATAACCTAACCTTTTTATCTGATCGTAGAGCTTAGGCCCAGCCTGATGGGCTCCACAAAGACCAGCATGTACTTTTTTGAGTGTTCCCTCAGCCTCTTGTTGTGACAAGCAGCGTAGAAGTACTCCATTGTAGGATTTTCTATACAGCATTTTTGAAGGAATATCCAAATGAAAGTTTGGGGCTCGTCTTTGGATGCTTACCCGTTCTTTTGGATCTTTAGGTAGGATTCCGAACATTATGTAATCAATGAACGGATCCCTCCAGTCGCCGATCAGAGGTTTAAGGACGGAAATCCGACTTCCAACCACTTGGTGGCATTCAGCAACTGCTTGATGTGTGTTGAGAGGAGGGAGAATCCTTTTTTGACACACTGTAATTTGCATGTTTTCCCCTTCTTGGATTGCCATAGACGCAGCAAGTCCAGCCAGGGCATCTGCACGAATGTTTTCACCTCTGAGGATGTGGGTGATGTGACAGATGTCGAACTTTTGTCGAAGCGATTGTGCTTTGTTGTAGTAAGGCAACAGATCGGGCTTCCTGACTTCAAATTTCTGATTCATCTGGTTGACGATCAGTTGAGAGTCTCCAAAAGCTTCCAGCGTAGTGATGCCGGATTCAAGGGCGAGTTCCAATCCTATAATTAGGGCTTGGTACTCAGCTGCATTGTTTGAACATGGTTCCAGTAGCGAGAATGCGTGTGGAATCATGTATTTGTCGGGATTAACAAAGAGAATGCCAATTCCCGATATTTGATTTCCCTTTTCATTTGTCCTGGTTGCGCCATCGAAGTACATGTGCCAGGAAGCGTTTGATAAGGAAGTCTCCACACTGTAGACTGATTCGTCTGGGAGGTCATCTCTGAGTGGAGAATCTTTAGGCAATGGATGCTCCGCGAGGAAGTCTGCTAGAGCTTGGCCTTTGATTGCTTTTTGTGGTACATACCTAATATCAAATTGTGACAGGAGGATGGACCATTTTGCCAGTCGGGCATTGAGAGAACCTGCTTTTGTGACAAGGACCTTTAGGAGGTTGATCCTCGAAATCAGGTACACTGTGTTGGATAGCAGATAGTGATGCAGTTTTTGTACGGCGAACATCATTGCCAAGCATTCTTTTTCGACTGGAGAGTAGCGATGCTCTGCACCTACCAACATGCGGCTAAGGTAATATAGAGCAGCTTCTTTTCCCTGGTCATTCTTTTGTGCGAGTGGAGGGCCTAAAGAACAGTCAAGGGCTCTTGTGTACAAGAGGAATGGTTTTCCAGTTGTGGGGGCAGCCAACACTGGAGGTTTAGTCAGGTATGACTTGATGTCCTGGAACGCGGCTTCACATTCAGCATCCCAGACAAAATCGACACCTTTCTTCATTAACCGAGAGAATGGACGACACTTTCCTGATAGGTTGGAGATGAACCGCCGAATGTATGCCAATCTTCCTTGGAGCCTTTTTAATTGTCTTAGGGTTCTTGGAGATGGCATTTCTAGGATAGCCTTGACTTTGGTGGGGTCAAGCTCTATGCCAGCTTTCCGTACTATGAATCCGAGAAACTTACCCGATGAAACACCGAAGAAGCATTTGAGGGGATTCATTCGCAGTTTGTGTTTGCGAAGTCGGAGGAAGACTTCTTGAAGATCTTTGAGATGGTCTTCTTTGCTTTTGCTTTTGACGGCGAGATTATCGACATAACATTCGACCGTCTTGTGCTGCATATCTTGGAATATCTTCATCATAGCCCTCTGATATGTAGCGCCGGCATTCTTCAGACCGAATGGCATGACAGTGTAGCAATACACGCCAAACGGGGTCCGAAATGCTGTGTGTTTTCCATCTTCAGGATGCATCTTTATCTTCATTTTGGAAAGGTTCAAGCGAAGAATTTGATGAAGAAACTTCTGATTTATGGAAGAAGATTGGCTTTTCTTCTGCTGATGTTGCTGGAACAACGAAGGAAGCAGATGCTGGATCTTCTATGTCAACGGTTGTCTCCATCGGAGTGAGAGCGGGCTGAACTTGTTGATCACCAGCTTGGCTTGACGATGTATCGTCTTCTGGCTCTGAGTCCGAATCCGTGTCTTGCAAGATAGACACGAAGGAGACAGCAAACTTGCCCCCAACCCTCTGTTTTGTCTTCTTTGCTTTGGTGGTGATCACCAGAGGCTTTGAAGACTTGAGGGAGACCATGAAGGGAGATTGATTATTCTCTTCGGTTTTGATAGAGGGTTTATTTTCTTCCGGTGATTGCTGAGGAGCCTTGCCTTTGTCTTTCTGGAGATTTTCGGCAAAGGATGCTGTTTCTTCCTCCCTTTCTTCTTTTTCATCTTTGTACATCTGAGCATCTGCGAAATAGACTTCTTTGCCTTTGAAGGGCTTTTTGTCTGCAAACACTCGATGTATCAAGCCGTCATTGCCAACGAACTTGATGCACTGATGTAAAGTCGAAGGGACAACACCATTCTCGTGTATCCAGGGGCGTCCGAGAAGGATGTTGTAGCATGAACGGGTCTTTATCGCATAGACAGTGACCTCGGAGATAAGATCACCGATTTGCAACTTGAACCTGATTTTGCCGATCGGCCTTTGAGCGTTGCCATCATATCCAAAGATGGACACAGACGTGTGGCTCAGCTTGCTAGGCGGAATGCCCAGTTCTTCGAGTGCCGAAGTGGAGATGAGGTTGAGTGCAGAACCTGGATCGATCTGGATTTTGCTTACTGGCACCTCTTTGATGTACCCGGTGAAGTACAGGGGTCGGTTGTGCTTTGTCTCGCCTAGCAGGAGGTCTTCCTTGGTGAAGGCGATGGCTGCACTTGCTGCTTTTGGAACCGAGAGGCATTCGATGCAGGATCCCTCAGTTTTCTTCTTTTCTCCTTTTGAGGGAGTGTTTGATTTTTCGACCCTATAGTCCATTTCAATTTGTAGGACTTGTGGGGCATGTTTGTCGACATCCGCATCCAGCATTTGTAGTTCTAAAATGAGACTATCACGAGTCTGTGGTGACATTCGTAATAAGTCTAGGATGTGCAGACGTGCAGGTATGTGTTTGAAGTGCTGAATCAAGTCGTACTTGAAAGCCTCCTTGGGGCCTGCATTTTCATTATTCTTGCCACTAGGGGCGTTTACAACTTGTTTTCCCAAAGGATTTACATAAAAAACAGAAGGTTTGTTGTAGTTTTTGTGGTAATCCCGGCCAGAACGGGTACCTCTACCAACTTCAAGAGCTTCTGGAGAAGGGTCTTTGTTTAGAAGATCACCCTCGAGATCGAGGGGTTGTTCCTTCTCATTTGCTGAAGATTTCTCTGTGTCAGCATTGCCATCTTCAGTAATCGTATTGCATGGAGCATTTTCCGGGAGCAAGTCCTGAACAGCATCCAGCAACTTTCCTTCTTTATCGAACATTTTGTTGGTCCAGACATCACCGATGAGATCGGGCATTTGGGACCAATTGACCGGATTTTCTCTGAAGAAGATTTCACCGGCTGGAATTTCTTCAAGGTGATCAGTCGGAAGAGGTTTGAGTTCCGATGTCACTGTTTCAGGAGACGAAGCCTGAGAAGGTGAGGAATTATCATCCTGAGCTATTGCATTGCAAGTAACTTTGACGGAAGATGCCTCCAAGATGAACTGTTGGGAATCAGATTCGTCCTCAGATGTAAGAGGATCGTCGATCCAACAGCTTTCTTCGTTTTCCGGGGTTACCGGAGGAGATTCCTGTAGATTTTCAGGAACTTGCGGTGCTGGGTTGTGACGAAGCTGATTGATGCGACCTTGTTCTTGCTCTATAGCAAGGTACTGCAAGATCCTTGCGTATTCATCGAGATCAGGCACGGGAGCCAAATCTTCTTCTTCGTCTGCTCCTTGTGGTTCAACATGGTTGGGTTCCACTGGAGTATTTTCTTGGACAGCCTCTTGGTCTTCTTCATCATCAGACCAGGATCCTTGCGGCTATAATGGGTTATACCAGATTACTGGCATAAGATGAGATTCAGGGATCCATTCCTCGTCGGAGAGATATTCTCCTGTTTCGAGGGATTCTTCCCACTCATCGATGTCACTGGCGGTGTCA
Organism: Cinnamomum chago; assembly: GCA_038049695.1. Classification (NCBI taxonomy): domain Eukaryota; kingdom Viridiplantae; phylum Streptophyta; class Magnoliopsida; order Laurales; family Lauraceae; genus Cinnamomum; species Cinnamomum chago. The sequence goes on along the minus strand of CP142453.1, from coordinate 53,515,450 downwards.
CTGGACTCATATCCATCCATGGAGAATCCGACCACTGAGTTGCAAGAGTATGATGCCCCCTGCGTAGTTTCATCTTTGAGATGTGGTGGCATGAAATCACCAAGAGTGAATTTTCTTACCCCTGCGTCAGGATCATACCGGGTGTGCCAGCTTGATGGTCCCGGCTTTTGTCTTTTTCCAAAGCTGCCTCCGCCCCGGGGCTGACGGTGTATGGTGGAGGGAAAAAGGAAAAGCGGGCATCAGTTTTTTTGTACGGGTATGCCAATTTCTCTTTTATACTTGGAATTTAGAAATGGTGATCCGGAGATCCACCTTCACAAGTAAAAAGGGAAATGAAACTTTTTTCTAGTTTTCCATTGCATACATATTTTAATAAAAGAGACAGTTTTTTGATTTTGCCGTAAAAGGCGATTTTTTGGCATTTATAGCCGATTTTTGGCGTTTATAGCCGATTTGTGGCGTTTATAGCCGATTTACAATTCTCATCAATAATGAAAGACAAGAGTTGTGGTTTTTTGTCTCTTTTAAAAAAAATACAATTTACAACAGAAAAGTAAGAAAAATGAATCTAACTTCTCATGCGATTGTGGGAGGGCTCGTTCAGATCGATGGTCGCGAGTCATGTATGGGCTCCGCCATCGTCCTTCAGATGAGAACATAGTGCTTGATTTCTTGGCTTGGCTCCAACCTCAGATTTTTAGAGGATAAGGACCAAGATAAGGTCCTATATCCGGTAAAAGGCTGAGTAGACGGGCTGAAAAGCCGCATCTAGCCATGTTGGATAGAAGGATAGGTGGTCTTTGAGGGGGGGTGGCCCCCCAAGGGGCTTCAATCACCTTGTTGAACTTGTTGCAGCAGAGTTTTCTTGAAGGAGCAGGGTTGTAGAGATTTCTCCAAGGATTTTTGAATGATTTTCTGGCTCTTTCTGTGTGTGTCCCCCTTTTTTCTCATCTCCTGGAATGCTTGGAGAGGACTCCTATTTATAGGCCTTTTGGTAGCCTTTAGGAGTGATTTATGAGCCTTTATGGTAATAAAGCTCATTAAGGGAGGAGTTACAAGTTTAATTGCTTTTTGTTTTGTAACTCCTGACCCTTGGATTTCATTGGCCGGAGGAGAGTCATGGGCATTTAATCGCCTTTAATCTCCATTATGTTAGGAGTTTCATGGCTTGAATGCCATGATTGCTTGGACTTATAACTCCTGAACGGAGGCTTCTGATTGGGCCGTTCAAGATAATGGGTTAATGACCGCATTAACTTGCCATAAACGGGCCAATTGATTGCACTAAGTGGCCACCTTGGTAGCTGAAGAGTCGCGGGCCATGTTGCGTCTCTTGGAATTCCCTTTGCGATGATCATCGATGGATCCTTATGTAAATCAACATCAGATGATCATGTAGTTTCAGACACTGGTTGATACCAGCGGGCCGGCAGCATCTGTCCAGTCGATTTCGCGATCGGGCGGGCAGAAAGTGCACTTTTTGGTTGTTCAGCTGGCGATCAACAAAGTTTTTGAAGTTCTTGGAAGGATTATTGTGATCTTGGCGAATATCGGCGAATTTGGAGCCTCAAAAGTCTGAATCTGGAAAAATCACAGGGACAGAACAACTCGTCTCGCGAAAACGGACGAAACGGGGGGTCCAGGGGCGAAATCGGCGCCCCGGACCTCCCAGGGTCGCCGGCCCCATGGTCGCCGGCGACCATGGCCCAGGGTCGCGGGGCTCTGCGACCCTGGGGGGAAAATTGCTTCCCGGGGCCCGTTTCTGGCCGTTTTTCGTCGTTTTTCGCTTCCGTTTTTTTTGTTTGTTTTCTATGACATTTCTCCACATTTTTGGCTTGATTTCCCTCTGAAAAACATGATGAGAATCCTTGCAAATTGGTTTGCAAAGTTTCCGATTTTCCGGGAAAAGCCGAGCGCAGAACTGCTGATTTTCCGCCAGAAGCTGAAACAGGGTCAAACGATGTCGGAATGACCTGAAATTTGAGGTGAAGCTTCTTGAGCATTAAATAAGACCAACCATGGGCTTTCGTTTGAGTTTTGAAGCCGTTTGGGGTCATGCAAATGCTTGCCTTTGATTTCACCGCGAGGGAAATGCCGAGCTTTGACTTTCGGTCAAACGATGTCCGATTGACCTGAAATTCGACGTGTGACTCCCTCATCAGTAGATAAGACCAACCATAGGCTTTCGTTTGAGTTTTGAAGCCATTTGGAGTCATGCAAATGCTTGCCTTTGATTTCACCGCAAGGGAAATGCCGAGCTTTGACTTCTGGTCAAACGATGTCCGATTGACCTGAAATTCGACGAGTGACTCCCTCATCAGTAGTTAAGACCAACCATAGGCTTTTGTTTGAGTTTTGAAACCATTTGGAGTCATGCAAATGCTTGCCTTTGTTTCTCCTGCGAGAGAGATGCTGAGCTTTGACCTCTGGTCAAACGATGTCCGATTGACCTGAAATTCGACGAGGAGCCTATTGGAGTCATTTTGAGATGATCCGCAAGCTCTGAATTGGGTGCCATGGTCCCGGGGTGCTCTGCCGCTGGTAGGCTTGATTCAGCCGTTGGAGAGTTGATGATGGGTCAAACATTGCTGGTTTGACTTGAGACTTGACATGGAGCCTTTTGGACATATTTTGAGAACATCCATAGGCCCTGATCGAAGATTTGGTGTCTCCGATTCTGTCGCCGCCGGGAGCGCTTGTTTAGCTGTTGGAGAAGTGAAGCTAGGCCAAATGATGTCGGAATGGCCCGAAACTTCATGTGTACCTCTTCTTTTGGTTGTTTTGAATGACCTTGCAGTTTTTGTTTGATTCTGACAAGATCCGATGCTTGAAGTGGCGCCTGCCTATTTTTGGTAGGATGCGGCTCCATGTAGCTTTTGGTGTGAAGAGGCAAAGTGACATTTTTGGTGTCAACAAATGCCCCCTCGAGGTACAGCGACGATATAGCTTTTGTAGTCGATGTGCCTCGAAGAGAATCTTGAAGAAGAGCTTCTTACTTGACCAAGAGTCTTTGAGCATTTTTTTTATGGAGTAGCCTTTTGAGCTTCCAGGGGATTTTATGGTAGTGATAAGAATCATGCACCATTTTGAGGCAAAGTATTGAAGATGACATCGGGGATGCGGATTTGGATTTTTGTTTTGACCTTGAGTCCTAACAGGCTGTATGTGGCAAGTTAGGGGGTCGGATTTTGGTTTTGACCGTGTGACCCAACAAACTGTATGTGGAATGTTGGGGGGTCAGGTTTTGGTTTTTGATTTTGGTCTTGTGACCTAACAAGCTGTATGTGGAATGTTAGGGGACCGGTTTGATTTTTGGTGAAATGTCAATTTCAAGGTTTGGCTCAATTTGGCTCATGAGGTGAGATGGTTTTGGATCTTGGAAGCTCATGAGGCTTGGAATTTTTGTATGGTCCAATCAACTCAAAAGAGAGGCATGGAACCATTTTTTTTGTATGCTCTTGGTAAGAGGAATTTTGACTAAAAGCCACTTTTAGTGCCTAGGTGGTCAAACCTGGCTCATATGGGCTAACCCATGGGACCTTAAGCTTTTGGGAATGGCTTAGATCTCATATGGTGTCATTTTCGTAAAGAATATCTAAAGATATCTCTTTTGGGTGGAGAATATCTAAAAATATCTTTACTTTGAGAGATTTTCTCAAGTTTTCTTGATTTTGGGAGATATTCTCTCAAAATATCTTTCTTTGGGAGAGAATTTCTCAAAGGATCCAAGTTTCCTTTTCTTTTGGGAAGGTTGCTAATTTTTAGCACTTACCTCCTTGCTTTTCTCTTGTTTCCTCTTTTGGTTTGCTCTCTTCTATAAAAGCAATTGAGGTGGGATCTCTTGCTCCTATTGCTTTCTTTTTGCAAAAGTCTTCAAGAGTTGCTCTAAGATCAAGAATCCTCCTTCTTCAAGAGTCTTCAAGTTCTTCTTTCTTCTCCATCCATGGCTTCAAGTAAGTTTTTATTTCTTTTTTTTTTTTTTTTTTTTTTTTTTTTTTGCACGTGTTCTTTTTTTTTTTTTTTTTTTTTTTTGCACGTGTTCTTTTTTTTCTTTTTTTTTTTTTCTTTTCCCCTTTTTTTTTTCTGCTGTACGGACATGTCCGTACAGCTTTGGGCCGTACGGCCATGTGGCCCATGGGCTTCGGCCTGTGGGCCAGCCCATAATTTTTTTCTTTTTTTTTTTTTTTTTTTTTTTTTTCTTCTTTTTTTTTTTAAAAAAAACTTTCCTTTCTCCCCTTTTTGTATCATCATGATAATGAGGTTTCATGCATTTCAAGATGTTTATGCATTTTTTTTTTTTTTTTTTTTTTTTGTTTGATGCATCAAGATAGAAGGCTAGAGTTTCTATGTTAAGTCAACATGAATTTTGACTTAGACAAAGTTTGATTTTGACCAAGTTTGGTTGGAATTGGTCAAATTTTGTCAAGGTTTTCCTAGCATCTAGTGCATGATGATTTTCTTTTATGCATGATTTTTGGTAAATTGAATTGGGAGCATGATGATGATGCACACCTGGAAATCTTTTGCAAGTCTTGAGATTTGAAGCTCGCAGCAATGTTGAGCTCTTTCTTTAGTCTTGCGGGGGTTTCGAGGAGCTTTTTTGCAAGTTTTGGGATTTGAAGCTCTCAGCAATGTTGAGCTCTTTTCCGATTCTTGCGGAAATTTGAGAAGACTGTCTTGATCTCGCAGAAATGTTTGAGTTCGAGTCTTCTTTGAGAATCCTTCATTGATCATGAGCTCGCAGCGATGTTGAGCTCATCTTCAGGCTTCCTTTCTTTTCGGGGTGATTCCCTTTTCTTCGGAATTGCCCCGGAGTCATGCCAAAATTTCGCTAGGATTTTTTTTAGCAAAATTTTGTCATTCTGTTGATTGATTTTTTTTATTTTATTTTAATCTTTGCAGGTAGTTCCTCCAGAACGAACAAGGGTAAGAAGCCCGTTACCGATGCACCTCGTTGATCTGCCAGATCTTCCAATGCGGCTGTACAGCAGGCCTGGGAGAAGGTCCAGTATGTGGAGAGAAACTTGGAAGAGTGCTTTGATTCGCCAAGTTGCAGAGTCTGGTCAGATTCTCAATAGGAAGGCTAGAGAGAATGAACGATGGCAGACTGCTCGGGATAATCTTCCTGGTGTAGCAGAAGGGATAGAGCCTTCTCCAGCTACTCATGGCAGATTCTTGAAGAAGCGTGCCTTGGAGACTCTGACGGATGAAGCCAAGAGTTTGCTTGAGGAGTTGAAAGCTTGGCTGGAGAGCATTTTTGGCTGAGGCCCTGTTTTTTTTTTTAACAGAAACTCTTTCTCTCTTTTTTATATACCACATGTATTTTTTTTTGGTATACATTTTTTGCAGTGCTTGTGAACACATTTTTTTTTTGGTACCACATGTATTTTTTTTGGTACTTTTTTTTTTTTTTTGTTTTCCCTACGCTCACTCAAATATTGTGATTAAAGTGATTGCTAAATGGGATGTGATCAAAAGTTTGTCATTTTGTGAGAAATCTTTTGACAAATGATTGTTTTGGCATGGGAGCCAGTTTTTGAGACATGTTTTGGCATGGGAGCCAGATTTTGAGACATGTTTTGGCATGGTAGCCAGATTTTGCTTGCGGCATAAAAGCCAATTTTTGGGTGGCATCTATAGCCGGATTTGGGTTTATGGCATGAGAGCCAAAATTTTGGATGGCGTGGAAGCCGAAATTTTGAGGTGGCGTGGAAGCCGATTTTGGTGGCGTGAAAGCCAAATTTTGGGATGGCATGAGAGCCAATTTTTTTTTAGATGGCATGAAAGCCGGTTTTTGGGGTGGCATGAAAGCCGATTTTGAGGTGGCATGAAAGCCAGTTTTTGGGGTGGCATGAAAGCCGATTTTGAGGTGGCATGAAAGCCGATTTTTTTTGAGTGGCATGAAAGCCGGTTTTCGTATGGCATGAGAGCCAATTTTTGTTTTTGGTGTAAGAACCAGATTTTGTTTTTGGCATTAAAGCCGGATTTTTTGAAAACCGAATTTTGTTTTGTTGGCATGGAAGCCGAATTTTGATTTTTGGCATGAAAGCCGGATTTTTGATTTTTTGGCGTGAAAGCCAGGTTTTTGGTTTTTTGGCGTGAAAGCCAGGTTTTTGGTTTTCAAAAATGCAAGTATCAACTAAAAGTCGCCTCCCTGCTGAATGGTATTGCAAGTATCGATGGAATGTCGCCTCCTCGCGGATTTGGGTGCAAGTATCGACTAAGCGTCGCTTCCCTGCTGAATGGTATTACAAGTATCGATGGAATGTCGCCTCCTAGCTCATTCGGTTGCGAGTATCGATGGAATGTCGCCTCCTCGCGGATTTGGGTGCAAGTATCGACTAAGCGTCGCTTCCCTGCTTTTGTCTTCAAAAATTTTGTTTTGTGGGTATCGATGGAATGTCGCTTCCCCATGATTTTTGAAGTTTAAGGTTTTTTCGAACCTTTGTTTTGTTTTTTTTTGTTTGTTTGTTTTAAAATTTGGGTTGTGGATATCAACTGGAACGTTGCGTCTCCACGATTTTTGAAATTTTGGGGTTTTGGAAGTATCGAATGGGGTTCGCATCCTTCCGGTTTTGGGTTTTGCAAGTATCGACTGAACGTCGCTTCCTTGTAGTTTTTGAAAAACCATTTTTTTTGTTTAAAGACACGAGGCTCGTAAATTTTGACTCAAAACCATTTTGGTGGTAAAAGTCGAGGTGGACTAGGGCTGAAATCCCTAGGTCCTGATTTTGTTTCAAACCATGAATTTTGGTTTCAAGGATCGAAAATTTTGGTCAAGTTTGGGAAGAAGCTCCTAAACTTGGATTATTTTTTTTTTTTTTTTTTAACAATGAAACGATGAAAGAAACATTGTTTTGAGGGGTTTTTTTTTAGAAATTTCAACAAGAGGATGAAAATTCCAAAAGGAGTGGGTTTGACGAGCAGATACCTAGGAATAGGCTTTGGCCGTGCAGGCGTCGCTCTGACCCGATGGAAGAAGCCTTCAAGGGTAGTACCGCTTCAAGAACTTCCCATTGATGGGCAGCATACATCTGTCACCCTCCATGTTTAGAAGAGCGTATGCGCCGTTGGAGAAGACTTTGTCGATGACGAAAGGTCCCTCCCATTTTGGTTCAAATTTGCCTTTGGATTTGTTGGCAAAAACCATTGGTCTTTTTACTGTAAGAACCAAGTCTCCCTTTTTGTAGGCGCGTTGCCTGACCTTCTTGTCAAAAGATCCTGCCATGCGTGCTTGGTAGAGTTCAATGCTTTGTAGAGCTTCGAGCCGTCTCTCATCGAGGTTATCCAGCTCTTGGAGTCTCAATTTGACGTTGCTTTCTTGCGTCATGTCATTTTGTAGAGATACCCTTAAGGAAGGAATTTGAACCTCCAAAGGGACAACAGCTTCGCATCCATAGACCAAGGAGAATGGTGTGCTATGGGTTGGTCCTCGAACGGTGGTTCGATAGGCCCACAAAGCTTCAGGCAGTTTGTCGCCCCATTCTCTTTTGTGACTAGAGACCATTTTCTTGAGGATTTTGCAGAGCGTCTTGTTGAAGGCCTCTGCTAGTCCATTCGCTGCCGGATTGTACGGAGTTGAAGGACAACTTTGGATTTTGTATTTGTCGCAGAACCTGTAGAATCGGTGATCGCGGAACTGTGGTCCGTTATCATGGACGAATCTTTTAGGTATGCCGAAGCGACAAATGATGTTGGTGCGCAAGAAGTGAAGGACTGATGACGTCTTCATTTCACTAAGCGCGAATGCTTCTGACCACTTGGAGAAATAATCCGTAGCGGCGAAGATGAAGCGATGACCTTTGCTCGATGGAGGGGAGATAGGACCTATGATGTCCATACCCCAGGCTTCAAAAGGCCATGAGATTGCTGTAGGATGTAGCCATTCCGGAGGCATGTGGACATAATCTCCATGAACTTGGCATTGTTGGCAGCGCTTAGCAAATTGCATTGCATCAGCCACCATGGTAGGCCAATAATAACCTAACCTTTTTATATGATCGTAGAGCTTAGGCCCAGCCTGATGGGCTCCACAAAGACCAGCATGTACTTCTCTGAGTGTTCCCTCAGCCTCTTGTTGTGACAAGCAGCGTAGAAGTACTCCATTGTAGGATTTTCTATACAGCATTTTTGAAGGAATATCCAAATGAAAGTTTGGGGCTCGTCTTTGGATGCTTACCCGTTCTTTTGGATCTTCAGGTAGGATTCCGAACATTATGTAATCAATGAACGGATCCCTCCAGTCGCCGATCAGAGGTTTAAGGACGGAGATCCGACTTCCAACCACTTGGTGGCATTCAGCAACTGCTTGATGTGTGTTGAGAGGAGGGAGAATCCTTTTTTGACACACTGTAATTTGCATGTTTTCCCCTTCTTGGATTGCCATAGACGCAGCAAGTCCAGCCAGGGCATCTGCACGAATGTTTCCACCTCTGAGGATGTGGGTGATATGACAGATGTCGAACTTTTGTCGAAGCGATTGTGCTTTGTTGTAGTAAGGCAACAGATCGGGCTTCCTGACTTCAAATTTCTGATTCATCTGGTTGACGATCAGTTGAGAGTCTCCAAAAGCTTCCAGCGTAGTGATGCCGGATTCAAGGGCGAGTTCCAATCCTATGATTAGGGCTTGGTACTCAGCTGCATTGTTTGAACATGGTTCCAGTAGCGAGAATGCGTGTGGAATCATGTATTTGTCGGGATTAACAAAGAGAATGCCAATTCCCGATATTTGATTTCCCCTTTCATTTGTCCTGGTTGCGCCATCGAAGTACATGTGCCAGGAAGCGTTTGATAAGGAAGTCTCCACACTGTAGACTGATTCGTCTGGGAGGTCATCTCTGAGTGGAGAATCTTTAGGCAATGGATGCTCCGCGAGGAAGTCTGCTAGAGCTTGGCCTTTGATTGCTTTTTGTGGTACATACCTAATGTCAAATTGTGACAGGAGGATGGACCATTTTGCCAGTCGGGCATTGAGAGAACCTGCTTTTGTGACAAGGACCTTTAGGAGGTTGATCCTCGAAATCAGGTACACTGTGTTGGATAGCAGGTAGTGATTGTAGTTTTTTGTGGTAATCCCGGCCAGAACGGGTACCTCTACCAACTTCAAGAGCTTCTGGAGAAGGGTCTTTGTTTAGAAGATCACCCTCGAGATCGAGGGGTTGTTCCTTCTCATTTGCTGAAGATGTCTCTGTGTCAGCATTGCCATCTTCAGTAATCGTATTGCATGGAGCATTTTCCGGGAGCAAGTCCTGAACAGCATCCAGCAACTTTCCTTCTTTATCGAACATTTTGTTGGTCCAGACATCACCGATGAGATCGGGCATTTGGGACCAATTGACCGGATTTTCTCTGAAGAAGATTTCACCGGCTGGAATTTCTTCAAGGTGATCAGTCGGAAGAGGTTTGAGTTCCGATGTCACTGTTTCAGGAGACGAAGCCTGAGAAGGTGAGGAATTATCATCCTGAGCTATTGCATTGCAAGTAACTTTGACGGAAGATGCCTCCAAGATGAACTGTTGGGAATCAGATTCGTCCTCAGATGTAAGAGGATCGTCGATCCAACAGCTTTCTTCGTTTTCCGGGGTTACCGGAGGAGATTCCTATAGATTTTCAGGAACTTGCGGTGCTGGGTTGTGACGAAGCTGATTGATGCGACCTTGTTCTTGCTCTATAGCAAGGTGCTGCAAGATCCTTGCGTATTCATCGAGATTAGGCACGGGAGCCAAATCTTCTTCTTCGTCTGCTCCTTGTGGTTCAACATGGTTGGGTTCCACTGGAGTATTTTCTTGGACAGCCTCTTGGTCTTCTTCATCATCAGACCAGGATCCTTGCGGCTGTAATGGGTTATACCAGATTACTGGCATAAGATGAGATTCAGGGATCCATTCCTCGTCGGAGAGATATTCTCTTGTTACGAGGGATTCTTCCCACTCATCGATGTCACTGGCGGTGTCACTGGACTCATATCCATCCATGGAGAATCCGACCACTGAGTTGCAAGAGTATGATGCCCCCTGCGTAGTTTCATCTTTGAGATGTGGTGGCATGAAATCACCAAGAGTGAATTTTCTTACCGCCTTTGAAGCCTTAGGAGAGGACTCTTCTGTTGCCCCCAGTGAAGCGGTAGAGGAGGTTTCTGCCTTTTCAGCGACTTCTTGCTTTTTCGGAGCTTTCTCCTGCTGTTTGAGCTTGCGGAGTTGTCTCCTGGCTTGCCTTCGCTGTTGAGCGGTTGGCTTTGTTTTGACGACCTCCCAATTTTCATCTTCTAGGAGATCGGGGTGTACCCATATGGGCTGTCCGTCTGATGTTGGATATGGAACCAACTCTCGGGACGTTTGGGTCATCTTTATCACCTTGAAGGAAGTAGTGATCTTCTCTTTTGGTGATTTTTGTTTTTGTCCACACGACACCATGTTGACGGAGGCAGACCCATAGTTCTTGTCGAAGGTAATGACTCCGTTTTTCCACATCTCATTTATCTTCTCTCTCACAACAAAACATTGATTGAGAGGATGCGAGACCATCTGATGGTAGGGGCAGTACCGAGGATCGTTGGTTTTGCCAACATCTCCTGGTCTTTTGGGGTCAGGCAATGTAAGTTTGCCATTTGCTAGGAGTGCCCCAAAGATTTCTTCAACGTCTTCATCGAACGAGTATTTCTTTTCTACCCGTTCTCTGAAGGCATCAGAGAGTTCAGGCTTTTTACCTGTAGCTTTGTTTTCATCTTTCTTTGGCTGCTGAGGAGCTGACTTGGTTTGCACATTGAGAACCTCCTTTTTCTTTGGTTTTGAGGTTGCAATGGCAGTCGGCTCTTTCTTTGATGACTTCTGACTGTTGAGGTCTTTGATCACCGTTTCAGCTTCCATAGATGCTTCCAGGAGTTCTCCCAGTTTCTTTGATTTGTTGCCGATGATCATGGAGCGGATTCTTGCTCTCATGTTGTTTCGGCAGATGTCGACCAGTGACGCTTGTGGCAGTACATCGGAGCATTTGTATGCCATTGCCTTCCACTTGTGAATAAAGTCATATGTTGACTCATTCTCTCCCTGTTTTAGGCTGCAGAGCTGAGCCATAGTAACAGGATGATCCTCACCTTTGAAGTGGGTTAGGAAGCGTGTCTCCAACATGGCCCAATTTTGAATGGAGTCCTCCGGCAGAGTGGAGTACCAATCAAAGGCCGTACCTTTTAGGGTACTTGCAAAGAGGCGGATTTTGAGGGCATCTTGATCCGCAATAGCTCCCGTCAGGATCTTGAAATGGATGACGTGTTGTCTGGCTGAACCTTTCCCCGTATATGTTTGGAGAGTAGGTTGCTTGAATTTTGTAGGGAACGGGACCGAGTCCATCCACAAGGGATATGGTGGCTTGATCCCATGCTCCTTTAGTGTATCCTCTTCTTTTGCTTTGGCGAGGATATCGTCAACGTCCTTTTTGGTAAGGGCGCGTGACTCACTGTTTTCCGCATTTTCCTCGTCGCCTTGATGGCTCGGAGGAGCTTCATTGTTTTGTGGACGCTGAAGATTGAGAATTAGGTTCTCTATTAGAGTCTCTATCCTCTGCTGCCCTTGCTCCAGCTGCTGGATGCGTGCGGTTACGTCATCATGCGGCGGAGGTTGCTCAGTATTTGTGACCAAGACGTTCATTCTTCGAGAGTCGAAAGAGGATACAGTCTTGGTGACTGAGCTGGAGCTCATTCTTTTAGATGAAGAGCTCGAAGAGTGGTCACTCTGATGTCCTTGGCTTGAAGGAGCGGGAGAGTTTTCTTTATGTCTTCGTGTCCGGGAGACGCTGCGAGCCACCGGTCGTCTGACATGGATTTTAGTTGCTGACTTCTGGCGTTTTCTGGTTTTTCCAACCATATGAACAGCAACAAGTTGGTCGGGTCTTTCTTTTTCGACCCATTTTTGGGAGACTTGAAGTGCAGAATCCTGGGTTCTTTGCTTCTCTAGTCTCTTTTGTCGATATGCCGTTCGGCGACGCATACGACGAGCGATTTGAGCTTTGGTTAGCTCTGGCTGTGCCCTAGCAATGAAGGAAGTAGTCCCTGGTGCGCAGCAGCCAAGCTTGTCTTCTTTGAAGACGGGCAGGGACAGGATCTGGACGCGGTCCTTTGCCTGTCGCAGCGAAGCTTTGAATTTTGCGAGTTCGGCTCCCGTTGAGAGGAAGGGTCGACTCGCAGGTGTGAAGGCCTTGACAGGTTCTTGCGGAGGCCTTACGATGCACGATTTGATTTTGGGCTTGTATGAGCAAGCCGGCTCGTGCTGAGTTGGTTTTGTTTGGCGGAGGGTAGGCTTCTCCTCTTTCATGTAAGCAAGAGGGTAGAACCGGTTCTCCTTGAGAGGGGCCAGGTATGCTGGCTTTGCTGATGTTTGTGACCTTCGCTGTTTGGGTGAAGGCCTTGGAGACCAAGTCTTTGAGCAGACCTGGTTTCTTGCTGGTTGAGGCTTTGCAGGAGCACTACGGGCCTCAGGTTTCTTGATGATCGCCCTTGGTATCACTGTAGTGATACGTTGAGGGGCGGTTCTCTGCTTCTTGGCAGGTGCGGTTTCTTCTGCGGGTAGTGGGAATGGTCCCAATGACCCGAAGACAATGGTCCGGGGAGTAGAGTTTGACCCGGTGTCTTCTGAGTTGCCGAGGGAAATGACGCTTCGGCAGCTGGCGGGGCGCTTGTAAGTGCGCTTGGTTTGTTTGTCTTGGAGCATGAGCTGGTACTTGTTCTCATCAAAGGTGATGGTTAATGAAGCTGCCATTGTTAGTTTTTGGAAAACTTCTGAAACAAGACCATATCCATTAGTAATCACAAGAATATGGTGATCATAAATGGAAAATACTATGGTTTCGCCTTTTCAAGTCGCCCGAGGGGACATGGCCCAGCCCAAGCAATATGAGGAAGGCAGAAAAGCCATAGAGGGCACAATTGTTCTGAACGCAGGTAGGGTCAGCTCAGAATGAGCGTCCCAGTGACTGCTAGAAGCAACTGTGAACCTTAATTCAAATTACCGAGAAGCAAAGCTCACTCAAGGTAAAATGATATAAGGTTGAGATACAAATGTGTCGGTTGCGAATACAGTAGACCCGAAAGGGCGTACTAGCACCGCTAGGCACAAATGTTGCAAATCGCATCCTTGGAAAGGACACGAGATGGGATTTTTGAAAGGTCAAGATTGGATTCATAGGAGAGAGCAAATGGTATTCCAACCCAAAAATGAGCTCAACATTTCTGCGAGCTCGAAAGTCCGAAAAGGAAGGAACCAGGATTTCTCAAATATGAATCCAAAAGTGACGGAAGTTTTTTTTTTGAAAGTGTCAAGATTGGACTTTATAGAAGAGAGCAAATGGTACTCCAATCCGAAAATGAGTTCAACATTTCTGCGATCTCGAAGTCCGAAAAGGAAGGAACCAGGATTTCTCAAATATGAATCCAAAAATGACAGAAGTTTTTTTTTTCTTCTTTTTTTTTTTGAAGATTTTTTTTATTTTTTTTTATTTTTAAGAGTTCACATAGATCTCCAATTCGATCTTATGAAACCTCAGTTGATAGATCAGCCCCCAGGTAAGGGTAGGATTACTTAATGAACCCGTTTGGAGGACCCTTGCCTAGAACAGTCTAGCTGTCTCCACACTCTGGACAAGGCTTTTCTTAGATCCACTTTGGTCAAAGAACGCAATTGGTGCAACCTTAGTGGCTTTTTTTTTTGAAAGATTTTTTTTTTATTATGGATTCATAGAAGAGAGCGAATGGTGTTCCATTCCGAAAATGGGTTCAACATTTCTGCGATCCCGAAGTCCGAAAAGGAAGAAACCAAAGTTTCTCAACTTAAACCAAAAAGAGGAAAATCTGAAAATTTTTTGTAAATCAGATTTTGTTTTTTTTTTTTTTTATGGATTCATAGAAGAGAGCGAATGGTGTTCCATTCCGAAAATGGGTTCAACATTTCTGCGATCCCGAAGTCCGAAAAGGAAAAAACCAAAGTTTCTCAACTTAAACCCAAAAGAGAAAAATCTGAATTTTTTTTTAAATCAGATTTTGTTTTTGATTTTTTTTTTATGGATTCATAGAAGAGAGCGAATGGTGTTCCATTCCGAAAATGGGTTCAACATTTCTGCGATCCCGAAGTCCGAAAAGGAAAAAACCAAAGTTTCTCAACTTAAACCCAAAAGAGAAAAATCTGAAATTTTTTTTTAAATCAGATTTTGTTTTTGATTTTTTTGAGAAAATTTTTTTTAGAAACAAGAAAGACTGGAAATAAACTCAAAAGAAGAAATTTCCAAGAATCCCATCTCATGTATTTTTTTTTAGATGCAAGATCCAACATAGGCCACCAACTAAAAAGGAGCCAAAAGGAATCTAAGCACATGTTCATCAAATGAACGAGTCCCACCGGGTATGCCAGCTTGATGGTCCCGGCTTTTGTCTTTTTCCAAAGCTGCCTCCGCCCCGGGGCTGACGGGGTATGGTGGAGGGAAAAAGGAAAAGCGGGCATCAGTTTTTTTGTACGGGTATGCCAATTTCTCTTTTATACTTGGAATTTAGAAATGGTGATCCGGAGATCCACCTTCACAAGTAAAAAGGGAAATGAAACTTTTTTCTAGTTTTCCATTGCATACATATTTTAATAAAAGAGACAGTTTTTTGATTTTGCCGTAAAAGGCGATTTTTTGGCATTTATAGCCGATTTTTGGCGTTTATAGCCGATTTGTGGCGTTTATAGCCGATTTACAATTCTCATCAATAATGAAAGACAAGAGTTGTGGTTTTTTGTCTCTTTAAAAAAAATACAATTTACAACAGAAAAGTAAGAAAAAGGAATCTAACTTCTCATGCGATTGTGGGAGGGCTCGTTCAGATCGATGGTCGCGAGTCATGTATGGGCTCCGCCATCGTCCTTCAGATGAGAACATAGTGCTTGATTTCTTGGATTGGCTCCAACCTCAGATTTTTAGAGGATAAGGACCAAGATAAGGTCCTATATCCGGTAAAAGGCTGAGTAGACGGGCTGAAAAGCCGCATCTAGCCATGTTGGATAGAAGGATAGGTGGTCTTTGAGGGGGGGTGGCCCCCCAAGGGGCTTCAATCACCTTGTTGAACTTGTTGCAGCAGAGTTTTCTTGAAGGAGCAGGGTTGTAGAGATTTCTCCAAGGATTTTTGAATGATTTTCTGGCTCTTTCTGTGTGTGTCCCCCTTTTTTCTCATCTCCTGGAATGCTTGGAGAGGACTCCTATTTATAGGCCTTTTGGTAGCCTTTAGGAGTGATTTATGAGCCTTTATGGTAATAAAGCTCATTAAGGGAGGAGTTACAAGTTTAATTGCTTTTTGTTTTGTAACTCCTGACCCTTGGATTTCATTGGCCGGAGGAGAGTCATGGGCATTTAATCGCCTTTAATCTCCATTATGTTAGGAGTTTCATGGCTTGAATGCCATGATTGCTTGGACTTGTAACTCCTGAACGGAGGCTTCTGATTGGGCCGTTCAAGATAATGGGTTAATGACCGCATTAACTTGCCATAAACGGGCCAATTGATTGCACTAAGTGGCCACCTTGGTAGCTGAAGAGTCGCGGGCCATGTTGCGTCTCTTGGAATTCCCTTTGCGATGATCATCGATGGATCCTTATGTAAATCAACATCAGATGATCATGTAGTTTCAGACACTGGTTGATACCAGCGGGCCGGCAGCATCTGTCCAGTCGATTTCGCGATCGGGCGGGCAGAAAGTGCACTTTTTGGTTGTTCAGCTGGCGATCAACGAAGTTTTTGAAGTTCTTGGAAGGATTCCTGTGATCTTGGCGAATATCGGCGAATTTGGAGCCTCAAAAGTCTGAATCTGGAAAAATCACAGGGACAGAACAACTCGTCTCGCGAAAACGGACGAAACGGGGGGTCCCGGGGCGAAATCGGCGCCCCGGACCTCCCAGGGTCGCCGGCCCCATGGTCTCCGGCGACCATGGGCCATCGTCGCCGGCGACCATGGGCCATCGTCGCCGGCGACCATGGCCAAGGGTCGCAGGCCTGGCCCAGGGTCGCGGGGCTCTGCGACCCTGGGGGGAAAATTGTTTCCCGGGGCCCGTTTCTGGCCGTTTTTCATCGTTTTTCGCTTCCGTTTTTTTTGTTTGTTTTCTATGACATTTCTCCACATTTTTGGCTTGATTTCCCTCTGAAAAACATGATGAGAATCCTTTCAAATTGGTTTGCAAAGTTTCCGATTTTCCGGGAAAAGCCGAGCGCAGAACTGTTGATTTTCCGCCAGAAGCTGAAACAAGGTCAAACGATGTCGGAATGACCTGAAATTTGAGGTGAAGCTTCTTGAGCATTAAATAAGACCAACCATGGGCTTTCTTTTGAGTTTTTAAGCCGTTTGGGGTCATGCAAATGCTTGCCTTTGATTTCACTGCGAGGGAAAGGCCGAGCTTTGACTTTTGGTCAAACGATGTCCGATTGACCTGAAATTCGACGTGTGACTCCCTCATCAGTAGTTAGGACCAACCATAGGCTTTTGTTTGAGTTTTGAAGCCGTTTGGAGTCATGAAAACGCTTGCCTTTGTTTCTCCTGCGAGAGAGATGCCGAGTTTTGACTTTTGGTCAAACGATGTCCGATTGACCTGAAATTTGATGGGGAGCCTTTTGGAGTTATTTTGAGACGATCCACAAGCTCCGAATTGGGTGCCATGGTCCCGGGGTGCTCAGCTGCCGGGAGCTGCTGCTTAGCTGTTGGAGAAGTGAAGCTAGGCCAAATGATGTCGGAATGGCCCGAAACTTCATGTGTACCTCTTCTTTTGGTTGTTTTGAATGACCTTGCAGTTTTTGTTTGATTCTGACAAGATCTGATGCTTGAAGTGGCGCCTGCCTATTTTTGGTAGGATGCGGCTCCATGTAGCTTTTGGTGTGAAGAGGCAAAGTGACATTTTTGGTGTCAACAGTCCCATGGGAGTGTCAGGATCATACCCCAACTCGTATGAAGACCTATCTTTTGATCAGGGTGGGTTCCAATGGTGTGAGAATACCACGGCCTCCTCCCAAACCAATTGGATTCTGAGCATCATTGCCCATTTTCTTCATGATAGCTTGTGCCATCAGACTATACAGGGATAGTTGAGGCATACCTTTGTTTTGGAAAGGCTCAAGTGAAGAATTTGATGAAAAAGCTTCCGATCTATGGAAGAAGATTGGCTTTTCTTCTGTCGTAGTTACCAGAACGATGAAGAAAGCAGACACAGTGTCTTCTAGGTCTGCATGTGTATCCAATGGAGTGAGAGTAGGCTGAACTTGCTGAGTATCAGCTTGGCTTGACTGTGTATTGTCTTCTGGCTCTGAATCCGAATCTGTGTCTTGCATGATAGACACGAAGGAAACAACAAACTTTCCCCCAGTCTTTTGTTTTGTCTTCTTCGCTTTGGTGGTGATTATCGAAGACTTGGAGGATTTGAGGGAGACAACGAAGGGAGATGGATTGCTTTCTTTAGATTTGCATGAAGATTTGTTTTCTTCTGATGATTGTTGAGGAGCCTTGTCCTTCTCTTTCTGGAGATTTTCGGCAAAGGGTGTTGTTTCTTCCTCCTTTTATTCTTTTTCATCCCTGTACATCTGAGCATCTGCAAAATGAACATGTTTGCCTTTGAAAGGCTTTTTGTCTGCAAACACTCAATGTATCAAGCCATCGTTGCCAACGAACTTGATGCATTGATGTAAAGTTGAAGAGACGACACCATTCTCGTGTATCCAGGGGCGTCCAAGAAGGATGTTATAGCATGAAGGGGTTCTTATTGCGTACACAGTGACTTCAGAGATAAGATTACCGATTTGCAACTTGAACCTGATTTTGTCGATAGGCCTTTGAGTACTCCCATCGTATCCAAAGATGGATACAGATGTGTGACTCAGCTTGCTAGGTGGAATACCCAGCTCTTCGAGTGCCGAAGTAGAGATGAGGTTGAGTGTAGAACCTGGGTCGATCTGGACTCTGTGTATTGGTATTTCTTTGACGTACCTTATGAAGTACAGGGGTCGGTTGTGCTTTGTCTTGCCTAGCAGGAGGTCATCCTTATCGAAGGCGATGGTTGCACTTGCTGCTTTCTGAACCAAGAGGCATTCAATGCCCGATCCCTCAGTTTTCTTCTTTTCTCCCTTTGAGGAAGTAATTGATTTTTCGAGCCAATAGTTTATTCCAATTTGTAGGACTTGTGAAGCATGTTTGATGATATTCGCATTCAGCCTTTGTAGTTCTGAAATGAGATTATCACGAGTGTGTGGAGACATTCGTAATAAGTCAAGGATGTCTAGTCGTGCAGGTATGTGTTTGAAGTGCTCAATCAAGTCATACTTGAAAGCCTCCTTGGGGCCTGCATTTTCATTACCGTTGCCACTTGGGGCGTTTACAGCTTGCTTTGCCGAAGGATTTACATAAGAAGAAGAAACATTGTTGTAATTTTTGTGGTAATCCTGGCCAAAGCGGGTACCTTTACCAACTTCAAGAGCTTCTAGAGAAGGTTCTTCATTTGGAAGATCGCCCTCGGAATCAGGGGGTTGATCCTTCTCATTTGTTAAAGACATCTCAGCATTGCCATCCTCAGTGATTGCGTTGCACGGAGCATTTTTCGGGAACAAGTCCTGAACAACACCCAGTAACTTTTCTTCCTTGTTGAGTAATTTATCGATCTAGACATCTCCTATGACGTCAGGTATCTGGGACCAGTTGATCGGGTTTTCATTGAAGAAGACTTCATCGACTGGAGTTTCTTCAGGATGATCGGTAGGAAAAGCTGTGAATTATAATGTCATAGTTTCAGGGGACGAAGGCTGAG
This sequence comes from Cinnamomum chago, assembly GCA_038049695.1. Classification (NCBI taxonomy): domain Eukaryota; kingdom Viridiplantae; phylum Streptophyta; class Magnoliopsida; order Laurales; family Lauraceae; genus Cinnamomum; species Cinnamomum chago. Next base: position 53,496,653 of record CP142453.1, on the reverse strand, counting down.
AAGGTGGTATCTCAGTGGAAGTCATCTGAGAAGATGTAGCTCTGAAAGATACACTACCAAATGTAGTCTGAGAGTACGTGTCTTCGGCAGATGAAGCTTCAGAGACATTATCATCCTGAATTATCGCATTACAAGCTGCCTCGATAGGAGATGCCCCTGTTGGGAATCAGACTCATTATCGGATGTAAGAGGATATCAATCCAACAACTTTCTTCATTTTCCAGGGTGACCGGAGGAGGTGCTTGTAAATCTTCAAGGACTTCTAGTGCTAGATTTTGATTGTAACGAAGGTGATTGATACGATTTTGTTCATCTTCTTCGTCATCTACTCCTTGTAGTTCATCAATGTTGGGTCCTACTAGAGCATTGACAGGTGCTAGATCGACAACATTTTCGTGAACAACCTCTTGGTCTTATTCATCAACGGACCAGGATCCTTGTGGTTGTAAGGGATTATACCAGATTACTGGCATAAGATGAGATTCAGGAATCCATTCTTCGTCGGAGAGGTATTCTCCTGTTTCAAGGGATTCCTCCCACTCGTCAGTGTCACTAGCGGTGTCACTAGACTCGTATCCATCCATGGAGAATCCAATCACCGAGTTGCAAGAATATGATGCCCCCTGCGTAGCTTCATTTCTTAGTTGTGGTGGTTGAAATCACCAAGTGTGGATTTTCTTACTGCCCTTGAAGTCCTGGGAACAGACTCTTCTGTTGCCCCCAGTGAAGCGGTAGAAGAAGTCTTTGCCTTTTCAGGGACTTCTTGTTTTGGTTAAGCTTTCTCTTGCTATCTAAGCTTGTGGAGTTGTCTCCTGGCTTGCTTTCGCTGTTGAGTAGTCGGCTTTGTTTTGACGATCTCCCAGTTGTCATCTTCAAGGGGATTAGGATGCACCCATATAGGCTGTCTGTCTGGTGTTGGAAAAGGAACCGACTCTCGAGACGTTTGAGTCATTTTTATCACCTTGAAGGAAGTGGTGATTTTCTCCTTTGGTGACTTGGAAGTTTGTCCATATGACACCGTGTTAATGGAGGTAGACCCATAGTTTTTGTCAAAGGTGATAACTCCATTTTTCCACATCTCGTTGATCTTCTCTCTCACAACGAAGCATTGATTGAGAGGATGTGAGATCATTTGGTAATATGGACAATACCGAGGATCGTTGGTTTTGCCAACATCTCCCTGTCTTTTAGGCTCAGGTAAGCTGAGTTTACCATTTGCTATGAGAGCCTCGAAGATTTCTTCAACATCTTCATCGAACAGGTCTTTCTTTTCTATTCGTTCTTTGAAGGCCTCAGAGAGTTTGGGTTTCTTACCTGTAGCTTTATTTTTAGCTTTCATTGGCTGCTGAGGAGCTGACTTAGTTTGCACATTAAGAACCGTCTTTTTATTCGATTTTGAGGTCGTAATGGTAGTTGGCTCTCTCTTCGATGATTTCTGACTGTTGAGCTCTTTAATCACCGTTTCAACTTCCATAGCTACTTCTAGGAGTTCTCCCAGGTTCTTTGATTTATTGCCGATGATCATGGAGCGGATCCTTGCTTTCATGCTGTTAGGGCAGATGTCAACCAACAACGCTTGTATGCCATCTCCTTCCACTTGTGAATGAAGTCGTATGTTGACTCATTCTCTCCCTGTTTTAGACTGCAAAGTTGTGCCATAGTAACAGGATGATCCTCACCTTTGAAGTGGGTCAGGAAGCGTGTCTCCAGCATCTTCCAGTTTTGAATGGAATTCTCTAGCAGAGTGGAGTACCAATCAAGGGTCGTACCTTTTAGGGTACTTGGAAAGAGACGGATCTTGAGGGCATCTTGATCCGCAATAGCTCTTGTTAGGATCTTGATGACGTGCTGTCTGGCTGAACCTTTCCCCGTATATGTTTGGAGAGTAGGTTGTTTGAATTTTGCAGGAAATGGAACCGAGTCAATCCATAGGGGATAAGGTGACTTGATCCCATGCTCCTTTAGTGTATCATCTTCTTTTGCTTTAGCGAGGATATTGTCAACGTCCTTTTTGGTAAGGGCACGTAACTCATCATCTCCACCGTTTGTCTCATCATTTAGATGGACTTCAATGTTTGGTGGACGTTGGAAGGTGAGAAGGAGGTTTTCCATCAGAACCTCTATTCTCTGTTGTCCTTGCTCCAGTTGCTAGATGGGTGCGGTTACGTCATCATGCAGCGGAGGTTGCTCAGCATTTGTAACCAAGACGTTCACTCTTCGAGAGTCAAATGAGGATATCGTCTTGGTGATTGAGCTGGAGCTCATTCTTTTAGTTGAAGATTCGGAGGAGTAGTTGCTCCGATGTCTTTGGCTTGAAGGAGCGGGAGAATCCTCCTGATGTCTTCGTGTCCAGCAAACGCTACGAGTCACCGGTCGTCTGACATGAATTTTAGTTGCCGACTTCTGCGTTTTCTAGCTTTGCCAACCATATGGATGGCAACAACTTGATCGGGTTTTTCTTTTTCGACCCAACTGTTAGAGACTTGAAGGGCAGGATGCTGGATTCTTTGCTTTTCTAGTCTCTTTTGTCGATATGCTGTGCGGCGACGTATGCGATGAGCAATCTAAGCTTGGGTGAGCTCTGGCTGAGCTCTAGTAATGAAAGAGTAGTCCCTCATGTACAGCAACCGAGCTTGTCTTCTTTGAAGTTAGGCATGGACAGGATCCGGACGCGGTCCTTTGCCTGTCGTAATGAGGCTTTGAATTTTGCTTGTTCGGCCCCTGTTGAGTTGAAGGGTCGAACTGTAGGAGTGCAAGCCTTGGCAGGTTCTCGTAGAGGCCTTTGGATGCATGATCTGATTTTTGGCTTGTAGGATTAAGTCGACTCATGCTGGGTTGATTTGTTTGTTTGGCGGAGAGTAGGCCTCTCCTCTTTCATGTGAGAGAGAGAGAGGGTAGAATCGGTTCTCTTTGAAAGGGGCCAGATATACTGGCTTTGCAAATGCTCGAGACCTCCTTTGTTTTGGTGAAGGTCTTGGGGACCAACTCTTGGGGTAGACTTGGTTCTTTACAAGTTGAGGCTTCGTGGGTTTGACACGGGCTTCAGGCTTTTTGATGGCTGCTTTTGGTGTCCGAGCAACAACATATCGAGAGGCAGCTTTCTGCCTCTAGGCAGATACAGTTTCTTTTGCGGGGAGTGGGAATGGTCCCAGTGACCCGAAGACAATGGTCCGGGGAGGAGAGGTCGACCCGGTGTTCGGAGAGTTGCCGAAGGAGATGACGCTTCGGCAATTGGCAGGGCGCTTGTGAGTGCGCTTGTTTTGCTTCTCTTGAAGCATGAGTTGGTACTTGTTCTCGTCAAAGGTGATGGTCATTGAAGCTGCCATTGTTAGTTGGGAAGACTTCTGAAACAAGATCACATCCATTAGTAATCACAAGAATATGGTGATCATAAATGGAAAAGAACTATGGTTTTGTCTTTTCAAATTGCTCGACGGAACATGGCCCGGCCTAAGCGAGTTGAAGAAGGCCAAAAGCCATAGAGGGTACAATTGTTCTAAACGCAAGTATAGGAGGCTCAGAGTGAGCGTTCCAGTGACAGCTTGAAGCAATTGTAAACCTTAATTCAAATTATTGAGAAGCGAGGCTCACTCAAAGTAAGATGATATAAGGTTAGCGATACAAATGTGTCGGTCGTGAATACAGTAGATCCGAAAGGGCATACTAGCACCGTCAGGCACAGATGTTGCAAATCGCATCCTTGGAATGGACACGAGATGGGTTTTTTTTGAAAGGTCAAAATTGGATTCATCAAAGAGAGAAAATGGTATTCCAATCCAAACACAAGCTACAAGCGATTTCTGAGAGCTTTCATTCGAAAGTGAATGAACCAAGACTTCTTAAATCTGAATCCAAAATGATGGAAGTTTTTTTTGTTTTGAAAAGGTTTTTTTTAAGAGATTTTTTTAAGAGTACACATAGGTTTCCAATTTGGTCTTATGAAACCTCAGTAAGTAGATCAACCCCCAGGTAAGGGTAGGATTACTTAATGAATGAACCCATTTGGAGGACCCTTGCCTCAAGCAGTCTAGTTGCCTCCACACTCTGGGCAAGGCTTTTCTTAGATCCACTTTGGTCAAAGAACGCAATTGGTGTAACCTTAATGGCTCATTTTTCCTTTTTTTTGTTTTTTGAAAACTTTTCTTGGAAGATCTCTAATGGACCCATCAAAGAGAGCGAATGGCCCTTTCCAATTCAAACGCTGGCAACAAACGATTTCCGCGAGCCATTGTCCGAAAAGGAAGAAACCAAAGTTTCTCTAATTTGAATTCGAAAGAGAGAAAACTGATTTTTTTTAGGAGTTTGAAATTAGTCTTTTCTTTTAAATCTCTATCGGACTCATCAAAGGGAAAAATGACCCATTTCCCGAGACGAACAATAGCTACAAACATTTTTGTGAGCTATCAAGTTCAAAGAGGAAAGGATCAAAGTTTCTCAAAATTGAATCCAAGAAAAAGGAACTAGATTTTTTTTTTCAAATGAGAAAGAGTGGAAATAAATTCAAGGATAGAAATTTCCAAAAATCCCATCTCATTTTTTTAGATGCAAGATCCAACATAGGCCACCAAGTAGAAAGGAGCCTTAGAATCCAAGCATCGCGTTATCAAATAAACGCGGCCCACCGGGTATGCCAACTTGATGGAACCGTTTCATCCTTTCCACCTCTCTTCCATCCCCGGGGCTATCGAAAGGCCGATGGAGGGAAAAAGAGAAAGGCGGGCAACAACATTTTTGTAGGGGTATGCCAGATTTTCTATTCTACTTGGAATTTAGAAATGGTGATCCGGAGACCCACCTTCACAAGTATAAAGGAAATCAATCTTTTTTCCTAATTTTCGATTGCACATATATTTAAGAAAAGAGACAAAGTTTTTTTTTTAAATGCCTAAGAGGCGATTTTTTTTGTTTGCCGTAACAAGAATTGTGATTTTTTGTCTCTTTAGAAGAATTACAAAATTCAATAGAAAAGTAAGAAAAGGAATTCTGACTTCTCAGGAGATTGCGGGGACTCATTTAGATCGACAGTCGCAAGTCATGTGTGGATTTCGCCACCGTCCTTCAGATGAGAACGCATGATGCTTTGATTCCTTTGTCTTGGCTTGAACTTCAAATTTTTAGAGGATAAGGACCAAGGGGAGGTCCTATATCCAATAAAAAACCGAATAGAAGGGCTGAAAAGCCGCGTTTGGCCATGTAGGATGGAAAGAGAGGGACCTTGGGGGGTCATTCAATCACCTTTGTGGTGTTTGTAGCAGAGCTTTTTTTTCTTGGACTTCTCTCTCCCTTCTCTAGGTGTATATGTTGATCTTTTTCTAGATCTGGCTTGTTTTTCTTCTTGGAATGACCTCCTTTATAGGCTCTTGGTAGCCATAGGGTGGGTTTATGAGCATTGATGGCATTGATGCTCCATGATGGGGGAATTGATGGCATTGATACTCCATGATGGGAGGAGTTACAAGTTTTAATTCAATTATTTTGTAACTCCTTTTTTCTTGGCTTTTGATTAGCTGTTGGAGAATGATGGGCATTTAATCGCCTTTTAATTAACTCTATGGTGAGACGAGTTTCATGGTTTTAATGCCATGATTGCTTTGATTTGTAACTCCTCTTTCCTTGCTTCTGATTGGGCCATCCAAAATAATGGGTTAATGACCGCATTAAGTTGTCATAAAATGGGTCATTTAATTGCATTAAGTGGTCACCAAGGCGCTCGAAGAGTCGCGGGCCGTACCGCATCTTTTGGAATTCTTCTTGTGATGATCGCCGAGGGATCCGCATGTTACTTGATCTAGAATGGAGATGCAACTTCAGACACCGGTTGATATCAGTGAGCCAGTAACATCTGTCTTGTCGATTTCTCGATCGGTCAGACAGAAAGTGTACTTTTTTGGTTGGCTGGTTTGGTGATTTTGAAGTGTGTGATGATGATCACATGCTCTTGATGGTAGATCCGAAATGTTGATGAAGCTTAGTTGATTTTGAGATGAAAAAATCAGATTTTTGGAAAACCACAGGGGCGAGGATTCTCGAAACGAGAAAAGGGTCAGAAAATGACCCTCTCAGCGGAAATCCGGTGACTCGGATTTCCAAGGTCGCCGGCTACCATGCACCCATGGTTGCCACCGGCGACCATGGGCCAAGGTTGCCACCGGTTGTTAGTGTCACATGTCTGTGACCACTGAGTTTGTCAATTACGTGCCAATGTGTTCTGAAGACCTTGCCTCCCAAAGTGCCTCAAGGAATATCTAATTTAGAGGGTTTATCAAGCTGTTGGAAAGTTCGGATTCATCAAAGAAGGTCTCCATTTGTGTTTGACAACCTTTTAAGGTATTTTATACCCAGACCAAATCCTTAGATCCCTGGAAAAAAGATGAGTTTTAAAATCATGGTTTCTATCCTTTTTATCTCAGCTTAAATAGTCCTTCTAAAAAGGGTCATGTGACCTTACGGTCACCTGGCGGCTAGCCGCCCTTGCGACCCACGGTCAGCTTTCCAGTAAGCCTCTTTTCGCAGGATGATATTCGGCTCTTCCTGCGCCTAACCGCCATGTGCACCTGCAGCTAGCCGCAGTGCTAACCGTGGGTTACCGTTTGCTTTCTAGAAACCAATTTTTCAGAGCCCTCCTTGCGGTCACCCTTGCGGTTGCCTCCAGCTAGCCCCCAACTTTTCCTACGGCTAATCGTGAGCCAACCTGATTTGATTTTTTTGACCGTTGTTTGAAAGGGGCTAGCCGCCAATATAGCCGTTGGATGTTTTCTATATATCTGGAGCTTGTTTCTCTTTTCCAGTGGACTCTTTTGAGAGAGCTTTGCATGTTATTTTTTTTCCAACAAATCTAAGCTCTCAAATCTTCTTCCAAACACTCATGTAGTAGATTTAGGAAAATCCCAGAGCTTCATTAGCTCCAAGATGAGTGTGTTGTGTGAGAAGAGTTTCTCTAGGATCCCTTACTGTGTATGAAAGCCATATCCATGTTACCCTAGAGGACCAGACCTCTGAACCTTGGTTGTGCTACACTATGGAAGCTTCCTTCTCAACTCCAATGCGTCGTCAAGAGGTGAAAGCTTCGACTACTGTGAAAGCTCTTTAGAACTCTTTCCATCTTCATCAAAGGCAAGTGTTCACCCTTCGTTAAACTTCTAAATCTGTGATGGTGATTCAAATCTGTGTGACTAAATCACCTTGTAATTGTGTGAGGAGGAGTAGATCTGAATGATCGAACCTCGATAAAAAAACTGAAGTTGAATCAGTATTTGTGTAGTTTGATTCTTCTTAATGGAACCAAGGGACTGTGTGACCTTTGAGAGTGGATGTCGGCCTATGTGACCGAACCACTATAATTTTCCTGTGTCTATTCCTTTTGGCATGATTTACATTTCTATATATATTGTGGAAATTGTTGTGTATGATATTTCATCACTAAGCTCAGTAGACACACACACTTGTGCTTATCAACTTACATCTACTTGTATCTCTTCTTTACTGATTAAGTACTACCTTGAACACATATTCCACTTGAGTCATTCTCTTTATTGTGTTTGTTCTGTTCTTTTTTCTGGTTATTTTAAAATCGCCTTAAAAAGTTTAAAATTGGTAATTGATTACCCTTAGTCCTATTCACCCCCCTATAGGACTTAGTCATTGGCCCTAGCCTGCAATTTCACTAGTGACCATGGGTTTTTCCCCTTTTTTGGTTGTCGTTTTTCGGACATTTTTCGATCTTTTTCAGTCCTTTTTTCTCTTATATTTTTCTTGACATTTTTCCTCATTTATTGGCTCAATTCTCCTAAAGAAAACCTGATGAGAAGCCGTGCAAATCGGAGCACAAAATTTCTGATTTTTCGTCAAAAGTCAAAACTAGGTCAAACGATATCGGAATGACCTGAAATTTGAGGTGAAGCCTCCTTAGCAGTAGATAGGACCAACCATGGGCTTTTACTTGAGTTTTGGAGTAGTGTGGGGTCCTGTCGCTAGTAGACTTGATTTTGTTGCGAGGTAGATGCCGCGCTTTGATGTGCGATCAACCGATATTCGATTGACCTGAAATTTGATAAGGAGCCTATTGGAGTCATTTTGAGACGATCCATTAGCTTCGATTTGGAAGTCATAGTCCAAGGAAGCTCCCCCATTAGGGGGCTTGATTTTGTTCCCAAGCGTCAAAGTCGGGTCAAAGGTTGTCAGAATGACCTGAAATTTGACGTCCAGCCCTTTGGAAGCACGTTGAAGCCACCCATGTGCTCTGTTTGATGAGTGATGGCCTCGGTGGTCCTCGCCGCCAAGAGGCTTGATTTTACTGCTCGAGGGTTGATGGAGGGTCAAACATTGTCGGTTTGGCTTGAAATTTGACATGAAGCCTTTTGGAGGTGTTTTGAGACCATCTATAGGCTCTGATCGAAGTTTTGATGTCTTCGACACTGCCGCCGCCAGGAGCGCCTGTTTAGCTGTCGGATGAGTGAAGTTAGACCAAATGAGGCTGGAATGGCCTCAAACTTCACATGGAGCCTCTTAGTGGCATTTTGAGGCCAGCTGTGTGCTCAGTTTTTTGTGTCAAGGTCTTTGGCTTCACCGCCGCCGGGAGTTCCTACTTAGTTGCTGGAGGAGTGAAGTTAGGTCAAATGATGTGGAAATGGCCCGAAACTTCAGGTACACCTCTCTTTTGGTTGTCTTGAAGAATCTTACAGTTTTTATTTGGTTCTGACAAGATTTGATGCTTTAAGTGGCATTTCTTGTTTGTGGTAGGATGCAGCTTCATGTAGCTTTCGATGTTGAAGAGGCAAAGTGACATTTTTTGATGTCAACAACTTTGTGGAGCTGCAGTCTGGAAAGTGGGCAACTCAAAACAAGAAATCATGGCAGTAGTGTCCTCTGCACCATAGAAAGCCCATGTATTTCTCCCGTCCTGCAAACCTTTAAATCGATTCACCACGCTCGAAGGCGCTCCAACAACACCTTAAAAGAAGCCCAACTACAACACAAAGCGTGAAGGGACATAAGTAGACACCTCATTTGGCCCCCTATGATAGCCTTAAACACTTATCATATATAACGATGCCCCCATTTAACCCACAATTGAATGATAAATGGCATAATTAAGATTAATTAATGACGATGAAGAGGCTTCTTGATAATTTTAGACTTAGTTCAACGATTTCTAGAAATTCGTGATAAAAAAGGCCGAATCGTGTCGAGATCTCGAGTTCAACCCACTATTCAAACAAGGAATGGACTACAACACTATCCAAGCCCTTTTCATGCTACATAGAACACACTCAGGTTATTCTTAGAGACATTACACTTAGTTTGCCTAAGTACGATATGCTTAGCATAAATTATGAGGCTAGGATCATTGATCCAAATATCCTTTACTCTTCCTGACCTCTGATCATTATGATGTATGGACCAAAAGATTCTACGTTCCGAGAGCTTTCCGACGATATGTAGTGTAGGCACCTCATTCTGGCACCCTATGAGGGGTAATTCAATCCACCCTATTTCATGGTGTCATGATTAGGTCCCGAGTCAAAGTTCACCTATCATTTCTGAACCCCCGATCACCTGGAAGTTGGCTTGTTGCGATCTACTCGTCGACGGCTTTCTGTCCATCTCTAAAACTCCAAAAACCGATGGGCGGATCGAAAAATCATAGCAGTGGGTCCCACACTCTAGGGGCACCCGCATGGAAAATAACCTACCATTTCTAGACATACAATCGCCCTGAAAATTGGTTCATCATGATCTACATGCGGAGAGCTTTCCGCCGATGTATAGAACGTCGAAATCCGGCAAGCGGATCAAAATCTCAGGTTATTCTTAGAGAAATTACACTTAGTTTGCCTAAATACGATATGATTAGCATAAATTAGGAGGCTAGGATCATTGATCCAAATATCCCTTACTCTTCCTGACCTCTGATCATTATGATGTATGGACCAAAAGATTCTACGTTCCGATAGCTTTCCGACGATATGTAGTGTAGGCACCTCATTTTGGCACCCTATGAGGGGTAATTCAATGCACCTTATTTAATGGTGTCATGATTAGGTCCTGAGTCAAAGTTCACCTATCATTTCTGGACCCCTGATCACCCGGAAGTTGGCTTGTTGCGATCTACTCATCCACGACTTTCCGTCCAAATGTAAAACTCCAAAAACCAACGGGCGGATCGAAAAGCCATAGCAGTGGGTCCCACACTCTAGGGGCGCCCGCATGAAAAATAACCTACCATTTCTAGACATCAAATCGCCCTGAAAATTGGTTCATCGTGACCTACGCGCCGAGAGCTTTCCGCCGATGTGTAGAACGTCGAAATATGGCAAGCGGATCAAAATCTACAAAGCCTGGGCCCCGACGATGATAACCCGAGCAAACTCCATCAGACCCCACCTTATGGGCCCGAGCCAATTCCTTTGGTCCAAACCCGAGCCAAAAACCACTCCAAAACAGAGCCAAACCCAAACCTGAACCTGACCCGATCCAACCCATTAAAACCAAGCCCAAACCTATCTAATTTGAATCAAACCCGGAGCCCAACCTCAACTCAACCCAGACCCGTCCTGGCCTGCCTGGCCCATCACTTGCATGGGAGAGGAGAGTCCACGAGATATGGACTCTCCCCTCCCCCCTGATATCTCCCTCTCCCACTCCCTCTTCCGCTAGAACTCTCCCTCATCTCTATCTCTCGCTCCTTATGTTTCCATCACCCCGGTTATCTCTCTTGCCCTCTATTTCCCAAACTTCTTCATCTATATCCCTGGCTCTCCCACCATCACCATCACAGACGCACATTCTCCAGCCCATTTCCATCCCTCCCATCACCCCTAACTCACGCAAGACCCATCTTGGGCAAAGTGTGAGAACCCGACCCCTAATCTCTTGGATTAGTGTTGTTTTATTTGTGGATTAGTTCTTTTAGTGGGATTAGTATTTGTTGGGTTGAGTTTGTGAGCTAGAATGATTTTTCTTCTAGTTTTGGGCTTTTGAGTGCTTTCGTAGCTTGTGGGGCCCTTTGGGGGTTCCCTTTTCGGCTTTGCTTTTACTTCTGAGATTTTCCCGATTTGTTTCGTATTGTGTTTTTGGCCCGTTGCATTCATCTTGAGGAATCCTACAACTTTCATGTTGATCCCGTATCCATTTGAGAACCCGAAAACTGATTTCTTGGCCTTGAGGGCAAAATAGTCTTTTCTCACCAAATTTGTACCCAAAACTCGATATTCTCGAAATCCGTGAAACATATACTTTTTGGAAACTAGATATTTCGACGATCATTTCTTCCTTTTTCGTCGAATCCATCCGAGGTCCCGAATTAGATGATTTCAGCCACCCAAGTTCCTTAAGTTGTGGGACCCAAACCTCACTTGTTTATAAGAGGAACCCATCTCCTTCATTCATTTCATTCACCATTGTTCCAGCTGAGCCTAGGGCTGTTCTTGCAACTTCTTCTTCTTCTTCTTGCTTCTTCATCTCCAAGCCACACCAATAGTTCATCAATCAAGAAATAGAGACCACCTTCTTCTTCCTCATCTTGCAAGCTTTCCATTGATACCATTTGTGAAGAGAACCCTCCATCACAAGACCTCCTTTGAGCTTACCTTGTCCATTAGAGGACCTTCCAAGTAAGTGATTCTTTCCACCTTCTAAAATTGTAATCTTCTAGCCTTAGAGAAGCTCCACCTTGATTATTGAAAGGTTTCATTGTCATTTCATTGTTTAACCCATTTTAGGGTTTGTTTTGGGGGTTTTTGTAGAGATTGTGGATCTTGAGCTTGAGAGGTGATTAGGAGCTTGATTTGCTTGATTAGAGTCAAAGGCAAGTGGATGAATGGATTGTTTTGATTATTAACATGTTTTGTGAGAAAAATCTTGTTTCATTAAGGGTTTTGGTGATTTTAGTAGTTGTCTTTACTATGATTAATATGGATTTCGAAATGTGCTTATTGATGAGTTATTTCCCTCTTGTTCATGCTTGGAAAATGTATGCATCATATTGTCAAGGTTTCAAATGGTTTCACATGAATGAGTTTTCTCCACCTTGAGATTTATTGTGAATGGAAAGAATGGAAAGAATGGAAAGGGAGAAACTTGAAATGAGGAGCTCTTTAGCTCATTTTAATGTCTTGGAAAATATGTGTTGAAGTCATCTTGATTGTAGTTCTATGTGGTTCTTGAAGTGTTGGAAGGAAAGGAAAAAGGAAGGAAAAATTCAGTGTCCCGGACCTGCTGCACGCCCAGGTCCGATCGATCGGACCTACAGGCCGATCGATCGGACCCTGTGCATTTCTGGTACAGAAATTTCAGTAAGGCTTTTTGGGCCGATCGATCAGTTTGAGTCCAGTGAAATTTGATATTGTGTTTTCTTGGAAACCTTTGGGCTTTCTATGAGTCCTAGAGGTATATACCTTAGTGTTAAGACCAATTGTACCCTAATCTAAGGTCCCTAGGACTAGGGAACTGAAAGAAAAGAATGGTGTTAATTAGACACTAATTCTTGGTTTTAGGTGAGACCCTGACTACCCTTTTTGGACCGTTTGGACCAAGTGTGAGAATGTCTTGAGCCGACACGCCTCACGGTTGGTTCGGTGGCATCGAAGTTCAATCCATTTCAATCTTGAACGGGATGGAACGACGCGATATCTTCTTTATATCTAAACACAAGTCTATTTCCTTGGTTATCGCTAATTCTATTCCTTTCGATGACTGAATCGGTTGCTCGATGTTTCCGGCTTAATGTCATGCCTAGGAAGGACCGTTTATAATCTTGATTCTTGCTATTGTAACATCTAGTACTACCCATAAGCTCATTTTAAGTTTTGAAAGTAGTAAAAGTGCATAAGGAGCCCGGAATGTCTGCAAACTCAAGGAGTACCAAGTGATGACTATAATTGACATACGGGACCCCTATTCACTTATATAGATCTTGAAATCAATATTTTCCCGGAATTGTTATAGTTCAGTATATTTCCTCATTTCCCGAGATTTGCATCAAATGACTTGTTTCCCGAAAGCATTGAAGTTACACTAGTAACATTTATTTGTCCCGAAATGTATTGCCCGATATGAAGTGACAGTGTGCCCTTGAGCACCCCCGTTTTACCCGTTTAATTATTGTACTTGATTTACATGCATATGTCCCGATTTGTTATTTGACCTATGTGTCGGCATCACTAAGCTTGGATACCTTGTCGGTTTGATCCACCGACTTGGAAATCCCTCTCCCGTCCCGCCAGCTGCAGTTTGGATCCCGATACCCGGTTATTGCCGTGGTCCCGTCCCGATACCCGGTTCGCTATCGTGGTCCCGTTCCCGTAGATTTATATTGTATATATGATTTACGTTGAGTCTCCTCACCTTGTGTGACTGAGACCAACGTTCCGTTATACTCTTGTCACTTCGGTGATAGAAGACTTAGCTTCTTGTGACTGTCATCTTGCTAGTTCCCGATTCCTTGGATACCCGACATGTTTTATATTGTTTACTTGCTTTCCGATACATGATTCGTTTCCTTTATGAAAGTTGTTATTTAAACAAGTGCTAATATTCTCTAATGTAAATTCAGTTATTATTATATTGTTTTCTGTCCTTTGTACCCGCACATGTCTTAAATGAATGCCGGTTGGGTGAATAACCATGCTTTTACATATGTTCCATACGATCAATGATTTTGCTAGATTATATGATTACACGTGTTTTAAAGGAATACCCGAATTGTTAAATATCCGTGCCTTGTTTTAAAGGACATTTGGTTTGTCAGATATCTATGTTTGTACCTATTTTTAAATGAATACCTGAATTGTTAAATACCCATGCTTTGAAATATGTGTCAAATGACACTCGTTTTGCCAGATCACTATGTTTATACCGGTTTCAAATGAATATCCGATTGGTTAAATATCCCTGCTTTGAGATATGTTTTAAATGAACATTAGTCTTGTCAGATTTCTTTGGTTACACCTGTTTTAAACGAACACCCGGTTTGTTAAATATCCGTATTTTCACATATGTTTCAAATGGACTTTGGTTTTGCTAGACTGCTATGAATGTCTGGTTTGTTGTATACTTATGTTTTTACTTAAGTTTCAAATGAACACATGTTTTATTAGATAGTCATGTTTTACTCATACTTGAAATGAATACAGGTCTTCCCCGAGATTCCCGACTTTTGCACCCGTTTAATTATATGCAGCATTTGATCGAATAGCATGAGTTATCATATGTTTTACTCTTTAGTATATTTGTGATCTTTTCATCCACCTGCCAGACCGTCGTGTCTGACCCACTACTTTTGGTACTCAGGTTCAGATTTCTTCGCCCCGAGTTGAGTGCTTTTGTTGGCTGTAGAGCCATGCTTTGCAGGTTAGTTTGTCGGCTATGTCATGTAGACATTGAGCTTGACATCGAAGCTACGTCACATTTGGGTAGTAGTTTATAGCTTATTGTTGTATGGATTTTATTAGCCTTTTCTTGGGATTCTTAATTAATGTGCATTGATAATTGTAACTTGAACATATTTGGGAATGTAATATCCTGTTACTGTCAGCTCTGTAAATTATTGTGATGGTTACTCCAGTCTGATATGATTCTTGATATAATAGCTATGGGCTAAAGGTTGAGTGCGACGCGGAATCCGATGGCCACGGACTTCGGGTCGCAACGCCACAAAAGCTTCCGCAAAATATTCAGAATGTGTTGTCTTCACACACGCGGATCCTGGGAGAAGTAAAATACATCTATACTTAATCCCATTTCCCGCCCCCGAGGTTTCGGTTCGGGGGCGTGACACAAAGAAACCCCACCATAATCCCTATCTCTCGATCATCTCCTCTCCGTACTCATCATCTCTTCACCCCATCCCAGCCATCATCGCCCAGCCTCATCATCTCCTTCCGTCTCTCCTCCCTCACAGCTTCTCTCCATGCAGAACCCATCTCCACATAGAAACCATCTCCACGTCCGCAGCTCCCAGACTCCCTCTTCCTCCTCCACCCTCTGCTCCAACTCCCTCTCTCCCTGCTCTCCCTCTCCGCTCTGCCTCTCTCTCCCGTCTAGCCCTGCACCTGCCACCGTCCACCCTCTTCACCTCCCTGACAAACGGCCACAGCAGCACCGCCAGGCGCGCGCAGCAGCCCCCGGATGCCCACAAAGCCTTCAACTTCCTCCTCGCGCCGCTGGATGCCTCCCCTGCACATGTACACTCCCCTTCCCTCTCCCTCACCAGCACCCACGAACACACCTCTTCCTCTCCTCCTTTCCCATTTTCTCTCTCTCTCTTCCCTCTTCGCCCTCTCCATCTCCCTGCTCTCCCTTTCAGCTCTGTCTCTCTCCCTACTCTCCCCCTGCACTGCCTCTCCATCTCCCTGCTCTCCACCACTCTCCTTCCCCTGCTGCAGCACCCTGACTTTGCCCTGCGCAGCCACTTTCCCCTTCAGCCCCTCTCCCTTTTTTCCTCTCTTCTTCCCCTCTTGTAAGATCCCGGTCCCACTTCTAATATTTTATTATATTTTAATTAGAATACTACTATTATTTTAATTAAATGTATTTTAGTTATTTAAGTGGGGCACACATTAGATTAGATGCGTGGTTTGGTAAGTTTGGTTAATGGGTAGGTGACCTAACCCGTAGTCTGACCTAATGACTTAAGCCCAGAGGATAGCTTCTTAACCTAATCCTTAGTTTTAATAACTGTACGACTTATCCTCTTCCATTTCTCTGCAACTCTTCCCGTTTCCTCGTTCGTCTTCTTCCTTTTTCAACTTCCCAAGCTTCTGCAACTTTTGGATCCAGCCATCAGAATCAAGATCTGAAGACACAATCATTCTTGGCTCAACTTTCTCATCTCAGGTAATCCTCTCCTCAAACCATTAGGAGTAGATTTGTACTTTTAGGTTTCATCCTTAATCTTTCTGATGTTAGGTTTTGGGGTAGGAATACAATGGATGTGTTCATCTGAACATTCTTATCCCATCTTCTATGTCAGATTGGTGATAGGATTATTCTCGAGTGCTGTGGGAATCTCGGATTGGATATTGGTTAGGATCTGTTGCATTTTTCTTCAAACCACGGAGAAAGGCAAGTACCTAAGCATAATTTGTGAATTTAATACATATGTTTTTCGTTGATTCCAGTTTGATGCATATAGAAATCCTTTTTATGCTCTTTTTCATTTGATTATGTTATTATATTATGAGACTGGAGATTTGAGGGTGATTCCATCGGCTTTACTTTCAGCCATTACTCATCCTACTGGTTTTCAAAACCCTTTTTTTCAACTCATTTGATTGTGAAGAAGATTTGTACATCAAGGTAGATGGATTACCCATTGAAACCCAACAGGGCAGAACCTGTCACAAGTTCAAGGACCCACAACCATGAGGCCATGTTTCTGTGCATTGGCTATAGGACCAGGTGGACCCCATGGATGTTTGATCAGGACCGTAGATCCGGTAGTGGACCCTCAGGCGATCTGAAGGACGCTGCTGGATGTGTAGGCAGTGGACCTCGATTGGGCCATCATCCGGTAGCCTGATCAGTAGAGGACGTGTTTAAGGGGAAAAATCAGTTTGGGCATCAGACGTGATGGGACCCACTGGGTGGTTTGATCATATATCTGGGCCGACCCTTTTGTCATACAGGGATGGGCAACATGTGTGAAGATGATCTGGGTGTTTGATCATCGGGACCCACGATTTTATCAACTTAATGTCGCAGGCGAGAGGCTCGGTTTTATTGAAGGCGTTCTGTTACAGAACGTGCAGGTGAAGGGATGAAGTTTGGATGAAGCTTGGTGATCCGGGAAAGTGTAGGTATGTGTTGACCCAGGGTACTTTCTGGGAAAGAGAGAATGACATCTGGTGATGATTATGATGTCATTCCATGTGATATTAGACCTGATGTACTATGGGAGAATAGGAGAGAGAATGGTGATGATGGGTGATGTCACCCCATTTGACATTGAATTTGGTTAATCATTTACTGGCCCTTTTAGTTTATGAAAATTAGGAAAAAAAAAAACCCCGATTGTTTTATAAACCTAAATTATAACCTTTTACTATCTTTGATGTGTTAAAATTATATTTTATTAATCAAATCAATGGACTAAGTAAATACTGGACTGGCAAACGGTATCTTACTAACATGGGGTTTAGTACTTTGTATGATCTCGAGGAAATCCTAATGGATTCGAGTTCAACTGATCTCTATTGGAAAACCCTTAATTGGGTCTATGCACCATTGATGGAGAAGGGATGTGTTGGTCTTTTATCTATTAGAGATTCCTGTGGTTGTTGGGTACAAGACCTTATGTTTGACCATAGGATCGATTCGTATCTATGTCTTAACCTTCGCATAATATATATGTTGATTTAGGATATGTATTCCTTTATATGCATACCCCATTGTGTGTTATGGACTATAAAGTGGCTTGGCAAATTTTGTATGACGATTTGATTATAATATGGAATGTGGAATGGCCAGCACTTTACTTTGACTTAGGACTCTTGTGTCGGAGCTTTATTATTCAGGTCTATTATGTTTATATGTTTATGTATATGTGGGTCATTTATGGACGACTGTAGATCGATATATGGACGGTTGATCACCGATGTGACCGGATCACTTATAATCCGCTTTGAATGTGAACAGGTTATCCTGATTTATTTTTAATTTGATCGGTTTATGACCACCGACGTTATGGATGGGCTCTCCCGATTTATTTAGGGTTGACCACCCAAAACGGGGACACTTGTCTTCGTGTGAATCATATTGCTCATTTTGCTTTATTTGGATTATGCTATACGTTCTTTCTTGTCATTATTACTGTCATTACTTCTATATGATCACTCTCGTCTATATTCTTCTTGTTGTTGCATTAAATTTTGAATTATGATTATGTACTTGTTGTTTACTTTGTAATATTTGGTGCATACGTACCGAGCCCTACTTTACCGAGGAGACGGAGGAGGGTCAAACGTTTCAAATGTTTGAGCCAACTGATGAACCCGAGTGGGATGCTGGAGATGGCTTTGGAGCCGTCTGAGCCTGCATAAGAGTGAACGACACCGTAGAATTATTTTAAATGAACTTTCCTTTTAGTGTTGAGACCTCTTTTAGAAATTATTTAATTTATTCAGCAACTTTAACTATTATTGTTTTATCTGAATTTGTGTTGGTTCTCATTTATGAACATTGGATACCAATTGAATAAAGCTTCCGCTGCATTTAATGAAATTTATTTTGACTCACCACAGGTTGAAATTTTTTATGGGTCCACTTTTGGAAGCTTGTGTTGTATTAAACACAGGAAATTTGAATTTGATTTAGTTTTTCACGTTTTTCCCAATTCTTATTTTGGGGGACATGACACCTCTTCTCTCTCCCTCCTCTTCCCCACATCACATCATCTCCCTGCACCCACTCACAACACTCCACCACCTGCACGCCTACACCTTTTTCTTTTTCTTTATCTCTTCTTCCTCTGCCCTCACATGTACCTACACCCACCTGCACTGCGCACCCTTCATTCTTTTCTTCTTTCTTTTTTCTTTCTTTCTCTTCCTCCTTCTTCTTCACTGCACGCCCATTGTGCCCTTACCCACCTGCACGCCTCCATCTTTTTTTTCTTTTTCTTTCCTTCTCTTCTTCCTCCTCCTGCCACAGCCACTGCACTCACATTGCTCCACTACGTCCTCTTCCTCCTTACATTGCACTCACCTATTGCACATTGCATCTTCTTCTCCACCCTTTCCTCACCCTCACAACAGCACACACCTTCACCATCCTGCATAGCAGCGCTACTGCTGCACACACATGCACCTGTCTCCACACCCACCTAAACCAGCCCATGCATTCACCTTACCCAAGCTCGACTACAAGGGAAAGGCCCATAACCCATCAGGCCCAAACTGTTATGCCTATCAAGCCCATGCATTTAAGTTAAGTTATTTTTTTTAGGTCTTAATTTATTTTAAATTATTTCTAGCCAGCATCAAGCCTGTCCATGCACCTAACATGCCATGCATTTAGGCAAATATTTTATTTTATATGTTTATTTCAATTTATTTCTAATTTGTTCAAGCAGGCCACGGATCTAGGTAAGCTCTCTGATTCATTATTTATTTCAATTTATTCCTACCTTGTTTAAACCTGCCCATGCATTCAAACATGCCCGTGCATCATATAAGTAGCCCCATTTCCTTCATTTTGCACATTTATACTTTATTCCATGAAAATTTGGACTCCTTTTACTTATCTGTTCATCTTATTTTCTTTATAAAAATTAGAATTGCATAATTCATAAAAAGAAAACCAAAATAAAATAAAATAAGAGAAAAAAAAATAGAATCCTAGGCATTGTTAGATTAATTAGAACAATTAAGTTAGGTGTGATAAACCTCCTCTTCCTTCTCCCCTTTCATTAGGATTAGGGAATTTATTGAGAAAATTCTAAGTTAGTTAGGTTGATTATAATAAATAAAAATTAGTAATTTATCCCATTCTCTCCTCCTACCCTTTCAATGGGATTAGACAAATTAGTTTACGAGATTTTAGACTCTATAAATAAGACCAAAAATAGAATAAAAATAATAAAACCCAAAAAGTCCAAAAATAAAGTAAAAGATATTAAAAATCTAAAGATAATAAAGTTAGAAATTAAGTAATAGTTTAGACTGATTAGGTCAGACCCCAGACCTAGGTCTAGGTCTCCCCCTAGCCAGGTTACACTACTTTTAGCTTCTTTCATTCTAATAAGTTAGGTCTTCCTCTCTCTCCGGGCCCCGTTAAGTGACCGGGAGAGCTGATGGGGGCTATCTAGGACCTTAGGTTAGGGTCAATCCGATAATCAGTAATAAGGCATTAATCACGTAAATCCAAGTAAAATCCCCTAGTTAGGCCCTTCTAGCCCAATATCAAAATTCCATAAAACTATAAAACCAACAAAATAAACCCAAAAAGATATTTTTTTATTTCTTCCTCCACCTCAGGTGCCAGATATTTAAATCAAACTTAATGATAGAAAGGGAATAAAGAATAGATTTCACACACATTTATAAACAATCACGGCCCATCGGCCTCTTTAAAACAAACACTGGCCCATCGACCACCTCCAATCAATTTCGGCCCATCAGCCACCTCCAAATCAATCACGGCCTATCGGCCCCTTTAGAACAAACACCGGCCTATCGGCCACCTCCAATCAATTACGGCCCATTGGCCTTTCACTTTTATCACTCATGTATTGTAAGACCCCGACCCGAGTGAACCCGATTAGTGCTAATTAAGTTGCATTTTAGTGCTAAGCTTGATTAGTGTTTTTGGTCTAGTTGGGTTTGGAATAGCCTTGATTCTAGTTTTGGGCTTTTTGGAGTGATTGATAGCTTGTGGGGCCCTTTGGGGGTTCCCTTTTCGGCTTTGCATTTTCTTGTGAAATTTACCCGACATGTTTTATATTGCTTACTTGCTTTCCGATAAATGATTCGTTTCCTTTATGAAAGTTGTTATTTAAACAAGTGTTAATATTCTCCAATGTAAATTCAGTTATTATTATATTGTCTTCTGTTCTTTATACCCGCACATGTTTTAAATGAATGCCGGTAGGGCGAATTGTAAGTCCATGGGGATCCGAACCCTAGAGGGGGGGTGAATAGGGTGAGCTTCTTTTATGACCAATTTTAACAATTTTAACTTCTTTAAAACAAACTAGTCATAAGTGATGATTATCAAACAATATGCGGAAGCTAATAAAAACAATCACCACAAAGCAAGCACCATCACACAAGTATTTATAGTGGTTCGGCCTCAATGCCTACATCCACTACCGGCTTGTGATCCAACACCCCACCGGATTTCCACTATTTATGCTTTTCAATAGGCTAAGCAATAACCTTTACAATATGCTTTCCAAGGCTAAGCAATAACCTTTACAATGATGTTTTTCCAAGGCTTAACATCAACCTCTACACTATGCTTTTATAGGCTAAGCAATAACCTCTTCAACCACATGGTTGGTTATCTCACTAAGTTGTGTCTTTAATACACTAGATGGAGATTCTATTAAGCTCATTACATTGCCTCTTAAATAGGCGGATATGGAAGTGAAATACAAATACACACTCACACTATGAATGCAAAGATGAAAACAAATGAAGTGTGTGTGTGTGATCCTCAATCATTTTGAAAATGAAAGTTCATAAATGTATGCCTAAGGCTTTTGAAAGTTTTAGCTCAAAAACATTTATGATTGAGGATGTAATGCAATCACATGTTAAAAGTAACAACTTGTTAATGATATCAAAGTTACACAAGTTGTATGAAATGGATTAGCTCTAAACATGTGATGCATAGGGATGTCAATCAAATCATCAATGAAGCTCAAAACATAAAAATAGATTTGATTGAAATTAGGGAACAAATCATATGTAATTATAAGGACAACTTGAAAAAGATTTACCAATCAAAGTAAGGCAAGTTGTGAAGCATTAAAACAATAATACACATATGATTTGTAATGATGTTGGATCCAAAACATAAGATACATTTGAGAGAGATTTTCTTATGATGGAAAAACAACACCCAAAGATTCAACAAAGTATATGAATCATGTTACATCTTTCATTAACATGATCTACTTAGATTTACCAATAAAGTACTACTTTGATGAATCAATGGTAATGTATCCAAAACAATAGATCTATTCAAAATATAGAATATGCTAAGGATACAACATATCATATATTAACATGTACAAAGATTTACCAATGATAAAACAAAACATGAGAACATATGATTTGTAAAGAGGTTGAGTCCAAAACATAAGATAGTTTTGAAAGTGATTTTCTTATGATGGAAAACAACAACCAAAGATTCAACCAAGTATATGGATCATGTTACATATGATTTCAAAGGTTTTTTACATTAACATGATCTACTTAGATTTTCCAAAGTTAAGTACTACTTGAATTGAATCATATGGTGTTGTATCCAAAACAATAAATCAACTCAAAACATAACACATGTTAAGGACACAACACAAACATAGTTTATCATGCTAGAAATGATTTACCAAAAATAAAACAAAGCATGAAAACATATGATTAAGAAAGGAAGAGCCTACTTGGTGGTTTAACTTCATTAATCCAAGCTTTAGCTTTCCTAATCTTCCCCTTCATCCCTTGGTTCTTTTCCCTTTTGATATGCCTCAAATCCTCTCAAGGAGGGGTTAAAAATTCCCAACTTTTGGCAAGGGAAAGAACTCATATTTATAGAAAAAAGTGCCCAACGGCTAGTTCTCGGTCGACCGACAAAGAGGTCTCGGTCGACCGGGAAGGCACAACGGTCAGATTTCTGACCGTTGGAGGTTTCAGTTCAAAACTGTGGATTTTACCTCCAGTTGTCTCGGTCGACCGAGACCTGCCTCTCGGTCGACCGGCAACACTGCCGGGACTCCCCCCTTTGCAAAAAAAATGCAACTTTTGCATATATGAAGGTTTTGCTTGGGGGACCTTTTTGCCTACTAAATCAAGCTTTAAAAACATGTTTTAAAGATTCTAATGGTTTTTAAAACATGACATAAAAAGCCTAAAAAGATTCAAAACTTTTAAAACAAAGGCTTGCTTGATTTCTTGAACTTTTTCCAAAAACTAATGCATCCAAGTTTTAAAAACAAATCATGCATAAAACAATACATTTACAAATCTTAAAACCAATGCATGAATAAAACAAGATTTCAAGTTTTCTAAAACCAATGCAAGTGTGTAAATCAAATGATGCTAGAATGAAATGCATCCATCAAATTGCAATCTAGAAAATTCCTAACAATCTCCCCCTTTGCAATTTGATGGCAAACTCACTCACCACAGAGATTACACACTTAGTCTTCAGCTCCCCCTCAGCTGGACAAGGCTTGAAATCTTCTTGGATGCTTCTCTTAGCTTGGGCTCTTTTCTTCTCTTCATTCTTCATGATGCTTGGAGCTTGATCATTCTTCAATCTTTCTTTCTTTAGCCAAGCATCTTCTTTAGCTTCCAAGCTTTGTTTCTTCTTTTAGCTCTCCCCCCTTTGACCATGCCTCTTTCTCCCTTTGGCAAGGTATGCATTCTCTCCCTTTGTAGAAGATCATACACAACTCTCCCCTTAGGAAGCTTGGACATTCTCTTCACCCTATTGAGAACTTGCATAATTTCTCCCCCTTTGCCATTAAATTGCAAAGGTACCTACACACATGAAACAAGGAAAATACCATTAGTAGCACCTGTTAACAAATGAAATCGAAGATGAAATACATAACAGGCTATCATGTGAGGTAGTAGTCTCTAAGGGCTCAAAGGCAATCCTAGGGTCAATTTGATCAAAACTAATACTTCTTATGAAGGTTTACACTCCCCCTCAATCCATTCTCTCCTTTTGTCAAACTTTTGACAAAGATTTAACTATTAGGTACAAGAAGAAGATGGTTTAACCAAGTGAGGGTCAACTTCAAAGAAAGGATTAGATTCATTTAACTATCAAGCTCATATGATCAAATTGCCAAAAGAAAGCTAGGTCAAAAGAGAAAAGCAATCATGGATATCAATTGGACAAATAAAGAATACCAATTGAGATTTAGGATATGACTTAATAAATCAATCACTCTAAAATGGATTTAAAAGTATAACTATTATGAGAAATCCAAATTAGAGCTATCCATGATATGGGGTTTATTCAAACATAGCATCAAACAATATTACTTATGAAAAACAAATGCTATGTAAGATTTTGAAAATCATTTCATTCAATCAATAAATATGACTATTAAAGTGCAAGATGAGTGAAATGAAATTCAAACATGAAGCCAACCTCAACTAATAACCAACCAATATTATGAACACATAAACATGGTGGTCATGAGATATACCTATATGAGCAAAGAGAGGTGGCAACATGAGCATAATGATGCTAATGGTGTGTGACATGGAACAACCATATTACTTATCAAGTTCAATCCAATGTACACAAGTTTTATCACATTCACAAGAAATCAAATCAATCAAACATTATACCAATTGAATCCAATTGAATTTGATAACATGATAAAGAGCAAGAATGTGACAAAAATTCCATCAATCATCATAAATGCATATTCATCACTTTTAAGGATATGACTATTGAGCATAGTGATGAACAAGATAAATTGCAATGCAAAAAGATATTACTTGGTAATGCATGCAATTTTCAAAGTGTCAAAATCATATGAATTCAACATCTAGGATATCCATCAAACATATAGAAATATGAGACATGGGTTTCAAAGAGTTTCATATGATTAAGAACACTACTATGAAGTTGAAACATGTATATGAATAACATCATTTAGAGAAAGTACATGAATCAACATCATAACCATCCAAATAGAAATGACTATAAGGCATAGAGGATGGATTAGAGTTCTAGTATGGTTTCAACAAATATAATCAATACCACAACCATACATAGAACGATTTGACATTTGCATAGAGAGGATCAATCAACATTCAAGATCTAACTCATACCAATCATCAATAAAGAATATAACTATGTAAGCACAAGAAGGTATGAAGTTAGAGAGACATCATGGATCACATAAAGATGAAGACGGACCACATAAATGGATATACCTATTAAGAACAATGGTTTAATTCCAATTCATCTAAAATGATTCATTAAGCTATCATGTAACATCTCCACTCTTAGCAAATGCACTAAGCTTACAATGCAATGGAAAAAGATATGAGGTTTATACCAAATGAACTTAGCACATAAAATCACATATGTACTTAAAAAGCTCAAATACAAGATTTTACTATAAAGCACATAAACACTCATCAACATGCATTAATGAGAATATACCAAGTTAGGCACAAACATGCAAATCAATGAAATCATATCCAACCATGCAATGTAAGACAACAAAATCAATTTGCATAAAGAATGTAACTCAATGAGTAAAGATGCAAATTGTTTGTAAAAATTATTTCCTTTCAAAAGATACAATCATAATTAGGCACAAGGAAATAAATTCAAGGAAAATGCTTCTATAAATATAACTAATAGAGCTTAGAACATTTTCCAAAGTTTTTCAAATCACTTCAATGTATGAAATTCCAACAAAGAATCATTTATAGAATTAAGAGCAAGTGATTTTGAAAAACAAGAAGTGTACTATTGTAAAGTTTTTCAATTTGTAAAAACAATAGACACTTACAAATTTTCCATATCAAGAGATATAACTTGTAAATCAATGGAAAACTAAAGTTGCTTCAAATCATTTGATTTCCAAAAAGGATATAACTATGACAATCATCAAATGATTTTCCAACATCAATTGATCATGAAAAACTAGCTATGAAAGCATTTGTAATCACAATCAATTGATCATGAATAGATATGCACTACAAGAGATATAACTATATGAACAAAATGCAAATCCATCATGAAAGTAATGCAACCAAAGGATTTTGAAAACCATGAGATATAACTTAAAAGTTCATGAAGACAAAATCAAATGATCACATAGAAACCTTGCATTTTAAAAGATGTGACTAAAAAGCAACAAAATGCAAATGTAACATGACCAACAAAAAGATATAACTAAAAAGCATAGGTTGGTCTAGGGGTATCAAGGCCTTAAGGTTACTCAAATAGTCTACCTTTGAAAATACACCTAAGGTCTTGAAAAGGTTGTCCATGAGAGAACACTTTGAGGACTCACCAACTCTAGAAGATATAACTTGGAAAAGTCTTAGAGTGGTGCAATGAGGCTAGGGAAAAATTCATTTTCAAACATAGTGGAAATCTTTTAACAAAGATATGCAATAAACACAACACTAGGGTTCAAATCTAGCAAGGATCAACTCCGGGTTGTTAAGCCCTAAAATGGAGTAACCCGCTCTGATACCACTTGTAAGTCCATGGGGATCCGAACCCTAGAGGGGGGGTGAATAGGGTGAGCTTCTTTTATGACCAATTTTAACAATTTTAACTTCTTTAAAACAAACTAGTCATAAGTGATGATTATCAAACAATATGCGGAAGCTAATAAAAACAATCACCACAAAGCAAGCACCATCACACAAGTATTTATAGTGGTTCGGCCTCAATGCCTACATCCACTACCGGCTTGTGATCCAACACCCCACCGGATTTCCACTATTTATGCTTTTCAATAGGCTAAGCAATAACCTTTACAATATGCTTTCCAAGGCTAAGCAATAACCTTTACAATGATGTTTTTCCAAGGCTTAACATCAACCTCTACACTATGCTTTTATAGGCTAAGCAATAACCTCTTCAACCACATGGTTGGTTATCTCACTAAGTTGTGTCTTTAATACACTAGATGGAGATTCTATTAAGCTCATTACATTGCCTCTTAAATAGGCGGATATGGAAGTGAAATACAAATACACACTCACACTATGAATGCAAAGATGAAAACAAATGAAGTGTGTGTGTGTGATCCTCAATCATTTTGAAAATGAAAGTTCATAAATGTATGCCTAAGGCTTTTGAAAGTTTTAGCTCAAAAACATTTATGATTGAGGATGTAATGCAATCACATGTTAAAAGTAACAACTTGTTAATGATATCAAAGTTACACAAGTTGTATGAAATGGATTAGCTCTAAACATGTGATGCATAGGGATGTCAATCAAATCATCAATGAAGCTCAAAACATAAAAATAGATTTGATTGAAATTAGGGAACAAATCATATGTAATTATAAGGACAACTTGAAAAAGATTTACCAATAAACTACTACTTTGATGAATCAATGGTAATGTATCCAAAACAATAGATCTATTCAAAATATAGAATATGCTAAGGATACAACATATCATATATTAACATGTACAAAGATTTACCAATGATAAAACAAAACATGAGAACATATGATTTGTAAAGAGGTTGAGTCCAAAACATAAGATAGTTTTGAAAGTGATTTTCTTATGATGGAAAACAACAACCAAAGATTCAACCAAGTATATGGATCATGTTACATATGATTTCAAAGGTTTTTTACATTAACATGATCTACTTAGATTTTCCAAAGTTAAGTACTACTTGAATTGAATCATATGGTGTTGTATCCAAAACAATAAATCAACTCAAAACATAACACATGTTAAGGACACAACACAAACATAGTTTATCATGCTAGAAATGATTTACCAAAAATAAAACAAAGCATGAAAACATATGATTAAGAAAGGAAGAGCCTACTTGGTGGTTTAACTTCATTAATCCAAGCTTTAGCTTTCCTAATCTTCCCCTTCATCCCTTGGTTCTTTTCCCTTTTGATATGCCTCAAATCCTCTCAAGGAGGGGTTAAAAATTCCCAACTTTTGGCAAGGGAAAGAACTCATATTTATAGCAAAAAGTGCCCAACGGCTAGTTCTCGGTCGACCGACAAAGAGGTCTCGGTCGACCGGGAAGGCACAACGGTCAGATTTCTGACCGTTGGAGGTTTCAGTTCAAAACTGTGGATTTTACCTCCAGTTGTCTCGGTCGACCGAGACCTGCCTCTCGGTCGACCGGCAACACTGCCGGGACTCCCCCCTTTGCAAAAAAAATGCAACTTTTGCATATATGAAGGTTTTGCTTGGGGGACCTTTTTGCCTACTAAATCAAGCTTTAAAAACATGTTTTAAAGATTCTAATGGTTTTTAAAACATGACATAAAAAGCCTAAAAAGATTCAAAACTTTTAAAACAAAGGCTTGCTTGATTTCTTGAACTTTTTCCAAAAACTAATGCATCCAAGTTTTAAAAACAAATCATGCATAAAACAATACATTTACAAATCTTAAAACCAATGCATGAATAAAACAAGATTTCAAGTTTTCTAAAACCAATGCAAGTGTGTAAATCAAATGATGCTAGAATGAAATGCATCCATCAAATTGCAATCTAGAAAATTCCTAACACGAATACCATGCTTTTACATATGTTTCACACGATCGATGGTTTTACTAGATTTACGTGATTACACATGTTTTAAATGATTACCCAAATTGTTAAATATCCGTATTTCTACATAGGTTTCAAATGGATATTGATTTTGCTAGACTGCTATGAATACCTGGTTTGTTGTATACTTATGTTTTTACTTAGGTTTCAAATGAACGTTGTTTTGCCATACCACTATATTTATACGTGTTTTAGACTAACACCCGATTGTCAAATATCTATGATTATAGATGATGTAAACGAACACATGTTTTATTAGATATTCATGTTTTTACCCATGCTTGAACTGAATACAGGTTTTCCCCGAGATTTCCGACTTTTGCACCCGTTTAATTATATGCAGCATTTGATCGAATAGCATGATTTATCTTTTGTTTTATTCTTCAGTATATTATTATCTTTTCATCCACCTGCCAGACCGTCGTGTCTGACCCACTACCTTTGGTACTCAGGTTCAGATTTCTTCGTCCCGAGTTGAGAGCTTTGTTGGCTGTGGAGCCATGCTTTACAGGTTGGTTTGTCGGCTATGTCATGTAGACATTGAGCCTGACATCGGAGCTACGTCACATTTGGGTAGTAGTTTATAGCTTATTGTTGTATGGCTTTTATTAGCCTTTTCTTGGGATTCTTAATTAATGTACATTGATAATTGTAACTTGAACATATTTGGGAATGTAATATCCTGTTACTGTCAGCTCTGTAATTTATTGTGATGGTTACTCCAGTCTGATATGATTCTTGATATAATAGCTATGTGCTAAAGGTTGAGTGCGACGCGGAATCCGATGGCCACGGACTTCGGGTCGCAACGCCACAAATGCTTCCGCAAAATATTCAGAATGTGTTGTCTTCACACACGCGGATCCTGGGAGAAGTAAAATATATTTATGTTTAATCCCATTTCCCGCCCCCGAGGTTCTGGTTCGGGGGCGTGACAGACCACTTGTATTTTCGAACAGTTTGAAGAGTTGAGTTTAGACATGCAGCCCCTAAGGAAGGGTGTTTTGTTAGCTAACATGACGGTGTCAGAACCTTCTTTCATTCAAAAGATCAAGGATAGTCAGTTGCAAGATCCAGAGTTGGTTAAGATTTCAGAGCATATAGCAGAACGTCCTGACTTCCGTTTTGTTGATGGAGTTTTGTATTACCGTAACCGTCTGTGTGTGCCTAACATTGAAGATTTGAGGAATGACATCATGGCGAAGGCCCACAGCACGAAGTACTCTATGCATCCAGGCAGCACAAAGATGTATCAGAACTTGAAGGGCAGATTTTGGTGGAACAATATGAAGAGAGAGATTGCAGCGTTTGTCTCCCGTTGCATGACCTGTCAGTTGATTAAGGCAGAGCATCAGAGGCCTCCAGGCTTGTTACAGCCATTAGAAATTCCGGAATGGAAGTGGGAGCACATTACAATGGACTTTATTTCGGACATTACAATGGACTTTATTTCGGGATTACCGAGGACTAGTAGAGGCAACGACGCGATTTGGGTCATTGTGGACCGTCTCACCAAGTCAGCGCATTTCCTTGCTATGAAGACAGGGAAAAAGATGCACATGCTACCTTTGGCAGAATTGTTTGTCAGCGAGATCGTCAGTCGTCATGGGCAGCCAGTTTCTATCACTTCCGACAGAGACAGCAGATTCGTCTCGAGGTTCTGGAAGACATTGCACGAGTCTATGCGTACCAGATTACAGTTCAGCACAGCGTATCACCCCCAGACAGATGGCCAGTCAGAGAGGACGATTCAGACTCTTGAGGATATGCTCCGTGCTTGTGTGTTAGATTTCAAGACTCAATGGGATGAGACTCTGCCGTTGTGTGAGTTCGCGTACAACAACAGTTACCACTCGAGCATTGGGATGGCTCCGTTTGAAGCTTTGTATGGCAAAAGGTGTAGGACACCTGTTTGTTGGGAAGAAGTTGGCACTCGCAGTTTCCATGGACCGACTATGGTTAGTGAGACCAGCGACAAGATCAAGTTGATTCAAGAGCGTCTGAAAGTGTCCCGGAGTAGACAGAAGAGCTATGCAGACTCCCATCGCAGAGATTTACAGTTCAAGGAAGGAGATAAGGTTTTCTTGAAAGTGTCACCTACGAGGGGAACTTTGAGATTTGGGCAGAAGGGCAAGTTATCACGGAGATACATTGGACCCTATGACATTGTGAGCAAGATTGGTGACGTGGCCTATAGGTTGGCCTTACCACCTGAGCTATCTGGTGTACACAACGTCTTCCATGTGTCTATGTTGAAGAAGTATGTTCCCGATCCTTCGCATGTACTCCGGCATGAACCATTGGAGATCAGAGAGGATGCTACCTATGTAGAGAAGCCCGTTGAGATCATCGACACAAAGGAACAAGAGTTGAGGACTCAGACTATTCAGTGGGTGAAGGTATTGTGGGAGAATCATGGACCGGAAGAGGCAACGTGGGAATTACGAGATCAAGTGCAGAAGAAGTACCCACATCTTCTACCAGAGGTGAGTCTTATGTTTCATTTGGAAGACCAAATGCCCTAAGGGGTGGAGGATGTAAGACCCCGACCCGAGTGAACCCGATTAGTGCTAATTAAGTTGCGTTTTAGTGCTAAGCTTGATTAGTGTTTTTGGTCTAGTTGGGTTTGGAATAGCCTTGATTCTAGTTTTGGGCTTTTTGGAGTGATTGATAGCTTGTGGGGCCCTTTGGGGGTTCCCTTTTCGGCTTTGCATTTTCTTGTGAAATTTTCCCGACGTGTTTTGAATTGTGTTTTTGGCCCGTTGCATTCATCTTGTGGATTCTTACAACTTTCATGTCGATCCCGTGCCCATTTGAGGTCCCGAAACCCGATTTCATAGCCTTGAGGGTAAAACAGTCATTGCACACAAAACCTGTACCCAAAACTTAATATTCTCGAAACCCGCGAAACATACACTTTTTGGAAACTAGATATTTCGACGAACATTTCTTCCTTCTTCGTCGAATTCATCCGAGGACCCGAGAGAGATGATTTCAGCCAATGTAGCTCCTTTAGTTGTGGGGACCCAACCCAACTCACTTGTTAACAAAGGAGGCCCTTCCCCTTCCTTCTCCATTTTCATGTTCCAGCACAACTATTGAGTCTAGGGTTTTTCCTTGCCTTTCTCTTCTTCTTCTTGCTTCTCCATCTCAAATCCTCACAAATCTTGCACCAAACTCGAAATGGAGATCATCTTCTTCTTCCTCTTCACCATGGCTCCCTACTGATACCATTTGTGGAGAAAACCCTCCATTCCAAGACCTCCATTGAGCTTACTCTTGCCATTAGAGGACCTTAAAGGTAAGTGATCATCCCCATCTCCTAGATTAGTGTTCCTCTAGCCCTTGAGAAGCTACATTTGCATTATTGTTGGTTCTTTCATTTTCATTCATTGTGTAACCCATTTTAGGGTTGTTTTTGGGGGTTTTTTTTATTGTAGCTTAGCTTTGAGCAGTAGAAGTGATTAGAGGCTTGATTTCAACTAGCTTGGACTTGAGGCAAGTGAATGTTTGGATGTTTTTAAGTTTAAAATGGTTTGGTGAAGTATTTATGTTTTTCATGCTTTCATTGATTGCTTTCATTGATTTTTCCATGGTTGAAATAAATGATCTTTACACATCTTGATAGCCTCATTTAATGTCTTGGAAAACTTGTGTTTAAGTCATCTTGATTATAGTTCTATGTGGTTGTTGAGGTGTTGGAAGGAAAGGAAACAAAAGGGAGAAAAATCAAGTTCGCGGGCATGCTTCACGCCCAGGGCCGATCGATCGGACCTACAGGCCGATCGATCGGTCTGTCTTTTAACTGTAAGGGTTTTTGGGCCGATCGATCGGACCCTGTGCATTTCAGTTTGAGTCCAGTGGGTTTTGTTTTTTTTTTTTTTTTTTTTTTGTGGACCTTGGCTACCCTCCTTGGACTCATTTGACCATATGTGAGGACGTCTTGAGCCGATGCTCTTCACGGTTGGTTCGGAGGCATCGAAGTTCAATCTATTTCAATCTTGAACGGGATGGAACGACACGATATCTTCCTCATACCTAAATGCAAAGTCTATTTCGTTGGGTATCGTGAATTCTATTCCTTTCGGTGACTGAGTAGGTTGCTCGATGGTTCCGGGTTGACATCATACTTAGGATGGACCGTTTATAGTCTTGATTTTTCTATCATAACATCTAGTTATAACCATAAGCTCAATTTAAGTTTTGAAAATCGTAAAAGTGGATAAGGAGCCCGGAATGTCTTCAACTCAAGGAGTACCAAGTCATTTCCACAATCGACATACGGGACCCCTATTCACTCAATTAGATCTTAAAACCATTATCTTTCCCGAATTGGTATAGTTCATTATATTCTTCATTTCCAAGATTTACATTACATGACTTGTTTTCCCGAAGCATTGTTGTACACTTGAAATGGTTACTTGACCCGAAGTGCATTGCACCACATGATATGTCAGTGTGCCCTTGAGCACCCCCGTCTTGCCCGTTTGATTATATATATTTGTACTTGATTTACTTGCATTGTCTCGATTGTATTTGACCTATGAGTCGGCACCACTAAGCTTGGATTACCTCGTTGGTTTGATCCACCGACTTGGAGATCCCCCTCTTGTCCCGCCAGCTGCAGTTTGGATCCTGCTACCCGGTCATTACCGTGGTCTTGTCCCGATACCGCAGATTGCTACTGTGGTCCCCGATGCCCGGCTCGCTACCGTGGTCATGTATAGTATATGTATTTATATGAGATCCCCTGTTTCTCCTCACCTTGAGTGACTGAGGACTTAGCTTCGTGTGGTCGCCATCTTGCTTGTTCCTGATTCCTTGGATACCCTATGAGTTTTATCTTGTTTACATGTTTTTCTAACAAATGATTTATCTATTTTATGAGAGTTCTTGCTTAAACAGATTTCCTTGCTTTTCGAGATATTTCATCTATTTTATGTTGTTGTATCTTCTCACTCTCTTGCCAGACTGTCGTGTCTGATCCTTTGCTTTGGTACTCAGGTCCCATTGCCGGTTTCCTTGAGGAGGAGCCGGAGGAGGCGGTAGGTGAGCCGAATCCTCTAGTTGAGTGGCGCGCTGACGATGTCATGTAGACATCAGGTTGCTACAAGAGGCGTAACATTTTGGGGAGAACTTGTTAACCATTCTTTTGGGTAATTATTTTGTAATATTGGCCTTTGTTGGCCTCTAATTTTGGGAATGTAACTAAATGATATTTTGTCTAACTTTAACAACTTTTGGGAAACATGCTATAGATCATTGCTCATTCTGATGCATTTTTTATATTTGATGTTAATGCTTGCATGACTAGAGATAGTCTAACTATTTGATTTGCTACACGCTTCCGCACTCAAAAGAAATATTCATGCAAGGTTGTGATATCCTCACCGCGGACACCTGTGGGAAATTAAATAAGTTCTATATTGTGGATGTAGATAATCCTCATCAATCATCATCCACTAATTAGTCCCGATCCCGGATTGGGGATTTCCCGGTCCGGGGTCGCGACATGTATCGCACATGAAAAACACAAAAATCACAACTCAAAGTCTCATTTGCATCATCATTTTGGTTTGAAAAGTCAGCCTCTAAACCTTATTTTGCCAAGGGATTAGAAGGGAGTACCTGGGAACGAGGCCGATCCTCTTCTTAAATATTTGGCACCTCCCCCCTTTTATTTTCTTTATTTTATTTACTTGGATACACCATGATTTTGTTATGTGAGGATTAACCTTATTTGGACTTTGACTCATAACCCTGAATTGACCCTATGTTAAAGAGACCCAAAACAATGTGACAGGAAAACCGTTGTGTGTTGCCGGCAGCACATTAGACGAGAGGAAGAACCCATCCATTTATTTTCTCCCATTCTTCTTCTACTTTCGTCGAAGAACGGTGTTACAACCATTACTGTAGCTGGCGATCGTGATCCGTCGATTTTGAGGGTAGTCGGAATCCTCATTTTTTATGTAAAATTTAAATATCACATATAGATGAATGGAGATTTCCCTCCGTCGGGGGATCAAAATTCGCATCCGACAGCCTGGCAATCATGATGGGACCTCTTTTGTTTTCTTGTCACTTATTTGGGTCTTTCTGGAGTTTTATTCTAGGACACGAACATCCGGTCAATGATCAGATGTTCGTGTCCCATTCGGTTTAGGGTTGTTATGAGTGTAGTCCGAAAATTTAAACCTGAGGTCTGAATATACTGCCTACTGAAGCTTTCCCTAATTATAAAAAAATAAAAAACCATCATTAAAACTTTCCCCTTTCATCACTAAAATAAAATTCCAAAAAAAAAGCCTCCAAAGAAAAAAATTCTCTCATCTTCCCTCCCTTCCATTTTGAACCAAAAAATTCTCTTGGTGTTACATGACATTGTTTGATAATTTCTTTGGAAATCAATTGCAAGATGGCCTATCAAAATCCACATCGAACAATTGCATCCCAAACATCATACTGCATGCTTGACTCAAATTACCAATCTTACACGAACCACACTAGTCAAGATTTTGAGAACTTAAACAACTCATACACAAATATAAACCAATACTACCACAACGGAAAAAAAATTATCGATACCTTTCTAACAAAACTATAACAACTCAAGCTTCTTCCCCTTAGATTTACACGACACTTTTACGCAAATGAAGACTCAAACAATCACGCCATTTATGAACACGCGAGACCAAACCATGGCCCAATCCATAATCCCCAATCATGTCAAACTACTTCCCAACCAACTCGACAATATTGCACTCAATCAAATCAAAACACAATGCACACAAATTTAAACAATCAAAACATTATCCACAAAAATGCCCTAAAAAACTATGGTTCTTCTCCCTTCCAAACGCTCCTCGCCTCCATGTATCTCATCTCTCTCTCTCTCTCTCTCTCTCTCTTTATGCTTCAGCGCGCAGCCATCACATTACAATACCCTCTCCAAGGCTCTACCTCCACTCAGCAGCACCTCTCTCTCTCTCCTTCTTACCATCGCAGTGCCTCCCTCCCTCGCTCATAGCAGCGGGATCTAAAAACTTGACATAGGTCTTAGCATTGAAAATACGGGCTATGTAGTTCTTCACCTCTCTTCTCAGAATAAGGAAAGATGCAAGTAACCTTAGAATTACGTGATTTCTCTCGACTCTGATTCGACTCTTTTATTTTCAATCCCTAGATCTAAGCATATGATATATCATCTCCAATCATAAGATATCAAAGATACTAGACAAGGAAAACATAAATCACTTACTCTAAGAAGAACTTGAGCACGCAAAATCAATCAAAGTTGTGTCTTATTCCTTGATATTGAAGTACAAAAAAATTAAGACTCTCCTCTCTTTATCATTCTCTCAACATGATCTCTCAACCTATGTCTAAAGAACTAGAAGGGAGAAGAAGAAGAAGGGGATTATAGAGAAAGGGAACGGATGAGGTGGAATGGAGAGAGAGAGAGAGAGAGAGAGAGAGAGAGAGAGAGAGAGAGAGAGAGAGAGCCTCGAGAGTTGTTACACAAGGTGATGAGCGTCCAGCCCTTGGTTGGTTCCCTTTTATGCTTTTTGAAATGTCTTGATTAGCTAAGAAATCTCCTTGGTATTAGGGCTCTTGTTTCCTTTTGTGTAGAAATTCTTGCTCTTAGCCTCCAAGCTAATTTCTTTGTTGGAAAGAACTTGACTTTGTAGGAAAATCTCTTCCAATTGAATGTCTTGATATGCCACTCTATCCTTGTGAGTCTCCTTTAGAATCTCCAAATATGCTCTTGATATGAATTTCCCAAAAAATCAGATTTTTGCGCAAATTAAAAGGTCCTATATGGGTTGGACGTCCGAGGGAAATGACCCCATCATGGACTTTTAACATTCTCTTTAATGAAGCCCACATGGTTGGTTGGTGAATGGTGGACCCCACATGGGATTCCGATGGCATGTAGTACCATGGCTTGGACGTCCCATCATATTAGGATTTTCTTGGCTACTTTCTTTTCTTCCTTTTCTTGATTTCTTTCTTTTCTTGCTTCTTGAGATTTTGACTTTTCATTTTTACTTCTCTCTCAAATTCCATCAATGTGCGGGCCCCACTTTCTTCATTTATCTTACAAATTGAAAGAGGCAATTTTAACATTAATCATATATAAGAAAATAAATATGAACCTTGCATGGGACCTACATGCCCAATGATTCACCGAAATGACATTTTAAAAAAGTAGCACATGGTGCCAAAAATAGCAAATATGCATTGATGAAGCAAAAAATAAATAAATAAATAATAAATAAAATAAAATTTGGGGTGATGATAAATGAGATGAAAAACCTTAATTTCACAAAAATCATGCAATTTTGTGAATTTTGACCAATTCTGACCATTTTCCCAAAAATATCCCCAAATACATGTAATCATGAAATTAAGTGCAATTCTTTGCAATTAAGCCTAATTAAGTCCACAAATGCTCATGAAATGATGACCTAATGACCTAATTTTGTGGACTTATCAGATAGACTACCCTTATTTCAAGATTGATTTTAAGTTTAACATGCTTAATTAAGTTTGATTAATCTTTTAGGAAGGTCATGAAACTCACCAAACCCGAAAAACCCCAAAAAATTGGCTTAAAACTAAACCACCGATCGCACTGTAAGACCCTAACCCCAAATTCCTTGATTAGTGCTAATTAAGTGCATGGTTAGTTTAATAAATGGGATTAGAGGTTTATTTTCTTGCATTGAGGGTTAGAATAGATTTTGAATAGCTTTGGGAAGTATTCATAGCCTTTGAATCTAATTGACACCTTTAGGGCCCTGTTTGTAATTTTGAAAAACATTTGGAGGCTATTCGTCATAAATAAAAAATCATTTTTTTAGATCATTTGATGGAGGACATCAATCCCAACAACTCTCGTGTTCACTTCATAGCCTATGTTACGGTCCTAAATGGTTATAAGACTTAATTCGACGTGTTCCATCAGTCCTAGGGCTTTTGACATATTGGTTAGGTACATTACATTTGGTATCAGAGCCAACCTCCACGTCTCGAGTTCCAGTCACGGAAAGGGCTACCTAGAGTAGAGTGAGAGCCGTCTAAAAATAATAGATAAAAAGGCTACCTACCGCCAGAGTGAAAGTCGTCGCGGAGTGGGCTACCTGGAGTAGAGTGTGAGCCATCCTAAGAGGAGAAATGGGCTACTTGCCGCCAAAATGAGAGCCGCCAAGGACGTCGGCTGCGGAAGCATGGTGGCATGTTTCGGTCCTAAATGGTTATAAGACTTAATTTGACACTGTCGCGACCCCGGACCGGGTCCACCAAGATAATCCGGGATCGGGACTAATGTGATTAATGTGGTGAGGTGGGTGTGCTGATAAGATACACACATTTATTTAATTTCCCACAGGTGTCCGCGGTGTGGATATCACACCAAAATAATAATTTCATTCAAGTGCGGAAGCGTGTAGTAAATCAAATTGCTAATTAATTTCAAAACTACGAGACTAATATCATATGCGAATAACATGATGTCAGAGTGAGCAATGATCATTAGCATTTCCCAAAAGAAAAGTTAAAGTTTATGGAAAAAATCATTTGATTAACATTTCCCAAAAATAGAGGCCAACAGAGGCCAATATAAACAAAAATATAATTTCCAAAAGAATGGTTAACCACAACCCTCAAAATGTGACGTAACTCGAGGCAGCCGAATGTCTAGACAACATTATGGGCATGCCACTTGACAAAACATTGCGGTTCACCGACCACCTCCTCAAGCTCCACTTCTGGGTAGACAATATCCGGACCTGAGTACCAAAGAAATGGATCAGACACGACGGTCTAGCAGGTGGGTGAAAAGATATAACAATATCACAATAAATATATCTACCTTGGAAAGCATTTAAAACCCGTTTAAACAATAACTTTCATAAAAGAAATGAATCATTTATTTGAAACGAATATGCAACTTAGATCATGTAAGGTATCTAAGGAATTCGGGAACAAGCAAGGTGACAACCACACGAAACTAAGTCCTCTATCACCGAAGTGACAAGAGCATATCGGGGTGCTGATCTCAGTCACCGAAGTGAGGAGAATCAACGAAATATACATATACATATACATATAATATACGGGACATGACAACGGTAGCGAGCTGGGCATTAGGAACCATGCTAGCAATCCGAGGTATTGGGACAAGACCACGGTAAAAACCGGGTAGTGGGATCCAAACTGCAGTTGGTGGGACGGGAGGGGGATCTCCAAGTCCGTGGATCAAACCGACAAGGTCATCCACTCTTAGTGGTGCCGACTCATAGGTCAAATAATAGAAATCAAGACATGTATAAAAATACATCAAGTGTAAATAAATAAACGGGCGGGGTGGGGGTGCTCAAAGGTACAACTGTCATTTCATGTCAGGCAATGCACTTCGGGCTGGCAAATATTACAAGTACAATTTCAATGTTTTTGGGAATAACAAGTCATGTAATAAAAATCTCGAGAACAAGAAGATACAATTTAACTTTTGAAGTTTCGGGCAAAGTATTGGGTTCAAGATTTGTTTAAGGTGAATAGGGGTCCTGTATGTCGATTTAATAACAACTTGGTACTCCTAGAGTTTGGAGACATTCCGGGCTCCTTATACA
This sequence comes from Cinnamomum chago, assembly GCA_038049695.1. Lineage (NCBI taxonomy): Eukaryota > Viridiplantae > Streptophyta > Magnoliopsida > Laurales > Lauraceae > Cinnamomum > Cinnamomum chago. The sequence goes on along the minus strand of CP142453.1, from coordinate 53,458,045 downwards.
CCTTGAAGATTTCAAAACATTCAATGAATCTCCGTGATGTGGTTTCTTTCTTAAACAGGATTCATACATATCTCCAGGTGAATAGTGCCCACCATTTTCTAAAAGGGCTCACAAATGATTGTAACCGAACCTCGGTCGGTTAGCCGCCATTCACCAGGCGGCTAGCCGACAGGTGACCGCCAATTGACCGCCCAGTTGTGCAAAATTCACACTGAGTTCAGATCTGAGCCTTTTCTTCTTCCAATCAATTCCCTTCATCTCCCATTCATTTCCCTGCAATGAAATGAGGAAAGGAGCTCCTCCAAATCATCATTCAACACTTCTCCAAAACTTCTACAAGCATTCATCCAATCACCTCCTTCTACACCCCCATTCAATCAAAAAGAGAGAGAAAATAAAACACTAATCATCAAGATCCATTGACTATCAACAAGTAATAAATGAGAAGCTAAAACCATTGTTTCTAAGACATTAAATAGGCTAGCAAGATGCATTCATGAGCATTTATTTCAAATCAATGCAAGTGATTAAATATGAAGGAAATGACAAATCAACCACATTTCTCAAGAAATCATCAATGCTCAAACTATCCATCCATCCACTTGCCTTAGGTCTCTAATCAAGTAATTAAGCTCCTAATCACACTCTTCCAAGCCAAGAACAAAAGGCTACACAAAAACCGCAAAACAAACCCTAAAATGGGTCAAAAAAAGAGTGAAGAAGAAGAAGTTTCAATAATGAAAATGAACACTCCCAAAAACTAGGAAAACACAATATAAAAAAAATGGGAGGGATTTCTTACTTGTAGGTTCTCCAAAAAGGTAAGACTAGCTGTCACGCCCCCGAACCGAAACCTCGGGGGCGGGAGATGGGATTAAGAATAAATGTATTTTACTTCTCCCAAGATCCGCGTGTGTGAAGACAACACAATCTGAATATTTTGCGGAAGCATTTGTGGCGTTGCGACCCGAAGTCCGTGGCCATCGGATTCCGCGTCGCACTCAACCTTTAGCATATAGCTATTATATCATGAATCATATCAGACTGGAGTAACCATCACTATAAATTACAGAGCTGACAGTAACAGGAAATTACATTCCCAAATATGTTCAAGTTACAATTATCAATGTACATTAATTAAGAATCCCAAGAAAAAGGCTAACAAAAGCCATACAACAAGAAGCTATAAACCACTACCCAAATGTGACGTAGCTCCGATGTCAAGCTCAATGTCTACATTACATAGCCGACAAACTAACCTGCAAAGCATGGCTCTACAGCCAATAAAAGCACTCAACTCGGGGCGAAGAAATCTGAACCTGAGTACCAAAAGTAGTGGGTCAGACACGACGGTCTGGCAGGTGGATGAAAAGAACACAAATATACTAAAGAATAAAACATATAATAAATCATGCTAATCAATCAAGTGCTGCATATAATTAAACGGGTGTAAAGTCGGGAATCTCAAGGGAAACTTGTATTCATTTCAAGCATGGTTAAAACATGAATATCTAATAAAACACGTGTTCATTTACATCATCTATAATCATAGATATTTGACAATGGGGTGTTCGTCTAAAACATGTATAAATATAGCGGTATGGCAAAACAACGTTCATTTGAAACTTAAGTAAAAACACAAGTATACAACAAATCAGGTATTCATAGCAGTCTAGCAAAACCAATGTCCATTTGAAACCTATGTAGAAGTATGGATATTTAATAAATCGGGTATCGTTTGAAACGGGTGTAACCAAAGAAATCCAACAAGACTAATGTTCATTTAAACCTATTCCAAAGTATGGATATTTAAACAAATCGGGTATCATGTAAAATAGGTGTAAACATAGGAATCTGGCAAAACAAGTGTCATTCGGAACCTATTTCAAAGCATGGGTATTTAACAATTCGGGTATTCATTTAAAAACAGGTATAAACATAGATATCTGACAAACCAAATGTCCTTTAAAACAAGGCACGAATATTTAACAATTCGGGTATTCCTTTAAAACACGTGTAATCATATAAATCTAGCAAAATCATTGATCGTATGGAACATATGTAAAAGCATGGTTATTCACCCAACCGGCATTCATTTAAAACATGTGCGGGTACAAAGGACAGAAAACAATATAATAATAACGGAATTTACATTGGAGAATATTAGCACTTGTTTAAATAACAACTTTCATAAAGGAAACGAATCATTTATCGGAAAGCAAGTAAACAATATAAAACATGTCGGGTATCCAAGGAATCGGGAACTGGCAAGATGGCAATCACAAGAAGCTAAGTCCTCTATCACCGAAGTGACAAGAGTATAACGGGACGTTGGTCTCAGTCACACAAGGTGAGGAGACTCAACGTAAATCATATATACAATATAAATATACGGGAACGGGACCACGGTAGCGAACCGGGTATCGGGACGGGACCACGGTAATAACCGGGTATCGGGATCCAAACTGCAGCTGGCGGGACGGGAGAGGGATTTCCAAGTCGGTGGATCAAACCGACAAGGTATCCAAGCTTAGTGATGCCGACTCATAGGTCAAAACCAATCGAGACATATGCAAGTAAATCAAGTACAGTAAATAAACGGGTAAAACAGGGGTGCTCAAGGGCACACTGTCACTTCATATCGGGCAATACATTTCGGGACAATTCACTGTTACTAGTGTAACTTCAATGCTTTCGGGGAAACAAGTAAATCAAGTACAATAATTAAACGGGTAAAACGGGGTGCTCAAGGGCACACTGTCATATCATGTGATGCAATGCACTTCGGGACAAATGACTTTTACTAGAGTAACTCCAATGCTTTCGGGAAAACAAGTCATATAATGCAAATCTCGGGAAAAGAGGTGAAACAATGAACTATAATAATTTCGGGAAAAGCATTAATTTCAAGATCTATTTAAGTGAATAGGGGTCCCGTATGTCGATTATAACAATTACTTGGTACTCCTTGAGTTTGAAGACATTCCGGGCTCCTTATGCACTTTTACTACTTTCAAAACTTAAAATGAGCTTATGGGTAGTACTAGATGTTACAATAGCAAGAATCAAGATTTTAAACGGTCCATCCTAGGCATGACATTAATCCGGAAACATCGAGCAACCTACTCAGTCCTCGAAAGGAATAGAATTAGCGATAACCAAGGAAATAGACTTGTGTTTAGATATAAAGAAGATATCGCGTCGTTCTATCCCGTTCAAGATTGAAATGGATTAACTTCGATGTCACCAAACCCACCGGGAGGAGTGTCGGCTCAAGACATCCTCACTCATAGGCCAAACAGTCCAAAAAGGGTAAGGGTCCCACCTAAAACCAATGATTAGTGTCTAGATCATCACCATTCTTTTCTTTTTTTGTTCCCTAGTCTTAAAGACCTTAGATTAGGGTACAATTGGTCTTAACACTGAGGTATATACCTCTAGGACTCATAGGAGGCCCAAAGGTTTCCAAAAAAACACAATATCAAATTTCACTGGACTCAAACTGATGTACCAGAATGTACAGGGTCCGATCGATCAGCCGATCGATCGGCCCAAAAAGGCTTACAGTTACTGACAGTCCGATCGATCGGCCTGTAGGTCCGATCGATCGGACCTGGGTACAGCCGGTCCGGGAAAGCTGATTTTTCTTCCTCTTTGTTTCCTTTCCTTCCAACATATAATCAATCACAAAGAACCATAAACAAGATGGTTTAAATACATGTTTCCAAGACAATAACATGAGCTAAAGAGCTCCTCATTTCAAGTTCCTCTCTTTCCATTCTTTCCATTCCTTCCATTCACAATTAATCACAAGGTGGAGAAAACTCATTCATGTGAAATCATTTGAAACCTTGACACTATGATGCATACATTTCCCAAGTATGAACAAGAGGGAAATAACTCATCAATAAGAACATCTTGAATCAATATTAATCATATTAAAGACAACTATTAAAATCACCAAAACCATGAATAAATCAAGATTTTCTCACAAAACATGTTAATAATCAAAACAATCCATTCATCCACTTGCCTTTGACTCTAATCAAGCAAATCAAGCTCCTAATCACCTCCCAAGCACAAGATCAACAATCTCTACAAAAACCCCCAAAACAACCCAAAAATGGGTTAAACAATGAAGAAGAAGAAAGAACTCCCAATAATGAAAATGGAGCTTCTCAAGGGCAAGAAGAACACATATCTAGAAGATTTGAGGAGGGAACTTACTTGTGGAGTCTTCAAAAACACAAAGTTAGCTCAAGGAGGGTTTCAATGTTGGTGGATTTCTCTTCTAATGGCATCCATGAAAAGCTTGCAAGGTGGAGAAGAGAATGGTGGTCTCCATTTTGATGTTGGTGCAAGATTGGTGTAGCTTGGAGATGGAGAAGCAAGAAGAAGAAGGGGAAGCAAGAAAACCCTAGACTCAAAAGGGTTGTGCTGGAACAATGAAAAATGGAAGAGGAAGAGGAATGGTCTCCTTTTATAAGCAAGTGAGAATGGGTCCCACAACTTAAATAACTTGGGTGGCTGAAATCATCTAATTCGGGACCTCGGATGGATTCGACGAAGAAGGAAGAAATGATCGTCGAAATATCTAGTTTCCAAAAAGTGTATGTTTCACGGATTTCGAAAATATCAAGTTTCGGGTACAGATTTGGTGTGAAAAGACTGTTTTGCCCTCAAGGCCAAGAAATCGGGTTTTGGTTTCTCAAATGGATACGAGATCAACATGAAAGTTGTAGGATTCCTCAAGATGAATGCAACGGGCCAAAAACACGATACGAAACCAATCGGGAAAATCTCACAAGAAAATGCAAAGCCGAAAAGGGAACCCCCAAAGGGCCCCACAAGCTACCAAAGCACTCAAAAGCCCAAAACTAGAAGAAAACCCATTCTAGCTCACAAACTCAACCCAAAAACTACTAATCCCACTAAAAGAACTAATCCACAAATAAAACAACACTAATCCAAGAGATTAGGGGTCGGGTTCTCACACTAGCTCAATGACAATCTTGAAATGGGAGGTTTCCTCCAGAAATGGTATCAAGAGAGAGCTTGCAAGGTGGGGAAGAAGAAGATGAAACCCATTACTCTATTTGACAAAGGTTGGTGGTGGATTGAGGAGGAAGAAAGTAAGAAGAAGAAGAAGAAGAGAAAGAAAACCCTAGGTCGCCTTTAAGCAAATCCTCCTTCAATGAAAAAGTAGCTAGAAAAAGTAAAGTGGAAAAAGGGTTCTCTTTTTATAGAAAGTGAAGGTGGGTCACACAACTAACATGAATTGTTGGGTTAGAAACATGTTTCTCGAGGCCTCGGATGAGTTCGACGAAGAAGGGTAAAATGATCACCGAAACATCTAGTTTCCAAAAAGTATATGCTTCACGGGTTTCGGGGATATCAAATTTTGGATACAGATTTATGGTCCGTTTGGGAAAGGGGTAGAATGAGGGGGAGAAAAAAAAAGGGGGGAAATGGAGGGAAAATGAAAAATGAGGGTGTTTAGGAAGGGGGGAGGGAAAGTGGGTGTGAGAACCCGACCCCTAATTTCCTGGATTAGTGTTGTTTTATTTGTGGATTAGTTTATTTTAGTGGGATTAGTGTTTGTTGGGTTGAGTTTGTGAGCTAGAATGGTTTTTCACTAGTTTTTGGGAATTTTGATTGCTTTGTGATTTGTGGGGCCTTTTGGGGGTTCATCTTTATTACCTTGCATGCGCTTGAGGATTTATCGGAGATTCTTGCATTCATTATTTTAATCCCGTTTTATTTGTACTGTTAATCTCTACAACTTTCATGTTGATCCCGTGCCCGTTCGAGACCCCGAAACCCGATTTCATAGGATTGAGGGCAGACCAATCATTATGTACTAAATCTGTACCCAAAACTTGATATTCCTGAAACCTACTAAATGTATACTTTTTGGAAACTAGATATTTCGGCGATCATTTCTTCCTTCTTCGTCGAATTCATTTGAAGCCCCGAAAACCATGATTTTGGCCCAAAGAGATTTTCTAGTGGTGGGACCCATTCTCACTTGTTTATATAAGAGGAACCCATCTCCCTTCTTTTCCATCTCCATTTTCCAGTACAAAAGGCAGCCTAGGGTTTTCTCTTGCAACTTTCTCTTCTTCTTCTTTCTCTCTCCATCTCCAATCCACACCAAACTTGCATCAATCAAGAAATGGAGGTTATCATTCTCTTCCCCACCTTGCAAGCTTCCTTTTTATACCATTTGTTGAGAAATCCACCAACTTTGAGATCTTCATTGAACTAACTCTTGCCATTTGGAGACCTTACAAGTAAGCAATCTTCTCCATCTCCTAGATTTGTATTCTTCTAGTCCTTGAGAAGCTCCATTTTCATTATTGAAAGTTCTTTCTTCTTCATTCATGGTTTGACCCATTTTAGGGTTTGTTTTTGGGGATTTTGTTCATAGCTTGGATCTTTGGCTTGGAAGAGTATAAGAGCTTGATTTCCTTGATTAGAAGACCCAAGGCAAGTGGATGAGTTAATATTATGAGCTTCCAAAGGTTTTCATGAGGAATGTGGTTGATTTGTCATTTTCATTCATATTTATTGGCTTGCATTGATTTTTGAAATAAATGCTTTGAATGAACCTTGCTAGATCATTTAATGTTTTGGAAACATATTGGTTATGGTAATTGTCGTCTTTTGGATATATCTTAAATGAACGTTTGTGATTTGGTTTCTTTTTCCTCTTGTGGGTGTGGTGGTTAAGAAGGAGGTGATGAAATGAACACATATTGGGGTTTTGGAGAAGTGTAGTTAGATGTATTGGAGGAGCTCTTAACTCAGTTTTATTACAGCGATTAAATGGAAGTGAGGAGAGTGGTTTTGAGGAGGAAAAAGGGCTCAAATCTAAACACAGTGGGCGTTTCCCGCACCTGGCGGTCAACCAGCGGTCACCGTCGGCTAGCCGTCTGGTGACTGGCGGCTAACCAGCAGCTAGCCGAACAGCTGCGGTTACTTTTCTAGAGAGCAACATTTTCCTCCTGAAAGCACAGTCAGCCTCACGGTTAGCAAGCGGCTAACCGCCGAACCCATCGGCGGCTAACCGCCAGCCAACCGACCCATTCGGTGACTTCTCCAGAGAGCAACATTTTCCACTTGAAAAGCACGGTTGACGAACCATTTCGGTTACATTTCCAGTAACCTGTCTTTTTATCAGGCCAACCGCGGTCAGCCGCTCGGTCAGCCAGGGCTAACTGCCTAACCCAACGGCGGCTAACTGTCACCTAACCGCGAGGTAACCGAAATCACCCAAACAACCATTCTAGAGATCTCCTCGCTCGAGCGAACTCTCCGGTTCGCTCGAGCGATGAGCTTTGTTGGTCAAAGGCTATGTTTGGGACAATGATGAACTATTTAAACGTTTTGGGACTATTCATTGAGAACCCCTCTATGTCAGGGAGATTTACTAAGCAATGTATGAGGCCATTTGAGAAAGAAACCATATCACGAAGATGTCATTCGAAGTTTTGAAAATTCAAAGTGTATAAGGAGCCCGAGATGTCCCCAAACTCAAAGAGTACCAAATTATTATCGTATCGACATACAGGATCCCTATTCACTTCAAAGAAATCTTGAACCCGATACTTTACCCAAAATTTCAATTGTTTATTGTATTTCACTGTTCCCGAGATTTATATTACATGATATGTTTTCCCTAAAGCATCGAAGTTACACTGGTAACAGTTACTTGTCCCGAAATGTATTGCCCGACGTGAAATGACAGTTGTGCCTTGAGCATTCTTGCCCCGCCCGTTTATGTACTTGCACTTGATGTATTTCATATATGTTTGATATTGTCATTTGACCTATGCGTCGGCACCACTAAGCTTGGATAACCTCGTTGGTCTGATCCACCGACTTGGAGATCCCCCTCTTGTCCTGCCAGCTGCAGTTTGGATCCCGCTACCCGGTTATTACCGTGGTCTTGTCCCGATACTGCAGATTGCTACTGTGGTTCCCGATGCCCGGCTCACTACCGTGGTCATGTATAGTATATGTATATGTATTTATAAGATCCACTGTTTCTCCTCACCTCGAGTGACTGAGATCAGTGCCTAGTTATTGCTCTGTCACTTTAGTGATAGAGCTTCGTGTGGTTGCCATCTTGCTAGTTCCCGATCCCTTGGATACCCGTACATGTTTTATACTGCATTACGTTTTTAGTAAATGATTCGTTTCTTTTATGAAAGTTATTGATTGAACATGTTGAATGCTTTTACAGACGTTTTACATGAATATATGATTTGTCAGATGTCCATGTTTTACACCCGTTTTACATGAATACACGATTTGTCAGATATACATGATCTTTCCACCCGTTTTCATTATATGCAGCATTTGATCAAATAACATGATTTATCACATGTTTTATTCTTCAGTATATTTATTATCTTTTCACCCACCTGCCAGACCGTCGTGTCTGACCCACTATTTTGGTACTCAGGTCCAGATTTCTTTGTCCCGAGCTGAGTGCTTTTGTTGGCTGTGGAGCCATAAGTTGCAGGTTGTTTTGTTGGCTATGTCATGTAGACATTGTGCTTGACATCGGAGCTACGTCATATATGGGGTAGTGGTTAACAACTTATTGTTGTATGGCTTTTATTAGTCTTTCTTGGGATTCTTAATTAATGTATATTGATAATTTGTAACTTGAACATATGTGGGAATGCTTATCCTGTTACTGTCAGCTCTGTATTTCGTTGTGATTGTTTACTCTAGTCTGATATGGTTCTTGATATAATAGTTATATGCTAGAGGTTGAGTGCGTTGCGGAGTCTGATGACAACAGACTCCGGGCCGCGACGCCATGAAAGCTTCCGCAAAATATTCAGAATGTGTTGTCTTCACACGCGCGGATCTTGGGAGAAAAATATATTTATGCTTAATCCCATTCGCGCCCACGAGGTTCCGGTTTGGGGACGTGACAGTGGGGGAGGGAAAATTGGAGGGAAAAAGAGTGTGGGGCCCACTCAAAAATTTTGCCCCCAAAATAGGGGAAAATGAGGGCAAAAGAGGGGAATTTATGGGAAATTACTAAACTGCCCTTTTTGTCCAATGGTAACTTTTGCAAAAGCAAGGGTAAATTGGTCTTTGTCTTTCTACCTCACAAACGAACAAAATTAAACTTTTTCACTTTTCTTCCCCTTACTTTTTGACTTCTCAAACAAGAGGAGGTAAAATTAATTTTCCATCCCCTCCCCTCCCCTTCATTTTTCTTTCCCCCTCAAATTTTCCCTCCCCCCCCCCCCCTTCCCAAACATAGGGTTAGTGTAAAATGACTGTTTTGCCCTCAATGATATGAAAGTCGGATTTTGGGGTCTCGAACGGAAACGGGATAAACATGAAAGTTGCAGGGATCAGCGAGACGAGCAAAACGGGATAAAAACACCAATCACAGGAATCTCAGAGAATCCCCCAAGTACACGCAAAGTCATAAAAGGAACCTCCAAAAGGCCCCCACTAAGCACAAAGGCACTCAAAATTCCCCAAAGCTATATCAAAAGCTATTTTATTCCGAACTTAACTGAATTTCACTAATCACGCTTAGAACTAAAACACAACTTAATTAGTACTAATCGAGGTCACTCGGGTCGGGGTCTTACATCCTCCACCCCTTAGGACATTTGGTCCACCAACTGAAACATACAACTCACCTCAGGTAGTAGATGTGGATACTTCTTCCGGACTTGATCTCATAGTTCCCACGTTGCTTCTTCCGGTCCATGATTCTCCCATAGCACTTTTACCCAATGAATGGTCTGTGTCCTCAACTCTTGTTCTTTTGTATCAATGATCTAGACGAGCTTCTCTACGTATGTAGCATATTCTTTAATTTCCAAAGGTTCATGACAGAGTACATATGAAGGATCGGGGACATACTTCTTCAACATAGACACATGGAAGACGTTGTGTACGCCAGATAGCTCGGATGGTAAGGCTAATCTATAAGCCACATCACCGATCTTGCTCACAATGTCATATGGTCCAATGTATCTTCTGGATAACTTGCCCTTCCGTCCAAATCTCAATGTTCCCCTCATAGGTGACACTTTCAAGAAAACCTTGTCTCCTTCTTTGAACTGTAAATCCCTTCTATGAGAATCTGCGTAGCTTTTCTTTCTACTTCGGGCTACTTTTAGACGATCTTTAATTAACTTGACCTTGTCATTGGTTTCACTCACTATGGTTGGTCCATGAAAACCACGAATGCCAACTTCTTCCCAATAAACAAGTGTCCTACACCTTCTGCCATATAATGCCTCGAAAGGCGCCATCCCAATGTGTAAGACCCCAACCCGAGTGAACCCGATTAGTACTAATTAAGTTGCGTGTTAGTACTAAGCTTGATTAGTGATTTTGGCTAAGTTGGTTTGGAATAGCTTTGACTCTAGTTTTGGGCTTCTTTGTGTGCTTGATAACTAGTAGGGCCCTTTGGGGGTTCCTTTTCATGACATTGCATATGTTTGAGGATTTATCGGAGATTTTTGTATTCATTGTTTTAATCTCGTTTTATTCGTATTGATAAGCTCTACAACTTTCATGTTGATCCCGTCCCCATTTGAGATCCCGAAACCCGATTTCATAGCCTTGATGGGCAAAACAGTCTTTTTACACTAAACCTGTACCCAAAATTGAATATTCCCGAAACCCGTGAAACATATACTTTTTGAAAACTAGATATTTCGACGATCATTTCTTCCTTCTTCGTCGAATCCATCCGAGGTCCCGAAATAGATGATTTCAGCCAAACAAGCTCCTTTAGTTGTGGGACCCAACCCCTCATTTGTTAACAAAGGAAAGCCCATTCTTCATTCTCACTCACTCTCCATGTTCCAGCACAAACCAACTAAACCTAGGGTTTCCTTGGTTTTCTCCTCTTCTTCTTCTTGCTTCTCCTTCTCTAATCCACACCAAGATTTGCATCAAACAAGAAATGGAACTCACCATCCTTTTCCTCATCTAGCAAGCTTCATTTTGATACCTTTTGTAGAGGAATCCATCAAATTTGAGACCTCCCTTGAGCTAGCCCTCTTCATTTGAAGGTCATCCAAGTAAGTAATCCCCTTCATCTTCTAGATTTGTGTTCCTTTGGCCATAGAGAAGCTCCACCTTCATTATTGGAAGGTCTCGTTATTTCATTGTTTGATCATTCTAGGGTTTTATTTTGGGATCTTCCTTGTAGCTTGGACCTTTATTTTGAGAGACTTGTTAGAGCTTGAGCTACTTGATTTGAAGACATAAGGCAAGTGAATGATTGGGTGTTTTAAGTTTTAAATGGTTTGGTGAAGCATTTATGGATTTTCATGCTTTCATTAATGTGTTTATGGTTGGAATAAATGTTCTTGATGAAGTATTGAAGGATACATTTATGGTCATAAAGACATGTTAGTTCATAGCAATTAATGTCTTCTTGTTTTGTCTCAAATATGTATATTGGGTGAAATGGTTTCCTTCTCCTTTTCCCTTGTATTGAATGTGTTGTTGATGGAGGGGAATGGGATGGATTTGATGAGGAAATTGATGTAGTTTGAATAGAGTATTAGACTCCTCCTTTGATATATAAGAAGGCCTAAAAAGAGGTTGTAAAAAGGAAAGGTTATGGAGGAGCTGAACTGGTCCGAATTCAGGTTCTGGACAGTTCGCTCGAGCGACCATGACACTTCGCTCGAGCGACCTGTCCAGGAAAGGGTTCGGAGCATTCCAGTAGCTTGGTCGCCCCAGCGGACCCCTGGTCGCTCGAGCGGACATCCCAGAACTCATTCCAGAGAGTTGTTCGTTCGAACGCATTTAAATATTCGCTCGACCAAATGAGTTCGTTCGAGCGACCTCCACTTCGCTCGAGCGAACCCACCCAGACCACCATTCCAGCGAGCGATGCGGCTCATCTGGTATAGGCTATGTTTGGGACAATGTTCAACTGTTTCAATGGTTGGGTCTATTCTCTGGAAACCCCTCTATGTCAAGGAGATTTATCAAGCATTGTATGAGGCCATTTGAGGAAGAAACCATGTCACAAAGATTTCATTTGAAGTTTTGAAATTTCAAGGTGCATAAGGAGCCCGGAATGTCTTCAAATTCGAAGAGTACCAAGTCTTTATTATAATCGACATACGGGACCCCTATTCACCTAAATAGATCTTGAAACCAGTATTTTACCCGAGATTGTTATAATTCAGTGGTTCATTTCATTCCAAGATTATTCTATATGATTTGTTTTCCCGAAAGCATGATAGTTATACTAGTAACAGTTAATTGTCCCGAAATGTATTGCCCGACATGAAATGACAGTGTGCCCTTGAGCACCCCCGTCTTGCTCGTTACTTATTGTACTTGATTTACTTGCATATGTCTCGATTTGTTATTTGACCTATGAGTTGGCATCACTAAGCTTGGATAACCTTGTCGGTTTGATCCACCGACTTGGAGATCCCTCTCCCATCCCGCCAGCTGCAGTTTGGATCCCGATACCCGGTCTATTACCGTGGTCCCGTCCCGATACCCGGTTCGCTACCGTGGTCCCGTCCCGTATATTTATATTGTATATATGATTTGCGTTGATTCTCCTCACCTCGTGTGACTGAGATCAACGTCCCGTTATACTGTTGTCACTTTAGTGACAGAGGACTTAGCTTTATGTGATTGCCATCTTGTTAGTTCCCGATTCCTTGGTTACCTCATATGTTATATCTTGTTTACTTGTTTTCTAGCAAATGATTTATCTATTTTATGAGAGTTCTTGTTTAAACAGATTTCTATGCTTTTCAAGATATTTCATCTATTACATGTTGTATCTTTTCACTCTCTTGGCAGACCGTCGTGTCTGACCCATTTACTTTGGTACTCAGGTCCCGTTGCCGGTCTCCTTGAGGGGGAGCCGGAGGAGGCGGTAGGTGAACCGCAACCTCTAGTCGAGTGGCGCGCTGACGATGTCATGTAGACATCAGGTCGCTGAGAGAGGCGTTTCATTTTGAGGAGAACTATTTAACCATTCATTGGGTTATTGTTTTGTTTTTATTGGCCTTTGTTGGCCTCTACTTTTGGGAATCATATTATTAATCATTGCTCATTCTGATACAGTATTTTATACTTGATGCTATTGCTTTCATGACTAGAGATAGTCTGACTATTTGATTTGCTACATGCTTCCGCACTTAATAGAAATATTCATTGATGGTTGGGATATCCTCACCGCGGACACCTGTGGAAAATTAAATAAATGTATGTTGTTATTATTAAACAGATGTAATGTGGATCATCATTTAGTCCCAACTCTGGATCGGTTCCTTCGCGGGGGCCCGGTCCGGGGTAGCGACACAATGCTCGAGTGGTAACTGTTGTTGTAGGCAAACTCACATAACGGTAGGGTCTCATCCCATTGAGTCTTAAAGTATAACACATAAGCACGAAGCATATCCTCAAGAGTTTGAATTGTTCTCTCTGACTGGCAATCTGTCTGAGGGTGATAAGCCGTGCTGAACTGTAATTTCGTACCTATAGACTCATGTAGTGTCTTCAAGAATCTCGAGATGAATATGTTGTCTCTGTCGGACGTGATGGAAACTGGCTGTCCGTGTCAGCTGACAATCTCATTGACAAACAACTCTGCCAAAGGTAGCATTCACATCTTCTTTCCTGTCCTCATAGAAATAAAATGAGCTGACTTGGTGAGACGGTCTACAATGACCCATATCGCATCGTTGCCTCTGCTGGTCCTCGGTAGCCCCGAAATAAAATCCATAGTAATGTGCTCCCATTTCCATTCAGGGATCTCTAATGGCTATAACAACCCTGGAGGCTTCCGATGTTCTACCTATATCAACTGACAAGTCATGCAACGGGAGACAAACGCTGCAATCTCTCTCTTCATGCTATTCCACCAAATTCTGCCCTTCAAGTTCTGATACATCTTCGTACTGCACGGGTGCATAGAGTACCTTGATAAGGACAACCCCTCATCAATATCCGACGCCCATCTTATATGTCAGTACGTTCTATAACGTAGCTGTAGTTTTATTGGAGTACAATTATAGTTTTGTATTCATCTCAGTTGGTTGTGCCGAGCTGAAGATGATACCAAGACCAGGTATGGATGCATCTTAGCACTGTTGCCGAGTGCCTTACACCGAGACCAAGGTGAGCCTAGTTGGTACTTTTACCGAAGCTAGCTCAAGCTCGGTGCTAGCTGGCACTGTTGCCGAGCTTGATGTACCTTGGTACTACTGATGAGTTTGCAAACCAAGATCGAGATAAGCCAAGTCGGTACTGTTACCGAAATTAGCGTAACCTTGCTATTAGGGAAACGTCCCACACAATTGTACCTAGCTCATGACCTCCTAGGGTTCTTCAACTCTTTGAGGTCAGGAGCTAAGTATCATGATGGGAGAGTCCTGAGCATTTATTTTTCATTTTCATCTCGGTGTTAGTTCCTCTACCTAAGATAATTGATAGCACGCTGCTATTGCTTCGTCTGCCCGAGGTAATTAATAGTGCACCTTGACCGATGCAAAAGATGTACCGACGGTACTACGTGTCATTGCTTGATTGACTATTGAACCATTTTGAAGAGACGCATGGAGGATCGAATGCCCGAGAACCCTCTCATGATCGCGACACTAGCTCATGCCTGTGCCTTGTCAAAGGATATGGCAAGGCACATGGAGGCCGATGATGTGCAGCTGGCGGTGGCGACAATGCAAGTGGCTCTTTCGGTAAGTCTCAGCCTTTCACAAATTTCTTGTGTTTGATTTCGGTCGTTCTTTTCTGACAATTTGTTTCCTTTCACAGGTGCTGCAAAGATCTCAAGTCCAGCTGGAGAGGACTCAGCAAACTAGTGCTCGGATCGCAAACGCAGAGGAGGAGAAGAGGGCCCTCCAAGCAGCCTTGGAGGAGAGCAATCGGAGGGTAGAGGAGCGGGAGGCGACCATCCAATGCCTCAGATCCGAGCTTGATGCGGCCAAGGCCAAGGCCGAGGAGCAAAAGAAGATGGTGGTTGAGGTCAAGAAGCAGAAGGATGAGGTCGAGGCCAAACTTTGGGCCGAAGCTGACTCTGCTTATGACGAGGGGGTGGAAGTAGTTTCAAAGTTGTACGAGGCTCAGGTCCTTGACGTGAGCCAAAAGTGTTAGGAATTTTCTAGATTGCAATTTGATGGATGCATTTCATTCTAGCATCATTTGTTTCACACACTTATGCATTGGTTTTATAAACTTGAAATCTTGTTTCATTCATGCATTGCTTTTAAGATTTGTAAAAGTATTGATTTATGCATGATTTGTTTTTTAATCTTGGATGCATTTGATTTAGAAAAGAGTTTTCAAGAAATCAAGCAAGCCTTTGTTTTAAAAGTTTTGAATCTTTGTAGGCTTTTTATGTCATGTTTTAAAAACCATTAGAATCTTTAAAACATGTTTTCCAAGCTTGATTTAGTGGCCAAAAGGTCCCCCATAGAAAAACCTTCAAATATGCAAAAGTTGCAAAGGGAGGCTGTCACGGCAGTGTTGCCGGTCGACCGAGAGGCAGGTCTCGGTCGACCGAGACAACTGGAGGTAATTTCTGCAGTTTTGAACTGAAACCTCCAACGGTCAGAAATCTGACCGTTGTGCCTTACCGGTCGACCGAGACCTCTTTGTCGGTCGACCGAGGACTAGCCGTTGGCAACTTTTTGCTATAAATATGAGTTCTTTCCCTTGCCAAAAGTTGAGAATTTTTAACCCCTCCTTGAGAGGATTTGAGGCATATCAAAAGGGAAAAGAACCAAGGGATGAAGGGGAAGATTAGGAAAGCTAAAGCTTGGATTAATGAAGTTAAACCACCAAGTAGGCTCTTCCTTTCTTAATCATATGTTTGCATGCTTTTGTTTTATTTTTGGTAAATCATTTCTAGCATGTTAAACTATGTTTGTGTTGTGTCCTTAACATATTTTATGTTTTGAGTTGATTTATTGTTTTGGATACAACATCACATGATTCAATCCAAGTAGTACTTAACTTTGGTAAATCTAAGTAGATCATGTTAATGAAAGAACTTTGGTAAATCATATGTAACATGATCCATATACTTGGTTGAATCTTTGATTGTTGTTTTCCATCATAAGAACATCTCTCTCTCAAAACTAACTTATGTTTTGGATTCAACTTCTTTACAAATCATATGTTTTCATGTTTTGTTTTATCATTGGTAAATCTTTGTAACATGTTAATCTATGATTTGTTGTATCCTTAGCATGTGTTATATTTTGAATAGATCTATTGTTTTGGATACATCACCATTGATTCATCAAAGTAGTACTTTATCTTTGGTAAATCTAAGTAGATCATGTTAATGAAATATGTAACATGATTCATATACTTTGTTGAATCATTGGTTGTTGTTTTTCCATCATAAGAAAATCTCTCTCAAATGTATCTTATGTTTTGGATCCAACATCATTACAAATCATATGTGTATTATTGTTTTAATGTATCACAACTTGCCTTACTTTGATTGGTAAATCTTTTTCAAGTTGTCTTTATAATTACATATGATTTGTCCCCTCATTTCAATCAAATCTATTTTTATGTTTTGAGCTACATTGATGATTTGATTGACATCCCTATGCATCACATGTTTAGAGCTAATCCATTTCATACAACTTGTGTAACTTTGATATCATTAACAAGTTGTTACTTTTAACATGTGATTGCATCACATCCTCAATCATAAATGTTTTATGAGCTTAAACTTTCAAAAGCCTTAGGCATACATTTATGAACTTTCATTTTCAAAATGATTGAGGATCACACACACACACTTCATTTGTTTTCAACTTTGCATTCATAGTGTGAGTGTGTATTTGTATTTCACTTCCATATCCGCCTAATTAAGAGGCAATGTAATGAGCTTAATAGAATCTCCATCAAGTGTATGATAGACACTAAATTAGAGAGATAACCAACCTTGTGGTTGAAGAGGTTATTGCTTAGCCTATAAAAGCATAGTGGATAGGTTGATGTTAAGCCTTGAAAAACATCATTGTAAGGTTATTGCTTAGCCTTGGAAAGCATATTGTAAAGGTTATTGCTTAGCCTATTGAAAAGCATAAATAGTGGAAATCCGGTGGGGTGTTGGTTCACAAGCCGGTAGTGGATGTAGGCATTGAGGCCGAACCACTATAAATCCTTGTGTGATGGTGATTGCTTTGTGGTGATTCTTTTGTTAGCTTCCGCATCTTGTATGTTTAATCATCACATGTGACTAGTTTGTTTTAAAGAAGTTAAAATTGTTAAAATTGGTCATAAAAGAAGCTCACCCTATTCACCCCCCCTCTAGGGTTCGGATCCCCATGGACTTACAAAAAGGTTTGGGAGCTCGGGTGGATTGGTGCATTAAAAGAGACAGGGATCCCCGAAGACCATCCCTCACACAAGAATCCGCCCAAGTTCCAACTCCCAAAGGCAGCATCAAGCTCCGTTCCTTCTCCCAAAGTCCCTCCTGAGTCTGCTCCGGTTGTTCCTTCTTCTACGGCTGAGGTCGACACCAGGGATACTGAGGTCGTTTAACCAAAATATTTTGATGTATCTCTCTCTGTTTTTTTTTTTTTGGAAAAAAGGAATGTAATGTCAGATGTAACAATACAATGATGGATACAATGCATTTTTTTTTAGAATTACATGTGTCTCTCCAAGTTCCTTGTATGTTTTCTTCTAAATTTGTATAAGTGTTTGAGTTCGGTTCAATAACCGAAACCACTTTTAATAATTGAATTTGGTTTAATAATTGGAACTCGGTTATATTCAAGTTCTTTTTAACTCAAGAAACTTCAAGTCATTGAGTTCGGCTCAATAACCGGACTCAATAACCGGAACAAATGCCAAGTTCAGTCTAACGACCGGAATGAACGACTCGGTTCAATAACCGAAATCTCATTCAACTTCTAATTCGAGAAGATTGTATCCAAACACCAAACTTTTCTCGCAGCCTAGTGTCGGATGTGAATTTTGATCCCCCAGGGGAGGGAAATCGCCATTCATCTATATGTGCTATTTAAATTTTACATCGAAAATGAAGATTCCGACTACCCTCAAAATCGACGGATCACGATCGCCAGCTACGGTAACGGCCGTAACACCGTTCTTCGACAAAAGCCAAAGAAAAATGGGAGAAAACAAATGGGTGGGTTCTTCTCTCGTCTAATGTGCTGCCGGCAACACGCGACGGTTTTCCTGTCACGTTAATTTGGGTCTCTTTAATATTGGGTCAATTCAGGGTTATGAGTCAAGGTCCAAATAAGGTTAATCCTCACATAGCATAATCATGGTGTATCCAAGTGAAATAAAATAATTAAAATAAAGAAAATAAAAGAGGGGAGGTGCCAAATATTTAAGAAGAGGATCGGTCCCGTTCCCGGGCACCCCGTTCTAATCCCTCGGCAAAATAGGGTTTAAAGGCTGACTTTTCAAATAAAAATGATGATGCAAATGAGACTTTGACTTGTGATTTCTGTGGTTTTCGTGTGCGATACACGAGTGATAAAGTGAAAAGCCGACGGGCTGTAATTGATTGAAGGTGGCCGATGGGCCGATGTTTGTTTTAGAGGGCCGATGGGCCATGATTGATTCAGAGGTGGCCGATGGGCCGAAATAAAAAAAATGCAAAGTGTGTGAAATCACTCATCTCATCTAATTATTCTCATTTATTCAATTTTAGAAGTCAGTTCTTTATTCCCTTTTATCGTTAAGTTCGATTAAATATCTGGCACCTGAGGTGGATGAAGAAATAAAGGGAAAATCTTTTTGGGTTTATTTTGTAGGTTCTGTAGTTTTTATGGGTTTTTGATATTGGGCTAGAAGGGCCTAACTAAGGTATTATACTTGGATTTATGTGATTAGTGCTTTATTACTGATCATCGGATTAACCCTAACCTAAGGTCCTAGACCGCCCACATCAGCTCTCCCAGTCCCCTAACGGAACAGGACAAGTGATGGGGCGAAGCCTAATGCTCTAAGCTACGTAACGGGGAAATCCGATCTAATCCTAGGGTGCAAATAGCCTAAGCTTGATGGTTCATGCACCTAAACAGTTTGTTAATTAAGGTTTTAGTCGATTCGGTTTGTTTTAAGTTATGAGTTGATTAAGAGTGATTTAGGGATGTTTTAAGGTTCTGCTTAAGTTGTTTAAGGCTCGGGGATTTCAAGTTTTAATTCGAGAAGTGAAATGATGTCAGAATCGACGAACAAGGTTGGCGGAGGACTTGGGCGCCCAGGGGGTGGCACCTAGGTCACTCTGGTGACTTGGGCGCCCAGGCAGTGGCGCCCAAGTGGTTGTTTCTTGGCGGTTTGGCTAGTAGCGGTGGTATCGTTGTTATCTTCGGAATCCCGGGGATTCTTACTTGTTGAATTATAATCTTCCAAATTGTTTTAGTTCTCTGGTGTTCAAATGTTACAATTAGTCGGGTCCGGATTTGGAAACAAAACCAAGAATTCGCGTTTGAGTGCAAATGAAAGGATAGGCGCCAAGGGGGTGGCGCCCAGGTGATGGCTTGTAATCTTCAGGTATTCTGGATGAGACTAAATTTTCAGCTTTTGGGATCTAGGGATTATGTTGGGTTCTGGTTTTAGTTCGTTTAAGTTGTTTAGGCGTTTAGTTGCTTATTTTTGGTCGAGGTAGTAGGTCGGGGTGAAAGCGTAGGGTAGGCGCCACAGGGGTGGTGCCTAGGTGGTTGTTCGTTGGTTCGTAAGGGTTTTGGGTGCTAAGTCCGAATCGATTAAGTATTAAGTATTTTAAGTTAAAAGTGTTCTAATATGAGGATTGTGATTGGTTTGAATGTTAATTAATTTGGCTAAGACGTTGGTCGGGGTTTTTATGAAAACAGGTAGGTTGGGCGCCCAGGGTGTGGTGCCCAGGTGAAAAGGGGAGATAGGCGCCCAGGGGGTGGCGCCCAAGTGGACTATTTTGTGGTTGGAGTCAGTTTCGTATTTTTTGGTTGATTTGAGGTTGAACCTTTATGGTTTGATGTATTTTAAAATAAAAGTGTTTTGCTGTGTTGTTAGGATTAAATTAGGTTCTAGTTAATTAGGTCTTTTTGTGATTCGGGAGGCTAGGCGCCCAGAGGGTGGTGCCTAGGTGGATAGTCTTTTAAGTTTTGAGTTGGTTCAATGATCTTTAAGTTAAGTTGAAGTCGGACTTCTGACTTCAATTGTTTTAAATTCAATGGAGTTCTGAAGTGTTGATTATGATTGAATTCGAGTTTAGCTTCAAGCGGGATTTCCTAGTGATTGGGTAGGATGGGCGTCCAGAGGGTGGCGCCCAAGTGTCTCGAGAGGATGGGCGCCCCGGGGGTGGCGCCCAGGTGGACTGTTTTTATTATTCGAATTGGTTTTACGTTTTTGAGTGAATTCAAGATCAAATTGATTGAGGTTTCAAGTCTTTTAAATTGACAGTGTTTTAATGTAATGATTCGAGTCTAATTAGTTAAGTTTTAATTTCAATTGATGGTCTCCAAGGAAATGGGGTAGGATAGGCGCCACAGGGGTGGTGCCTAAGCGGATTGATAGGCTGGGCGCCCAGGGTGTGGCGCTCAGGTGTCTGGTTTTGGTTTCGTGTTGGTCTTGTGCTTTCAAGTTGATCCGAGTTCGAATTGATTAGGGTTTCAGGTTTCTTAAGTTTAAAAATGTTTTATTATGTAAATTAGGATTAAATTTGGTTTGTGATTAATTAGAAGTTGTAATTAAGGGTTCCTTAGTGATGGGATAGGATGGGCGCCCAGAGGGTGGTGCCCAGGTGTCTCGGAAGGATGGGCGCCCAGGGGGTGGCGCCCAAGTGGACTGTTTTGTGTTTCGTTGGTTTTGTATTTTTGAATTAATTAAAGGTTGAGTCGATTAGGGTTTTAGCTATTTCAGGTTTAAAATGTTTTACTGTGTTGATTCGAATTAGTTTAAGGTTTTAATTAATCGGTTTAAACTTTAACCGGGGTGTCTTAGAGAATGAAGAGGTTGGGCGCCCAAGTGGCTGTGGAAGGATGGGCGCCCAAGGGGTGGCGCCCAGGTGACTGTGTCTTGGGTTTTAAGTGTTTGATGTTCTTAGTTGCCTTTAATCCGAATTAATTAGGCCTCTAAAGGAATTAAAGGTGTTCTTAATGATTTGATGGGTTTTAAATTAATTAATTATGATGTTCTAATTAATCTTAGGGTTTATCCTACTTAGGCGCTAAATTCGATAACCTAGACTATCTAACTATTATTTTTGGGTTTTCTGGATATCTTTTTAATTTGTTTTTGGTTTCCCCTCTAATTTACTAAAGAGTAAGGAAAGAGAAGAAATGATTTTATGTTTTATGATGTTTTTGGGTTTTTTGTATGATTCTACGATTCAAATGATATGATGTGAAGTGTGACAAAGATGGTAATTCGGAGTTCAGAACACATCAAACGGCCAAACATATCATTATCAAACAGCTTCTAAGTAAACTAAATGCGGAAGATCGGAAGTTGTGCACGAAGGTGGAAAAAATCCACTTGGGCGCCCCACATGTGGCGCCTACCCTGCTCAGTCAGGGTTTTCAATGGATCACAATGAATGCACAAAAAATCTTAATATTTTCGACACAGTTTCCGATATTCAGCGACTGATACGAATTCCTAATGCGAACTACTAATGATGCAGCTAGCAAATCTACGAGAAAACGATGCAACGGGCGAAGGTTTAGAACCCGAACCCAGTCTCAAAAGGGTAGGCGTCCAGGGGGTGGCGCCTAGCCTGTCCGGGAGAGGGCAGGCGCCCAGGGGGTGGCGCCTAGCCTTTCTGCTAAGGGCTTTTCGCGATCTCTTTGATATAAATGATAATAATGATACTGTTAATGCGAGATCTAACCTAGTTATGCAATTAGAATTATGAAATCAATGCAGATCTACTATATTAGAATGAACCTAAACATGTTTCTAGTATGATGAGATGCTAATATCAGTTTTAACACAAGCTGATGTAGATCTATGATGCTCAAATGATCCTAAACATATTTCTAAGCATTTATACCAATGGAATGTAGTAAAAGAGAAGGGAGATCTAGGGATACCGGTAGATGATGCGTTTCTCAAGTTCCTAGAATGAAGCTTTCGCGAAATCCCATAGCCCTAGTTGAAGATATGAAAGCCTTCTTCTCTACCTCTTCTTCTTCTTCTATAGATCTGAAACTCTTTCTCTAATGGTGGCTACCTCTTCTTCTCCTTCCTTATTCTCTATTTTCACTCTTTTCTTTTAGGGTAGCTCCCCTTGCTAATGGGGGTTAAGAGGGATTATATAGAGGCTTTGGGACGAGTTTAGGAGGGCTAGGGCTTCATTAATTCGTGCTTCTAGAAGGTTTCACGCATCCCAAGGCGGCTTAAGTTATTTTAGGGTGAATTAGGGTTTGAGAGAGGGTGGGCGCCCATGGGGTGGCGCCCACATGGTCTGTGCAGTCTGGGCGCCCAAAGGGTGGCACCTATATGGAATTCAATAGGGTGGGCGCCACATGGGTGGCGCCTAAGTGGAGTTGGTTCATCTTCGGTGCATGGTCCCTATGTTTGCGTGGTCCTGGGCTACTTTCTAGCCATTCTAGTGGAGTTTGGAAGGCGGGCACCCACCATGAGGTGCCTAGGTGACTGGAACAGTGTGGGCGCCACAGGGCTGGCGCCTATGTGGAACTCAGTAGGGTGGGCGCCACATGGGTGGCGCCTAAGTGGAGTTGATTCATTTTTGGAGTTCGGTCCCTACGTTGAATGGCCCAGGTCCGTTTTCAGCCCAACTAGTGGAATTTGGAGGGTGGGCGCCCACCATGAGGTGCCTAGGTGGCCCTGGGCAGTGTGGGCGCCCACCATGAGGTGCCTAGGTGGCCCTGGGCAGTGTGGGCGCCCAGCATGGGGCGCCTATGTGGAATTCAGTAGCGTAGGCGCCACATGGGTGGTGCCTAGGTGATTTTGACATCCTCCTAGGACAAACTTCAGAAGCCCATAACTTTTGACCCGCTTATCGGATTTGGACGTTCTATATATCGTTGGAAAGCTCTCGGAGTGTAGAATCCAATGGTTTAAATGTCCTGATGATTAGGTGCTGGAAAAAGGGGGGAACCTATGGACCGATGGAACCGGCTCCGTAACTTAGGCTAATCGGGTGACGTTAGGGCAAATTAGGGTTTGATAAGTGTGGGCGCCCAGCCTAGGGCGCCTATGTGATTCTGGGAGCTGTGGGCGCCTATGTGGTTTTCAGTGGGTAAAGTGGCGCCTAAACGGATTTCGCCATTTCTTAACTTCGGAAGTTCATAACTTTCGACCCGTTGGTCGGATTTGGATGTTCTATCTATTGTCGGAAAGCTCTCGGAGCGTAGAATCTTGTGGTCTGTAAATCCTAATGGTCAGAGGTCAGGAAAATAAGGGATACTTGGGTCAATGATCCCAACCTCCTAATTCATGTTAATCATATCGTACTTAGGCAAACTATGTGTAGTTTCTCCAAGAATAACCTGAGTGTCTTCTATATAGTCTGGCAAGGGTTTGGAATAGTATTGTAGTCCATGCCTGGTATGAGTAGTGGGTTGAACTCGAGATCTCAACGCGATTCGGCCTTTTCTCTCACAATTTCTATGAATTGTCGAACTAAGTCTAAAATTATCAACAAGCATCTTCATCGTCATTAATTAATTTTAATAATGTCATTAACCATTGATCATGGGTGAAATGGGGGCATCATTATATATGATAGGTGTTTAAGGCTATCATAGGGGGCCAAAATGAGGTGTCTACACCTAGTTCATCAACCGAGCTGAACGAGAGCAAGTTCTTTGACCGAAAGAAATACAAGGTCTTTTTCTAGGCGGTAGAATACTTGGTTCTGCAACCATACTTATTCCCGAACACCGAGGTAGACACCTAGTTCACTAACTTGGCGTGCCTTAACCGTTTAAGGCTTTTTCTTCATTTCCCTAACGCTCCGCAGAATTAGGTAGATAGTTGCCGAGTTCTGTAACTTGGCGTTTCGCGTGGTTGGTTCCATAACCGAACTAAGATAGTTGCCAAGTTCTGTAACATGGGGTATATCGAGAGCGACAAGGCATATCCTTCCACAAGAATATACTTTTATTGAATCTGTAGACTGATTACAATTTAGAAATAATATTTCTTGAGATGCGTCGCATTCCATTGCCGTGGTAACTCTTTACCATCCATATCCACAAGCCTGTATGGTGATCCCCCGGCAACCGATATCACCTTGAATGGCCCGTGCCAGTTCGGAGACAGCTTGCCCTCATTAGGATTCTTATATGTAGGAAGTGTCTTCTTCAAGACCAGTTTTCTAACCAAAAACTTCCTTTCTTTGACTCTTTGGTTATATCCTCTGGCCAACTGTTGCTGGTAAGAAGCTAGGCGGATAGCCGCTGCATCTCTTCGCTCCTCAACCAAGTCAAGTTCTCGGGCCAGATTCACATCGTTTTGGCCTTGTTGAAAGAGTTCCAACCTCAGGGTTGGAAGACCGATCTCCAGAGGGATCACGACCTCCATTCTATAGGCCAACGAGAAAGGTGTTGCCGAAGTGGACCGCCTTGGAGTAGCTCTATACGCCCAGAGGAAACTTGAGAGCCCTTCCACCCATCTCCCCTTAGCTCGGTCAAGTCTTTTCTTAAGCCCATCAAGTACCACTCTGCTGGAAATTTCGACATGGCTGTTGCTTTGTGGATAGGCTGGAGTGGAATCGTAGTTTCTGATGCCGGGCTTGTGGCAGAAGTTTCTGAAGATGTTGGAGTTGAACTGGTTCCCGTTGTCCAAGACCAAAGCTCGTGGGACTCCAAATCTTGTGACGATATTCTTCCACACGAAGTTTTTTGTTTCCTGCTCAGTGATGGAAGATAATGCCTCGGCTTCTATAACTTGGTGAAATAATAGTAGTCACCTCTTATTCCCTGGAGTTCGGTGAAGCGGCCCTACGATGTCCAAGCCCCACTGAGCAAAAGGCCATGGGCTAGAGAGTGGGCTTAGGTCCTGTGCCGGCTGGTGAAGAGAATGCAAGAACTTCTGGCACTTTTCGCACTTCCTGACATAGAGTTGGGCGTCTTTCTGCATGTAAGGCCACCGGTAGCCTCGGTTGATGGCCCGCTATGCTTGAGACCGACCTCCGATGTGGCTTCCGCAGATTCCTTCATGAATTTCATAGAGGAAGTCTTCCACTTTGCTTGGGTGAACGCACTGGAGGTAGGGGCCGGTGTAGGACTTCCTGTAGAGCTTGTCATCCGGGGATAGCCAAAACCGAGTTGCTTTAAGCCTGATTTTGTGAGCCTCATTTTTATCTTTAGGAAGTTGATCGTTCCTGAGGTATGCAATGATTGGGTCCATCCAGTTCGGACCGAGATCAGTGCACAAAACTTGCCGAGGTGGTTGCAGCTCTATACTTGGTTTTTCCAGTGTCTCTACCTCGATGGTTCTCTTCTTCCCAGCCTCGACAGCAGAAGCTCGGTTAGCGAGGGCATCGGCACGAGAATTAGAGTCCCTGCCGATCTATTTGACTTCAACTTTCTTGAATTGAGAAAGGAGCTTCTTTGCGTGAGCTAGGTAGGCTGTCATCCTTTCGTCCCGAGCTTTGTAGTCTCCGTTCAACTGGCTCGTCACCAATTGTGAGTCACTGAAGACCACCAGCTGCTGTGCTCCCAGAATTTTAGAGCTGTCGAGCCCCGCGATCAATGCTTCATATTCGGCTTCATTATTGGACACCTTGAAGTCGAGTGTTAAGACTGTTGGAAAATAGGTGGGCCATACAGACAGGTTTCAAAAACTTTTGACCCACTTGATGTAGGGATCAACTATCTAGAAGGCAACAAAAACCCAATCCAGGATGCAATCCCTCAAACTCATAAATCATGCACAGCAATATAACCTATCTAGAAGATAGAAAGCAACACCTAAACATGCACCCACTAAATCTACAACATACAAGGATGTAGATTATACCTTCGGAGCTTTGTAGTGCTCTAATGGAGAAGTTGATCTCTTTCTTTGATGATGAACACCTTCACTAATCAAATCAGAATCTCCAACAACTTTTGATCTTCCACCCAATGACCCGTATCAGATTCTCTTTTCTCAAGAAGATGGTGGAATCTCCAAGAGAAAAAATCCTAGAGGAAACTAGAAGAGAAACTAGAAGAGGGAAGTGATGTGCAACAACTTGCACAAGAGAGGAAGATGATGATGGGCGTGAATCCCTAGGTGGAATCAATGCATGGGACGTCTAAGCCTCCCCTCTCTCCTTTTATAACACTTAAGCAACCTTCTCTTACTGATTGAAATAGAAGTCTTACTTCCATAACAATTAGTTGCTTACCAAATCACAATTAGAAGTCTTACTTCAAATATGATTAGTAACTTCCTCTTTTACTAATTAAATTAGAAGTCTCACTTCCATTAATAATTAGTAACTTACTATTACCACTATTAGAAGTCTCACTTCAAATAGAAATAGTAACTTTCTATTTCTTTTTAGAGTTCTATTATAATTAGTATATTTCTAATATCTTGGGCTAGCGTGGGGACCACTAGGGATTCCTTAGAAAGCCGGCTCCAACTGGGACACGTGACCCCACATCTCATGTACAATCTGGGCCCACAGTTAATTGCAAACAACTCCCCTATATAAATGTAATTGCACTCCAGTCTTAGGAATAAATTACAATGAAGACCATAAACTTCCACATTACCACAAGTAGGCCCCTCCATCTATATCCATGGATCAATTGGACCTCTCCACCAAAATAGTTCCATATCTTATTATCCTTGAGCCCCAATTAATTATAATGATCATTTGGTACCGATCCAATTAACTCTTAATCGGAATGGGTGCGCACTTACCAATGATAAATCCATTAATTGGCACAAGGAAATATTAAGATAGATTTCATCTTGACCATTGAATGTTCCCACAACTCTACTACCACGTACCCAAATCACCGAGGTGTTGATCTACAATTGGCCTCACTCATTGGTGACTCAAAGCAAATGAATAGATAGAAACTTGAGTTCATTAATGTCTCATGATTATGAGCCTATTCCTAGGGAATTATGAGAGCAGACCTTAAAATAAAGACAATGTATATAAGGTGCTTCTCATGGTCCTTCAATACATCCAATGTACCAGCACCATGATCCAGAATCTTACATTCTGATGATCGAGACAAATCACACTATATCATAGTGATCAAAGTGATCCAACCTTGTCAGATGAGATGCCCAATCTCATCACTGGTTGTGAAGATATTTAAATATAAGATTTGCAATACATGTCTCCTGTATGTGGATCTTATCCATACACATGTATTACATCTAGTATACTTGTGGACTCCAGTTCATCTCATGAACCATTATGTCATTTGTATTGGTTATGTGCAAACAAGTAATAAAACACCATTCATTTCATGAAAGGAAATCAATAATCTATATTGATAAATAAAGAAATCAATCAATTTATTCATCATATACTGGTATTGAGACCATAAAACTAACAAAGACTTGTTCAATGACAAGGCCCTTTGGAGATTGGAGGACTATGCCAACGCCAACCCTTTTGGAGGTTGAGGATTCGTCGACGTAGACCTTCCAT
Organism: Cinnamomum chago; assembly: GCA_038049695.1. NCBI lineage: Eukaryota > Viridiplantae > Streptophyta > Magnoliopsida > Laurales > Lauraceae > Cinnamomum > Cinnamomum chago. The sequence goes on along the minus strand of CP142453.1, from coordinate 53,430,429 downwards.
GCTGAATTGAGGAACTGCTTCCAAGATTTTTTTTTGTTCTGTCTCGGTAATCTCTTCCTCATTGCCCCCTAGTTCGGTGTCGAGCTGTCTCGGTGCCGAACTAGGAGAAACAAACTCAACGATGAAGTCTGCAAAAACTTGGGTCTTGATCGCCGTTATGGATTGAAACTGGATTTCTTACTGCCCCAACTCGAATGCCCATTTTGAGATTCTCCGAAAGAAGTCTGCCTTTCTGAAAAGGGACTTAAGTGGATGTTCTGTAACAACCACTATTGTGTATGTCTGGAAGTAGTGGGAGAGTTTGCGAGAAGCACTGAAGAGCGCTAATGCAAGTTTCTCCAGTGGCAGGTACTTGGTCTCGGCGTTAAGGAGGATCTTGCTCGTGTAATATATGGGCTTTTGTTGCATGTCCTCTTCTCTGAGGAGTACCGATCTCACTACATGATCCGAGACGGCCAAGTATAGGTAGAGCACCTCCCCTTGTTTTGGTGTGACAACAAGGGTGGTGAAGCTAGATAAGTCTTGAGTTCCTGCAGAGCTTAGTCGCACTCCAGAGTCCATTGGAATTTCAAACTTTTCTTCAAGAGTTAGAAAAAGGGTCGGCGCTTATTAGAAGCTCGGGTGATGAAATGATTGAGTGCAACACCCATTCCAGTGAGCTTCTGGACTTGTTTCACCGTTGTTGGACTTTGAACCGTCTGGATTGCCGAGATCTGGTCTGGATTGGCTTCAATTCCCCTTATTGTGACCAGGCCTCCCAAGAATTTATAGGAGCCGACACCGAACGCACACTTGGATGCATTCAGTTTGAGCTAGAACTTCTTGAGGGTGTCAAATGTTTGACTGAGGTCTGCCAAGTGGTCCTGTGACCTTTTATACTTTACAACCATATCGTCAATGTACACCTCCATTGTTTTGCTGAGCTGGGCCTGGAACATCTTGGTTACCAGCCTCTGGTAAGTTGCCCCCGTGTTTTTTAATCCAAAGGGCATCACATTGTAGCAGTAGATGCCTCTAGGTGTTATAAACGCAGTCTTTTCTTCGTCAGGCCCATGCATTGAGATCTGATGGTAACCTCGATAAGTGTCGAGGAAACTCATCTTGTCATGTCCTGTTGTGGCATCAATCATTTGGTCGATCCTTGGGAGCAGAAAGGTATCCGTTGGGCAGGCCTTATTGAGGTCAGTGAAGTCAACACAGACCTGACAGACCCGGTTTCTTCCGTTCCTCCCCCATCCGTCCCCGGGGTCACCGAAAAGGCCTAATGGAGGGAAGGAGGGGAGAAAGACGGGCATCAACATTTTTGTACGGGTATGCCAGATTTTCTATTCTACTTGAAATTTGGAAATGGTGATCTGGAGATCTACCTTCGCAAGTAGAAAGGAAATCAATCTTTTTTCTAACTTCCCATTGCACATATATTTAAGAAAAGAGACAAGGTCTTTTGAATGCCGTGAGGGGCGATTTTGACGTGATAGGCGACTTTTTTTGCCGTGAAAGGCGATTTACAAATCTCAATTAAATAAAAGACAATAATTGTGATTTTTTTGTCTCTTAAAGAAAATACAAAATACAACAGAAAAGTAAGAAAAAAAATCTGACTTCTCAGGAGATTGCGGGGACTCATTCAGATCGGCGGTCGCAAGTCATTTATAGACTTTGCCATCGTCCTTCAGATGAGAACATGCGATGCTTTGATTCATTTGGCTTGGTTTGGACTTCAGTTTTTTTAGAGGATAAGGACCAAAGGAAGGTCTTATATCTGATAAAAAAAATGAAAAGACGGGCTAAAAAGCCACGTCTAGGCCATGTTGAATAAGAGAAGAGAGGGCTTTACCTTGGGGGGAGTGCCCCCCAAGGGGCTTCAATGACCTTGTGGTGTTTGTTGCAGCAGAATTTCTTCAAAGTAGGAGAGCTTGTTTATGCAGAGAATTCTTCGGGGTTTTTCTTGGATTTTTTTGATTCGTTCTTCTTGGAATGCTCTCCTATTTATAGGCCTTTGGTAGCCATTTAGGAGGGCTTATGAGCATTGATGGCTTTAAAGTTTCATAATGGGAGGAGTTACAAGTTTTTATTTCTTGATTTTGTAACTCCTTTTTCCTTGAATCTGATTGGCCGATGGAAAATGATGGGCATTTAATCGGCTTTAATCTCCATAATGAGAGGAGTTTCATGGCTTTAATGCCATGATGGCTTTGGCTTGTAACTCCGATTCTCTTGAATCTGATTGGGCCGTACAAAATAATGAGTTAATGACCGCATTTAGTTGGGTCAATTAACAGCATTAAGTGGTCGCCAAGGATTTGAAGAGTCGCGGGCCGTGCCACGCTTTTGGAATTCTTCTCGCGATGATCGACGATGGATCTTCATGTTGATCGATGTCGGATGATCATGCAACTTCAGACATAGATTGCTAACAGCGGGCCGGTACCATCTATCTTTTCAATTTCTCGATCGGTTGGACAGAAAGTGTACTTTCTTGGTCAGCCGGTTGGCGATCTTAGAGCGATCAATGACAATTTCATGCTCTTGACGGCTGATCCGAATTGTAGGTAGAGATAAATCGTTTCTGAGCATCAAAAATTAGATTTTCAGAAAATCACAGGGACTGGAATTCCCGAAACGCGAAAAGGATTAGAAAATGGGCCTTCCGGCCGAAATCCGGCGACCCGGACTTCCAGGGTCGCCGCGACCATGCACCCATGGTCGCCGGCGACCATGGGGTTTGGTCTTCTTTGGTCGCCTTTTCTTCGGCCGTTTTTCGGGTGTTTTCAGTCTTTTTTCTCCTGTATTTTTCTTGACATTTTTCCTCATTTACTGGCTTGATTCTCCTGAAGAAAACCTGACGAGAAGCCGTGCAAATCGGAGCACAAAGTTTCCTATTTTGGGAAAAGCCGAAGACTTTGTGGCCGATTTTCCGTCAAGAGTCGAAAATAGGTCAAACGATGTCAGAAAGACTTGAAATTTGAGCTGAAGCCTCCTGAGCAGTAGATAGGACCAACCATGGGCTTTTGTTTGAGTTTTGAAGCCGTTTGGGGTCCTGTCGCCAGTAGGCTTGATTTTGCCGCGAGGAAGATGCCGCGCTTTGATGTGCAGTCAACCGATGTCCAATTGACTTGAAATTTGACAGGGAGCCTACTGGAGTTGATGGAGGGTCAAACGTTGATGAAGATGTCGGCTTGATTTTACTGCTCAAGGGTTGATGGAGGGTCAAACATTATCGGTTTGACTTGAAATTTGACATGGAGCCCTTTGGAGGTATTTTGAGACCATCTGTAGGCTCTGATTGAAGTTTTCATGTCTTCGACGCCGTCGTCGCCAAGAGGGCCTGTTCAGCTGCCGAAGGAGATAAGTAGGGTCAAATGAAGTTGGAAAGGCCCGAAACTTCATGTGAACCTCTCTTTTGGCTATCTTGGAGGATCTTGCAGTTTTTGTTTGATTCTGACAAGATCTGATGCTTGAAGTAGCATTGCCCGTTTGTAGTAGGATGTGGCTTCATGTGGCTTCCTGATGTTGAAGAGGCAAAGTGACATTTTTTGTGTCAACAAATGTCCCCTCGAGGTACAACGACGAGTAGCTTTTGGAGTCGGTATGCCTCGAAGAGAATCTTGAAGAAGAGCTTCTGACTTGACCAAGAGTCTTTGAGCTTTTTTTTTTTTTTTTCTAATAGCCTTTTGAGTTTCCAAGGGGATTTTATGGTAGTGGGAGAGATCACGTACCCTCTCAAGGCAAAATTTTGAAAATGACATGAGGGAGTTGGATTTGGGTTTTGGATTTTGGATTTTCCTTTTGACCTTGTGAACCTAAGGGCTTTATGTGGCGCATCAGGCGATCAAGAAGGATTTTTTGGTTTTTTACCTTGTGACCTAACAAGCTATATGTAGTAGGTTAGGGGGTCGGGGTTTGATTTTTTTTTGTTTTGGATTTTGACCTTGTGACCCAACAAGTTGTATGTGGCAAATTGGGGAGTAAGATTTGGTTTTGACCTTGTGACCTAACAAGCTATATGTGGCAAGTTAGGGTGTCAGGTTTGGATTTTGTGGAAAGTCAATTCCAAGAATTTGGCTCAATTTAGTATATGAGGTGGGATGGTTTGAAATTTTGGAAGCTCATGAGGCTTGGATTTTGTGTGTGGTCCAATCAACTCAAAAGAGGCATGGAACCATTTTGTATGCTCTTGGTGAGAGGAATTTTTTGAAAGGAAGCCCTTTTTAGTGCCTAGGTGGTCAAACCTGACTCATGTGGGCTAGCCCATGGGACCTTAAGCTTTAAAGATGGCTTAGATCTCACATGGTGGCATTTTGTAAAGAATATCTTAAAATATCCCTTTGGATAGAGAATATCTAAAAATATCCTTACTTGGAGAGAATCTCTCAAGTTTCCTTTCTTTTGGGAGAGATTTTCTCAAAGTATCTCTCTTTGGGAGAGAATATTTCTCATTCCCTTTATTTTTTGAGAAAATCTCTCAAAGAATCTTCTCTTTTGGAGAGAACATCTCAAATCTCCTTTCTTTTGCGAAGGTTGCTAATTTTTAGCACTTACCTCCTTTCTTTTCTCCTTGTTTCCTCTTTTGATTTGCTCTTCTATAAAAGCAAGGGGAGGTTGGATCTCTTGCCCTTATTGCTTTCTTTTTGCAAAAGTCTCCAAGAGTGCTCCAAGATCAAGAACTTCTCTTCTTCTCCAAGAATCTTCAAGTTCTGAGGTTTCGGCTGATGAAGCAGTGACGGATCCGAGGTTTCGGCTGATGAAGCAGTGACGAATCCGATTGCGGCATCTGAAGAAGAACCGAGGGACTCTGGAGTGATTCCAGAATCTTCACCTGGTATGACTTCTTTGTATTTTCTTTTTTTTGTTTGTGCTGTCATTTGCTAACATGTTGCTTGTTTTCTTGTCAGCTGACTCGTTACAGGATTTTGTCAATTTCGATCCATCCATGGATGCAGCCTTTGACGACACTTCAGATGAACTCATGGAGGCAGAAAGTATTACGCCGATCGTCGAAGAAGGTATTTGTAGCAATAACCCTGATGATAATGATTTTTTCAACAGGATCATAGTCATACCTCTTTTGTTTTGTTTTGCTGGCAGATTGTGAGATAGCAGAAGAAGTTCCTCTGTCTTTCTTAGTGCCAGAGCAGGGGATGCATGCAGTTGAACTAGAAGTAGGAACTTCTTCTTCCAGTTTTAATGCAGTAGAGATGAAATCTTCTGAGCAGATTCCTTCGTCAGTGTCTCTGATTAGAAAGAGCTTAATGATCACTCCTCCAGCAGGACATGACATGGGCAGTTGACCAATGGAAAGGGGCGAGCCTTCATCTGGGCCATCTCTTGAGCATGCGAAGAAAGTGTTGAAGAGAGTTTTGAGCTCATGGGTCAAAACTCTTTCTTCTAGCCATTTAGAACCCGGCTTTGGCATGATCAAGTTTGTACAGGACATCCTTGCTGATAGCAAAGAAGTCGGTCTGGACATTGCAGGTGCGAAGGCTTTCGTTGATGAAGTCATAGCTCTAGGGAACAAGTGGAATGAAACCAAGAGCTTCCCAAGTGGTGACTTCTTCAATGAGATGTTTTTTAAGCCTTCTGGCGAGGTCAAGCCTGAGCAGAACGAGATCTTGCGGACTCGGAAGTAATTCATTTGGGAGAAGAACCTTACCGAGTTGGCTATCATTGAGCTGACAGAAGATCTACGCCGTGTTGATAGAGAGGTCGTTGAGACCAGGCGGCGTCTTGAGCTATTGGAGGAACAAGCCGTTGCAAAATGGGCCGCCATTGTGGAAGCTCGTACCAGAAAAGGGACTCTGATTCGCCAAGTCAAGGATGCCGAGAGCAATCTCCGGAGGAAGACTCAAGAGTACGAGCAATGACAGATTCTTTGGGAAGAGCTTCCCCGTGTTGTAGACGGATTGCGGCGTTCTGCCACATTTTATGGGAAGATTTTGAAGAGGCGTGGCCTGGAAGCTTTAGAGGCTAAGGCCAAGAGTCTGCTTGAGGAGTTGAGTCATTGGTTAAAGACCATGTGAGACTGAGCTTCAAACCTTTTTCTTTTTCTTTTTTTTGGTACCCGTGTTTTGGTACTCTTTCTCTTATAGTGCTTGTGGACATTTTTTTAGCACTTATCTTTTTTGTATTCCCTCCTTTCACTCAAATTCTTTTGTGATAAATTCAAGCAATAGTTAAATGGGAATGTTTGTTTGGAAATTTCATTAAAAGTTTGTCATTTTGTGAAAAACCTTTTATCAAATGGTTGTTTTGGCGTGAAAGCCAAATTTTGAGATGGCATGGAAGCCAAATTTTGAGATGGCATGGAAGCCGAATTTGGGTCGGCATGGAAGCCGGAATTTTGTGGCGTAAAAGCCAAAATTTGGGATGGCATGGAAGCCGGTTTTGTTTGTGGCATGGGAGCCAAAAGTTTTTTGTTTCTGGCATTGATAGCTAGGATTTGTTTTTGGCATGGAAGCTAAAATTTTGTTTGTGGCATTGATAGTCAGGTTTGTGGCATTGATAGCCGATTTTGTGGCATTAATAGCCGATTTTTGTGGCGTTTATAGCCAATTTTTTTGAAAACCGAGTTTTGTTTTGTTAGCATGAAAGCCAAATTTTGAATTTGGCATGAGAGCCCGGTTTTGTGGCATTTATAGCCGATTTTGTGGCGTTGATGGTAAATTTTTGGCATGAGAGTCGGGTTTTTGGCATTTATAGCCGATTTTGTGATGGCATGAGAGCTGGGTTTTGGTTTTCAAAAAATGCAAGTATTGACTAAAAGTCGCCTCCCTGCTGAATGGTCTTGCAAGTATCGATGGAATGTCGCTTCCTTGCTCATTCGGTTTTCGAGTATCAATGGAATGTCGCCTCCTCGCGAATTTGGGTGCAAGTATCGACTAAGCTTCATTTCCTTGCTTTTTTTTTTCAAAATTTTGGTTTTGTGGGTATCTATTGAATGTCGCTTCCCCACGATTTTTTAAATTTGAGGTCTTTTAATTTTTAACTCGGTTTTTGTTTGAATTTTGGGTTTGTGGATATCAACTAGAATGTTATATCTCCACGACTTTTGACATTTTGCAAGTATCGACAAAGTGTCGGTTCCTTGCAATTTTGAAATTTTGGAAGTATCGAATGGGGTTCACATGCTTTTGATTTTTGGGTGTTGCGAGTATCGACTGAGCGTCGCTTCCCCGCAGTTTCTAAAAAACCTTTTTTTTTGTTTAAAGACACGAGGGTCATAAGTTTTGACTTAAAACTGTTTTTTGGTTATAACAGTCAAGGTGGACTAGGGTGGAAATTCCTGAGTCTTGATTTTGTTTCAAACCATGAATTTTGGGTTCAAGGATCGAAAATTTGGTCAAGTCCGGGAAGAGGCTCTTAAACTTGGATTTTTGGATTTTTTTTAACAACGAAACTATGAAAGTAAGCATTGTTTTGAAATTTTAGAAATCTCAACATTATGATGAAAAATCTAAAAGAGGCGGATTTGACGAGCGACTACATGAGAATAGGCTTTTGGCCATGCAAGCATTGCTCTGTCCCAGTGGAGTAAGTCCTCAAGGGTAGTATCGCTTCAAGAACTTGCCGTTGATGGGCAGCATACATTTGTCGCCCTCCAGGTTTAGAAGTGCGTACGCGCCATTGGAGAAGACTTTGTTAATGATGAAGGGTCCCTCTCATTTTGGTTCGAAATTGCCTTTGGATTTGTGGGCGAAAACCATTAGCCTTTTTACTGCGAGAACCAAGTCTCCCTTTTTGTAGGCGCGTTGTCGGACCCTTTTGTCGAAAAATCCTGCAATGCGTGCTTGGTACAGCTCAATGCTTTGTAAAGCTTCGAGCCGTCTTTCATCGAGATTGTCCAGCTCTTGGAGTCTCAATTTGACATTGCTTTCTTGCGTCATATCATTTTGCAGAGATACCCTTAAGGAAGGGATTTGTACTTCCAAAGGGACAATGGCTTCGCACCCATAGACCAAAGAGAATGGTGTGCTATGGGTTGGCCCTCGAATGGTGGTTCGATAAGCCCAGAAAGCTTCAAGTAATTTGTCACCTCAGTCTCTTTTGTGACTAGAGACCATTTTCTTGAGGATTTTCCATAGTGTCTTGTTGAAGGCTTCTACTAGTCCGTTCGCTGCCGGATTATATGCAGTCGAAGGACAACTTTGGATTTTGTACTTATCACAGAACCTGTAGAATCTGTGATCTCGGAATTGTGGTCCGTTATCATGGACAAATCTTTTAGGTATGCCGAAGCGGCAAATAATGTTGATGCGCAAGAATTGAAGGACTGATGAGGCCTTCATTTCGCTGAGCACAATTGCTTCTGACCACTTGGAGAAATAATCCTTAGCGGCGAAAATGAAGCGATGACCTTTGCTTGACGGGGGAGAGATGGGACCTATGATATCCATACCCCAAGCTTCGAAAGGCCATGAGATCGCTGTAGGATGTAGCCATTCCGGAGGGATGTGGACATAATCTCCATGAACTTGGCATTATTGGCAGCGTTTAGCAAATTGCATAGTGTCTGCTACCATGGTAGGCCAATAATAACCTAACCTTTTTATTTGATCGTAGAGCTTGGGGCCAGCCTAATGAGCTCTACAAAGACCAGCATGAACTTCTTTGAGGCTTTCCTCGGCCTCTTGTTGTGACAAGCAGCGCAGAAGTACTCGATCGAAGGATTTTTTGTAAAGGATTTTTGAAGGTATATCCAAATGAAAGTTTGGGGCTCGTCTTTGAATGCTTACCTGTTCTTTTGGATATTCAGGGAGGATTCTGAACATGGTGTAATCAATGAACGGATCTCTCTAGTCGCCGATCGGAGGTTTGAGGATGGAGATCGGACTTCCGACCAATTGGTGGCATTCAGCAATTGCTTGGTGTGTGTTAAGAGGAGGGAGAATCCTTCTTTGACACACTGTGATTTGCATGTTTTCCCCTTCCTGGATCACCGTGGATGCGGCAAGTCCAGCCAGGGCATCTGCATGGATGTTTTCACCTCTGAAGATGTGGGTGATGTGACAGATGTCAAACCTTTGGCGAAGTGATTGTGCCTTGTTATAGTAAGGCAACATATCAGGCTTCCTAGCTTCAAATTTCTGATTCATCTGGTTGACGACCAGTTGAGAGTCTCTAAAGACTTCCAACATGGTGATGACAGATTCGAGGGCTATTTCCAATCGTACGATTAGAGGTTGGTATTCGGCTGCATTGTTTGAACATGGTTTCAGTAGCGAGAAAGCATGTGGAATTATGTGCTTGTCGGGGCTAACAAAGAGGATGCCAACTCCTGAGATCAGCTTTCTTTTTTCATTTGTCCTCGTTACACTGTCAAAGTACATGTCCCAGAAGGCATTTGGTGAGAAAGTCTTCACGTTGTAGACAGGTACGTCTCGGAGATCATCTCTGAGTGGGGAATCTTTAGGCAACGGATGCTCTGCGAGGAAATCTGCTAGGGCTTGACCTTTTATTGTCTTTTGTGGTACATACCTAATATCAAATTGTGATAGGAGGATGGACCATTTTGCCAGTCGAGCATTGAGAGAACTTGCTTTTGTGACAAGGACCTTTAAGAGGTTGATCCTCGAAATCAGGTAGATTGTGTTAGAAAGAAGGTAGTGACGTAGCTTTTGTACGGCGAACATCACTGCAAGGCATTCTTTCTCGACTAGAGAGTAGCAATGCTCCGCACCTACCAGAATACGGCTGAGGTAGTATAGAGCAACTTCTTTTCCTTCGTCATTCTCTTGTGCAAGCAGAGCGCCCAGAGAGTGGTTGAGAGCTCTTGTGTACAAGATGAATGGTTTTCCAGTGGTAGGGGCAGCCAGCACTGGAGGTTTGGTCAAGTATGACTTGATATCTTGAAATGCTGCTTCACATTCAGTATCCCAAACAAAGTCCACACCTTTCTTCATTAGGCGAGAGAATGGACCGCACTTTCCTGACAGATTGGTGATGAACCGCCGAATGTATGCCAACCTTCCTTGAAGTCCTTTCAGTTCTCTTAAGGTTCTTGGAGAAGGCATTTCTAGAATAGCCTTGACTTTGATGGGGTCAAGTTCTATTCCAGCTTTCCGGACTATGAATCTGAGAAACTTACCCGATGAGACGCCGAATAAGCATTCGGGGGATTCATTCGCAGTTTGTGTTTGCGAGGTCGGAGGAAGACTTTCTGAAGGTCTTTCAAATGGTCTTCTTTTCTTTTGCTTTTGACGGCGAGGTCATCAACGTAACATTCAACCATCTTGTACCCTCTGATATGTGGGACCAGCATTTTTCAAACCAAATGGCATGGGGTTCGAAATGATGTGTGTTTTTCATCTTCAGGATGCATCTTTATCTGATTGTAGCCAGAGAATCCATCCATGAATGTCATTCGCTCAAACCCACAAGCGTTGTCAATCATCACCTCTGATATGGGGAGCGGGAACTTAAGCGCTATTTAGGTCTCTATAATCAATGCAGACCCTTATCTGCCCATTTTTCTTTGTCACTGGGACAATATTGGCTAACCATTCAGGATGTTGTTCCTCATGGATGAAGCCGACACTTTTGAGTTTTTGAACTTCTTGTTCAATTTTGTCCATCACGTCTGGACGGAATCTTCTTTGGCCTTGTTTGACAGGCTTGATATCTTTTTGCAGATTGAGTTTGTGGACTGCTATCTTAGGGTCTAAGCGATGCATTTCAGTATAAGACCATGTAAAACAATCAACGAACTCACGAAGAAAAGAGATTACTCAGTTAACTCATCATCCTTTATTTTCTTGCTTATGAATACAGGACGTGGGTCATCTGGTGTTCCCAAGTCTATCTTTTGAACAGGATCTTCTGTTGAAAAGTTCAAAGGTGGTTCCTCCACAATATTTTCGGAGGCTTCTAACTCAACGAAACATTCTAGAGTTTCAAGGGCATTTTCAGACCAAGGCTTTGTTTCTGGCCATGGATTTTCAGGATCGGTGATCTTCTCAAGGCTTGCTATGAGATGGTCCTAATCGCCTGTTGAAACTAGGTCGAAGTAGGGTACTTCTTTTGGAGACGATGGCTCTTCTGTGTCAGACGATTCCTCTTCATCATCAGAGAAATCGTACCAATTGGTAGAGCTTCCTGGATCCTTGGCGGGTGACTCTTCAAAAAGATATCCAGGGAGATCAGTGTCTTCATGGACATGAGATGTTGAGGCTTGGTCGGCAAATCGACTCCTCAGCACTTGTGTCAATTGTCTCATGGGAGTGTCGAGATCATACCCCAACCCATGTGAAGATTTTTCTACATGACCGTAGGGTTTCCAATCTTCCAGTTGACTTTTGGTTAAGGCGGGGGCTCCGGTGGTGTGAGAATACCGCAACCTTGCCCCAGACCGACTAGGTTTTGAGTGTCATAACCCATTTTCTTCATAATAGCTTGTGCCATAGGACTATATAGAAATAGTTGAGGCATACCTTCATTTTGGAAAGGTTCAAGCATGGAATTTGATGAAGAAGCTTCTGATTTGTGGAAGAAGATTGGCTTCTCTTCTGCTAAAGTCGCCGGAACAACGAAGGAAGCAGACGTAGGATCTTCTATGTCAGCAGGTGTCTCCATTGGAGGTAGAGCAGGCTGTACTTGTCGAGTGTCAGCTTGTCTTGACAGTGTGTTGTCTTCTGGCTCTGATTCGGAATCCGTGTCTTGCATGATAGACCTGAAGGAGACAACAAGCTTGCCCCCAGACTTTTGTTTTGTCTTATTTGCTTTGGTCGTTATGACCAAAGGTTTTGAAGATTTGAGGGAGACAATGAACGGAGATAGATTGTTCCCCCCGGATTTACCGGAAGGTTTGTCTTCTTCCGATGATTGCTAAGGAGTTTTGCCTTTACCTTTCTGGAGATTTTGGGCAAAGGGCGTTGTTTCTTCTTCCTTTTCTTCTTTTTATCTTTGTACATTTGAGCATCTGCAAGGACGTCTTTGCCTTTGAAGGGCTTTTTGTCTGCAAACACTCAATGTATCGAGCCGTCATTGCCGATGAACTTGATGCATTGATGTAGAGTTGAAGGGACGACACCATTATCCTGTATCCAGGGGCGTCCAAGAAGGATGTTGTAGCATAAAGGGGTTCTTATTGCGTACACAGTGACTTCAGAGATAAGGTCACTGATTTACAACTTGAACCTGATTTTGTCGATAGGTCTTTGAGCGCTCCCATCGTACCCAAAGATGGATACAGACGTGTGACTCAGTTTGCTATGTGGGATGCCCCGCTCTTCGAGTGCCGAAGTAGAGATGAGATTGAGTGCAGAACCTGGGTCGATCTGGATTATGTGTATCGGCATCTCTTTGAAGTACCCTGTGAAGTACAGGGGTCAGTTGTACTTTGTCTCACCTAACAGGAGGTCATCCTTATCGAAGGCAACTGTTGTACTTGCTGCTTTCTGAACTGAGAGGTATTCGATGCATGATCCCTCAGTTTTCTTCTTTTCTCCCTTAGAGAAAGTATTTGATTTTTTGACCCTATAGTCCATTTCAATTTGTAGGACTTGTGGGGCATGTTTGCTGACATCCGCATTCAGCCTTTGCAGTTCTGAAATGAGACTATCACGAGCTTGTGGAGACATTCGTAATAAGTCAAGGATGTGCAGTCGTGTAGGTATGTGTTTGAAATGCTCAATCAAGTCGTACTTGAAATCCTCCTTCGGGCCTGCATGTTCATTATTGTTGTCTCTTGGGGCGTTTACAACATCTTTTCCCGAAGGATTTACATAAGAAGAAGAAGATTGGTTGTAATTTTTGTGGTAATCCCGCCCAGAACAGGTACCTCTACCAACTTCAAGAGCTTCTTGAGAAGGGTCTTCGTTTGGAAGATTGTCCTTGGGATCCAAGGGTTGATCCTTCTCATTTGCTGAAGATGTGTCTGCACAGAGTCACCATCCTCAGTGATTCCGTTACATGGAGTATTTTTTGGGAACGAGTCCTGAACAACATCCGGCAACTTTTTGTTGGAAACAAGGTGGGCCTTCCAGTCAGGTTTCAAAAACTTTTGACCCACTTGATGCAGGGATGAATTATCTAGAAGGCAATCAAAAACCCAATCCAAGATGCATTCCTTCAAACTCATAAATCAAGCACAGCAACATCTACTATCTAGAAGATAGAGAACGACACCTAAACTTGCAACCACGAAATCCACAACATACAAGGATGTAGATATACCTTTGGAGCTTTGTGGTGCTCTAATGGAGAATTTGAGTTCTTTGCTTTGATGATGAACACCTTCACTATCCAATTCAGAATCTCCAACACCTTTTGATATTCCACGCTATTACCCGTATTAGATCTCTTTTCTCAAGAAGATGGTGGAATCTCCAAGAGAAAACCTAACTAGTAACTCCAAGGAACTAAAGGTGAAAGAGAGGAGAACTTAGAGAGGAAGAGAACTTGTGCAACTCTTGCACAAAAGGGCTTACGTTGCTCTATGTATTATGCACGACCAAGAGGGGTTTATTCCTCTTTATATAGCCCTCCAATCCACCTCTTTTTCCTATTTGAAATAAAAGTTCAACTTCCATTACAAAATAGTAAACTTCTCCCTTGCTAGTTGCCATAGAAGTCTCACTTCCACAACAATTAGTAGCTTTCTCCTTTCTAATTAAAATAGAAATCCTACTTCCATTAATAATTAGTAGCTTACCATTACCACTATTAGAAGTCTCACTTCAAATAGAAATAGTAACCTTCCTTTTAGAGTTCAAGTAGAATTAGTATCTTTCTAATAACTTGGGCTAGCGTGGGGACCACTAGGGATTCCTTAGAAAGCTGGCTCCACCTGGTACACGCGACCCCACATCTCATGTGCAATCCATGAGATGTTTCCATCTCATGTGCAATCCACGGGATATTAAAGATAAATTCCATCTTGACCATTGAATGTTTCCACAGCTCTACTACCACGTACCCAAATCACCGAGGTGTTGACCTACAATTGGCCTCACTCATTAGTGACTCAAAGCAAATGAATAGACAGAAACTTGAGTTCATCAATGTCTCAGGATTGAGAGCCTATTGCTAGGGAATTATGAGAGCAATCCTTAAATCGAGATAATATTTCATAAGGTGCTTTTCATGGTCCTTCAATACATCCAATGTACCAGCACCATGATCCAGAATCTTACATTCCGATGATCGAGACAAATCACACTATCTCATAGTGATCAAAGTGCTGCAACCTTGTCAGATGATAAGTATAAGATTTGTGACACAAATCTCCCGTATGTCGATCTTATCCATATACATATATCACATCTAATATACTAATGGGACCCGGTTCATCTCATGAACCATTATGTCATATGTATTGGTCATGTGCATTAAGTAATAAATCACCATTCATCTCATGAAAGGAAAGCATGATTATATTGATAAATAAAGAAATTAATCAATTTATTACATCAACTGATGGATTGAGACCATACAATCTAACAATCTCCAACTTGGGCTCAATGTCAGTCAGGGTTGCATCTCATGCCCATCCCATCTACATGTTGCTCAAAAACTTTTGTAGTCAAAGGCTTAGTAAAGGGATCTCCCAGATTGTCTGCAGAGTCTATCTAGGTGATAGCAGTATCACCTCTCTGCACAATCTTTCTGACCATGTGTAACTACCTCTGTACATGGTTTTGGCTCCTGGGTTCCTTGGACTTATCGACTGCCTTGCTGTTATCACAGTAAACTGTGAGCGGCTGTCTTGCCAAAAATACCACTCCAAGTTCCATAAGGAATCTTTTGAGTCAATCTGCTTCTTTAGTTGCTTCTCAAGCAGCTATAGCATAAACACATACCCAGAAGTTGATATCTTGGAATCCTTATCTGACATGAAGTCAGAATATGTGTAACCGATTGGAATCAACTCATTATTGCCATAAATCAACATGTAATCTCTAGTCCTTCTCAAGTATTTGAGAATACACTTTACAGCAGTCCAATGTTTGGGTCCTGGGTTAGACTGATATCTGCTGACTAGGTCAACTGCGTGATAGATTAGCACTAAGCATAGCTAACCATACCAACACCTCATCTATGTACGCATATTAGGATAAGCCTATCATCCTATTTTCCCGGTCTCAATGGAGTTTGATCCCTAGGATGTAGCTGACTTCTCCCAAGTCCTTCATATCAAAAGTCTTAGCCAACTAAACTTTTACCGTTGACAACATTCCTATATCTTTCCCAAGGAGAAGGATATCGTCGACATATAAAACCAGAAAAAACTACCCTGTCACCTTCATTTTTCATGTACACACATGACTCATCCGGATTTTGACTAAAACCAAATGATTTGATTGCCCGGTCAAAATGAATGTTCCAACTTCGGGATGCCTGCTTCAATCCATAACTGGACTTCTGCAGCTTGCAAACTCTTTGCTTTTGGTTACTCGCTATAAAACCGTCTGGCTGCATCATATAGATGTCTTCCTCAAGATGGCCGTTGAGAAACGCCGTCTTGACATCCATTTGTCAAATCTCGTAATCGAGATGAGCCGCTTTCGATAAGAGTATCCGGATGGACTTGACCATGGCTACCAGCGAGAATGTTTCCTCATAATCGATACCCTCTTTCTGAGTATACCTTTTCGCAACAAGCCTGACCTTAAAGGTCTCAACTCTTCCATCCGGTCCTCTCTTTCTCTTGTAGAGCCACTTGCACCCAATAGGTTTGATATTGGTAGGCAAGTCCACAAGTGTCCAGACCTAATTAGAGTACATAGACTCCATCTCAGCTTTCATAGCTTCTTGCCAATGTCCCGAATCTATGTCATTAATTGCTTCATCATAGTTACAGGGATCTTGTTCCTGTTCTTCCGGACGAGAACCTATCAGGGGGCTTGATTACAGTAAGACTCTCCCAAGAACGAGAACCTATCAGGGGGCTTGATTATTCTCCCACTATGATGAGGCACTGGTGTAACTACTGGATCTGGTAAGGGCGGTTCTTCCTCAAGTTCGGTCATACTTGGATTTGGAATTGATTGTTTTTTAATCTCTTCCAAGATCACCTTTTCTAAAGATTTCCGGTCCATCATATAATCTTCCTCAAGAAAAACCGCATTGGTGCTTACCAGCACTTTCTGCTCTCTGGGATTATAGAATAACCAACCTTTAGTTCCTTTAGGATATCCTACAAACGTGCATACTTCCGACTTTGTTTCCAACTTATCCGTCTTTACCTTCAGCACATGTGCCGGACAACCCCAAATGTGTAAATGTTGTAGACTAGGCTTTCGCCCAGACCATAACTCCCAGGGAGTCTTAGGTACAGACTTAGATGGTACGGGGTTTAGTATGTACATCGCAGTATCCAAGGCATATCCCCAAAAGGATATAGGTAATCGTGAGAAACTCAACATAGACCTAATCATATCTAAAAGAGTTTGGTTCCTTCTTTCCGCTACTCCATTCTGTTGAGGCATACCAGGAGCAGACAACTGGGATAGAATCCCATTTTCTGATTGTATCCCATAAAATCACAGAGAGATGTTCCCCTCCTCGATCTGATCGAAGAGTCTTGATACTTTTACCTAATTGTTTTTCCGCTTCCGCTCTAAACTCTTTGAACTTTTCAAAAGCCTCGGACTTGCGGTGCATAACGTATATGTATCCATATCTTGAGTAGTCATCTGTGAAAGTGATGAAGTACTCATATCCTCCTCTAGCTCTGACATTAATGGGTCCACACACATCAATATGCCCTAATTCCAATAAATCTTTGGCCCTATTTCCCTTGGATGAAAATGGTCTTTTGGTCATTTTGCCTTCCAAACAGGACTCACAGACAGGCATTGGTTCTACAACCAATGAAGGCAAGCTACCATCTTTCACTAGCCTGTCAATCCTATTTAGGTTTATATGACCTAGCCTCAAGTGCCAAAGTTTTGTTGGATTAGATGAAGGTGACCTTCTCTTTAATGATAGCCTATTTATTATTTCGGTATCATGTATATCATACATTGTAGGAGTTAACAGATAAAACCCATTGGTTACCTTGCCAGAACATATAAAAGTACCATTTCTCTTTATGACAACTTCAGTACCAAAAGTAATAGAATAACTTTTATTCACCAAACTAGAAACTGAAATTAAATTTCGTCTTAAAGACGGTACATATAGTGTCTGACAAAACCAACTTATTATCTTGAAAACATAAAGTAATAACTCCTACTTAGACCGCATCCGCCTTAGCATCAGATCCTAGGTTGACAATGATTTCGCCGTCACTGAGTTTCCTGGTTTCCCTGATCCCCTGCAACGAATTACATATGTGATTAGTTGCCCCGGAGTCCACACACCAAGATTCTGAAGTACCAGTTGCAAAACTAACTTCAGAAACAAGTGACTCAATCATACCTGAGGTCTTCTTCTTAGATAGATAATCTGGATAATTCCTCTTCCAATGTCCTGTCATACCATAATGGAAACACTTTCCTTTTGTCCATGACCCCTTAGCCTTGCCAACACCACCATTAGGACCATTCTCCACCTTAGGACCCTTCAAAACTGATTTCTTCTTGCCTTTCGGTTTGGACTTAGCAAATGACTTTTTTGTCATTAGGGCAGTTGGCTTCTTCTTCATAATCCCTTCAGTCACCACTAGCTGGCTAGAAAGCTCAGCCAGAGTCAAATTCATCTTATTCATATTATAATTGACCTTGAAATTGTTGAATGACTCTGGTAGTGACTCAAGGATTATGTCAATTTGCGATTCTGCATCAATCGCAACCCCCAGTACATCTAACTCATTCAATGAGTCTATCATTTTCAACATGTGGTCCTATACTGGTGTGCCTTCAGTCATCTTGGTGCTTATAAGCACCCTCATAGCAGCCTGTCTAGCAGGCCTGCCCTGTTCCGCAAACATCTCCTTTAAGTTTGATATAAATCATATGCAGTCTTAAAGGATTGATGTTGGTGTTGCAAAACACTAGACATGGATGCCTGTATATACCATCTGGCCATCTCATCGTCTTTGGCCCACTTGGTGTAAAGTTTCTTTTCTTCCGGTGATGCTTCCGGTAATGGCTCATCAAGGGGGGGGGGGGGTTTGGTAAGGACATATTTATATCCTGAAGCTGTCAGGACTATATTGAGGTTACATTTCCAGTCTACATAATTGGATCCCACCAACTTATTCTGGTTGAGGATGGTCGCAAGTGGATTGAAAGTATTTGAATTCATGCTGGAAATATTGTAGCACATAACCATACATTCAATTAATGAATTTAAATGACATTAGGGTTTAGTATTCTACCAAATTTATATGGAATCCTCATTACCACTAAATTCAGAATATATCATAATCTCAATCCCCGGGGTATGCCTCCTTGGGGAGTGCGAATACCACCTAGATTGGTGCGGGTCAAAGTTGGTCAAAATTAGGATTAAGACTAACTCTCCATGATCCCCTTCATTCATTATTATCTAGGTATCTCATACCAAATAATGAATGACTCCCGATTAGCTTTGGTTTCTAAAATAAATGAGGCAAATCCTTGGGGATACTACATCACTATTTTAGTTAAGTGTGACCCACCAACTAGCATTGTATGACAACCGTTGCGGGCAGCTCCTCCTTGGGGAGTGGGCCCCCGCCCCGTCTCACCAACACTATCCATGGGAGATCCATATCTAGTAACCAGACAAGTAAAAGCCCTCCGTGGGGAACGACCATTCTCAAGATGGCGCGAGGCTAATACTTTCCTTACAATGGACCTATGGTGGAAAACCATGGGGATTTCTAAATATAAATGCCTCGCTCCCACTTAATATTTTAGAATTGAGGATTTCCTTGTAAGGTATTAGGGCCCACATATATACATATGAACATCAAATCATCTCATGATATGATCAAAGATTGGTTCCAAGTCAAGTTATTTTAAGGAAAGTCGAGTTTCTAAATTAGTGTTACCAATGTGTCCATCTCATGGGTCATCAACACTAATTAGAACTCTTTCCAAAAATTAATTTGATTTGACTAATTTTAGTAACTTGCTATGTTTGGATCAGATTTGGAAATATTCTAAATTAAGCATGCATCCATAAATAGAAATTGCAAAATTAGAAACTAATCCGCTCCTCCACATGGCCCTAGCGGAATAGACTTCTTGGACTTCTAGACTTTCCAAAACTTTGGAATTCCTCAAACTCTTTGGGAAACTCCAGAACTCTTTTGGTAATCTTCAAGCTCTTTGATTAGGAGTCCAACATCGCTTTCCATCTTCGTCTCGGACATCGCCAAAATTTACAAATTTAGAAAAATTACATAAATTCCTATGCCTCAATTATGAGACTTACATCTTAATCTAAACATGAAAATAAAAGGGCTATAGGGAAATTCATCATGCTTTGCCCTTTCACGGGAAACCAAGGAAACCATGACGCCCTTTACATTTAGCCTTAAATAAACCAATCATCATAAATAGAAACCAAAAGACTTATGGGCCATATGGAGAGGACATGATCATCTGGAAGTTAGTATCTCATACAACCATACAAATCACAAAAATAGGTTGCCAAATAATGCTGGAAAAATAGGAAGTAAAAGAAGACCCGAAACTGAAAAAAACAGTTTCTGGAGCAAACTGTGCAGTTGGCTCGGTCGACCGGCCAGGGGGCTCAGTCGACTGACTTGCAAGTCAGCCAGTCGACCGAGCACGGGGCCAGGTCGACTGGACTGACGAAACCCTGCAACATGGGTTTTCTGTTTCGTGTCCATTCTTCCCCAAATCACTTCCAAAGTGTTCCAATGGCTTCCTACCATCCTTTCATCATTATTAAACCCTTTTGTGACTATCCAAACATGAATCTACTATCAAACCAAGTAAATTCATCAAAAATTGATCCTTACATAGCCCTTGCTTCATCTTCTTCGCGTCTCATGCAAAGATTGGAGCAAGCTTGCTAATCTAACATGATTAGAGATGAGGTATGGCTCTGATACCAATTGTTGGAAACAAGGTGGGTCTTCCAGTCAGGTTTCAAAAACTTTTGACCCACTTGATGCAAGGATCAATTATCTAGAAGGCAATCAAAAACCCAATCCAGGATGCATTCCTTCAAACTCAAAAATCATGTATAGCAACATATACTATCTAGAAGATAGAAAACATCACCTAAACTTGCAACCACGAAATCCACAACATACAAAGATGTAGATATACCTTTGGAGCTTTATAGTGCTCTAATGGAGAATTTGAGTTCTTTGCTTTGATGATGAACACCTTCACTATCCAATTCAGAATCTACAACACCTTTTGATCTTCCACGCTATTACCCGTATTAGATCTCTTTTCTCAAGAAGATGGTGGAATCTCCAAGAGAAAAAACCTAACTAGTAACTCCAAGGATCTAAAGGTGAAAGAGAGGAGAACTTAGAGAGGAAGAGAACTTGTGCAACTATTGCACAAAAGGGCTTAAGTTGCTCTATGTATTATGCACGACCAAGAGGGGTTTATTCCTCTTTATATAGCCCTCCAATCCACCTCTTTTCCTATTTGAAATAGAAGTTCAACTCCCATTACAAAATAGTAAACTTCTCCCTTGCTAGTTGCCATAGAAGTCTCACTTCCACAACAATTAGTAGCTTTCTCCTTTCTAATTAAAATAGAAATCCTACTTCCATTAATAATTAGTAGCTTACCATTACCACTATTAGAAGTCTCACTTCAAATAGAAATAGTAACCTTCCTTTTAGAGTTCAAGTAGAATTATTAACTTTCTAATAACTTGGGCTAGCGTGGGGACCACTAGGGATTCCTTAGAAAGCTGGCTCCAACTGGGACACGCGACCCCACATCTCATGTGCAATCCGGGCCCACAGTTAATTGCAAATAACTCCACTATATAAATGCAATTGCACTCCAGTCTTGGGAATAAATTACAATGAAGACCCTAAACTTCCCAATTACCATAAGTAGGCCCCTCTATCATTATCCATGGATCAATTGGAATAAATCTGTCCCATCCAATCTTAGATCCACATCTTATTATCCTTGAGCCCCAATTAATTATAATGATCATTTGGTACCGATCCAATTAACTCTTAATTGGAATGGGTGCGCACTTACCAATGATAAATCCATTAATTGGCACAAGGGGATATTAAAGATAAATTCCATCTTGACCATTGAATGTTTCC
Organism: Cinnamomum chago; assembly: GCA_038049695.1. Lineage (NCBI taxonomy): Eukaryota > Viridiplantae > Streptophyta > Magnoliopsida > Laurales > Lauraceae > Cinnamomum > Cinnamomum chago. The sequence continues at coordinate 53,409,284 of CP142453.1, read as the reverse complement.
ACAGCTCTACTACCACGTACCCAAATCACCGAGGTGTTGACCTACAATTGGCCTCACTCATTGGTGACTCAAAGCAAATGAATAGACAGAAACTTGAGTTCATCAATGTCTCAGGATTGAGAGCCTATAGCTAGGGAATTATGAGAGCAATCCTTAAATCGAGACAATATTTCAAAAGGTGCTTCTCATGGTCCTTCAATACATCCAATGTACCAGCACCATGATCCAGAATCTTACATTCCGATGATCGAGACAAATCACACTATCTCATAATGATCAAAGTGTTGCAACCTTGTCAGATGAGATGCCCAATCTTATCACTGGTTGTGAAGATATTTAAGCATAAGATTTGCGACACATATCTCCCGTATGTCGATCTTATCCATATACATATATCACATCTAATAAACTAACGAGACTCGGTTCATCTCATGGACCATTATGTCATATGTATTGGTCATGTGCATTAAGTAATAAATCACCATTCATCTCATGAAAGGAAAGCATGTTTATATTGATAAATAAAGAAATTAATCAATTTATTACATCAACTGATGGTTTAAGACCATACAGTCTAACACTTTTCTCCTTCATTGAGTAATTTGTTGGTCCAGACGTCTCCTATGATGTTAGGTATCTGGGACCAATTGACCAGGTCTTCTTAGGCGGAAGTTTCTTTAGGATGATCGGTCGGAAGAGCTGTGAGTTATGATGTCACAGTTTCAGGGGACGAAGGCTGAGAAGGTGTTATCTCAATGGAAGTCACCTATGAAAATATAGCTCCGGAATGTATACTATCAGGTGTAGCCGGAGAGTACGTGTCTTCGATAGATGATGCTTCAGAGGCACTATCATCCTGAACTATCGCATTGCAAGTTGCCCTAATAGGAGATCCCCCTATAATAGACTGTTGGGAGTCGGGCTCATCATCGGATGTGAGAGGATCATCTATCCAGTAGTTTTCTCCATTTTCAGGAGTTGAAGGAGGAGGTACCTATTGATTTTAAGGGACTTTCGGTTCCGGATTTTGATCGCGAAGATCTTGCTCTTGTTCTAAGGCAAGGTGCTGCAAGATCCTCGCATACTCTTCAAGATCAGGCATGGGAGCCAAATCTTCTTCTTCATCTACCCTTGCTGTTCAACACGATTGGGTTCCACTGAAGTGTAAGTCCATGGGGATCCGAACCCTAGAGGGGGGGTGAATAGGGTGAGCTTCAATTATGACCAATTTTAATCAATTTTAACTTCTTTAAAACAAACTAGTCACATGTGATGATTAATCATACAAGATGCGGAAGCTAACAAAAGAATCACCACAAAGCAAGCACCATCACACAAGGATTTATAGTGGTTCGGCCTCAATGCCTACATCCACTACCGGCTTGTGATCCAACACCCCACCGGATTTCCACTATTTATGCTTTTCAATAGGCTAAGCAATAACCTTTACAATATGCTTTCCAAGGCTAAGCAATAACCTTTACATTGATGTTTTTCAAGGCTTAACATCAACCTATACATTATGCTTTTATAGGCTAAGCAATAACCTCTTCAACCTTAGGTTGGTTATCTCACTAAGATAGTGTCTATAAACACTTGATGGAGATTCAATTAAGCTCATTACAATGCCTCTTAATTAGGCGGATATGGAAGTGAAAATCTAATACACACTCACACTATGAATGCAAAGATGAAAGTACATGAAGTGTGTGTGTGTGGTCCTCAATCATTTTGAAAATGAAAGCTCATAAATGTATGCCTAAGGCTTTTGAAAGTTTTAGCTCAAAAACATTTATGATTAAGGATAGAATGCAATCACATGTTAAAAGTAACAACTTGTTAATGATATCAAAGTTACACAAGTTGTATGAAATTAATTAGCTCTAAACATGTGATGCATAAGGATGTCAATCAAATCAACATGTAGCTCAAAACATAAAAATAGATTTGATTGAAAAGAGGGGACAAATCATATGTAATTATAAATACAACTTGAAAGTGATATACCTATCAAAGTAAGGCAAGTTGTGAAACTTTAAAACAATAATACACATATGATTTGTAAAGATGTTGAATCCAAAACATAAGATACATTTGAAAGAGATTTTCTTATGATGGAAAAACAACACCCAAAGATTCAACAAAGTATATGAATCATGTTACATATTTCATTAACATGATCTACTTAGATTTACCAAAGATAAAGTACTACTTTGATTGAATCAATGGTGATGCATCCAAAACAAAAGATCTATTCAAAGTATAAAACATGCTAAGGATACAACATATCATAGTTTATCGTGTTACTAAAGATTTACCAATGATAAAACAAAACATGAAAACATATGATTTGTAAAGAAGTTGAGTCCAAAACATAAGATAGTTTTGAAAGTGATTTTCTTATGATGGAAAACAACAACCAAAGATTCAACCAAGTATAGGAATCATGTTACATATAATTTCAAAGGTTCTTTCATTAACATGATCTACTTAGATTTACCAAAGATTAAGTACTACTTGGATTGAATCATATGGTGTTGTATCCAAAACAATAAATCAACTCAAAACATAAAACATGTTAAGGACACAACACAAACATAGTTTAACATGCTAGAAATGATTTACCAAAAATAAAACAAAGCATGAAAACATATGATTAAGGAAAGTAAAGCCTACTTGGAGATTTAACTTCATTAATCCAAGCTTTAGCTTTCCTAATGATCCCCTTCATCCCTTAGTTCATTTCCCTTCTATTTGCCTCAAAACCCCTCAAGGAGGGCCTTAAAATTCCCAACTTTTGGCAAAGGAAAGAGCTCATATTTATAGCAAAAAGTGCCCAACGGCTAGTCCTCGGTCGACCTGCAAACAGGTCTCGGTCAACCGGGATCACACAATGGCTATATTTCTGACCGTTAGGGGCGCCAGGGCATTTTCTGCCTGCAGTGTTCCCGGTCGACTGGCGACACTGCGGGGACCAAAAAATCCAACTTTTGCAAATTCAAAGTTTTTCTTTGTGGAACTATTTGGGCCATATAATCAAGCTTAAAAACATGTTTTAAATCATTCTAAGATGTTTAAAAATATGAAACACACAAAGCCTAAAATGATTCAAAACTTTAAAACCAAAGGCTAGCTTGATTTCTAAAACTCTTTTCTAAAAACAAATGCATACAAAAATGATTCTGAAAGTATGCAAGACACAAACCTAAATTCTCAATATGATTTCTCAAAAGTAATGCACAAAGAAATAGGTTTTCAAAAGAGTTTGAATTCTAAAACCAATGCATCCAAGTTTAGAAACAAAACATGCATAAAACAATACTTTTACAAATCTTAAAAGCAATGCATGTATAAAACCAGATTTCAAGGTTTTCTAAAACAATGCAAGTGTTAAAATTCAAATGATGCTAAAGTGAAAATGCATCCATCAAATTGCAAATACAAAATTCCTAACATGAAGCGTTGAAGGGTGCTTAGTCAATAACATCTTCTTGAACAGCCTCTTGGTCTTCTTCATCATCAGACCAAGATCCTTGTTGTTGATATGGGTTATACCAGATTACCGGCATAAGATGAGATTCGGAAATCCATTCTTCGTTGGAGAGGTATTCTCTTGTTTTAAGGGATTCCTCCCACTCGTCGGTGTCACTGGCGGTGTCACTAGACTCGTATCCATCCATGGAGAATCCAATTACTGAATTGCAAGAGTATGATGCCCCTTGCGCAATTTCATTTCTGAATTGAGGTGGCATGAAATCACCAAGGGTGAATTTTCTTACCACCTTTGAAGCCTTGGATTCTTCCATTGCCCCCAGCGAAGCAGTGAAAGAGGTCTCTGCCTTTTTACGGACTTCTTACTTTGGTTGAGCTTTCTCCCGCTGTTTGAGCTTGTAGAGTTGTCTCTTGGCTTGCCTTCACTGTTGAGCGGTAGGCTTTGTTTTGACGATCTCCCAATTTCCATCTTCAAGGAGATCGGGATGCACCCATATAGGCCGTCCGTCTGGTGTTGGATAAGGAACCAACTCTTGGGACGTCTGGGTCATTTTTATCACCTTAAAGGAAGTAGTGGTCTTCTCTTTTGGTGACTCGGAAGTTTGTCCATACGACGCCATGTTGACGGAGGCAGACCCATAGTTTTTGTCAAAGGTGATGGCTCCGTTTTTCCACATCTCGTTGATCTTTTTTCTCACAGCAAAGCATTGATTAAGAGGATCTAAGATCATCTGGTTATAGGGACAATACCGAGGGTCGATGGTTTTGCCAACATCTCCCGGTCTTTTGGGCTCAGGTAAGGTGAGTTTACCATTTGCTATGAGAGCCTTAAAGATTTCTTCAACATCTTCATCGAACGAGTATTTTTTCTCTACTCGTTCTCTGAAGGCATTAGAGAGTTCAGGTTTCTTACCTGCAGCTTTATTTTCAACTTTCTTTGGCTGCTGAGGAGCTGACTTGGTTTGCACATTAAGAACCTCCTTTTTCTTTGGCTTTGAGGTTGTAATGGTAGCCGGCTCTTTCTTTGGTGACTACTGACTGTTGAGGTCTTTGATCACCGTTTCAACTTTCATAGATGCTTCTAGGAGTTCTCCCAGGTTCTTTGATTTGTTGCCGATAATCATGGAGCGGATCTTTGCTCTCATGCCGTTACGGCCAATGCCGACCAGCGACGCTTGTGGCAGTACATCTGAACATTTGTATGCCATCGCCTTCCACTTATGAATGAAGTCGTATGTTGATTCATTCTCTCCCTATTTTAGGCTGTAAAGTTGTGCCATAGTGACAGGGTGATCCTGTTAGACCCCGACCCAGACCAAGTCGATTAGTGTGCGATTAGTATGTGTTTAGTTCTAAGTGGGTATAGTCGTGGTTGGGTTGGAAGTGATTAGTTAGTTTTGGACATAGCTTTGGGAATTTTGAGAACGTCTAGTATTAGTCAGACACACTCAGGAAGGCCTGAGTGCACGTGTAAGCTTGAGAAGATCGTATCGGTTTTCGTGTGAGTGTGATTTTGATTTCATTTGAATGATCTTGTTATGTGTTACAACTTTCGTTTTAAGCCCATTCGTGTTCGAAGCCCAAAAACCCATGTTTTGGCCCAAAGAGGGTAAAATTGTCCTTTATGCACAAATCTGGACACAATTTTCGAGATCTCAATACCATGTCAAAGATATACTTTTTGGAAAGTAGATATTTCGACGATCGTTTTATCCTTCTTCGTCGAAGTCATCCGAGGCCCACAAGATCATGTTTTAGCCATTTCAAGTTCAAGCCAATGGGGCCCATGAGTCATCACTTAAGCCTCCCTTTCCCTCTTCTTCCACTCACTTTACCAAAATCCTGCAACTTCTTAACCTAGGGCAAGGAAGAGTCTCTTTTTCTCTCCATCTTCCCCATCTTGTTTGATCTAGCTAGAGAGCTCCAAAGAAGATTCTAAGACTACCATTTTCTTCATCTCCTTGCAAGCTCTCCATTGATACAATTTTCTTAAGGTTTCAAGTTGGGAAAGCTCTCCATTCTCTTCCATCTCTCTTGTTTGACTTTCTCCAGGTAAGAGCTTCAAGCCATGTTTTCCATAAAGTCTTTTTAGCTCCTTAAGATTGTGTTTTTCTTGTTCACAAACCCTTTTGTTAAAATGGGTTCTTTGTTTCCATTTTTGAGTGAGTTTGTGTGTTTTCTCTTGGGTTTTTCTTGTAGTGCTTGATAGCTTGAGTGAAGTGCTTGGAGGAGTATTTTTAGCATTTGGGCAAGGCAAGTAATCTTTATAGGATCATTGTGCATATTTGTTTTAAGCTACATTGTTGTTTTTGGAAATTTTGCATATGAAAATGTTTATAAGCTTCATGATCATGTTTTCCTTGGATTGGATGTTTGGGATTGTGAGAAATGTGTATTTTATCCCTTGGAGAGCATGGAGGCTCAGGGAGTGCAGGTGGAATGAAAAACAAGAAGAAAGGAGGAAGGAAAAATGTGAAAATCTGCACTGAACCGCACACCCGTGCATGGGCGGTCAGCTCGCGGCTAGCCGCCTGTGTCCACTGCGGCTAACCGCAGGCTGACCGAACTCAGCGGTTACTTTTCCAGAAGCTAGCATTTTCATCTGGGATCAGCGGTCAGCACCACGGTCAGCTCACGGCTAACCGCCAGTCTCACTCGCTGTTAACCGTAAGCCAATCGAAATTATTACGGTTCCTTTTCCCGAGAGCTAAGTTCGATTTGCTTTCCAGCGGTCAGCCTGGCGGTCACCTTGCGGCTAGCCGCCATGTCCCAGTTCGGCTAGCCGACACCTGACCGCGAGGTGACCGAAATTCACTGCTTGTGTATTTTGAAGAGTTTTTGCAAGAATGAAAAACTAGAACGTGTTAAGTGACCTCTAGCCTGATATTGTGTACTTGAAACCCAAGATGCCTTCGAACTTCCGGGGCACCAATTCCTTTCTAAACTTCCAACACTTGGGTCTCAATTGCACAAGGATCAATCAAAGGTCATTACGTGTGCTTGATAAGCCTTGTGTTCGTGCTTTAGTTTTGATATAATGAATATCATCGTGAACTTGTTTTGAAGTGTTAGTACAAGCTTGTTTTGGAGTTTTGTATCAAGAGAAAACGGGGATCTCATCCTAAGCGTGTTATGCATAATTATTATGCCCGTGCTAGTCGTGCTCGTCGTGTTTTGATAAGTGATTTCCCCCTTTCTATCTCGACGTGCTTTGATCGTGCTTCGCGTGTTTTGTGCATTCATGAATTAAGTGAACACCACTGAGCTTAGACTGCCCTTTCGGTTTGATCCGCTGTCTGGGGGTCTCTAAACATGTGGACTGTCTGCAGACTGGTCGTGTATTTATTACACATCGTGCGTGTCCGGTTCCGCGGCCGGAATTCCCGTCTTTGTGGGAAATCGTGTCGTGCTTATATTATGTATATCGTGCTTGTCGTGCGTGCTTGCTCTTTTCATTATATAAATGATAGAGAAAGGATGGGCTCTTTGTGGATTGTAACTATTCATGATATATTATGTACTCATGCTAGTTTGTTTTGGTATCTCAGCTTTGTTCGTATTCTTGAAAATGTATCTCAGCTTTGATAGTACTTCATACCAAAGATTTGCTTACATGTTTTCTCTAAATGTTATTGTTCATGTTCGTGCCTACATTGATTACTTGCCAAACCGTCGTGTTTGACCCTTGTTTGTTGGTGCCCAGGTGCAGGAGACGTTGCCTTTGAGGAGGAGCGTCAGGAGGAGGCTTGTGAGCCAACTCCCATGAGAGAGTGGCAGCCCGACGATGTCATTTAGATGTCGGTCTGGTTCTCGAGTTTCGTCACCTTTAGTCTTGGGGTTTCTTTTGGTTATTTTGAGATTGTATTGACCTTTATTGGTCTCTTATGGGTTGTACTAAACTTAACTCACTTTCGTGTTAAACTTATAACTTGACCTATGTTTGGGAATGCCACGATAACTCTTTTCTTTGATGCTATGTCTTGTTATTAAATGTTATAGCACTTAAAGATTTGATTGTGCTTATCGTGATGTGTTTTGCTACACGCTTCCGCAAACGTGTACGTGTGAGTCAGATTCCGCGTGTCCTTGGGAATCCTCACCGCGGGAACCTGTGGGAAAATAATGAACCATTGAGCATAAACATCATCAATCGCGTCGCGGGCCCGGGGATCCGTTCCGGGGTCGCGACAGGACTGGTATCAGAGCGAGGAATGTTTCAGGCACTTAAAAAGAAACTAGAAAGGTCTTAGAAACGTGGCGAGGATTCGTGAGTTCGATACATTCGTTCGTATAGGATCTTAGGAACCCTTGTACCATGATTATGGTTTTCTAACTCTTTGTTCTACAACAATATGCCTCCAAGAAAAGCTCCAAATCATCATGCTTCAGGCAGTAACCAGAATGAGTCAGATGCATCTGAGACACCGACAGCCACACAGTTTCAGGAACTTATGCAAGCCATGATAGCACAGCAGAGGCAAGCTAATGAGAACCAAGCAAGATTCCAAGAACAGTTGGCTAAGAAGGATGATGAGATGGCACAAGTTCAGAGGCAACTGTTAGAAGTACTTCAGAACAGGAATGTAGCACCACCCGCAGGTCCACAGATTGTTATTCAGAATAGGGATCCTGACCCTAATGCTCTATTTGAGAAGTTTAGGAAGAGAGCACCCAAAGAATTTTCGGGCAATGAGGACCCACTAGTGGCAGATGACTGGCTAGTCAATACGGAGAAGATCTTTGATGTCTTCATGTGCACGGGTATACAGAAGGTCAACCTCCCAGCTTCATTATTTTATGGGCTCGCAGATAGGTGGTGGCAAACAGTCAAGGACCCATATGCAGTGATGGCTGACGATGAGGCATGGGCAACTTTCAAGATATAGTTTCAGGACAAATACATCCCCTCTCATGTCAAGAGGCAGAAGGCTATCGAATTCCAGCAGCTTAAGCAAGGTAGTATGACGGTGCTAGACTATGTCACCAAATTTGAGAGATTGGCTAGATATGCTACCGAGCTGATTGATACGGAAAGGAAGAAAATAACAAAGTTTTTGGAAGGGTTGAATCCGATTATTATGAGGGATGTCATAGGAGTAGTGTCTCCAGCTACATATGATGAGGCAGTCAAGCGGGCTTATACTTTTGAGGATATTAATAATATGATTGTTCAGGACAGGAAACAGCAGTATCAGCAGCAAAATCAGAGGCAACAACAGGGCAAGAAGCCAAGGCAAGAGCAAGGCCATGTGAGGCAGGGTTGTGGACATTGTGGCAAGAATCATGAGACGCACGAATGTCGTAAGGCCATGGGTGCCTGTTTCAAGTGTGGGGCTATGAACCATGCAATCAAGGATTGCCCACTACTTCATACTCAAGGGAACATAAACCAGCAGCAGAGGCAAGTAGCTCCTCAGAATCAACCACCAGTGCAGAATTAGATGAGACCACCTCAACAGCAGCAACAGGCTAGGCCACCAGTGCTGAATCAGAATGCTCGTCCTCCACAGCAGAACAGACAGGGCCAAGGAAGGCAGAACCAAGTACCGAACAGACTACAGATGCATGGACGGTTATACTATCTCAACCGTGCAGATGCTGAAGCTGCAGGAGACGTGGTAGAAGGTAAACTTCTTGTTTGTGGGGTAGAAGCCCAGATTTTGTTTGATCCCGGATCCACTCACTCTTTTTCATCCCCTAGTTTTGCTAAGTTGATTGATGCACCATGTAGTGAATTGGATTACATGCTAGTAGTGACCACTCCAGTAGGGAAACAAGTTGTGTGTAGAAACCATTACCCTAGTTGTACAGTGTTGTTAGGAGATGTTAATCTACCGGCCAACCTCATAGTTTTGGACATGCATGATTTTGATGTCATTTTAGGCATGGATTGGTTAGAAGCATATCATGCCACCATGGATTGTTTTAGTAAGACCATCACATTCAGATTCCAAGGACCACAGGCAGAGTTGATATTTCAAGGGAACAGGAGAAAATCTCAGGCAGAGTTTATTTCAGTGTTGAAGGCAAGCAGATTAGTTCAAAGTGGGTGTCAGGCATTTATAGCGTTTATCACGGAGGATAAACAGTCCCAAGGGGTGGAGGATATCCCCATTGTGTGTGAATTTCCGGACGTTTTTCCAGAAGAAATCCCGGGTTTACCACCAGTTAGAGAAGTTGAGTTTACAATTGAACTCCTTCCAGGGACAGCTCCGATCTCTATTGCACCATACAGGATGGCTCCAGCAGAAATGGGTGAGCTAAAGCTCCAATTGCAGGATTTGTTGAGCAAAGGTTTTATTAGGCCAAGTGTTTCACCGTGGGGAGCACCGGTGTTATTTGTGAAGAAGAAGGATGGAAGCTTGAGAATGTGCATAGACTACCGGAAGTTGAACCATGTGACAGTGAAGAACAAGTACCCTTTGCCAAGGATAGATGAATTGTTTGATCAATTGCAAGGAGCAGCCTATTTTTCCAAGATAGACTTGAGGTCAAGGTACCATCAGTTGAGAGTTAGAGACTCAGATGTTCAGAAGACAGCCTTTAGAACAAGATATGGGCACTATGAGTTCTTAGTGATGCCCTTTGGTTTGACAAATGCACCCGCAGTCTTTATGGCTTTGATGAACAAGGTCTTTGCGCCTTATTTGGATCACTCCACGGTAGTGTTTATTGATGATGTTCTGGTATATTCTAAGAGTAAGAAGGAGCATGAAGAACATTTGAGGACAGCGTTGCAGCTCTTAAGAGACAACCAGTTATATGCAAAACTCAGTAAGTGTGAATTCTGGTTAGAGCAAGTTGCTTTTCTAGGCCACATCATCTCCAGAGAAGGCTTAGCAGTTGATCCAGCGAAGATAGAGGCAGTTGTTAGTTGGGTGAGGCCAAGCAGTGTGACAGAAATTAGAAGCTTCTTGGGGTTAGCAGGCTACTACAGAAGATTTGTCCAAGGTTTTTCGTCCATCGCAGCCCCTTTGACAAAATTGACTAGGAAGAATGTTCCATTTGTGTGGACCGATCAGTGTGAAACCAGTTTCCAAGAGTTGAAGGGAAGGTTAACCACAGCCCCAATTCTTACATTACCCTCGAGCAACGGCGGATTTATTGTTTATACAGATGCTTCGAATGCGGGACTGGGTTGTGTATTGATGCAGGATGGCAAGGTGATTGCCTATGGCTCGAGGCAGTTGAAGGACCATGAGAAGAATTATGCGACTCACGACTTGGAGTTGGCAGCAGTTGTTTTCGTATTGAAGATGTGGAGACACTATCTCTACGGAGAGAAATTTGAGGTCCATTCATATCACAGAAGTTTGCAATATTTGTTCTCACAGAAGGATTTGAACATGAGGCAGAGAAGGTGGATGGAGTATATCAAAGATTATGACTTTCCAATCAAGTATCATCCAGGCAAAGTGAATGTGGTAGCAGATGCGTTGAGCAGAAAATCAGTAGTCATGGCTAATTTGAGAGGAATGGGTGTCTTACAGCAGTTCGAAGAGTTGGGTGTAGAGGTACAAACCCTGAGATTGGGTGCAATGTTAGCGAATATGACAGTTTCAGAACCTACCTTCATCCAGAAGATTAAGGAAAATCAGTTGCAAGACCCAGACTTGGCTAAGATAGTAGATGTTATTGCAGAACGCCCCGATTTCAAGATGGTGAATGGAATCTTGTATTTCCGTGACCGGTTGTGTGTGCCAAATGTGGATGATTTGAAGAATGAGACAATGAATGAAGCTCACAGCACGCGATATTCTATGCATCCGGGTAGCACGAAGATGTACCACAATTTGAAGAATAGATTTTGGTGGAACAACATGAAGAGAGAGATAGCAGCTTTTGTGTCTCGTTGTCTAACTTGTCAGTTGATCAAGGCAGAACATCAGAAGCCTCCAGGTTTGTTACAGCCTTTGGAAATTCCGGAGTGGAAATGGGAGCACATTACCATGGATTTCGTCTCCGGTTTGCCTAATACTAAGAAGGGAAATAATGCAATTTGGATCATTGTAGATCATCTGACAAAGTCTGCTCACTTCATTCCGATGAAGACAGGGAATATGATGCATATGGCACCACTTGCGAAGTTATTCGTTGATGAGATTATTAGTAAACATGGCCAACCCGTCTCCATTACTTCAGACAGAGACAGTAGGTTTGTTTCAAAGTTTTGGAAAACTCTGCATGAGTCGATGGGTACCAAGCTCCAGTTCAGCACAACTTATCATCTTCAGACCGATGGTCAGTCAGAAAGGACGATACAGACTCTCGAAGACATGTTGCGTGCTTGTGTATTGGATTTCAAGATTCAGTGGGATGAGTGCCTACCGCTTTGTGAATTTGCTTATAACAATAGTTACCACTCTAGCATTGGTATGACACCTTTCGAGGCACTTTATGGTAGAAGATGCAGAACTCCGATTTGCTGGGAAGAAGTCGGTGAGCGTAGTTTTCATGGACCGACGATAGTTGGAGAGACAAGTGACAAGGTCAAGCTGATTCAGGAACGGTTGAAGATCGCCCGTAGTAGGCAAAAGAGTTACGCAGATACTCGCAGAAGAGAATTGCAGTTTCAGGTGGGTGACAAGGTGTTTTTGAAGATCTGACCAGTTAGAGGGACTTTGAGGTTTGGGCAGAAGGGCAAATTGTCTAGAAGGTTTATTGGTCCGTATGAGATTTTGAGCAAGATTGGAGATGTAGCTTATAGACTTGCGTTACCGTCGGAATTCTCCGGGGTGCACAATGTATTTCATGTTTCTATGCTCAAGAAGTATGTCTCTAGTCCTGCACACATTCTACAACATGAGCCTTTAGAGATTCGGGAAGATGCCTCGTATGTGGAAAGACCGATCAAGATCATTGACACCAAAGAGCAAGAATTGAGAAACCGGACTATTCATTGGGTCAAGGTACTTTGGGAAAATCACGAGCCAGAGGAAGCCACCTGGGAATTGAGAGAGCAAGTGCAAAGGAAGTATCCACAGCTTTTACCAGAGGTAATTGTTTGATTTATTTGGTGGACCAAATATCCTAAGGGGTGGAGGATGTTAGACCCCGACCCAGACCAAGTCGATTAGTGTGCGATTAGTATGTGTTTAGTTCTAAGTGGGTATAGTCGTGGTTGGGTTGGAAGTGATTAGTTAGTTTTGGACATAGCTTTGGGAATTTTGAGAACGTCTAGTATTAGTCAGACACACTCAGGAAGGCCTGAGTGCACGTGTAAGCTTGAGAAGATCGTATCGGTTTTCGTGTGAGTGTGATTTTGATTTCATTTGAATGATCTTGTTATGTGTTACAACTTTCGTTTTAAGCCCATTCGTGTTCGAAGCCCAAAAACCCATGTTTTGGCCCAAAGAGGGTAAAATTGTCCTTTATGCACAAATCTGGACACAATTTTCGAGATCTCAATACCATGTCAAAGATATACTTTTTGGAAAGTAGATATTTCGACGATCGTTTTATCCTTCTTCGTCGAAGTCATCCGAGGCCCACAAGATCATGTTTTAGCCATTTCAAGTTCAAGCCAATGGGGCCCATGAGTCATCACTTAAGCCTCCCTTTCCCTCTTCTTCCACTCACTTTACCAAAATCCTGCAACTTCTTAACCTAGGGCAAGGAAGAGTCTCTTTTTCTCTCCATCTTCCCCATCTTGTTTGATCTAGCTAGAGAGCTCCAAAGAAGATTCTAAGACTACCATTTTCTTCATCTCCTTGCAAGCTCTCCATTGATACAATTTTCTTAAGGTTTCAAGTTGGGAAAGCTCTCCATTCTCTTCCATCTCTCTTGTTTGACTTTCTCCAGGTAAGAGCTTCAAGCCATGTTTTCCATAAAGTCTTTTTAGCTCCTTAAGATTGTGTTTTTCTTGTTCACAAACCCTTTTGTTAAAATGGGTTCTTTGTTTCCATTTTTGAGTGAGTTTGTGTGTTTTCTCTTGGGTTTTTCTTGTAGTGCTTGATAGCTTGAGTGAAGTGCTTGGAGGAGTATTTTTAGCATTTGGGCAAGGCAAGTAATCTTTATAGGATCATTGTGCATATTTGTTTTAAGCTACATTGTTGTTTTTGGAAATTTTGCATATGAAAATGTTTATAAGCTTCATGATCATGTTTTCCTTGGATTGGATGTTTGGGATTGTGAGAAATGTGTATTTTATCCCTTGGAGAGCATGGAGGCTCAGGGAGTGCAGGTGGAATGAAAAACAAGAAGAAAGAAGGAAGGAAAAATGTGAAAATCTGCACTGAACCGCACACCCGTGCATGGGCGGTCAACTCGCGACTAGCCGCCTGTGTCCACTGCGGCTAACCGCAGGCTGACCGAACTCAGCGGTTACTTTTCCAGAAGCTAGCATTTTCATCTGGGATCAGCGGTCAGCACCACGGTCAGCTCACGGCTAACCGCCAGTCTCACTCGCGGTTAACCGTAAGCCAACCGAAATTATTACGGTTCCTTTTCCCGAGAGCTAAGTTCGATTTGCTTTCCAGCGGTCAGCCTGGCGGTCACCTTGCGGCTAGCCGCCATGTCCCAGTTCGGCTAGTCGACACCTGACCGCAAGGTGACCGAAATTCACTGCTTGTGTATTTTGAAGAGTTTTTGCAAGAATGAAAAACTAGAACGTGTTAAGTGACCTCTAGCCTGATATTGTGTACTTGAAACCCAAGATGCCTTCGAACTTCCGGGGCACCAATTCCTTTCTAAACTTCCAACACTTGGGTCTCAATTGCACAAGGATCAATCAAAGGTCATTACGTGTGCTTGATAAGCCTTGTGTTCGTGCTTTAGTTTTGATATAATGAATATCATCGTGAACTTGTTTTGAAGTGTTAGTACAAGCTTGTTTTGGAGTTTTGTATCAAGAGAAAACGGGGATCTCATCCTAAGCGTGTTATGCATAATTATTATGCCCGTGCTAGTCGTGCTCGTCGTGTTTTGATAAGTGATTTCCCCCTTTCTATCTCGACGTGCTTTGATCGTGCTTCGCGTGTTTTGTGCATTCATGAATTAAGTGAACACCACTGAGCTTAGACTGCCCTTTCGGTTTGATCCGCTGTCTGGGGGTCTCTAAACATGTGGACTGTCTGCAGACTGGTCGTGTATTTATTACACATCGTGCGTGTCCGGTTCCGCGGCCGGAATTCCCGTCTTTGTGGGAAATCGTGTCGTGCTTATATTATGTATATCGTGCTTGTCGTGCGTGCTTGCTCTTTTCATTATATAAATGATAGAGAAAGGATGGGCTCTTTGTGGATTGTAACTATTCATGATATATTATGTACTCATGCTAGTTTGTTTTGGTATCTCAGCTTTGTTCGTATTCTTGAAAATGTATCTCAGCTTTGATAGTACTTCATACCAAAGATTTGCTTACATGTTTTCTCTAAATGTTATTGTTCATGTTCGTGCCTACATTGATTACCTGCCAAACCGTCGTGTTTGACCCTTGTTTGTTGGTGCCCAGGTGCAGGAGACGTTGCCTTTGAGGAGGAGCGTCAGGAGGAGGCTTGTGAGCCAACTCCCATGAGAGAGTGGCAGCCCGACGATGTCATTTAGATGTCGGTCTGGTTCTCGAGTTTCGTCACCTTTAGTCTTGGGGTTTCTTTTGGTTATTTTGAGATTGTATTGACCTTTATTGGTCTCTTATGGGTTGTACTAAACTTAACTCACTTTCGTGTTAAACTTATAACTTGAACTATGTTTGGGAATGCCACGATAACTCTTTTCTTTGATGCTATGTCTTGTTATTAAATGTTATAGCACTTAAAGATTTGATTGTGCTTATCGTGATGTGTTTTGCTACACGCTTCCGCAAACGTGTACGTGTGAGTCAGATTCCGCGTGTCCTTGGGAATCCTCACCGCGGGAACCTGTGGGAAAATAATGAACCATTGAGCATAAACATCATCAATCGCGTCGCGGGCCCGGGGATCCGTTCCGGGGTCGCGACAGATCCTCACCTTTGAAGTGGGTCAGGAAGCGCGACTCTAGCATGACCCAATTTTGGATGGAGTCCTCTGGCAGAGTGGAGTACCAATCGAAGGCCGTACCTTTTAAGGTACTTGCAAAAAGATGAATTTTGAGGGGATCTTGATCAGCGATAGCAGCTGTTTGAAGTGGATGACATGTTGTCTGGGTGATCCTTTCCCCGTATATGTTTGGAGAGTAGGATGCTTGAATTTGTAGGAAACGGGACTGAGTCCATCCATAAGGGATATAGTGGCTTGATCCTATGCTCCTTCAGTGTATCCTCTTCTCTTGCTTTGGCGAGGATATCGTCAACGTCCTTTTTGGTAAGGGTGTGTGACTCATTGTTTTCTGCATTTTCCTCGTTATCTGGAAGAGGTTGGTTGTTTTCTTGACGCTGAAAAGCAAGAAGAAGATTTTCCATCAGAGCCTCATTCCTCTACTCACCTTCCTCCAATTACCGGATGCGTGCAGTCGTTTCATCAGGAGGTGGATTGCGAGGTGGCTCAGAATTTGTAACCAAGACGTTCATCCCCCATGATTCAAATGAAGAGATCGTTTTGGTGACTGAGCTGGGACTCATTCTTGAAGAGATTGAGGAAGGATTACTCCGTTGTCCTTGGCTTGAAGGAGTAGAAGATTGATGTCTTCGTGTCCGGGAGTCGATGAGAGTCACCGGTCGTCAGACACGAAGTTTAGTTGCTGACTTCTGACGTCTTCTGGTTTTGCCAACCATATGGACAGCAACAACTTGATTGGGTCTTTCTTTTTGACCCATTTTTGGGAGACTTGGAGGATAGGATGCTGGGTCCTTTGCTTCTCTAGTCTCTTTTGTCGATACGACATGCGGCGATGTATGCGACTAGCAATTTCAGATTCTGTCAGCTCTAGCTGAGCTTTAGCAATGAAGGATGTACTCCCTCGATCGCAGCAGCCGAGCCTGTCTTCTTTGAAGCTAGGCATGGACAAGATTTAGAGCCGGTCCTTCAACTGTCATAGCAAAGTTTTGAATCTTGTGAGTTCGGCCCCCGTTGAGATAAAGGGTCGAATTGCAGGAGTGCAGGCCATGGCAGGTTCTTGTAAAGGCCTGGTGATGTATGACTTGATTTTTGGCTTGTAGGAGCAAGCCGGCTCATGATGGGTTGACTTCTTTTTTCAGGTAAGAGGCTGGTTTCTCCTACTTCATGTATGTAAGAGGATATAACCAGTTTTCTTTGAGAGGGGCCCGGTATGCTGGCTTTGCAAATGTTCGGAACCTCCTTTGTTTTGGTGAAGGTCTCGGGGACCAGGTCTTAGGGTAGACCTGGTTCTCTGCAAGTTGAGGCTCCATGGGGTTGCCACGAGCTTCAGGCTTCTTCGTGTTAGCCCTTGGTGTCATGGCAGTGACACGTTGTTGGGCGATCTTTTGCTTCTTAGCAGGTGCGGTTTCTTCTACGGGAAGTGGGAACGGTCCCAGTGACCCGAAGATGATAGTCCGGGGAGTAGAGGTCGACCTGGTGTTCTGAGATTTGCCAAAGGAGGTGACGCTTCGCAGCTAGCAGGGCACTTATGAGTGCGCTTGTTCTGCTTCTCTTGGAGCATGAATTGGTACTTGTTTTCATCGAAAGTGATTGTTAATGAAGCAACCATTGTTAGTTTTGGAAAACTTCTGAAACAAGACCACATCCATTAGTAATCACAAGAATACAGTGATCATAAATGGGAAAGAACTATGGTTTTGTCTTTTCAAATCGCTCAAGGGAACATGGCTCAGTCCAAGCGAGGTGAAGAAGGCAAAAAGCCATAGAGGATACAATTGTTCTGAACGCAAGTACAGGAGGCTCAGAGCGAGCATTCCAGTGACTGCTAGAAGCAATTGTAGACCTTAATTCAAATTACCGAGAAGCAAGGCTTACTCGAGGTATATTGATATAAGGTTGGAGATACAAATGTGTCGGTCGTGAATACAGTAGACCCAGAAGGGCGTACTAGCATTGCTAGGCACAAATGTTGCAAATCGCATCCTTGGAATAGACACGAGATGGGATTTTTTTTGAAAGGTCAAAATCGGATTCATAAAAGAAAGCAAATGGTGTTCCAATCTGAACACAAGCTACAAGCGATTTCCGCAAGCTTTTATTCAAAAGGGAAGGAACCAAGATTTCTCAGATGTAAACCCAAAAATGACGATTTTTTTTAAGATTTTTTTTTAATTTTTTTTGTTTTTTAAAAGGAACACATAGGTTTTCAATTCAGTCTTATGAAACCTTAGTAGATAGATCAGCCCCCAGGTAAGGGTAGGATTACTTAATGAACCCGTTTGGAGGACCCTTGCCTCGAACAGTCTAGCTATCTCCACACTCTGGACACGGCTTTTCTTAGATCCACTTTGGTCAAAGAACACAACTGGCGTAACCTTAGTGTTGTTTTTTTTTTTTTTTTTTTTTTTTTTTTTGAAAACGTTTCTTGAAAGATCTCTAATGGACCTATCAAAGAGAGTGAATAGCTTCTCCCAGTCCAAACGTTGGCTCCAAACGATTTCCGCGAGCCATTGTCCGAAAAGGAAGAAACTAAAGTTTCCTTAATTTGAATCCAAAAGAGAGAAAACTGGTTTTTTTTTTAAGAGTTTGAGATTAGACTCTTTTTAATTGAAAGTCTTTCTTGAAAGATCACTAATGGACCTATCAAAGAGAGCGAATGGCCTCTCCCAATCCAAATGTTGGCTACAAACGATTTCCGCGAGCCATTGTCCGAAAAGGAAGAAACCAAAGTTTCCCTAATTCGAATCCAAAAGAGGGGAAAACCCTTTTTTTAAAATCTTTATGGGACTTCATCAAAGAAAAAAGGTGACCCATTCCTCTTTATGAACAATAACTACAAACATTTCTGCGAGCTATCAAGTTCGGAGGGGAAATGATCAAAGTTTTTCAAAGATGAATCCAGGAAAAGAGAAATCAGATTTTTTTTTTTGAAATGAGAAAGAGTGGAAATAGATTGAAGATAGAAATTTCCAAAAAATCCCATCACATGTTTTTTTTTTAAATGTAAGATTCAACATAGGTGACCAACTAAAGAGGGGCCAAGGAATCCAAGCATGATGTTCTCAAATGAATGAGTCCCACCGGGTGTGCCAGCTTGATGGACCCAATTTCTTCTGTTCCTCCCCCATCCGTCCCCGGGGTCACCGAAATGGCCGAATGGAGGGACGGAGGGGAGAAAGGCGGGTATCAACATTTTTTTACGGGTATGCCAGATTTTCTATTCTACTTGGAATTTAGAAATGGTGATCCAGAGATCCACCTTCGCAAGTAGAAAGGAAATCAATCTTTTTTCTAACTTCCCATTGCACATATATTTAAGAAAAGAGACAAGGTTTTTTGAATGCCGTGAGAAGCGATTTTCCCGTGAAAGGCGATTTTTTTTCCCGTGAAAGGCGATTTACAAATCTCATCAAAATGAAAGACAAGAATTGTGATTTTTTTTGTCTCTTAAAGAAAAAACAAAATACAACAGAAAAGTAATAAAATGGATCTGACTTTTCAGGAGATTGCGGGGACTCGTTTAGATAGACGGTCGCAAGTCATGTATGGACTTCGCCATCGTCATTCAGATGAGAACATGCGATTCTTCAATTCATTTGGCTTGGCTTGGACTTCAGTTTTTTTAGAGGATAAGGACCAAAGGAAGGTCCCATATCTGATAAAAAAACGAAGAGACGGGCTGAAAAGCCACTTCTAGACCATGTTGAATAGGAGAAGAGAGGCTTTGCCTTGGGGGGAGTGCCCCCCAAGGGGCTTCAATCACCCTGTGGTTTTTGTTGCAGCAGAATTTCTTTAAAGTAGGAGAGCTTGTTTGTGCAGAGATTTCTTCGAGAATTCTTCGAGATTTTTCTTGGATTTTTTTCACCCGTTCTTCTTCGAATGCTCTCCTATTTATAGGAGGGTTTATGAGCATTGATGGCTTTAAAGCTTCATCATAGCAGGAGTTACAAGTTTTTATTTCTTCATTTGGTAACTCCTTTTTCCCTGAATCTGATTGGCCGATGGAGAATGATGGCATTTAATCGCCTTTAATCTCCATGATGAGAGGAGTTTCATGGCTGTAATGCCATGATGGCTTTGGCTTGTAACTCCCATTCTCTGGAATCTGTTTGGGTCGTCCAAAATAATGAGTTAATGACCGCATTTTGTTGGGTTAATTAGCAGCATTAAGTGGTCGCCGGGGATTTGAAGAGTCGTGGGCCGTACCGCGTCTTTTGGAATTCTTCTTGCGATGATCGACAATGGATTTTCATGTTGATCGATGTCGGATGATCATGCAACTTCAGACATAGATTGCTAACAGCGGGCCGGTACCATCTATCTTGTCGATTTCTCGATCCGTCAAACAGAAAGTGTACTTTCTTGGTCAGCCGGTTGGCGATCTTGGAGCGATCAATGATAATTTCATGCTCTTGATGATGGATCCGAATTGTAGGCTGAGATCAGTCATTTTCGAGCATCAAAAATCAGATTTTCAGGAAATCACAGGGACTGGGATTCCTGAAAGGCCAAAAGGATCGGAAAATGGGCCTTCCGGTGGAAATCGGGCGACCCGAACTTCCAGGGTCGCCGGCGACCATGGGGTTTGGTCCCCTTTTTTTTTAGTCCTTTTTTCTCCTGTATTTTTCTTGACATTTTTCCTCATTCTGGATTGATTCTCCTGAAGAAAACATGACGAGAAGTCATGCAAATCGGAGCACAAAGTTTCCTATTTTTTGGAAAAGCGGAAGACTTTGTGGCTGATTTTCCGTCAAGAGTTGAAACTAGGTCAAACGATGTCGGAATGACTTGAAATTTGAGGTGAAGCCTCCTGAGCAGTAGATACTGTTGGGATTGGTGTATGCCCTAAAGCCCACTGACTGCACTCTCATCTCTGTTACTGGATATTTATTGGTTATTTAATAGAATGACATCTTTCTCTTATTTCATGTGTATATGTACGGTTGTGTAAGGGCCATTGTTTTCTGGTAAATGACTTGGGTGTGTAGTGACTGCACACAGAAAGGTATGAGTCATGGATACTGGAAACAACTAATTTGTTCATAACTGAGAGGTGGAGTTGGGCACTTCATCTTGGTATAAGTTATAATGAGAAACTCTCCTGTGTTCAGGGTGACTTACCTTAGTCACGGGAGGTCTTTCCCGGATTTATCTCATTAGTGCATGTGTCATGCATTGAACAGGACCGTTGAAGGTGTGATCTCTAAAATAGTACTATCACAGAGAGAGATCAAATCACCTCATGCTACTGAGTGACCAGTGCTCTTAATCTTGAGCATTTGTGGATGAACTGACGAAGTCGAGTTCTTGTGCTTTAATTCACTATGGGTGAGATCCTTTTCATGGGTCAACAGCTCTGTGTTTTGGGTGCTCGGGCTTGATTAGTTGGGACGTGCAAATGCAATATGGAATCTATGCCATCGTGTGATGGAATTGTAAGACCCCGACCCCAGTGATCCCGATTAGTGCTAATTAAGTTGCGTGTTAGTGCTAAGCTTGATTAGTGATTCTTGGTTAAGTTGGGTTTAGATTTAACCTTGATTTTAGTTTTGGGCTACTTTGTGTGTTTTGGATTTCTTGTGGGGCCCTTTGGGGGTTCCCTTTTCGGCTTGGTATTTTCTCGAGAAATTTCCCGATTTGTTGTGAATTGTGTTTTTGGTCCGTTGCATTCATCTTGTGGATTCCAACAACTTTCAGGTTGATCCCGTTCTCGTTTGAGATCACGAAACCCGAATTCTTGGCCTTGAGGGCAAAACAGTCTTTACACACCTAATCTGTACCCAAAACACGATATTCCCGAAACCTGCGAAACATAGACTTTTTGGAAAGTAGATGTTTCGACGAACATTTCTTCCTTCTTCGTCGAATTCATCCGAGGACCCGAGAGAGATGATTTCAGCCCCTTTAGCTTCTTAAGTTGTGGGACCCAACCCCAACCCAAGTCATTAGCTAACAAGAGAAGCCATTTCCCCTTTCTAAGTCATTCCATTTTCATTGTTCCAGCACAAACCTTTTGAGTCTAGGGTTTCTTGTGACTCTTCTTTCTTCTTCTTGCTTCTTCATCTCCAAGCCATACCTAGAGCTCATCAACCAAGCAATGGAAGTCACCAATCACTCCCTCATCTCTCAAGCTTTCCATTGGTACCATTTGTGAGGAGAACTCTCCATTCCAAGACCTTCATTGAGCTTACCATTGCCATTAGAGGACCTTCAAGGTAAGTGATCATTCTCATCTTCTAGATTTGTTGTCTCCTAGGCCATGAGGTACTACATTTGCATTATTGTTGGTTTGTTCATTGTCATTCCTTGTGTAACCCATTTTAGGGTTGTTTTGGGATTTTTGATTTGTAGCTTGGCTTTGAGCAATAGAGGTGATAAAAGGCTTGATTTCTCTATTTGAAGACTTGAGGCAAGTGAATGCTTGAATGTTTTTAAGTTGAAATGGTTTGGCTTAGTATTTATGGATTTTCCATATTATCATTAATGTGTTTTGTTTTGGAATAAATGCTCATAAGATATCTTAATAGCCTCATTCATTGTTTTATAAGCATGTTGGTAAAGCATTTATTGTCCTTGTGATAGCTTAGATGAATGTTTGTGGAATGGTTTGTTTTCCTTCCTATTCTTGCATTGGATTTGGCATGGAAGAGGTGATAGAGAGGACCATTTGGGGATTGGGATAAGTATAAAGGGATGCCTTGGAGGAGCTACTAGCTCATTGTTAATTTAAGGACTTTGTGGATGTGAGGAAGATGGTTTTGAGGAGGAAAATGACTCAAAACTGGACTCAGTGAGCATTTTCGTAACTGGCGGTCAGCTCACGGTTAGCCAGCGGCTAACCGCCGAATGCATCGGCGGCTAACCGCCAGCTAACCGCGCACCGCGGTGACTTTTCCAGAGAGCATCGTTTTCCACCTGAAAACGCGGTTAGCCAGCGGCTAACCGCCGAACCCATCGGCGGCTAACCGCCAGCCAACCGCACAATCACGGTTCCTTTTCCCGAGAGCATCAGAATTCTCACCTGAAATTCGGTCAGCTCCACGGTTACCCAGCGGCTAACCGCCGAATGCATCGGCGGCTAACCGCCAGCTAACCGCAAGGTAACCGAAATTCTCCAGATTTCGAAAAGCTCCCCGCTTGAACGAACTCTCTGGTTCGTTCGAGCGTTGAGCTTTGTCAATCGAAAGGGATTCATTAGGCATTGCTTGATGCCATCCGAGAAAGAAACCATATCACAAATATGTCATTCGAAAGTTTGGGAAAAATCGTAGGAGTGCATAAGGAGCCCGGAATGTCTCAAAACTCAAAGAGTACCAAGTAAGGGCTATAAAAGACATACGGGACCCCTATTCACTCAATTGGATTTCTAAATTGATATTTTACCCGAATTTCATTATAGTGTATTGTTTCACCTCATTCCCAGGAATTTCATCGCATGACTTGTTTTCTCGAAAGCTTTGGAGCTACAATAGTAACAGTGAATTGGCCCGAAATGTATTGCCCGATATGGAAAGACAGTGTGCCCTTGAGCACCCCCGTTTTACCGTTTAATTACTGTACTTGAATACTTGATATGCCTCGATTGGTTTTATCCTATGAGTCGGCATCACTAAGCTTGGATACCTTGTCAGTCTGATCCACTGACTTGGAAATCCCTCTCCCGTCCCGCCAGCTGCAGTTTGGATCCCGATACCCGGTCTAATACCGTGGTCCTGTCCCGATACCCGGTTCGCTACCGTGGTCCCGTTCCCGTATATTTATATTGTATATATGTTTACGTTGCTTCTCCTCACCTTGTGTGACTGAGATCAACGTCCCGTAATACTGTTGTCACTTTAGTGACAGGGGACTTAGCTTTATGTGATTGCCACCTTGTTAGTTCCCGAATCCTTGGATACCTGATATATTTTATATTGTTTACTTGTTCATCGCAAATGATTTATCTATTTTATGAGAGTTCTTGCTTAACTCAGATTTATACGCTTTGCCAGAGATTTTCTTGTATTAGATATTGTTGTATCCTTGCTTTCTCTTGCCAGACCGTCGTGTCTGATCCTTTGCTTTGGTACTCAGGTCCCGTTGCCGGTTTCCTTGAGGAGGAGCCGGAGGAGGCGGTAGGTGAGCTGCAGCCTCTAGTTGAGTGGCGTGCTGACGATGTCATGTAGACATCGGGTTGCCAAGTGGCGTAACATTTTGGGAAGGACTTGTTAACTATTCTTTGGGTTATTATTTTGTAATATTGGCCTTTGTTGGCCTCTAATTTTGGGAAATGTAACTAAATGATATTTTGTCTAACTTTAACAACCTTTGGGAAACATGCTATAGATCATTGCTCTTTCTGATACAGTTTGATATTGATGTAAATGCTTGCATGACTAGAGATAGTCTAACTATTTGATTTGCTACACGCTTCCGCATTAAAAAGAAACATTCATGCAAGGTTGTGATATCCTCACCGCGGACACCTGTGGGAAATTAAAAATAAAAATGTATATGTTGTTGGTTCATGACACACTAATGTCCCGATCCCGGATTAGTCCTGCGGGCCCGGTCCGGGGTCGCGACAGGAATGATCGTCCCCTTAGAATTATCCGATTAATCATCAGAATCTAAGATCTTAGTATATGGATGTTCCATATGGATATTGAACTTGTGGGTCGCTCCCTGGATCAAGAGAATGATATCCGGATGATGATTAAGTCAAGGGTATGAAGTTCTAAGGTTAAGATGTAATCGAGAAGGTAGATAGTACATCGGTTAACCTACTTGATTATGGATGTTACATAGAGGGGCATTATGGTCATTGTACTTGGTAGGTCAAAGACAATCGTCAGTTTATGATGAGCTTAATTTGCATTTAATATTTGTCCCTGGAGTGCAACCATAACTCTCTAGTGGAATGAGTTAAGGTTAAAATGATCCTAGTGTTGCTATGGGGTTAGCATGGACATTTTGGTCATTTTGGAAGCCAAGGGCAAATATGTCTTTTGGTCCCTTCTCTAGCCACTTTCCTAGATTGGCAAGGTTTCCTAAATTGTTTAAATGTGTGGAGAAATAATTTTGAGTGTAAATTCAAATAGGCCCATGATGGCATACATGAATTACATCTCTAGATAAATTATTTGGTGCACGGGCCATAGTATGTGTGGGCTAGCCAATGTGGTCCCTAGTATGTGGGTCCCAAGTTTGTGTAGGTCCCATTACTTGGAAGGAGTTCTCTTTGTGCAAGTTTTCCTAAAGTTTAGTAGCTTTCTAATTCAATTTAGAAACTAAATAGAAAAGGGAAGAGGGCTGGACGTCTACATGTGATTGTTTCCTTTTTTAGAAAGTCTTTCTTGGTTTCCTTTTTCCTTAAGGAAAGGTCTTCTTAAAAAGGGATTTCCTCTTTATATATATGGCTGGTTGTCCTCCCCTTGGGCGTGCAACAACTAGAGGAATAGAAGGGAGAAAGTGAGGTCCCTTTGGGTGTGAGAAAGATTGGAAAGAGAGAGAGGATCAGCCATACATCTTTGGACGTCCATTGCTTGATTGCACATAAGAAAGAGCTATAGCTGGTCCACGTTTTTCCTCTTGAAGAAAGACCATATCAGGTCTGGTCTTCACTCATTAGATCAAGAGAAAAACAAGAAGAAGGAAGTCTATTGTGTTCCCACCAACACTAACCAATCAGATTTGGAGAAAGAGGAATAGAGAAGAAGACTAGAAGGAAACTACTGCAAGAAACTCCAGCAAGGTGTGCAGGAATTTAAAGGCAGTAGATCTGATCTTCAAGTTCAGATCTTGGAGTTTATTCAGCCCAAGAACATCAGGTATGTCTTCTCCATTGTATCTTCTTTGATTACACACAAGTTGGTCTTGGTTTCATGGTGTTACTAGTGCAATTTTGATGGCTGATTTACTTTATAAATATGATCCTAGTAGAAAGTTTTAAATTACAGCCATATAACTCTTTGTTTCATCAAGAGTTCAGATCTGAATCGCACTTCCTTTCAGATACGACCAACCATGGGCTTTTGTTTGAGTTTTGAAGCCGTTTGGGGTCCCATCGCCAATGGGTTGATTTCACTGCGAGGAAGATGCCGCGCTTTGATGTGCAGTCAACCGATGTCCTATTGACTTGAAATTTGACAGGGAACCTATTGGAGTCATTTTGTGATGATCCATTGGCTCCAGTTTGGATGTCATAGTCCATGGGTGCTCCGCCGCCGGTAGCCATGATTTGGTTTCGGAGCGTCAAAGTCAGGTAAAACGTTGTCGGAATGACCTGAAATTTTACGTGCAGCCCTTTTGAAACATGTTGAAGCCATCCATGTGCTCCGTTTGATGAGTAATGGTCCCGGTGGTTCTCACAACCGAGAGGCTTGATTTTACTGCTCAAGGGTTGATGGAGGGTCAAACGTTGTCGGTTTGACTTGAAATTTGACATGGAGCCCTTTGGAGGTATTTTGAGACCATCCGTAGGCTCTAATCGAAGTTTTCATGTCTTCAACGCCATCACAGCCAGGAGCGCCTGTTCAACTGCCAGAGGAGTGAAGTAGGGTCAAATGATGTTGGAATGGCCCGAAACTTCATGTGAATCTCTTTTTTGGCTGTCTTGGAGGATCTTGCAGTTTTTGTTTGATTCTGACAAGATCTGATGCTTGAAGTAGCATTGGCCGTTTGTAGTAGGATGCGGCTTCATGTGGCTTCCTGATGTTGAAGAGGCAAAGTGACATTTTTGGTGTCAACAAGACCCTCCACATCCCATTCTTCTTTTTGACCACCACTGTGTTGGCCAGTCAGTCAGGATAGTGGACTTCCCTGATCGCCTTAGCCTCGAGCAGTTTCTCGACTTCTTCGATCACGGCTTCAGTTTGTGGGATCCCCATTCTGCGACATTTCTGAACCATAGGTTTGTGCTTAGGGTCCATGTTTAGCTTGTAACACATGATCTCGGGATCAATGCCAGGCATCTCATAGGGTGTCCAAGTGAAAACTTCCTTATTTTGTAACAAGAAGTTTAGCAGCTTGGACTTCTCGGTTTCAGGGAGTTGGCTCCCGAGCAGCAAGTATCTTTCGGGGTCATGTGGGTCGATCCTGACCTCGGTTAGATCTTCAATGCTCTTATGCTCCGGGGATCGACCAACGTCCTCGAGCTCTGCTTCTAGTTCGGCCATGTGCACATGCTGCGGTTCTGCTTCTCCAGGCACCACAGCCATCAAGCACTGCTTGGCCATCTGTTGGTCACCTTTGACCATGATCACTTCAACTCGGTCGTCCCCGTTCTCTAACGGGAAATTGAGTTTTTGGTGATGGGTGGAGGGCACTGCTTCCATATTATGCAACCAATTCGTCCCATAGTTACGTTGTATGGGGATGGTGCATCCACCACAAGGAAGTCGACTATCATAAAGGCACCTCCAATTTGGACTTCAAGGGAGACCTTCCTCTTGGGGTATACTGGCTTTGAGTTAAAGCCCACCAGGGGAGTGCGAGCTTCCTATAAGTCCTCTTCTCTGAGACTCAAGTTCTTAAAGCAATCGAAGTACATGATCTCTGATGAACTCCCAGGATCCACAAGCACTCTCCATACCTTGAAGCTCTTTAACCTCAGTGTTAGAATCAGGGGATCGTTGTGGGGGAGCTGGACCTCATTTAGATCTTCATCTGAGAACTAGATCTTGGGCCTTTGCTTCCGAGCTTTCTTGGTAATAGGTCCTAGCTCGGCTGTCATCACCAGCTTGTTGTGTGAGGCCCTCCTGACCTCGACACGAGCTTGATTGCTCCCCTTTGGGGCGGGAGCTAGGTGGATGACGTTGATGATGCCTTTTGGCTCGTCGTTGTCCTGATCATCATCAGGCCGGCGTTGATGAGCTCGGTTGACTCTGCCTTCCTCCTTGATATAATCTTTTAAGTGCCCGTCCTTGATGAGCTTCTCGAGGTGGGACTTGAGGGCCATGCAGTCCTCGGTTCTGTGCCCATTTTGCTTGTGATAGGCACAGAACTTGCCTTGATCTCTGGTGGACGGGTCGCCCTTCATTGGCTGCAGCCATTTGAAGAATGATTGTGACTTGATCCTGTCGAGGAGCTTATAGATTGGCTCCTTAAAGATCGTGTTCACAGCCTTCTAGGAGGCGACAACTGGCTTGGACTTCTTTGAGTCGTCATGCAGGTGGCTGCTGCTCGAGCGTTCATCATCAGCTCAATCGTGCCTTTTGTTGCTTAGGACTTACCTCAAGTCTTGCTCGACCGAAGGAGCCCGGTCGTGTCTGAGGGGTGGAACCGAAGCTTTCGCCTTTTCCTTGAACTGTCGTTTGAGCTGACGGATCAACTCATTTTGTTCCTGGATAACAAGGCTTTGAGCCCTAATATCCGCAAGGAACGGGTCATCATCATCATCATCATTGTCCAACTGGTGGGGGGATTGATGAGATCTGGCTGCTACTGGAGCTTTGTCTCGTGGGAGAGGCTCCAATAGGGGAACACTCTGTTGGGAGCGCTCCAATAGAGGAGCATTTTGCTGGGGAGGAGCTGTCGGAAAGTTATTTCGCCAGGGACGTACTGTCACCCCCTTTGACGATGAGCCTGACTAGGTCACAAGCCCTTCCACACTTGCTACACCAAATCTTCCCCTAGACTTCCTCTGGCGAGGGGCTGGTGGCAGTTGCTTTGGCAATACTGGCGGTACCACTGGTGCTATGGGTAGCGACTGAGCTTTTGACGATCCTTCACCGTTTCTGGTCTTAGGAGGCATGGTGTTTGTAAATCTGGTTTGATCCCTATTTTCTCACAGACGATGCCAATTGTAAGTGCCTAAATATTACGGACTTGATTAGGCGAGTATGAAACTCATTATACTGCTGTTAAGCTTCTCTTGGGAAGAGATCGAATGCCTGAGACCTAAAAGGGAAGGAGATAGTGATTAGAGGCCCTTGGCTGCAGTCAGCCGAAGTCACTCCGATGTCTAAGTTAGTACAGTTACTGAACAAAGGATGAGTGGAGAAGAAAGGCAACGTCTGGATTATGTGAGTTTGTGTTGTATTATATTGCATACCTCTTTGGGATCTTACCCTCGTATATATATAGGCAGAAGTTCCATCTGGTGCTCCCTCAATGGGGGTAGGTGGAAGTACTGTCCCATCAGCCCACACCATGTTTCCTTGGTGGAGGTAGGTGGAGACATTGTCCCATCGGATCATGCGCTAACTTCTTGTATTAATGCGGATGTGATCGTTAGATAAGGACAACCCTTTATCAATATCCGACGCCCATCTTATCTGTCAGTACGTTCTATAATGTAGTCGTAGTTTTATGGGAGTACAATTATGGTTTAGTATTCATCTCAGTTGGTCATGCCGAGCTGAAGATGATACTGAGATGAGGTACGGATGCATCCTGGCACTGTTAGCTGGTACTTTTACCGCAGCTAGCTCAAGCTCGGTGCTAGCTAGCACTGTTGCCGAGCTGGATGTACTTGGTACTCTTGTCGAGTTTGTAAACCGAGATCGAGATAAGCCAAGTCAGTATTGTTACCGAAATTAGCGTAACCATGCTATTAGGGAAACGTCTCACACACCATCTCATCATCAAAATCTTATTCTTCTTCGTCAATTAGTGCCAAATCTTGCCAAAATATGTTTAGGGTTTCTCTTGGATATGAGCTTCTGTGCATGAAGAATTGGGTTTGCGGTTTTTCTCCTCTTCTTGCTTTTATACTATTGTTGATGCATGTGATTTCTTCTGCTTTGAATCATCCTTTTCACTAATTCACACCAAGATTCACCCAAAACTCCAAGGGTTTCTCTCGATTTGGTGTGTCTCTGCATGACGAGCAATAGTTAGGTTTTTTGACCTAAGATCTAGCTCCCCCTTTTTATTGCAAAAGCATCATGTATCATTCTAGCAAAATTCAGTTTGAAGAGTTAAAGTTTTTCTTACTATCGATTTTTTTTTTTTTTTTTTGTAAATTGTCAGTCTCAACCTGCTGTGCTTGAAGTTCTCTTCCTCTTTTCCTTTCTCATTCTTATTTATTAAACCTCGATTTTGATAATCTGTTCAACTCCATCTTGATTTGGGATTACTTGTTGAATCTGGGTTTTCTCTAAGCATAATGAGCAGAAGTTTCTTAATTTGGCCTTCTGTGCATTCATGTGAACTCTTTTTAGAAACAAATAGGTCTTGATGACTAAAATGAATTTTTCATACTATGCACTGCCTTTGGTACATCAACCGGTCTTAGCAAACTGCCTTGGGGCTTTCCTTTTGTATGATAAATTGAAGTTCGATTTTCCCCTTTTGAAGTTGTGTTAGTTTTCATTTGGTGCAAAATACTCGCCTTTGGCGTGGTTGAAATGAGATTGCAGACTTATAAGACCCCGACCCGAGTGAACTCAATTAGTACTAATTAAGTCATGTGTTAGTTCTAAGCTTGATTAGTGATTTTGGCTAAGTTGGGTTTGGAATAGCTTTTGAAATAGTTTTGGGGAATTTTGATTTGCTTGTGATTAGTAGGGCCCTTTGGGGGTTCCTTTTTATGACCTTGCATGCGCTTGAGGATTTATCGGAGATTTTTGCATTCATTGTTTTAATCTCATTTTATTTGTATTGTTGACCCCTACAACTTTCATGTTGATCCTGTCCCCGTTCGAAATCCCAAAACCCGATTTCCTAGCATTGAGGGCAAAACAATCATTGTACACTAAAGTTGTACACAAAACTTGATATTCCCGAAACCCGCGAAACATATACTTTTTGCAAACTAGATATTTCTACGATAACTTTTCTCTTCATCGTCGAATTCATTAGAAGCCCCGAAAGCCAATATTTCATCCCTTGAATGTCTTAAGTAGTGGGACCCATCTCCATTGCTTATATAAGGAGACCCATCTTCCTCATTCCCTTTTTCCAGCACAAAAAGGCAGCCTAGGGTTTGTTTGGAAACTTTTCTTCTTCTTGCTCTCTCCATCTCAATCTCCTACTAGTCTTGCACCAACATCAAAATGGAGATCATCATCTTCTTCCTCATCACCATAGCTCTCTATTGATACCATTTGTGAAGAAAACCCTCCATTCCAAGATCTTCATTGAGCGTACTCTTGCCATTAGAGAACCTTACAAGTAAGTAATCCTTCCCTTCTTCTAGATTGGTATTCTTCTATTCCTAGAGAAGCTCCATCTTCATTATTGTAAGGTTTCCCTTTCTATTTCATTGTTTGACCATTTTAGGGTTTGTTTGTTTTAGGGATTTTGTTCATAGCTTAAATCTTTGGCTTGGAAGAGTATAAGAGCTTGATTTACTTATTAGAAGACCCAAGGCAAGTGGATGATTTGATTTTTATAAGCTTTCAATGATTTTGGTATTTTTCCACTCATGCCTATTTATTGCATTGGTTTGAAATAAATGTTCATGATAGAGTTTGGTAGTGCATTTATGGCTTATAAGTGTATTGGTGAATGGCATTTATTTCTTCTTGTTTGTACCAAATGTACTCTATTGTGAAATGGTTTCCTTCTTTCTTTCTTTGTATTGGATTTGATGTTGATGGAGGAGGTGATGGAATGAACACATATTGGAGTTGTGGAGAAGTGTAGATAGTTGCATTGGAGGAGCTTTTAGCTCAGTTTTATTGCAAGGATTAAATGGAAGTGAGGAGAGGGGTTTTGAGGAGGAAAAAGGGCTCAAATCTGAACACAGTGGGTGTTTCCCGCACCTGGCGGTCAGCCAGCGGTCACCTGTCTGCTAGCCGTCTGGTGACTGGCGGCTAACCGCCAGCTAGCCGAACAATTGCGGTTACTTTTCCAGAGAGCAACATTTTCCTTCTGAAAGCACGGTCAGCGCTGGCTAACCGTCGAACCGACCCATTCGGTTGCTTTTCCAGAGAGCAACATTTTCTCCTGAGAACATGATTAACCTCACGGTTAGCCAGCCAACCGACCCATTCGGTTGTTTTTCCAGAGAGCAACATTTTCTCCTGAGAACATGATTAACCTCACGGTTAGCCAGCGGCTAACCGCCGAACCCATCGGCAGCTAACCGCCAGCCAACAGAACCATTTTGGTTACAATTCCAGTAACCTGTCTTTTTGTCAGGCCAACCGCTGTCAACCAGCGGCTAACCGCCAATCCAACGGAGGCTAACTGTCTTCTGACCGCAAGGTAACCAAAATTACCTTGACAACCATTCCGGAGAGCTCCTCGCTCGAGCGAACTCTCTGGTTCGCTCGAGCGTTGAGCTTTGTCGGTCAAAGGAGATTCACTAGGCAATGTATGAGGCCATTTGAGAAAGAAACCATATCACGAAGATGTCATTCGAAGTTTTGAAAAGTCAAAGTGTATAAGGAGCCCGGAATGTCCCCAAACTCAAGGAGTACCAAATTATTATTAGACCGACATACGGGATCCCTATTCACTTCAAATAAATCTTGAACCCGATACTTTACACGCAACTTCAATCGTTTATTGTACTTTATCGATCCAGAGATTTATACTACATGCCTTGTTTTCCCGAAAGCATTGAATTACACTTGAAATAGTTACTTGTCTTGAAGTGCATTGCACCACATGAAATGATAGTGTGCCCTTGAGCACCCCCGTCCTGCCCGTTTGTTTATTTGTACTGGACTTACTTGCACATGTCTCGATTTGTTATTTGACCTATTAGTCGGCACCACTAAGCTTGGATAACCATGCTGGTCTGATCCACCGACTTGGAGATCCCCCTCTTGTCCCGCCAGCTGCAATTTGGATTCCGCTACCCGGTTATTACCGTGGTCTTGTCCCAATGCCGTAGATTGCTACTGTGGTTCCCGATGCCCAGCTCGCTACCGTGGTCATGTATAGTATATGTATATGTATTTATAAGATCCACTGTTTCTCCTCACCTCGAGTGACTGAGATCAGTGCCTAGTTATTGCTCTATCGCTTTAGTGATAGAGGACTTAGCTTCGTGTGGTTGCCATCTTGCTTGTTTCCCCGTTTCCTTGGTTACTTGTACATGTTTTATAATGCATACTTGTATTTGAATAAATGTTTTATCTTTTCATAGAAATTGTCATTGAGACAGGTTTTAAATGCTTTTAAAGGTAAATTCATTTATTATCATATTGTCATTGTATTTTTTTAACCCATTTGCCAAACTGTCGTGTTTGACCCATCTATTGGTACCCAGGTCCCGTTGTTGGTTATCCCGAGGAGGTGCACGAGGAGGCGGTCGGAGAACCGCAACACTTAGTTGAGTGGCGTGCTGATGATGTCATTTAGACATTGGATTGCTAGAGAGAGATAACCGTTTGGGAGAACTTTTAACCATTCTTTTGGGAATTGGTATTTTGTTCATATTGGCCTTGTTGGCCTCTATTTTTGAGAAATGTAATTAAATGATGTTTGTATAAACTTTAATTTACTTTTGGCTAACATGCTAATGATCATTGCTCATTCTGATACGGTACTATACTTGTGTTATCATCTTTATGATTTGAGATGGATCAAATATTTGATTTGCTACACGCTTCCGCAATTAATAGAAATGTTCATATATGGTTGTGATATCCTCACCGCGGACACCTGTGGGAAATAAAATAAGCGTGTGCACCTTGTTGACACACTCTACATATTAACCATTCACTCACCACACTATTATCATCATCATTAGTGTCCCGATCCCGGATTAGGACCTCGGTAACCCGGTCCGGGGTCGCGACAAGACTGATTTAAACATCTCTGTTGATCTTAACCAACTGAGAGTGTAATTTCCAATCAAGTTAAGGCCTGGGTCTGGTTTATTTGTGTCCTTGGTTTCCTTCTTCACCTCGGCTATGCACCGCACACACGTTCTCCTTGAATTTTCTCATGATCCGAATAAAGAATGTGTGAATCCTTTGCCTTTGTTGTTATTGTATTGGTGTGTTCAGTTATGCAGACTAAGTTTGGGGAGTTTCTAAACACACAATAACTTGAGGTCAGAAATTAGCCCCTTTTTTTTCTTTGATCTTTACTCCATGTCTTAACTATTTGTGAATGTAAAATGACCACCAATAAGATGTCAAGGACTTCTTTTAAATTGTTCCTCACTCGTATCAGTTGGTCAAAAGAATAGAGTTTTCATTGGGTGTGATGAGCTGAAACTTGACCTATTGTGATGGTCTGCTTGATCGTGAAAAATTGAGTCGGACTCCCTTCGAGCATTGTAATCTGAGGGCTAGAATTTTCCTTGATTTTACTCGAAGCCTTGGCTACTTTTGGCACTATCATTTTACATTGATATGTAACTTATATTAGTTGATTTTGGTATTACAAGATACAACCCTTTATCTATTTTTATTAATTTTATTTTTCTCTTCTTCAGGTTTGCAATCTTCTATTTTGCCTTGTCTTTGCAACCCTTTGTCTCCTCCCTGCTTGGACGAACATCTCAGGTATTTGGTTTTTTTTATAACTATAGTTGTGAATGTGTGTTGCTGATTGGACCAACCAACTTGGCTTTTTTGGGGTAGAGAATGGGGAAAGTATTTGATTGGCAAAAGGTAAGAGTCTTTTACATCATTGGGAGTGAGTTTGTCAACAAAAGGGTTTGGAAAAATATAGATAAGATTAAGAGTTCTATCAATTGAAATTGACTTTCAAATGATTGTTACTATGTGGTTCGAGCTTCATGTCCTCTTATCTCAAGGATTAATCCATGCATTCGCGAGTTTAAACCAATTCAAATTGTGAAACTGTTAATTGCTACTAAATAATATATATGTATGTTTTTTTGTGAATCCAATCAAACATAAAAATGGAATCTCTACCATGCCCATTTGCTGTAAAGAAGTTTGTTGACTCTATTGTCTGTGGAACACTATGGCTTTTGAGTTTGTGGAAAATGGGTGTGCATAGGAAGCTTTGGTGGTCTTTTTTTACTAGATGGGAGACGCTAGGGTGGAAGTGGATCCTACCATTGTGATGAGTGTGCGTGCTTGTGCTAAAGTGAAGTACTTATGGAGAGGGAGGGTGTGTGGGGGCATATCTTAATGTTAGAATAACTCTTGGTCTCGATCTTACCCAGCTCGGCAGGAGCACCAACTTGGAATGATCCCAAGACCCATTCCAGTGAAAATATCTGCGAGGCGCATCTCGGTCTCGACCTTAACTTGATCTCGGTCTCTGCTGTCATTCAGCCATAAATGCGCTGCCACGAGCTAATAGAAAGACTGGGCGCCGGACCTAGATAAGTAGCCAGCCTTATCTTGGGGTCCCATCTGCAGCCATTGAGGCAACAGACAGGTTGATGGGACTTCCGCTTTTTACCTACCTCCACTCAGGAAGGGCCTGATGGGACTCTGCCCCCAAGAGTCAACTCTCACGCCTATCTATATGCATGAGGTAAAACCACCAAAGGTATGCAAGCAGAGATATCCATATATACTCTTTCTTCTTCTCCATTCACTCCTCCTTAGTTCAGTCACCAAACTAACTCCGGCATCGGAGTGCCTTCGGCTGCCTACAGCCAGGGGCTCTTACCTCTTTCTCTGCTTTCCCTTTCAAGTTTCAGGAGGTTAATCCTTTCCCAAATAATCAAATTGAGAGCCTAATCCTCTCCTAACCAAGTCCGTAGTTTTTAGGCACTTATAATTGGCGCCGTCTGTGGGAAATTGTTAAACAAAATCTGCCAAAGCCATGCCTCCAAAAACTAGAAAAGGTGGCGAAGGCTCTTCAAAGTTCCAGAAAGGTTACCACCAGTGGCACCCACGATGCCACCGCCGGCCTTTCTCCCACCTCCGGAGCCGATGGAGATTCCACCAGTCTTTCCCCCGCCTCCGGAACTATCGGCGGTTCCACGCCAAAGAAGATCCGGGGGAAAATCTGGCCCCGTGTACGTAGAAGGTATCGTCCAGTCAGACTCCTCGTCTAGGGAGTTGACGACACTTCCCCGGCGTAATGACCGCCAGATGATTCCTCTCCACCAGAATGCTCGGCCACCTTAGCATCCTCAGCAGAATGCTTCCCTGCCAGACCCTCGATGACGGGGCAAGACCCCTGTAGGAGTCAGGTCTCATTACTCTCATCGGCACACTTACGATGACGCTCAGTCCCCTCACTGAATCGATAAAGAAGATGTCCCTCTGCATGAAGACCTCAAGGTCCAGAACCAAGTCATCTAAGAGAAAGAAGAATTGATTCGTCAACTTCAGGAGCAACTCAGGACAAAGGAGAAGAGGACCCGTGCTCCGCCCCTCGAATACCAACGGGGCCCTCTGGATAGACGAGACTTAAGGCAGGTCTTAACCAATAAAAGGAGAAACCGCGGCGAAGAAGAAGGTTCGAGCAACAACCGTCAGTGCAACAACTCCAGGAGATCACCCCAAGAACAAGAGTCGCTCGGGCCAGGGTCGTTGAGGCCAGAGAACATGGGAGACCTAAGAGAGTGGCTTGGTTGCCACGTCAAGCGAGAGGTCCAGCATAAGATGGCCGAAGTCGGCCTCAACCGAGACCAGCTAGGCGCCTACGACGCAGAAGACCAGTGCACGCCCCCTTTCTCTATGGAGATAAAAGACTTCTCTCTCTCTAAGTGATTCAGCATTATGAGGTTCGTCCTCTATGACGAAGCCTCGGACCCCGCAGTGCACCTTCGGCATTTCACTTAGGAAATGTTGGTCTGGGGGGATGTCGACCACCTGAACTGTAAAGTCTTCTCCTCCAGTTTAGGCGACCTCCCCCTCAGATGGTTCTGCGCGCTCCCAGGGGAATCAGTTTCAAGCTGGCGGCAGCTCCTGAACTCCTTCGTTGAAAAGTTTCAAGCACATCGGGTCATCCCGAAGACAGGCGGCAACCTCATGGCAATCCAGATGTGGAAAACTGAAAACATCACTAAATTCGCCAAAAGATTCTGGACAATCTATAGCCTGATCGAGGACGCCAAGGATGATATTGCCATTATGTGCTTCCAGCAGGCCTTGCTCTAGGCAATGAGCTCTGCAGAGACCTGTTCAAGTCCCCCGTCGTAACGATGAAAGCATTGATAGCCAGGGTAAACCGGTGAATCGACCAAGAGGAGGACAAGGCCCGAGGCAATGAGAGATTCGGCCTCTCACAAGGAAACCGGCCCCTTAGAGGAGATAAAAAGTTCTCCAAAAGGGGAGCCAGACAGGAAGAAGGTCTCGACCAATCCGGCGGCCTTCTCGGCCTCCACCTCTGGGGGTAATTAATGGACCCGATTTCTTCCGTTCCTCCCCCATCCGTCCCCGGCATCACCCAAAAGGCCGAATGGAGGGAAGCAGGGGAGAAAGGCGGGTATCAACATTTTTGGACGGGTATGCCAGATTTTCAATTCTTCTTGGAATTTAGAAATGGTGATCCGGAGATCCACCTTCGCAAGTTGAAAGGAAATCAATCTTTTTTCTAACTTCCCATTGCACATATATTTAAGAAAAGAGACAAGGTTTTTTGAATGCCGTGAGAGGTGATTTTTTTTTGCCGTGAAAGGCGATTTACAAATCTCATCAAAATGAAAGACAAGAATTGTGATTTTTTTGTCTCTTAAAGAAAATACAAAATACAACGGAAAAGTAAGAAAAGGGATCTGACTTCTCAGGAGATTGCGGGGACTCGTTCAGATCGACGGTCGCAAGTCATGTATGGACTTCTCCATCGTCCTTCATATGAGAACATGCGATGCTTCGATTCATTTGGCTTGGCTTGGACTTCAGTTTTTTTAGAGGATAAGGACCAAAGGAAGACCCTATACCTGATAAAAAAACGAAGAGACGGGCTAAAAAGACACATCTAGGCCATGTTGAATAAGAGAAGAGAGGGTTTTGCCTTGGGGGGAGTGCCCCCCAAGGGGTTTCAATCACCTTGTGGTGTTTGTTACAGCAGAATTTCTTCAAAGTAGGAGAGCTTGTTTGTGCAGAGATTTCTTCGAGAATTCTTCGGGATTTTTCTAATCCGTTCTCCTTGGAATGCTCTCCTATTTATTGGCCTTTGGTAGCCATTTAGGAGGGTTTATGAGCATTGATGTCTTTAATGCTTCATGATGGGAGAAGTTACAAGTTTTTATTTCTTGATTTTGTAACACTTTTTTCCTTGAATCTGATTGGCCAATGGAGAATGATGTGCATTTAATCGCCTTTAATCCCCATGAAGAGAGGAGTTTTATGGCTTTAATGCCATGATGGCTTTGACTTGTAACTCTCATTTCCTTACTTCTGATTGGGTTGTCCAAAATAATGAGTTAATTAACAGCATTAAGTGGTCGCATTTAGTTAGGTCAATTAGCAGCATTAAGTGGTCGCCGGGGATTTGAAGAGTTGCGGGCCGTGCTGCGTCTTTTGGAATTCTTCTTGCGATGATCGGCGATGGATCTTCATGTTGATCGATGTCGGATGATCATGCAACTTCAGACATAGATTGCTAACAGTGGGCCTGTACCATCTGTCTTGTTAATTTCTCGATCGGACAGAAAGTGTACTTTCTTGGTCAGCCGGTTGGCGATCTTGGAACGATCAATGATGATTTCATTCTCTTGACGACGGATCCGAATTATAGGAGGAGATCAGTCATTTTCGAGCATTAAAAATCAGATTTTCAAGAAATCACAGGGACTGGAATTCCCAAAACGCGAAAAGGATCGGAAAACGGGCCTTCCGGCGAAAATCCGGCGACCATGGGGTTGGTCCCCTTTGGTCGCCTTTTCTTCGGCCGTTTTTTGAGCTTTTTTAGTCTTTTTTTCTCCTGTATTTTTCTTCACATTTTTCCTCATTTTTTGGCTTGATTCTCCTGAAGAAAACCCGACGAGAAGTCATGCAAAACAGGAGCACAAAGTTTCCTATTTTTTGGAAAAGCCGAAGACATTGCTGCGCAAAGTTGCCGATTTTCGGTCAAGAGTTGAAACTAGGCCAAACGATGTTGGAATGACCCGAAATTTAAGGTGAAGCCTCCTGAGCAGTAGACAGGACCAACCATGTGCTTTGGTTTGAGTTTTGAAGCCGTTTGGGGTCTCGTCGCTGCTAGGCTTGATTTCACGTCAAGGAAGATGTCGCGCTTTGATGTGCGGTCAACCGATGTCTAATTGACCTGAAATTTGACTGGGAGCCTATTGGAGTCATTTTGAGATGATCCATTAGCTTCAATTTGGATGTCATGGTCCCGGGGTAATCCGCCGTCAGTAGCCTTGATTTTGTTCAGAGCGTCAAAGTCGGGTCAACTTTGTCGGAATGACCTGAAATTTGACGTACAGCCCTTTTGAAACATGTTGAAGCCATCCACGTGCTCCGTTTGATGAGTAATGGTCCCGGTGGTTCTCACCACTAAGAGGCTTGATTTTACTGCTCAAGGGTTGATGGAGGGTCAAACGTTGTCGGTTTGACTTGAAATTTGACATGGAGCCCTTTGGAGGTATTTTGAGACCATCTAAAGGCTCTGATCGAAGTTTTCATGTCTTCGACGCCGTCGCCGCCAGGAGCGCCTGTTCAGCTGCCGGAGGAGTGAAGTAGGGTCAAATGATGTTGGAATGGCCCG
This sequence comes from Cinnamomum chago, assembly GCA_038049695.1. NCBI lineage: Eukaryota > Viridiplantae > Streptophyta > Magnoliopsida > Laurales > Lauraceae > Cinnamomum > Cinnamomum chago. Next base: position 53,370,342 of record CP142453.1, on the reverse strand, counting down.
AAACTTCATGTGAACCCCTCTTTTGGCTGTCTTGGAGGATCTTGCAGTTTTTTTTTTATTCTGACAAGATCTGATGCTTGAAGTAGCATTGCCCGTTTGTAGTAGGATGCGGCTTCATGTGGCTTCCTGATGTTGAAGAGGCAAAGTGACATTTTGGTGTCAACAAATGCCCCCTCGAGGTACAGCGACGAGTAGTTTTTGAAGTCGATGTGCCTCGAAGAGAATCTTGAAGGAGAGCTTCTGACTTGACCAAGAGTCTTTGAGCATTTTTTATTTTATTTTTTGAAATGTCTTTCGAGTTTCCAAGTGGATTTTATGGTAGTGGGAGAGATCACGTAACATCTCAAGGAAAAATTTTGAAAATGACATAAGGGAGCTGGATTTGGATTTTGGGTTTTGGGTTTTCCTTTTGACATTGTGAACCTAAGGGCTTTTTGTGGCGCATCAGTCGATCAAGAATGATTTTTTGGTTTTTTACCTTGTGACCTAACAAGCTGTATGTGGCAGGTTAGGGGGTCGGGGTTTGATTTTATTTTTATTTTTATTTTTTTTTGGATTTTGACCTTGTGACCCAACAAGCTGTATGTGGCAAATTGGGAGGTCAGATTTGGTTTTGACCTTGTGACCTAACAAGCTGTACGTGGCAAGCTAGGGGGTCAGGTTTGGATTTTGTGGAATGTCAATTTCAAGATTTCGGCTCAATTTGGTATATAAGGTGGGATGGTTTGAAAGTTTGGAAGCTGATGAGGCTTGGATTTTCTGTGTGGTCCAATCAACTCAAAAGAGGCATGGAACCATTTTGTATACTCTTGGTGAGAGGAATTTTTTTGAAAGGAAACCCTTTTTAGTGCCTAGGTGGTCAACCCCTGCTCATGTGGGCTAACCCATGGGACCTTAAGCTTTTTTAAAGATGTCTTTGATCTCACATGGTGTCATTTTGTAAAGAATATATGAAAGGTATCCCTTTGGATAGAGAATATCTCAAAATATATTTACTTGGAGAGAATCTCTCAAGTTTCCTTTCTTTTGGGAGAGATTTTCTCAAAGTATCTCTCTTTGGGAGAGGATATTTCTCATTGAAAGTCCGGGATCCTAACCCTAGAGGGGGGGGGTGAATAGGGTGAGCTACAAGATAGTGACCAATGAAGACCAATTGTAACTTCTTTAAAATAAACTAGTCACAAGTGATGATAAACAAACAAGATGCAGAAGCTAACAAAAGAAATCACCACAAGCATGCACCATCACACAAGGATTTATAGTGGTTCGGCCTCAATGCCTACATCCACTACCGGCTTGTGATCCAACACCCCACCAGATTTCCACTATCTATGCTTTTCAATAGGCTAAGCAATAACCTTTACAATGTTGTTTTTCTAGGCTAAATAACAACCTATCAATGTGCTTTTCTATGCTAAGCAATAACCTTTACAAGATGCTTTTCCAAGGCTAAGCAATAACCTCTACAATGTGCTTTTCTTAGGCTAAGTAAAAACCTTTACAATAGAAAGATTTCTCTCAAAGAAGTGTCTACACAAACACTCAAAGAGATACAATTTAAGCTCAATTACAATGCCTCTAAAATAGGCGGATATGAAATTGATAATCTAACTCACACAAACACTAAATGAATGCAAAGGTGTATGCTCATGATGTGTGTGTGTGATAACTTCAATCAAGTTAAAATCAAAGCTTAATTAATATATGCTCAAAGCATTTATAAGTTTATGGCACATAAAAAGATTTGATTGAAGTGAGATGCAAATCACATGTATGAATACAAACTTGTTAATGACATGAAAATCAAAGGTTCACAAGTTGTATGAAATTAATTAACTTAAGACATGTGATGCATGTGCAATGTTGTTTTCAAAACTAAACAAATTTGACTAAGGTTTAAATGAATGAAAACAACAAATAAAGTTTCAACCAAGTAAATGAATCATGCTATAAAAGAAATCAAAGATTTTGACTAAGCATGATTAAAAAATATTTTAAAACAACTTGGTTTGAAATCAAGGGTGAAGAATCCAATCCAACTTAGATCAAAGATTAAAAGAAGAATGAATTCAACACATCATAGTTAACATGCTAAAAATCATTTACCAAAGATTTAAACAAAGCATCTAACATATGATTAAGAAAGGTAAAGCTTACTTATTGATTTAACTTCATTAATCCAAGCATTAGCTTTCCAAATGACCCCTTGGTCTCTCTTAGTTCATCCCTTTTGTCTTGTCTCCAAACACCTCAAGGATGGCTTAAAAATCTCTAACTTTGACAAAGGAATGAACTTCATTTTATAGCAAAAAATTGCCCAACTACTAGTCCCCGGTCGAACCTGGAACAGGGCCCGGTCGACCTGGTCTTCAACGGTCATAAAACTAACCGTTTGGAAAGAGCTATAACGGCTCTTTGCTCGATCGACCGGGAACAGGGCCCGGTCGACCTGACCTTCAACGGTCATAAAACTGACCGTTTGAAAAGAGCTGCAACGGCTCTTTACCCGGTCGGCCCGCAGTGGGCTCAGTCGACCGGGTCCCCTAGGCCGGTCGACCAGCCACACTGCAGGTCGACCCGGGCCTGGGACCAAAATTCCCTAAAATTGCATATTTCAAAGTATTTTCATGTGGGGACTTTTGGGCCATTAAATCAAGCTTGAAATCATGATTTAAATCAAACTAAGAGGGTTAAAATCATGAAACATAAAAGCCTAAAAAGATTCAAAACTTTAAAACCAATGGCTTGCTCGATTAAAAAGAAACTTCTTTTCAAATTAAAATGCATCCAAGTTAAAAAAACAAAACATGCATAAATCAATTTTTCTAACAATGCATGTGTAAATCGAGATTTCAAGTTTTTCTAAAACAATGCATATGTGAAAATTCAAATGATGCTGAAATAATAATGCATCCATCAAATTGCAATACACAAAATCCCTAACAATCTCCCCCTTTACAATTTGACGGCAACTTACTTAACACCGAATTTTTCACACTAATTCTTCAGCTCCCCCTAAGCTGGACAAGTCTTGAAATCTCTTGGATGCTCCTTCTCTTAACTTAGGCTCTGGGTCTTTTTCTTCATTCTTCTTGATGCTTGGAGCTTGATCATTCTTCGAGCTTTCTTTTCACCTTTCTTTGTATGGCCAAGCATCTTCTTTAGCTCCCAATCTTTCTTTCTTCTTTCAACACTCCCCCTTTGACCCTGCACTCTCTCCCTTTGGTAAGATGTGCATTCTCGCCCCCTATAGAAGATCATACAATATCTCCCCTTAGGAAGCTTGGACATTCTCTTCCCTGTAGAGAACTTGAATGCTCTCTCCCCCTTTGACATTAAATTGCAAAGGTACCTACACACATGAAGTAAGGAAACTACCTTTTAGTAGCACCTGTTAACAAAAGAAATCAAAAATGAAATTACATAACAGGTTATCATGTATGGTTAGAAGTCTCTAAGGGTTCAAACCCAATACAAGGGTGAATTTGATCAAAGTTAATACTTCCTATGAAGGTTTATACTCCCCCTCCATCCATTCTCTCCTTTTGTCAAACTTTTGACAAAGATATAACTATTTGGTTCAAGAAGAAGAAGGTTTTACCAATTGAGGGTAAACTTAAAGGAAAGGATTAGACAAGTTTAACTATAGAGCTCAATATGATCAAATTACCAATATAAAGAGCAAGGCCAATGAGAAAAGCAATCACGGATACCAATTGGAGAAACAAAGAATACCAATTGAGATTCAAGGATAAGACTATTAAATCAATCATTCTAAAATGGAGTAAAAATATAATTATTAGGAAATATCCAAATTAGAGCTATCCATGATGTTATGGGGTTTACTAAACATAGCATCAATCAATTTAACTTATAAAAATCATATGCTATGAAAGTTTTGAAATCATTTCAGTCAATCATTAACTATGACAATCAAGTGCAAGATGAATGAAATGAAATTCAAGCATGAAGCCAACCTCAACTAATAACCAACCAAGATTATGAATACATAAACTGGTGGTCGTGAGATTTACCTATATGAGCAAGAGAGGTGGCAAACATGAAAATTATGATGCTAATGAAATGTGACATGGAACAAAAATATATTACTATGAAGTTCAATCCAGTGTACCCAAGGTCCATCACATTCTCAAGATAAGACATCAATTGGATATGAAATCAATTGAAGATTATGCCAAATGAAACCAATTGAATTTGAAAACATGATTAAGAGCGAGGATGTGACAAACACAAAATTCCATCAAGCATCATAAATGGATATTCATCACTTTTAATGATATAACTAATGAGCATAGTGATGAACAAGATAAATTGCATAAAAGGATATAACTTGGTGATGCATGCAATTTTTAAAGTGTCAAATCATATGAATTCAACATCTAAGATATCCATCAAACATATAGATATAACTATGAAATACAAGGAATGGATTTCAAGGAGGTTCATATGATCAAGATCACTACTATGAAGTTGAAACATGTATAAGGATGACAACACTTAGAGAATACACATGAATCAACATCATAACCATCCAATAAAAAAAATGACTAGAAAGCATGAAGGGTGGATTTTTGTGTTCTAGTATGGTATCTACAAATATAACTAAGATCACAACCATACATGGAACCAAATGACATTTGCATATAAAAAGAATATAACTAAATAAGCAAAGATGCAAATGGCTTAAAACAACAATCGATTATGAATAATCTAGCTATGAAAGCTTTTGAAATCACAATCAATTGATCATCAATAGAAATGCAATGCAAGAGATATAACTCAATGTGAGCAAAAAACAAATCTAACATGATGAAATTATAATCAAATGATTTTGAAAACCATGATATGTAACCAGAGATGTACATGAAGACAAAATCAATTGATCATAAAGAAACAATGTATTTTAATAAATGTAACTATCAAGGAACAAAATGCAAATATAACATGACCAACAATATGATTTAACTATAAAGGATAGTGTGAGAACCCGACCCCTAATTTCCTGGATTAGTGTTGTTTTATTTGTGAATTAGTTTCTTTTAATGGGATTATTGTTTGTTGGATTGAGTTTGTGAGTTAAAATGGTTTTTCACTAGTTTTGGGGAGTTTTGAGTGCCTTTGGGATTGGTGCGACCCTTTGGGGGTTCTTTTAGTGACCTTGCGCGTGATTGGGAGATTATTCGAAACTTCCAATAATTCTTGTTTTAGTCTCGTTTGACTTATTTTGTTAATCTCTACAACTTTCGTGTTGACTTCGTCCCCGTTCGAGACCCTGAAACCCTACTTTTCTAATGTTAGGGGCAAAACAGTCTTTTCACATTGAATCTGGACCCAAATTTCGAGATCTCAGAACCATGCCAAAATTATACTTTTTGAAAACTAGATTTTATGAGAAACATTTTCCTCTTCTTCGTCGATCGCATTCGAGGCCCAAAAATTGATGTTTTACCCTTGGCAAGTTTTCAGTGTGGTGGGGCCCACACCCACCCATTATAAAAGATGACTCTCCCCTCTCTTCTCACTCATTCGTTGCAGCCCAAAAGGGGAGCTCTGCAATTGAGCTTCCCCTCCCTTTTCTTCTTATTTTCTCCTCCCCATTGATGGAGGAAACCTTTGCCATTTGGAAACCCAACCATGCCATCTTCTTCCCCATCTCTTTAGCTTCCCATGGATGTTATTTTTGTGCAAAACCAAGGTGGGCAGCCCCTCTTTAAAGCTTCTTCTTATTGATTGATGACCCTAGAGGTAAAGATTCCTTCCCATTTTCCTTTTATGTGCAATAACATCCCCTTAAGTTATGTTTCCTAGTTTGGTTTGAGCCCATTCCATGTCTTTCTTGATTTGCCATTTTAGGGTTCTAAATGGGTTTGTTTTTGGGGGTTTTTGGTTATGCTTGTAGGTGTTGCTTGAGAATGTTTGGAGAGCTTGATTAGCTAATTAGAACCCAACGAAAGTGGATGAATGGATGGTTTGAATGTCATCAAGTTTTATGAGAAAATCCTAAATTTTATTACTTGTTCTTGGTAATTTGATACATGTTTTCACATATGCTTCTTGCCACATTTCTATTGATTTCGAAAATGCATATTAATGGGTTTTTCTCTCTTGTTAAATCCCTTGGAAATGTATGCATTTCATTTGGTGAAAGTCTGTTCATATGGTTTTATAAGGAATGGGGTTGGTTTTGCCATTCATATTTATGTTTATTAGCTTGCATTGATTTGAAATAAATGCTCATTTAAAGAGTTTTGCTAAATCATCTCTTGATTATGGCTCAAATGAACCTTTGTCTGTGTTGGGGACACTTCTCTTTGTTTGGTATTGAATGTGAAGAAGAAGGTGTTTAGATTCAATGTTCATTGGAGTTTTGATGAGGGTTTTTAAGTGATTGTTGAAGAAATTTAATGATTGTTATTTGGAGGCAAGGAGGCCCTTTTTTTGCAAGAGGAATGTCTTGGAGAAGGAGAGAAAAAGAGAAGGACCCAGCCCACTACGAAACAGAACCTGGGTTCTGTTCCGCGGTGTACGCGGTCGACCCCACGGGGGCTCAGTCGACCGGCGACAAAGGGTCAGGCTCCCTAAGAGCCTGACCAAAACAATGTTGACCATTTCAGATACAACTCCCGGTCGACCGGCCATGGGCTCGGTCGACCGGGCGCACAGGGACTAGGTCGACCTGACTTTCTCAGGACGACTGGGGTTGCTGTGTACGGGGTCGACCGGGCCTTGACCAAGTCGACCGGGCCAACTGAGAAATCCTTGCTGGAAGGGATTTTTACCCTATTTTTGGATGGGCTTAGGTGGGACATTGGCTACCCTTTTTGGACTCATTGGACTATATGTGAGGATGTCTTGAGCCGACGTTCTTCACGGTTAGTTCGGTTGCATCAGAATCCAATCCAATTCAATCTTGAACGGTATGGGACAACGCGATATCCTCCTTATATCTATATACGAAGTCTATTTCCTTGGGTATCGCGAATCCTATCCCTTTCGGTGATTGAGTAGGTGGTATGATGCTTCAGGATTAACATCATACTTAGGATGGACTGTTTATAGTTTTAGTATTTAATCATATCGTCTAGTACAATCCATAAGCTCATCTTAAGTTTTGAAAATCGTAAAGTGCATAAGGAGCCCGGAATGTCTTCAAACTGAAGGAGTACCAAGTCATTATTATAATCGACATACGGGACCCCTACTCACCTTAAATAAATCTTGAAACCAATATTTTACCTGAAATTGTAATAGTTCATTGTATTCCCTCATTTCCGAGATTTAGATTACATGACTTGTTTTTCCGAAAGCATTGAAGTTACACTAGTAACAGTTACTTGTCCAGAAATGTATTGCCCGACATGAAACGACTGTGTGCCCTTGAGCACCCCCGTCTTGCCCGTTTATTTATTGTACCTGATTTACTTGTTCATGTCCCGATTTTTTAATTGACCTATGAGTCGGCATCACTAAGCTTGGATAACCTTGTCGATTTGATCCACAGACTTGGAGATCCCCCCTCCCGTCCCGCCAGCTGCAGTTTGGATCCCGATGCCCGGTTTATTACCGTGGTCCCGTCCCGATACCCGGTTCGCTACCGTGGTCCCGTCCCGTATATTATATTGTATATATGTTTTTCGTTGAATCTCCTCACCTTATGTGACTGAGACCAACGTCCCGTTATACTCTTGTCACTTTGGTGATAGAGGACTTAGCTTTGTGTGATTTCCATCTTGTTAGTTCCCGATTCCTTGGATACCTTGCATGTTTTATATTGCTTATTTGTTTTCCGAAAAATGATTCACTTTTTTATGAAAGTTATTACTTAAACGGGTGTTAATATTTTCCAAGGTAAATTCAATTATTGTTATATTGTTTCCCGTTCCTTGTACACACACATGTTTTAAATGAATGCCCGATTTGTTAAATATCCGTACTTTTACATATGTTTCAAATGAACGTTTGTTTTGCCAGACCTCTATATTTACACTTGTTTTAAATGAACACCCGATTGTCAAATATCTATGCTTTTATAGATGATGTAAATGCACATATGTTTTGTTAGATCTCCATGTTTAACTCATGCTTTAAACGAATACATGTTTTGTCAAAGATCCACGATTTCCCACCCGTTTAATTATATGCAGCATTTGATCAAATAGCACGATTTGTCATAGGTTTTATTTTTCAGTATATTTGTTATCTTCTCATCCACCTGCTAGACCGTCGTGTCTGACCCACTACTTTTGGTACTCAGGTCCAGACTTCTTCGTCCCGAGATGAGTACTTTTGTTGGCTGTGGAGCCATGTTTTGCAGGTTGTCTTGTCGGCTATGTCATGTAGACATTGAACTTGACATCGGAGTTGCGTCACATATGGGTAGTGGTTATTAACTTGTTATAGTATTGCTTTTATTAGCCTTTTCCTTGGGATTCTTAATTAATGTACATTGATCATTTGTAACTTGAACATATATGGGAATGTAATATCCTCTTATATTCGGCTCTGTACTTTGTGGTGATGGTTTAATCCAGTCTGATATGGTTCTTGATATAATAGCTATATGCTAGAGGTTGAGTACGACGCGGAACCCGATGAGCATGGACTCCGGGTCGCAACACCCCGAAAGCTTCCGCAAAATATTCAGAATGTGTTGGAATGTGTTGTCTTCATACACGCAGAACTTGGGAGAGAGAAAATATAACTATCCATTATCCCATTCGCGCCCCCGAGGTCCTGGTTTGGGGGCGTGACAGATTGGTATCAGAGCGGGCATGTTTCTAGGAAATAAAACACTCTAGGAACATTAAGACGTGTGGTGAGGACTTGTTTTCTTTTGTCTTGTTATTTTTTCTGTGAGTTCGGGTTTGTTTCTTTTCTAGTGGGGGAGACTATCTTTGTCTCCTCTTGTCCTTGTTGTTAGGGAATTTGGGGGACCAAATTCTTTTCTAGTGGGGGAGAATTTAATGTCTCCGCACCCACATTTAGTACCTTTTCCTTGTTTTCGCGCCAGAGAGTCGGAGTTTTGTGGACTTAGCATGTGTTTCTCGAAGGACATTGGCGGAATTTTCAGCTTTTCGATGTCACAGATGGAGGTAGAAAAGGAATTTGCGACCAATTGTTTGTCAGCTAGGAATGTGAGCAACATATCGAGACCCAATTACAGTTGATCGTGTACTGTCAGAGGATTCGTCAGGCAAGTAAGTGTGGATTTTTGGATAAACTTGGATTATTTTCCTAAGTTAGAAGACTCCATAAGCCGAATAAGTGGTGGACTTTATGAGATTTGAAGTGATTTTCAGTGGTGTATGCTCCAAGAAGATGTGAAAAGTTAGAAATTTCTCGAGCATTGACGAGCTTGTGACGGTGAATTGTTGGAGGACGTTTAACAATTGCAGTTATGATGGTGAGTCGACTCAGCAGGAGGTGTCAGTGGATGGTTAAAAGCATAGGAAATTAGTTTTCAGCAGCAGTGTAGAAAGTTCTATGTGGAATTGATTGTTACCTGATTACATGATAGAGAAGATTTTGTGGATTTTACCGACTAGTAGAACATCAGTTGGGGCAGAGTACAGATACGAGCAGGAGAATCATCACCTATGGACAATGACAGTTGAAGGATTCAGAGAAGAATGAATTTGACAGTACCTCACGAAGTGTGGACATGTGGAGTAGCATGACAGCTAAAGTGTTAGCGGGTCTAGTTAGAGCTGGAAACTTACAGAGTTATGAACCTTGCGTTTTCAATGAGTAGATAGAGATGAGTGAAGTGTTCAGAGGACCGTTCAAGCATTTGATTGAATCAGCTTGGCATATGAAGGAGTGACAGATTTCCAAGTCATTCACCTCGAAGATTGTGCATTGGCAGGAGACCTAATTTCGACAACTTTGACAGAAATGACAGAAGAGTACCAGGGACTGGACGACATTGCCTAACGTAAAAGATATTTGGTAGTACTCAGCATCACCAATTTTCCGAAGACAAGGGCAGATAGAAGGATAAGACAATATTTCAAGGTAAATGCATGTCCAAGACTGGCAGAGACCGGCTGTCATGCAGTGGATCAAGAGCAACGAACAGAAATAGTTAGAGCAAGCAAGAGTTCACATCGAAGATTGTGCGTTTGACATGAGACCCTAGCTTTCATGGTTGTGACGAAGTCGACAGAACTGTTCCAAGAATTTCCTATACCAGGGTGGCTAGAAGCGAGAGACTTGGTGTAACTTAGAAGGAGTCAGAGATAGCAAATTCCTTGAATAGTCAGATTGGTAGAGCAGTAACAGATTCGAGCCAGTGGTGGAATGTCTGACGACTATTGATAGTTGACCGAAGAGTTCTACAGCGAGGATGACCCAGCGAGTTCAAGTGCTTCTGAGAGGACCAATTTGGAGCAGTCGTCTGAGGTTTTGTTTTCGAAGTGTGGGATTAATGTCCCCACCTGTTTTTTTAGTTTGTTTAGTTCATTTGGAGGACCAAATGTTCTAAGGGGGGGGGGGAGGATCTGAGAACCCGACCCCTGATTTCCTGGATTAGTGTTGTTTTATTTATGGATTAGTTTCTTTTAATGAGATTAGTGTTTGTTGGATTGAATTTGTAAGTTAGAATGGTTTTTCACTAGTTTTGGGGAGTTTTGAGTGCCTTTGGGATTGGTGGGACCCTTTGGGAGTTCTTTTAGTGGCCTTGCGCGTGATTGGGAGATTATTCAAAATTTCCTATAATTCTTGTTTTAGCCTCCTTTGACTTATTTTGTTAATCTCTACAACTTTCGTGTTGACTTCGTCCCCGTTCGAGACCCCGAAACCCTACTTTTCTAATGTTAGGGGGAAATGTATGCATTTCATTTGGTCAAAGTTTGTTCATATGGTTTTCTAAGGAATGGGGTTGGTTTTGCCATTCATATTTATGTTTATTAGCTTGCATTGATTTGAAATAAATGCTCATTTAAAGAGTTTTGCTAAATCATCTCTTGATTATGGCTCAAATGAACCTTTGTGTATGTTTGGGACACTTCTCTTTGTTTGGTGTTGAATGTGAAGAAGAAGGTGTTTAGATTCAATGTTCATTGGAGTTTTGATGAGGGTTTTTAAGTGATTGTTGAAGAAATTTAATGGTTGCTATTTGGAGGCAAGGAGGCCCTTTTTTTTGCAAGAGGAATGTCTTGGAGAAGGAGAGAAAAAGAGAAGGACCCAGCCCACTGCGGAACAGAACCTGGGTTCTGTTCCGCAGTGTAAGCGGTCGACCCCCCCATGGGGGCTCAGTCGACCTGCGACACAAACACTGTTGACCATTTCAGATACAACTCCCGGTCGATCGGGCACACAGGGACCAGGTCGACCTGACTTTCTCAGGTCGACCGGGGTTGCTGTGTACGGGGTCGACCGGGCCTTGACCAGGTCGACCAGGCCAACAAAGAAATCCTTGCTGGAAGGGATTTTTACCCTGTTTTTGGATGGGCTAAGGTGGGACTTTGGCTACCCTTTTTGAACTCAATGGACTATATGTGAGGATGTCTTGAGCCGACTTTCTTCACGGTTAGTTCGGTTGCATCGGAATCCAATCCAATTCAATCGTGAACGGTATGGGACAACGCGATATCCTCTTTATATCTATACGCGAAGTCTATTTCCTTGGGTATCGCAAATCCTATCCCTTTCGGTGACTGAGTAGGTGGTACGATGCTTCAGGATTAACATCATACTTAGGATGGACTGTTTATAGTTTTGATTTTTAACCATACCGTCTAGTACAATCCATAAGCTCATCTTAAGTTTTGAAAATCGTAAAGTGCATAAGGAGCCCGGAATGTCTTCAAACTGAAGGAGTACCAAGTCACTATTATAATCGACATATGAGACCCCTATTCACCTTAAATAAATCTTGAAACCAATATTTTACCCGAAATTGTAATAGTTCATTGTATTCCCTCATTTCTGAGATTTACATTACATGACTTGTTTTCCCAAAAGCATTGAAGTTACACTGGTAATAGTTACTTGTCCTGAAATGAATTGCCCGACATGAAACGACTGTGTGCCCTTGAGCACCCCCGTCTTGCCTGTTTATTTATTGTACTTGATTTACTTGTTCATGTCCCGATTTGTTAATTGACCTATGAGTCGGCATCACTAAGCTTGGATAACCTTGTCAGTTTGATCCACCGACTTGGAGATTCCCCCTCCCGTCCCGCCAGCTATAGTTTGGATCCCGATGCCCGGTTTATTACCGTGGTCCCGTCCCGATACCCGGTTCGCTACCGTGGTCCCGTCCCGTATATTATATTGTATATATGTTTTTCGTTGAATCTCCTCACCTTATGTGACTGAGACCAACGTCCCGTTATACTCTTGTCACTTTGGTGATAGAGGACTTAGCTTTGTGTGATTTCCATCTTGTTAGTTCCCGATTCCTTGGATACCTTGCATGTTTTATATTGCTTATTTGTTTTCCGGAAAATGATTCATTTTTTATGAGAGTTATTACTTAAACGGGTGTTAATATTTTCCAAGGTAAATTCAATTATTGTTATATTGTTTCCCGTTCCTTGTACACACACATGTTTTAAATGAATGCCCGATTTGTTAAATATCCATGCTTTTACATATGTTACAAATGAACGTTTGTTTTGCCAGACCTCTATATTTACACTTGTTTTAAATGAACACCCGATTGTCAAATATCTATGCTTTTATAGATGATGTAAATGCACATATGTTTTGTTAGATCTCCATGTTTAACTCATGCTTTAAACGAATACATGTTTTGTCAAAGATCCACGATTTCCCACCCGTTTAATTATATGCAGCATTTGATCAAATAGCACGATTTGTCATAGGTTTTATTCTTCAGTATATTTGTTATCTTCTCATCCACCTGCTAGACCGTCGTGTCTGACCCACTACTTTTGGTACTCAGGTCCAGACTTCTTCGTCCCGAGATGAGTACTTTTGTTGGCTGTGGAGCCATGTTTTGCAGGTTGTCTTGTCGGCTATGTCATGTAGATATTGAACTTGACATCGGAGTTGCGTCACATATGGGTAGTGGTTATTAACTTGTTATAGTATGGCTTTTATTAGTCTTTTCCTTGGGATTCTTAATTAATGTACATTGATCATTTGTAACTTGAACATATATGGGAATGTAATATCCTCTTATATTCGGCTCTGTACTTTGTAGTGATGGTTTACTCCAGTCTGATATGGTTCTTGATATAATAGCTATATGCTAGAGGTTGAGTACGACGCGGAACCCGATGACCACGGACTCCGGGTCGCAACGCCCCGAAAGCTTCCGCAAAATATTCAGAATGTGTTGGAATGTGTTGTCTTCACACACGCGGATCTTGGGAGAGAGAAAATATAACTATCCTTAATCCCATTCGCTCCCCCGAGGTCCTGGTTTGTGGGCGTGACAGATAAGTTTGTCAAAGAGGTTCAAGGCCTTAAGGTTTGTCTAAGTATCTAACTTTAGGAATCCACCTAAGGTCTTGAGAGGGTTGATCTTTGAGGTCTAGTTTAGGAGTCCCACCAACTATAGGAGATTTGACTTGAAAAAATTTTAATTTGAACTTATCACCAAGATATTTAGATTTGACTAAATTTAGCTTAGATTGGTGATTAGTCTTTTGAGGTTGGTGAGTTTATTTCTTAGGGGATTGATTCATTTTTCTGTTCTTCTTTTTTTCCCTTTATTTGACTTTTGAATTTTAAATTTAACTTTGCTATTTTCATCAAAAGTTCTTTCATCGGTCGAGAAGCTTTTTGTTGATAGATTCTTTTATAGTTGGTTTAACTTGTTTAACCTTTTTAGAATCTTTCTTAGGAGACTCCTTTTTAATTGATTTAACTTATTTGATGTTCTTGGAGTCTTCCTTGATGTTTAGTGTCTTACCCTTCATAGATTTTGATTCTACTTCATAGATGGGTTTAGACACATGGCTTCTTCTTAGTTTTCACTCAAACCTAAAATGCCCTTTAATGCCACAATAATTACATTTAGTCATGGGCAATGAAGAATAAGTACTAGAGAATGAGGACTCACATTTCACAAAAGTGTTGGTGAAACTAGGGCCATGTGAAATATTCCAATCAAATCCAAGACCCGTCCTATCTCTTTGAGATTTACCCAATTTAAATAACTTTTCAAATATCTCTTCACCTTGGGTAAACTTGCACTCATACTTTTGTTTTTAGCTTTCAAGTTGAGTGACTTGGTTTATAAGGATTGAATTTTCATTTTTAACTTTTGATAATTCATATTCAAATTCCTTATAGTTGATTAGTTCTTCATGGGCAAGTTTTAAATCAAATTTAAGTTCATTAATAACATTAGATCCAAGTTCTAGAGTTTTTATCTTATTTTGTGCATTAGATAAATTTTCCTTAGAAATGGTCAACTTGGATTCTAGGTTGTTAATGTTTATGTCTTGCCTTTGTAATTGTTCTCTTAGTTTTGAATTTTCCTTATTAAGATCATCATTTTCAATTTTTAATTCATTTAGATCATCTTTAATATTATGTAGGTTATGCGAAGAGATTATAAACTTAGAGTCTACACAATTTATTACTTCTTCCTCTCTAAGTTCATCTTTTGAAGAAACTAATTCTTAGTTTAGATTTTTAGATTCTTCACTTAATTTTTTTATTTTTCTTATCAAGCCCTAAGGACAATGTATATAATTCCTCATAGGCTTGTTGAAGGTCATCTTCATTTTCATCATTTTCTTGTTCTTTTAAATTAAATTGAGATTCAATAATTTGAAGGTTTGAATCTCCAATTGAAAGAAAAAGGAGGGGTCTAGAAGAATCTACACAAGAATCTAAACAATCTATCATTGTGGAATCCATTATAATGATTTTCATGAAAGCACAACACTAGGGTTCCAAAACATCTTGATCCTAAAAATAGAGGACGAGGCTCTGATACCAATTGAAAGTCCGGGATCCTTACCCTAGAGGGGGGATGAATAAGGTGAGCTACAACATAGTGACCAATTAAGACCAATTTTAGCTTTTTTAAAATAAACTGGTCACAAGTGATGATAAACAAACAAGATTCGGAAGCTAACAAAAGAAATCACAACAAGCATGCACCATCACATAAGGATTTATAGTGGTTCGGCCTCAATACCTACATCCACTACCGGCTCGTGATCCAACACCCCACCGGATTTCCACTATCTATGCTTTTCAATAGGCTAAGCAATAACCTTTACAATGTTGTTTTTCTAGGCTAAACAATAACCTATCAATGTGCTTTTCTAGGCTAAGCAATAACCTTTACAAGATGTTTTTCCAAGGCTAAGCAATAACCTCTACAATGTGCTTTTCTTAGGCTAAGCAATAACCTTTACAATAGAAAGATTTCTCTCAAAGAAGTGTCTACACAAACACTCAAAGAGATACAATTTAAGCTCAATTACAATGCCTCTAAAATAGGCGGATATGAAATTGATAATCTAACTCACACAAACACTAAATGAATGCAAAGATGTATGCTCATGATGTGTGTGTGTGTGTGATAACTTTAATCAAGTTAAAATCGAAGCTCAATTAATATATGCTCAAAGCATTTAAAAGTTTAAGGCACATAAAAAGATTTGATTGAAGTGAGATGCAAATCACATGTAAGAATACAAACTTGTTAATGATATGAAAATTAAAGGTTCACAAGTTGTATGAAATTAATTAACTTAAGACATGTGATGCATGTGCAATGTTGTTTTCAAAACTAAACAAATTTGACTAAGGCTTAAATGAATGAAAACAACAAATAAAGTTTCAACCAAGTAAATGAATCATGCTATAAAAGAAATTAAAGATTTTGGCTAAGCATGATTAAAAAATATTTTAAAACAACTTGGTCTGAAATCAAGGGTGAAGAATCCAATCCAACTTAGATCAAATATTAAAAGAAGAATGGATTCAACACATCGTAGTTAACATGCTAAAAATCATTTACCAAAGATTTAAACAAAGCATCTAACATATGATTAAGAAAGGTAAAGCTTACTTAGAGATTTAACTTCATTAATCCAAGCTTTAGCTTTCCAAATGCCCCTTGGTCTCTCTTAGTTCATCCCCTTTGTCTTGTCTCCAAACACCTCAAGGATGGCTTAAAAATCTCTAACTTTGACAACGGAATGAACTTCATTTTATAGCCAAAAAACTACCCAACGGCTAGTCCCCAGTCGACCTGGAACAGGTCCCGGTCGACCTGGCCTTCAACAGTCATAAAACTGACCGTTTGAAAAGAGTTGCAACGGCTCTTTACCAGGTCGACCCGGAACAGGGCCCAGTCGACCTGGCCTTCAACGGTCATAAAACTGACCATTTGAAAAGAGCTGCAACGATCTTTACCGGGTCGACCTGCAGTGGACTCGGTCGACCAGGTCCCCTGGGCCAGTCGACCGGCCACACTGCAGGTCGACCCAGGCCTAGGACCAAAACTCCCAAAAAATTGCATATTTCAAAGTATTTTCATGTGGGGACTTTTGGGCCATTAAATCAAGCTTGGAATCATGATTTAAATCAAACTAAGAGGGTTAAACTCATGAAACATAAAAAGCCTAAAAAGATTTTAACTTTAAAACTAATGGCTTGCTTGATTAAAAAGAAACTTCTTTTCAAATTAAAATGCATCCAAGTTAAAAAAACAAAACATGCATAAATCAATATTTCTAACAATGCATGTGTAAATCAAGATTTCAAGTTTTTCTAAAACAATGCATGTGTGAAAATTCAAATGATACTGAATGATAATGCATCCATCAAATTGCAATACACAAAATCCCTAACACTCATTCCCTTTCTTTTTGGAGAAAATTTCTTAAAGAATCTTCTTTTTGGAAGAAAATATCTCAAATCTCCTTTCTTTTGGGAAGGTTGCTAATTTTTAGCACTTACCTCCTTTCTTTTCTCTTTCTTTCCTCTTTTGATTTGCTCTCTTCTATAAAACCAAGGGGAGGTTGGATCTCTTGCCCTTATTGCTTTCTTTTTGCAAAAGTCTCTAAGAGTGCTCCAAGATCAAGAGCTTCTCTTCTTCTCCAAGAATCTTTAAGTTCTTTCTTCTTCTTCTTCATCCATGGCTTCAAGTAAGTTTTCTTCCTTCACAAAAAACTCCAGGTAGAAGTAGAGATTTCTTTCTTTTCTTTTCTCTTCTCTTCTTTCTTTTTCTTTTTCTCCACGTATTTTCTTGTTCTTTCTTCTTTTTTCACATGCTGCCTCCTTTTTTTGGCCTTTTTTTGCACCTTTTTTTTCTTTGGTTGTGCGAACAGGTCCGTACGTACCTGGCCGTACTGCCACGCGGCAGTGGGCTACGGCCTGCTGGCCAATTTTTATTTTTTTTAAGAAATTTCTCTCCCTTTTTTTTTTACTTCTCTCTGTTTTTTTTTACTCACCAAGATAATGAGGTTTATGCATCATGGTAATGAGGTTTATGCATTCCAAGATGTTCATGCATATTTCTTTCTTTGTTTTTTTTTTTTTTATGCATCAAGATTGAAGGCTAGAATCTCTAGGTCAAGTCAACATGAATTTTGACTTTGACAAAGTTTGATTGGTTTTGACAAAGTTGGGTTGGAATTCATCAAACTTTGGTTAAAGTTTTCCTAGCACCTAATGCATGATGACTTTCCTTCTATGCATGTTTTTTTGAAAATTGAATTGGAAATATGATGATGCATACCTGAAGGTCTTTTGCAAGTTTTGGAATTGGAGCTCGCAGCAATGTTGAGCCCTTTCCTGATCTTACTGGATTTTGAGGAGCTTTCCAAGTTTTGAAGTTTGGAGCTCGCAGCGATGTTGAGCCCTTCTTCAAGCTTGTGGAGATTTGATGAGATTGGTTTGATCTCGCAGCAATGTTTGAGTTCAAACTTCCTTTGAGGATGCTCCATCGACTATGAGCTTGTAGTGGTGTTGAGTTCATTTTCAAGCTTCTTATCTTCTTCGGTATGCTTCCCTTTTCTTTGGAATTGTCCCGGAATCATGCCAAAATTTCGTTAGAATTTTTCTTTAGCAAAATTTTGTCACTTTGATGATTGATTTTTTTTTATTTCCATCCTTTGTAGGTAGTTCCTCCAGAACAAACAAGGACAAAGAGCCTGTTACTGATGCACCTCGTCGGTCTAACAAGTCTCCTAATGTGGTTGTACAGCAGGCTTGGGAGAAGGTCCAGTTTGTGGAGAGAAACTTGGAAGAGTGTGACTTCCTCAACCGTGATGAGATGAGATAGCGATTGATCGCTCTCAAGGATGCGGAATTTTACAGGATTATGGTAAGCAACCGTCCTTGGGTCATGGACGATTAGAGCATTGTGCCCAAGCCTACCTTTTTCTTTGGTGACGTAGTCCCTGACGACTTGACGTACCAAAGGAGATGTTTTTAGTACTTTTACACGGCAGATGGTCAGGAGAGAACTGTTTCTACCCGGTCAATCTTTGATCGGACTGTCTCGATCATGAGTATTTCTCCCACATGTCCCAAGAGGGAAGATCCTCCAAGCTAGGTGAAGAGAACCAATGTGATAAAGACCGGGGTTTTTGTTGGCGGCCCTTCTGGATATGCGGAGAAGTCGCCTGTCCGCATGGACATGTTGATGCCCTCTAGTGGCTACCAAGGTTCTAACCATCCGTCGGTCAATTTGAGATCGATTGACCTTGGCATTTTTCGGGGTGACGGCGGCAATTGGGTGAAGCCTTTTCGACTTCGTGGTCGTTTCAGTGCTGATTCGAGCTGGGAATCATGGACTGATCACACCCTGCAGGTTGGTGGATCCATTTTGAAGGAGGCCGGGATCTTCGACGCAGTTTGCGCTTTTCGGAAGATCGTGGTTTTCTCTGATGAGGCCTTCATGGCCATGCTAGAGTCATTCCTTCCACAAACCAATACCTTCATTGTGACGAATGGTGAGATTGATTTTACTTTGAAAGAATTAAACGTCATCACCGGGCTGCCTATCCTTGGCAAACTCTATGAGGAGTTTATGCCTATCGACAGCGTTCTTGAGGTGCAGTCTAAGGACTTTAGGCTCTTGTACTTTCAGCTCGTCGCCTTCTATGATTTTTTGAAGGAGAAAGACGGCTCGAAAGTCCGGTGTAGTAGTTGGAAGAATTGTAGCTCCAACTTCATTGACGGCGAAGAGTCTACTGATGGCATGGCCCAAGATGCTAGGGCTAAGGACCCAAGTTTGAAGAAGATCTCTGTCATACGAGATGACTTGAAGAAGTTCTTCGGGAGTATAGACGCCATTTATCCTGACACTGCACTGCGGATAGATCTCGCTGTTTACCTCACTTATTGGTTGGGTGAGGCTGTTTTTGCTGGAGGAGATGGAACACACATCAGGCCGCACTGTATTTTTCCGGCTTGTCAGATGGCATTCGGAGAGCGGCTTGCTTTGGTGCATGCTCTGTACTCCTATTTGTGTACCGAACTGCAGGCTGCTGTTTTTCTGGTTCGGCTTGGGCTTCTTATGAACAGGGTATTTTCAGCCCATATTATCTATTCGTGGTATGTGTACCACTATCCCGGCTTCCATCGCTTAGGAGTTGCACATGATGATGACCCTTTCATGATTCGGTTGGCTAGAGGGACAGTCATTTCCGAATCTCTTTTATCTGCCCGTTTGAGGACCCGACGATTCAGGGACGTCGAGATCGGGCAATCTTCAGTGAAGCTTTCTCTAGATTTGCGGAAGAATATTTTTTATTTTGGTGTCTCCCGCAATTCCACCAGGGCGGGGTCAAGAAGACACTACTCCTTGACCAATGCAGAAAAGGAGTGGCTTTTTAACATACGTGTTGTTACGATGGTGTACCGGAGACATCTTTTTATTGACATCCAACCGTACGTTCCCTCGCGTTTCACGCTGCAGTTGGGCTTCTATCAAGGCGTTGTTGGAGCGCCTTCGAGCTGGTGAATCATTTTGGAGGTTTACAGCACGGGAGGAATGCATGGGCCTTATACAGTGCGAAGGACACTACCGCCAAGATTTCCTATCCCGAGTTGCCCATTTTCCGGACTGCTGGTTTCACGAAATGGTTCGTGGAAAGCTTTTTAGTGCACTGGGGGCTTTCCAAGAAGGAGCTTGATGTCTAGCAATCTCTTGGGAAGGATCTTGGCAGGTCAGATGGAGTTCGGCAAGAGGAAGTTCTGGCTTTCCTTTCCGGAGAGAAGCATAAGATTGGCTTTCTCAATGAGTAGGACACCATCAGATCAGGAGCTGTACAAGAGATACCTAGTGAAGTCTTGGAACAGCTAGAAGAGGAGGAAGCCAAGATCGATGCTTGGATGCAAGCGAAACTAACGAAGACTTCTATGGAGTCCGCTGGGAAGAGCAGACCATCCGGTGAGGAATCAAGCTGAGATCCGGATTTTGACAATGGGGCGGGTACTTCAAGTAAATCAAGCCATAGAAGCAAGAGGAAGAGAGGGCATCGCCGTAATAAGAGATGACACGATGACTCTCCTGATCCAGAAGTCCCTCCCACCATTGCTGAAGAGACGTCAGAGGATGCTGATGAGCCTCTGGAAAAGAGGAGTCGAGAGGAAGAAACCGTTGATGAAGGTATGATTCTTCCTCTTTCTCCCTCAGTTTCTTTCATTGAGATTTTTTTTCTCCCTTTTCAGTGGAAGATGATGACTTGGTGATGCCTAAGGTTCCAGCCAATGAGGCAGTGACGGTTCCAATTGCGGCATCTGAAGAAGAACCGAGGGACCCTGGAGTGATTCCAAAATCTTCACCTGGTACGACTTCTTTGTATTTTCTTTCTTTTTTGTCTGTGCTGTCATATGCTAACATGTTGCTTATTTTCTTGTCAGATGACTTGTCACAGGATTCTGACGATTTCGAGTCATCCATGGAGGCGACCTTTGACAATGCTTCAGTTGAACACATGGAGGCAAAAAGTATTCCGCCGATCGTCGAAGAAGGTATTTGTAGCAATAACCCTGATGATAATGATTTTTTCATCAAGATCATATTCATACCTCTTTTGTTTTGTTTTGCTGGCAGATAGTGAGGTAGCAGAAGAAGTTCCTCCATCTTTCTCAGTGCCAGAGCAGGGGATGCCTGCAGTTGAACCAAAAGTAGGGACTTCTTCTTCCAGTTTTAATGCGGCAGAGACGAAATCTTCTGAGCAGATTCCTTCGCCACTGTCTCCGATTAGAAAGAGCTTAATGATCACTCCTCCAGCAGCACATGACACTGGCAGTCGACCAATGGAGAGGGGAGAACCTTCATCAGGGCCATCTCTTGAGTATGCGAAGAAAGTGTTTAAGAGCGTTTTGAGCTCATGGGTCAAAACTCTTTCTTCTGGCCATTTAGAAGCTGGCTTTGGCATGATCAAGTATTTACAGGACATCCTTGCTGATAGCGAAGAAGTCGGTCTGGACATTGCAGGTGCGAAGGCTTTCGTTGATGAAGTCATAGATCTAGGGAACAAGTGGAATGAAACCAAGAGCTTCCCAAGTGGTGACTACTTCAATGAGATGTTTGTGAAGCCTTCTAGCGAGGTCAAGTTTGAGCTGAACGAGATCTCGCGGACTTGAAAGCAATTCGTTCGGGAGAGGAACCTTACCGAGTTGGCTATCATTGAGCTGACAGAAGATCTACGCCGTGTTGATAGAGGGGTCGTTGAGACTAGGCAGCGTCTTGAGCTATTGGAGGAACAAGTTGCTGCAAAATGGGCTGCCATTATGGAAGCTCGTGCCAGAGTAGGGACTCTGGTTCGCCAAGTCGAGGAGGCCGAGAGCAATCTCCGAAGGAAGAGTCAAGAGTACGAGCAATGGCAGATTCTTTGGGAAGAGTTTCCCCATGCTGCAAACGGATCGCGGCGTTCTGCCACATTTTATGGGAAGATTTTGAAGAAGCGTGGCCTAAAAGCTTTAGAGGCTAAGGCCAAGAGTCTGCTTGAGGAGTTGAATCTTTGGTTGAAGACCATGTGAGACTGAGCTCCTGATTCTTATAAAAAACTTTTTTTTGTACCCGTGTATACACACACACATATATATATATATTTGTACTCTTTCTCTTATAGTGCTTGTGGACATTTTTTTAGCACTTCTTTTTTTTGTATTCCCTCCTTTTACTCAAATTCTTTTGTGATAAATTCAAGCAATAGTTAAATGGGAATGTTTGTTTAGAAATTTGATCAAAAGTTTGTCATTTTGTGAAAAACCTTTTATCAAATGGTTGTTTTGGTGTGAAAGCCGAATTTTGAGATGACATGGAAGCCGAATTTGGGTCGGCATGGAAATCGGAATTTTGGGCGTAAAAGCCAAAATTTGGGATTGCATGGAAGCCGGTTTTGTTTATGGCATGGGAGCTACAAGTTTTTTGTTTGTGACATTGATAGCCAGGATTTGTTTTTGGCATGGAAGCCGAAATTTTGTTTGTGGCATTGATAGCCGGGTTTGTGGCATTGATAGCCGATTTTGTAGCGTTTATAACTGATTTTCGTGGCGTTTATAGCCGATTTTTGTGGCGTTTATAGCCGACTTTTTTGAAAACCGAATTTTGTTTTGTTGGCATGAAAGCCAAATTTTGAATTGGCATGAGAGTCGGGTTTTGTAGCATTTATAGCCGATTTTGTGGCGTTGATAGCTGATTTTTGGCATGAGAGCCGGGCTTTTGGCATTTATAGTCGATTTTGTGATGGCATTAGAGCCGGGTTTTGGTTTTCAAAAATGCAAGTATCGACTAAAAGTCGCCTCCCTGCTGAATGGTCTTGCAAGTATCGATGGAATGTCGCTTCCTTGCTCATTCGGTTTGCGAGTATGAATGGAATGTCGCCTCTTCGCGAATTTGGGTGCAAGTATCGACTAAGCATCGCTTCCTTACTTCTTTTTCAAAATTTTGTTTTGTGGGCATCGATTCAATGTCGCTTCCCCACGATTTTTGAAATTTTGAGGTCTTTTGTTTTTTGGACCTCGGTTTTTGTTTGAATTTTGGGTTTGTGGATATCAACTGGAATGTTGCGTCTCCACGATTTTTTAAATTTTGCAACTATCGACAAAGTGTTGCTTCCTTGCGATTTTCAAATTTTGGAAGTATCGAATGGGGTTCGCATCCTTTCGATTTTTGGGTTTTGCGAGTATCGATTGAGCGTCGCTTCCCCGTGGTTTCTAAAAAACCTTTTTTTTGTTTAAAGACACGAGGGTCGTAAATTTTGACTTAAAACCATTTTTTGGTTGTAAAAGTCAGGGTGGAGTAGGGTGGAAATTCCTGAGTCCTGATTTTGTTTCAATCCATGAATTTTGGGTTCAAGGATCGAAAATTTGGTCAAGTCCGGGAAAGTGCTCCTAAACTTGGATGTTTGGATTATTTTTTTTAACAATGAAACTATGAAAGTAAGCATTGTTTGAATTTTTTTAGAAATTTCAACATAAGGATGAAAATTCCAAAAGGAGTGGGTTTGACGAGCAAGTACCTGGAAATAGGGTTTGACCATGCAGGCATTGCTCTGACCCGGTGACGTAAGTTTTCAAGGGTAGTGCTGCTTCAAGAACTTGCCGTTGATGGGCAGCATACATCTGCCGCCCTCCATGTTTAGAAGAGCGTATGCGCCGTTGGAGAAGACTTTGTCGATGATGAAGGGTCCCTCCCATTTTGGTTCGAATTGGCCTTTTGATTTATGGACAAAAACCATTGGCCTTTTTA
This sequence comes from Cinnamomum chago, assembly GCA_038049695.1. NCBI lineage: Eukaryota > Viridiplantae > Streptophyta > Magnoliopsida > Laurales > Lauraceae > Cinnamomum > Cinnamomum chago. The sequence goes on along the minus strand of CP142453.1, from coordinate 53,346,668 downwards.
CTGCAAGAACCAAGTCATCGTTTTTATAGGCGCGTTGCCTAACCTTTTTGTCGAAAGATCCTGCCATGCGTGCTTGGTACAACTCAATGCTTTGTAGAGCTTCAAGCCGTCTTTCGTCAACATTGTCCAGTTCTTGGAGTCTCAATTTGACATTGTTTTTTTGCGTCATGTCATTTTGCACCCTTAAGGAAGGAATTTGTACTTCCAAAGGGACAACGACTTCACACCCATAGACCAAAGAGAATGGTGTGCTATGGATTGGCCCTCGAACGGTGGTTCGATAAGCCCACAAAGCTGTGGGGTGTAGCCATTCTAGAGGCATATGAACATAGCCTCCATGAACTTGGCATTGGCGGCAGCGTTGAGCAAATTGCATGGCGTCAGCTACCATGGTAGGCCAATAATATCCTAGCCTTTTTATCTGATCGTAGAGCTTGGGACAAGCCGGATGAGCTCCACAAAGACCAGCATGAACTTCCTTGAGGGTTTCCTCGTCCTCTTGTTGTGACAAGCAGCGTAGAAGTACTCCGTCGAAGGATTTTCTATAAAGGATTTTTGAAGGTATAACCAAATGAAAGTTTGGGGCTCGTCTTTGAACGCTTACCCATTCTTTTGGATCTCTAGGGAGGATTCCGAACATGGTGTAATCAATGAACGGATCTCTCCAGTCGCTGATCGGAGGTTTGAGGATAGAGATCTGACTTTCGGCCAATTGGTGGCATTTTAGCAACTACTTGGTGTGAGTTAAGAGGAGGGAGAATCCTTCTTTGACACACTGTAATTTGCATGTTTTCCTTTCCTGGATCGCCATGGATGTGGCAAGTCCGGCCAGGGCATCTGCACGGATGTTCTCACCTCTGAGGATATGGGTGATGTGACAGATGTCAAACCTTTGGCGAAGTGATTGTGCCTTGTTGTAGTAAGGCAACAGATCGGGCTTCCTGACTTCGAATTTCTGATTCATCTGGTTGACGACCAGTTGAGAGTCTCCAAAGACTTCCAACATGGTGATGCCAGATTCAAGGGCTAGTTCCAGTCCTACGATTAGAGATTGGTATTCAGCTGTATTGTCTGAGCATGGTTCCAGTAGCGAGAAAGCATGTGGAATCATGTGCTTGTCGGGGCTAACAAAGAGGATGCTAACTCCCGAGATCAGCTTTATTTCTTCATTTGTCCTGGTTGCACCGTCAAAGTACATGTCTCAGGAGGCATTTGGTGAGAAAGTCTCCACATTGTAAACAGGTTCGTCTGGGAGATCATCTCTGAGTGGGGAATCTTTAGGCAACGAATGCTCTGCGAGGAAATCTGCTAGGACTTGACCTTTGATTGCCTTTTATGGTACATACCTGATATCAAATTGTGATAGGAGGACGAACCATTTTGCCAGTCGGGCATTGAGGGAACCTGCTTTTGTGACAAGGACCTCTAAGAGGTTGATCCTCGAAATCAGGTAGACTGTGTTCGAAAGAAGGTAGTGATCTAGCTTTTGTACGACGAACATCACTGCAAGGCATTCTTTCTCGACTGGAGAGTAACAATGCTCTGCACCTACCAGCATATGGCTAAGGTAGTATAGTGCAGCTTCTTTTCCTTCATCATTCTCTTGTGCAAGCAGAGCGCCCAGAGAGTGGTCGAGAGCTCTTGTGTACAAGATGAATGGTTTTCTAGTGGTAGGGGAAGTCAGCACTGGAGGTTTGGTCAGGTATGACTTGATATCTTGAAATGCTACTTCACATTCAGTATCCTAAACAAAGTCCACACCTTTCTTCATTAGGCGAGAGAATGGACGGCACTTTCCTGACAGATTGGAGATGAATCGTCGAATGTATGCCAACCTTCCTTGAAGTCCTTTCAGTTCTCTTAAGGTTATTGGAGAAGGCATTTCTAGAATAGCCTTGACTTTGATGGCATTAAGTTCTATTCCAGCTTTCCGGACTATGAATCCAAGAAACTTACCCGATGAGACGCCAAAGAAGCATCTCAGGGGATTCATTCGTAGTTTGTGTTTGCGAAGTCAGAGGAAGACTTCCCGAAGGTCTTTCAGATGATTTTTTTTCCTTCTGCTTTTGACGGCGAGGTCATCGACGTAACATTCAACCGCCTTGTGCTACATATCTTGGAATATTTTCATCATAGCCCTCTGATATGTGGCACCAACATTTTTCAGACCAAATGGCATGACAGTGTAACAATACACGCCAAATGGGGTCTGAAATGATGTATGTTTTTCATCTTCAGGATGCATCTTTATCTTATTGTAGCCAGAGAATCCATCCATGAATGTCATTCGCTCAAACCCACAGGTGTTGTCAATCATCACCTCTAGTATGGGGAGCGGGAACTCATCTTTAGGGCAAGCGCCATTTATGTCTCTATAATCAATGCAAACCCTGATCTGCCCATTTTTCTGCTACTGGGACAATGTTGGCCAACCATTCAGGATGTTGTTCCTCATGGATGAAGCCGATGCTTTTGAGTTTTTGAACTTCTTGTTCAATTTATTCCATCACATCTGGATGGAATCTTCTTTGGCCTTGTTTGACAGGCTTGATATCTTTTTGCAGATTGAGTTTGTGGACTGCTATCTTGGGGTCTAAGCCAGGAATTTCAGCATAAGACCATGCAAAACAATCAACGAACTCACGAAGAAAAGAGATTTACTCGGGTAACTCATCATCCTTTATTTTCTTGCTTATGAATACAGGATGTGGGTCATCTGGTGTTCCCAAGTCTATATTTTGAACATGATCTTCTGTTGGAAGGTTCAAAGGTGGTTCCTCCACAATATTTTCGGAGGCTTCCAACTCAACGAAACCTTATGGAGTTTCAAGGACATTTTCATACCAAGGCTTTGTTTCTGGCCATGAATTTTTAGGATCGGTGATCTTCTCAAGGCTTGCTATGAGATGGTCCCAATCGCCTGTTGAAACTGGGTCGAAGTAGGGTACTTCTTTTGGAGACGATGGCTCTTCTGTGTCAGACGATTCTCTTCATCATCAGAGAAATCGTACCAATTGGTAGAGCTTCCTGGATCCTTGACGGGGGACTCTTCAAAGAGATATCCAAGGAGATCGATGTCTTCAAGGACATGAGATGTTGAGGCTTGGTCGGCAGATCGACTCCTCAGCATTTGTGTCAACCGTCTCATGGGAGTATCGGGATCATACCCCAATCCATGTGACGATTTCTCTACATGACCGTAGAGTCTCCAATCTTCCAATTGACCTTTGGTTAAGGCGGGCTCCAATGGTGTGAGAATACCGCGACCTAGCCCCAAACCGACTGGGTTTTGAGTGTCATAACCCATTTTCTTCATAATAGCTTGTGCCATAAGACTATATAGAAATAGTTCAGGCATACCTTCATTTTGGAAAGGTTCAAGCATGGAATTTGATGAAGAAGCTTCTGATCTGTGGAAGAAGATTGGCTTCTATTCAGCTGAAGTTACCAGAACAACGAAGGAAGCAGACGTAGGATCTTCTACGTCAGCAGGTGTCTCTATTGGAGGTAAAGTAGGCCGAATTTGTTGAGTGTCAGCTTGGTTTGACGGTGTATCGTCTTCTGACTCTGACTCTAAATCCGTGTCTTGCATGATAGACACGAAGGAGACAACAAACTTGCCCCCAGACTTTTACTTTGTCTTCTTTGCTTTGGTTATGATGAACAAAGGCTTTGAAGATTTGAGGGAGACAACGAAGGGAGATGGATCTCTCTCATCGGATTTACAAGAAGGTTTGTGTTCTCATGATGACTGCTGAGGAGTTTTGCCTTTACCTTTCTGGAGATTTTTGGGGAATGGCGTTCTTTCTTCCTCCTTTCCTTCTTTTTCATCTTTGTACATCTGAGCATCTGCAAAATGCACTTCTTTGTCTTTGAAGGGCTTTTTTTCTACAAACACTCGATGTATCGAGCCGTCGGTGCCGACGAACTTGATGCATTGATGTAGAGTTGAAGGGACGACACCATTATCGTGTGTCGAGGGGCGTCCGAGAAACATGTTGTAGCATGAAAGGATTCTTATTACATACACAATGACTTCAGATATAAGATCACCGATTTACAACTTAAACCTGATATTGCCGATAGGCCTTTGAGCGGTCCCATCATATCCAAAGATGGGTACAGACGTGTGAATCAGCTTGTTAGGTGGGATGCCCAGCTCTTCAAGTGTCGAAGTAGAGATGAGGTTGAGTGCAGAACCTGGGTCGATCTGGACTCTGTGTATCGGCATTTCTTTGTGTACCCTATGAAGTACAGGGGTCAGTTGTGATGTATCTCGCCTTGCAGGAGGTCATCCTTACCGAAGGCGATGGTTGCACTTGCTGTTGGAGGGTTCGATGGTGGTTCCTCCACAATGTTTCCGGAGGCTTCCAACTCAACAAAACCTTCTGGAATTTCAAGGATATTTTCAGACCAGGGCTTTGTTTCTGGCCATGGGACTCCAGGATCGCTGATCTTCTCATGGCTTGCTATGAGGTGATCCCAATCGCCTGTTGAAATTGGGTCGAAGTAAGGTACTTCTTTTGAAGACAATGGTTCTTCTGGGTCAGAACGCTAGATGTCTTTATCACCGAACAATTGCTCTTCATCATCAGAGAAATCGTACCAATTGGTCGATCCTCTGGATCCTTGATGGGTGACTCTTCAAAGAGATATCAAGGGAGATGGATGTCTTCAAGGACATGAGATTTTGAGGCTTGGTCGGCTGATCGACTGCTCAACATTTGTGTCAACTGTCTCATGGGAGTGTCGGGATCATACCCCAATCCATGTGAGGATTTCTCTACATGACCGTACAGTCTCCAATCTTCCAATTGACCTTTGGTTGAGGCGGGCTCCAATGGTGTGAGAATACCGCAACATTGCCCCAGACCGACTGGGTTTTGAGTGTCATAGCCCATTTTCTCCATAATAGCTTGTGTCATAGGACTATAAAGAAATAGTTCGGGCATACCTTCATTTTGGAAAGGTTCAAGCATTGAATTTGATGAAGAAGCTTCTAATCTGTGGAAGAAGACTGGCATCTTTTCGGCTGAAGTTGCCGGAACACCGAAGGAAGCAGACGTATGATCTTCTACGTCAGCAAGTGTCTCTAATGGAGGTAATACAGGCCGAATTTGCTGAGTGTCATCTTGGCTTGACGGTGTGTCCTCTTCTGACTCTGACTCTGAATCCGTGTCTTGCATGATAGACACGAAGGACACAACAAACTTGCCCCCAGACTTTTGCTTTGTCTTATTTGCTTTGGTTATGATGATCAAAGGCTTTGAAGATTTGAGGGAGACAACGAAGGGAGATGGATCTCTCACTTCGGATTTACAGGATGGTTTGATTCTCCTAATGATTGTTGAGGAGTTTTGCCTTTACCTTTTTAGAGACTTTTAGAGAAGGGCGTTGTTTCTTCCTGCTTTCCTTTTTTTTCATCTTTGTACAACTGAGCATCTGCAAAATGGAATTCTTTCTCTTTGAAGGGCTTTTTGTTTGCAAACACTCGATGTATCGAGCCGTCATTGCCGACGAACTTGGTGCATTGATGTAGAGTTGAAGGGATGACACCATTATCGTGTATCCAGGGGCGTCCGAAAAGGATGTTGTAGCATGAAGATGTTCTTATTGCATACACAGTGACTTCAGAGATAAGAATACCGATTTGCAACTTGAACCTGATTTTGCCGATAGGCCTTTGAGCGGTCACATCATATCCAAAGATGGATACAGACGTACGACTCAGCTTGCCAGGTGGGATGCCCCGCTCTTCAAGTGCAAAGTTGAGATGAGGTTGAGTGCAGAACCTGGGTCGATCTGGACTCTGTGTATCGTCATTTCTTTGTGTACCATGTGAAGTACAGGGGTCAGTTGTCCTGTGCCTCGCCTAGCACTTGCAGTACAGGAGGTCATCCTAACCGAAGGCGATGGTTGTACTTGCAGTTGGAGGGCTCGATGGTGGTTCCTCCACAATGTTTTCGGAGGCTTCCAACTCAACGAAACCTTCTGGAGTTTCAAGGATATTTTCAGACCAGGGCTTTGTTTCTGGCCATGGGTCTTCAAGATCGGTGATCTTTTCAAGGCTTACTATGAGGTGATCCCAATCGCCTGTTGAAATTGGGTCGAAGTAAGGTACTTCTTTTGTAGACGATGGTTCTTCTGGGTCAGAACGCCAGATGTCTTTATCACCGGACAATTCCTCTTCATCACTAGAGAAATCGTACCAATTGGTAGAGCTTCCTGGATCTTTGACTGGTGACTCTTCAAAGAGATATCCAGGGAGATCGATGTCTTCATGGACATGAGATGTTGAGGCTTGGTCAGCAGATCGACTCCTCGGCATTTGTGTCAACTGTCTCATGGGAGTGTCGGGATCATACCCCAATCCATGTGAAGATTTCCTTACATGACCGTAGAGTCTCCAATCTTCTAATTGACCTTTGGTTAAGGCGGTCACCAATGGTGTGAGAATACCGCGACCTTGCCCAAAACCGACTGGGTTTTGAGTGTCATTACCCATTTTCTCTATAATAGCTTGTGCCATAGGACTATATAGTAATAGTTCAGGCATACCTTCATTTTGGAAAGGTTCAAGCATTGAATTTGATTAAGAAGCTTCTGATCTGTGGAAGAAGATTGGCTTCTTTTCGGCTGAAGTTGCCGGAACAACGAAGGAAGCAGACGTAGGATCTTCTACGTCAGCAGGTGTCTCTATTGGAGGTAAAGCAGGCCGAATTTGCTGAGTGTCAGCTTGGCTTGACGGTGTGTCGTCTTCTGACTCTGACTCTGAATCCGTGTCTTGCATGATAGACACGAAGGAGACAACAAACTCGCCCCCATACTTTTGATTTGTCTTCTTTGCTTTGGTTGTGATGATCAAAGGCTTTGAAGATTTGAGGGAGACAACAAAGGGAGATGGATCTCTCTCTTCAGATTTACAGGAAGGTTTGTGTTCTCCTGATGATTGCTGAGGAGTTTTACCTTTACCTTTCAGGAAATTTTTGGTGAAGGGCGTGGTTTCTTCCTCCTATCGTTCTTTTTCATCTTTGTACATCTGAGCATCTGCAAAATGCACTTCTTTGTCTTTGAACGGCTTTTTATCTGCAAACACTCGATGTATCGAGCCGTTGTTGCCGACGAACTTGATGCATTGATATTGAGTTGAAGGGACGACACCATTATCGTGTATCCAAGGGCGTCCGAGAAGGATGTTCTAGCGTGAACAGGTTCTTATTGCATACACAGTGACTTCAGAGATAAGATCACCGATTTGCAACTTGAACCTGATATTGCCGATAGGCCTTTGAGCGGTCCCATCATATCCAAAGATGGATACAGACGTGTGACTCAGCTTGCCAGGTGGGATGCCCCGCTCTTCAAGTGCCGAAGTAGAGATGAGGTTGAGTGCCTAACCTGGGTCGATCTGGACTCTATGTATCGACATTTCATTGTGTACCCTGTGAAGTACAGGGGTCGGTTGTAACGTATCGCGCCTTGCAGGAGGTCATCCTTACCAAAGGCGATGGTTGTGTTAGGTATTTTGTATTTGCAATTTGATGGATGCATTTGCACTTTAGCATCATTTGAATTCTCACACTTGCATTGTTTTAGAAAACCTTGAAATCTAGTTTTATACATGCATAGCTTTTAAGATTTGGAAAAGGTTTTGTTTTATGCATGTTTTGGTTTTAAACTTGGATGCATTGGTTTTAGAACCCAAAACTCTTTTGAAAACCTAATTCTTTGTGCATTATGTTTGGAAAATCATGTTGAGAATTTAGGTTTGAGCCTTGCATACTTTCTTCACAAAAAGAATCTTTTTTGTATGCATTTTCATTTGAAAAGAGTTTTTACAAATCAAGCTAACCTATGGTTTTAAAGTTTTCAAATCATTTTAGGCTTTGTGTTTTTCATGTTTTTAAACATCTTAGAATGTCTTAAAACATGTTATTTAAGCTTGATTTAGTGGCCCAAAGATCCCTCAAAGAAATACTTTGAAATGAGAAAAAGTTGGATTTTTGGCCCCAGGGACTCGCCCGGCAGTGTCGCCGGTCGACCAAGACCACTGCAGGGCAAGTGGACAGTTTTTTGAACTGAAGCCCCAACGGTCAGAAATCTGACCGTTGTGCCTTCTCGGTCGACCGAGACCTCTTTGCCGGTCGACCGAGGACTAGCCGTTGGACACTTTTTGGCTATAAAATCCATTCTTTTCCAACCTTCTTTGGTGCTTGAACAATGAACCTTTGAGACCATTTTGGAGCCAAAGAAAGGGGAAGAAGTTGGAAAGGCTAGAGGGCTATTTGGAAATCAAACTCATGAGTTTTTAAAAGGTACATCTTCTAAGTTATTTTGATTTCCATTAAAATGAAATCCATGCATGCCTAATTCTTTGTAATTTCACTTATGCATGATTTCTAGAGATGTTTAGCAAACTCAAAATCATCCTTGGTAAATTAGATTGGTTTGCAAACTCTCCTAACTAAATCACATGCATTCTTAGACTTTAACATTCATACAATTTGTTTAAGTTCATTTCTTAAAGTTGTTTGAATTTCTCTTGTGATTAGTTTTCTCTTCAATCACCATTTTATAAGCTTTGATTTTAAAATAGATTGAAGTAGAGCATTCATACACTTGTGCACACACTTTAACTTAATTGAGTGTATGTTTGTTATTTGTATTAAACCTTCATATTAGCCTAGTCAAGAGGCAATTTCATATGAGCTTAAATTGTAATCTCTTAGAGTGATCTTTTGTAAAGACACTTTCTTAGAGAAAGCTTTATTTGTTAAGGTTATTGCTTAGCCTAAGAAAAGCATATTGTAAGGTTATTGCTTAGCCTAAGAAAAGCATATTGTAAGGTTATTGCTTAGCCTAAGAAAAGCATCTTGTAAGGTTGTTGTTTAGCCTTTGAAAAGCAACATTGTAGAGGTTATTGCTTAGCCTTTGAAAAAGCATAAATAGTGGAAATCCGGTGGGGTGATTGGATCACAAGCCGGTAGTGGATGTAGGCACGTTGGCCGAACCACTATAAATATTGTGTTGTGGTGATTGCTATGTGGTGATTGATTTTGTTTAGCTTCCGCATATTGATTGATCATTCATCACATGTGACTAGTTTTGTTTAAGAAATTAAAATTGGTCTAAATTGGTCACAATTGTAGCTCACCCTATTCACCCCCCTCTAGGGTTAGGATCCTCGTTGACTTACAATTGGTATCAGAGCCTCGTGCTCTATCCCTTAGGATCAAGTGTTTGGAACTCTTGATTAGGTGTAAAAACCTAGAGTTAAAACCCTAGAGTTGTCCTTATATGAAAATCATTAGAATGGACTCCACTATGCTAGACCTTGTAGATTCTTCTAGACCCCTCATTCTTCCATCTTATGGAGATTCAAAAATTGAAATTAAAGAATCTCAACTTGAATTAAAAGAAGAAGAATATGATGAACTTGAAGCCTATGAGGAATTGTACACATGGTCCTTAGAGGTTTCCAAGAAAAATAAAAGATTAAAAGAAGATTCTATAAGGCTAAACCAAGAATTAGACTCTTCTAAAAATGAACTTAGAGAAAAAGATGAATTTATAAATTGTGTAGAATCTAAGTTCATGATCTCTTTAAATAATCTATCTAACATTCAAGATGAACTAAAAGAATTAAAGATGGATTATGATAATGTCAATAAGGAAAATTTAACTCTAAGAGATCAAATAAAAAGGCAAGACAAAGACGTTAACAATTTAGAAGCCAAGTTGATTAAAAGTAAGTTAAAAACCCAAGAGCTTGGATCTAATGTTGTTAATGAACTAAAGCTTGAATTAAAACTTGCCAATGAAGAGCTAAGCAAATATAAGGAAATTGAAAATGAACTTTCAAAAGTCAAACATGAAAATTCAATCCTTATAACCAAAGTCACTCAACTTGAAGGATATAAACAAAAGTATGAGTGCAAGTTTACCCAAAGTGAAGAAAGACTTGAAAAATTATTTAAATTGGGTAAACCTCATGGAGAGAGGACGGGTATTGGATTTAATAGGAATATATCTTATGACCCTAAATTCACCAACACTTTTGTGAAAGGTAAGTCCTCATTCTCTAGCACTCACACTTCTTTGCCCATGTCTAAATGTAATTATTGTGGCATTGAAGGACACTTTAGGTTTGAGTGCAAACTAAGAAGAAGCAATGTGTCTAATCCCATCTTTGAACCAAAGAAAGTAAAATCAAACTTGAAGGGTAAGACACTAAAAACCAAGGAAGACTCTAAGAAATCTAAACAAGTTAAATCTTGTCAAAAAGAGTCATCCAAGATAGATTTAAAAAGGACTAATAATCAAAATAAATCTATCAACAAGAAGCTTCTCTATTTTCCTCCTTTAACCTTAGAAATGAAAGAGTTCATGAAAAAGATTGAAAAGTTAAAATTAAAGTTCAAAAGGCAAAAAGAGGGAGGAAAAGTTAAAAGAAATGAGAAGGTTAACAAGAAAACAAATCAATCCCCTATGAAACAAACACACCAACTCTCTAAGACTAATCATCAATCTAAAATAGTCAAACCTCAAAGATTTGATGTTAAGTCTAAAAGAATTCAATCTCTATCTCCTTTAGTTGGTGGAATTTCCAAAGTAGTCTCCAAAGCCCAAGACCTTAGGTGGATTCCTAAAGTTAGATACTTAGACAAACCTTAAGGCCTTGACCCTCCTTGACCAACCTATTCTTTAATAGTTAAATCACTTTGTTGGTCATGATTGCTTTGCATTTTGTTCTTTCTTAGTTACATCTATTAAAATGCATTGCTTCTTTATGATCAATTGATTTTGTTTTCATGCACCATTCTAAGTTACATATCATGGTTTTCAAAATCATTTGATTATAATTTCATCATGTTTGATTTGCTTTTTGCTCATTTATGTTTTGCATTGTATTTCTACATGATCAATTGATTGTGGTTTCAAATGCTTTCATAGCTAGATTCTTCATAATCAATTGGATTTTCCATGGTTTTATAAGTTAAACTTTTATATGGAAAATTGTTTTGAAAAATCAACTTGTATGTGCTTCAATTAAGTTATATCTTTTAAAATACAATGTTGAAAATTGATCTTCTAAATCATTCTCTTTATGCTAATTGTTGAATTTTGTTTATCGAAATGATTTGAAGATTGTTTGAATGGAAATGCTCTATAACATCATTAGTCATATTCATCAAAGCATGTTCCATGTTCTCATTTCCTTTTCTTTTGGTTTCATTATCTTAGAAATGGAAATGTATGTTGTTTGCATCCTTGCTTGTTTATTTACATTCTTTTTATATGCAAATGACTTTTGGTTCCATGTATGGTTGTGAACTTGTAATTTTTGTAGAAACCATACTAGAACCCAAATCCATCCTCTATGCCTAATAGTCATTTCTTTTTGGATGGTTATGATGTTGATTCATGTAGATACTCTTGGTGTTATCCTTATACATGTTTCAACTTCATAAGTAGTGATCTTAATCATATGAAACTCTTTGAAATCAATTCCTTGCATTTATGATGGTTGATGGATATCTTAGTCGTTGAATTCATATGATTTTGACACTTTGAAAATTGCATGCATTACCAAGTAATATCCTTTTGCATTGCAATTTGCCATGTTCATCACTATGCTCAATGGTTATATTTTTAAAGTGATGAATATGCATTTATGATGCTTGATGGAGTTTGTCACATTCTTGCTCTTTATCATGTTATCAAATTCAATTGGTTTCTATTGGTATAATTTTTGATTGATTTGATTTCTTGAGAATGTGATAAACCTTGTGTGCATTGGATTGAACTTGATAAGTAATATGATTGTTCCATATCACACACCATTAGCATCATAATGTTCATGTTGCCACCTCTTTTGCTCATATAGGTATATCTCATGACCACCATGTTTATGTGTTCATAATATTGGTTGGTTATTAGTTGAGGTTGGCTTCATGTTTGAATTTCATTTCACTCATCTTGCTCTTAAATAAGTCATATTTATTGATTGAATGAAATGATTTTCAAAATCTTCATAGCATATGCTTTCCATAGTTAGATTATTTGATGCTATGATTAATAAACCCCATTGCTTCATGGATAGCTCTAATTTGGATTTTTCCTAATAGTCATACTTTTAAATCCATTTTAGAGTGATTGATTTAATAGTCATATCCTTAAATCTCAATTGGTATTCTTTGTTTTTCCAATTGATATCCATGATTGCTTTTCCCATTAGACCTAGCTCTCTTTTGGTAATTTGATCATATGAGCCTTATAGTTAAATGAACCTAATCCTTTCCTTGAAGTTGACCCTCACTTGGTTAAACCATCTACTTCTTGAATCTAATAGTTATATCTTGTCAAAAGCTTGACAAAAGAAGAGAATGGATTGAGGGGGAGTGTAAACCTTCATAGGAAGTATTAGTTTTGATCAAATTGACCCTTGGATTGCCCTTGAGCCCTTAGAGATAACTTCCATACATGATAGCCTGTTATGAATTTCATTTTCGATTTCATTTGTTAACAGGACCTACTAAAGGTATTCTTCTTGTCTCATGTGTGTAGGTACCTTTGCAATTTAATGTCAAAGGGGGAGAGAGAGTTCAAGTGTGACTCAAAGATCTCCTACTCTTCAAAGGGGGAGAGAGTTCGAGAGTCCAAGTACTCGAAGATCTCCTATCCATCAAAGGGGGAGAAAGAACTCAAGTTCTCAAAGGGTGAAGAGAATGTCCAAGCTTCCTAAGGAGAGTTGTGTATGATCTTCTACAAAGGGAGAGAATGCATACCTTGCCAAATGGAGAGAGAGGCATGGTCAAAGGGGGAGAGCAAATAGAAGAAAGAAAGCTTGGAGCTAAAGAAGATGCTTGGTCATAGAAAGGAAAGAAGAAGAGAAAGCTTGAAGAATGATCAAGCTCCAAGCATCAAGAAGATTGAAGAAAAGAGCTCAAGAGCCCAAGCTAAGAGAAGGAGCATCCAAGAAGATTTCAAGACTTGTCCAGCTTAGGGGGAGCTGAAGACTTGGTGTGTTATTTCAATGATGAGTAAGTTGCCATCAAATTGCAAAGGGGGAGATTGTTAGGTATTTTGTATTTGCAATTTGATGGATGCATTTGCACTTTAGCATCATTTGAATTCTCACACTTGCATTGTTTTAGAAAACCTTGAAATCTAGTTTTATACATGCATAGCTTTTAAGATTTGGAAAAGGTTTTGTTTTATGCATGTTTTGGTTTTAAACTTGGATGCATTGGTTTTAGAACCCAAAACTCTTTTGAAAACCTAATTCTTTGTGCATTATGTTTGGAAAATCATGTTGAGAATTTAGGTTTGAGCCTTGCATACTTTCTTCACAAAAAGAATCTTTTTTGTATGCATTTTCATTTGAAAAGAGTTTTTACAAATCAAGCTAACCTATGGTTTTAAAGTTTTCAAATCATTTTAGGCTTTGTGTTTTTCATGTTTTTAAACATCTTAGAATGTCTTAAAACATGTTATTTAAGCTTGATTTAGTGGCCCAAAGATCCCTCAAAGAAATACTTTGAAATGAGAAAAAGTTGGATTTTTGGCCCCAGGGACTCGCCCGGCAGTGTCGCCGGTCGACCGAGACCACTGCAGGGCAAGTGGACAGTTTTTTGAACTGAAGCCCCAACTGTCAGAAATCTGACCGTTGTGCCTTCTCGGTCGACCGAGACCTCTTTGCCGGTCGACCGAGGACTAGCCGTTGGACACTTTTTGGCTATAAAATCCATTCTTTTCCAACCTTCTTTGGTGCTTGAACAATGAACCTTTGAGACCATTTTGGAGCCAAAGAAAGGGGAAGAAGTTGGAAAGGCTAGAGGGCTATTTGGAAATCAAACTCATGAGTTTTTAAAAGGTACATCTTCTAAGTTATTTTGATTTCCATTAAAATGAAATCCATGCATGCCTAATTCTTTGTAATTTCACTTATGCATGATTTCTAGAGATGTTTAGCAAACTCAAAATCATCCTTGGTAAATTAGATTGGTTTGCAAACTCTCCTAACTAAATCACATGCATTCTTAGACTTTAACATTCATACAATTTGTTTAAGTTCATTTCTTAAAGTTGTTTGAATTTCTCTTGTGATTAGTTTTCTCTTCAATCACCATTTTATAAGCTTTGATTTTAAAATAGATTGAAGTAGAGCATTCATACACTTGTGCACACACTTTAACTTAATTGAGTGTATGTTTGTTATTTGTATTAAACCTTCATATTAGCCTAGTCAAGAGGCAATTTCATATGAGCTTAAATTGTAATCTCTTAGAGTGATCTTTTGTAAAGACACTTTCTTAGAGAAAGCTTTATTTGTTAAGGTTATTGCTTAGCCTAAGAAAAGCATATTGTAAGGTTATTGCTTAGCCTAAGAAAAGCATATTGTAAGGTTATTGCTTAGCCTAAGAAAAGCATCTTGTAAGGTTGTTGTTTAGCCTTTGAAAAGCAACATTGTAGAGGTTATTGCTTAGCCTTTGAAAAAGCATAAATAGTGGAAATCCGGTGGGGTGATTGGATCACAAGCCGGTAGTGGATGTAGGCACGTTGGCCGAACCACTATAAATATTGTGTTGTGGTGATTGCTATGTGGTGATTGATTTTGTTTAGCTTCCGCATATTGATTGATCATTCATCACATGTGACTAGTTTTGTTTAAGAAATTAAAATTGGTCTAAATTGGTCACAATTGTAGCTCACCCTATTCACCCCCCCTCTAGGGTTAGGATCCTCGTGGACTTACAGGTTGCACTTGTTGTTAGAGGGTTTCGATGGTGGTTCCTCCACAATGTTTTCGGAGGCTTCCAACTCAACGAAACCTTTTGAAGTTTCAAGCATATTTTCAGACAAGGGCTTTGTTTCTGGCCATGGGTCTTCATGATCGATGATCTTCTCAAGGCTTGCTATGAGATGATCCCAATCGCCTGTTGAAATTGGGTCGAAGTAAGGTACCTCTTTTGGAGACGATGGTTCTTCTGGGTCAGAACGCCAGATGTCTTTATCACCGGACAATTCCTCTTCATCATCAGAGAAATCGTACCCATTGGTAGAGCTTCCTGGATCCTTGACGGGTGACTCTTCAAAGAGATATCTAGGGAGATCGATGTCTTCAAGGACAAGAGATGTTGAGGCATGGTCGGCAGATCGACTCCTCAACATTTGTGTCAACTGTCTCATGGGAGTGTCGGGATCATACCCCAATCCATGTGAAGATTTCTCTACATGATCGTACAGTCTCTAATCTTCCAATTGACCTTTGGTTAAGGCGGTCTCCAATGGTGTGAGAATACCGCGACCTTGCCCCAGACCGACTGGGTTTTGAGTGTCATAACCCATTTTCTCCATAATAGCTTGTGCCATAGGACTATATAGAAAGGTTCAGGCATACCCTAATTTTGGAAAGGTTCAAGCATGGAATTTGGTGAAGAAGGTACTGATCTGTGGAAGAAGATTGGCTTCTTTACGGCTGAAGTTGCCGGAACAACGAAGGAAGCAGACATAGGAACTTCTACGTCAGCAGGTGTCTCTATTGGTGGTAAAGCAGGCCGAATTTGTTGAATCCGTGTCTTGCATGATAGACACGAAGGACACAACAAACTTACCCTCAGACTTTTGCTTTGTCTTCTTTGCTTTGGTTGTGATGATCTAAGGCTTTGAAGATTTGAGGGAGACAACGAAGGGAGATGGATCTCTCTCTTTGGATTTACAGGAAGGTTTGATTCTCCCAATGATTGCTGAGGAGTTTTGCCTTTACCTTTCTGAAGATTTTTAGAGAAGGGCGTTGTTTCTTCCTCCTTTCCTTCTTCTTCATCTTTGTACAACTGAGCATCAGCAAAATGGGATTATTTCTCTATGAAGGGCTTTTTGTCTGCAAACACTCGACGTATCGAGCCGTCATTGCCGACGAACTTGGTGCATTGATGTAGAGTTGAAGGGACGACACCATTATCGTGCATCCAGGGGCTTCAGAGAAGGTTGTTGTAGCATGAAGGGGTTCTTACTTCATACACAGTGACTTCAGAGATAAGATCACCGATTTGCAACTTGAACCTGATTTTGCCGATAGGCCTTTGAGCGATCCCATCATATCCAAAGATGGATACAGACGTGCGACTTAGCTTGCCAGCTGGGATGCCCCGCTCTTCAAGTGCCAAAGTAGAGATGAGGTTCAGTGCAAAACTTGGGTTGATCTGGACTCTGTGTATCGGCATTTCTTTGTGTACCCTGTGAAGTACAGGGGTCGGTTGTGCTGTATCTCGCCTAGCAGGAGGTCATCCTTACCGAAGGCGATGGTTGCACTTGCTGTTGGAGGGTTCCATGGTGGTTCCTCCAAAATGTTTTCGGACGCTTCCAGCTCAACGAAACCTTCTAGAGTTTCATGGATATTTTCAGACCAGGGCTTTATTTCTGGCCATGGGTCTTTAGGATCGGTGATCTTCTCAAGGCTTGCTATGAGGTGATCCCAATCGCCTGTTGAAATTAGGTCGAAGTAAGGTACTTCTTTTGGAGACGATGGTTCTTCTAGGTTTGAACGCCAGATGTCTTTATCACCGGACAATTCCTCTTCATCATCAGAGAAATCGTACCAATTGGTAGAGCTTCCTGGATCCTTGACGGGTGACTCTTCAAAGACATATCCAGGGAGATCGATGTCTTCAAGGACATGAGATGTTGAGGCTTGGTCGGCAGATCGACTCCTAGGCATTTGTGTCAACTGTCTCATGGGAGTGTCGGGATCATACCCCAATCCATGTGAAGATTTTTCTGCATGACCGTAGAGTCTCCAATCTTCCAATTGACCTTTGGTTAAGGCAGGCTCCGATGGTGTTTGAATACCGCAACCATGCCCCAGACCGACTGGGTTTTGAGTGTTATAACCCATTCTCTCTATAATAGCTTGTGCCATAGGACTATATAGAAATAGTTCAGGCATACTTTCATTTTGGAAAGGTTCAAGCATTGAATTTGATGAAGAAGCTTCTGATCTGTGGAAGAAGATTGGCTTCTTTTCGTCTGAAGTTGCCGGAACAACGAAGGAAGCAGACGTAGGATCTTCTACATCAGCAGGTGTCTCTATTGGACGTAAAGATGGCCGAATTTGCTGAGTGTCAGCTTGGCTTGACGGTGTGTCGTCTTCTGACTCTGACTCTGAATTCGTGTCTTGCATGATAGACACGAAGGAGACAACAAACTTGCCCCCAGACTTTTACTTTGTCTCCTTTGCTTTGGTTGTGAAGATCAAAGGCTTTGAAGATTTGAGAGAGACAACGAAAGGAGATGGATCTCTCTCTTCGGATTTACAGGAAGGTTTGTGTTCTCTTGATGATTACTGAGGAGTTTTGCCTTTACCTTTCTGGAGATTTTTGGTGAAGGGCATTGTTTCTTCCTCCTTTCCTTCTTTTTCATCTTTGTACATCTGAGCATCTGTAAAATGGATTTCCTTCTCTTTGAAGAGCTTTTTGTCTGCAAACACTCGATGTATCATGCCATCATTGCCGACGAACTTGATGCATTGATGTAGAGTTGAAGGGACGACACCATTATCGTGTATCCAGGGGCGTCCGAGAAGGATGTTGTAGCATGAAGGGGTTCTTATTGCATACACAATGACTTCAGAGATAAGATCTCCAATTTGCAACTTGAACCTGATTTTGTCGATAGGCCTTTGAGCGGTCCCATCATATCCAAAGATGGATATAGACGTGTGACTCAGCTTGCTAGGTGGGATGCCCAGCTCTTCAAGTGCCGAAGTAGAGATGAGGTTTAGTGCAGAACCTGGGTAGATCTGGACTCTGTGTTTCGGCATTTCTTTGATGTATCCTATGAAGTACAGGGGTCGGTTGTGCTTTGTATCGCCTAGCAGGAGGTCATCCTTACTGAGGGCAATGGTTGCACTTGCTGTTGGAGGGTTCGTTGGTGGTTCCTTCACAATGTTTTTGGAGGCTTCCAACTCAAGGAAACCTTCTGGAGTTTCAAGGATACTTTCAGACCAGGGCTTTGTTTTTGGCCATGGGACTTTAGGATCGGTGATCTTCTCAAGGCTTGCAATGAGGTGATCCCAATCGCCTGTTGAAATTGGGTCGAAGTAAGGTACTTCTTTTGGAGACGATGGTGCTTCTAGGTCAGAACGCCAAATGTCTTTATCACCGGACAATTCCTCTTCATCATCAGAGAAATCGTACCAATTGGTAAAGCTTCCTGAACCCTTGACGGGTGACTCTTCAAAGAGATATCCAGGGAGATCGATGTCTTCAAGGACATGAGATGTTGAGGCTTGGTTGGCAAATTGACTCCTCTTCATTTGTGTCAACTGTCTCATGGGAGTGTCGGGATCATACCCCAATCCATATGAAGATTTCTCTACATGACCGTAGAGTCTTCAATCTTCCAATTGGCCTTTGGTTAAGGCGCCCCTCCAATGGTGTGAGAATACCGCGACCTTGCCCCTGACCGACTGGGTTTTGAGTGTCATAACCCATTTTCTCCATAATAGCTTGTGTCATAAGACTATATAGAAATAGTTCGGGAATACCTTCGTTTTGGAAAGTTTCAAGCATGGGATTTGATGAAGAAGCTTCTGATCTGTGGAAGAACAACGAATGAAGCAGACGTAGGATCTTCTAAGTCAGTAGGTGTCCCAGGCACAATTTATTCTCTCATTTCTAGCCCCCGACCTCAAAGGGTATGAAAATCCTAAAAGGTCAGGAGCTAGGGGGCAATTGTGTGAGGGCATTTCTTAATGTTAGAATAACTCTTGGTCTCGGTCTTACCCAGCTCGGCAGGAGCGCCAACTTGGAAAGATCCCAAGACCCATTCCTCTGAAAATATCTGCGAGGCGCATCTCGATCTCTACCCTAACCTGATCTCGGTCTCTGCTGTCATTCAGCCATAAATGCGCTGCCATGAACTGACAGAAAGAATGGACGCCGGACCTAGATAAGTAGCCAGTCTTATCTCGCGGTCCTATCCGCAGCCATTGAGGCAACATACAGGTTGATAGGACTTCCCCTTTTTACCTGCCTCCACTCAAGAATGGCCAGATGGGAATCTGCCCCAAGAGTCAACTCTCACGCCTATATACATGCATGAGGTAAAGCCACCAAACGTATGCAAGCAAAGATATCCATATACTCTTTCTTCTTCTCCATTCACTCCTCCTTAGTTCAATCACCGAACTAACTCAGGCATCGGAGTGCCTTCGGCTGCCTACAACCAGGGGCTCTGACCTCTTTCTCTGCTTTCCCTTTCAGGTTTCAGGAGGTTAATCATTTTCCAAATAATCAAATTGATAGTCTAATCCTATCCTAACCAAGTCCGTAATTTTTAGACACTTATAGTGGGAAATTCATCATCTGGTTGATGAGAAGGGGTTTAGAAACAAAGCTGCGGTGAGGAACTCTTTGGTCAATGCAAATGCTAAATGTGGTGTGATTAAGGATACAACATGCATGGTATTGGTAGAGATGTCATTGTTTTGTTCAACTAGGAGCTACAGAGTGGAATGACATGTATATATGAAAAATATTAGTATTAATTTTTTTTATTTCATTTCAATATTTAACAGATTTGTTTCCTGCAAAGGTGCCCTGATATGAGGGTCGTGTCTGCAAGATAGGAACAGTAAGATGAAGGAACACGTTCAAATGTTTTTTTTTTTTTTTTACTTTTTTTCCAAACACATTTAAAAGAAATAGCCCTGCATTTTTCTTTTTCTAATCAGGATTATGTTAAGCATGACTTGCCCTAACATCATGTGATTTATTTATCTATGAAAATCGTGCTCCAAAATAAGGAATTTACTAAATTTGTTAGGACATCATTAATGCTCTTGTTATGACATCAGTAAGATGGAACAACTTGCATACAGTTCATCATCATCCTATATGTTTATTTTGGTTTCCTTTGTTTTTGCCAATACCTTTCTATTTTAATAGCATATTTTGCTTCTAAGCAGGAGGAAAAAAAAACACAAAGAAAGAAAAGGAAAGGAAAAGAAAGAAAGGTTCTTGTTTGGCAATTACGAAAACCAGATGTTTGCTTTCCTATCTCAAGAAAATACACAAATGCGGCCTTCTACCGAACGTGGGAGCTCCTCTCATGTACAAAGCAATTGATATTAATAGTAGATTCCTTCTTAAACGTAATGAAATGTCTACATTGATAAAATAGAAATTAATGTGTTCCTAATGATGTATGTAGGTGAGCCAAGGTTTTCATAGTGAATCTGCACACTTGGAGCAAACAATCACATGCACAAGAGGCCCATCTACGTGTAATTTACAACACATGACAAAGAAAAACATAATTGATTATGGAAGACTAAAGGGTACGGAGTTACTGGAAGCATGTTTCTATAGGATTGTATTAGATGAGATTGTTGATGGGTGTATTGACTTGTTCGACGGGGATGTTTTGAGGGTGTAAGTTTGAGTTAATGTTGGATGATGGATTTTTATGATGTGGTTTTAGTTGATACTTGGATATTATATGGATGCATGTGCTTTTGATGAATGAAATGATATGGTTATTCGATTTTGGTATGGGTGGCTAATATGTGGATGTTTGAGTTTTAGATGGTTGATGGATATGGTTGTTTGAGTTGTTTATATGGATTGTTATTGATATTAAATAGGTTTAATCTATGTAATATTTTAATTTTTTTTAAGAAAAAATTGAAAAAACCACAATCGTTGACTATCGTTTTTATCTCAAATAGGGACCGGCGTGTTTTAAAAAAAAAGACAGCCTATGAATGTCGTCTTAGAAACTAAAATTTCCCACAACATTAGGCTGTTGTTTTTTTCAAAATAAAAACCACATATATGGACTGTCGTTTTCCAAAAGCTACATTCCAAATTGAGAAACAAAAAGTGACAGCTACGACTGTCTTTTTTTGTCGTTTTTTGGGCTACAACTGTCGCACCCTTGTACTTGGGGGTCCGATTGTAGTAATAACTAGTGAGACCAGGTCGATCCATAGGGAGCAATGCGTTTGAGCGCTTTCCAACTTTAGCCTATCCTAATTTAGAAACTAAATCTAACCTAAATAGAAACTAATCAAATTCCAAAATGAAACTACTCATATTGAAGTTTAATTACAAATTGTAGAACAAATAAAAGAAACCTAATCTAAAAAACCCTAGGCTAACTAAAACCAGCAAAAATAATAACTCATCAAAACAACCAATTTAACATAAAAAAATCAAACAAGAATTTCCTAAATTAGATTCTACTTACCAAAACAAATTACAATGCACATATGAATGATTTATGAGGTCCTAAATGCAAACAATGCAAATCTGGACAAGTTTCTAAAATTATGATGCATGATGAAAAATTCTAAGTATGGAAAAACTTGTGCACGGGCCTGTTTTAACTGAACTATACGACCTGCTTAAGATGCTCTAAACCTAAATCTAATGGTTAGAGTTCGAACCTTGATGATGTATGAATAATAAAAATAGAGATTAAAAATATTTTAAAACGAAAAAGATATGATCACCTAAAGATGCCTAGTTGAGCCAGTTGAAATCTAATACGACATTGCTGGATACTCCTGTTTGTACCTCTGGTTGACACGATTCTCGAGGTTATTTTTCTCTAAAATTCTGGTTTTTCAAAGTCCAATTACCATTATTTAATTCTGCCAAATTTTAAGGAAAAATAATTTCGTTTTCCTGGTTTTCAAATCGCGCACTTTTGAAACAAAGTCAGACCAAAACTGCTGAAACAGTGCAGTTTTTTTAATGTGCAATTTCCACTAAATCATACCAAGTCCAGAAATTACATTCTTAATCAGTCATTAAACATTGTGATTTCATAAACAAAAAAATGTTCTAATCCAATTTCTAATTATGTTGCATGCACAAAAACACTTTCCAGCCACAGACTATGCAGGTAACAAAAATAGAAAGTTTCTACTAAACATGGAAAGATGCAAGTTGTCAAGAATTTGCAATAAAATTAATCATAATATTAACTGAAAATAAAAAAAAAGGGTTGGAAAAATAAAAGGCAGAGAAATATGTAAATATCAAGCACTAAGAACACCACTATTTCCTAACCATTGAAAATATAGGTAATTTGGGCTCTTCCCCCTCTAAACAGACATAGGAAAAATTGAAAGATTAATTTTAAATGCGAGATGTCATTCTCCTTAATTTGCCAAAATCATAAATTTCATTGACTAATCCTAAGCATATGATGTATCTTTCACGTAAAAAACATATCAAAGAACTTAGAACAATGAGAAATCAAGTACCAATTTGAGGAGGTTGATCACACGCATGATCAATCAAAGTACTTCATTTTATTCCTCGCATTTGAAATTATATGAAATTAAGAGCACTTCTCCTTCACCATCCTCTACAAACATGGTTGAATAACTAGTGTATAAAAGAACTAGAAATGGAGTGTAGAAGGGGCTAGAGAGGGAGAGAGAGAGAGGAATGGATGGAGTGGCAGAAGTCCTCTAGAGTGTGCAATGAGGAGGCTTGGAGTTCTATCAAGGGGGCTGGTCCTTATATAGTTTTGCACATCTCTTTGCAACTCTTTGTTTACCTCTTTTAAATTGGATTCTTTTCTTAATTCCCAAGCAATGCTTCTTACATGGAAAGAACTTGAATTGTATAGAATTTCTTGCCAAATTGATTATCTTGGAGACCAAGACTTTCCTTGGAGCTTCCTAGAATTTCTCTCAAAGGTTTCTTAGTGAAGTGGAGAGGAAACTTGCCAAAGATTGGAATTTCTTGCAGTTCCCGTGTAAAACTACAACAGGAAACTTTCCGAGGTCATATCTCTCTCATTTTAGCTCCGATTGATGCAATCTTAGACTTGACGATATCTACTCGAAAAGATCTTTCTGAGTAGATTGCCCCAATCTCCGACACTCGGCTCGAGAGTTATGGTCATTTTAAGTTGTGCCCATGAAAAATCCGAAAATAATTTGCAATTAAAGGAGCTACTATGTTGGGATGCAGTGGGGTGTGTGGGAACCATGTGGACGTCCAAGGTAGGTTTGGACTCTTTCCTTCCTTGCTTTGGTTGCCACTTTCCTTCTTTGCTTGAAATTCCTTCTTGCAACTTTGACTTGTCAACTTCTCTTGAAAACTTTCTATTTTTTTCTCTTGCTTTCATGATCTTGATTTTCACAATTAGTAAGCCCACAAAACCTTTCCAAATCTGATTGCCTTTCCTCTTCCATGAACTCACCGCCTTTCGACTTCCCTTTGATCTCTCTCAAATTCCATCAATGCGCGGGCCCCGATTTCGTGGTTTCTCCTACATAAATCAAAATAAATAAATTCAATAATACTCATGTGTGAGAAATTTAAGTGGACGATGGACCCTACATGCCTACTTGATGCACAAAAAGTGAGAGACTTTTCAAAAATAGCACGTGGCGCCAAATATAGCAGGTATGCATTGATGAAGCCAAAAAACCAATTTTGGGATCGTGAATGAGATGAATAAATATAATATCACAAATGTCATGCAATGTGACGAATTTTGACCTATTTTGACTGGATTGCTAAAATTAAGCCCAAATGCATAAAATCATGAAATTGAGTGTATTTTTATGCAATTAAGCCAAATTAAGTTCAGAAATGTACATGAAATGATGACAAGATGACCAACTTTTGTGGACTTATTAGCAATTGCTTTTCATATCCTATTTCTTTTATAATTCTATCATATGTGGGCTCTGTTGACCTTCCATTTGGACTATTTGGGATATGGTACGTAGATACAAGTCAAGGGTCGGGCTTAACCTTTACTCGTGTTTCCACCTAAGTAGGCTCTTGGGTTCTAAAAAGAAATCCAATTCAGTGGTGATGGTTGTCCTTTGATGCTATACACCTACAGGAGCACCAAAGACACTTAATAAGCATCTAGGACTCTGTTGATCACTGTGTTAGATGAAGTGGGACCTTGGACCTGAAGAAAAGGGCAGAGATTATGGTGGATTGAGGCATTCAGTACCTATATTGCCTTGGATGGACACTAAGGTTGGCTAGTAGGTCCGAACTGTGGATTAAGACCTCGGAGAATATTAGAAATCAGGGTATTGCACTTAGACTCTGATCCATGATCACAATCCGCATTGGGTGAGAAGTCAGGGCATTGCACATAAAGTCCTGACATACAATATTGGTAGCTTAATGGTAGATGTTGATAGACAGAATGAATAACGAATAATATTAAATAAGCATATAGAGAAGTGGAGCATACGTAGGTACACATCATTAACTGTTGAGAAATGAAGGAAGGATAGCGGTACCTAAATTCCATGGATCATACCCTTGACTAATATGGTCCTACGTTGAGATAGTAAGGTGATCCAGTTCGGAGTACCCCAGCTAGTGGTCTGTATGATTGTTGATATATGTTTAGATGGCCCGCAGACTACGGCAAGTATATGTTTCGGCGCAGCCGGCAGATTCTGGTAACGGCGTAATACTTTTTATTGAGATGTGGTATGAATACAGTAACGGGGTACTAAGACAGCCGATGCTCGAATCGGATACATTGGATGTATACAGATGTTGAGATGGCACGTAAGACCATGACTGAGATATGGCCGTGGATATGGATATAGTGATTGATATTGAATATTGTTATGGATTTGTGTGTACGCTCCTCTTCGATGAGACGACAGCGATGGGCGGCCACGAACCCCATGGTTGATCCATCGACAACGATGGGTTGGCTCCGACCTCCCACTTTCCTCGTACTTCAATTATGGACGTACCTTTGTGTGCTTTTGTGGATGTATATGAGATGTATGATTATCATGATGTTGTGGATATCGCTTTATAGCGCTCATAGCTGTAGATTTGAATATGGTTGGATCGAGGTACAATGCACATGGACAAGGTAGGACTACTCCCATAAGTTATCTTTATTGTTGGCAATACATATATGCTCTTTATGATATAGATGATCTATTGATGATGATACTCCTAAGTTGTGTACGTTATATATTGATATCTTTAACTATAATAATGAGACGATATTCATGATGATGGCTTCTCTTACTCACATGTCATGTTGTACCAAATATCTGTTATATTCCTATCTCTTTTATTATGCATACACTATAGTCCAAATCGCTTCTGTTGCACTCTGATATTCTATCTTTATTATCGATGTACTAATTATGCTGGTACAACTGGAATCATGTATGATCTTCTTCCCTATCTATTAATATAATGTATTGCCATCTAAACATGCATATTTGCTTGGCTCATCGAACCTGACCAATCCCTGCTGCATTCAGGTACCATTCCCTCTTTCTTTGCTTAGAGGTTTGCTTAGCAGCTGATCCATTGCCACAGGGTTTGGAGAGTGATGGAGTTAGTGCATTGAGAGACCTCTATCACTTAGAGTTGCGAATTTACTTCTTTCATTGTAGATGGCGCACTTAATTTGACTTCGGAAAGTATCTTATAATTTCTTAAAGTTAAATTAAATTGTACGGCGTTGCCCATTTATTTGCTCATATGAGATTCATACTTGTTCATCTTATTGCATTTTCTGATTCTCTTGGTTACTTTTCCGTAGCGTCTCGAGATTCGAGGCTTCCGAATTCTAGGGCGTTACAAACACCTTTCAACAAACTTCTTCTTATCCTCTTTTTTAAGTTTGAATTTTCCTAAAATCTTTGAATACAAATTCCCTCCCCATCTAATCTCTCTCCTTAATTTATCTCTCATTACAACCCCCCTACTAACAAGATTACGTTTAAACAAACTTATATACAGGAGTTTTTTTCTTTTTTATCATCCGTGGGCCCATTGAATATTTGACTTTCATAAGTTAAAAATCGGCCACCAAATTGAGCCTTTTCTCCTTTTTAATCATCTTCAACCCGTTGTACATTTGACTGATTTGATTTTAAGGGTTGTGCCCCACTGAAGGATCTCCTGCAAGTTTTTCTGTTGCTATTGTTTCTCTTATCTTCATTCATTAATGATTGCCATTGTTGATTTTTATGATAGGTGATAATTTACGGTTAAAACAAATTAATTGACTGAATGATGAGGATCATTCATCATTCAGATTGAGAAGTTTTCATCCAAATCATACACATTGTGAACTAAGCAACTTCTTTATTGTAACATTTATGTCTATAACCATCCTATATATATATATATATATATATAACTTTAAACTGTTTTTCAAGTTGATTGGTATTAACTATTAGCAAATTAAATACAAAAGGCATTGTGGGAATAATATTTATTTCATATAAAAATAAACTTAACTATGAACAAATCAACTATTGAAAGTGGCATCCCAGTCACGAAAAAAAAAAAACAACATTAAGAGCCAACATTCTTTCTATCAGAAATAATATATACAGATCTTTCCATTCCCCGTGGTCCCATCCCCAAATGGAGCCCACAATTGGGCCCCACAAAAAAGTTTTCACATAATATGTGAGAACAGTTCTCACCTAAATATTACCCTTTATAAATTATGTAATTTTTGATCCCTTGTATTTTGGTTCTTTATGGGGTATGCCCCATTTGAGAGTCATAGCTGACTTCTCACTCTGTAAACTATTCTTTATTGAAATTGAAAGACTTGCTTAAAATAAAATAAAAAATTATAAATTAATTCACTCTACATACCATGAGCAAGTCAAATTGTCTATTCTTTTATATGTTTTCTTCATCATCATAAGTTATATTATTGATCATTACTCTTTATTTATTTTTTATTTTTTATTTTTGGCATGTTGTTCCATGTAATTGAGTCATTCTTTCAATACCATGTGTTAGATAAATTGGTCGGATCATTTAACTTAATTTTTTTTCTCAACCTTTGGGCTTTGAAGCTAGATTTTAATTGTGTTTGTGTTATAAATTATATAATAATATTCATTTAAATATTTATAGATATTTTATTTAAAGACTTCATTATTTTTATCACAATTTGGGCATGTTGCACTAGTTTTCTTTGAAATCAAATAGGCACTAGATCTTAAAATAGACATTTCACAATATTATTACTTTTTAATAAATTTTCAACAGAAGAAATTTTGTAAAGATGAGAAGGATGGATTAGGGCTGTCAATCTAACTCTCCTATGAGAGCATCTTGCCTGGCCCGGCCCTAAGAAAGTCTTGAAAAATCCCTTCCAACCATCTTATTTTTCTTAATTATATAATGTGAATTTACTTGAGTAGATATGTGGGTTTGATTCTTATTTGATTTTTTTTCTTCTTTTGTAGACACTTTGTCTACATACATTTGTTGTATATATGAATTTATTTGGGTATATATATATAAATATATATATTTTATTTAAACATTATTCTTATGTGGGTTTTTCATAATGTCGTTTCACCTTTTTTTTTTTTTTTTTTGTATTGGATACGATGTTTAGAATCAACTCCAATGGCCCATATCTTGGATATTGGTCCGAAAAATAAATTGCTACAAAATCCCAATGGTAAGCTGCATAGGAAATTGCGAGACAACTTTCCCTTATTTATTTATTTGATATTATATTCAAGAGAGTTCAGTGCAATGCATTTTACTAAGAGCTGTTATATAGTCTTCTCTCAAAAAGTGAAAAAGGCAAATGAGTCTCTAGCCATCAACCTACTAATGGGATTGCAGCAACGTGATATTCCCATATAACGGTCCCAAGCTGGAGAAAAACAGAGGGTTAACATAAGGTTTCCACTCTATGTACAGTGTCATAGTATGGAACACTTAAAAATTATTTCTTCCCCAGAGGGACCTGGGATTGGCATCGGCCCCATCAAAGCACATGAGAGCCAAATAAGGGCCTTGGTAATTATGGAGGCTCTCCAATGGCTTTGGCATGCTCCACCCGGCCTACATAATGAAGATAGAGCTTGGACAACCCCGGGACTAGCCTGACCTAGTCGTTTGAGAGCCCTAGATAGGACCAAGGTAATTTTCGAAAATAGAGAATTTTCCAAAGCAAACAAGCGGCTTAAATTAGAAATAGCCCCATTTAATAAAACAAAGGTAGAAAGGAAAATAAAATGAAAGAGACCCTTAAAGGAGGGAATTATATACCCATTCCACCTCTTTTTTTGGGGTTGGGTAGGGGGGATGCAAAATCTAATCCCCTCTTTAACTCTTATCCATCGGCCTCATCACCGGCTGTATTTTTAATGTGTCGACACCTTACTAACTCCATTAACATTCTTATTTATAGCATGTATTTGACTAATAATGTACACTGCAGATAAAATTAATTTGAAATTTTATTTAATTTATTGTTATTATATTTTATATGCAGTAAAATTTGAAAACTCAGAGGGCATCAATGGAGTTAAATGGGGGTAGTCCTCATTTACCACATCGTAATTTGAAATTATTTTAAACTATGTCTAATCTTAATTTTATGAAACGAAAAGAAGAATCTGGTCGCCAAACATCACCTTATCGACCAAATAGTTGAAAAGATCTCTGAGCCGTTGAGCACCCAATAGCTAGTTTAGTTCTTTACCAAACCTCATTGACTAGCATGGAGCATCTACTTTTCCCGGAAGACTACAAAAGAATCTCTCCTTCCTCGCCTAAAAAGAAGATATCTATTTGTAGTGTTGTGAGAAGCAGCACTTCAAGCGTGGAATAACATACCTTCTTCCTGTGCTTCTTTCTATAATGGCACTTTCGTTTTGTTTGAACCTCACAACTTAGTCTGGTAATTTAAACAATTTTTTGGGCCGAGTTTGATTGGGCCTGGCTCAAAGGAAGATGAAGCCTTCGGTGCTATTAAGGGACCAGGTCTTTTATCTTTCCGGTAAATCAAAAATATCATTAAAAGGCACCAATACAACAACAAGATAAGAGTACATTGGGAATTAAGCAAAGAAGCAAAAGACCTAATACCCCAACCCAAAAACCCATGGTATAAGTACTTTTGGCTAAGTTATGGGCAAAAGAGTTCAGCCTCCTGGGAATAAAAGAAAATTCAAGAAACTTAAAATGAAGAGCAAGAACTTTAATGATCAAATGACATATGATGGGACTCATCTGAATTGCCTTTAGCTTCAATTATCATATTCAAAGCGGTATTTACATAAGTTAAAGGGCTAATCACCCTATCTGTAAAAAAATGAAATCATTTATACTGTTCCATAAGGCCCACCAAAGAGCCAAAACCAAGGCTTTAGAAGAAGGATGACTTCCTCTGCTCTATAACATTGAGATTAGGGTGGGCATAAGTGGCGGACCAAAATTTTCATTTAAGGGGGGCTTACAATGGTCACTTGAAAAGAAAGACGATATTGTTGCTCAATCTCGATATTAAGCGATGACATTGTCGCTAGTTATAAATAAATAAATAAACAGCGGGAATATCGGTTTTGTTTCATAAATCTATGAGAGCCTTTTTGGTGGACAGGACCTCTACCCTGATTTTTGGGTAAAATTCCTCAACATTCTATCATCAAAATATATGTGACATTTGTACAACTATTTTATGGTTCGTTCTTCAAAACTCATATTCCAAGTGTAGAATGATTATAGCAATTTGCGAATCATCTGTTGGTCACAACTTTTTGATCCAAATCATTAACATTCTTAGATTAATAATGATCATCAATACACTCAATTTCGTATCTTTTAAACTTTCATGGATTTTGAAAATTTGTGAAATGCATCCAAATATAGTTAAACCATTGAATGTATTCATTTACACCATGAAAAGCTAAAATGATAATTTAAGAAGCATAATAAAGTGTTCAATGATCCCTAATTCCAAACAACAATTCTGAACTAATTCTATGATTGCAATCCTATGATTATACATTGAGAGGACTGAATACATGATTGTAATCTCATTCATGTCAATTCCCAAATTAAACTTAAAGAAAACTCTCACAACTAAGTCCAAAATATCTATTAACTTATTAAATCCTATGCTTTTTTTTTATTATTAAATACAGAGATGGATGCCTGCCCAATGGATGAATAGAGGGAGTGCGCCAATGCCGGGGATGGAGGATTAGCCGACTTGAGGGTCCTTGAGAGAGGGAAAGAGAGGTGGGGGCTATGGGTAATTTTAAGTGGGGCTAGGCAAACTTCATTTAGGGCCATAACTGTTTTGAATTTTGGAGGGGGCTTCAGACCCCAACCTAAGACATGTAGGTCCGCCCCCGGTGGGAATTAATTAATAAGGAAATCAAGGTTAGAGCCAAACCAAGCGGCTCTTGGTGATGGTCATTGTTGAAAAGAATATTTTAGCCAATGCCCATGTGGTCCACACCGTTGAACCCAATGCCCGAGCCCTAAACAAATTTTGGATCGCTTATATCAACCGATCTTGTGTTGATTTAGGGCACGAAAACTGGTATCCGAGGTGGGTTATGTTCACTGGATCACTATACCAAGACACTAGTAGTTAAGATCACATCAATCTTTGAAGACGATCCATTAGCCTAATAGCTTTGAGATCATACGAGTGGGCTACATATTACATCAAATCACGGACCATGAGATCAACGAGTAGGATTTCCTACTTGCTATATAAAGAAATATTCACAAGTTGATGGCATGATAAGAACTTTCATGTTCTCAACTTATATTGACTTATATAAGGCCCACCTTTTTCTATTTTTTTTAATGGTAACAGAAGCTTTCATTAAAAAAGGCCCACCTTATTGCGTTGAAGCCATTCATGTCAGAAATCCTCGCATGGCTCGCTGCTGCCCTAAATATCCTTCTGTCTAATTTATTTGAGCCATAGATTGATCAATGAAAGTATAACGAGATAAATTATTGAAAGATAGCTTCTTTTTGTTTTTTCTGTTGTCATCTGTGCTATTAATGCAATGGTATCGATTACTTTAATCGAAGTGAAGTTCGGACTCACATCTATCTAATATAAGAAGTAGAATGAACTGGATGAGCCTAGTTGATCCATCACCTACATAAGGCCCATCTGTCTTTGATACTTAATGCAGAGTGATGAACCAAGTTAGTTTATTTTATTAAGGTTTGACCGTGATCTTCTCATGGATACGCCGCTTATTCAGTACGAGTCTTCCGGTCGTATAAATCGGGAGAAAGTAACAGAAAGAATAAAATCATATTTCCCGCACATTCTTTTTAAAAGTTCTCTTCCTTTCTGCGTTGCCACGAACTTCCCCTGTGTGGCATATGCCTATAGTAATAATCAATAATTTCACTATAATCTTACACGTCCGACATGGATGGCTGGATCTGGAAAGTTAGCCACTTTTTTTCTTTTCTTTTCTGTCAAGCCATGGATTTCAACATAGGCATATTATTCTCTAGTTCCATCCCTGTAGTTCTACGAGTGGGACTGAATCCGTCTTCCTCTAAATCACAATCCTTTCTTATATTGAATTGGATCTGTGGGTGCCTAAAAGTTAAGGACCCAGATTAGGTTATCGTAAGACTCGTGATTTGATGTTTAAGGTTCTTTGGGAAAAATAGATCGCCTTAGGACCTGAAAGGAAAGAAGAAATAGAGATTAGAGACCCTGTCTGCTGTCAACCGAAGCCTCTCCGATGCCACAGTTAGTGCTATCACTGAACAAAGGATGGAGATGAGAGGCAAGTATGCTAGTATTGCATGTTATTGCATGATGTTGTAAAAAACATTAGCACATACCTCCGAAGGGATTCTTACCCTTGTATATGTAGACGTTTTCACCTGGCGCACCCTTAGTGGGGGTAGGTGAAGATACTGTTAGGTCGAATCAAGAGATGACCCCTGATATTAATGTCGAAGTGATTGATCAAGATGACACATGACCACTATCCGGCGTCTGTCTTATCTGTCAGCACGTTCTGCAACGTAGTCGTAACTTCATAGAAGTACAATCATGACCTAGTACCTATCTCTGTGGACGGACCAAGCTGAAGATGATACTCAAGACAAATTTGGATGCATCTTGGCACCATTGCCGAGGTGCCTTATACCGAACCGAGATGAGCCCAGTTGGTACTCTTACCGAGGCTGACACAAGCTTGACGCAAGCTGACACTGTTTGCCGAGCTGAGAAGAGATGTCTAGCTAGTACCGTTACCGAACTAGATGAATTTGGGCACTATGGCCGAACTTGGATACCGAGATCGAGATGAGCTGAGTTGGTACTGCTACCGAGACTAGCGTAATCATACTCTTAGGAAAACACCCCACACAATTGCCTCCTAGCTCGTGACTTCTTTGAGTTCTCTAACTTTTTGAGGTCGGGAGTTGAGCATCATGTTGAGAGGATCTGAGGTATCAATTTTGAAACTCATCTCGATGTTTGGCCGGTGACATCTGATCTTTATCATTAAGTCTGTTTGCATTTTCGAGAAAATAAATATCAAGCCGGTGACGCTTCGTCTACCCGAGGTGATAAATATTAGGTAGGTGACGCTTTATCAGCTCGAGGCAATAAATAGCATGCTGATGTTTCGCCTTCCCAAGGCAATAAATGTAGTGTCTGAATCTCTGTGCGAGATTAACTAGTAGTGCCACGTGTCTCTATCTGGTTGGTCGTTCAACGAAATTGAAGCGACGTGTGCCTTCAGGGATTGGAACTGGCGCCAAACCGTCTATAAATTAAAACGAATTGTGAGTGCCTAAAAATTAAGGACCCAGATTAGGTTAGTGTAAGACTCGCAATTTGCTATTTAAGCTTCTTTGGGGAAAATGAATCGCCTTAGGACCTGAAAGGAAAGGAGAAATAGAAATCAAAGACCCTGGCTGCTGTCAGCCGGAAGCTCTCCGATGCCTGAGTTAGTGCTATCATTGAACAAAGGATCGAGATGAGAGGCAAGTATGCTAGTAATGCATGTTATTGTGTGATGTTGTAAAAAACATTAGCCCATACCTCTGAATGGATTCTTACGCTTGTATATGTAGAGGTTTTCACCTGGCGCACCATTAGTGGGGGTAGGTGAAGATACTGTCAGGTCGAATCAAGAGATGACCCCTGGTATTAATGTCGAAGTGATTGATCAAGACGACACTTGACCACTATTCGGTGCCTGTCTTATCTGTCAGCACGTTCTGCAACGTAGCGGTAACTTCATAGAAGTACAATCATGGCCTAGTACCTATCTCTGTGGACGGACCGAGCTGAAGATGATACTAAAGACAAATTTGGATGCATCTTGGCACCATTGCCGAGGTGCCTTATACCGAGACCGAGATGAGCCCAGGCGGTACTCTTACCGAGGCTGGCTCAATCTTAACGCTAGCTGGCACCGTTTGCCGAGCTGAGAAGAGATGTCTAGCTGGTACCGTTACCGAACTAGATGGATCTGGGCACTGTAGCCGAACTTTGATACCGAGATCGGGATGAGCTGAGCTGGTACTGCTCCCGAGACTAGCGTAATCCTGCTCTTAGGAAAACACCCCACACATTTGCCTCCTAGCTCGTGACTTCTTGGAGTTCTCAAACTTTTTGAGGTCGGGAGCTGAGCATCACGTTGAGAGGATCTGAGGTATCAATTTTGAAACTCATCTCGGTGTTTGGCTGGTGACATCTGATCTTTATCATGAAGTCTGTTAGCATTTTCGAGACAATAAATATCACGTCGGTGACGCTTCGTCTACCCGAAGTGATAAATATTATGTAGGTGACGCTTTATCAACTCGAGGCAATAAATAGCATGCTGATGTTTCGCCTTCCTAAGGCAATAAATATAGCGTTTGAATCTCTGTGCGAGATTAACTAGCAGTGCCACGTGTCTCCATCTGATTGGACGTTCAACGAAATTGAAGTGACAGGTGCCTTCAGGAATTGGAATGGGTGCCATACCGTCTATAAATAGGGCTTTTTCCTCCGTTGTCTCTTTCATTTTGGCATTTCATTGGAGAAAGCTCTGTTGCAAGAGAGAAGAGAACCTTGCCGGAGTTTTTGCTGGAAGTTTGACTTAGCGAACTGGAGCCCGAAGTCTGTCTCCTTTTCTGTGAGTTTTCTTCCATTTTCCTGTCTTTGCACACCGCCTTCCTCTGTTTAGGGGTTTTTCTCTAGGGTTTTAGGGTTTCTGCCTCTGCCCCTTTTCCAGTGTCACCACCCGTAGAAGAATGAGATCTTATAGGAGTTGGGCGGAGACTCCTGAGGCCATGGCCTGCTTTAGGGAGATGTATGGGGTCCCAGAGGACGTCCCAACGAAACTGGATGACCCGAAAGACCTCTTCGATGGTCGATCCTTTTGAGATGGCTGGATTTCATTCCCGTTAGTCTCAATAATAAAGGGAGGGGTTAGGTTCCCCGTCCACCCTCTGCTTAGGGCCTGCTTGGCGACATGGCACCTCGGCACATGCCAGCTGATGCCCAATGACCTTAAAGTCATAATGGGCGTTGCCGAGCTCAATAAGATACTGGGCATAAACCTTGGTATCAATGACATCGAGGACGTATATGACCTGTGCAAGACCGCCGGTGACTGTCGTAGTTATTATCTCCATGGGAAGCCGAAGATGGAGCCCTTCGTCCATGATCTGGAGGACTCAAACAGACACGCCGGGGACGATCGTCTGCTCGTCTCTGGCAACTGGGAGTTCGGCAAGGACAAGACCGAGGCGGAGAAATTGTACAGGATTCCTCGACACTTCGGGGTTCCTCCAAGTAATTACCGAGCTCAGAGTGTTGTTTCTTCCCTCTGTTGTCTTGCCGAGCTGATATTATCTTCTGTTGTGCAGAGAGCAGCCAGAGGAAGCAGGGAGCTGAGCGCGCCAGCTAGAAGCGGAACGACAGCTGGCTAAAACTCGTGCACGAGTATCACGGCCATAACGGGGGAGCTGCTTGGTCCTTGCTCGGATAC
The DNA here is from genome assembly GCA_038049695.1 of Cinnamomum chago. NCBI lineage: Eukaryota > Viridiplantae > Streptophyta > Magnoliopsida > Laurales > Lauraceae > Cinnamomum > Cinnamomum chago. The sequence continues at coordinate 53,311,870 of CP142453.1, read as the reverse complement.
GAACCGAGGTACCGCACGTATATCAAGAGGAAGGAGCTCGTGCCCGCCAGCTCGGAGGCTGTTGATTTGGTCCAGCTCGTTGAGAGCTACTCGTCTCCCTCTAACCGTGAAGAAGAAAGGGGAGAGGAGATGGAGAAAAGGCGACCTGTTGTGAAAGTGAAAGACCTGGGGGCGAAACTTTTTGGAGGCCGAACTCCCTCTTCCTCAGCAACCTCGGGGGGCGCCGAGGGTTTTGTTGCTGCTGCCTCGGGGAGTGCCGAGGGTTCTGCTGCTGCTGGAACTGCTGTTGCTGGTGCAGCTCGGCAGCGTTCCGCCGAGACCCCAAGAGAGGGGGGCCGACCTGAGAAGAAGCCGCGGTCTGAGGGCCGTGGCTCGGGAGCTCGGCAGCAGCCTACTGAAGGGGCTAAAGGGAAGGCCCCGAGGGAGAAGAGGCACCGGGGCGAGGGCTCGTCAGAAAGAGGCCCTGGCCAGGCCTTGGTCCTCAGCCCGTGGGGGCGGCGCTATGGAGGCCAAGCCTCCAGCTCGGGGTTGAGAGGCCCATGACGGTGGAAGACCGCCTAACCAGCAGTCCGTCAGTCGTTGCCGCTCTCGCCAACGCGTGCGCCCTGCCACTCGACATGAAGAGGCACAAGGGAGCGGACGACTTGACATTGCTGCCTTCATCTCTACAATCGATCTTCTCGGTAAGTGTCCAACCATAATCTTCGAGTAGCTTTTGTTTCCATTAGCTTCCTTTTGATTTTGTCTTCTTTTTCAAACTGCGCAGATGGTTCAGGTGGTCCTGGAGAAGGCCCGTGAAAGTGGCTCCAAGGTCGAGAAGCTGGAAGCAGAGAGGAAGAGACTCGCTGCAGCCTTGGAAGGGAGAGCCGAGAGTTGAAGGCGGCGGAGGAGAAATTAAGCAATCAGGGGGCAGAAATGGAGTTTGCGCTCCACGAGCTTAGTAATGTGAAGGCTGAGACCCACGAGTTGAGAGGCGTGGCCGCGGTCAAGGAGAAGAAGATTCTCACACTTGAGGCCGAGCTGGTAAAGCGAGATGCCCAGCTTGAAATGGCGCACACGGAGAAAGCTGCTCTCCAAGCCTCGCTCGAAGCTGAGATCGAGAAATGTTTTTAGGACGGAGTGGATGCGGCTACAAAAGAGTATGAGGCCCAAGTCAAAAATATCTGCTCGGAACTGTTGGAGCTCGGGTGCCTAGCTGCACTGGAGAAGGCAGGGATCACAGATGATTATCCTGTCAATCAGGACCTGCCAAAGTTCATTCGCCTCGGGACCAAGCTGAGTTCTGCCCCCACTACAGAAGCTGCTGCAGAAGCTGTTCCGCCTGAGGATGCTCCCCAAGCTACTAGGCTGAGCCTTTTGACATCAACGTCGAGGCTACTGAATCGTGAAGCTTTTTGTATTTTTCTTTATGTAAAGAACTGACTTTGTAATGATTCTTTCATCAATGAAGAGAATTTTTACATTCATACTTGCCCTCTCTTTCGCTCTGATAACAATATATGTGTGCTTAACTTTCGCTCCACAACTGGGCTCTTTCGCACAAACGCCCGATTCTTGACCACGTAGTTGAGTTTGGTTTAGTAACCGGAATTGAGTGACTATTGGGTAAGAATAACTTTGTTTCCTTAACCAGAAGTAACTTAGGCTAGTCAAACTCGGTTCAACAACTGAAATTCTAATTGTGTTGAAGTTTAAATAACTTTAAGAAGTACATGCACCTTTAGAGGTAGAAAACTCGTAGTTGGTTCCACAACCGAACTAGATTCTCAAAGGAAGCGACCAGGTCCTCCAACTGTATAGTTGGTTCTGTAACCGAACTAAGATAGCCGCCGAGTTCCATAACTTGGCGTGTTGCTTTTTTGGTCCCGTGACCTGGTTGGCTAGTTCTGTAACCGAGCTGTCGTCTCTTCTATGCTGGTGCTGTCACCGAGTTTCATAATTGTCGCGCTTTGCAGCTGGTTCTGTAACCGAGCTGTGGTCTCTTCCATGCTGGTGCTGTCACCGAGTTAAGACCTTTGCCGAGTTCCATAACTTCGGCGCTGTGCAGCTGATTTTGTAATCGAGCTGTGGTCTCTTCCACGCTGTTGCTGTCATCGAGCTGAGACCTTTGCTAAGTTCCATAACTGCGGCGTTTTGTAACTGGTTCTGTAACCGAGATGTGGTCTCTTCCATGCTGGTGCTGTCACCGAGCTGAGACTTTGCCGAGTTCCACAACTGCGATACTTTGTAGCTGGTTCTGTAACCAAGCTGTGGTCTCTTCCATGCTGGTTCTGTAACCAAGCTGTGGTCTCTTCCATGCTGGTGCTGTCACCGAGTTGAGACCTTTGCCGAGTTCCATAATTGCGGCGCTTTGCAGCTGGTTCTATAACCGAATTGTGGTCTCTTCCATGCTGGTGCTGTCACCAGCAGAGACCTTTGCCGAGTTCCATAACTGCGGTGAGGAGAAAGAGTTGTTGTTGCAAGTGAAGCTGTCCGGGTCATGGCTGGTGTTATCACCGAGGCCATTGCCGGGGCTGTAAAAGCCGAGGCTGGTGTTGCCACCGAGGCCCAACGTTGAAGCTGTGTAGCGGAGGCTGGTGTTGTCATCGAGGCTGCTGCTGAAGCTTTGTTGCATGTTCGAAGAAGCTAGCTGAGGTTGGTGTTGCCACCGACGCCGTAGCCGAAGCTATGAAGATTGGAACTGTCCGAGCTGTGGCTGGTGCTATCACTGGGGCCGTCGCTGGAACTATCAAGATCGGGATTATCCGAGCAGTGGCTGGTGCTGTCACCGAGGTCGCCGCTGGAGCTATCAACTGAAAGAGCTGAGCAGTGGTTTGGTGCTATCACCAAAGACGTAGCTGAAACTCCTGCTGGGTTGCGCTTGTACCTGAGTCGTGGCTGGTGATATCACCGAGACCGCTGCTGGAGCTGTCGCGATTGGAACTGTCCGAGCTGTGGCTGACACTATCTCCGAATTGGGACTTGAGGATGAAGAGCGCATGGCTTAGTCAAGGAATTGTTTCTGTGACTGTCGTTCTCTGGGGGAGGGGTCCTGCCAGAGATTAAAGCTCTGGTGAGCTTGAGCTCGAGCTTCGTCTTGGTTCGCCCTGTCGATCAGTGCTGTCACGACGACTATGAGGAAACGAACGAGGTCCCTCTGAAGCTGGCTGGCTGGCAGGGAAACTTGCCAGAAAGATGCGAGGGCCGCGGCTGCGGGCCCTGGTATCAACAAGGGACAAATCTTTATCATTGTCACTGTTGCGATCCACCTGGCGGAAGAAATGACTAGACCTGGCTGCCGCTGGAACTTTTGCTCCACGTGGGAGTCTCCAACAGGGCAGTACTCTGTTGGGGGTGCTCCGGTGGAGGAGCGCTTTGATGGGGACGTGCTGTCACCTCCTTTGCTGATGAACCTGTTTGAGTTACATGTCATCCCGCGCCTGTTGCATCCGACTTTCCCTGGAACTGGTTCGACAGGGGGTTGTCGATGATGGTGGCGGGGCTTTGCAAATCCTTTGCCGTTGTTAGAGGCATGGCTTTGTCGATCTTTCCCCACAGACGACGCCAATTATGAGTGCCTAAAAGTTAAGGACTCAGATTAGGTTAGTGTAAGACTCGTGATTTGTTGTTTAAGATTCTTTGGGGAAAATGGATCGCCTTAGGACCTGGAAGGAAATGAGAAATAGAGATCAAAGACCCTGGCTGCCGCTAGCCGAAGGTTCTCATCTCCATGTTTTGTTCAGTGATAACACTAACTCAGGTATCGGAGAGCCTTCGACTGACGGCAGCCAGAGTCTCTGATCTCTATTTCTCCTTTCCTTTTACGTCCTAAGGCGATCCATTTTCCCCAAAGAAGCTTAAACAGCAAATCACGAGTCTTACACTAAGCTAATCTGGGTCCTTAACTCTTAAGCACTCACAGGATAAAATTTTCATACAACTGAAAGGGATGTTCCGACTTGAGTTGGAGTGAAATTTAGTTAGAGCTAGCTCAAACAAGTTTTGAATGGTTTGGAGTCAGATGTGGGCCCCATACATCAATAAGATTGTACTTAGACAAGATCCCATTATCAGAGGTCAGATCATCCCAATTGAACCTTTGCTTTGTGTCCTATTGTCATAACAGCTGAGATTTGGATGCAAACGAGCTGGATTTGTGGTAGAACCATGATAGTTTTGCACCCAGGTTTATCTTTATAGATTAGATTGGGATCTAACATGGAACTTACTTGTTGTATTTGGATCTAGCATCATTCTAAAGGAAAAAAGCTTCAGTCCCAAACCCTAAGCCCAGAAAAGATGCGGATGCTGTGTATAATTGATAGAGGGACCCGCTTAAAAATAAAGAAATTCTTTAGGTATATACATCAAGGCTATTGAAAGGTATATGATTAAACTTAAGCAGCCCCTAATAAGTCAAAAGGAAAATGGTGGAATTAATGGAAGGAGGGAGTTGTTGTTGTATAAGACGCACAACAAAATCTAGTCAACTTCTCCCTTTCCTTAACATCAACCAGATGTTTCTAACCAAAAAAAAACAAAGAAAAAAACTTCACCCTTTTCTTTACCTTTCCGAATCTGCCCCGTCTCTAAATAATGATCTCAAAGAGATCCCTAAAATAACCAAACCCTTTTAAGAAGAGAAACCCCCCGTTTCCCCTCACTCTCGATGACAGCTCCAAACATGGCGATGATTACTACCGCTTTGGAGCGATCCCTGCAAAACTGCTCGCTGAGCAGCAACCCCTCAGCAAACTCGACTCGCTCTGCAAATCAGGCAAACGACGAGGCTTCTGATTCTTCCTTGGAACTCAATTCCCATCTCGCTCTTCCTTTCGAATGGGAGCAATGCCTCGATTTAAAGGTTACCCAAAATGCCCATCATCCAAATAAATGCTACCCTTCTCTTGTTTTCATCATTGGTGCTTAATGCTCATGTCAAAATCATTGCTTTCCTTATCATTCTTACATTTCATCTTCCATGTTCGTATGCCCACCCAAAATAAGTATGTAAACATGGGAAAGGAAAAGAAGGTATGATGGCCTTCTTCTTCTTCGTTTTGGGTGACACATCATTGGTCTTGTGTTTCTAATTTTAATTCCAAAAGAACGTAGAGGGGAAAAAGAGCAAGAAATAGAGACTTTTGCAGTTTGGGCTTTTTTTTTTGTCCTCTCTTTTGCGTTGCATCTGTTTCGTATAGGATGATTATACTTAATCAGTAATTTCTTATAATAAACGATCGATGTGCACATATATTTTTTTGTTGAGTTCTTTCCATTAACTGGATTCGTCAATAATGTTTGTATAATCCCAGTAACAAGGAGGTGCTGTTTAATCAGTTATTGATCTTTAATGTTCTAAAATCGTATGTTGTTCTCAACAGCTTTTATCTTCTTCTACTTCTTTGATTTCTTCAGCTTTTTGTCTGTTTTTGATCTATTGGGTCATTCCCTTTTCTGGGTTCTCTGCAGACAGGAGAGATATACTACATAAACTGGAGGAACGGCATGAAAGTGAAAGATGATCCAAGAGCGATAGAACCATTTGAAGGAGGCTACTATTCAGAAGAAGACAGTTCCGAAGAAAGCGAAGGCTCTTCATCTGCTTCTTCTCCTCGTTCGAGAGACGACTGTCAACGCTACGGTAAAGACCACGTTCTCGTCGTTGCAGGTTGCAAGAGCTGCCTCATGTACTTCATGCTCCCCAAAACGGTCTTCGAATGCCCGAAATGCAACGGCACCATACTGCATTTCGACAGAGATGAAAACGGATATCTATGAAACATCGAGACTTGTGTGTTTGCTGCTATTCTTTTCCTTGTTTTTTCTCTTTTTTTACCTTTTCATCATCTTGTTTTAGGGTTTTTGGCTGTGGATTTTGATGTGAAGGTAGAATAGAAATTAGATATGTTTTGTTTGGTAATGGAGGATGTGGATTTCTGTTTTCTTTGAAATTCAAAGGAGAGTTCGCAAAGCAAGAATGCGGAACAATAAAGTTGATCTGATCTCACGATAGTTTTATTCTTCTGTGCTCCCGCGGACTATCTTATATTTCCCCTATATATATATATTTATTATAATTATGCGCATGTTTTTCTTTGAAAGAGGGCCAGTTCTGAAATATTCGTCTGGAAATGTATTTGGACGTACAATATGCTGAGCTTTACATGTGGGGTCCATAGGTCTGCGATACTGACACCTGATGGGGGAATTCACATTTTCTGAGGGCAGAGCAGAGAGAATCTGTAAGGACAAGGTTAGTGGGGCCTGCCTAGTGAGATCGAACCACTCAAAATCAACATACCGCCAACTATGTGTTCCAATTCCAACTCCCCAAATTTTCAATGTTACTGGATATTATCCATGTTTCAGATGTGATCGATCTATTGATATGATCTTGAGATAATATTCATTGAATTGAAATTTTGGTGCATAACTTGATAACAGGAAGTTGTGTTCCAAGGACCTAGACTTTTCTGCTACAGCATTGAATCGTTGAAAGATAATTGTCCCAATATGTGAATTCTTGGAATGATTATGCCCAAAATTGTTTTAAGATCTGAATCCTGTCTTCCTAGTTCCACAAGGTGCTCTCTTTTGATGCTTAAAAAGAGATATGTGGGTAACTTCGGGACTCTGTGTAAATTAAAGAAATGTTGAGAGAATGGACAAATGTAAATAAAAAGAAAAATATATTAATTTTCTTAATTTGCAGGGGGAGTGGCGGGTTTAAAAGTTTTAAATGTTTTTAAGATATGGATGAGGGCTTCTGTACTCAAGCCCTTGTGCTTGGGTCCGCCGGGTAGGGTTTTCTGAAATTCAATTGCCCTAATTGATAAATGAGGGAATTGAGATCTCTCCACATAAAAAAAATAAAAGTTCCATAAAATGCTTTCCCTTCTCTGATTTTAAGAGCATAAAATGGACAGATTAAATTTTATGGCATTATGGCATTCTTTTGATGGTGCGTTGATGGGTTTGTGGGCTGGTATTTCCAATTTCAGGTCCTCAAGCCAAGAGCCTTAGGTTGGAAATTGTATGATTATACCCATCTCTTTCTCCCTCTCTCTCCCCAATCCTTTTCCTTTTGTTCTTCGATCGCGTTGATTAATGCTAGTTTGACTGAGCATCAATCTCAATAGGTGAAAATCGGGGTTGGTTGTGCCTTTAAATAATAAATAAATAATATATATATATATATATAAAGATTGAAACTGCATGTGTCTAAATATTTACGGGCTTGTTTATATGAATATAGAATTTCTTTAAGAAATATCAAATGTCTGAGACCTGAAAGGGAATGAGAAACAAAGGTCAGAGACCCTGGCTGCAGTCAGCCAAAGGCACTCCGATGCCTGAGTTAGTTCAACAACTAAACAAATGATGAGTGAGTGAAGAAGAAGGGAGAACTTGGAGTTGGGTGTGTATATGTGTATGCTTATGCGTCTGTGTAACTTTTCTGGATTTGCTCCTTGTGTATATATAGGCCAAGATGTCTAGGGAGTAGAGTCTCATCGAACCTTACCCTGGTTGACCTTAAAGGTAGAGTTTCACCAGGCCTTATCTTGATGTAGACGTAGCCACCGGGCAATGACAACATTTTATCTCTATCCGATGCTTTTGTAATGTAGTTGAGTCTCTATGGGAGTATAGTCACGATTAACTAAGAGTCAGTGCCCGTCTCGGTTAACCGAACCGAATTGAAGATAATGTCGAGGTCGGGTGTGACCTCGGTATGAAAGCATTCTGGCACTATTACCGAGATGGATAAAGCCGAGATCAAGATATGCCTAGCTGTACTCTTATTGAAACTAGGATAATCTCGGTATTAGGAAAATGTCCCACACAATTGCCCCGAGCTTCCTACTTTTTAGAGTTCTATAACGCTTTGAGGTTGGGAGCTAAGCATTATGATGGTAGAGTTTTCTGAATTATTAGGTTTGAAGCTCATACTGTATTGCATCTCGGTGTCGATTGATGACATCTGATCCCTATCATGATGTCGCTTCATCTGCCTGAGATAATTAATGGCACGTCGATATCGCTTCGTCTGCCCGAGGTGATTAATAGCACGTTGATCGATGTTGGAGGTGTACCAATGGCACCACGTGTCACGCCTGGTTGGTCGCCCAATTGTTTCGAAGAGACGTGCTCAGTACTCGAAACGTTGCGTATCCTAGATATTTGAAACGACGCCTCTTTACCATTATAAATAGAGGTGCCTCTCTCTCATTCTCCATTTTCACATCCGGAGAAGAAAAAGGGATTTGCAAAAGAGAGATCTTGAGCCGAGGTCGAGTTCCACATTCTTCTAGTTCAACCTCGTTTGTTTTTGCCTTTGTAAATCTTCCCCCTTTCATCCTGTTTATTTCCGCATTCTTCTTTCGTCTAGGGTTTCCTGCCCCCCTTCTTCCCCTTTTCGAGTTTCGCCTTTCATTCTTCTAGTTTCTTCAAACTTTAGGAATGGGTATTTACAGGCAGTGGCTAGACACCCCAGAGGCCATGGCCGAGTTTAGGGCCAAGTACAGGATACCTGACGATGCCCAGATTAGGTTAGACGACCCTGAGAACCCTTTTGACGGTCATACCTTCACCAACGGGCTGTATGTCGTTCCCTCTGGTCACCATAGTCGATGGTGGGGTGAAGGGGGGTTCGGATCCCCCTTCACCCACTTTTTAGGGCTTACCTTAGGAAATGGCGTCTTTGCCCCTGCCAGTTGATGTCAAACGGCTTCAAGATCATAATAGGCATTGCTTAGCTCAACAGGGTCCCGGGCATTAACCTCGGCGTCCATGACATCAATGATGTCTACGACCTTTGCAAGTCCGGGGGTGATAACACTTATTACCTCTGAGGTAACGCGAACCGGAGTGTATCATCAACGACTTGGAGGATTCCAATAAATACGCCGGGGATGACCGCCTGTTCGTTTCAGGCAACTGGGAATTCACAGAGACCGAGTCCGAAGTGGAGAGGGTACACAGAGTTCCTCGTGGCTTCAGGACCCCTCCGAGTAAATACTTACTCTCTTTAAGTTCTCCTTGCATTTTTCTTTTTCTTGTTCCGTTGAGCTAACTTTTTTTGTTTGCCGTGCAGATGCTCGCCAGAGAAGACAGGAAGCCAAGCGAGTCGGCTGGGCAAGGAACGAGGCTTGGTTCGGACACTGTACAGCTACCGAGGCCACTTTGGCCGTACTGCGTGGTCCCTCTTAAACTACAGGCCGAGGTACCACTCCTTCGAGGTACCACTCCTTCATTAAGAGGAGGATTGGCCAACCTCAAACAAGGGGAGGACACCAGACTGAAGCAGAACGGCCTCTAACCGAAACCAAAGCCTTGACCGCTCCCGCAAGCACTTCGGGGTTCAACTCCGAGTCTGCGGAGACCAACACCTCAAGGAGATTGCCACAAGTCACCCACATCTCCAGCTCTTCTTCTAGCTCAGAGGAGGAAGACAACATGAAACGACACCGAACTTTAGTGACAGTCAAGACTTGGGAGCTCTGACATTTGGAGGTCGAGCTCCCCGAGCCCCCTTAGTCCATTTGGCCTCCACTAACACTCCCACTCCCGCGCTTGCTCCATCTACAAGCTTGGAAGTTCAACAGCATCTACCGAAACCACGTAGGGGGTGGCTCGGGTGGAGAAAAGGGCCAGGCTCGAGGGCCCAGTCGAGTAGGGTCCTGGTGACGCCACGGTTCCCTAGTCTACCACGCCGGCTCCTTGGAGACCGAGCCTTCAACTCGTGCCTGGTAGGCCGCTAAACGTGGAGGATCGCATCTCTAAGAATACGATGGTCATCGCCGCGCTCGGTTAGGCCTGCGCCCTCCCGCGAGATATGGGGAAGCATTGGGAGGCCGATGCTGTGACGTTGTTGGCGTCGTCAATGCAATCGGCCATCTCAGTGAGTTTAGTTTTCCATAAATTTAACCAAGTATTTGATCTCGGTTATTGCTTTCTGACGCCTGTTTCTTCTACGGATAGTGTAGAATTGCGAAGTCTCGTTGGAGAGGATCCAGCAGAGCAACGCCAAGGTCTTGGGGATGGAGCAGAAAACAAGGACCTTAAGACAGCCTTAGTGGGGAGCAACAAAAAGGTGGAGGAGCAGGAGGAGACAATCCTTGGCCTCAAGACCGAACTTGATGAGGCGAAGGCCGAGATCGAGGTGCTGAGGAAGAGGGCGGCCGAGCTCGAGAAGCAGAAAGAGGAAGCCGAAGCCAAACTCCAGTCGGAGACTAATGCCGCTTTCAGTGAAGGAGTGGTGGAGGCAACGACCCTCTACGAGGCTCAGGTCCTCACTGTGAGGGACCAAGCATGGGAGCTCGGGTGGCTGGCAGCACTGAAAGAAACTGGAGTCTTCGAGGACCACCCAGCTTATAAAAATCCAGCGAAGTTCCCAAGCTTGGAGCTGAAACCGAGTTCTGCCCCTTCTTCGTCTGAGGCTCCTCCTGAAGCTGCTGCGACCGAGGCTGACACTGGCGATGCTGGGGCCGAAACTTGAAATTTTTTTTTGATGTATTTCTTTTCTTATGATTTTGTAAAGCTTGAATATTGTATCTTTTTTTTTGTATAAATACAATTTCACTTTTTCCTTTTTCATGTTTGCCCCCAAACATTTCTTCATGTGCTTGACCTCGGTTTCTTAACCGAGCTCTTTACATGCTTAGGAAATCGATTTCATTTAAGTAATTGAGTTCAGTTCAACAACTGAGACCCCATTTATTCTTAAGTTCCGCAACTCAAGAAACTTGTGTCTAGATACCAAATTTGTCCGTAGGGAAGCTTAGTTCATTAACCGAGCTCAAGGGGAGCAAATTGGATTAAATCCTTTAACTTAAAGGAATAGAAGAATTTACCTCGGTGATGGAATACTTGGTTCCACAACCAAGCATATTTTAATTCCGAACACCAAGTAGCCACCGATTTCTTTAACTCGGTGTTGCGCCTTAACAATTTAAGGCTTTTCTTCATTTTCCTAATGCTCCGTAGCAGTTAGGTAGGTAATTACCAACTTCTGCAACTTAGCGAGAATTGAGAGCAACAAAGACTACTTTTGTTGATTTTCGGGAAATGAATACAATTTAAAAATAATACTTCTTGAGGTGGGCGTGGTAACTCTTTACCATACATGTCCTCAAGCCTGTATGCTGATTACACGACAACCGAAATCACATTGAATGGCCCGTGCCAGTTCGGTGCCAGCTTGCTTTCATTGGAATTCTTATCCCCGGGAAGCGTCTTACTTAAGACCAATTATCCAACTGAGAACTTCCTCTCTTTGACCATTTAGTTGTAGCCCCTAGCCAATTGTTGCTGGTAGGCAGCTAGGCGGATAGCTGCTGCATCTCTTCGCTCTTCGGCTAGGTCCAGTTCCCGGGCCAAATTTACTTCGTTTTGGCCTTGATCGAAGAGTTCGGATCTTAGAGTTGGGAGACCGACCTCAAGTGGGATCCGACTTCCATCCTAAAGGCCAAAGAGAAATGTGTTACCGAAGTGGAGCGTCTTGGAGTAGTCCTATATTCCCATAGGACACTTGGAAGTTCTTCCACCCATCTCTCCTTAGCTTGGTCAAGTCTCTTCTTGAGTCCATCGAGCACCACCTTATTCATAATTTGGGCATGACCACTGCTTTGTGGGTAGGCCGGAGTGGAATAATAATTTTTGATGCCGAGCTCCTGGCAGAAGTTTCTGAAGAGGTTAGAGTCGAACTGAGTCTCATTTTTTGATACCAAAGCTCGTGGGACACCAAACCTTGTGATGATGTTCTTCCACACGAAGTTTTTCGAGTTTTACTCGGTGATGGAAGACAACGGTTTGACTTCTATCCAATTGGTGAAATAATAGTAGCCGCCTCTTATTCCCTGGAGCTCGGTGAAGTGGCCCCACAATGTCCAAGCCCCACTGGGCAAAGCGCCATGGGCTAGAGAGTGGGCTCAAATCCTGTGTTGGCTGATGGATGGAGTGTGAGAAGCTCTGGCACTTCTGGTACTTCTTGGCATATAGTTGAGTGTCCTTCTGCATGTAAGGCCATCAATAGCCTTGGCTGATAGCTCGGTATGCTAGTGATCGATCCCCAATGTGGCTTTCGCATATTCCTTCATGAATTTCATAGAGGAAATCTTCAACCTTGCTTGGGTGAACACACTGTAGGTAAGGGTCGGTATAGGACTTCCTCTAAAGTTTGTCATCTGGAGACAACCAAAACCGAGCTGCTTTCAACCTGATTTTGTGAGCCTCATTCTTGTCTTTAGGAAGTTGATCATCTCTGAGATAGGAGATGATTGGGTCCATCCAGCTCGAACTGAGATCAACACATAAAATTTGCCGAGTTGGTTGAAGATCTATGCTTTTTTTTCCTATGTTTCCACCTTGATAGTCCTTTTTCTCCCAGCCTCGACTGTAAGGTTTGTGACTTTACTGGGTCAGTTGGGCCCAATTACCGGCCCCGTTCACCCATTTATTTGATATTATTATAATTGTCACGTCCCCCGAACCCGATTAGAAAATAAACCGGATCCGGGGAGTGAAATTTTGGGCTAATTAATTTTTTTTTCCTTTTGGACTAAGGATCGTAAGTCCACTGTGAGGATAATGTATTTCAACCTCAAAACATAAAACAATAGCGGAATTCATACATTGATATCAACAATGGATAATAATCTCAATTAAATTTTAAGTTGCAAGCAACAATTAAAGCTAAAGAGGAAGTTAATTTAATTACTATGGTCATCCCATAAACTAAGACCATTAAACAACATAGAGTCAATGAAAGAAAGTTCAACGAAGAATAACAATGAATTAAATAAAATCTAATGTTTGTCCCAAAGTGAGTCTCTCATGTGCCTGGTAATGATGACGCTACTCTACGTCATCGGCACTCCACTCTCGTGCTTCCTCTGCTGATTGGAGATCCTCTGGGATCTCCTCACCGGCCTGCTCCTCGTAGTAGTACTCACCTGAGGAGTCTGCACACCAAGGAACTGAGTCAACGACATGTTGAGCAATAGATAAGCAAGATATAATTAAAACATAACATGCATCAAATATAAGAATAATGACAAGTACATGATCGTAGGAATACAAGGAACAACACTAGGCATGTAGCATGAGTAAATAACCATCAGAATAATAAATAGAAATCCTAATAATACTAACAATCACCACTACCAATGTAATGCAATGCACAAGAGGGAGACTCCGTGGATGTCCAAGCCACCTCACGGGGTACCAGTAACAATCCTATCCGAACTACTGATACCAAAGTCCGGTTCCAGGGGTATCCAAGCTCCCGGTCCTGTGAATAGTAGCACGGTCCAAGCCCGCTCCCAACTATTCAACGCTATGGATGCCATCCAAAGCCGACTGCCCACCCCGATGTCCGAGTAACCGGCCCATCAATAAACCCCAGACTGCAGCTGGCCATGATATGCAAATAATAATAATAATAATAATAAAGTGGTGTTGACACGTGGGGAAAACCAAGTCAAGCAAGTCTAACTAGCTCAGCGAACAAAGCGTGTTCTTAGGGATTATCTCATTCAAACAATACAAGATAGGCCATCCACACGATAATCCCTTACATTCTAGCTAGTCATGTTTATCAATACAGATACATGGTTCCTAAGGTACACTCTAAATCAGGTTCTTGTTCTAATTTTACAAGAGTTTATGTTTCATAATTAATTAGGTGTTTTATGCCAAGAGAGTGTACAAGGATACAAAATCAATGGATACGATTAACAAATCAAGGAGAGATTACAATCCAATCATAGGCAAGTGTTGTCATCCATGTACCATATGTGGTTTAACGGAGTGCGTGGGGAATTCGAATCATCAATGCTTATAAAGAATTTCCTTGGTGTACAATCATTTTGAGCATCGATTGATTCAATTCCATACGCATTCAGTTAAACCATAAACAATACACGTATACCTAAACAACCCATCGAAGCACACCAAGCCGCGTGCTACGATTTCAAAACCCCATTAATGGTCACGTGAGAGTGGTTTCATGGTTTCCAATGTCTAAGGCCCAAACCTAGGCTAACAATCTCGTTACTAACAACAAAGTGGTCTAAATAATTAATCTCCTTAGCTACCTTCCTTCCCGGTCCCCAATCATCACGAGACATGTATCATTGGATTCTACACTCAAAGAGCTTTCCAACGGTATATGGCTCGCGAAATTCCAACGTATGGTTTAGAAGTTATGGCCCATAGAAGTTTGCCCCTATATATATAAAGTGCGATGGACCAACCATGTGTCCGATTCATTGGTGGGATAAACCAACAGTACCCATCATTCATGTCAGGCCATTCAACATTTCTTTATTTCCTTTTTTTTTTACTCATCTTATGCGCTGATGTCATGGCCATTGAACGTTCAGTGGCCATTGAACGTTCTAATTGTTTCAGTGGCCATTGAACGTTCTGAACGTCCAGCATCCTTCAACATTTTTTTTTCTTTTTGTTTTTTTTAAGTCAAATACAGAAACCCCATTTTTTTTGCTGTCTTTCACCCAATCCATTCCAAAAATTCACCTGCACAAAACTGAGCCACCGTGCTCCCACAATAATCCATTCCATCCATCATCATTTCCACTTACACCAATTAACAATTAAATTAAATAAACCCAAATTAATAACAGAACAGGCTTGGAATTAGGGAAACCTAACAATAAAACACATACATCCAATCATTGGAAGACATACACACAAGCTTAATTATAAAATGCAGATCTACTTGCCTCAACCAAGAAGAAGATTGAAATTGGGGATATCTGAGGAGAAGCCCTAACACTGCAGAAACCTCAATCTACCCGACCAAACGCAATCTAACACGCAAAGGAGAAGAAAAGAGAGGAAAAGATCAAGATCTAAACTAAATCTAAACCAAAGAGAATTGATTGAGAAGATGAAAGAGAGGGAAATCTTACCAAACTGATGTCAATGGAAAAAGGAGATCGCGAGGAAGAAGATGAGCGGATCGGATCGCGGAAGTGATCCTTCAGGGAAGGAGTTCTGGAGCTTTGGAAGAATGAGGAAGAAGAAGAGGCTGCGGTAGGTTATCGTTCGTTGCAGAGAAAGAAAAGAGATTAAGGTTAATCTCTTGTTTAAGAAGAAAGGGAGGGAGAAAAGACTAAGTTACCCCTTAAGTGGGTCCGGAGAAAGAATGAATTATTAGAAGGGTTTCTGGTCATCGGATCGCAACGAGCCAAAAGACAAAATTGATCAACGTGACGAGACCTTTCCAACGAATCCAAAATGACGGCAATAGGAATATTTCGGAAAAACACTCAATTTTTTTCCTAATTTACAAATTACCCCCTACTAGGGTCAAACGAACTCAGAATCGCACGAAACTCCGCAGACACTATTCTAACACTAAAAGAAACTCTCTGACCATCTAAACCCACTTAAATATCTAATAAAACAATAATTATAATAATATCAAAATAAATGGGTCAACGGGCCAGTTATTGGGCCCAACTGACCTAGTAAGGTCGCAGACCTTACATCTCTCTCCTCTAAAAAAAACATTTGGTCCCCCAAATGCCTAAACATACCTCATCAGGAAAAAGATAAGGATACACCTTTTGCATCTGGTCTTTGAGCTCCCATGTGGCCTCCTCCAGAGTATGATGCTCCAATTGTACCTTAACCCACTGAATGGTCTTGGTACGCAGCACTACTTCGTTGGTGTCGATGATCTGTGCCGGACGCTCCACATAGGTTGCATCTGCTTGAAACTGAAGGGGCTCGTGCTGCAACATGTGAGTATGATCTGGAACATATTTCCGAAGCATTGAGACATGGAAAACGTCGTGCACACCGACTAACTCAGGCGGTAGCACAAGACGATAGGCCACGTCTCCAATCCTACTCTTAATCTCAAATGGTCCCACAAACCTCTTCGCAAGCTTCCCATTGTTGGAATATAGGTAGGCCTTCCAGACAGGTTTCAAAAACTTTTGACCCACTTGATGCAGGGATCAATAATCTAGAAAGCATTAAACCCAATCCAGGATGCAATTCCTCAAACTACAGCAACATATACTATCTAGAAGATAGAAAATAGCACACAAACATGCAACCACGAAATCCACAACATACAAGGATGTAGATATACCTTTGGAGCTTTGTTGTGCTCTAATGGAGGATTTGAGTTCTTTACTTTGATGATGAACACCTTCACTATTTAATTCAGAATCTCCAACTGTAAGACCCCGACCCGAGTGAACCCGATTAGTTCTAATTAAGTTGCGTGTTAGTGCTAAGCTTGATTAGTGATTTTGGCTAAGTTGGGTTTGGAATAGCTTTGATTCTAGTTTTGGGCTACTTTGAATGCTTTGGTAACTAGTGGGGCCCTTTGGAGGTTCCCTTTTCGGCTTTGCTTTTACTTAGAGGATTTTCCGAAATTGTTTTGTTTTGCATTCTTAGCCCTTTTCATTTATCTTAATGATTCCTACAACTTTCATGTTGATCCCGTGTCCATTTGAGATCCCGAAACCCGATTTCATGGCCTTGAGGGCAAAACAGTCATTGCACACCAAATCTGTACCCAAAACTTGATATTCCCGAAACCCGCGAAACATATACTTTTTGGAAACTAGATATTTCGACGATCATTTCTTCCTTCTTCGAAGCCCCGAAAGCCATGATTTCAGCCCCATTTAGATTGTTAGTGGTGGAGCCCACTCCCCACTTGTTTATAAGGAGACCCTTCCCCTTCCATTACCCTTTTTCCAGCACAAGCATAAGCTAGGGTTTTCCCTTTTCTTCTTCTTCTTCTTGCTATTGCTTCTCCATCCTCAATCCACCCCCAAGCTTGCACCAATAGGAGAGTGGAGATCATCATCTTCTTCCTCATCACCCTAGCTCTCCTTTGACACCATTGCTAGAGAAAATCATTCATCACAAGACTTTCTTTGAGCTCACCATTGCCATTAGAGGACCTTGCAAGTAAGTAATCATTCTCTCCTCCTAGATTAGTGTTCCTCTAGCTCTTGATAAGCTCCATTTGCATTATTGAAAGTTCTATCCTTTTCATTCTTTGTTTGACCCATTTTAGGGTTTGTTTTGGGGATTTTGATTGTAGCTTGGAAGTGAGCTTAAGAAGTGATTAGAGGCTTGATTTTTGGCTAGCTTGGATGTAAAGCAAGTGAATGATTGGAGTGTTTTTGGGTTTTACATGGTTTGGTGAAACATTAATGATCTTCTCATGCTTTTATTGATTTCCATTGTTGAAATAAATGTTCTTGATGGAGTAT
This sequence comes from Cinnamomum chago, assembly GCA_038049695.1. Taxonomy (NCBI): domain Eukaryota; kingdom Viridiplantae; phylum Streptophyta; class Magnoliopsida; order Laurales; family Lauraceae; genus Cinnamomum; species Cinnamomum chago. The sequence goes on along the minus strand of CP142453.1, from coordinate 53,294,621 downwards.
TAAAGGATGCATTTATGGTCATAAAGATATGTTGGCTCATAACATTTAATTCTTCTTGTTTGGTTCCAAATGTATCTTATGTGAAATGGTGTCCTTCTTCTTCCCTTCTTATATTGAATGTGTTATTGATGGAGGAAAGAATGGGATGAATGTGATGAAAGGATTTGATGTAGTTTGATTGAAGTATTAGGCTCCTCATTTGATGTAGAAAAGGGGCTAAAAGGGAGTTGTAAAAAGGAAGAGATAGAGGGGAGCTGAACTGGTCCGGAATCAGTTCCTGGACAGTTCGCTCGAGCGACCATGAAACTTCGCTCCAGCGATTTTTCCAGAAAAGGGTTCGGAGCATTCCAGTAGCTTGGTCGCTTGAGTGCATCCATGGTCGCTCGAGCGGAGATCCCAGAACCCATTCCAGAGAGTTGTTCGTTCGAACGCATTTAAATATTCGTTCGACCCAATGAGTTCGTTCAAGCGACCTCAACTTCGCTCGAGCGAACCCACCCAGACAGCCATTCCAGAGAGCGACTTTTTCGAGCGAACTCTCCAGTCCGCTCGAGCGAGGTGCCCCATTGGGCAAGGCTATGTTTGGGACGATGTTTAACTATTTCAATGTTTGGGTCTATTCTCTGGGAACCCCTCGATGACAAGGAGATTTGCTAAACAATGTATGAGGCCATTCGTGGAAAGAAACCATATCACAAAGATTTCATTCGAAGTTTTGGAACTTCAAGGTGCATAAGGAGCCCGGAATGTCTTCTAACCCGAGGAGGACCAAGTCTTTATTATAATCGACATACGGGACCCCTATACACTAAATAGATCTTGAAACCAGTATTTTACCCGAAATTGTTATAGTTCATTGTTTTACTTCATTCCAAGATTTATATTATATGATTTGTTTTCCCGAAAGCATGATAGTTACACTAGTAACGTGGACTTGTCCCGAAGAGTATTGCCCGACATGAAATGAGAGTTATGCACTTGAGTATTCTTGCCCCGTTCATTTATTTACTTGAATTTGATGTATTTTGCATATGTCTCGATTTGTTGTTTAACCTATGAGTCGGCATCACTAAGCTTGGATACCTTGTCGGTTTGATCCACCGACTTGGAGATCCCTCTCCCGTCCCGCCAGCTGCAGTTTGGATCCCGATACCCGGTCCATTACCGTGGTCCCGTCCCGATACCCGGTTCACTACCGTGGTCCCGTCCCGTATATTTATATTGTATAGATGATTTGCGTTGAATCTCCTCACCTTGTGTGACTGAGATCAACGTCCCATGATATTGTTGTCACTTTGGTGACAGAGGACTTAGCTTTATGTGATTGCCATCTTGTTAGTTCCCGATTCCTTGGTTACCTTATATGTTTTATCTTATTTACCTGTTTTCTAGCAAATGATTTATCTACTTTATAAGAGTTCTTGTTTAAACAAATTTCTATGCTTTTCAAGGTATTTCCTTTATTATATTACGTTGTTGTATCTTTCACTCTCTTGCCAGACCGTCGTGTCTGACCCATTTGCTTTGGTACTCAGGTCCCGTTGCCGGCTACCTTGAGGAGGAGTCGGAGGAGGCGGTAGGTGAGCCGCAACCTCTAGTTGATTGGCGTGCTGACGATGTCATGTAGACATCGGGTTGCTAAGAGAGGCGTATCATTTTGCGGAGAACTATTTAACCATTCTTTGGGTTATTGCTTTGTTTATATTGGCCTTTGTTGGCCTCTAATTTTGGGGGTTGTAAATAAGTGATCTTTTGTTAAACTTTAACTTACTTTTGGGAAACATGCTATAGAACGTTGCTCATTCTGATACAGTAATTTATACTTGAAGTTAATGCTTTCATGACTAGAGATAGTCTGACTATTGGATTTGCTACATGCTTCCGTACTTAAAAGAAATATTCATCGATGGTTGTGATATCCTCACCGCGGACACCTGTGGGAAATTAAATAAATGCATGTGGTTATCTATTCATCATCTCATCACCACCTTCACTAATAATGTCCCGACTTCGGATCAGTTCCTTCGTGGGGGCCCGGTCCGGGGTCGCGACACCAACTCCTTTTGATCTTCCACGCTATGACCCGTATTAGATCTATTTTCTCAAGAAGATGGTGGAATCTTCAACAGAAAACCTAACTAGTAACTCTAAGGCACTAAAGGTGAAAGAGAGGGGAACTTAGAGAGGAAGAGGACTCGTGCAACACTTGCACAAAGGGGTTGTTCTTGCTCTATATAAAGTGCACGACCATGAGGAGTATATTCATCCTTTTATAGCCCTCCAAACCTCCTCTTATCCTATTTGAAATAGAAGTTTAACTCCCATTACAAAATAGTAAACATCTCCCTTGCTAGTTGCCATAGAAGTCTCACTTCCATAACAATTAGTAGCTTTCTCCTTTCTAATTAAAATAGAAGTCCTACTTCCATTAATAATTAGTAGCTTACCATTACCACTATTAGAAGTCTTACTTCAAATAGAAATAGTAACCTTCCTCTTAGAGTTCAAGTAGAATTAGTATCTTTCTAATAACTTGGGCTAGCGTGGGGACCACTAGGGATTCCTTAGAAAGCTGGCTCCAACTGGGACACGCGATCCCACATCTCATGTGCAATCCGGGCCCACAATTAATTGCAAATAACTCCACTATATAAATGTAATTGCACTCCAGTCTTAGGAATAAATTACAATGAAGACCCTAAACTTCCTCAGTACCACAAGTAGGCCCCTCCATCTATATCCATGGATCAAATGGACCTGTCCACCAAATTAGATCCATATCTTATTATCCTTGAGCCCCAATTAATTATAATGATCATTTGGTACCGATCCAATTAACTCTTAATCTGAATGGGTGCGCACTTACCAATGATAAATCCATTAATTGGCACAAGGGGATATTAAAGATAGATTCCATCTTGACCATTGAATGTTCCCACAACTCTACTACCACGTACCCAAATCACCGAGGTGTTGACCTACAATTGGCCTCACTCATTGGTGATTCAAAGCAAATGAATAGATAGAAACTTGAGTTCATTAATGTCTCAGGACTATGAGTCTATTGCTAGGGAATTATGAGAGCAGACCTTAAAATAAAGACAGTGTATATAAGGTGTTTCTCATGGTCCTTCAATACATCCAATGTACCGGCATCATGATCCAGAATCTTACATTCCGATGATCGAGACAAATAACACTATCTCATAGTGATCAAGGCGCTGCAACCTTGTCAGATGAGATGTCCAATCTCATCACTGGTTGTGAAGATATTTGAGTATAAGATTTGCAATACATGTCTCCTGTATGTGGATCTCATCCATACACATGTATTACATCTAGTATACTCATGGACTCCGGTTCATCTCATGAGCCATTATGTCTTTTGTATTGGTTATGTGCAAGTATATAAAACACCATTCATCTTATGAAAGGAAAAACATGAATTGTATTGATAAATAAAGAAATTAATCAATTTATTACATCATATACCCATGGTATTGAGACCATAAAACTAACAATCTCCCACTTGGGCTCAATGCCAATCAGGATTGCATCTCATGCCCATCCCGTCTACATGCTGCTCAAAAACCTTGGCGGTCAAAGGCTTAGTAAATAGATCTGCCAGATTGTCCGCAGAGGCTATCTTGGTGATTGAAATGTCACCTCTCTGCACAATCTCTCTGACCAAGTGATATTTCCTCTATACATGCTTTTGGCTTTTATGGCTCCTGGGTTCCTTGGACTGGGCAACTGCCCCGCTGCTGTCACAGTAAACTGTGAGCGGCTGTCGCGCCAAAGGTACCACCCCAAGTTCCAAAAGGAATCTTTTTAGCCATACTGCTTCATTAGTTGCTTCACAAGCAGCTACATATTCAGCTTCAGAAGTGGAATCAGCGGTACATTCCTGTTTAATACTCCTCCAACTGATAGCTCCTCCGCCAAGCATAAACACATAACCAGAGGTAGATTTCCTGGAATCCTTTTCTGACATGAAGTCAGAATCTGTATATCCGACTGGAATTAGTTCATCACTGTCGTAAATCAGCATGTAATCTCTAGTTCTTCTCAAGTACTTAAGGATACATTTTACAGCAGTCCAATGGTCAGGACCTGGGTTAGACTAATATCTGCTGACTAAGCCCACTGCATGACAGATATCCGGTCTAGTACATAGCATAGCATACATGAGGCTTCCAACAGCCGAAGCATATAGAATTGCTCTCATTTGCTCCTTTTCCTCCGGGGTCTTGGGACCCTGATCCTTGGAAAGATGCACTCCATGCCTGAAAGGTGTGATACCCTTCTTGGAGTCCTGCATAGCAAACCGTACCAGTGCCTTATCTATGTATGTAGCTTGAGACAAGCCAATCATCCTATTTTTCTGGTCTCGATGGAGTTTGATCCCTAGGATGTAACTAGCTTCTCCCAAATCCTTCATATCAAAAGTCTTTGCTAACCAAACTTTTACCGTTGACAACATTCCTATATCTTTCCCAAGGAGAAGGATGTCGTCGACATATAAAATCAGAAAAACTACCTTGTCACCTTCATTTTTCATGTACACACATGACTCATCCGGATTTTGACTAAAACCAAATGATTTGATTGCCCGGTCAAAATGGATGTTCCAGCTTCGGGATGCCTGCTTTAGTCCATAAATGGACTTCTGCAGCTTGCAAACTCTTTGCTTTTGGTTACTTGCTATAAAACCGTCTGGCTGCATCATATAGATGTCTTCCTCAAGATGGCAGTTGAGAAACGCCGTCTTGACATCCATTTGCCAAATCTCGTAATCGAGATGAGCTGCAATGGATAAGAGTATCCGAATGGACTTGAGCATGGCTACCGGCGAGAAGGTTTTCTCATAATCGATACCCTCTTTCTGAGTATACCCTTTCGCAACAAGCCTGGCCTTAAAGGTCTCAACTCTTCCATCTGGTCCTCTTTTTCTCTTGTAGACCCACTTGCACCCAATAGGTTTGATATTGGCAGGCAAGTCCACAAGTGTCCATACCTGATTAGAGTACATAGACTCCATCTCAGCTTTCATAGCATCTTGCCAATGTCCCGAATCTATGTCATTAATTGCTTCATCATAGTTACAGGGATCTTGTTCCAGTTCTTCCGGGATTGCCTCGTAAGACTCTCCCAAGAACGAGAACCTTTCAGGGGGCCTGATTATTCTCCCACTACGACGAGGCACTGGTGTAACTACTGGGTCTGGTAAGGGCGGTTCTTCCTTAAGTTCGGTCATACTTGGATTTGGAATTGATTGTTCTTGAATCTCTTCCAAGATCACCTTTTCTAAAGATTTCCGGTCCATCATATAATCGTCCTCCAGAAAAATCGCATTGGTGCTTACCAGCACTTTCTGCTCTCTGGGATTATAGAATAACCAACCTTTGGTTCCTTTAGGATATCCTACAAAAGTGCATACTTCCGACTTCGTTTCCAACTTATCCGTCTTTACCTTTAGCACGTGTGCCGGACAACCCCAAATGTGTAAATGTTGTAGACTAGGCTTTCGCCCAGACCACAACTCCCGGGGAGTCTTAGGTACAGACTTAGATGGAAGGAGGTTTAATATGTACATCGCAGTATCAAGGCATATCCCCAAAAGGATATAGGTAATCCTGAGAAACCTAACATAGACCTAATCATATCTAAAAGAGTCCGGTTCCTTCTTTCCGCTACTCCATTCTGTTGAGGCATACCGGGAGCAGACAACTGGGATAGAATCCCATTTTCTGATAAGTGTGCCATAAAATCACCAGAGAGATATTCCCCTCTTCGATCTGATCGAAGAGTCTTGATACTTTTACCTAATTGTTTTTCCGCTTTCGCTCGAAACTCTTTGAACTTTTCAAAAGCCTCGGACTTGCGGTGCATAAGGTATATGTATCCATATCTTGAATAATCATCTGTGAAAGTGATGAAGTATTCATATCCTCCTCTGGCCCTAACATTAATGGGCCCACACACATCAGTATGCACTAATTCCAATAAATCTTTGACCCTATTGCCCTTGGACGAAAAGGGTCTTTTGGTCATTTTTCCTTCCAGACAGGACTCACAGACAGGCATTGATTCTACCACCAATGAAGGCAAGATACCATCTTTCACTAGTCTGTCAATCCTGTTTAGGTTTATATGACCTAGCCTCAAGTGCCAAAGTTTTGTTGGATTAGATGAAGGTGACCTTCTCTTTAATGATGACCTATTTATTATTTCGGTATCATGTATTTCATACATTATAGGAGTTAACAGATAAAGCCCATTGGTTACCTTGCCAGAACATATAAAAGCACCGTTTCTCTTTATGACAACTTCAGTACCAAAAGTAATAGAATAACTTTTATTCACCAAACTAGAAACTGAAATTAAATTCCGTCTTAAAGACGGTACATATAGAGCGTCTGACAAAACCAACTTATTATCTTGAAAACATAAAGTAATAACTCCTACTGAGACCGCATCTGCCTTAGGATCAGATCCTAGGTTGACAATGATTTCGCCGTCACTGAGTCTCCTAGTTTCCCGGAACCCCTACAACGAATTACAAATGTGATTAGTTGCCCCGGAGTCCACACACCAAGATTCTGAAGTACCAGTTGCAAAACTAACTTAAGTAACAAGTGACTCAATCATACCTGAGGTCTTCTTCTTAGACAGATATTCTGGACAATTCCTCTTCCAATGTCCTGTCATACCGCAATGGAAACACTTTCCTTTTGTCCCTGATCCCTTAGCCTTGCCAACACCACCATTAAGACCATTCTCCGCCTTAGGACCCTTCGGAACTGATTTCTTCTTGCCTTTCCGCCCTTTGCCTTTCGGTTTGGACTTGGCAAATGACTTTTCTGTCATCAGGGCAGTTGGCTTTTTCTTCATAATCCCTTCAGTCACCACCAGCTGGCTAGACAGCTCAGCCAGAGTTAGATTCATTTTATTCATGTTCTAATTGACCTTTGAAATTGTTGAATGACTCTAGTAGTGACTCAAGGATTATATCAATCTGCGATTCTGCATCAATCGCAGCCCCCAGTACATCTAACTCATTCAGTGAGTCCATCATTTTCAACATATGGTCCTGTACTGGTGTGCCTTCAGCCATCTTGGTGTTTATAAGCACCCTCATAGCAGCCTGTCTAGCAGGCATGCCCTGTTCCGCAAACATCTCCTTTAAGTTTGATATAATATCATATGCAGTCTTAAAGGATTGATGTTGGTGTTGTAAAACACTAGACATAGATGCCTGTATGTAACATCTGGCCATCTCATCGTCTTTGGCCCACTTGGTGTAAAGTTCCTTTTCTTCCTGTGATGCTTCCGGTAATGGCTCATCAAGGGGGGGTTTGGTAAGGACATATTTATATCCTAAAGCTGTCAGGACTATATCCAGGTTCCGTTTCCAGTCTACATAGTTGGATCCCACTAATTTATTCTGGTTGAGGATGGTCGCAAGTGGATTGAAAGTATTTGAATTCATGCTGGAAATACTGTAGCACATGACCATACATTCAATTAATGAATTGAAAAGACATTAGGGTTTAGTATTCTACCAAATTTATATGGAATCCTCATAACCATTAAATTCAGAATACATCGGAATCCCAATCCCCAGGGTATGCCTCCTTGGGGAGTGCGAATACCTCCTAGATTGGTGTGGATCAAAGTTGGTCAAAATTGAAATTAAGACTAACTATCCATGATCCCCTTCATTCATTATTATCTAGGTATCTCATACCAAATAATGAATGACTCCCGATTTACTTCGGTTTCTAAAATAAATGAGGAAAATCCTTGGGGATACTACATCATTATTTTAGTTAAGAGTGACCTACCAACTAGCATTGCATGACAACCGTTGCAAGCAGCTCCTCCTTGGGGAGTGGGCCCTCGCCCCGTCTCACCAACACTATCCATAGGAGATCCATGTCTAGTAACCAGACAAGTAAAAGCCCTCCTTGGGGAACGACCATTCTCAAGATGGCGCGAGGCTAATACTTTCCTTACAATGGACCTATGGTGGAAAACCATGGGGATTTCTAAATATAAATGCCCCGCTCCCACTTAATATTTTAGAATTGAGGATTTCTTTGTAAGGTATTAGGGCCCACATGTATACATATGAACATCAAATCATCTCATGATATGATCTAAGATTGGTTCCAAGTCAAGTTATTTTAAGGAAAGTACAGTTTCTAAATTAGTGTTACCAATGTGTCCATCTCATGGGTCATCAACACTAATTAAAACTCTTTCCAAAAATTAATTTGATTTGACCAATTTTAGTAATTTGCTATGTTTGGATCAGATCTGGAAATATTCTAATTAAGCATGCATCCATAAATAGAAATTGCAAAAATAGAAACTAGTCCTCTCCTCCACATGGCCCTAGCGGAATAGACTTCTTGGACTTCTAAACTTTCCAAAACTTTGGAATTCCTCAAACTCTTTGGGAAACTCCAGAACTCTCTTGGTAATCTTCAAACTCTTTGATTAGAAGTCCAACATCGCTTTCCTTCTTCGTCTCGGACATCGCTAGAATTTACAAATTTAGAAAAATTACATAAATTCCTATGCCTCAATTATGAGACTTTCATGGTAATCTAAACATGGAAATAAAAGGGCTATAGGGAAATTCATCATGCCTTGCCCTTTCACCGGAAACCATGATGCCCTTTTCATTTAGCCTTAAATAAACCAATTACCATAAATAGAAAGCAAAAGACTTGTGGGCCATATGGAGAGGACATTATCATCTGCAAGTTAGTATCTCATACAACCATACAAATCACAAAATAGGCCGCCAAATAATGCTGGAAAAATAGGAAGTAAAAGAAGACCCGAAACTGGAAAAACCAGTTTCTGCAGCATTCTGCGCAGTTGGCCCGGTCGACCGGCCTGCAAGTCAGCCGGTCGACCGAGCACGGGGCCAGGTCGACCGGACTGACGAATTTCTGCAACTTGGGTTTTCTGTTTCGTGTCCATTCTTACCCAAATCACTTCCAAAGTGTCCCAATGGCTTCCTATGATCCTTCCATCATTATTGAACCCTTTTGTGACTATCCAAACATGAATCTACTATCAAACCAAGTAAATTCATCAAAACTGATCCTTACATAGCCCTTGCTTCATCTTCTTCGCATCTCATGCAAAGATCAGAGCAAGCTTGCTGTTCTAACATGATTAGAGATGAGGTATGTCTCTGATACCAATTGTTGGAATGTAGGTGTGACTTCCAGACAGGTTTCAAAAACTTTTGACCCACTTGATGCATGGATCAATAATCTAGAAAGCATTAAACCCAATCAAAGATGCAATTCCTCAAACTCATAGTCATGTACATCAACATATACTATCTAGAAGATAGAAAATAGCACACAAACATGCAACCACGAAATCCACAACATACAAGGATGTAGATATACCTTTGGAGCTTTGTTGTGCTCTAATGGAGGATTTGAGTTCTTTACTTTGATGATGAACACCTTAACTATCTAATTTAGAATCTCCAACTCCTTTTGATTTTCCACGCTATGACCCGTATTAGATCTCTTTTCTCAGGAAGATGGTGGAATCTTCAAGAGAAAACCTGACTAGTAACTCTAAGGCACTAAAGGTGAAAGAGAGGGGAACTTAGAGAGGAAGAGGACTTGTGCAACACTTGCACAAAGGGGCTGTTCTTGCTCTATGTAAAGTGCACGACCATGAGGAGTATATTCCTCCTTTTATAGCCCTCCAAACCTCCTCTTATCCTATTTGAAATAGAAGTTTAACTCCCATTACAAAATAGTAAACATATCCCTTGCTAGTTGCCATAGAAGTCTCACTTCCATAACAATTAGTAGCTTTCTCCTTTCTAATTAAAATAGAAGTCCTACTTCCATTAATAATTAGTAGCTCACCATTACCACTATTAGAAGTCTTACTTCAAATAGAAATAGTAACCTTCCTTTTAGAGTTCAAGTAGAATTAGTATCTTTCTAATAACTTGGGCTAGCGTGGGGACCACTAGGGATTCCTTAGAAAGCTGGCTCCAACTGGGACACGCGATCCCACATCTCATGTGCAATCCGGGCCCACAGTTAATTACAAATAACTCCACTATATAAATGCAATTGCACTCCAGTCTTAGGAATAAATTACAATGAAGACCCTAAACTTCCTCAGTACCATAAGTAGGCCCCTCCATCTATATCCATGGATCAAATGGACCTGTCCACCAAATTAGATCCATATCTTATTATCCTTGAGCCCCAATTAATTATAATGATCATTTGGTACCGATCCAATTAACTCTTAATCGGAATGGGTGCGCACTTACTAATGATAAATCCATTAATTGGCACAAGGGGATATTAAAGATAGATTCCATCTTGACCATTGAATGTTCCCACAACTCTACTACCACGTACCCAAATCACCGAGGTGTTGACCTACAATTGGCCTCACTCATTGGTGATTCAAAGCAAATGAATAGATAGAAACTTGAGTTCATTAATGTCTCAGGATTATGAGCCTATTGCTAGGGAATTATGAGAGCAGACCTTAAAATAAAGACAGTGTATATAAGGTGCTTCTCATGGTCCTTCAATACATCCAATGTACCAGCACCATGATCCGGAATCTTACATTCCAATGATCGAGACAAATCACACTATCTCATAGTGATCAAGGCGCTGCAACCTTGTCAGATGAGATGTCCAATCTCATCACTGGTTGTGAAGATATTTGAGTATAAGATTTGCAATACATGTCTCCTGTATGTGGATCTCATCCATACACATGTATTACATCTAGTATACTCATGGACTCCGGTTCATCTCATGAGCCATTATGTCTTTTGTATTGGTTATGTGCAAGTATATAAAACACCATTCATCTCATGAAAGGAAAAACATGAATTGTATTGATAAATAAAGAAATTAATCAATTTATTACATCATATACCCATGGTATTGAGACCATAAAACTAACACCCTTTCTGTCCAAATCTGACAACTCCTTTCATCGGTGACACCTTCAGAAACACCTTATCCCCCACTTGGAATTCTAGAGGTCTCCGCCTCTTGTCTGCGTAGCTTTTCTGTCGATCACGTGATTCTTTCATCCTCATCTAAACAATTCTGACTTTCTCACTGGAGTCAACAACCTCTGAGGGTCCATGGAAACTCCAAACTCCTACTTCCTCCCAAATTGCTGGGGTCCTGCATCTCCGCCCGTATAGTGCCTCAAATGGCACCATTCCAATACTTGAATGATAGCTGTTATTGTAGGCAAACTCACATAGAGGCAGGCTTTCATCCCAACTCTCCTTGAAATCCAAAACACATGCTCGGAGAAGATATTCCAATGTCTGGATGGTACGCTCAGACTGTCCATCTGTCTGAGGGTGGTAAGCTGTGCTGAACTTCAACTGAGTACCCATAGATGATTGGAAAGTAGACCAAAACCGAGAGACAAACTTAGGGTCTCGATCGGATACTATGGACTTAGGCACTCCATGCAACTTGACTATATTGTCCCTGTACAACATAGTCATCTTGTTCATAAACTGACCAGTCTTGAATGACAGAAAATGTGCTGACTTCGTCAATCTATCCACAATCACCCAAATAGCATCATTGCCCTTCCTGGTGTTTGGCAACCCTGATACAAAATCCATAGTGATGTGCTCCCATTTCCACTGCGGAATGTCCCACTGGTGAAGCAAACCAGGAGGCTTCTTGTGTTCTGCCTTAATCTGCTGACAAGTGATACACTTAGCGACAAATTTTGCAATCTCTTTCTTCATTTTCACCCACCAATAGTGATTCTTCAAATTCTGATACATTTTGGTACTCCCTGGGTGAACAAAATATCTGGTGTGGTGCGCATCTGTCATCAGCTCTAACTTGATGTCTTGCACATCTGGCACACACAACTTGTCTCTGCAGTACAAGATTTCTTCAATCAATCTTAACTTTGAATGATCATCAATGTGGTCAATAATTCTCCGCAACTCAGGATCATCCTTCTGAGCTTCCTTGATCCTGTTAACTATTTCTGGCTCCCAAACTCCCATAGTAGCAACCAATACTTTCTCGTTAACAGGCCATACATCCACATCCATATCTCTGAACTGCTCCATCCATCTCCATTCTGGCATTACACACCCATTGAAAGCTGCCTTCCTACTGGGAGCATCTGCTACCACATTCACCTTACCAGGATGGTACTTAATCGGAAAATCATAATCCTTTATGTACTCCATCCATCTCCGCTGTCTGTTATTCAAATCGCCCTGTGTAAATAAATATTGCAGACTCTTGTGATCTGTGTGCACCTCAAATCTCTCTCCATACAATAATGCCTCCATAATTTCAATGCAAACACCACTGCTCCCAGTTCTAAATCATGTGTGGCATACTTCTTCTCATGATCCTTCAACTGCCTGGACCCATATGCTATCACTTTATCATTCTGCATGAGAACGCAGCCCAATCCAATCCCTAATGCATTTGTATAAACCACAAATCCTCCACTGCCTGAGGGTAAAACAAGTATGGGCGCTGTAGTTAACTTGGTCTTCAACTCTTGAAAACTCTTCTCACATTCTTCTGTCCACACAAATGGGATATCCTTCCTTGTCAACTTAGTGAGTGGAGATGCTATGGTAGAAAACCCTTTCACGAACCTCCTGTAGTAGCCCGCAAGTCCCAGAAAACTGTGAATCTCCGCTACATTTCGTGGACTACGCCAATTAACAACCGCTACTACCTTCTTAGGGTCCACTGTCAATCCATCCTTAGAGATAATATGACCAAAAAATGCCACTTGCTCCAACCAAAATTCACATTTGTTCAGTTTGGCATATAATTGGTTATCCCTCAAAAGCTGCAACGATGTCCTCAACTGATGCTCATGCTCCTCCTTAGATTTTGAGTACACCAATATATTATCAATTAAGACTACTACAAACTGATCTAGGAAAGGAGCAAACACCTTATTCATCAATGCCATAAAGACAGCGGGTGCATTTGTCAACCCTAAAGGCATCACGAGGAACTCAAAGTGGCCATATCTCGTTCGGAATGCAGTCTTAGGAATAACCTCTTCTCTGAATCGCAATTGATGATATCCGGATCGTAGATCTATCTTCAAAAAGAATTGGGCTCCATGCAATTGATTAAACAACTCATCAATCCTAGGTAACGGATACTTGTTCTTAACTGTCACCTGATTCAGCTGTCGGTAGTCTACGCACATTCTCATAGTCCCATCCTTCTTCTTCACAAATATCACCGGAGTTCCCCACGGTGAAACATTGGGTCTGATGAAACCCTTATCCAACAGATCTTCTATCTGAGTCTTCAACTCCTTCAATTCTGCTGGAGCCATCCTATACGGAGCCCTGGATATAGGTGCTGTACCCGGTTGCAATTCTATCGTTAAGTCCAACTCACGAACAGGTGGCAAACCAGGAATCTCCTCTGAAAATAAATCCGGAAATTCTCGCACCACAGGAATCTCTTCAATAGTCTTAGACTCCTTGTCTTCCGCGATAAATGCGATAAAACCTTCACAACCACTCATTATCAATCGTTCTGCCTTCAACGCAGAAATCAACCGAGTGGAAGTAGACTTCTTAGCTCCCACCAACTCAACACTACAATCTGCATCCTATAACCTCACGGTCTTGTTAAAACAATCTAACACCGCTCGGTTCCCTGCTAGCCAATCCATTCCAAGAATCACGTCAAACTCCGACATCGGTAAAATAATCAAACCGACCGTCATCACAACTCCTCCAATCTGAATACTACATCTAGGGTAGATAACATTACAAGGTACATGTCTTCCCACAGGGGTAGCTACTATCAAATCATATGGTAGTGTCTCCTTATCCTCCCCCAAGTGAAGTGCAAAAGGTGGTGCAACAAATGAGTGTGTAGATCCAGGATCAAATAGAACTTTAGCATCAAATCCACAAATTGAAAGTGTACCTTCTATGACATTGCCTGCAGCCTCTGCCTCCTCATGCGTCAGAGCATAAGCTCTCCCTACCAGCTGGGGACGTTACTGCTGATACTGCTGCTGTGGCTTAGGACCACGAGCCTGGAATCTGGGTGGTGCTGGATGTCTCTGCTGGAATCACTGCTGTGGTACCGGAGGACGCTGCTGCAGTGGATAGGGTGGTCTAACAATCATCTGTTGCTGATGGGGTCTGGCCTGAGCAGGAGGCACCTGTCTCAACGGCTGCACAGGATGTGGAGGCATGGGCGCCGGAGCTGGAAATGCTGGTGGTGCCACTCCTGTCTTCCCTGGACAATTGCAAACTTTATGCCTTGGGTCCCCACAATGGAAACATGCACCTGTCTGTTTCCTGTAATCACGAACATGATGGCTACCCGCACAGAAAGTGCAAGTGATCCGCTGAGGTAACTGGCGAAGCACTGGTTCAACCCGAAGCCTCTTAGATGCTGGCTGTTGATAATACTGGGAGGAAGAACCCCGTGCCTTAGGTTGAGGTATTAATGCCAAGATCCTCTGCCGAATAAGCTTCTTTGACCACATCATCATAATCAGTCAGCTTACTATGTTGTACTTGCATCTTGATATCTGCTCGTAGTCAATTGATAAACCTCCGAACTCTCTTCGATTTGGGCTGAAAAAGATTCCCTGCAAACCTGGATAGGTGGGTGAAAGAGATCTCATAGTCTTGTACTGATAGATCACCCTGAACCAATCTCTCAAACTTCTCCATCTTCTGATCACGGTAGTGCTCAGGGATAAACTTCTTTTGGAACTGCTCAGTGAAGGTCTTCCAAGCTACATCTTCTGCGATCGTTTCATAAGGGTGCTTCACTGTCTTCCACCACCTCTCTGTTGCCCCACGGAACATGTGGGTCGCTAGCTGCACCTGTTGGACACCCGTGCACTTGAATACTGAAAGTCCTTGGGATCCTAACCCTAGAAGGGGGGGGGGTGAATAGGGTGTGCTACAACTATGACCAATTTAGACAAATTTTAACTTCTTTAAAACCAACTAGTCACATGTGATGATTAACCATACAATATGCGGAAGCTAATAAATAAATCACCACAAGCAAACACCACTACACAAAGATTTATAGTGGTTCGGCCTCAATGCCTACGTCCACTACCGGCTTGTGATCCAATCACCCCACCGGATTTCCACTAAGTATGCTTTTTACTAGGCTAAGCAATAACCCTTACAATGATGTTTTTCTAGGCTAAACAATAACCTCTCAATGTGCTTTTCTAGGCTAAGCAATAACCTTTACAAAATGCTTTTCTTAGGCTAAGCAATAACCTTACAAGATGCTTTTCTTAGGCTAAGCAATAACCTTACAAGATGCTTTTCTTAGGCTAAGCAATAACCTTACAAGATGCTTTTCTTAGGCTAAGCAGTAACCTTTACAAATAAGATTTCTCTAAGAAAGTGTCTTCACAAAAGATAACTCTAAGAGATACAAATTAAGCTCAATGAAAATGCCTCTTAAATAGGCTAATATGAAAGTGAATAACAAACTCATACAAACACTAAATGAATGCAAATGTGTATGCTCATGATGTGTGTGTGTGATAACTTCAATCAAGTTTAAAAAGAAAGCTCAATCAAATATATGCTTAAAGCATTTCAAAGTTTAAAGCTCATGAAAGATTTGATTGAAGTCTAATGCAAATCACATGTATGAAAATCAACTTGTTAATGACATGAAAATCAAAGACTCACAAGTTGTATGAAAATGACTAACTTAGAACATGTGATGCATGTGCAATGTTGTTTTCAAAACCAAAATAATTTTACTAATGTTTAAATGAATGAAAACAACAAGTAATGTTTCAACCAAGAAAATGAATCATGCTATATAAAGGAAATCAAAGATTTAGGCTAAGCATGATTAAGAAAGTTTTAAAAACAACTTGGATGAAAACAAAGTGAAGAATCCAATCTTAATTAGATCAAGGATTAAGAGAAGAATGGATTCATCACATCATAGTTATCATGCTCAAAATCATTTACCAATAATTTAAACAAAGCACATAACTTAGGATTAAGAGAGGTAGAGCTTACTTAGAGATTTAACTTCATTAATCCAAGCTTTAGCTCTCCAAAAGACTCTTTGGTCTCTCTTAGTTCATCCCCTTTGTCTTGTCTCCAAATGCCTCAAAGAAGGTTTAAAAATCTCCAACTTTTGACAAAGGAAAGAACTCATTTTATAGCCAAAAAATGCCCAACGGCTAGTCCTCGGTCGACCGGCAAACAGGCCTCGGTCGACCGGGATCACAACGGTAAAAAAAGTGACCATTGGAGCTCAGGGAGAAATTGCACAAAAAAGGTGCAGTGGTCCCGGTCGACCGGCAAGCTTGTCCCGGTCGACCGGCGACACTGCCGGGCAACCCCCTTTTTACAAAAATTTCCAACTTTCGCATATTTGAAGGTTTCTCTTAGAGGGGATTTTTGGGCCACTAAACCAAGCTAGAATACATGTTTTAAATCATTCTAAGATGTTTAAAAATATGAAACACACAAAGCCTAAAATGATTCAAAACTTTAAAATCAAAGGCTAGCTTGATTTGATAAAACTCTTTTCACACAAAAATGCATACAAAAATGATTCTGAAAGTATGCAAGGCACAAACCTAGATTCTCAATATGATTTCTCAAAAGTAATGCACAAAGAAATAGGTTTTCAAAAGAGTTTGAATTCTAAAATCAATGCATCCAAGTTTAGAGACAAAACATGCATAAAACAAAACTTTTACAAATCTTAAAAGCAATGCATGTATAAAACTAGATTTCAAGGTTTTCTAAAACAATGCAAGAGTGTAAATTCAAATGATGTGAATATGTTAATGCATCCATCAAATTGCAAATACAAAATCCCTAACAATCTCCCCCTTTGCAATTTGATGGCAACTTACTTATCATTGAATTAAGACAACAAGTCTTCAGCTCCCCCTAAGCTGGACAAGTCTTGAAATCTTCTTGGATGCTCCTCCTCTTAGCTTGGGCTCTTGGGCTCTCTTCTTCAATCTTCTTGATGCTTGGTGCTTGATCAATCTTCAAGCTTTCTATTCATCTTCCTCTCTTTGGCCAAGCATCTTCTTTAGCTCCAAGCTTTCTTTCTTCTATTTGCTCTCCCCCTTTGACCATGCCTCTCTCTCCCTTTGGCAAGGTATGCATTCTCTCCCCTTGTAGAAGATCATACACAACTCTCCTTAGGAAGCTTGGACATTCTTTTCACCCTTTTGAGAACTTGAATACTTTCCCCCCCTTTGCCATTAAATTGCAAAGGTACCTACACACATGAAATAAGGAAAATACCTTTAGCAGCACCTGTTAACAAAAGAAATCGAAAATGATAATCATAGCAGGCTATCATGTATGGAAGTTATCTATAAGGGTTCAAAGTCAATCCAAGGGTGAATTTGATCAAAACTAATTCTTCCTATGAAGGTTTACACTCCCCCTCAATCCATTCTCTTTTTTTGTCAAACTTTTGACAAGATATAACTATTTGGTTCAAGAAGTAGATGGTTCAACCAAATGAGAGTCAACTTCAAGGAAAGGATTAGATTCATTTAACTATGAAGCTCAATATGATCAAATTACCAAAAGAAAGCAAGGTCTAATGGGAAAAGCAATCATGGATATCAATTGGAAAAACAAAGAATACCAATTGAGATTTAAGGATAAGACTATTAAACACAATCACTCTAAAATGGATTTAAAAATATAACTATTAGGAAACATCCAAATTAGAGCTATCCATGATGAAATGGGGTTTACTAAACATAGCATTAATCAATATAACTATGAAAATCATATGCTATGTAAGTTTTGAAATCATTTCATTCAAACATTAAATATGACTATTAATGTGCAAGAATGAGTGAAATGAATTTCAAGCATGAAGCCAACCTCAACAATTAACCAACCAATATTATGAACACATAAACATGGTGGTCATGAGATATACCAATATGAGCAAGAGAGGTGGCAAACAAGAACATTATGATGCTAATGGAATGTGACATGGAATGTGACATGGAATGTAAACGTATAACTATTAAGATCAATCCAATGTACACAAGGTCTATCACATACACAAGATAAGATATCAATTGGATATGAAATCAATGGAAAGTTATACCAAATGAAACCAATTGAATATGACAACATGATAAAGAGCAAGAATGTGACAAACATAAAAATCCATCAAGCATCATAAATGCATATTCATCACTTTTAAAGATATGACTATTGAGGATAGTGATGAACAAGAGAAATTGCAATGCAAAAAGATATGACTTGGTAAAGCATGCAATTCCCAAAGTGTCAAAATCATATGAATTCAACATCTAAGATATCCATCAAACATATAGAAATATGAGAAATGGGTTTCAAAGAGTTTCATATGATTAAGAACACTACTATGAAGTTGAAACATGTATAAAGATGATATCACTTAGAGAAAATACATGAATCAACATCATAACCATCCAAAAAGAAATGACTAGAAGGCATAGAGGATGGATTTGGGTTCTAGTATGGTTTCTACACATATAACTAAGAACACAACCATACATGGAACCAATAGTCATTTGCATATAAAAAGAATGTAAACAAATAAGCTATGATGCAAACAACATACATCTCCATTTCTAAGATAATGAAACCAAAAGAAAAGGAAATGAGAATCATGGAACATGCTTTGAAGATTATAACTAATGATGTTATAGAGCATTTCCAATCACACAATCTTCAAATCATTTTGATAAACAAAATCCAACAATGAGCATGAAAAGAATGACTTTGAAGAACAATTTTCAACATTGTATTTTTAAAAGATATAACTTAATTGAAACACATACAAGTTGATTTTTCAAAACAATGATTTTCCATATAAAAATATAACTTATAAGTCTATGGAAAAACATGAATTGATTCAAATCATTTGTTCAAAAAATCTTACTATGACATCTACACAAATGATTCAACAACAATTGATCATGAATAAATTAGCTATGAAAGCTTTTAAAATCACAATCAATTAATCATGTAAAGAAATGCAATGCATGACATATGTGTGCAAAAAGCAAATCAAACATGATGAAATTATAATCAAAAGATTTTGAAAACCATGATATGTAACAAGAATGGTGTATGAAAACAAAATCAATTGATCATAAAGAAACAATGCATTTTAATAGATGTAACTATATAGAAACAAAATGCAAATGCAACATGACCAACAAAGAGATTTAACTATTAAAGAATAGGTTGGTCAAGTAGGTTCAAGGCCTTAAGGTTTGTCTAAGTAGATAACTTTAGGAATCCACCTAAGGTCTTGAGAGGGTTGAACTTTGAGGTCTTGTTTGGAGTTCTCACCAACTATAGGAGATTTAACTTGATAAATTTTCAATTTGAACTTATCACCATGATATTTTGATTTGACTATATTTAGCTTGGATTGGTGATTAGTCTTTTGAAGTTGGTGGGTTTGTTTCTTAGGGGATTGTTTCACTTTTCTTTTCTTCTTATTTTCTCCCTCTACTTGACTTTTGAATTTTAAATTTAACTTAGCAACTTTATTCAAAAGTTCTTTCATGGGTTGATATAAGGGAGATAGGTTGAGAAGCTTTTTGTTCATAGATTCTTTTAAGCTTGGTTTAACTTGTTTAAACTTTTTAGAATCTATCTTAGGAGACTCCATTTTAAATGATTTACCTTGTTTAGTCTTTTTGGAGTCTTCTTTGATTTTTAGTGTCTTACCCTTCATAGATTTAGGTTTTACATTTTTGAGTTCAAAAATGGGTTTAAACACATGGCTTCTTTTCCTTAGTTTGCACTCAAACCTAAAGTGTCCTTCAATGCCACAATAATTACATTTAGACATGGGCAAAGAAGTGTGAGTGCTAGAGAATGAGGACTCACCTTTCACAAATGTGTTGGTGAACTTAGGGTCATGTGAAATATTCCTATCAAATCCAAGACCCGTCCTATCTCTTTGAGATTTACCCAATTTAAATAATTTTACAAATTTCTCATCACTTTGGGTAAATTTGCACTCATACTTTTGTTTATAGGTTTCAAGTTGAGTGACTTGGTTTTTAATGGTTGAATTCTCATTTTTAACTTTTGTTAGTTCATTTTCAATTCCCTTAAAAATGTTTAGCTCTTCATAGGCAAGTTTTAACTTAGCTTTAAGTTCATTAACTATATTAGATCCAAGTTCTAGAGTTTTTACAATACTTTGAGCATTAGACAAGTTTTCATTGGAAATTGTCAACTTGGATTTTAAATAGTTAATGTTTTCATCTTGTCTTTTAATTGTATCTCTTAGGTTTAAATTTTCATTTTTAAGCTCATCACAATTTATCTTAATCTCATTTAACTCATCTTGAGTATTAGATAAATTTTCCTTAGAGATAGTCAATTTAGATTCAAGATTGTTAAAGTCTTTGTCTTGCCTTTGTAATTGATCTCTTAGTTTTAGATTTTCCTTATTAAGATGATCATAACCTATCTTTAATTCTTTTAATTCATCTTTAATATTATGAAGGTTATCCAAAGAGATCATGAACTTAGATTCTACACAATTTATGAATTCATCTTTTTCTCTAAGTTCATTTTTAGAAGAGACTAATTCTTGGTTTAACCTTTTAGATTCTTCTTTTAATCTTTTATTTTTCTTGGAAACCTCTAAGGACCATGTGTACAATTCCTCATAGGCTTCATATTCATCAAATTCTTCTTCTTTTAATTCAAGTTGAGATTCTTTAATTTTAATGTTTGAATCTCCATAAGATGGAAGAATGAGGGGTCTAGAAGAATCTACCCTAGAATCTACAGGGTCTAAACTAGTGGAATCCATTCAAATGATTTTTAAGGAAGCACAACTCTAGGGTTTTGACTAAAGGTTTTTACACCTAATCAAGAGTTCCAAACACTTGATCCTAAAAGATAGAGCACGAGGCTTTGATACCAATTGAAAGTCTTTGGGATCCTAACCCTAGAGGGGGGGGGGGGGTGAATAGGGTGTGCTACAACTATGACCAATTTAGACAAATTTTAACTTCTTTAAAACCAACTAGTCACATGTGATGATTAACCATATAATATGCGGAAGCTAATAAATACATCACCACAAGCAAACACCACTACACAAAGATTTATAGTGGTTCGGCCTCAATGCCAACGTCCACTACCGGCTTGTGATCCAATCACCCCACCGGATTTCCACTAAGTATGCTTTTTACTAGGCTAAGCAATAACCCTTACAATGATGTTTTTCTAGGCTAAACAACAACCTCTCAATGTGCTTTTCTAGGCTAAGCAATAACCTTTACAAAATGCTTTTCTTAGGCTAAGCAATAACCTTACAAGATGCTTTTCTTAGGCTAAGCAATAACCTTACAAGATGCTTTTCTTAGGCTAAGCAGTAACCTTTACAAATAAGATTTCTCTAAGAAAGTGTCTTCACAAAAGATCACTCTAAGAGATACAAATTAAGCTCAATGAAAATGCCTCTTAAATAGGCTAATATGAAAGTGAATAACAAACTCACACAAACACTAAATGAATGCAAATGTGTATGCTCATGATGTGTGTGTGTGATAACTTCAATCAAGTTTAAAAAGAAAGCTCAATCAAATATATGCTTAAAGCATTTCAAAGTTTAAAGCTCATGAAAGATTTGATTGAAGTCCAATGCAAATCACATGTATGAAAATCAACTTGTTAATGACATGAAAATCAAAGACTCACAAGTTGTATGAAAATGACTAACTTAGAACATGTGATGCATGTGCAATGTTGTTTTCAAAACCAAAATAATTTTACTAATGTTTAAATGAATGAAAACAACAAGTAATGTTTCAACCAAGAAAATGAATCATGCTATATAAAGGAAATCAAAGATTTAGGCTAAGCATGATTAAGAAAGTTTTAAAAACAACTTGGATGAAAACAAAGTGAAGAATCCAATCTTAATTAGATCAAGGATTAAGAGAAGAATGGATTCATCACATCATAGTTATCATGCTCAAAATCATTTACCAATAATTTAAACAAAGCACATAACTTAGGATTAAGAGAGGTAGAGCTTACTTAGAGATTTAACTTCATTAATCCAAGCTTTAGCTCTCCAAAAGACTCTTTGGTCTCTCTAAGTTCATCCCCTTTGTCTTGTCTCCAAATCCCTCAAAGAAGGCTTAAAAATCTCCAACTTTTGACAAAGGAAAGAACTCATTTTATAGCCAAAAAATGCCCAATGGCTAGTCCTCGGTCGACCGGCAAACAGGCCTCGGTCGACCGGGATCACAACGGTAAAAAAAGTGACCGTTGGAGCTCAGGGAGAAATTGCACAAAAAAGGTGCAGTGGTCCCGGTCGACTGGCGACACTGCCGGGCAACCCCCTTTTTACAAAAATTTCCAACTTTTGCATATTTGAAGGTTTCTCTTAGAGGGGATTTTTGGGCCACTAAACCAAGCTAGAATACATGTTTTAAATCATTCTAAGATGTTTAAAAATATGAAACACACAAAGCCTAAAATGATTCAAAACTTTAAAATCAAAGGCTAGCTTGATTTGATAAAACTCTTTTCACACAAAAATGCATACAAAAATGATTCTGAAAGTATGCAAGGCACAAACCTAGATTCTCAATATGATTTCTCAAAAGTAATGCACAAAGAAATAGGTTTTCAAAAGAGTTTGAATTCTAAAATCAATGCATCCAAGTTTAGAGACAAAACATGCATAAAACAAAACTTTTACAAATCTTAAAAGCAATGCATGTATAAAACTAGATTTCAAGGTTTTCTAAAACAATGCAAGAGTGTAAATTCAAATGATGTGAATATGTTAATGCATCCATCAAATTGCAAATACAAAATCCCTAACAAATACTTCATAGATTTTCTCCATCTGAGCAACCCACTCATCTGCCACAGCGGGGTCCTCAATGCCGTGAAACTCTAGTGGGAACCTCTTCCTGAATTTCTCAACCAGCTCGTTGAGATCGTATTCCTTGGGTTGTGGCTGGCCCACTTTCTGCACTACCTCAAGCATCTGAGCTTGGAATACAGCCCGACTCTCGTTCTGCCTAGTACTCTGTTCAGCCAAATCCTTCTGAGATTGAATGAATCCTGCTATGAATTGATGAAATTGATTCTCTGGGCCATTCTGAGAAGAACTACCCTCTAGCGGTGGTCCGTTATTAGATCGGGTGGGTCTACCAGCCATCGTCCCGTAAAACATTCAAGGTTAGTTCCAATATGCCCCAAGCTAACAATATAATGCTAAGAAAGGACTACAAAGCCAACCTACTAATTAACGGAATCTCGCACGCATCCTATGGTTTCTAAAATTTTTACCATGAGAAACCATCCATTGCTCTGATGCCATCCTGTCACGTCCCCAGAACCCGATTAGAAAATAAACCGGATCCGGGGAGTGAAATTTTGGGCCAATTAAAAAAAAATTTCCTTTTGGCCCAACGATCGTAAGTCCGCTGTGAGGATAATGTATTTCAACCTCAAAACATAAAACAATAGCGGAATTCATACATTGATATCAACAATGGATAATAATCTCAATTAAATTTTAAGTTGCAAGCAACAATTAAAGCTAAATAGGAAGTTAATTTAATTACTATTGCCATCCCATAAACTAAGACCATTAAACAACATAGAGTCGATGAAAGAAAGTTCAACGAAGAATAACAATGAATTAAATAAAATCTAATGTTTGTCCCAAAGTGAGTCTCTCATGTGCCGGGTAATGATGACGCTTCTCTACGTCATCGGCACTCCACTCTCGTGCCTCCTCTGCTGTTTGGAGATCCTCTGGGATCTCCTCACCGGCTTGCTCCTCGTAGTAGTACTCACCTGAGGAGTCTGCACACCAAGGAACCGAGTCAACGACATGTTGAGCAATAGATAAACAAGATATAATTAAAACATAACATGCATCAAATATAAGAATAATGACAAGTACAAGACCGTAGGAATACAAGAAACAATACTAGGCATGTAGCATGAGTAAATAACCATCAGAATCATAAATAGAAATCCTAGCAATACTAACAATCACCACTGCCAATGTAATGCAATGCACAAGAGGGAGACTCTGTGGATCTCCAAGCCATCTCACGGGTATCAGTAACAATCCTATCCGGACTACTGATACCAAAGTCCGACTCCATGGGGATCCAAGCTCCCGGTCCTGTGAATAGTAGCACGGTCCAAGCCCGCTCCCAACTATTCAACGCCATGGACGCCGTCCAAAGCCGACTGCCCACTCCGATGTCTGAGTAACCGGCCCATCAATAAACCCCAAACTACAGCTGGCCATGATATGCAAATAATAATAATAATAATAATAATAATAATAAAGTGGTGTTGACACGCGGGGAAAACCAAGTCAAGAAAGTCTGGCTAGCTCAGCGAACAGAGCGTGTTCTTACGGATTATCTCATTCAAACGATACAAGATAGGCCATCCACACGATAATCCCTTACATTCTAGATAGTCATGTTTATCAATACACGATACATGATTCCTAAGGTACACTCTAAATCAGGTCCTTGTTCTAATTCTACAAGAGTTTATGTTTCATAATTAGTTAGGTGTTTTATGCCAAGAGAGTGTACAAGGATACAAAATCAACGGATACGATTAACAAATCAAGGAGAGATTACAATCCAATCCTAGGCAAGTTTTTTCATCCATGTACCATATGTGGTTTAACGGAGTGCATGGGGAATTCAAATCATCAATGCTTATAAAGAATTTCCTTGGTGTACAATCATGTTGAGCATCAATTGATTCAATTCCATACGCATTCGGTTAAACCATACACAATACACGAAAACCTAAACAACCATCGAAGCACACCAAGCCACGTGCTACGATTTCAAAACCCCATTAATGGTCACGTGTGAGTGGTTTCATGGTTTCCAATGTCTAAGGCCCAAACCTAGGCTAACAATCTCGTTACTAACAAGAAAGTGGTCTAAATAATTAATCTCCTTAGCTACCTCCCTTCCCAGTCCCCAATCATCATGAGAAATGTATCATTGGATTCTACGCTCAAAGAGCTTTCCAACGGTATATGGCTCGCGAAATTCCGACGTATGATTTAGAAGTTATGGCCGATAGAAGTTTGCCCCTATATATATAAAGTGCGACGGACCAACCATGTGTCCGATTCATTGGTGGGATAAACCAACAGTACCCATCATTCATTTCAGGCCATTCAACGTTTCTTTGTTTCCTTTTTTCTTTTTTTTTTACTCATCTTAAACGCTGATGTCATGGCCATTGAACGTTCTGAACGTCCAGCATCCTTCAACGTTTTTTTTTCTTTTTAATTTTTTTTAAGTCAAATACAGAAACCCCATTTTTTTGCAGTCATTCACCCAATCCATTCCAAAAATTCACCTGCACAAAACTGAGCCACCGTGCTCCCACAATAATCCATTCCATCCATCATCATTTCCACTTACACCAATTAACAATTAAATTAAATAAACCCAAATTAATAACAGAACAGGCTTGGAATTCGGGAAACCTAACAAGAAAACACATACATCCAATCAATGGAAGACATACACACAAGCTTAATTATAAAATGCAGATCTACTTGCCTCAACCAAGAAGAAGATTGAAATTGGGGATATCTGAGGAGAAGCCCTAACACTGCAGAAACCTCAATCTACCCGACCAAACGCAATCTAACACGCAAAGGAGAAGAAAAGAGAGGAAAAGATCAAGATCTAAACTAAATCTAAACCAAAGAGAATTGATTGAGAAGATGAAAGAGAGGGAAATCTTACCAAACTGATGTCAATGGAAAGAGGAGATCGCGAGGAAGAAGATGAGCGGAGCGGATCGCGGAAGTGATCCTTCAGGGAAGGGTTCTGGAGCTTTGGAAGAATGAGGAAGAAGAAGAGGCTGCAGTAGGTTATCATTCGTTGCAGAGAAAGAAAAGAGATTAGGGTTAATCTCTTGTTTAAGAAGAAAGGGAGGGAGAAAAGACTAAGTTACCCCTTAAGTTTGTCCGGAGAAAGAATGAATTATTAGAAGGGTTTCTGGTCGTCGGATCGCAACGAGCCAGAAGACAAAATTGATCAACGCGACGAGACCTTTCCAACGAACCCAAAATCACGGCGATAGGAATTTTTCGAAAAAACACTCAATTTTTTTCCTAATTTCCAAACTACCCCCTACTAGGGTCAAACGAACTCAGAATCGCACGAAACTCCACAGACACTATTCTAACACTAAAAGAAACTCGTTGACCATCTAAACCCACTTAATATCAAAATAAAGCAATAATTATAATAATATCAAAATAAATGGGTCAACGGGCCGGTTATTGGGCCCAACTAACCCAGTAAGGTAGCAGACCTTACATCTCTCACCTCTAAAAAGAACATTTGGTCCCCCAAATGCCTAAACATACCTCATTAGGAAAAAGATAAGGATACGCCTTCTGCATCTGGTCTTTGACCTCCCATATGGCCTCCTCCGGAGTATGATGCTCCCATTGTACCTTAACCCACTGAAAGGTCTTGCTATGAACCCTCCAATGGTTCTGGTTTCATAACGATCAGAGTTCGGGAGGTGGGATGATTACTCAGATTAATGATCCAGTCCATGTTTTATTGGAAATGAGAGTTGTTAACCTAGGTTTGGGCCTTAGATATTGGAAAACATGAACCTAGTCTCACGTGACCCTTAATGGGGTTTTGAAATCGTAGCACGTGGCTTCGTGTGCTTCGATGGGTTGTCTAGGTATTCGTGTATTCGTGTATGGTTTAATCGAATGCGTATGAAAATGAATCAATCGATGCTCAATATGATTGTACACCAAGGAAATTCTTTATAAGCATCGTTGATTCGAATTCCCCACGCACTCCGTTAAAACAGATATGGTACAGGGATGACAACACATGCCTAGGATTAGATTGTAATCTCTCCTTGATTTGTTAATCGTATCCGTCGATTTTGTATCCTTGTACACTCTCTTGGCATAAAACACCTAATTAATTATGAAACATAAACTCTTGTAGAATTAGAACAAGGACATGACTTAGAGTGTACCTTACCAACCATGTATCGTGTATTGATAAATATGACTGGCTAGAATGTAAGGGATTATCGCGTGGATGGTTTATTTTATATTGTTTTGAATAAGATAATCCCTAAGAACATGCTTTGTTTGCTGAGCTAGCCAGACTTGCTTGTCTTGGTTTTCCCCACGTGTCAACACCACTATATTATTATTATTATTATTTTCATAGCATGACCAACTGCAGTTTGGGGTTTATTGATGGGCCGGTTACTCGGACATCGAGGTGGGCAGTCGGCTTTGGACGGCGTCCATGGCGTTGAATAGTTGGGAGCGGGCTTGGACCGTGCTACTATTCCCAGGACCGGGAGCTTGGATACCACTGGAGCCGGACTTTGGTATCAGTAGTCCGGATAGGATTGTTACTGGTACCCCGCGAAGTGGGTTGGACATCCACGGAGTCTCCCTCTTGTGCATTGCATTACATTGGTAGTGGTGATTGTTAGTATTGCTAGGATTCCTGTTTATGATTCTGATGGTTATTTACTCATGCTACATGCCTAGTATTGCACCTTGTATTCCTACGATCTTGTACTTGTCATTACTCTTAAATTTGATGCATGTCATGTTTTAATTATATCTTGCTTATCTATTGCCCAACATGTCGTTGACTCTGTTCCTTGGTGTGCAGACTCCTCAGGTGAGTACTACTACGAGGAGCAGGCCGGTGAGGAGATCCCAGAGGATCTCCAACCAGCAGAGGAGGCACGGGAGTGGAGTGCCGATGACGTAGAGTAACGTCATCATTACCAGGCACATGAGAGACTCACTTTGGGACAAACATTAGATTTTATTTAATTCATTGTTATTTTTCGTTGAACTTTTCTTTCATTGACTTTATGTTGTTTAATGGCCTTAGTTTCTGGGATGGCCATTGTAATTAAATTAACTTCCTTTTTAGCTTTAATTGTTTCTTGCAACTTTAAATTTAATTGTGATTTATTATCCATTGTTGATATCAATGTATGAATTCTGCTATTGTTTTATGTTTTAAGGTTGAAATGCATTATCCTCATAGCGGACTTACGATCCTTGGGCCAAAAGGGGCAAAAATTTTTAATTGGCCCAAAATTTCACTCCCCAGATCCGGTTTATTTTCTAATCGGGTTCGGGGGATGGGACAGGATGGTATCAGAGCAATGGTTGGTTTCTCAAGGTAAAAATTTTAGAAACCACAGGACGCGTGTGAGGATTCCGTTAGTTAGTAGGTTGGTTTCCTAGTTCTAATTCTAGCATTGTGTTGCTAGTTTTGGGTTGCATAGGGCCTAACTCATATTATCTTGCAGTGACATGGCTAATATCGGGCCATCAGGATCAAGATCCACACACTCATTTGTTGCACCAGCTTTTGCACTTCACTTGGGGGAGGATAAGGAGACACTACCATATGATTTGATAGTAGCTACCCCTGTGGGTAGACATGTACCTTGTAATGTTGTCTACCCTAGATGTAGTATTCAGATTGGAGAAGCTGTGATGACTGTCAGTTTGATTATTTTATCGATGTCGGAGTTTGACGTGATTCTTGGAATGGATTGGTTAGCAGCGAACCGAGCGGTGTTAGATTGTTTTAACAAGACCGTGAGGTTACAGGATACAGATTGTAGTGTTGAGTTTGTGGGAGCTAAGAAGTCTACTTCCACCCGGTTGATTTCTGTGTTGAAGGCAGAACGATTGATAATGAGTGGTTGTGAAGGTTTTATCGCATTTATCGCGGAAGACAAGGAGTCTAAGACTGTTGAAGAGATTCCTGTGGTGCGAGAATTCCCAAATTTATTTCCGGAGGAGATTCTTGGTTTGCCACCTGTTTGTGAGTTGAACTTCACGATAGAATTATAACCGGGTACATCACCTATATCTAGGGCTCCGTATAGGATGGCTCCAGCAGAATTGAAGGAGTTGAAGACTCAGATAGAAGATCTGTAGGATAAGGGTTTCATCAGACCCAATGTTTCACCGTGGGGAGCTCCGGTGATATTTGTGAGGAAGAAGGATGGGACTATGAGAATGTGCATAGACTACCGACAGCTGAATCAGGTGACATTTAAGAACAAGTATCCGTTACCTAGGATTGGTGAGCTGTTTGATCAATTGCAGGGAGCCCAATTCTTTTCGAAGATAGATCTACGATCTGGATATCATCAATTGCGAGTCAGAGAAGAGGATATTCCTAAGACTGCATTCCGGAAGAGATATGGCCACTTTGAGTTCCTCGTGATGCCTTTGGGGTTGACAAATGCACTCGTTGTCTTTATGGCATTGATGAATAAGGTGTTTGCTCCTTTCCTAGATCAGTTTGTTGTAGTCTTCATTGATGATATATTGGTGTACTCAAAATCTAAGGAGGAGCATGAGCATCAATTGCGGACATCGTTGCAGCTTTTGAGGGATAACCAATTATATGCTAAGCTGAACAAAAGTGAATTTTGGTTGGAGCAAGTGGCATTTTTGAGTCATTTTAATCTCTAAGGATAGATTGATAGTGGACCCTAAGAAGGTAGCAGCGGTTGTTAATTGGGGTAGTCCACGAAATGTAGCGGAGATTTGCAATTTTCTGGGACTTGCGGGCTACTACAGGAGGTTTGTGAAAGGGTTTTCAGCCATAACATATCCACTCACAAAGTTAACAAGGAAGGATGTTCTGTTTGTGTGGACAGTAGAGTGTGAGAACAGTTTCTAAGAATTGAAAACCAGGTTGACTACAACACCCATACTTGCCTTACCCTCTGGCAGTGGAGGATTTGTGGTTTATACAGATGCATCAGGGATTGGATTGGGCTACGTGCTCATGCAGAATGATAAAGTGATAGCCTACGGGTCAAGACAATTGAAGGATCATGAGAAGAAGTATGCCAACATGATTTAAAATTGGCAGCAGTGGTGTTTGCATTGAAATTGTGGAGGCATTATCTGTGTGGAGAGAGATTTGAGGTGCACACAGATCACAAGAGTCTGCAATATCTGTTTACACAGGGTGATTTGAATAACAGGCAGCGGAGATGGATGGAGTACATAACGGATTATGATTTTCCGGTTAAGTACCATCCTGGTAAGGTGAATGTGGTAGCAGATGCTCTCAGTAGGAAGGCATCTTTCAGTGGGTGTGTAATGCCAGAATGGAGATGGATGGAGTAGTTCAGAGATATGGATGTGGATGTATGGCCTGTTAATGAGAAAGTATTGGTTGCTACTATGGGAGTTTGGGAGCCAGAAATAGTTAACAGGACCAAGGAAGCTCAGAAGGATGATCCTGAGTTGCAGAGAATTATTGACCACATTGATGATCATTCAGAGTTTAGATTGATTGAAGGAATCTTGTACTGTAGAGACAGGTTGTGTGTGCCAGATGTGCAAGACATCAAGTTAGAGCTGATGATTGATGCGCACCACACCAGATATTCAGTTCACCCAGGGAGCACCAAAATGTATCAGAATTTGAAGAATCACTATTGGTTGGTGAAAATGAAGAAAGAGATTGCAGAATTTGTCGCTAAGTGTATGACTTGTCAGCAGATTAAGGCAGAACACAAGAAGCCTCCTGGTTTGCTACATCGTTGGATATTCCTCATTGGAAATGGGAGAACGTCACTATGGATCTTGTGTCAGGGTTGCCAAACACCAGGAAGGGTAATGATGCTATTTGGGTGATTGTGGATAGATTGACGAAGTCAACACATTTTTTGTCATTCAAGACTGGTCAGTTTATGAACAAGATGACTGTGTTGTACAGGGACAATATAGTCAAGTTGCATGGAGTGCCTAAGTCCATAGTATCCGTTCGAGACCCTAAGTTTGTCTCTCAGTTTTGGTCTACTTTCCAATCATCTATGGGTATTCAGTTGAAGTTCAACACAACTTACCACCCTTAGACAGATGGACAGTCAGAGCGTACCATCCAGACATTGGAAGATCTTCTCCGAGCATGTGTTTTGGATTTCAAGGAGAGTTGGGATGAAAGCTTGCCTCTATGTGAGTTTGCCTACAATAACAACTATCATTCAAGTATTGGTATGGCAGCATTTGAGGCATTATACGGGCGGAGATACAGGACCCCAGCATGTTGGGAGGAAGTAGGAGTTCGGAGTTTCCATGGACCCTCAGAGATTGCTGACTCCAATGAGAAAGTCAGAATTGTTCAGATGAGAATGAAAGAGTCACGTGGTCGATAAAAGAGTTATGCAGACAAGAGGGGGAGACCTCTAGAATTCCAAGTGGGGGATAAGGTGTTTCTGAAGGTGTCACCGATGAGAGGAGTTGTCAGATTTGGACAGAAATGGAAGCTGGCGAAGAGGTTCGCTGGACCATTTGAGATTAAGAGCAGGATTGGAAACGTGGCCTATCGTCTTGTGCTACCGCCTGAGTTAGCCGGTGTGCACGATGTTTTCCATGTCTCAATGCTTAGGAAATATGTTCAAGATCCTACTTGCGTGTTGCAGCACCAGCCCCTTCAGATTCAGGCAGATGCAACCTATGTGGAGCGTCCGGCATAGATCATCGACACCAAGGAAGTAGTGCTGCGTACCAAGACCATTCAGTGGGTTAAGGTACAATGGGAGCATCATACTCCGGAGGAGGCCACATGGGAGCTTAAGGACCAGATGCAGAAGGCATATCCTTATCTTTTTCCTGATGAGGTATGTTTAGGCAATTGGGGGACCAAATGTTCTTTTTAGAGGTGAGAGATGTAAGGTCTGCGACCTTACTGGGTCAGTTGGGCCCAATTACCGGCCTCGTTGACCCATTTATTTTGATATTATTATAATTATTGTTTTTATTAGATATTTAAGTGGGTTTAGATGGTGAGCGAGTTTCTTTTGGTGTTAGAATAGTGCGTACGGAGTTTCGTGCGATTCTTAGATCGTTTAACCCTAGTAGGGGGAGGGGGGTTAGTTTGCAAATTAGGAAAAATTAAGTGTTTTTCCGAAAACTTCCTATCGCCGTGATTTTGGGTTCGTTGGAAAGGTTTTTGTCACGTTGATTAATTTTTTCTTCTGGCTCGTTGCGATCCGACGACCAGAAACCCTTCTAATAATTCATTTCTTCTCCGGACCCACTTAAGGGCATCTTAGTCTTTCCCCCTCCCTTTCTTCTTAAACAAGAGATTAACCCTAATCTCTTTTCTTTCTCTGCAACGAACGATAACCTACTGCGGCCTCTTCTTCTTCCTCATTCTTCCAAGGCTCCAAAACTCCTTTCCTGAAAGATCACTTCCACGATCCGAGCTGCTCATCTTCTTCCTCGTGATGTCCTCTTTCCATTGACATCAATTTGGTAAGATTTCCCTCTCTTTCATCTTTTCAATCCATTCTCTTTGGTTTAGATTTAGGTTAGATCTTAATCTTTTCCTCTCTTTTCTTCTCCTTTGCATGATAGATTGCGTTTGGTCGGGTAGATTGAGGTTTCTGCAGTGGTAGGGCTTCTCCTCAGATTTCCCCAATTCCAATCTTTTTCTTGGTTGAGGCAAGTAGATCTGCATTTTATAATTAAGCATGTGTGTATGTCTTCCATTGATTGGATGTATGTGTTTTCTTGTTAGGTTTCCCTAATTCCAAGCCTGTTCTGTTATTAATTTGGGTTAATTTAATTTAATTGTTAATTTTAGTTTGTTAATTGATGTAAGTGGAAATGATGATGGATGGAATGAATTATTGGGAGAGCATGGTGACTCAGTTTTGTGCAGGTTACAACCTTTGGAAATGTTTGAAATTCGTAGGGAATGGTTTGGAAGGAATGAGGTCAGAAAACCAGCAAAACAAGGGATTCCCAGGAGGTTTCTGCCTCCGGGCATCCAGATACCAGGGTTTGGGCATCCGGACGCCAGAAGGCAGAGCCTTCGGGCGCCCTTAATGGTTTCGGGCGTCTAGACGCTTGGTTTCGGGCGTCCGGACGCCGGAACCCACAGAGGCATATGAGTGGACTATTTTGGACCGCTCATAACTTTTAATCCGCCTGTCGAAATTTTACATATAATATACCGTTGGAAAGCTCTTGAGATGTAGAATCCAATGTTCTGGTTTCATAACGATCAGAGATTGGGAGGTGGGATGATTACTCAGATTAATCATCCAATCCATGTTTTATTGGAAATGAGACTTGTTAACCTAAGTTTGGGCCTTAGATATTGGAAAACATGAACCTAGTCTCACGTGACCATTAATGGGGTTTTGAAATCGTAGCACGTGGCTTCTTGTGCTTCGATGGGTTGTCTAGATATTCGTGTATTGTGTATGCTTTAACCGAATGAGTATGAAATTGAATCAATCGATGCTCAACTTGATTGTACACCAAGGAAATTCTTTATAAGCATCGTTGATTCGAATTCCCCACGCACTCCGTTAAAACAGATATAGTACAAGGATGACAACACTTGCCTACGATTGGATTGTAATCTCTCCTTGATTTGTTAATCGTATCCGTCGATTTTGTATCCTTGTACACTCTCTTGGCATAAAACACCTAATTAATTATGAAACATAAACTCTTGTAGAATTAGAACAAAGACCCGACTTAGAGTGTACCTTAGTGTGAGAACCCGACCCCTAATCTCTTGGATTAGTGTTGTTTTATCTGTGGATTAGTTCTTTTAGTGGGATTAGTATTTGTTGGGTTGAGTTTGTGAGCTAGAATGGGTTTTCTTCTAGTCTTGGGATTTTGAGTGCTTTGGTAGCTTGTGGGGCCCTTTGGGGGTTCCCTTTTCGGCTTTGCTTTTTCTTGTGAGATTTTCCCGATTGGTTTCGTATTGTGTTTTTGGCCCGTTGCATTCATCTTGAGGAATCCTACAACTTTCATGTTGATCCCATATCCATTTGAGAACCCGAAACCCGATTTCTTGGCCTTGAGGGCAAAACAGTCTTTTCTCACCAAATCTGTACCCAAAACTCGATATTCTCGAAATCCGTGAAACATACACTTTTTGGAAACTAGATATTTCGACGATCATTTCTTCCTTCTTCGTCGAATCCATCCGAGGTCCCGAATTAGATGATTTCAGCCACCTAAGTCCCTTAAGTTGTGGGGCCCAAACCTCACTTGTGTATAAGAGGAACCCATCTCCCTCATTGCTCTTTCTGATACAGTTTGATATTGATGTTAATACTTGCATGACTAGAGATAGTCTAACTATTTGATTTGCTACACGCTTCCGCATTAAAAATAAACATTCATGCAAGGTTGTGATATCCTCACCGCGGACACCTGTGGGAAATTAAATAAATTGTATATTGTGGATGTAGATAATCCTCTTGAATAATCATCACCCACTATTGGTCCCGATCCCGGATTGGGGTTTCCCGGTCCGGGGTTGCGACAATGGATTGTTTCCATAAGACCCTTACTTTCAAGTTGGTTGAGACACCAGCAGGAGTGTCATTTCAGGGAGAGAGGAGAAATCCTCGTGCAGGGTTTGTTTCAGCGTTGAAGGCTGACAGACTTTTGAGAAGTGGTTGTGAAGCTTATTTAGCGTTTATCACGGAGGATAAACGGTCCCAAGGGGTGGAGGAGATCCCAATTGTTTGGGAATTCCCGGATGTTTTTCCGGAGGAGATTCCAGGTTTGCCACCTATGAGAGAGATCGATTTCACTATCGAGTTGCTACCAGGGACCGCTCCGATATCTATTGCACCATATAGAATAGCTCCAGCAGAGTTGGGGGAATTGAAGACCCAGTTGCAAGAGTTGTTGGACAAAGGTTTTGTGAGACCGAGTGTTTCACCATGGGGAGCTCCAGTGTTGTTTGTTAAGAAGAAGGATGGTTCGATGAGGATGTGTATAGATTACAGAAGGATTTGAACATGAGGCAGAGAAGATGGATGGAATATATCAAGGACTATGATTTTCCAATCAAGTACCACCCGGGGAAAGCAAATGTAGTTGCAGATGCCTTGAGTAGAAAATCAGTAGGCTTGGCGAATCTTAGTGGCACTTGTATTTTTGAGCAGTTTGAAGAATTGAGCAATGAGGGAGATGGGTTCCTCTTATACACAAGTGAGGTTTGGGCCCCACAACTTAAGGGACTTGGGTGGCTGAAATCATCTAATTCGGGACCTCGGATGGATTCGACGAAGAAGGAAGAAATGATCGTCGAAATATCTAGTTTCCAAAAAGTGTATGTTTCACGGATTTCGAGAATATCGAGTTTTGGGTACAGATTTGGTGAGAAAAGACTGTTTTGCCCTCAAGGCCAAGAAATTGGGTTTCGGGTTCTCAAATGGATATGGGATCAACATGAAAGTTGTAGGATTCCTCAAGATGAATGCAACGGGCCAAAAACACAATACGAAACCAATCGGGAAAATCTCACAAGAAAAAGCAAAGCCGAAAAGGGAACCCCCAAAGGGCCCCACAAGCTACCAAAGCACTCAAAAGCCCAAAACTAGAAGAAAACCCATTCTAGCTCACAAACTCAACCCAACAAATACTAATCCCACTAAAAGAACTAATCCACAGATAAAACAACACTAATCCAAGAGATTAGGGGTCGGGTTCTCACACTTAGCAACCATGTATCGTGTATTGATAAACATGACTGGCTAGAATGTAAGGGATTATCGCGTGGATGGTCTATTTTGTATTGTTTTGAATAAGATAATCCCTAAGAACATGCTTTGTTTGCTGAGCTAGCCAGACTTGCTTGTCTTGATTTTCCCCACGTGTCAACACCACTATATTATTATTATTATTTGAATATCATGGCCAACTGCAGTTTGGGGTTTATTGATGGGCCGGTTACTCAGACATCGAGGTGGGCAGTCGGCTTTGGACGGCGTCCATGGCGTTGAATAGTTGGGAGCGGGCTTGAACCGTGCTACTATTCCCAGGACCGGGAGCTTGGATCCCACTGGAGCCGGACTTTGGTATCAGTAGTCCGGATAGGATTGTTACTGGTGCCCCGTGAGGTGGCTTGGACATCCACGGAGTCTCTCTCTTGTGCATTGCATTACATTGGCATTAGCTTTAATTGCTTCTTGCAACTTTAAATTTAATTGAGATTTATTATCCATTGTTGATATCAATGTATGAATTCTGCTATTGTTATATGTTTTGGGGTTGAAATACATTATCCTCACAGCGGACTTACGATCCTTGGGCCAAAAGGGGCAAAATTTTTTAATTGGCCCAAAATTTCACTCCCCGGATCCGGTTTATTTTCTAATCGGGTTCGGGGGACGTGATATCGACAGTAGAGGCCAGGTTGACGAGAGCGTCGGCATGAGAATTAGAATGTCTACCGACCTATTTGACTTCAACTCTCTCGAACTGAGAAAGGAGTTGCTCTGCATGAGCTAGGTAGGCTGCTATCCTTTCGTCGCGAGCTTGGTAGTCTTTGTTCAGCTGGCTCATCACCAACTGGGAGTCACCGAAGACCACCAACCTCCGTGCCCCTAGGATTTTAGTGTTGTTGAGCCTTGCAATCAGTGCTTCGTACTCATCTTCATTATCGGACGCCTTGAAGCCAAGTGTTAGGGCTTGTTCAATGACTAGGCCCTCTGGAGATTGGAGGATTATGCCAACGCCAGCCCTTTTGGAGGTTGAGGATCCGTCGACGAAGACCTTCCAAGCTGAACCAAAGAACTGCTTCTAAGATTGCTCTTCTTCTATCTCGATGACTTCGTCCTCATCCCCTTTGCCCCCCTCATTCGGTATCGAGTCGGCTCGGTGCCGAACTAGGAGAGACAAACTCCACAATGAAGTTTGCCAAAATTTGGGCATTTATTGTTGTTCTGGGTTGATACTAGATATCATACTGCCCTAGCTCGACGACCCATCTTGAGATACTTCCAGAGAAATTTGCCTTTCTGAAAAGGGACTTAAGTGGATGTTCCATAACAACCACTATAGTGTACGTCTGGAAGTAGTGAGAAAGTTTGTGAGAAGCACTGACGAGTGCTGATGCAAGTTTCTCCAATGGTAGGTACCTGGTCTCAGCAACAAGAAGGATCTTGATCGTGTAGTAAATGGGCTTCTGATGCCTGTCTTCCTCCCTGATTAGTACTGAGCTCACTGCATGATCCGAGATGGCCAGGTATAGGTAGAGCACCTCTCCCTACTTTGGCGGTGAAAGCACGGGTGGTGAAGCTACGTAAGCTTTGAGCTCCTGCAGAGGTTGGTCGAACTCCAGAGTCCAATGAAATTTCAAACTTTTCTTCAAAAGTTGAAAAAAGGGTCGGCACTTGTCCGAAGCTCAGCTGATGAAGCGATTGAGCGCGGCAACCATGCCAGTGAGCCTTTAAACTTGTTTCGCCGTAGTTGGCCTCTGTATCCCCCGAATTGCTGAGATCTAGTTTGGATTTGCTTCAATTCCTCTTCTTATGACCAGGCTTCCCAGGAACTTACCGGAGCCGACGCCAAATGCACACTTGGATGCATTTAGCTTGAGCTTGAACTTTTTGAGAATATCAAATGTTTGACTTAGGTCTGCCAAGTGCTCTTGTGACCTTTTAGACTTGACAACCATGTCGTCAATGTAAACCTCCATTGTTTTGCCGAGCTGGGCCTGGAACATCTTGGTTACTAGCCTCTGGTAAGTTGCCACCGCATTCTTCTACCCAAATGGCATCTCCTTGTAGCAGTAGATGCCTCTAGGTGTTATGAATGCGGTCTTTTCTTCATCAGGCCCATGCATTGGAATTTGATGTTACCCTCGGTAAGCATCGAGGAAACTCATCCTGTCGTGCCCGGCGACGGCGTCAATCGATCTTTGAGAGTTGAAAGCTATCCTTGGCGCATGCTTTGTTGAGGTCGGTGAAGTCGACGCAAACCCTTCACTTTCCATTCTTTTTCTTGACCACCACCATATTGGCCAACCAATCCGGGTAGTGAACATCCCTGATCGCCTTGGCCTCCAGTAGTTTTCTGAACCTCCTTGATCACGGCTTCAGTTTGTGGGACTCCCGTTTTGTGAGCCTTGTGGACCACATGCTTGTGCTTCGATTCCACATTCAACTTGTGGCACATGATCTTGGGATTGACGTCAGGCATTTCATAAGGGGTCTAAGCGAAAACTTCCTTGTTCTGTAACAAGAAGTTTAAGAGCTCGGACCTCGGAGGTTTGAGGAGTTAGCTCCCGAGCAGAAAATATCTTTCAAGATCGTTGGGATCGATCCTGATCTCGGTCAGATCTTCAACGTTCTTTTGGTCTGGGGCTCGGCCGACGTCTTCAAGTTCAGCCTCCTTCTACAGCTCGGCCATGTGCACCTACGTTGGCTCTGCTTCACCAGGCACCATGGCCATCAAGCATTGCTTGGCCATGTGCTGGTCACCTTTGACCGTGATTACCTCGACTCTACCGTTCTCGTTCTCTAACGGGAACTTGAGTTTTTGGTGATGAGTGGAAGGTACTGCCTCCATGTAATGCAGCCAGATTCTCTCCATTATTGCATTGTATGGGGATGGTACATCTACCATAAGAAAGTCGGCTAGCATAGAGGCGCCTTCAACTTGGACTTTTAGGGAGATTCTTCCCTTGGAGTATACCGGCTTTGAGTTGTAACCTAACAAGGGAGTGCGTGCTTCCTGCAAGTCCTCCTCTTTGAGACCCATCTTCTTGAAGTAGTCAAAGTAGAGGATCTCTGATGAGCTCCTGGGATCCACAAGAATCCTCTGTACCTTAAAGTTCTTTAACTTCAAGGTCAGAATCAATGGATTGTTTTGGGGGAGCTGGACACCATCTAGGTTTTTATCTGAAAACCAGATCTTGGGCCTCTCTCCAAGCTTTCTTGGCAGCTGGTCCTAGCTCGGTTGTCATCACCTGTTCACTGTGCGAAGCCTTCCTCGCCTCGGCACAAGCTTGATTGCTCCCCTTTGGCGTGGGAGTTAGGTTAATGACATTGATGATGCCCTCCGGCTCATCGCTGTCCTGATCATCATCATTTCGGCGCTGAGCTCGGTTGTTATTTCTGCATTCTTCTTTAATGTAGTCCTTCAAGTGCCTGTCTTTGGCAAGCTTTTCAAGGTGTGACTTGAAAGCCATGCGATCTTCGGTCTTGTGCCCATTTTTCTTGTGATAGGCACATAACTTGTTTTGATCTCGGGTGGAAGGATCACCTTTCATTGGCTGCGGCCACTTGAAGAACGGCTGTGACTTGATCCTGCCGAGGAGTTTATAAATTGGCTCCTTGAAGATCGTGTTCACAGCCTTATAGGAGGCGACAACTGGCTTGGACTTCTTGCTGCCCCCGAGGTGGGAGTTGAGGCCATCGCTGATCAATGACTTGTTTCGGTCTATCTCTTCCCTCCGAGACGATTTCTTGTCTCTTTTGGGGGGTCTGTCTTCCTGCCAGAGGCCAAAGCTTTCCCGAGCTCAGACCTTTTCTTCTTCTTGTTCAATAAATTGGTTCACCCTGGCCATCAGTGCCTTCACCGTAACCATGAGGAACCGAACCAAGTCCTTTCGAAGCTCATTGCTTAGCAGTAGGGCTTGTTTGAAGGACTTGACGACCACCCTATCAGTAGCGTCCTTGATCTGGCTATATACAGTCCATAACCTTTTGGCGACCTGAGTGATATTTTCGGTCCGCCTTATCCTGATCGCCATTAGGTCATCATCTATCTTGGGGATGATCGTATGAGCCTGGAATTTCTCCACGAAGGAATTCCGTAGCTGCCACCAGCTCAAAATTGATCCCTCTGGAAGTGCATAAAACCACTTTAGGGAAAGGTCCCCTAGACTAGAGGATAATACTCTACAGTTTAGGTGATCTATATCACCCCAAACTGACATTCTCTAAGTAAAGTGGAGTAGATGTGCTACTGGATCCGAGGTTCAATTGTAAAGAACAAACCTCGGGACACTGAACTTCTTAGGGAGAGAAAAGTCCCTTATTTCTTGAGAAGAAGGAGATATTCCGAGATCCTCAGTGTTGTAGGCATTTAGCTGGTCTCAGGTGAAACCGACCACCTCCATGTTCAGCTGGATTGTTTGTTTGACTTGTCGGTCCAGCCATTCTCTTAGGTCATCATTGTCCTCCGGTCTTTATCTTTTTGAGTCCTCGTTCAAGTGACTGCTACTCGAGCCCTCGTCGTAAGCTCGGTCACGCCTCTTGTTATCCAGGATTTTCCTCAAATCCTGATCGATTGAAGGTGCTCACCTGCGTCTAGGGGGTAGAGCTGGGGCCTTCGTCTTCTCCCGGAGTTGCTGCTGGAGTTGACGAATCAACTCACCTTGCTCTTGGATAACAAGGTTTTGGGCTTTGATATCGGCGAGGAGTGGGTTGTTGTCGTCGTTAGCATTGACCTGATAATGGGATTTGTCTCGTCGGGGACGCTGCGATGGAGGATCACATTGCCGGGAATGTTCCAGCATAGAGTTATCTTGCTGGAAAGGTGCTGTCACCCCCTTTGATGATGAACCTGACTAAGTCACAGGTCCTTCCACACTCACTGCACCAGATCTT
This sequence comes from Cinnamomum chago, assembly GCA_038049695.1. NCBI lineage: Eukaryota > Viridiplantae > Streptophyta > Magnoliopsida > Laurales > Lauraceae > Cinnamomum > Cinnamomum chago. The sequence continues at coordinate 53,254,069 of CP142453.1, read as the reverse complement.
ACCCCAGTTCTCCTCTAGCGAGGGGTCGGCGACAATGACTTTGGTAATGCTGGTGGTAGTGATGGGGTTTTTGATGGTCTTCCGCCGTTTCTGGTTTCGAAGGCATGATGTTTATGAATTTAGTTTGATCTTTCCCACAGATGGCGCCAATTGTATGTGCCTAAATATTTATGGGATTGTTTATATGGATATAGAATTTCTTTAGGAAAGACAAATGCCTGAGACCTGAAAGGGAAGGAGAAACAAAGGTCAGAGACTTTGATTGTAGTCAACCAAAGGCACTCCGATGTTTGAGTTAGTTCAACAACTAGACAAAGGATGAGTGAGTGAAGAAGAAGGGAGAGCTTGGATTATGGGTGTGTATATATGTGTATGCTTATGCGTCTGCGTACCACTTCTGGATTTGCTCCTTGTGTATATATAGGCCAAGAGTTGACTTTTGGAGGTAAGCCCCATCGGACCATACCCTGATGTCTTAGGAGTAGAGTCTCATCGGACCTTACCCTGGTTGACCTTAGAGGTAGAGTCCCATCAGGCCTTATCTCGATGTAGACGTAGCTGCCGGGCAATGATAACCTTTCATGTCTATCCGATGCATGTCATCACTACTCAACACGTTCTGTAACTTAGTTGAGTATCTATGGGAGTACAGTCACGATTAACTAAGAGTCAGTGCCCGTCTCGGTTAACCGAATTGAACTAAAGATAATGCCAAGGTTGGGTGTGGCTTCTGTATGGAAGCATTCTGGCACTATTGCCGAGATGGATAAAGCCGAGACCAAGATATGCCTAGCTGGTACTCTTACTAAAACTAGGATAATCTCGGTATTAGGAAACTGTCCCACACAAAAACAAAAAAAAGAAACTTGATGAGCCATGGGCTACAACACAAGATCTCAATTTTAGAAAAAAGAGTCAGAGGTAGTGTGTCTCGTTATTTATACACAATTTTTTTTGCTAAGTAATTTCATTTAGAAAGTGCCACCCAACGATTCAAAACTCAGGCACAACCCTCAACTTGATAGTTGTAAGATTCCAACTCTTAATAGTGTAATTAGCATTAGTTAATTAAAATTTAGTCAATTAAGCTCGATTAAAATATAATCAAATTCAATTTACTATTAAGATCGTCTATATGAAGTTTTGTTGAGATCCGAGTTCATTTGGGTACAGTATGGAGGTAGTTTGTATTTTTATAAAGAATTTGGAGAGTTTTATTTTTTTATTTTTAATTTCTGAGATTTTGGACCTGTTGGGTAGATGACCTAATTTCTCGAACTTTACCCTATTATTGCATCTCAATACCTCGAAGACCATAAAAAATCCCAGGGACTAAACTATAGATACAGGAAACCTCATCTCTTCTTTTTCTTATATATCCTTTTTCTTACATTCTCATTGCTTGAAATGAAGATTCAAGAGGGGCTTCCACCACTGTCCATCATCACCACCATCATCCTCCGTGTCACAATCCTACCCAACTCAACATGATATTGACCGCTTTGGCCCTATCTCGGTACTACCATTGCTCGAGTACGCTTAACTCTGGAGTTCTTATGGGATCCGGGGCCGCACGGCTGTAAAGCACGTCATGTTGAGTTAAGACGAGGTTTGACTTCTAAGCCCAGGCTCTGGAGTTCTCTTCTTTCGATGTGGGACTCATGCATTTCTATACATTACAAACCCAGGTGCTGAGGACACTCCGACAGACGCCCCGTCTTCAGGGGGTCATAATTGTATGGACCTTACGCTATTGAACACTTGCCTTAGCTCAAGACCAACCCAAATTCACTTTTAAATCTCCACTAATTAGATGGGATCTCCCCTTATGAATTCCCCAATAATCCACTTCATAACACCCTAAAGCCAAAATTCTAAATGATTGGAAACAAGTCGTGCATTTGACATATGATGAAAAAGACAAGCTCTAGATCAAGAAACCAATCAATTAGGACGAAGCACCTACTTTTAGGAAGATCAAAGAAGGGAGAGAGGAGGGTTTAAGGGGCTGCCAACTGTGGAAATGTGTGAAAACGAAGTACGTTGTGTAACTGGTGACAAGGAGTCTATTGGTTGGTGGAGTCGGAATTTCCAAATGGGGCTTCCTAGTAGATGATCTCTACCATGCCATGGAAGGAGATGAGAAGAGAGGAGAAAAAGATGAGGTTTTACAGAGGAGGGGCATGGGATAAGTGGGGGTAGGTGGGAGTTTATGTAAGAAATGAGGCCCGGTTACAATGAGAGTTTACGATAGAACTAACCTAACTTGTGGCGCAAAAATAGAGGTCTTCAGGACCTCGAATGAACTCGGGTAAAGAACAAAAGTTGCTGGAAATTAAAAGAGATTTCCAGAAAGCCCAAGATCGAAAAATTTGGAGGTTATTTGCAAAAACTTCAATTTTCAAAAATTACGGATACCCCCTAGAAAGGGGTGTCAGGGTCAAACTGGACTTTCAGAGCCTTAGATGAGTTTGGGCTGAACATGAAAGTTGTTGGGCATGACAAGAACTAATCTCTCAATCCAAGATGATGATTTTATGAAATTCCCAAAATACCCCTAAATTTTCCAAAAGTTCTTTCTTCTACCCTTCCAAGTATCGAACTTGGCATGTAACTTCTGAAACTCTTCGAAACTACCCCAAACTTCGTTCTAACCCTTAGAGACACTCGATTGACATGTAAACACGCATCGTGAACAACTAAGCATAATCAATTAATATTAATCACAGTAATTAAGGATCAAGGTCTTACACTCCGGGCCCCATGAGCTTCCCCATCCCATTATCTTGGGTTTCTGTAAGGTCCCCGACCTTAATAGTGTGTTTAGCATAATTAGTCTCCATGTTAGTTAACAAAGTGGGTTTCATGCTTGATTTAGTTTCTTTTATGATTAGGAAGGTGTCAGCGAAGTTTCATGTGATTCTGAGTGTGTTTAAGTATAGCTGGGGTTACTTTGCAATTTAAGGAAAATTAAGTGCATTTTCCAAAATTTTAGTTTTCACCGATTTTGGGTTCGTTGGAAAGCTCTCGTCGTCCTCCTCGATACTTGCTCTTAGTCATTCCCGTCACTCCACTTAGTTGGACTTAATTGCAAAATCTGGAGAATTTCCCTCTTAAGACCATCGACCAACACCTTCTTCTCGGTCTTTTCATTTCTGCATGTGAAACTGCAAGAGTCCCATTCCTTCTTCCTTATTCATCTCCAAAGGCCAATTCAGCCAAGGGAAGCCAATCCTAGCTAAGCTAAGACCTCCACCTTCTTCCTCTTTCTCTCCTCTCTCCATATTCCCAATTTGGTATGCTTTCCTCCATTCCTTCTAATCCAATTTCATTCTCTAGCACCTCCAAGGATTTGCATTTCATAAGATTCCATTTCTTTTCCTTTCTTTGTGTTGTAGGAGTGAGGATCTTGAGATTTGAGAGTGGGTTTGAGTGTTGGAGCAAGAGAGTGTGAGTTTGAGTGCTTTTCTTCCTCAATTTCTCTCTTACTGCCCTAAGGCAAGTTGATTTGCATTGTATATGAGGCATGCATGTAGATTTACTTGCTTCTTATTGATTTAATTTCTTAGACAACCTTTAAATTCAAGCTTGATTATTTAACATTTGGATTTCACATACTAGTGTTGGGTGTAAAAAGGATTGGACCTTAATTGGAGGGTTGGTTTGGCTTAAAAGATAGTAATTAGTATGTTGTTAAGCTGGGAAGGGTGAATTCTAAAGCCAACGGGCAATAGTCTCAGGTTTTGAACAAAAACGAACTCAGAAACCCCTCTCAGCCGTAAGCTACATAGGTTCTGTCTGTCAGTAAAAAATTTCGCAACATGAACACCCCTTTTTCAAAATTGGTCTTTGGTTACCTCACGGCTAGCCGTGCCCAATATAGAATGCAGAGTGCATTCTGTCTGACTACTAACATGAGACATGCCATCTTCAAGTTTTTTCTACACTTAGGCTCACAGTTAGCCTTAGGGCACTTACCGCTAACCGTAGGCTCTTCTACGACTGACTGTAAGATCCATTATTCTCTTTTGAAATTGAACATTTAACCTAGATTTTTTCATTATGTTTGGGACCCCTTGACCCTACTCATGCATGACCATTATGGAGAAATGAAAATGGAGCATGATAAGCTTGGTGTGCTCCATCGGTTGTCAAGGGATTTTGTGTGAGGCTCGTTCCTTAACCGAATGCGCATGGAACTAAGACCATTGGTGCCCATTAACTTCGGAACACCAAGGGCTCACCAAATAGGGCACTGAGTCTCAGTCTCCATACAGACTCGATCGAGGACGCGTATCGTACACAATTGACAATTCTTGACTTTTAAGTCTAGCTTGTATCTTCTCCCTTGACTTGAAATCTCGTATCCATTGTTATTCGTACCTTGTACACTTTAATCATAAAACACTTACATAACTTGTAAACATAATTGGTTAGACTTAGGGTATTATTGATCGAACTTAGAGTGTATCTGTAGGGCTCCCTTGTATTATCTTGTACTTGATGGACATGTGTGGCTAGACCCTGTATTGATGGATGGATATCACTGGAGGACTACTTGATGTGGATTCTTGGATTGTCTTGGAAATTGGCTTGACTTGGAGTAGTCCTCATCGTGATTGCATTGTGTCTTAAAACCTAGCCAGATGTGCTTGTCTTGGACTTCGTACTAAGCACCACGCAACCATACATTGTTCAACCATAGTATGATCCATTATGGAGAGGACTGCATTCATTGACCATCTTCACTTTAGGGACTTTTGAGGGCCAGATACTCAGACATTGGGGGTGGGCAAGCAAGTTTGGACGTCATTCACTTGCGTAGGACAATGACAGGCGGCTTGGATGTCATTGCTATCCTTGGTAGGTGGCTTGGACACCACTGGAGCCGGACTTTGGATATTGTCATGTGGCTTGGACGTCATTGGTACTCCTAGGAGGTGGCTTGGACATCCTCGCAGTCGCCCTCTTGCATTGCATGATTCATGCGTTAGTGGTTGCTACTATTATTATTGACTTTGTTTACCTTGGTGTGCATACGAAACTACCTACTACCCAGAGCCGGACGTTGAGGCGATTCAGGAGGATCCTTAGCAAGAGGACGAGCGATAGTGGTCTACTAACGATGTAGTCTAGCATTGTCACTCTCGGCACCTGAGAGTGTACATGGGGACAAATGCTTAAATTATATTTTGTCTTTTGATCTTTTGTTCTTCTCTCATATATTGTATATCTTTTGTAATAGTGGCCTAGGTTTTTGGGATGGCCACTTGTTTATTAACCTTATATATCTTTTGTACTTAAAACTTGAATATAGTAAATGGAATTACATGCGTTGCATTGGTAAATGTTCATCAATTATATGGTACGATTCTTGCCTTAAGTTTCGCAGTTTACATTATACAAGAGGCTCAAATATACAACCCTCATAGCAGACTTAGATCCTTGGGCATAAATTGGGCGGAATTTTTTAATTAGCCCTTTTTTCATACCTTTGATCCGGTTTAATCACTAATCGGGTCTGGGGGCATCACAGTTTGGTATCAAAGCAATGCATGGGTTTTAAGGGTAAATTTGGTGGAAACCATAGGATGCGTGTTAGGATTTCGTTAGCCTTGGTGGGTTATTAGTTATTTTTTGTGTTATCTTTAGCGTGTGTTGTTAGCATTGGTTCTCATATGACTTGACTCCATTTGTTTGGAAGGTGTATGGCCCATAGGCATACAAGGTCTAAAAGTGTGCCACCTGGACCGAGCACCTCACAGCCCACAATGGAGAATTATACCCAGCAATCTCTTAATTCTTTCCTCCAATCATAGAATGCATAGGCAGAACAGAACATAACATAAAGCGAAATGAGAGCCAAGTAGCATTCCAGGCTCAAATGTTAGAAGTTGTGCAGAAAGTGACACGGCCACAGGCTAAGGAGCAGGACCCCAATGACTTATTTGAGAAGTTCGATCAGAAAGAGATCAACCCCTAGAGTTCTACATGACTGTGGATCCAATGGGTGTAGATGACTGGGTGCCACAAATGGAGAAAATACTCGAGGTGCTCAAGCGCATTGGAAAACAATAAGTTCAGTTATTTGCATACATGTTCCGTGGAGTAGCGGAGAGATGGTGGAAGACAGTAAAGACCCCATATGTTACTATGGAAGATGCTAAGGCATGGGAGACCTTTACGAAGAAGTTTCATAAAAAGTTCATTCCAGAGCATGTGAGGGCTCAAAAGTTTGTTGACTTAGGGCTATTAGTACAACGTGATCACACAGTACAGGAGTATGAGCTCCAGTTTACGAACCTCTCATGCTTTACAAAAGTGTTGATCAAGCTTGAGTTAGAGAGGGTCAGGAGAGTTATAAGAGGGCTTTGGCTAGACATCAAAATGCAAGTTCAGCAGAGTGCCCTGGAGGATTATGATGAGAATGTGAAGAAGGCCTATTGGATAGAGGACTCACGTAGGAAGGTACAGATTCTAGAGCAACAAAGGATACAGGCTATGATGCCTCAAACTAGGGGATAGAGTTCAACATCTCACCATTATCAACAGCCTAAGAGGCAAAGGGCAGAGCAGGGGTTCAGACAGCCAGAGGGTGGTTTGTTGACATTGTGCTGGGGGGCCATTACATTAGAGATTGCAGGAGGTAGTCTGATACTTGCTTCCAGTGCGGGGAGCTCGGGCATAAGGTTGAAAATTGCCCGATGAAGATAGGAGCAACCCTTTTAGCACTATCAGCTATATCCTCCGTAACCGTTGAGATAGGCTCCACCCGCACAGGCTAGGCCCCAGCACTAGCAACGACTTCAGCTTCCATAATAGCAGATGATTGTCATACCAGTATCCTCAGCCGCAGCAGTATGTCCCAACACCTAAGCAGAAAGCTCAACAGTGACCAATAACACCATAGAGAGAATAGGCTGATAAGTCCACGAAAACTGCATCATTAATTCATCAATTTATATAAGATCGAGGACTTAATTAGGGTAATCTGCAATGAATTTCATAGAATTTCATGATTTCGCACATTTGAGCCATCAAGTTGGAATTTTAGTCAAAATCAGTCATAAGTGATCACTTTGCATGATTATCATGCAATTATCTTTTTGTATTATCCGATTAGTGCACCAAATAACATTTTAATTTCACATAAACATGCATCATATTTTTACACCATTGTGTAGTTCATGGAAAATCGGTCAATTTGGTATATTCATATTCATGTTTTCAATGTGATTCGGGCCCAATGCAGTGCGTTTGTGAGTTTCATACATAATATTTTTGCTAAAATTATTCCTTTCAATTTGTGTAGGAAATATTCAAAGATTGGGCTTGCACTGAGATGAAATTAAAGAGAGATCAAGAAGATCAAAAGAAAGGAAGAAAAGAGAGAAAGAAAATTCAAGAAACATACACCAAGATGTGGGATCCACCTTGGGCGTGAATCCCAAGGTGGGATGTCCCATATAACCCTCCTCTTTTGGCAAGTTCATGTGATCAATGAAAATTGGGAAAATTCTATTTTGAAAAGGTCAAGTTTGGATATTCAAGTACAAGAAGTGAGAATTTAGTTTTGGAAAATCCTCCTTTCTTATTAAGTTCGAAAATTCAAAAACAAGAAAGAATTACAAGAATATAAAGTTTTCTATGGGAGTTGAAAAGTCAAAAACTTGTGAGCAAGGAAACCAGCCAAAGATGGAAGGAGGGGCAAGCAAGGAAAGTGGCCAAGCACTATTGGATGTCCAAAAGATGGGTCCCACACACCTTGCACGTCCACAATGGAATGCCACAATGCTAGCACAAAATCTGAATTTTTGGGAAAGCCATCTCTTAGGCAACATGAGAGATTTTTGGATGAGCTTAACTTGGAAATACTTGTATCCCAAGAGACTAAACTTAGCAACAAATCCTCTCAAATTCAAATTATTGCTAATGCAAGAACATTGCTTGAAGGCTAAGCTAAGGAGCAACTCATGGAAGGAAACAAGAACCCAAAGAGGAAACAAATCTTTGCACAAAGGGGGAGCAAAGATTATAAATAGGACCCTTATGGGGGCTGGACATCCAAGCCTCATTATACACTAGAGGACATCCATCACGCCACACCATCCATCACCTCTCTCGCTCTCTCTCTCTCTAATCCTCTTCTCTCACTACCCCTTTCTAGTTATACATAGGCACTAGTTTCTAACTTTGTTTAGGGAGAATGATGAAGGAGGAGTGACTAACATATTCATGTAATTCAAGTTATGAGGAATGAAATCAAAGCTTTTGACTGAATATTGCGCGTGAACAACTTCTCTAAGTGTGAGTGATTAACTTGAATGATTAGTTTTCTTTCATTAAGTCCTTTGATATATTTTTTTCGGTAGATATATCATATGCTTAGTGTAGACACCTCATTTGACCCCCTATGATAGCCTTAAATACCTGTCATATGTAGCGGTGCCCCCATTTCACCCATAATTGAATGGTTAATGGCATAATTCAGATTAATTAATGACGATGAAGATGCTTGTTGATAATTTTAGACTTAGTTCGACGATTCCTAGGAATTCGTGAGAGAAAAGCCAAATCGCGTCGAGATCCCAAGTCAAACCCATTATTCACATAAGGGCCGGACACTGACACTACTCGGACCTTTTTCGGACCACTTAAGACATGCTTAGGCCAATTCCCACAAAGATCACACTTAGTTTGCCTAAGTACGATATGACTAACACAAATTAGGAGGTTAGAATCGTTGATCCGAATATCCCTTCTTCTTTCCAACATCCGATCACTATTACAAGTGAACCAATAGATTCTACGCTCCAAGAGCTTTCCGACCATATATAGAATATCCAAATCCGACCAACGGGTCGAAAGTTATGAACTTCCGAAGTTAAGAAATGACTAAATCCGTTTAGGCACCACCCAAGTGACGCCCCACTTACTGAGAACCACATAGGTGCCCTAGGCTGGGCGCCCACAGTTTCCAGAATCACATAGACGCCCTAGGCTGGGCGCCCACACTTCTCAAACCCTAATTTGCCTTAACGTCACTTGATTAGCCTAAGTTACGAAGCCGGTTCCATTGGTCCATAGGTTCTCCCTTTTTTTCCAGCCCATAATCATCAGGACATTTAGACCATTGATTCTTGACTCCGAGAGCTTTCCGACGATATATAGAACGTCCAAATTCGATAAGCGGGTCAAAAGTTATGAGCTTCCGAAGTTTGTCCCAAGAGGAGGTCAAAATCACCTAGGCACCACCCATGTGGCGCCCAGGCTACTGAAATCCACCTAGACGCCCCATGCTGGGCGCCCAGACTGCCCAGAACCACCTAGGCACCTCATGGTGGGCGCCCACCCTCCAAATTCCACTAGTTAGGATGAAAACAGACCTGGGCCATTCAACGTAGGGACCGAACTCCAAAAATGAATCGACTCCACTTAGGCACCACCTATGTGGCGCCCACCCTACTAAATTCCACATAGGCACCAGCCCTGTGGCACCCACACTGTTCAAGTCATCTAGGCACCCCATGGTGGGCGCCCACTTTCCAAATTCCACTAGAATGGCTTGAAAGTAGCCCGGGACCACTCAAACATAGGGACCATGCTCCGAGGACGAACCGAACCACCTAGGCACCACCCATGTGGCACCCAGCCCTGAGTTCCACCTGGGCGCCACCCTGTGGGCGCCCAGACTGCGCAGACCATGTGGGCGCCACCCCATGGGCGCCCACTCTCTCTCAAACCCTATTTCACCCTAAAATAACTTAAGTCGCCTTGGGATGCGTGAGACCTTCTAGAAGCACGAATTAATGAATCCCTAGCCCTCCTAAACTCGTCCCAAAGCCTCTATATAATCCCTCTTAACCCCATTTGCAAAGGGAGCTACCCAAAAGAAAAAGAGAGAGAATAGAGAATAAGGAAGAAGAAGAAAGGTAGCCACCATTAGAGAAAGAGTTTCAAATCTACAGAAGAAGAAGAAGAAGCAGTAAAGAAGAAGGCTTCCATATCTTCAACTGGGGCTATGGGATTTCGCGAAAGCTTCATTCTAGGAACTTGAGAAACGCGTCATATACCGGTTTTCCTAGATCTCCCCTTTCTTTTACTGCATTTCATTGACATAAATGCTTAGAAATATGTTTAGGATCGTTTGAGCATCATAGATCTACATTAGCTTGTGTTAAAACTGATGTTAGCATTTCATCATACTAGAAACATGTTTAGCTTCATTCTAATATAGTAGATCTGCATTGATTTCGTAATTCTAATTGCATAACTAGGTTAGATCTCGCATTAACAGTATCATTATTATCATTTATATCAAAGAGATGGCGAAAAACCCTTGGCAGAAAGGCTGGGTGCCACCCCTAGGCGCCTGCCCTCTCCCGGATAGGCTGGGCGCCACCCCCTGGGCGCCTACCCTTCTGAGACTGGGTCCGGGTTCTAAATCTTCGCCCGTTGCATCATTTCCTCGTAGATTTGCTAGCTGCATCATTAATAGTTCGCATTAAGAATTTGCATCAGTCGCTGAATATCGGAAATTGTGTTGAAAATACTAAGTTTTTTTGTGCATTCATTGTGATCCATTGAAAACCCTGACTGAGCAGGGTAGGCACCACAGGTGTGGCGCCCAAGTGGATTTTTCCCACCTTCGTGCATAACTTCCGATCTTCTGCATTTAGTTTACTTAGAAACTATTTGATAATGATATGTTTGGCTGTTTGATGTGTTCTGAACTTCGAATTACCATTTTTGTCACGCTTCACATCATATCATTTGAATCGTAGAGTCATACAAAAAAACCCAAAAAAAATATCATAAAACTATAAAATCACTTCTTCTCTTTCCTTACTTTTTAGTAAATTAGAAGGGAAACCAAAAACAAATTAAAAAGATATCCAGAAAACCCAAAAATAATAGTTAGATAGTCTAGGTTATCAAATTTAGCGCCTAAGTAGGACAAACCCTAAGATTAATTAGAACATCATAATTAATTAATTTAAGAACCATCAAATCATTAAGAACACCTTTAATCCCTTTAAGGGCCTGATTAATTCGGATTAAAAGCAACTAAGAACATAAAACACCTAAAACCCAAAACACAGTCACCTGGGCGCCACCCCCTGGGCGCCCATCCTTCCACAGCCACTTGGGCGCCACCCCCTGGGCGCCCAACCTCTTCGTTCTCTAAGACACCCCGGTTAAAGCTTAAACCAATTAATTAAAACCTTAAACTAATCTGAATCAACACAGTAAAACATTTTAAACCTGAAATAACTAAAACCCTAATCAACTCAACTTCTAATTAACTCAAAAACACAAAACCAACAAAACCCAAAACAGTCCACCTGGGCGCCACCCCCTGGGCGCCCATCCTTCCGAGACGCTTGGGCGCCACCCTCTTGGCACCCATCCTATCCCATCACTAAGGAACCCTTAATTAAAACTTCTAATTAATAACAACCCAAATTTAATCCTAATTAACATAATAAAACACTTTTAGACTTAAGAAACCTGAAACCCTAATCAATTCGAACTCGAATCAACTTAAAAGCACAAGACCAACACGAAACCAAAAACCAGACACCTGGGTACCACCCCCTAGGCGCCCAGCCTATCAATCCGCTTAGGTACCACCCCTGTGGCGCCTATCCTACCTCATTTCCTTGGAGACCATCAATTGAAATTAAAACTTAACTAATTAGACCCGAATCAATACATTAAAGCACTGTCAATTTAAAAAGACTTGAAACCTCAATCAATTTGATCTTGAATTCACTCAAAAACATAAAACCAATTCGAACCATAAAAACTGACACCTGGGCGCCACCCCCTGTGCGCCCATCCTTCCACATCCACTTGGGCACCACCCTCTGGACGCCTATCCTACCCAATCACTAGGAAACCCCACTTGAAACTAAACCCGAATTCAATCATAATCAACACTTCAGAATTCCATTGAATTTAAAACAATTGAAGTCAGAAGTCCGACTTCAAATTAACTTAAAGATCATTGAACCAACTCAAAACTTAAAAAACTATCCGCCTGGGCGCCACCCCTTGGGTGCCTATCCTGCCATATCCACCTAGGCACCACCCTCTGGGCGCCTAGCCTCCCGAATCACAAAGAGACCTAATTAATTAGAACCTAATTTAATCCTAACAACACATCAAAACACTTTTATTTTAAAATACATCAAACCATAAAAGTTCAACCTCAAATCAACCTAAAAAATACGAAATCGACTCGAACCATAAGACAGCCATCGGGCATCACCCCCTGGGTGCCTACGCATTCTTAGGAAATCCCCAAATTAACAATTTAACCTAATTAATATTCAAACTAACCCCAATTAACACATTAAAACACTTTAATATCAACAGACTTGAAACCTTAACCAATTCGGACTTAAATTTACCTAAAGACATAAGACCAACCCGAACCATAGAACAGTCCACTTGGGCGGCACCCCCTGGGCGCCTATCCTCCATTTCCACCTAGGCACCACACCCGGGGCGTCCAGCCTACCTGTTTTCATAAAAACCCCGACCAACAACTTAGCCTAATTAATTAACATTCAAACCAATCCCAATCCACACATTAAAACACTTTTAACTTAAAATACTTAAGACTTTAACCGATTCGGACTTAGCACCTAAAACCCTTACGAACCAACAAACAACCACTTAGGCACCACCCCTGTGGCGCCTATCTTACACTTTCACCCCGACCTACTACCTCGACCAAAAACAAATAACTAAACACCTTATAACTTAAATTAACTAAACCAGAACCCAACATAATCCATAGATCCCAAAAACCGAAAACTTAGTCCAATCTGGAATACCTGAAGATCACAAGCCGTCACATGGGCGCCACCCCCTTGGCGCCTATCCTTTCATTTGCACTAAAACGCGAATTCTTGGTTCTGTTGCAAAATCCAGATCCGAATAATTTTGACGTTTGAACACCAGAGAATTAAAACAATTTGGAACATTAAAATTCATCAAGTAAGATTCCCCGGGATACCGAAGATAACAACGATACCACCGCCACTAGCCAAACCACCAAGAAACAACCACTTGGACGCCACTGCCTGGGCGCCCAAGTCACCAGAGTGACCTAGGCGCCACCCCCTGGTCGCCCAAGTCCTCCGCCAACCCTGTTCGTCGATTTTGACATCATTTCACTTCTCGAACTAAACCTTGAAATCCCCAAGCCTTAAACAACTTAAGAAGAACCTCAAGACATCCATAAATCTCTCTTAATCAACTCATAACTTAAAACAAACCGAATCGACTAAAACGTTAATTAACAAACTGTTTAGGCGCATGAACCATCAAACTTAGGCTATTTGCACCCTAGGATTAGATCGGATTTCCCCGTTAGGTAGCTTAGAGCATTAGGCTTCGCTCCATCACTTTTCCTGTTCCGTTAGGGGGACTAGGAGAGCTGATGTGGACGGTCTAGGACCTTAGGTTAGGGTTAATCCGATGATCAGTAATAAAGCATTAATCACGTAAATCCGAGTAAAATCCCTTAGTTAGGCCCTTCTAGCCCAATATAAAAAATCCATAAAAACTATAAAACCAACAAAATAAACCCAAAAAGATTTTTCATTTGTTTCTTCCTCCACCTTAGGTGCCAAATATTTAATTGAACTTAATGATAAAAGGGAATAAAGAACTGATTTCTAAAATTGAATAAATGAGAATAATTAGATGAGATGAGTGATTTCACACACTTTGCATATTTTTATTTCGGCCCATTGGCCACCCTAAAGCAATCACGGCCCATCGGCTGTTAGATCCCGACCCAGACCAATTCGATTAGTGTGTGATTAGTATGTGTTTAGTCCTAAGTGGGTTTAGTTGTTGTTGGGTTAGAATTTATTAGTTTAGTCTTGGACATAGCTTTGGGAATTTTGGGAACGTTTAGTATTAGTTAGACACACTCGGAAAGGCCCGAGTGCACATGTACGTTTGGGAAGATCGTATCGGTTTCCGTGTGATTGCGATTTTGATTTCATTCGAATGATTTTTCTATGAGTTACAACTTTCGTTTTTAGGCCATTCATGTTTGAAGCCCAAAAACCCAAGTTTTGGCCCAAAGAGGGTAAAATTATCTTTTATGCACAAATCTGGACACAATATTCGAGATCTTAAAATCATGTCAAAAATATACTTTTTGGAAACTAGATATTTCGACGATCGTTTTATCCTTCTTCGTCGAAGTCATCCGAGGCCCTGAAGATCGTGTTTTGGTCACTTCAAGGTTCAGCTAGTTGGGGCCCATTGTCTTCACTTAATCTCCCCTCTCCCTCTCTTTTCATTCATTTCCCCCAATTTCTGCAACTTCATTGACCTAGGGCTGGAAAACCCCTCTTTCCTTTTCATCTTCCTCATCTTGCATGACCTAGCTAGAGATCTCCAAATGGGATTCTAAGACTACCAATTTCTTCCACTCATCCTAAGCTTTCCATTGATGCAATTTGCTTGAAGTTCCAAGTTGGGCAAGAGTTCCATTTCTTCCCCTCTCTCTTGTTTGGCCATTTCTAGGTAAGATCTTCAACTCATATCTTTCATGGAGTTATTTTGGTTCCTTAAGATCATGTTTTTCATGTTTACAAACCCTTTTGTTAAAATGGATTCTTTGTTTCCATTTTGAGTGAGTTTGTGTGGTTTTCTTGGGTTTCCTTGTAGCATTGGAATAGCTTGAGTGAAGTGCTTGAGAAGGATTGTTAGCATTGGGCAAGGCAAGTAATCTTTATAGGTTCATTGATGCATGTGTATTTTGATTATTTTGTTGTTTTAGAAATTTTGCATTAAACTTGTTTACAAGCTTCATGATTATGTTTTCATTGGATTTGGATGCTTGAAATTGTGATAAATGAACCCTTGGTGAGCATGAAGGCTCAAGGGAGTGTATGTGATTGATGGATGGGAAGAAGGAGAAGAATGTAGTGGAAGATGTGTAAGAGAAAGGCAAATTTTGCACTCAGCGAGCATAGGCAGCAGCTTGTCCGCTCGAGCGACCCTTGGGTCCGCTCGAGCGACCAAGCCTCTGTTTGGTCCAAGCGCAGACAGAGAGTTGTCCGTTCGAGCGTACTTATTATCCGCTCGAGCGAACTCTCTCGCTCGAGCTAAGTGTCATCACCTTATAAAGTTCGCTCGAGGGAACATGCCCGATTCAGGAAGAAGATTTATTTCATTTCTGTATTTTCTTGAAGGTTGAAAAACTAGACTATGTTAAGGATTTTGACTTGACATTGTGTAAATGGAACTTCGGAATGCAACCCAACTTCGTGGACACCAATTCTTGTATACTCCGACATTTGGGGTCCCAATTACACAAAGGTCATTTAACAGCCTTAACACATGCTTGTCAGATTTCGTGTTTGAATTCCGTTTTGGGTACGATAAGTATCATCGTGTACTAGTTTGGATTTCAAGTATAAGCTTGTTTTGAAGTTTTGTTTTAAGAAAAAAGGGATCACTTCCTAACGTGTTATGCAAATTAATTATGCCCTTGCTAGTCGTGTTCATCGTGTTTTGATAAGTGATTTCCCCCTTTGTTATCTCGGCACATTTTGATGTTGTTTCCGCGTGTTTTATGCATTCATGAATTAAGTAAACACCACTGAGCTTGGACTGCGCTTTCAGTTTAATCCACTGTCTGGGGGTCCTTAAACATGTGGACTGTCTGCAGACTGGTCGTGTATTTATTACACATCGTGCGTGTCCGGTTCTGCGGCCGGAATTCCCGTCTTTGTGGGAAATCGTGTCGTGCTTATATTATGTATATCGTGCTTGTCGTGCGTACTTGCTCTTTTCTTTATATAAATGATAGAGAAAGGATGGGCTCTTTGTGGATGCTAACTATTCATGATATATTATGTACTCATGCTAGTTTGTTTTAGTATCTTAGCTCAGTTAAATATTTCTGGAAATGTACCTCAGTCATTATAGTATTTCAAATCAAGGATTGCTTATATGTTTTCTTAAACGTTATTGTTTCATTCTTCTGCCTAAATTGATTGCCTGCCAAACCGTTGTGTTTGACCCTTGTTTGTTGGTGCCCAGGTGCAGGAGACGTTGCCTTTGAGGAGGAGCGTCAGGAGGAGGCTTGTGAGCCAATCCCTATGAGAGAGTGGCAGTCCGACGATGTCATCTAGACGTCGGGCGGGTTTCTTGAGTCTCGTCATCTTTTGTCTTGGGGTTTCTTTTGGATTATTTTGAGAAGTGTATTGGCCTCTGTTGGCCTCTTATGGGTTG
Organism: Cinnamomum chago; assembly: GCA_038049695.1. Classification (NCBI taxonomy): domain Eukaryota; kingdom Viridiplantae; phylum Streptophyta; class Magnoliopsida; order Laurales; family Lauraceae; genus Cinnamomum; species Cinnamomum chago. The sequence continues at coordinate 53,237,797 of CP142453.1, read as the reverse complement.
TAACAAAACTTAACTTACTTTCGTGTTAGTCTCATGACTTGAATATTAATGGGAATGCCATGTTAGCTTCTTTTTTTGATGCTATGTCTTGATATTAATTGTTATGGCACTTAAAGATTTATTGGTGCTTATCTTGATGTGTTTTGCTACACGCTTCCGCATACTTGATCGTGTGAGTCAGATTCCGCGTGCCTTTGGGAATCCTCACAGCGGGAACCTGTGCGAAAGTATATCTCCGATGTACACAACGCACGTCGCGGGCCGGGGATCCATTCCGGGGTCGCGACAGGACTGGTATCAGAGCGAGGCATGTTTCATGCACTTAAAAGAAACTAGAAAGGTCTTAGGAACGTGGCGAGGATTCGTGAGTTCGATAGATTCGTTGGTGTAGGACCTTAGAAACCCTTGTACCATGATTATTGTGTACTAACTCATTGTTTTATAACAATATGCCTCCAAGAAAAGCTCCAAACCATCATGCTTCAGGTAGTAATAAGAATGAGTCAGACGCATCTGATACACCAACAACCACACAATTTCAGGAACTTATGCAGGCCATGATAGCATAGCAAAGACAGGCTAATGAGAACCAAGCCAGATTTCAAGAACAGTTAGCAAAGAAGGATGATGAAATGGCACAAGTCCAGAGGCAACTTTTGGAAGTAATTCAGAACAGAAACGTACCACCACCCGTGGGTCCGCAGATTGTTATTCAAAATAGGGATCCTGACCCTAATGCACTATTTGAGAAATTTAGGAAGAGGGCACCGAAGGAATTTTCGTGCAATGAGGACCCGTTAGTGGCAGATGACTGGCTAGTCAATACTGAGAAGATCTTCGATGTCTTCATGTGCACGGGAATACAGAAGGTCAATCTCACAACTTCTTTATTCTATGGGCTTGCAGATAGGTGGTGGCAAACAGTCAAGGATCCTTATGCACTGATGGCTGACGAAGAAGCATGGGCAGCATTCAAAATACAGTTTCAAGATAAATATATTCCCTCTCATGTCAAGAGGCAGAAGGCTATTGAGTTTCAGCAGCTCAAGCAAGGTAGCATGACGGTGCTAGACTATGTCACCAAATTTGAAAGATTGGCTAGATATGCTACAAAGTTGATTGACACTGAAAGGAAGAAGATAACTAAGTTTTTGGAAGGGTTGAATCCGATCATCATGAGAGATGTCATAGGAGTAGTTCCTTCAGCTACATATGATGAGGCGGTCAAGCGGGCTTATACATTTGAAGATATTAACAACATGATTGTTCAAGACAGGAAGCAGCACTATCAGCAGCAGAATCAGAGGCAACAACAGAGCAAGAAGCCAAGGCAAGAACAAGGTCAAGTGAGGCAGGATTGTGGACATTGTGGCAAGAATCATGAAACCCACGAATGTCGTAAGGCCATGGGTGCTTATATGTTTTCTTAAACGTTATTGTTTCATGCTTGCACCTAAATTGATTACCTGCCAAATCATTGTGTTTGACCCTTGTTTGTTGGTGCCCAGGTGCAGGAGACGTTGCCTTTGAGGAGGAGCGTCAGGAGGAGGCTTGTGAGCCAATCCTTGTGAGAGAGTGGCAGCCCGACGATGTCATCTAGACGTCGGGCGGGTTTCTTGAGTCTCTTCATCTTCTGTCTTGGGGTTTCTTTTGGATTATTTTGAGAAGTGTATTGGCCTCTGTTGGCCTCTTATGGGTTGTAACAAAACTTAACTTACTTTTGTGTTAGTCTCATGACTTGAATATTAATGGGAATGCCATGTTAGCTTCTTTCTTTGATGCTATGTCTTGATATTAATTGTTATGGCACTTAAAGATTTATTGGTGCTTATCTTGATGTGTTTTGCTACACGCTTCCGCATACTTGATCGTGGGAGTCAGATTCCGCGTGCCTTTGGGAATCCTCACTGCGGGAACCTGTGGGAAAGTATATCTCTGATGTACAGAACGCACGTCGCGGGCCGGGGATCCGTTCCGGGGTCGCGACATCGGCCCTCTAAAACAAATACCGGCCCCTCGGCCACCTTCAATCAATTACAGCCCATCGGCTTTTCACTTTATCACTCGTGTATCGCACACGAAAAACACAGAAATCACAAGTCAAAGTCTCATTTGCATCATCATTTTGATTTAAAAAGTTAGCCTTTAAACCCTATTTGGCCAAGGGATTATAAGGGGGTAACCGGGAACGGGGCCAATCCTCTTCTTGAATATTTGGCACCTCCCCCCTTTCATTTTCTTTATTTTAATTATTTCATTTTACTTGGATATACTATGATTATGCTATGTAAGGATTAACCTTATTTGGATTCCGACTCATAACCTTGAATTGACCCAATATTAAAGAGACCCAAAGAGACCCAAATTAATGTGACAGGAAAACCGTCGTGTGTTGCCGGCAGCACATTAGACGAGAGAAGAACCCACCCACTTATTTTCTCCCATTTTTCTTTGGCTTTTGTCGAAGAACGGTGTTACGGCTGTTACCATAGCTGGCGATCGTGATCCATCGATTTTAAGGGTAGTCGGAATCCTCATTTTCGATGTAAAATTTAAATAGCACATATAGATGAATGGCGATTTCCCTCCCCTAGGGGAATCAAAATTCACATCCGACAGCCTGGCGATCGTGTTGGGACCTCTTTTGTTTTCTTGTCACTTATTTGGGTCTTTCTGGAGTTTTATTCTAGGACACGAACATTCGGTCAATGATCAAATGTCCGTGTCCCATTCAGTTTAGGGTTATTATGAGTGTAGTCCGAAAATTTAAACCTGAGGTCTGAATATACCGCCTACTGAAGCCTTCCCTAATTATAACAAAATAAAAAACCATCATTAAAACTTTCCCCTTTCATAAAAAAAAAAAAAAAAACGAAACAAAAAAAAACTTTCTCTCCTCTTCCCTCCCTTCTTTTTTGAACCAAAAAATTCTCTTGGTATTACATGACATTGTTTGATAATTGCTTTGGAAATCAAATATAAGATGGCCTATCAAAATCCACATCGAGCAGTTGCATCCCAAACATCATACTTGCTCGACTCAAATTACCAATCTTACACGAACCACACGAGTCAAGATTTTGAAAACTTAAACAACTCATACACAAATATAAGCCAACACTGCCATAATGAAATACAAAATTATCGATACCTTTCCAACCAAACTATAACAACTCAAACTTCTTCCCTTAGACCTACACGACACTTTTATGCAAACGAAGACTTAAACAATCACACCTCTTATGAGCACACAGGCCAAACCATGGCCCGATCCATCAACCCCAACCATATCAAACCACTTCCCAACCAACTCGACAATATTACACTCAACCAAATCAAAACACAATGCACACAAGTTTAAACAATCAAAACATTAATCATGACATAAATCAAAATTTAAACCTTAATAATCAACGAATCTACATCCAAAACACACAATATATAACAACAAACCAAATCTTAATCTATCCTAATCAAACCTACCAATCCGTCCAAACCATTCCATCCAATCAGACTCCCCCTCCCATTCGAAAATACCAATCCATCCAGGTCATTCCATCCGATCAGACTCCTTCACCCATTCCGACCAACCAGTCCATCCAAACCATCCCATCCAGTCAAATTCCTTCACCAATACAAACCATCCAACCTCCCATGACCATCTCATCCAATCAAATCCCTTCACCAATCCAAACCATCCAACCTCATCAATTCAACCAACCTATCCAACCTTCCATGACCATGCATCCTTATCCGACCTATCAACCATTCCAATCCATGCCATCCAATGAAAGCCATCATCCCACCCAACCCTCACCATTCAACCAAACAACATCACCTACCATGATCGTTGACCCATTCCAGCCACACCCAACCATGCCGTCCAACTCAATCCATCCACCAACCCAATCTCCAACGATCATAAATCAACAATCCACTCACGCTCCGACCGACCAACTTAGTCAAACATCCAATCAGAACCAGGACAGAAACTCAATCACAGATGCTAGAACACAAAATCCATTTTTAACAGGCAAAACAAAAATATCTCGAAAACAGATCCAGGAAGAGTTTGCTAGAATGGTAGACATAAGTGAGCTAGAGTTGCCCGACCTAGACTGGTTTAAGAGCATCACTCCAAAGAATGATCCATATGCAAACACAGGGAAGCCCCTAGAAGAACAATTTAGAGGTGGTGAATACCTAGAATGGGAACTTGGATTAATCTCAGAAACTCTAAGAAGACTTATGACCGAAAAGATCAAGATCCCATCATTATGGAAAGGTTACGAGGTAGAAGAGGGGATACGAATTCTTAGAACATATTTTGCTCCCTTCCATCAACTCGAAAACGAAGAAACCATAGGCACGCCATATACCATAATTGATCCCCCAATAGATCATGTCCTCAAGAATTGGACCTATGATCCTCCATATCTGACAACTTTAGCGCCTAAAGTAACCTATGATCCACCAAATGACCAAACTTTTGAATCTTCCGATGAGATTTACGACCCCATCTTTAAAGACATGCCTCCTGAGGACTTTTATGATATGCTTAATGAAGATTGCGAAACACATGAAACACCTTGGGGCGGTAAAACCCAGATCACTACGCATCAAATGAACGAACTAGATCAATCACAAACAATCATCCGGTCAAAAATACCAACACCACAAATGCTACCCCAAACACAACCAAATGAAGATCATTCAACACAACAAATAAAAGACATAACGATTCATTCGAAGACAGACGAGACAGTACAACCTAATGACCCACACGAAGAATCTGAATTCACGACGACGATGAAAATACTTAACCATCAAATGGATCGAGTGGATGAATTAATTAAAGATTTTGATGTCATAAGATCTGAAACACACAAACCAGTCAGGTTTGAATCGAATGACTTAGAATCAAGTGTGGAAACTCATAGACTGGTTAAATCATCTTCATTTGAAATAAAATACCAAACCCATACGAACAAAATCATACAAGATCCAGAATCTCAATCTAAGACGAGTACCACTAAAAAACATAGACCGCATTGCAAACGAAAGAACTTGAATTCCAGACCATCATGCAAAACCCAAATCATGATCCAAAGACAAATAAACATGCAACCAAATGATGAACAAGACTTTCCTAAACCCAAACCCATGCATCTTGACCCCATTCCAACCCCAGCTAAACCAAGAAAGGTTAACAAAGAGTTTGGATTTGATTTTTTAGATACGAACAAGTTTAACGAATTACAAGAGGACATAGAGAAACTCAAATCCGAGGTTAGAAAGATGCCGATTAGGTCAAGCATGCCATTAGAACGAATAAAGCCATCCGAATCTATCATAGAAATCAAAGCACCGCCTAAGAATCAACACCAAAAGACTGTTAGGCCTATCATTGAGATCCAACAAGGAAGCCCTCAACTAGACCCTAACCACTCAGTAGAAAAGACCCTAGAGGAGGAACCACAATCAAATGATGTCTTGACTAGTGAGCCTCATAGGTCAATCCCTCTTAGAAGATCAAATGATAACGATATAATTAAACCGATCTTAGTGGACAAACGTGACTTCCACAATGAGATAGAGCCTAACTGTGTTCTATACCTGATCAAGGCCCATCTAAATGCGAGACTAAGACTTCAGAGTATTCTAAAAAGTTTACCATGCCTGCCCTTGACCAATCCAGTGATCATGAGCCAAGATTACAAAGAATACTTTGAGAAGAGACAACTACCAAGAGTTGATCCAACTCCGATCCTTCACCTAAGATGGTACCCGGCCTATAAAGATCAAAATCCAAACACAACAACAGAGATTATTCCCGAACTAGAAAGCCAAATAGAGTTTGTTCCAATTAGTTTCCACGAAAGAATTGAGACCACTCCCAGAGCACTAGGAAAGACTAACGGAGATCTGACTATAGAAGAACTTTCAGGTGTTAACCCAAACATGCCACCTAAGATTCCGATAGTCCCAAAGAACAATGTAAAAATCCACACAACTGAAGAAATTCTTATCCCACATGACCATCCAGTAGTGACACAACCAAAACTTCAAGATTACACCCTTGCTCAAAGACTTTCACGATGTAAGTCTGCTAGGTTACAAAGAAAATTTAGAGCACACATTCCAAAACATGGACGAACTACGTTTAAGGAAGCTAGACGCACTACAACAAAACCTAGAGCCCAAAGAAAAAGGAAAAGTCATACGGTTCACGCAAAAGATGAGGGTCGAACAATTAGGAAAACAAAAGACCGGAGATCATCAAGTAAAAATAGGGAATCATCATTCAAAGATCACAAATCTCCTAATTGTTTAAACTCATTAAGGCCGAGGCCCAAATGGCGGAGGTCCAAAACATTTCAACGCTCTCGTTTTCGGCAAGAGCAAACTAAAGGTCCCAAATATAAGAGCCTTATCTTAATGCATCAACGAGCGAAGTCATATCCACGTTCTCAAAGAAATCAACATGATGAGACACATATGAAACTCTTTAATATGAGACCAAGGCCCAAATGGCAGAGGTCTAAAATATTTCAACGGTCTCGTTTCCGGATGAACCAAAATAAAAACTTATGGACTAAATACATCATTTTAGGACCTGAACTACAAATAACAAATCACAGGTTTCAAAGAAGACACCATAATAAAATACAAGTGAGATATGTTGTCATCAGACCAAAGCCCAAATGGCGGAGGTCCAAAACATTTCAACGCTCTCGTTTCCGAAGAGAGCAAAATGATAAGGTCCAGACCAAATATCCACTAATAAAAACACGTAGGTCAAGAGGTCTTAAACGCGCGCGTTTTCGAATAGTCAAAATATTCAAAATGCGCAACATATCACTAGCACACACAATGGAAAATCACAATCATGCTAGGCCGACCCTAGGCTTCATGCCAATGAAGGGTTGCAAATTCAAGCAAGCCCGAATGAATTAGTTACTACGTAGGATTATGCAAAAAAAAAAAAAAAACATAAAAAAACCCTCAAAACCCCAAAAAAATAAAAAAATACAAAAAAAGTGTAAACAATATAAAAACACAATTGTCTGATCATCATAAAAGGCATAGGCGAGCCAAAGTGGTGGAAAATCCCTTTAGTGGAACAATCGCGACTAGAAAAGGTCATGAGTAGAATTAGTGAGATCGGTTACATATTTTACCTATTGCTTCAAAACCAGGACTACTCTATGAACCACGATTATTAATGATGGATGGATGGATGTCTCTAAATTAGTGGGTACTAAAGAGGGTAGCTTGGTTGACCACATTAGGAGATTTAAGAACTGCCCGAGGCATTCATATTAACAGCTACAAAATATTACACTAAATGAGCAGAAGCAGAGGCATATGTTAATATTAAGGCTACCTCTGTAGTTAAATTCATCAAGAAGAATATAATAGCCAGGTTTGGCATCCCTAAGGTATTCATAACAGACAATGGCCCCCAATTTATATCTCAACAAATGAATGAGTTGTGCACAAAATATGATATAGAACTGCATCATTCAACCCCATATTATCCCCAAGCCAATGGTCAAGCCGAAGCAACCAACAAGACCTTACTAAAGATCATCAAGAAGACTGTGCAAACTGCCAAAGGTAATGATCGGCCAGACCGTTTGGTTGAAGCGTTGTGGGCATACCAGACTTCTATAAGAGCTCCTACAGGAGAAACCCCATACTCTTTAACCTACGGAACGGAAGCAGTCCTTCCACTCGAGGTCCTTCACCTGTCACTGCGTGTCCAGTTAGATGAAGATATAACAGAAGACCAGAGGAGAGAAGCACTACTACTTCAGCTAGACCTACTCGATGAGAAAAGAATGAAGGCAGCAGAGCATGCACAAGTGTATCAGAAGCGGATTGCTGAGCCTACAACAAGCATGTCAAAGAATGAAGATTCAAAGTTGGCGATTTCGTGCTGAAGCGCATCACTCCATCCCAGCTTCCGCATCCCAGAGGTAAGTTACGACCCAATTGGGAAGGCCCTTATGTAATTAAAGAAGTATATTCTGGAAATGCATACAGACTAGTAAATGCAGAAGGGGAAGAGCTCCCCGATCCATGGAACGCTATGTACCTGAAAAGGTACACAATTTGACCCTTCGTTACTTCTTGCGGAATATGACCCTCCTTGCCCCTTAGCGTAGTTGAAGAAATCCCGTAGGAGGACTGAAGAGATGCACTCTGATCAAACTTGGAACTCAAACACACACCAGCACCTAAAAACACACAAAACGGTGAGTCTACCCCACACAAATTTCACACGACTAAAGTCACCCAATGTAAAGGTTTGAAGGTGGGATTGCCCGTGTCATGAAAGCTTTTTTATTCCAAAAAAAAAAACGACAAAAAAGAGTTCGTTTAGTTAGGAGTCCTTAAAAAAAATCGTGACTAGTTTGGGTTTGTAGCCTTTTTAACCCGAGCCAATAAGCCCGTAGAGGTATTTACATACTCAGTGCCCTAAAGCCACCTGGTTTGGGAGTCATTGGCTGAATGCTCGTTACATGGGTTAATTAGAAAGCTTAAGAGACCTAGGCATTGCACAGTCACATGTTAAAAAAAAAAGAGAAGAAACAAAAATATTTAGTTAGAAGTCTTGAAAAGAATAAAAGTTTTTTTCACTAGTCTGGGTTCGTAGCCTTTTTAACTCGAGCCAGTAAGCCCGTAGGGGTATTTACATGCCTAGTGCCCTAAAGCCACTTGGTTTGGGAGTCATTGGCCGAATGCTAGTTACATGGGTTGATTAGAAAGCTTCAGGGGCCCGGGCATTGCACAGTCACATTTAAAAAAAAAAAAATTCTATTAGAGTTAGGCTCGCTGGAGTGACATGGGTACTCATCGGGCGAACTAAGCAGAAGATGGTCGGAAACCATAACACTAAGGTAGCACGGTGACTCACCATCCCACACACGAACATTACTCACAATGAGCTCCGAAGGCAGTCAAGTACTCTCCAAAGTTCAACCGAAAAGACTAAGATGCTACAAAAGGGGGCCCGTGAGCGCTCGGCCTCCAAAGGAAAGTTAGGGGGGATCACGTTATCATTAGGGTGAAAATCATGGATCGAGAAGCTGATCTGCCTTTACGCCCTCACCCACCGCTAAAATAAACACTAGTCTTATGCTGGGGCATTTTTTTTATATATAAATATATTTTTATCCCACACGGCTTCCCAACCTGGGTCCTCATCGCATACCTAACTGCCATGAGCACTCACTAGCCCACACACAAGCACCCCATGCATGCTTTGACTACTAATCACTTTTGGCTGGATGTAGGGAACACATATCCCCTAAGGTATGAATTCAATCTTGTTATTTTCAAAACTTGAATGCCGAAATGGTCCCCTAACATTTTTACCGAGAAAGAAAATATTACCTTAACCAGACTATGCAGGGGGGCCTAAAATATTAAACTAACGAGTTTGTTTTGAGACCTTGCAAGGAACCCAACCCCGATCACATCCAAAACATCCCACAAGCCGGGGCATTTTTTTATTTTACATGCATAATCTTGCGCACAACTCCTCATGGTTTGAAAAGAAGACAATGGTCATAATTAAATTTGAGATATATAAATTATGTCTGTTATGGTACTTTATGAAGAATTTAATTATAAATGCCTATTGTTCACACCTTTCTATGATATCACATGTCGTGCTATTTAAAAAAAAAAAAAGTTATCTTGAACCTCTGTCTTTACATTTGTAGCTAGCAATGTGAATGCCTTAAAACATAGAACTGCTTAGGCCACAAACATCACACACCCAAGCACTCCCATTGTCTGAGAACCCTAAGTCTATGTTACATCTTCGGTACGCAGTCATTTGATCTATTGTATAGGTTTCACTACTGGCTATCTCTGATTACCAATGGCCTTCCATGTGAGATCCATGCTAGAGCACGAATTTCAAGAAATTCTAGAAAAATTTCGGCAGCATCTCCCCTTGTTTTTTGGCCCTCGGAAAATTTCCGGATACAAAAAAAATCTGTTACCTGTGAAGAAAAAGACTTCATATATTCCCCGACATCCCCACAAAAGCTCCTCATCAATCAACCACATTCTCATGGCACTTCTAAGGCATTAGACACACTATCTCAACTACACATACATGGCGCATACACACATGTGATACATCTTAGACCAAAAACATAGGAGCCCATGCCATGAGCCAAGTACAACATGAAATAACATAAATACATGGCCAGCACATATGAATACGATATAGAGCAGGGATACACAAGGGATGGATCCCTAGGAGATCAATCGAAGAACCATAACCCTACGGAGCAGCTCCATTATGACGAGCCGACGAAGCAAATGAAGACAGACCAGGAGCACGCTGAGAACGTCTCAGCCATCCTGCACATTCCAAAAAGAAAAAGAGAGCATAAATGAGAAACCATGGATTTAGAAATGCATGAGCAAAAGGGGGAGGTTTTAACTTTGAAGATGTCACATAAAAGATTGTGCAAAACAACCAAAATGAATCCAGAGGAGACATCAAATTGGAAAACATTGGCCAAACCAATTCTGAAGTAAATTATCAAAGAACAAAACTGAAACCAATAACAATAATAAATAATAATAATGATAATGAGAACAAGTAAGGTGAGCTCTATCTGAGTTGAAACAGCCCCCCGATTTTTGTCCATTGTCCCATCACGATCTGATTATCACACCCCTCCATTATCAAATTCACTCTTCCTTGCAAACAAACAAACAAACCAAAAGAGAGGGGGAGTAAAAGAACAGAAGATCTTTAAACACAGTCACAGATATAAAAGCCAGCATAAAACATATCGTCATCATCTCATCAGAAACAAGACTAAAGAAGCACTCCACGAATTTAGGCCAATCCCTAAATAACAATGACAGAAAAATAATGCAAAAAATATACCCAAGCCGCCCCCTGCAATGGCCAAAATCTATGTCAGGAGTCCGAAGTCATGTTCACCACATTCTCAGTTAAGGCCAACAGAAGAGTCCAATAAACTCAACAATCTTCACTGCACTCAATAGTCTCCATGGGTGACACAAAACTTCACTCCTCATCATCTCATCAATCCCAACTAGTTACAAGTAAACACCCATTTTCCACCCAGACTGATTTTGCCAAAGGATTCTCACTGTGCAATCTTTCAAATTGGGATCATGAGGGTTGGGATCGCCAACCTCGTAACAGAGACAACTCTACCCTTTCTCCTCATCAAAATCCACCAATCTCGTGGCTACTTTTGGCCAAAAATGACCCCCAAAACCCCCATTCTGCAACCGTATATAAAAAGAGAGAGAGAGAGAGAGAATGGGAATGCATAGATGGAAGGGGTAGGACCTACACACCTGGACGCTGCTGGACCCACACTGTTTCTCCTTCACTACTGTTTCCACTCTTCCTTCACCTACAAACAACAACAGATTCAAAAAAGGAAAAGGAGGGAAAGATGAGCGAAAAAAAAAATAACAGAGAAAAGAATGGAGCACACATACCTGGCTCCCTCTCTCCTTCCTCCTCTTTGTTTTCTTTCCTCTTCCTCCAATCGTTCTACACCTGAAGCAACAACAACAGGTTCAAAAAAAAAAAAAAAGAGAATGGAAATGGAAATAGAGATGAATGATATACATAACTGGCTCCCTCTCTCCTTCCTCTCCTTCCTCCTCTCTATTTTCTTTCCTCTTCCTCCAATCGTTCTACACCTGTAGCAACAACAGCAGGTTCAAAAAAAAAAAAACAGAGAATGGAAATGGAAATAGAGATGAATGATATACATACCTGACCTCCCCTCTCCTTTCTTCTCTCTTTCCTTCTCCTTCTCCTCAGCCCACTCGTCCTTCACCTGGAATGGCAGCAGCAGCATTCATAAAAAAAAAGGCAGAGAGAAGAAAGAGTGGAATAGATGGAAGGGACGGCCCACTTACCCGAACGCTAGCAAGCCTGCGCTGCACCTCCCTCGTTCCTTTCCTTTATCCACTCCACTCCCAGCTCCTTACTCTTCAATTGAACTCATGCCCAAAAGAGAAATACGAAGTGAAGAACGAAAGATAAGAAAGAGAGGGAAATAGAGAATGAAATGGAAAGAGGGAACAAGGGGACCACCCACCAGTGCCCTAAAGCACGCCCAAAGCTGGTCGCTGGATGGCCCAGCCCCATCATATGGTGGGGTCCCTCTATATGAGGGACCCACCTAAAGCACAACCTCGTATCTCTTTCTTAAAAAAAAAAAAAGAAGATGGAGGGATGAGCCTTGATTTTTAAAAAAATTTATATAAACGTAAGGAGAAGGGTTAATTAAGGAGCTTAAATATCCCCCACAATCATGAACTCAATTATAATAATAAAAAAATCCATAAGAGTAACTGGTCATCACCCATTCATCATACATCAATAATCCAAGATTAAATCTCATAACTCATCATCATAATATCACAGTAATGAGATATCGTCATTATTTAAGACTAAAGCATCATCACACGATAAAATAAAAATAAACAAAAAAAAGAGGAAAGGGCAAGAGTAAAAATCTAAATCAACTTTTATTAAACTCCAATCAGAGTCTTCAAACAATAACTATAGAAATAAACTGAATCAACCAAATCCTAAACATTGACTAAGACAGAGGTCACAACCTTTGCCCCCAATACCCTAGATGGAGCCTATAACTAACTAAGACAGTCCTAATGACCTGACCTCACATTTATTTAAAGGGAAAACCTAGCCTAAAATAGAAGCTCTCAAAGAATCAGCTAGAGTGGATGGGCCATCCCGTTAAAGACAGGGAAGCGAGCCATCTGTGCTTCCATTCCGACGATGTAAGCTTCAAGTTGCCTTTGCGCTTCTTTAAAATTATCTGGAGGACCCTGGAAAGCACCACAAATCTCCTGAATACGCTCAAAGTCATTCAGATAAGCAGTGTACACCAGGTGGATAAGTGCGGAAAGGCTAGTATTTTGCATCTCGAAGTACTGTCTGTAGCGCCGAGGAATGGACGACTCAGCTTCATGGGGGCAAGACATCACCATGAGCTCCAATTGATCCATCCGCCTATGTGATGTTAGATCCCGACCCAGACCAAGTCGATTAGTGTGCGATTAGTATGTGTTTAGTCTTAAGTGGGTTTAGTGGTCGTTGGGTTAGAAGTAATTAGTTTAGTCTTGGACATAGCTTTGGGAATTTTGAGAACGTTTAGTATTAGTCAGACACACTCAGGAAGGCCTGAGTGCACGTGTAAGCTTGGGAGGATCGTATCGGTTTCCGTGTGATTGTAATCTTGATTTCGTTTGAATGATTTTTCGATGTGTTACGACTTTCGTCTTAAGCACATTCATGTTTGAAGCCCAAAAACCCAAGTTTTGGCCCAGAGAGTACAATTGTCTTTTATGCACATATCTGGGTACAATTTTTGAGATCTCAAAACCATGTCAAAAATATACTTTTTGGAAACTAGATATTTCGACGATCATTTTATCCTTCTTCGTCGAAGTCATCCGAGGTCAACAAGATCATGTTTTCGTCGTTTCAAAGTTCATGTTGATTGGGGCCCATTGTATTCACTTAAGCCCCATCTCCCTCTCTTTTCATTCACTTTACCAAATCTCTGCAACTTTCTTAACCTACGGTTGAAAAACCCCTCTTTCTTTTCCATCTTCCTCACCTTGCATGACATAGCTGGAGATCACCAAAGGAAATTCTAAGAATACCATCTTCTTCATCTCCTTGCAAGCTTTCTGTGGGTACCAATTTCGTGGAGCTTCTTATGGAACAAGCCCTACATTTTCTCCCTCCTCTCTTGTTTGACCTTCTCTAGGTAAGAGCTTCAACCCATGCTTTTCATAAAGTCTTTTTAGTTCCTTAAAGATCTTGTTTTCCATGTTACAAACCCTTTTGGTAAAATGGGTTTCTTGTTTTCAAGATTTAGTAAGTTTTGTGTGGTTTTTCTCTTGGGTCCTTGTAGTGTTGGTTTGGCTTGAGTGAAGTGCTTGGAGAAGAGTGTTTAGCTTGGGCAAGGCAAGTAATCTTTATAGGTTCAATGTGCATGTGTATTTTGATTCCATTGTTATTTTAGAAATTGTGCATTTGATATGTTCATAAGCTTCATGATCATGTTTTCCTTGGATTGAATGTTTGAAATTGGGAAAAAGGTGTGTTTTGTCCCTTGGAGAGCATGTAGGCTCAGGGAGTGCAAGTGGAATGAGGAGCAAGAAGAAGGGAAGAAAGAAATGTAAAAATCTGCACTGGACTGCTTTTCCCATGCAGTTCGGTCAGCCGTCGGTCGGCTGGCGGCTAACCGAAATCCCTTTTTCGGTTAACCGCGAGCTGACCGAGCTTGGCGGTTCCCTTTCCAGAAGCTGACATTTCGACTGTGGTTTATGGTCAACTGGACGGTTAGCAAGCGGCTAGCCGTCATACCCCAGGTCGGCTAACCGCTGGCCAACCGCGCGTTGTCGGTTCCTTTTCCCGAGAGCTATATTCAAACTGGATTTCCCGCGGTCAGCCCTACGGTCAGCTTATGGCTAACCGCCAAGTCTCAGTTCGGCTAACCGCAAGCTAACCGCAGTCAGTTCGGTTCCTTTTCCAGAGGGCTGTGTTGGACCTCGATTTCCAACGGTCAGCTGGCGGCTAGCCGCTAGACCCTAGTTCGGCTAGCCGACACCTGACCGCGAGGTGACCGAAATTGACAAATTTCCAGTTTTGAAGAGTCTTTGCAAGAATGAAAACTAGAACATGTTTAGGGGCCTTTAGCCTGATATTATGCACTCGAAACCCAAGATGTCCTTGAACTTCTGGGGCACCAATTTCATTTTTATTCCAACATCTGGGCTTCGGCTGCACAACGATCAACCAAAGTTCCTTACATGAGCTTGATAGGCCTTGTGTTTGTACTTTGGTTTTGATATAATAAATATCATCGTGTACTCGTTTTGAAGTTTAAGTACAAGCTAGTTTTGAAGGCGTGTTTCAAGAAAAAGGGGATCACTTCCTAAGCGTGTTATGCATATTAATTATGCCCTTGCTAGTCGTGTTCATCGTGTTTATTTTAGTGATTTCCCCCTTTTTATCTCGACAAGTTTTGATAGTGTTTCACGTGTTTTGTGCATTCATGAATTTAGTAAAACCACTGAGCTTAGACTGCCCTTTCAGTTTGATCCACTGTCTGGGGGTCTTTAAACATGTGAACTGTTTGCAGACTGGTCGTTATTTATTACATATCGTTCGTGTCCGGTTCCACGGCAGGAATTCCCGTCTTTGTGGGAAATCGTGTCGTGCTTATATTATGTATATCGTGCTTGTCGTGCGTGCTTTCTCTTTTCATTATATAAATGATAGAGAAAGGATGGGCTCTTTGTGGATTGTAACTATTCATGATATATTATGTACTCATGCTAGTTTGTTTTAGTATCTCAGTCATTATAGTATTTCAAGTCAAGAATTTGCTTATATGTTTTCTTAAACATTATTGTTCATGCTTGCTCCTAAATTGATTACCTGGCAAACTGTTGTGTTTGACCCTTGTTTGTTGGTGCCCAGGTGCAGGAGACGTTACCTTTGAGGAGGAGCGTCAGGAGGAGGCTTGTGAGCCAACCCCTGTGAGAGAGTGGCAGCCCGACGATGTCATCTAGACATCGGGCGGGTTTTTGGGTCTCGTCCTCTTTTGTCCTAGGGTTCTTTTGATTATTTTGGAGAAGTGTATTGGCCTCTGTTGGCCTCTTATTGAATTGCAACAAAACCTAACTTACTTTTGAATTACTCTCATGACTTGAATATTAATGGGAATGCCATGTTTAGCTTCTTTCTTTGATACTATGTCTTGTTATTATTCGTCATGGCACTTAAATATTTTATTGGTGCTCATCTTGTTGTGTTTTGCTACACGCTTCCGTATACTTGATCGTGTGAGGCAGATTCCGCGTGTCTTAGGGAATCCTCACCGCGGGAACCTGTGGGAAAGTATATCTCCAAAAAATTTAATGTACATTAACCGACGTCGCGGGCCCGGGGTCCCGTTCCGGGGTCGCGACAGGACTGGTATCAGAGCGGACATGTTTCAGGCACTTAAAAGAAACTAGAAAGGTCTTAGGATCGTGTCGAGGATTCGTGAGTTCGATAGATTCGTTCGTATAGGATCTTAGAAACCCTTGTACTATGTTATTGTGTTCTAACTCTTTATTTTACTGCAATATGCCTCCACGAAAAGCTCCAAATCATCATGCTTCAGGCAGTCATCAGAATGAGTCAGATGCATCTGAGACACCAACAGCCACACAGTTTCAAGAACTGATGCAAGCCATGATAGCACAGCAGAGGCAAGCTAATGAGAACCAAGCCAGATTTCAAGAACAGTTGGCAAAGAAGGATGATGAGATGGCACAAGTTCAGAAACAACTTTTGGAAGTACTCCAGAACAGGAACGTGGCACCACCCGTGGGTCCGCAAATTGTTTTTCAAAATAGAGATCCTGACCCTAATGCACTGTTTGAGAAGTTCAGGAAGAGGGCACCGAAGGAATTTTTGGGCAATGAGGACCCGCTAGTAGCAGATGATTGGCTAGTCAATACTGAGAAGATCTTTGATGTCTTTATGTGCACGGGTATACAGAACGTCAACCTCACAACATCACTATTTTATGGGCTCGCAGACTGGTGGTGGCAAACAGTCAAGGATCCTTATGCAGTGATGGCTGACGAAGAGGCTTGGGCAGCATTCAAGATACAGTTTCAAGATAAATGTATTCCCTCTCATGTCAAGAGGCAGAAGGCTATTGAGTTCTAGCAGCTTAAGCAAGGTAGCATGATGGTGTTAGACTATGTCACCAAGTTTGAAAGATTGGCTAGATATGCTACCGAGCTGATTGATATGGAAAGGAAGAAGATAACCAAGTTTTTGGAAGGGCTGAATCCGATCATCATGAGAGATGTTATAGGAGTAGTTCCTCCAGCTACATATGATGAGGCAGTCAAGCGGGCTTATACATTTGAAGATATTAATAACATGATTGTTCAGGACAGGAAGCAGCAATATCAGCAGCAGCAGGGCAAGAAGCCAAGGCAAGAACAAGGTCATGTGAGGCAGGGTTGTGGCCATTGTGGAAAGAATCATGAGACCCACGAATGTCGTAAGGCCATGGGTGCCTGTTTCAAGTGTGGGGCTATGAACCATGCAATCAAGGATTGCCCACTACTTCAGAACCAAGGGAACAAAAACCAGCAGCAAAGACAAGTAGCTCCTCAGAATCAAGCACCAGCTCAGAATCAACTCAGACCACCTCAGCAGCAGCAGCAGGCTAGGCAACCAGCACAGAACCAGAATGCTCGTGCTCCACAGCAGAATAGGCATGGCCAAGGAAGGTAGAACCAAGTACCGAACATACTACAGATGCATGGACGTTTGTATTATCTCAACCGTGCAGATGCTGAAGCTGCAGGAGACGTGGTAGAAGGTAAACTTCTTGTTTGTGGGGTAGAAGCCCAGATTTTATTTGATCCTAGATCCACACATTCCTTTGCATCTCCTAGTTTTGCTAAGTTGATTGATGCACCATGTAGTGAATTGGATTACATTTTAGTAGTGACCACTCCAGTAGGGAAACAAGTTGTGTGTAGAACCTATTACCCTAGTTGTACAGTTTTGTTAGGAGATGTTAATCTACCGGCCAACCTCATAGTATTGGACATGCATGATTTTGATGTCATTTTAGGCATGGATTGGTTAGAAGCATATCATGCCACCATGGATTTTTTTAGTAAGACCATCACATTCAGATTCCAAGGGCCACAGGCAGAATTGATATTTCAGGGGAATAGGAGAAAATCTCAGGCAGTGTTTATTTCAGTCTTGAAGGCAAGCAGATTAGTGCAGAGTGGATGTCAAGCATTTATTGCGTTTATCACGGAGGATAAACAGTCCCAAGGGGTGGAGGATATCCCCATTGTGTGTGAATTTCTGGACGTTTTTCCAGAAGAAATCTCGGGTTTACCACCAATTAGAGAAGTTGAGTTCATGATTGAGCTCCTTCCAGGGATAGCTCTGATCTCGATTGCACCATACAGGATGGCTCCAGCAGAAATGGATGAGCTAAAGCTCCAATTGCAGGATTTGTTGAGCAAAGGTTTTATTAGGCCAAGTGTTTCACCGTGGGGAGCACCGGTGTTGTTTGTGAAGAAAAAGGATGGAAGTTTGAGGATGTGCATCGACTACAGGAAGTTGAACCGTGTGACCGTGAAGAACAAGTATCCATTGCCAAGGATAGACGGATTATTTGACCAATTGCAAGGAGCAACCTATTTTTCCAAGATAGACTTGAGGTCAGGGTACCATCAGTTGAGAGTTAGAGACTCAGATGTTCAGAAGACAGCTTTTAGAACAAGATATGGGCACTATGAGTTCTTCGTGATGCCCTTTGGTTTGGCCAGTGCACCCGCAGTCTTTATGGCTCTGATGAACAAGGTCTTTGCACCCTATTTGGATCACTCCACAGTAGTGTTTATTGATGATGTCCTTGTGTATTCCAAGAGTAAGAGGGAGCATGAAGAACATTTGAGGACAGCGTTACAGCTCTTGAGGGACAACCAGTTATATGCAAAACTCAGTAAGTGTGAATTCTAGTTAGAGCAAGTTGCTTTTCTAGGCCATATCATCTCCAGAGAAGGTTTAGCAGTTGATCTAGCCAAGATAGAGGCAGTTGTTAGTTGGGCAAGGCCAAGCAGTGTGACAGAAATTAGAAGCTTCTTGGGGTTAGCAGGCTACTACAGAAGATTTGTCCAAGGTTTTTCATCTATTGCAGCCCCGTTGAAAAAATTGACCAGGAAGAATGTCCCATTTGTGTGGACCGATCAGTGTGAAACCAGTTTTCAAGAGTTGAAAGGAAGGTTAACCACCGCCCCAATCCTTACATTACCTTCGGGCAACAGCGGGTTTATTGTTTATACAGATGATTCGAATGTGGGACTAGGTTGTGTATTGATGCAAGATGGCAAGGTGATTGCTTATGGCTCGAGACAGTTGAAGGACCATGAGAAGAATTATGCGACTCACGACTTGGAGTTGGCAGCAGTTGTTTTCGCATTGAAGGTGTGGAGACACTATCTCTATGGAGAGAAATTTGAGGTCCACTCAGATCACCGAAGTTTACAGTATTTGTTATCGCAGAAGGATTTGAATATGAGGCAGAGAAGGTGGATGGAGTATATCAAAGATTATGACTTCCCAATCAAGTACCATCCAGGCAAAGTGAATGTGGTAGCTGATGCATTGAGTAGGAAATCAGTGGCTATGGCCAGTTTGAGAGGAATGGGTGTCTTGCAGCAGTTTGAAGAGTTGGGTGTAGAAGTGCAAACCCTGAGATTGGGTGCGAAGTTAGCAAACATGGCAGTTTCAGAACCTACCTTCATCCAGAAGATCAAGGAAAATCAGTTGCAAGACCCAGACTTGGCCAAGATAGTAGAAGTTATTGCAGAGCGCCCCGATTTCAAGATGGTGAATGGGATATTGTATTTCCGTGACCGGTTGTGTGTGCCAAATGTGGATGATTTGAAGAGCGAAATAATGAATGAAGCTCACAACATGAGATATTCAATGCATCCGGGTAGCACGAAGATGTACCACAATTTGAAGAATAGATTTTGGTGGAACAACATGAAGAGAGAGATAGCTGCTTTTGTGTCTCGTTGTCTAACTTGTCAGTTGATTAAGGCAGAGCACCAGAAGCCTCCAGGTTTGTTACAGCCTTTGGAAATTCCGGAGTGGAAATGGGAGCACATTACCATGGATTTCGTTTCCGGTTTGCCTAACACCAAGAAGGGAAATAATGCAATTTGGATCATTGTAGATCGTCTGACAAAGTCTGCTCATTTCATTCCGATGAAGACAGGGAATATGATGCATATGGCACCACTCACGAAGTTATTTGTTGATGAGATTGTTAGTAAACATGGTCAGCCCGTCTCCATTACTTCAGACAGAGACAGTAGGTAGGTTTGTTTCAAAGTTTTGGAAGACTCTTCTGTAAGTCCTTGGGATCCTAACCCTAGAGAGGGGGGTGAATAGGGTGAGCTACAAATATGACCAATTATAACAATTTTAACTTCTTTAAAACAAACTAGTCATATGTGATGATTTATCATACAAGATGCGGAAGCTAACAAAAGAATCACCACAAAGCAATCACCATCACACAAGGATTTATAGTGGTTCGGCCTCAATGCCTACATCCACTACCGGCTTGTGATCCAACACCCCACCGGATTTCCACTATTTATGCTTTTCAATAGGCTAAGCAATAACCTTTACAATATGCTTTCCAAGGCTAAGCAATAACCTTTACATTGATGTTTTTCAAGGCTTAACATCAACCTATACATTATGCTTTTATAGGCTAAGCAATAACCTCTTCAACCACAAGGTTGGTTATCTCACTAAGATAGTGTCTAACATACACTTGATGGAGATTCTATTAAGCTCATTACAATGCCTCTTAATTAGGCGGATATGGAAGTGAAAATCTAATACACACTCACACTATGAATGCAAAGATGAAAGTACATGAAGTGTGTGTGTGTGGTCCTCAATCATTTAGAAAATGAAAGCTCATAAATGTATGCCTAAGGCTTTTGAAAGTTTTAGCTCAAAAACATTTATGATTGAGGAAGTAATGCAATCACATGTTTAAAAGTAACAACTTGTTAATGATATCAAAGTTACACAAGTTGTATGAAATGGATTAGCTCTAAACATGTGATGCATAGGAATGTCAATCAAATCACCAAAGAAGCTCAAAACATAAAAATAGATTTGATTGAAAAGAGGGGACAAATCATATGTAATTATAAATACAACTTGAAAATGATTTACCTATCAAAGTGATGCAAGTTGTGAAGCTTTAAAACAATAATACACATATGATTTGTAATGATGTTGAATCCAAAACATAAGATACATTTGAAAGAGATTTTCTTATGA
Organism: Cinnamomum chago; assembly: GCA_038049695.1. Taxonomy (NCBI): domain Eukaryota; kingdom Viridiplantae; phylum Streptophyta; class Magnoliopsida; order Laurales; family Lauraceae; genus Cinnamomum; species Cinnamomum chago. The sequence continues at coordinate 53,216,820 of CP142453.1, read as the reverse complement.
TGGAAAAACAACACACAAAGATTCAATCAAGTATATGAATCATGTTACATCTAATTTCAAAGATGTTTCCATTAACATGATCTACTTAGATTTACCAAAGATTAAGTACTACTTGTATTGAATCAAATGGTGATGCATCCAAAATAATAGATCTATTCAAAGTATAAGACATGCTAAGGATACAACACATCATAGGTTAACATGCTACTAAGATTTATCAAAGATAAAACAAAACATGAAAACATATGATTTGTAAAGAAGTTGAATCCAAAACATAAGTTAGTTTTGAAAGAGATGTTCTTATGATGGAAAACAACAACCAAAGATTCAACAAAGTATATGGATCATGTTACATGTGATTTCAAAGATTTTTCCATTAACATGATCTACTTAGATTTACCAAAGTTAAGTACTACTTGGATTGAATCATATGGTGTTGTATCCAAAACAATAAATCAACTCAAAACATAACACATGTTAAGGACACAACACAAACATAGTTTAACATGCTAGAAATGATTTACCAAAAATAAAACAAAAGCATGAAAACATATGATTAAGGAAGGAAGAGCCTACTTGGTGGTTTAACTTCATTAATCCAAGCTTTAGCTTTCCTAATCATCCCCTTCATCCCTTGGTTCTTTTCCCTTTTGATATGCCTCAATACCTCTCAAGGAGGGGCTTAAAATTCCCAACTTTTGGCAAGGGAAAGAACTCATATTTATAGCAAAAAGTTGCCAACGGCTAGTCCTCGGTCGACCTAGACACAGGCCTCGGTCGACCGGGAACACACAACGGTCAGATTTCTGACCGTTGGTGCGCCAGGCCCCTTTTTGCTGCAGTGTTCCCGGTCGACCGGGACCTCTGCGCCGGTCGACCGGCGACACTGCCGGGCCACCCCTCCTTTTTGCAAAAAAACCAACTTTTCACATTTTAAAGGTATTTCTTTGGGGGACCTTTTGGCCACTAAATCAAGCTTGGAAAACATGTTTTAAAGATTCTAATGGTTTTTAAAACATGACATAAAAATCCTAAAAAGATTCAAAACTTTTAAAACAAAGGCTTGCTTGATTTCTTGAAAACTCTTTTCTAAAACAAATGCATCCAAGATAAAAAGACAAATCATGCATAAATCAATACTTTTACAAATCTTAAAAGCAATGCATGAATAAAACAAGATTTCAAGTTTATTTAAAACCAATGCAAGTGTGTAAATCAAATGATGCTTGAATGATAATGCATCCATCAAATTGCAATCTATAAAAACCCTAACATCTTCATGAGTCGATGGGTACCAAACTCCAGTTCAGTACAGCTTATCATCCTCAGACCGATGGTCAGTCAGAAAGGACGATACAGACTCTCGAAGACATGTTGCGTGCTTGTGTATTGGATTTCAAGATTCAGTGGGATGAGTGCTTACCTCTTTGTGAATTTGCTTATAACAATAGTTACCACTCTAGCATCGATATGGCACCTTTCGAGGCACTTTATGGTAGAAGATGCAGAACTCCGGTTTGCTGGGAAGAAGTCAGTGAACGTAGTTTTCATGGACCGACGATAGTTGGAGAGACAAGTGACAAGGTCAAGTTGATTCAGGAAAGGTTGAAGATCGCTCGTAGTAGGCAGAAGAGTTATGCAGATACTCGCAGAAGAGAATTGCAGTTCCATGTGGGTGACAAGGTGTTCTTGAAGATCTCACCAGTTAGAGGGACTTTGAGGTTCGGACAGAAGGGCAAATTGTCTAGAAGGTTTATTGGTCCGTACGAGATTTTGAGCAAGATTGAAGATGTCGCTTATAGGCTTGCGTTACCGCCGGAACTCTCCGGGGTACACAATGTTTTTCATGTTTCTATGCTCAAGAAATACGTCTCTAGTCCTGCACATATTCTACAGCATGAGCCTTTGGAGATTCGAGAAGATGCCTCGTATGTGGAAAGACCGATCAAGATCATTGATACCAAGGAGCAAGAATTGAGAAACCGGACAATTCATTGGGTCAAAGTGCTTTGGGAAAATCACGAGCCAGAGGAAGCCACCTGGGAATTGAGAGAGCAAGTGCAGAGGAAGTATCCACAGCTTTTACCAGAGGTAATTGTTTGATTTATTTGGCGGACCAAATATCCTAAGGGGTGGAGGATGTTAGATCCCGACCCAGACCAAGTCGATTAGTGTGCGATTAGTATGTGTTTAGTCTTAAGTGGGTTTAGTAGTCGTTGGGTTAGACGTAATTAGTTTAGTCTTGGACATAGCTTTGGAAATTTTGAGAACGTTTAGTATTAGTCAGACACACTCAGGAAGGCCTGAGTGCACGTGTAAGCTTGGGAGGATCGTATCGGTTTCCGTGTGATTGTAATCTTGATTTCGTTTGAATGATTTTTCGATGTGTTACGACTTTCGTCTTAAGCACATTCATGTTTGAAGCCCAAAAACCCAAGTTTTGGCCCAGAGAGGGTAAAATTGTCTTTTATGCACATATCTGGACATAATTTTCGAGATCTCAAAACCATGTCAAAAATATACTTTTTGGAAACTAGATAATTCGACGATCGTTTTATCCTTCTTCATCGAAGTCATCCGAGGTCCACAAGATCATGTTTTCGTCGTTTCAAAGTTCATGTTGATTGGGGCCCATTGTATTCACTTAAGCCCCATCTCCCTCTCTTTTCATTCACTTTACCAAATCTCTGCAACTTTCTTAACCTAGGGTTGAAAAACCCCTCTTTCTTTTCTATCTTCCTTACTTTGCATGACGTAGCTAGAGATCACCAAAGGAAATTCTAAGAATACCATCTTCTTCATCTCCTTGCAAGCTTTCCGTGGGTACCAATTTCGTGGAGCTTCTTATGGAACAAGCCCTACATTTTCTCCCTCCTCTCTTGTTTGACCTTCTCTAGGTAAGAGCTTCAACCCATGCTTTTCATAAAGTCTTTTTAGTTCCTTAAAGATCTTGTTTTCCATGTTACAAACCCTTTTGGTAAAATGGGTTTCTTGTTTTCAAGATTTAGTAAGTTTTGTGTGGTTTTTCTCTTGGGTTCTTGTAGTGTTGGTTTGGCTTGAGTGAAGTGCTTGGAGAAGAGTGTTTAGCTTGGGCAAGGCAAGTAATCTTTATAGGTTCAATGTGTATGTGTATTTTGATTCCATTGTTATTTTAGAAATTGTGCATTTGATATGTTCATAAGCTTCATGATAATTTTTCCTTGGATTGAATGTTTGAAATTGGGGAAAAGGAGTGTTTTGTCCCTTGGAGAGCATGTAGGCTCAGGGAGTGCAAGTGGAATAAGGAGCAAGAAGAAGGGAAGAAAGAAATGTAAAAATCTGCACTGGACTGTTTTTCCCGTGCAGTTCGGTCAGTCGTCGGTCGGCTGGCGGCTAACCGAAATCCCCATTTCGGTTAACCGTGAGCTGACCGAGCTCAGCGGTTCCCTTTCCAGAAGCTAACATTTCGACAGTGGTTTACGGTCAACTGGACGGTTAGCAAGCTGCTAGCCGCCATACCCCAGGTCAGCTAACCGCTGGCCAACCGCTCATTGTCGGTTCCTTTTCCCGAGAGCTATATTCAAACTGGATTTCCCGCGGTCAGCCCTACGGTCAGCTTACGGCTAACCGCCAAGTCTCAGTTCGGCTAACCGCAATCAGTTCGGTAACTTTTCCAGAGGGCTGTGTTAGACCTGGATTTCCAGCGGTCAGCTCGTCGGTCAGCTGGCGGCTAGCCGCCAGACCCTAGTTCGGCAAGCCGACATCTGACCGCGAGGTGACCGAAATTGACAAATTTCCAGTTTTGAAGAGTCTTTGCAAGAATGAAAACTAGAACATGTTTAGGGGCCTTTAGCCTGATATTATGCACTCGAAACCCAATATGTCCTTGAACTTTTGGGGCACCAATTTCATTTTTATTCCAACATCTGGGCTTCGGCTGCACAACGATCAACCAAAGGTCCTTGCATGAGCTTGGTAGGCCTTGTGTTCATACTTTGGTTTTGATATAATAAATATCATCGTGTACTCGTTTTGAAGTTTAAGTACAAGCTAGTTTTGAAGTCGTGTTTCAAGAAAAAGGGGATCACTTCCTAAGCGTGTTATGCATATTAATTATGCCCTTGCTAGTCGTGTTCATCGTGTTTTGATAAGTGATTTCCCCATTTTTATCTCGATAAGTTTTGATAGTGTTTCGCGTGTTTTGTGCATTCATGAATTTAGTAAAACCACTGAGCTTAGACTGCCCTTTCAGTTTTATCCACTGTCTGGGGGTCTTTAAACATGTGGACTGTCTGCAGACTGGTCGTGTATTTATTACACATCGTGCGTGTCCGGTTCCGCGGGCGAAATTCCCGTCTTTATGGGAAATCGTGTCGTGCTTATATTATGTATATCGTGCTTGTCGTGCGTGCTTGCTCTTTTCATTATATAAATGATAGAGAAAGGATGGGCTCTTTGTGGATTGTAACTATTCATGATATATTATGTACTCATGCTAGTTTGTTTTAGTATCTCAGTCATTATAGTATTTCAAGTCAAGAATTTGCTTATATGTTTTCTTAAACATTATTGTTCATGCTTGCTCCTAAATCGATTACCTGGCAAACCGTTGTGTTTGACCCTTGTTTGTTGGTGCTCAGGTGCATGAGACATTACCTTTGAGGAGGAGCGTCAGGAGGAGGCTTGTGAACCAACCCCTGTGAGAGAGTGGCAACCCGACGATGTCATCTAGACGTCGGGCGGGTTTTTGAGTCTCGTCCTCTTTTGTCCTAGGGTTCTTTTGATTATTTTGGAGAAGTGTATTGGCCTCTGTTGGCCTCTTATAGAATTGTAGCAAAACTTAACTTACTTTTGAATTAGTCTCATGACTTGAATATTAATGGGAATGCCATGTTAGCTTCTTTCTTTGATACTATGTCTTGTTATTATTCATCATGGCACTTAAATATTTTATTGGTGCTCATCTTGTTGTGTTTTGCTACACGCTTCCGCATACTGGATCGTGTGAGTCAGATTCCGCGTGTCTTAGGGAATCCTCACCGCGGGAACCTGTGGGAAAGTATATCTCCAAAAAATTTAATGTACATTAACCGACGTCGCGGGCCCGGGGTCGCGACATGTAAGGTATTAAAATCATCAATGGGAGGCCGTACATTAGTAGCCTTTGTAGCCTCCCATACCTCAAACATTCCCCTGACATCCAACATGCTCCATAAAAGAAATTGGAGCACGCTGCTGATGAAAGCCGGTAGATCCTCTAGAAGCCCATCATAACCATTCAACCTATTCAGAGCGGTCCTGCCCACAATACACAAGTCACCATACAGCCCATACATGCCTTTGTACTTCATAACCAATAAATCATATCTGCTGCGCCTAATCTCCACAGTGTGCTTGTCCATCATTTCTTCAAATTGAAATACACAATCATAGGTAGCAGGAAGGGAAGATTCATGTTCAATGTAGAATTCTACCCGTTCTTCAGAGCTGTAATATCCCGTCTTTTCAGCCCCAGGAGACCAATATTCGTCCCCTGGCGAATAAGGCTTGCAGGCGAAAGGGCCCTCATCACCATCAACCACAAACGAGGATATTGGAGCACTAGCCATTGAAATGGAACAAGACCTGTAGATACACATACAAAGCTTTAAGAATCTCTCACATAATGGAAGCAAGTCCAAAAGCTTAGACTCCAAGAATTGGAAGGGTCCCAAAGACGACATAAAAAAAAAAAATCAAGGGGCCACTTGGGCGCCACCGTCTGTTTCAAGGCATTCGCCCCGAAGAGTACGGGTTCGGCTTTGGTCATTCTACCATGCCTTCTTAAATCTATGAATGATATTCTCAGAGGTACTGCGCGGCTGTCCTTGTAAGTCCACCTGGATCCGAACCCTAGAGGGGGGGTGAATAGGGTGAGCTCCTTTTATGACCAATTTTAATCAATTTTAACTTCTTTAAAACAAACTAGTCACATGTGATGATTAATCATACAAGATGCGGAAGCTAACAAAAGAATCACCACAAAGCAATCACCATCACACAAGTATTTATAGTGGTTCGGCCTCAATGCCTACATCCACTACCGGCTTGTGATCCAACACCCCACCGGATTTCCACTATTTATGCTTTTCAATAGGCTAAGCAATAACCTTTACAATATGCTTTCCAAGGCTAAGCAATAACCTTACAATGATGTTTTTCAAGGCTTAACATCAACCTATCCATTATGCTTTTATAGGCTAAGCAATAACCTCTTCAACCACATGGTTGGTTATCTCACTAAGTTGTGTCTTTAATACACTAGATGGAGATTCATTTTAGCTCATTACATTTGCCTCTAAAATAGGCGGATATGGAAGTGAATAACAACTACACACTCACACTATGGATGCAAAGATGAAAACAAATGAAGTGTGTGTGTGTGATCCTCAATCATTTAGAAAATGAAAGCTCATAAATGTAAGCCTAAGGCTTTTGAAAGTTTTAGCTCAAAAACATTTATGATTGAGGAAGTAATGCAATCACATGTTAAAAGTAACAACTTGTTAATGATATCAAAGTTACACAAGTTGTATGAAATGGATTAGCTCTAAACATGTGATGCATAGGGATGTCAATCAAATCATCAATGATGCTCAAAACATAAAAATAGATTTGATTGAAAAGAGGGGACAAATCATATGTAATTATAAGGACAACTTGAAAAAGATTTACCAATCAAAGTAAGGCAAGTTGTGAAACATTAAAACAATAATGCACATATGATTTGTAATGATGTTGGATCCAAAACATAAGATACATTTGAGAGAGATTTTCTTATGATGGAAAAACAACAACCAATGATTCAACAAAGTATATGAATCATGTTACATATTTCATTAACATGATCTACTTAGATTTACCAAAGATAAAGTACTACTTTGATGAATCAATGGTGATGTATCCAAAACAATAGATCTATTCAAAATATAACACATGCTAAGGATACAACACATCATAGGTTAACATGTTACAAGATTTACCAATGATAAAACAAAACATGAAAACATATGATTTGTAAAGAAGTTGAGTCCAAAACATAAGATACTTTTGAAAGTGATTTTCTTATGATGGAAAACAACAACCAAAGATTCAACCAAGTATAGGAATCATGTTACATATGATTTACCAAGTTTCTTTCATTAACATGATCTACTTTGATTTACCAATTCAAGTACTACTTGGATTGAATCATGTGATGTTGTATCCAAAACAATAAATCAACTCAAAACATAACACATGTTAAGGACACAACACAAACATAGTTTAACATGCTAGAAATGATTTACCAAAAATAAAACAAAAGCATGCAAACATATGATTAAGGAAGGAAGAGCCTACTTGGTGGTTTAACTTCATTAATCCAAGCTTTAGCTTTCCTAATCATCCCCTTCATCCCTTGGTTCTTTTCCCTTTTGATATGCCTCAAATCCTCTCAAGGAGGGGCTAAAAAATTCCCAACTTTTGGTAAGGGAAAGAACTCATTTTATAGCCAAAAAGGTCCAACGGCTATATCCTCGGTCGACCGGCACACAGGCCTCGGTCGACCGGGAAGGCACAACGGTCAGATTTCTGACCGTTGGAGGTTTCAGTGCAAAAATGCAGTTTTTACCTCCAGTTGTCTCGGTCGACCGAGACCTGTGTCTCGGTCGACCGGCGACACTGCCGGGACTCCCCCCTATTTGCAAAAAATGCAACTTTTGCATATTTGAAGGTTTTTCTTTGGGGGACCTTTTGGCCACTAAATCAAGCTTGGAAAACATGTTTTAAGGATTCTAAAGGTTTTTAAAACATGCCATAAAAAGCCTAAAAAGATTCAAAACTTTTAAAATAAAGGCTTGCTTGATTTCTTGAAAACTCTTTTCTAAAACAAATGCATCCAAGATTTAAAAACAAATCATGCATAAATCAAAACTTTTACAACTCTTAAAAGTAATGCATGAATAAATCAAGATTTCAAGTTTATCTAAAACAATGCATGTGTGTAAATCAAATGATGCTTGAATGATAATGCATCCATCAAATTGCAATCTAGAAAATTCCTAACAATCTCCCCCTTTGCAATTTGATGGCAACACACTCACCACTGAAAATACACACTTAGTCTTCAGCTCCCCCTCAGCTGGACAAGGCTTGAAATCTTCTTGGATGCTTCTTCTCATAGCTTGGGCTCTTGGGCTTCAATCTTCATGATGCTTGGAGCTTGATCAACCTTCAAGCTTTCTTTCTTCTTTCTTTCTTTATCCAAGCATCTTCTTTAGCTTCCAAGCTTTCTTTCTTCTATTTGCTCTCCCCCTTTGACCATGCCTCTTTCTCCCTTTGGCAAGGTATGCATTCTCTCCCTTTTGTAGAAGATCATACACAACTCTCCCCTTAGGAAGCTTGGACATTCTCTTCACCCTTTTGAGAACTTGCATAATTTCTCCCCCTTTGCCATTAAATTGCAAAGGTACCTACACACATGAAACAAAGAAAATACCTTTAGTAGCACCTGTTAACAAATGAAATCGAAAATGAAATACATAACAGGCTATCATGTGAGGTAGTAGTCTCTAAGGGCTCAAAGGCAATCCAAGGGTCAATTTGATCAAAACTAATACTTCCTATGAAGGTTTACACTCCCCCTCAATCCATTATCTCCTTTTGTCAAACTTTTGACAAAGATTTAACTATTAGGTACAAGAAGAAGATGGTTTAACCAAGTGAGGGTCAACTTCAAAGAAAGGATTAGATTCATTTAACTATCAAGCTCATATGATCAAATTGCCAAAAGAAAGCAAGGTCTATGGGAAAAGCCATCATGGATATCAATTGGAAAGACAAAGAATACCAATTGAGATTTAGGATATGACTATTTAAATCAATCACTCTAAAATGGATTTAAAAATATACCTATTAGGAAAAATCCAAATTAGAGCTATCCATGATATGGGGTTTACTCAAACATAGCATCAATCAATATTACTTATGAAAATCATATGCTATGTAAGATTTTGAAAATCATTTCATTCAATCAATAAATATGACTTATTAAGGTGCATGAAAGAGTGAAATGAAATTCAAACATGAAGCCAACCTCAACTAATAACCAACCAATATTATGAACACATAAACATGGTGGTCATGAGATATACCTATATGAGCAAAGAGAGGTGGCAACAAGAACATTATGATGCTAATGGTGTGTGACATGGAACAATCATATTACTTATCAAGTTCAATCCAATGCACACAAGATTTATCACATTCACAAGAAATCAAATCAATCAAACATTATACAAAATGAAACCAATTGAATTTGATAACATGATAAAGAGCAAGAATGTGACAAAATTCCATCAAGCATCATAAATGCATATTCATCACTTTTAAAGATATAACTATTGAGCATAGTGATGAACAAGAGAAATTGCAATGCAAAAAGATATGATTTGGTAAAGCATGCAATTTCCAAAGTGTCTAAATCATATGAATTCAACATCTAAGATATCCATCAAACATATAGAAATATGAGAAATGGGTTTCAAAGAGTTTCATATGATTAAGAACACTACTTATGAAGTTGAAACATGTATAAGAAAGAAAACACTTAGAAAATACACATGAATCAACATCATAACCATCCAATAAAAATATGACTAGAAGGCAAAGAGGATGGATTTGGGTTCTAGTATGGTTTCAACAAATATTATAAATACCACAACCATACATAGAACACTATGACATTTGCATAGAGAGGATTAATCAACATTCAAGATCTAACTCATACCAATCATCCAAAAAGGAATATAACTATTTAAGCACAAGAAGGTATGAAGTTAAAGAAATCAATCTATCATGTAACATCTCCACTCTTAGCAAATGTACTAAGCTTACAATGCAATGGAAAATGGATATGAGGTCTATACCAAATGAACTTAGCACATAAAATCACATATGTACATAAAAAGCTCAAATGCAAGATTTTATTATAAAGCACATAAACAATCATCAAAATGCATCTAAGAGAATATACCAAGTTAGGCACAAACATGCAAATCAATGAAACTATATCCAACCATGCAATGTAAGACATCAAAATCAATTTGCATAAAGAATGTAACTCAATGAGCAAAGATGCAAATTGTTTGTAAAAATTATTTCCTTTCAAATGATACAATCATAATAAGGCACAAGGAAATAAATTCAAGGAAAATGCTTCTATAAATATAACTAATAAAGCTTAGAACATTTTCCAAAGTTTCTCAAATCACTTCAATGTATGAAACTCCAACAAAGAATCATTTATAGAACTAAGAGCAAGTGATTTTGAAAAACAAGAAGTGTACTATTGTAAAGTTTTCAATTTTTGAAACAATAGTCACTCACAAATTTTCCATATCAAAAGATATAACTTATAAATCAATGGATAACTAAAGTTGCTTCAAATCATTTGATTTCCAAAAAGGATATAACTATGACAATCATCAAATGATTTTCCAACATCAATTGATCATGAAAAACTAGCTATGAAAGCATTTGTAATCACAATCAATTGATCATGAATAGATATGCACAACAAGAGATATTACTAAATGAACAACATGCAAATCCATCATGAAAAAATTGCAATCAAGGGATTTTGAAAACCATGAGATATAACTATAAAAGTTCATGAAGACAAAATCAAATGATCACAAAGAAACATTGCATTTTAAAAGATGTGACTATAAAGAAACAAAATGCAAATGTATCAAGACCAACAAATAGATATAACTAAAAAGAATAGGTTGGTCTAGGGGTATCAAGGCCTAAGGTTACTCAAATAGTCTACCTTTGAAAATTCACCTAAGGTCTTGAAAAGGTTGTCCATGAGAGAACACTTTGAGGACTCACCAACTCTAGAAGATGTAACTTGAGAAAGTCTTAGAGTGGTGCAAAGAGGCTAGGGAAAAACATTTTCAATCATAGTGGAAATCTTTAAAAAGATATGCAATAAAACACAACACTAGGGTTCAAATCTAGCAAGGATCAACTCCGGGTTGTTAAGCCCTAAAATGGAGTAACCCGCTCTGATACCACTTGAAAGTCCACCTGGATCCGAACCCTAGAGGGGGGGTGAATAGGGTGAGCTCCTTTTATGACCAATTTTAATCAATTTTAACTTCTTTAAAACAAACTAGTCACATGTGATGATTAATCATACAAGATGCGGAAGCTAACAAAAGAATCACCACAAAGCAATCACCATCACACAAGTATTTATAGTGGTTCGGCCTCAATGCCTACATCCACTACCGGCTTGTGATCCAACACCCCACCGGATTTCCACTATTTATGCTTTTCAATAGGCTAAGCAATAACCTTTACAATATGCTTTCCAAGGCTAAGCAATAACCTTACAATGATGTTTTTCAAGGCTTAACATCAACCTATCCATTATGCTTTTATAGGCTAAGCAATAACCTCTTCAACCACATGGTTGGTTATCTCACTAAGTTGTGTCTTTAATACACTAGATGGAGATTCATTTTAGCTCATTACATTTGCCTCTAAAATAGGCGGATATGGAAGTGAATAACAACTACACACTCACACTATGGATGCAAAGATGAAAACAAATGAAGTGTGTGTGTGTGATCCTCAATCATTTAGAAAATGAAAGCTCATAAATGTAAGCCTAAGGCTTTTGAAAGTTTTAGCTCAAAAACATTTATGATTGAGGAAGTAATGCAATCACATGTTAAAAGTAACAACTTGTTAATGATATCAAAGTTACACAAGTTGTATGAAATGGATTAGCTCTAAACATGTGATGCATAGGGATGTCAATCAAATCATCAATGATGCTCAAAACATAAAAATAGATTTGATTGAAAAGAGGGGACAAATCATATGTAATTATAAGGACAACTTGAAAAAGATTTACCAATCAAAGTAAGGCAAGTTGTGAAACATTAAAACAATAATGCACATATGATTTGTAATGATGTTGGATCCAAAACATAAGATACATTTGAGAGAGATTTTCTTATGATGGAAAAACAACAACCAATGATTCAACAAAGTATATGAATCATGTTACATATTTCATTAACATGATCTACTTAGATTTACCAAAGATAAAGTACTACTTTGATGAATCAATGGTGATGTATCCAAAACAATAGATCTATTCAAAATATAACACATGCTAAGGATACAACACATCATAGGTTAACATGTTACAAGATTTACCAATGATAAAACAAAACATGAAAACATATGATTTGTAAAGAAGTTGAGTCCAAAACATAAGATACTTTTGAAAGTGATTTTCTTATGATGGAAAACAACAACCAAAGATTCAACCAAGTATAGGAATCATGTTACATATGATTTACCAAGTTTCTTTCATTAACATGATCTACTTTGATTTACCAATTCAAGTACTACTTGGATTGAATCATGTGATGTTGTATCCAAAACAATAAATCAACTCAAAACATAACACATGTTAAGGGCACAACACAAACATAGTTTAACATGCTAGAAATGATTTACCAAAAATAAAACAAAAGCATGCAAACATATGATTAAGGAAGGAAGAGCCTACTTGGTGGTTTAACTTCATTAATCCAAGCTTTAGCTTTCCTAATCATCCCCTTCATCCCTTGGTTCTTTTCCCTTTTGATATGCCTCAAATCCTCTCAAGGAGGGGCTAAAAAATTCCCAACTTTTGGTAAGGGAAAGAACTCATTTTATAGCCAAAAAGGTCCAACGGCTATATCCTCGGTCGACCGGCACACAGGCCTCGGTCGACCGGGAAGGCACAACGGTCAGATTTCTGACCGTTGGAGGTTTCAGTGCAAAAATGCAGTTTTTACCTCCAGTTGTCTCGGTCGACCGAGACCTGTGTCTCGGTCGACCGGCGACACTGCCGGGACTCCCCCCTATTTGCAAAAAATGCAACTTTTGCATATTTGAAGGTTTTTCTTTGGGGGACCTTTTGGCCACTAAATCAAGCTTGGAAAACATGTTTTAAGGATTCTAAAGGTTTTTAAAACATGCCATAAAAAGCCTAAAAAGATTCAAAACTTTTAAAATAAAGGCTTGCTTGATTTCTTGAAAACTCTTTTCTAAAACAAATGCATCCAAGATTTAAAAACAAATCATGCATAAATCAAAACTTTTACAACTCTTAAAAGTAATGCATGAATAAATCAAGATTTCAAGTTTATCTAAAACAATGCATGTGTGTAAATCAAATGATGCTTGAATGATAATGCATCCATCAAATTGCAATCTAGAAAATTCCTAACAGTCCTAAACCCTTTTGAGAACTAAGAGGTCCAAACTACATGCCCATATAATACAACATCTTAACACAAAGGAAAGAAGCTAACACAATGTTAACAAAAGAAACTCCATAAGATTGAAAATAATGCACTAGTAACGAACTGAAAGTACAGAGTGAGAGTTAAACAAATACCTATGACAAAAAAAAAAAAACCATCTGGGCACCACCCTTGAAATATCTCCCATGAAGAGATCATTATTTGACCAAGTAAAGGCTCTTAGTATCTCTAAGTCGCGCCTTTATAATGTACTGCGAGGTTGGAGAGAACCAGAATGTGAAAAGACACCCCAAAATCCGGGTTCACAAGTCCTTAGTGTAAACCAGGAGGATAGGCACCACAAGGGTGGCGCCTACTCTCTCCTGCTGATTCTTTTTCAATTAGGACACCCCAATTCTAACCATGAGGGATTTGCCTATAACATAAAGCATTCTTGACAAAGTAAATAAAGAAAACGTGGACAAAGCATCGTCACACTAAGACAAAAGCCAACATTAACACAAGAGCATAAGACTAGTTTCAAATTCAAATCGTAGATTGTGCACGTGTGTGACAATAACTACAAGTCAAAAGAACCAAAAAACTGAACATAATTCTGAAATATCAAGCAAAAAATTACCAAACACACAAAAAAAAAGCAACACAAGGCAAAAACATGATCACGAAGATAAAAAGAATGACCAGCCATATAAATCTAAGAGAATAAAAGCAAATTGAACATTAGAATAAGAGTAATTGAAAGAAGAACGAAAGAGAGAGAGAGAGAGATGCTTCAATCTGAAATTATATACCAAGTTGATCAACGAAACTATTCAGACGATTAAAGATACATACATGAGACGTGCCATTCATCCCAAAAGAAAGAAGGGTGGAGAGGAAGCTTACTTGGGAGCAAAGAAGAGCTTGAAAGTTCTGAGATTCGAAGTCTGAAAGAGCAAGAGTTGTGGGAAATCCGTAGCCTTGATTCACTTATATAGATGAGAGTTCGAACCCCATGATGACTTAAAAAAGACCTAAACTGCAACTTGGGCGCCACTCCTTGGGCGCCCAGGTCACCTGTTTCTCCTAGAATTTGGGGTTTCTCTTTGACAGGGACTCTAAGTGCCAAATATGCAGTCCCACATGGGCACCACACCCTGGGCGCCCAGATCACCTATTTTCTAGAAATCCAACCTTCATTTCGACAAGGATTCCTAGTGCGATACGCTGTATACAAATTCTACTCCGAGACTAACTCAAAATTCAGTCTGGGCGCCACCCCTTTGGCACCTAGGTCACATGCTTCCCAGAACTCGGAGTTCTACCTTGAGACCAACTCAAAATGCAGTCTGGGCACCACTCCTTGGGCGCCCAGATCACTTGTTATCCTGAAATCGGAATTCTACTTCGAAACCGACCCAAAGTGCAACCTGCTTCCTTGAAGTCAAAAACTCCACTCTAAGACGGACTAGGACTGCATCTTGGGTGCCACTCCTCAAATGTTTAGGTGACTTGTCTTCCAAATTCAGCATTCTACTTCGAGACGGATTCTGTCTATGCAACTCCACCTAGGCGCCATCCCCTGGGCGCCCAAGCTGTCTTCTTTCACAGTCCTTGAACCAAGGTCCAAACAGGCTGGGCACCACCCCTGCGGTGCCTATCCATCGCCTTAGAAAAACCAAATGCCTCTTTTTGCCAAACTGTCCTAGAACTTTGAAAAGTTGAACCCGAACAAGAATTGATGATGATCATTGATAAAAATAATAATCATAATCATAATGTAAAAAAAAAACCAACAACAAAAATAAATAAAGAAACAAAAAAATAATAAAAACAAAAAAAAAGGAGAGAGAGAGAAAGGAAGTTAAGAGACACACACACAAAGACACGGCGCACCTTGTTAAACCAAATATTGTCCGATCACATAAGGTCCCGTCACATGCACAACATTAGTCCCATCACACATACATCCATCATCGTGCATTACACCTCGTGTCGTCTCCATCGATAAAATTGAAGTAATATTTTTACAAGATGCTGTTACTGAATACTAATGACAAAAAATGCAGAATCTTCTAGTGTTTGTTCAATACAGGTTCCCAAAGAGAAATCGAAAACACCAAAGGTGGAAGACCTTCAAGTACACTAATGAGGATGAACGACACAAGCTTCGGCGAACAAACAACACAAAAAGCGGCAATGATCCCCAACGTTGGATTTACGTAAAGCTCTTGAGGTAAGTATCCCTAACTATGATTTTCATGATTTTACCTCACGTCGGGAAAATCGAGTCACCGCAGGCCTCCCTTAAGCGCCTATAATCGGTACGGCAACCATAATACCATGTTCTCACGAATTCTGGTGTTCGCCGACTCAAATCTTGACGTTGGAAGATGGAAACCGTGTAATTCGAAACTCTCCATGATAAGCATCAAAAAGATGATCGAATCTATCCTAGGTTCTCATCTAGGCTTGGGTGAAGACCAAGATCCCTAGCGAGTGACAATTATTCTGGTGACCGTCTTCCATTGATTTAGCTTTTTCGATGCGTACCTGAGTTTCAAAATAAAAATCTCTTTTCAAAAGAAAATGCATCTCATTCTCACATGCACTCACACTATTGCTTGAACTATGTTTATGATTGCCATTATGGTCCTCATTATTGCTAGCTAGTTTCAACTATGCCTTAAACATTCAATTGTGGATGAAAGTTAAAAGACGTTATATATGACCATTTGAAATAAACTCTATTGCAAGAACAAATTAAATTCTAATAATGACTTAGCTAATCGAAAGATCGACTTCTGATTCAGACCACTGGGGCACAATTCCCACCATCATTTTAAATTAAGCAACTGGGGCACAGTTCCCAACCCGCCACGTGGCAATACCACGGGCACCGAGGCACATATCTCGGGTTTCCAATCAAATCAGTAGGCACGTAACTTCTTCTTTTTTTCCTTTTTCCCCCTGAATCAGGATCGATCCTAGAAAGGTGAACCTCACTTTTAGGACGAGTTTGCAATTGCATACATCCATAGATGGCCACTCTCGTGAGCTCAAAAGCTCCCATGAGTCATGAGTGGTGTGTGTACTTTCTTTGGAGCACAACTCTCCACGTGTTGCTCTCCAAAGAGGAGCATACTGTAGACACCTCATTTGACCCCCTATGATAGCCTTAAATACCTGTCATATGTAGCGGTGCCCCCATTTCACCCATAATCGAATGGTTAATGGCATAATTCAGATTAATTAATGACGATGAAGATGCTTGTTGATAATTTTAGACTTAGTTCGACGATTCCTAGGAATTCGTGAGAGAAAAGCCAAATCGCGTCGAGATCACAAGTCAAACCCATTATTCACATAAGGGCTTTTTCGGACCACTTAAGACATGCTCAGGCCAATTCCCACAAAGTTCACACTCAGTTTGCCTAAGTACGATATGACTAACACAAATTAGGAGGTTAGAATCGTTGATCCGAATATCCCTTCTTCTTTCCAACATCCGATCACTATTACATGTGAACCAATAGATTCTACGCTCCAAGAGCTTTCCGACCATATATAGAATATCCAAATCCGACCAACGGGTCGAAAGTTATGAACTTTCGAAGTTAAGAAATGACTAAATCCGTTTAGGCACCACCCAAGTGACGCCCCACTTACTGAGAACTACATAGGCACCCTAGGCTGGGCGCCCACAGTTTCCAAAATCACATAGACGCCCTAGGCTGGGCGCCCACACTTCTCAAACCCTAATTTGCCCTAACATCACTTGATTAGCCTAAGTTACGAAGCCGGTTCCATTGGTCCATAGGTTCCCCCTTTTTTTTCCAGCCCCTAATCATCAGGACATTTAGACCATTGATTCTTGACTCCGAGAGCTTTCCGACGATATATAGAACGTCCAAATCCGATAAGCGGGTCAAAAGTTATGAGCTTCCGAAGTTTGTCCCAAGAGGAGGTCAAAATCACCTAGGCAACACCCATGTGGCGCCCAGGCTACTAAAATCCACCTAGACACCCCATGCTGGGCGCCCAGACTGCCCAAAACCACCTAGGCACCTCATGGTGGTCGCCCACCCTCCAAATTCCACTAGTTAGGCTGAAAACAGACCTGGGCCATTCAACGTAGGGACCGAACTCCAAAAATGAATCGACTCCACTTAGGCACCAACCATGTGGCGCCCACCCTACTGAATTCCACATAGGCACCAGCCCTGTGGTACCCACACTGTTCAAGTCATCTAGGCACCCCATGGTGGGTGCCCACTTTCCAAATTCCACTAGAATGGCTTGAAAGTAGCCCGGGACCACTCAAACATAGGGACCATGCTCCGAGGACGAACCGAACCACCTAGGCACCACCCATGTGGCACCCAGGCCTGAGTTCCACCTGGGCGCCCAGACTGCGCAGACCATGTGGGCGCCACCCCATGGGCGCCCACCCTCTCTCAAACCCTATTTCACCCTAAAATGACTTAAGCCGCCTTGGGATGCGTGAGACCTTCTAGAAGCACGAATTAATGAAGCCCTAGCCCTCCTAAACTCGTCCCAAAGCCTCTATATAATCCCTCTTAACCCCATTTGCAAAGGGAGCTACCCAAAAGAAAAAGAGAGAGAATAGAGAATAAGGAAGAAGAAGAAAGGTAGCCACCATTAGAGAAAGAGTTTCAAATCTAGAGAAGAAGAAGAAGAAGGGGTAAAGAAGAAGGCTTCCATATCTTCAACTGGGGCTATGGGATTTCGCAAAAGCTTCATTCTAGGAACTTGAGAAACGCATCATATACCGGTATTCCTAGATCTCCCCTTTCTTTTACTGCATTCCATTGGCATAAATGCTTAGAAATATGTTTAGGATCGTTTGAGCATCATAGATCTACATTAGCTTGTGTTAAAACTAATGTTAGCATCTCATCATACTAGAAACATGTTTAGGTTCATTCTAATATAGTAGATTTGCATTGATTTCGTAATTCTAATTGCATAACTAGGTTAGATCTCGCATTAACATTATCATTATTATCATTTATATCAAAGAGATTGCGAAAAGCCCTTGGCAGAAAGGCTGGGCACCACCCCCTGGGCGCCTGCCCTCTCCCAGATAGGCTGGGCGCCACCCCCTGGGCGCCTACCCTTCTGAGACTGGGTCCGGGTTCTAAATCTTCGCCCGTTGCATCGTTTCCTCGTAGATTTGCTAGCTGCATCATTAATAGTTCGCATTAGGAATTCGCATCAGTCGCTGAATATCGGAAATTGTGTTGAAAATACTAAGCTTTTTTGTGCATTCATTGTGATCCATTGAAAACCCTGACTGAGCAGGGTAGGCGACACACAGTGGATTTTTTACACCTTCGTGCATAACTTCCGATCTTCTGCATTTAGTTTACTTAGAAACTATTTGATAATGATATGTTTGGCTGTTTGATGTGTTCTGAACTTCGAATTACCATTTTTGTCACGCTTCGCATCATATCATTTGAATCGTAGAGTCATACAAAAAAACCCAAAAAAAAAAATCATAAAACTATAAAATCACTTCTTCTCTTTCCTTACTTTTTAGTAAATTAGAGGGGAAACCAAAAACAAATTAAAACGATATCCAGAAAACCCAGAAATAATAGTTAGATAGTCTAGGTTATCGAATTTAGCGCCTAAGTAGGATAAACCCTGAGATTAATTAGAACATCAAAATTAATTAATTTAAGAACCATCAAATCATTAAGAACACCTTTAATCCCTTTAAGGGCCTGATTAATTCAGATTAAAAGCAACTAAGAACATAAAACACCTAAAACCCAAAACACAGTCACCTGGGCGCCACCCCCTGGGCGCCCATCCTTCCACAGCCACTTGGACGCCACCCCCTGGGCACCCAACCTCTTCATTCTCTAAGACACCCCGGTTAAAGCTTAAACCAATTAATTAAAACCTTAAACTAATCTGAATCAACACAGTAAAACATTTTAAACCTAAAATAACTAAAACCCTAATCAACTCAACCTCTAATTAACTCGAAAGCACAAAACCAACAAAACCCAAAACAGTCCATCTGGGCGCCACCCCCTGGGCGCCCATCCTTCCGAGACGCTTGGGCACCACCCTCTTGGCGCCCAGCCTATCCCATCACTAAGGAACCCTTAATTAAAACTTCTAATTAATCACAACCCAAATTTAATCCTAATTAACATAATAAAACACTTTTAGACTTAAGAAACCTGAAACCCTAATCAATTCAAACTCGAATTAACTTAAAAGCACAAGACCAACACGAAACCAAAAACCAGACACCTGGGTACCACCCCCTAGGCGCCCAACCTATCAATCCACTTTGGCACCACCCCTGTGGCGCCTATCCTACCTCATTTCCTTGGAGACCATCAATTGAAATTAAAACTTAACTAATTAGACCCGAATCAATACATTAAAGCACTGTCAATTTAAAAAGACTTGAAACCTCAATCAATTTGATCTTGAATTCACTCAAAAACATAAAACCAATTCGAACCATAAAAACAGACACCTGGGCGCCACCCCCTGTGCGCCCATCCTTCCACATCCACTTGGGCACCACCCTCTGGGCGCCTATCCTACCCAATCACTAGGAAACCCCACTTGAAACTAAACCCGAATCCAATCATAATCAACACTTCAGAATTCCATTCAATTTAAAACAATTAAAGTCAGAACTCCGACTTCAAATTAACTTAAAGATCATTGAACCAACTCAAAACTTAAAAAACTATCCGCCTGGGCGCCACCCCTTGGGTTCCTATCCTGCCATATCCACCTAGGCACCACCCTCTGGGCGCCTAGCCTCCCGAATCACAAAGAGACCTAATTAATTAGAACCTAATTTAATCCTAACAACACATCAAAACACTTTTATTTTAAAATACATCAAACCATAAAAGTTCAACCTCAAATCAACCTAAAAAATACGAAACCGACTCGAACCATAAGACAGCCACCTGGGCATCACCCCCTGGGCGCCTACGCATTCTTAGGAAATCCTCAAATTAACAATTAAACCTAATTAATATTCAAACTAACCCCAATTAACACATTAAAACACTTTAATATCAACAGACTTGAAACCTTAACCAATTCGGACTTAAATTTACCTAAAGACATAAGACCAACCCGAACAACAGAACAATCCACTTGGGCGCCACCCCCTGGGCGCCTATCCTCCATTTCCACCTGGGCACCACACCCAGGGCGCCCAGCCTACCTGTTTTCATAAAAACCCCGACCAACAACTTAGCCTAATTAATTAACATTCAAACCAATCCCAATCCACATATTAAAACACTTTTAACTTAAATTACTTAAGACTTTAACCGATTCGGACTTAGCACCCAAAACCCTTACGAACCAACAAACAATCACCTAGGCACCACCCCTGTGGCGCCTATCCTACACTTTCACCCCGACCTACTACCTCGACCAAAAACAAATAACTAAACACCTTATAACTTAAATTAACTAAACCAGAACCCAACATAATCCATAGATCCCAAAAACCGAAAACTTAGTCCAATCTGGAATACCTGAAGATCACAAGCCGTCACATGGGCGCCACCCCCTTGGCGCCTATCCTTTCATTTGCACTAAAACGCGAATTCTTGGTTCTGTTGCAAAATCCAGATCCGAATAATTTTGACGTTTGAACACCAGAGAATTAAAACAATTTGGAACATTAAAATTCATCAAGTAAGATTCCCCGGGATACCGAAGATAACAACGATACCACCGCCACTAGCCAAACCACCAAGAAACAACCACTTGGACGCCACTGCCTGGGCGCCCAAGTCACCAGAGTGACCTAGGCGCCACCCCCTGGTCGCCCAAGTCCTCCGCCAACCCTGTTCGTCGATTTTGACATCATTTCACTTCTCGAACTAAAACTTGAAATCCCTGAGCCTTAAACAACTTAAGCAGAACCTTAAAACATCCCTAAATCTCTCTTAATCAACTCATAACTTAAAACAAACCGAATCGACTAAAACCTTAATTAACAAACTATTTAGGCGCATGAACCATCAAACTTAGGCTATTTGCACCCTAGGATTAGATCGGATTTCCCCGTTAGGTAGCTTAGAGCATTAGGCTTCGCTCCATCACTTTTCCTATTCCGTTAGGGGACTGGGAGAGCTGATGTGGACGGTCTAGGACCTTAGGTTAGGGTTAATCCGATGATCAGTAATAAAGCATTAATCACGTAAATCCGAATAAAATCCCTTAGTTAGGCCCTTCTAGCCCAATATCAAAAATCCATAAAAACTATAAAACCAACAAAATAAACCCAAAAAGATTTTTCATTTGTTTCTTCCTCCACCTTAGGTGCCAAATATTTAATTGAACTTAATGATAAAAGGGAATAAAGAACTGATTTCTAAAATTGAATAAATGAGAATAATTAGATGAGATGAGTGATTTCACACACTTTGCATATTTTTATTTCGGCCCATCGGCCACCCTAAATCAATCACGGCCCATCGGCCCTCTAAAACAAATACCAGCCCATCGGCCACCTTCAATCAATTACAGTCCATCGGCTTTTCACTTTATCACTCGTGTATCGCACACGAAAAACACAGAAATCACAAGTCAAAGTCTCATTTGCATCATCATTTTGATTTAAAAGTCAACCTTTAAACCCTATTTGGCCAAGGGATTAGAAGGGGGTACCCGGGAACGGGGCCGATCCTCTTCTTAAATATTTGGCACCTCTCCCCTTTCATTTTCTTTATTTTAATTATTTCATTTTACTTGGATATACTATGATTATGCTATGTGAGGATTAACCTTATTTGGATTCTGACTCATAACCCTGAATTGACCCAATATTAAAGAGACCCAAAGAGACCCAAATTAATGTGACAGGAAAACCGTCGTGTGTTGCCGGCAGCACATTAGACGAGAGAAGAACGCACCCACTTATTTTCTCCCATTTTTCTTTGGCTTTTGTCGAAGAACGGTGTTACGGCCGTTACCGTAGCTGGCGATCGTGATTCGTCAATTTTGAGGGTAGTCGGAATCCTCATTTTTTATGTAAATATTAAATAGCACATTTTTATGAATGGCGATTTCCCTCCCCTGGGGGAATCAAAATTCACATCCGACACTTAGGACCGCCAATCAATGAAAAATGCTGATATTGGCGACTTGAAGAGGATGACATCTCGCTTCTCATCTTCAATTTAAGCATTCGTATCTTTCCCTTGTTCTATTTAGACAAGAGAGCCAAGTTGCTTGTATTTTCAATGCTTAGGCGAAGATAGATTTCTAAGTTCTTGAATTGCATAATTTTTTCCATCTTTTTACCACCTTTTATTTTCAGATTATTTATGTCGCGACCCCGGACCGGGCCCGAAGGACTAATCCGGGATCGAGACTAATGATGATGATTGATGTACCACATTAATATCACACCATACATTTATTTAATTTCCTACAGGTGTCCGCGGTGAGGATATCACAACCATAAATGAATATTTCTTTTGAGTGCGGAAGCATGTAGCAAATCAAATAGTCAGACTATCCCCAGTCATGAAGGCAATAACATAAGTATAAAAAACTGTATCAGAATGAGCAATGATCTATAACATGTTTCCCAAAAGTAAGTTAAGGTTTAACAAAAGATCAATTAGTTACATTCCCAAAATTAAAGGCCAACAAAGGCCAATATAACAAAACAGTAACCCATAAGAATGGTTAAATAGTTTCCCCCAAGATATTACTCCTCTCGTAGCAACCCGACATCTACGTGACATCGTCAGCGCGCCAGTCAACTAAAGGCTGCGGTTCACCTACCGCCTCCTCCGACTCCTCCTCAAGGTAACCGGCAACGGGACCTGAGTATTAAAGCAAATGGGCCAGACACGACGGTCTGGAAAGAGAGTGAGAAGGTACAACAACATAAAACAAATGAAATATCTTGAAAAGCATGGAAATCTGCTTAAGCAAGAACTCTCAAAAAGTAGATAAATCATTTGTTAGAAAACAATTAAACAAGATAAAACATATAAGGTATCCAAGGAATCGGGAACTAACAAGATGGCAATCACATAAAGCAAAATCCTCAATCACTACAGTGACAAAAGTATAACGGGACGTTGGTCTTAGTCACACAAGGTGAGGAGATTCAACGCAAAGCATATATACAATATAAATATACGGGACGGGACCACGGTAGCGAATCGGGTATCGGGACGGGACCACGGTAATAAACCGGGCATCGGGATCCAAACTGCAACTAGCGGGATGGGAGAGGGATCTCCAAGTCGGTGGATCAAACCGACAAGGTTATCCAAGCTTAGTGATGCCGACTCATAGGTTAAATAACAAATCGAGACATATGCAAAATACATCAAGTTCAAGTAAATAAATGAACGGGGCAAGAATACTCAAATGCATAACTTTCATTTCATGTCGGGCAATATGCTTCGGGACAAGTCAATGTTACTAGTGTAACTATCATGCTTTCGGGAAAACAAATCATGTAATGTAAATCTTGGAAATGAAGGAATATAATGAACTATTACAATTTCGGGAAAATAGTGGTTTCAAGATTTATTTTAGGTGAATAGGGGTCCCGTATGTCAATTGTAATAAAGACTTGGTACTCCTTGAGTTTGAAGACATTCCGGGCTCCTTATGCACTTTACGATTTTCAAAACTTAAAAAGAGCTTATGGATAGTACTAGATGCTACAATAGAAAAATCAAAACTATAAACAGTCCATCTGTAACATCCCGACCCCTAATGGCCTATTAATTATGATTAATTGTTTGATTAGTTAGTAAGCTAGTTTAGAGTCTAAGTAGTCTGGGATAACGACGAATCGTGTGTACGAAGTTTCGTACGATTCGGAGTGCGTTTGGGTAGGATAGAGAGTCGTTTTATTAATTGGGTAGGGTTTTCAGGGATTTAAGAGATTATGAGTTTTGGTGAGTTTGGGTGCATTGGGTAGGTTTCATCGTTTCATGAACTTTAGCCTTCGGTCGTGTTTCGATTCGACGCGTCGAAGAGGCCCGAAATCCATAAATTGTATACGTAGGCCGACCCGGAACTTGACCCATCAAGCCCAAAGCCCAAAGCCCAAAGCCCAAAACCCATCTACTTAAGTTAGGTCATTCAACCCACTTCATTTACTCTTTCATTCAATTACATTCACTTCTCTCAACTACAACCACAACAGTAGCAGCCGACTCATCTCTTCCTCTCTTTCCTTCATCTCTTTCTCCTCCGTTGACGAGCACGGAGCTCCGGCGACGGAAACCAAGCCACCAACTATCTTCCTCAAGTCCTCAAGATCACAAATATCCACTTTTCTTCTTGTTTCACCCACAACCCATTTAAAGGTAAGCTTCCAAAGCTTGGAAACCATGTCATCTTCTTCTTCTTTGGTTAGAAATGGTTTAGGAAGACCCACCTTGACCCGTGGCATGCATGTGTAGGAGCTTCTTGGGTTTGGAAGAGTGTTTCACCTCTTTGGAGCTTTTAAAGTGTTTTCTTTCTTCACTTTCTTCTTGAATTTGAGTTCATCACATCACTAAGGCAAGTCAATATTTATATTATTGCTTGATATGTTTGTTTACCTTGATTTGGATGCTTAAATCATGTTTTAGATAGGTTTGGTTCAATTGATACATAAATAGAGTGAAAACATGATAAATTGACTCATAGATTGAATGAAATGGATTTAGAGTTTAATGGCTTGATTAGTAGTTTTATAGGTTGTATTTAAGTTGCTTTTAATTATACATATGCTGCTCATTAGGTTCCAGAAGAGAGAAATGGGAAAAAGTCCCATTTCAGCTCAGAACAGAGCTCTGCCCAGATTTCCGCAGGCTTCTCGGTCGACCGACCCTGCAGATCTCGGTCGACCGAGACAACAGGGGCCAGTCGACCGAGACTCAACCGAGCATGTGCAGATTTTTGCCAAATTTCCTTTTTTAAGGGATTTTACCCTGTTTTAAGGTGGCCTTTGGTAGACCTTTGGATACCCTTTTTGAGGACTCATTTGACTCATTATGATGACGTCTTGAGCCGGCGTTCGTCATTGTTGATTCGGTTGTATCGAGAGTCAACTTAATTCAATCTTGAATGGTACGGGACAACGGGATACTCTTCTATAAATCTATGCACGAAGATTGTTCGTCTGAGTATCGCGAACCCTAACCCCTTCGTTGACTGAATAGGTTGTGCGATGCTTCAGGGTTGACACTTTACTTAGGATTGGATTGTTTATTCGCTTTGATTCCAAATGGTACCTTTGAGTACTATCTTCTACATGTGATGAGCATGTTCTTTAGTTCTATTTGCTTTGCTTTATTAGAGGTTTGCTTTGAGAACTTAGAGGTTGGACTTAGAGTCCCCTTGTATTGTTTCATTCGTTTCGTTATTCGTGTGGAGTGTTGAGGCTAGGGAGCTTTGATTATCAAGCTTTGAGAGGACTACTATTGGTATTGGTTTGAGATTTGATTTGTTTTGGAATAAAGTTGTTCTCTATTAGTATTGAATCTTGTTCACGCAAGAAACCTAGCCCTTCACCTTTGTTTAGGATTCTTTGTGTCAGGCACCACTCAACTGTTAACGTTCAACACAGTTGGGGCACCGACTGCGGGAGAACACGATACCACCTCGAAGCAAGATAGAGCCAGAGCTCACGGAGCCCGAGCTACTTGAGCTGAGAGTTATTTATATATTCCTCGAGATGTTCTGTTCTGTTCAGTTCGTCCTCGAAGCAAGATAGTGCCAGAGCTCTCGGAGCCGGAGCACTTGAGCTACGAGTTGTCTGGATATTGGATACTGGGATTTATCCCAATTGATGATATAGCTTAGCTTATGTGGATCGCCTACTTCGATAGTTTATATATATGATTCGAATGCAGTGCATCTCTTACGATCAGAGTGCTATGCATATCTTATAATCATGGTTATCGTTTACTCTCTTTAGTACTGCATATCTATGTGATTTCTATATCTATTGCTTTGCCATCCGTTGTGTTGATGATGCTACTCTTGGTGCATAGGTACCGAGCTCTTCTACCCCGTTGCGGAGGAAACGACGGAAGAAGTTCAGGCAGATCAGCCTGATGACTTCCTAGAGTATAGTACGGACGACATTGTATAGCCGTGACGACCCCGTACGCGAGAGCTTCACGATAATCCTCTTAGCTTCATCTTTTGGTTTCTTTATACTTTTGTTTAGGCCTAGTTTTATTTTGGCCTTTTTACTTGTATATAATAATTTGTTTAGTCTTAAACTTCAACCTTAACTTTGATACTCAGTATATTGCTCTTAAACTATACATCTATAAGATACCTCTTGTTTTATGAAGCTTCCGCTATTGTTTGATTTATTCGAGGAAAATGTTTGTACCTCACAGCGGTCTTCGATCCAGATGGGACACGATTAGGGCAAGTGATATGTAATTATCATTGAAAAAGTTTTAAATTGGCCCTAATCTCACGCATAACCCCAGTTTCACTTTTGGGGGCGTGACACCATCCTAGGCCTGACGTTAATCCTGAAGCATCGAGCAACCTATTCAGTCACCGAAAGGGATAGGATTCGCGATATCCAAAGAAATAGACTTCACGTATAGATAAGGAGGATATCGCGTCGTCCCATACCGTTCAAGTTTGAAATGGATTGGACTCCGATGCAACCGAACCAACCGTGAGGAGTGTCGGCTCAAGACATCCTCACATATAGTCCAATGAGTCCAAACAAGGTAGCCAAAGTCTCACCTAAATCCATCTTAAAACAGGTTGAAATTTCATTCCAGCAGGAATTTCCCAGTTGGCCAGGTCGACCTGGTCCCTGTGTGCCCGGTCGACCGGCCATGGGCCAGGTCGACCGGGAGTTGTATCTTAAATGGTCACAGTATTTTTGGTTAGTGTGTCCCAGGTCGACCTGGCCCCCGTCAGGTCGACCGGGCACACTGCGGAACAGAACCCAGGTTCTGTTCTGCAGTGGCCTGGTCCTCCTCTTTTTCCCTCCTTCCAACACATATACAACCACACAAGACTAGGGATAAGAAGACTTTAAACTCATGTTTCCAAGGCATTAAATGAAGCTAGCAAGATGCATTAAGAGCATTTATTTCAACAATAAAAATCAATAAAAGCATGGAAATCCATTAATGTTTCACCAAACCATTTAAAACTCAAAACACCTAATCATTCACTTGCCTTAGGTCCAAGCTAGCCAAAACCAAGCCTCTAATCACTTCTTAAGCTCACTTTCATGCTACAATAAAAAAAAAAAAACCCAAAACAAACCCTAAAATGGGTTACACAAAGAATGAAAATATTAGAACTTTCAATAACGAAAATGGAGCTTCCCTAAGGCTAGAAGAACACTAATCTAGAAGATGGGAAGGATTACTTACTTGGATGACCTTCAAATGAAGAGAGCTAGCTCAAAGAAGATCTCAAGGTTGGATGATTTCTCCACAAATGGTATCAAAAGGAAGCTTGCAAGGTGAGGAAGAGGATGGTGATCTCCATTTCTTGATTGATGCGGGTTTGGTATGGATTGGAGATGGAGAGAGAAAGAAGAAGAAGAGGAGTTGCAAGAAAACCCTAGGTTACTGGTTTGTGCTGGGACAATGGAGAATGAGATGAAATGAAGAGTGGGTTTCCCTTTGTTAAGAAATGGGGTTGGGTCCCACTACTAAAGGAACTTGTTTGGCTGAAATCATCTCTTTCGGGATCTCGGATGAATTCGACGAAGAAGGAAGAAATGATCGTCGAAATATCTAATTTCCAAAAAGTATAGGTTTCGCGGGTTTCGGGAATATCAAGTTTTGGGTACAGGTTTAGTGTAAAAGGACTGTTTTGCCCCTCAAGGCTAGTAAATTGGGTTTCGGGGCCTCGTATGAAGACGGGATCAACATGAAAGTTGTAGGGATCACTAAGATGAATGAAACGGGCTAAGAATGTAATTCCAACTGGTTCCGGGAAATCCTCTAAGTAATTGCAAAGTCACAAGGGGAACCCCCAAAGGGCCCCACTAGTTACCAAAGCACTCAAAATTGCCCAAAACTAGAACCAAAGCTATTCCAAACCCAACTTAGCCAAAATCACTAATCAAGCTTAGCACTAACACCCAACTTAATTAGTACTATTTGTAAAGTCCATGGGGATCCGAACCCTAGAGGGGGGGGGGTGAATAGGGTGAGCTTCTTTCATGACCAATTTTAACAATTTTAACTACTTTAAAACAAACTAGTCACAAGTGATGATTATCAAACAAAATGCGGAAGCTTAAAGAAAACAATCACCACAAAGCAATCACCATTACACAAGTATTTATAGTGGTTCGGCCTCAATGCCTACATCCACTACCGGCTTGTGATCCAACACCCCACCGGATTTCCACTATTTATGCTTTTCA
The DNA here is from genome assembly GCA_038049695.1 of Cinnamomum chago. Taxonomy (NCBI): domain Eukaryota; kingdom Viridiplantae; phylum Streptophyta; class Magnoliopsida; order Laurales; family Lauraceae; genus Cinnamomum; species Cinnamomum chago. The sequence goes on along the minus strand of CP142453.1, from coordinate 53,188,089 downwards.
ATAGGCTAAGCAATAACCTTTACAATATGCTTTCCAAGGCTAAGCAATAACCTTACAATGATGTTTTTCAAGGCTTAACATCAACCTATACACTATGCTTTTATAGGCTAAGCAATAACCTCTTCAACCATAGGTTGGTTATCTCACTAAATTAGTGTCTAACATACACTTGATGGAGATTCATTTAAGCTCATTACATTGCCTCTTAAAAAGGCGGATATGGAAGTGAAATACAAATACACACTCACACTATGAATGCAAAGATGAAAACAAATGAAGTGTGTGTGTGTGGTCCTCAATCATTTTGAAAATGAAAGCTCATAAATGTATGCCTAAGGCTTTTGAAAGTTTTAGCTCAAAAACATTTATGATTGAGGAAATAATGCAATCACATGTTAAAAGTAACAACTTGTTAATGATATCAAAGTTACACAAGTTGTATGAAATGGATTAGCTCTAAACATGTGATGCATAGGGATGTCAATCAAATCACCAATGAAGCTCAAAACATAAAAATAGATTTGATTGAAATTAGGGGACAAATCATATGTAATTATAAAGACAACTTGAAAAAGATTTACCAATCAAAGTAAGGCAAGTTGTGAAGCATTAAAACAATAATACACATATGATTTGTAATGATGTTGGATCCAAAACATAAGATACATTTGAAGGAGATTTTCTTATGATGGAAAAACAACACCCAAAGATTCAACAAAGTATATGAATTATGTTACATCTTTCATTAACATGATCTACTTAGATTTACCAATAAAGTACTACTTTGATGAATCAATGGTGATGTATCCAAAACAATAGATCTATTCAAAATATAGAATATGCTAAGGATACAACATATCATATATTAACATGTTACAAAGATTTACCAATGATAAAACAAAACATGAAAACATATGATTTATAAAGAGGTTGAGTCCAAAGCATAAGATAGTTTTGAAAGTGATTTTCTTATGATGGAAAACAACAACCAAAGATTCAACCAAGTATATGGATCATGTTACATATGATTTCAAAGGTTTTTACATTAACATGATCTACTTAGATTTACCAAAGTTAAGTACTACTTGAATTGAATCATATGGTGTTGTATCCAAAACAATAAATCAACTCAAAACATAACACATGTTAAGGACACAACACAAACATAGTTTATCATGCTAGAAATGATTTACCAAAAATAAAACAAAGCATGAAAACATATGATTAAGAAAGGAAGAGCCTACTTGGTGGTTTAACTTCATTAATCCAAGCTTTAGCTTTCCTAATCTTCCCCTTCATCCCTTGGTTCTTTTCCCTTTTGATATGCCTCAAATTCTCTCAAGGAGGGGTTAAAAATTCCCAACTTTTGGCAAGGGAAAGAACACATATTTATAGCAAAAAGTTGCCAACGGCTAGTCCTCGGTCGACCGACAAAGAGGTCTCGGTCGACCGGGAAGGCACAACGGTCAGATTTCTGACCGTTGGAGGTTTCAGTTCAAAACTGCAGAAATTACCTCCAGTTGTCTCGGTCGACCGAGACCTGCCTCTCGGTCGACCGGCAAAACTGCCGGGACTGCCTCCCTTTGACAAAAAATGTAACTTTTGCCATTTCAAAGTTATTTCTTTGGGGGACCTTTTGGCAACTAAATCAAGCTAGGAAAACATGTTTTAAAGATTCTAATGGATTTTAAAACATGACATAAAAAGCCTAAAAAGATTCAAAACTTTTAAAACAAAGGCTTGCTTGATTTCTTGAAAACTCTTTTCTAAAACAAATGCATCCAAGATTTAAAAACAAATCATGCTTAAATCAAAACTTTTAAAACTCTTAAAAGTAATGCATGAATAAATCAAGATTTCAAGTTTATCTAAAACAATGCATGTGTGGAAATCAAATGATGCTTGAATGATAATGCATCCATCAAATTGCAATCTACAAAATTCCTAACACTATTCGGGTTTACTCGGGTCGGGGTCTTACGTCCTTCACCCCTTTGGGCATTTCGTCCTCCAAATGAAATTTAAGACTCACCTCTGGTAGAAGATGTGGGTACTTCTTCTGCACTTGATCTCGTAATTCCCACGTTGCCTCTTCCGGTTCATGGTTCTCCCACAGTACCTTTGCCCACTGAATAGTCCGTATGATCAACTCTTGTTCCTTTGTATCGATGATCTCCACGGGCTTCTCAACGTAGGTAGCATCCTCTCGAATCTCTAATGGCTCATGCCGGAGCACATGGGATGGATCATGAACATACTTCTTCAACATAGACACATGGAAGACATTGTGTACGCCGGATAGCTCAGGTAGTAAGGCTAACCTATAAGCCACATCACCAATCTTGCTCACGATGTCATAGGGTCCAATGTATCTCCGTGATAGCTTGCCCTTCTGTCCAAATCTCAGTGTTCCCCTTGTAGGTGACACTTTCAAGAAGACCTTATATCCTTCCTTGAAGTGTAAATCTCTGCGGTGGGAGTCTGCATAGCTCTTCTGTCTATTCCGGGACACTTTTAGACGTTCTTGAATCAACTTGATTTTGTCGCTGGTCTCACTAACAATAGTCGGTCCATGGAAACTCTGAACGCCGAATTCTTCCCAACATACAGGTGTCCTACACCTTCTGCCATACAAAGCCTCAAAAGGAGCCATTCCAATGCTCGAGTGGTAACTGTTGTTGTAAGCAAAGTCACACAACGGTAGAGTCTCATCCCATTGAGTCTTGAAATCTAACACACATGCACGGGGCATATCCTCAAGAGTCTGAATTGTTCTCTCTGACTGGCCATCTGTCTGAGGGTGATAAGTCGTGCTGAACTGTAATCTCGTGCCCATAGACTCATGTAGCGTCTTCCAGAACCTCGATACAAATCTGTTGTCTTTGTCAGAAGTGATAGAAACTGGCTGCCCATGACGACTGACAATCTCGTTAACAAACAACTCTGCCAAAGGTAGCATGTGCATCTTCTTCCCAGTCATCATAGCAAGGAAATGCGCTGATTTGGTGAGACGGTCCACAATGACCCATATCGCATCGTTGCCTCTGCTAGTCCTCGGTAGTCCTGAAATAAAGTCCATGGTGATGTGTTCCCATTTCCATTCTGAGATCTCTAACGGTTGCAACAACCCTGGAGGCCTCTGATGTTCTGCCTTAATCAACCTGGTCATCCAACGGGAGACAAACGCTGCAATCTCTCTCTTCATATTGTTCCACCAAAATCTTCCCTTCAAATTCTGATACATCTTTGTGCTGCCTGGATGCATAGAGTACTTCGTATTGTGAGCCTCATTCATGATGTCATTTCTCAAATCTTCGATGTTAGGCACACACAGACGGTCACGGTAGTACAAAACTCCATCAACAATACGGAAGTCTGGACGTTCTGCTATATGCTCTGAAATCTTGGCCAACTCTGGATCTTGCAACTCACTATCCTTGATCTTCTGAATGAAAGAAGGCTCTGACACTGACATGTTAGCTAACAAAACACCCTTCCTTAGTGGCTGCAGGTCTATACTCAACTCTTCAAATTGCTCAAAAAAACAAGTGCCACTTAGATTTGCCAAGCCTACTGATTTTCTGCTCAAGGCATCGGCAACTACATTGGCTTTCCCCGGGTGATACTTGATTGGAAAATCATAGTCCTTTATATATTCCATCCATCTTCTCTGGCTCATGTTCAATTCTTTCTGCGAAAACAAGTATTGTAAGCTGCGGTGGTCGGAGTGGACTTCGAACTTCTCCCCATAGAGGTAATGTCTCCACATTTTCAACGTGAAAACAACCGCTACTAACTCAAGATCATGGGTGGCATAGTTCTTCTCGTGATCTTTCAACTTTCGAGATCCATAAGCAATCACTTTTCCTTCTTGCATCAACACACAACCAATTCCAACATTCGAAACATCGGTAAAAATGGTGAAACCGCCGCTTCCGGATGGCAAAGTAAGGACTGGTGCTGTAGTCAATCTCTTCTTTAGCTCTTGGAAACTCTCTTCACACTGATCTGTCCATACATATGGTGCATTTTTCCTTGTCAACTTTGTCAAAGGTGACGCAAATCGACGAAAATCCTTGCACAAACCTCCTGTAATAACCTGCTAAACCCAGAAAACTTCTGATTTCTTATGCATTCTTCGGTCTTTCCCAACTCATAACTGCTTCAACTTTGTACGGATCTACTGACAATCCTTCTTTGGAGATAATGTGCCCCAAAAATGCTACTTGCTCCAACCAAAATTCACACTTGTTGAGCTTCGCATACAGCTGGTTCTCTCTCAAAAGTTGTAGTGCTATTCTCAAGTGTTCCTCATGTTCTTCCTTGGTCTTGGAGTACACCAAAATGTCATCTATGAATACTACCACAAACTGATCTAGATACTGTGCAAATATCTTGTTCATCAATGCCATGAACACTGCCGGTGCATTAGTCAAACCAAATGGCATCACTAGGAACTCATAGTGGCCATATCTTGTCCGGAAAGCTGTTTTCAGCACATCTGATTCTCTGACTCTCAGCTAATGGTAACCAGATCTCAAGTAAATCTTCGAAAAGTATGATGCACCTTGCAATTGATCAAACAATTCATCTATCCTTGGCAATGGATACTTGTTCTTGATGGTCACTTGATTCAATCTTCTGTAATCTATACACATTCTCATCGAATCATCCTTCTTCTTAACAAACAAGACTAGAGCTCCCCATGGTGAAATACTCGGTCTCACAAAACCTTTATCTAACAGCTTTTGCAACTGAGTCTTCAATTCCCCCAACTCTGTTGGAGCCATTCTATATGGTGCAATAGATATCGGAGCGGTCCCTGGTAACAACTCAATAGTGAAATCAATCTCTCTGATGGGTGGCAAAACCTGGAATCTCCTCCAGAAAAACATCCGGGAATTCCGAAACAATTGGGATCTCCTCCACCCCTTGGGACCGTTTATCCTCCATGATAAACGCTAAATAGGCTTCACAACCACTTCTCAAAAGTCTATCAACCTTCAACGCTGAGACAAACCCTGTACGAGGACTCCTCCTCTCTCCCTGAAACAACACTCCTTCTGGTGTCTCAACTAACTTGAAAGTCAGGGTCTTATGGAAACAATCCATCGTGGCATGGTACCCTGCCAGCCAATCCATCCCTAGGATGACATCATAATCATACATCTCCAATGAAATGAGATCTGTGGTTAAAACCACTTCTCCTAACTGGACTGTGCAACTAGGATAAAAGGTTCTACAAATAACTTGTTTACTTACTCGGGTTGCCACAGTCGAAATGAACTCAAGTTCTCTAGCATGCATATCAATCAACTCAGAGAATTTATTGGATACGAATGAATGTGTAGAGCCAGGGTCAAATAAAATCTTAGCTTTAATCCCACAAATAAGGAGTGTACCTTCCACGACATTTCCCGTTGCCTCTGCATCAGCTCTATTGACCGCGTAGATTTGCCCTCGATGTTGTGGCCTATTCTGAGCTTGTTGTGGCCTGCCTTGTTGTGCATTCCTATTCTGTTGCGGTGCTCGCTGATTTTGGTTCAGTCCTAGCTGATAACGGGCCTGCTGCTGTGGCTATTGTTGTCTATGTTGTTGTTGTTGTGGTGCTTGTTGCTGGAGTGTCCTTCCCTGGCTTTGGACAACCAATGCATTCTGTGGTGGTGCTGGACGTTGTGGTCCTTGCTGCTGCTGTTGATTCTGCCTATTCGGTCTTGGACAGTCTCTCATTTGGTGGTCCATGGAACCACACCTGAAGTATGCTCCTGTAACGGTGCGACATTCAGCACTGGCATGGTTCTTCCCACAATGGATGCAAACCACTGGATTCTGAACATTTGGTCCTGTCCTTTGCTTCTTATTCTGATGATTTCTCTGGTGTTGGTAGTTCTGCTGAAGAGCTGGACTCTTGCCTTGAACTCTAAGGATCTTGTTATGGAAGTTCTCAAACTTGTAGGCCCTCTTGACCGCTTCATCAAAAGTAGCAGGTGGCACTACTCCAGTGGCATCCCTCTCAATGAAAGGGTTAAGTCCCTCAATGAACTTGGCAATCTTCTTCTCAACTGTATCCACCATCTCCGGGGCATATCTGGACAATCTCTCAAACTTGGTGAGATACTCTAAGATTGTCATACTCCCTTGCACAAGCTGCTGGAATTCTATTGCCTTATGTCTCTTGATGTGGGTGGGTACATACTTATCATGAAACTGCCTCTTGAAGTTCACCCAAACCTCTGCATCAGGCATAGTCCTGTATTCCTCCCTAACTGTCTTCCACCACTTGTCTGCTGTACCACTGAAAAGAGATGATGCTAGTTTTACCCTTTCTCCTCTGGTGCACTGGAAGATCTCAAATATGTTCTCTGTATGATCTAGCCAATCATCTGCAGCTAATGGGTCTTCTATCCCAAGGAACTCTTTCGAAGCTCTCTTCCAAAACCGCTCAAATAAGGCATTTGGGTCATGTTGCCTCTAATTGATAACAATTGCGGGTTGAGGTGGAACTAGCTCGGGCCTCCTCTGTAATACTTCCAACAATTGTCTCTGCATATCTGCCAATTCTCTTGCATGATCTTCCTCTCTCTTGAGCATTTGTTCTTGCAGTCTGGCCTGATTCTCATTAGCTTGACGCTGTTGGTCAAGCATTGCCTGCATCATTTGTTGAAACTAATTTGGTGAGTCATTATCAACCCTTTCCTCTTCAAGTGGCCCTGTGTGATCGCTATTTGCTTACAGAAGGGTTGCCATTCACTGGTCTCTTACGAGGTGGCATGATGTTGCAAAACAAATTGTTAGCACATAATAATATAAAGGGTCACACATTGCTCACACGATACTAGCTAACGAAAGATCTAATGGATCCTTGCCACGTCCTTAGGATTTCTAGTTTCTTTTAAATGCTTGAAACACGTCTCGCTCTGATACCAGTCTGTCGCAACCCCGGAACGGGCCCGAAGGACTAATCCGGGATCGAGACTAATGATGATGATTGATGTACTACATTAATATCACACCATACATTTATTTAATATCCCACAGGTGTCCGCGGTGAGGATATCACAACCATAAATGAATATTTCTTTTGAGTGCGGAAGCATGTAGCAAATCAAATAGTCAGACTATCCCCAGTCATGAAGGCAATAACATAAGTATGAAATACTGTATCAGAATGAGCAATGATCTATAGCAGGTTTCCCAAAAGTAAGTTAAGGTTTAACAAAAGATCAATTAGTTACATTCCCAAAATTAGAGGCCAACAAAGGCCAATATAACAAAATAGTAACCCATAAGAATGGTTAAATAGTTTTCCCCAAGATATTACGCCTCTTGTAGCAACCCGACATCTACATGACATCGTCAGCGCGCCAGTCAACTAAAGGTTGCGGTTCACCTACCGCCTCCTCCGGCTCCTCCTCAAGGTAACCGGCAACGGGACCTGAGTACCAAAGCAAATGGGTCAGACACGACGGTCTGGCAAGAGAGTGAGAAGGTACAACAACATAAAATAAATGAAATATCTTGAAAAGCATGGAAATCTGTTTAAGCAAGAACTCTCAAAAAGTAGATAAATCATTTGCTAGAAAACAATTAAACAAGATAAAACATATAAAGTATCCAAGGAATTGAGAACTAACAAGATGACAATCACATAAAGCTAAATCCTCTATCACTACAGTGACAAAAGTATAACGGGACGTTGGTCTCAGTCACACAAGGTGAGGAGATTCAACGCAAAGCATATATACAATATAAATATACAGGACGGGACTACGGTAGCGAACCGGGTATCGGGATGGGACCACAGTAATAAATCGGGCATCGGGATGCAAACTGCAACTGGCGGGACGGGAGAGGGATCTCCAAGTCGGTGGATCAAACCGACAAGGTTATCCAAGCTTAGTGACGCCGACTCATAGGTTAAATAGCAAATCGAGACATATGCAAAATACATCAAGATCAAGTAAATAAATGAACGGGGCAAGAATACTCAAATGCATAACTTTCATTTCATGTCGGGCAATACGCTTCGGGACAAGTCAATGTTACTAGTGTAACTATCATGCTTTCAGGAAAACAAATCATGTAATGTAAATCTTGGAAATGAAGGAATATAATGAACTATTACAATTTCGGGAAAATAGTGGTTTTAAGATTTATTTAAGGTGAATAGGGGTCTCGTATGTCAATTGTAATAAAGACTTGGTACTCCTTGAGTTTGAAGACATTCCGGGCTCCTTATGCACTTTACGATTTTCAAAACTTAAAATGAGCTTATGGATAGTATTAGATGCTACAATAGAAAAATCAAAACTATAAACAGTCCATCCTAGGCCTGACGTTAATCCTGAAGCATCGAGCAACCTACTCAGTCACCGAAAGGGATAGGATTCACGATATCCAAAGAAATAGACTTCACGTATAGATAAGGAGGATATCACGTCGTCCCATACCGTTCAAGATTGAAATGGATTGGACTCCGATGCAACCAAACCAACCGTGAGGAGTGTCGGCTCAAGACTTCCTCACATATAGTCCAATGAGTCCAAACAAGGTAGCCAAAGTCTCACCTAAATCCATCTTAAACAGGTTGAAAATTCATTCCAGCAGGAATTTCCCAGTTGGCCAGGTCGACCTGGTCCCTGTGTGCCCGGTCGACCAGGAGTTGTAACTTAAATGGTCGCAGTATTTTTGGTCAGTGTGTCCCAGGTCAACCTGACCCTCGCCAGGTCGACCGGGCACACTGCGGAATAGAACCCAGGTTCTGTTCTGCAGTGGCCTGGTCCTCCTCTTTCTCCCTCCTTCCAACACATATACAACCACACAAGACTAGGGATAAGAAGCCTTTAAACTCATGTTTCCAAGGCATTAAATGAAGCTAGCAAGAAGCATTAAGAGCATTTATTTCAACAATAAAAATCAATAAAAGCAAATGTTTCACCAAACCATTTAAAACTCAAAACACCTAATCATTCAGTTGCCTTAGGTCCAAGCTAGCCAAAACCAAGCCTCTAATCACTTCTTAAGCTCACTTCCATGCTACAATAAAAAAAAAACCCCAAAACAAACCCTAAAATGGGTTACACAAAGAATGAAAATATTAGAACTTTCAATAACGAAAATGGAGCTTCCCTAAGGCTAGAAGAAAACTAATCTAGAAGATGGGAATGATTACTTACTTGGATGACCTTCAAATGAAGAGAGCTAGCTCAAAGAAGATCTCAAGGTTGGAAGATTTCTCCACAAATGGTATCAAAAGGAAGCTTACAAGGTGAGGAAGAGGATGGTGATCTTCATTTCTTGATTGATGCGGGGGTTTGGTATGGATTGGAGATGGAGAGAGCAAGAAGAGGAAGAGGAGTTGCAAGAAAACCCTAGGTTGCTTGTTTGTGCTGGGACAATGGAGAATGAGATGAAATGAAGAGTGGGTTTCCCTTTGTTAACAAATGGGGTTGGGTCCCACTACTAAAGGAACTTGGTTGGCTGAAATCATCTCTTTCGGGATCTCGGATGAATTCGACGAAGAAGGAAGAAATGATCGTCGAAATATCTAATTTCCAAAAAGTATAGGTTTCGAGGGTTTCGGAAATATCAAGTTTTGGGTACATGTTTAGTGTAAAAGGATTGTTTTGCCCCTCAAGGCTAGTAAATTGGGTTTCGGGGCCTCGTATGAAGACGAGATCAACATGAAAGTTGTAGGGATCACTAAGATGAATGAAACGGGCTAAGAATGTAATTCCAATTGGTTCTGGGAAATCCTCTAAGTAATTGCAAAGTCACAACGGGAACCCCCAAAGGGCCCCACTAGTTACCAAAGCACTCAAAATTGCCCAAAACTAGAACCAAAGCTATTCCAAATCCAACTTATCCAAAATCACTAATCAAGCTTAGCACTAACACCCAACTTAATTAGTACTAATCGGGTTCACTCGGGTCGGGGTCTTACAATTTATTCTGAATTTTATTCGGTCCAATGGTTTTTTTTTATCTTATTTAATTTTTTTGGTAGTTCTAGTTAATTAGGTTTACTAGTTTGGGTTTGTTTTAGTCTAGGGTTTCTTTTAGTCATTGATAAGATTTGTAATTAATTTTAATCTCAAATTATTAGCGATCTTTTGTATTTGTTTAGTTTTTATTTAGGTTAGAATTAGTCATAGTACTGGTTGGAAAGCGTCTAATTGAATATTCTCCTAGTGGATCTAGTGTTAGGGTTTTTATTAGTTGCAATTTGATTGGATGCATTCATTTTAATCATTGCTTGATCTCTTATACACTCATACTTTTTAATCTTGGAATCTTCCTGCATTTTGCATTATCTAAGTTAAGAGTTGAATTTTATGCATGACTTAATCTTTTCAATTTAATTTCAAAAGTTTTATAAAATGAGTTTTTTTTTAAATTCATGCATAAGTATAAACATGTTTTGTATAACACATTGAAACCTCATTTTAAACATGTTAGTCTCTATTCAAGTCTAGTTTTTATTGGCAAAAGACCCACTTAGAAAATCATTTTCAAATCAGAAATAACCCCCAGAAGTCGGCTAACTGACCTTTAGGCGGTCACTAGTTGGTCACAATTCCAGAAAATAGTTTTTGCTAAAAATCGGTAGGCGGTCACCTGGCGGTCACTAGGGGGCTAGTGCCTACTGGCTGACCGCTTGTCAAAACTTTTCAAAAATATGACTGTTTGGGTTGATGGTATCGTCAACTAGGGTGATTTTGTCTAAAAAATGTATGAATAATTTTTTTATCATTTTATGAATTTTCTTTATAAAACCGTTTAATTAAGATTTAAGATTAGTTTTCTCGTAAAAATCCCTTTAAAATATATATCCCATTTATTTGTAAGAATATTGTTGGTATTTTTAGTCAAAATTGAAAATGTTGCAATTAATTCAGATAATACCGGAGTAAAATCGGACAATGGAAATAATTTTTAACATCATTTTATATTAATTTTACATTTGTCTATTACTTTCAAATATTATTGTGTTTCCCATTACATTTTACTGATCATATCTGTTAGAAAAATTGTGTGGCCCGATTGCGATTGGGCCCATGCCAAATTGAGCCCGGCGATGTGCCGCGAATGAACTCCCAACAAGTCTTGATCTGGTTGAGTCAGATAAGGATCAAACCCTTGGTGGTAGAGTTTGGATTAAGGTCAGACTCTCGGTTTGCAGAATTCCTACGCTGGTCAGGAGATGTGGGATTCCAGGAGGGGTAGAGTCCGTAGTAGTCGTAACTCCTAGGGATTATTCTATATACGGGAGATGGGACCCTTTCTTGTTTATCCAGTAGATTTGAGAGCATTTGCAGCGAGTTCGTAGGTCTACCGCACACCGGAATGTACAAGGTTCTCGGCGAGTTCGGTTCCGACACCTATCTAGGACCAGCTAGTTCTTTCAATATCCCCATAAGACTACAAATTTGATGATATCCTTGTGTTTATCTGAGAATGGTACATGTGACATTAGTCATTAATTACCATTTTTATAGGTTTTAACCCTAATTTATCTTTGTTAATACGTACTACGTTTTAGAGCCAAGTGCCTATAGTTTTCTGTTATCAGTAGTGCTCCTAGAGGTGGACTAGTGAAAATCTCCGCTTCACCATGTCTACAATGTTCACTAATGAGTCCTAAGTATGGTTGTGTTATAAATGTCACTAGATTGGATTGTCATTGGACTCTTGGGCCCCATTTGTTTCATGTAATTGAATACCTTGGATTGTATTTTTAAAAGTTGTTAAAAATGAAAAACTATAGGTTAATATCCAAAAATGACTACTATATTCAATTAACGTTCCCTTTTATAAAATTTAAGTCAACGAATGAGGAATATAAATACCTAACATTATTGCAGTTATTCCATACCCAGGAAAGTTGACTTCCTGTGTACATCTCCATCTCATATCCTTCACTCTGAATTTCTTCATATTCAATTCCTTTGTATTTTATACAAAAGAAAGACCCTCAATAAAGGTCCATGTCTGTCTTGTCTCAGCTATTGACCTGCCCAAAGGACTAGGATTGAAACAAGATGAAACTAGGCAGAGGTAGGCTGGGCTTGGGTACAAACCTCATTCTAAAATGACTTGGCTTGTGTTCCCCCTCTCCACATATTTAAACATTTTGAATGGCTAGATTTTTTTGAGCAACTTTTAGACAGGTGGTCATAAACACCAATGCTTCATGTCCAATGACTACGTGTTGAGATCTTTCCGTGGATCTGTTATTGAGAGCCATTGTCCTTTCCTTTACCGTTCATTATCAGAAGCTTACCAGTCCTTTTTTGCTTGCATGTGGTGTAAGATCCCGATCCTTAATTACTATGATTAACACTATTTAATTATTCTGTATAGTTAGCGACACGTGTTTAGACCCTAATTGATTGATTTTACGGGTGAGAACAAAGTTTGGGTAGTTTTGGAAACTTTCACACCAAGTTGGTACTTGGAAGGGCCTGTTTCTGATTTTGGGGAAATCAGGGGTATTTTGCGAATTTCTTGAAAATTGCTTTATTGGGTTCAAAAGTTAGGTTTCATTATGCCCAACATCTATCGTGTTCAGCTCGTACTCATTTGATATCCCGAAAACCCATATTTGACCCCACTACCCTTTTCAAGGGGGTATTTGTAATTTGTAATTTCTAAAAAATAGAAATTTTGCAGATGACCTTCGAAAGTTATAAGTTTCAGTTTCTTGGAAAGCTCTTTTAATCTGGAGAAACTTTTGTTCCTTTCCCCAGTCCATCCGAGACTCGGAAGACCCACGTTCAGTCATCGCAAGTTCCATCCATCATTAATGGTAAACTTGTACCTTTTTGGACTTGTCTTTATATAAAAACACCCCAAACCCTAGCCTCCATCAACTTGCACGGCCCCCAGCCATGTGCAAGTCTTCTCTATGCTTCCTCTCTCCATCACCTTGCCCAAATGAGGTACTGAAGTGGAGATTTATTTCAATCTATTAAAATTGCAAGTGCATAGTTGTCTTGTTGAGACAAAGACAACGAAAGTTAGAGGAGCGCGTCTAAACTGATTAATTAAAACTCTGAATCTTTCTTTTAAAAATAATAATAAAAGAGATGTATGATGTGTGAATCAGAAACTTAACAAAAACTGAACTAAAGTGCAAGAGTAATAATGATGAAAAACATATCAGAACATCATAAATCTATTAAGAAAACTAGTCTACCAATTCATGCAATTAATAAAATTGAATTGTCAAAAAAATACTTCAGATCAGAAACAACTCAATGTTTCTAACCCGGGTGATTTGTTTACTGAAAAACATAAGTTTTTCTAAAATTATCTAAAGCAAAAACCTTCTCCACCTCATGAAAATATGAACTTATCTAAATATCACACATCAATCAAACTTAGACTATCAAAGAACTAGATATAAGCATAATCTATTAAGAAAGCATGTATAATTAAAGAGTAGTTCAATTAGAACTAAAATCAGAGGTTTGTCATAGACTTGAAGACGGACTTATTAATATTACGCATGCATAGAGACAATAAAACTACTAAATTAGATTGCATGAAAAGAACAGAGAAGAATACTTAACTTCATCAGATATTCTGATCCAAAAGACTACTCCTTCATGGCAAAGGAATTTCTGAATTTATTTATTAAAATCTCCATTTGAATACAATAAAGCTCTTGGGTTTCTCTCTTCTAAACCTAGTTTATCGAACAGGGCACTAGAATACCCAATTTATTTCTCAGTTTTTGCTACACTATAGAGAGAAGACATGAAAGTAGAGAGAAGGAGATGATGGAGGATGTCCAAAGGGCAAGAGAGAGCTTGGGTATGGATGTCCCAATTTTCTGCTATGGATTTTGAACCCCCAATTTGTTTCTTCTTGGACTGTATGAAGAGATAGAATTTTATCTCTTATGTGAGAGAGATTTCTTTCATGACCACCAGGCATAGATGAGATAAGATAGCGAGAAGCTCCTAGATGAATCTGGACTCGTGGATTTCTCTGTATTCTACAACAAAATACAGTTTTACCAACGCAGTCACCGCGTCTTAAAAAATCAGAATTGCGTCGGGACAGGCTTTACCAACGTAGTACAATGCGTCGGCACCACGTCGGCAACCTAATGCCTGGAAAACCATTCCAGACGTAATAATGTTTAGCGTCGGCTAAAAAGGGTCATTCACCGACGCAATGGTGCGTCGTCCCAAACGTCGGCAATGTCAACTGCGTCGGGGAAAAATCGAACTTGGTGGTCAACCTCACCTCACTGTCGACGCATAACAACGTCGGTTATATATTTGCCAACGCGCATAATAACGTCGGAATACATATTTGACGACGCATATACAACACCGGTAATACATATCCCGACGTGTTGAAGCGTCGGCAAATGTCTTCAACGACGCAGGAAAATTAGTTTTGGCGGCGCAGAGAGTGCATGTGGAAATAGATTTACCTCACTGCTGAAGCATAATAACGTCGGTTATACAATTGCCAACGCACATACTAACGTCGGAATACATATTTGACGGCGCATATACAACGCCGGTAATACATATCCCGACATGTTGAAGCGTCACGAAATGTCTTCAACGATGCAGGAAAATTACTTTTGGCGACGTCAGAGAGTGCGTCGGGAAATAGATTTAAACCAATGCCGACGCATAATAACATTGGTTATACATTTGCCAATGCACATACTAACGTCGGAATACATATTTGACGACGCATATACAACGCAGGTAATACATATCCCGATGTGTTGAAGCGTCGGGAAATGTATTCAACGATGCAGGAAAATTACTTTTGGCGATGAAGTGAGTGCGTTGGGAAATAGATTTACCTCACTACGGCTCATAATAACGTCGGTTATACAATTATCAACGCACATACTAGCGTCGGTGTACATATTTGACGACGCATACACAACGCCGGTTATCCATATTATTATTTTAACTTAAATTTTCATTTCTCCCTATACATCACAAATAAGAATTTGAATACCTGTTCAAACAAAAACTTGATGCACAACCCAAATTAAAATAGGTTCACCAACAATTCCAAAATAACATCCACAACCAAATATCCTACATCCATAAACCAAAATAAACCCACAAATCTTTAAAATACAAAAATATTATTATTTGATCATTTCCAAAAATCTTTAACATCCACCAATGTCTGTGATCAAAATAAACAAGGTAATCCCTAAGAGGAAAACTGTAAAATATTCACTTCAAAATTCCATTCAAATTAAAAATATAAAAACAATAATAACATTTCCAAAATTATACCCATAATCTTTTACACGCTACAATGACGCAGCTACGATCTACTTCCTCAGAGTTATTTCATCATCACCATCATCAAAGACTTGTCCCACCTATGTTGGGGTCGGCTACATGAATTTTGTTTCTCCATTCCGATCTATCTCGAGTCAAATCCTTGGATAAGTTGCACGTCTTTGATCTAATTTTACTACCTCTTGAGTACCTGGAATTTTGAAAAAGAAAATACAGTTAAAACAACAATGTGACTAGTATCTATTCCAATAAGCATCATTTGATTGTGAAGAAGTAAACAACCACAACAAAGATTTCTCACGAGTACTTGTACTGTACCTAAATTCACTCGACCATTTCTCCTATTCAACTTATATGAGAACATGGTGAACTAAGAAGATAAAAGGCAACTGTCGTAGAGTCTTTTTCCACACGTTTTTACCCAAAAATAAAAATAAAAACTCTCACAGCAAAAACTAATAGGATTTTCTAGCATGTGATTGATAAGGTATTATAGTGGTATGGTCTTCTAACATATGATTGATAAAGCAAAAGTCTTGTATATATTGAAGCTGATGCCAATTAATTACTAGTTCCAAGTTCCAACACAAAGCATTCACCATTACGACCTCAAGAGCATGGAGATTATGGGTAAAAAACTTTTGCACAAATTTTTACCATCCCATCCTTCATTGAAGTTAGATGGTTGTATTTTTTTTTAACCATCTATTTGATGACTCCTCCTCACCAGGTTTTAGTCAAAATTAGGTAGAATCTCTTTTGGCTATGTGTCATCTAAAGTGAGACCCATGTTTTGAATGGGTTAGATAAGTAACAAAGCCTAAAATGGTGAAGTTAACAACTTTGTATTTTTTTTTTATTTCATTTCTCTTAGAAGCATCAAATTTACCATGATCTCACAAGTATAGAATTAACTGTCAAGGAAACTAAATATTATGGACGCACAAGTGAGAAGCTAAAACTGCAAAATGTGCATCTAAAATTACAGAACCAAATAGCATTTAAGGTTACCAAACAACTGGAAAATAAAAGTGCAAAAATAAGACAACAAAACCAAATAATAGCAAAGGTGGCTCGAATAAGTTGCATGCATGATGCCTAGCAAAAATACAAACCTTGAAGAGAATGGCACGTTGCATGCGAGTCCCATTGTCAGGTTGCCGATGGGGATCACAATGCACTGTTGACTATCCATCAGTCTTTTGCTACACGATCACCATCCTCCATTGGAAATGCTCCCCTTAGAATTCCAACAATTTAACCCAATCAATTGGCAATGAGCTAATAAAGCATAGATTTAGAGAACCTACCAGCAAGTGACAGTTGTTTTGTTCTCCATATCCATTTATAGTCAAACAAAGTTGCAGATGATTACATTTACATGTAAATAAAGTGCAGAGCAACTGAGTTCAGAATGCAAACAAAACTACAGTCACCCACACTATATTGTTCAAAATTTTATTCAGCTGAAAACAGCACACATAGTTATATTATCATGGTTATAAGGCTTTTGTTTTTCTCAATTATCGTGATTGATATCATCATCACGACTTGGAGCAAAAGAAAAGGCAGATTTTTCTTTTCTTTTTTTTTTTGCTAAAAAGGTATGTGAATTTAAAACAAATTCCAATAACACATAGCCGAGAGGTGGTAAAATCTTCATCTCAAGAAAATAGTTTTGCATGGCCCATGAAAAACTTTATTTTTATCTTTTTTAGCTAGTCCCTTGATTTAGCATGGGAATAGAAGATACGAAAATGGATTCAAAGACAAGTTAATTTATAATAACAACATATGGAATCAATTTTTTTAAATAACATTAAATCGTTTATTTATAATTTCATTACGTTTTTCTTTACTAACACCCTCAATATATTTTTACTGCATTTTCATGCCAACATTCACCCAAGAAAAAACATCGGAAGTCAGAAAAAAATCATAAGAACCTTTTAGTTCTTTTTTTTAAATGTGATTCTAACTTTCTTTAGGTGCAAAGAATTTACAAAATAGAAGACAAAGATGGTGGTAATAATGTTTCAATGGACCATCGATTATGGCCATAGCTTTTCGGCAATTGGTTGCATTTACTATCCAAAATTTATTAAACTGTTTGATGTCAAAGTTCAAGCACATCACATGAGTACTTATCAATGAAAACAAATAAATACTTACCAGATTCTCCCATTCTAACTATTACAAACCTAAATCTGGTTAGGGTTGGGGTTGGGTTGGTGATCATTTAATGAGAAATGATATTTAAAGTTATTACTTTATACATTCATATCCTTTTTCAGTACTAAAAGAAGTATTTCCAGAGGGAATACAGTGGGCCTAGAGTCTGCAAAAGAAGCAGTATCCAGAGATGGGTGATCTAGACCATTGATCTCATGCCCTACTCTGGAAAGCCATCATAGAAAATTCCTTCACTTGGATCATTCATAGTTGTTCAATCAATATCTTTCAAAATAGATGGTTAAGAAAGAAAACATGCTCAATTGATGGTAGAGTCAAAACAAAAGACCAAACCTTGGAAGCATTTTAATCTGGCTCTTTAACAAGAAATCCATCCATGTGGGTCCCACCAAATATACAGTCTTGATTGCATAACCGCGTTCCCATCATGTGGAAACGAAAGGCCTGAGGACACTGCAACTCCTCACAGTCCAAAATTCAAATGCAGCATTGATGGGTCTACTACTCAAAAACAGTGGTTGGGTGATAAGGAAAGGTGTAAGGGGTAGTAAAATCCAAAATCACATTTGGCAGGGTGCCCCATCCAATGGTTGTACTCATGAGAAGTGGGCCCCACCCCATGAGTAAATATCCAAGGATATATACTATGTAATCTAACGTATAGCTGGATGCAAAGGATCATTTCCTCTCTCTTTCTGAGTACCCATCCATGCTCTGAGAAAGAGGAAAAGGCTTCATGTACTGGCTTATTAAAAGTGTAAATTACCCAACCACCACCCCAACTACACTGCTATGTATAGTCTGATTGTCACGCCCCCAAAAGTGAAACCGGGGTTATGCGTGAGATTAGGTCCAATTTAAAACTTTTCCAATGATAATAACATATCACTTGCCCTAATCGTGTCCCATCTGGATCGAAGACCGCTGTGAGGTATAAACATTTTCCTCGAATATATTAAACAATAGCGGAAGCTTCATAAAACAAGAGGTATCTTATAGTTGTATAGTTTAAGAGCAATCTACTAAGTATCAAAGTTAAGGTTGAAGTTTAAGACTATTACAAAATATTAATTACAAGTAAAAAGGTCAAACTAAAACTAGGCCTAAACAAAAGTATAAGAAAACCAAAA
Organism: Cinnamomum chago; assembly: GCA_038049695.1. Lineage (NCBI taxonomy): Eukaryota > Viridiplantae > Streptophyta > Magnoliopsida > Laurales > Lauraceae > Cinnamomum > Cinnamomum chago. Next base: position 53,169,470 of record CP142453.1, on the reverse strand, counting down.
GATGAAGCTAAGAGGATAATCATGTAGCTCTCGCGTACGGGGTCGTCACGGCTATACAATGTCGTCCGTACTATACTCTAGAAAGTCATCAGGCTGATCTGCCTGAACTTCTTCCGTCGTTTCCTCCGCCTCGGGGTAGAAGAGCTCGGTACCTATGCACCAAGAGTAGCATCATCAACACAACGGATGGCAAAGCAATAGGTATAGAAATCACATAGATATGCAGTACTAAAGAGAATGAACGATAGACATAATTATAAGATATGCATAGCACTCTGATCGTAAGAGATGCCGTGCATTTGAATCATAAAGAAACTATCAAAGTAGGCGGTCCACATATGCTAATCTATATCATCAATTGGGATGAAACCCAACATCCAATATCCAAACAACTCGTAGCTCAAGTACTCCGGCTCCGAGAGCTCTGGCACTATCTTGCTTTGAGGACCAAGTAGCTCAAGTGGCTCGGGCTCCGTGAGCTCTGGCTCTATCTTGCTATAACAAAACAAAACAAAACAAACATCTCGAGGAATAACAAATAACTCTCAGCTCAAGTAGCTCGGGCTCCGTGAGCTCTGGCTCTATCTTGCTTCGAGGTGGTATCAGGTTCTCCCACAGTCGGTGCCCCAACTGTGTTGAACGTTAACAGCTGAGTGGTGCCTGACACAAAGAATCCTAAAACATCTGTGAAGGGCTAGGCTCTTGCGCGAACAAGATTCAATAACAATAGAGAACTACTTTATTCCAAATCAAATCAAATCTCAAAACCAATATCAATAGTAGTCCTCTTTAAGCCTGACAATCAAAGCTCCCTAGCCTCAACACTTCAAACGAATAACGAAACGAACGAAACAATAGGAGGGGACCCTAAGTCCAACCTCTAAGTTCTCAAAGCAATCCTCTAATAAAGCAAAGCAAATAGAACTAAAGAACATGTTCATCACATGTAGAAGATAGTACCCGAGGGTACCATTTGGAATCAAAGTGAATAAACAATCCAATCCTAAGTAAAGTGTCAACCCTGAAGCATCGCACAACCTATTCAGTCAACGAAGGGATTAGGGTTCGCGATACTCGGACGAACAATCTTCGTGCATAGATTTAAGAAGAGTATCCCGTTGTCCCGTACCATTCAAGATTGAATTAAGTTGACTCTCGATACAACCGAATCAACAATGACGAACGCCGGCTCAAGACGTCCTCATAATAAGTCAAATGAGTCCACAAATGGGTATCCAAAGGTCCACCAAAGTCCACTACAAAACAGGGTAAGAATCCCTTCAAAAAGGAAAATTTCACAAAATCTGCATAGGTCTCGGTCGACATGCCCCTGCCTTCCCGGTCGACCGGGACCTGCATGCCGGTCGACCGGCAAGCCTGCGGAAACTGGACAGTAGCTCTGTTCTGAGCTGAAATGGGACTTTTCCCATTTCTCTCTTCTGGGACCTAATGAGCAGCATATGTATAATTAAAAACAACTTAAATACAACCTATAAAACTACTAATCAAGCCATTAAACTCTAAATCCATTCCATTCAATCTATAGACCATTTTATCATGTTTTCAATCTATTAATGTATCAATTGAGCCAAAACTATCTAAAACATGATTTAAGCATCCAAATCAAGGTAAACAAACATACCAAGCAATACTATAACTATTGACTTGCCTTATTGATGTGATGAACTCAAATTCAAGAAGAAAGTGAAGGAAGAAAACACTTTAAAAGCTCCAAAGAGGTGAAACACTCTTCCAAACCCAAAAAGCTCCTACACATGCATGCCAATGGTCAAGGTAAGTCTCCCTACTCCATTTCTAATCAAGGAAGAAGATGAAGAGATGGTTTCCAAGCTTAAAGAGCTTACCTCTAAATGGGTTGTGGGTGAAACACTTAGAAAAGTGTATGGTTGGACTCTTGAAGGCTTGAGGAAGATGATTGGCGGCTTGGTTTCCGTTGCCGGAGCTCCGTGCTCGTCAACGGAGGAGAAAGAGATGAAGGAAATGGAGAGAAGAAAATGAGTCGGCTGCTGTGTGTTGGTTGTAGTTGAGAGGAGTGAATGAAATTGAATGAAAAGAAGATAAGTGTAAGTGGGTTGGTAGGATACTTAAGTAATGGGTATTGGGCTTGGGCTTGAGCTATGGGTTGATGGGTTAAGGTCTGGGTCGGCCCACGCATACAATTAGTGGATTTCGGGCCTTTTTGATGCGTCGAATTGAAACGCGATTGAAGGCTAAGGTTCATGAAACGACGAAACCTACCCAATGCACCCAAACTCACAAAAACTCATACTCTCATAAATCCCTTGAAAACCCTACCCAATTAGAAAACGACTCTCTATCCTACCCAAACGCGCTCCGAATCGTACGAAACTTCGCACACACGATTCGTCGTTAACCCAGACTACTTAGACTCTAAACTAGCTTACTAACTAATCAAACAATTAATTATAATTAATAGGCCATTAGGGGTCGGGATGTTACACTGATCCACATGCAGCTTAAGGACAAAGAACAGATAATGAAATAAAGAACTACTGGAGGACAAGGGTGCAGAAACAAGTGCGGCAACTCAAGACCGACATGAATAGCACTAGGTTCCAAGACACAATTCGTTGCCTTTGGATTCCAAGATTGCTTCAAAAAATGGAGTCGTCTTCTTCACCTATCCCTTCTCAAAACCCAACTCAAATTCTGCTCAACAGTGACCCCCTCAGGACAATTGAATAGAACACATTCACCAAGTTTGGTTATTTAGACAAGTTCATCACAGAGGCTTGCAGCTCTAGCATCTCCTCAGATTCCATGAACATCACCCATCTCACTGAAATCTCAAGATTTCCAAGTAGTCCTCAATCCTTTGGGAACATTGACTATGACCCCTTTCTAAGGGGCTTCTGTGTTGATAACAGCTATGACTTACAATCGTTGAATCCAACCACAATATCTGAGATTAATTGGGTTGATGGCATGGAAGAGAATCTATGGAACATGGATGAGATGTGGCAATCTAGAGTTTGATTTGAGATGACCCGATATATATCTGGCCACTGAAGATCTCAAAGATTATATGTTTTGTGTTGGAAATAATAAGAATAGGTCAGGACAATTTTTATTGCTCAGTTATCTATTCAGATTATCTGGGCTCAAGACTTTAACAATCAAATGCAAAATCAACGAGGAAACAAAAAAAAACATATCACAAGTGATCAGAAGATACAAAATGGGTTCGTACCTTTGAGAGAGCGGTCTGAATGGAATTGCCTATATCCTTTGGTAATAAAGCATCATTTGATTGAATACCTTCAGATCAAATACCTTCAGGAATGGGTAACATTTCCTCCTTCCCTGCAAATGCCAGAAAATTCATGAACACATATAAAAAGGTGCGCACTCACCAATGTGCTCACATGCACTTTGGTTTTTACAGTGTAATAGGAAAAGCTAATTTCATTACACATATAGCTCGAAGATTGACAGATCTTGACATAACTTTTCAATGAGATTTACAAAATACCCTAGGCATACGAATCAAACAATGTGGGAAATCAATCTGCAGCAATAGAAATCAGAGAAAGAACGAAAACCTGAATCTATCGTTGAAAGGATGAGCAATGAGATGCGATCGAGTAGCATAGAACGCATACCTGAAACGAAAGACGAAGAGCTCGAGAGAAAACCCTAGATGATAGATTTTTTTGGGGGACGATCTTTGTTGCTTTATATCCAGCGAGGAGTATTTACTCGATGAGGAAAATCGATGAGGAAGAGAGAGATGCGTGAGCAGGGAGAGAGCAGAGAGGGAGGGCGTGAGTAGGGACAGAGCAAGAGAGGGATCGATGAGGAAGAGAGGGATCTCTTTCGGCGTCAAGCAAAGAGAACGATGCGTGAGCAGGGAGAGAGCAGAGACTGATGGCGTGAGCAGGGAGAGAGCGAGAGAGGGATCGATGAGGAAGAGAGCAGAGACTGATGTTAATATCGTCTTAATAACATTTGGATTAGAGGCCAGCGATCGTCTTATTTGAGTGGTAATATCGTCTTATAGCGTCTTATTTGATTGGCCGCAGGTATAACTTCGACGCTAAAAGTACATTTTCTTACAGTAAGGGGATACGAGTCGCCTCTGGTTTTCGGCGAGAAGAGATATCCAAACTTCAAAGTGAGAGTTTCAACGGGTGAGCTATGGGATCGAGTCTTGGGAACTAGGGGTGAAAATTGGGCCGGGCCTGGAACACCTGTCTACAAGCTGTGGCCCGGAACAACCTGGCCAATGGACAGGCAATGCAGAGCAGGGTGCCAACATTGCACAGGTTGTACTGGGCCTGGCCCTAATTGTCAATAAGATATGGGCCTACTGTAACAAATCTCATGTATATGGGCCCACCTTCCAAAAAAAATGTAAAAATGGTACCATGAGATATTGCACCCACGTTAACCTGCAATCCGACCAAACAAAAACCATTTGCTCCCAACCAGCCAAAACTTAAAAACTTAAAATAAAAAATAAAAAAAAAGCCAGGCATGATTCGGCACATGAGAGATAGTGAGAGAGAATGAGAGAGAGAGGCGAGGATCAAGAGAGACGAAAGAATACCTCTTAGGAGAGAGGGGCCACGATGCACCATGCGCTGTACACCAGTGTCGATGTCGGAGAGGAAGATCAAGGAGAGAGGGAAACGATTGAGGATTATGGTAGATTTGGAGAAAGGACGGGTTGGGATTTTAATTAGGTTTTTGAGTCGCTTACAGGCTCAAAATACATGCCTTATGTGCTTTTTTCAAATTGGGTGGGGATTTCCTTATATGAGGGTCCGACCCTCGATGAATACATTTAAAGTATCGTCAAATCTCATTTTAAATGGAGGTTGTTAGGTATTTTGTTTTTGCAATTTGGTGGATGCATTTGCATATTGGCATCATTTGAATTCACACACATGCATTGATTTAAAATATCTTGAAATCTAGTTTTACCCATGCATAGCTTTTAAGATTTGGAAAAGCTTTTGTTTTATGCATGTTTTGGTTTTAAACTTGGATGCATTGGTTTTAGAACCCAAAACTCTTTTGAAAACCTAATTCCTTGTGCATTATATTTTGGAAAATCATGTTAGGTATTTAGGTTTGAGGTTTGCATACTTTCAGCACTTTTAGAATCAGTTTTGTATGCAATTTCAATTGAAAAGAGTTTTTACTAATCAAGCTTGCCTTTGGTTTTAAATCTTTGAATCTTTTTAGGCGTTGTGTATTTCATGTTTTTAAACATCTTAGAATGCCTTAAAACATGTTACCAAGCTTGGTTTACCAGCCCAAAAATCCCCCCAAAGAGTTGCCCTTAAAAGCCTCAAGTTTCTCTCTTTTGTCATATTTCTGGGCTGTTTCAGGCAGTGTTCTCGGTCGACCGAGACCTGCCTCTCGGTCGACCGAGACAACTGCAGGTCATTTCTGCAGAAATCTGAGCTGTAGCTCCAACGGTCAAATTTATATCCGTTGTGCCTTCTAGGTCGACCGAGACCTGTTTCTCGGTCGACCGAGAACTAGCCGTTGGCAACTTTTTGGCCTCTCGGTCGACCGAGACAACTGCAGGTCATTTCTGCAGAAATCTGAGCTGTAGCTCCAACGGTCAGATTTATATCCGTTGTGCCTTCTAGGTCGACCGAGACCTGTTTCTCGGTCGACCGAGAACTAGCCGTTGGCAACTTTTTGGCTATAAAGTCCATTCTTTTCCAACCTTTTTCAATGCTTGAAACTTGAACTTTTGAGAGCATTTTGGAGCCAAAGAAAGGGGAAGAAGTTGGAAAAGCTAGAGGGCTATTTGGAAATCAATCTCATGATGCTAGACTTTGTAGATTCTTCTAGACCCCTCACTCTTCCTTCTATTAGAGATTCAAACCATCAATTAAATGAATATCAATTTGACTCAAAAGAGGAAGAAAATGAGTATGATGAAGATGATCTTCAACAAGCCTATAATGAATTATATACATTATCTAAAAAGCTTGATAAAAGAAACAAAAGCTTAAGAGAAGAATCTATGAATCTAACCAAAGAGCTAGCATCTTCAAAAGATGAACTTAGAGAGAAAGAAGAAGTAGTAAAATGTCTAGACTCTAAGTTCATGATCTCTTTGAATAATCTATCTAACATTCAAGATGAATTAAAAGAATTAAAGATGGATTATGACAATGTCAATAAGGAAAATCTAAAACTAAGAGATCAAATAAAAAGGCAAGATAAAGACTTTATCAATCTTGAATCTAAATTGACTATCTCTAAGGAAAATTTATCTAATACTCAAAACGAATTAAATGAGATTAAGATAAATTGTGATGAGCTTACAAATGAAAATTTGAACCTAAGAGATACAATTAAAAAACAAGATAAAGACTTTAACAACTTAGAAGCCAAGTTGATTAAAAGTAAGTTAAAATCACAAGAACTTGGATCTAATATTGTTAATGAACTTAAACATGAATTAAAACTTGCCAATGAAGAGCTAATCAAATATAAGGAACTTGAAAATGAACTTTCAAAAGTCAAACATGAAAATTCAATCCTTATAACCAAAGTCACTCAACTTGAAAACAATAAACAAAAGTATGAGTGCAAGTTTACCCAAAGTGAAGAGAAACTTGAAAAATTATTCAAATTGGGTAAATCTCATGGAGATAGGACGGGTATTGGATTTAATAGGAATATGTCTTATAACCCTAAATTCACCAACACTTTTGTGAAAGGTGAGTCCTCATTCTCTAGCACTCACACTTCTTTGCCCAAAACCAAATGTAATTTTTGTGGCATTGAAGGACATTTTAGGTTTGAGTGCAAACTAAGGAAAAGAAGCCATGTGTCTAAACCCATCTTTGAACTCAAAAATGGAAAATCAAACTTGAAGGGTAAGACACTAAAAATCAAGGAAAACTCCAAAAAGACTAAACAAGTTAAATCCTTTAAAATGGAGTCTCCCAAGATAGATTCTAAAAGGCTTAAACAAGTTAAACCAAGCTTGAAAGAATCTAAGAACAAGAAGCTTCTCTCTTTTCCTCCTTTAACCTTAGAAATGAAAGAGTTCATGAAAAAGATTGAAAGGTTAAAATCAAAGTTCAAAAGGCAAAAAGAGGGAGGAAAAGTTAAAAGAATTGAGAAGGTTAACAAGAAAACAAATCAATCCCCTATGAAACAATCACACCAACTCTCTAAGACTAATCATCAATCTAAAATAGTCAAACCTCAAAGATTTGATGTTAAGTCTAAAAGAATTCAATCTCTATCTCCTTTAGTTGGTGGAATTTCCAAAGTAGTCTCCAAAGCCCAAGACCTTAGGTGGATTCCAAAAGTCATTTACTTAGACAAACCTTAAGGCCTTGACCCTCCTTGACCAACCTATCCTTTATAGTTAAATCATTTTGTTGGTCATGTTGCTTTGCATTTTGGTTCTTTCTTAGTTACATTTCATAAAATGCATTGCTTATTTATGATCATTTGATTTTGTTTTCATGCACCTTTCTAAGTTACATGTCATGGTTTTCAAAATCTCTTGATTATAAATTCATCATGTTTGATTTGCTTTTTGCACTCATATGCCTTGCATTGCATTTCTACATGATTAATTGATTGTGTTGTTAAAAGCTTTCATAGCTAGACTCTTCATGATCAATTGTTGTTGAATCATTTGTAAGACTTTTTGAACAAATGATTTGACTCAATTCTAGTTTTTCCATGGACTTCTAATTTATACTTGTATATGGAAAATCATTGTTTTGAAAATTGTTTGATTGGAAATGCTCTATAACTTCATTAGTTAGATTCATCAAAGCATATTCCATGATTCTCATTTCCTTTTCTTTTGGTTTTATTATCTTAGAAATGGAAATGTATGTTTTTTGCATCTTTGCTTATTTAGTTATGCTTTATATATGCAAATGACATTTGGTTCCATGTATGGTTGTGATATTGGTAGTATTTGTAAAAACCATACTAGAACTAAAATCCATCCTCTATGCCTAATAGTCTTTTCTTTGTGGATGGTTATGATGTTGATTCATGTGTATTCTCTTGATATCATCCTTATACATGTTTCAACCTCATAATAGTGTTCTTGATCATATGAACCTCTTTGAAATCCATTCTTTGTATTTCATAGTTATATCTCTTGTTTGATGGATATCTTAGTGTTGAATTCATATGATCTAGACACTTTGGAAATTGCATGCATTACAAAGTAATATCCTTTTGCATTGCAATTTACCTTGTTCATCACTATGCTCAATAGTTATATCTTTAAAAGTGATGAATATGCATTTATGATGCTTGATGGAAGTTTGTCACATCCTTGCTTTTATTCATGTTATCATATTCAATTGGTCTCATTTGGTATAACTTTCCATTGATTTCATATCCAATTGATATCTTATCTTGTGTATGTGATAGACCATGTGTACATTGGATTGAACTTGATAGTTATATAATTGTTCCATGTCACACACCATTAGCATCACAATGCTCATGATTGCCACCTCTTTTTGCTCTTATAGGTATATCTCATGACCACCATGTTTATGTGTTCATAATATTGGTTGGTTATTAGTTGAGGTTGGCTTCATGATTGAATTTCATTTCACTCATTCATGCACTTTAATAAGTCATATTTATTGATTGAATGAAATGATTTTCAAAATCTTACATAGCATATGATTTTCATAAGTAATATTGATTGATGCTATGTTTAAGTAAACCCCACATCATGGATAGCTCTAATTTGGATTTCTCATAATAGTTATACTTTTAAATCCATTTTAGAGTGATTGATTTTATAGTCACATCCTTTAATCTCAATTGATATGTTTGTTTCAATTGATATCCATGATTGCTTCTCCCATTAGACCTAGCTCTCTTTTGGTAATTTGATCATATTGTGCTTAATAGTTAAATGAATCTAATCATTTCCTTGAAGTTAACCCTCACTTGGTTAAACCATCTACTTCTTGAATCTAATAGTTAAATCTTTGTCAAAAGTTTGACAAAAGAAGAGAATGGATTGAGGGGGAGTGTAAACCTTCATAGGAAGAATTAGTTTTGATCAAATTCACCCTTGGATTGCTTTTGAGCCCTTAGAGTTAACTTCCATACATGATAACCTGTTATGATTTTCATTTTCGATTTCATTTGTTAACAGGTGCTACTAAAGGTATTCTTCTTGTCTCATGTGTGTAGGTACCTTTGCAATTTAATGTCAAAGGGGGAGAGAGAGTTCAAGTGTGACTCAAAGATCTCCTACTCTTCAAAGGGGGAGAGAGTTCGAGAGTTCAAGTACTCGAAGATCTCCTATCCATCAAAGGGGGAGAAAGAACTCAAGTTCTCAAAGGGAGAGAATGCATACCTTGCCAAAGGGAGAGAGAGGCATGGTCAAAGGGGGAGAGCAAATAGAAGAAAGATAGCTTGGAGCTAAAGAAGATGCTTGGCTAAAGAGAGGAAGATGGAAAGAAAGCTTGAAGAATGATCAAGCTCCAAGCATCAAGAAGATTGAAGAAAAGAGCCCAAGAGCCCAAGCTAAGAGAAGGAGCATCCAAGAAGAAGATTTCAAGACTTGTCCAGCTGAGGGGGAGCTGAAGACAGAGTGTGTAATTTCAATGATGAGTAAGTTGCCATCAAATTGCAAAGGGGGAGATTGTTAGGTATTTTGTTTTTGCAATTTGGTGGATGCATTTGCATATTGGCATCATTTGAATTCACACACATGCATTGATTTAAAATATCTTGAAATCTAGTTTTACCCATGCATAGCTTTTAAGATTTGGAAAAGCTTTTGTTTTATGCATGTTTTGGTTTTAAACTTGGATGCATTGGTTTTAGAACCCAAAACTCTTTTGAAAACCTAATTCCTTGTGCATTATATTTTGGAAAATCATGTTAGGTATTTAGGTTTGAGGTTTGCATACTTTCAGCACTTTTAGAATCAGTTTTGTATGCAATTTCAATTGAAAAGAGTTTTTACTAATCAAGCTTGCCTTTGGTTTTAAATCTTTGAATCTTTTTAGGCGTTGTGTATTTCATGTTTTTAAACATCTTAGAATGCCTTAAAACATGTTACCAAGCTTGGTTTACCAGCCCAAAAATCCCCCCAAAGAGTTGCCCTTAAAAGCCTCAAGTTTCTCTCTTTTGTCATATTTCTGGGCTGTTTCAGGCAGTGTTCTCGGTCGACCGAGACCTGCCTCTCGGTCGACCGAGACAACTGCAGGTCATTTCTGCAGAAATCTGAGCTGTAGCTCCAACGGTCAGATTTATATCCGTTGTGCCTTCTAGGTCGACCGAGACCTGTTTCTCGGTCGACCGAGAACTAGCCGTTGGCAACTTTTTGGCTATAAAGTCCATTCTTTTCCAACCTTTTTCAATGCTTGAAACTTGAACTTTTGAGAGCATTTTGGAGCCAAAGAAAGGGGAAGAAGTTGGAAAAGCTAGAGGGCTATTTGGAAATCAATCTCATGAGTTTTTAAAAGGTACATCTTCTAAGTTATTTTGATTTCCATTCAAATGAAATTCATGCATGTTCAAATCCTTTGTATTTTCTTTTATGCATGATTTCAAGCCCTTAAAGAGTTGTTTTGCAAACTCAATATCTTTCTTGGTAAATTAGATTAGTTTGCACACACTCTTATCCTAATCACATATGTTCTTAGACTTTAACTTTCACTCAACTTGTTTATCTTAATTCTTCAAAGTTGTTTGAATCTTTTATGTGATTAGTTTTCTCTTCAATCATCATTTTATAAACCTTGATTTTAAAATGCATCATGCATTCATTTAAAAGCTTCATTGTTAAAATTGATTGAAGAAACTCATACATACACTTTGTGCACACACTTTAGTTTATTTTAGTGTATGTTTGTAATTGGAATTTCATTTTCCTATTAGCCTATTTAAGAGGCAAATTCCATTGTGCTTAAATTGTAATCTCTTAGAGTGATCTTTTGTAAAGACACCTTCTTAGAGAAATCCTCATTTGTAAAGGTTATTGCTTAGCCTTTGAAAAGCAACTTGTAAGGTTATTGCTTAGCCTAAGAAAAGCATATTGTAAGGTTATTGCTTAGCCTAAGAAAAGCATATTGTAAGGTTATTGCTTAGCCTATAAAAGCACATTGAGAGGTTGTTGTTTAGCCTAGAAAAACAACTTTGTAAGGGTTATTGCTTAGCCTAGTAAAAAGCATAATTAGTGGAATCCGGTGGGGTGTTGGAGACACAAGCCGGTAGTGGATGTAGGCACGTTGGCCGAACCACTATAAATATTGGTGTTGTGGTGCATGCTATGTGGTGATTGATTTTGTATTAGCTTCCGCATCTTGTTTGTTTAATCATCACATGTGACTAGTTTAGTTTAAGAAATTAAAATTGGTGTAAATTGGTCATAGTTGTAGCTCACCCTATTCACCCCCCCCCCTCTAGGGTTAGGATCCATAGCGGACTTTCAGAGGTTATGTCACCGTACAATTGAACACAAAAAAAGAAAAAAGTTAATAAAACAACATTTTTTAGCCTTGTTTTTTTGTGTGGTCACTCTTACGGTGGGACCAACTCAATTCTAAACAAAAAAATGGGATGCCTCAAAAATAAGTAAGTTGATCATTTTGAATGACTCTGATTATCCATAGATGGGCACGAGTGGGCCCCACTAAAAAAGTTCCCAACATACTCCTCTAGAAGCCATTGAAGTTACCCCCAGAAGTGTTTTTTTTTTTTGAAAAAAACACATGAAAGTTGCAATGTGTTTTCCACAGCTTTTGCCAACGCGGTCTTGCGTCGGTACAAGTAGCAATTCTCTGTGACTTTTGCCAACGCATAGTTTCACTGCGTCGAAAAATAGTGTTCGAAAAGGTTTTCCACAGCTTTTGCCAACACGGTCTTATTTGCATCGGTAAACGTAGCAATTCTCTGTGACTTTTGCCAACGTAAATTTTCACGACGTCGAAAAATAGTGTCGGGAAAGGTAAGTTTGTCATAAATGGGGTTTTGGGGCCGCAACTCATACGTTGGGAATGGTACGAATAAAAACTCAGAGCTTTCCCAATGCACACCTGTGCGGCGCCAGTAGCCAAGATAATTGCCAGCGCATTATTACGTTGCCATTAGAAAAACACTCGTTGGCAAAACTTTCTATCTCTTTTGGGGGGATTTTTTGTTGGCGCCAATGTGGTTTCCACAGCTTTTGCCAACGCAGTCTTACTTGCGTCGGTAAAAGTAGCAATTTTCTATGACTTTTGACAACGCAATCCAAATATGCGTCGGAAATAAGACTTTTACCAACACGAATTTTCATTGTGTCGACAAATAGTGTCGGGAAAGGTTTTCCATAGCTTTTACCAACGTGGTCTTACTTGTGTCGGTAAAAGTAGCGATTGTGACTTTTGCCGATGCAGATATTTTTACTGCATCGAAAAATAGTGTCGGGAAAGGTAAGTTTGTCATAAATTGGGCTTGGCGGACGCAGCAACTGCGTTGGCAATGGTGCAAAGAAAAACTCAGAGCTTTCCCAACGCATACCTGTGCATCGCCAGTAGGTAAGATAATTGCCAACGCATTACTGCGTCGCCATTGGAAAAACACGCGTTGGCAAAACTTTCCCTCTCTTTTGAGGGGATTTTTTATTGGCGCGAATGTGGTTTCCACAACTTTTGCCAACGCAGTCTTACTTGCGTTGGTAAAAAAAGCAGTAATTTCTGCAACTTTTGCCAACGTAGTCCAAATATGCGTTGGGAATAAGACTTTCACCAACACAAATTTTCACTGCGTCGGCAAATAGTATCGGGAACTGTGCAGTTTGTTGTAGTGACACACACCCTCCTTGAACTGAACTTTTAAAAGAATTGGGCCTACTTTTGATAATAAACATTTATTCTCGAGTAAAAAATTAGCGTCCAACTTCCTTCAACCATACTTGGTCATTCTATCTCCATATTGCATGATTTTGGGCTCTAAAGTTGTCTACTCAGAAAGATCTTTCCAATGGTAATAAGAATGCGCCGATTGGACCCATGATTTGAGAGATATGCCCATTTTAAGTTAAGTTGTCTTGAGAAAAATGGGGCTGACTTCCTTCTTGCAATAGGACTCTTCCTCTTACCCTTTGAGATGATCTTTCCTTCTTAGCTCCAAGATTGATAAGCATAAGATAAGAAGGAGTCTTGTTATTGATTCTCTACTTGAATTTGAGCCAAAAAAACAATGATAGTTGGACCCACTTGAAGTTGTATATGATTGCATGCGAAAGGGCCCACAAAAGTCTTCAAAACTCTTCCATACATGAGAGATGGGGCCTTTGCTTGTTATTGGTAATCCAAAAAATGAAGGAGGCATGGCTGGACGTCCATGGGATGTGTAGGTTGAATTTGTGTTGCACAACTTCCTTGCAGCTCAACACTTGGACTTTCTACACATGCTAATTCAACCCATAAAATACTGAAGAGCCCAGTTGAAGTGGGACCCGTCTGGACAGAGTTCTACTCCAACTAAGACAGTTTGAAGAAAGATCGTATAAAATATGAAATAATGCAGAAAATGTGTAAAGAATGTGAGAATCCCATTTCCTAGGTAAAAATGTATGAAATGATTAAATTAAATCAATAATGATGCAATTCACCTAATTAAGTCCCCAATTCAACTGGAAATTTTGCATAGATGATGCAAATTCACGAACTTAACACACTCACAACCAGCATTTTGCCAGTCCCTTAGCAAAATTTGTAAGTAGATAGATTTGAAGTGTTTTGACATAATTTATGAAGAACAAGTAAATATGAAAAGACACTTTTGCTGGTATTCTCGACTACATTTAGCGTATGTAGCAAGCCCCTTAAACCCATAGGTTCCCTCGAGGGGATAAGTTGCGCCTTGTGAGGATTTGCAATGAATATACCCACAAAATTTATTTTCCCTAAAAACACTTCGAAAAAAGAAGGAAATCTTTCAAAAAGAAGATCATGTCAACTCATATAATATTTTTGACATCCAGAATAATCAAAATCCCAGAATTTTCAAAATTTGGTTCACATTTCTAAATTCAAAGACTTTCTCGAAAGTCATACCAAACGTTTGTGTCCCTTGTGCAAGTGTATACATCAAATTAGTTTAGCAAATGTTCCACAGTAATGTAAGGAAGCAAAATTCTCCCTCAAATACTCTGACCTTCCTAGATTTAGGGGGTTATAAGCTTCCTCTCAAAGCTATTTTTTTCTATTTTTTTTTCTTTTCTCATTTTTTTAAATAGGGTTCCTTTGGGTGAATATGTCTTTATCTTTCATCATTTTTTTTCTTTTCTATAGTCCACGACAATAGGCGGCCATTTTCAATTTGCCTGAATTAACTCACCTATTTCGGTTGGCATAACCATCTTGATCAACCCGATAGATTTATAAGGATAAATCTCAAAAATTGACACCACGACTTCCTATAAAAAATCTTGACAGATGTATATGAATTTTTTTGAAAAGCAAAGTTTGGTAATCCTTTGACAAATTCTAGAAAAAAAAAATGAACCTTCATTTTACTTCCTTCCAAAAGTTTTGAAATTCCAGATTCCCGAATATCATCAAATCATATCAGTTCCTTTGAAAACTTTCCTTTTCTAAATAATAGTTTTTTTTAAAAAAAGAAAAATAAAGCACATTGAAACAAAAAAAAATGATCTACCCCAGACTAACATGGATTCCAGACAAGTTGCTTACCGTGGCAAGGGTTAGTTTTGCCTTAGAAGGAATTCATTCATCTCTCTACCGGCGTAACCCATCTCAGACCAAACTTCTTAGTCTTACTCAGCGGTTCCCGAACCAATAGTCTTCTTTGTAATCTCCTTGCTGAGGAAAAAAATAGTCCATTGCACTTTTTCCTATTTTCTCTCAAAATCGAGTTACAATTTAATTTAGCACAATGGTAAAAAAAAACATATCCTCTTGGTTCTATGTTTAATGGCATATAGGCTCTTGCCACTGAATGACAACGATTGTTTGTCCCTATTTTTATTTATTTTTTGCTCAAAGGCCTTCCTTAATTTCATCATGATGGTGAATTTGGTGTCGGATGGGACACTAAGATTGGAGACAAACCAAATGCATTTACGGAAGGCCGAAAATGATTGGGCTGCCTCCCAACAAGCGCTAAGTTTAACGTCTTTAGCCGGACCAAAGACTCCTAATTTTTTTTTTCTTTTTTAAATCTTTTTTGTGAAATACAAATAAATTGCCTAAAAATGGACAAGTGTGTTGTTCTCAGCTCCAAACCTAAACTACATAGCATCCTCGATGTCATGCATGTAATACAGAAAATGATAATTATGTACCATGAGGAAAAATAAAAAGGAGGTAAACGGAAGAAATCACCTAATGATTTTGCATTGCAATCCCTGTCCATGGGTAAACAAAATGATGAAAAATAGATAATCTAAACTAATAATGCGCACACAAGCAGAAAAAAGGAGACAACCTACCTGACCCGGAATCCACTCAAATCCCATACAGAAGTACCTTCCAAAATTGGGCAGAGAAAATGATGAAAAATAGATAATCTACAATAATAATGCACAAGCAGAAAAAGAAGACAACCCACCCAACCTGGAATCCACTTGGATCCCATACAAAAAAATACCCTCCAAAATTGGGGTCAAAAACTCTAGCTTAAGATGCCACCTATTCTTTTCTACAAATGGGGTTGAATCTATCAAAGCATTATCATTTTCTACATGGCCATTGATACCACTAACATAATGCGCAAGGTAGTCCTCCAACAGATCCTCAAAATTCGATTGGGGTAAGTGGACTTCCACCAATTCGTGAATATAACTGACTTCAAATACCCCATCATCCTCATCAGGAGGCTGGTTACTGTTTACTTGAACAATAATGGTCTCAAATGAAACTCGCATCACTCTATTCCAATAATTGATTTAAGGCATTAGAGGTAGGGTTGTCAAAGAGCCGGGCCGGGTCGGGCCTTGGGTTGGCCTAGCCTTACCCTCAATATATGCAGGGCCAGGCCTGAGCGAGCCAAAGCCCTTGGAGGGCCTTCACTATCTAGGCCCTTATCCTACCCTTAAGGGCCCTCACTATCTAGGCCCTTATCCTACCCTTAAGGGCCCAGAACAGGATAGGGCAGGGCTCAGGGCTTCAAAACAAGAAAATTATATTTTAACATTGTTACCAAAATTTGAGTATGATCGAGCGTTATCTTGTCTAACCTCAATTGCAAAGAAACCATTAAGAAAACATCAATTATCTTGTCTAATCTCAATTACAAATGAACCATTAAGAAAACGTCGGGAGAATATTAGTCATCTCTAAAGACTTTTTTTTATTGGATAAAGTCATACATGCTTTGGCGACTTGGGTTGGGTTCTAGACATATGATTTTATTTATCTTGAGAAAGAAGGAAAATGGTTAAAGAGTATGATCTATTTCACACCTTTCATATGAATTTCCAAATATAAAATCATTCCAGCGGTATCTTATCATTGAGAGTTTTAAACCATTTACACTCACCTACCTTTTATCAATTGACATTATTTTTAATTAAACACTAATCTGACTGTTACACATTCTTGGATTTTAGTTACAAAAGTAAATGCAGTTAAAAGATACTATTAGTTTAAACTTTTAACAATTGAGAGTTATAATTATGTAATTAAAAAGGGTGTTTGGATCAACCCATATCCTTAAAGTTCCATGCGCATACAAACTAACTCTATGAATTAGTTGACATCCCAAGCAACTCTATATAGGAAAAAAGTGTATCATTATTAATAGAAATGAGTACACCCCCTTTTGCACTAACAATGATTTATAAAAATAATTAAAAATGCCTAAATAAGAAGCAATAAAACTAAAAGAAAGGGATTAGAAGCAACTATGCAACACTTACTGATTATTTATTAAGTACAATACATGACTTAAGTAATTAAATATAGATGAAATGAACCAAGTATGTATGTATGTACGGATTTTTAGGATATTTTTTAATGGGTATGTGTGGGGCATTTTCATAATACCGAGATTATCCTGGTTTCGGTAAAAGTACCAGCTAGGCATGTCTTGGTCTCGATTTTATGCCTCTCGGCAATAGTGCGATGATGGTTAACCGAGATGAGCACTAACAACTGTACTCCTACAAAGACTCAACCACATTACACAACGTGTTAAGAGATAAGGATAAGCACCAGATAGAGATAAGGAGTTATCCTTATCCGGTGGTTACGTCCAAAATCCCTGAAAGATCGGGATCCACAATCCATGAAAGATCGGGATTGAGATTTTACCTCCAAGGAATCAGGACAAGAATCATGGGATTTATAGCCTATAAATACAGGGAACTATTTCAGAAAGGTACGCATACCCATACACAGGCATACTCAAAATTCTATCTTTCTCTCTGCTCACTCATCCTTTGTCTAGTGATCACACTAACTTAGGCATCAGAGTGCCTTGTGCCGAGAGCGGCCAGGGTCTCAGGTCTCTATTTTCTCCTTCTCTTTCAGGTTTCAGGCATTCAACCATTTCCAATAAGTTTACATCTATCTAAGCAAGTCCGTAATTATTTAGGCATGCACAATTGGCGCCGTCTGTAGGAAAGGATTGAATCAAATTCCCAAACACCATGCCTCCAAAAACCAGAAAGGGTGAAGGATCATCAAAGACCCTACCACCACCGCCAGTATTGCCACCAGTCCCTCGCCAATGCATATTCGGGGCAAGATCTGGTGCAGTGAGTGTGGAAGGGCCTTAGACTTAGTCAGGTTCATCTTCAAAGGGGTTGACGGCACCTCCCCGGCAAGATGATCTTCTACTGGAGCATCCCTGACGAGATAAATCTCCAGTACTGATCAAGTCACATCAACCCCATCACCGGACTGATGGCGATGATGATAACAACCCACTCCTAGCGTATATCAGGGCCCAAAAGCTTGTTATCCAAGAGCAAGAAGAATTGATTCGTCAACTCCGGCAGCAGCTCAAGGAGACGACGGCCTCGGTTCCACCCCCTACACGCAACCGGGCTCCTTCGGTTGAACAGGATTTGAGGCAAATCCTGAATAACAAGCGGCGCGACCGAGCTTATGATGAGGGCTCGAGTAGCAGCCACTTGAAAGATGTCTCAAAGAGGACGAAACAAAGACCGAAGGACAATGATGACTTGATAGAATGACTTGACCGACAAGTCAAGCAAACAGTCGACAGAACATGGAGGTGATCGGCTTCACCCGAGATCAGCTAAACGCCTACGACATTGAAGACCTCGACACATCTCCCTTCTCTCAGGAGATCAGAAACTTCTCTCTCCCTGAAAGGTTTACTGTTCCGAGGTTTGTTCTCTAAGATGGGACCTCGGATCCAGTAGCGCATCTCCAACACTTTACTCAGCAGATATCAGTATGGGGTGGTATAGGTCACCTAAACTGTAGAGTTTTCTCTTCCAGTTTAGGAGACCTGCCCCTAAAGTGGTTATGCGCACTTCTAGAGGGGTCAATTTCGAGCTGGCAGCTACTCCGAAATTCCTTTGTGGAGAAATTTCAAGCTCATAGGGTCATCCCCAAGACAGACGATGACCTAATGGCCATTAGAATGAGGCAGACTGAAAGCATTACTCAGTTCGTCAAACGATTTTGGACTATATATAGCCAAGTTGAAGACGCCACAGATAGGGTGGCAATCAGGTCCTTCAAACAAGCTCTACTGCCAGGTAATGAGCTTCAGAAGGACTTGGTTCGTTTCCCTGTGGTCATGGTGAAGGCACTGATGGACAAGGTGAACCAATTCATTGAGCAAGAAGAAGACGAGGCTCGTGCTTAGGAAAGCTTTGGCCTTTGGCAGGAAGATAGACCCTCTAAGGAAGACATGAAATCATCTCAGAGGGAGGAGGAAGGCCGAAACAAGGTATCATCGAGCTCGGCGCCAATGGTCTCTGCTTCAACCTTGGGTGGCGGAACGAAGTCCAAACCAGCCGCAGCCTCCTATAAGGATGTGAACACAGTCTTTAAGGAGCCAATCTACAAGCTCCTTGGCAGGATCAAGTCACAGCCATTCTTCAAGTGGCTACAGCCAATGAAGGGTGATCATTCCACCCAGGATCAGAACAAGTTATGTGCTTATCACAAGCAAAATGGGCACAAAACCGAAGATTGCAAGGCCTTCAAGTCCTATCTCGAAATGCTTGTCAAGGATGGAAACTTGAAGGATTACATTAAGGAGGAAGGCAGAAATAACAACCGAGCTCATCAGTGCCGAAACGATGATGATCAAGATAGCGATGAGCTGGAGGGCATCATTAATGTCATCCACCTAGCACCCACACCGAAGGGGAGCAATCAAGCTCGTGCTGAGGCGAGGAAAGCTTCGCACAACAAACAGGTGATGACAGCCGAGCTAGAACCAGTTGCGAAAAAAGTTCGGAAGAAAAGGCCCAAAATCTGGTTTTCAGATAAGGACCCACTCCCCCACAACGATCCTTTGGTTGTAACCCTGAAGTTAAAGAACTTCAAGGTACAAAGGATTCTTCTGGATCCCGAGAGCTCATCGGAGATCCTTTACTTTGACTACTTCAACAAGATGGGTGTCAAAGAAGAAGACTTGCTGGAAGCACGCACTCCTATGGTGGGTTTCAGCTCGAAACTAGTGTATCCCGAAGGAAAAGTCACCATCAAAGTCCAAGTCGAAGGAGCTAGCATGTTAGCCGACTTCCTCGTGGTGGATGCACCATCCCCATACAATCCAATAATGGGGAGAACTTGGCTGCATAACAGTGAACCCGTGCCTTCCACTCATCACCAAAAATTGAAGTTCTCGTTAGAGAACGAGAACGGTAGAATTGAGGTGATCAAGGTCAGAGGTGACCAACACATGGCCAAACAATGCTTGATGGGCGTAGTACCTGGTGAAGCAGAACCAAGGCAGGTGCATATGGCCAAGCTAGACAAAGAAGCAGATCTGGAGGATGTTGGCCGAGCTCCAGAACAAAAAAGCGTTTAGGATTTGGCCGAAATATGGATCGATCCCAATGACCCTGAAAGATATTTTTTGCTTGGAAGCCAACTCCACGAATGTAAGAGGTCCGAGCTCTTAAACTTCTTGTTACAGAACAAGGAAGTTTTCGCCTTGACACCATACGAGATGCCCGGTGTCAACCTCGAGGTCATGTGCCACAAGTTGAATGTGGACCCCAAACACAAGCATGTGGTCCAAAAAACTCGGAGAACGGGTGTTCCACAAACTGAAACCGAGATCGAGGAGGTTGAAAAGCTGCTAGAGGCAGATGCAATCAGGGAGGTCCACTGCCCATATTGGTTGGCCAATACAGTCGTCGTCAAGAACAGGAATGGGAAGTGGAGGGTTTGTGTTGATTTCACTGACATCAAGAAAGCCTTTCCCAATGATAGCTTTCCACTCCCCAAGATCAACCAGATGATTGATGCGACTGCTGGGCATGATAGGATGAGTTTCCTCGATGCTTACCGAGGTTACCATCAAATTCCAATGCACGGGCCTGATGAAGAAAAGATTGCATTCATAACACCTAGAGGCATCTACTGCTACAAAGTGATGTCACTTGGGTTAAAAAATGCAGGGGCAACTTACCAGAGGCTGGTAACCAAGATGTTCCAGGCTCAGCTAGGGAAGACAATGGAGGTTTACATTCACGACATTTGACATCCTGAAGAAGTTTCAACTTATACTAAATGCATCCAAGTGTGCATTTAGTGTCGGCTCCAATAAATTTCTTGGAAGTTTGTTCACCAGAAGAGGAATTTAAGCAAATCCAGACCAGATTTCAGCCATCCATGGGATACAAAGTCCAACTACAGTGAAGCAAGTTCAGAGGCTCACTAGAATGGCTGCCGTGCTCAATCGTTTCATCAGCCGAGCTTCAGACAAGTTCTGACCCTTCTTTCAACTTTTGAAGAAAAGTTTGAAGTTTCAGTGGACTTTGGAGTGCAACCGAGCTCTGTAGGAGCTCAAAAGCTATTTGGCTTCACCACCCTTGTTGTCAACACTGAAGCAAGGAGAAGTGCTCTACCTATATTTGGCCGTCTCGGATCACGCAGTGAGCTTCGTACTCGTCAGGGAGGAAGATAAGCAACATAAGCCTATTTACTGTACAAGCAATATTCTTCTTCATGCCGAGACCAGATATTTACCATTGGAGAAACTTGCATTAGCGCTTGTCAGTGCTTCTCGCAAGCTTTCTCACTACTTCAAGACTTATATTATAGTGGTTGTTACAGAACATCCACTTAAGTCCTTTTTCAGAAAGGCAGATTTCTCTGGAAGAATCTCTAGATGGGTTGTCGAGCTCAGGCAATACGATATTCAATATCAACCCCGAACAACAATCAAAGCCCAAGTTTCAGCAGACTTCATTGTGGAGTTTGTTTCTCCAAGTTCGACACTGAGCCAGCTCGACACTGAACTGGGGGGCCAGGAGGATAAGGATGAAGTTACCGAGACATAAGAAGATCAATCTTGGAAGCAGTTCCTTGATTCATCATGGAAGGTCTTCGTCGACGGATCCCCAACCTTCAAAAGGGCTAGTACCGGCATAGTCGTTTAATCTCCAGGAGGCCTAGTAATCGAGCAGGCCTTGACACTCGGCTTTAGGGCGTCTAATAACGAAGCTGAGTACGAAGCATTGATTTCAGGGCTCAACAACGCTAAAATCCAGGGGGCACGACAGTTAGTGGTCTTCAGTGACTCCCAATTGGTGACGAGCCAGTTGAATGGAGATTACCAAGCTCGCTACGAAATGATGGCGGCCTACCTAGCTCACGCAAAGCAGCTCCTTTCTCAGTTTGAGAGAGTTGAAGTCAAACAGGTCGGTAGAGATTCTAATTCTCATGCTGATGCTCTAGCCAACCTGGCCTCTGCTGTTGAGGCTGGTAGAAAAAGAACTGTCGAGGTGGAGACATTGGAAAGACTGAGTATAGAGCTTCAACCACCTTGGCAGGTTTTGTGTGTTGATCTCGGTCCGAGCTGGATGGGCCCAATCATCACCTATCTTAGGGATGATCAACTTCCTGAAGACAAGAATGAGGGTCATAAAATCAGGCTGAAAGCAGCTCGGTTTTGGTTGTCTCCGGATGGCAAGCTCTACAGGAAGTCCTTCACCGGCCCATACCTCAAGTCTGTTAACCTAAGCAAGGTTGAAGACTTCCTTTACGAAATTCATGGAAGAATATGCAGAAGCTACATTGGAGGTCGGTCACTGGCATACCGAGTGATTAGTCAAGGCTATTGGTGGCCTTACATGCAGAAAGACGCTCAACTATATGCCAGGAAATACGATAAGTGCAAGAAGTCCTCACACTCCATCCACCAGCCAACACATGATCTGAGCCCACTCTCTAGTCCATGGCCTTTTGCCCAATGCGGCTTGGACATTGTGGGGTTGCTTCACCGAGCTCCAGGGAACAAGAGGTGGCTACTATTATTTCACCAAGTGGATAGAAGCTGAACCGTTGTCCTCCATCACCGAACAGGACTAAAAAATCTTTGTGTGGAAAAACATCATCACAAGGTTTGGAGTCCCATGAGCTTTGGTTTCGGACAACGGGACTCAGTTCGACTCCAACTTCTTCAGAAACTTCTGCCAGGAGCTCAACATCAGAAATTACTATTCCACTCCGGTTTACCCATAGAACAATGGTCAAGCTGAAATTCTGAACAAGGTGGTGCTCGATGGGCTCAAGAAGAGGCTTGACCGAGCTAAAGGAAAGTGGGTGGAGGAACTTATGAGTGTCCTACGGGCATATAGGACTACTCCAAGACGCTCCTCTTCGGCAACTCCTTTTTCCTTGGCCTATGGGATGAAGGCCGTCATCCCTCTTGAGGTCGATCTCCCAACCCTAAGGTCGGAGCTCTTTGATCAGGGCCAAAATCAAGTGAATGTGACCCGAGAACTAGACCTAGCCGAGGAGTGAAGGGATGCAGCAGTTGTCCGCCTAGCTGCCTAGCAACAACAATTGGCCAGGGGATACAACCAAAAAGTCAGAGAGAGGAAGTTCTTAGTTTGAGAGTTAGTCTTAAAGAAGACACTTCCGAGAGATAAGAACCCCAATGAAGGCAAACTGGCACCGAATTGGCACGGTCCATTCAAGGTGATCTCGATTGCAGGGTAATCAACATACAGATTTGACGACATGGATGGTAAAGAGTTACCACGGCCATGGAATGCGATGCACCTCAAGAACTACTATTTTTAATTATACCCGATTTTTGAAATCAATAAAAGTAATTCTTTTGGAAGAATCGCTCTTTGTTTCTTTGACTTCTCGCCAAGTTGTAGAACTCGGTAATTACCTGCCTAACTACAATGGAGCATTAGGGAAATAGAGAAAACCTTAGATAGCTAAGGCACTGACGAAACACCAAGTTAGAGAACTCGGTGGGAACCTTGGTGTTAGGAATTAAAAATATGTTTGGTTACGGAACCGAGCTTAAAGTATTCTATCACCGAGGTAAAAATTGCAATGCCTTGTATTCCTTAATGTTAGAGAACTTTTCCCAGTTGTTCTTGTTAAGCCCGGTTAATGAACCAAGCTTAACAGTACGGGCACATTTGGTATTTGGATATAGGTTTATTTTCTTGAGTTAGGGAACTTAAGATAAAGTATGCGGGATTTCAATTATTGAACCGAACTCACTTACTTGAGCAAATTGATCTCCCAAATGGAAGACCCCGTCCCGAATAGCAGGGCTTCTGGGAATTCTGGACGATCTTTCTGATTGATTTTTCTTCGATCCGTTCTTCTTGGAATGCTCTCTTATTTATAGGCCTTTGGTAGCCATCGGATGGGTTTATGAGCATTGATGGCTTTAAAGCTCCATGATGGGAGGAGTTACAAGTTTTTATTTCTTGATTTTGTAACTCTTTTTTCCTTGAATCTGATTGGCCGATGGAGAATGATGGGCATTTAATCGCCTTTAATCTCCATGATGAGAGGAGTTTCATGGCTTTAATGCCATGGTGACTTTGAATTGTAACTCCCATTTCCTTGCTTCTGATTGGGCCGTCCAAAATAATGAGTTAATGACTGCATTTAGTTGGGTCAATTAACAACATTAAGTGCGGTCGTTGAATGCGGTTGGTTGTTTAATTGACGTTGAAAAACGAGGAGAAGATTCTCCATCCGAGCCTCTATCCTTTGCTGACCTTGCTCCAATTGCTGAATGCGTGCGGTCATTTCATCAGGAGGTGGATTGCGATGTGGCTTAGAGTTTGTAGCCAAGACGTTCATCCCCAGTGATTCGAACGAGGAGATAGTCCTGGTGACTAAGCTGGGGCTCATTCCTGAAGAGCTTGAGGAAGGATTACTCCGTTGTCCTTGACTTGAAGGAGTAAAAGATTTTTCCAGATGTCTTCTGTTAGGAATTTTGTGTATTGCAATTTGATGGATGCATTATCATACTGGCATCATTTGAATTTTCACACAAGCATTGATTTAGAAAAACATGAAATCTTGATTTACACATGCAATGGTTTTTAGACTTGTAGAAATATTGATTTATGCATCTTTTGTTTTTTAAACTTGGATGCAATTAGATTTGAAAAAAAGTTTTACCAAATCAAGCTAGCCTATGTTTTAAATCTTTCAAACCAATTTAGGCTTTTTATGTTTAATGATTTTAACCCTCTTAGTTTGATTTAAATCATGATTTCAAGCTTGATTTAGTGGCCCAAAATTTCCCACAAGAATATACTTTGAAAAATACATTTTTAGGGAATTTTGATCCCAGGCCCTGGTCGACCCGCAGTGTAGTCGGTCGACCGGCCCAGGGGACCCGGTTGACCGAGCCCACTGCAGGTCGACCGGGTAAAGAGCCGTTGTGCTCTTTTCAAACGGTCAATTTTATGACCGTTGAAGGCTAGGTCGACCGGGCATAGGGGCAGGTTGACCGGGCACTCGCAGAAACTCATTTTTTGAGTATAAATACAAGTTCATTCCTTTAGAAAAGTGTTGAAAAAGAGAGGAACCAAGAGCCACTCTTGAGGTGTCTTGAGACAAAGAAAAGGGGATGAACTAAGAGAGACCAAGGGGTCATTAGTGAAGCTAAAGCTTGGATCAATGAAGTTAAATCTCTAAGTAAGCTTTACTTTTATTAATCATATGTTATATGCTTTGTTTAAATTATTGGTAAATGATTTTTAGCATGATAACTATGATGTGTTGAATCCATTCTTCTTTTAATTTTTGATCTAAGTTAGATTGGATTCTTCACTTTGATTTCAACCCAAGTTGTTTTAAAATCTTTCTTAATCATGCTTAGCCAAAATCTTTGATTTCTTTTAAAGCATGATTCATTTTCTTGGTTGAATCTTTATTTGTTGTTTTCATTCATTTAAACTTTAGTTAAATTTATTTGTTTTTTAAAACAATATTGTACATGCATCACATGTTTTAAGTTAATCAATTTCATACAATTTGTGAGTCTTTGATTTTCATATTATTAACAAGTTGATATTCATACATGTGATTTGCATTAAACTTCAATCAAATCTTTTATATGCCTTGAACTTTTAAATGCTTTAAGGATATATTAATTGAGCCTTGTTTTTAACTTGATTGAAGCTATCACACACACACACACACATTATGAGCATACATCTTTGCATTCATTTAGTGTTTGTGTGAGTTAGTTTCTCAATTTTATATCCGTCTATTTTAGAGGCAAATATATTGAGCTTTAATTGTATCTCTTAAAGTGTTTGTGTAGACACTACATTGAGAGAAAATCTTTCATTTGTAAAGGTTATTGCTTAGCCTAAGAAAAGCATTAGTGTAGAGGTTATTGCTTAGCCTTGGAAAAGCATCTTGTAAAGGTTGTTGTTTAGCCTAGAAAAACAACATTGTAAAGGTTATTGCTTAGCCTATTGAAAAGCATAGATAGTGGAAATCCGGTGGGGTGATTGGATCACAAGCTGGTAGTGGATGTAGGCATTGAGGCCGAACCACTATAAATCATTGTGTGATGGTGGATGCTTGTGGTGATTGTTTATATTAGCTTCCGCATCTTGTTTGATTAATCATCACTTGTGACTAGTTTATTTTAAAAAGTTAAAATTTGTCATAATTAGTCACATATTGTAGCTCAACCTATTCACGCCCCCCCCTCTAGGGTTCGGATCCCAAGACTTTCAATTGGTATCAGAGCCACGTGCTCTATCTTATAGGATCAAGTGTTTGGAACTCTTGATTAGGTGTAAAAACCCAGAGTCAAAACCCTAGTGTTGTGCTTTCATGAAAATCATTAGAATGGATTCCACTTTAATAGATTGTTTAGATTCTTGTGTAGATTCTTCTAGACCCCTCCTTCTTCCTTCTATTGGAGATTCAATCCCTCAAATTAATGAATCTCAATTTGATTTAAAAGAAGAAGAAAATGATTATAATGAAGACGACCTTCAACAAGCCTATGAGGAATTATATACTTTGTCCTTAGAGCTTGATAAGAAAAATAAGAGATTAAGAGAAGAATCTAAAAATCTAAACAAAGAATTAGTTTCTTCTAAAGATGAACTTAGAGAAAAAGAAGAAGTTATACAATGCTTAGACTCTAAGTTTATGATCTCTTTGCATAACCTATCTAATATTAAAGAAGATCTAAATGAATTAAAGATAGGAAATGATGATCTTAAAAAGGAAAATCCAAAACTAAGAGATCAATTACAAAGGCAAGACAAAGACATTATCAATCTAGAATCCAAGGTGACAATTTCCAAGGAAAACTTGTCTAATGCTCAAAGTATTGTAAAAAACTTAGAAATTGGATCTAAAGTTGTTAATGAACTAAAATTTGAATAAAAACTTGCCCATGAAGAACTAAACAACTATAAGGAAATTGAAAATGATTTATTAAAAGTTAAAAATGAAAATTCAATCCTTATAAACAAAGTCACTCAACTTGAAAGCTACAAACAAAAGTATGAGTGCAGAATTACCCAAGGTGAAGAGAGTTTGAAAAGTTATTTAAATTGGGTAAATCTCATGGAGATAGGACGGGTCTTGGATTTGATAAGTATACTTCACATGACCCTAAATTCACCAACACTTTTGTGAAATGTGAGTCATCTTTCTCTAGCACTCTTTCTCCTATGGCCAAAACTAAATGTCATTATTGTGGTAAGGAAGGGCATTTCAAATTTGAGTGCAAACTAAGAAGAAGCCATGTGTCTAAACCCATCTTTGAACCCAAAAAGGTAAAATCTAAATCCATGAAGGGTAAGACACTAAAAATCAAAGAAGACTCCAAAAAGATTAAACAAGTTAAATCAATTAAAATGGAGTCTCCTAAGATAGATTCTAAAAAGTTTAAACAAGTTAAACCAAGTTTAAAAGAATCTATAAACAAAAAGCTTCTCAACTTATCTCCCTTAAATCAACACATGAAAGAACTTTTGAAGAAAGTAACAAAGTTAAATTTAAAATTCAAAAGTCAAATAAAGGGAGAAAATAAGAAGAAAAGAAAAATGAATCAATCCCCTAAGAAACAAACTCACCAACCTCAAAAGACTAATCACCTATCTAAGCTAAATTTAGTCAAATCTAAATATCATGGTGATAAGTTCAAATTGAAAATTTATCAAGTCAAATCTCCTATAGTTGGTGGGACTCCTAAACTAGACCTCAAGGATCAACCCTCTCAAGACCTTAGGTGGATTCCTAAAGTTAGATACTTAGACAAACCTTAAGGCCTTGAACCTCTTTGACCAACCTATCCTTTATAGTTAAATCATATTGTTGGTCATGTTACATTTGCATTTTGTTTCTCAATAGTTACATTTATTAAAATGCATTGTTTCTTTATGATCAATTGATTTTGTCTTCATGTACATCTCTAGTTACATATCATGGTTTTCAAAATCATTTGATTATAAATTCATCATGTTAGATTTGCTTTTTGCTTCCATTGAGTTATATCTCTTGCATTGCATTTCTATACATGATCAATTGATTGTGATTTCAAAAGCTTTCATAGCTAGATTATTCATGATCAATTGTTGTTGGAAAATCATTTGTGTGAATGTCATAGTTAAATTATTTTGAAAAACAAATGATTTAAAGCAATTTAAGTTTTCCATGGATTTCTAATTAATATGGAAAATTATTGTTTTTGAAAAATCAACTTGTATATGTTTCAAATAAGTTATATCTTCTAAAATACAAAGTTGAAATTTGATAATGTGTTATCTTCAAAATCCTTCTTTTTATGCTCATTGTTGGATTTTGTTTATTGAAATGATTTGAAGATTGTTTGAATGGAAATGCTCTACAACATCATTAGTTATAATCATCAAAGCATGTTCCATGTTCTCATTTCCTTTTCCTTTTGGTTACATCATCTTAGAAATGGAAATGAATGATGATTGCATCTTTGCTCATTTGATTACATTCTTTTTATATGCAAATGTCAATTGGTTCCATATATGGTTGTGATATTAGTTATATTTGTAGATACCATACTAGATCTCTCAAATCCATTCTTTATGCCTTCTAGTCATTTCTTTTTGGATGGTTATGATGTTGATTCATGTATATTCTCTAAGTGATGTCATCCTTGTACATGTTTCAACATCATAGTAGTGATCTTGATTATATGAAACTCTTTGAAATCCATTCCTCGTATGTCTATATGTTTGATGGATATCTTAGATGTTGAATTCATATGATTTTGTCACTTTGAAAATTGCATGCATTACCAAGTTATATTCTTTTGCATTGCAATTTATCTTGTTCATCACTATGCTCAATAGTTATATCTTTAAAAGTGATGAATATCCATTTATGATGCTTGATGGAATTTTGTGTTTATCACATTCTTGCTCTTAATCATGTTTTCAAATTCAATTGGTTTCAATTTGTATCGATTGATTTGATGTCTTGTCTTGAGTATGTGATGACATTGTGTACATTGGATTGAACTTGATAGTAATATATTTGTTCCATGTCACACTCCATTAGCATCATAATTTTCATGTTTGCCACCTCTCTTACTCATATAGGTATATCTCTTGACCACCATGTTTATGTATACATAATCTTGGTTGGTTATTAGTTGAGGTTGGCTTCATGATTGAATTTCATTTCACTAATCTTGCACATGATAGTCATACTTTTTGATTGAATGAAATGATTTCAAAACTTTCATAACATATGTTTTTCATTGTTAAATTAATTGATGCTATGTTTAGTAAACCCCATAATATCAATGGATAGCTCTAATTTGGATTTATCTTAATAGTTATGTCCTTTATAACTCCATTTTAGAGTGATTGTTTTAATAGACTTATCTTTGAATCTCAATTGGTATTCTTTGTTTTTCCAATTGGTATCCATGATCGCCTTGACCTTGCTCTCTTTTGGTAATTTGATCATATTGTGCTCTATAGTTAAACGTGTCTAATCCTTTCCTTGAAGTTGACCCTCAATTGGTGAAACCATCTTTTTCTTGAACCAAATAGTTATATCTTTGTCAAAAGTTTGACAAAAGGAGAGCATGGATTGAGGGGGAGTGTAAACCTTCATAGGAAGTATTAGTTTTGATCAAATTGACCATTGGATTGGCTTTGAACCCTTAGAGATTACTTCCATACGTGATAACCTGTTATGTATTTCATTTTCAATTTTTTTTTGTTAACAGGTGTTACTAAAAGGTATTTTCCTTATTTCATGTGTGTAGGTACCTTTGCAATTTAAACTTTAGTTAAATTTATTTGTTTTTGAAAACAACATTGTACATGCATCACATGTTTTATGTTAATCAATTTCATACAACTTGTGAGTCTTTGATTTTCATATCATTAACAAGTTGATATTCATACATGTGATTTGCATTAAACTTCAATCAAATCTTTTATGTGCCTTGAACTTTTAAATGCTTTAAGCATATATTAATTGAGCCTTGTTTTTAACTTGATTGAAGTTTTCACACACACACACACACATTATGAGCATACATCTTTGCATTCATTTAGTGTTTGTGTGAGTTGGTTTCTCAATTTTATATCCGCCTATTTTAGAGGCAAATATATTGAGCTTTAATTGTACCTCTTAAAGTGTTTGTGTAGACACTACATTGAGAGAAAATCTTTCATTTGTAAAGGTTATTGCTTAGCCTAAGAAAAGCATTAGTGTAGAGGTTATTGCTTAGCCTTGGAAAAGCATCTTGTAAAGGTTGTTGTTTAGCCTAGAAAAACAACATTGTAAAGGTTATTGCTTAGCCTATTGAAAAGCATAGATAGTGGAAATCCGGTGGGGTGATTGGATCACAAGCCGGTAGTGGATGTAGGCATTGAGACCGAACCACTATAAATCATTGTGTGATGATGGATGCTTGTGGTGATTGTTTTTATTAGCTTCCGCATCTTGTTTGATTAATCATCACTTGTGACTAGTTTATTTTAAGAAGTTAAAATTTGTCATAATTAGTCACATATTGTAGCTCACCCTATTCACCCCCCCTCTAGGGTTCGGATCCCAGGACTTTCATCTTCGTGTCCGGGAGACGCTACGAGTCACTGGTCGTCGGACATGAAGTTTAGTTGCTGACTTCTGACGTCTTCTGGTTTTGCCAACCATATGGACAGCAGCAATTTGATCTGGTCTTTATTTTTCAACCCATTTTTGGGAGACTTAGAGGATAGGATGCTGGGTCCTTTGCTTCTCTGGTCTCTTTTGTCGATATGACATACGGCGATGCATGCGGCGAGCAATTTGAGCTTCTGTCAGCTCTGGCTGGGGTTTAGCAATGAACGGTGTACTCCCTCGAGCACAGCAGCCGAGCCTATCTTCTTTGAAGCTGGGCATAGACAGGATTCAGACTCGGTCCTTCAACTGTCGTAGCGAAGCTTTGAATTTTGCGAGTTCAGCCACTGTTGAGATAAAGGGTCGAACTGTAAGAGTGCAGGCCTTAACAGGTTCTTACAGAGGCCTGGTGATGTATGATTTGATTTTTGGCTTGTAGGAACAAGCTGACTCATGATGGGTTGACTTCTTTGTCAGGCAAGAGACTGGTTTCTCCTCCTTCATGTATGCAAGAGGATAGAACCGATTTTCTTTGAGAGGGGCCATGTATGATAGCTTTGCAGATGCTCGTGACCTCCTTTGTTTTGGTGAAGGTCTTGGGGGACCAAGTCTTTGGGTAGACCTGATTCTCTGCGGGTTGAGGCTTCGTGGGGTTGCTGAAAGTCCTTGGGATCCTAACCCTAGAGGGGGGGGGGGGGTGAATAGGGTGAGCTACAATTGTGACCAATTTAGACCAATTTTAACTTCTTAACATAAACTAGTCACATGTGATGATAAACAATCAAAATGCGGAAGCTAATAAAACAATCACCACAAAAGCAAGCACCACAACACAAAGGTTTATAGTGGTTCGGCCTCAATGCCTACGTCCACTACCGGCTTGTGATCTAATCACCCCACCAGATTTCCACTATTTATGCTTTTTACTAGGCTAAGCAATAACCCTTACAATGTTGTTTTTCTAGGCTAAACAACAACCTCTCAATGTGCTTTTCTAGGCTAAGCAATAACCTTTACAAAATGCTTTTCTTAGGCTAAGCAATAACCTTACAATATGCTTTTCTTAGGCTAAGCAATAACCTTACAAGATGCTTTTCTTAGGCTAAGCAATAACCTTTACAAATCAAGATTTCTCTAAGAAGGTGTCTTTACAAAAGATCACTCTAAGAGATACAATTTAAGCACAATGGAATTGCCTCTAAATAGGCTAATGTGAAAGTGAAATTCCAATTACAATCATACACTAAAACAAGTTAAAGTGTGTGCACAAGTGTATGAATGCTTTTCTTCAATCAAATTCAACAATGAAGCTCTTAAATGAATGCATGATGCATTTTAAAATCAAAGCTTATAAAATGATGATTGAAGAGAAAACTAATCACATAAAAGATTCAAACAACTTTGAAGAAATGAAACAAACAAGTTGTATGAATGTTAAAGTCTAAGAACACATGTGATTAGAATAAGAGAGTTTGCAAACCAAACTAATTTACCAAAGATGATTTGAGTTTGCTAAACATCTCTTTACAAACTAGAAATCATGCATAAAAAGAAAATACAAAGATTTAAACATGCATAGATTCTAGTTTTAATGGAAATCAAAATACAAGTAAAGTGTACCTTTTTAAAACTCAAGTATTTGATTTCCAAATAGCCCTCTAGCTTTTCCAACTTCTTCCCCTTTCTTTGGCTCCAATATGGTCTCAAAAGTTCATGTATCAAGCCTTGAAAAAGGTTGGAAATGAATGGACTTTATAGCCAAAAAGTGCCCAACGGCTAGTCCTCGGTCGACCATGAAACAGGTCTCGGTCGACCTAGAAGGCACAACGGATATAAATCTGACCGTTGGAAATTCTGTTAAAAAACTGCACTAAAAAGTTGCAGTGGTCCCGGTCGACCGGTAAGCTTGGCCCGGTCGACCGGCGACACTGCCGGGCCACCCCCTTAGGACAAAAAATCCCAAATTTGCATAATTTGAAGGTTTCTCTTGGAGGGGATTTTTGGGCCACTAAATCAAGCTTGGTAACATGTTTTAGATCAATCTAACATGTTTAAAAACGTGAAACACAAAGAGCCTAAAATGATTTGAAACTTTAAAACCAAAGGCTAGCTTGATTTCTAAAAACTCTTTTCATATGAAAATGCATACAAAGATGATTCTGAAAGTGATGAAAGTATGCAAGACACAAACCTACATTCTCAATATGATTTCTCAAAAGTAATGCACAAAGAATTAGGTTTTCAAAAGAGTTTTGATTCTAAATCCAATGCATCCAAGTTTAAAACCAAAACATGCATAAAACAAAACTTTTACAAAACTTAAAAGCAATGCATGTATAAAACCAGATTTCAAGATATTCTAAAACAATGCATGAGTGTAAATTCAAATGATATGAATATGTTAATGCATCCATCAAATTGCAAATACAAAATCCCTAACAGTTGCCACGGGCTTCAGGCTTCTTCGTGTTCGCCCTTGGTGTCATGGCAGTGACACGTTGCGTGGCGATCTTGAAAGAAAATGCATTACAGATCTGTAATCATATTACAGAGGACGTCCATGGCTGATCTAGTTTTCAAAAACGGATACTAATCTGATTTTCCAGCCATGAATCATGCATAAAAAAACTCCATGAAATCATAATCAACATGTGTACAATTAAAGGAGATACTAGAAGGCTCTTACCTTGATGATATGTAGACTTCAAATCTCTGAAATAAAGGATCCAAAAGGCTGAACTCAGACTGCAATCAGCAAACAAGTTGCTGGAATTTCCTGCAGTAGGATTGCCTTTGATCTTCTTCTCTATTTCACTTCCCAATCTGATTGGCTTTGATGGTGGGATCTCAAACTAGGTTTCTCCTTCTTGTTTCTCTTGATCTTATGTGAGAAAGACCAGACCTGATGTGCTTCTTCCTCAAGAAGAAAAACGTGGACCAGCCCAAGGTGAAATCTGATGTGCAATAAGGCAATGCAACTATGGACGTCCAAGAGACTATGTGGCTGTTTTCTCTTTCTCCAATGTATCCCACGCCCCAAGTAGTTTCTCCCCCCTTTTCTTAATATGTTGCACGGCCAATATGAAAAGGGATCAGCTATATATAATGCTGATTTCTTGGAGAGAAAGTATCTTGAAAGAACTAGGAAACCAAGGAGAAAAACTAGGAACTTTCCATAAAAAGAATAAGCAACCAGCCACATTGTCACGCCCCCGAACCGAAACCTCGGGGGCGGGAGATGGGATTAAGGAATAATTGTATTTTACTTCTCCCAGGATCCGCGTGTGTGAAGACAACACATTCCAACACATTCTGAATATTTTGCGGAAGCATTTGTGGCGTTGCGACCCGAAGTCCGTGGCCATCGGATTCCGCGTCGCACTCAACCTTTAGCGTATAGCTATTATATCAAGAATCATATCAGACTGGAGTAACCATCACAATAAATTACAGAGCTGACAGTAACAGGATATTACATTCCCAAATATGTTAAAGTTACAATTATCAACGTACATTAATTAAGAATCCCAAGAAAAAGGCTAATAAAAGCCATACAACAATAAGCTATAAACTACTACCCAAATGTGACGTAGCTCCGATGTCAGACTCAATGTCTACATGACATAGCCGACAAAACAACCTGCAAGGCATGGCTCCACAGCCAACAAAACACTCAACTCGGGGCGAAGAAATCTGAACCTGAGTACCAAAAGTAGTGGGTCAGACACGACGGTCTGGCAGGTGGATGAAAAGATAACAAATATACTGAAGAATAAAACATAAGATACATCATGCTATTCGATCAAATGCTGCATATAATTAAACGGGTGCAAAAGTCGGGAATCTCGGGGAAAACCTGTATTCATTTCAAGCATGGGTAGAACATGAATATCTAACAAAACATGTGTTCATTTACATCATCTATAATCATAGATATTTGACAATCGGGTGTTCGTCTAAAACATGTATAAATATAGCGGTATGGCCAAAACAACATTCATTTGAGACTTAAGTAAAAACATGAGTATACAACAACCAGGTATTCATAGCAGTCTAGCAAAACCAATATCCATTTGAAACCTATGTAGAAATGCGGATATTTAACAAACCGGATATCGTTTAAAACAGGTATAAACGTAGGGATCTGGCAAACCAGTGTCATTTGAAACATATTTCAAAGCATGGATATTTAACAAATCGGGTATCATTTAAAAACATGTGCGGGTACAAAGAACAGAAAACAATATAATAATAACTGAATTTACATTGGAGAATATTAGCACTTGTTTAAATAACAACTTTCATAAAGGAAACGAATCATTTATCGGAAAGCAAGTAAGCAATATAAACCATGTCGGGTGTCCAAGGAATCGGGAACTGGCAAGATGGCAATCACAAGAAGCTAAGTCCTCTATCACCGAAGTGACAAGAGCGGGACGTTGGTCTCAGTCACACAAGGTGAGGAGACTCAACGTAAATCATATATACAATAATAAATATACGGGAACGGGAACGGGACCACGGTAGCGAACCGGGTATCGGGACGGGACCACGGTAATAACCGGGTATCGGGATCCAAACTGCAGCTGGCGGGACGGGAGAGGGATTTCCAAGTCGGTGGATCAAACCGACAAGGTATCCAAGCTTAGTGATGCCGACTCATAGGTCAAAACCAATCGAGACATATGCAAGTAAATCAAGTACAGTAAATAAGCGGGTAAAACGGGGGTGCTCAAGGGCACACTGTCACTTCATATCGGGCAATACATTTCGGGACCATTAACTGTTACTAGTGTAACTTCAATGCTTTCGGGAAACAAGTCAATCAAGTACAATAAATAAACGGGTAAAACGGGGTGCTCAAGGGCACACTGTCACATCATATGATGCAATGCATTTCGGGACAAATGACTGTTACTAGAGCAACTTCAATGCTTTCGGGAAAACAAGTCATGTAATGCAAATCTCGGGAAAAGAGGTGAAACAATGAACTATAACAATTTCGGGTAAAGTATTAATTTCAAGA
The DNA here is from genome assembly GCA_038049695.1 of Cinnamomum chago. Lineage (NCBI taxonomy): Eukaryota > Viridiplantae > Streptophyta > Magnoliopsida > Laurales > Lauraceae > Cinnamomum > Cinnamomum chago. The sequence continues at coordinate 53,133,902 of CP142453.1, read as the reverse complement.
TCTATATGAGTGAATAGGGGTCCCGTATGTCGATTATTGAAATGACTTGGTACTCCTTGAGTTTGAAGACATTCCGGGCTCCTTATGCACTTTTACACTTTTCAAAACTTCGAATGACATCCTTGTGATATGGTTTCTTTCTCGAATGGCCTCATACCATGCTTAGTGAATCTCCTTTGATCGACAAAGCTCAACGCTCGAACGAACCGAAGAGTTCGTTCGAGCGGGGAGCTTTTCGAAATCTGGGGAATTTCGGTTACCTGGCGGTTAGCCGCCGCTGGGGCAGGCGGCTAGCCGCTGGCTGACCGCACAGCTGACCGCGGCTGGGCTGCAGAAATGCAGCTTATTGGAAAGCTGACCGCCAAGTGCGGTTAGATGGCGGTTAGCCGCCGATGTGTTCGGCGGTTAGCCGCTGGCCAACCGTGGAGCTGACTGAGTTTTGAGGAGAAGAAGTGTGCTCTCTGGAAAAGCCACCGTGACATTTCGGCTAGCTGGTGGTTAGCCGCCAGTCACCAGGCGGCTAGCCGCAAGGTGACCGCAGGCTGACCGCCAGGTGCGGTTACACCCACTGTAATCAGATTTTTAGCCATTTCTCCTCCTTAAAACCGTTCTCCCCACTTCTACTGAGTCCCTACAATAAAGTTGAGCTAAGAGCTCCTCCAATGCATCCATCTACACTTCTCCATTACTCCATCATGTGTTCATTCCATCACTTCTTCCATCAATATCAAATCCAATGCAATTAAAGAAAGAAGGAAACCATTTCACAAGCATTCATATAGGATATAACCAAAGGACAATACATGCTAAACCAACATGTTTACAAAACATTAAATGACTTAGCCAACCACATTCCTCATGAAAACTCCAAGGAAAAAGTAAGACTAAACATCTCCTTTCTTCTCACTTAAAACCAAACTAAACGGGAAGAATCTCCATTGTATACAAGGGTCCATTTGCCATAATCAAGGGGGTAATTAAAAACCATTGAGCCCATTTCCAAAACAATGGATTAGTTGGCCAAACTCTTTAAATGAGCTTCTATTTCAAATCCATACAAGCTAGTAAACATAACATGGGTGGGGAAACCAACCCCATTCATTTCAAGACCATATGAGCAACTTTGACAATTTGAAAGCATATCTTTCCAAGAAATTAACAAGAGAGAAACAACTATTGATATGCAAATTTCGAAATCAATATATATATGTGGCAAGAAGCATATGTGAAAACATGTATCCAATGATCAAGGACAAGTAATAAAACTTAAGGTTTTCTCATAAAACTTAATAACATTCAAACCATCCATTCATCCACTTGCCTTTGACTCTAATCAAGCAAACCAAGCTCCTAATCCCTTCTCAAGCTCAAGATCCACAATCTCTACAAAAACCCCCAAAACAAACCCTAAAATGGGTTAAACAAAGAAAGACAATGAATGGGCTCAAACCCAACTAGAAAATAGCACCTAAGGGAGAGCCATAGCACATACAAGGAAAATGGGAAGGAGTCTTTACCTCTAAGGCCATGAATGAACAAGAAGGAGCTTGCAATAGGGGCTGCCCACCTTGGTTTCCCACAAAAATGGTGTCAAACAAGAGAGGAGATGAAGGAGAGGAAGTTGCCGGAGTTTCCTCTTCGGATTGGTGGCTTGGAGGCTCCATAATAGCAAGAGAAATGGAAGAAATGGAGAAGAGGGGCTGCTGGCACTGTAGCTATGGAGTTGCAGACGTTGGGGGTTGAGGAAATGAGGGAGAAAGAGAGTGGAGTCACTTATATAATGGGTGGGTGTGGGTCCCACTACACTCAAAGCTTGCAAAGGGTAAAACATCTATTTGTGGGCCTCGGATGCGATCAACGAAGGAGAGAAAGATGTTTCTCAAAAAATCTAGTTTCCAAAAAGTATTACTTTGGCATGGTTCTGGGATCTCGAAATTTGGGTCCAGATTTGGTGTGAAAAGACTGTTTTGCCCTCAAGGCCAAGAAATCGGGTTTTGGGTTCTCAAATGGATACGAGATCAACATGAAAGTTGTAGGATTCCTCAAGATGAATGCAACGGGCCAAAAACACACAACGAAACAAATCGGGGAAATCCCACAAGTAAAAGCAAAGCCGAAAAGGGAACCCCCAAAGGGCCCCACAAGCTACCAAAGCACTCAAAAGCCCAAAACTAGAAGAAAACTCATTCTAGCTCACAAACTCAACCCAAAACTACTAATCCCACTAAAAGAACTAATCCACAAATAAAACAACACTAATCCAAGAGATTAGGGGTCGGGTTCTCACACACATGGATGTCCACCCTTTCCCTTTCTAGTTTAGTTTCCAAAATTAATTAGAAAGCTACTAAACGTTAGGAACTTGCACAAAAAGAAATCCTTCCAAGCAACGGGACCTACACAAACTTGGGACCCAATTACTAGGGACCACATTGACTAGTCCACACACTATGGCCCATGCATCAAATAATTTATCTAGAGTTGTAATTCATGTATGCCAACATGGGCCTATTTGAATTTAAACTCAAAATTATTTCTCCACACATTTAAACAATTTAGGAAACCTCGCCAATATGGGAAAGTGACTAGAGAAGGGACCAAAAGACATATTTGCCCTTGGCTCCCAAAATGACCAAAATGTCCATGCTAAACCCATAGCAACATTAAGACCATTTTAACCTTAACTCATTCCACTAGAGAGTTATGGTTGCACTCCAGGGACAAATATTAAATTGCATATCAAGCTCATCATAAACTAACGATTGTCTTTGACCTACCAAGTATAATGACCACAATGCCCCTCCATGTAACATCCATAATCAAGTAGGTTAACCGATGTACTATCTACCTTCTTGATTACATCTCAACCTTAGAACTTCATATCCTTGACCTAATCATCATCCGGATATCATTCTCTTGATCCAGGGAGCGACCCACAAGTTCAATATCCATATGGAACATCCATATACTAAGATCTTAGATTCTGATGATTAATCGGATAATTCTAAGGGGACGATCATTCCATCACACGATGGCATAGATTCCATATTGCATTTGCACGTCCCAACTAATCAAGCCCGAGTACCCAAAACACAGAGCTGTTGACCCATGAACAGGATCTCACCCATAGTGAATTAAAGTACAAGAACTCAACTTCGTCAGTTCATCCACAAATGCTCAAGATTAAGAGCACTGGTCACTCAGTAGCAAGAGGTGATTTGATCTCTCTCTGTGATAGTACTATTTTGGAGATCACACCTACAAGTGGTCCTGTTCAATGCATGACACATGCACTAATGAGATAAATCCGGAAAAGCCTCCCGTGACTTAGGTAAGTCACCCTGAATACAGGAGAGTATCTCATTATAACTTATACCAAGATGAAGTGCCCAACTCCATCTCTCAGTTATGAACAAGTTTATTGTTTCAAGTGTCCATGACTCAGACCTTACTGTGTGTAGCCACTACACACCTAAGTCATTACTAGAAAACAATGGGCCTTACACAACCATACATATACACAAGTATTAAGAGAAAGATGTCATTCCATTAAATAACCAATAAATATCCAGTAACAGAGATGTGAGTGCAGTCAGTGGGCTTTAGGGCATACACCAATCCCAACAGATCTTTTGCTTCTTAGCCGGTGCGGTTTCCTCTACGAGAAATGGGACAGGTCCCAGCGACCCGAAGACGATTGTCCTGGGAGTAGAGGTCGACCCGGTGTTTTGAGATTTTCCAAGTGAGGTAATGCTTCGGCCGAGGGAGGTGACACTTCGGCAACTAGTAGGGCGCTTATGAGTGCGCTTGTTCTGTTTCTCTTGGAGCATGAGCTGATACTTGTTCTCATCGAAAGTGATGGTTAATGAAGTTGTCATTGTTAGTTTTGGAAAACTTCTGAAACAAGACCACGTCCATTAGTAATCACAAGAATATAGTGATCATAAATGGGAAAGAACTATGGTTTTGTCTTTTCAAGTCGCTCAAGGGAACATGGCCCAATCCAAGTGAGGTGAAGAAGGCAAAAAGCCATAGAGGATACAATTGTTCTGAACGCAAGTACAGGAAGCTCAGAGCGAGCATTCCAGTGACTGCTAGAAGCAATTGTGGACCTTAATTCAAATTATCGAGAAGCGAGGCTCACTCGTGGTAAGATGATATAAGGTTGGAGATACAAATGTGTCGGTCGCGAATACAGTAGACCCAGAAGGGCGTACTAGCACCGCTCGGCACAAATGTTGCAAATCGCATCATTGGAATAGACACGAGATGTGATTTTTAAAAGGTCAAAATCGGATTCATAGAAGAGAGCAAATGGTATTCCAATCCGAACGCAAGCTACAAGCGATTTCCGCGGGTTTTTATTCGAAAGGGAAGTAACCAAGATTTCTCAGATGTAAACCCAAAGATGACGACTTTTTTTAAAGTTTTTTTTTTGAAATTTTTTTTCTTAAAGAAACACAAAGGTTTTCAATTCGGTCTTATGAAACCTTAGTAGATAGATCAACCCCTAGGTAAGGGTAGGATTACTTAATGAACCCGTTTGGAGGACCCTTGCCTCGAACAGTCTAGCTGCCTCCACACTCTAGACAAGGCTTTTCTTGGATCCACTTTGGTCAAAGATCGTAATTGGTGCAACCTTAGTGGGTTTTGAAAAAAAAAATTTATTTTCTTTAATGGATTCTTCAAAGAGAATGAATGGTGTCCCAATCCGAATAAGGGCTCAAACATTTCTGCGAGCGCTAAATTCGAAAAGGAGGGGACCAACCTTTCTCAAATTTCATTCCAAAAAAAAAAAAAAAATTTTGAAGGAGTTTTTTTTTTGAAGAGTTTTTTTTTTTGGAAATCCCTATCGGACTCATCAAAGAGAAAAGATGGCCCATTCCCCGATAAGAACAATAGCTGCAAACATTTCTGTGAGCTATCAAGTTCAAGGAGGAGAGGAACAAAGTTTCTAAGAATTGAATCCAAAAAAGCGAAATCAAATTTCTTTTTTTTTTTTTTTAAAAATGAGAAAGAATGGAAATAAGTTCAAAGGTAGAAATTTTCCAAAAATCCCATCTCATGTTTTTTTTTTATGCAAAATCGATCATAGGCCCTAAATAGATTTGATTGGCGTCGTCAAATCAATATAGCCGACCCCACCTAGTGGGAAAAGGCTTGGTTTGGTTTGGTAAAATCCAACATAGGCCACCAACTAGAAAGGAGCCTAAGAATTCAAGCATCGCGTTCTCAAATGAACGGAGTGCCACCGGGTATGCCAACTTGATGGACCCGATTTCCTTCCTTTCCGCTCCCATCCGTCCCCGGGGCTACCGAGAGGACCGAAATGGAGGGAAAAAAGGGGGAGAAAGGCGGGTATCAACATTTTTGTATGGGCATGCCAGATTTTCTATTCAACTTGAAATTTAGAGATGGTGATCCGGAGATGCACCTTCACAAGTAGAAAGGTAATCAATCTTTCCTCTAACTTCCCATTGCACATATATTTAAGAAAAGAGACAAGGTTTTTTTTCTGTTTGCCGTGAAAGGCAATGTTTGTTTGCCGTGAAAGGCGATTTACAAATCTTATCAAAAGGAAAGACAAGAATTGTGAGTTTTTTTGTCTCTTAAAGAAAATACAAAATACACCAGAAAAGTAAGAAAATGGATCTGACTTCTCAGGAGATTGCGGGGACACATTCAGATCGACGGTCGCAAGTCATGTATGGACTTCGCCATCGTCCTTCAGATGAGAACATACAATGCTTTGATTCTTTTGGCTTGGCTTGGACTTCAGTTTTTTAAAGGATAAGGACCAAAGGAAAGTCCTATATCCGATAAAAAAATGAAGAGACGGGCAGAAAAGCCATGTCTAGGCCATGTTGAATAAGAGAAGAGGGGGGCTTTGCCTTGGGGGGAGTACCCCCCAAGGGACTTCAATCACCTTGTGGTGTTTGTTGCAGCAGAGTTTCATCAGAATAGCAGGGCTTTTGGGAATTTTGGACGATCTTTCTGATTGATTTTTCTTTGATCCGTTCTTCTTGGAATGCCCTCGTATTTATAGGCCTTTGGTAGCCATGGGATGGGGTGTTGAGCATTGATGGCTTTAAAGCTCCATGATGGGAGGAGTTACAAGTTTTTATTTCTTTTTTTTGTAACTCCTTTTTCCTTGAATCTGATTGGCCGATGGAGAATGATGGGCATTTAATCTCCTTTAATCTCCATGATGAGAGGAGTTTCATGGCTTTAATGCCATGATGACTTTGAATTGTAACTCTCATTTCCTTGCTTCTGATTGGGCCGTCCAAAATAATGAGTTAATGACCGCATTTAGTTGGGTCAATTAACAACATTAAGTGGTCGCCGGGGATTTGAAGAGTCACGGGCAGTGCCGCACCTTTTGGAATTCTTCTTGCGATGATCAACGATGGATCTTCATGTTGATGGATGTCAGATGTTCATGCAACTTCAAACATAGATTGCTAACAACGGACCGGTACCATCTGTCTTGTCGATTTCTCGATCGGTCGGACAGAAAGTATACTTTCTTGGTTAGCCATTTGGCGATCTTGGAGCGATCAATTACGATTTCATGCTCTTGACGGCGGATCTGTGATGTTGACGAAGATCGACAGGTAGAAAGCCTCAAAAGTCAGAATTTTTGGAAAATCACAGGGACCGGACGTCTCAAAACGCGAAAAGGAGCCGGAAAATGGCCTCTTGGTGGAAATCCGGGGCTATGGTCGCCAGCGACCAAGGGGTTTGGTCCCCTTTGGTCGCCGTTTCGTTGGCCGTTTTTCGAGCTTTTTGTTTCTTTTTTTCTCCTATATTTTTCTTGAAATTTTTCCTCATTTTTTGGCTTGATTCTCCTAAAGAAAACCTGATCAGAAGTCGTGCAAAACCGGAGCACAAAGTTTCTTAATTTTCGGCAAAGCCATAGATCTTGCCGCGTAGAGTTGCCGATTTTTTGTCAAGAGTCGAAACTAGATCAAACGATGTCGGAATGACTTGAAATTTGAGGTGAAGCCTCCCGAGCAGTAGATAGGACCAACCATGGGCTTTTACTTGAGTTTTGAAGCCGTTTGGGGTCCCGTTGCTGCTAGGCTTGGTTTCGCCGCGAGGAAGATGTCGCGCTTTGATGTGCGGTCAGCCGATGTCCGATTGACCTAAATTTTGACAGGGAGCCTATTGGAGTTATTTTGAGATGATCCATTAGCTCCGTTTTGGTTTTTCATGGTCCCGAGGTGCTCCACCACCTGTAGCCTTGATTTTCTTTCAGAGCGTCAAAGTCGGGTCAAACGCTGTCGGAATGACCTGAAATGTGACGTGCATCCCTTTTGAAGCATGTTGAAGCAGTCCATGTGATCTGTTTAATGAGTAATGGTCTCTGTGGTTCTCTCCACCGAGAGGCTTGATTTTCTTTCGAAGCATCAAAGTCGGGTCAAACGCCGCCGGAATGACCTGAAATTCGACGTGGAGCCTTTTGGAGGTATTTTGAGAACATCCGTAGGCTCTGATCGAAGTTTTGATGTCTTCGACGTCGTCGCCACCAGGAGCGCCTGTTTAGCTGTCGAAGGAGTGTAGTTAGGCCAAATGATGTCAGAATGGCTTGAAATTGATGTAGAGCCTCCTAGTGGCATCTTAGGGCTAGCTGTGTACTTTGTTTTGTATGTCAGGGTCTCTGGCTTCACCGCCACAAGGAGCGCCTGTGCAGCTGTTGGAGGAGTAAAGTTGGGTAAAATGATGTCGAAATGGCCCGAAACTTCATGTGAACTCCTCTTTTGGCTGTCTTGAAGGATCTTGCAGTTTTTGTTTGATTCTGAAAAGATCTGACGCTTGAAGTAGCATTGCCCATTTGTAGTAGGAAGCGACTTAATGTGGTTTCTTGATGTTAAAGAGCCAAAGTGACATTTTTGGTGTCAACATATATCTTTGAGAAATTTTGAGTGCCTTTGTGACTAGTGGGGCCCTTTGGGGGTTCCTTTTATGACTTCGCGTTTACTTGAAGTATTATCTGAGATTTCTGTGTTTATTTTTTTAATCTCGTTTTACTTATCTCATTAATCCCTACAACTTATATGTTGATCCCGTGCCCGTTCGAGATCCCGAGACCCGACTTTCCTAGCAATGAGGGCAAAACAGTCTTTTTACACTAAATCTGTACCCAAAATTTGATATTTCTGAAACTCGTGAAACATATACTTTTCGGAAACTAGATATTTCAGCGATCACTTTTCTCTTCTTCCTCGAATTCGTTTGAAGTCTCGATAACCATGATTTCAGCCCACAAAGATTTCAAGTGGTGGAACCCATCTCACTTGCTTATATAAAGAGAACTCTCCCCTCCGTTTTCCTTTTCTAGCTCAACTCCAATCTTCACCTAGGGTTTTCTTTCTCTTGGTTTTCCATCACCAAATCCACCACCAACCTTGCACAAATTGAGAAGTAGAGATCATCATCTCCTTCTTCACCTCTAGAGCTTTCCATTGACACTATTCCTAGAGGAATCCTTCCATTTCAAGAATCTCTTTGAGCTCACCTTGTCCATTTGCAGAACCTACAAGTAAGCAACCCTCCCTATCTCTTAGATTTGTGTTCCTTTGGCCTCGAAGAGGTTCCATTTTCATTTTTTGTAAGCCTTCTCTTTCTATTTCTTGTTTTGACCCATTTAGGGTTTGTTTTGGGGGTTTTTGTTTATAGCTTGGATTCTTGGCGTGGAGGAGTATGTGAGGCTTGATTAGCTTGGACTTAAGGCAAGTGGATGATTTGTTATTTGAGAATTAAATGGTTTTATAAGAAATGTGGTTGATTTTGTTGTTTTCCCATTCATGTTTATTTATTTGCATTGACTTGAAATAAATGTTCATGAAAGAGTCTTGATAGTGCATTTAATGTCTTGGAAATGTATTGGTTCATAGCCTTCTATTATCTCTTGTTATTAGTTGAAATGTATTATTGGTGTAGTGGTTTCCTTCCCTTCTTTCTTTATATTTGGATGTGATATTATTGGAGGAGGATGGAATGGATGTTGTAGGAGATTTGATGTTGATTTGGATAGGGTTTTCAACTCCCCATTTGGTGTATTCAAGAGGCTAAAAAGAAATTGTAGAAAAAGGAGAAAGAGAGAAGAAGAATTGTCTCGGAACCAGTCTCTCGACAGTTCGCTTGAGCAAACTTGACAGGTCGCTCGAACGAAGTGTTCAGAAAAGGGTTCAAACCATTCCAGTGGACAGTTCGCTCAAGCGAACCCTTTATCGCTCGAGCGAACCATCCCAGAACTCGTTCCAGAGAGTGGTTAGCTCGAGCGAATTGAAATTTCGCTCGAGCCAACCTGAATTGGATGAGTTCGCTCGAGCGACCTTAACTTTACTCGAGCCAACCCACCCAGGAAGTCATTCCAGAGAGCTCACCGCTCGAGCGAAACCTATAGTCCACTCGAGCGATGGGTACTGTTCACCTAGGGCTATTTTTTGGAGTACAAATGAAATGTTTAAATGGTTGAGAGAGGTTTCTTGGGAGCCCTATTATGATGGGAAGACTCATCCTCACTATTTGCAATCCGTTTGAGAAAGAAACCACTTCACAAAGATTCATTGTAGTTTTGAAAATCTCCGAAGTGTATATAAGGACCCCGGAATGTCCCCAAACTCAAGGAGTACCAAGTCTTTACAGATTTAGACATACGGGATCCCTATTCACTTTGAACTAGTCTTGAACTCCGATACTTGTCTTGAGATTTCGAAAGTTAATTTGTATTTCGTTATTCCCGAATTTCCTATGCATTCCTGAAAATATTGAAATTATAATTGTTAGATTTTTGCTAGCCCCGATATGCATACCCAGATTGATATGACAGTTGTGCCTTTGGGCATCCCCGTCTCGTTTGTTTACATACTTGCACTTGATGTATTTTATACATGTTTTGATTTTGTCATCTGACCTATGAGTCGGCACCACTAAGGTTGGATATCTTTGTTGGTTTGATCCACCGACCTGCAGATCCCCCTCTTGTCCGGCCAGCAACAATTTGGATCCCGCTACCCTGTTATTACCGTGGTCTTGTCTCGATACCCCAGATTACTACCGTGGTTCCCGATGCCCGGCTCACTGCCGTCATCATGTCCCAAATATTATATGTATATGTATTTATTTCGATGTTTCTCCTCACCTCGTGTGATTGAGATCAACGCCTTGATATGCTCTGTCACTTCGGTGATAGAGGACTTAACTTCGTGTGGTTTCCATCTTGTTTGTTTCCCATTTCCTTGCTTACCTTTACATGTTTTACAACGCATAGTTGTATTTGAATAAATAATTTATCTCTTTTACGAAAATTCTTATTTAAACAGGTTTAAATGCTTTTGAAGGTAAATTCATTTATTGTTATATTGTCATGTCTTTTCACCCACCTGCCAAACTGTCGTGTTTGACCTACTCTTTGGTACTCAGGTCCGGACATTGATTATCCTGAGGCGGAGCTTGAGGAGGCTGTCGGTGAACGGCATCGTTTAGTTGAGTGGCATGCTTATGATGTCATTTAGACAATTGTTTCCTAAGAGAGACGTAACATTTTGGGGAACATTTAGCCATTCTTTTGGGATTTATATTTTGTTTATATTGGCCTTTGTTGGCCTCTATTTTTGGAAAATGTAATTAAATGATCTTTTGTATAACTTTAACTTTTCTTTTAGGAAAGCACTTATGATCATTGCTCATTCTGATACTTAGTTTATACATGTGTTTTTATCTCGTGACTAGAATTGAATTAGTAATTTGATTTGCTACATGCTTCCGCAGTTAAACAAAAATGTACTATATTGCTGTGATATCCTCACCGTGGACACCTGTGGGCAATTAAATAAATGTGGCACATTAGTCCCGATCCCGGATTAGTTCGGTGGACCTGGTCTGGGGTCACGACAACAAACATTTAGAGAGCTCGGTTAAGGAACTGAGGTCAAACACTTGTAATCCCCGAGAAAACGTTTGGTGGCAAGCGTGAGAAAGGAAAAGTGCATTTGTATTCATAGAACATAAATACATTGTACATTGTTACATTGGAACCACATAAAAAAGAAAGAGAAACAACACAGAAAATGTTCAAGCATCGACCTAGGTGGAAGCATCAACCTCGTCTTTAATGGCTTCGGTTGCGGCTGGAGTGGATTCAGTCATGGCAGCTTAAGAAGGAACCTTAGCCTTAGTGGATGGAGTGGGGGCAGGTTCTGGCTCTGAACTCGGGTACTTGGGGTGATTCTTGAAAGCAAGATCGTCCTCAGGGACTCCCACTTGTTTTAGTGCGGCCAACCACCCAAGCTCCCACACTTGATCCCTCACTGAGAGGACCTGAGCCGTGTAGAGAGTTGTCACCTCTGCCACCCCCTCATTGAAGGCAATGTTGGTTTCGGCCTGGAGTTTGGCTTCGAACTCATCTTTCTGCTTCTCCAGGGAGGCTACAAGCTCGGCTGCCTGTTTCTTTTGAACCTCTGCCTCAGCCTCCAACCTACAGATCTCGGCCATTGCCTTATCGAGCTCGGTCTTGAGGCCGTCGTTCCTGTCCACTTGCTCCTTTAGCCTTTGATTGCTCGCTTCCAAGGCTGTTTGGAGATCCTTCTTTTCTGCCTCCACCCTTGGAACCTTGGAGTGGTTCTGTCGATGCCTCTCCAAGGTCACCTGGCACTTTTGCACCACCTGTAGAAGAAACAAGCGTGAGAAGGCAATAACCGAAATGAAACACTTTGTAAAGTTTGTAGAATACTTACCGAGATTACTGACTGCATCGTTGACATCGTTAGCGTCACCTTGTCGAGCTCCCTGAGCCTTGCCATGTCTCGTGGCAAGGCACAGGCTTGACCGAGCGAGGGAATAACGAGAGGATTGCCGGCAATCCGGTCCTCTACCATCATTGGCCTTCCGAGCTCTACCTGGAGGCTCGGTTTCCAGAGAGCCGGCCGGAAGGACGAGGTGCCAAAACTGCGCTAGGACCCTCCTCGGCGGGAGCCTTGATCCTTGGCCTCTTTTCTCTGGGAGCCACCTCTCTTGTGGTTTTGGTAGAACGCTGATGAACTCCAGAACTTGGAGCAGAAGCAGAATGAGTAGTAGCGGCAGGAGACGTGGGGGCACGAGGAGCTTGGCCTCCCAGTGTTAGAGCTCCCAAATCCTTAACCACCACGGCAGGTCGACGCCTTGTCATGTCTTCTTCTTCCTCCGAACTAGAAGAAGAACTGGAGGAGAACACGACTCGCCTTTAACTTCTTGACCTTGAGGAGGTCTCAACTCCTACAGCGATAGCGATGGCTTCGGAGGACCCAACCGCCTTCGAATCAGACCCGGAAGTGGCGACCTCGGCACCAGAAGCAATCCAATGCTCAACATCGGTTGGGGCTTGTACGGGCTCTTCTCCTACCACTTCAGTGTGAGCGTGGCGCCCTCCCTGAGGTTGATCGGTCTTGCTCTTGATGAAGGAGTGGTACCTCGGTTCGTAGTTCAGGAGCGCCCAGGCTGCTGAGTTTTCTTGGCCGCGGTAGCTGTACACTGCCCGAAACCAGCTGTCGTTCCTTACCCAACTGACTCGGTGAACTTCTTTCTTCTTTGCTGGATGTCTACAGAACAAACAAAATATGTCAAACACCTCGGTAGAGAAGAAGAGAAAAATACAAGGAAATTATCAAGGCTAGGAGGTCAGTGGTTACTAGGTGGGCTCCCAAAGCCACAGGGAGTCTTGTCAATCCTTGCCACCTTGGGCACGGTTCCTTCATATTCCCAGTTGCTCGAAATAAATAGGCGGTCATCTCCAGCATATTTGTTGGAGTCTTCAAGCTCATTGATGAACCACTCCCGGTTTGCTTTGGCTCGGAGATAGTAGGTGTTGTTACCGCCACCGCCAGATTTGCAGAGGTCATAAACCTCCTCGATATCATGGACGCCGAGATTGATTCCTAAGATTCTATTAAGCTCGGCTGTGCCCATGATGATCTTAAAGCTATTTGGCATCAATTGGCAAGGGCAGGTGTGCCATTTCTTAAGACAACTCCTAAGAAGGGGATGAAGGGGGAATCGAACCCCACCTTCGACTATGGTGACCAAAGAGAATGGCATCGAGCCATTAGTAAAAAAAATAGCCATCAAAGGGGTTTTCTGGGTCATTCAACCTGATGAGGACATCATCAGGAATCCTGTAATCAACCCTAAATCTAGCTATGGCCTCTGGGGTACTTTCTGCCTATATATGCCCATTATCAAAGCTTGGGTTCGAAGGAATAAAGAACAAGAAATTGAAAAGGAGAGAAGGTCGAGGAAGCCTAAAAGAAGAAATAAACAAGATGGGAAGGGAGGACTTACAAAACGGGGCTCAAAGAACACTGAGTTTGGATTCGTAGGAACTCGACCTCGGCTAACTCTCTCTTTTCTCTCTTCAGCAAATCCTCTCTCTTCTGACAAAGGTGAAAGTGAAAAATGAGAGGGAGGCACCTCTACAAATAATGGAAAAAGAGGCGCCGTTTCAAATTTGAAGGATGTGTGTCATTTCGAGTACTGAGCACGTCTCTTCGAAACGATTGGAGGACCAACCAGGCGGTGACACGTGGTGCCACCGGTACACCCCCTGCATCAATCGAGGAGCGCTGTTAATTATCTCAAGCAGATGAAGCGACAACGACGTGCCATTAATTATCTTGGGCAGATGAAGCGACATCCTGATAGGGATCGGATGTCATCAACTGACACCGAGATGAAATACAGTATGAGCTTCAAACCTATTGTTCAAAAGGTTGACCTCAAAGAGTTAGGGAACTCTAAGAAGTCAGAAGCTAGGGGGAAATTATGTGGGGCATTTTCATAATACCGAGATTGTTCTAGTTTCGGTAAAAGTACCAGCTAGGCATGTCTTGGTCTGGTTTTATGCATCTCGGCAATAGTGCGATGATGGTTAACCAAGACGAGCACTGACAACTGTACTCCTACAAAGACTCAACCACGTTACACAACGTGTTGAGAGATAAGGATAAGCACCAGATATAGATAAGGTGTTATCCTTATCCGGTGATTACGTTCGTAGTCCCTGAAAGATTGGGATCCACAATCCCTGAAAGATCAGGATTGAGATTTTACCTCCGAGGAATCAGGACAAGAATCATAGGATTCACAGCCTATAAATACAGGGAACTATTCCAGAAGAGGTACACATTCCCATACACAGACATACTCAAAACTCTGTCTTTCTCTCTGCTTGCTCATCCTTTGTCTAGTGACCGCACTAGCTTAGGCATCGGAGTGCCTTATGCCGAGAGCAGCCAGGGTCTCAGATCTCTATTTTCTCCTTCTCTTTCAGGTTTCAGGCATTCAACCCTTTCCAAGAAGTTTACATCTATCCAAGCAAGATCATAATTATTTAGGCACGCACAGGGTAAGTGGGTATGAAATTGCCTTCATATCCCCCATATTACTACAAAGTGACTATGATAAGGGCATTTTAGTATATATTTACATATATGTATATATTGTATATAAAATAAATAAAAGTAAGCGGGCTAGGGCCTGGCGGATAGGGCTAGTACTATCAAAGCCCGGTCCTCAATTCTCAGGGCCTACAAAAAAATGTCCAAGCCCAACCCTAGGGCTTGTCGTTAGAAACAAAAGCCCTCATTTTAAGGGCTTTTTGAGCTGGGCTCCCTTTCTCAAGGCCAATTTGACAGGCCTAATTAGAGGTAGCTAGGAATGGCCTCCCTGAGATTTCAATTCTTAGTGCTTGTTTGATATCCAAAACAAAAAAAAATCCATGGGAACACAAATTCCCCGACTTTGATTACAACGTCTTCAACTACCCCTTGGGGTATCAAATTGATGCATCTGCCAATTGTATGGTCATATGGGCTTTTTTCAACTCTCCCAAACCTAATTCTTCTTAATTACGAAAGATGGTTCACACTCGCACCAAAGTCTAGCAAAGCTTTCTCTATGTGATGGTCCCCTATCTGGCATGAAATGAAAAAACACCCTGAGTCCTTGTATTTTCTTAGGTTTGGACAGGAAACGATTGAGCTAGCTTGATGAGCTAGAAAGGCTTTGTCGGGCACATTTTTAGTCCTTTTGAAGGTACAAAGGCCTTTTAAAAATTCGTCAGAGGCTGGAATCTGTCAGATAACATGAAGTAGTGGGATGTTGATCCTCACTTATTTAAATACTTCTAACACTTTATCCAACTGGGTAGTTGACTTAGCTGGGGTATGGTGTGTGAGGCCCCGCCTCTTTACCTACCATATGGGACCCAATTATACGTAATTATCCCTAATTATGCTATTTAGTAGGTGTCTAGTGAGCGTAGTTTGGTCCTTCCCTAGAATTAGGCCTAGTTTGGTGTCGTAGGTGTCTAATTGTGATTTATAGAATAATTAGGGGGTTAGTTGTATTTATTAGAATTAGTTGGTTAGCTAGAGGGCCTTAGATGTAATTATAAGCTTCCAAAGGGGCTTCTCTTGAAGAGTTGTGCAACTAAACCTAGAATACCCTAAATACCCGTAGGTTCCCTCATTAGCCAAACCATTAAAGAGGGCACTTTGGTCATTTAACCCCAAGCCCAAATCCTATAAATAAAGCCCACCCCCAACTAACGAATTCTATCTCCCCCTCTCATTTCATTTCCCCTTCTCTCCCCTCTACTAATTTCAATTTTCCTCCAATTCGCTCTTCTTCTTCCTTCAAGAACTCTTAGATATGGGGTTTTCTAGATGAAAAGATCGAGATTCCATCAAGCTTCAGCCATCTTCAAGCTAGAGGACTACTCTCATCACATAGATCTTCTTATCTTCCCCAATCTAAGGTGAGTTTCATCACCTATCTCTAATTCCCAGTAGATCTAGCTTATCTTCTTGAATCTCCTCTTTCTTATAACTTTGCTTGTTGGGAATGGGTGTAGGAGCTATAGATCTAGCCATTTGGAGAGATTCTAGAAATTTGGAGTGGAGTTTAGCCATTTGAAGAGAATCTTCCCCAATTAGGTAAGTAGACATGTGTCATTCTATGTTTATTATTAAGCTTAGGAATGTATGATTCATTGCATGAACACTTTCTTTTCAGAGAATTCTATCAATTGATTCTGATTTGGTAGCTTGAGCTCTAGATCTTCTTCTCTAAGTCAATTTTCTATGATTTTGGCCATTGATGGATGGGAAACCCCCATTTGGAAGATCAATGGCCCATTTGTGATTAGATGATGAGGATTCCATGTATGGAGATGGACTTATGATGGACTGGGATGAAATTGATGGGTTTGAATGGAAATTATGAAAGGAGAGAATTATAGAAACCTATAACTTCAGAATCTGTGTGTACCTAGTCGACCAGCCCTTCATGGGGTTGACTTATGACACTGCAAACTCCATTACCTAAGAACTATGTCTGTTGACCTGCTGAGGAAATGACAATGTAGTCGATCGACCAAGGTTCCTTGTGGTCAACTGAGTATACTATATAACTAAGACGACCTGAGTCACTCAAACTCATGCATTCCAGTGTAGGCGATCAACCAACCCTTTGTGGGGTTGACCGCATACACTACATAACTGAGTCAAGTAGGTGACCAAGTGTACCCGGTCAACATGCCCATCACGTGGTCAACCGCATACACTGCAGACATTGTTGTCTAGAAACTGATTGTTTTGTGATATGATCTCAATTGTGCTCCATTGACCTAACATTTGGACTATGATGGACATGCTTTTAATGAGTCAAGGGCCGGGCATAACCTTGACCAATGTAGCCACCTAAAGTAGGGTCTAGGGTCATGACATGGAACCCGATCTGGTGTTGATAGATGACCTTAGATGCCATTTACCATTAGGAGCACCAAGAACATTTTAATTAGGCATCTAAGGTTCCTTTAACTACTGTCTTGGGTGAAGTGGGACCCTACACCTGAAGAGGAGTACGGACCTATGTCGGATTACTGTATATGGCCATAATTATTGCTTCATACAGATGAGACATCCTTTACATGCTTTTATTCATCATATGGATTGATGTTATGCATGAATGCCATGGATGGATGGTATAGTCTGGATTGAGATAGTAAGGGTTATTGGATCGCAGTCCGAACTTGGGCATTCAAGTCAGAGCATGGCACTAGAAACCTTGACTAATTAATATCGGAACACAATGATGGATACACTGATAACTAGACTATAGAATGGGATGATGCTAATTAAGTACATGTAGAAGTGGAGTATACGTGACGATAACTGTTGATGGCAACAAGAGAGTAAACACCGACACTCCAGACTCTATGGATCATATACTTGACTAGTTCCATCCCACATGTGCACAACGAGGTGATCGGGTCCGGAGTACCCCCGCCTAGTACACTACATATGGTATATGATAATGTGTTTGAGCACAGTAGGTATCTTTGGATAGAAAGCAAACATTTGAACTGGGTGCACTATGGCGAGTACGATGGTTATGATGAGTGATATGATGAGCACTATAGGTATGGATGGATACTGAGACAACCAGACAAAGCTGGGTGCAGAAGTACTTGGTTGATATGGTTATGGATTTGGAGTATGGATGATTGATATATGGATACTGACGATTCTATGATCGATATGGTTATACAGTAGTACAGAGGCCATGGGGTGGCCACGAACCCCCATTGTTGATGTCCATCAGCTGTTTGATATATGTATATAGACTAAGATGAATACGGATGGGATAGGAAGTTTCTCATATCACTGGGGGTATCATTGTTATCTGTATGTTCGATGTGTAGCACTTCTAGCATGTTGATGATGGTATTATTAGATTATAGTACTTGGAATCTATATCTTTATCCGGATTGTAACATGGTGACCCTACTAATGGATTCATTCTCATTTCGTATCATATGTTGTAATTACTAATTGTCCATACTGCGCTATGTACCTTATTATCAATATATCATTGTACACCTCACTTTACACTATCATACATTACGCTTAGAGCAGGTATAGCCGGGATCAAGTATGACTCTAATTACTATTTATTGTTACATGTGATGTTATCTATACATGCCTATTTGCTTGGCTCTATGAACCTAACCCAATTCTTGGTGCTTGTAGGTGCCTATCCTACTTTCCTTGCTTGTGTGTGGGCTTGGCAGTTCTTGCGATGCCGTAGGTTTAGAGAGATATGCGGTGGATGCATTGAGATCCCTTCACATTAGAGTTTCTTATTTTATTGTTATCTTTTAGTCGGCCATGTTGGGGCCAGCCTTGGATTAGCTTAAACAAAAACATTGCTGTAATTCTTAAGTGGAACAAAATTGTAGGACTCTGCCCTTATTTCCTTCTCATATGAGATCTTTATTTTCTCATTTATTGGATTGGTGATATTATTTTTGGTACTTTCTACTAATGTCCCGGGATTCGAGGCATGCGGATCTTAGGGATTTACATGGTGCCTTAGGAATGTAAGTCCTAGGAGATGGCTCACTAGATGGTGGACCAGCTATGATTGCGTTTTCATTTATTGGCTCAGGTCTTACCAAAGGTTCAACATTGCTCACAATTGGTTACTCGGTTTCTTCATCTTCACTTGATTTTTCCTCCAGTTCCCTAGGTAGTTCAGCCATGTTATCAATTTATGTACTTGACCTAAGTTTAATGACGGACTTAAGTTGTTATGGGCCTTTTCCTTTCGTATCATGAACGACTTGGCCCTTAGGATTAGGTTCAGGTTGACTAGGGAAGGTTCCCTTATCTCTAACACTCAATGAATTGGCTAATTGGCCATTTGGTATTCCAATTTTGCAAGGGTTTGAGTGTAGCCGTTTAAAAGTTGAGTAGTGGTCTGCTGAAATTGAGTAATACACTTTTGCAACTGGCCTGTGGTTTGGGACACGATTTTCATCATCTCTTCTAAAGAATCTACCATCTAGGTCAGTGGGTTAGGATGAAAGGTTAGCTTCTGGAAACCTAGTGGAGCATTGGCCTGAGATTGAATGAGTTTTTTTTTATAAAGTGCATTGACTCCCTCAAATGATTCAACCTGACCCAAAGTTGTTGCGTCAATCTCTCCACTCACAGCCCGACTATACTTCAATGACTCCAAAGCATGGTTTAAAATATCGGCTGATACCGGTTCGTGTTGGTCGATACGAACTGGTATTGGCCAGGACCGTGACGATATCATGCTATGACATCGGTATCGGTACCGTCAGGGTCCAAATTGCTAAATATCGGTTATATATCGGCCTAATGGCCGATATTTTCAAAATATCGGTCATATTGGTTGTAACGGCCGATACGGATAAAATAAAAAAAAAAAAGGAAAGGAAGAAAGGAATATGATTTGCAGAGAAAATGGGAAACACACGACAACAACAACAACATGCGATTTAAAAAAAAAGGAACAAAACATAAGTACGGATTACCATCAACCATTCAAAAAAAGAAAAGCACTCATACCTGGAACTGTGAGAGGTTGAACGTGGTTGGCCCTAGCCGCTCTTTTCTCTTCTTCTTCCTCTCCTCCTCTTCTTTTTCTTCCTCTTCTTTTTTCCTCTTTTTTCCCTCTCCCCACTCATGCTGCAGTCTCTAACAGAAATGAAAAGCAGATCTTTTGTTTCTCCATTAAATTCCTAGGGTGTGAGTTTTCCGCACTTATTGTGGCCCACAATTTTAAAAACTAAACTATATGAATGCAGCCTATGGTCTCATAAATCACAATAAATATTAGATTTTGAAAATCTAAACCCTTAAATGCCCTCTCTTATTCTCTAAACTATTAAATGCTCCCTTATTAGTTTCCCCACCCAAAATAAATGCCCCTTTTACATGGCACCTTAACAAATATTAATTAAATTAGAGTTGGCTTAATGTCACATTGATCACTTATAAAGATCCAAATAAAATGTTAAAAAAATAAAAAAGTACCCAAATTTTTTATTTAATTAGTAAGCCTCTTACATGGTATACTAATAAAAAATAATCTAATCCAGTAAAAATAAATTCCCTTCTCATGAAGTTAAAAAAGTGATTTTTTTTACAAATCAACTATAAAAATTGTCAATTATTTTAATCGATTGGATTTGAAATTTAAATTGTGGGCTTCTTGATTGATTTATAAACTATATGGATGGACCAAGGATAAAACATTAAAACTTGACATATTCAACAGCTTTTGACAAAACAACAATACAAGATGCTTAGCCTTAGGGGGACCGATATTTTGCTTCATAATGTGTACTAAAGCAAAAAAAGATTATTTTCTAGAATTTTCTAATATTCTAAGTTGTTTGGATATTTTTGTAAATTCTTTTGGATTAAAAATTTCATACCGCGATGACCGCGATAGACTGATAACCGTGACCGATACCGATATTGTATCAGTTTTTTTGCCCGACCGATACTGCGATTTTCAACCATGCTCCAAAGTTTTTGGAGTGGAATTTTGGACTTCATGGTTTAATTCTAGGGCCTTTAGTCTCCTCATCTATGTGGCCAGTTTGGCCACTGCCACAATTTTTTGTTCAAGTTTGAACAATCCCCATTTCTCCAGAATTGTAGTTTTAGTGGGCTCCCTCTTGATTGGGGCCCACTATAATGTGCTTTCAGTGGCGTCTTCCAAAAATGTCCATGCGGCCTTTATTGTTTTCCGTGTAAAATCACAACCACAAAAAGACTCTACCATTTGTTTGGTTGGGTAATCCATGCTTTCATACACAATTTGGACCAACCCAATTTTTTCAAATCCATGGTGGGGACACTGGATCATGAGGTCCTTGAACTATTCCAAATAGTTGTAAAGTGTCTCCCCTTCCATTTGATAGAACCCATTGATGGCTTGCCTAATTGAAGTTGTTTTCTGCTTAGAGTAGAATCTCTTGTAAAATTCTTCGACTAGCTTGGTCCATGTCGTGATAGACCCGGCTTATAAGGCATAAAGCCAGGTTTTAGTCTTATTTTTTAATGAGAAGCAGAATAACCTAAGTTTGAGGGCTTCCTCAACCATATGATTGATTCTCATGGTCCCACAAATGTCCTCGAATTCCATAACATGCTGATATGGGTTTTCCTGATCTAGCCCATGGAACACTAGGAGAATCTAGATCATGCCAGATTTCAACAAAAGTTGGCATTGGTTTGAGTCAGGGTGGTGCAGGAAGTTGAGTCATCCTGGTGGGCTACATGTAGTCCTCCAAAGTCATCGGTGGGTCCACTTCATTAACCATCCTAATAATTTCTTCAAAGATTAAAGACTTTCTAACAACGATTAAGGCTAACTTGGGTTCTATCCTTGTCCTCTATTTTCTTTTATGCTCCCATAACTTTTCTCTCTCAGGTCTAGATCGCATGCATCGGGTTCAACCTAATCTATATGCGGGCCCTAATGGTCCCATTATATGATGGACAAGAAATCAAGCAAAGACGAAGCCACTCAAAAATGCTAATATGCAAGACCCCGTCCCGAGTGACCTCGATTAGCATTAATTAAGTGTGGAATAAAATAGCTTTTGATATAACTTTAGGAAATTTTGAGTGCCTTTGTGACTAGTAGGGACCTTTGAGGGTTCCTTTATGACTTTGCGTTTACTTGGGGGATTATCTGAAATTCTTATGTTTGATTGTTTTAATCCCGTTTTATTTATCTCATTAATCCCTACAACTTTTATGTTGACCCCGTGCCCGTTCGAGACCCCGAAACCCGACTTTCCTAGCCTTGAGGGCAAAACGGTCATTTTACACTAAATCTGTACCCAAAATTTGATATCCCCGAAACCCACAAAACATATACTTTTACGAAACTAGATATTTCGACGATCACTTTTCTCTTCTTTGTCGAATTCGTTCGAAGCCCTGATAACCATGATTTCAGCCTACAAAGAATTCTAGTGGTGGAGCCCATCTCACTTGCTTAAAAAAAAAGAGAACTCTCTTCTCCTTTTCCCCTTTTCTAGCTCAAACTCCAACCTCCCAAGCTAGGGTTTTCCATTTTCCTTCTTCTCTTGCTTTTCCATCACCAAATCCACCACCAACCTTGCACAAATTGAAAAGTAGAGATCCTTATCTCTTTCTTCACCACCATAGCTTTCCATTGATACCCTTTTTGGAGAAGACCTCCCATTTCAAGACTCTCTTTGAGCTCACCTTGTTCATTTGGAGAACCTACAAGTAAGCAACCCTCCCCATCTCTTAGATTTGTGTTCATTTGGCCTTGAAGAGGTTCCATTTTCATTATTGTAAGGTTTCTCTTTCTATTTCTAGTGTTGACCCTTTTAGGGTTTGTTTTGGGGAATTTTGTTATAGCTTGGACCCTTGGATTGGAGGAGTGTCTAGAGCTTGTTATTGATTAGCTTAGACCTAAGGCAAGTGGATGATTGGATATTTGAGCTTTAAATAGTTTTATAAGAAATGTGGTTGATTTTGTTGTTTTCCATTCATGTTTATTTATTTGCATTGACTTGAAATAAATTCTCATGAAAGAGTCTTGTTAGTGCATTTAATGTCTTGGAAATGTATTGGTTCATAACTTTCAATTATCTCTTGTTTTTAGTTCATATGTGTTCTTGGTGTAGTGGTTTCCTTTCCTTCTTTCTTTGTATTTGGATGTGATAATATTGGAGGAGGACGGAATGGATGTGGTAGGAGATTTGATGTTGGTTTGAATAGGGTTATGGGACTCCTCATTTGGTGTATACAAGGGGCTAAAAAGGAGGTTGTAGAAGGATGAGAAAGAGAAGAGAAGAACTATCCCGGAACCAGTTTCTAGACAGTTCGCTCAAGCAAACTTGATAAGTCTCTCGAGCGAAGTGTCCAGAAAAGGGTTCGAACCATTCCAGGGGATAGTTCGCTCGAGCGGACCCTTTATCGCTCGAGCGAACCCTCCCATAACTCATTCCAGAGAGTGGTTAATTCAAGCGAACTGAATTTTCGGTCGAGCCAACCTAAACTAGATGAGTTCACTCGAGCGACCTCAACTTCGCTCGAGCTAACTCACCCAGGAAGTCATTCCAGAGATCTCACCGCTTAAGCGGACCTCTAGTCCGCTCGAGCGATGGGCACTGTTCATCTTGGGCTGTTTTGGGAGCATAAATAAAATGTTTATATGATTGAGAGAGGGTTGTTGGGAGCCCTATTGTGATGAGAAGACCCATTCATTTTATTTGATATCCGTTTGAGAAAGAAACCACATCACAAAGATTTCATTTGAGGTTTTGAGGATCCTAAGGTGTATAAGGAACCAGAAATGTCCCCAAACTCAAAGAGTACCAAGTTGTTATTAAATCGACATACGGGACCCCTATTCACCTTAAATGAATCTTGAACCCGATATTTTACCCGAAACTTGAATGGTTTATTGTATTTCACTGTTCTCGAGATTTAAACTACACGACTTGTTATTCCCGAAAGCATTGAAATTGTATTTGATATAGTTATTAGTCCAGAAATGCATTGCCTGGATTGATACGACAGTTGTGCCTTTGAACACCCCCATCCCGCTTGTTTATGTACTTGCACTTGATGTATATTATATATGTTTTGATCTTGTCATTTGACGTATGAGTCGGCACTACTAAGCTTGGATAACCCTGTTGGTTGGATCCACCGAGTTGGAGATCCCCCTCTTGTCCCGCCAGCTGCAGTTTAGATCCCACTAACCGGTTATTATCATGGTCTTGTCCCGATACCCCGGATTGCTACCGTGGTTCCCGATGCCAGGCTAGCTACCGTGGTCATGTTCCATATATTATATGTATATGTATATATTTCGTTGTTTCTCAACACCTCGTGTGACTGAGATCAACGCCTTAATATGCTCTGTCACTATGGTGATAGAGGACTTAGCTTCGTGTGGTTGCCATCTTGCTTGTTTTCCCGTTTCCTTGGTTAGCTTTACTTGTTTTACAACACATACTTGTATTTGAATAAACGATTTATCAATTTTATGGAAATTGTTATTTAAACAGGTTTAAATGCTTTTGAAGGTAAATTCAATTATTATCATATTGTCATGTCGTTTCAACCACCTGTCAAACCGTCGTGTTTGACCCACTCTTTGGTACTCAGGTCCGAACATTGTCTACCCCGAGGTGGAGCTTGAGGACGCGGTCAGTGAACCGCAACACCTAGTTGAGTGGCATGCTGGTGATGTCGTTTAGACATTTGGTTACTATGAGAGATGTAACATTTTCGAAAACATTTAACCATTCTTTTGGGGATTTGTATTTTGTTTATATTAGCCTTTGTTGGCCTCTATTTTTGGGAAATGTAATTAAATGATCTTTTATATAAACTTTAACTTATCTTTTGGGAAAGCACTTATGATCATTGCTCATTTGGATACTTGGTTTATACATGTGTTTTATCTTGTGAGTAGAGTTGAATTATCAATTTGAGTTGCTACACATTTCCACATTTAAAAGAAATATTTATGTTATTGTGATATTCTCACCACAGACACCTATGGGAAATTAAATAAATGTGGCACATACATTATTAGTCCCGATCCTGGATTAGTCCTGCGGGCCTGGTCCGGGGTCTTGACATAATAGGTTCACCTAACCCTTAGACAGCTCCTAACTAGTTTGAAGAGTGCTCCTATGCCTCCAATTTGGTATTATGAAGCCAAATCGACCAGGTAAGTCCCTAGGTTGAATCGTAGGGTGACAATGCACTTGGCAATGGTTTTGCTTGAAAGCCAAACTCCTAGAACAGAGACTGCCACCCTTGGATGGGACATGACTTACCTTGATATCGTTGGAAGTAGGTGGGCCTCGTGGATAGGTTTTCAAAAACTTTTGACCCGCTTGACTCAGGAATCAAGTACCCATAAGGCTATAAATCACATCCAAGATGCAATCCCTCTATCTCATTAATCATGTTCACCAATAAATTCTATCTAGAAGATAGAAATTAGCAACACCATGCATCCAAAAACAATCCACAACAAATAGAGAAGTAGATTATGGAGCCCGGTAGTGCTCTAATTGAGAAGAAGACTTACTTGATGAAAAAACTCTTTCTTTAAGAAAACTTAAGATCTCCAACACCTCTTAGCCTTCCACGCTATGACCCGTATCAGATCTCTTTCCTCAGGAAGATTGGTGGAAATTTTAAGAGAAAACCCAATTAGAAACTCCAAGAAACTAGAAGATAACTAGAAGAGAAATTGTGCAACACTTGCACAATTGGGGAGCTGGGCGTGGATACCATGTATGTGACGTCCAAGGGGTGCTTCCCCTTTTATAGCTTTTGCAAACCTCCTCTTACTATTTAATTAGAAGTCATACTTCCATTACTAATTAGTAACTTTCTCCTTTCTAATTATTATAGAAGTCTCACTTCCACAACAATTAGTAACTTACTATTACCACTATTAGAAGTCCTACTTCAAATAGAAATAGTAACTTTCTAATTCCTTTCTTTTAGATTTCAAGTAGGATTAGTATCTTTCTAATAACTTGGGCTAGCGTGGGGACCACTAGGGATTCCATAGAAAGCTGGCTCCAACTAGGACACCGCGACCTCACATCTCATGTGCAATCCGGGCCCACAGTTAATTGCAAATAACACCACTATATAAATGCAATTGCACTCAAATCTTTGGAATAAATTACAATAAAGACCCTAAACTTCTCAATTATCACAAGTAGGCCCCTCTATCAATATCTGTGGATCAATTGGAATAAATCTATCTCATCCAATCTTTGATCCACATCTTATTATCCTTGAGCCCCAATTAATCACAGTGATCATCAGTATCATCTAATTAACTCTTAATCGAGATGGGTGCGCACTTACTAATGACAAATCCATTAATTGGCACAAGGTGATAATATAGATAGATTCCATCTCGACCATTGGATGTTCCCATAGTCCTACTACCACGTACCCAAGACACCGATGTGTTGACCTACAGTTGGCCTCACTCATTCGTGACTCAAAGCAAATGAATAGATAGAAACTTAAGTTCATCAATGTCTCGGGATTGAGAGCCATTTGCTAGGGAATTATGAGAGCAGAATTTAAAATCGAGACAGTATTCCATAAGGTGCTTCTCAAGGTCCTTTAATACATCCAATGTACCAGCACCGTGATCCAGAATCTTACATTCTGACGATCGAGACAAATCACACTATCTCATAGTGATCAAAGTGCTACAACCTTATCAGATGAGATGCCCAGTTTCATAAGTGGTTGTGAAGATATTTAAGTATAAGATTTGTGACACATGTCTCCCGTATGTGGATCTCATCCATATACATATATCACATCTAATATACTAATGGGACCCGGTTCATCTCATGAACCATCATGTCATATGTATTGGTCATGTGCATTAAGCAATAAAACACCATTCATCTCATGAAAGGAAAGCATGATTTTATTGATAAATAAAGAAATTAGTCAATTATTACATCATTTGATGGATTGTGTCCATACAAACTAACAATATTGACTTGACCAAAGAGCACAACTGGTGCAACGTTTGGTGGTCTTCATCCTACTGGGCTCGAGTCCTATGGTCTTGTTCCTACTTGATTTTAATTAAAGGCCAGGTTCCTATGTGAGAGGTGATTAGACCTAGGTGGGCAATGATTTGGTGATGAAATCCAGTCCTTATCTTAATGGGGTAGATTGCCCTTATCTAAATTTGTAGGTCCAGTTTAATTTGTGTGCCAAGCAAGCAGTCACAATTTGCAGAAACTAAATCAACCAAGCCCACTTGTAGATAAAGATTCATGGGCTAAGGATAGAAAATCTTATAATGGGTCCACGCAAATCTTATCATGTGCAAGCTTATTATATTTTTTTTATAAAATCATTGCAAGCAATTTTAGATTTTTTGGACTTCTGCGAGCAACTTGTTTGCTTAGAGCAAGTTTACGTAGTTCCCTATTTTTGTGCAACTCTCCTTACAGCAAGGTAGCCTATCCGAAAGAAACTCTTATCTGTAAATCCTAAGTTAGGAAACCATATCAAAATCCTATCCTAAAATTTGCTATTTGATCCTAATCTAAAAAAGGAGATGAAGGGAAATTCAAAAGATAAGCAAGTTAAATAAAACTCTATCCAAAGTGGATTCTGTTAGGGATTTTGTGTTATTGCAATTTGATGGATGCATTATCATTTTAGCATCATTTGAATTTTCACACATGCAATATTTTAGAAAATCTTAAAATCTTGATTTACACAGGCATTGGTTTTTAGACTTGTAGAAATATTGATTTATGCATGTTTTGATTTTAAACTTGGATGCAATTTATTTTGAAAAGAAGTTTTATTAAATCAAGCTAGCCTATGTTTTAAATCTTTCAAATCATTTTAGGCTTTTTATGTTTCATGTTTTTAAACCTCTTAGTTTGATTTAAATCATGATTCCAAGCTTGATTCAGTGGCCCAAAATTTCCCTCCACGAAAAACCTTGAAATATGCAATTTTAGGGGAATTCGGTCCCTGGGCCTGGGTCGACCTGTAGTGTGCTCGGTCGACTGGGTCCATGCCGAGCACACATACGGTCGACCGACAAAGAGCCGTTGGTGCTCTTTTCAAAAGGTCAGATTTTTGACCATTGAGCACCCGGTCGACCGGGCAAGATACCAAGTCGACCGAGGACTAGCCGTTGGCCAATTTTTAAGTATAAATATAATTTCATTCCTTTGAAAAAGTGAGGAACAAAGAGGCCCTCCTTGAGATATTTTGAGGCCAATCAAAGGGGAATGAGCGAAGGGATGAAAGGGGTTATTTGGAAAGCTAAAGCTTGGCTCCATTGAGTTAAATCACCAAGTAAGCTTTACTTTTCTTAACCATATGTTTTCATGCTTTGCTTTATTATTGGTAAATCTTTTCTAGCATGATAAACTATGATGTGTCGTGTCCTTAACATGTATATGTTTTAAATTGATTTATTGTTTTGGATGCATCACCTTGATTCAATCCAAGTAGTACTTAAATTGGTATATCTAAGTAAATCATGATAATGAAAACATCTTTGAAATTTTATGTAACATGATTCCTATACTTGGTTGAATCTTTGGTTGTTGTTTTTCATCATAAGAAAATCACTTTCAAATCTATCTTATGTTTTGGATTCAACATCTTCACAAATCATATGTACTTTTGTTTTAAAGTTTCACAACTTGTTTAGCATTGATAGGTATATCATTTTCAAGTTGAATGTTTAATTACATATGTTTTGTCCTCTAACTTCAGTCAAATCTATTTTTACGCTTTACACTTTCAAATGCTTTTAGCAAACATATATTGAGCTACATTGTTAATTTGATTGAAATCCCTATGCATCGCATGTTTTGTTCTTAGAATTTCACAACTTGTTTAGAATACATAGGTATATCTTTTACAAGTTATTTTTAACATGTGATTAGCATTCTTTCCTTAATCATAAATGTTTTTATGAGCTAAAACCTTTAAAAAGCCTTTGGCATACATTTATGAGCTTTTACTTTCAAATTGATTGAGGACATCATACATACACATTGTGCATTCATCTTTGCATTCAGTGTGTGTGTGTGTGTGTGTGTGTGTGTGTGAATTAGATTTTCACTTTCATATCCGCCTAATTAAGAGGCATTGTATTGAGCTATAAATTGTATCTCCATCAAGTGTATTCCAGACACTACTTAGAGAGATAACCAACCTTTTGGTTGTAGAGGTTATTGCTTAGCCTAAGAAAAGCATAATGTAAAGGTTATTGCTTAGCCTTGAAAGCATAATATAAATGTTATTGTTTAGCCTATTGAAAAGCATAAATAGTGGAAATCCGGTGGGGTGTTGGATCACAAGCCGGTAGTGGATGTAGGCATTGAGGCCAAACCACTATAAATCCTTGTGTGATGGTGCATGCTTTGTAGTGATTGTTTTTATTAGTTTCCGCATTTTGTTTGATAATCATCACTAGTGGCTAATTTAATTTAAGGAAGTTAAAATTGGTCATAATTTGTCACTAATTTGAAGCTCACCCTATTCACCCCCCCCCCCCCTCTAGGGTTCGGATCACGGACTTTCAGATTCTAACTTAGTAAGAAAGATCAAAACACTATCTAATGAGAAAGTTTAACTTATCTACTCAAGTGTCCAGGTATGGTTAGAGTTTCAAAAGTTCCCGATCATCCATTCAAATCAATTCTTATCCAATCTCATTTTTCAAGTTAGAGGATTCCAATTTATCCAAACAACTTAGAGAAAGTAATTTAAATGCTTGAACTACTCTAAACTCAAATTCAAAAGTTAGCACATTAAAACAACCTAATCTAGTACTAAAACTTTAGAACTCTATCTAACCAATTTATCATAATCTAATTCAATTTTGAACTGTTGCACAGGCCTAAGTTTACAGATCTGTACGACCCACTTAGAATGATCTAAACCTAAGAAAACATTGGCTGGATTTCAATCTCCTGTGATGCAAGATTAGAAAAAAAAAAAGATGAAAAAGAGTTAGAAGCGAAGAAGCTATGCTATCTCAAAGTTGGCTAATTGAACCAGTTATGCTGCTGATTTCAGAATCAGTCTTGTTGACTAGCCATGTTTAAGCTATTAGAAACCTAACCTCCCGAAATTATTCCGGGTTGAAATTTTGTGGATTCAAAATCAAGAAACCAAATCTCAATCCAAAAGGAGTTTGTTTGACTGGTATTGAAATTGCAAACTTTTGGGCCAAAACGAGGCCAATTTTGATTGCAAAAT
Source organism: Cinnamomum chago (assembly GCA_038049695.1). Taxonomy (NCBI): domain Eukaryota; kingdom Viridiplantae; phylum Streptophyta; class Magnoliopsida; order Laurales; family Lauraceae; genus Cinnamomum; species Cinnamomum chago. Next base: position 53,104,239 of record CP142453.1, on the reverse strand, counting down.
AGTGTAGAGACTTGCTTTCAATGTTACTACTTGTAGGCAGACTGACATTCCTTTGCAAATCAGAAATCAAACCATAATAATCCAGCAACCATAAACATAAATAACCACAAATACTAACCCTAATGCAATCTAAATGCAAAAACAAACACAGATCTATGCTAAACTATGCTAAAAATCAAGATTTCTACTAACACTCAGATTTGGCTCCCTGGCAACGGTGCCAAAAACTTGATGTGGAAATTTATTTCAATCCGTTAAAAATGCGAGTGCACAGTTGTCTTTTTGAGACAGTGGCAGTTACAGGTCAAACCCACAAGGAACGCCTCTAAACTAATTAATTAAAAACCTGAACTTTTCTGTTAAAAACAAAAATAAAAGAGAAGAATGACTAGTGAATCAGATACTTCACAAAATTAAGACTAAAGTTCAAGAACGATAGTGATGAAAAATAGATCAAAATATCATGAATCCATTAAGCAAACTAATCTATTAATTCAAGCAAATTAATAAAATAGAATCGTCTAAAAAATACTTTAAATCAGAAACAACTCAATGTTTCTGATCTGGGTGATTTGTCTATCAAAAAGCATAATTTTCTCATAAATTCGCAAAAGAGAAAACCTTATTTACCTCATGAAAATATGAACTTATCTAAATATCACACATCAATCAAACATAGACTATCAAAGAACCAAGTCTAAGCATAAACTCTTTAGAAAGCATACATTATTAAACAATAATTCAGTTAATACTAAAATCAAAGGTTTGTCATAGGCTTGAAGACAGATTTATTAATAACATTACACATGCATAGAGACAATAAAACTACTAAATCAAATTTCATGAAAATAACAAAGAAGAATACTTAACTTCGTTAGATATTCCGATTCAAAAGAGTACTCTTCTATGGAAAAAAAGAACTTCTGAATTTCTTTATTAAATCTCCATGTGAATACAATGAAGCTCGCAGATTTCTCTCTTCTAAACCTAGCTATAGAATACCCAATTTATTTCTCACTTTTTGCTACAGTAGAGAGAGAGAGAGAGAGAGAGAGAGAGAGAGATGTTAGATTGTATGGTCTCAATACATCAGTTGATGTAATAAATTGATTAATTTCTTTATTTATCAATATAATCATGCTTTCCTTTCATGAGATGAATGATGACTTATTACTTATTGCACATGACCAATACATATGACATAATGGTTCATGAGATGAACCGGGTCCCATTAGTATATTAGATGTGATATATGTATATGGATGAGATCCACATACGGGAGATATGTGTCACAAATCTTATACTTAAACATATCTTCACAATTAGTAATGAGATTGGGCATCTCATCTGACAAGGTTGCAGCACTTTGATCACTATGAGATAGTGTAATCTGTCTCGATCATCAGAATGTAAGATTTTGGATCATAGTGCTGGTACATTGGATGTATTGAAAGACCATGAAAAGCACTTTATGAAATACTATCTCGATTTAAGGACTACTCTCATAATTCCCTAGCAATAGGCTCTCAATCCTGAGACATTGATGAACTCAAGTTTCTGTCTTTTCATTTGCTTTGAGTCATCAATGAGTGAGGCCAACTGTAGGTCAACACCTTGGTGTCTTGAGTCCCTGGTAGTAGGACTGTGGGAACATGCAATAATCAAGATGGAATCTATCTACATTATCCCCTTGTGCTAATTAATGGATTTATCATTAGTAAGTGCGCACCCATCTCGATTAAGAGTTAATTAGATGGTATTGATGATCACTGTAATTAATTGGGGCTCAAGGATTATAAGATGCGGATCTAACATCGCATGGGACAAATTTATTCCAATTGATCCATGGATAATGATAGAGGGGCCTACTTGTGGTAATTGAGAAATTTAGGGTGTTCATTATAATTTACTCCTAAGACTGGAGTGCAATTGCATTTATATAGTGGTGATATTTGCAATTAACTGTGGGCCCGGATTACACATGAGATGTGGGGTCGCGTGTCCTAGTTGGAGCCAGCTTTCTAAGGAATCCCTAGTGGTCCCCATGCTAGCCCAAGTAGTAGAAAAATTCTATTCTTACTTAAACTCTAAAAGGAAGGAATTAGAAAGTTACTATTTCTATTTGAAGTGGGACTTCTAATAGTGGTAATAGTAAGCTGCTAATTTGTGTGGAAGTGTGACTTCTAATACAAATTAGTAAGAGAGATAAGAGAGGAGACTTGAGGGCTATTTAAAAGGGGAATACACCCCTTGGGCGTCCAGCCATAAGAGTGCACGCCCAACCCTCTTTATTTGTGCAAGTGTTGCACAATTTTCTTCTCTTCTCTCTTCTAGTTGCCTTCTAGTTCCTTAGAGTTTCTAGTAGGGTTTTCTTTTGGAGATCCCACCTATCTTCTTGAGAAAAGAGATCTGATAGAGGGTCATAGCGTGGAAGACAACAAGGTCTTGGAGATCTCTAATTGTTTCAAGAAGAGTTCTTGCTCTAGTTGGTTGTCTTCTCTCCTCGATTAGAGCACTACCGGGCTCCAAAGGTATAATCTGCTTCTCTACTCGTTGTAAATTATTTTGTTGCATGTAGTTGCTGATTTCTATCTTCTAAATAGGTTATATTGTTGTACATGATTGATGAGAATGTGGGATTGCATCCTGGATTGGGTTATAGCCTTCTGGATAGTTGATCCCTAAGTCAAGTGGGTCAAAAAGTTTTGAAAACCTATCCACGAGGCCCACCTACTTCCAACAATTGGTATCAGAGACATACCTCATCTATAATCATGTTAGATCAGCAATCTAGATCTAATCTTTACCTGAGATGCGAAGAGGATAGACCTAGGGCTATGTAAGGATCAGTTATGATTGAGTTTGTTTACTTTATGTTGTAAATCCATGTTTGGATAGTCACAAAAGGGTTTAAATATGATGGAAGGATGGTAGGATGCCATTGAAAGCCTTCAAAAGTGTTTTGGAGGTGTTTGGACTCGAATTGAGAAAACCCAATTTTCTGCCTTCGTCAGGCGGGTCGACCTGGCCTTATGCTCGATCGACCAGGTACCTATAGGGTCGGTCGACTGGGAACACAGGATCACTTTATTCTTTGATCCGAATTTTTTGGTCCAGGGGCGCTGCCCCCTGGGCCCCCGCGAGCTGACCGGTCAGCTTGAACCCCGCCGGGGGACACCCCCGGACCCCCTCTACGAAGTGCATGCATTAAAAAGGTGGCTACCTTTGGCATCTTGTTTTTCCATTGTGGTTTGGTAACTTGGTTTTGTGAGATGCTTTGTTGTATGAGATACTAACTTGCAGGTGATAATGTCCTCTCCATATGGCCCACAAGTCTTTTACTTTCTATTTATAATTATTGGTTTATTTAAGGCTAAGTGTAAAGGGCATCATGGTTTCCTTGGTTTCCCGTGAAAGGGCAAGGCATGGTGAATTTCCCTATAGCCCTTTTATTTCCATGTTTAGATTACCATGTAAGTCTCATAATTGAGGCATAGGAATGATGGTCCCGGCTTTTGTCTTTTTCCAAAGCTGCCTCCGCCCCGGGGCTGACGGGGTATGGTGGAGGGAAAAAGGAAAAGCGGGCATCAGTTTTTTTGTACGGGTATGCCAATTTCTCTTTAATACTTGGAATTTAGAAATGGTGATCCGGAGATCCACCTTCACAAGTAAAAAGGGAAATGAAACTTTTTTCTAGTTTTCCATTGCATACATATTTTAATAAAAGAGACAGTTTTGTTTGAATGCCGTGAAAGGCGTTTTTGTGCCATAGAAGGCGGTTTGGTGCCGTTGGAGGCGATTTTGCCATGAAAGGCGATTTACAAATCTTATCAATAATGAAAGACAAGAGATGTGATTTTTTTGTCTCTTTAGAAAAAATACAATTTACAACAGAAAAGTAAGAAAAAAGAATCTAACTTCTCATGCGATTGTGGGAGGGCTCGTTCAGATCGATGGTCGCGAGTCATGTATGGGCTCCGCCATCGTCCTTCAGATGAGAACATAGTGCTTGATTTCTTGGCTTGGCTCCAACCTCAGATTTTTAGAGGATAAGGACCAAGATAAGGTCCTATATCCGGTAAAAGGCTGAGTAGATGGGCTGAAAAGCCGCATCTAGCCATGTTGGATAGAAGGATAGGTGGTCTTTGAGGGGGGGTGGCCCCCCAAGGGGCTTCAATCACCTTATTGAACTTGTTGCAGCAGAGTTTTCTTGAAGGAGCAGGGTTGTAGAGATTTCTCCAAGGATTTTTGAATGATTTTCTGGCTCTTTCTGTGTGTGTCCCCCCCTTTTTTTTTTGTGTGTCCCCCCTCCTCCGGAATGCTTGGAGAGGACTCCTATTTATAGGCCTTTTGGTAGCCTTTAGGAGTGATTTATGAGCCTTTATGGTAATAAAGCTCATTAAGGGAGGAGTTACGAGTTTAATTGCTTTTTATTTTGTAACTCCTGACCCTTGGATTTCATTGGCCGGAGGAGAGTCATGGGCATTTAATCGCCTTTAATCTCCATTATGTTAGGAGTTTCATGGCTTGAATGCCATGATTGCTTGGACTTGTAACTCCTGAACGGAGGCTTCTGATTGGGCCGTTCAAGATAATGGGTTAATGACCGCATTAACTTGCCATAAACGGGCCAATTGATTGCACTAAGTGGCCACCTTGGTAGCTGAAGAGTAGCGGGCCATGTTGCGTCTCTTGGAATTCCCTTGGCGATGATCATCGATGGATCCTTATGTAAATCAACATCAGATGATCATGTAGTTTCAGACATTGGTTGATACCAGCGGGCCGGCAGCATCTGTCCAGTCGATTTCGCGATCGGGCGGGCAGAAAGTGCACTTTTTGGTTGTTCAGCTGGCGATCAACAAAGTTTTTGAAGTTCTTGGAAGGATTCCTGTGATCTTGGCGAATATCGGCGAATTTGGAGCCTCAAAAGTCTGAATCTGGAAAAATCACAGGGACAGAACAACTCGTCTCGCGAAAACGGACGAAATGGGGGGTCCCGGGGCGAAATCGGCGCCCCGGACCTCCCAGGGTCGCCGGCCCCATGGTCGCCGGCGACCATGGCCCAGGGTCGCAGGCCTGGCCCAGGGTCGCGGGGCTCTGCGACCCTGGGGGAAAATTGCTTCCCGGGGCCCGTTTCTGGCCGTTTTTCGCTTCCGTTTTTTTTGTTTGTTTTCTATGACATTTCTCCACATTTTTGGCTTGATTTCCCTATGAAAAACATGATGAGAATCCTTGCAAATTTGTTTGCAAAGTTTCCGATTTTCCGGGAAAAGCCGAGCGCAGAACTGCTGATTTTCCGCCAGAAGCTGAAACAGGGTCAAACGATGTCGGAATGACCTGAAATTTGAGGTGAAGCTTCTTGAACATTAAATAAGACCAACCATGGGCTTTCTTTTGAGTTTTGAAGCCGTTTGGGGTCATGCAAATGCTTGCCTTTGATTTCACTGTGAGGGAAATGCCGAGCTTTGACTTTCGGTCAAACGATGTCCGATTGACCTGAAATTCGACGTGTGACTCCCTCATCAGTATATAAGACCAACCATAGGCTTTCGTTTGAGTTTTGAAGCCATTTGGAGTCATGCAAATGCTTGCCTTTGATTTCACCGCAAGGGAAATGCCGAGCTTTGACTTCTGGTCAAACGATGTCCGATTGACCTGAAATTCGACGAGTGACTCCCTCATCAGTAGATAAGACCAACCATAGGCTTTCGTTTGAGTTTTGAAGCCATTTGGAGTCATGCAAACGCTTGCCTTTGTTTCTCCTGCGAGAGAGATGCTGAGCTTTGACTTCTGGTCAAACGATGTCCGATTGACCTGAAATTCGACGAGGAGCCTATTGGAGTCATTTTGAGATGATCCGCAAGCTCTGAATTGGGTGCCATGGTCCCGGGGTGCTCTGCCGCTGGTAGGCTTGATTCAGCCGTTGGAGAGTTGATGATGGGTCAAACATTGCTGGTTTGACTTGAGACTTGACATGGAGCCTTTTGGACATATTTTGAGAACATCCATAGGCCCTGATCGAAGATTTGGTGTCTCCGATTCTGTCGCCGCCGGGAGCGCTTGTTTAGCTGTTGGAGAAGTGAAGCTAGGCCAAATGATGTCGGAATGGCCCGAAACTTCATGTGTACCTCTTCTTTTGGTTGTTTTGAATGACCTTGCAGTTTTTGTTTGATTCTGACAAGATCTGATGCTTGAAGTGGCGCCTGCCTATTTTTGGTAGGATGCGGCTCCATGTAGCTTTTGGTGTGAAGAGGCAAAGTGACATTTTTGGTGTCAACAAGGAATTTATGTAATTTTTATAAATTTGTAAATTCTGGCGATGTCTGAGACGAAGAAGGAAAGTAAAGTTGGACTCCTAATCAAAGAGTTTGAAGATTACCAAAAGCCTTTTGGTGATGCCCAAATAGTTTGAGGAATCCCAAAGTTTTGGAATGTCTAGAAGTCCAAGAAGTCTATTCCGCCTGGGCTATGTGGAGGAGAGGACTAGTTTCTAATTTTAGCACTTTCTATCTATGGATGAATGCTTGATTTAGATAGTATCCAAATCTGATCCAAACATAGCAATTTCCAAAATTGGTCAAATCAAATTAATTTTTGGAAAGAGTTCGAATTAGAGTTGGTGGGCCCATGAGATGGATCCATTGGTAACACTAAACTGGACTTTCCATAAAATAACTTGACTTGGAACCAATCATTGGACATATCTAGTAACCAGACAATAATTTAATGTCTATTTTTGTGGGCCCTAATACCTAAAAGAAAATCCTCAATTCTAAAATATTAAGTGGGAACGGGGCATTTATATTTAGAAATCCCCATGGTTTTCCACCATAGGTCCATTGTAAGGAAAGTATTAGCCTCACGCCATCTTGAGAAGGGCCGTTCCCCACGAAAGGCTTTTACTTGTCTGGTTACTAGATATGGATCTCCTATGGATAGTGTTGGTGAGACGGAGCCGGGGCCCACTCCCCAAGGAGAAGTTGCTCGCAACGGTTGTCATGCAATGCCAGTTGGTGGGTGACACTTAACTAAAATAATGATGTAGTATCCCCAAGGATTTTCCTCATTCATTTTAGAAACCGAAGCTAATCGGGAGCCATTCATTATTTAGTATGAGATACCTAGATAATAATGAATGAAGGGGGATCATGGATAGTTAGGCTTAATCCTAATTTTGACCAACTTTGATCCGCACCAATCTAGGTGGTATTCGCACTCCCCATACCACGGAGATTGGGATTCCGATGTATTTTGAATTTAGTGGTTATGAGGATTCCCACATAAATTTGGTAGAATATTAAACCCTAATGTCATTTAAATTCATTAATTGAATGTATGGTTATGTGCTACAGTTTTTCAAGCATGAATTCAAATACTTTCAATCCACTTGTGACCATCCTCAACCAGAATAAATTAGTGGGATCCAACTATGTAGACTGGAAATGAAACATGGATATTGTCCTAACTGCTTCAGGATATAAATATGTCCTTACCAAAACCGCCCTTGATGAGCCTGGCCCAGATGCACCGGAAGAAGAAAAAGAACTTTACACCCAATGGGCCAAAGATGATGAGATGGCCATATGTTACATTCTGGCATCCATGTCTAGTGTTTTACAACACCAACATCAATCCTATAAGACTACATACGATATTATATCAAACTTAAAGGAGATGTTTGCGGAACAGGGCAGGCTACTAGACAGGCTGCTATGAGGGTGCTTATAAGCACCAAGATGACTGAAGGCACACCAGTATAGGACCATATGTTAAAAATGATGGACTCATTGAATGAGTTATATGTACTGGGGGCTACGATTGATGCAAAATCGCAGATCGACATAATCCTTGAGTCACTACTAGAGTCATTCAACAATTTCAAGGTTAATTACAATATGAATAAGATGAATCTGACTCTGGCTGAGCTGTCTAGCCAGCTGGTGGTGACTGAAGGGATTATGAAGAAGAAGCCAACTGCCCTAGTGACAGAAAAGTCAGATGCCAAGTCCAAGCCGAAAGGCAAAGGGCGGAAAGGCAAAAAGAAATCAGTTCCGAAAGGTCCTAAGGTGGAGAATGGTCCTAATGGTGGTGTGACCAAGGCTAAGGGTTCAGGGTCAAAAGAAAGTGTTTCCACTGTGGTAAGACAGGACATTGGAAAAAGAATTGTCCAGAATATCTGTCTAAAAAGAAGACCTCGGGTATGATTGAGTCACTTATTTCTGAAGTTAGTTTTGCAACCGGTACTTCAGAATCTTGGTGTATGGACTCCAGGGCAACTGATCACATATGTAATTCGTTGCAGGGGTTCAGGGAAACCAGGAGGTTCAGTGATGGAGAAATCATTGTCAACCTAGGATCAGATGCTAAGGCAGAGGCTGTTTCAGTGGGAGTTATTACATTATGTTTTTCAAATAATAAATTGGTTTTGTCAGACACGTTATATGTACCGTCTTTACTGTGGAATTTAATTTCAGTTTCTAGTTTGGTGAATAAAAGTTATTCCATTACTTTTGGTACTGAAGTTGTCATAAAGAGGAATGGTACTTTTATATGTTCTGGCAAGGTAACCAATGGGCTTTATTTGTTAACTCACATAATGTATGAGATACATGATACTGAAACAATTAATAGACCATCATTGAAGAGAAAGTCAGCTTCATCTAATCCAACAAAACTTTGGCACTTGAGGCTAGGTCATATAAACCTAAACAGGATTGACAGGCTAGTGAAAGATGGTATCTTGCCTTCATTGGTAGTAGAACCAATGCCTGTCTACGAGTCTTGTCTGGAAGGCAAAATGACCAAAAGACCCTTTTCAGATAAGGGCAATAGGGCCAAAGGTTTATTGGAATTAGTGCATTTTGATGTGTGTGGACCCATTAATGTCAGGGCCAGAGAAGGATATCAGTATTTCATCACTTTCACAGATGATTACTCAAAATATGGATACATATACCTTATGCACCGCAAGTCCGAGGCTTTTGAAAAGCGCAAAGAGTTTCGAGCGGAAGCGGAAAAGAAATTAGGTAAGAGTATCAAGACTCTTCGATCAGATCAAGGAGGGGAATATCTCTCTGCTGATTTTATGGGATACTTTTCAGAAAATGGGATTTCATCCCAGTTGTCTGCTCCTGGTATGCATCAACAGAATGGAGTAGCAGAAAGAAGGAACATGACTCTTTTAGATATGATTAGGTCTATGCTGAGTTTCTCAGGATTACCTATATCCTTTTGGGGATACGCCTTGGATACTGCAATGTACATACTAAACCTCGTACCATCTAAGTCTGTACCTAAGACTCCCCGGGAGTTGTGGTTCGGGCGAAAGCCTAGTCTACAACATTTACACATTTGGGGTTGTCCGGCACACGTGCTAAAGGCTAAGACGGATAAGTTGGAAACGCTGTCGGAAGTGTGCACGTTTGTAGGATCCTAAAGGAACTAAAGGTTGGTTATTCTATAATCCCAGAAAGCAAAAAGTGTCGGTGAGCACTAATGCGGTTTTTTTGGAGGAAGATTATATGATAGACTGGAAATCTTTAGAAAATGAGATCTTGGAAGAAATTCAAGAGCAAACAATTCTAAATCCAAGTATGACCGAACTTAAGGAAGAACCGCCCTTACCACACCCAGTAGTTACACCAGTGCCTCGTCGTAGTGGGCGAATAGTCAGGCCCCCTAACAGGTTCCCGTTCTTGGGAGAGTCTTACGAGGCAATTCTGAAAGAACTCGAACAAGATCCCTGTAACTATGATGAAGCAATTAATGACATAGATTCGGGACGTTGGCAAGATGCTATGAAAGCTGAGATGGAGTCTATGTACTCTAATCAGGTCTGGACACTTATGGACTTGCCTGCCAATATCAAACTTATTGGGTGCAAGTGAGTCTACAAGAGAAACAGATGACCGGATGGAAGAGTTGAGACCTTTAAAGGTCAGGCTTGTTGAGAAAGGATATACTCAGAAAAAAGATTTCGATTATGCAGAAACCTTCTCGCCGGTAGCCATCCTCAAGTCCATCCGGACACTCTTATCCATTTAGGCTCATCTCAATTACGAGTTTTGGCTAATGGATGTCAAGACGACGTTTCTCAATGGCCATCTTGAGGAAGACGTCTATATGGTGCAACCAGACGGTTTTGTAGCTACAAACCAAGAGTAAAGAGTTTGCAAGATGCAGAAGTCTATTTATGGATTGAAGCAGTCATCCCGAAGCTGGAACATCTGTTCTGAACAGGCAATCAAGTCATTTGATTTTTGTCAAAAACAGATGAGTCATGAGTGTATATGAAAAGTAAAGGAGGCAGGGTAATTTTTCGGGTCGATGACATCCTTCTCCTAGAGAGTGATATAGGGATCTTGTCAATAGTGAAAGTTTGATTGGCAAAGACTTTTGATATGAAGGACTTGGGAGAAGCCAACCACATCCTAGGGATCAAACTACATTGAGACCGGAAAAATAAGATGATTGGCTTATCCCAAGGTACATACATAGATAAGGTACTGGTACGATTTGCTATGCAAGACTCCAAGGAGGGTATTATACCTTTCAGGCATGGAGTGCACCTTTCCAAAGATCAGTGTCATAAGACACCTGAGGAAAAGGAGCAGATGAGGTCGATATCATACGCTTCAGCTGTTGGTAGCCTCATGCATGCTATGCTATCTACTAGACCAGATATCTGTCATGCAGTGGGCTTAGTCAGCAGATATCAGTTTAACCCAGGACCCGAACATTGGACTGTTGTAAAGTGTATTCTCAAATACTTGAGAAGGACTGGAGATTACATGTTATTTTATAGCAGTGATGAACTGATTCCAGTCGGTTACACAGATTCTGACTTCATGTCAGATAAGGATTCCAGGAAATCAACTTTTGGGTATGTGTTTAAGCTATAGCTACTTGAAAAGCAACTAAAGAAGCAGATTGGCTCAAAAGATTTCTTATGGAACTTGGAGTGGTACTTTTGGAAAGATAGCTACTCACAGTTTACTGTGATAACAGCAGGGTAGTCGAAGTCCAAGGAACCCTGGAGCCAAAAGCATGTACAGAGGTAGTAACACATGGTCAGAGAGATTGTGCAAAGAGGTGATATTGCTATCACCTAGATAGACTTTGCAGACAATCTGGGAGATCCCTTTACTAAGCCTTTGACTACCAAAGTCTTTGAGCAACATGTAGACGAGATGGGAATGAGATGCAACCCTGACTGGCATTGAGCCCAAGTGGGAGATTGTTAGATTGTATGGTCTCAATCCATCAGTTGATGTAATAAATTGATTAATTTCTTTATTTATCAATATAATCATGCTTTCCTTTCATGAGATGAATGGTGATTTATTACTTATTGCACATGACCAATACATATGACATAATGGTGCATGAGATGAACCGGGTCCCATTAGTACATTAGATGTGATATATGTATATGGATGAGATCCACATACGAGAGATATGTGTCACAAATCTTATACTTAAAAATATCTTCACAACCATTGATGAGACTGGGTATCTCATCTGACAAGGTTGCAGCACTTTGATCCTTATGAGATAGTGTGATCTGTCTCGATCATCAGAATACAAGATTCTAGATCATAGTGCTGGTACATTGGATGTATTGAAGGACCATGAGAAACACCTTATGAAATACTGTCTCGATTTAGGGGCTGCTCTCATAATTTCCTAGCAATAGGCTCTCAATCCTGAGACATTGATGAACTCAAGTTTCTGTCTATTCATTTGCTTTGAGTCACCAATGAGTGAGGCCAACTGTAGGTCAACACCTCGGTGTCTTGGGTACGTGGTGGTAGGACTGTGGGAACATGCAATGATCAAGATGGAATCTATCTACATTATCCCCTTGTGCCAATTAATGGATTTATCATTAGTAAGTGTGCACCCATCTCGATTAAGAGTTAATTGGATGATACTGATGATCACTGTAATTAATTGGGGCTCAAGGATAATAAGATGTGGATCTAAGATTGGACGGGACAAATTTATTCCAATTGATCCATGGATAATGATAGAGGGGCCTACTTGTGGTAATTGGGAAGTTTAGGGTCTTCATTATAATTTATTCCTAAGAATGGAGTGCAATTGCATTTATATAGTGGTGTTATTTGCAATTAACTGTGGGCCAGGATTACACATGAGATGTGGGGTCGCGTGTCCCAGTTGGAGTCCGCTTTCTAAGGATTCCCTAGTGGTCCCTATGCTAGCCCAAGTATTAGAAAGATTCTATCCTTACTTAAACTCTAAAAGGAAGGAATTATAAAGTTACTATTTCTATTTGAAGTAGGACTTCAAGTAGTGGTAATAGTAAGCTGCTAATTTTTGTGGAAGTGTGACTTCTAATACAAATTAGTAAGAGAGATAAGAGAGGAGACTTGAGCGCTATTTAAAAGGGGAATACACCCCTTGGACGTCCAGCCATAAGAGTACACGCCCAACCCTCTTTATTTGTGCAAGTGTTCCACAATTTTCTTCTCTTCTCTCTCTTTTAGTTGCCTTCTAGTTCCTTAGAGTTTATAGTAGGGTTTTCTCTTGGAGATCCCACCCATCTTCTTGAGAAAAGAGATCTGATGGAGGGTCATAGCGTGGAAGACAACAAGGTCTTGGAGATCTCTAATTGCTTCAAGAAGAGTTCTTGCTCTAGTTGGTTTCTTCTCCTCGATTAGAGCACTACCGGGCTCCAAAGGTTTAATCTGCTTCTCTACTTGTTGTAGATTATTTTGTCGCATTTAGTTGCTGATTTCTATCTTCTAGATAGGTTATATTGTTGTACATCATTGATGAGAATGAGGGATTACATCCTGGATTGGGTTATAGCCTTCTGGATAGTTGATCCCTGAGTCAAGTGGGTCAAAAAGTTTTGAAAACCTATCCACGAGGCCCACCTACTTCCAACAAGAGAGAGAGAAGATAGGAGAGGAGAGAGGAGAGGGGGAGATGATGGAGGACGTCCAAAGGGGAAGAGAGAGCATGGGTATGGATGTCCCATGGAATGTCCTTTTATGGATTTTTAAGCCCCAATTTGTTTCTTATTGGACTATGTGCAGAGATAGAATTTTATCTCCCCTGTGAGATTAGAGGTTTCTTTCTTGATCTCCAAGCATACATGAGATAAGATGGAGAGAAACTTTTAGATGAATCTGGACTCTTAAATTTCTTTGCACACACACCTTCATTGAATTGAAACTTCGAAAAGAATTGGGCCCACTTTTTATAATAAGCATTTATTCTCAAGTTGATAAATTTACAGCCAACTTCCCGCGGCCGTAACTTCATTATTTCAAATCCAAATTGAATGATCTTGGCATTTACATAAATCTACTAGAAAAGAAATTTCCAATAGTACTAAGACTGTGCCAATCGGAACTACAGTTTGAGAGGTATGCCCATTTTAATTTAAGTTGTCCTGAGAAAAACGGGGCTGACTTCCTTCTTGCAATAGGACTCTTCCTTTTAGCTTTTGAAATGATCTTTCCTTCTTACTCCAAGATTGGTAAGGATAAGCTAAGGAGTCTTCTTGTTGATTCTCTCATTGAATTTGGGCTAAAAAAATCAATGTTAGTGGGACCTGATAGACCCGATTTCTCCTTTCATCTCCTCTCCTATCCATCCCCGAGGTCGCCGAGAGGAATCGAATGGAGGGAAGAAAGGGGGAGAAAAGAGGGGCATCTTATATTTTTTGTACGGGTATGCCATATTTTCTATTCTACTTGGAATTTAGAAATGGTGATCCGGAGATCCACCTTCGCAAGTAGAAAGGAAATCAACCTTTTTCTAACTTTCCATTGCACAAATCTTTAAGAAAAGAGACGGTTTTTTGAATGCCATTAGAGGCGATTTTTTGTGCCGTAGAAGGCGATTTGTGCCTTGAAAGGCGATTTACAAATCTTATCAAAATGAAAGACCGGAATTGCGATTTTTTGTCTCTTAAAAAAAATAAAGTACAATAGAAAAGTAAAAAAGGGAATCTGACTTCTCAGGAGATTGTGGGGACCAATTCAGATTGACGGTCGCAAGTCATGTATGGACTTCACCATCGTCCTTCAGATGAGAACGTTTGATGCTTTCATTCTTTGGCTTGGCTTGGACTTCAGTTTTTTAGAGGAGAAGGACCAAGGGAAGGTCCTTTATCCAATGACAAACGAAGAGATGGGCTGAAGAGCCGCGTCTTGGCCATGTTGAGTAGGAGAAGAGCCCCCCCCCCCCCCCCCCCAAAGGGACTTTGATCACCTTTTGGTGTTTGTTACAACAGAGTTTCTTTTAATTTCTTCAGAGTAGCGGGGCTTCTGGATCTTGAATTCGGAATTTCGGGATTCTGTGCCCTTTTGGATTCTTGGAGTCACCTCCTTTTATAGGCATTTGGTAGCTTTCAGGTGACTTTATGGGCTTTAATGCATTTAAAACCACATAATGAGAGGAGTTACAAGTTTTAATTCCTTTGTTTTGTAACTCCTTTTTCTTGGCTTCTGATTGGCCGGTGGAGATAATGGGCTTTTAATCGCCTTTAATCTCCATGATGAGAGGAGTTTCTTGGCTTTAATGCCATGATGGCTTTGACTTGTAATTCTCATTTCCTTGAATCTGATTGGGCCGTCCAAATAATGAGTTAACGACCGCATTTAGTTGGGTAATTAACAGTATTAAGTGGTCGCGAGGAGTTGAAGAGTCGCGGGTCGTGCCTCGTCTTTTGGAATTCTTCTCACGATGATCGACGATGGATCTTCATGTCGATCAATGTTGGATGATCATGTAACTTCAGATATTGGTTGATACCAGTGGGCCGGTGACATCTGTCTTGTCGATTTCTCGATCGATCGGACAGAAAGTGCACTTTCTTGGTCAGCCGGTTGGCGATCTTGGAGCGATCGGTGATGATTTCATGCTCTTAACGGCAGATCCATGATGTTGACGAAGATCAGTTGTTTCCGAGCATCAAATATCAGATTTTCAGGAAATCACAAGGGTTGGAACTCCCAGAATACGAAAAGAATCGGAAAAGGGGGCCTGCGGCGGAAATCCGACGACCATGGGCAGATTTTCCCCTTTGGTCGCCATTTCGTCGGCCGTTTTTCGGGTTTTTTTTCTTTTTTCTCCCGTATTTTTCTTGACATTTTTCTTCATTTTTTGGCTTGATTCTCCTGAAGAAAACCTGACGAGAAGCCGTGCAAATCGGAGCACAAAGTTTCCTATCTTTTTAGAAAAGCTGAAGACTTTGCGGCGCAGAGGTGCCATTTTTTGTCAAGAGTCGAAACTAGGTCAAACGATGTCGGAATAACCTAAAACTTGACGTGAAGCCTCCTGAGCAGTAGATAGGACGAACCATGGGCTTTTGCTTGAGTTTTGAAGCCGTTTGAGGTCCTAGGCTTGACTTTGTCGTGAAGGTGTCTCGCTTTGATGTGCGGTCAACCGATGTCCAATTGACCTGAAATTTGACAGGGAACCTATTGGAGTCATTTTGAGATGATCCATTGACTCCGATTTGGATGTCATGGTCCCGGGGTGCTCCGCCGCAAGTAGCCTCGATTTTCTTTCGGAGCGTCAAAGCCGGGTCAAATGTTGTCGAAATGACTTGAAATTTGACGTGCAACCCTTTTGAAGCATGTTGAAGCCGTCTATGTACTCCGTTTGATGAGTAATGTTCTCGGTGGTTCTCGCCGCCGAGGGGCTTGATTTTCTTTTGGAGCGTTGAAGTCGGGTCAAACATTGTCGGAATGATTTGAAATTCGACTTGGAGCCTTTTGGATGTATTTTGAGACCATTCGTAGGCTCAGATCAAAGTTTTGATGTCTTCAACGCCGCCGCCGCCGCTAGGAGCACCTGTTTGGCTGCCAGAGGAGTGAGGTTAGGCCAAATGATGTCAGAATGGCCTGAAACTTCATGTGAACTCTTCTTTTGGGTGTCTTGAAGGATCTATCAGTTTTCAAGTGATTCTGACAAGATCTGATGCTTGAAGCAGCATTGCCTGTTTGTAGTAGGATGCGGCAAAGTGATGCTTGATGTTGAAGAGGCAAAGTGACATTTTTGGTATCAACAAATGCCCCCTCGAGGTACAGTGACGAGTAGCTTTTGGAGTCGGTGTGCCTCGAAGAATAAACTTGAAGGAGAGCTTTCGACTTGACCAAGAGTCTTTGAGCATTTTTTTTGTTGAATAGCCTTTTGAGTTTCCAAGGGGATTTTATGGTAGTGAGAAGGTTCACGTACCATCTCAAGGCAAAGTTTTGAAAATGACATGAGGGAGTTGGGTTTGGGTTTTGGATTTTTGGTTTTCCTTTTGATCTTGTGAACCTAAGGGCTTTATGTGGCACATCAGGCGATCAAGAAGGGTTTTTGGTTTTTGACCTTGTGACCTAACAAGCTGTATGTGGCAGGTTAGGGGGTCGGGGTTTAATTTTTGGAGTTTGACCTTGTGACCCAACAAGCTGTATGTGGCAAGTTGGGGGTCGGATTTTGGTTTTGACCTTGTGACCTAACAAGCTGTATGTGGCGTGCCAGGGGGGCGGGGATTTTTTGCTTTTGGCCTTATGACCTAACAAGCTTTATGTGGTAAGTTAGGGGACCAGGGTGTGGTTTTTGTGGGTTGTCAATTTCAAGATTTTGGCTTAATTTGGTTCATGAGGTTGGATGGTTTGGTTTTTTGGGAACTCATGAGGCTTTCTTTTCTCTCTCTATTTTTTTTTTTTTGGAATGGTTCAATCGACTCAAAAGAGGCATGAAACCATTTTGTATGCTCTTGGTAAGAGAATTTTTTTGAAAGGAAGCCCCTTTTAGTGCCTAGGTGGTCAAACCTGGCTCATGTGGGCTAGCTCATGGGACCTTAAGCTTTTAAAGATGGCTTAGATCTCACATGGTGTCATTTTGTAAAGAATATCTAAAAATATATCTCTTGGATAGAGAATATCTAAAAATATTCTTACTTGGAGAGAATCTTTCAAGTTTCCTTTATTTTGGGAGAGATTTTCTCAAAGTATCTCTCTTTGGGAGAGAATATTTCTCATTCCCTTTCTTTTTGGAGAAAATTTCTCAAAGAATCTTCTCTTTGGGAGAGAATATCTCAAATTTTCTTTCTTTTGGGAAGGTTGCTAATTTTTAGCACTTACCTCCTTTCTTTTCTCCTTGTTTCCTCTTTTGGTTTGCTCTCTTCTGTAAAAGTAAGATGAGATTGGATCTTTGCTTCTTTGCTTTCTTTCTTTGCAAGAGTCTTCAAGAGTTCTTCTTCTTCTTCAAAGATCTTCAAGCTTTTCTTCTTCTTCTCCAGCGATGGCTTCAAGTAAGTTTTCTTTCTTCACAAGAAATTTCCATTGTAGAAGTAGAATCCTTTCCTTTTCTTTTATTTTCTTCTCTCTTTATTTTCTTTTTTTTCCACGTGTTTTCTTTTTCCCTTTTTTTTCCACGTGCTGTTTTTTTTTTTTTTGACGTTTTTTTTTTTGCACGTTTTTTTTTCTTTTTTATTTATTGGCTGTACGAACAGGTCCGTACAGACCTGGCCATACTACCACGTGGCAGGACCTGGCCATACTACCACGTGGCAGTGGGCCACAACCTGCTACCCAAAAAAAATAAAAAATTTTGAAACTTCTTCTCTTTTTTTTTTTTTTTGCTCACTATGATATTGAGGTTTATGCACTATGATGATGAGATTTTATGCATTTCAAGATGTTCATGCATATTTTTTTTCTTTTGTGGATGCATCAAGATAAGAGGCTAGAATCTCTAGGTCAAGTCAACATGAATTTTGACTTTGACAAAGTTTGATTGGTTTTGACCAAGTTGGGTTGGAATTGGTCAAACTTTGGTTAAAGTTTTCCTAGCATCTAAGGCATGATGATTTTTGGATGCATGCTTTTTAGTAAATTGATTGGGAGCATGATGACGCATACCTGGAAATCTTTTACAAGTTTTGGGATTTGGAGCTTGCAACAATGTTGAGCCATTTCCTGACCTTGCCGGATTTTGAGGAGTTTTGCAAGTTTTAGAGTTTGGAGCTCGCAACGATGTTGAGCCGTTCTTCAAGCTTGCGGAGATTCGATGAGATTGGTTTGATCTCGCAGCAATGTTTGAGTTCAAACCTTCTTTGAGGATGCTTCATTGAGCTCGCAGCGATGTTGAGTTCTTCTTCAAGCTTCCTATCTTTTTCGAGATGTCTCCCTTTCTTCGGAATTGTCCTGGAATCATGCTAAAATTTCGCTAGAATTTTTCTTTAGCAAATTTTTGTCGCTTTGATGATTGATTTTTTTTATCCTTTTGCAGGTAGTTCCTCCAGAACGAACAAGGGCAAAGAGCCTGCTACTGATGCACCTCGTCGGTCTACCAGGTCTCCTAATGTGGCCGTAAAGCAGGCCTGGGAGAAGGTCCACTTTGTGGAGCAGAACTTGGAAGAATGCGACTCCCTCAACCGCAATGAGATGAGACAGCGATTGATCGCTCTCAAGGATGAGAAGTTCTACAGAATTATGGGAAGCAATCGTCCTTGGGTCATGGACGATCAGAGCGTTGTGCCCAAGCCTACCTTCTTCTTTCGTGATGTAGTCCCTGACGACTTGACGTACCAAAGAAGGTGTTTTCAGTTCTCTTACACAGTTGGTGGTGGGATAAAACTATTTCTACCCAGTCGACTTTTGATCGGACTGTGTCGATCATGAGTCTTTCTCCCACGTGTCCCAAGAGGGATGATCCTCCAAGCTGGGTGAAGAGGACCAATGTGATAAAGACCGGGTTTTTGTTGGTGGTCCTTCCAGATATGCGGAGAAGTCGCCTGTCCGTATGGACATGTTGATGCCCTCCAGTGGCTACTAGGGTTCTGACCATCTGTCGGTTAATTTGAGACCGGTTGGCCTTAGCATTTTTCGGGTGACGGCAGCAGTTGGGTGAAGCCTTTTTGACTTCGTGGCCGTTTCAGTGCTGATTCGAGCTGGGAATCATGGACTGATCACACCCTGCAGGTTGGTGGTGCCATTTTGAAGGAGGTCGGGATCTTTTGACGCAGTTCGCACTTTTCGAAAGACCGTGGTTTTCTCCGATGAGGCCTTCATGGCCATGCTAGAGTCGTTCCTTCCACAAACCAACACCTTCGTTGTGACGAACGATGAGATTGTTTTTACTCTGAAGGAATTAAGCGTCATCACCGGGCTGCCTATCCTTGGCAAACTCTATGAGGAGTTTATGCCTATCGACAACGTTCTTGAGGAGCAGTCTGAGGAGTTCAGGCTCCTGTACTTTTAGCTCGTCTCCTTCTATGATTTTTATAACGAGAAGGTGGGCTCGAAAGTCCGATGTAACAGTTGGAAGAGTTGTAGCTCCAACTTCTTTGATGGCGGAGAGTCTTCTGTTGTTATGGCCCAAGATGCTAGGGGCAAGAGCCCAGGTTCGAAGAAGATCTCCGTTATGCGAGATGACTTGAAGAAGTTCTTCGAGAGTATAGACGCCATTTGTCCTGACATTGCACTGCGAAGAGATCTCACTGTTTACCTCACTTACTGGCTAGGTGAGGTTGTTTTTATTGGAGGGGATGGAACACACATCAGGCCGCACAGTATTTTTTCGGCTTGTCAGATGGTGCCAGCTCTTTACTCCTACTTATGTACCAAACTGCAGGCTACTGCTTTCTTGGTTCGGCTTGGGCTCCCTATGAACAGGGTATTTTCAGCCCATATTTTCTATTCGTGGTATGTGTACCACTGTCCTGGCTTCCACCGATTTGGAGTTGCTCAGGATGATGACCCTTTCATGATTCGGTTGGCTAGACGGACAGCCATTTCCGAATCTCTTTCGTCTGCCCGTTTGAGGATCCGACGGTTCAGGGACGTCCAGATCGGGCAATCTTCAGTGAAGATTTCTCCAGGTTTGCGGAAAAAGGCTTTCCACTTTGGTGCCTCCCATGATTCCACCAGGGCAGGGTCGGGGAGACATTACTCCTTGAGCAATGTAGAAAAGGAGTGGCTTTTTAACATACGTGTTGGTACGATGGTGTACCGGAGACATCTTTTTGTTGATATCCAGCCGTATGTTCCCTCGCGTTTCGCGCTGCAGTTGGGCTTCTCTCAAGGCGTTGTTGGAGTGCCTTCGAGCATGGTGAAGCGCTTTGGAGGTTTACATGATGGAAGGAATGCATGGGCCTTTTACAGTGCGGAGGACACTACCGCCATGATTTCCTATCCTGAGTTGCCTACCTTCTGGATTGCTGGCTTCACGAAATGGTTCGCGGAAAGCTTTTCAGTGTACCGGGGGTTTTCCAAGAAGGAGCTTGATGTCAAGCAATCTCCTTGGAAGGGTCTTGGTAGATCGGATGGAGTCCGTCAAGAGGAAGTTCTGGCTTTCCTTTCCGAAGAGAAGCACAAGATCTGCTTTCTCAATGAGCAGGACATCATCAGACCAGGAGCAGTACAAGAGATACCTCGTGAGGTCTTGAGACAACTAGAAGAGGAGGAAGCCAAGATCGACGCTTAGATGCAAGTGGAATTAACGAAGGCTTCCATGGAGTCTACTGAAAAGAGTACACAATCCGGTGAGGAGTCAAGCGAAGCTCCTGACTTTGACAGTAGGGCGGGTACTTCAAGTAAACCATCCCATAGAAGCAAGAGGAAGAGAGGGCAACGCCTCCATAAGAGACGACATGATGACTCTACTGATGCAGAAGTCCCTCTCACCATTGCTGAAGAGACGTTAGGGGATGCTGATGAGCCTCCGGAAAAGAGGAGTCGAGAGGAAGAGGCCGCTGATGAAGGTATGATTCCTCCTCTTTCTCCTTCCGTTTCTTTTCTTTGAGATTTTCTTGTTTTGATTTGCCTTCTCTCCTTTTTTTTAATGAAAGATGAGGACTTGGTGATGCCTGAGGTTCCGACTGATGAGGCAGTGACGGATCTGAAGAAGAACCGAGGGACTCTGAAATGATTCTAGAATCTTCACCTGGTATGGCTTCTTTGTATTTTCTTTCTTTTTGTCTGTGTTGTCATCTGCTAACATGTTGCTTGTTTTCTTCTCAGCTGACTTGCCACAGGATTCCGACGATTTCGAGCCATCCATGGACGCGTCCTTTGATGACGCTTTGGGTGAACTCATAGAGGCAGAAAGTATTCTGCCAATCGTCGAAGAAGGTATTTGTAGCAATAATCCTGATGATAATGTTTTTTTCAATAGGATCATATTCATACCTTTTTTTTGTTTTGCTAGCAGATTGTGAGGTGACAGAAGAAGTTCCTCCGTCTTTCTCAGTGCCAGAGCAGGGGATGCCTATAGTTGAACCAGAAGTAGGGACTTCTTTTTCCAGTTTTAATGCGGCATAGATGAAATCGTCTGAGCAGATTCCTTTGCCAGTGTCTCTGGTTAGAAAGAGTTTAATGATCACTCCTCCAGAAGGACATGACACGGGTAGTCGACCAATGGAGAGGGGCAAGCCTTTGTCTGGACCATCTCTTGAGTATGCGAAGAAAGTGATGAAGAGCATTTTGAGCTCATGGATCGAAACTCTTTCTTCTGGCCGTTTAGAAGCTGGCTTTGTCATGATTAAGCATGTACATGACATCCTTGTTGATAGCGCAGATGTCGGCTTGGACATTACAGATACGAAGGCTTTCGTTGATGAAGTCATAGCTCTAGGGAACAAGTGGAATGAAACCAAGAGCTTCCCAAGTGGTGACTTCTTCAATGAGATGTTTTTGAAGCCTTCTGGAGAGGTCAAGTCTGAGCTGGATGAAATCTCGCAGACTCGGAAGCAATTCGTTCGGGACAGGAACATTACCGAGTTGGCTATCATGGGGCTAACAGAGGATCTGCGCCGTGTTGATAAGGAGGTCATTGAGACCAGGCAGCGTCTTGAGCTATTGGAGGAACAAGCTGTCTCGAAATGGCATGCCATTGTGAAAGCTCGTGCTAGAGAAGGGTCTCTGATTCACTAAGTCGAGGAGGCTGAGAGCAATCTCTGGAGGAAGACTCAAGAGTACGAGCAGTGGCAGATTCTTTAGGAAGAGCTTCCCCTTGCTGCAGACGGATCGCGGCGTTCTGCCGCATTCTATTGGAAGATCTTGAAGAAGTGTGGCCTGGAAACTTTAAAGGCTAAGGCCAAGAGTTTGCTTGAGGAGTTGAGTCTTTGGTTGAAGACCACGTGAGCGCCTGATTCTTATAACAAACCTTTTTTTTTCTTTTTTGGTACCTGTGTATACACATATATTTTTTTGGTACTCTTTCTTTTGTAGTGCTTGTGGACATTTTTTTTTTGGCACTTCTCTTTTTTTGTATTCCCTCCTTTCACTCAAATTCTTTTGTGATAAATTCAAGCAATACTTAAATGGGAATGTTTGTTTGGAAATTTGATTAAAAGTTTGTCATTTTGTGAAAAACCTTTTATCAAATGGTTGTTTTCGCGTGAAAGCCGAATTTTGAGGTGGCATGGAAGGCAAAATTTGGGTCGGCATGGGAGACGAAGTTTTGAGGCATAAAAGCCAAAATTTGGGATGGCATGGAAGCCGAATTTTGTTTGTGGCATGGGAGCCAAGTTTTTTATTAATGGCATGAAAGCAGATTTTTGAAATGGCATGAGAGCCAGGTTTTGTGGAGTAGGAGATGAAGTTTTTTTTTGAAATGGCGTGAAAGCCAAAACTTGGGATGGCATGGAAGCCAGTTTTGTTTGTGGCATGGGAGTCAAAATTTGTTTGTGGCATTGATAGCCGAAATTTGTTTTTTTTTTTTTTTGGCATAGAAGCCGAAATTTGTTTTTGGCATGGAAGCCAAAATTTGTTTTTTTTGGCATGGAAGCCGAAATTTTGCGGCGTTTATAGCCTTTTTTGCGTTTATAGCCGAGTTTGTGGTGTTTATAGCCGATTTTTGTGGCATGAGAGCCATTTTTTTGTGAAAACCAAGTTTTGTGGCATTTATAGCCGATTTTTGGCATGAGAGCCAGGTTTTTGGAATTTATAGCCGATTTTTGTGGCATTTATAGCCGATTTTTTTATTTTCAAAAATGCAAGTATCGACTAAAAGTCGCCTCCCTGCTTAATGGTCTTGCAAGTATCGATGGAATGTCGCCTCCTTGCTCATTCGATTGCGAGTATCGATGGAATGTCGCTTCCTCGCGGATTTGGGCACAAGTATCGACTAAGCTCGCTTCCTTGCTTTTTCAAAATTTTGGTTTTGTGGGTATCGATGGAATGTCGCTTCCCCACGATTTTTGAAATTTGAGGTCTCTCTGTTTTTTTTTTGGACCTCAGTTTTTTGTTTGAATTTTGGGTTTGTGGATATCAACTGGAATGTTGCGTCTCCACGATTTTTGAAATTTTGCAAGTATCGACTAAATGTCGCTTCCCTGCGATTTTGAAATTTTGGAAGTATCGAATGAGGTTCGCATCCTTCCGATTTTGGGTTTTGCGAGTATCGACTAAGCGTCGCTTCCCCGCGGTTTTTTTTTGAAAAACCATTTTTGTTTCAAGACACGAGGGTCGTAAATTTTGGTTTAAAAACATTTTGGTGGTAAAAGACAGGGTAGATTAGGGTGGATTAGGGTGGAAATCCCTGAGTCCTGATTTTGTTTCAAGCCATGAATTTCGGGTCCAAGGATCAAAAATTTCGGGTCCGGGAAGAGGCTCCTAAACTTGGGTTTTTGGAGTTTTTTTTTTTTTTAAAACAATGAAACTATGAAAGTAAGCATTGTTTTGAATTTTTAGAAAAGAGGCGGGTTTGACGAGCGAGTACCTGAGAATAAGCTTTGGCTGCGCAGGCACTGCTCTGACCTGATGACGGAAGTCTTCAAGTGTAGTACCGCTTCAAGAACTTGTCATTGATGAGCAACATACATCTGTCGCCCCCCATGTTTAGAAGTGCGTATGCGCCATTGGAGAAGACTTTGTCGTTGACGAAGGGCCCCTCCCATTTTGGCTTGAGTTTGCCTTTGGATTTGTGGGCGAAAACCAATGAACTTTTTACTGCAAGAACCAAGTCGCCCTTTTTATAGGCGCGTTGCCGGACCTTCTTGTCGAAAGATCCTGCCATGCGTGCTTGGTACAGCTCAATACTTTGTAAGGCTTCGAGCCGTCTTTCGTCGAGATTGTCCAATTCTTGGTGTCTCAGTTTGACATTGCTTTCTTGCATCATGTCATTTTGCAAAGATACCCTGAAGGAAGGAATTTGTACTTCTAGAGGGACAACAGCTTTGCATACATAGACCAAAGAGAATGGTGTGCTATGGGTTGGCCCTCGAACGGTGGTTCGATAAGCCCACAAAGCTTCTGGTAGTTTGTCTCCCCAGTCTCTTTTGTGACTAGAGACCATTTTCTTGAGGATTTTGCAGAGTGTCTTGTTGAAGGCTTTTGCTAGTCCGTTTGCTGCAGGATTGTATGGAGTCGAAGGACAACTTTGGATTTTGTATGTCGCAAAACTTGTAGAATCGGTGATCCCGGAATTGTGGTCCGTTATCATGAACGAATCTTTTAGGTATGCCGAAACGGAAAATAATGTTGATGCGCAAGAATTGAAGGACTGATGAGGTCTTCATTTCACTGAGCGTAAACGCTTCAGACCACTTGGAGAAATAATCTGTAGCGGCAAAGATAAAGCGTTGGCCTTTGCTTGATGGGGGAGAGATAGGACCTATGATGTCCATACCCCAGGCTTCGAAAGGCCATGAGATTGCTGTAAGATGTAGCCATTCTGGAGGGCATATGGACATAGTCTCCATGAACTTGGCATTGGCAGCAGCGTTTAGCAAATTGCATGGCGTCAGCTACCATGGTAGGCCAATAATATCCCAATCTTTTTATCTGATCGTAGAGCTTGGGCCCAACCTGATGGGCTCCACAAAGACCAGCATGAACTTCATTGAGCGTTTCCTCGGCCTCTTGTTGTGACAAGCAGCGCAGAAGTACTCCGTCAAAGGATTTTTTGTAAAGCATTTTTGAAGGTATATCCAAATGAAGGTTTGGGGCTCGCATTTGAACGTTTACCCGTTCTTTTGGATCCTCAGGGAGGATTCTGAACATGGTGTAATTAATGAACGGATCTCTCCAGTCGCCGATTGGAGGTTTGAGGATGGAGATCCGACTTCCGGCCAATAGGTGGCATTCAGCAACTGCTTGGTGTGTGTTAAGAGGAGGGAGAATCCTTCTTTGACAAACTGTGATACTCATGTTTTCCCCTTCCTGGATCGCCATGGATGCAGCAAGTCCAGCCAGGGCATCTGCACGGATGTTCTCACCTCTGAGGATATGGGTGATGTGGCAGATGTCAAACCTTTGACTAAGTGATTGTGCCTTGTTGTAGTAAGGCAACAAATTAGGCTTACTGACTTCAAATTTCTGATTCATCTGGTTGACGATCAGTTAAGAGTCTCCAAAGACTTCTAGCATGGTGATGCCAGATTCGAGGGCTAGTTCTAGTCCTACGATGAGAGCTTGGTATTCAGTTGCATTGTTTGAGAATGGTTCCATTAGCGAGAAAGCATGTGGAATCATGTGCATGTCGGGGCTAAAAAAGAGGATGCCAACTCCCGAGATCAACTTTCCTTTTTCATTTGTCCTGGTTGCATCGTTAAAGT
Organism: Cinnamomum chago; assembly: GCA_038049695.1. Taxonomy (NCBI): domain Eukaryota; kingdom Viridiplantae; phylum Streptophyta; class Magnoliopsida; order Laurales; family Lauraceae; genus Cinnamomum; species Cinnamomum chago. The sequence goes on along the minus strand of CP142453.1, from coordinate 53,078,702 downwards.
ACGTGTCCCAGGAGACATTTGGTGAGAAAGTCTCCACGTTGTAGACATGTTCGTCTGGGAGATCATCTCTGAGTGGGGAATCTTTAGGCAACGGATGCTCTGCAAGAAAGTCTGCTAGAGCTTGGCCTTTGATTGCCTTTTGTGGTACATACTTGATATCAATTTGTGATAGGAGGATGGACCATTTTGCCAGTCGGGCATTGAGAGAACCTACTTTTGTGACACGGACCTTTAAGAGGTTGATCCTCGAAACCAGGTATACCGTGTTGGACAACAGATAATGACGCAGCTTTTGTACGGTGAACATCACTGCAAGGCATTCTTTCTCGACTGGAGAATAGCAATGCTCCGTGCCTACCAGCATACGACTGAGGTAGTATAGAGCAACTTCTTTTCCTTCATCATTCTCTTGTACGAGCAGGGCGCCCAAGGAATGGTCAAGAGCTCTTGTGTACAAGATGAATGGTTTTCCAGTGGTAAGGGCAGTCAACATTGGAGGTTTAGTTAGGTATGACCTGATATCTTGAAATGCTGCTTCACATTCAGCATCCCAATTCACACCTTTCTTCATTAGGCGGGAAAAAGGACGGCATTTCCCTGACAGATTGGAGATGAGCTGTCGGATGTATGCCAACCTCCCTTGAAGCCCTTTTAGTTGTCTCGGGGTTCTTAGAGATGGCATTTCTAGGATAGTCTTGACTTTGATGGGGTCAAGTTCTATCCCGCCTTTCCGAACTATGAATCCGAGAAACTTACCCGATGAGACACCGAAGAAGCATTTTAGTGGATTCATCCGCAGTTTGTGTTTGTGAAGTCGGAGTAAGACTTCTCGAAGATCTTTGAGATGGTCTTCTTTTCTTAGGTTTTTGACGGCGAAGTCATCAACATAACATTCGACCGTCTTTAGAGGATTCTTTGGGCACGTTTGGTAAACGGTGAAGAATCCTGTATTTAGAGGATTCTCTCCGTCTCCAAAGAAAGCCACAATTCTCAAGTAGGATTCCGAATGAAAGTTCGATGTTTGGATGGAGGGAGGATTCTTATAAGTTGTAGAATATATGATTCAATTGATGTTTATACAAACATCTCAAGATACAATAAGGATCAACGGTTGAAATTTGGTCACCTTACCGTGTTTGACCGTCCAGAACTAATGACCGATTTTGATCTTGATCGTGGACCCCACATAAACCCAAAAATGAGAAAAAACGGACTGTTTTCAATAATAGTTTGTACAGTAAGACATTTTGGCACATATCTGGAGATTTAAGATGAATTAACGGCTGATATTTGGTGAAGTGGCCGTTTTGGAGTTTTTAAAGATGACTAACGGTTTGGATCTTGATTAGGGAATCTAAAAGGTACATTCCCAAAGAAAAAACTTATTAGGGCCACATTACCACTTACCTTCACTGTCACTTATCGTCACTGTCCCTCACGGTTTTGCAAATATCTCAAGATCTAAGATGAATCAACGGCTGAAATTTTGGTACATAGCCATTATGGACCTTCTTAACACAATTAACGGTTCAGATCTTGATTTTGGGGCCCATAAAAATCAAAAAAATGCAAAAACCGGTCTGCCCTGTATTACCATCCAGGAACACTGTAGCTCCGCAAATCCTTGATAGGGATGATTCCACGGATCCGAGGGGGGGAGGTGTGACTCTTGAAATAATCAAAAGAGCGAAAATCTTCAGTCCATCATAGTAAAATCCATGCTGAGCCAAACAAGAAAATCCGCGCTAGCGCGAATTTTGGGCGAGGAATCCTACCCTAAGACCATTGCCAAACGTGCCCTTGAGATGGTCTTCTTTTCTTAGGTTTTTGACGGCGAAGTCATCAACATAACATTCGACCGTCTTGTGTTGCATATCCTGGAATGTCTTCATCATAGCCCTCTGATATGTGGCACCAGCATTTTTCATACCAAATGGCATGACAGTGTAGCAATACATGCCAAATTGTGTCCGAAATGATGTGTGTTTTTCGTCTTCAGGATGCATCTTTATCTGATTGTAGCCAGAGAATCCATCCATGAATGCCATTCGCTCAAACCCACAAGTGTTGTCAATCAACGCCTCTGGTATGGGGAGCGGGAACTCATCTTTGGGGCAAGCGCCATCTAGGTCTCTATAATCAATACAGACCCTGATCTGCCCATTTTTCTTTGTCACGGGGACGATATTGGCCAACCATTCGGGATCTTGTTCCTCACGGATGAAGCCGACGCTTTTAAGTTTTTGAGCTTCTTGTTCAATTTTGTCCATCACATCCGGACGGAATCTTCTTTGGCCTTGTTTGATAGGCTTGATATTTTTTTGCAGATTGAGTTCGTGGACTGCTATTTTTCCAAGCCAGGCATTTCATCATAGGACCATGCAAAACAATCAACGAACTCACGAAAAAAAGAGATATACTCGGGTAACTCACTATCCTTTATATTCTTGCCTATGAATACAGGACGTGGGTTATCTGGTGTTCCCAAGTCTATCATTTGAATAGGATCTTCTATTGGAAGGTTCGAAGATGGTTCCTCCACAATATTTTCGGAGGCTTGCAACTCAACGAAACCTTTTGGAGTTTCAAGGGCATTTTCAGACCAAGGCTTTGTTTCTGGCCATGGGTCTTTAGGATCAGTGATCTTCTTAAGCCTTGTTATGAGGTGATCCAATCGCCTATTGAAATTGGGTCGAAGTAAGGTACTTCTTTTGGAGAAGATGGTTCTTCTGGGTCAGAATACCACATGTCTTTATCACCGGACAATTCTTCTTCATCATCAGAGAAATCATACCGATCTATAGAGCTTCCTGCGTCCTTGACGGGTGACTCTTCAAAGAGATATCTAGGGAGATCGATGTCTCCAAGGACATGAGATGTTGAGGCTTTGTAAGACCCCAACCCGAGTGAACCCGATTAGTACTAATTAAGTTGCGTGTTAGTGCTAAGCTTGATTAGTGATTTTGACTAAGTTGGGTTTGGAATAGCCTTTGTTTAGTTTTGGGCAACTTGGAGTGCCTTGTTAGCTAGGTGGGCCCGTTGGGGTTCCCTTTTCGACTTTGCTTTTGCTTAAGTGATTTCCCGGAATTGTTTTGATTTGCATTCTTAGCCCGTTTCATTTGTCTTAATGATTCCTACAACTTTCATGTTGATCCCGTTGTCATTTGAGATCCCGAAACCCGATTTCATAGCCTTGAGGGCAAAACAGTCATTGCACACAAAAATCTGTACCGAAAACTTGATATTCCCGAAACCCGCGAAACATATACTCTTTGGAAACTAGATATTTCGACGATCATTTCTTCCTTCTTCGTCGAATTCATTAGAAGCCCCGAAAGCCATGATTTTAGCCCATTTAGATTGTTAGTGGTGGAGCCCACTCCCCACTTGTTTATAAGGAGACCCTTTCCCTTCCATTTCCTTTTTCCAGCACAAGAGAGAAAACCTAGGGTTTTGTGAGCAACTCTTTCTTCTTCTTGCTTCTTCATCCTCAATCCACTCCCAAGCTTGCACCAATAGGAGAGTTGAGGTCATCTTCTTCTTCACCTCCTTGAGAGCTTCGTCTTGATAGTTTTGTGGAGAAAACCCTCCATTCCAAGACTTTCTTTGAGCTTGCCATTGCCATTAGAGGACCTTGCAAGTAAGTATTCCCCTTCATCTTCTAGATTTGTGTTCCTTTGGCCTTAGAGAAGCTTCACCTTCATTATTGTAAGGTTTCCTTGTTATTTCATTGTTTGACCATTTTAGGGTTGTTAGTTTGGGCTTTTGCTCATAGTTTGGATTCCTTGCTTGGAAGAGTATTAGAGCTTGATTTCATTGTTAGAAGACCCAAGGCAAGTGGATGTTTTTATTTTTATAAGCTTTCAATGATTTTGGTATTTTCCACTCATGCCTATTTATTGCATTGGTTTGAAATAAATGTCCATGCGAGAGTTTGGTAGTGCATTTATGACTTATAAGTGTATTGGTGAATGTCATTTAATTCTCTTCTTGTTTGTATTAAATGTACTCTATTGTGAAATGGTTTCCTTTTTCCTTTGTATGGAATGGGATGTGGATGGAAGAAGTGATGGAGTGAACACATAATGGGGTTTTGGAGAAGTATAATGGGGTTTTGGAGAAGTGTAGATAGAGGCATTGGAGGAGCTTTTAGCTCAATTTTATTGCAGGGTCTAAGTGGAAGTGGGGAGGATGGTTTTGAGGAGGAGAAATGGCTAAAAATCTGAACACAGTGGGTGTTCCCGCACCTGGCGGTCAGCCTGCGGTCACTTGGCGGCTAACCGCCAGCTAGCCGAAATGTCACGGTTGCTTTTCCAGAGAGCACCCTTCTCCACCTGAAAACTCAGTCAGTTCTGCTGGCTAACCGCCGAACCCATCGGCGGCTAACCGCCAGCTAACCGCACCTTGGCGGTTAGTTTTCCAGTAAGCTGCATTTTTCAGCCCAGCCGCGGTCAGCTTCGCGGTCAGCCAGCGGCTAGCCGCCCATCCCATCGGCGGCTAACCGCTAGCTAACCGCCAGGTGACCGAAATTTCCCAGGTTCCGGAGAGCTCCTCGTTCGAGCTAACTCTCCAGTTCGCTCGAGCGCTGAGCTTTGTCGGTAAAAGGAGATTCACTAGGCATTGTATGAGGTCATCCGAGAAAGAAACCATATCACGAAGATGTCATTCGAAGTTTTGAAAATTCAAGGTGTATAAGGAGCCCGGAATGTCCCCAAACTCAAAGAGTACCAAATTTTTATCAGATCGACATACGGGGTCCCTATTCACCTTGAACTAGTTTTGAACCCCGATACTTGTCTTGAGATTTCAAAAGCTCTATAGTATTTCATTGTTCCCTAGATTTATACTACATGCCTTGTTTTCCCGAAAGTATTGAATTACACTTGAAATAGTTACTTGTCTTGAAGTGCATTGCACCACATGATATGACAGTGTGCCCTTGAGCACCCCCGTCTTGCCCGTTTGTTTATGTATTTGTACTTGATTTACTTGTATATGTCTCGATTTGTTATTTGACCTATGAGTCAGCATCACTAAGCTTGGATACCTTGTCGGTTTGATCCACCGACTTGGAGATCCCTCTCTCGTCCCGCCAGCTGCAGTTTGGATCCCGATACCCGGTCTATTACCGTGGTCCGTCCCGATACCCGGTTCGCTACCGTGGTCCCTTCCCGTATATTTATATTGTATATATTATTTGCGTTGAATCTCCTCACCTTGAGTGACTGAGATCAACGTCCCATTATACTGTTGTCACTTTAGTGACAGAGAACTTAGCTTTATGTGATTGCCATCTTGTTAGTTCCCGGTTCCTTGGATACCTTATATGTTTTATCTTATTTACTCGTTTTCTAACAAATGATTTATCTACTTTATGAGAGTTCTTGTTTAAACAGATTTCTATGCTTTTCAAGGTATTCCCTTTATTATTATATGTTGTTGTATCTTCTCATTCTCTTGCCAGACCGTCGTGTCTGACCCAATTGCTTTGGTACTCAGGTCCCGTTGCCGGTGTCCTTGAGGAGGAGCCGGAGGAGGCGGTAGGTGAGCCGCAACCTCTAGTTGAGTGGCGCGCTGACGATGTCATGTAGACATCGGGTTGCTAAGAGAGGCGTAACATTTTGAGGGGAACTATTTAACCATTCATTGGGTTATTGTTTTGTTTATATTGGCCTTTGTTGGCCTCTAATTTTGGAGAATGTAAATAAGTGATATTTGTATAAACTTCAACTCACTTTGGGTAACATGCTATAGATCATTGCTCTTGCTGATACAGTTTTGATACTTGATGTTAATGCTTCGATGACTATAGATAGTCTGACTAATTGATTTGCCACACGCTTCCGCACTTAATAGAAATGTTCACTTATGGTTGTGATATCCTCACCGCGGACACCTGTGGGAAATTAAATAAACGTCTGTTATTATTAAACAGATGTAATGTCCCGATCCCGAATCCGTCCTTCGGATTCCCTGTCCGGGGTCGCGACAGGCTTGGTCGGCAAATAGACTCTTCAGCATTTGTGTCAGTTGTCTCATGGGAGTGTCGGGATCATACCCCAACCCATGTGAAGATCTTTTTACATAACCATAGAGTCTCCAATCTTCTAGTTGACTTTTGGTCAAGGCGGGCTCCAACGGTGTGAGAATACCGCGACCTTGCCCCAGACCGACTGGGTTTTGAGTGTCATAACCCATTTTCTTCATAATAGCTTTGCCATAGGACTATATAGAAATAGTTGAGGCATACCTTCATTTTGGAAAGGTCCAAGCATGGAATTTGATGAAGAAGTTTCTGATCTGTGGAAGAAGATTTGCTTCTCTTCTGCTGAGGTTGCCGGAACAACGAAGGAAGCAGACGTAGGATCTTCTACGTCAGCAGGCATCTCTATTGGAGGTAGAGAAGGCTAAATTTGTTGAGTGTCAGCTTGGGTTGGAGATGTGTCGTCTTCTCGTTCTGACTTTGAATCCGTGTCTTGCATGATAGACACGAAGGAGACGATAAACTTGCCCCCAAACTTTTGCTGTCTTTTTTTCTTTGGTTGTTATGACCAAAGGCTTTGAAAATTTTGAGGGAGACAACGAAGGGAGATGCATCTCTCTCTTCAGATTTACCAGAAGATTTGTTTTCTTCTGATGATCGCTGAGGAGCCTTGCCTTTATCTTTTTGAAGATTTTCAGCAAAGGGTGTTATTTCTTCCTCATTCTCTTCTTTTTCATCTTTGTATATTTGAGCGTCTGCAAAATGGACTTCTTTGCCTTTGAAGGGCTTTTTGTCTGCAAACACTCGATGTATCGAGCCGTCGTTGCCAACGAACTTGATGCATTGATGTAGAGTTGAAGGGACAACACCATTCTCGTGTATCCAGGGGCGTCCAAGAAGGATGTTGTAGCATGAGAGGGTTCTTATTGCATACACAGTGACTTCAGAGATAAGATCACCGATTTGCAACTTAAACCTGATTTTGCAGATAGGCCTTTGAGCGCTCCCATCGTACCCAAAGATGGATACAGATGTGTCACTCAGCTTGCTAAGTGGGATGCCCAGCTCTTCAAGTGCCGAAGTAGAGATGAGGTTGAGTGCAGAACCTGGGTCGATCTGGACTATGTGTATCGGCATTTCTTTAATGTACCCTGTGAAGTACAGGGGTCGGTTATGCTTTGTCTCGCCTAACAGGAGGTCATCCTTACCGAAGGTGATGGTTGTACTTGTTGCTTCCTGTACCGAGAGGCATTCTGTGCCTGATCCCTCAGTTTTCTTATTTTCTCCCTTTGAGAAAGTATTTGATTTTTTAACCCTATAGTCCATTTCAATTTGTAGGACTTTGTGGGGCATGTTTGTTGACATCCGTATTCAGCCTTGGTAGTTCTGAAATGAGACTATCACGAGTTTGTGGAGACATTCGTAACAAGTCCAGGATGTGCAGTCATGCAGGTATGTGTTTGAAGTGCTCAATCAAGTCGTACTTGAAAGCCTCCTTCGGGCCTGCATCTTCATTATCGTTGCCACTCGGGACGTTTACATTTTGTGTTCTTGAAGGATTTACATAAGAAGGAGAAGAAGGTTGGATGTAGTTTTTGTGGTAATCCCGGCCAGAACAGGTACCTCTACCAACTTCAAGAGCTTCTAGAGAAGGGTCTTCATTTGGAAGATCATCATTGGGATCCAAGGGTTGATCCTTCTCGTTTACTGAAATGTGTCTGCAGTAGAGTCACCATCCTCAGTGATTGCGTTACATGGAGCATTTTCCCGGAACAAATCCTGAACAACATCTAGCAACTTTTCTCCTTCATCGAGTAATTTGTCGGTCCAGACGTCTCCTATGAGGTCGGGTATCTAGGACCAACTGACCAAGTCTCCATCGGCTGAAGTCTCTTTAGGATGATTGGTCGGAAGAGCTATGAGTTGTGACGTCACGGTTTCAGGGGACGAAGGCTGAGAAGATGTTATCTCAGTGGAAGTCACCCTAGAAAATGTAGCTCCGGAAGATATACTATCAGGTGTAGCTGGAGAGTACGTGTCTTCTGTAGATGATGCTTCAGAGGCACTATCATCCTGTTCTATCGTATTGCAAGTTACCCTGATAGGAGGTCCTCCCAGAGTGAACTGTTGGGAGTCGGACTCATCATCGGATGTGAGAGGATCATCTATCCAGCAGCTTTCTCCATTTTCAGGAGTTGAAGGAGGAGGTATCCGCTGATTTTCAGGAACTTCCGGTTCCAGATTACGATTGTGAAGATCTTGTTCTTGTTCTAAGGCAAGGCGCTACAAGATCCTTGCATACTCTTCAGGATCAGGCGTGGGAGCCAAATCTTCTTTTTCATCTGCCCTTTGTGGCTCGACATGATCGGGTTCCACGGGAGCGTTGAAGGGTGCTAAGTCATCTGCATTTTCTTGCACAGGCTCTTGGTCTCCATCATCGGACCAGAATCCCTGTTGCCCATATGGGTCATACCAGATTACCGGCATAAGGTGAGATTCGGGAACCCATTCTTCATCGGAGAGGTGTTCTCCTGTTTCAAGGGATTCCTCCCACTCGTTGGTGTCACTGGCGGTGTCACTGGACTCGTATCCATTCATGGAGAATCCAAATATTGAATTGCAAGAGTATGATGCCCCCTGCATAGCTTCATTCCTGAATTGAGGTGGCATGAAATCACCAAGGGTGGATTTTCTTTCCATCTTTGAAGCCTTGGGTTCTTTCATTGCGCACAGCGAAGTAGTGGAAGAGGTCTCTGCCTTTTCAAGGACCTCTTGCTTTGATTGAGCTTTCTCCTGCTGCTTGAGTTTGCGGAGTTGTCTCTTGGCTTGCCTTCGCTGTCGAGCGGTAGGCTTTGTTTTGACGATCTCCCAATTTTCATCTTCTAGGAGATCGGGATGTACCCATACAGGTTGTCCGTCAGGTGTTGGATAAGGGACCAACTTTTGGGACGTTTGGGTCATTTTTATCACCTTGAAGGCAGTGGTGGTCTTCTCCTTTGGTGGTTTTGAAGTTTGTCCATACGACACCATGTTGACGGAGGCAGACCCATAGCTTTTGTCAAAGGTGATGACTCCGTTTTTCCACATCACGTTGATCTTCTCTCTTACAACGAAGCATTGATTGAGAGGATGCGAGATCATCTGATGGTATGGACAATACCAAGGATCGTTGGTTTTGCCAACATCTCTTGGTCTTTTGGGCTCAGGTAAGGTGAGCTTACCATTTGCTATGAGAGCCTCGAAGATTTCTTTGACATCTTCATCGAACGGGTATTTTTTGCTCTACTTGTTCCCTAAAGGCATCAGAGAGTTCAGGTTTCTTACCTGCAACTTTGCTTTCAGCTTTATTTGGCTGCTGAGGAGCTGACTTGGTTTGCACATTAAGAACCTCCTTTTTCTTTGGCTTTGAGGTCATAATGGTAGCCGACTCTTTCTTTGATGATTGTTGATTGTTGAGGTCTTTGATCACCGTTTCAGCCTCCATGGAAGCTTCTAGGAGTTCTACCAGGTTCTTAGATTTTATGCTGATAATCGTGGAGCGGATCCTCGCTCTCATGTTGTTACGGCAAATGTCAACGAGCGACACTTGTGGCAGCACATCTGAGCACTTGTATGCCATTGCCTTCCACTTGTGAATGAAGTCGTATGTTGACTCATTCTCTTCCTGTTTTAGGCTGCAAAGCCGTGCCATAGTAACAGGATGATCCTCACATTTGAAGTGGGTCAGGAAACATGTCTCTAGCATGGCCCAATTTTGGGTGGAGTCCTCTGGCAAAGTGGAATACCATTCGAAGGCCGTACCTTTTAGGGTACTTGCAAAGAGACGGATCTTAAGGGCATCTTGATCCACGATAGCTCCCGTCAGTATTTTAAAGTGGATGACGTGCTGTCTAGCTGAACCTTTCCCCGTATATGTTTGGAGAGTAGGTTGCTTGAATTTTGTACGGAACGGGACCGAGTCCATCGATAAGGGATATGGTGGCTTGATCCCATGCTCTTTCAATGTATCCTCTTCCTTTGCTCTAGTGAGGATATCGTCAATGTCCTTTTTGGTAAGGGCGCGTGACTCACTATTTTCTGCATTCTCCTCATTATCTGGAGGAGGTTGGTTATTTTCTTGACGCTGCAAAGTGAGAAGAAGATTTTCCATGAGAGCCTTAATCCTCTACTGACCTTGCTCCAATTGCTGGATACGTGCGGTCATTTCATCAGGAGGTGGATTGCGAGTTGCTCAGAGTTTGTAGCCAAGACATTCATCCTCCGTGATTCGAACGAAGAGATCGTCCTGGTGACTGATCTGGGGCTCATTCTTGAAGAGCTTGAGGAAGGATTACTTCGTTGTCCTTGGCTTGAAGGAGTAGAAGATTCTTCCAGGCGTCTTCGTGTCAGGGAGACGCTGCGAGTCACCGGTTGCCGGACATGAATTTTGGTTACCGACTTCTGGCGTCTTCTGGTTTTGCCAACCATATGGACAGCAGCAACTTGATCGGGTCTTTCTTTTTCGACCCATTATTGGGAAACTTGGAGGATAGGATGCTAGGTCCTTTGCTTCTCTAGTCTCTTTTGTCGATACGACATGCGACGACGTATGCGACGGGCAATTTGGGCTTCTGTCAGCTCTGGCTGGGCTTTAGCAATGAAAGATGTACTCCCTCGAGCGCAGCAGCGAGCTTGTCTTCTTTGAAGCTGGGCATGGACAGGATTTGGACCCGGTCCTTCGATTGTCGTAGTGAGGCTTTGAATTTTGCAAGTTCAGCCCCTGTTGAGACAAAGGGCCAAACTGCAGGAGTGCAGGCCTTGGCAGGTTCTTGCAGAGGCCTGGTGATGTGCGATTTGATTTTTGGCTTATTGGAGCAAGCCGACTCACGGTGGGTTGCCTTCTTTGTCAGGCAAGAGGCTGGTTTCTCCTCCTTCATGTATGCAAGAGGATAGAACCGGTTTTCTTTGAGAGGGGCCAGGTATGCTGGCCTTGCAGATGCTCGAGACCTCCTTTGTTTTGGTGAAGGTCTTAGTTATCAAATCTTAGGGTAGACCTGGTTTTTTGCGGGTTGAGGCTTCGTGGGGTTGCCATGAGCTTCAGGTTTCTTTGCGTTCGCCCTTGGTGTCATGGCAATGACACGTTGCAGAGCGATCTTCTGCTTCTTAGCAGGTGCGATTTCCTCTACTGGAAGTGGGAACGGTCCCAGCGACCCGTTGATGATAGTCCGGGGAGTAGAGGTCGACCCGGTGTTCTGAGATTTGCCGAGGGAGGTGACACTTCGGCAGCTGGCAGGGCGCTTATGGATGCGCCTGTTCCGCTTCTCCTGGAGCATGAGCCGGTACTTGTTCTCATCGAAAGTGATGGTTAATGAAGCTGCCATTGTTAGTTTTGGAAAACTTCTAAAACAAGACCACGTCCATTAGTAATCACAAGAATATAGTGATCATAAATGGGAAAGAACTATGGTTTTGTCTTTTCAAATCGCTCAAGGGAACATGGCCCAGTCCAAGCGAGACGAAAGAAAACAAAAAGCCATAGAGGATACAATTGTTCTAAACGCAAGTACAGGAGGCTTAGAGCGAGCATTCTAGTGACTGCTAGAAGCAATTGTAGACCTTAATTCAAATTACAGAGAAGCAAGGCTCACTCGAGGTAAGATGATATAAGGTCGGAGATACAAATGTGTCGGTCGCGAATACAGTAGGCCCGGAAGGGCGTACTAGCACCGCTAGGCACAAATGTTGCAAATCGCATCCGTGGAATGGACATGAGATGGGATTTTTGAAAGGTCAAAATCGGGTTCATAAAAGAGAGCAAATGGTGTTCCAATCCGAATAAGGGCTCAAACATTTTTGCAAGCGCTAAATCCGAAAAGGAGGGAACCAAAATTTCTCGAATGTGAACCCAAAAGTGACGGAAGTTTTTTTTTTTGAAAATTTTTTTTTGAAGGAACACAAAGGCTTTTCAATTAGGCCTTATAAAACCTTAGTAGATAGATCAGCCCCCAGGTAAGTGTAGGATTACTTAATGAACCCGTTTGGAGGACCCTTGCCTCGAACAATCTAGCTGTCTCCACACTCTAAACAAGGCTTTTCTTTGATCCACTTTGGTCAAAGAACGCAATTGGTGCAACCTTAGTGGGTTTTGAAAAAAAATTTGATTTTTTTATGGATTCATCAAAGAGAACAAACAGTGTTCCAATCCGAAAAAGGGCTCAAATTTTTTTGCGAGCGCTAAATCCGAAAAGCAGGGGACCAAACTTAGAAAAGCAGGTGTATGGGTATGCCAGATTTTTTATTCTACTTAGAATTTAGAAATGGTGATCTGGAGATCCACCTTCGCAAGTAGAAAGGGAATCAACCTTTTTCTAACTTTCCATTGCACAAATATTTAAGAAAAGAGACGGTTTTATGAATGTCATTAGAGGCGATTTTTTGTGCCGTAGAAGGCGATTTATGCCGTGAAAGGCGATTTTGCCGTGGAAGGCGATTTACAAATCTTATCAAAATGAAAGACAAGAATTGTGATCTTTTTGTCTCTTAAAAAAACAAAGATTTTTTTGTCTCTTAAAAAAACCAAAGTACAATAGAAAAGTAAAAAAGGGAATCTGACTTCTCAGGAGATTGTGGGGACCAGTTCAGATCGACGGTCGCAAGTCATGTATGGACTTCGCCATCGTCCTTCAAATGAGAGCGCTTGATGCTTTGATTCCTTTGCGTGACTTGGACTTCAATTTTTTAGAGGATAAGGACCAAGGGAAGGTCCTATATCCAATGAAAAACGAAGAGACGGGTTGAAGAGCCGCGTCTTGGCCATGTTGAGTAGGAGAAGAGAAAGCTTTTTCTTGGAGAGGGGAGGTGAATAGGGTGAGCTACAAGTTAGTGACCAATTATGCCCAATTTTAACTTCAGTAAAGTAACCTAGTAACAAGTGATGATTATCAAACAAAATGCGGAAGCTAATAAAAACAATCACCACAAGCATTCACCATCACATAATGATTTATAGTGGTTCGGCCCCAATGCCTACATCCACTACCTGCTTGTGATCCAATACCCCATCGGATTTCCACTATTTATGCTTTTCAATTGGCTAAGCAATAACCTTTACAAGATGAACTTAGAGAAAAAGAAGAAGTAATATATTGTTTAGACTCTAAGTTTATGATCTCTTTGAATAACCTTCATAATATTAAAGATGATCTAAATGAATTAAACATTAAAAATGATGATCTTAATAAGGAAAATTCAAAACTAAGAGATCAATTACAAAGGCAAGACATAAACATTAACAACCTAGAATCCAAGTTGACCATTTCTAAGGAAAATTTATCTAATGCACAAAATAAGATAAAAACTTTAGAACTTGGATCTAATGTTATTAATGAACTTAAATTTGATTTAAAACTTGCCCATGAAGAACTAATCAACTATAAGGAAATTGAATATGAATTATCAAAAGTTAAAAATGAAAATTCAATCCTTATAAACCAAGTCACTCAACTTGAAAGCTACAAACAAAAGTATGAGTGCAAGTTTACCCAAGGTGAAGAGAGATTTGAAAAGTTATTTAAATTGGGTAAATCTCAAAGAGATAGGACGGGTCTTGGATTTGATAGGAATATTTCACATGACCCTAGCTTCACCAACACATTTGTGAAAAGTGAGTCCTCGTTGTCCCTTGCCCATGACTAAATGTAATTATTGTGGCATTAAAGGGCATTTTAGGTTTGAGTGCAAACTAAGAAGAAGCCATGTGTCTAAACCCATCTTTGAACCGAAAAAGGTAGAATCTAAATCTATGAAGGGTAAGACACTAAAAATCAAAGAAGACTCCAAAAAGATTAAACAAGTTAAATCGATTAAAATGGAGTCTCCTAAGATAGATTCTAAAAAGTTTAAACAAGTTAAACCAAGTTTAAAAGAATCTATAAACAAAAAGCTTCTCAACCTATCTCCTTTAAATCAACACATGAAAGAACTTTTGAAGAAAGTAGCAAAGTTAAATTTAAAATTCAAAAGTCAAATAAAGGGAGAAAATAAGAAGAAAAGAAAAATGAATCAATCCCCTAAGAAACAAACTCACCAACCTCAAAAGACTAATCACCAATCTAAGCTAAATAATCAAATCTAAATATCATGGTGATAAGTTCAAATTGAAAATTTATCTAGTCAAATCTCCTAAAGTTGGTGGGACTTCCAAACTAGACCTCAAAGATCAACCCTCTCAAGACCTTAGGTGGATTCCTAAAGTTAGATACTTAGACAAACCTTAAGGCCTTGAACCTCATTGACCAACCTATCCTTTATAGTTAAATCTTTTTGTTGGTCATGTTATATTTGCATTTTGTTTCTATATAATTACATTTATTAAAATGCAATGTTCATTTGTGATCAATTGATTTTATCTTCAGTAGATCTCTAGTTACATATCATGGTTTTTAAAAATCATTTGATTATAATTTCATCATGTTAGATTTGCTTTTTGCTAACATTTAGTTACATCTCTTGCATTGCATTTCTATACATAATCAATTGATTGTGATTTCAAAAGCTTTCATAGCTAGATTATCCATGATCAATTGTTGTTGGAAAATCATTTGTGTGAATGTCATAGTTAAATTATTTTGAAAAACAAATGATTTAAAGCAATTTAAGTTTTCCATGGATTTCTAAGTTATTCTTTAATATGGAAAATTATTGTTTTTGAAAAATCAACTTGTATGTGTTTCAAATAAGTCATATCTTCTAAAATACAAAGTTGAAATTTGATAATGTGTTATCTTCAAAATCATTATTTTTATGCTTATTGTTGGATTTTTTTTATTGAAATGATTTGAAGATTGTTTGAATGGAAATGCTCTACAACATCATTAGTTATAATCATCAAAGCATGTTCCATGTTCTCATTTCCTTTTCCTTTTGGTTACATCATCTTAGAATGGGAAATGAATGATGTTTGCATCTTTGCTCATTGGATTACATTCTTTTTATATGCAAGTGTCAATTGGTTCCATGTATGGTTGTGATATTAGTTATATTTGTAGAAACCATACTAGAACCCAAATCCATCATTTATGCTTTCTAGTCATTTTTTTAATGGATGGTTATGATGTTGATTCATGTGTATTCTCTAAGTGATGTCATCCTTATACATGTTTCAACTTCATAGTAGTGATCTTGATCATATGAAACTCTTTGAAATCCATTCCTCGTATTTCTATATGTTTGATGGATATCTTAGTTGTTGAGTTCATATGATTTTGACATTTTAAAAATTGCATGCATTACCAAGTTATATCCTTTTGCATTGTAATTTATCTTATTCATCACTATGCTCATTAGTTATATCATTAAAAGTGATGAATATCCATTTATGATGTTTGATGGAATTTTGTGTTTGTCACATCCTTGCTCTTATCATGTTTTCAAATTCAATTGGTTTCATTTGGTATAATTTTCAATTGATTTCATTTCCAATTGATGTCTTATCTTGAGAATGTGATAGATCTTGTGTACATTGGATTGAACTTCATAGTCATATATTTTTGTTCCATATCACATTTCATTATCATCATAATTTTCATGTTTGCCACCTATCTTGCTCATATAGGTAAATCTCATGACCACCATGCTTATGTATTCATAATCTTGGTTGGTTATTAGTTGAGGTTGACTTCATGTTTGAATTTCATTTCACTCATCTTGCACTTAATAGTCATACTTACTTAATGATTGAATGAAATGATTTCAAAACTTTCATAGCATATGATTTTCATAGTTAAATTGATTGATGCTATGTTTAGTAAACCCCATAACATCATGGATAGCTCTAATTTGGATTTTTCTTAATAGTTATATTTTTACTCCATTTTAGAGTGATTGATTTAATAGTTTTATCCTTAAATCTCAGTTGGCATTCTTTGTTTTTCCAATTGGTATCCATGATCGCTTTTCTCTTATTTGGCCTTGCTCTTTATATTGGTAATTTTGATAAAATTGAGCTCTATAGTTAAACATGTCTAATCCTTTCCTTGAAGTTGACTCTCAATTGGTAAAACCATCTTCTTCTTGCACCAAATAGTTATATTTCTGTCAATAGTTTGACAAAAGGAGAGAATGGATTGAGGGGGAGTGTAAACCTTCATAGGAAGTATTAGTTTTGATCAAATTGACCATTGCATTGGCTTTGAAACCTTAGAGATTACTTCCATACATGATAACCTGTTATGTATTTCATTTTCGATTTCTTTTGTTAACAGGTGCTACTAAAAGGTACTTTCCTTATTTCATTGTTCTAGGCTAAGCAATAACCTATCAATGTGCTTTTCTAGGCTAAGCAATAACCTTTACAAGATGCTTTTCCAAGGCTAAGCAATAACCTCTATACTATGCTTTTCTTAGTTTAAGCAATAACCTTTACAAGAAAAATATTTCTCTTAAAATAGTGTCTAAAAAAATACTAAAAGAGATACACTTAAAGCTCAATACAATTGCCTCTAAAATAGGCGGATATGAAAGTGAAAAACTAACTCACACAAACACTAAATGAATGCAAAGATGTATGCTCATGATGTGTGTGTGTGTGATAACTTCAATCAAGTTTAAAAATAAAGCCCAATCAATATATGCTCAAAGCATTTAAAAGTTTAAGGCACATAAAAGATTTTGATTGAAGTGAAATGCAAATCACATGTATGGATACAAACTTGTTAATGATATGAAAATCAAAGGTTCACAAGTTGTATGAAATTAATTAACTTAAGACATGTGACTCATTTCAATGTTGTTTTCAAAACTAAACAAATTTAACTAAAGTTCAAATGAATGAAAACAACAAATAAAGATTCAACCAAGAAAATGAATCAAGCTATAAAAGAAAACAAAGATTTTGGCTTAAGCACGATTAATGAACATTTTAAAACAACTTGGTTTGAAATCAAGGGTGAAGAATCCAATCCAACTTAGATCAAAGATTAAATGAAGAATGGATTCAATACATCATTGTTATAATGCTAAAAATCATTTACCAATAATTTAAGCAAAGCATATAACATATGATTAATAAAAAGTAAAGCTTACTTAGAGATTTAACTTCATTGATCCAAGCTTTAGCTTCACTAATGACCCCTTGGTCTCTCTTAGTTCATCCCCTTTTTTTTGTCCCAAAACACCTCAAGAAAGGCTCTTGGTTCCTCACTTTTTCAAAGGAATGAACTTGTATTTATACTCAAAAATTGAGCTCCTGCGTCTCCCCGGTCGACCTGCACTCTTCCCAGTCGACCTGGCCTTCAACGGTCATAAATCTAACAGTTTGAAAAAAGGCACAACAACTCTTTTCCCGGTCGACCCGCAGTGGGCTCGGTCGACCGGGTCCCCTGGGCCGGTCGACTGGAGACCCGGTCGACCGAGCCCACTGCAGGTCGACCCTGGCCTGGGACCAAAATTCCCTAAAATTGCATATTACAAAGTATTTTCTTGTGGGAACTTTTGGGCCACTAAATCAACCTTGGAATCATGATTTAAATCAAACTAAGAGGGTTAAAATCATGAAACATAAAAATCCTAAAGTGGTTTGAAAGATTTAAAACATAGGCTAGCTTGATTTGGTAAAACTTCTTTTCAAAATGAATTGCATCCAAGTTTAAAATCAAAATATGCATAAATCGATATTTCTACAAGTCTAAAAACCAATGCATGTATAGATCAAGATTTCAAGATTTTCTAAATCAATGCATGTGTGAAAATTCAAATGATACTAAAATGATAATGCATCCATCAAATTGCAATAACACAAAATCCCTAATAACTTTCATCACATTTTGGTGTTTGTTGCAGCAGATTTTCTTCTAGTTTCTTCAGAGTAGCAGGGCTTCTGGATCTTGAATTCGGAATTCCGGGATTCTGTGTCCTTTTGGATTCTTGGAGTCACCTCCTTTTTTAGGCATTTGGTAGCTTTTAGGTGACTTTATGGGCTTTAATGCAACTAAAACCAAATAATGGGAGGAGTTACAAGTTTTAATTCCTTTGTTTTCAAGTTTCATGGCTTTAATGCCATGATGGCTTTGACTTGTAACTCTCATTTCCTTGAATCTGATTGGGCCGTCCAAAATAATGAGTTGATGATCGCATTTAGTTGGGTCAATTAATAGCATTAAGTGGTCGCTGAGGAGTTGAAGTGTCACGGGTCGTGCCGCGTCTTTTGGAAATCTTCTCGCGATGATCGATGATGGATCTTCATGTTGATCAATGTCGGATGATCATGCAACTTCAGATATTGGTTGATACCAGCGGGCCGGTGACATCTGTCTTGTCGATTTCTCGATCGATCGGACAGAAAGTGCACTTTCTTGGTCAGTCGGTTGGCGATCTTGGAGTTATCGGTGACGATTCCATGCTCTTAACAGCGGATCCGTGATGTTGGCAAAGATCAGTCGTTTCCGAGCATAAAAAATCAGCAGGAAATCACAGGGGTTGGAACTCCCGGAATGCGAAAAGAATCGGAAAAAGGGGCCCTACAGCGGAAATCCGGCAACCCGGATTTCCAGGGTCGCCGGCCACCATGGGGGGATTTTCCCCTTTGGTCGCCATTTCGTCGGCCGTTTTTCAGATTTTTTGTTTCTTTTTTCTCCCATATTTTTCTTGACATTTTTTCTCATTTTTTGGCTTGATTCTCCTGAAGAAAACCTGATGAGAAGCCGTCCAAATCGGAGCACAAAGTTTCCTATTTTTTTAGAAAAGCTGAAGACTTTGCCGCGCAGAGTTGCCGTTTTTTGTCAAGAGTCGAAACTAGGTCAAACGATGTCGGAATGACCTGAAATTTGACGTGAAGCCTCCTGAGCAGTAGATAGGACCAACCATGGGCATTTTCTTGAGTTTTGAAGTCGTTTGGGATCCCGTTGCTGCTAGGCTTGATTTTGGCGCGAGGAAGGTGTCGCACTTTGATGTGCGGTTAACCGATGTCCGATTGACCTGAGATTTGACAGGGAGCCTATTGGAGTATTTTGAGATGATCCATTGGCTCCGATTTAGATGTCATGGTCCCGGGGTGCTCCGCCGCCGGTAGCCTTGATTTTCTTTCGGGGCGTCAAAGCCGGGTCAAATGTTGTCGGAATGACCTGAAACTTGGCGTGCAACCCTTTTGAAGCATGTTGAAGACGTCAATGTAGTCCGTTTGATGAGTAATGGTCCCGGTGGTTCTCGCCGCCGAGGGGCTTGATTTTCTTTCGAAGCGTCGAAGTCGGGTCAAACATTGTCGGAATTACCTGAAATTTGACTTCGAGCCTTTTGGAGGTATTTTGAGACCATCCGTTGGCTCAGATTGAAGTTTTGATGTCTTCAACGCCGCCACAGCCTGTTAGACCCCGACCCAGACTAATTCGATTTGCGTGCAATTAGTGTGTGTTTAGTCCTAAGTGGGTTTAGTTGTCGTTGGGTTAGAAATAATTAGTTTTAGTCTTGGACATAGCTTTTGGAATTTTGAGAATGTTTAGTATTGAATGTCCGGGGATCCGAACCCTAGAGGGGGGGGTGAATAGGGTGAGCCTCAATTATGACCAATTTTAACCAATTTTAACTTCTTTAACTTAAAGTAGTCACAAGTGGTGATTACAAATAAAATGCGGAAGCTTAATAAAAACAACCACCACAAAGCAAGCATCATCACACAAGGATTTATAGTGGTTCGGCCTCAATGCCTACATCCACTACCGGCTTGTGATCCAACACCCCACCGGATTTCCACTATTTATTCTTTTCAATAGGCTAAGCAGTAACCTTTACAATGATGTTTTTCAAGGCTCAACATCAACCTATACATTATGCTTTTCTTAGGCTAAGCAATAACCTCTTCAACCAACGGTTGGTTATCTCTCTAATTAGTGTCTATAATACACTTGATGGAGATTCAATTAAGCTCATTACAATGCCTCTTAACTAGGCGGATATGGAAGTGAAAAACTAACTCACACAAACACTTAATGAATGCAAAGATGTATGCTCATGATGTGTGTGTGTGATGTCCTCAATCATTTTGAAAATGAAGGCTCATAAATGTATGCCTATGGCTTTTGAAAGTTTTAGCTCATAAAAACATTTATGATTGAGGAAAGAATGCAAGTCACATGTTAAAAATAACAACTTGTTAATGATATGAGAATCAAAGGCTCACAAGTTGTATGAAATTAATTAGCTCTAAAGATGTGATGCATAGGGATGTCAATCAAATCAACAATGTAGCTCAGAAACCATAAAAATAGATTTGATTGAAATTAGATGACAAATCATATGTAATAATAAATACAACTTGAAAATGATATACCTATCAAAGAAAGGCAAGTTGTGAAACTTTAAAACAAAGTTACATATGAATTGTAAAGATGTTGAATCCAAAACATAAGATATATTTGAAAGAGATTTTCTTATGATGGAAAACAACAACCATAGATTCAACCAAGTATAGGAATCATGTTACATGTAATTTCAAAGATTCTTTCATTAACATGATCTACTTAGATTTACCAAATAAAGTACTACTTGGATTGAATCAAGGGTGATGCATCCAAAAAAATAAATCAATTCAAAACATAAGCATGTTAAGGACACAACAAATCATAGTTTATCATGCTAGAAAGGATTTACCAATAATTAGAGCAAAGCATGAAAACGTATGATTTGTAAAAATGTTGAATCCAAAACATAAGATATATTTGAAAGTGATTTTCTTATGATGAAAAACAACAACCATAGATTCAACCAAGTATAGGAATCATGTTACATGTAATTTCAAAGATTCTTTCATTAACATGATCTACTTAGATTTACCAATTAAAGTACTACTTGGATTGAATCAATGGTGATGCATCCAAAACAATAAATCAATTCAAAACATAAAACATGTTAAGGATACAATGTTGAATTTCGCAAGTGCACGAAATCGTACCAAGTAATATAATGATAAGAAAAATGTCGAACCCACAAGGACTATTTACCTATTAACTATTGAAATTGTTCTAATTCTAACTTATTTGAAAATCAAGAAAAGTAGTGGATTTTGAATTTAAAAAAAAACAACAACAAATTAATTTAAATCAACAAATGAAGAATTTACCAAACACTTAAAAAGAAGAGGATTTCACCCAAGAAGAAAACACTAAGGCATCTGACTCACCTAACCAATCCAGTCCCAAGTCCTAACCATACAATCAATCAATTATCCTCTTATTTGACGGCGAAATATTCTACTTTATCTAAGACCCTCTCTCGAGTAGAATTAGAATTACTCAACATACGATAACCCGCGATATGTCTATGCAAATTTAAAAGTATTCGAGCACATTAAGATTAATAATATTTCACATAAAAGCCGCACAAATCACGTTGGCACATCCTTGTCTTTCGTTCAATTCATGGCATATATCATACGAAGCTAAATTGCATGCATCATCTCTCGAATTAACATGCACAACAAATCATTCAACTATTGGCCAAATAATTGAAAGCATTAAAATCAATGACGTATACTCAAAAGGAATGATAAAATTATGATCACATAGAAATAAGACTCGGGACTGTCATGGAGAGGCTACATCATAGCCTTAGAAATAGAAATTAGTTCATATTCTAATCACAACAAACCATAATAATTCTGAAATTCATAATGAAAATTATACAAAGAAAGATGAAAGAGTTAAGAAGGAAACTCTATGTAGATCGAGAATCTCAATCGTTGATGGACTCCATTTCTGCAGATTTTCAACCTCCTGCTTGAAGTGTTGTTTCCTCTCTTCTCCTTTTTCTTTTCCCTTCATCCTCCCCCTCAGTTCACACTTTATAAGAAAAAAATAAAAACATTCCCATTGTGAATACTCGATCCCCTCTGTATTTCCTTTCAAAACTGCATTCTCCAACTGGCAGTTTTCGTCCTCTGTTTTGACGCCCAAATTTTGCTATCAAAACACCTTAATTTCAGAAAGTTCTCTACAGAAAAATCGAAGATCTTCTTCTTACCTTTCCTCAGCAACTTAAATCAATCAATTCTGATCTCCCTCGCCAAAGTTATGCCCGAATTACTGAGTAATGTTCCAAGAATGGCAAGTATCACTAGTAGTTCATTGTGGCGAGATTTACTCCTTGATAACGGACGATTGGAGACAAGCTGTCCACAGAAAAATTGCAGGGCTCTCTCTTATCTTTCTGTAGCCACCAAGATCTCCCAAAATGGAGTTTTCTAGAAAAAGTTATGCCTGTCTCGGTGGGATTGGTTCTGGAATTTCGGGAAATGACGTTTTTTCAACGTCAATCAGCTTCTAAATGGGCTTTCTCACGGTCCAAATTCGAAGTCCAAGACAGACCAAGATTGGACTAAGGCTTCAGCTGTCCAAAACTTGTTTTCCATTCCAAAATCCATGGTTTTATGAGTTTATTTCCTCCTACATAAAAATGGATGAAAACATGATAGAATAAAAAAAATAAAAGGCAAACTAGCATAAAATCAAGATTAAGAGTATGGCAAAAGTCCTATAAAAATTAAACACATCATACAACAACTCATAGTTTATCATGCTACAAAAGATTTACCAAAAATAAAACAAAGCATGAAAACATATGATTAAGAAAAGTAAAGCTTACTTGTAATTTAACTTAATGAAACCAAGCTTTAGCTCTCCTAATGATCCCCTTCATCCCTTAGTTCATTCCCCTTTGATTTGCCTCAAAACCTCTCAAGGAAGGTCTAAAAATTCACCACTTTTGGCAAAGGAATGAACTAGTATTTATAGCCAAAACAGCCCAACGGCTAGTCTCCCGGTCGACCTGGCCCTACCCCGGTCGACCTGGCCTTCACAACGGTAAAAAAACAGACCGTTTGAAAAGGGGCTAACGGCTCTATCCCGGTCGACCTGCAGTGTGGCCGGTCGACCGGCCCCCTGGGACAAAAAATCCCAAGAAATGCCATTACAAAAAAAATGTCTTAATGAGTCACTTTTAAAGTGTCTTAAAAAGTGGTTTGTGTCGCTTTTCTGATTACTATGCAAGTGTCTTATCTGCCGGCGTCACTAAAAGTTCGTAAAAGCGTCTCAAGAAATATATTTGTTGTGTCAGTTTCTGTTATCAAAGTGACACAAAAAAATAGTTACTTGTGTCACTTTAAACCCAAAAGTGACACTGAAATAACTTAAAAGCGTCACAAGAAAGATCACTTTGTTGTCTCGCTTTTCAAAAGCAGTGATCAATATGTTGTTTTTGGACCAAAAGTGACACAAGTAGTCATCAGTTGTGACAGTTTTCATAGAAGCGAGATACCATCCTTTTTTTTTTTAATAAAAATGCAATATATACATTACTAATAACATGTTGCAGTATAGATACACTTTCAAATCACTAAATATGCCTTACAAAAGATGCAAAAAAATATAGATAGCAACATTCAATAAGAACCATTTCATTAATTGAAAATTAATCACCATTCATATTAAGGAACGTACTTGCTCGTCCACGCACTAAATCAAACAAACTATTCAAAACATAGCCAATTTGAATCCATCCATAATCCAAACTATTTACATTAACCTGCGATCTGATCATCACTAAGATGCTCCCCCTTTTCGTCTTTTGAGTTCATAAGACAACCCAAGAGATCCTTCTCTTCTAATCTCTTCTCCCTTCCTCTCTCGGACGATCTCACTCAATATCTTGCTCAGTCTTTTCCTTGCCTAGGAGAATTTGAACAGAAAGGTAAGTTGAACTAAAAACCCGCATGAGATGGAATGGAGCAACCCAGATCCTGTTGAAGCCCCTTGAATATGTTAACAAGACTTGAAGGAACCTTGATTCCTTCTGGTACTGATAAAGCTAGACCCATTGCTTGACCTGGGCCATGATAAGGATCCTGATAAACATGAAAACTACACATAAGTTTTCTTTAAAAGAAAAAAAAGAAAAAAACACTGAATACCAACACCATCCTCTTCATCTTCATTGCCTTATTGTCTCTAATTTCTGAAACATCATCACAGGAGAGAAGGATTATCATCATGATCAATGGAAAAAATGGCATTGCTTGTCCAAACCAACAATTTGAGAAACAGGGTCCATATTCATTCCGCCGATTCATCGCAGTATTCTGTGATCATGCTTGTGAAGAATGCAATGTTATAGGTAAATTTAGTTAGTTGCATGTGTGCCATTCAAGCGTTTGTATGAAGCCATGGAGTTGGACTAGCCTCAATTAATGTGAGTTTATCATGTCAGTGAACTTGGACCCAACTCATACCTGATTTTTCTCGAGTGATTTTTTTTCTTTTTTTTGCTGAAGCTCTGTTGGATCATTTGATCATTCAGATTTTGAAGGACCCATTTTTTATCTTTCTATAATTGGGGAAAGAAGATTTTCACCTACAAGTAGATTGCATATGCACATTATGGGGTTTGGGCCGTCTGTCTCATATCCAGCCAGCCTGACTGAGCACACCTCATATCCAATGGGATTATAGCTAACCGACTATGGAACCAGACCCAGTACGCTATAATGGTGGATTTGAAACTCAAAAGATAATAGCAGTATGTAAAGAAAGGAAATCTTTATTGATTTAACAAGTCAAGACTCAAAAGTAAATCTCAACTGATTTATCTTCTCAAACAGGCCAGTTGTGCGAAATTGTCATTTCATATACAACTGAGCCTAAGGAGCCATGGTTTGGCCCATGGGCTGATGCAGAATGGCACATCATTTGATTTCAAGATAATATGTTGCTTCTGCATGACTTCAATAGACAAGTTGTTTGGGCCAGGTCTAAATGAAAATTATTAAAAATATATTTATATTTGACACACACACAAAAGTGGCCTTCGTTATACTTTAACTATAGGATTATGAGTGTGATATACTCCATAAGGGAAACCTATTATCATTCCAAGTCTTTCGTATGGAGGTTCTCATAGAACAGCTGGTTACCTAGTTTAAGTTAGCACCCAAAAGCTGGCATCCACCATCCAAACATCCATAACAATATTGCATAAATCTGTTGTTTCTTTTAATCAAAACCCAGCTCCTCAGTTTACTAGAGAAATTACATGCTTATATTCATCTCTACCAATATCCTCAAGTCCTGTTTTTCTATACACAGGGTCCATTTCCAGTGATCTAGATCATTAATCTAATGGTTCCATGGGATGGGACAGAATGGAAGGAGAACCTAGACATTCAATTATCTTTTCTAAAAATTAACTGGATACTGGCCATATTTCATTAATTGCATTTAACCTCAACAAAGAACAAGGAAAAGAAATATAAGCTTCACTTTGCCATATTGCAAGGGTTGGCTAGTGAAGAGTGAGGATCAAGTTAGTAGGATATTTGGGAACAGTCTACAAACAGTTGTTCCTATAATCTGAATTTCTGAACCACCGAACAAGTGTGCCAACATGTGAAAAATTCAAGGTCTGACGTCAGGTTGTGGATGCAAAAGAATGAAAAAAAAAAAGAAAATCTCCTAGTTACTAAGAACGTTTCTAGGGTTCATTCTCGTTGCTTAAATACCAATCTTTCAAAAATCATTTTAGATAACAATGATTATACCTGTATTTTATCATTTTTTTTTTTTGGGATAATCAGTTCAACTGCACCTGTTAATAATGATAATCATATTGCAACTAACAGCTGGAAGGATGTTAAGGCCCAGGAATGCTTTGGAAAATTATTTTCCTTAATAACGCATATACATTAGGCGCTTTTATTCCTAACCTTTTGTGCCCATTTGGATACTCGTAAAGCAAGTGAAGAAGGTGAATGTATTTGGATAACCTGAATTACCTATAAGTGACAATTGCTTCATTCTCTTCCATATTCAATCACAGGCAAACAGAGTAACTCTATTCACAGGTAAACTAAGTGCATAGCAACTGAGTTTCAAGGATCCAAACGGGGCCTTCAGAAAACCACTTTCCCTTGTCTGGAGAAATCATAAGTCAGGATTTCATGAATATTTCATTTATCATGTTTCAATGGGAAATTGGGCTTTTCAGTCACAAAACAGAGAGATAAAAATTCACTGGAAAACCAGCAAACTCATGATTCTGGATCATTAGCCCACACAGAACAAAGCAAAGAAAACTTTGAAACTTATACCTTTCTAACTCAACCACTAGATATCCTGTTCAGGGGAGGAAAACACACCAATTAAATTCAATTAAAAGCACAAAAAGAAGGAGAAGAAGAATTGTTACTGTTGTGGTTCTTCTTCCCTAGTGATGAACTTCCTCTCTGCACCCTTTGTGTCTCCATCTCCCCCACCTACAGCAAAGTAAAGGCCACAAACCCATGCCTCATGTAATATATAGCTCTTTCATATACTAGAGTGAGAAGAAGATAACACATATAAATCAGCTACAGCAAGCACCAAAAAAAAGAAAAAAATTCATATCCGGTGAACATGGCACAGCTTAAAGTTCATGGTACATGCCTGACTGCACTTGTAGGGACTATACTAAAAGTCTACCCCATTTCTCTATTTTTGTAGTACAATTCAGTATTTAAGCCTTGCTCCTTAAACTGGGTGATGATCTGAAAGAAAAAAAAAAAGAAGAGGCAATTGCAAGTTCACAATGATGGTTCACTATAAGTCATATGTCCTTACATAGAGACGAAAAGGCATGAATGTAAAATGACCTGAGTAAGCCTCATTTTGAACTCATTTTGTACATCCCTGGATTATTGTTTCATAGCCTTGACAATAGATGCATTGGGGCAAGTCTTCCATCCGTACAGTCTATCAACCTTTGAAATTGAAACGCTGAAGTATCAGACCACAAGAAGAAACTAATAACATAATGATACTGCATTTGCCCCTTATCTTCCACTAGGAAGTGGAGAAATTCTTCTCTCGATTTTCAGGGCTTTTTTTATGAGTAGATCTAAATTCTCAAAAGCATAGAAGAATCTCTCCTCCCATGATGGCAAGGAGCCAAATGCAGCATTACGCAAAAGCTTATTGAAATTCATAATGTAAATTGATCAAGTAAACCATCCCACCTTATTCAAGGCAACTATGAATTCAGTTTTCCGCATCTTCAAAAGGTTAATAGATTCAATAGTCTGTGGTTCTAGGCCATGCATAATATCAACGACCAAAATTGCAATGTCACATAGACCAGAACCTCGTGATCATAAATTTGTGGATGACTCATGTCCTGGGGTATCAATCACCAGCAGACCAGGAACCCTCAACTTTGCATAAGCTTTAAGCTCCTTTGTTCTCTCCCTTATATTTTCTGCAGGGAAATACGTAGCACCAATCTGCTGCGTAATACCTCCAGCCTCACCCTCTTGAACTTTAGTGCCTCGAATTCTAAAAATGCAACTATAAGGATTGTTACACATTGCTCCCCAGAGTGTGTTGTAAATAATAAATCTTTGTTGTTTAAAATCTGTGACTAAGTCTCGACTCACTGTCAACCCTCTAAAACCCAAGCTCTCTGTTTTGTCAATTTCCTCGAGTCCATGCATCTGCACTCACTCAATTTACCTGTTGTTCTACTTGTCTGTAACACTTTTGGAAAAAGGAACAACAAAAGCATCACTCACAGGAAACTTAGGTTACCCAAATGCAATAAACCTCATTAATGCATACTCAATTTATGAAAATCCGAAAGGGCCCAAAAGTGATTGCCAATACACTCATCAGGAAAGAGAAACAAAATGTAATTATCCTTGTTGTTAGTTACTAAATTAATTCTAGCAGAAAAAGCATCTGCATTTACCAATTTCACAATAATAGCCAACTGTATCACCACCTAATCGACATAGCACCAACTGCCCATATTGATTTGGGTTAAAGAGGTCTCACAAAACAGGATCTTAGTGATTCCAACTGCAATGCCACTTTTTCAACAGAGATCAGAACGGACAAACATTCACACTACCAAGCATCAATCCAAACCATCAAACCCATTCTAGCTACAACACCGAAATCCAATCTTAGCGATCTGATTGTGGTCATTCAACCACATTTCAACCTTCACCTCCACATCCATTATTCAAATGGTAAAGATTGCAGTACACGTAAAGTGCACCAACCCCCAATAAGCCACATCACAGTTCACCCCAACACGAGCATTAAATCCAAACCACAAACTAAAACACCCAAATCCCAAAAAATCACTTTAGGGTTTTAATCTCCCCACCCCAAGAACCCACCCCTTTCCTCCCAACCCCCAAAAAACAGAGTCAGAATTCAAAACCCTATATCTCAAACCCTAGAAATCAGATACAAATTCGAGCCAAAAAGAGAATAAAAAAAGGGAAATGGATGGAAACCCAACTTGGATTCCTGCGTCTCCATCATGGATGCGAGGGCATGGAAGAGATTGGGCCTAGGGTTTGAGTGGTTTGCCATGATCTTGTCGATGATCTTCTGCGCTCGGGAGAGAAGGAGTTCGGCCTCGGTCT
Source organism: Cinnamomum chago (assembly GCA_038049695.1). Taxonomy (NCBI): domain Eukaryota; kingdom Viridiplantae; phylum Streptophyta; class Magnoliopsida; order Laurales; family Lauraceae; genus Cinnamomum; species Cinnamomum chago. The sequence goes on along the minus strand of CP142453.1, from coordinate 53,050,296 downwards.
CGGCCTCGTTCTTGGGCGGGTCCTCTGATTCCGGTGCTTCCGCGGACTGCTGAGAATCCGGTATGGGCTCCATGAGAGGAGGAAGAAGATTGAAAAAAGAGGCTTCTGTTTTTAGGTTTTTGCAGTTCTTGTTGTTCTCTTCCTCTTATGGGTTTTTGCAGAAAGCGAAGAAAGAGAAGGTGGAATGAATTTATATATACACAAAGGAGAGCGAGAATAAAATTTAGTTTGGATTATTAGTGTCACTTTAAGAATAAAACGATTTGTTTTGTGTGTTGCGTTATAGAAAAGTGACACAACAAACCTCCTCCTCCTTTACTCCTCCTCTAAAGTGACACATCAGACCATACTGTGTCACTTTATTGTAAAAGCGACACAAAAGCTCATTTTAAAAGTGAGACTAAAAGTCCTTTTTTTTGTAGTGTGCATATTTGAAGGTATTTTTTGTGGGAACATTTTGGCCACTAAATCAAGCTTGAAAAACATGTTTTAAAACAATCAAAGGGTTTTTAAAACATGAAACATAAAAAGCCTAAAATGATTCAAAACTTTAAAACCAAAGGCTTGCTTGATTTGATAATACTCTTTTCTAAAACAAATGCATCCAAGTTTAAAAACAAAACATGCATAAATCAATACTTTTACAAATCTAAAAACCAATGCATGTTTAAATCAAGATTTCAAGTTTTTCCAAAGCAATGCATATGTGTGTAAATCAAATGATGCTTTAATGATAATGCATCCATCAAATTGCAATCTACAAAATTCCTAACAATCTCCCCCTTTGCAATTTGTTGGCAACTCACTCACCACTGAAAATTACACACTATGTCTTCAGCTCCCCCTAAGCTGGACAACTCTTGAAATCTCTTGGATGCTCCTTCTCTTAGCTTGGGCTCTTGGGCTCTTTTCTTCATTCTTCATGATGCTTGGAGCTTGATCATTCTTCAATCTTTCTTTCTTTAGCCCAAGCATCTTCTTTAGCTCCCAAGCTTTCTTTCTTCTATTAGCTCTCCCCCTTTGACCATGCCACTCTCTCCCTTTGGCAAGGTATGTATTCTTCCCCCTGTAGAAGATCATACAAAATCTCCCCTTAGGAAGCTTGGACATTCTCTTCACCCTTTTGAGAACTTGAATGCTCTCTCCTCCTTTGACATTAAATTGCAAAGGTGCCTACACACATGAAATAAGGAAAATACCTTTCAGTAGAACCTGTTAACAAAAGAAATCGAAAATGAAATTCATGACAGGTTATCATGTATGGAATAAGACTCTAAGGGTTCAAAGGCAATCCAAGGGTCAATTTGATCAAAACTAATACTTCCTATGAAGGTTTACAATCCCCCTCAATCCATTCTCTCCTTTTGTCAAACTTTTGACAAAGATCTAACTATTTGGTGCAAGGAGAAGATGATTTAACCAATTGAGGGTCAACTTCAAGAGAAGGATTAGATTCGTTTAACTATAAAGCTCAATATGATCAAATTACCAAAAGAGAGCAAGGTCAAAGAGAAAAGCAATCATGGATACCAATTGGAAAAATAAAGAATACCAATTGAGATTCAAAGATAAGTCTATTAAAACAATCACTCTAAAATGGAGTTATAAAGGATATAACTATCAAGATGAATCCAAAATAGAGCTATCCATGATGAAATGGGGTTTATTAATCATAGCATCAATCAATTTAACTATGAAAAACATATGCTATGAAGGTTTTGAAATCATTTCATTCAATCAATAAATATGACTATCATGTGCAAGATGAGTGAAATGAAATTCAAACATGAAGCCAACCTCAACTAATAACCAACCAAGATTATGAATACATAAACATGGTGGTCATGAAATATACCTATATGAGCAAGAGAGGTGGCAAACATGAAAATTATGATGCTAATGGTGTGTGACATGGAACAAATATATTACTATCGAGTTCAATCCAATGTACACAAGGTCTATCACATTCACAAGAAATCAAATCAATCGAAAATTATACCAATTGAAACCAATTGAATTTGACAACATGATTGAGAGCAAGAATGTGACAAACACAAAATTCCATCAAGCAACATAAATGGATATTCATCACTTTTAAAGATATGACTAATGAGCATAGTGATGAACAAGATACATTGCAATGCAAAATGATATAACTTTGAAATGCATGCAATTTTCAAAGTGACTAAATCATATGAATTCAACAACTAAGATATCCATCAAACCTATAAAAATACGAGGGATGGATTTCAAAGAGTTTCATATGACCAAGACCACTACTATGAAGTTGAAACATGTATAAGAATGACATCATTTAGAGAATACACATGAATCAACATCATAACCGTCCAAATAGAAATGACTATAAGGCATAGAGGATGGATTTGAGTTCTAGTATGGTTTCTACAAATATAATAAATATCACAACCATACATAGAACGATTTGACATTTGCATAGAGAGGATCAATCAACACTCAAGATCTAACTCATACTATATCATCAAAAAGAAATATAACTATGTAACCACAAGAAGGTATGAAGTTAAAGGGATCAATCTATCATGTAACATCTCCACTCTTAGCAAATGTACTAAGCTTACAATGCAATGGAAAAGGATATGAGGTTTATAACAAATGAACTTAGCACATTAAATCACATATGTACTTATTAGGCTCAAATGATAATAAAACAAAAGATTTTACTATAAAGCACATAAACAATCATCAATTTGCATTAATGAAAAAATATACCAACTTAGGCACAAACATGCAAATCAATGAAACCATATCCAACCAAGCAATGTAAGACATCAAAATCAATTTGCATAAAGAATGTAACTAAATGAGCAAAGATGCAAATTGTTTGTAAAATTATTTCCTTCCAAATGATATAATCATAATTAAGCACAAGGAAATAAATTCAAGGAAAATGCTTCTATAAATACAACCAATAAAGCTTAGAACATTTTCCAAAGTTTTTCAAATCACTTCAATATTTAAAATTCAAACAAAGAATCATTTATAGAATTAAGAGCAAGCGATTTTGAAAAACAAGTAGAGTACTACTAAATTTTCAATTTGTATTCTAAATATGGCAATAGACTTTCATACAAATTGAACACATATTTTCCATACCAAGAGATATAACTTTGAAAAATCAATGGAAAATATAAATTGCTTCAAATCATTTGATTTACAAAAAGGATCTAACTATGACATTCGTCAAATGATTTTCCAACATCAATTGATCATGAAAAATCTAGCTATGAAAGCATTTGTAATCACAATCAATTGATCATGAATAGATATGCACTACAAGAGATATAACTATATGAACAAAATGCAAATCCATCATGAAAATATTGCAATCAAAGGATTTTGAAAACCATGAGATATAACTTAAAGGCTCATGAAGACAAAATCAAATGATCACAAAGAAACATTGCATTTTAAAAGATGTGACTTTAAAGAAACAAAATGCAAATGTAACATGACCAACAAATAGATATAAATAAAAAGAATAGGTTGGTCTAGAGAGGATCAAGGCCTTAAGGTTAGTCTAAATGTGTACCAATGAAGATTCACCTAAGGTCTTGATAAGGATGTCCTTGAGAGATCACTTTGAGGATTCACCAACTCTTGAAGATATAACTTGAAAAAGTCTTAGAGTGGTGCAAAAATACTAGGGGAAAATTTAATTTCAATCATAGTGGAAATCAACACAAAGATATGCAATAAATCACAACACTAGGGTTCTAATCTAGCAAGGATCAACTCCGGGTTGTTAAGCCCTAAAATGGAGTAACCCGCTCTGATACCAAATTGAAAGTCCTGGGATCCGAACCCGAGAGGGGGGGGGGGTGAATAGGGTGAGCTTCAATTATGACCAATTTTAACCAATTTTAACTTCTTTAACTTAAACTAGTCACAAGTGGTGATTACAAATAAAATGCGGAAGCTTAATAAAAACAACCACCACAAAGCAAGCACCATCACACAAGGATTTATCGTGGTTCGGCCTCAATGCCAATATCCACTACCGGCTTGTGATCCAACACCCCACCAGATTTCCACTATTTATGCTTTTCAATAGGCTAAGCCCTAACCTTTACAATGATGTTTTTCAAGGCTCAACATCAACCTATACATTATGCTTTTCTTAGGCTAAGCAATAACCTCTTCAACCAACGGTTGGTTATCTCTCTAATTAGTGTCTATAATACACTTGATGGAGATTCAATTAAGCTCATTACAATGCCTCTTAACTAGGCGGATATGGAAGTGAAAAACTAACTCACACAAACACTTAATGAATGCAAAGATGTATGCTCATGATGTGTGTGTGTGATGTCCTCAATCATTTTGAAAATGAAGGCTCATAAATGTATGCCTATGGCTTTTGAAAGTTTTAGCTCATAAAAACATTTATGATTGAGGAAAGAATGCAAGTCACATGTTAAAAATAACAACTTGTTAATGATATGAGAATCAAAGGCTCACAAGTTGTATGAAATTAATTAGCTCTAAAGATGTGATGCATAGGGATGTCAATCAAATCAACAATGTAGCTCAGAAACCATAAAAATAGATTTGATTGAAATTAGATGACAAATCATATGTAATAATAAATACAACTTGAAAATGATATACCTATCAAAGAAAGGCAAGTTGTGAAACTTTAAAACAAAGTTACATATGAATTGTAAAGATGTTGAATCCAAAACATAAGATATATTTGAAAGAGATTTTCTTATGATGGAAAACAACAACCATAGATTCAACCAAGTATAGGAATCATGTTACATGTAATTTCAAAGATTCTTTCATTAACATGATCTACTTAGATTTACCAAATAAAGTACTACTTGGATTGAATCAAGGGTGATGCATCCAAAAAAATAAATCAATTCAAAACATAAGCATGTTAAGGACACAACAAATCATAGTTTATCATGCTAGAAAGGATTTACCAATAATTAGAGCAAAGCATGAAAACGTATGATTTGTAAAAATGTTGAATCCAAAACATAAGATATATTTGAAAGTGATTTTCTTATGATGAAAAACAACCACCATAGATTCAACCAAGTATAGGAATCATGTTACATGTAATTTCAAAGATACTTTCATTAACATGATCTACTTAGATTTACCAATTAAAGTACTACTTGGATTGAATCAATGGTGATGCATCCAAAACAATAAATCAATTCAAAACATAAAACATGTTAAGGATACAACAACTCATAGTTTATCATGCTACAAAAGATTTACCAAAAATAAAACAAAGCATGAAAACATATGATTAAGAAAAGTAAAGCTTACTTGTAATTTAACTTAATGAAACCAAGCTTTAGCTCTCCTAATGATCCCCTTCATCCCTCAGTTCATTCCCCTTTGATTTGCCTCAAAACCTCTCAAGGAAGGTCTAAAAATTCACCACTTTTGGCAAAGGAATGAACTAGTATTTATAGCTAAAACAGTCCAACGGCTAGTCTCCCGGTCGACCTGGCCCTACCCCGGTCGACCTGGCCTTCACAACGGTAAAAAAACAGACCGTTTGAAAAGGGGCTAATGGCTCTATCCTGATCGACCTGCAGTGTGGCCGGTCGACCGGGTCCCCTGAGCCGGTCGACCGGCCACACTGCAGGTCGACCCTCTGGGACAAAAAATCCCAAAAAATGCATATTTGAAGGTATTTTTTGTGGGAACTTTTTGGCCACTAAATCAAGCTTGAAAAACATGTTTTAAAACAATCAAAGGGTTTTTAAAACATGAAACATAAAAAGCCTAAAATGATTCAAAACTTTAAAACCAAAGGCTTGCTTGATTTGATCAAACTCTTTTCTAAAACAAATGCATCCAAGTTTAAAAACGAAACATGCATAAATCAATACTTTTACAAATCTAAAAACCTATGCATGTGTAAATCAAGATTTCAAGTTTTTCCAAAGCAATGCATATGTGTGTAAATCAAATGATGCTTTAATGATAATGCATCCATCAAATTGCAATCTACAAAATTCCTAACAAGTATTAGTCAAACATGCTCAGGAAGGCCTGAGTGTACGTGTAAGCTTGGGAGGATCGTGTTGGTTTTCCATTTTTAATTGTGACTTCAATTTCAACTGAATGGTTTTATTATTTGTTATAACTTTCATTTTCAGCCCATTCGCGTTGGAAGCCCAAAATCCAAGTGTTGACCAAAAAGGGGTAAAATTGTCTTTTATACACAAATCTGGACACAAATTTCGAGATCTCAAAACTATGTCAAAAATATACTTTTTGTAAACTAGATTTTTTAAGGATCATTTTATCCTTCTTCATCGAATTCATTCGAGGCCCGCAAGATCATGTTTTTTTCAATGCAAGGTTTAGGCTCATTGGGCCCCGTTTGTAAGTGTTTAAAGTCAACTCTTTCTCTTTTCACTCTTTTCACTCTCAAACCCTAACCTTTGAGCACCAAGAAGAGAAATTCCTTTCCCCTTTCACTTTCTTCCTCTTGAATGCACAAGCTAGAAGACTCCAAATGAAATTCCAAGACCATCATCTTCTTCCTCTCATCCCAAGCTTTCCATTTATACAAGTTTCTTGAAGTTTCTAGTTGGGCAAGCTCTTCATTTTCTTCCTTCCCTCTTGATTGTGCATCTCTAGGTAAGGACTCCAACCCATCTTTTCAATGGAGCCTTTTTTGTTCCTAAAGATTTTGTTTTTCATGTTTGCAAACCTCTTTTGTGAAAATGGGTTTCTTGTTTTCAAGTTTGAGTGAGTTTTGAATGGGTTTTCATGGGTTTTGTAGTCTTTGGGCTTAGCTTGAGTGGAAGTGCTTGAAGAAAGGTTTGTGGCATCTTGGACTAAGGCAAGTAAACAATCTAGGATGGATGTTAGCATGTGTGCATTTAGTTTGTTTTCTTTTCATTCTCTTCATTTCATTGCAAATCTATTCTTGAATGGAAAATTTGGGGATTTTGTTTTATATTGGAGAATGAGAATGTGATGTCTCAACTTGTGCTATGAAATGTGTGTTTTATCCCTTGGAGAGCATGTAGACTCAGGGAAGTGCAGGTTGAATGGTAGTCAAGAAGAAGGGGAAAAAGAAATGTAAAAATTTGAATTGAAATGCACTTCTCGTTCAGCTTCGGTCAGCCGCTGGTCAGCTGGCGGCTAGCCGAAATCTCCATTTCTGCTAACCGAAAGCTGACCGAGCTCGGCGGTTCCTTTTCTAGAAGCTGGCATGTGCATCAGGGTTCAGCGGCCAGCCCTACGGTCAGCTTAAGGCTAGCCGCCAGGTCCCATTTCGGCTAACCGCAAGCCAACCGAAGTCAGTTCAGTTTCTTTTCCAGAGAGCTGCGTTTGGACCTGGGTTTCCAGCGATCAGCCTGTCGGTCAGCTGGCGGCTAGCCGCCAGATCCTAGTTCGGCTAGCCGACATCTAACCGCAAGCTGACCGAATTTGACACCATTGCCCATTTTGAAGAATATTTGTAAGAACGAAAACTAGAACATGTTAAGTGACCTTTAGCCTGATATTGTGCACTCGAAACCTTAGATGTCTTTTAACTTCGGGGGCACCGATTCTCTTTTTAATTCCAACATTTGGGTTTCAATTACACTCGGATCAATCAAAGGTCCTTACATGTGCTTGATAGACCTTGCGTTCGTACTTTAGTTTTAATACAATGAATATCATTGTGTACTCGTTTTGAAGTTTAAGTACAAGCTCGTTTTGGAGATTTGTTTCAAGAAAAAGGGGACCACTTCCTAAGCTTGTTATGCATATTAATTATGTCTCTTGTTAGCTGTGTTTGTCTCGTTTTGATAAGTGATTATCCTCTTAAGTTTGACTTGTTTAAGCTGTGTTTTGTTGTGCTTTATGCATTCATGAATTCAAGTGAACACCACTGAGCTTGGACTGCCCTTTCAGTTTGATCCACTGTCTGGGGGTCCATAAAAACATGTGGACTGTCTGCATACTGGTTGTGTATTTTATTAAACACCGTGCGTGTCCGGTTCCACTGCCGGAATTCCTGTACTTGTGGGAATCGTGTCGTGATTATATTATGTATATCGTGCTTGCTCTTTTCATTATAAATGATAAAGAAAGGATGGGCTCATTGTGGATTGCACTATTCATGATATTATAAGTATTCATGTTAGTTTTGCTCGTATTTTGAAATGTACCTCAGTCATGTAACTGTTTCCAATTCAGCAAAATGTTTAATAGGTTTCTCTAAACATTGACTTCTTACATGCTCATGCCTAAATTGATTACCTACCAAACCGTCGTGTTTGACCCTTGTATGTTGGTGCCCAGGTGCATGTGACGTTGCCTTTGAGGAGGAGCGTCCGGAGGAGGCTCTTGAGCCACCCCCAGTCAGAGAGTGGTAACCCGACGATGTCAACTAGACGTCGGGCGGGTTCTTGAGTTGCGCTTCATTTTGTCATGGGTTCATTTTATTATTTTGAGAATTGTATTTGCCTCTATTGGCCTCTTCTGGATGTAACTAAATTTAACTACCCTTTTTGTGTTAGACTCATAACTTGAATTATAATGGGAATGCCATGTTAAATCCTTTCTTTTGAAACTATGTCTTGCTATTATTTTGTCATTGCACTTAAAATTTTTATTGGTGCCTATCCTGATGTGATTTGCTACACGCTTCCACAAACCTTTTCGTGTGAGGCAGATTCCACGTGTTTCGGGAATCCTCACCGCGGGAACCTGTGGGAAAACAAACCAACAAACAAAACAATCGTTGCGGGCTTGGGGTTCGTTCCGGTATCGCGACAGGACTGGTGTCAGAGCGAGACTTGTTTCAGGCACTTAAAAGAAACTAGAAAATCGTAGGAACGTGGCGAGGATTCGTGAGTTCGATAGATTCGTTTAGTATAGGACCATAGAAACCCTTATACCATGATTATTGTGTACTAACTCCTTGTTTTACAGCACCATGCTCTCCAAAAAAAGCTCCAAACAATAATGCTTCAGGCAGTAATCAGAATGAGTCAGACACATCTAATACACCAACAGCTACACAGTTCCAAGAACTTATGCAGGCTATGATAGCGCAACAAAGCAAGCAAATGAGACTCAAGCAAAATTTCAAGAACAACTAGCAAAGAAGGATGAAGAAATGGCTCAAGTTCAGAGACAACTCTTGGAAGTTCTTCAAAACAGGAATCTAGCTCGACAACCTCAGCCTTTGGGTCCACAGATTGTTATCCATAATAGGGATCATGACCCTAATCCGCTATTTGAGAAGTTCAGGAAGAGAGCACCGAAGGAGTTTTCGGGCAATGAGGACCCATTAGTTGCAGACGATTGGCTGGCTAATACCGAAAAAATCTTTGATGTCTTCACATGCACAGGGAGGCAGAAGGTCAACCTCACAGCTTCACTATTCTATGGGCTCGAAGATCGGTGGTGGCAAACGGTCAAGGACCCATATTTGATGATGGCTAATGAAAATGCATGGGCAACATTCAAGACATAGTTTCAAGATAAGTACATTCCCTCCCATGTCAAGAGGTAGAAAGCTATAGAGTTCTAGCAGCTCAAGCAAGGCAGTATGACCGTACTAGACTATGTTACCAAGTTCGAAAGGTTGGCTAGATATGCTACCGAGTTGATTGACACTGAGCAGAAAAAGATAACAAAGTTCTTGGATGGGTTGAATCCGATTATCATGAGAGATGCCATAGGAGTAGCTCCACTAGCTACATATGATGAGGCTGTCAAACGGGCATATAAGTTTGAAGACATTAACAACATGATCATTCAAGACAGGAAACAACACTGCCAGCTGTAGACACCTCATTTTGGCCCCCTATGATAGCCTTAAACACCTATCATATATAATGATGCCCCCATTTCACCCATGATTGAATGGTTAACGGCATAATTCAGATTAATTAATGACGATGAAGATGCTTGTTGATAATTTTAGACTTAGTTCGACGATTCATAGAAATTGTGAGAGAAAGGGCCAAATCACGTTGAGATCTCGAGTTCAACCCACGACTCATACAAGGAATGGACTACAACACTACCCAACCCCCTTCCACACTACATAGAACACACTCAGTTTGCTCCTGAAGAAATTACACTTAGTTTGTCTAAGTACGATATGATTAGCATGAATTGGGGGCTAGGATCGTTGATCCAGATATCTCTATCTTTTCCCGACCTCATATCATTATGACGTATAGACCAAAAGAGTCTACGTTCTGAGAGCTTTCCGACGATATATAGCGTAGGCACCTCATTTTGGCACCCTATGAGGGGTAATTCAATCCACCCTATTTAATGGTGTCATGATTAGGTCCCGAGTAAAAGGTCACCTATCATTTCTGGACCCCCGATCACCCTGGAAGTTAGTTCATTGCGATCTGCTCGTCAACGGCTTTCTATCCATATGTAGAACTCTGAGATCCGACGGGCGGATCGAAAAATCATAACAGTGGGTCCCATACTCCAAAGGTGCCCGCCTAAACAATCACTTATCAATTCTAGACCCCCGATCACCTTGGAAGTTAGTTTATTGCGATCAGCTCGTCAATGGCTTTCCATCCATATGTAGAACTCTGAGATCCGACGGGCGGATCGAAAAATCATAACAGTAGGTCCCATACTCCAAAGGTGCCCGCCTAAAAAATCACTTATCATTTCTAGACCTCCGATTGCCTTAAAAATTGGTTCATCATGACCTACACGCGGAGAGCTTTCCGCCGATGTGTAGAACTTCGAAATCTGGCAAGCGGATCAAAATCTACGAAGCCTGGCCCCGACGATGATAACCCAACCAAACTCCGTCGAACCCCACCTTCTGAGCCCGAACCATTTCCTTTGGTCCAAACCCGAGCCAAAACCAATCCAAAACCAAGCGAAACCCAAACCTGAACCTGACCCGATCCAATCCATTAAAACCAAGCCCAAACCCATCTAATCTGAATCAAACCTGAAGCCCAACCTAAACTCGACCCAGACCCGACCTGGCCCGCCTGGCCCATCACCTGCATGGGAGAGGAGAGTCCACGAGATCTAGACTCTCCCCTCCCCCCTGATATCTCTCTATCTCCCACTCCCTCGTCTCTATCTCTCGCTCCTTATCTCCCCATCGCCCCTGATATCTCTCTGGCCCTCTTCATCCCAAACTTCTTCATCTCTATCCCTGGCTCTCCCACCATCATCATCACCATCACAGACGCACATCCTGCAGCCCATCTCCATCCCTCCCATCACCTCTAACTCACGCAAGACCCATCTTGGCATCATCTCTGCGCAAAGAAACCCCACCATCATCCGATCCCCTCTCCTTCTCATCATCTCCATCTCACAGCCCCATCACCACATCACCATCCCTCTCGATCCTCTTTCCCTGCGCAGAACAGCCACCCCGGATCCATATCATCACCATCTTCATCCCCCTCCATCACACCATCTCCCCTCATCTATCCATCACAGCAGAGAAGCCCACGCAGATCCCCACCACTTCATCTCCAACTTTCTTCCGTCGCCCCTCACCTCCCCTCTCCTTCTCATCATCTCCATCTCCACCCTCCTTCATCCTCATCTCATTGTCCCAGCACCATCCCTCGCCGTCTTTCTCGCAGCCTGACTTCGGAACCAGATCGTCGCCCATTTCTTCTTCCTCATCTGCAAGTCACTCCACGTGCAGAGCTTCTCTCCGCCAGCGTCTTCCTTGTGCGGATCGTGTTTCCCCCTCGCCGCCGGACTCCGAACCAGGTAGGAGCCTCCCGACCCCTCTTTGCATTGCATCTCCCACACCAGTACCTCTCCCTTTCTTTCTTTTTTCTCTCTCCCTCTCTTCTTCCCCTTTCCCTGCACTAAGAACCCTTCTTTCTTTTCTCTTTCTTTCTCTTCTTTCTCTCCCTCCTGCTTCTTTTTCACTGCATACCTATTGTGCCCTTACCCACCTACACGTCTTCATTTTCTTTTCTTTCTTTCTTTTTTATTTTTCTTTCTTTCTCCTCTTCATCCTCCTGCCACAGCCACTGCACTCACCTTGCTCCACTGCGTCTTCTTCCCCCCTACATTGCACCCACCTGTTGCACAACACATCTTCTTCTCCACCATCTCTTCACCCTCACAACAGCACACACCTTCACCACCCTGCATAGCAGAGTTGCTGCTGCACACACACACACACACACCCATCTATCTCCCTGCATCGCCTGCACACCCCCCACTGAGCCATCTCTATTTTCTTTCTCTTTTTCTCTTTTTCTCTTTTTTTTCTTTCTTCTCTTCGTTTTCTTCTCCATCTTCTTCTTTCTCCACCAGCACCCCCCACCGAGCCATCACCTTTTCTTTTCTTCTCTTCCTCTTCTTCTCCATCTCCTTCTTGTCCAACCTTACACCCCACCTGCGCACCACTCTATACTACACTCCTTCTTACCCCACCACACCTACTTGTTGCGCTTCATCTTCCTCCTCTGCTGCACCTGCACTACACCCACGTGTTGCACCCTCTCCTCTCCGCTCACTCCACTTCACCCACCTGCACTCCCACACCTGATTCTTCCCCTCCTTTTCTTTTTCTTTCTCTCTCCTTCTCTTCTCCCTCCACAGCACCTTGCACCATCACTACACACGCAGGCCACACACTCTCCCAGCAGCCCCTTTGCTGCAACGCCCAGCCACCCACACTTGTACACTGCCTCCCTGCACTCATCTCCACTGGACACTCCACACCTGCGCACCCACCTGCACTTCACTACGCACACCCATCTGCTGGGCCACATAACCCTTGCCATCTTTACTCCATCTCCAAACCAACCCACCAACCAATTTAAAACCAACATTCTCAACCCACTTACCCGGACTGGCCCACTTCCACGAGCCCATTTCAGAATCCACTTTTCCAAACAGAACCCATACATGCATATTTGAGATTATGTTATTATTTTTATTAGGCTTAATTCTCCATTTATCTTATTCCTCGTTATTCATGCGTAAATTATGTCCATCCATCAAACTTGCCCATGCATTTAAGTTATTTTTTTAAGGTCTTAATTTATTTTGAATTATCCCTAACTTATGTGTCAAATATGCTCATGCACTTAGGAAAAATTTTCATTTCACCCTTTATTCCAACTTGTTCAAACATGCTCATGCATTAAAATATGCCCATGCATTATAATCATGTTGCATCTTATTTCTTTATTTTGTTCTCTTTGTAAAAATTAGGACTACATTTCACTCATCTATTCATTTTGTTTCCCTTTTAAAAATTAGAATTGCATAACTAAAAAAAAAGAAAAAAGAAAAAAAAAAGAGAACAAAAAAGAAGAAAGAAAAGAATAAAAACAAATATAGAACCCTAGATATTAGGCTTGGAAAAATCAGTTTAGGATTTCAGGCTTTATAAATAAAACCAAAAATAAAATAAAAATAAAAAGAAAAATAATAAAACCCAAAAAGTCCAAAAAAAAAGTAAAAGATATTAAAAAAAATCAAAAAATATTAATAAACTGGAAGTAGAAATTAAATAGAGCACCAGGTCAAACCCCAGACCCAGATCTAGGTCTCCCCCCCAAGTCAGGTTTGACTACTTTTAGGTTTTTTTCATTTAAATAAGTTAGGTCCCACTCTCTCTGCGGCCCCGTTAAAGGACAGGGAGAGCTGATGTGGGCGGTCTAGGACCTTAGGTTAGGGTTAATCCGATGATCAGTAATAAAGCACTAATCACGTAAATCCAAGTAAAATCCCTTAGTTAGGCCCTTCTAGCCCAATATCAAAAATCCATAAAAACTATAAAACCAACAAAATAAACCTAAAAAGATTTTTCCTTTATTTCTTCCTCCACCTCAGGTGCCTGATATTTAATCGAACTTAATGATAAAAGGGAATAAAGAATTGACTCCTAAAATTGAATAAATGAGAATAATTAGATGAGATGAGTGATTTCACACTTTGCATATTTTTATTTCGGCCCATCGGCCACCCTAAATCAATCACGGCCCATCGGCCACTCTAAAACAAACACCGGCCCATCGGCCACCTTCAATCAATTACAGCCCATCGGCTTTTCACTTTATCACTCGTGTATCGCACACGAAAAACACAGAAATCACAAGTCAAAGTCTCATTTGCATCATCATTTTGGTTTGAAAAAGTCAGCCTTTAAACCCTATTTTGCCAAGGGATTAGAAGGGGGTACTAAGGAACGGGGCCGATCCTCTTCTTAAATATTTGGCACCTCCCCCCTTTTTTGTTTTCTTTATTTTAATTATTTCATTTCACTTGGATGCACCATGATTATGCTACGTGAGGATTAACCTTATTTGGACTTTGACTCATAACCCTGAATTGACCCAATATTAAAAAGACCCAAAGAGACCCAAATTAATGTGACAGGAAAACCGTCGTGTGTTGCCGGCAGCACATTAGACGAGAGAAGAACCCACCCATTTATTTTCTCCCATTTTTTCTTCGGCTTTTGTCGAAGAACGGTGTTACGGCCGTTACCGTAGCTGGCGATCGTGATCTGCCGATTTTGAGGGTAGTCGGAATCCTCATTTTCGAAGTAAAATTTAAATAGCACATATAGATGAATGGCGATTCCCCTCCCCTGGGGGATCAAAATTCACATCCGACAGCCTAGCGATCGTGATGGGACAACTTTTGTTTTCTTGTCACTTATTTGGGTCTTTCTGGAGTTTTATTCTATGACACAAACATTCGGTCAATGATCAAATGTCCGTGTCCCATTCAGTTTAGGGTTATTATGAGTGTAGTCCGAAAATTTAAACCTGAGGTCTGAATATACCGCCTACTGAAGCCTTCCCTAATTATAACAAAATAAAAAACCATCATTAAAACTTTCCCCTTTCATCACTAAAAAAAAAAAAAAAAAAAAACCTTCTCTCCTCTTCCCTCCCTTCTATTTTGAACTAAAAAAAATTCTCTTGGTGTTACATGATAGTGTTTGATAATTGCTTTAGAAATCAAATATAAGATTGCCTATCAAAATCCACATTGAACAATTGCATCCCACACATCATTCATGCTCGACTCAAATTACCAATCTTACACAAACCACATGACTCAAGATTCTCAGAACTTAAACTCATACACGAATATAAACCAACACTACCTCAAGGAAACACAAAATTATCGATACATTTCCGACCAAACTATAACAACTCAAGCTTCTTCCCTTAGATCTACACGACGCTTTTATGCAAACGAAAACTTAAACAATCACCACACCTCTTACGAACACATGAGGCCAAACCATGGCCCAATCCATAATCCCCAATCATGTCAAACTACTTCCCAACCAACTCGACAATATTACACTCAACCAAATCAAAACACAATGCACACAAATTTAAACAATCAAAACATTAATCATGACATAAATCAAAATTTAAACCTTAATAATCAACGAATCTACATCCAAAATACACAGTATATAAGAGCGAACCAAATCCTAATCCATCCTGATCAAGACTACCAATCCTTTCAAACCATCCCATCCAATCAAACTCCTTCGTCTAATCAAACCAACCAATTCATCCCAACCATCTCACCCAATCAAACTCACTCACCAATCCAAATCATTCGATCCAGTCAAACCTACCAATCCATTCCAACCATCCCATCCAATCAAATCCCTTCACCAATCCAAACCATCCAACATCATTAATTCAACCAACCTATCCAACCTTCCATGACCATGCATCCTTATCCGACCTATCAACCATTCCAATCCACGCCCTCCAATGAAAGCCATCATCCCGCCCAACCCTCACTATTCAACCAAGCAACATCACCTACCATGATCGTTGACCCATTCCAGCCACACCCAACCATGCCATCCAACTCAATCCATCCACCAACCCAATCTCCAAAGATCATATTGAAAGTCCGGGGATCCTAACCCTAGAGGGGGGCGGGGGGGGGGTGAATAGGGTATGCTACAAATATGATCAATTTAGACCAATTTTAATTTCTTAACATAAACTAGTCACAAGTAATGATTAATCAAACAAGATGCGGAAGCTAATATAAACAATCACCACAAGTATACACCACAACACAAAGGTTTATAGTGGTTCGACCTCAATGCCTACGTCCACTACCGGCTTGTGATCCAATCACCCCACCGGATTTCCACTAATTATGCTTTTTACTAGGCTAAGCAATAACCTTTACAATGTTGTTTTTACTAGGCTCAACAACAACCTTTACAAGATGCTTTTCTAGGTTAAGCAATAACCTTTACACAATGCCTTTATTTGGCTAAGCAATAACCTTTACAAAAGAAAGATTTCTCTAAGAAGGTGTCTTCACAAAAGATCACTCTAAGAGATACAATTTAAGCTCAATGATGTTGCCTCTTAAATAGGCTAATATGAAAGTGTAAATCAACTCACACAAACACTATATGAATGCAAATGTGTATGCTCATGATGTGTGTGTGTGATAACTCCAATCAAGTTTAAAAAGAAGGCTCAATCAAATATATGCTCAAAGCATTTCAAAGTTTAAGGCACATAAAAGATTTGATTGAAGTTTAATGCAAATCACATGTATGAGAAAAAACTTGTTAATGACATGAAAATCAAAGACTCACAAGTTGTATGAAAATGACTAACTTAGAACATGTGATGCATGTGCAATGTTGTTTTCAAAACCACATTAATTTAACTAAAGTTTAAATGAATGAAAACAACAAATTGAGTTTCAACCAAGAAAATGAATCATGCTAAAAGAAATCAAAGATTTAGGCTAAGCATGATTAATGAAGATTTTAAATCAAAACTTGGTTTGAAAACAAAGTGAAGAATCCAATCTTAATTAGATCAAAGATTAAGAGAAGAATGGATTCAACACATCATAGTTATCATGCTAAAAATCATTTACCAATAATTTAAACAAAGCATATAACATATGATTAAGAGAGGTAGAGCTTACTTAGAGATTTAACTTCATTAATCCAAGCTTTAGCTCTCCAAATGACTCTTTGGTCTCTCTTAGTTCATCCCCTTTGTCTTGTCTCCAAACTCCTCAAAGATGGCTTAAAAATCTCCAACTTTGGTAAATGAATGAACTTCATTTTATACTCAAAAGTTGAGTTTCTGCGTCTCTCCGGTGGACCTGCCATACCCCCGGTCGACCTGGCCTTCAACGGTCATAAAAATGACCGTTTGAAAAAAAGAGCCAACGGCTCTTTACCCGGTCGACCTGGGCCTGGCTCGGTCGACCTGGTACACTGCGTTTCTGGCCTGGGACCAAAATTCCTTAAAATCCATTTTTCAAAGTATTTTTGGTTGGGAATTTTTTGGGCCATTAAATCAAGCTTAAAAACATGTTTTAAATCATTCTAAGGGTTTTAAAACATGAAACGTAAAAAGCCAAAAAAGATTCGAAATTATAAAACCAATGGCTTGCTTGATTTTCTAAAACTCCTTTTTCAAAAACAAATGCATCCAAGATTAAAAACAAAAACATGCATCAATCAATATTTCTTCAAGTCTAAAAACCAATGCATGTGTAAATTAAGATTTCAAGATTTTTTAAATCAATGCAAGTGTGAAAATTCAAATGATGCTAATATGATAATGCATCCATCAAATTGCAATATACAAAAATCCTAACACATATATCAACAATCCACTCACTCTCCGACCGACCAACTTAGTCAAACATCCAATCAGAACCACAACAAAAACTCAACCACAGATGCTAGAACACAAAACCTATTTTTACCACGTAAAACCAAAGTATCTCGAAAACAGATCCAGGATGAGTTTGCTAGGATGGTGGACATAAGTGAGCTAGAGTTGCCCAATTTGGACTGGTTTAAGAGTATCACCCCAAAGAATGATCCATATGCAAATACGGGGAAGCCGCTAGAAGAACAATTGATAGGTGGTGAATACTTAGAATGGGAACTTGGGCTCATCTCAGAAACTCTAAGAAGACTTATGATTGAAGAGATCAAGATCCCAACATTATGGAAGGGCTACGAGGTAGAAGAGGGGATACGAATTCTTAGAACATATTTTGCTTCCTTCCATCAACTCGAAAACAAAGAAACCATAGACACGCCATATACCATAATTAATCCCCCAATAGATCATGTTCTCAAGAATTGGACCTATGATCCTCCATATTTGACAACTTTAGCCCCTAAAGTAACCTATGATCCACCAAATGACCAAACTTTTGAATCTTCCGATGAGATTTACGACCCCATCTTTAAAGACATGCCTCCTGAGGACTTTTATGATATGCTTAATGAAGATTACGAACAACATGAAACACCTTGGGGCGGTTAAACCTAGATCATTACACATCAAATGAATGAACTAGATCAATCACAAACAATCATCCGATCAAAAATACCAACACCACAAATGCTACCCCAAACACAACCCAATGAAGATCATTCGACACAACAAATAAAAGACATAACGATTCATTCGAAGACAGACGAGACAGTACAACCTATTGACCCACATGAAGAATCTGAATTCACGACGACGATGAAAATACTTAACCATCAAATGGATCGAGTGGATGAATTAATTAAAGATTTTGATGTCATAAGATCTGAAACACACAAACCAGTCAGGTTTGAATCGAATGACTTAGAATCAAGTGTGGAAACTCATAGACTGGTTAAATCATCTTCATTTGAAATAAAATACCAAACCCATACGAACAAAATCATACAAGATCCAGAATCTCAATCTAAGATGAATACCACTAAAAGACATAGACCGCGTTACAAACGAAAGAACTTGAATCCCAGACCATCATGCAAAACCCAAATCATGATCCAAAGACAAATAAACATGCAACCAAATGTTGAACAAGACTTTCCTAAACCCAAACCAATGCATCTTGACCCCATTCCAATACCAGCTGAATCAAGAAAGGTTGGCAAAGAGTCTGGATTTGAATTTCTAGATATGAACATGTTTAACAAATTACAATAGGACATAGAGAAACTCAAATCCGAGGTTAGAAAGATGCCAATTAGGTCGAGTGTGCCATTAGAACGAATAAAGCCATCCGAATCTATCATAGAAACCAAAGCACCACCTAAGAATCAACACCAAGAGACTGTTAGGTCTACCATTGAAATCCAACAAGGAAACCCTCAACTAGACCCTAACCACTTAGCAGAAAAAACCCTATAGGAGGAACCACAATCAAATGATGTCTTGACTAGTGAACCTCATAGGTCAAACCCTCTTAGAAGATCAAAGGATGACAATATAATTAAACCGATCTTAGAGGACAAACATGACTTCCACAATGAGATAGAGCCTAGTCTTGTATTTGCCTTAATTAAGGTACATCTAAATGCGAGACTAAGACTTCAGAGTATTCTAAAAGGTTTACCATGCCCGCCCTTGACCAATCCAATAATCATGAGCCAAGATTACATAGAATACTTTGAGAAGAGACAACTACCAAGAGTTGATCCAACTCCGATCCTTCACCTAGAATGGTACCCTGCCCATAAAGAGCAAAATCCAAACACAACAACAAAGATCATTCCCGAATTAGAAAGCCAAATAGAGTTTGGTCCAATTAGTTTTCATGAAAGAATTGAGACCACTCTCAAAGCTCTAGGAAAGACTTTCAGAGATTTGACTGTAGAAGAACTTTCAGGTGTAAACTCAAACATGCCACCTAAGATTCCGATAGTCACAAAGAACAATGTACAAATCCACACAACTGAAGAAATTCTTATCCCACATGACCATCCAGTAGTGACACAACCAAAACTTCAAGATTACACCCTTGCTCAAAGACTTTCACGATGTAAGTCTGCTAGGTTACAAAGAAAATTTAGAGCACACCTTCCAAAACATGGACGAACTACATTTAAGGAAGCTAGACGCACTACAACAAAACCTAGAGCCCAAAAAAAAAGGAAAAATACGGTTCACACAAAAGATGAGGGTCGAACAATTAGGAAAACAAAAGACCGGATATCATCAAGTAAAAATAGGGAATCCTCATTCAAAGATCACAAATCTCCTAATTGTTCAAACTCTTTAAGACCGAGGCTCAAATGGCAGAGGTCCAAAACATTTCAACGCTCTCGTTTTCGGCGAGAGCAAACTAAAGGTCCCAAATATAAGAGCCTTATCTTAATGCATCAACGAGCGAAGTCATATCCACGTTCTCAAAGAAATCAACATAATGAGACACATATGAAACTCTTTAATATGAGACCAAGGCCCAAATGGCGGAGGTCTAAAATATTTCAACGGTCTCGTTTCCAGATGAACCAAAATAAAAACTTATGGACTAAATACGTCATTTTAGGACCTGAACTACAAATAACAAATCACAGGTTTCAAAGAAGACACCATAATAAAATACAAGTGAGATATATTGTCATCAGACCAAGGCCCAAATGGCGGAGGTCGAAAATGTTTCAACGCTCTCGTTTCCGAAGAGAGCAAAATGATAAGACCCAGACTAGATATCCACTAATAAAAACGCTTAGGTCAAGAGGCCTTAAACGCGCACGTTTTCGAATAGTCAAAATATTCAAAGTGCGCAACACATCACTAGCACACACAATGGAGAATCATAATCATGCTAGGCAGACCCTAAGCTTCATGCCAATGAAGGGTTGCAAATTCAAGCAAGCCCGAATGAATTAGTTACTACGTAGGATTATGCAAAAAAAAAAAAAAAACCAAAAATTAAAAACCCTAAAAACCTTAAAAAAAAAAATTACAAACCCAAAAAAGAAAAGAAGTATAAACAATATAAAAACGTGATTGTCTGATCATCATAAAAGGCATAGGCGAGCCAAAACGGTGGAAAATCCCTCTAGTAGAACAATCGTGAATAGAAAGGTCACAAGTAGAATTAGTGAGATCGGTTGCAAATTTTACCTATTACTTCAAAACTAGGACTGCCCTATGAACCACAATTATTAATGATGGATGGATGTTTCTAAATTAGTGGGTACGAAAGAGGGTAGCTTGGTTGACCACATTAGGAGATTTAAGAATTGCCCGAGGCATTCATATCAACAACAACAACTAAGGCATATGTCAATATTAAAGCTACCTCCGTAGTCAAATTCATTAAAAAGAACATAATAGTTTGACTTGGCATCCCCAAGGTATTCATAACAGACAATGATTCATAATTCATATCCCGACAAATAAACGAGTTGTGCACAAAATATGACATAGATCTGCATCGTTCAACCCCATATTACCCCCAAAGATAGTAACTGGCCAGACCATTTGGTCAAAACATTGTGGGTGTACCAAACTTCTATAAAAACTCCTACAGGAGAAACCCCATACTCTTTAACCTACGAAACGGAAGCAGTCCTTCCACTCGAAGTCCTTCACCCGTCACTGCGTGTCCAGTTAAATGAAGATATAACAGAAGACAAGAGGAGAGAAGCACTACTACTTCAGCTAGACCCACTCGATGAGAAAAGAATGAAGGCAGCAGAGCATGCACAAGTGTATCGGAAGCGGATTGCCAGAGCCTACAACAAGCATGTCAAAGAACGAAGATTCAAAGTTGGTGATTTCGTGCTGAAGCGCATCACTCCATCCCAGCTTCCGCATCTCAGAGGTAAGTTACGACCCAATTGGGAAGGCCCTTATGTAATTAAAGAAGTATATTTTGGAAACGCATACAGACTAGTAAATGCAGAAGGGGAAGAGCTACCCGATCCATAGAATGCTATGTACCTGAAAAGGTACACAGTTTGACCCTTTCCCTACTTCCTGCAGAATATGACCCTCCTTGCCCCTTAGCTAGTTGAAGAAATCCCATAGGAGGACCAAAGAGACGCACATTGATCAAACTTGGAACTCAAACACACACCAGCACCTAAAAAAAAAACACACAAAATGGTGAGTCTACCCCACACAAATTTTGCACGGTTAAAGTCACCCAATGTAAGGGTTTGAAGGTGGGATCGCCCGTGTCATGAAAGCCTTTTGATTTCAAAAAAACAAAAAAAAGAACGTGACTAGTTTGGGTTTGTAGCCTTTTTAACCCGAGCCAGTAAGCCCGTAGAGGTATTTACATACTCAGTGCCCTAAAGCCATCTGGTTTGGGAGTCATTGGCTGAATGCTCGTTACATGGGTTAATTAGAAAGCTTAAGAGACCTAGACATTGCACAGTTACATGTAAAAAAAAAAAGAAGAGAGAAAATATTTAGTTAGAAGTCTTGAAAAGAATAAAAGTCTTTTGACTAGTCTGGGTTCGTAGCCTTTTTAACTCGAGCCAGTAAGCCCGTAGGGGTATTTACATGCCTAGTGCCCTAAAGCCACTTGGTTTGGGAGTCATTGGTCGAATGCTCGTTACATGGGTTGATTAGAAAGCTTAAGGGGCCTAAACATTGCACAGTCACACGTAAAAAAAAAAATCTATTAGAGTTAGGCTCGCTGGAGTGACGCGGGTACTCATCGGGCGAACTAAGCAGAAGGTGGTCGGAAACCATAACGCTAAGGTAGCACGGTGAATCACCACCCCACACACAAACACTACTCACGAATGAGCCCCGAAGGTAGTCAAGTACTCTCCAAGGTTCAGCCGAAAAGACTAAGCAGTTACAAAAAGGAGCCCGTGAGGGTTCGACCTCCAAAGGAAAGTTAAGGGGGAATCATGTTATCATTAGGATGAAAATCATGGATCGAGAAGCTAATCTACCTACACGCCCTCACCCGCGGCTAAAATAAACACTAGTCTTATGCTGGGGCATTTTTTATATATATATAAATATATTTTTATCCCACACGGCTTCCCAATCTGGGTCCTCATCGCATACACAACTGCCACGAGCACTCACTAGCCCACACGCACACCTCATGTATGCTTTTACTACTAATCACTTTTGGTTGGATGCAGGGAGGACATATCCCCTAAGGTATGAATTCAATCTTGTTATTCTCAAAGCTTGAGTGCCGAAATGGCCCCCTGACATTTTTACCGAGAAAGAAAAATATTACCTTAGCCAAACTATGTAGGGGGCCTAAAATATTAAACTAACAAGTTTGTTTTGAGACCTTGCAGGGAACCCAACCCCGATCATATCCAAAACATCCCACAAGCTGGGGCATTTTTTTTATTTTACATGCATTATTTTTGCGCACAACTCCTCATGATTTGAAAAGAATACAATGGTGGTAATTAAATTTGAGATATATAAATTATGTCTGTTACGATACTTTATGATGAATTTAATTATAAATACCTATTGTTCACACCTTTCTATGATATCACATGTGCGCTGTTTAAAAAATGCAGTTATCTTGAACCTCTGTCTTTACATTTATAGCTAGCAATGTGAATGCCTTAAAACATAGAATTGCCTAGGTCACAAATGTCACACACTCAAACACTCCCTATTGTTTGAGAATCTCATTCTATGTTGCTTACTAAGTTTAGATTGATGAGAGATTGTGCTTATTCTCTTTTTATTACATGAAATCTCGCTTTATTAACTCTAAACTACTAATGCTCCCTCTATGAGACTCCATGCCTAGGCACGAATTTCGAGGAACTATGAAGAGATTTTGCCAAAGTCTCCCCTTTTTTTTTTTAGACCCTGAAGAATCATCGGGTATAAAACCTGTCGCCTTTAAAAAAAAAAAAAACACTTCACATGATCCCTCAGTGCCCCTCAGGGAGCCCATATCATCATCATCATACACACAACCAAGGCACTTCTAAGTCAAACTACAAAGCATGCACTCACATTATAAATGCTACATGCACTTGCATACATCTTATACATCATAATACATACATCAAAGTGAAAAAATGAGCCTAAAAATAACATCCCTCCATCATATACACAACACCAACGGTCAACAACTAACAATCAATGTTGATGGATAACAAACACCAATCATAACCGCAACAACAACAATATAGGGCCTCGATCGTCTCTGCACAATTTTCAATAGAATAGGAGGCCTCGCAAGAGTATAACTCTGAGAGTATGTACCGTTATAGAAAATCCCTCCAATGTCTCATGTAATTCCCCGATGCTCCAAATTCGCGCCTAAATCCTTTAGGGATCCATCTCGGGTATAACCAGCTCATGGTAGCCTCATCGATTAGGATAGTGTAATGACGATCTAGTTGTCACACAATGCCGCAAACGACAAGCCTATATGCGATCTTTGGAACATGGAATCATATATTCTTTCAAATAAATAATGTTTTCCTACACCGCAATCAACTCTTCATTCGAGCCATCTTGATCGGGGAGCCAAGAGACCTGCCATATTAAATTCCATAAAAGAAATTAACTCACTAAATGAAGAACTAAAACCAAACTCAAATTTAAAATTAAAACCAAACTTGAACTTAAAAGAAGAAAACTAAAAAAAATTAGAATTAAAATTAAACTTAAACGTAAACGTAAATTAAAGACTTAACCCAACAAAGTAGAGAAAAAGGGTGCGTACCTTGCGGTTCCTCAGCTCATTCAAGATGAAATGGTAGCTCCGTTGTACTCCTCCTTGCCTCACCATGCCAAAATCAATCGAGGTTGTCGTAGAACACCCTCCACCCTCTTTTTGGTTTTCTCTGCAAAAACAACAGATTAACCATCAATAAAATCCACCAACCAACCATTAACAACGAATTTAATTTGAAAAAAAATAGACAAAAAAAAAACATAATAAAAACCAACTCACCAACTAAAAAAAAAAGCAACGAATAAACAAAACAAAACAAACCAACCAACAAAAGCAAATTAAAACTAAACAAAACAAATTTTAAAATTCAATTAATCCACAACTAAGATAAAAGAAAACGTTAAAACACACCTCGTAGCCACAATCAACAAGAAATGATAATAAAACACACATTTTCAATGGTTTACAAGCATACATCATTCATAGGAAATAGAACTTTACCACTCCTCCACACATCACTTTATTCCATACTCCTTCACGTCTTTACCTCCGCACCTCACTCTATTTCACTTCACCTCATTACACCATGACCACATCTATAATACATCACTCATTCAGCACCACACATCACATATAAACACACCAAAGAAAAAAAAAAGAATCAAAACTCCCCCCTTAAATCCACAAATTTTTTTTTTTTTTTAATAAAACACATAAAAAATTCACAAAAAAAAAAACTGAATCTAAATTAACTAAAATACTCAACAAACCCAATCACACCAACTAATTCATTAATTTCCACGAATTGCACTAAATCCATTTTTCCCCCAATTTTCTCCAAAATCCTGTTAGGCATTGATCTCCCCATCAACATGTCCATTTTTTAATTTAATCAGAGGCTAGGACCCTCATCCCTAGGCTGAAGCGGACATACCCCACCATTTCCATGAAGACCCATCACCTATATGGCCATCACAGCTAGTGGTAGAACCTCATTCCACATCATAGAACTTCATTTAAGGAAAAAGAAAGGAGATAGAAAACTTGGAGGTCTATCCCATAGAATTTGACCAAACCTAATCCATGGTCTACTCCTAAAGTTATCTTTGATCAATAATTATCCTCTTTGCAAAATTAGGACCGGACCACTTGGGTTCAAGATTTTTGGATAAAAATAATGAGAAGTGAAAGAAAAGGGACCATGTCCAATTCAAGAACTAAAAATCACAAACCAATTCAAAACAACACTAAAATGAATAAAAAGTCTAAGGAACTTAAACTTGAACATAAATATGATAAAACCCACCAACACACATAGTAAAACAACATAATTAATACAATTAATCTAAAAACAAACAAACTAAATCAAACTTGAACAATCGACTTAGACAAGAAACACCACTCACTTAGATAAAAGATGAGTTGAAAGCTCTCACATTCGGAGTTCGAAATTGAAGGAAAATATGCAAAGAAGAGTAAAGGTGCTCTCTGCACACGAAATGTGGAAAAAAAATGCTTTGAAAGTTTGGGTGCCAACCACGCTTACACCCATTTCTGCCCCGAGAGCCTAAGAAATTGGCAAAAATGATGACCAGACCAAAAAAAAAAAAAGAGAAAAGAAAAAAAAAAAACAAGAGAGGAAGTTAAAGAGGCACACACAAAAGCACGACACACATTGTCAAACCAAATATTGTCCCATCACAAGGGGTCCAGTCACGTCATGTGCACATTAGTCCCATCACATATACATCTAATATTGGGCATTGCATTCCATGACATCTCCATCAGTAGGAATTAAAATTATTATTTCTGCAAGTTATAAAATTGAGTACTAACAAGCAAGAGTGCAGAATCTTTTAGTGTTTATCCACGGCGGATTTACAACCCAGGAACGAGGACAACAAAAGCGATTCAAACACACTGATGGGGATGAATGGCACAAACTTCTGCAAATGGACAACAAAAGGAAGCGGCGATGAGCCCCATCGTCGGACTTACGAAAAGCTCTTGAGGTAAGTACACCTAACTATGGATTTTCATGATTTTCTTTCACGTCTGGAAATTGAGTCGCCGTAGGCCTCCCTTAAGCGCTTATAATCTGTACGGCAACCATAATATCTTGTTATCACGAATTGTGGTGTTTGCCTACTCAAGTCTTGACGTTGGAGAATGGAATCCGTGTAACTCGAAACTCTCCATGATAAGCACAAAATGATGGTTGAATCTATCATAGGTTCTCATCTAGGCTTGGGTGAAAACCAAGATCCCTAGAGAGTGACGGTTATTCTGGTGGACATAATCCATTGATTTAGCCTTTTTTTTATGCACACCCAAGCTTCAAAATAAAAATCTCTTTTCAAAAAAAAAAAAATGCATCTCATTCTCACATGCACCTCACGGCATTGCTTAAACTATGTTTGTGATTGCCTTCAAGATCTCCATTATTGCTAGTTAGTGTCAACTATGCCTTGAGCATTCAGCTATGGATGAAAGTCAAAAGACATTATATATGGCAAATTGAATAGAACTCTATTGCAGGAACAAATGAAATTCTAATAGTGACTTAGCTAATCGAAAGATCGACTTCTAATTTAGACCACTGGGCCACAGTTCCCACCATCATTTTTAATTAAGCAACCGGGGCACAGTTCCCAACTTGCCACGTGGCAATACCACGGGCACCGAGGCACAGATCTCGGGTTTCCAATCAAATCAGTAGGCACGTAACTTCTTCTTTTTTTATTTTTCTCCCCTGAATCAGGATCGATCCTAGAAAAGTGAACCTCACCTTTAGAACAATTTTGCAATTGCAAACATCCGTAGGCAGCCACTCCCGCGAGCTCAAAGGCTCCCGTGAGTCATGAGTGGTGTGTCCACTTTCTTTGGAGTACAACTCTCCACGTGTTGTTCTCCAAAGAGGGGCATACTGTAGACACCTCATTTTGCCCCCTATGATAGCCTTAAACACTTATCATATATAACGATGCCCCCATTTCACCCATAATTGAATGGTTAATGGCATAATTCAGATTAATTAATGACAATGAAGATGCTTGTCGTGAGAGAAAAGGCCGAATCGCGTCTGGATCTCGAGTTCAACCCCCTATTCAAATAAGGGATGGACTACAACGCTATCCAAGCCCCTTCCAGACTACATAGAACACACTCAGGTTGTTCCTAAAGATATTACACTTAGTTTGTCTAAGTACGATATGATTAGCATGAATTAGGAGTCTAGGATCGTTGATCCAGATATCCCTACCTTTTCCCAACCATTGATCATTATGATGCATATACCAAAAGATTCTACATACCGAGAGCTTTCCGACGATATGTAGCGTAGGCACTTCATTTTGGCACCCTATGAGGGGTAATTCAATCCACCCTATTTAATGGTGTCATGATTAGGTCCCGAGTCAAAGGTCACCTATCATTTCTGGACCCCCGATCACCTTGGAAGTTAGTTTATTGCGATCTGCTCGTCAACGACTTTCTATCCATATGTAGAACTCTGAGATCCAACGGGCGGATCAAAAAATCATAACAGTGGGTCCCATACTCCAAAGGCGCCCGCCTAAAAATTCACCTATCATTACTAGACCCCCGATCACCTTGGAAGTTAGTTTATTGCGATCTGCTTGTCAATGGCTTTCCATCCATATGTAGAACTCTGAGATCCGACGGGCGGATCGAAAAATCATAACAGTGGGTCCCATACTCCAAAGGCGCCCACCTAAAAAATCACTTATCAATTCTAGACCTCCGATCGCCTTAAAAATTGGTTCATCGTGACCTACAAGCCGAGAACTTTCCGCCGATGTGTAGAACTTCGAAATCTGGCAAGCGGATAAAAATCTACGAAGCCTGGGCCCCGACGATGATAACCCAACCAAACTCCATCAAACCCCACCTTCTGAGCCCGAACTATTTCCTTTGGTCCAAACCCGAGCCAAAACCAATCCAAAACCAAGCGAAACCCAAACCTGAACCTGACCCGATCCAATCCATTAAAACCAAGCCCAAACCCATCTAATCTGAATCATGAAAGTCCTTGGATCTAACCCTAGAGAGGGGGGGGGTGAATAGGGTGACCTACAAATATGACCAATTAAAACCAAATTTAATTCTTTAAGGTAAACTAGTCACATAAGATGATTTACCAGACAAGATGCGGAAGCTAAGAACACAATCACCACAAACAATCACCACTACACAGAGATTTATAGTGGTTCGGCTTCAATGCCTACATCCACTACCGGCTTGTAATCCAATCACCCCACCGGATTTCCACTAATTATGCTTTTTACTAGGCTAAGCAATAACCTTTACAATGTTGTTTTTCTAGGCTCAACAACAACCTTTACAAGATGCTTTTTAAGGCTAATCAATAACCTTTACAATGTGCTTTTCTAAGGCTAAGCAATAACCTTTATAAAAGAAGATTTTTTCTCTAAGAAGGTGTTTCTTCAAGAACACTCTAAGAGATACAATTTAAGCACAAATGAATTGCCTCTAAATAGGCTGATATGAAAGTGTAATTCAACTTACAAACATACACCAAAATATGCTAAAGTGTGTGCACAAGTGTATGAATGTGTTACTTCAATCAATTACAACAATGAAGCTCTTAATTGTATGCTTGATGCAATTTAAAATCAAAGCTTAGAAAAAGATGATTGAAGTTAAATGCTAAACACATGAAAGATTCAACAAACTTGAAGACATGAACTAACAAGTTGTATGAATAATAAAAACTAAGAATACATGTGATTTAGACAAGAGAGTTTGCAAAACATCCTAATGTTCCAAAGATGATAATTAGTTTGCTAAACATCTCTTTAAAAGCTAGAAGTCATGCATAAATGAAAATACAAAGATTTAAGTATGCATTGATTCTACTTTGAATGGAAATCAAAATGACAAGTATGATATACCTATTTAAAAACTCAACATTTGATTTCCAATGGTCTTCTAGCCTTCTTGGCTTTTTCCCTTTCCTTTGGCTCCAATCTCGTCTCAAAGATTCATTCGTCAAACCTTTTTAAAAGTTGGAATAGAAGGGGTTTTAAAGTGAAAAACAGTCCAACGGCTAGTCCCCGGTCGACCCCATGACAGGGCCTGGTCGACCGGGTTCACACAACGGTCAGAAAAATGACCGTTGGTGCTTCAGGAACCCAGTCGGCCTACAGTGGGGAGCCGGTCGACCGGCCACACTGCTGGTCGACCACCTGGGACAAAAATTCCCAAAAATCTCACATTTCAAAGTATTTTTTGGGGGAACTTTTGGCCACTAAATCAAGCTTGAAAAACATGTTTTAAATGAAACTAAGATGATAAAAAAACATGAAACACAAAAAGCCTTAAAATTATTCGAAACTTTAAAAACAATGGCTTGCTTGATTTCTAAAAACTCTTTTCATATATGAATGCATACAAAAGTGATTCTGAAAATGATGAATGTATGCAAGGCACAAACCTAAATCCTCAATTTGATTTCTCAAAAGTAATGCACAAAGAAATAGGTTTTCAAAAGAGTTTGGATTCTAAAACATGCATGAATCAAATTTATTTCAAAAACATGTGCAAATGCAAGAAAGAATCCAAGATCCAAAAGTCAAAAACTAAGAGCTCAAGTGTGTGATCATGCGACAGTGAAAGTAAGTGAATCCATCAACAATTGCAACAACCAAGGGCCTAACAATCCCCCCTTTTGCAATTTGATGGCAACTACTAAGATCTCACACTAAATGGCCTTTGGATCTACTAGACGTCTCTGAACTTGAAATCACTTGATGTAGCTTCGACCCTTGACTGATTCATCGAAAGCTTTTGACTATGATCTTTTCAAGCTGATTTCTCCCCCTTGGTTAGAGCTCTCCTTTGTTCTTTGAAACCAAGCACTCTTCTACAGCTCTGGAAGCAGATCTCCCCCTCGGATAGATCTGTCCTTCTTTCTGTCTGATCTTCAGATCTTCTAGACTTCTCTCCCCCTGAGATATTGCATGGATCTGATAGATCAAATCTCTTTCTCTCCCTTTCACAGTAGATCTTGATCTCTTTCTCCCCCTTTGTCATCGAATTGAAAAGGAACCTGTATACATGAGAAAACATATACCTTTCAGTAGCACCTTTTACCTAATAAAATTGCAAAAGTAGAGTATAAACAGGTTATCATGTATATAGATTTGTGTATGCATGTTTGAATGAAGCTACAATAACAGATATGAATTGATTTAATCATATTAAAGCTCCAAAACAACATAAAGCACCCATCAAGGAGAATCACAAAGGAGAAAACAAGATTAAACATAAAACTGTACTACCATTGATTTAACTGATAGGTTCAGTACAATGATCATTAAGTACTTGACCATTTACAAAAATAAGAGATAATGGTCAGTACTCAAAATAATGGGTTAGAAGATAGAAAAAGAATACACAAGTAGAGAACACTCTATCACTACCCAAAAATAACTCCAAAAACAGACAAGACAACACTCCTAAAAGATCTAGACAGAGTTAGGAGGGGATGGAGTCATAGCATCATTATGTCGCCTACAGCTCTTGGCGATGCTCGAAAGATATTTCAATGTCTTCTTCATCATCCCTGAGGTCTCCTGTCTGAAATCATGAAACTCCGTCTACATAGAGGCAACCACCTGCTCCAAGGAAGTCAAGCGCTCACCCGTAGTGCGCCGAGGAGGTGGCTGGGGCTGTCGAGGCTGAACAGGCTGGGCTGGCTGTTGTGGCTGAGGCTGCTGCTGATCTGCTATCTCAAGGTCTGCAGCCTCAACTTCTTCATCTCCTTCTGCTATAGGATTCGCCCGAGGAGGTGGGGGAAGCTTCATCAAGATACTGTTGGTCTTGTTGAACACAGTTGTGGTCTCGGGTCTCTCTGACTCAGGAGGAATCACTCCAAATGAACGAGCAATCTGAGTAATGAGATATCCAAAAGGAGCAGCACATGGCTGGGAGCCAATGATAACACGAATAATATGGTGCATAATGATGGAAGGAAGACACATGGGCACCCAGGTAATCACATTGTGCAAAAGATTTTCCATATAGGGATTGACTTCTGTCCTATTCCCTTTCCTCGGATAAATAGAGTGAGTAAAAATGATATGAATGATCTGAAGGGCGGGAATCATAGAGGAGGCTGGAAGAAAGTTTTTAGCTAACCACTCTTTTGGATGGCCACAAAGTGTAGAAGTGACAGAATCTCTCTCATCTAGTGGAAGGACTTCTGATATAAACTTTGGTCCATTGGACCTAGGTATCCCCAAGATGGATGAGATCGAAGCAACGGTAACTTTCTCCTTACCGTGTACGAATCTAATGGTGAAGGAATCTGCAGTAGTAGCACAAATGGATTCGTATAAGCCATGGACAGAGGAGGCATAGGTATTGCCACTCCAAGTCAGGATATTTCCCCACCCAATAGCCTCTAACATGGAAGGAACTTGGTAGTCCACCAGATCATTAACAATACAGAATTTTTCAACTATGATCCCTTTGCTTCTGAAAGATTTCACAACAGAAGATGGAGAAGGAAGGGGATTGAATCTAATCTCAGGAGGTGGGCTAAGCTCCGGAGAAGTGGAGGGAGACCTATGGGAAGAGGAGGCATGACCGGTTTTGGATTTCTTAGGAGGTCTCCTAGCTGTTTGCTTTGTTCTGGCCATAACTGAATATTCTAAGGATGCTCAAAACAGCAAGGAACAACTGGAAAAAGTCAAGAGAGAAAGAGGGCTATGTTAGGAATTTTATAGATTGCAATTTGATGGATGCATTATCATTCTAGCATCATTTGATTTACACACTTGCATTGTTTTAAATAAACTTGAAATCTTGTTTTATACATGCATGGTTTTTAGACTTGAAAAAGCATTGATTTATGCATGTTTTGTTTTCAATCTTGGATGCATTTGTTTTTGGAAAAAGTTTTAGAAATCAAGCTAGCCTTTGTTTTATAGTTTTGAATCATTTTTAGGCTTTGTGTGTTTCATGTTTTAAAACCCTTAGAATGATTTAAAACATGTTTTTAAAGCTTGATTGTATGGCCCATTAAGTTCCACAAAGAATAAGTTTGAAATTGAAAAAGTGGAATTTGGGATCCCTGCAGTGTCGCCGGTCGACCGGCGCAGAGGTCCCGGTCGACTGGGAACACTGCAGGCCGTCAGGGCCAAAAGTGCTCCAACGGTCAGAAATTTGACCGTTGTGCCTTCGCGGTCGACCGAGGCCTGTGTGCAGGTCGACCGAGGACTAGCCGTTGGGCACTTTTTGCTATATATATGAGTTCTTTCCTTTGCCAAAAGTTGGGAATTTTAAGCCCCTCCTTGAGAGGTTTTGAGGCATATTCAAGGGAAAAGAACCAAGGGATGAAGGGGAGCATTAGGAAAGCTAAAGCTTGGATTAATGAAGTTAAATCACCAAGTAGGCTTTACTTTCCTTAATCATATGTTTTCATGCTTTGTTTTATTTTTGGTAAATCATTTCTAGCATGTTAAACTATGTTTGTGTTGTATCCTTAGCATGTTTTATACTTTGAATTGATCTATTGTTTTGGATGCATCACCATTGATTCAACCCAAGTAGTACTTTAACCTTGGTAAATCTAAGTAGATCATGTTAATGGAAACATCTTTGAAATTAGATGTAACATGATCCATATACTTAGTTGAATCTTTGGTTGTTGTTTTTCCATCATAAGAAAATCTCTTTCAAATGTATCTTATGTTTTGGATTCAACATCTTTACAAATCATATGTGTATTATTGTTTTAAAGTTTCACAACTTGCCTTTCTTTGATAGGTATATCATATTCAAGTTGTATTTAGAATTACATATGATTTGTCCCCTCTTTTCAATCAAATCTATTTTTATGTTTTGAGCTACATGTTGATTTGATTGACATCCCTATGCATCACATGTTTAGAGCTAATTAATTTCATACAACTTGTGTAACTTTGATATCATTAACAAGTTGTTACTTTTAACATGTGATTGCATTCTATTCTCAATCATAAATGTTTTTGAGCTAAAACTTTCAAAAGCCTTAGGCTTACATTTATGAGCTTTCATTTTCAAAATGATTGAGGACCACACACACACACTTCATGTACTTCCATCTTTGCATTCATAGTGTGAGTGTGTATTAGTTTTTCACTTCCATATCCGCCTAATTAAGAGGCATTGTAATGAGCTTAATAGAATCTCCATCAAGTGTATGTTAGACACTAATTTAGTGAGATAACCAACCTTGTGGTTGAAGAGGTTATTGCTTAGCCTATAAAAGCATAATGGATAGGTTGATGTTAAGCCTTGAAAAACATCAATGTAAAGGTTATTGCTTAGCCTTGGAAAGCATATTGTAAAGGTTATTGCTTAGCCTATTGAAAAGCATAAATAGTGGAAATCCGGTGGGGTGTTGGATCACAAGCCGGTAGTGGATGTAGGCATTGAGGCCGAACCACTATAAATACTTGTGTGATGGTGATTGCTTTGTGGTGATTATTTTGTTAGCTTCCGCATCTTGTATGATAAATCATCACATGTGACTAGTTTGTTTTAAAGAAGTTAAAATTGATTAAAATTGGTCATAATTGAAGCTCACCCTATTCACCCCCCCTCTAGGGTTCGGATCCCCAGGACTTACAGGCTAAACAGCCTACTGAATCAGCTAAAGACAGTGAGGCTGCACACTTAAATCAGTCAAAGAAAATGAGAGATAAGATGGCTGATACAGCTTGAGAAATCTGCCAGAGAATGATATTTCACCTAGCACAAGAATATTTAACAGCCATGACAAAACAGTGACTAAAATTGGAAGGAAATCTGATTCAGGAATTTTCACAAGCAGTTGGTGTGCCGTGAATGGAGCTGGTTGCAACACAACGGAATGGTGCTGGGGGGGTTGCCCAAAAAAGGCTACAACAGATAAAAAGAAAAGAAAGAAAACACAAAATGCACACAAAACAAACAGAAACCAGCCAAAACAGTGAAGGAGAACCACGGTTGGGAAGAAGAAACAGTGGAGGTTGGAGATGCAAAGGACGAGGATGACTGCACGGAGGAGATGAAGAGAACACGAGGAAGGAGAAAGAAAACCAGAAAGGAGAAGAGATTGAACAAGAAAAACAGATGGTGGAGAAGCAGGAAAACAGTGGAGAAAAGATGGATGCTCGGACGACAGGCTGAATGGGGGGAAAGAAGTTCTGTTTGAAAACAGAACAGAAAATGCACTGCAGTTAAAGTAGCTGCACCGCACGGCCGGTCGACCGGCTCACTTAGTCCGGTCGACAGGGTGAACTGAATCTGAATGAAATTCTGACTGGTTCAGGGAAAAACAGGGAGAAAATAAAATATACAAAATAAAGAACAATAAACCCTGATCCCCAGCAATCACACAAGCAAAAAAAAAAAAAAAAAAAAAACTTTTAGAAAAGAGATTTTCAAAAATCAATTCTAAAATTATACCATTTTAAGAAAATAAGGCTTGTGAGATAAAAATCATTTTTCAATAACATTTAAATTTGACAAAGCAAGAGTTTAACTTTGAAACCAAACAAAAATAAACATTTTGAAAAACAAATCAGTTGATTTAGAAGATACAATATTTCAAAACTTTCTCAAATCAATTTGATCATAATCATGCATTTAATCAAACCATACCATTTTAAATCCAAAATGCACAATCAACAAACAAGACTCAATAAAATGAATCTAAAAGCCTAAAGAAATACTAAGAGAGTAGAGCCAAGACCAACTAAATATATGACTATCACAAAAGGTTGGTCCCATCTATCTAAGAAACATTAGTAATCTTCTAAAGGTCTAACCTTAGGTATCCATCTAAGGTCTTGGGCTTTGGAGACTAGTTTGGAAATTCCACCAACTAAAGGAGATGAGGATTTAATTCTTTTAGACTTGTCATCAAATCTTTGAGGTTTGACTATTTTAGATTGATGATTAGTCTTAGTATGTTGGTGTTTCAAATTCCTTTTATTCTTCTCATTTCTTTTAGCTTTTCCTCCTTCTTTTTGTCTTTTGAATTTCAATTTCAACTTTTCAACCTTTTTCAATAATTCTTTCATTTCTAAGGTTAAAGGAGGGAAGGTGAGAAGATTCTTTTTGATAGATTTATTTTGATTTTTATTCTTTTTAAAATCTATCTTGGATGACTCTTTTTGATTTGTTTTAACTTGTTTGAACCTTTTAGAGTCTTCCTTGGAATTCAAAGTCTTACCCTTCATAGAATTAGTTTTAATTTTCTTAGGTTCAAGGATGGGTTTAGACATATGTCTTTTCCTTAGTTTGCACTCAAATTTGAAATGTCCTTCTTTACCACAATAATGACATTTTGTTTTGGACATTTGAGAGAGAGTGCTAGAGAAAGAGGACTCACCTTTCACAAAAGTGTTGGTGAATTTAGGGTCATGTGAAGTATACTTATTGAAACCAAGACCCGTCCTATCTCCATGAGGTTTACCCAATTTGAATAATTTTTCAAGTCTCTCTTCACTTCGGGTAAACTTGCACTCATACTTTTGTTTATATCCTTCAAGTTGAATGACTTTGGTTATAAGGATTGAATTTTCGTTTTTGACTTTTAATAAATCATTTTCAATTTCCTTATACTTGATTAACTCTTCATTGGTAAGTTTTAATTTTAAATTAAGTTCATTAACAACATCAGATCCAAGTTCTAAGGTTTTTAACTTACTTTGAACATTTGACATGTTTTCCATAGAAATTGTCAACTTGGATTCTAAATTGATAAAGTCTTTGTCTTGCCTTTTTATATGATCTTTTAAATTTAAATTTTCTTTTTCAAGATCATTATAACTTATCTTAATTTCATTTAGTTCATCTTTGATGTTAGATAAGTTATTTAAAGAAATCATAAACTTAGAGTCTAGACATTGTATCACTTCTTCTTTCTCTCTAAGCTCATCTTTTGAAGAGACTAGCTCTTTGTTTAGTCTTTTGGATTCTTCTCTTAATCTCTTGTTTTTCTTACTAAGCTCTAGAGATAATGTGTATAATTCTTCATAAGCTTGTTGAACATCCTCTTCATCATATTCGTCTTCTTCATTTAATTCACATTGAGATTCTTTTGATTGAATGCTAGAATCTCCAATAGATGGAAGAATGAGAGATCTAGGAGAATCTACACAAAAGTCTAAACAATCTAGCTTAGTGGAATCCATATCAAAAGAATTCAAACAAACACAAATCTAGGGTTATAAACTCTAGGTTTTTACACCTAATCAAGAGTTCCAAACACTTGATCATAACAGATAGAGCACGAGGCTCTGATACCAATTGAAAGTCCTTGGATCTAACCCTAGAGGGGGGTGAATAGGGTGACCTACAAATATGACCAATTAAAACCAAATTTAATTCTTTAAGGTAAACTAGTCACATAAGATGATTTACCAGACAAGATGCGGAAGCTAAGAACACAATCACCACAAACAATCACCACTACACAGAGATTTATAGTGGTTCGGCTTCAATGCCTACATCCACTACCGGCTTGTAATCCAATCACCCCACCGGATTTCCACTAATTATGCTTTTTACTAGGCTAAGCAATAACCTTTACAATGTTGTTTTTCTAGGCTCAACAACAACCTTTACAAGATGCTTTTTAAGGCTAATCAATAACCTTTACAATGTGCTTTTCTAAGGCTAAGCAATAACCTTTATAAAAGAAGATTTTTTCTCTAAGAAGGTGTTTCTTCAAGAACACTCTAAGAGATACAATTTAAGCACAAATGAATTGCCTCTAAATAGGCTGATATGAAAGTGTAATTCAACTTACAAACATACACCAAAATATGCTAAAGTGTGTGCACAAGTGTATGAATGTGTTACTTCAATCAATTACAACAATGAAGCTCTTAATTGTATGCTTGATGCAATTTAAAATCAAAGCTTAGAAAAAGATGATTGAAGTTAAATGCTAAACACATGAAAGATTCAACAAACTTGAAGACATGAACTAACAAGTTGTATGAATAATAAAAACTAAGAATACATGTGATTTAGACAAGAGAGTTTGCAAAACATCCTAATGTTCCAAAGATGATAATTAGTTTGCTAAACATCTCTTTAAAAGCTAGAAGTCATGCATAAATGAAAATACAAAGATTTAAGTATGCATTGATTCTACTTTGAATGGAAATCAAAATGACAAGTATGATATACCTATTTAAAAACTCAACATTTGATTTCCAATGGTCTTCTAGCCTTCTTGGCTTTTTCCCTTTCCTTTGGCTCCAATCTCGTCTCAAAGATTCATTCGTCAAACCTTTTTAAAAGTTGGAATAGAAGGGGTTTTAAAGTGAAAAACAGTCCAACGGCTAGTCCCCGGTCGACCCCATGACAGGGCCTGGTCGACCGGGTTCACACAACGGTCAGAAAAATGACCGTTGGTGCTTCAGGAACCCAGTCGGCCTACAGTGTGGCCGGTCTGCTGGTCGACCACCTGGGACCAAAATTCCCAAAAATCTCACATTTCAAAGTATTTCTTGGGGGAACTTTTGGCCAGTAAATCAAGCTTGAAAAACATGTTTTAAATCAAACTAAGATGATAAAAAAACATGAAACACAAAAAGCCTTAAAATTATTCGAAACTTTAAAAACAATGGCTTGCTTGATTTCTAAAAACTCTTTTCATATATGAATGCATACAAAAGTGATTCTGAAAATGATGAATGTATGCAAGGCACAAACCTAAATCCTCAATTTGATTTTTCAAAAGTAATGCACAAAGAAATAGGTTTTCAAAAGAGTTTGGATTCTAAAACATGCATGAATCAAATTTATTTCAAAAACATGTGCAAATGCAAGAAAGAATCCAAGATCCAAAAGTCAAAAACTAAGAGCTCAAGTGTGTGATCATGCGACAGTGAAAGTAACTGAATCCATCAACAATTGCAACAACCAAGGGCCTAACAAATCAAACCTGAAACCCAACCTAAACTCGACCCAGACCCGACTTGGCCCGCCTGGCCCATCACCTGCATGGGAGAGGAGACTCCACGAGATCTGGACTCTCCCCTCCCCCCTGATATCTCTCTCTCTCCCACTCCCTCGTCTCTATCTCTCGCTCCTTATCTCTCCCTCGTCTCTATCTCTCGCCCCTTATCTCCCTATCACCCCTGATATCTCTCTGGCCCTCTTCATCCCAAACTTCTTCATCTCTATCCCTGGCTCTTCCACCATCATCATCACCATCACAGACGCACATCCTGCAGCCCTTCTCCATCCCTCCCATCCCCTCTAACTCACACAAGACCCATCTTGGCCTCATCTCTGCGCAAAGAAACCTCACCATCATCCGATCCCCTCTCCTTCTCATCATCTCCATCTCACAGCCCCATCATCACATCACCATCCCTCTCGATCCTCTTTCCCTGCGCAGAACAGCCACCCCAGATCCATATCATCACCAACTTCATCCCCCTCCATCACACCATCTCCCCTCATCTATCCATCGCAGCAGAGAAGCCCACGCAGATCCCCACCACTTCATCTCCAACTTTCTTCCGTCGCCCCTCACCTCCCCTCTCCTTCTCATCACCTCCATCTCCACCCTCCTTCATCCTCATCTCATTGTCACAGCACCATCCCTCGCCGTCTTTCTCACAGCCTGACTTCGGAACCAGATCGTCGCCCATTTCTTCTTCCTCATCTGCAAGTCACTCCACGTGCAGAGCTTCTCTCCGCCAGCGTCTTCCTCGTGCAGATCGAGTTTCCCCCTCGCCGCCGGACTCCGAACCAGGTAGGAGGCTCCCGACCCCTCTTTGCATTGCATCTCCCACACCAGTACCTCTCCCTTTCTTTCTTTTTTTCTCTCTCCCTCTCTTCTTCCCCTTTTCCTGCACTAAGAACCCTTCTTTCTTTTCTCTTTCTTTCTCTTCTTTCTCTCCCTCCTGCTTCTTTTTCACTGTATACCTATTGTGCCCTTACCCACCTACACGTCTTCATTTTCTTTTCTTTCTTTTTTTTATTTTTCTTTCTTTCTCCTCTTCATCCTCCTGCCACAACCACTGCACTCACCTTGCTCCACTGCATCTTCTTCCCCCCTACATTGCACCCACCTGTTGCACAACACATATTCTTCTCCACCCTCTCTTCACCCTCAAACAGCACACACCTTCACCACCCTGCATAGCAGCGTTGCTGCACACACACACACACCCATCTATCTCCCTGCATCGCCTGCACACCCCCACTGAGCCATCTCTATTTTCTTTCTCTTTTTCTCTTTTTCTCTTTTTTTTCTTTCTTCTCTTCCTTTTCTTCTCCATCTTCTTCTTTCTCCACCAGTACCCCCCACTGAGCCATCACCTTTTCTTTTCTTCTCTTCCTCTTCTTCTCCATCTCCTTCTTGTCCAACCTTACACCCCACCTGCGCACCACTCTATACTACACTCCTTCTTACCCCACCACACCTACTTGTTGCACTTCATCTTCCTCCTCTGCTGCACTTGCACTACACCCACGTGTTGCACCCTCTCCTCTCCACTCACTCCACTTCACCCACCTGCACGCCCACACCTGCTTCTTCCCCTCCCTTTCTTTTTCTTTCTCTCTCATTTTCTTCTCCCTCCACAGCACCTTGCACCATCACTGCACATGTGAGAACCCGACCCCTAATTTCCTGGATTAGTGTTGTTTTATTTGTGGATTAGTTTCTTTTAGTGGGATTAGTGTTTGTTGGGTTGAGTTTGTGAGCTAGAATGATTTTTCACTAGTTTTGGGGAGTTTTGAGTGCC
The DNA here is from genome assembly GCA_038049695.1 of Cinnamomum chago. Taxonomy (NCBI): domain Eukaryota; kingdom Viridiplantae; phylum Streptophyta; class Magnoliopsida; order Laurales; family Lauraceae; genus Cinnamomum; species Cinnamomum chago. The sequence goes on along the minus strand of CP142453.1, from coordinate 53,010,097 downwards.
TTTGTGATTGGTGGGACCCTTTGGGGGTTCTTTTAGTGACCTTGCGCGTGATTGGGAGATTATTTGAATTTTTGATAATTCTTGTTTTAGCCTCATTTGACTTATTTTGTTATTCTCTATAACTTTCGTGTTGACTTCGTCTCCGTTCGAGACCCCAAAACCCTACTTTCCTAATGTTAGGGGCAAAACAGTCTTTTCACACCAAATCTGGACCCAAACTTCGAGATCCCAAAACCAAGCCAAAATTATACTTTTTGAAAACTAAATTTTATGAGAAACATTTTCCTCTTCTTTGTTGATGGCACCCGAGGCCCAAAAATTGATGTTTTACCCTTGACAGGTTTTAAGTGTGGTGGGGCCCACTCCCACCCATTATAAAAAGATAACTCTCCCCTCTTCTCCCTCATTTGTTACAGCCCAAAGGGGGAGCTTTGCAACTGAACCTCCCCTCCCTTTTCTTCTTGTTTTCTCCTCCCCATTCATGGAGGGAAACCCTTGCCATTTGGAAACCCAACCATGCCATCTTCTTCCCCATCTCTCTAGCTTCCCATGGATGCCATTATTGTGCAAAACCAAGGTGGGGCTGCCCCTATTTCAAGCTTCTTCTTGTTGATTGATGGCCCTAGAGGTAAGGACTTCTTTCCATCTTCTATTGTTGAGCTATGGTTTTCCCTTAAGTTCTATTTCCTAGTTTGGTTTGAGCCCATTCCTTGTCGTTCTTGATTTGCCATTTTAGGGTTCTAAATGGGTTTGTTTTTGGGGGTTTTTGGCTATGCTTGTAGGGCTGCTTGAGAATGTTTGGAGAGCTTGATTAGCTAATTGGAACCCAAGGCAAGTGGATGAATGGATGGTTTGAATGTCATCAAGTTTTATGAGAAAATCCTAAATTTTGTTACTTGTTCTTGATAATTTGATACATGTTTCCACATATGCTTCTTGCCACATTTTTATTGATTTCGAAAATGCATATTAATGGGTCTTTCCCTCTTGTTAAATCTCTTGGAAAGGTATGCATTTTATTTGGTCAAAGTTGTTCATGTGGTTGATTTTATTGTTTTTCCATACATGCTTATTTATTACTTTGACTTGAAATGAATGCTCATGAAGAGCCTTGATAGTGCATTTATTGTCATAGAGATGTCTTGGTTCATAGCATTTAATTTTCCCTTGTTTTATCTCAAATGTACTCTTGTGTGTAGTGGTTTCCTTCCCTCTATTCATTGTATTTGAATATGATATTGTTAAAGGAGGTTAGAATGGATGTTGTTGGGAAAATTATGTTGATTTGGATGAAGTTTTGAGCCCCTCTTGTGGTGTATATAAAGGGGCTAAAAGGAGATTGTAGAAGGAAGAGATAGAGAGGAGTTGAACTGCCCCGGAATCAGTTTCTGGACAGTTCGCTCGAGCGAAGTGTCCAGAAAAAGGGTTTTGAGCATTCCATTAGCTTGGTCGCTAGAGCGGACCCCTTGGTCGCTCGAGCGGACATCCCAGAATTCGTTCCAGAGAGTCGTTCGTTCGAACGCACTAAAAACTTCGCTCGAACCAATGAGTTCGCTCGAGCGACCTCAACTGCGCTCGAGCGAACCCAACCAGACAACCACTCTAGAGAGCTCCTCGCTCGAGCGAACTCTACGGTTCGCTCGAGCGATGAGCTTTGTCTGTCAAAGGCTATGTTGGGACAATGATGAACTATTTAAACGTTTTGGGACTATTCATTGAGAACCCCTCTATGTCAGGGAGATTTACTAAGAAATGTATGAGGCCATTGGAGAAAGAAACCACATCATGAAGATGTCATTTGAAGTTTTGAAAATTCAAAGTGTATAAGGAGCCCGGAATGTCCCCAAACTCAAAGAGTACCAAATTGTTATTAGATTGACATACGGGATCCCTATTCACTTCAAATAAATCTTGAACCCGACACTTTCCCGAAATCTTAATTGTTTATTGTATTTCACTATTCTCTAGATTTATATTACATGACTTGTTTTCCCGAAAGCATCGAAGTTACACTGGTGACAGTTACTTGTCCCGAAATGTATTGCTCGACATGAAATGACAGTGTGCCCTTGAGCACCCCCGTCCAGCCCGTTTATTTATTTGTACTTGATTTATTTGCATATGTCTCAATTTGTTATTTGACCTATTAGTCGGCACCACTAAGCTTGGATAACCCTGTTGGTCTGATCCACCGACTTGGAGATCCCCCTCTTGTCCCGCTAGCTGTAGTTTGGATCCCGCTACCCGGTTATTACCGTGGTCTTGTCCCGATGCCGCAGATTGCTACTATGGTTCCCGATGCTCGGCTCGCTACCGTGGTCATGTATAGTAAATGTATTTATGAGATCCACTGTTTCTCCTCACCTCGAGTGACTGAGATCAGTGCCTAGTTATTGCTTTGTCACTTTAGTGATAGAGAACTTAGCTTCATGTGGTTGCCATCTTGCTAGTCCCCGATTCCTTGGATACCCTACATGTTGTATATTGCTTATTTGTTTTCCGGTAAATGATTCATTTCTTTTATGAAAGTTATTATTTAAACAAGTGTTAATATTTTCCAAAGTAAATTCAATTATTGTTATATTGTTTCCCGTTCCTTGTACACACACACGTTTTAAATGAATACCCGATTTGTTAAATACCCGTTCTTTTAAATATGTTTTAAATGACATGTGTTTTGCCAGATCCCTATGTTTTTACATGTCTTAAATGAATACCCGATTTGTTAAATACCCGTGCTTTTAAATATGTTTTAAATGACACATGTTTTACCAGATCCCTATGTTTTTACATGTCTTAAATGAATACCCGATTTGTTAAATACCCGTGCTTTTAAATATGTTTTAAATGACATTTGTTTTGCCAGATCTCTAGGTTTACACTTGCTTTAAATAAATACCCGATTTGTTAAATATCCCTACTTTTACATATGTTTCAAATGAACATCGGTTTTGCCAGATCTCTATGGTTACACCCGTTTTAAATGAATACCCGATTTGTCGAATACTAATGCTTTTAAATATGTTTCAAATGAACGTTTGTTTTGGCAGACTTCTATATTTACACATGTTTTAGACGAACACCCGCTTGTCAAATATTTATGCTTTTATAGATGATGTAAATGAACATATGTCTTGTTAGATCTCCATGTTTTGCCCATGCTTGAAACGAATACATGATTTGTCAGGAGATCCACAATTTTGCAACCGTTTAATTATATGCAGCATTTGATCAAATAGCGTGATTTATCACATGTTTTATTCTTCAGTATATTTATTATCTTTTCATCCACCTGCCAGACCGTCGTGTCTGACCTACTACTTTTGGTACTCAGGTCTAGACTTCTTCGTCCCGAGATGAGTGCTTTGTTGGCTGTGGAGTCATGTTTTGCAGGTTGTTTTTTCGGCTATGTCATGTAGACATTGAGCTTGACATCGGAGTTGCGTCACACATGGGTAGTGGTTATTAGCTTGTTATTATATGGCTTTTATTAGCCTTTTCTTGGGATTCTTAATTAATGTATATTGATAATTGTAACTTGAACACATATGGGAATGTAATATCCTGTTACTGTCAGCTCTGTACTTTATTATGATGGTTACTCCAGTCTGATATGGTTCTTGATATAATAGCTATACGCTAGAGGTTGAGTGCGACGCGGAATCCGATGGCCACGGACTCCGGGTCGTAATACCCCGAAAGCTTCCGCAAATATTCAGAGTGTATTGAAATGTGTCGTCTTCACACACGCGGATCTTGGGTGAAAGAAAAACATATTGATGCTTAATCCCATTCGTGCCCCCGAGGTTCTTGGTTTGGGGGCGTGACAGCACACGCAGGCCACACACTCTCCCAGCAGCCCCTTTGCTACAGCGCCCAGCCACCCACACTTGTACACTGCCTCCCTGCACTCATCTCCACTGGACACTCCACACCTGCGCACCCACCTGCACTTCACTACGCACACCCATCTGCTGGGCCACATAACCCTTGCCATCTTTACTCCATCTCCAAACCAACCCACCAACCAATTTAAAACCAACATTCTCAACCCACTTACCCGGACTGGCCCACTTCCACGAGCCCATTTCAGAACCCACTTTTCCAAACATAACCCATACATGCATATTTGAGATTATGTTATTATTTTTATTAGGCTTAATTCTCCATTTATCTTATTCCTCGTTATTCATGCGTAAATTACGTCCATGCATCAAACTTGCCCATGCATTTAAGTTATTTTTTTAGGTCTTAATTTATTTTGAATTATCCCTAACTTATGTGTCAAATATGCTCACGCACTTAGGTAAATTTTTCATTTCACCGTTTATTCCAACTTGTTCTAACATGCTCATGCATTAAAATATGCCCATGCATTATAATCATGTTGCAACTTATTTCATTATTTTGTTCTCTTTGTAAAAATTAGGACTACATTTCACTCATCTATTCATTTTGTTTCCCTTTTAAAAATTAGAATTGCATAACTAAAAAAAAGAAAAAAGAAAAAAAAAGAACAAAAACAGAAAGAACAAAAAAGAAGAAAGAAAAGAATAAAAAAAATAATAGAACCCTAGATATTAGGATTGGAAAAATCAGTTTAGGATTTCGGGCTTTATAAATAAATCCAAAAACAAAATAAAAAAAATAATAATAAAACCAAAAAGTCCAAAACAAAGTAAAAGATATTAAAAAAATCAATAAAAAAATATTAATAAACTGGAACTAGAAATTAAATAGTGGTTTAGGCTCACCAGGTCAAACCCGAGACCCAGATCTAGGTCTCCCCCAAGTCAGGTTAGACTGCTTCTAGTATTTTTCATTTAAATAAGTTAGGTCCCACTCTCTGTGCAGCCCCGTTAAGGGACAGGGAGAGCTGATGTGGGCGGTCTAGGACCTTAGGTTAGGGTTAATCCGATGATCAGTAATAAAGCATTAATCACGTAAATCCAAGTAAAATCCCCTAGTTAGGCCCTTCTAGCCCAATATAAAAAATCCATAAAAACTACAAAACCAACAAAATAAACCCAAAAAGATTTTTCCGTTATTTCTTCCTCCACCTCAGGTGCCAAATATTTAATTAAACTTAATGATAAAAAGGGAACAAAGAACTGACTTCAAAAATCGAATAAATGAAAATAATTAGATGAGATGAGTGATTTCACACACTTTGCATATTTTTATTTCGGCCCATCGGCCACCCTAAATCAACCACGGCCCATCGGCCCTCTAAAACAAATACCGGCCCATCGGCCACCTTCAATCAATTACAGCCCATCGGCTTTTCACTTTATCACTCGTATATCGCACACGAAAAACACAAAAATCACAAGTCAAAGTCTCATTTGCATCATCATTTTGGTTTGAGAAGTTAGCCTTTAAACCCTATTTTGCCAAGGGATTAGAAGGGGGTACCCAGGAACGGGGGCGATCCTCTTCTTAAATATTTGGCACCTCCCCCTTTTCATTTTCTTTATTTTAATAATTTTGTTTTACTTGGATACACATGATTATGCTATGTGAGGATTAACCTTATTTGGATTCTGACTCATAACCCTGAATTGACCCAATATTAAAGAGACCCAAGGAGACCCAAATTAATGTGACAGGAAAACCGTCGTGTGTTGCCGGCAGCACATTAGACGAGAGAAGAACCCACCCATTTATTTTCTCCCATTTTTCTTCTGCTTTTGTCGAAGAACGGTGTTACGGCCGTTACCGTAGCTAGCGATCGTGATCCGTCGATTTTGAGGGTAGTCGGAATCCTCATTTTCGTTGTAAAATTTAAATAGCACATATAGATGAATGACGATTTCCCTCCCCTGGGGGATCAAAATTCACATCCGACACTAGCATCAGAATCAGCAGCAGCAGCACAACAAGAAACCAAGGCAAGAACAAAGTCAAGTGAGACAGGGTTGTGGCCATTGTGGCAAGAACCACGAAACTCATGAATGTCGTAAGGCCACAGGTGCTTGTTTCAAATGTGGGGCTATGAACCATGCAATCAAGGATTGCCCACAACTTCATAATCAAGGGAGCAAAAATCAACAACAGAGACAAGTACCTCCTCAAAATCAAGCACCAGTTCAGAATCAAGCCAGACCACCTCAGCAGCAGCAACAGGCCAGGCCACCAGCACAGAATCAGAATGTTCGTCCTCCACAACAGAACAGACATGCCCAAGGAAGACAAAATCAAGCACCGAATAGGCTGCAGATGCATGGACGTTTATATTATCTCAACCGTGCGGATGCTGAAGCTGCAGGAGACGTGGTAGAAGGTAAACTTCTTGCTTGTAGAGTAGAAGCACATATTTTATTTGACCCTGGATCCACACATTCATTTTTATCTCCTACTTTTGCTAAGATGATTGATGCACCACATAGTGAATTGGATTATATTCTTATTGTCACCACACCAGTAGGGAAAAAAGGTGTGTAGAACCTATTACCCTAGCTGTACAGTTTTGTTAGGAGAGGTCAATTTACTGGCCAACCTCATTGTTTTAGACATGCATGATTTTCATGTCATCTTAGGCATGAATTGGTTAGAAGCATATCATGCCAGCATGGATTGTTTTAGAAAAACCATAACATTCAGATTCCAAGGACCACAAGCAGAATTGATATTTCAGCGGAACATAGGAAAACCTAGGCGGGATTTATTTCAGTGTTGAAAGTGAGCAGATTAGTTCAGATCGGATGTCAGGCATTTATTGCATTTATCACGGAGGATAAACAGTCCCAAGGGGTGGAGGATATCCCCATTGTGTGTGAATTTCCGGATGTTTTTCTAGAAGAAATCCCGAGATTACCACCAATCAGAGAAGTTGAGTTCACAATTGAGCTCCTACCAGGGACGACTCCGATCTCCATTGCGCCATACAGAATGGCTCCAACAGAAATGGGTGAACTAAAACTCCAATTGCAGGAATTATTGAGAAAAGGCTTCATTAGGCCAAGTGTTTCACCTTGGGGTGCACCGGTGTTGTTCGTGAAAAAGAAGGATGGAAGTTTGAGAATGTGCATTGACTACAGGAAATTGAACCATGTGACCGTGAAGAACAACTATCCAGTGCCAAGGCTAGACGAATTATTTGATCAATTACAAGGAGCAGCCTATTTTTCCAAGATAGACTTGAGATCAGGGTACCATCAGTTGAGAGTTAGAGACTCAGATGTTCAGAAAATGACTTTTAGAACAAGATATGGGCACTACAAGTTCTTAGTGATGCCCTTTGGTTTGACAAATGCACCCGCAATCTTTATGGCTCTTATGAACAAAGTCTTTGCACAATACTTGGATCACTCTACAGTGGTATTTATTGATGACGTCCTTGTGTATTCCAAGAGTAAGGAAGAGCATGGAGAACATTTGAGGACAGCGTTGCAGCTTTTGAGGGACAACCAGCTGTATGCAAAACTTGTAAGTACGAATTCTGGTTAGAGCAAGTCGCTTTTCTACGCCACATCATTTCCAGAGAAGCTTTAGCAGTTGATCTAGCCAAGATAGAGGCAGTTGTTAATTGGGTGAGGCCAAGCAGTGTGATAGAAATCAAAAGCTTTTTAGGGTTAGCAGGCTATTGCAGAAGATTTGTCCAAGGTCTTTCATCCATCGCAGCACCATTGACGAAGTTGACCAGGAAGAATGTCCCATTCGTTTGGACCGAACAATATAAAACAAGTTTTCAAGAGTTGAAAGGAAGGTTAACCACAATTCCAATTCTTACATTACCATCGGGCAGCGGCGGATTTATTGTTTATACAGATGCTTCGAATGTGGGACTAGGTTGTGTATTGATGTAGAATGACAAGGTGATTGCTTATGGCTCAAGATAGTTGAAGGATCATGAGAAGAACTATGCAACTCATGACTTGGAATTGGCGGCAGTTGTTTTTGCATTGAAGATGTAGAGACACTACCTCTACGGAGAGAAATTTGAAGTCCATTCGGATCACCGAAGTTTACAATACTTATTCTCGCAGAAGGACTTAAATATGAGACAGAGACAATGGATGGAGTATATCAAGGACTATGATTTCCCAATCAAGTATCATCCAGACAAAGTGAATGTTGTAGCTGATGCGTTGAGCAGAAAATCAATGGTCATGGCCAGTTTGAGAGGAATTTGTGTTTTACAGCAGATTGAAGAATTGGGTGTGGAAGTGCAAACCCTGAAACTGGGTGCAATGTTAGCAAACATGACGGTACTAGAACCTACCTTCATTCAGAAGATCAAGGAAAGTCAGTTGCAAGACCCAGACTTGGCAAAGATAGTAGAACATATCACAGAACGTCCAGATTTCAAGATGGTGAATGGAGTTTTGTATTTTCGTGACCGGTTGTGTGTACCAAATGTGGATGACTTGAAGAGTGAAATAATGAATGAAGCTCACAACACAAGGTACTCGATGCATCCGGGTAGCACGAAGATGTACCACAATTTGAAGAATAGATTTTGGTGGAACAACATGAAGAGAGAGATAGCAGCTTTTGTGTCTCGTTGTCTGACTTGTCAGTTGATTAAAGCAGAGCATCAGAAGCCCCCAGGTTTGTTACAACCGTTGGAGATTCCGGAGTGGAAGTGGGAGCACATCACCATGGGTTTCGTTTTCGGTTTGCCGAATACCAAGAAGGGAAATAATGTAATTTGGATTATTGTAGATCGTCTGATAAAGTCTGCTCATTTCATTCCGATGAAGACAGGGAATATGATGCACATGGCACCACTTGCAAAGTTATTTGTTGATGAGATTGTTAGTAAACATGGTCAGCCCGTCTCCATCACTTCAGACAGAGACAGCAGGTTCGTTTCAAAGTTTTGGAAAACTCTTCATGAGTCTATGGGTACCAAACTTCAGTTCAGTACAACTTATCATCCTCAGACCGATGGTCAATCAGAAAGGACGATACAGACTCTCAAAGACATGTTACGTGCTTGTGTATTGGATTTCAAGGTTCAATGGGATGAGTGCTTACCGCTTTGTAAATTTGCTTATAATAATAGCTACCACTCTAGCATCGGCATGACACCTTTCGAGGCACTCTATGGTAGAAGATGCAAAACTCCGGTTTGCTGGGAAGAAGTTGGTGAGCGTAGTTTTCATGGACCGACGACAGTTGGAGAGACAAGTGACAAGGTCAAACTGATTCAGGAACGTTTGAAGATCGCCCGAAGTAGGCAGAAGAGTTATGCAGACACTCGTCGAAGAGAATTGTAGTTTCAAGTGGGTGACAAAGTGTTCTTGAAGATTTCACCAGTTAGAGGAACTCTAAGGTTCGGTCAGAACGGCAAATTGTCAAAGAGATTTATTGGTCCGTATGAGATTTTGAGCAAGATTGGAGATGTCGCAATAGACTTGCGTTACCGCCGGAACTCTCCGTGGTGCACAACGTGTTTCATGTTTCTATGCTTAAGAAATATGTTTCTAGTCCTTCACATATACTACAGCACGAGCCCTTGGAGATTCGAGAAGATGCCTCATATGTGGAAAAACCCATCAAGATCATTGACACCAAAGAGCAAGAATTGAGAAGAAGGACCATTCATTGGGTGGTCAAGGTACTTTGGGAAAATCACGAGATAGAGGAAGCCACATGGGAATTGAGAGATCAGGTGCAGAGGAAATATCCACAGCTTTTACCAGAGGTAAATGTTTGTTTTATTTGGTGGACCAAATCTCCTAAGGGGTGGAGGATGTTAGACCCCGACCCAGACTAATTCAATTAGTGTGCGATTAGTGTGTGTTTAGTCCTAAGTGGGTTTAGTTGTCGTTGGGTTAGAAATAATTAGTTTTAGTCTTGGACATAACTTTGGGAATTTTGAGAACGTTTAGTATTAGTCAGACATGCTCGGGAAGGCCTGACTGTACGTGTAAGCTTGGGAGGATCGTGTTGGTTTTCCATTTTTAATTGTGATTTCGATTTCAATTGAATGGTTTTATTATTTGTTATAACTTTCGTTTTCAGCCCATTCGCGTTTGAAGCCCAAAATTCAAGTTTTGACCCAAAAGGGGTAAAATTGTCTTTTATACACAAATCTGGACACAAATTTCGAGATCTCAAAACCATGTAAAAAATATACTTTTTGGAAACTAGATTTTTGAAGGATCATTTTATCCTTCTTCGTCGAATTCATTCGAGGCCCGCAAGATCATGTTTTTGTCAATGCAAGGTTTAGGCTCATTGGACCTCATTTGCAAGTGTTTAAAGTCAACTCTTTCTCTTTTCACTCTAAAACCCTAACCCTTGAGCACCAAGAAGAGAAAGCCCTTTCCCCTTTCACTTTCTTCCTCTTGAATGCATAAGCTAGAAGACTCCAAATGAAATTCCAAGACCATCATCTTCTTCCTCTCATCCCAAGCTTTCCATTGATACAAGGTTCTTGAAGTTTCTAGTTGGGCAAGCTCTTCATTTTCTTCCTTCCCTCTTGGTTGTACATCTCTAGGTAAGAACTCCAACCCATGTTTTTAATGGAGCCTTTTTTGTTCCTAAAGATTTTGTTTTTCATGTTTGCAAACCCCTTTTGTGAAAATGGGTTTCTTGTTTTCAAGTTTGAGTGAGTTTTGAATGGGTTTTCATGGTTTTTGTAGTCTTTGGGCTTAGCTTGAGTGGAAGTGCTTGAAGAAAGGTTTGTGGCATCTTGGACTAAGGCAAGTAAACAATCTAGGATGGATGTTAGCATGTGTGCATTTAGTTTGTTTTCTTTTCATTCTCTTCATTTCATTGGAAATCTATGTCTTGAATGGAAAATTTGGGGATTTTGTTTTAGACTGGAGAATGAGAATGTGATGTCTAAACTTGTGCTATGAATGTGTGTTTTATCCCTTCGAGAGCATGTAGGCTCAAAGAAGTGCAGGTTGAATCGGAGTCAAGAAGAAGGGGAAAAAGAAATGTAAAAATCTGAATTGAAATGCACTTCCCGTGCAGTTTCGGTCAGCCGCTGGTCAGCTGGTGGCTAGCCGAAATCCCCATTTCGGCTAACCGCAAGTTGACCGAGCTCGGTGGTTCCTTTTCCAGAAGTTGACATGTGCATCAGGGCTCAACGGTCAGCTTACTCCTAGCCGCCAGGTCCCATTTCGGCTAACTGCAAGCCAACCGAAGTGAGTTCGGTTTCTTTTCCAGAGAACTGCGTTTGGACCTGGGTTTCCAGCAATCAGCCTGTCAGTCAGCTGGCGGCTAGCCAGTAGATCCTAGTTCGGCTAGCCGACATCTGACCGCGAGCTGTCCGAATTTGACACCATTGCCCATTTTGAAAAATATTTGTAAAAATGAAAACTAGAACATGTTAAGTGACCTTTAGCCTGATATTGTGCACTCGAAACCTGAGATGTCTTTTAACTTCAGGGGCACCGATTCTCTTTTTAATTCCAACATTTGGGTTTCAATTACACTCGGATCAATTAAAGGTCCTTACATGTGCTTGATAGACCTTGTGTTCGTAATTTAGTCTTAATACACTGAATATCATTGTGTACTCGTTTTGAAGTTTAAGTACACACTCGTTTTGAAGATTTGTTTCAAGAAAAAGGGGACCACTTCCTAAACTTGTTATGCATATTAATTATGTCTCTTATTAGTCGTGTTTGTCTCGTTTTGATAAGTGAATCCCCTCTTAAGTTCGACTTGTTTAAGCTGTGTTTTGTTGTGTTTTATGCATTCATGAATTCAAGTGAACACCACTGAGCTTGGATTGCCCTTTCAGTTTGATCCACTGTCTAGTGGGTCCTTAAACATGTGGATTGTCTGCAGACTGGTCGTGTATTTTATTATACATCGTGCGTGTCCGGTTCCACGGCCGGAATTCCCCTTATTTGTGGGAATCGTGTCGTGATTATATTATGTATATCATGCTTGTCGTGTGTGCTTGCTCTTTTCATTATAAATGATAGAGAAATGATGGGCTCATTGTGGATTGTAACTATTCATGATATTATAAGTATTCATGTTAGCTTTGCTCATATTTTGAAATGTACCTCAGTCATGTAACTGTTTCCAATTCAGCAAAATGTTTAATAGGTTTCTCTAAACATTCACTTCTTACATGCTCATGCCTAAATTGATTACCTGCCGAACCACCGTGTTTGACCCTTGTATGTTGGTGTCCAGGTGCAGGTGACGTTGCCTTTGAGGAGGAGCGTCCGGGGGTGGCTCAAGAGAGTGACAACCCGACGATGTCAACTAGATGTCGGACGGGTTCTTGAGTTGCGCTTCATTTTGTCATGGGTTCATTTTGTTATTTTGAGAATTGTATTGGCCTCTTTTGGATGTAACTAAACTTAACTACCCTTTTGTGTTAGACTCATAACTTGAATTATAATGGGAATGCCATGTTAAATCCTTTCTTTTGATACTATGACTTGCTATTATTATGTCATAGCACTTAAAATTTTTATTGGTGCTTATCCTGCGGTGATTTGCTACACGCTTCCGCAAACTTGTTCGTGTGAGACAGATTTCACGTGTTTCGGGAATCCTCACCGAGGGAACCTGTGGGAAAACAAACCAACAAACAAAACAATCGTCGCGGCCCGGGGTTCGTTCCTGGGTCGCGACACCGCCAGTAGCGCCCGTTTGGCTGCTGGAGGAGTGAAGTTAGGCCAAATGATGTCGGAATGACCCGAAACTTCATGTGAACTCTTCTTTTGGCTGTCTTGAAGGATCTATCAGTTTTCAGGTGATTCTGACAAGATCTGATGCTTGAAGCGGCATTGCCTATTTGTAGTAGGATGCGGCTTCATGTGGCTTCTTGATGTTGAAGAGGCAAAGTGACATTTTTGGTGTCAACATGACCCACTTGCAGGAGTATACATTTGCATGCGAAAGGGCCGACAAAAGTCTTTAAAACTCTTGGATACGAGAGATGGGGACCTTCTTTTTTGGTGGTTGTCCCAAGCATGAGGGAGGCATGGATGGATGTCCAATGGAATGTGTAGGTTCCATTTATGGTGCACAGCTTCCTTGTAGCACAACAATTGGACTTTCTACACATACTAATTATTCAACCCATAAAATACTGAAGAGCCTAGTTGAAGTGGGACCCGTCCTATGTTCTCCTCCTTTGTTTTTGCAGAATTCCAAGCAAGGCGACCCTTTCAACCAACTTCTTCATCTTTGTTTGGCATCTTAGAGGTGAGATCTTCCTCTCCTTTTGTTTCCTTTGCAATTAGGAGCCCTATTTCTTCCAAAATCTTCATTTTAAAAGGGTTTCTCCAAGTTTAGTATGAGATAAGATTTCTAGGGTTTCTTGATGTAGATTTGGGGATTTCTTTAGGAAGGAGATTTCTACAACTTCTAAGGGTGTTAGAGGTAAGTTCGGACAATGCTTGAGCCAAGGCAAGTGCCCATTTGATGATTCATATCATGCATCTGTAGATCTATCTTGTTTCCATTTTGTATGTTTTAATGGTGTTGTATATCTTTATTTTCTAAGCTTTCAATTGTGTTTAGCATTATTACTTGTCTTTAGCTTTCCAAAAGATTTAGAATTTCCACAAACTTGTAGAAATCACAAAAGATTCGATTGTGGAGCACTGTCTGATGTGCCTGGGCAATCTCCACGGTCAACCGGGACAACTAGGAGTCGACCGCAACCACCTTGTTGTCCATTCCAAACAACCGAGAGACCCTCAGTTTGGTCCTCCTATCCCATTCAGACCCCCTTTTAGGTGTTTTTCTTATTGGTGTAAGACCCTAAAACCCCCTTAACTCTTTTGGATTCTTAGTAGCATGTTAGATAGGCCCTTAAGTGTTATCAAACATCACATACAACCTAGATTTTTGGTGGATCCTTGCACCTTAACCTTGCTCATCATAGTTTTTACTTGCAACTTCTTGGAAGTGATGTTCTATACTATTGTGAACTTTCGGTTTGCTACAAGGCATGCTTGGCATGATGATGGTCTATTGTATCCATCTTTAGGGTTTGGGATGTCCCCACCTTCTAATTGCACCAAGTGTATTAAAAATCCGATATTCGGACCCTAGGAGCGAATAGAACTTAAGATCATTGGGTTTGCATTTCTAAAGCAATCCATTATCTACAATAATTAGTATTGGACCCCTGATTGATGTTTAACTTGGCACTAGTATTTTATTCATGTCTATGGTTGTTTTAATTATTTTTCATCACTCTAGTTTCTTCACTTTTGTCACGACCGTGGACTTAACCGGCCTTAGTGACATGACCTATGGGACTCCTTGGAATTAGTACACGGTCTTCGCTGTGCAATGACCTTAGATGTACCCTACTCGTCAGCCCCAAGTGCAAGGCCACGGTGTAGTGATAATCTCGGTGAGTCCAAGGTCGATCCACGGGGAGTGAAAGAGAGGCAATTAACTCATACCTGTCCTATGGAAAATCTAGAAACTAGCCTAAAAGAAGCTATAAAAATCCTCACTATTAATTTGAAGAATTAAATTAAATTACAATCCTTTACAAACTTTAAATAAAAACTAAGCAGAAAATCCTAAGATAAAAATCCTAAACTAATAATTTTCATCACCATATAAAAACAGTAAAAACAACCAATTTTAAATAAGAATAAGAAATTTACAATAAAAATCAGATTATGGATCTTTGTAATTCAAGTGTCCAGACCCGTTGATCTAAGCATTAAAAATACGTACAGTGTATATTCAATCTCTCCCATAAGGATGAGCCAAGGTGTGGTTCTAAATTGTTAATTGAATGAGAAATTTCACAACGCTGAAGGCTCTAATTGACGTATTTTCATTACTATAAGCCCTTATTCATTCGTTATATCCGAAAAAAATAACAAATCTGAAAAACATTAGACTATGGAAAAAATCAAATGGGACATTCATTTACCAAAAAAAATCCCACTAAATATGGTAACTACAACTAAGGACCCCAAATTCTTATATTATTGGTGGAGGACCTCCCACCCAGAATCCAACTTTTCATTCCTATTTTGCCCCTATTTAGTTGATGTGAATGAAACCATATATCCAGAAATTTGCAACTGAAGGGAAAATGAAGGAAACGAAGAGCATAAAGTAGAGAACTTTGGGGGAGCCTCAACCACCTGCATCCACCATCAAAACTCATGGTTTTTTAGGTGTACTCAATGAACTTGGGCCTCTGTTCTCCTATATCAGCCCCATATCATCTTCTCATGTACCATCATTCTCTTAATTCGTCTCTCTATTTTCATCTTCTCCATTCAATACCGGATTTCCTCACATATTTTCGCAATCTCCATTAACATCCTTTCTCTTCGTCTTTTTCAGTACTTAATCCTTGATTGTGTGTTATTTTGTGTAATGGGTATTTCTTAGTTTCACTTTCTGGTTACACATTTTGGGTGGTTTTTGTTTTCTTCCTATTCAACTATTCTAATGTGTTGGTAATGTTGTTCTTGAAATAGATAATTATGTTTTATGGGTTTTCGCTTGTTTTGATGGTGAATGTGAAATTTGTATATGTTGTTTTGTTGTTTCTTTCCCTGTTTGTTAGTAGGCTATTCAAAGTTGAGCATGTCATGTCTCGATGATGCGTGCAACCATTTTGATGGTTTGCCACAACGAACCATGGCCCCACAAAGACCTTACCAGGACATTGTGTAAGAAAAGGCATTTCCAATATCCCTTAGGGCCCGTTTGATAATTTTACTAATAAAGCCAAGTCAAGTTAAGTCAAGTTAAACATCCTATCAAAAGCACTTTTTACAAAAATTCCCTCCATCTTTAAAAAAAAAAGTCAAAAAGCAACTACATTTACTCACTAAAAGACAAAATATCTTCATTTCCCCATACAAAAAGTCAAAAATATTTCATTCCAAACAACTAAAAACAAAATACCATCATAACTTAACTTATATTTTATTCATTCTTTTCATTTCACTCCACTCCACTTTATTTTAAAAGTAAATTACCAAACGGGCCCTAAAGTATGGATGGTTCATGGTCAATCACAATGACCAGAATGACAATCGGAAAGAACCTCATTGGAACAATCTAATCAATATGAACACTGTAGTATATTCCTAGAATCCAAATCCATCTTTTGATGGTCATTAGTTAGCAGACTTTAACAATTTTTGCAAAGTTGAGCCACGATTGAGCTCACCAAAAAATGAACCATCCGTGCTAACAATTCAAACCTATCTGTGTGTTACACCCCATTCCGAACAAATTACGATTAGCACTAATTAATTAAGATTAGTGAGGATTAATCAAGTTAAATGTGATTAATGACTAAAATGAATCGAATTAGTCTCAAGAGAATGAATTGAGATAATGGAATGGTCTTAGAAGGGATTGGATTGCTTGAGTTGATTTAAGACTCAAATTAATGAAATTAAGGACTTTACCGTACATACGGATTTTCGCGTATTTCGTCAAATATGGTGAAACTTGATACAATCATGTGTATCTTGGAGAGTATATCAATTTTTATAATAGACTTGGAATCATTTGATCTCAAATGGATAAATTTAGTCCTCATTTGACTTGAAAGGCAAATGAGGTTATAAAGAGGGGTTTATGTGCAAAAGCATTCAGTGTACAAGGTTCTAAAAGAACCCAAGTAATGTTTCAGTCGGTCATTTCCTGCAACAAACCCAAACCCTTGTTCTTTTCTTTCTTTCTTCTTCATTTCTTCTCCATCAAATGCTTGAGAAGAGGTTATGCTAGTGGCTTAAGTGGAAACTTGAATTCTTTTCATCTTCTCCATCGAGGTTTTTTTTTATTTTAGAGTGGAATTTGTGAGAAGTTTCAACTACTCTTCTTCTTGGTGCAACAACTAAGTGAATCATCAAAAATATTGAACTTTTGAGTTCTATTGAAGCATTTGAAGTAGTTTTTAGCAATAGATTATTAGAATTCGTTTTCAGTTGTTCATGGTGTTAGCTTTGAAAAGGGGTTTTCACTTTGGGGAGTTTATCTCAAGACTAAAATAGCAAAAAGGGTGTCTGTCATTTAATTGCAAGCAAAGGCAAGTATAAACACTTATTTATGATTAGATGCTAGTTTATGTGGTTTTCTTTTGATTTTAATGCAACTGTGATTTCAACTCTATTTTGTTAGAATTGGATGTTATATATGGGTTGATTGAATGGATTGAAGGAAGAAGAAGATTGTAAATGATTAAATGATGATTAGAAGTATGTTTCTTGATGAATGAATGGTGATTGAGAAGAGGACAGGAGGTCCTGTGTTTTTATTACAGATTGTTAAGAACTTGGAGTGGAAGAAGATCAGTTCAGAAATCTCGGATTTGGAATTTTGAAACATCCGCTCGAGCGAACAAGAGTCCGTTCGAGCAAACTATCTTCTGTGTAGCGACCGCTCGAGATAACAAAGAACCGCTCGACCGAACTTGTTTCTGTCTGTCCTCACTTGAGTGAGCAAGAGGAGCGACCCACTTTCTGAAAGACATCCGATGGAGCAAACAATAGTCCACTTGAGCAAACCTGAAGCAAATGCTTAAGGTCTTTTTACTTAATTGAGACGCGGTTTCATTCTCTTAATTAAGGTGATTTAGTGATTTGTGGGTTAAGGTAACTGAAATATATTTAGTTAACCAAAGGATGAAATTCGTTTGACCAAATGGTCAATCAAATGCACTTAAAGTACACTTGAAATTTCTAAAAATTTGTATTCCTGGATTTGAAAATAAAATAGATCGTGGGTTAACCAAAACTAATAGAATTTCAAATTTAATTTCTGAATTTTGAAAAGCTTATTGATTATATCAAGGCTATTGATACTGTTTTACCTCCATGTGTGTTAATTAAGGGGACTTTAATGTACAAAATCCATATAAATTGTGGTGTCCATCGAGAATAACACGTATATAAAATAACTGAGAATTGTACCTTAATGGTTGGTATCACTTAATTAAATTTGTACACTGAATTGTATCTGAAATGGATCATAACTTGATTTGAATTCTAAAAGAATTGTTTATTGAATTGAATTTGTTAATTGTATTGTTTCTCGAGTCGGGCACTACATATTGATTTTGTTAATGCTCGTTAGAGTTGTTCCTACTGTAGTAGATAATTTGGGAGTGCTCTGGAGCTCCGTGGCGATGTCAGTAGTCTCTAGCCCGGGCAATGATAAATCCAATAATATTTTATATTTATATCATGATTAATTCTTCCATATATGGAAGATAATTCCTTCCTTTTAGGGAAGATGTGAATTGAAATGAAATGCTATTGTAGTTTGCCAAGTTTGAATAAAGACTCTCATTGAATTTGAATTGTATTTGTATTGTCTAATATTGAATTTAGACATATTAAATGTGCAGTTAGTGTTAGACCTCGACCCAGACCAATTCGATTAGTGTGCGATTAGTATGTGTTTAGTTCTAAGTGGGTTTAGTTTTCGTTGGGTTATAAGTAATTAGTTTTATTCTTGGACATAGCTTTGGGAATTTTGAAAACGTTTAGTATTAGTCAGACACACTCAGGAAGGCCTGAGTGCACGTGTAAGCTTGGGAGGATCGTATCGGTTTCCGTATGATTGTGATTTGGACTTCATTTGAATGATTTTTCTATGTGTTACAACTTTCGTCTTAGGCCCATTCATGTTTGAAGCCCAAAAACCCATGTTTTGGCCCAAAGAGGGTAAAATTGTCTTTTATGCACAAATCTGGACACAATTCTCGAGATCTCAAAACCATGTCAAAAATATACTTTTTGGAAACTAGATATTTCGAGGATCGTTTTATCCTTCTTCGTCGAAGTCCTCCGAGCCCACAAGATCGTGTTTTAGTCATTTCAAGGTTCAAGCTAATTGGGGCCAATTAGCATCACTTAAGCCCCATCTCCCTCTCTTTTCATTCATTTGCCCCAAATCTCTACAATTTCTTTGACCTAGGGCTGGAAAACCCCTCTTTCCTTTCCATCTTCCTCACCTTGCATGATCTAGCTAGAAGACTCCAAAGAAGATTCCAAAGCCATCATCTTCTTCCTCTCATCTCAAGCTTCCTATTGATATCTTCTTCTTGAAAGCTAAAGTTGGGAAAGCTCTCCATTTGTCTTCATTCCTTTTGTTTGGGCATTTCTAGGTAAGAGCTTCAACCCATATTCTTCATTGAGTCATTTTGGTTTCTTAAAGATCTTGTTTTTCATTTGAAAACCCTTTTTGTGAAAATTGGTTCTTTGTTTTCATTTTTGTTAAGTTTTGAATGGATTTCTCTTGGGTTCTTATAGTGTTGGAATAACTTGAGTGAAGTGCTTGAGAGGATTGTTTAGCATTGGGCAAGGCAAGTAATCTCTTTAGGAAATGATGCATGTGTATTTTGAGTTCATTGTATTTTAGAAATTGTGCATTAAACTTGTTTACAAGCTTCATGATTATGTTTTTATTGGATTTGGATGTGTGAAATGGTGGAAATGAACACTTGGTGAGCATGAAGGCGCAAGGGATTGTATGTGATTGATGGATGAGAAGAAGGAGGAAAATGTAGTGAAGGTTGTACAAGAGAAAGGCAGTTTCTGCATTCTGCAAGCACAGGCAGAAGTTGGTCCGCTCGAGCGACCCTTGGGTCCGCTCGAGCGACCAAGCCTCTGTTTGGTCCGAGCAGAGACAGAGAGCTGTCCGCTCGAGCGAACTGTCCTCTGTATAATCTGGAGCATGACAGAGAGTTGTCCGTTCGAGCGCACTTATTATCCGCTCGAGCGAACTGTCTCGCTCGAGCGAAGTGTCATTGCCTTACAAGGTCCGCTCGAGCGAACCTGCCAGATTCAGGAAAAAGAATTATTTCATTTCTGTATTTTCTCGAAGGTTGAAAAACTAGACTATGTTAAGGGTTTTGACTTGACATTTCGTAAATGGAACTTCTGTAAGACCCCGACCCGAGTGAACCCGATTAGTGCTAATTAAGTTGCGTGTTAGTGCTAAGCTTGATTAGTGTTTTTGGCTAAGTTGGGTTCTGAATAGCTTTTGATATAGTTTTGGGGATTTTGATTTGCTTTGTGTTAGTAGGGCCCTTTGGGGGTTCCCTTTTCATGACATTACATATGTTTGAGGATTTATCGGAGGTTTTTACATTCATGATTTTAATCCCGTTTTACTCGTTTTGATGATCCCTACAACTTTCATGTTGATCCCGTCCCCGTTTGGGATCCCGAAACCCGATTTCATAGCCTTGAGGGTAAAACAGTCATTTCACACCAAATCTGTACCCAAAACTTGATATTCCCGAAACCCGCGAAACATATACTTTTTGGAAACTAGATATTTCGACGAACATTTCTTCCTTCTTCGTCGAATTCATCCGAGGACCCGAGAGAGATGATTTCAGCCAAATTTGTTCCTTAAGTTGTGGGACCCAACCTCTCAATTGTTAACAAAGGAGACCCTTCCCTTCCTTCTCCATTTTCATTTTCCAGCACAAGAAAGAGACCTAGGGTTTTCTAGCAACTTTCCTTTCCTTTTCTTGCTTCTCCTTCTCCAATCCTCACCAATCTTGCACCAAACTCGAAATGGAGATCATCAACCTCTTCCTCATCTAGCAAGCTTCACTTTGATACCTTTTGTAGAAGAATCCATCAACTTTGAGACTCCCTTTGAGATAGCTCTCTTCATTTGAAGGTCATCCAAGTAAGTGTTCTTCTTCATCTTCTAGGTTTGTGTTCCTATAGCCTTAGAGAAGCTCCACCTTTATTATTGAAAGGTTTCCTTGTCATTTCATTGTTTGACCCATTTTAGGGTTTGTTTTGGGGGTTTTTAATTGTAGCTTGGCTTTGAGCAATAGAAGTGAATAGAGGCTTGATTTCAGCTAGCTTGGACTTGAGGCAAGTGAATGATGAAGTGTTTTTAAGTTTCAAATGGTTTGGTGAAGCATTTATGGATTTTCATTGATTGCTTTTATTGATTTTTCATGGTTGAAATAAATGATCTTAATGCATCTTGATAGCCTTATTTAATGTCTTGGAAACATGTGTTTAAGTCATCTTGTTTATAGTTATAAGTGGTTGTTGATGTGTTGGAAGGAAAGGAAACAAAAAGGAAAAAAATCAAGTTCCCGGACCTGCTACACGCCTAGGTCCGATCGATCGGACGTGCAGACCGATCGATCGGACTGTCTTTAACTGTAAGGCTTTTTGAGCCGATCGATCGGATTGTAAGGCCGATCGATCGGATCCTATCCGTAACTGGGACAGAAATTTCGGTGGGTTTTGAATTTTTTTTTTGTGGACCTTGGCTACCCTCCTTGGACTCATTTGACCATATGTGAGGACATCTTGAGCCGATGCTCTTCACGGTTGGTTCGGAGGCATCGAAGTTCAATCTATTTCAATCTTGAACGGGATGGAACGACACGATACCTTCTTCATACCTAAATGCAAAGTCTATTTCCTTGGGTATCGCGAATTCTATTCCTTTCGGTGACTGAGTAGGTTGCTCGATGGTTCCGGGTTGACATCATACTTAGGATGGACCGTTTATAGTCTTGATTTTTCTATCATAGCATCTAGTACTATCCATAAGCTCATTTAAAGTTTTGAAAATCGTAAAAGTGCATAAGGAGCCCGGAATGTCTTCAAACTCAAGGAGTACCAAGTCATTTCCATCATCGACATACGGGACCCCTATTCACTCAAATAGATCTTAAAATCATTATCTTTCCCGAATTGGTATAGTTCATTATATTCTTCATTTCCAAGATTTACATTACATGAATTGTTTTCCCCGAAAGCATTGATGTACACTTGAAATGGTTACTTGACCCGAAGTGCATTGCACCACATGATATGTCAGTGTGCCCTTGAGCACCCCCGTCTTGCCCGTTTGATTATGTACTTGTACTTGATTTACTTGCATTGTCTCGATTGTATTTGACCTATGAGTCGGCACCACTAAGCTTGGATAACCTCGTTGGTTTGATCCACCGACTTGGAGATCCCCCCTCTTGTCCCGCCAGCTGCAGTTTGGATCCCGCTACCCGGTCATTACCGTGGTCGTGTCCCGATACCGCAGATTGCTACTGTGGTCCCCGATGCCCGGCTCGCTACCGTGGTCATGTATAGTATATGTATATGTATTTATATGAGATCCCCTGTTTCTCCTCACCTCGAGTGACTGAGATCAGGGCCTAGTTATTGCTCTATCACCTTGGTGATAGAGGACTTAGTTTCGTGTGGTCGCCATCTTGCTTGTTCCTGATTCCTTGGATACCCTATGAGTTTTATCTTGTTTACATGTTTTCTAACAAATGATTTATCTATTTTATGAGAGTTCTTACTTGAACGGATTTCCTTGCTTTTCGAGATATTTCATCTATTATATGTTGTTGTATCTTCTCACTCTCTTGCCAGACCGTCGTGTCTGATCCTTCGCTTTGGTACTCAGGTCCCGTTGCCAGTTTCCTTGAGGAGGAGCTGGAGGAGGCGGTAGGTGAACCGCAACCTCTAGTTGAGTGGCGTGCTGACGATGTCATGTAGACATCGGGTTGCTACAAGAGGCGTAACATTTTGAGGTGAACTTATTAACTATTCTTTTGGGTTATTATTTTGTCATATTGGCCTTTGTTGGCCTCTAATTTTGGGGAATGTAACTAAATGATATTTTGTCTAACTTTAACAACTTTTGGGAAACATGCTATAGATCATTGCTCATTCTGATACAGTTTTGATATTTGATGTTAATGCTTGCATGATTAGAGATAGTCTACTATTTGATTTGCTACACGCTTCCGCACTAAAAAGAAATATTCATGCAAGGTGGTGATATCCTCACCGCAGACACCTGTGGGAAATTAAATAAGTTGTATATTGTTGATGTAGATAATCCTCATTAATCATTATTCACTAATGTCCCGATCCCGTATTAGGATTCCCGGTCCGGGGTCGCGACAACTTCGAAATGCAACCCAACTTCGGGGACACCAATTCTTGTATATTCCGACATTTGGGGTCCCAATTACACAAAGGTCAATTAGTAGCCTTAACACATGCTTGTCAGATTTCGTGTTTGAATTCCATTTTGGTACGATAGGTACCATCGTGTACTAGTTTTGGATTTCAAGTATAAGCTTGTTTTGAAGAATTGTTTCAAGAAAAAGGGGATCACTTCCTAAGCATGTTACGCATATTTATTATGCCTTTTGCTAGTCGTGTTCGTCGTGTTTTGATAAGTGATTTCCCCCTTTTTATCTCGACGTGTTTCGCGTGTTTTGTGCATTCTTGAATTAAGTGAACAACACTGAGTTTGGACTGCCCTTTCAGTTTGATCCACTGTTTGGGGGTCCTTAAACATGTGGACTGTCTGCAGACTCGTCGTGTATTTATTACACATCGTGCTTGTCTGGTTCCGCGGACGGAATTCCCGTCTTTGTGGGAAATCGTGTCGTGATTATATTATGTATATCGTGCTTGTCGTGCGTGCTTGCTCTTTTCATTATATAAATGATAGAGAAAGGATGAGCTCTTTGTGGATGATGACTATTCATGATATATATTTTGTACTCATGCTAGTTTGTTTTAGTATCTCAGCTTCGTATGTTTTCTCGAGAATGTATCTCAGTCATTGTAGTATTTTAAATCAGGGATTTGCTTATATGTTTTCTAAAACGTTTATTGTTTCATGCTTGCACCTAAATTGATTACCTGCCAAACCGTTGTGTTTGACCCTTGTTTGTTGGTGCCCAGGTGCAGGAGACGTTGCCTTTGAGGAGGAGCGTCGGGAGGAGGCTTGTGAGCCAACCCCTGTGAGAGAGTGGCAGCCCGACGATGTCATCTAGACGTCGGGCGGGTTCTTGAGTCTCGTCATCATTTTGTTTTGGGGTTTCCTTTGATTATTTTGGAGAAGTGTATTGGCCTTTGTTGGCCTCTTATGGGTTGTAACAAAAACTTAACTTACTTTCGTGTTAGTCTTATAACTTGAACTATGTTGGGAACGCCATGTTAGCTTCTTCCTTTGATACTATGTCTTGTTATTAATTGTTATAGCACTTAAGATTTATTGGTGCTCATCTTGATGTGCTTTGCTACACGCTTCCGCATACTTGATCGTGTGAGTCAGATTCCGCGTGTCTTTGGGAATCCTCACCGCGGGAACCTGTGGGAAAGTATATCTCCAATGTACACAACAACAACAACATCGGGGGCCCAGGGCTCCGTTCCGGGGTCGCGACAGTTAGCATATGAAAATCATAGATATATTTATACATTGTTGAATCGTCGTATTCACCGTGTTATTGATGGCATTACAGGCCCAGCCCATGCCGGTCCTGCAGAGGCAACAACACTAGCAGAGGCAATCGCTCTGGTTCCTCCCGGAGGACTAGCTGAGTGGAGATGATTTGATATGATATGAGTATGATATTGAAATCGAAAAAAAATGGAAAAATTGGAAGGAAAACTTGGAAAGGAAATTGGTTTGAAACATTTCACACTTTTCATCCTTGGATTGTATTTAAATATGCAAGTGGATGTTTGTACATAGTGTAAATGAAATTTTGTTTTATATGTTGAACAATGTATATTTGTTTATTTTTCCGCATAATGTGTATTTGATATCCCTTGTGAATTTTGTGTGATTGAAGTTCACGGGAGTAAGTATGGGATGCGACTCGAGGTTTACTCGGATATAATCTTAATCTCAGACTCGGGTGCTGTCATACTTATTGTATGGTATTAGAGCCAAGTGAAAAGTGAAAAACCTTTAAAATTCTTAGAAACTGTAAGGACACGGTGAGAAAACATCAAATTGCAAATCAAATCCTTCGTTTGGATTTGTGATTTATTGCTTCCACTAAATGTGATTTGCTTTCACTATATGTGATGTATATGTGATGGAAGTATAAAGATATATATATCTTAGCTTCCTATGTTATTTTCAGAATGGCATCTGGTTCAAGAAGCGGAGGCAATGGAAATGACAACTCTGATTTCATTGTCAGTGGGAATGAAGGTCCTACATCCACACCTCCTACCCCAACTACTGATGCTAGGTTTGTTGCTCTTCTTGAGCAAATGGCTAAAAGCCATGAGGCACAATTAAGCATGCAAACGCAGATAGCAGCTATGCTTCAGGTGCAAAGACAAATACAATCTCAGATGCAAGCTTCTCAGACACCACAAGTCCAACAACAACATAGTGTTGAGACTCAGGTGGTATTGCAATCAAAAGAAAAAGATCCTAATGTTCTATATGAACAATTTAGGAAAAGAGGAGCTACTGAGTTCCATGGCACCGAAGTTGTGTTAGTGGCAGATGAATGGATTCAACACATCGAGGATGTGTTTGACACGATTGTGTGTACCCAAAAGTAGCAGGTATTACTTGCTTCTTCCAAGTTACGTGATGTAGCAAAGGTTTGGTGGAAGAGTATAAATGGTACAGTTATAGCGGTACCTGCAGCTACTCTGTGGGAAGAATTTAAAAGGCAGTTTGAAAGATATTTTGTTCCAAAACATGTATAGTAGAGAAAAGAGTCTGAATTTTTAAATTTGAAACAAAGGCAAATGACTGTGGCAGTGTATGTACATACATTTTTATAGTTGTCCAAATATGCCAAAGGCCTGATAGACACAGAGGAAAAGAAAATAAAGAGGTTCATAAATGGTTTGAACCCCAGCTTACAATGGTCCTGGCAGATCAAAAGCCTACATTATTTGATGATGCAGTTGATAAAGCTTATACTGCTAAGGAAGTACATAGAGAAGAATTAGATGTGAATACTGGTACAAAGAGGAGTGGAAGTTCTTCGTTCAAGAATGAAGGAAAATTCACAAAAAAGAAACGGAAGAATGTTGTTAGCGCTAAAAATAAACCAGTATGTGAAACTTGTGGGAAAGCTCATAAGACTGAAGCCTGTTGGAGAACTACCGGGGCATGACTAGTTTGTGGTTCTATGGAACACAGGATGGCTCAATGTCCCAAATCTAGAAGAGATAATCGAGCTCAGCAACAACCTCTTCAAGGACAAGTAGTAGCTCCTGCTCCTCACCAACAATAGCGTCAATGGCAGCAACGCCAGAGACAACAGCAACCACGATAGCAGCAACAACAGAATAGGCCACAGGTTGCAAGACAGGTATATGCTGTGAATAGAGAGCAAGCTAAAGCTGTAATAATGTTGTGGAAGGTATAATTTTTGTTGATAATAGACCAGCGGTTGCATTTTTGACCCTGGATCAACTCATTTATTTGTAACACCTCCATTTGTATGTGATATGCAGAAACATATTAGACAACTGTCATATGATTTTACAGTGACTACTCCATTGGGACAGAAAGTAGTATGTGGATTATATGTTCCCTAATGTAATGTTAAAATTGGTGAGGTGTCAATGCCGGCAGACTTAGTAGTGTTGGCCATGAATGGTTTGATGTAATTTTTGGCATGGATTGGCTTGCGAAGTACAGGGCCTGTTTGGATTGTTTCCGCAAAATCATTACTTTTAAAGTGGATGAAGCCAATTCCAATGTACTGTTTGAAAGAATTCAAAAGAAGTTTGATACAAGGCTTGTTTCAGCATTAAAGGTTGAACGAATGATGCGTAATGGTTGTGAAGGCTACATCTCATTCATTTCTGAAAATAAGCCAATAAAGGAATTAGAAAATATTCTTGTAGTCTATGAATTTCCAGACGTGTTTCCAAAAGAAGTGTCAGGTCTGCCTCTAGCAAGGGAAGTAGATTTCACTATAAAGCGTGTCAGGTACTGCACCTATATTCCATGCACCATATAAATGGCACCGTCAGAATTACATGAGCTGAAGATGAAAATACAGGATTTGCTAGATAAATGTTTTATTAAACCTGGTGTCTCATCATGGGGGGTACTTGTATTATTTGTAAAGAATAAAGATAGCACCCTGCGTATGTGTATCGATTATAGGCAACTGAATCAGATAATAATACACTACAACAAAACACAGTTTTACCAACGCAGTCATTACGTCTGGAAAGGTGGGTTTTGTGTCGGCAAAAGATTTCCCAACGCATTTCAGCTCGTCGGCAATCACGTGTAGCCAAATCCATAGCCGACGCTATTTTAACTACGTCGGCATATCCCTGTACAATTGCCAACGCACTGCAGCGTCGGCCAATACGTCGGCAAAGAAATGTGTGTCGGCAAAAAGTCCAACTTCCCTGATTCGAAAACTATGTTTGCCAACGCTGGTAGTGCGTTGGGAGTTCCTAGTAATTGTCGACGTTGGCAATGCGTTGGGAATTCATAGTAATAGCCAACGCTTGTAGTGCGTTGGGAATTCATGGTAATGGCCGACGATGATTAAGCGTTGGGAATTCATGAAATAGCCGACGCTATCAATGCGTTGGGAATGCATGAAATAGCCGACGCTACCAATGCGTTGGGAATGCGCTATATCTTTGGGCTAACACGTTGGGAAATGCAACTTCGCCAACACGCAAATCACGTCGGAAAATGTTGTAATAAATTTTCTTTTTTGCAACGCACGCTGGTGCGTTGGGAAAGATTATTATTATTATTTTTAATTAACAAAAAAAAAATTTGAATACCTGTTCAAACCACCAAACTTGATGCACAACCCAATTTAAAATAGACTCATTAACAAATCGAAAATAACATCCACAATCAAATATCCTACATCCATAGACCAAAATAAACCCACAAATCTCTAAAATAGACAAATATTACTACTTGATAATTTCCAAAAATCTTTAACATATACAAATGTCTGTGATCAAAATAAAAAAAGTTATCCCTAAGAGCCCGCAGCCAGCACAATAATATCCAAAATCAATCTGCAAAACCAAAAAAGAACACCGTCAGAATACAAGTAGCAATAAACTAGCAACAACGCCCACGTATTTAGCCCGGGGCAAAAAGTAAGACATTACATTTTGAATTTATAAGATACCAAAATTAATTATGAACATATAAGCATATATTCATGCATATTTATATTTGGGCATCTTCCATATATTTGACAAACATATCAAATATGCCTGATTAGAAGAAGTTCCTCCCCACATCAATCTGCAATCTGTTTAGGTCAAAACACCTTACAACTCTCACAGTTTGAGAAATAAAAAACATGAATTGGGTCTTCAAAAGTAGAAGAACAAACAAAGACCCATGTTCATGAATGAGTTAATTCTTCTTATAAAAGAAAAAAAAGGGGAAGATTCATTCATGCTTACCTTTAGAAGCTTGTAAGTTGGAACAAAAATATCTTGAAGAAGAGATAGATCATAAACATCATTATGATTATATGTAGACACCTATGTAACATGTTTGTTCTTTTCTAATTATGTTGTGTTGAGTCTGGATAACGTGCCCCAAATCACAGTTCATGTAGATTTTGTGTTTGGGGTGGGTTTTTCTAATGCCTAAAACACGTGTTTTAGCAAACAAACAGGCCCCAATAGTTCCATTTATGACACTTTTTGGACTAGTATCAATTCTCTGGCTGGCAATTTGTTCTGATTTGGTTTGATGCTGTTATAGTAGGGATTCAATAATATACCAAGTTTTAAAACCATGATTATATGTTGACACCTATGTAACATTGAATGGATTCAACTTCTTCATGCCTGAAAGGACTACATTTGCTTTATTGAAATTTCTTGTTTAAGTATATAAAATTTAGGGACCTTCATAGATTTGTTAGTAAACTATGATGAAGATGGATGCCAGGATGATTGGTTCTAATTCCTCTGAACTTCTGATTTATCCTAATATGTCATGATACTGAAGCTATAGTGAGAAGTGACTAACTCCAAGGGCTGCTATTTTAAAATTTATTAATAATTTGATTAGGTTGAGGTGAAGATGCTGTTTTTCCAGAGATTATCTACCATAGAGATCTTGTTTTCTAGCATAGTTCCGAATCCTCAACCTCCGAGTGCAAACTGCGATCCTAGGCCAACTGAGCTTTCCCTCGGGGTTCTCGATCATTTAACTTTCATCTTTCAACTCGCCTTCATATAACATTCTTCATTTTATCGCTTAGTGCCACACCATGAAAGGACTCTGAAGCATCACGCTCTTTTAACAAGTTAGTTTTTAGAACTCTCGGTTATTTAATTTTCATCTTTCAACTTGCCTTCATACAACGTTCTTCCTTTCATCACTTTCCTACAGCACAACTTGGCCTGCCTCTGGCCTGCCTCTTTCTTCTTATCCAAAATCTGGATTTCCTTAATGCTAGAGTTCTTCCGGTCTTCAAGTTGTCAATAATATAGGGCAGCCCATTCTTTGATTTTAATCTTCAATTGCCTCAGCTTTTCAGCAAGCTGCAAAACCAGCCCAACCTTCCGCTACAAGCTCCTTCCACTAATTTCAAGTCATAGCCTTGAAATCTTGTCTACTCTATCCCCATGAGTTCAAAGCAGAAAGGTGTAGGCCCCAATCTCATTAAGCATGTTCACATGAGTTTTTTCCCCTTGCCTAAAATATCCCTATAAAGCATTGAAAATGAGGGGAGAAATTTATTAACCCGCCCAAAATAAAGAGGCCCAGGTGGTGGGGGTGGGGGAGTTTGGATCTAAACAAGGGGACTTCTAGATTTTCAAAGGGAAAAATAAAAGGGATTTCTAGGGTTTAGGGCCAAAAACCCCTGTTATCCAAATGAAAAGAAGTGTCCATGTTCGTTACTGCTTTATTGTGTTAAACATCTCAGGCTCTGGCTCAATCTTGGGCTTGGCAATTCGTGTTTCTTTCGGACTCAGGCTTACCCACATGAAATTTGGGTTGGGCTTGAGCTTGGTTCATACTTGGCCCAGCCTGCCTAAGTTGTATCATTAATTAGTTTTTAGTTCATTTTTTTGTCTTTCGTAGGAATAACATATTTGTTATCATACCCCAATACTGCAAAGTAGTCAACGTACCCTGTTATATTGTATCTAATTATTTGTTTTTTTAGTGTAAAAAGCATTCTCTGCAGTCTGCATTATCCTTGGCATATTCCTACCATATCTATCCTGTAACTAGGAAACATAGCATATTCCATTGTACTTTATGTAGAAAGTGTGAATATTGTTTTGTATTTTAGCTATTCATTATCTTAATCCAATTTTTTAATTTTCTTTTCTATTTATTTCACATTTTTTCTGAAATGAATTTCCAAAAGTTTCCATTCTAGACTCCAGAGGCAAAACTGAAACAGCCTCCAGGATGAAATTGGAAACTATGAATTATTGCTCCCAAGTGATGTTCGTCTTCTAGAAATCCTCTCCCAAGATATATAAAAAATGGCCAGTGAACATGGCTCTCAAAATTCATAAAGACCATAAAAGTGAGAAAACAGCGATCGACTTTCTACTGCTAAAAAATGGATACGCAGGGTGCAGAAAATAATGTGATTCGTACAAGAACCAAACATGGAAAAAAGGTGTACAGTGAGGAAAGGAAGCTCCCATGTCCGAGATACTTAACAACCAACTCCTAAGAGAGAAGCACATAGCAAATTCTAGATAAGAAAAATAAATAAAACTCCATGCATTCTGTACCTTTAAGGTGACCTTGCGGTTCTTGTCATGACTACATAACTTGGAAGCAAGGGCCGTGTAATACTTGTTGAACACTTTCTCTTGCAAACAGCATTCAACAAGGACTCTGATGATTTCCCTATCCTGTAAGTTCATAGGAAATACCAGAATGCATTTAGAAAAAAAAAAAAAAGGAAGAAAACTATACATAGATAAACTTTGGACAGAAGTGATTATAGACTTTATAGTAACCCAGCACCATACTGTATTTACAATTTAGTAATAAACAAGCCGTAATCTTTGGGACAAACACTACATTATTCATTTTATTCCTCCAATCTCTCCACTTCTTGCTTTCTTATTTTCATCTTCCTCCCAGAAAACCCTGATTTACTTCCCATTTTTCTCAACTGGGCCCACCTCTTGACTCTTGTTATCTAAGCTAATCAGCTTGTGGCCCCAAAATAGCTTCATGGGACAGACAATACCAAAATATCCCCTGTGTGGGGGCCCATTTCGTGAACCAGTTTCTCTTGGTCTCGGCCAGGGTGTGCTCGGTTAGCTACTGTATGGGGGACCACGTCCCTTAATCTCGGCTACGATCCGATCCATATCGGTCTCGGCACTACGTTCTGGTCTCGGCCAAACAGGATTCAGTTCGGCCGCGCATACCGTTCAGTCTCGGCAACGCGAGCTCGGCAATGCAGTACTGCGCTTGCAGCTCACAGCCACGGCCCTCTCGTGGCTAGGCCCAAGGAAGGGATCTGATGGGACTTCAGCCACCACCAGATCAGGGCAAGATCAAGCCCAATGTGACTGGCATTAAATGCATTATGGGCTGATCGAACCCACATTGAATGCAAAGAGGGCTATGATGGACCTTCATTAATGACTTTGTGGGCTGATGTGACCCAGGTCACATCACCAAGCCCACTGGCACTCACCCCAGACTGTTCCATATATAAGGCACGAGCCAAAGGGAGCAAGGGGTAAGCATTCTCACCTGGACACTCAGTCTTTCTTCTTTCTTCTTCTTCTCCGATCCATTGCTGACTTAAGCATCGGAGAGCCCTGCGCTGCCCATAGCCAGGGTCCTCTGACCTTTGTCTTTCTCCTCTTTCAGGCTCAGGTCGTCGCAGTTATCTCCTCCATGCATTGAGTAAGTCCTAAGAGGCATCCTGATCTTGTGAGTATTATTATTTCTGCACTTACAATTGGCGCCGTCTGTGGGAAACGATTTCTATAATCTTTCCTATTCCTATTCCTAAATACCATGACGAGGAGAACTGCGAAAAGCGGAGAGACTTCCAAGACAAAGCATGCAGGACCGCCCCCTGACAAGCAGAGGGCTGGGAAGCAAGTAGTCGCAGAGGACGATGCTGAACGCGCTCTCATCCGGATCAACGTCCAGCAGCGTGACCTCCGTACAGAGTCCGCTCCCGGGAGGGGAGACACCCAGCAGCCTGCAGGTCTCCTGACAGGGCGAGACCAGCGGGATAAGTCCCCAGTGGTCGATGGACCACGCCCTTCAGGTCAGGAAGGACACGTCGAGGACGTCGAGGATGAAGAGGATGATGACTACAACCCTGGCGACAGCTTGAACTCCACCCTTCGGGAGATTAAAGCACAGAACGAGGCCCTCAGGGAAAAGGATGCTCTAATCCGCCAGCTCCAGCAGCAGCTGGAGAAAGCTGCGGGCTCAGCAAGGCAGCAGCAGCGGACTCATAGGGAGCAGTCCCAGCAGCAACGGTCTCGACAGCAGCAGCGGACTCGTCAGGAGCAGTCCCAGCAGCAGCGGACTCGCCAGGAGCGATCCCAGCGACAACATGAGGAGAGGGTTACTCGTGTTACGCGCATCTCTTCCTCAAAGGAGGATCTGAGGGACCACTTGAACAGGAAAAGGGACGACCGAACCCGAGATGAAGGCTCAAGCACCAGCCGTAGCTATTCCAGGAAGGCATCCGAAACCATTCCGGAGAACGTGTACCGAGACCAGGAATGGCTGGACGCACACATAAGGGAAACGGTCCAGCGCAACCTGGAGGTAGCCGGCTTCGGCCGAGACCAAAAGGATGCTTGCTGTAACCCCGTTGATCTCGGTGCGTCTCCTTTCTCCCAAGACATCAGGAGGTACCCCTTACCGAAGAAGTTCACCGTACCAAGATTCGTCACCTATGATGGGGTCTCGGATCCAGCTACGCATCTCAGGCACTTCTCCCAGAGGATGTCTATCTGGGGAGATGAGGGTCACCTGAACTGTAGAGTTTTCTCTTCCAGTCTGGGTGACCTCCCCCTGAAGTGGTTCTGTGCACTACCGGAGGGGGCCATTTCGAGCTGGCAGCAGCTCCAGCAGTCCTTCTTGAAGAAGTTCCAGGCCTACAGAGTCCTTCCGAAGACAGATGCAGACATCATGGCCTTGAAGATGAAGCAAGGAGAGAACGTCACCCAGTTCGCCAAGCGGTTCTGGGCGGTCTACAGTCAGATAGAGAGCTCCAAGGACGAGGTTGCCGTCTTCGCATTCCAGAATGCCTTGCTGCCAGACAGCGATCTCCGCAAGGACTTGGCTAGGAACCCGGTGTCTTCCATAGCAGCGCTCATGTCCATCGCTAACCGGTACATTGCCCAAGAAGATGACCAGATCCGCGCTCGGGAAAACCATGGAACCGCGATGAAAGACCGGGGTGGGAGGACATCCAAGCAAGACGGGGGACCGTCTCGGAGGAGTGAACCTCGGAGAGAGGAGCGGCGGAGAGATGAGCCAAACAGGCGTTGGGCGCCCACCAGCTCGGCAAGGCCTCATGCGTTCGTCTCGGAAAGAAACAAGCGACCCAGGCTGATAGAGGACGCATTCCAGGCGGTCAACACGGTCTTTAAGGAGCCCATCCACAGGATCATGTATAAGATCAAGAAAAGACCGTACTTCAGTTGGCCAGAGCCCATGCATGGCGACCCGTCCACCCGAGATCAGACGAAATTCTGTTCCTATCACAAGGAGGGCGGCCATAAGACTGAAGATTGCAGGATACTGCGGTCGCATTTAGAGAAGCTTGTCCAGGATGGACACTTACAAGAATTTGTCAGAAGAGAAGCCAGGGCCGACACCCGAGCCCCGCGCCGAGAAGAGGGGGGTCATGACAGCGACGGGTCTGAGAAGATCATCAACGTCATCCATTTGGCGCCCCCGCCCAAGGGGAGTAACCAAGCACGTGCCGAAGCCAGGAAAGCCTCTCACGGCAAACATGTCATGGCCGCCGAACTCAGTTCAGCACCGAAAAGGGCTCGGAGGGAGCGTCCCGAGATCAGGTTTACTGATGCAGATCTAGAAGGGGTGCAGCTCCCCCACAACGACCCCCTGATCGTGACTCTGAAGTTCGATTGCTCTAAGCAGGGCGTGAAGAATTGCACTGTGAAGAAAGTCCTTGTTGACCCCGGCAATTCGTCCGAGGTCCTTTATTTCGACAGCTTTCGAAGGATGGGACTGACGGAGAAAGATCTGCAGGAGGCTCGAGTTCCCCTTATCGGCTTCAGCGCCAAACCTGTTTATCCTAAGGGGAAAGTGACGTTCAAGGTCGAGGTCGGTGGCGCGTCTGTCATGGCAACCTTCATGGTGATCGACGCACCCTCGCCCTACAATGCTATAATGGGCAGGTCTTGGCTCCATAGCCTAGAAGCAGTCCCTTCCACCCTCCACCAGAGGCTGAAGTTTCCGTGGGAAGGAGAGAGCGGCCGAATTGAGATTATCACGGTCAGAGGAGATCAGCAGGCGGCTAAGCTGTGCTTGACAGCTGTGGTACCTGGGGAGCAAGAGCCCAAGGAGGTCAATGTGGCCGAGATGGAGAAGAACCTGGAGCAGGGGCTGGATGAGCTCGGCCAAGATCCGGGCAGGAAGAGCGTCGAGGAATTGACCGAAGTCCGGATCGACCAGAAGGACCCGGATCGGTTCTTTCTACTCGGCAGCCAGCTTGGAGAGCCGGAAAGGTCCGAACTGGCCCAGTTCCTGATGCAGAACAGAGATGCCTTCGCCTGGACGCCTCAGGAGATGCCTGGCGTCGACCCCGAGGTAATGTGTCACAAACTAAATGTTGACCCTAACCACAAACCTGTGATGCAGAAGGCACGGAGGACTGGGGTCCCGCAGACCGAAGCCGTCGTCGAGGAAGTGGATAAGCTGCTTGAGGCCGGAGCTATCAGGGAGGTTCAATACCCGAAATGGTTAGCCAATCCGGTGGTCGTCAGGAAGAAGACTGGCAAGTGGAGGGTGTGCGTCGACTTTACCGACCTCAACAAAGCCTGTCCCAAGGACAGCTTTCCCCTCCCGAAGATTGACCAGTTGATCGACGCCACGGCCGGGCACGACAGAATGAGCTTCCTCGACGCCTACCGCGGCTATCATCAGATCCCACTATTTGGGCCAGACGAAGAGAAAACAGCTTTTATCACGCCCAGGGGAACCTACTGTTATAAGGTGATGCCGTTTGGGCTGAAGAATGCAGGGGCCACCTACCAGAGACTTGTCACCAAGATGTTTCACGATCAGCTCGGCAAAACCGTGGAGGTTTACATCGATGACATGGTGGTCAAGTCCAAGCAGGCGCGGGATCATCTGTCAGACTTGGCCGAGATCTTCGCCACTCTAAAGAAGTTTCGGCTAAAGCTTAACGCCTCGAAGTGCGCCTTCGGTGTTGGTTCCGGCAAGTTTTTGGGCAGCTTGGTTACACGCAGAGGCATTGAGGCAGACCCAGATCAGATCTCAGCTATCCTCAGAGTGCAGAGTCCAACTTCGGTCAAGGAGGTCCAGAAGCTTACAGGAATGGCCGCGGCACTGAATCGCTTCATCAGCAAATCTTCAGATAAGTGCCGACCTTTCTTTCATCTTCTTAGAAAAAATTCTAAATTCCAATGGACCCCAGAATGTGACCACGCCTTGCAGCAGCTCAAGGCTTACCTTTCATCACCACCGTTGTTGTCAACCCCGACCCACGAGGAGACCCTGTATTTATACTTAGCGGTCTCGGATCATGCGGTCAGCTCGGTCCTCATCCGAGAAGAGGACAAGGTTCAGAAACCGGTATATTATACGAGCAAGGCCCTTATTGATGCCGAGACCAGGTATCTGCCTCTGGAGAAGCTCGCCTTGGCGCTCGTTAGCGCCTCGCGAAAGCTCTCCCATTACTTTCAAACCCATTCTATTGTGGTTGTTACGGAGCACCCACTCCAATCTGTTTTCAAGAAGGCTGACTTTTCAGGAAGAATCTCCCGATGGGCTGTCGAACTAGGGCAGTATGAGATTCAGTATCAGCCACGAACAGCAATAAAAGCCCAGGTTCTGGCAGATTTCCTTGCCGAGTTTGATTCAAGTTCAACACCACCCCAGCTCGGCACCGAACTGGGGGGCGAGGAGCATGGGGCTCCCACGAGTTCTGAACAATCACCATCTCAAGCCGAGACCCCAGTTTGGAAAATCTTCGTCGACGGATCTTCCACCTCGAGAAGAGCCGGAGCAGGAGTTGTTCTCCAATCGCCAGAAGGACTGGTCATCGAGCAGGCTCTGACCCTGGACTTCAAGGCGTCAAACAATGAAGCTGAGTACGAAGCCCTTTTAGCCGGACTTAACAGTGCCAATATCCTCGGAGCTCAACAGCTGGTGGTCTTCAGTGATTCACAGTTGGTGACAAACCAGCTGACTGGGAACTACCAGGCTCGCGACGACCGGATGGCCGCGTACTTGGCCCTGGCTAAGAAGCTGCTGGCACAATTTCAGTCGGCCGAAGTCAGGCAGATCGGCAGAGAAGCGAACTCTCACGCAGACGCCTTGGCTAACTTGGCCAGTGCTGTTGAGGCAGGGAAAAAGAGGAGCGTCGAAGTCGGATCGCTAGCTGCGCCCAGCATTGAGCTCCGTTCACCTCGGGAAGTGTTATGCATCGGTCTCGGTCCGAGCTGGATGGACCCTATTATCACCTACCTGAAGGACGACAGGCTCCCCGAGGACAGTGGTGAGGCCCACCGGGTCAGACTCAAGGCAGCTCGGTTTTGGCTATCTCCC
The DNA here is from genome assembly GCA_038049695.1 of Cinnamomum chago. NCBI lineage: Eukaryota > Viridiplantae > Streptophyta > Magnoliopsida > Laurales > Lauraceae > Cinnamomum > Cinnamomum chago. Next base: position 52,973,650 of record CP142453.1, on the reverse strand, counting down.
GAAGTCAAGCTATACAGGAAATCGTTCTCGGGACCGTACCTCCAGTGCGTCCATCCAAGTAGGGTCGAGGACCTCCTTTTCGAGATACACGAAGGAATCTGCGGGAGCCATATCGGAGGAAGATCCCTATCTTACCGAGCCATCAGCCAGGGTTACTGGTGGCCGTATATGCAGAAAGATGCGCAGGTATATGCGAAGAAGTGCGAGAAGTGCCAGAAGTTCTCACACTCTCTCCATCAGCCCGCGCAGGATCTCAGCCCGCTCTCTAGCCCGTGGCCATTCGCCCAGTGGGGGCTCGACATAGTGGGCCCGCTCCACCGAACCCCAGGGAACAAGAGATGGCTTATTGTGGCGACAGATTACTTCACCAAATGGATCGAAGCAGAGCCACTTTCATCCATCACAGAGCGAGACTCCAAGAATTTTGTGTGGAAGAATGTCGTCACAAGGTTTGGCATTCCCAGAGCGCTGGTTTCGGACAACGGAACTCAGTTCGACTCTAAACTCTTCAAGACCTTCTGCCAGGATCTCGGCATCCGAAACCATTACTCCACGCCAGCTTACCCACAGAGTAACGGCCAGGCCGAGATCTCCAACAAGGTGATCCTCGATGGGCTCAAGAAGCGGCTGGACCAAGCGAAGGGAAGATGGGTGGAAGAACTGCCGAGCGTCCTGTGGGCTTACAGGACCACTCCAAGGCGTTCCACTTCGGCTACCCCCTTCTCGCTCGCCTACGGGATGGAAGCAGTCATCCCTTTGGAGATCGGCCTCCCCACTCTGAGGTCCGAACTCTTTGACCAAGGACAAAACGAGACTAACTTGGCCAGGGAACTGGATTTGGCAGACGAAAGAAGAGAAGCGGCGGCAGTCAGACTGGCCGTCTACCAGCAGCGGCTAGCCAGGGGCTATAACCAGAACGTCAGAGAAAGGAAGTTCTGCGTGGGGGAACTGGTTCTCAAGAAAACGCTCCCAGCCGACAGGGATCCGAATCAAGGGAAGCTAGCGCCGAATTGGCATGGTCCGTTTAAGGTCACTACCATTGCTGGACGGTCGGCTTATCGGCTCGAAGACATGGAGGGACGTCCGCTACCGAGACCATGGAACGCCTCACACCTCAAAAAATTCTATTTTTAATCTCTGTACTTGTACAACGCTTCTGGATTCAATGAAACTACAGTTCTCCACAATTTGTAGCAATCTGGCATCCTGACAGTGACAATGGTGCGAAGTTGGAAGACCGTCTAAGGCCGGCACTCAGCCACCTAGACGAGTATCCGCCACGGCCCATATCTAAGGTTGGCACTCAGCCACCTAGATGAGTTGCCGAAACGGCCCATGTCTAAGGTTGGCACTCAGCCACCTAGACGAGCTGCCGAAACGGACCATGTCTAAGGCCGGCACTCAGCCACCTAGACGAGTATCCGCCACGGCCCATATCTAAGGTTGGCACTCAGCCACCTAGATGAGTTGCCGAAACGGCCCATGTCTAAGGTTGGCACTCAGCCACCTAGACGAGCTGCCGAAACGGACCATGTCTAAGGCCGGCACTCAGCCACCTAGACGAGTTGCCGAAACGGACCATGTCTAAGGCCGGCACTCAGCCACCTAGACGAGTTGCCGAAACGGACCATGTCTCAGGCTGGCACTCAGCCACCTAGACGAGTTGCCGAAACGGACCATGTCTCAGGTTGGCACTCAGCCTCCTAGATGAGTTGCCGAAACGGCCGATATCTAAGGCTGGCACTCAACCACCTAGACGAGTTGCCGAAACGGCCGATATCTAAGGCTGGCACTCAGCCACCTAGACGAGTTGCCGAAACGGACCATGTCTCAGGCTGGCACTCAGCCACCTAGACGAGTTTCCGAAACAGCCCATGTCTAAGGCTGGTACTCAGCCACCTAGACGAGCAGCCGAACGTGTTATGGTTACGGTTGGCACTCAGCCACCTAGACCAGCCGAAACGGCACCAGTCTTCCAACACGGAAATCTGGTTTCGCCGAAATAAATGGGGCTTCCAAAGGGTCAGCGCTCGCAGAGAACCCTGATCAGGTCGGTCTACTCTAGTCCGAAGTCACACCCAAATTCACAACACTCACGGAAAGCGTACAAAGGAAAGCAAGTAAAAGCCACACCACACAGGAGAAAAATATGAGAAAGAGTCTTTCATTGATAGCATTGATTTACATCGAGACAGTTTGAAACAAAGACTACATTTTATAAAGAAAAGAAAAAAGAGGAAGTCAAGTCGATGGCTCTGCTTCTAGGTCCTCGATGACGACCACGGCGGCCTCGGCTTGAGGAGCTTCTTCAACGGGGTCAGGCGTTGGCTCGGAAGGGACTTCGGCCGGAGTGGCAGGGGTCTCGGCCAGGGCCTCATCTAGGGGCTCCTCTCCGAGCTCGGGGAGATTCTGATGTATCGGATCATCTGCAGGAACCCCCATCTTCTTCAACACGGCCTTGCAGCCGAGCCGGTACAGCTTCGGGCTGAGTGCCGTGATTTGATCAACGTAAATCTTCGCAGCTTCCTCAGTCCCCTCCAGGAAGGCGGCATCGACCTCAGCTTTTTTCGATGCAAGGAGTTCCTCCTTCGATGCAAGGAGTTCCTCCTTCGCCTTCCTTTCCAGCTCCAGCTCGGCCTTGAACCCCGCCGAACTCTTCTCCTCTGCCTGGAGCTTCGTTTGCCATTCGAAGCCCTCTGACCTTGCTTTGCAGAGGTCGCTGGCCATCATATCTGACTGAGCCTTGAGCTCCGCAGTCTTGGCCGCCTCCGCCTTCAGCTCCTCCTTGGCCGCTCGCAGTTCGGATTCGGCTTTCTGCTTTTCCTTTGCCAGGCGAGCCAACCGACTGTCCTCCTCCGCTATCCTGTCCGCGACTATCTGGAGCCTTTGGACAGCCTGCAGCGGAGCAAACAAAAGAAGCTCAGCACGAAAACAAGAAATATCAAAAGATAGAAACACCTGTGACCAGGAAAGTCGGGCACTTACAGCGAGGGAGTGCTGTATGGTCCTCATAATCAGCAGGGGGGAGTCTTCCGACCTGTGCCTCTCCATGTCCCTGGGGAGTGCACAGGCTCGGCTGAGCGCCGCAATGACATCTGGGCTCCCCACCAGTCTGTCCTCAGCATTTAGGGGCCTCCCCTTCCTCAGCTCCATGTCCGGCCTGAACTCGGCCAGTTCGGCACCCGAGGACGTTGCCGCCTGGGGCTCGGAGCGACTCTCCACCAGAGGAACTGCCGGAGCAGGCATCACGTCCACCGCCCTCTCCCTCGCAGCTTGGGGTGAACGTCGCCGTGATCGCTCCTCCTGATCCGGCCCCTTCCCCTTCGCCTTTTTCCTCGGCCTCTCACTTTCCAAGTCTGGGGGAGGTCGGGCCTCAACTCGGGCAGGGACGATGGTCCCGAAGGAGGGCGGGGCAGTGCGGGGTGCGGCAGCCTGTCTACCGCTACCGACGACGGCGTCCGCCAGATTCCGCGGCTGAAACGCGGGCCTACGCCTCTCCATATTGTTTGCTTCGGCCTCGGCTCCGGATGAGTAGTTCTCAACTTCCCTTGTCGGAGAGTCTACCTCGGCTCCGGAGGTATATTCTTCAATTTCCCTTAGCGGGATGCCCGTGACCACGGCCAACGTTGCGGACGCTTCCGCAACCGTCACGGTCCCGCTGGTTTCGGCTAGATCGGGGGCGAATCTCTCCGGGTTGCCGGATTTCCGTGTATAAGACACGTATCTCGGCTCGTACTTCAGAAGAGAGTAGGCAGCTCTTGTATGGTGGCCGTGGTAGCAGTACACCTTGTTCAGCCAAGGTGAGTGCCTTATCCAACCGTTCAGCCGGGCTTCGCGCTTGCGTTCGGAAAGGCCTGCGGAAAACAGCCGAGTTAGAATTCGGCAGCAGAAATCAAATATAAGAGAGAAATCGGAAACCCAGGGGGTTAGGTCTTTACTCGGTGGAGTCCCGAGGCGTCGAGGGACGCGGACCCTCCTAGTCGCTTCGGTCTCGGTCTCGCCGAACTCCCAGTTTCCCGAGACGAGCAGGCGGTCATCTCCGGCGTATTTATTGGAGTCCTCCAGCGCCGTGACGAGGGGTTGGCACCTCGCCTTGACGCGAAGATAATAGGTGCCCGCCTCCCTAGACTTGCAGAGGTCATATATATCCTCTATATCATGGACGCCGAGGCTGATGTCTAGAATCCTATTCAGCTCGGCGATGCCCATGATGATCTTATACCCATTGGGCATTAACTGACAGGGGCTAAGGTTCCAGGTCTCCAAACAAGACCTAAGAAGGGGGGCCAAGGGGAATCTGACCCCACCCTCGATCACGGCTATCAGGGGAAACGGCATCCAGCCGTTCCGAAATGAGTAGATGGAGGGATCGGCTGCCATGATCTGGACATCGTCTGGGATCATGTAGACTCTCCTAAGAGTTGCCAGGCCCGACTGGGAATCTATCCAATGGGTGAAAATCCCCATCTCTGAATCTAAAGAACCCTAACAGTCTCTAAGGGTCTGAACTGTGGAAGGACCTGAGGAACGGAGGAGATTCTAGAAGAGGTTTAGGTCAGAAATACAAAATGGAAGAGAAGAGAATTGAGGCAGAGAGACTCACAGACTCGGGCGAAATCACAACTCAGGCCGTTGATCCCTCACTGGTCCTAGAGGAAGTCCTGGACGAAGCTAGGAGGCGACGGAGGTGGTTCTGGCAGTGAAGGTTCCGGCGAACAGAGGTTCTAGCAGAGCTTCGACAAGGTTCGTTTGCAGAGATGACAAAGGGAGAAGACAGAAGTGAATATAAAGGGGAGGAATGGGCGCCATTCCGGAATTCGAAGCGGGACACGCGTGAGACGTCGCCTCGGCTTGCGTCGCACGCCCCCTCAAAAAGACAAGAGAGCCTACCAAGCAATAACGCGTGGCGCTGTTGCGATGATGGTTCGCCTTCCCATACTAATCATAGCCCCGCATTTATTGCCCCCTTTATTATCTCTGGCAGACGAAGCAGCGGCGGCGTCTGGCGCCGAACAAGTCACAACCCTTGACCAAAAGGCAGATGGAAGGCAAGCACTATCCGTCTCGGGAGATCGGTCCAGCTCTTAACCCTAGCGCCCGAGAGAGCCCTAGAGGTCAAGAACTGAGGGGCTATTGTGTGGGGGCCCATTTCGTGAACCAGTTTCTCTTGGTCTCGGCTAGGGTGTGCTCGGTTAGCTACTGTATAGGGGACCACGTCCCTTGATCTCGGCTACGATCCGATCCATATCGGTCTCGGCACTACGTTCTGGTCTCGGCCAAACAGGATTCAGTTCGGCCGCGCATACCGTTCAGTCTCGGCAACGCGAGCTCGGCAATGCAGTACTGCGCTTGCAGCTCACAGCCACGGCCCTCTCGTGGCTAGGCCCAAGGAAGGGATCTGATGGGACTTCAGCCACCACCAGATCAGGGCAAGATCAAGCACAATGTGACTGGCATTAAATGCATTATGGGCTGATCGAACCCACATTGAATGCAAAGAGGGCTATGATGGACCTTCATTAATGACTTTGTGGGCTGATGTGACCCAGGTCACATCACCAAGCCCACTGGCACTCACCCCAGACTGTTCCATATATAAGGCACGAGCCAAAGGGAGCAAGGGGTAAGCATTCTCACCTGGACACTCAGTCTTTCTTCTTTCTTCTTCTTCTCCGATCCATTGCTGACTTAAGCATCGGAGAGCCCTGCGCTGCCCATAGCCAGGGTCCTCTGACCTTTGTCTTTCTCCTCTTTCAGGCTCAGGTCGTCGCAGTTATCTCCTCCATGCATTGAGTAAGTCCTAAGAGGCATCCTGATCTTGTGAGTATTATTATTTCTGCACTTACATCCCCAATATAGGATGACCCTTGCTCCCCAACTGATAGCTTGCAAATGGATAAATGGTCAACAATTCTCAAGAACATATAAAATGCTTAGGACCACTCAATGCAAAAGCTTTTGAGGTCTCTTAAATTCATGATAGGGCCAAAATAAAGTATGAAGGTTGAATCAAGGTAAGGTATGCTCTACGCATTTGTAGGGCAGAGAGTATTATACAATTGACACTATATATTCCTCAAGACTAAGTGTAAGAAGCAGACTCTTGTACTGACTAATCTTACATCAATAAATATCACTATTAAAAGAGAGAGAGAGAGAGAGAGGAGAGATGCAGACCTGGCTCCCATGTAGATCCAACCTTAGAATTCTCTCAAATGCATCAATGTAGTCTTCACCGCTCATAATGATGCAAAATATTGCCTTCCTGGCAACTGTATTCATCCTCTGCGCAGCTGCAAGGTTCAACAACTTTTGGGCTTCCAGAGCCTCTCGGTCAAGCACGGCAACCTCCACGACATTGTCCGTGGTAGAGGTAACATTTCCTGACAACCACCATTGGCCTTTCTTGTCAGGATCCAGGAGAATGCTCCATTTGAGCCCACGAAGCAGAACATCTACTACATGCAACTGCGATTGAAAGTCAATCAAATTAATGAAGCCTAAAATGGGTAAACATCCAAGCACTATGCACAGGACTTGCACTTCATTACATCAAGTCCAAAAGCCTGAGTGTGTGCAACTTAAAACAAGTCCAAAAGCCAACCTTAGGGTCCATATGCATGGGGACGTATAGAATGTCTGGATGCACCAAATCCAAACAAGCCCGGGCCCATGGTTTAGTTGTCCAGAAAAGATGTAACACTGTGGATGGGGATCCTTAGAAGCTTTACAAAGTCGTCCTTGCAGGGGAGTGGGGATTTAACACTGTGGATGGAATCTCACCAATAGTTGTGTGGCTTTAGAGGTTAATAGGCAACTGTTTATTGATTCTTTTCACGAGATCATTCTTCTCTCTTTCTGCTAGGCCAAAATTTGGAAATTAATGGTTGTTAAGTGTTCCTGTTGAACTACTTTATACGAGCGATTTGTTCTTATGTGTTGTTTTATTATAATGCTTATAGTTAATGGCAAGAAGTTTTAATTTTTGTTTGATTATCTATTCTGCTTTGTCCGTCTTACTTTCCTATGCTGTTTGAGTATCTTCATTGGTTTGAATATTTAGTTCTTGTCTAAACTGTCAAACTGGGCCCAAGCCCAGTTGCTTAAATGCCTCATGAGTATATACTTGGTCAAAAGAATACCCCTGTACATTCTTTTAGTTAGGAATTATTTACTGTAGTACCTTTTATAATGATGTAAGTTAGGAAAGCTTGGCTGTAATGATACTATTGTAAGCCTTGATTAAGACAGTGAAAAACAATATACGGAGGTGTCGATCCTGAGAAAGGACACAATTTCATCTCAATACTTCTTATTGGTTTTAGTTTATCTCCTCCTACCTAGAGCTTCAATGACTGTTATAAACTTCTACTGTTTATTTCTCAGATTGTTGTTTTATCTTTGGTTTGTGCTCTGCAGTTATTGCAGTGGACTTGAAGCAGACAATATATGTTGATAGAGATCTTCAAGTCCGTGCTTATTATGCAGGACATGTGGGTTCTCTCAACTTTCTAATAGAATGCTTCTCCCTCTTCTCCTCTCCAACAATCTGAATCCATAGCATGAATTGTTTTCTAAAGCTCCATTTTACAATTTATGCTAAAATGCTTATCTTGTGAATCAGTTACTTTCTTTGGTAATTTAATACTTAATACTCTTTTCTATATATATATATATATATGGGAATTAGGAAGCTATAGCAGAATGAGAAAGGTTAAAGAATAAAGTGGCCAGAGTGGATATAAAAGATGACTTCCATCTGGAGATGGAGGTGATAACATATGAAAATTATGGCACAGTTCCACCAACATATAATGAAGGTGACATGCCTGATTTGACCAAATCATCAGCCAAAGAGTTTGTTTCACCATGAACATGGAAGGCAGAGAGAGGCATGTTTTCAATCATGCTCATCTAGTGGAGAATATAGTGCAATCTCCACAGCTCCTTACCCTGTTCCTTAACCTAACTAATGGCATTGGAGGAGAAAATTCTCAGTAGGGCACCCATTACTGCTACCGTCGTTCCACGTTGGCTTGGGTTGCTCAAGGAACTTTCATAAAATTTGTCTTATTTACTAAGTAGTTGGAGACCACTTTTCAACAATTTAAAAAAAAAACTATATAGAGACATGATGCAGAAAATTACCACAAAATGCGTCCCACTGCTCGAGTTTGTGGAGAATGGAGATATGGTAACTGGTTCATTTCTGGACCAGTACATGAAATGAATGGGGGGTCTTTACTCGAGAAAGAAGGGGTGATGTGCCACACCGCCATGGACAATGAAATTGCTTTGACCTAAAAAGTTAATCAGTATTTACACTTAGGCAATAATGGATAAGGCCTTGCCCATTAAGAGCGCCTGCGGATTAGCCATCAAATGAGAAAAAAAAATCGATTAAGAAACCCCTACCTGAGTTTTTAAGGCATTTCTTTTTCTCTTCCTGTCTCCTTTTTTTCTTCCTCTTTTCCTCCTCTTCTTTGTTCCCTTCCTTCGTTTTATGTTGCCTGGAAACTGAGAGAGTCGAAAGGGTTTGAGGGAGGTCTGAACACTTTTGATTTGGGGGATTTCGAATGGAGAGGGTTTTTGATGATGGGATGGATGATGATTCGAGAGAGATGAGGGTAAGGGTTGGATGAAAGTCCTTGGGATCCTAACCCTAGGGGGGGGGGTGAATAGGGTGTGCTACAAGTATGACCAATTTAGACCAAATTTAACTTCTGTAAAACAAACTAGTCAAATGTGATGATTTAGTCAAACAATATGCGGAAGCTAATAAATAAATCACCACAAGCAAACACCACAACACAATATTTATAGTGGTTCGGCCAACGTGCCTACATCCACTACCGGCTTGTGAATCCAACACCCCACCAGATTTCCACTATTTATGCTTTTTCAAAGGCTAAGCAATAACCTATACAAAGTTGTTTTTCTAGGCTCAACAACAACCTTTACAAGATGATTTCAAGGCTAAGCAATAACCCTTACACAAGATGCTTTTCTTAGGCTAAGCAATAACCTTTACATATAAAGATTTCTCTAAGAAAGTGTCTTCACAAAAGATCACTCTAAGAGATTACAATTTAAGCTCAAATTAATTTGCCTCTAAATAGGCGGATATGAAAATGAAAACTAACTCACACAAACACTCAAAGAAATGCAAAGATGTATGCTTATGAAGTGTGTATGTGAAAACTTCAATCAAGTTTAAAAGTAAGCTCAATCAATTTATGCTTAATGCAATTCGAAAGTTTAAGGCACAAAAAGATATGATTGAAGTTCTATGCAAATCACTTGAACAATTACACACTTGTGAATGATATGAAAATCTAAAGATCACAAGTTGTATGAAAGTGTTTAAGCCTAATCAAGTGATGCATGTGCAATGTTGTTTTCTAAACTAATTTGACTAAAGATTAAATGAAAGAAAACAACAAGGGAAGTTTCAACCAAGTGAAATATGTTAGGGATTTTGTAATTACAATTTGATGGATGCATTTGCACTTTAGCATCATTTGATATTTCACACATGCATTGATTTAAAATACCTTGAAATCTAGTTTTATACATGCATTGGTTTTTAGATTTGGAAAAGTTTTTGGTTTATGCATGTTTTGGTCATAAACTTGGATGCATTGGTTTTAGAACCCAAAACTCTTTTGAAAACCTAATTCCTTGTGCATTACATTTGGAAAATCATCTTGTGAATTTAGGTTTGAGCTTTGCATACATTCATCACAAAAAGAATCATTTTTGTATGCATTTTCATTTGAAAAGAGTTTTATCAAATCAAGCTAGCCTTTGGTTTTAAACTTTTGAATCATTTTAGGCTTTGTGTTTTTCATGTTTTTAAACATCTTAGAATGTCTTAAAACATGTTATTTAAGCTTGATTTAGTGGCCCAAAGATCCCTCAAAGAAATACTTTGAAATGGAAAAAAGTTGGATTTTTGGCCCCAGGGACTCGCCCGGCAGTGTCGCCGGTCGACCGAGGACACTGTAGGGCGACTGTGCAGTTTCTGAACTGCAAGCTGCCAACGGTCATTTTTATGACCGTTGTGCTTTCTCGGTCGACCGAGACCCCTTTGCCGGTCGACCGAGGACTAGCCGTTGGCAACTTTTTGGCTATAAAGTCCATTCATTCCCAACCTTTTTGAAGGCTTGAAACTTGAACTTTTGAGAGGATTTTGGAGCCAAAGAAAGGGGAAGGAGTTGGAAATGCTAGAGGGCTATTTGGAAATCAAACTCATGAGTTTTTAAAAGGTACATCTTCTAAGTTATTTTGATTTCCATACAAATGAAATTCATGCATGTTCAAATCCTTTGTATTTTCATTTATGCATGATTTCAAGTCCTTAAAGAGTTGATTTGCAAGCTCAATATCTTTCTTGGTAAATTAGATTAGTTTGCAATCACTCTTATCAAATCACATGCTTTCTTTAACTTTATTTTTCATACAACTTGTGATTCTTTGAATTTCATGTCATTAACAAGTTGTTTATTATTCATGTGATTTGCATCAAGACTTCAATCAAATCTTTTGTGAGCTTTAAACTTTGAATTGCTTTAAGCAATATATTGAGTGAGCCTTCTTTTTAAACTTGATTGGAGTCATCACACACACACATCATGAGCATATACTTTTGCATTCATAGAGTGTTTGTGTGAGTTGTTTTAAACTTTCATATTAGCCTATTTAAGAGGCAACAACATTTGAGCTTTAATTTGTATCTCTTAGAGTGATCTTTTGGAAAGACACCTTCTTAGAGAAATCTACATTGTGTAAGGTTATTGCTTAGCCTTTGAAAAGCATCTTGTAAGGTTATTGCTTAGCCTAAGAAAAGCATTTTTTAAAGGTTATTGCTAAGCCTAGAAAAGCACATTGAGAGGTTGTTGTTTAGCCTTGAAAAGAAACATTGTAAGGGTTATTGCTTAGCCTAGTTAAAAGCATAAATAGTGGAAATCCGGTGGGGTGATTGGATTCACAAGCCGGTAGTGGATGTAGGCATTGAGGCCGAACCACTATAAATATTGTGTTGTGGTGATTGCTTGTGTGGTGATTGTTTATTAGCTTCCGCATATTGTATGTTTAATCATCACATGTGACTAGTTTTTATTAAGAAGTTAAAATTGTTAAAATTGGTCATAATTGGAGCTCACCCTATTCACCCCCCCTCTAGGGTTCGGATCCCCATGGACTTACAAGTGGTATCAGAGACAAGTGCTCTATCCCTTAGGATCAAGTGTTTGGAACTCTTGATTAGGTGTAAAAACCTAGAGTTAAAACCCTAGAGTTGTCCTTTTATTGAAAATCATTAGAATGGACTCCACTATGCTAGACTTTGTAGATTCTTCTAGACCCCTCATTCTTCCATCTTATGGAGATTCAAACATTGAAATTAAAGAATCTCAACTTGAATTAAAAGAAGAAGAATATGATGAACTTGAAGCCTATGAGGAATTGTACACATGGTCCTTAGAGGTTTCCAAGAAAAATAAAAGATTAAAAGAAGAATCTATAAGGCTAAACCAAGAATTAGACTCTTCTAAAAATGAACTTAGAGAAAAAGATGAATTTATAAATTGTGTAGAATCTAAGTTCATGATCTCTTTAAATAATCTATCTAACATTCAAGATGAACTAAAAGAATTAAAGATGGATTATGATAATGTCAATAAGGAAAATTTAATTCTAAGAGATCAAATAAAAAGGCAAGACAAAGACTTTAACAATTTAGAAGCCAAGTTGATTAAAAGTAAGTTAAAAACCCAAGAGCTTGGGTCTAATGTTGTTAATGAACTAAAGCTTGAATTAAAACTTGCCAATGAAGAGCTAAGCAAATATAAGGAAATTGAAAATGAACTTTCAAAAGTCAAAAATGAAAATTCAATCCTTATAACCAAAGTCACTCAACTTGAAGGATATAAACAAAAGTATGAGTGCAAGTTTACCCAAAGTGAAGAAAGACTTGAAAAATTATTTAAATTGGGTAAACCTCATGGAGATAGGACGGGTATTGGATTTAATAGGAATATATCTTATGACCCTAAATTCACCAACACTTTTGTGAAAGGTGAGTCCTCATTCTCTAGCACTCACACTTCTTTGCCCATGTCTAAATGTAATTATTGTGGCATTGAAGGACACTTTAGGTTTGAGTGCAAACTAAGAAGAAGCAATGTGTCTAATCCCATCTTTGAACCAAAGAAAGTAAAATCAAACTTGAAGGGTAAGACACTAAAAACCAAGGAAGACTCCATAAAGCTTAAACAAGTTAAACCAAGTAACAAGGAGTCTCCCAAGATAGATTCTAAAAGGCTTAAACAAGTTAAACCAAAAATCAAAGAATCTATTAACAAAAAGCTTCTCAACCTACCTCCCTTAAGTCAAAACATGAAAGAACTTTTGAAGAAAATTACAAAGTTAAATCTAAATTTCAAAAGTCAAAGAAAGGGAGAAAATAAGAAGAAAAGAAAAGAGAAACAATCCCCTAAGAAACAAACTCACCAACTCCAAAAGACAAATCACCATTCTAAGCTAAATTTAGTCAAATCTAAATATCATGGTGATAAGCTCAAATTGAAAATTTATCAAGTTAAATCTCCTATAGTTGGTGAGAAGTCCAAACTAGACCTCAAAGTTCAACCCTCCCAAGACCTTAGGTGGATTCCTAAAGTTATTTACCTAGACAAACCTTAGGGTCTTGAACCTCATTGACCAAACTATTCTTTATAGTCAAATCCTTTTGTTGGTCATGTTGCTTTGCATTTTGGTTCTTTCTTAGTTACATTTCATAAAATGCATTGTTTCTTTATGATCAATTGATTTTGTTTTCATACACCATTCTAAGTTACACTTCATGGTTTTCAAAATCTTTTGATTATAACTTCATCATGTTTGATTTGCTTTTTGCACTCATATGTCTTGCATTGCATTTCTACATGATTAATTGATTGTGATTTTAAAAGCTTTCATAGCTAATTTAGTCATGATCAATTGTTGTTTGTCATTTGCATCTTTACTTATTTAGTCATTCTTTTTATATGCAAATGTCAATTGGTTCCATGTATGGTTGTGATCTTAGTTATATTTGTAGAAACCATACTAGAACCCAAATCCATCCTCTATGCCTTATAGTCATATCTTTTTGGATGGTTATGATGTTGACTCATGTAGATTCTCTTGGTATCATCCTTATACATGTTTCAACTTCATAGTAGTGTTCTTAATCATATGAAACTCTTTGAAATCTATTCCTCATATTTCTATATGTTTGATGGATATCTTAGATGTTGAATTCATATGATTTTGACACTTTGTAAATTGCATGCATTTCAAAGTCATATCCTTTAGCATTGCAATTTATCTTGTTCATCACTATGCTCTATAGTTATATCTTTAAAAGTGATGAATATGCATTAATGATGCTTGATGGAAGTTTGTCACACCCTTGCTCTTATTCATGTTATCATATTCAATTGGTTTCATTTGGTATAACTTTCCATTGATTTCATATCCAATTGATGTCTTATCTTGTGTATGTGATAGACCTTGTGTGCATTGGATCGAACTTGATAAGTAATATGATTGTTCCATGTCACACACCATTAGCATCATAATGTTCATGTTGCCACCTCTTTTGCTCATATAGGTATATCTCATGACCACCATGTTTATATGTTCATAATATTGGTTGGTTATTAGTTGAGGTTGGCTTCATGTTTGAATTTCATTTCACTCATTCTTGCACATAATAGTCATATTTATTGTTTGAATGAAATGATTTTCAAAAACTTCATAGCATATGCTTTTCATAGTTATATTGATTGATGCTATGTTTAGTAAACCCCATTGCATCATGGATAGCTCTAAGTTGGATTTTTCCTAATAGGTATATCTTTAAATCCTTTTTAGAGTGATTGATTTAATAGTCACATCCTTTAATCTCAATTGATATGTTTATTTCAATTGGTATCCATGATCGTTAATGACCTTGCTCTCTTTTGGTAATTTGATCATATGAGCTTTATAGTTAAATGAATCTAATCCTTTCCTTGAAGTTGACCCTCATTTGGTTGAACCATCTACTTCTTGAATCTAATAGTTATATCTTGTCAAAAGCTTGACAAAAGAAGAGAATGGATTGAGGGGGAGTGTAAACCTTCATAGGAAGTATTAGTTTTGATCAAATTCACCCTTGGATTGCCTTTGAGCCCTTAGAGTTAACTTCCATACATGATAGCCTGTTATGAATTTCATTTTCGATTTCATTTGTTAACAGGTGCTACTAAAGGTATTCTTCTTGTCTCATGTGTGTAGGTACCTTTGCAATTTAATGTCAAAGGGGGAGAGAGAGTTCAAGTGTGACTCAAAGATCTCCTACTCTTCAAAGGGGGAGAGAGTTCGAGAGTTCAAGTACTCGAAGATCTCCTATCCATCAAAGGGGGAGAAAGAACTCAAGTTCTCAAAGGGTGAAGAGAATGTCCAAGCTTCCTAAGGAGAGTTGTGTATGATCTTCTACAAAGGGAGAGAATGCATACCTTGCCAAAGGGAGAGAGAGGCATGGTCAAAGGGGGAGAGCAAATAGAAGAAAGAAAGCTTGGAGCTAAAGGAGATGCTTGGATAAAGAAAGAAAGAAGCAAGAAAGCTTGAAGAATGATCAAGCTCCAAGCATCAAGAAGATTGAAGAAAAGAGCTCAAGAGCCCAAGCTAAGAGAAGAAGCATCCAAGAAGATTTCAAGACTTGTCCAGCTGAGGGGGAGCTGAAGACCTTGGTGTGTAATTTCAATGATGAGTAAGTTGCCATCAAATTGCAAAGGGGGAGATTGTTAGGGATTTTGTAATTGCAATTTGATGGATGCATTTGCACTTTAGCATCATTTGATATTTCACACATGCATTGATTTAAAATACCTTGAAATCTAGTTTTATACATGCATTGGTTTTTAGATTTGGAAAAGTTTTTGGTTTATGCATGTTTTGGTCATAAACTTGGATGCATTGGTTTTAGAACCCAAAACTCTTTTGAAAACCTAATTCCTTGTGCATTACATTTGGAAAATCATCTTGTGAATTTAGGTTTGAGCTTTGCATACATTCATCACAAAAAGAATCATTTTTGTATGCATTTTCATTTGAAAAGAGTTTTATCAAATCAAGCTAGCCTTTGGTTTTAAACTTTTGAATCATTTTAGGCTTTGTGTTTTTCATGTTTTTAAACATCTTAGAATGTCTTAAAACATGTTATTTAAGCTTGATTTAGTGGCCCAAAGATCCCTCAAAGAAATACTTTGAAATGGAAAAAAGTTGGATTTTTGGCCCCAGGGACTCGCCCGGCAGTGTCGCCGGTCGACCGAGACCTGTGTCTCGGTCGACCGAGGACACTGTAGGGCGACTGTGCAGTTTCTGAACTGCAAGCTGCCAACGGTCATTTTTATGACCGTTGTGCTTTCTCGGTCGACCGAGACCCCTTTGCCGGTCGACCGAGGACTAGCCGTTGGCAACTTTTTGGCTATAAAGTCCATTCATTCCCAACCTTTTTGAAGGCTTGAAACTTGAACTTTTGAGAGGATTTTGGAGCCAAAGAAAGGGGAAGAAGTTGGAAATGCTAGAGGGCTATTTGGAAATCAAACTCATGAGTTTTTAAAAGGTACATCTTCTAAGTTATTTTGATTTCCATACAAATGAAATTCATGCATGTTCAAATCCTTTGTATTTTCATTTATGCATGATTTCAAGTCCTTAAAGAGTTGATTTGCAAGCTCAATATCTTTCTTGGTAAATTAGATTAGTTTGCAATCACTCTTATCAAATCACATGCTTTCTTTAACTTTATTTTTCATACAACTTGTGATTCTTTGAATTTCATGTCATTAACAAGTTGTTTATTATTCATGTGATTTGCATCAAGACTTCAATCAAATCTTTTGTGAGCTTTAAACTTTGAATTGCTTTAAGCAATATATTGAGTGAGCCTTCTTTTTAAACTTGATTGGAGTCATCATACACACACATCATGAGCATATACTTTTGCATTCATAGAGTGTTTGTGTGAGTTGTTTTAAACTTTCATATTAGCCTATTTAAGAGGCAACAACATTTGAGCTTTAATTTGTATCTCTTAGAGTGATCTTTTGGAAAGACACCTTCTTAGAGAAATCTACATTGTGTAAGGTTATTGCTTAGCCTTTGAAAAGCATCTTGTAAGGTTATTGCTTAGCCTAAGAAAAGCATTTTGTAAAGGTTATTGCTAAGCCTAGAAAAGCACATTGAGAGGTTGTTGTTTAGCCTTGAAAAGCAACATTGTAAGGGTTATTGCTTAGCCTAGTTAAAAGCAT
Source organism: Cinnamomum chago (assembly GCA_038049695.1). Lineage (NCBI taxonomy): Eukaryota > Viridiplantae > Streptophyta > Magnoliopsida > Laurales > Lauraceae > Cinnamomum > Cinnamomum chago. Next base: position 52,957,307 of record CP142453.1, on the reverse strand, counting down.
AAATAGTGGAAATCCGGTGGGGTGATTGGATTCACAAGCCGGTAGTGGATGTAAGCATTGAGGCCGAACCACTATAAATATTGTGTTGTGGTGATTGCTTGTGTGGTGATTGTTTATTAGCTTCCGCATATTGTATGTGTTAATCATCACATGTGACTAGTTTTTATTAAGAAGTTAAAATTGTTAAAATTGGTCATAATTGGAGCTCACCCTATTCACCCACCCTCTAGGGTTCGGATCCCCATGGACTTACAAAATAATCATGCAATAAAAGAAATCAAAGATTTAGGCTAAGCATGATTAAGAAATTTTGAAACAAAACTTGGGTTGAAATCAAAGTGATGAATCCAATCTTGAATATCAAAGATGAAGGGAAGAATGGATTCAACATATCATTGTTATCATGCTTGAAATCATTTTCTAAAGTTTCAAATAAAGCACATAACAAATGATTAATTAAAAGTAAAACTTACTTGGAGATTTAACTTAGTTGATCCAAGCTTAAGCTTCACTTAATGACCCCTTTGGTCTCTCTTAGTTCCTCCCCTTTGTCTTGTCTCAAAGCTCCTCAAAGAAGGCTTAAAAATCTCCAACTTTGGACAAAGGAAAGAACTCATTTATATAGCCAAAAATGCCTAACGGCTAGTCCTCGGTCGACCTGCACACAGGCCTCGGTCGACCGGGAAGGCACAACGGTCATATTTCTGACCGTTGGCAAGTTACAGTTCAGAAACTGCAACTCGACCGACAGTGTTCCCGGTCGACCGGGAAGCAGGTCTCGGTCGACCGGCGACACTGCCGAGCCACCCCCCTTTTTGCAAAAAATCCAACTTTTGCCTATTTGAAGGTATTCCTTTGGGGGGATTTTTGGGCCACTAAACCATGCTTAAAAAACATGTTATAAGTCATACTAAGATGATTAAAAACATGAAACACCCAAAGCCTAACATGATATGAAAACTTTAAAACCATAGGCTAGCTTGATTTGTTAAAACTCTTTTCTAAAACAAATGCATCCAAGTATTAAAAGCAAATCATGCATAAATTGAACCTTTTGCAATTCTTAAAAACAATGCATGAATAAAACAAGATTTCAAGTTTATTTAAAACAATGCAAGTGTGTAAATCAAATGATGCTTAAATGATTATGCATCCATCAAATTGCAATCTATAAAATCCCTAACAATCCCCCCCTTTGCAATTTGATGGCAACCCACTCACCACTGAAATTACACACTTAGTCTTCAGCTCCCCCTCAGCTGGACATGTCTTGAAATCTTCTCTTAGCTTGGGCTCTTTTCTTTTCTTCATTCTTCATGATGCTTGGAGCTTGATCATTCTTCAATCTTTCTTTCTTTAGCCAAGCATCTTCTTTAGCTTCCAAGCTTTCTTTCTTCTATTTGCTCTCCCCCTTTGTCACGCCCCCGAACCGAAACCTCGGGGGCGGGAAATGGGATTACGCATAAATGTATTTTACTTCTCCCAGGATCCGCGTGTGTGAAGACAACACATTCTGAATATTTTGCGGAAGCATTTGTGGCGTTGCGACCCGAAGTCCGTGGCCATCAGATTCCGCGTCGCACTCAACCTTTAGCCCATAGCTATTATATCAAGAATCATATTGATGGTCCCGGCTTTTGTCTTTTTCCAAAACTGCCTCCGCCCCGGGGCTGACGGGGTATGGTGGAGGGAAAAAGGAAAAGCGGGCATCAGTTTTTTTGTACGGGTATACCAATTTCTCTTTAATACTTGGAATTTAGAAATGGTGATCCGGAGATCCACCTTCACAAGTAAAAAGGGAAATGAAACTTTTTTCTAGTTTTCCATTGCATACATATTTTAATAAAAGAGACAGTTTTGTTTGAATGCCGTGAAAGGCGTTTTTGTGCCGTAGAAGGCGGTTTGGTGCCGTTGGAGGCGATTTTGCCATGAAAGGCGATTTACAAATCTTATCAATAATGAAAGACAAGAGATGTGATTTTTTTTGTCTCTTTAGAAAAAATACAATTTACAACAGAAAAGTAAGAAAAAGGAATCTAACTTCTCATGCGATTGTGGGAGGGCTCGTTCAGATCGATGGTCGCGAGTCATGTATGGGCTCCACCATCGTCCTTCAGATGAGAACATAGTGCTTGATTTCTTGGCTTGGCTCCAACCTCAGATTTTTAGAGGATAAGGACCAAGATAAGGTCCTATATCCGGTAAAAGGCTGAGTAGACGGGCTGAAAAGCCGCATCTAGCCATGTTGGATAGAAGGATAGGTGGTCTTTGAGGGGGGGTGGCCCCTCAAAGGGCTTCAATCACCTTGTTGAACTTGTTGCAGCAGAGTTTTCTTGAAGGAGCAGGGTTGTAGAGATTTCTCCAAGGATTTTTGAATGATTTTCTGGCTCTTTCTGTGTGTGTCCCCCCTTTTTCTCCTCATCTCCCGGAATGCTTGGAGAGGACTCCTATTTATAGGCCTTTTGGTAGCCTTTAGGAGTGATTTATGAGCCTTTATGGTAATAAAGCTCATTAAGGGAGGAGTTACAAGTTTAATTGCTTTTTGTTTTGTAACTCCTGACCCTTGGATTTCATTGGCCGGAGGAGAGTCATGGGCATTTAATCGCCTTTAATCTCCATTATGTTAGGAGTTTCATGGCTTGAATGCCATGATTGCTTGGACTTGTAACTCCTGAACGGAGGCTTCTGATTGGGCCGTTCAAGATAATGGGTTAATGACCGCATTAACTTGCCATAAACGGGCCAATTGATTGCACTAAGTGGCCACCTTGGTAGCTGAAGAGTCGCGGGCCATGTTGCGTCTCTTGAAATTCCCTTTGCGATGATCATCGATGGATCAACATCAGATGATCATGTAGTTTCAGACATTGGTTGATACCAGCGGGCCGGCAGCATCTGTCCCGTCGATTTCGCGATCGGGCGGGCAGAAAGTGCACTTTTTGGTTGTTCAGCTGGCGATCAACGAAGTTTTTGAAGTTCTTGGAAGGATTCCTGTGATCTTGGCGAATATCGGCGAATTTGGAGCCTCAAAAGTCTGAATCTGGAAAAATCACAGGGACAGAACAACTCGTCTCGCGAAAACGGACGAAACGGGGGGTTCCGGGGCGAAATCGGCGCCCCGGACCTCCCAGGGTCGCCGGCCCCATGATCTCCGGCGACCATGGGCCATGGTCGCCGGCGACCATGGCCCAGGGTCGCGGGGCTCTGCGACCCTGGGGGGAAAATTGCTTCCCGGGGCCCGTTTCTGGCCGTTTTTCGTCATTTTTCGCTTCCGTTTTTTTTGTTTGTTTTCTATGACATTTCTCCACATTTTTGGCTTGATTTCCCTCTGAAAAACATGATGAGAATCCTTGCAAATTGGTTTGCAAAGTTTCCGATTTTCCGGGAAAAGCCGAGCGCAGAACTGCTGATTTTCCGCCAGAAGCTGAAACAGGGTCAAACGATGTCGGAATGACCTGAAATTTGAGGTGAAGCTTTTTGAGCATTAAATAAGACCAACCATGGGCTTTCTTCTGAGTTTTGAAGCCGTTTGGGGTCATGCAAATGCTTGCCTTTGATTTCACTGCGAGGGAAATGCCGAGCTTTGACTTTCGGTCAAACGATGTCCGATTGACCTGAAATTCGACGTGTGACTCCCTCATCAGTAGATAAGACCAACCATAGGCTTTCGTTTGAGTTTTGAAGCCATTTGGAGTCATGCAAACGCTTGCCTTTGATTTCACCGCAAGGGAAATGCCGAGCTTTGACTTCTGGTCAAACGATGTCCGATTGACCTGAAATTCGACGAGTGACTCCCTCATCAGTAGATAAGACCAACCATAGGCTTTCGTTTGAGTTTTGAAGCCATTTGGAGTCATGCAAACGCTTGCCTTTGTTTCTCCTGCGAGAGAGATGCTGAGCTTTGACTTCTGGTCAAACGATGTCCGATTGACCTGAAATTCGACGAGGAGTCTATTGGAGTCATTTTGAGATGATCCGCAAGCTCTGAATTGGGTGCCATGGTCCCGGGGTGCTCTGCCGCTGGTAGGCTTGATTCAGCCGTTGGAGAGTTGATGATGGGTCAAACATTGCTGGTTTGACTTGAGACTTGACATGGAGCCTTTTGGACATATTTTGAGAACATCCATAGGCCCTGATCGAAGATTTGGTGTCTCCGATTCTGTCGCCGCCGGGAGCGCTTGTTTAGCTGTTGGAGAAGTGAAGCTAGGCCAAATGATGTCGGAATGGCCCGAAACTTCATGTGTACCTCTTCTTTTGGTTGTTTTGAATGACCTTGCAGTTTTTGTTTGATTCTGACAAGATCTGATGCTTGAAGTGGCGCCTGCCTATTTTTGGTAGGATGCGGCTCCATGTAGCTTTTGGTGTGAAGAGGCAAAGTGACATTTTTGGTGTCAACACATATCAGACTGGAGTAACCATCACAATAATTTACAGAGCTGACAGTAACAGGATATTACATTCCCAAATATATTCAAGTTACAATTATCAATGTACATTAATTAAGAATCCCAAGAAAAAGGCTAACAAAAGCCATACAACAAGAAGCTATAAACCACTACCCAAATGTGACGTAGCTCCGATGTCAAGCTCAATGTCTACATGACATAGCCGACAAAACAACCTGCAAAGCATGACTCTACAGCCAACAAAAGCACTCAACTCGGGGCGAAGAAATCTGAACCTGAGTACCAAAAGTAGTGGGTCAGACACGACGGTCTGGCAGGTGGATGAAAAGAACACAAATATACTAAAGAACAAAACATATAATAAATCATGCTAATCGATCAAGTGCTGCATATAATTAAACGGGTGCAAGTCGGGAATCTCGGGGAAAACTTGTATTCATTTCAAGCACGGGTAAAACATGAACATCTAATAAAACATGTATTCATTTACATCATCTATAATCATAGATATTTGACAATCGGGTATTCGTCTAAAACATGTATAAATATAGTGGTTTGACAAAACAAACGTTCATTTGAAACTTAAGTAAAACACGAGTATACAACAAATCAGGTATCCATAACAGTCTAGCAAAACCAATGTCCATTTGAAACCTATGTAGAAGTATGGATATTTAATAAATCGGGTATCGTTTAAAACAGGTGTAACCAAGGAAATCCAACAAGACTAATGTTCATTTAAACCTATTCCAAAGTATGGATATTTAAACAAATCGCGTATCATGTAAAATAGGTATAAACATAGGAATCTGGCAAAACAAGTGTCATTTGAAACCTATTTCAAAGCATGGGTATTTAACAATTCGGGTATTCATTTAAAAACAGGTATAAACATAGATATCTGACAAACCAAATGTCCTTTAAAACATGGCACGGATATTTAACAATTCGAGTATTCCTTTAAAACACGTGTAATCATATAAATCTAGCAAAATCATGGATCGTATGGAACATATGTAAAAGCATGGTTCTTCAACAGATCGGGCATTCATTTAAAACATGTGCGGGTACAAAGAACAGAAAACAATATAATAGTAACTGAATTTACATTGGAGAATATTAGCACTTGTTTAAATAACAACTTTCATAAAGGAAACGAATCATTTATCGGAAGGCCACTACAAGAAAGTTGGCTTTTAGTGGCGACTTTTTTAGCCGCGGTCTAAGTTTTGCCACTAAAAACCCACCTTTAGTGGCAAAAATTTGATGTCACCACTGAAGCTATTATAATGCCTACATTTAGTGGCAACTTATATGTCGCAGCTAAATTTCGCCACTAATTCCTTGGCGGGAATTTTTGGCGCCATGGGATTTTGGAGGGAAAGAGATTTAGTGGCAAGTTTTAATTTATCGCCACTAATCGTGTACAGTTTTAGTGACGACTTTTTATAATCGCCACTAATTTCTTAGATTCTTACATTTAGCTGCGGTATATTTTTTGCCACTGTATATTCTATTTTTTGTGGCTACTTTATATTGCCACTAAAGATATATCACAAGAAAGTCGACTTTTAATGGCAACATTTTTTGCCATAATTTAATTTTCGCCACTAAAAACTCACCTTTAGTTGCGAAGCTTGATGTTGACACTAAAGGTATTATGTGATCACCTTTAATGACAACTTATATGTTGTAGTTAAAGGTCATTTTGGAGGGGAAGGAGATTTAGTGGCAAGTTTTCTTTTTTTGCCACTAATGGTATAGGAGTTTAGTGGCAACTTTTTATTTTCGTGGCTAGATGCTTAGTTGTCTTATTTTCGCCACCTTTTGCGGCGACTTTCTATTGCCACTAAAAATATATTATATGAAAGCCGGCTTTTAGTGGCGACACTTATAGCCACAATGTTATTTTTGCCACAGAAGACTCACTTTAGTGAAGGTAGTATAGTGATCACATTTAGTGGCAACTTTTATGGTGTGGCTAAAGGTCATTTTGGAGGGGAAAGAGAATTAGTGTCAAGTTTTAATCTTTCACCCCTAATGTGGTCTAGGAATCTAGGAGTGTAGCAACAACCTTTTTTTCATAGCTAATTTCTTATGTGTCTTATTTTTAGCTATACTTTTTTATGGGGCATCGTCAAATTTTACTTTGAATGGGGTGGGTTGCACTGCACGACTGATGACACACTATCAAAAATGTCAACAAAGTCTTCTAGCATAATCAATGAGTCTTAAAATCAAGTTGGGTTAAGACTTTAGCTAAAAAAAATATACTGATGAGCGTGTGACTGAAATATGTGCGGAGCTCCATTACGAATCAACCATCTTTCTTACGCTAAGGCATGGATGATAATCACAGTATTGGTCGATCCCAATAAATGACACCAAAACAATATCAACAACGTAATGTTCCCCATCCGGCGTAGTCGTAGTGGCGTAAAATGTTTTTACCCCAAAATTTTTTGAGAAAATATCCAATGTAATCCATAACATTATAAAATGCTAGAGAATGATGTTGATTTCCATTAGTAAAAACTATAAAGTAAAATATTGGCCCCCAAATCATATCATCCGGTATCATTGTTTAATCTTTATCAATTTAATATGCTTATTGTCCTGTTATAATTTTCCTGGTCATCTTTTTAATTTACAGATCAATTATGTAGCCCACATTGACTACAAGAACACTACTTGAACTTTTTCTTAAAAATAACAAATATGACATTGAACCCAACTCCTATACGAATAAAAATTATTTGAGGGCTTATTAGGGAGGCATTAGTCATGAGTAATGTAAGTTAAGAAAAAATTTCGATACCCGATGGAATTACCATTAGATTGACTACTATAAAGCATTTGAATTTTACCTTTCAGGTTACTTAATAAGTGACAAATCCGATGAGCCCAATTTTAGTTCAATTAAAATTTGTTGAGGACCCAGATAAAGAGCAGGCATTTGTTTTTAATAGCTTATATTTTTATAAGTAGGCTCACTATAAAGTCTTTTAATTAAAAAAACAACTTGGGCCCATTAGATAAAAGAGGGGGATTCTCCAAGAACTTGGTCCCACCATCATATATATTTTTTATTCACATGACTTAAAAGTGATAAATTTGATGGGCCCAATTTTAGTTTGATTAAAATTTATAAAGGGCCAATATCAAGCAGAGGCATTAATTTTTAATGCCTTATATTTTTATAAGTAGGCCCAAAAGATAAAGTATTTTGATTCGCAAAATAACTTAGGTCCACTGCGATTTTGGTCCCCTGCTGTCATACAACTACCATTACTCAATAAATAAATTCCTCCCGCTCAAAAATCATTTAGTCCCGCCAACGATTTCCTTCTGTAGGAATAGAGAGAAAACCCTCTCGGTTTGGTACCTCTGTCTTCCCATCTCGTTCTCTGCTGTCTCTCTTTCTCTGAAACGCAAAAGGAAGAAATCGGCTATCTCTCTTTCGGAAGGAATAAATCTCTCTGCCTCGTCTCTGTCTCTCTCTCCGATCTAAAGCTCCGTTGCCTGGATATCCTCCCCGGCAGAACCGACCCCTCCCTCTATCTCGGTAACCCTCCCTGTATAACTCTTTTCTTGTTATTGTAAACCCATCACTATCTCAATAACCCTCTCTCCCTTTCTCTTTGAATTTGGATTCTCTCCAACATCAACAAAAAAGAATTGAGGATCTGGTTGAAAAATTGTAACATCTTTCTTGTTCTATTTCTGAGGGTTTCGATCGGGTTGGTTTTTTGTAGTGCCAGGACCAGTTCCTTTTTATGTTTTGCTTATCTTGTTAATCATTAGCATTTTAATGTTTTCAGTTTCTTTTTTCAACCCGTTTCAGTTGATGCAATACCGCTTTACGAGTGCTTATAACTCACCCTTCTTCACCACAAACTCTGGATCCCCTATTTGGAACAACTTAGCATTGACGGTTGAGTCAAGAGGTATTCATTCGTTAATTGGATGTTGGGAACTTATTGGCTTCATGTTTATTTATTTCTTCTACAAAGTATTTTATATGTATTTTTACCATCATCATTCGATGTTTGATTGTTTGGATGTTTTCTTTTTATTGGAATTCAGATTTGGGCGCAGAGAGATGGAGTTTTCATCTTCTACTATGGATTTCATGAAGGTTATCGATCAAATAGCTGAGAAATGTGAGTTCCTCAAGTGTTTTGATGTTTTTTTTAATCAGATTTGTAATAATCCAATGTTTGTTTGTATTTTTTTGTTGAGTTCCTTGTAAAAAGAGGGACATGGATATCAAAGTGCTCATGGTTCTTGAGCTTAAGCTTCAGCAGAAGGAAAGTTAGATTTGTTTCGGGAATCTTAATCGATAGCATTGTTTGATGAGGATTTGCTTTAGCTAAATTAGCTTGGAGAATCAATAGGTTTTTTTTTTTAAGAGACTTATCAAATCAGCTGGGAGAATAAAGCAAATATGAAATGTGTTTTGCATGCTTAAATCGTCATAGTTCTAGCTATTTGAGGCCTTTTTGCATCTCATCTACTATGCATATTGTTTGTTTGATAGGGAACTCAATATGGAACTCTAGCAGATCAAGTTGACTCTAAATATCTAAATAATTTAGTTACATTTCTAAATTTGGTACGATTTGCTGATTATCTTTATACAAACACATTTGGCAATGCAAATTGGCCTTTAATGTCATTTTTAGAAAGTCGAGAAACCCAGTTAGGCTCTTAGCTTCAATTGACGAATTCTGTTGTGGATTTCATATGCATCTCTCTTGATAAGTGCAATTCTTAAAAGCAAAGAAGGATATAAGTAAGCACAGGTGGTGTCCTTATGAGTGACTAATTTATTGTAGATCTGAGGGGTACATGACAAATTTATGGTAGCTCTAAAGGAAACTCAAGGCTTTCGGTCTCATTTTTTTTTTTGGTTGGATTGGTTTGTCTTAAGAACAATTCAAATATAGCAGAAGGCTAGGGCATGAGAAAGGGTTTAAAATCATAGAAGCCCCTACATGGTCCAGTTTTGGTGACATAAGAAATGGCATTGCTTAGGCATAAGGAAAACCAACCTAGGGTGGTGCAGGTGCATTTTCTATGCTCTCAATGTGATTAGATATTTATCTAAGGATGTAAAAGCATCTTTTTGCCATCTGTTGGGGCAGGATAATAAAGATGCAAATAAGTTTGCTAAATGACAGTAGAACTGGGATCAATTATTATTTCATAGAATCATAGATTGATTGTGTGGAATTGTAGTTACAATCATTTGCATTTGCTCTACTTCTCCTCAAGGTATTTATTATTGTTTCAAAGCTTTTCTTTTCCAATGTTGCCCCATAAATGTGTATATATATGAGATCATTGTTTTTTTTTTTTTCCTTTTCTTTCCCTTTCACTTGTAGATATTCTCATTTTCCTCAAATTCCCACACATGACAATATTTTTTTAATGGGGGTTTTATTCTTTTAAGTTTATTTTAACAATTTTGGGCCCCATCCTATGTAAAACCCGTTATCTAAAATAATTTTAGATGGACCATGAAATGTTTGATTAAAAGCTTGATGGGATTTAAAAGGAAGAGCAGGCGTTTCAAATAACCCCAAGCCATAAATTTCTGATTAAAAACTCTCTCCATAGCGCTGTAAGAATGACAGAGTTCGCTAGCTAAACTAAAATCAAGATAAATAACTAACTTGATGTATTAGATGATTAATTTATGATGAGAATCTGTATTTTTCTTTTTTACTGATTCTACATGTCAAGTGGCATTTCTTGTATTTTGTGAGTTGTTATTAATAGTGATGGACCATTGCTATACATTTGCAATACAGTATCTACACCCCTAATTCACAAGGATACTCTGGTTAGTGAATTTTTTAGGGTGAAGTGTCAATTATACAAAATTGAGCACTATGTTTTCCCCCTTTCTGATGGATAAGTTTATTAGTTTGAAGGTAGAGTTGATAACTCTGTCCAGCTATACATAGAAGGAAGAACAATTCAAGGAGTAGGTATGAGATCAAATGCAACTACTAAAATTTGAAATTTCAACACCTGGCTTGGACATTAACATGTATTGCATGGAACTGGGTGATCTCCAACAAGCTCAAGCCTATGCAATTTTGAGAAGCATTGGTGAGGGTATGGTTTTTTTATCATGACTACTATAGAGATTGGATAGTGATTATATTGATGATCACTCTTTTAGATAGTTTTGCAGCTGGATTTATAGGTTCATTTTAAATTTTAGTTTTGGAGCTAGAACTATAGGTTCATTTTAAAATTTTAGATTTGTGGTCATTGTGTTACTGAGAAAATTTTCTTTTGAGTAATCTGTTTCCTACTATTAATTTGTCAAGCTACTGACTGTTGTGGTATATTGGTGTTCATGTGATAAATTAGTATTTGTATCTATATTTCTTATATGGGCACAAAGTTTGCTTAGATGCCAACATGGCAAAATGATGCCTATCTTTTCTTGAACTTCTTTCCTGCGTTCTTCTGCTTACAAGTGAATCATAGAAAGAGAGACTGAACAATTGTGATGCTCAATATATATTATCATGTTAGTATTAATCATCTTGCTTATATCTCAGTTAGAGAGAGATGGACACCAAATGTGATGCTCAATAAATATCTTCCTTATAGTATTTTGTTGTTACTGTTATTATCCATCATGATCATCATCATTGCAACCTTATCCCAACAATCTGTATTTGGTTGTTCTTATTGTTTTGGTTGTTTATTTAGTATTTTATTAGTATTAAGACTAAAGAATGAAATCTCATTTTAGTGATATTGTATCCTTTTGTTTCCTTTAGTTATCATTGCATTACGTAGGCTTTTCACTTGTGACAGAAGTGAATAACACTAGTGATTCAGGTTTAATAAAAGTCAGCTTAGTCAGATATTTGCTTACATATTGTCGAAGAGCTACATGTTTGAACATTGCACGTGCAGGGCTACACTAGTGTTCTATAAATACACCCAGCCCAAAGAGCAAGCACTATGACCAGATAAATGCAACTGTGTTCTCTAATTTTATTTTGTCTCTATTAGACAGCTAATGTGTGTTGCTCTTTATCTTTTTCTTCTTTGTTCTTCTTATGAGTGGCAGTCTTATGCTCAACTATTTACAGGATATAATGGATGCTGCTGGTGTGGCACTTGTTTTGATTGGACCTGGTAGTGTTAAACAGATGTGTCAAAGCAAAGGTTACATAACTGCTTATTAGGAAGTTTGTAATTCATATGCAGAGATATATGAAGATATAACCTCACTCTAGCCAGCAAACCTTTAATATTTATGAAAATAAATGCATTATGTCTCACTTAGAAGACCAAATTGTCAACATTTCGAACAAATACTAACGGCTTGATCATTTGGTAAAGTGATGTATAGCTTTCACTCACATATTTAGGATGTCTGGGAGAGGTGCTATATTGGCTGGAAGTGTTGTACTCTGCTTGAAGATTTACTTCTATATGCCTTTTCTTCTTTAATACATGAATGATGTGAATGGAGAAGTTAACTGCACTTGGGAATGATCGTCACACCTTTTCACTTGCATTTACCAAACATGTTAAAGTTGGCAATATATATTGTGTGTTATAGTTATGATGTTGGACTATAGAAATTGATATGTCCCAGTTATCAGATGATTCAGAACTGATCCACTATATCATGCAGTCTTTGGATGTTGTATTTTATTTCAGAGATTACAAGAAAATGAGCAGGTGCTTTTGATTTGACTTTCTATCTCACATGTATTCCCACATGGGATTTCTTTATGCCGAGATCTGTAGTCTTTTGGAAATGTAAGGGCTGGCCTACATAATTGAGTAGTGAGGAGGGACCGTTGAGAGAATGAGTTATGCATTTATTTAGCTCATGTGATTGTGATCATTAGGATATGTGTTAAGATAGGATAAAGGTAATAACTTGTTATGGTCTTAATAAAGCTCGATAGTTGGTAGAGGGCTAACAGACTCAAAGTCGGAAAGAAGGGCCATTAGAAATTCATATAGCTTTGTTTCATTTCACATAGTGAACATGGCATATCCACATTAGGAGGGAACTGATGTTTCATAAGAGCTAGCTGATCCCAATGTCTGCACCCGTTTGCATGAATTCTTACACAGCTGGGTTTCCATTATGCTTCTAGTAGGGTTGAGCAGAATAGTAGAACTTATAAAGATGAAGGAAATTGATGCGGGCAAAGAAGAGATTGAAAAAGAATCCTCAAATTCAAGAACACAGAGTAGGAAGGAAGATAAACATAGATCAGAGCATAGCTCTATTTCCATTGACAAAATAAGTAATCACAACCTAACCCCACGTTCTCATACTTTCCTTCTATTTATAGACTCTCAAAAGCAATTAATTATCACCAAACTACACCTCCCAAAGACACAATTTTCAAAACAGAGTATAACTACGAAAATGGGCACTGTTCAGCTCAAAATCTGGATTAAATTGTGAGGTTTCAATTTCCAAGCCATATACCATTGGAAAGGTCTTTGAGTCTACTTTCCAACGCATCGAACGGTGCGCGATTTGGAGCTTCCAAAGTTGAATTATGACCAGAATACCAAAAGGTGTTTGTGCAGGATTTTCCTGTACGGGAATACATGTTACATTTACTCTTTGGCACTGCATCAGAAATAGATTAGATAAGGCTGCGATGATGATTACAGAGATGAATGCGGTGTTAATGCTAAGGCCTTACTGTCATACTAAATAATCAGGGTAGGTACTTAACTGAAATTTGTTGAATTAATGAATACAAGGTGGTCTAGTTCTCTGAGAATGGATTAGATAATTTATACCAACTGTAGATTCTTTTGTCTATTAATTATAATATAGGTAACCATTTCCAAGTGAAAAATTAAGTGACATGTACATTGTAGGTGAATCCATTTTATGATTGTAGGCAGCCAAGATAGATAGAATGAGGCTCAGAGGAAGTTGTTTATGCTATCTAATATCATCGAAAAGGGGAAGTTAAGATATAGATTTGTATTATTACATGCAGCTCCTCTGCTTGTGGCCATTAAGTCTATGTAAATGGCACCCCACGTTGACTTTGTCTTTTATATGTATGTCTCAATTTTCAAACTTCCTTGATGGGTCTTCACAGGAAACCTTCAAGCTTCCTTAGATCCACAATGTTATTGGCATTACTAAAGTTGCTTCAAAGAGGCTAAAGCCTAAAAGTATCCACTATACACATCTTGCAAAAGGGCAATGAGTGAATGAGTGTGAATGTTTTAACCATCCTGTATGCATAAAATGCAGACATTCGCCCATCCAAGTTGTCACCTTCTCAAGTGATCAACCGTAAGAATCTTTTAAATAAACAATGCAACAAAATGCTTGGTTTAGAGGAGGGTTTGTAATCTAATTTTCCCCCTCAACCGCTCACCATCTCATAAAAATTCTTGACCAAGAAACTCCCATGATTATCAGGTACCAAATTTAGATTCTCCTGGCTTTACTAGACGAAATGAATTGATGTTAGTTTTTATCAGACACTCCCTTTTATTCATCTAATATTTGATTATTAACTGTACTGATAAGGTACTGCATCTTGATCTCAATTGTGTAATTTTTTTTTTTTGTCAACACAATCTTGATCTAATCGACCAAGTTACTGAATTGTACCTTTGCTATTGCATTAACATTAGGATTTTAAACTTTATACTTAAGGTTTGAAAGTTAATTTTACATGTGGCATTCTCTATGACTTAATAAGTCCCTTAATGTTCTCTGTTTTTTGTTTTTTTACAGTTTTAGTACTCTTTGTCGCATTGTAGTGTTCACTTCTATCAGTTGGAGGCAAAGTGAAGATGACCATATATCACTCTTAATCAATGCTGGTCTACTTGTAAGATATCTTTGTATTGTTATCCATCCTTATTTTTTGTTAATTCCACAATACATAAATAGAAGTCAGACAAGTTATTGCTAATATTCTCATTTTCTATTGGTTATGCAATTTGGTCTATTCTTTTCTGTTCATCTCATTGATGTCATGATGAGGTTCATAGTTGTTTCTTAATTATCTCTTTTATACTGTGCTTAATAATGAAATTAGTTATGTTTTACTAAATACAAAGTTCACATTTAATTGCTCAATTGTTTAGTATTCTAATCTCTGGGGACATAAAAAAATTTCATGGTTTAGTTCTATATATGATGTAAACTTTAAACTAGAGAATGTATTAGAGAGAAAGAAGAACTGTATATTCAGTTATTCTATAATGCAAGAGCGGTATCTACACTATATTTATTTATTTATAATGTGTCTATAGTATGTTATTAAGGCACAAGACAAAGGGCATAAATACCCTTACAAGTAAATAGAAAACAATGTGAGTATATTATTCATCTCTTACACTCCATGTTACTTGTAAGTATACCCTTACGAGTAAATAGAAAACAATGTAAGTATATTTGGCTGAGATCTTGACAGATAATCTCGCTTATCCTTAAAAAGGAACAGCCTAGGAAACCACTACCATGAAGGGAACATAAGGAACAGATGGAGAGAGATGAACAATTAACACTAATTTTCTTATAATCATTTCATTTAATCAAATTGTTAGAGGGAAATAAAGGTTGATGAACAATTTTATTTTTGTCTGACTGGGTTCAAACACTACTGTACTGGTCTTCGTTTAGCTTTCACTTGACTATGCTAAGGTCTGTATTTATATGGTCCCAATTCAAGTTTCATGTGGCAGAGTCCATTGGTACCAACATATACCCATTTTTTCAATATACTTTTTGAGCGTTTGGGAATTATATAGTGTCAAATCTTTTATTTCTAAGTTCTGGGCACTTAATTGAATTGCTTACCCAAATTATAGAGGAAAATTGATTCATCATTTCTTGATACTATATCCAATCTATGCATGGTTGGGCACAACACAAACTCGATTAAATTATATAGAATTACATTTTGCCTAGATCAAAAACATTATGGACTCCTTCTATCAAAGTTTTATCTTTTTGAATCACAACAAATACCTGATTTATGGAGTAGGAAACATTAGGTCTAGTGAATGACAAACATGACTTGACTACATACAATGGCGAGTGTTTGTGTTCAGGACTTAAGATCGCCATGTAGGACAAATTTTCTTGGTCGGAAAAAATTATTTCTTTTTTGGCATGTTTTTTCTTCATATTAGTGATAGTAGAGTTCAAGTAGAGCTACTCTATTTTTAGGTATTATTTTGGAGACAGTAATTGTATATCATGCGTTTGCCTTGACCTCTGATTTATTTAATATCTTGGTGTAATGGTTTAAGGGATCATCAAAGAAAATTTAATGCATCATACACCTGTCCCTATGGATTGGCAAGATGCCCCGGGAAAAGTAGGGGAACACTTATTTCTTTTATTTTTTTCCTTTTTCTTTAATGTTTTTTTGAACAACACTTTGAACTTAAGTGCGACTAGTAACTATTAGTGTCTCTCTTAATATAATTGATTGACAACTGCCCAGTTTGACATAGAAACTCAGTTTGACATAGAAACTTTCTATCCTTCTGCCTGTTAGATTATTTCAAACTCAATGAGCTGCACACGATTGTAGATGATGTTTGAGTATTTCATAAACCTCTTATTAGGAAAATATTCAACTGTGGAATGTCCCACAAGTAGATGATGTGGGTTTTCAAATCCTAGACGTCCACAAAAGTGGGGCCTCCTAACTTAAAGGCACTCATCAAAAGAATCCCGCATGGCTTGTATGAAAAGTCCGACCTTTGGTTGGAAGTTAAATTACAAAGCTTAAAAAAAGAATGACTGAAAGTCCGAATGCAGAAAATGAGTAATAGAAATAAGGAGAACCGTGAAAAGCAAAAAATTGGCCATGTTGCTGGGACGAAGGCTTTTACTCGAATCAGCTATGATAGTGTAAACTTCTCTTAGAATGTTTCTGGGAATTTATTATTAAATATATATTATTTGTGTTAACTTGTATTATGACAGCGTAATCTTGAGACGGGGGATGAGCCTTCTCGGACTAGCTTGTGGTTCACTACCCGGTAGAGCATGAAGAAAAAAGTTTGGGTGGATTCAACTTCGGAAAAAGTCTATGTAAGTTATCGTTCCCTTCTCTATTTTCTTATCAATCTTCTTTATTATATATAATACTAAATTGATAAATAATAACAATTGGTTTCTGAATGTAGGAGGAGCTTAAGAGATTAGAGTCTTAGCCACTAGAGGAGGGCACTCCTCCCATGACTGAGGACCAGAGATTCGAGGCAGTGCTCAGACCAGAGCGATCAGGATATATACGTGGTCATGGGGCTGGACCAAAGCCCAAGACCTCTATAGTTGGGCTGCGAATCCATGCGCATCTAGAGAGAGAGAATGAGGAGTTTAGGAGGCGTGCTGAGGTGGATACAAGGCGCTTGGAGTTGTTGGAAAAGGAGAATAGTGAGATAGCTTCGCGAATGGAGTCCTTAGAGTCCCAACTAGCCTCGCAGCAGACGCAAGTGCAAGCTCAGGTGTAGGCAGCGCTCTAGTCCCAGGCAGAATTGCAACAGACACAGGTCCATGCTCAGGTATAAGCTGCATTACAGTCCCAGCTAAACATCCTCCTCCAGCAATTCAAGGAGTCAGGCTAAATTCCAATGTGATGCATAACTACTCAAAATCCGGATGATAATGGTTTTTTTTTTTTTTTTTTTAATATTTTTTCTATGCTGATGTAAATTTTATTCTTGCTACTCAAGTACCTTAGAACTTAATGTTTTTAAATTTGAGGTTATTTTGTAATACTTGATGGTGATGAAGTTTTCATTTTCTTATATTATATAAGCAGGTTCATGAAAATTTGAAAAGGGATCAATAAATTAATTTATTCTTCCTTTTAATTAATTTTAACCTTTTAGTCATGGGAACAAGTTGTTGGTAGAACTATTATACTTAATACTTTTAGTGATGACTTCTTGTTGTAGCTGAAAGTAAAACATTTACCTGTGATTGCAAGTCGCCGCTGAAATTACCACTAAAGGTGCTACACCTAGTACTTGTAGTGGCGATTTGTGTCGTAGCTAAAATTTAAACATTTAGCAGCGATAACAAGTTGCCACTAAAATTACTATACATACTACTTTTAGTGGCGACTTATAGTTGCCGCTAAAATTAAACTTTTAGCTGCGATAACAAGTTGCCACTAAAATTACTATACACACTACTTTTAATGGCGACTTATAGTTGCCGTTAAAATTAAACTTTTAGCCGCGACTTAAGATCGCCCCTAAAACCCCACTTTCATATGTTCGTAATAAATTTTTAGTGGCGATTTTACACTTTTAGTGACAACAATTTTTTAAATAAGCGGCGATAAATCTTGCGGCTAATTATTAGACTTTTAGCTACAACTTTGGAGTTGTGGGTAAAAGTCTAACTTTTAGCCGCGATGTTTTAAAATCGCAGCTAAAAGAATTAGTGACAACACTTATAGCAACGACTCAGCGGCGATCAAAATATTGTCACTAAAACTTTTAGCCGCAACTTTAAGACCTTTAGCCGCGAAAATTTTCGCAGCTAAATGGCAAGTAAACAATATAAAACATGTCGGGTGTCCAAGGAATCGGCAACTGGCAAGATGGCAATCACAAGAAGCTAAGTCCTCTATCACCGAAGTGACAAGAGCGGGACGTTGGTCTCAGTCACACAAGGTGAGGAGACTCAACGTAAATCATATATACAATAATAAATATACGGGAACGGGAACGGGACCACGGTAGCGAACCGGGTATCGCGACGGGACCACGGCAATAACCGGGTATCGGGATCCAAACTGCAGCTGGCGGGACGGGAGAGGGATTTCCAAGTCGGTGGATCAAACCGACAAGGTATCCAAGCTTAGTGATGCCGACTCATAGGTCAAAACCAATCGAGACATATGCAAGTAAATCAAGTACAGTAAATAAGCGGGTAAAACGGGGGTGCTCAAGGGCACACTGTCACTTCATATCGGGAATACATCTCGGGACAAATAACTGTTACTAAAGTAACTTCAATGCTTTCGGGAAACAAGTCATGTAATGCAAATCTCGGGAAAAGAGGTGAAACAATGAACTATAACAATTTCGGAAAAAGTATTAATTTCAAGATCTATTTAAGTGAATAGGGGTCCCGTATGTCGATTATAATAATTACTTGGTACTCCTTGAGTTCGAAGACATTCCGGGCTCCTTATGCACTTTTACTACTTTCAAGACTTAAATGAGCTTATGGGTAATGCTAGATGTCACAATAGAAAAGAATCAAGATTATAATCGGTCCATCCTAGGCATGTCATTACCCCGGAAACATCGAGTAACCGATTCAGTCATCGAAAGGAATGGAATTCGCGATAACCAAGGGAAGGACTTGCGTTTAGATATAAAGAAGATATCGCATCGTTCCATCCCGTTCAAGGTTGAAATGGGTTGAACTTCGATGCTACCGAGCCAACCGTGAAGAGCATCGGCTCAAGACGCTCTCACATATGGTCGAGTGAGTTCGAGGAGGTTAGCCAAGGTCCACGAAGAAAAATAAACCTCAAAACCCACTGGACCTCGGTCCGACCGATCGGCTGAAATTTCTGTACCAGCGCCTTAAAACAGTTCAGACAGGCCGCATCGCTCGAGCGAATCTAAGGGTTCGCTCGAGCGAACTCATCGGTCGAGCGGTTATTTAAATGCGTTCGAGCGACCAAGCTGCTGGAAAACCCGTATCCCTTTCTGGACAGGTCGCTCGAGCGAACTGTCCAGAAACTGAATTCTGGCAGTTCAGTTCTCTTCTTTCTCTTCCTTTTTCCTTTCCAACACTTATACAAATGAGTTTTTCCTTACTTCAACAACATTCTAATTACAATAAAACTCCCATCAAGACTTCAATGAATCATTAAATCCAACCTCTTTCTTCACATTCAATCCCCAAACAAGGAGAGGAGTTCCCATCATAGACAAGGGTTCATTTGAGTCAACATTTATAGATAACAAGGTCTATTGATCACATTTCCATAACCAAAGATGTTTTAGCACAACTCTATAAATGAGTATCAATTTCAAATCAATGCAACTCATAAACATAACCATGATTAGCCAAACCAATCCTATTCTTTATAAAAACCATATGAGTAAACTTAATCAAATGAAATGCATACCTCTCCAAGAGATTAACAAGATAGAAACCACCATTAACGTGCAAATTTCGAAATCCATATATATATGTGACAAGGAGCATATGTGCAAGCATGTATTCAATGAAAAAAAACAAGAAATAAACTTGGGATTTTCTCATAAAACTTTGATAACATTAAAAACATCCATTCATCCACTTGCCTTGGGTTCCAATCTAGCAAATCAAGCTCCTAATCACTTCTTAAGCTCAAGATGAACAATCTCTACAAAAACCCCAAAAAACAACCCTAAAATGGGTTACACAAAGAATGAAAATGAAAGAGCTTTCAATAATACAAATGGAGCTTCTCAAGAGCTAGAGGGACACTACTCTAGGAGATGGGAAGAATCACTTACTTGGAAGGTCCTCTAATGGCAAGAGTAAGCTCAATGGAAGCCTTGTGATGGAGGGTTCTCTTCACAAATGGTATTAAGGTGAAGCTTGCAAGGAGAGGAAGAGATTGGTGGTCTCCATTTCTTGATTGATGGACTATTGGTGTGGCTTGGAGATGAAGAAGCAAGAAGAAGAAGAGAGCACAAGGAACCCTAGGCTCAATAGTTGCTGATTTGTGCTGGAAATGAAGATGGGGAAGAAGGGAGGTGGGTTCTCTTATAGCAAGTGAGAAGGGGTCCCACAACTTAAGGAACTTGGGTAGCTGAAATCATCTATTTGTGGGTCTCGGATGGATTCGACGAAGAAGGAAGAAATGATCGTCGAAATATCTAGTTTCCAAAAAGTATATGTTTCGCGGGTTTCGGGAATATCAAGTTTTGGGTACAGATTTGGTGTGCAAAGACTGTTTTGCCCTCCGGGCTATGAAAATCGGGTTTCGGGTTCTCAAATGGATATGGGATCAACATGAAAGTTGTAGGATTCCTCAAGATGAATGCAATGGGCCAAAAACACAATACGAAGCAAATCGGGAAAATCTCACAAGTAAAGCAAAGCCGAAAAGGGAACCCCCAAAGGGCCCCACAAGCTACCAAAGCACTCAAAAGCCCAAAACTAGAAGGAAACTCATTCTAGCTCACAAACTCAACCCAACAAATACTAATCCCACTAAAGGAACTAATCCACAAATAAAACAACACTAATCCAAGAGATTAGGGGTCGGGTTCTCACACCCTTTGACCATGCCCTTCTCTCCCTTTGGCAAGATATGCATTCACTCCCTTTTGTAGAAGATCATACACAACTCTCCCCTTAGGAAGCTTGGACATTCTCTTCACCCTTCTTGAGAACTTGAATGCTCTCTACCCCTTTGAAGTGTAGGAGATCTTTGAGTACTTGAACTTTCTCTCCCCCTTTGACATTAAATTGCAAAGGTACCTACACACATGAAACAAGGAAAATACCTTTTAGTAGCACCTGTTAACAAATGAAATCGAAAATGAAATACATAACAGGCTATCATGTATGGAAGTAATTTCTAAGGGCACAAAGGCAATCCTAGGGTCAATTTGATCAAAACTAATTCTTCCTATGAAGGTTTACACTCCCCCTCAATCCATTCTCTTCTTTTGTCAAACTTTTGACAAGATTTAACTATTAGATTCAAGAAGTAGATGGTTTATCCAATTGAGGGTCAACTTCAAGAGAAGGATTAGATTCATTTAACTATAAAGCTCAATATGATCAAATTACCAAAAGAAAGCAAGGTCTAATGGGAAAAGCAATCATGGATACCAATTGGAAGAACAAAGAATACCAATTGAGATTTAAGGATATGACTATTAAATCAATCACTCTAAAATGGATTTAAAAGTATGACTATTAGGAAAAACCCAAATTAGAGCTATCCATGATATGGGGTTTATTAAACATAGCATCAATCAATATAACTTATGAAAATCATATGCTATGAAGGTTTTGAAAATCATTTCATTCAATCAATAAAAATGACTTATCATGTGCAATATGAGTGAAATGAAATTCAAGCATGAAGCCAACCTCAACTAATAACCAACCCATATTATGAACACATAAACATGGTGGTCATGAGATATACCTATAAGAGCAAGAGAGGTGGCAACATTGTGAGAACCCAACCCCTAATCTCTTGGTTTAGTGTTGTTTTATTTGTGGATTAGTTTCTTTTAGTGGGATTAGTATTTGTTGGGTTGAGTTTGTGAGCTAGAATGGGTTTTCTTCTAGTTTTGGGCTTTTGAGTGCTTTGGTAGCTTATGGGGCCCTTTGGGGGTTCCCTTTTCGGCTTTGCATTTACTTGCGAGATTTTCCCGATTTGTTTCGTATTGTGTTTTTGGCCCGTTGCATTCATCTTGAGGAATCCTACAACTTTCATGTTGATCTCGTATCCATTTGAGAACCCGAAACCCGATTTCTTGGCCTTGAGGGCAAAACAGTCTTTTCACACCAAATCTGTACCCAAAACTCGATATTCCCGAAACCCGCGAAACATATACTTTTTGGAAACTAGATATTTCGACGATCATTTCTTCCTTCTTCGTCGAATCCATCCGAGGTCCCGAATTAGATGATTTCAGCCACCCAAGTTCTTTAAGTTGTGGGACCCAAACCTCACTTGTTTATAAGAGGAACCCATCCCCTTCATTGCTCATTTCCTCTCCATTGCTCCAGCACACAACTGAGCCTAGGGTTTGCTCTTGTGTTTCCTCTTCTTCTTCTTGCTTCTTCATCTCCAAGCCACACCAATAGTTCATCAATCAAGAAATGGAGACCACCTTCTTCTTCCTCATCTTGCAAGCTTTCCATTGATACCATTTGTGAAGAGAACCCTCCATCACAAGACTTCCCTTGAGCTTACCTTGTCCATTAGAGGACCTTGCAAGTAAGTGTTCTTCTTCATCTTCTAGATTTGTAATCTTCTAGCCTTAGAGAAGCTCCACCTTGATTATTGAAAGGTTTCATGGTCATTTCATTGTTTAACCCATTTTAGGGTTTGTTTTGGGGGTTTTTGTAGAGATTGTGGATCTTGAGCTTGAGAGGTGATTAGGAGCTTGATTTGCTTGATTAGAGTCAAAGGCAAGTGGATGAATGGATGGTTTGAATGTTATTAAGTTTTATGAGAAAATCCTAAGTTTTATTACTTGTTCTTGATAATGTGATATATGTTTCTACACATGCTTCTTGTCATATTTCTATTGATTTCGAAATTGCATATTAATGGTGGTTTCTCTCTTGTTAATCTCTTGGAAAAATGTGCTTTCATTTGGTCAAGTTTGTTCATATGGTTTTAAAAGGAATAAGGTTGGATTGGCTATTCATGGTTATGTTTATAAGTTACATTGACTTGAAATTGATACCCGTTTAAAGAGGTGTTTGAATTTAATTGTTCATTGGAGTTCTAATGAGGATTTGAAGTGATTATGGAAGAGAAATGCTAGTGGTTTAAATGTTGGAAAGGAAAGGAAAAGGGAAGAGAAATCAGTGTCCCGGACCTGCTGCACGCCCAGGTCCGATCGATCGGACCTACAGGCCGATTGATCGGCCTGTCTTTTAACAGTAAGGCTTTTTGGGTCGATCGATCAGTTTGAGTCCAGTGAAATTTGATATTGTGTTTTTTTGGAAACCTTTGGGCTTTCTATGAGTCCTAGAGGTATATACCTTAGTGTTAAGACCAATTGTACCCTAATCTAAGGTCTCTAAGACTAGGGAACTAAAAGAAAAGAATGGTGTTGATTTAGACACTAATTCTTGGTTCTAGGTGGGACCCTGGCTACCCTTTTTGGACTGTTTGGACCAAGTGTGAGAATGTCTTGAGCCGACACGCCTCACGGTTGGTTCGGTGGCATCGAAGATCAATCCATTTCAATCTTGAACGGGATGGAACGACGCGATATCTTCTTTATATCTAAACACAAGTCTATTTCCTTGGTTATCGCTAATTCTATTCCTTTCGATGACTGAATCGGTTGCTCGATGTTTTCGGATTAATGTCATGCCTAGGATGGACCGTTTATAATCTTGATTCTTGCTATTGTAACATCTAGTACTACCCATAAGCTCATTTTAAGTTTTGAAAGTAGTAAAAGTGCATAAGGAGCCCGGAATGTCTTCAAACTCAAGGAGTACCAAGAAATTGTTATAATCGACATACGGGACCCCTATTCACTTAAATAGACCTTGAAACCGATATTTTTACCCGAAATTGTTATAGTTCATTGTTTCACCTCTTTTCCCGAGATTTGCATTACATGACTTGTTTTCTCGAAAACATTGGAGTTACTCTAGTAACAGTCATTTGTCCCGAAGTGCATTGCATCACATGATATGACAGTGTGCCCTTGAGTACCCCGTTTTACCCGTTTATTTATTGTACTTGATCTACTTGTTTCCCCGAAAGCATTGAAGTTACACTAGTAACAGTTATTTGTCCCGAATGTATTGCCCGATATGAAGTGACAGTGTGCCCTTGAGCACCCCCGTTTTACCCGTTTATTTACTGTACTTGATTTACTTGCATATGTCTCGATTGGTTTTGACCTATGAGTCGGCATCACTAAGCTTGGATACCTCGTCGGTTTGATCCACCGACTTGGAAATCCCTCTCCCGTCCCGCCAGCTGCAGTTTGGATCCCGATACCCGGTTCGCTACCGTGGTCCCGTTCCCGTATATTTATATTGTATATATGATTTACGTTGAGTCTCCTCACCTTGTGTGACTGAGACCAACGTCCCGTTATACTCTTGTCACTTCGGTGATAGAGGACTTAGCTTCTTGTGATTGCCATCTTGCCAGTTCCCGATTCCTTGGATACCCGACATGTTTTATATTGTTTACTTGCTTTCCGATAAATGATTCGTTTCCTTTATGAAAGTTGTTATTTAAACAAGTGCTAATATTCTCCAATGTAAATTCAGTTATTATTATATTGTTTTCTGTCCTTTGTACCCGCACATGTTTTAAATGAATGCCGGTTGGGTGAATAACCATGCTTTTACATATGTTCCATATGATCAATGATTTTGCTAGATTTATATGATTACACGTGTTTTAAAGGAATACCCGAATTGTTAAATATCCGTGCCTTGTTTTAAAGGACATTTGGTTTGTCAGATATCTATGTTTATACCTGTTTTTAAATGAATACCCGAATTGTTAAATACCCATGCTTTGAAATATGTTTCAAATGACACTCGTTTTGCCAGATCACTATGTTTATACCGGTTTCAAATGAATATCCGATTTGTTAAATATCCCTGCTTTGAGATATGTTTTAAATGAACATTAGTCTTGTCAGATTTCTTTGGTTACACCTGTTTTAAACGAACACCCGGTTTGTTAAATATCCGTATTTTCACATATGTTTCAAATGGACTTTGGTTTTGCTAGACTGCTATGATTGTCTGGTTTGTTGTATACTTATGTTTTTACTTAAGTTTCAAATGAACACATGTTTTATTAGATAGTCATGTTTTACCCATGCTTGGAATGAATACAGGTTTTCCCCGAGATTCCCGACTTTTGCACCCGTTTAATTATATGCAGCATTTGATCGAGTATCATGATTTATCTTATGTTTTATTCTTCAGTATATTTGTTATCTTTTCATCCACCTGCCAGACCGTCGTGTCTGACCCACTACTTTTGGTGCTCAGGTTCAGATTTCTTCGTCCCGAGTTGAGTGCTTGAGTTGGCTGTGGAGCCATGTTGTGCAGGTTGTTCTGTCGGCTATGTCATGTAGACATTGAGCTTGACATCGGAGCTACGTCACATTTGGGTAGTAGTTTATAGCTTATTGTTGTATGGCTTTTATTAGCCTTTTCTAGGGATTCTTAATTAATGCACATTGATAATTGTAACTTGAACATATTTGGGAATGTAATATCCTGTTACTGTCAGCTCTGTAATTTATTGTGATGGTTACTCCAGTCTGATATGATTCTTGATATAATAGCTATGTGCTAAAGGTTGAGTGCGACGCGGAATCCGATGGCCACGGACTTCGGGTCGCAACGCCACAAATGCTTCCGCAAAATATTCAAAATATTCAGAATGTGTTGTCTTCACACACGCGGATCTTGGGAGAAGTAAAATATAATTGATGCTTAATCCCATTTCCCGCCCCCGAGGTTCTGGTTCAGGGGCGTGACAAACATGAACATTATGATGCTAATGGTGTGTGACATGGAATGTAAACATATAATTATGAAGATCAAACCAATGTACACAAGGTCTATCACATACACAAGATAAGATATCAATTGGATATGAAATCAATGGAAAGTTATACCAAATGAAACCAATTGAATATGATAACATGATTAAAAGCAAGGATGTGACAAACACACAATTCCATCAAGCATCATAAATGCATATTCATCACTTTTAAGATATGACTATTGAGCATAGTGATGAACAAGGCAAATTGCAATGCAAAAGGATATTACTTGATAATGCATGCAATTTCCAAAGTGACTAAATCATATGAATTCAACTACTAAGATATCCATCAACCATCATAAATGCAAGAAATGGATTTCAAAGAGGTTCATATGATTAAGAACACTACTATGAAGTTGAAACATGTATAAGGATGATACCAAGAGAATCTACATGAGTCAACATCATAACCATCCTAAAAGAAATGACTAGAAAGCATAGAGGATGGATTTGGGTTCTAGTATGGTTTCTACAAATATAACTAAGATCACAACCATACATGGAACCAATAGTCATTTGCATATAAAAAGAATAACTAAATAAGCAAAGATGCAAACAACATTCATTTCCATTTCTAAGATAATGAAACCAAAAGAAAAAGACATGAGAACATGGAACATGCTTAGATGAATATAACTAATGATGTTATAGAGCATTTCCATTCAAACAATCTTCAAATCATTTTGATAAACAAAATCCAACAATGAGCATAAAAAGAATGAATTTGAAGATCAATTTTCAACATTGTATTTTAAAAGATATAACTTAAATGAACCACATACAAGTTGATTCTTCAAAACAATGATTTTCCATATTCAAGTATAACTTACAAATCCATGGAAAAATTTGAATTGATTCAAATCATTTGTTCAAACAATCTTACTATGACATCTACACAAATGATTCAACAACAATTGATCATGAATAAATTAGCTATGAAAGCTTTTAAAAACACAATCAATTAATCATGTAAAGAAATGCAATGCAAGACATATGTGTGCAAAAAGCAAATCAAACATGATGAAATTATAATCAAAAGATTTTGAAAACCATGATATGTAACTTAGAATGGTGCATGAAAACAAAATCAATTGATCATAAAGAAACAATGCATTTTAATAGATGTAACTAAGAAAGAACAAAATGCAAAGCAACATGACCAACAAAAGGTTTAACTTATAAAGCATAGGTTGGTCAATGAGGTCCAAGTCCTTAAGGTTTGTCTAAGTATAAAACTTTGGGAATCCACCTAAGGTCTTGTGATGGTTGATCTTTGAGGTCTATCTTAGAAGTCTCACCAACTTTTGGAGATTTGACTTGATAAATTTTTAATTGAGACTTATCACCATTATATTTAGATTTTACTAATGTAATCTTAGATTGGTGATTAGGTTGGTGATTCTTCTTCTTAGGGGATTGTTTTCTATTCTTCTTATTTTCTCCCTTTCTTTGACTTTCGAATTTTAGATTTAACTTTGTAATTTTCTTCAAAAGTTCTTTCATGTTTTGACTTAAGGGAGGTAGGTTGAGAAGCTTTTTGTTAATAGATTCTTTTATTTTTGGTTTAACTTGTTTAAGCTTTTTAGAATCTATCTTAGGAGACTCCTTGTTAATTGGTTTAACTTGTTTAAGCTTTATGGAGTCTTCCTTGGTTTTTAGTGTCTTACCCTTCAAATTTGATTTTACTTTCTTTGGTTCAAAGATGGGATTAGACACATTGCTTCTTCTTAGTTTGCACTCAAACCTAAAGTGTCCTTCAATGCCACAATAATTACATTTAGACATGGGCAAAGAAGTGTGAGTGCTAGAGAATGAGGACTCACCTTTCACAAAAGTGTTGGTGAAATTAGGGTCATGTGAAATATTCCTATCAAAACCAAGACCCGTCCTATCTCTTTGAGATTTACCCAATTTAAATAATTTTACAAATTTCTCATTACTTTGGGTAAATTTGCACTCATACTTTTGTTTGTACTCTTCAAGTTGAGTGACTTGGGTTTTAAGGGTTGAATTTTCATTTTTAACTTTTGTTAGTTCATTTTCAATTCCCTTAAAATTGTTTAGCTCTTCATAGGCAAGTTTTAACTTAGATTTAAGCTCATTAACAACATTAGATCCAAGTTCTAAAGTGTTTAAATTACTTTGAGCATTAGACAAATTTTCATTGGAAATTGTCAACTTGGATTTTAAATAGTTAATGTTTTCATCTTGTCTTTTAATTGTATCTCTTAGGTTTAAATTTTCATTTTTAAGCTCATCACAATTTATCTTAATCTCATTTAATTCATCTTTAGCATTAGATAAATTTTCCTTAGAGATAGTCAATTTAGATTCAAGATTGTTAAAGTCTTTATCTTGCCTTTGTAATTGATCTCTTAGTTTTAGATTTTCCTTATTAAGATGATCATAACCTATCTTTAATTCTTTAAGTTCATCTTGAGTATTGTATAGGTTATTCAAAGAGATTATGAATTTAGATTCTACACAATTTATGAATTCATCTTTTTCTCTAAGTTCATTTTTAGAAGAGACTAATTCTTGGTTTAGCCTTTTAGATTCTTCTTTTAATCTTTTATTTTTCTTGGAAACCTCTAAGGACCATGTGTACAATTCCTCATAGGCTTCAAGTTCATGAAATTCTTCTTCTTTTAATTCAAGTTGAGAGTCTTTAATTTCAATGTTTGAATCTCCATAAGATGGAAGAATGAGGGGTCTAGAAGAATCTACACAAGAATCTACAAGGTCTAAACTAGTGGAATCCATTCTAATGATTTTTATGGAAGCACAACACTAGGGTTTAAACTCTAGGTTTTTACACCTAATCAAGAGTTCCAAACACTTGATCCTATAAGATAGAGCACGAGGCTCTGATACCGATTGAAAGTCCTTGGGATCCTAACCCTAGAGGGGGGGGGGGGGGGGGAGGTAAATAGGGTGTGCTACAAGTATGACCAATTTAGACCAAATTTAACTTCTTTAAAACAAACTAGTCAAATGTGATGATTTAGTCAAACAATATGCGGAAGCTAATAAATAAATCACCACAAGCAAACACCACAACACAATATTTATAGTGGTTCGGCCAACGTGCCTACATCCACTACCGGCTTGTGAATCCAACACCCCACCGGATTTCCACTATTTATGCTTTTTCAAAGGCTAAGCAATAACCTATACAAAGTTGTTTTTCTAGGCTCAACAACAACCTTTACAAGATGCTTTTCAAGGCTAAGCAATAACCCTTACACAAGATGCTTTTCTTAGGCTAAGCAATAACCTTTACATATAAAGATTTCTCTAAGAAAGTGTCTTCACAAAAGATCACTCTAAGAGATTACAATTTAAGCTCAAATTAATTTGCCTCTAAATAGGCGGATATGAAAATGAAAACTAACTCACACAAACACTCAAAGAAATGCAAAGATGTATGCTTATGAAGTGTGTATGTGAAAACTTCAATCAAGTTTAAAAGTAAGCTCAATCAATTTATGCTTAATGCAATTCGAAAGTTTAAGGCACAAAAAGATATGATTGAAGTTCTATGCAAATCACTTGAACAATTACACACTTGTGAATGATATGAAAATCTAAAGATCACAAGTTGTATGAAAGTGTTTAAGCCTAATCAAGTGATGCATGTGCAATGTTGTTTTCTAAACTAATTTGACTAAAGATTAAATGAAAGAAAACAACAAGGGAAGTTTCAACCAAGTGAAATAATCATGCAATAAAAGAAATCAAAGATTTAGGCTTAAGCATGATTAAGAAAGTTTGAAACAAAACTTGGGTTGAAATCAAAGTGATGAATCCAATCTTGAATATCAAAGATGAAGGGAAGAATGGATTCAACATATCATTGTTATCATGCTTGAAATCATTTTCCAAAGTTTCAAATAAAGCACATAACAAATGATTAATTAAAAGTAAAACTTACCTGGAGATTTAACTTAGTTGATCCAAGCTTAAGCTTCACTTAATGACCCCTTTGGTCTCTCTTAGTTCCTCCCCTTTGTCTTGTCTCAAAGCTCCTCAAAGAAGGCTTAAAAATCTCCAACTTTGGACAAAGGAAAGAACTCATTTATATAGCCAAAAATGCCCAACGGCTAGTCCTCGGTCGACCTGCACACAGGCCTCGGTCGACCGGGAAGGCACAACGGTCATATTTCTGACCGTTGGCAAGTTACAGTTCAGAAACTGCAACTCGACCGACAGTGTTCCCGGTCGACCGGGAAGCAGGTCTCGGTCGACCGGCGACACTGCCGAGCCACCCCCCTTTTTGCAAAAATTCCAACTTTTGCCTATTTGAAGGTATTCCTTTGGGGGGATTTTGGGGCCACTAAACCAAGCTTAAAAAACATGTTATAAGTCATACTAAGATGATTAAAAACATGAAACACCCAAAGCCTAACATGATATGAAAACTTTAAAACCATAGGCTAGCTTGATTTGTTAAAACTCTTTTCTAAAACAAATGCATCCAAGTATTAAAAGCAAATCATGCATAAATTGAACCTTTTGCAAATCTTAAAAACAATGCATGAATAAAACAAGATTTCAAGTTTATTTAAAACAATGCAAGTGTGTAAATCAAATGATGCTTAAATGATTATGCATCCATCAAATTGCAATCTATAAAATCCCTAACATTGGAGATTTGGGGCTTTTCGATTGGAGGGGAATTTCAGTCCTCCGGCGATGGATGAGTGAGAGAAGAGGGATGGAATGAAAGAGAATAGGGATCGGCTGAGAGGGATGGCGTGACAGAGAAGGAGCTAGAGGGCCAGAGAGATGAATGAGATCGAGAGATGGAGGGTTGCTTGGTGCGCAGGGGAGGGAGACATGCAGGTGCGCGAGAGAATGGGAGAGCGAGAGAGGGATTGATGTTAAGAGTGAGCCGGTGAGGGAGAAGAGCGAGAAAGGGCTTTCCTCAAATCCTGACTTACAGAAATTCAAAATCGATAACTCCTAAAATCAGGAAATTTTTAGAACTTGATAAATCAAGAAATTGCCAATTTCTCATTCCATTTTCCAGTACCAACTTGATCGATCCATAAAAAACGAGTCCTCTAAAAAAGTTGAAACCTTCTTAATGGCCCTTTTACGCCCGACCAGGTACCATTTTTAGGTTAATTATTTAGGCCTATCAAAAGTGTTATTTCAAAAAATAAGGAAGGAATTGGTCATACCTGCTCAACTATTAGGTTATTTATCTACCTCAAACAGCTGAAATCGATATATCTAAGACTTTTACCGTCGGGGGCCACTTATGGCCGCCGCAACAAATAATTTATAGCGGTGGCCAAAACTTGACTGAGGCTACAAAGACATTTTACCCTCAAAAAAATTGGTCGCCGCTATATATTCGACGGTAAAAATAAAAAAATTCCCACCAGACCTTGGTGCCATTGGATCAATGTTTTTAGCGACGGACATAGCGAAGGCTACCGGTAAAACTTTTTTTTACCGGTGACATTTGTTATGGTCGTCGCTATAAGTTAATATGAAATTGAATTTTAGTGGGGTCAGCTTTGTCAAAGGGTTAGGAATAAATCAGAGAGTTGAAAACGGCAGAGGGTTGAGAATAAATAAAAAAGTTGAAAACGGTGTGCTCAAGTTATTTTAGCAAAAAAAAAAATTACTAAATGGGGCTTTGCGGACGCAATTCGTGCGTTGCCAATGGTGCAGATAAGAAGTCGGAGCTTTCCCAACGCAGACATGTGCATCGCCAATGGAAAAAATAATTGCCAACGTGTTTTCCACAACTTTTGCCAACGCGGTCTTACTTGAGTCGGTAAAAATAGTAATCCTCTGTGACTTTTACCAACGCAGTCTAAATATGCATCGGAAATAAGACTTTTACCAACGCAAATTTTCAGTGCGTCGGCAAATAGTGTTGGAAAAGGTTTTCCACCGCTTTTGCCAACGCGGTCTTACTTGCATCGGTAAAAGTAGCAATTCTCTCTGACTTTTGCCAACGCAAATTTTCACTGCGTCGGAAAATAGTGTCGGGAAATGTAAGTTTGTCATAGATGGGGCTTTGCGGACGTAATTCATGCGTCGGCAATGGTGCGAATAAAAATTTAGAACTTTCCCAACGCACACCTATGCGTCGCCAGTAGGTAAGATAATTGCCAATGCATTATTGCGTCGGCTTTAGAAAAACACGCGTTGGCAAAACTTTCTCTCTCTTTTGGGGGTTTTTTTTGTTGGCGCCAATATGGTTACCACAGCTTTTGCCAACGTGGTCTTACTTGCTGATGGTCCCGGCTTTTGTCTTTTTCCAAAGCTGCCTCCGCCCCGGGGCTGACGGGGTATGGTGGAGGGAAAAAGGAAAAGCGGGCATCGGTTTTTTTGTACGGGTATGCCAATTTCTCTTTTATACTTGGAATTTAGAAATGGTGATCCGGAGATCCACCTTCACAAGTAAAAAGGGAAATGAAACTTTTTTCTAGTTTTCCATTGCATACATATTTTAATAAAAGAGACAGTTTTTTGATTTTGCCGTAAAAGGCGATTTTTTGGCATTTATAGCCGATTTTTGGCGTTTATAGCCGATTTGTGGCGTTTATAGCCGATTTACAATTCTCATCAATAATGAAAGACAAGAGTTGTGGTTTTTTTTGTCTCTTTAAAAAAAATACAATTTACAACAGAAAAGTAAGAAAAAGGAATCTAACTTCTCATGCGATTGTGGGAGGGCTCGTTCAGATCGATGGTCGCGAGTCATGTATGGGCTCCGCCATCGTCCTTCAGATGAGAACATAGTGCTTGATTTCTTGGCTTGGCTCCAACCTCAGATTTTTAGAGGATAAGGACCAAGATAAGGTCCTATATCCGGTAAAAGGCTGAGTAGACGGGCTGAAAAGCCGCATCTAGCCATGTTGGATAGAAGGAGAGGTGGTCTTTGGGGGGGTGGCCCCCCAAGGGGCTTCAATCACCTTGTTGAACTTGTTGCAGCAGAGTTTTCTTGAAGGAGCAGGGTTGTAGAGATTTCTCCAAGGATTTTTGAATGATTTTCTGGCTCTTTCTGTGTGTGTCCCTCCCTTTTTCTCCTCTCCTGGAATGCTTGGAGAGGACTCCTATTTATAGGCCTTTTGGTAGCCTTTAGGAGTGATTTATGAGCCTTTATGGTAATAAAGCTCATTAAGGGAGGAGTTACAAGTTTAATTGCTTTTTGTTTTGTAACTCCTGACCCTTGGATTTCATTGGCCGGAGGAGAGTCATGGGCATTTAATCGCCTTTAATCTCCATTATGTTAGGAGTTTCATGGCTTGAATGCCATGATTGCTTGGACTTGTAACTCCTGAACGGAGGCTTCTGATTGGGCCGTTCAAGATAATGGGTTAATGACCGCATTAACTTGCCATAAACGGGCCAATTGATTGCACTAAGTGGCCACCTTGGTAGCTGAAGAGTCGCGGGCCATGTTGCGTCTCTTGGAATTCCCTTTGCGATGATCATCGATGGATCCTTATGTAAATCAACATCAGATGATCATGTAGTTTCAGACACTGGTTGATACCAGCGGGCCGGCAGCATCTGTCCAGTCGATTTCGCGATCGGGCGGGCAAAAAGTGCACTTTTTGGTTGTTCAGCTGGCGATCAACGAAGTTTTTGAAGTTCTTGGAAGGATTCCTGTGATCTTGGCGAATATCGGCGAATTTGGAGCTCAAAAGTCTGAATCTGGAAAAATCACAAGGACAGAACAACTCGTCTCGCGAAAACGGACGAAACGGGGGGTCCCGGGGCGAAATCGGCGCCCCGGACCTCCCAGGGTCACCGGCCCCATGGTCTCCGGCGACCATGGGCCATGGTCGCCGGCGACCATGGCCCAGGGTCGCGGGGCTCTGCGACCCTGGGGGGAAAATTGCTTCCCGGGGCCCGTTTCTGGCCGTTTTTCGTCGTTTTTCGCTTCCGTTTTTTTTGTTTGTTTTCTATGACATTTCTCCACATTTTTGGCTTGATTTCCCTCTGAAAAACATGATGAGAATCCTTGCAAATTGGTTTGCAAAGTTTCCGATTTTCCGGGAAAAGCCGAGCGCAGAACTGCTGATTTTCCGCCAGAAGCTGAAACAGGGTCAAACGATGTCGGAATGACCTGAAATTTGAGGTGAAGCTTCTTGAGCATTAAATAAGACCAACCATGGGCTTTCTTTTGAGTTTTGAAGCCGTTTGGGGTCATGCAAATGCTTGCCTTTGATTTCACTGCGAGGGAAATGCCGAGCTTTGACTTTTGGTCAAACGATGTCCGATTGACCTGAAATTCGACGTGTGACTCCCTCATCAGTAGTTAGGACCAACCATAGGCTTTCGTTTGAGTTTTGAAGCCGTTTGGAGTCATGCAAACACTTGCCTTTGTTTCTCCTGCGAGAGAGATGCCGAGCTTTGACTTTCGGTCAAACGATGTCCGATTGACCTGAAATTTGATGGGGAGCCTATTGGAGTAATTTTGAGATGATCCACAAGCTCCGAATTGGGTGCCATGGTCCCGGGGTGCTCAGCTGCCGGGAGCTGCTGCTTAGTTGTTGGAGAAGTGAAGCTAGGCCAAATGATATCGAAATGACCCGAAACTTCATGTGTACCTCTCTTTTGGTTCTTTTGAGTGACTTTGCAGTTTTTGTTTGATTCTGACAAGATCTGATGCTTGAAGTGGCGCCTGCCTATTTTGGTAGGATGCAGCTCCGTGTAGCTTTTGGTGTGAAGAGGCAAAGTGACATTTTTGGTGTCAACACTTGCGTCAATAAAAGTAGCAATTTCTGTGACTTTTGCCAACGCAGTGAAAATATGCGTTGGAAATAAGACTTTTGCCAACGCAAATTTTCACTGCGCCGGCAAATATTGTCGGCAAAAGTGTAGTTTGTTGTAGTGATAAAAAACAAATATCCGTTGCCTAGAATTGATGAGTTGTTTGATCACCTCTAGAGTGGAGCTTATTTTTCAAAGATTGATCTTCGATTTGGATATCACTAGATTCGTGTTAAAGATCAAGATGTACAGAAGACTGCATTCAGAATCCGACATGGGCATTATGAATTTCTGGTTATGCCTTTTGGTTTAACGAATGCACCTGCAGTGTTTATGGCTTTGATGAATATAAGTTTTGCTGCATATTTAGACCAGTTTGTTGTAATCTTCATTGATGATATCCTGGTATATTCAAAGTCAGAACAAGAACACACACACCATCTGAGAACAACATTGCAATTGTTAAGAGAAAATCAGTTGTTTGTAAAGCTAGAGAAGTGTGATTTCTAGTTACAGCAGGTAGCATTTTTGGGTCATATAATTACTAGAGATGGATTAGCTATTGATTCAGCTAAAATTGAAGTCATTACTAAGTGGCAAAGTTCGAAAAATGTTCTTGAAGTCCGAAGTTTCTTAGGGTTGGCTAGATATTACAGAAGATTTGTAAAAGAGTTCTCTAAGATTGCAGCTCTGCTGACAAAACTGACTCAGAAGAACATTCCATTTATATGGAATGATGAATGTGAGCCTAGTTTTTAGATTAAAAAAAAAAAGATTGATCTCAGCCCCAATCTTGTCATTACCTGATGGAAGAGGAGGATTTGTGGGTGGTTTATTCCGATGCTTCCGGAATAGGATTGTGATGTGTGCTGATGCAGAATGGCAAGGTTATTGCCTATGGTTCACGTTGGTTAAAAGAACATGAGAAAAATTATGCTACTCATGATTTAGAGCTATCGGCAATTGTATTTGCTTTGAAGTAATGGAGGCACTATTTGTATGGAGAGACTTTTGAAGTTCATTGTGATCACACAAGCCTTCAGTATTTGTTTGCTCAGAAGGACGTTAATGAGAGGCAGTGTCGTTGGTTAGAACTGATTAAAGATTATGATTTTTCATTCACCTATGTACCTGGAAAAGGTAATGTAGTAGCGGATGCTTTTTGAGTAGGAAATCTGCAAACTTTGCATCGCTAGTTGGTGAATGGACTTTAATTGAAGAATTTAGAGATTTGGATGTGTCCATTGAAATGGTGGACAATAGAACTATGGTTGCAGCAATGTCTATATTTGAATCGATTCTAATTCAGCAGATCAAAGAAAGACAGTTTGAAGATCCTGAATTGGTAAGAATCAGGGATAACATTGCAGCCAGATCATATTTTGTGTTGGTGGAAAGAGTTCTCTACTTAAGAGACAAATTATGTATACCAGCACAAAAAGATTTGAAATAAGCAGTAATGTTTGAGGCTCATCACACCAGATATTCTATGTATTATAGAAGTACTAAAATGTACATATATCTTAAGGACAGGTTTTGGTGGAATAATATGAAACAAGAGATAGTAGGATACGTATCTTCACTACACCAAATCAGGGTTTTTACTGCGTGCAAATTACGGCTTGCATCAGGTGCATGCCGTAAATGATATAAAATTACGGTGTGCCTGAAATGCGAGTCGTAAA
Source organism: Cinnamomum chago (assembly GCA_038049695.1). NCBI lineage: Eukaryota > Viridiplantae > Streptophyta > Magnoliopsida > Laurales > Lauraceae > Cinnamomum > Cinnamomum chago. Next base: position 52,921,145 of record CP142453.1, on the reverse strand, counting down.
AATTCTTTTTTTACTCTTTTTAACGGCGTGCGTGTCTCGCGTCGTAAATGAGTGTAAATTACAGCGTGATCTATGCGGGTCGTAAATGAATACCTTTTTACGGGCTCCATCGCACACCGTAAATATCTATTGTTTCATGACTTACACTTGCACGCCGTAACATTGTAGCCCACCAAAAATTTCAGCCAAAATAATCTCTCCCACCAATCTTACAATAACCCACAAAATCGATTGATTAATTTTAAGAAAAAGAAAATCATTAATTTTAAGAAAAAGAAAACGCAGATTTAAAGAAAAAAAATTGGTCTCTTTGTCTGCCAAAATCGATCCCTCCTCCCCAAGTCACTTCCAGGGCCCTTGGTGACGGCGACCTATAGTTGCATCTCCGGCGACCATCAGCGACAACTCTTTGGCGACCTACAGAGCATTTAATAAGACAAGTCTGCCGATCATCAGACTTAACAGCAGCATTCTAAATTGGCTTCTTGTTTCCCTTGTTCTGTGGATTGGGTTTAGTTCCTCTAGTACTTGCTTTGGGTTTTGTCTCCCTCTCTGGTGTTTGTCTTTCTTCTATTTGCGGTAATTGTTATAGTAATAGAACTTTGTATCCATGCTATTGCAGTGGGGGGCACGGAAGTATCTTGTTAGGCTTCTTCAAAGTTTTCTCTTGTGAGTTTGTCGTGCCACTTTGTTCTTTCTCTGTCGTGGTTGTCTTTGATTTTGCAGATTCTTCATCAATAGAAGGTGTCTTAGCACTACAACAATCTGCACTTTTGCCGGGTTTTTTTGCCGGCGCAATCCTTAAATGCCGGGAAAGTACAACTTTTACCGGCGAAATAGCTTCTTTCGCCGGGAAAAGATAGGGTTTTCCCGGCGACATATTTTCGCCGGCAAAGGGTATTGCGTTAGCGGCGAATTATTATTTTCGCCGGCAAAGGGTAATGTTTTCCCGGCGATAAATCAGTATCGCTGGGAAAGACTAGATTTCTTACCGGCGAGATACCTAGATCGTCGGGATAGTACACCCTCCAAATTTCTTCCCGTTGTTTAACTTTTGCTGGCGATTGAATTTCGCCGGGAAAGTGATTTTTTCTCCTGTCACTTTAAAAAATAAGTGGAGGTTTTCTTCCCTAAAAAACATCCATCTCCATTTCCCACGCACGCGCCATGTCTATTTCCAGCGCCCCCTCTTTCTCTAAATCGTGTTTGAAGCTCTGCCAGCCCCCTTTCCATTTCCAGCGGCTGCTCCAAGTGCATCTCTCTCTCTTTCTTCATCATCAAGTCAAGCATTACCTCCTTACAACTCTCTTTCTCTATTGCATTTGTGTTTGGGTTTCATCCCATTCTGATGCATTTGATTCCCTCCACCAGCGTCGAAAGCAAGCCAAGAAAACCAGTCAAAAACAAAGCCAAAGAAAGCCGATTTGAGTGGGAAAGCCAAGATCCCACAAAGGGATATCAATAGAGAACCCACTCAAGAAAATCACTCAAAAGCAAAGCCAAGAAACCCACTCAGACCTTCGGCAACTCCAGCACAGTTCGATTTCAGAGTGGGATCTTTTCTCCTTGAAGCAAAAGGTATGTATTCAAAATCCCCTTAGATCACAATCGATTTATAGTGTTTTTTTTTTGTTTTTGTTTTTGTTGAGAGAGGTTTGATTTACAATTTTTTTTTCTCTTATTACTGCTCTGGTTCTATTGGTTTGGGGTATTTTTGGATTGAGAGTGAGATGGGATGAAAACCTTATTTCTCCTTCTTCTTCTTGTTCGTCTGGTTCTTTGTCTATTGAGAGATTGAGAAGAGAAAAAAAAGTAGAAAAGAGAGAGTGGATTGAATCGATGGGGCTCATGTCATTTGTAGGCAGAGGTTTTTTTTAATCCATTTTCCTCTTCACCTCTTGGCAAGAGTCTCCTTTTGAGTATCGACAAGCAAAACCCTTTTTTAGTTACAAATGAGCATCTACTTAAGAAGTATGGACATGCTCGTGCTTATATACAGATGCAATTTCTATGACTGTACCTCACCTCTGTTATAAACCAAATGGGGGCTATACAAAAGGTGGGAAAGAGAAATGGGGTTCTACAAGTTCCCAACAATAGGCACAATCCTCTGAGCCGGCAGTTCACATTTCCAGGTAATTCGTGTGTGGCAGATGGAGGCCTCTCGGCCACCTGTTGCAAATTTGATCATCTAGGGAGATTCCTTGATGATGGATTTGGAAGGATGCACCTGTCATCCAGTGGACCTTATGATGGTTCAAGGGGTGTTGGCACTCAGGTCGTTCGGTCGGGTTACATGAATGATGGACAAATGGATGGAAAGATTCAGAACCAGTGGCAGACTCATGGCCCTTATCTATCGTTATTTAGGGCGAGGAATGCAGATGATGATGGGTACCCATTTCCTCTGCCAGATTACACAAATTTGGCATGTGGTGTTAATGGGTATCTTGTATTCAAGCCTGCAAATGGACATTGAAGTCCCGAGTTGGAATTCCCCTTACAATTAATCATCATCGTGAACCATAATAATGTAATCAAGGAAAGTGTCAGTCTCAGCTTTGGAGTGGGGTGTAATCCTTGACATAAACATTTTGTAAAAGAGTGATTCTGGTTTCATTTGCATACAAGTTCTTTCCAGCGTCCTTTGTTTGCTTTATATCCATTATAGAAAGGTGAATGCTCTATTGGATCTCTTGAAATTTCTGGCTTTTGTTTGAATGCTGAGGTTTATGTGCCCCTACTGGACAAAAAGTGCATGATTGCCTGCAACAATGTGGCAGATGTAGTATTAATGGCTTCTGTTTACATCTCCATACTTGGTGCCAGATCAATATGGCAGCTATAAATCCAATATTTCTCATCTGATGCTCTACTTGAATGAACATACGAGGGTGTCTTTTATTTTGTGGAATGTTTCCTCCTATTGTGATCATGCTCAACTCTTTATTGGGAGCTTGCAAAATCAGCTAATTGTATGCACTGAGGGGTCTTGCAGACCAGTTCATCTTGCGTGTAAGCAGAGCTTGTTGAAGGATGTAAACGTTCCAACTTCAAATTCAAATCTTGATGACTAATCATTGAGTATTTTGATTTTTTTCTTCTAATTACCATCATTTTTTAAAAATTAGACGCGCGCAAATGAATGTAGTGCTGGGATCTCCTAATCTGCGATATTCTAGTAGGGCACGCTCCATTCCATCCATAGTTGGGACATTATGGACGAACTGGGGTTGGGTCACTTTTCCTGTTACCTTTCAAGTTATAATTTCTATTTGTATCATTTTGGAGAAGATGAAATCTCCAGCATTAGATTTATGTAACATAATGTATGCTTGCTGCATGCATAGCTTCTTTTCTTTCTTTTGGAGATGGAATGCTTGACAAATGGACTTAAAAGAGTGAGTGCCGGGAAACTGTATATTTAGATCCCAACTTAGTACTTTTTTAATACCTAAAAGCTTACTATTCTTGCCATCCTCTTGCCTCTTGGTTACTTCTGTTAAAAAAATCCCAGACAAGCTAGGCCGATGGACATCCATGGGTCTAATGTAGTACTGTTATGTAGGGTGCTTGTGGTCGGAGGGATCACCTGGAGCCTGAAGGGTCCACTGATGATGTGATTGGATAAACAACATGACGCCACCGAAAGTCTAATTGAAAAAGAATAGCCTCTTCTCTTATTCTGTAATATTGCTCTTATATTTTTATTTTGAGTTAGCTTATACATAATACATGGATGATCTAGAGTATGAAGTGATCTGAATGAGTGAATGGCTTCTATTAGTTAATAATGGTGCAGCATTTGATAGAAGCTTTTAAAAAAAAGCCTATTTTTCTAGTTCTTTTAAAGGGATGGCTAATAAAATTAGGTTTTTGCCTTAGGGTTCAGCAGGCCTGACTGTAGCTTGCACTTGTGCTGACTACAATGGAGCTCAAGCCTATGATAAGAAAACAGGGCAGGACTTGAACAATTTGGATCTTTGGAATGTTGAGGCCATATGCATCTGTATTTCAAGGTAGCCAAATAGACCAAGGCATAAAAAAGATGCTGAAGAAAACACTGCATTTGATGTGTTGGTTTTGTTTTTCTTTTTTGCTTTTTTTGAATAGCCTGTTGATTATCATCTTTTTTTTTCTTCTCCTTTATTTTTCCTATTTAGTCAATTGCAAGACAATAGATGAAGTCATCCTATATTGAATCTTTTCATTATGACTCTTGAAATTTGACTTTTCGAAAGGGTCAAGGCTTTCAGTCATAAGTTCGAGGTTGTTTGATAAAATAGTTTAATTTATGAAGTACAGGCTTGGTAGTGTGGTTTCATTCCTCTTCTCTTATTCTGTATTACTCTTATATTTTTATTTTGAGTTAGCTTATACATAATACATGGATGATCTAGAGTATGAAGTGAGCTGAATGAGTGAATGGCTTCTATTAGTTAATAATGGTGCAACATTTGATAGAAGCTTTAAAAAGAAGCCTGTTTTTCTAGTTCTTTTAAAGGGGTGGCTAATAAAACTTGGTTTTTGCCTTAGGCTTCAGCAGGCCTGACTGTAGCTTGCACTTATCCTTGAAGCAAATGGTATGTATTCAAATGCCCCTTCGATTATAATCGATTTATAGTTTTTTTTTTTTTTTTGAGAGGTCTGATTTATAGATTTTTTTTCTGTTATTATTGCCATGGTTCTGTTGGTTTGGGGTATTTTTGGATTGAGAGTGAGATGGGATAAAAACCTTATTTCTCCTTCTTCTTCTTGTTCGTCTGCTTTTTTGTCTATTGAGAGATTGAAAAGAGAAAAAAAAGAGAAAAGAGAGAGTGGATCGAATCGATGGGGCTCATGTCATTTGTAGGCAGAGGTTTTTTTTTATCCATTTTCCTCTTCACTGCTTGGCAAGAGTCTCCTTATGAGTATCGATGTTGTAAGTGTTTGTAATTTGATAGTTGATACCAATTGAAAATTTTAATGCATTAGAGATGGATGTTGTTTTAGAGAATACTAATGACCGACTGTAATCAGGATGTAGTTTCTGAATCCGAATAGATCTAATGGTTTTTCATATGTAGAATATAAAATGTATCTTTATTCGAATAGATCTGATGTTCACTTAACTTTTGTTATTTTTTCCAGCTTTATTTGATTTTATAATGCTTGTTTAACTTTTCATCCTTTTAGCTCAAGTAGTAACCTTTTGTCATGTGCAGGATTACTATTCTGTTCTTGGGGTTTCAAGAAATGCCAGCAAATCTGAAATAAAAAGTGGTAAGTTCTCTCTTCTTTGTTCCTTGGCTGATTATTATTCTTTGATATTTTTCTCTATCTTGTTTCTATATATTAAACTATTCCCGTTTGTTAATATGACTATTATGTACTGTTTCTTGCTCCTACTTTTGGTCATAAACATTTTCGTGGACAGGAAGTAACTCAATTGTTTCTTTTCTATGAAACTATGAAAATCTTTTAACAAAAAAAAATCCCTCTCATCTCAGTACCATGCATAAAAGAAAAAAAGCTATGCATATCTTGTTTTTTTATTTTGACATAGAATGAGGAACTCCCACGGTGCCTTTTCGCAACTATATAGCTGATACAGATGATCTGGTTGGTTGACTTTCTACATAATCTGTATCAGCTGACCATTTTGCAAGCTCCTTACAAACGAGATCATCTAAATGAGGTGATAGAGAGTGTATCATACAAAGGTGAGGCGTACTCTCTTCTGCAAAGGCCTTGTCATGCAAAAGATTTCTTCTTCGTTAATTTTTGTCCTTCAATTTCCTCGTACCTTGAAGAATCTTTCACAGTGCCAAGGTACCTTTTGGCTATTACTTGGTCTATCTCTAATTCTTATAAGCCTGCATATTAACACAAACTATATGGCATTTGGCAGCCTTCTAGACATGTTTCTCCCTATGACAGAAAATGGCATCATTGTATCTGTTTGGTATTCCTTTCTTAGATTGTTGCCCTTAGTTCATTTAGACTGTAGCCATCCTGTTTTTAGTTGTGTACCCATTTTTCCTGGTGTGTATTACTGCATTGATGTGATTAAATGCTACCATATTAATGCTGATGGTCTTAGGGTTACTTTCCATGTAAGTGTTTCTGTTATTCATGTTTTTTCTATTTCTTCAATCCATACAGACTTGCCCAAGAGATTGACCTTAAGAAGGATACAGGATTCACGAGTGCTCCTTTGGACATGAGCGTTCTATTGGTGCATGCTTTGCTTGATGAAGGTCGTTTCTTGGCTCATATTTTGACTGTTCCCCTTTTTTTTCTGAAGCTTATGAGCTTTGCGCATACCTTGGCGATTGGAAGCTTTGAACCCAAGTAGAGCATCCTCTTCTACTCCTAAAGTAAGCTCTCTTTGCAACAACGCTCTCAAATGCATGCTTTACGATACCCTTTGAGTATAATTCCATGTTTCTGAAATTGATAGATTGCACCTCCATAGTTTCACAGCATTGTCAATGTAAGACAATCATCCATTATGGATAAAGAATGGATTCATCTACCAAGGTGAATTCCAAAGCCCTACACTATAAAATATTTGATGTCCCATACCTATTTAGGATCTAATTAGTAAAAAACTTGTGTTTTCTTTATTTTAGACCATTAGAAGCATATCGAGAGGGAGCACGAAAGTTTGTAGATAAGGTTCAAGAAAAGAAAGGGTATCCAGAGAAGATTCAATGTCCTTGCGTCAGGTGTTTAAACTTGAAATACCATCATTACAATGTAGTATACGACCATCTAGTATATTATGGAATTGATCCTACTTATACCACATGGATTTTTCATGGAGAAAAACCAACCGCAGTAAGGGAAACTGAAAATGCTGAAACTCCAGCATTATATAAAATGTTTAGAGATGCATGTTTCGAAGATGATGATGTGGATCATATAGATGAAAGAGGCTACCAAAATTTTCAAAAGCTTGTCGAGGAGGCAGAGCTTCCTTTATATTCAGGATCGACACACACTAAGATGTCAGCAACACTTATATTATTCAAGGCAAAGGCTCGACACAGTCTGTCTAACAAAGCATTTGATGATGGTCTCAAGATTGTTCATGAATTGCTACCACTCGATAACATACTTCCAGATAGTTTATACTTAGCCAAAAAGATATTTAATGCTTTTGATCTAGGGTATGAGAAGATACATGCATGTGAGAATGACTGTTGCTTGTTTCGAAAAGATCTAGAGCATCTTGAGACATGTCCAAAGTGTGGTTCTTCATGGTGGAAAGTCAATGCACGAACCAAATTGATAAGGAAGGGAGTTCCAGCAAAGGTTTTGAGGTATTTTCCAATTATCCCAAGATTTAGGAGATTGTTTAAGTCAGCAGAAGAGAGTGAACAATTGACTTGGCACTACACAAACAAAAGTCAGGATGGCATTATGCGACATCCAGTGGACTCATTGGCATGGAATAGAATAGATGATAAGTGGCCCTCATTTGCATCTGATCCTCTAATCTTAGACTTGGCCTTTCTTCGGATGGATTCAATCCTTTTGGTGATCTTAGCTCTAGACTTAGTTGTTGGCCTGTAATTCTGGTCACATACAATCTTTCTCCCTTGTTATGCATGTCAAAAGAAAATTTAATATTGACATTACTCATTCCTGGGCCTAAGCAACCAGGAAATGACATTGATGTGTACTTAGCACCTCTTATAGATGATTTGAAAGAGCTGTGGGTGAATGGAGTAAGTGTTTACGATGCGTTTACTCAATCCACATTCAATTTGAGAGCCATTTTGATGTGGACAATAAACGACTTTCCAGCATATGGAAATTTGTCTGGGTATGCTGATAAATCCAGTAAAGGATGTCCGACATGTGGACTTGAGACATGCTCAAAATGGTTGACAAATAGCCACAAGCACGTATTCATGGGTCACCGGAGATTTCTAGCTTACAATAATCCATTTCGGGTAAAGAAATCTTGGTTTGATGGGACAGAAGAACATGGACGAAAACCTCGTATTTTGACTGATTCAGAAGTATTTGAAGTGATCAGTACTATCGAAAATGACTGGGGGAAGGCTAATAAAAAAAAAGACAAAGAAAAGGAAGAGAGGGGATGAAGACGAAGAGCAAATTGTCGTGGAGCCTCAATCAGTATGGAAAAAGAAATCAATCTTTTTCGAACTACCATATTGGGAGGTAAGTCAATGTTGTTTGTTTTTTTATTTTTATGAATAGGAACAATATGCTTGTTTGCTCTTAAATTTATTTATTGAATTTAACATCTTTTTGTTTGGTTATTTTGTAGTCATTATTGTTGCGGCACAATTTGGATGTCATGCATGTTGAAAAAAATATTTGCGAGAGTCTAATAGGCACTCTATTGAATATTAAAGGCAAGACAAAGGATGGTTTAAAGTCTCACGAAGATCTGAAAGATATGGGAATCAGAAAGTCATTGCATTTGAAGGAAAATGGTGTCGACTCTAGCTGCAAAAGAGCACCTTATGTGTTGTCAAACAAAAAGAAAAAAGTATTTTGTAAAAGACTTTCTGAGTTGAGGTTGCTAGATGGTTATAGCTCCAATATTGCAAGTCATGTGTCAGTAAAAGACTGTAAAATTTATGGGCTCAAGTCCCATGATTGTCATGTGCTAATGCAACAAGTTTTGGCAGTTGCATTAGGGGACTATTAGACAAGGGGCCTAGGGTTGCAATTTTTAGATTATGTGCTTTTTTCAACTGCTTATATCAAAGAGAGATTGACAAAAATAAGTTGGAATTACTTGAAGACCAAATTGCTGAGACTTTGTGTATGCTTGAGAGGTTTTTTTCCCCCTTCATTTTTTGACATTATGGTGCACCTTACTGTTCACTTGGCTCAAGAAGCACTAATAGGTGTGGACCAGTGCAGTTTCGTTGGATGTACCCATTTGAAAGGTAACTCCAATGTCTTATATAGTCAATTCTTTGGTTTAGTTACTGCTTGAGTTAGCTATTAATAATTTTTCTTACATTTTGAGTTAGGTTTATGAAAGTACTGAAAGGTTTTGTGAAAACCCGTTCCAATCCCAAAGGTTGTATGGTTGAAAAGTATAACCCAGAAGAGTGCACAAGTTTTTGCGCTCCTTACATAAAGGAAGCAGCTCAAGTAGGTGTTCAACAAAGCCGATATGAAGAATATGAAGAACGTAATATATTAGAAGGGAGACCAATTGGTAAGGCTAAATTGAAGGAATTGTCTCCTAACATGTTCGAAGTTGCCCATTTATGTCATAGAGAATACTGCCAAAGTAAAACCGTATAGAGAGTAAGTTTCTCATGAAAGATATACATCTTTGGTAATTTTAGTTTGTTTCTATTTATGCACTTTAAATTTCTAAATATACCTTTGTCTTTTTCAGATTACACTTAGAGGAACTTCGACATTCTGATATACGTCTTCATGGGAATGAAAGCCTCTTAAGAAAGAGGCATATGGACACATTTAGTGCATGGTTAGCAAATAAAGTCAAGGTTGGAGATACTAGTAACATGTCAGACCCTGTGAGGTGGATAGGGTGTCGACCCAAACCATATGTGGAATCTTATTTAGGTTATATCATCAATGGTAATCGATTCCACACAAGATATGTTAAAAATTGCACACAGAATTCTGGTGTTTCTCTTGAAGCAAAGACAATGTGTCGATCAAGCGCAAGAGATACCTCACATGTTAGTGGGAATATTGTGTTCTATGGTGGTAAAAGAGATAATTTCGTTAGACTATCACAAGTTTAAACTCTCGATGTTTCATTGTGATTGGGCAAATATAGGAAGTGGTGTCAAAGTTGAAGAGTGTTTCACATTAGTTAACCTTCATCAAGGCCAGCATCAATTTGAGAACGATCCGTTTATATTTGCCTCACAAGCAAACCAAGTCTTTTATTCTAGACATGATGATACTTCAAATTGGTATGTGGTGCTAAAAGCACCATGAAGAGGAGTTTTTGAGTCTGACACTAATGGGAATGATTGTATACCATTTACTCCATTAGATGTCTCCAATCTTACTCTTGAGGACTAAGATTATGAAAGACATGACTATGAGGTCATGGATGAGTCGGTACTGTTATTAACATTAATTTGATAGTTTTGTTATGTCTTGAGTTAGATACTGATATTAAACACTAAATTGGCTATGCAGGTTCAACCATCTTAAATCATGCGTGTTGTTGGTGAGGTAAGCATCATTTGTAGATTTGGATTTATTTGAATTTAATTATACAGCTGAGGACAGTGTCAACATTTATTTTTATTTTTTATTTTTTACTAAAACCCTTAACAGAAACATGTTCAAAGTTCTTTGGCTGCTGTCCTTTTTTTTGTTAGCTTTGTTTAGTTGGTTTTCAAGTTTTGTCTTAAGTCTCTACTGCAGGTTTTGTTCTCCTTAGTCTGGGTTTTGCACTTTGTTTACTGCAGGTTTGTTTTTCTTAATAGCGCTTAAAGTTTGGCTGCTGTGCTTGCTTTGACTTTATTTTTTGGGGGTTGTCCTTGGACCAATAGCACTATGGAAATTACTATGGCTTTTTTATCACTAACTTTGCATTATCTGTTTGATAGTCATAATTATGTGTGCCATGTGAGTCAATTTTGTAATTATGCGAAAACCCACAGCTCTTTCAAAGTTCTCTTCACTACTATCTATAAGTTCTTGTTTAGTGCTTTGCTTCACTTGCAAAACCCACCTCCAAAACCCATCTCTCTCTCTCTCTCTTTCCAAAATTTTGCATTGTCTCTCCTCTCTTCTTGTACCCAAAACCTTATATTAGTATTCTTACAAAGATTTTGTCTTTTCTATTGTGGATGTGCATGGTGTCCAAGCTCATGGTTTCCAAGGAGATATTGATTTAGTGAGTATATATATTTTCTTGAAACTCGTACAATAACATAATTTTTGGACAGTAAATGGGATGATAAGGTCTGCATTGTCAGAGATATATAACTTGGTTTGTTGATTAGTTTGTTTCTAAAGTTAATTCCTTAATGTGAAGTGTTCGAAGAAGAGAGCAAAGCGTGGAAAGAAGCAAAACAAACATGTAGCAGTTGTAGCCATTCAAGATGAGAATCAACCTTTTCAGATATCGGATGAAGGTTCTAATTCTCCAACTGCTGAAGTTCCTAATGTCCCAGATGTTCAAGGTGAGAATAATCCTAATGCTATAAATAGAAAACCCAAAGGAAAGGCACAGGTTTTGTGTTTTACCAAAGGAAAAGGAAAGGGAGCTCATCTTGAAGTTGAGTTCAATGAAATGGGCCAGCTGATTAGAAAGAATGCAGCATTCTTTCCTTGGAATCACAGCAAGAGAGTTAATACCAGTGACACTTAAGAAATGGAACGACCTTACAGATGAGTTTATCGCACAAATATGGGAGCACATAATGGTATATTTCTACAAGTATCAAATTTACGTGTGGTTTAAATCTATTTCTAATGCAATTTTTAATTTTCTTTTGTAGCAAAAGTTCAATTTTGCTGATTGTTATAAAAAGTATACATTTGCAAAGCTACGAAGGCATTGGAGAGATCATCGAAGTTTGCTGAAAAAGGAAGTGTTGGACCAAGCGAAGTTGGTGGGCATCAAACGCGCTGCTACCCTCTTGAAACCTGATAGTGTAGAATCCATGGAAGATTGGCTATCTTTTATCAAAATACGGACCAGTCCAACCCAATTGGTAAGCACTTTATACCATTCTGTTTTGTCGCACATTGGTGATCATCTCACAATGTCCCTAAATTTTCATTGTGCTCTAGGCGATAAATAAGAAGTTCAAAGAGATGCGAGCACAACAAACTCTACTTCATCGAACGAGTCGCAAAGGATTTGCACGGCTAGAGGATGAAATGGTAAGTAAATAATTGAATCTGTACTATAAGTGCATTTGTGGACATGACAAATATATATTTTCTTTTCTAGAGACAAGAAAGTGAAATACCAGATTCAATATCAAGGTCTGATGTATGGATTCGTGGCTATGAAGCAAGAAAGAAGAAGAATAATGAGGATGAAGAGGTAGAGGATCCCGAGATAGTGGTAAGTAGTTTTGGTTTTGTAATACTATAATTGAATTTGTGCTGATTTTTATCAACTAAAAACTGGAGTATGGCCTGTCTTGTCTCTAGAATATGGTTTAGCTTGTCTCAGCAGCAGTAATTTTGTTTTTTTCTCATCTCTAATTAACTGATGTCCAAGTCCCTACCAACAATGTTTGTTATTTATGTTCCCTGATCTGCAAAATATGACATGAATGATTTATTCTCTTCTTTGTGGCCGAAGTATGCATGTAGAGTTGCCACCTATACTGGTTTGGTGTAGTGGGTCTTTCTCGTGAGCCATGTTAGTACTATATATATAATTTCAAAGTGTTCAATTATTAATTGCTACTAGAATTAACACCAACCACTACTAGGTAAAGCATTTGGCCTTATCCAAGATTAGGTTATTTATAAAACTTGTGCATTTCAGTTATAATTTGTGAGAATAAATGCATTTCTGTGAAGAAACTACCTTGAATTGGATGGAATTTTGCATAGGCAGGGTGCAACATGGATGATAAACTTGATACCTAATTCTATCGCCTTCGCATTCGGTGTATGAGCTTAATTGTTCATCAACAGCCTGCATAGTGGATAGCTTAGTGGCATCTAGTTTTCATACACACTTTTGTGGATTTTGATGAATGGTTAGGATTGTGTGATGAGAGAGAGAGAGAGTCCACTGCTGGTGGTTGTACCTATCCAACGGAATGTGTGAAGGTGGGCTCTTTGTTCTGTGGTTTGGCCTTTGCAATGTAATGAGTTGTGAAAGTTTTTCTGTTGTTCATTCCCTGATTTGTGTCCATCTGAAGATGAATACAGTTTGGCTGAATTCTATAACCCAAAAGAATGCACTTGTATGCAGGCATGTGATTCTTAAATTGCAAATACAAATCTTATTGACTGAAGGGTTTGCTATAACCTAGATAATAATGCAGTTGTTGGTATCTAGATATCAAATGCTGGATTTTACTCTTGTCGGGGTAGTTGTAGTTCTTGAATTTGAACTTTGAGTCTAAAAAACCCAAAGGGCATGTACAGTGGATGGACTGAAATATAAGCATTGGTTGTTTTTTTCTGTTTTGGAAATTTATGATCCTTGATGAAAGTTTTCTATGGGACTATGGGCTTGAGTTTTAGAAGTGGAAAGATCATGGTTTGGTGCTTAATAAATACTAATCTTTCTAACTATAGATGTGTGGCCGTGCTTTATAAATCTCACTATACCACGAATCTAACCCTTCGGCTGACAGCATCCAAAACAATAAAAAGGGTTCATGGAAAATGTCGTTGTTCCAACTTCCATATAAAAAAAGATCTATTTGGTAGCTTGAATTTTGCAAAATTTGTGAAGTTTGGGACACTGCCTAAATTTGGTTTTGCCCTCATTATGTTTGTGTTTCTTTCTCTTAATTTGATGTACACTTATGGTTTTACAAATACAACAACAAGTCAAGAAATACAAAGGAGAAGAAAATCGTTCTTCTTTTATAGATGATGCTATTGCGAAGGTACTTGGTCCTGATCCACGAGGACGAGTAAGAGGGCCTGGATATGGAGCAACACCTTCAAAGGTGGAGGGTCAAACACAAATGAGGGACAAAGTTAATAAATTAGAAAATGAACTTTTATACTTGAGAAACCAAATGAACAGTTTCATTGCAATGGTCGGGAAAGGTGAAAATACTACAGTAAGTACTCAAATATATTGCTTTTAATTATTATGAGACTTTTCTATTTATTTGTTGAGCTGAATATAAGTTGATTACAACAAAAGGATAATGGAAGTGTTCAACATTATGCCAATGACTACATGTCACAATGCAACAGAAGTGAACCTCCAAGTGCAATGCAGAATTTTGTTCATGGGACAACACAAAGTAAGCAAAAAGAACAGACTAGTGTTTGCAATTCCAATCAGGGGAGCTCAAGATGCAAATTGCTAAGTTGGCTCGACGCAACTAAAGTTGTTGCAACCGGTGAAATTCTATCAAGGGATTCTACATCACTTGTTCATCATGTTCCTCTTGGTGCTGAATGTTGGAAAGTTTCTAAGCAACATGTAGTAGAGGGTAATGAGAGTTTGATTCTCTATCGACCAACTTGGGAAGCTTTTCTTCTGAATGAAGTACTGGGAAGCACAATTGCATGGTCGATCAAGCACATCGTACCTTGTTAGAAGATGAGAGGTAAAAAATCTTGGATTGAGTTTTTGGGTTTCAAATCTTCAAGTCTATATTATCTTGAACCTGCTTATGGGAATTATTAGGATTGGATTTTTAAACCTTTCTGATGCTACCTGCAACTTAGTTTAAAGTTTGAATAATGTGTTTTCATGAACTTGTCTATTGCCTAATTTGCAACAATACAAGTAGGGGAAAAATAAGAGGAGAAATTCCAAGACTTACTGGTTTCAATCCTTGTATCTGAGTTAGTAGCTCAAACCTCGATTCATTTAGATCCTGCGAAAAAAAAAACCCGAAAAAAAGAAAAATACATAAATGAAATGGTAGATTGATAAAAATCTCAAAAAGAAGGGGCCAAATTTTGCCCATAAAACACTACTCTGTATCGTGCAGATGTACTTCTACTTAATAGATTTTGGTCATATTCAACAAATTCAATAATCACTAAAAAAACTTGACATCAGTACACAATAGTACAAAGATTAGGCAAGAACTGTAAACAATGTAAACATAGACAAAAAAATTGTGCTTTTCACAACAAAAAAAAAATACTTTTCAATACTCCCCCTTGGGTGGAGCCCACTCCTCTACAAGGTACATTATACCTTTAAAACAAACTTCACACATATGACAATCTTTCATAAGTGGATTATTATAAATCTAGTTATAATGCACCCTCCATCCGCACTAGGTTCATGTTTCAGATGGCTGAGTGGATTTAAATGTTTGCGGTATGTAAAAGTTAGTACACTATTTTAGCACCTGGAGACATGGAATTAATGAAAGGGAAGTGAAGAAATGCAGATCAACATAAACTAAAACATGACAAACTCTCCTAAACACCCATTTAACTCCAAGTTCACTTTCTACTTTTCACAGAGGACGCCCACTTATCATTGAATCCAATCCCTTCTTCTACACCAGTTCTCCTTGAATTAGCATTAATCCCAATTTCAGACTGAGTTAACCACAAGAAATATTTAAGCTTTAAGTCCCCATAAATCAAGTTGTAGCTTCATTTTGAATGAAGTTTCCTTTTACTAACACCCCTTATCCAGATTGAAGTTCATCAAACTCTCTACTCTTGATTGCTGAGCAGGCAGGTAGGCCCCAAATGAGATGGGCCTTTCCAGGTCAATCTCAAATCAGATAAAAGAAGATAGACATTAAAAGGAATGGAAGTTGCATGTTTTTATTTGCCCCAACATGTGGACCTACAAGCAAACTAAAGGATGATACTGAGATGGTGGGACACTCCTATTTGGCCAATTAAAGGCCATTGCACTGTGCAGCACATTTCCTTCGTAGAAGAAGTATCAGAGTCTAGTCCTCATCCCTTACCAATAAAAAGAAAGAAGAGATTATCGTTAGCTAGTTGAATGTTGGATTTGGCAACATAAGCTCACTCCGTTGTCTAATATAGTCCCACAAATAGGGATTGATTTGCAAGCATATGTAATCAACTCCATACGTACTCGACTGATCACATACAAAGAAATAAAACCCTATAGACAAGTTTCTTGACCACACCCACAAATATCAATGAAAATAGTCCCATGCATCTTAGGTAATTTAGCTCGGCAATATCCAAAAAGAAGAGTTAAGTGCAAACTAACTAGCTATGTATCCCTGACACTTCAAGTGAGGAATATGATCTTGATTAAGCAGCTGATAAGTACTTTGACAATGATGTACTTGTTTATGCAATACTGATGACTTGATGAGTTGATTTACATGTTACTTGGATTTTTAAACCTTGCTTTCACTTTTTCTTTCTGGAATGTAAACTGGTTTGAGTCGTTGATGGGCCATCACATACATATATAATATATGAAAGTGGTTCACACTTTTCAGGTATGTTATATGTAGAGATTTCATTTCAATCAACTTTAAATTGATTTTTGGGGCCTAGTAATGTCTCTGTGAGCCCCATCATTCTTGTCTACAAATAAAACAATTCTGATAGAAATCTACACTACTACTACATCTCTACATCTCTTTTAACATTTAAAAATTATTTGGGGTGGTGAAGTTATGTGCTACCTAATATTGGAGTAACGATTCTGTCAAATTTTGTTTGTTTGTGTAGATTTTGCTGATAAGTATTGGAAGGACACAATTTTAGTTCTAGCTTCATGGGTATCTTTCTCGGGAGGTTTTTTTTTTGTGGTTCACTTTTGTTGTATTAAGAACAAATACTAAGGCTTTTGTTTCTAAAATTGTATTGGTAACATTGATATGTTGAAATATTGATTTCATTTCTTCACTTTAGGTTGAAAGAGAACTCCAAAGTTTAATAGATTTCATTCATGTATGGGCACAACTATTTTGTATTGGTTGAATTTAGTTTCAATTTAACAGGATATTAATGGTTTACATTCAATTTTTTTATTTAAAAAAAAAACACAATCACGGCGCGCGATGCATGCCATATATTAGATCTTTCCAATCATTTTGCGGCCCTCTTTGGACGCCGTAAATTCGTTCTAGAAACCAATTTACGGCCTACGCCTACACGCCGTAACAACGATTTACAAAATTAATTTACGGCCTGTGCGTGCACGTCATTATTACATAATCTAATACGTTTTTACGGCATGTCATGTGCATCGGAAGCTAAAAGTAACCAACTCTTTAACGGCCCTCCCGGCGCGTCGTAAAAGACCTTCATTAACGACATTCGTTTAGCACCGTGAATATGTTTTGAAAGTCATAGAAAACTTCACTTACGGCGTGCATTTGAGTATGTTACGGCCCGCAAATGCGCGTCGTTAATACACATACCCTTTTACGGCACGATACTTTGCGCCGTGAAACTTGGTTTACGGTTCAAAATGTGCGCCGTAAAAGACCAGGTTTGGTGTAATGCTTCATGCTTGACCTGTCAGCGTATGAAATTTGAGCACAGAAAACCGCCTGGATTACTTCATCCTCTACATAGACCTAGATGGAAATGGGAACATTTGACTATGGACTTTGTATCTGGCTACCAATGACCAGGAGACAGCATGACATTGTATGGTGATTGTGGATCATCTTACGAAGTCAGTACATTCTCTTCCATTTAGAAAGGATATGGTATTCAACGATATGTCCACGTTGTTTGTGAGGGAAGTGACTAGATTGCATAGTACACCGGTTTCGATTGTGTCAGATTGAGATAGTCGGCTTGTTTCCACATTTTGGCAGTCATTCTAGAATTCAATGGGTACTAGACTTCGATTTAGTACTGCATATCATCCAAGACAGATGGGCAATCAGAACGAACAACTCAGACTTTGGAAGATTTGCTTCGTGCCAGTGTTATGGATTTTGATAGAGATTGGGATGAACATCTAGCATTGTGCGAATTTGCGTACAATAACAGTTATCACTCCAGCATTGAAATGACACCATTTGAAGCATTATATGGTCAAAGATGTAGGACTTCAGTTAACGGGGAAGAAGTTGGAACAAGAAGTTTCCATGGTCCTACAGTGATTGCAGAAATATCAAAGAAAGTCCGGAAAGTACAGGACATGCTGAGAATTGCCCGATCAATGCAGTAAAGCTATGTTGACAATTGTCGGCGTGATCTTAAGTTTGCCATTGGTGATTGGGTATTTTTGAAGACTTCTCCTATGAAAGGTACTATCTGATTTGGGCAGAAAGGTAAACTTTCACCAAGATATATCGGACCTCTCAAGATCAAGAGCAGGATTGGAGGCGTGGCTTATCATCTAGAACTTCTAGCAAAACTATCCGGTATTCATAATGTGTTTCATGTGTCAATGCTTTGCAAGTATGTGGCGGATTCTTCACACATCATCAATTATGATGATATTCCAGTCTTGCCAAACACCACATATGTTGAGAAGCTAGTCAGGATTATTGAAACCAAAGACCAACTTCTACGCACAAGGACGATCAAATGGGTCAAAGTTCTTTGGGCTCGTCATGAACCCACTAAAGCCACATGGGAATTGGAAGAACAAATTGCTTGAAAATATCCAGAGCTATTAGTTTAGGTAATTTTATTTGTTGTGTTTTATTTTTGTTTATATTTCATTGGGAGGACCGAATGATTCTAAAAGTTTAGGAGAATGTTATACCCCATTCCGAACTAATTATGATTAGCACTAATTAATTGAGATTAGTGTGGATTAATCAAGTTAAATGTGATTAATGACTAAAATGAATCAAATTAGTCTCAATTGAGCATAATGGAATGGTTTTAGAAGGGATTGGATTGCTTAAGTTGATTTTAGACTCAAATTAATGAAATTAAGGACTTTACCGTAAATACGAATTTTCATGTATTTCATCGAATACGGTGAAACTTGATACCATATTGTGTATCTTGGACAGTATATCGATTTTTTTAATAGACTTGGATTCATTTGATCTCAAATGGATAAATTTAGTCCTCATTTGACTTGAAAGGCAAATGAGGTTATAAAGAGGGGTTTATGTGCAAAAACATTCAGTGTACAAGGGTCTAAAAGAACCCAAGCTGTGTTTCAGTCGGTCATTTCCTGCAACAAACCCAAACCTTTGTTCTTTTCTTTCTTTCTTCTTCATTTCTTCTCCGTCAAGTGCTTGAGAAGAGGTTATGCTAGTGGCTTAAGTGGAAACTTGAATTCTTTTCATCTTCTCCATCAAGCTTTTTCTGATTTTAAGAGTGGAAGTTGAGAGAAGTTTCAACTACTCTTCTTTTTGGAGCGACAACTAAGTGAATCATCAAAATCACAAAACTTTTGAGTTCTATTAAAGCATTTGAAGTAACTTTTAGCAATAGATTATTAGAATTCGTTTTCGGTTGTTCATGGTGTTAGCTTTGAAAAGGGGTTTTCACTTTGGGGAGTTTGTCTCAAGACTAAGATAGCATAAAGGGTGTTTGTCATTTAATTGCAAGCAAAGGCAAGTATAAACACTTATTTATGATTAGATGCTAGTTTATGTGGTTTTCTTTTGATTTTATTGCAACTGTGATTTCAACTCTATTTTGTTAGAATTGGATGTTATATATGGGTTGATTGAATGGATTGAAGGAAGAAGAAGATTGTATAAGATTAAATGATGATTAGAAGTATGTTTCTTGATGAATGAATGGTGATTGAGAAGAGGACAGGAGGTCCTGTGTTTTTATTACAGATTGTTAAGAACTTGGAGTGGAAGAAGATCAGTTAAGAAATCTCGGATTTGGAATTTTGAAACATCCGCTCGAGCGAACAAGTGTCTGTTCGAACGAACTACCCTCTGTATAGTAACCGCTAGAGCGAACTTGTTTATGTCTGTCATCACTTGAGTGAGCAAGAGAGCGACCCACTTTCTGGAAGACATCCGCTCGAGCGAACCTGAAGCAAATGCTTAAGGTCTTTTTACTTAATTGAGATGCGGTTTCATTTTCTTTATTAAGAAGATTTAGTGATTTGTGGGTTAAGGTAACTGAATTATATTCAGTTAACCAAAGGACGAAATTCGTTTGACCCAATGGTCAAACAAATGTATTTAAAGTACACAGGGAATTTCTAGGAATTTGTATTCCTGGATTTGAAACTAAAATAGATTGTGGGTTAACCGAAACTAATAGAATTTCATATTTAATTTCTGAATTTTGAAATAAGAGCCTATTGACTATATCAAGCCTATTGATACTGTTTTACCAACTTCATGGGTGCTAATTAAGAGGAATTTAATGTATAAAATACATATAAATTGTGGTGTCCATTGAGAATAACACGTACATTAAATAATTGAGAATTAAAACTGAATGGTTGGTATTACTTAAGTAAATTTCCACACTGAATTGTATCTGAAATGGATCCAAAAGAATTGTTTAATGAATTGAATCCGTTAATTGTATTGTTTCTTGAGTCTGGCACTACATAGTGATTTTGTTAATGCTCGTTTGAGTTGTTCTTACTACAGTAGATGATTTGGGAGTATTCTGGAGCTCCGTGGCGATGTCAATAGTCCCTGGCCCAGGCACTGATAAATCCCACAATATTTGATATTTATATCATGATTCCTTCCATATATGGAAGATGATTCCTTCCTTTTAGGGAAGATGTGGATTGAAATGAAATGCTATTGTAGTTTACCAAATTTGAATAAAGACTCTCATTGAATTTAAATTGTAATTGTATTGTCTAATATTGAGTTTAAACAGATTAAATGTGTAGTTAGCATATGAAAATCATAGATCTATTTATACATTGTTGAATCGTCGTATTCACAGTGTCATTGATGGCATTATAAGCCAAGCTGAGCATGCTGGTCCAACAGAGGCTGTAGCGCCAGTGGAGGCGACCGCTTCGGTTCCTCTAGGAGGACTAGCTGAGTGAAGATGATTCGATGTCATATGAGTATGATATTGAAATCGAAAAAAAAATTGAGAAAATTGGAAGGAAAACTTGAAAAGGAAATTGGTTTGAAACGTTTTACACTTTTCGTCCTTGGATTGTATTTAAATATGCAAGTGGATGTTTGTACATAGTGTAAATGAAATTTTGTTTTATATGTTGAACAATGTATATTTGTTTATTTTTCCGCATAATGTGTATTTGATATCTCTTGTGAATTTTGTGTGATTGAAGTTCACGGGAGTAAGTATGGGATGCGACGTGAGGTTAACTCGGATATAATCTTAATCTCGGACTCGGGTCGTGTCAATGTGTCGTCTATGGAAACT
Organism: Cinnamomum chago; assembly: GCA_038049695.1. Lineage (NCBI taxonomy): Eukaryota > Viridiplantae > Streptophyta > Magnoliopsida > Laurales > Lauraceae > Cinnamomum > Cinnamomum chago. The sequence goes on along the minus strand of CP142453.1, from coordinate 52,900,235 downwards.
TACTTCTACCCATTGTATTATTATTGTGTTTGTGGTGTCTGAGTTGATCATAATGATGTGTACCCCAAGTGTAGTGTTCTCACGAAGTAGTAGAATTCCTAATTCTAGAAACTTCTCAATTTTTAAAATTTTGAATCACCTCAGGTTGAGAAAGAACCCAAAAACTCTAAACCTAGAGTTATCCAGATTTTGAAAACTTTCCACTCTTTAGAGGTTATCTTTAATCACAATAAGAAGAAGTCAAACTCTGAAATTATCCTAAAAGTTAGTGAAAATAAAAATTAAACTCCTATATGCAAGTTTCCTAAAAAAAACTAAAACTATGCGTGTTGGTATCCTAATCTAATTAAAATCTTAATTAATTAAACTAAAATGAAATTAGTTATTTCTAAATTCTAAATCAGTCCTAAGTCTTAATTCTAAAGTCTAATCTAATCCAAAGATGAAAACAACAATGAATAATACATGAACTAAAATCTAAAGAACATAATGTTGCTTGCTGAAAAATTTGAAGTCTGGAAATCTATGATGCGGTGCACATTTTGATGGACTGTACGTGCAACCTAATATGACCTAAACCTAAATTTTATGGCTGGACCAGAAACTCCAATGATGCATAATCAAAACGAAAAAATATGAAACCGAAAAAGGAATTAAGTTGAAAAAGTTATCAATGCCTAAAGTTCCTTAGTTGAATGATCTCTGCGCAGAATTTCTGCATGCAGGTGGACTGAGTCACCAAGTTTAAGCCTCTAGAAAACCCACTTTCCGAAATCTTTTGAAACTAAAATTCTGGGGTTTGAAAGAGTACCCAGAAAGGTTTAAGTCCCACAAATTCCAAGAAAAAATTATAATATTTTCCTGGGTTTTGAGTCGCATACTTTTGTCCAAAGACCATGCTGACCTGCTGAAATTCTGTGCAGATCGCATGAAAGGGTTGCTGAATTTCAGATTCAAGTTCCTATAACTCGAAATTTCAGATATGAATCTTTTACTTTTCAGCAACTTAAACATACAAAAACTACATCTAATGAATGATGCATGTGATGATAACACTTACCCATAAGATTATCCATAACCTACACTAAAGAAAAAAGAAAACATAAAAGGAATAGGACAAAAAAGTGCAGAAGTTTAAAGGTGGAGAATCTTGCAAGGAAATTAAATGTGGTAAAATTGACCGGTGTTGACACCAAAAATGTCACTTTGCCACTTCAACATCAAAAAGCCACATGAAGCCGCATCCTACTACAAACAGGAAATGCTCCTTCAAGCATCAGATCTTGTCAGAATCAAACAAAAACTGCAAGATCCTTCAAGACAACCAAAAGTGGAGTTCACATGAAGTTTCGGGTCATTTCGACATCATTTGACCCAACTTCACTCCTCCAACAGCTGAGCAGGCGCTCCCGGCGGCGGTGAAGCCAGAGACCCTGACATCAAAAACAAAGTACAAAGCTGGCCCCAAGATGCCACCATGAGGCTCTACATCAAGATTCAAGTCATTTTGACATCATTTGGCCTAACTTCACTCCTCCGGCAGCCAAACAGGCGCTCCTGGCGGCGGCGGCGGTGAAGACATCAAAACTTCGATCAGAGCCTACGGATGGTTTCAAAATACCTCCAAAAGGCTCCACGTCAAATTTCAGGTCATTCCGGCGACGTTTGACCCGACGTTGACGCTTCGAAAGAAAATTAAGCCTCCCGGCGGCGAGAACCACCGGGACCATTACTCATCAAACGGAGCACATGGGTGGCTTCAATATGCTTCAAAAGGGCTGCACATCAAATTTCAGGTCATTCCAACAACGTTTGACCCGACTTTAACGCTCAGAAAGAAAATAAAGGCTACTGGCGGCGGAGCACCCCGGGACCACGACATCCAAATTAGAGCTAATGGATCATCTCAAAATGACTCCAATAGGCTCTCTATCAAATTTCAAGTCAATTGGACATCGGTTGACCACACATCAAAGCGCGACATCTTCCTTGCAGCGAAATCAAGCCTAGCAACGACGAGGCCCCAAACGGATTCAAAACTCAAACAAAAGCCCATGGTTGGTCCTATCGACTGCTCGGGAGGCTCCACGTCAAATTTCAAGTCATTCCAACATCGTTTGACCTAGTTTCGACTCTTGACAAAACGGCAACTCTGCGCGGCAAAGTCTTCCGCTTTTCCAAAAAAATAGGAAACTTTGTGCCCCGGTTTTGCATGACTTCTCATTAGGTTTTCCCCAGGAGAATCAAGCCGAAAAATGAGGAAAAGTATCAAGAAAAATACAGGAGAAAAAAAGAAACAAAAAGCTCGAAAAATGGCGGACAAAACGGCGACCAAAGGGAAAAAATTCCCCTATGGTCGTCGGCGACCCTGGAAGTCTGGCTTGCCGGATTTCCGCTGGAAGGCCCGTTTTCCGATCCTTTTCGCGTTTCGAGAGTTCCAGCCCCTGTGATTCCCTGGAAATCTGATTTTTGATGCTCGAAAATGACTGATCTTCGTCAACATCCAGGATCCGCCGTCAAAAGCATGGAGTCATCATTGATCGCTCCAAGATCGCCAACCGGCCGACCAAGAAAGTACACTTTTGTCCGACCGATCGAGAAATCGACAAGACAGATGGTACGGCCCGCTGTTAGCAATCTATATCTGAAGTTGCATGATCATTCGACATCGATCAACATGAAGATCCATCGTTGATCATCGCAAGAAGAATTCCAAAAGACACGGCACGGCCCGCGACTCTTCAAATCTCTTGCGATCACTTAATGCTATTAATGGACCCTACTAAATGCGGTCATTAACTCATTATTTTGGACAGCCCAATCAGATGCAAGAGGATGGGAGCTACAAATCATAGCCATCATGGCATAAAAGCCATGAAACTCCTCTCATCATGGAGATTAAAGGCGATTAAATGCCCATCATTCTCCATTGGCCAATCAGATTCAAGGAAAAAGGAGTTACAAAATCAAGAAATAAAACTTGTAACTCCTCCCATCATGGAGCTTTAAAGCCATCAATGCTCATAAACGACGTATTAGAAAAATCGGAGAAAAATCAGCCAGAAAGATCGTTCAGAATTCCTAGAAGCTCTGCTACTCTGAAGAAACTCCCCTGCAACAAACACCACAAGGTGATTGAATTACCTTGGGGGGGCACCCCCCCGAGGCAAAGCCCTCTCTTCTCCTATTCAACATGGCCTAGACACAGCTTTTCAGCCCGTCTCTTCGTTTTTTATTGGATATAGGACCTTCCCTTGGTCTTTATTCTCTAAAAAACTGAAGTCCAAATCAAGCCAAAAGAATCAAAGCATCAAGCGTTCTCATCTGAAGGACGATGGCGAAGTCCATACATGACTTGCGACCGTCGATCTGAATGGGACCTCGCAATCCCTTGAGAAGTCAGATTCCCTTTCTTACTTTTCTGTTGTATTTTGTATTTTCTTTAAGAGACAAAAAAACTCACAATTCTTGTCTTTCATTTTGATAAGATTTGTAATTCGCCTTTCACAGCAAACAAAATCGCTCTAACGACATTCAAAAAAAAAAAACTGTCTCCTTTCTTAAATATATGTGCAATGGAAAGTTAGAAAAAAGGTTGATTTCTTTTCTACTTGTGAAGGTGGATCTCCGAATTACCATTTCTAGATTCCAAGTAGAATAAAAAATCTGGCATACCCGTAGAAAAAATGTTGATACCCGCCTTTCTCTCCCCTCCTTCCCTCCATTCGGCCTTTTCGGTGACCCCGGGGACGGATGGGGGAGGAAAGGAAGGAAATCGGGTCCATCAAGCTGGCATACCTGGTGGGACTAGTTCATTTGAGAACGCGATGCTTGAGTTCTTAGGCTCCTTTCTAGTTGGTGGCCTATGTTGGATCTTGCATCCAAAAAAAACATGAGATGGGATTTTTGAAAATTTTCTACCTTTGAACTTATTTCCATTCTTTCTCATTTCAAAAAAAAAAAATTGGTGTCTTTAAAAAAAAATTTGATTTCTTTTTTGGATTCAATTTTGAGAAACTTTGATCCTCTCATCTTTGAACTTGATAGCTCACAGAAATGTTCGCAGCTATTGTTCTTATCGGGGAATGGGCCATCTTTTCTCTTTGATGAGTCCGATAGGGATATCCAAAAAATTCTTCAAAAAAAAATTCCTTAAAATTTTCTTTTTCTTTTGGAATCAAATTTGAGAAAGTTTGGTCCCCTCCATTTAGGATTTAGCGCTCGCAGAAATACTTGAACCCTTATTCGGATTGGAATACTGTTTGTTCTCTTTGATGAATCCATTAAAAAAAAACTTTTCAAAACTCACTGAGGATGCACCAATTGTGTTCTTTGACCAAAGTGGATCTAAGAAAAGCCTTGTCTAGAGTGTGGAGGCAGGTAGATTGTTCGAGGCAAGGGTCCTCCAAACGGGTTCATTAAGTAATCCTACCCTTACCTGGGCTGATCTATCTACTAAGGTTTCATAAGACCGAATTGAAAACCTTTGTGCTCCTTTCAAAAAAAAATCGTCATTTTTGGGTTTACATCCGAGAAATCTTGGTTCCTTCCCTTTCGGATAAAAGTTCGCGGAAATCGCTTGTAGCTTGCATTCGGATTGGAACACCATTTGCTCTCTTTTATGAACCCGATTTTAGCTTTTCAAAAAATCCCATCTCGTGTCTATTCCAAGGATGCGATTTGCAACATTTGTGCCTAGCAGTGCTAGTACACCCTTCTGGGTCTACTGTATTCGCGACCGACACATTTGTATCTCCAGCCTTATATCATCTTACCTTGAGTGAGCCTCACTTCTCGGTAATTTAAATTAAGGTCTACAATTGCTTCTAGCAGTCACTGGAATGCTCGCTCTGAGCCTCCTGTACTTGCGTTCAGAACAATTGTATCCTCTATGGCTTTTTGCCTTCTTCACCTCGCTTGGGCTGGGCCATGTTCCCTCGAGCGATTTGAAAAGACAAAACCATAGTTCTTTCCCATTTATGATCACTATATTCTTGTGATTACTAATGGACGTGGTCTTGTTTCAGAAGTTTTCCAAAAACCAACAATGGCAGCTTCATTAACCATCACTTTCGATGAGAACAAGTACCAACTCATGCTCCAGGAGAAGCAAAACAAGCACATTCATAAGCGCCCTACCAGCTGCCGAAGCGTCACCTCCCTCGGTAAATCTCAGAACACCGGGTCGACCTCTACTCCCCGGACTATCATCTTCGGGTCGTTAGGACCGTTTCCACTTCCCGTAGAGGAAACTGCACCTGCTAAAAAGCAAAAGATCGCCCCGCAACGTGCCACTACCATGACACTAAGGGCAAACACAAAGAAGTCTAAAGCCCATGGTAACCCCACGAAGCCTCAACTTGCAGAGAACCAGGTCTACCCTAAGACTTGGTCCCCAAGACCTTCACCAAAACAAAGGAGGTCCCGAACATCTGCAAAGCCAGCATACCTGGCCCCTCTCAAAGAAAACCGGTTCTATCCTCTTACATACATGAAGGAGGAGAAACCAGTCTCTTGCCTGACAAAGAAGGCAATCCATCATGAGTCAGCTTGCTCCTACAAGCCAAAAATCAAATCATACATCACCAGGCCTCTGCAAGAACCTGCCAAGGCCTGCACTCCTACAGTTTGACCCTTTATCTCAACGGGGGCCGAACTCGTAAAATTCAAAGCTTTAATACGACAGTCGAAGGATCGAGTCCAGATCTTGTCCATGCCTAGCTTCAAGGAAGACAGGCTCGGCTGTTGCTACGCTCGAAGGAGTACATCCTTCATTGCTAAAGCCTAGCCAGAACTGATAGAAGCTCAAATTGCCCGTCGCATATGTCACTGCATGTCATATCGACAAGAGAGACTAGAGAAGCAAAGGACCCAACATCCTATCCTCCACGTCTCCCAAAAATGGGTCAAAAAAGAAAGACCCGATCAAATTGTTGTTGTCCAAATGGTTGGCAAAACCAGAAGATGTCAGAAGTTAGCAACTAAACTTTATGTCCGATGACCAGTGACTCGCAGCGTCTCCCGGACACGAAGACATCAATCTTCTACTCCTTCAAGTCAAGGACAACGGAGTAATCCTTCCTCAAGCTCTTCAAGAATGAGCCCCAGCTCAGTCACCAGAACGATCTCCTCGTTCGAATCACGGGGGATGAACGTCTTGGCTACAAATTTTGAGCCACCTCGCAATCCACCTCCTGATGAAATGACCGCATGCATCCAACAATTGGAGCAAGGTCAGCAGAGGATTGAGGCTCTGATGGAAAATCTTCTTCTCGCTTTTCAGCGTCAAGAAAACAACCAACCTCCTCCAGATAACGAGGAAAATGCAGAAAACAATGAGTCACGCGCCCTTACTAAAAAGGACGTTGATGATATCCTCGCCAAAGCAAGGAAGAGGACACACTAAAGGAGCATGGGATTAAGCCACCATATCCCTTATGGATGGACTCGATCCCGTTTCCTACAAAATTCAAGTAACCTACCCTCCGAACATATACGGGGAAAGGTTCAGCCAGACAACACGTCATCCACTTCAAAATATTGACGGGAGCTATCGCGGATCAAGATACCCTCAAGATCCGCCTCTTTGCCTCTTTGCAAGTAGCCTAAACGGTACAACCTTCGATTGGTACTCCACTCTGCCAGAGGACTCCATCCAAAATTGGGCCATGCTAAAGACACGCTTCCTGACTCACGTCAAAGGTGAGCATCATCCTGTTACTATGGCACAACTTTGCAGCCTAAAACAGGGAGAGAATGAGTCAACATACGACTTCATTCACAAGTGGAAGGCGATGGCATATAAATGCTCTGATGTGCTGCCACAAGCGTCGCTCGTCCACATCTGTCGTAACAACATAAGAGCAAGGATCCGCTCCACGATTATTGGCAACAAATCAAAGAACCTGGGAGAACTCCTAGAAGCAGCTATGGAGGCTGAAACGGTGATCAAAGACCTCAACAGTCAGCAGTCATCAAAGAAAGAGCTGGCTACCATTACAACCTCAAAGCCAAAGAAAAATGAGGTTCTTAATGTGCAAACCAAGTCAGCTCCTCAGCTGCCGAAGAAAGCTGAAAATAAAGCTGCAGGCAAGAAACCTGAACTCTCTGATGCCTTCAGGGAACGAGTAGAGAAAAAATACCCGTTCGATGAAGACGTTGAAGAAATCTTCGAGGCTCTCGTAGCAAATGGTAAACTCACCTTGCCTGAGCCCAAAAGACAAGGAGATGTTGGCAAAACCAATGATCCTCGGTATTGTCCCTACCATCAGATGATCTCGCATCCTCTCAACCAATGCTTCGTTGTGAGAGAAAAGATCAACGAGATGTGGAAAAACGGGGTCATCACCTTTGACAAAAACTATGGGTCTGCCTCCGTCAACATGGTGTCGTATGGACAAACTTCAAAATCACCAAAGAAAAAGATCACCACTTCCTTCAAGGTGATAAAGATGACTCAAACATCCCAAGAGTTGGTTCCTTATCCAACACCAGACGGACAACCCATATGGGTGCATCCCGATCTCCTAAAAGATGAAAATCGGGAGATCGTCAAAGCAAAGCCTACTGGTCAACAGTGAAGGAAAGCCAAGAGATAACTCCGCAAGCTCAAGCAGCATGAGAAAACTCAATCAAAGCAAGAAGTCCTGGAAAAGGCAGAGACCTCTTCCACTGCTTCACTGGGGCAACGGAAGAATCCAAGGCTTCAAAGGTGGAAAGAAAATTCACCCTTGGTGATTTCATGCCACCTCAATTCAGAAATGAAACTGCGCTGGGGGCATCATACTCTTGCAATTCAGTAATTGGATTCTCCATGGATGGATACGAATCCAGTGAAACCGCCAGTGACATCGACGAGTGGGAGGAATCCCTTGAAACAAGAGAATACCTCTCCGACGAAGAATGGGTTCCCTAATCTCACCTTATGTCGGTAATCTGGTATAACCCATATAGGTAATAAGGATCCTGGTCTAATGATGAAGAAGACCAAGAGGATGTTCAAGAAAATGTTGTTGACTCAGCAGCCTTCAACGCTCCAGTGGAACCCGATCGTGTTGAAGCACAAGGGGTAGACGAAGAAGACGATTTCGCTCCCATGCGAGGATCTTGCAGCGCCTTGCCTTAGAACAAGAGCAAGATCTTCGCAATCAAAATCAAGAACCGGAAGTCCCTGAAAATCAACAGGTACCTCCTCCTTCAACTCCTGAAAATGGAGAAAACTGTTGGATAGATGATCCTCTCGCATCCGATGATGAGTCCCACTCCCAACAGTCCACTCTGGGGGGATCTCCTATCGGGGCAACTTGCAATGCGATAGCTCAGGATGATAGTGCCTCTAAAGCATCATCTACCGAAGACACGTACTCTCCAGCTACACCTGATAGTATATCTTTCGGAGCTACATTTTCTCAGGTGACTTCCACTGAGATAACACCTTCTCAGCCTTCGTCCCCTGAAACTGTGACATCGCAACTCACAGCCCTTTCGACCGATCATCCTAAAGAAACTTCAGCCGATGGAGACATAGTCAATTGGTCCCAGATACCTGACCTCATAGGAGACGTCTGGACTGACAAATTACTCAGTGAAGGAGAAAAGTTGATGGATGTTGTTCAGGACTTGCTTCCGGAAAATGCTCCATATAACGCACTCACTGAGGATGGTGACTCTGCTGCAGACACATCTTCAGTAAACAAGAAGGATCAACCCTTGGATCCCAAGGTGATCTTCCAAATGAGGACCCTTCTCAAGAAGCTCTTGAAGTTGGTAGAGGTACCCGATCTGGTCGGGATTACCACAAAAATTACAACCAATCTTCTACTTCTTCTTCTTATGTAAATCCTTCGGGAACACAAAATGTAAACGCCCCAAGTGGCAATAATAATGAACACGCAGGCCCGAAGGAGGCTTTTAAGTACGACTTGATTGAGCACTTCAAACACATACCTGCACGACTGCACATCCTCGATTTATTACGAATGTCTCCATACACTCGTGATAATCTCATTTCAAAACTGCAAGGGCTGAATGCAGATGTCGGCAAACATGCCCCCACAAGTCCTTCAAATTGAAATGGAATATAGGGTCAAAAAATCAACAACTTCCTCAAAGGGAGAAAAGAAGAAAACCGAGGGATCAAGCATTGAATGCCTCTCGGTACAGAAAGCAGCAAGTGCAACCATCGCCTTCGATAAGGATGACCTCCTGCTAGGCGAGACAAAGCACAACCGACCCTTGTACTTCACAGGGTACATCAAAGAGATGCCAATACACAGAGTCTAGATCGACCCAGGTTCTGCACTCAGCCTCATCTCTACTTCGGCACTTGAAGAGCTGGGCATCCCACCTAGCAAGCTGAGTCACACGTCTGTATCCATCTTTGGGTACGGCGGGAGCGCTCAAAGGCCTATCGGCAAAATCAAGTTGCAAATCGGTGATCTTATCTCTAAAGTCACTTGTATGCAATAAGAACCTCTTCATGCTACAACACCCTCCTCGGATGCCCCAGGATACACGAGAATGGTGTCGTCCCTTCAACTCTACATCAATGCATCAAGTTCATTGGCAACGACGGCTCGATACATCGAGTGTTTGCAGACGAAAAGCCCTTCAAAGGCAAATAAGTCCATTTTACAGATGCTTAAATGTACAAAGATGAAAAAGAAGAAAAGGAGGAAGAAACAACACCCTTTGTTGAAAATCTTCAGAAAGATAAAGGCAAGGCTCCTCAGCGATCATCGGAAGAAAACAAACCTTTCGGCAAATCCGAAGAGAACAATCCATCTCCCTTCGTTGTCTCCCTCAAGTCTTCAAAGCCTTTGGTCATAACGACCAAAGCAAAAAAGACAAAGCAAAAGTCTGGGGGCAAGCTTGTTGTCTCCTTCGTGTCTATCATGCAAGAAACGGACTCAGAGTCAGAGCCAGAAGACAACACACCGTCATGTCAAGCTGACACTCAACAAGTTCAGCCTGCTCTACCCCTAATAGAGACACCTGCTGACGTAGAAGATCCTACGTCTGCTTCCTTTGTTGTTCCAGCAACTTCAGCAGAAGAGAAGTCAATCTTCTTCCACAAATCAGAAGCTTCCTCATCAAATTCCATGCTTGAACCTTTCCAAAATGAAGGTATGCCTCAACTATTTCTATATAGTCCTATGGCACAAGCTATTATGAATAAAATGGGTTATGACACTCAAAACCCAATCGGTCTGGGGCAAGGTCGCGGTATTCTCACACCATTGGAGCCCGCCTTGACCAAAAGTCAACTGGAAGATTGGAGATTCTACGGTCATGTAGAAAAATCTTCACATGGGTTGTGGTACGATCCCGACACTCCCATGAGACAATTGACACAAATGCTGAGGAGTAGATTAGCCGACCAAGCCTCAACATCTCATGTCCTTGAAGACATCAATCTCCCTGGATATCTCTTTGAAGAGTCACCCGTCAAGGATCCAGGAAGCTCTACCAGTTCGTACGATTTCTCTGATGATGAAGAGGAATTGTCCGGTGATAAAGACATGTAGTGTTCTGACCCAGAAGAACCATCGTCTCTAAAAGAAGTACCCTACTTCGATCCAGTTTCAATAGGCGATTGGGATCACCTCATAGTAAGCCTTGAGAAGATCACCGATCCTGAAGACCCATGGCCAGAAACAAAGCCTTGGCCTAAAATTGCCCTTGAAACTCCAGAAGGTTTCGCTGAGTTGGAAGCCTCCCAAAATATTGTGGAGGAACCACCTTCAAACCTTCCAACAGAATATCTTGTTCAAAAGATAGACTTGGGAATACCAGTTGACTCACGTCCTGTATTCATAAGCAAGAATATAAAAGATGATGAGTTACCCGAGTATATCTCTTTTCTTCGTGAGTTCGTTGATTGTTTTGCATGGTCTTATGCTGAAATGCCCGGCTTAGACCCCAAGATAGCAGTCCACAAACTCAATTTGCAAAAAGATATCAAGCCTGTCAAACAAGGCCAAAAAAGATTCTGCCCTGATGTGATGGACAAAATTAAACAAGAAGTTCAGAAACTCAAAAGCATTGGCTTCATCCGCGAGGAACAACATCCTGAATGGTTGGCCAATATTGTCCCGGTGACAAAGAAAAATGGGCAGATCAGGGTCTATATTGATTATAGAGAACTAAATGGCGCTTGCCCCAAAGATGAGTTCCCGCTCCCCATACCAGAGGTGATGATTGACAACACCTGTGGGTTTGAGTGAATGACATTCATGAATGGATTCTCCGGCTACAATAAGATAAAGATGCATCCTGAAGATGAAAAACACACATCATTTCAGACCCCATTTGGCATGTATTGCTACACTGTCATGCCATTTCGTCTGAAAAATGCTGGTGCCACATATCAGAGGGCTATGATGAAGATATTTCAAGATTGCTGCACAAGACGATTGAATGTTACGTTAATGACCTTGCCGTCAAAAGCAGAAAAAAAAGAAGACCATCTGAAAGACCTTCGGGAAGTCTTCCTCCGATTTTGCAAACACAAATTGCGAATGAATCCCCTGAAATGCTTCTTTGGCGTCTCGTTGGGTAAGTTTCTCAGATTCATAGTCTGGAAAGCTGGAATAGAGCTGGCCCCATCAAAGTCAAGGCTATTCTAGAAATGCCTTCTCCAAGAACCTTAATAGAACTGAAAGGACTTCTAGGAATATTGGCATACATCAGACGGTTCATCTCCAATCCCTTAAGGAAATGTTGTCCCTTTTCCCACCTAATGAAGAAAAGTGTGAACTTTGTTTGGGATGCTGAATGTGAAACAACATTTCAAGATATCAAGTCATACCTGACCAAACTTCCAGTGCTGGCTGCCCCTTTCATTGGAAAACCATTCATCTTGTACAAAAGAGCTCTCGACCATTCCTTGGGCGCTCTGCTCGCACAAGAGAATGACGAGGGAAAAGAAGCTTCTCTATACTACCCCAGCTGTATGCTGGTAGGTGCGGAGCATCGCCACTCTCCAGTCGAGAAAGAATGCCTTGCAGTGATGTTCGCCGTACAAAAGCTACGTCACTACCTTCTTTTGAACACAGTCTACCTGATTTCGAGGATCAACCTCTTAAAAGTCTTGGTCACAAAAGCAGGATCTCTCAATACCCGACTCGCAAAATGGTCCATCCTCCTATCACAATTTGATATTAGGTATGTACCACAAAAGGCAATCAAAGGTCAAGCCCTAGCAGATTTCCTCGCAGAGCATCCGTTGCCTAAATATTCCCCACTCAGAGATGATCTCCCAGACGAACCTGTCTACAACGTGGAGACTTTCTCACCAAACGCCTCTTGGGACATGTACTTTGACGGTGCAACCAGGACAAATGAAAAAAAAAAGAGCTAATCTCGGGAGTTGGCATCCTCTTTGTTAGCCCCTATAAGCTTATGATTCCACATGCTTTCTCGTTACTGGAACCATTCTCAAACAATGCAGCTGAGTACCAATCTCTGATTGTAGGATTGGAACTAGCCCTCGAATCTGGCATCACCATGCTGGAAGTCTTTGGAGATTCTCAACTGATCGTCAACCAGATGAATTAGAAATTTGAAGTCAGGAAGCCTGATCTGTTGCCTTATTACAACAAAGCACAATCGCTTCGCCAAAGGTTTGACATTTGTCACATCACCCACATCCTCAGAGGTGAGTATATCCGTGCAGATGCCCTAACCGGACTTACCGCATCCATGGCGATCCAGGAAGAGGAAAACATGCAAATTACAATGTGTCAAAGAAGGATTCTTCCCCATCTTAACACACACCAAGCAGTTGCTGAATGTCACCAATTGGCCGGAAGTCGAATCTCCATCCCCAAACCTCCGATCGACGACTGGAGAGATCCGTTCATTGATTACACCATGTTCGGAATCCTCCCTGAAGATCCAAAAGAACGGGTAAGCATTCAAAGACGAGCCCCAAACTTTCATTTGGATATACCTACAAAAATGCTTTACAGAAAATCCTTCGACGGAGTACTTCTGCGCTGCTTATCGCAACAAGAGGCTGAGGAAACCCTCAAAGAAGTTCATGATGGTCTTTGTGGAGCTCATCAGGCTGGTCCCAAGCTCTACGATCAGATAAAAAGGTTAGGATATTACTGGCCTACCATGGTAGCTGACGCCATGCAATTTGCTAAACGCTGCCGCCAATGCCAAGTTCATGGAGACTATGTTCATATGCCTCCAGAATGGCTACACCCCACAGCAATCTCATGGTCGTTCGAAGCTTGGGGTATAGACATCATAGGTCCCATCTCTCCCCCCATCAAGCAAAGGTCATCGCTTCTTCTTCACCGCTACAGATTATTTCTCCAAGTGGTCAGAAGCATTTGCGCTCAGTGAAATGAAGACCTCATCAGTCCTTCAATTCTTGTGCACCAACATTATTTGTCGCTTCAGCATACCTAATAGATTCGTCCATGATTGCGGACCACAATTCCGGGATCACCGATTCTACAGGTTCTGCGACAAGTATAAAATCCAAAGTTGTCCTTCGACTCCATATAATCCGGTAGCGAACGGACTAGTAGAAGCCTTCAACAAGACACTTTGCAAAATTCTCAAGAAAATGGTCTTTAGTCACAAAAGAGACTGGGGAGACGAACTACCTGATGTTTTGTGGGCTTATCGAACCACCGTTCGAGGGCCAACCCATAGCACATCATTTTCTTTGGTCTATGGGTGCGAAGCCGTTGTCCATTTGGAAATACAAATTCCTTCCTTAAGGGTATCTTTACAAAATGACATGACGCAAGAAAGCAATGTCAAATTGAGACTCCAAGAACTAGACAATCTCAATGAAAGACGGCTCGAAGCCTTACAAAGCATTGAGTTGTACCAAGCACGCATGGCAGGATCTTTCGACAAGAAGGTCAGGCAACACACCTATAAAAAGGGTGACTTGGTTCTTGCAGTAAAAAGGCCAATGGTTTTCGCCCACAAATCCAAAGGCAAACTCGAACCAAAATGGGAGGGACCCTTCGTCATCGACAAAGTCTTCTCCAACGGCGCATACGCACTTCTAAACGTGGAAGGTGACAGATGTATGCTGCCCATCAACGACAAGTTCTTAAAGCGGTACTACCCTTGAAGACTTACGCCATTGGGTCAGAGCAGTAACTGACGGCCAAAGCCTATTCTCAGGTACTCGCTTGTCAAACCCGCCTCTTTTAGATTTTTCATCCTTATGTTGAGATTTCTAAAAATTCAAAACAATGCTTACTTTCATAGTTTCATTGTTCAAAAAATCCAAAAAATCCAAGTTTAGGAGCCTCTTCCCGGACTTGACCAAATTTTCGATCCTTGAACCCAAAATTCATGGTTTGAAACAAAATCAGGACTCAGGAATTTCCACACTAGTCCACCCTGACTTTTACAACCAAAAACGGTTTTAAGTCAAAATTTACTACCCTCGTGTCTTTAAACAAAAAAAAAAGTTTTTTTTGAAACCGCGGGGAAGCGGCGCTCAGTCCATACTCGCAAAACCCAAAAATCGGAAGGATGCAAACCCCATTTGATACTTCCAAACATTTCAAAATCGCAGGGAAGTGACACTTTGTCGATACTTGCAAAATTTCAAAAATCGTGGAGATGCAACATTCCAGTTGATATCCACAAACCCAAAATTCAAACAGAAACCGAGGCCCAAAAAAAAAGACCTCAAAATTTCAAAATCGTGGGGAAGCGACATTCAATCGATACCCACAAAACCAAATTTTTGACAAAAAAGGCAAGGAAGCGACGCTTAGTCGATACTTGCACCCAAATTCACGAGGAGGGGACATTCCATCGATACTCGCAACTGAATGAGCAAGGAGGCGACATTCCATCGATACTTGTAAGACCATTCAGTAAGGAGGCGACTTTTAGTCGATACTTACATTTTTGAAAACAAAAAACCTGGCTCTCATGCCAAAAATCGGCTTTCATGCCATCACAAAATCGGCTATAAATGCCACAAAACCTGGCTCTCATGCCAAATTTTGCGTTTCACGCCAACAAAATAAAACTCGATTTTCAAAAACATCGGCTCTCATGCCAAAAAAATCAACTATAAACGCCTCAAATTCGGATATAAACGCCACAAAAAAATCGGCTATAAATGCCACAAAATTTTGGCTTCCATGCAAAAAATAAATTCGGCTTCCATGCCAAAAACAAATCCTGGCTATCAATGCCACAAACAAAAATTTTGGCTTCCATGCCATCTCAAAATTTTGGCTTCATGCCGACCCAAATTCTGGCTTTCATGCCATTTCAAAAAAAAAACTTCGGCTCCTACGCCACAAAATTCGGCTCTCATGCTGTCACGCCCCCGAACCGAAACCTCGGGGGCGGGAGATGGGATTAAGGAATAATTGTATTTTACTTCTCCCAGGATCCGCGTGTGTGAAGACAACACATTCCAACACATTCTGAATATTTTGCGGAAGCATTTGTGGCGTTGCGACCCGAAGTCCGTGGCCATCGGATTCCGCGTCGCACTCAACCTTTAGCATATAGCTATTATATCAAGAATCATATCAGACTGGAGTAACCATCACAATAAATTACAGAGCTGACAGTAACAGGATATTACATTCCCAAATATGTTCAAGTTACAATTATCAACGTACATTAATTAAGAATCCCAAGAAAAAGGCTAATAAAAGCCATACAACAATAAGCTATAAACTACTACCCAAATGTGACGTAGCTCCGATGTCAGACTCAATGTCTACATGACATAGCCGACAAAACAACCTGCAAGGCATGGCTCCACAGCCAACAAAACACTCAACTCGGGGCGAAGAAATCTGAACCTGAGTACCAAAAGTAGTGGGTCAGACACGACGGTCTGGCAGGTGGATGAAAAGATAACAAATATTCTGAAGAATAAAACATAAGATACATCATGCTATTCAATCAAATGCTGCATATAATTAAACGGGTGCAAAAGTCGGGAATCTCGGGGAAAACCTGTATTCATTTCAAGCACGGGTAAAACATGAATATCTAACAAAACATGTGTTCATTTACATCATCTATAATCATAGATATTTGACAATCGGGTGTTCGTCTAAAACATGTATAAATATAGCGGTATGGCCAAAACAACATTCATTTGAGACTTAAGTAAAAACATGAGTATACAACAACCAGGTATTCATAGCAGTCTAGCAAAACCAATATCCATTTGAAACCTATGTAGAAATGCAGATATTTAACAAACCGGATATCGTTTAAAACAGGTATAAACGTAGGGATCTGGCAAACCAGTGTCATTTGAAACATATTTCAAAGCATGGATATTTAACAAATCGGGTATCATTTAAAAACATGTGCGGGTACAAAGAACAGAAAACAATATAATAATAACTGAATTTACATTGGAGAATATTAGCACTTGTTTAAATAACAACTTTCATAAAGGAAACGAATCATTTATCGGAAAGCAAGTAAGCAATATAAACCATGTCGGGTGTCCAAGGAATCGGGAACTGGCAAGATGGCAATCACAAGAAGCTAAGTCCTCTATCACCGAAGTGACAAGAGCGGGACGTTGGTCTCAGTCACACAAGGTGAGGAGACTCAACGTAAATCATATATACAATAATAAATATACGGGAACGGGAACGGGACCACGGTAGCGAACCGGGTATCGGGACGGGACCACGGTAATAACCGGGTATCGGGATCCAAACTGCAGCTGGCGGGACGGGAGAGGGATTTCCAAGTCGGTGGATCAAACCGACAAGGTATCCAAGCTTAGTGATGCCGACTCATAGGTCAAAACCAATCGAGACATATGCAAGTAAATCAAGTACAGTAAATAAGCGGGTAAAACGGGGGTGCTCAAGGGCACACTGTCACTTCATATCGGGCAATACATTTCGGGACCATTAACTGTTACTAGTGTAACTTCAATGCTTTCGGGAAACAAGTCAATCAAGTACAATAAATAAACGGGTAAAACGGGGTGCTCAAGGGCACACTGTCACATCATATGATGCAATGCATTTCGGGACAAATGACTGTTACTAGAGCAACTTCAATGCTTTCGGGAAAACAAGTCATGTAATGCAAATCTCGGGAAAAGAGGTGAAACAATGAACTATAACAATTTCGGGTAAAGTATTAATTTCAAGATCTATATGAGTGAATAGGGGTCCCGTATGTCGATTATTGAAATGACTTGGTACTCCTTGAGTTTGAAGACATTTCGGGCTCCTTATGCACTTTTACACTTTTTAAAACTTCGAATGACATCCTTGTGATATGGTTTCTTTCCCGAATGGCCTCATACCATGCTTAGTGAATCTCCTTTGATCGACAAAGCTCAACGCTCGAACGAACCGAAGAGTTCGTTCGAGCGGGGAGCTTTTCGAAATCTGGGGAATTTCGGTTACCTGGCGGTTAGCCGCCGCTGGGGCAGGCGGCTAGCCGCTGGCTGACCGCACAGCTGACCGCGGCTGGGCTGCAGAAATGCAGCTTACTGGAAAGCTGACCGCCAAGTGCGGTTAGCTGGCGGTTAGCCGCCGATGTGTTCGGCGGTTAGCCGCTAGCCAACCGTGGAGCTGACTGAGTTTTGAGGAGAAGAAGTGTGCTCTCTGGAAAAGCCACCGTGACATTTCGACTAGCTGGTGGTTAGCCGCCAGTCACCAGGCGGCTAGCCGCAAGGTGACCGCAGGCTGACCGCCAGGTGCGGTTACACCCACTGTAATCAGATTTTTAGCCATTTCTCCTCCTTAAAACCGTTCTCCCCACTTCTACTGAGTCCCTACAATAAAGTTGAGCTAAGAGCTTCTCCAATGCATCCATCTACACTTCTCCATTACTCCATCATGTGTTCATTCCATCACTTCTTCCATCAATATCAAATCCAATGCAATTAAAGAAAGAAGGAAACCATTTCACAAGCATTCATATAGGATATAACCAAAGGACAATACATGCTAAACCAACATGTTTACAAAACATTAAATGACTTAGCCAACCACATTCCTCATGAAAACTCCAAGGAAAAAGTAAGACTAAACATCTCCTTTCTTCTCACTTAAAACCAAACTAAACGGGAAGAATCTCCATTGTATACAAGGGTCCATTTGCCATAATCAAGGGGGTAATTAAAAACCATTGAGCCCATTTCCAAAACAATGGATTAGTTGGCCAAACTCTTTAAATGAGCTTCTATTTCAAATCCATACAAGCTAGTAAACATAACATGGGTGGGGAAACCAACCCCATTCATTTCAAGACCATGTGAGCAACTTTGACAATTTGAAAGCATATCTTTCCAAGAAATTAACAAGAGAGAAACAACTATTGATATGCAAATTTCGAAATCAATATATATATGTGGCAAGAAGCATATGTGAAAACATGTATCCAATGATCAAGGACAAGTAATAAAACTTAAGGTTTTCTCATAAAACTTAATAACATTCAAACCATCCATTCATCCACTTGCCTTTGACTCTAATCAAGCAAACCAAGCTCCTAATCCCTTCTCAAGCTCAAGATCCACAATCTCTACAAAAACCCCCAAAACAAACCCTAAAATGGGTTAAACAAAGAAAGACAATGAATGGGCTCAAACCCAACTAGAAAATAGCACCTAAGGGAGAGCCATAGCACATACAAGGAAAATGGGAAGGAGTCTTTACCTCTAAGGCCATGAATGAACAAGAAGGAGCTTGCAATAGGGGCTGCCCACCTTGGTTTCCCACAAAAATGGTGTCAAACAAGAGAGGAGATGAAGGAGAGGAAGTTGCCGGAGTTTCCTCTTCGGATTGGTGGCTTGGAGGCTCCATAATAGCAAGAGAAATGGAAGAAATGGAGAAGAGGGGCTGCTGGCACTGTAGCTATGGAGTTGCAGACGTTGGGGGTTGAGGAAATGAGGGAGAAAGAGAGTGGAGTCACTTATATAATGGGTGGGTGTGGGTCCCACTACACTCAAAGCTTGCAAAGGGTAAAACATCTATTTGTGGGCCTCGGATGCGATCGACGAAGGAGAGAAAGATGTTTCTCAAAAAATCTAGTTTCCAAAAAGTATTACTTTGGCATGGTTCTGGGATCTCGAAATTTGGGTCCAGATTTGGTGTGAAAAGACTGTTTTGCCCTCAAGGCCAAGAAATCGGGTTTTGGGTTCTCAAATGGATACGAGATCAACATGAAAGTTGTAGGATTCCTCAAGATGAATGCAACGGGCCAAAAACACACAACGAAACAAATCGGGGAAATCCCACAAGTAAAAGTAAAGCCGAAAAGGGAACCCCCAAAGGGCCCCACAAGCTACCAAAGCACTCAAAAGCCCAAAACTAGAAGAAAACTCATTCTAGCTCACAAACTCAACCCAAAACTACTAATCCCACTAAAAGAACTAATCCACAAATAAAACAACACTAATCCAAGAGATTAGGGGTCGGGTTCTCACACATGCCATTTCAAAAATCGGCTTCCATGCCATCTCAAAATTCGACTCCCATGCCACAAACAAAACCGGCTTCCATGCCATCCCAAATTTTGGCTTTTACGCCACAAAATTTCGGCTTTCATGCCGACCCAAATTTTAGCTTTAATGCCATCTCAAAATTTTGGATTTCATGCCATCTCAAAATTTTGGTTCCCATGCCATCTCAAAATTCAGCTTC
The DNA here is from genome assembly GCA_038049695.1 of Cinnamomum chago. Taxonomy (NCBI): domain Eukaryota; kingdom Viridiplantae; phylum Streptophyta; class Magnoliopsida; order Laurales; family Lauraceae; genus Cinnamomum; species Cinnamomum chago. The sequence goes on along the minus strand of CP142453.1, from coordinate 52,880,589 downwards.
TATGCCATCTCAAAATTTAGCTTTCACACCAAAACAACCATTTGATAAAAGGTTTTTCACAAAATGGCGAACTTTTGATCAAATTTCCAAACAAACATTCCCATTTAACTATTGCTTGAATTTATCACAAGAGAATTTGAGTGAAAAGAGGGAATACAAAAAAAGAGAAGTGCTAAAAAAATGTCCACAAGCACTACAAAAGAAACAGTACCAAAAAATATGTGTGTGTATACACGGGTACCAAAAAGAAGAAGAAAAAGGTTTGTTACAGGAATCAGGAGCTCAGTCTCACACGGTCTTCAACCAAAGACTCAACTCCTCAAGCAGACTCTTGGCCTTAGCCTCTAAAGCTTCCAGGCCGCGCTTCTTCAAGATCTTCCCATAAAATGCGGCAGAACGCCGCAATCCATCTGCAGCACAGGTAAGTTCTTCCCAAAGAATCTACCATTGCTCGTACTCTTGAGTCTTCCTCCGGAGATTCCTTTCAGCCTCCTCGACTTGGCGATTCAGAGTTCCTTCTCTGGCACAAGCTTCCACAATGGCAGCCCATTTTGCAGCAGCTTGTTCCTCCAATAGCTCAAGACACTGCCTGGTCTCAACGACCTCTCTATGATAGCTCTTCTGTCAGCTCAATGATAGCCAACTCAGTAACGTTCCTCTCCTGAATGAATTGCTTCCTAGTCCGCAAGATCTCATTCAGCTCAGACTTGACGTCACCAGAAGGCTTCAAAAACATCTCATTGAAGAAGTCACCACTTTGGAAGCTCTTGGTTTCATTCCACTTCCTCCCTAAAGCTATGACATCATCAACGAAAGCCTTCGCATCTGTAATGTCCAGGCCGACTTTTTCGTTATCAGCAAGGATGTCTTATACGTGCTTAACCATGCCAAAGCCGGCTTCTAAATGACCAAAAGAAAGAGTTTCGACCCATGAGCTCAAAACGCTCTTCAACACTTTCTTCGCACTCAAGAGATGGCCCGGATGAAGGCCCACCCCTCTCCATTGGTCGACTGCCAGTGTCATGTCCTACTGAAGGAGTGATCATTAAGCTCTTTATAATCGGAGACACTGGCGAAGGAATCTACTCAGACGAATTCATCTCTGCCGCATTAAAACTGGAAGAAGAAGTCCCTACTTCTGGTTCAACTGCAGGCATCCCCTGCTCTGGCACTAAGAAAGACGAATGAACTTCTTCTATTACCTCACAATCTGCCAACAAAACAAAAAAAAAGAGGTACGAATAGGATCATGTTGAAAAAAATCATTATCACCAGGGTTATTGCCACAAATACCTTCTTCGACGATCGGCAGAATACTTTTTGCCTCCATGAGTTCATCCGAAGCATCGTCAAAGGCTGAGCCATGAATGGCTCGAAATCAACGTAATCCTGTGGCAAGTCAGCTGATAAGAAAACAAGCAACATATTAGCAAATGACAGCACAGACAAAAAAGAAAATACAAAAAGAAATCATACCAGGTGAAGATTCTGGAATCACTCCAGGATCCCTCGGTTCTTCTTCAGATGCCGCAACCGGATCCGTCACTACCTCATATGCTGGAACCTCAGGCATCATCAAGTCCTCATCTTCCACTAAAAAAGGGAGAGAAGGCAAATCAAAACAAGAAAATCTCAAAGAAAGAAATGGAAAGAGAAAGAAGAGGAATCATACCTTTGATGGAACGCGCTCCAGGCCCCGGGTGCTACCGGGCGTCGGCGGACGTGGGAGTCCGTTTGGTCCGACCCTTTCGCCTCCGGAGGGCGGAGCGTGCATCAACGCTTTTGGGTGTTTGGGTGGGTGTGCCAGATTTTCTATTTTACTTGGAATTGCAAGTGATGATCCGGAGATCAATCTTCGCAAGTAAAAAAGGAAATCAACTTCTTTTCAAGTTTCCATTGCATATATATTTAAGAAAAGAGACAGTTTTTGATTTTGCCGTAAAAGGCGATTTTTTTGGCATTTATAGCCGATTTTTGGCGTTTATAGCCGATTTGTGGCGTTTATAACCGATTTACAATTCTCATCAATAATGAAAGACAAGAGTTGTGGTTTTTTGTCTCTTTAAAAAAAATACGAAATACAATGAAAAGCGAGAAAGGAAAAATCTAACTTTTCAGGAGATTGTGGGAGGGACCCGTTTAGATTGACGGTCGCGAGTCATGTATGGACTCCGCCATCATCCATGCAAATGAGAACGTCGGATGCTTTGGATTCGCTTGGCTTGGCTATATCCTCAGATTTTTAGAGAACAAAGACCGAGAGAAGGTCTTATGTTCAATAAAAAGCCGAGTAGACGGGCTGAAGAGCCATGTCTAGCCATGTTGGATAGAAGGAGCGGTGGAACCTTGGGGGGGTGGCCCCCCAAGGGACTTCAATCACCTTGTAGTGTTGGTTGCTGCAGCAGAGTTTCTTCGTTCGCAAAGTGTCTGGATTTTCAGAGGCTTCAGATCTTCACGCAATTTTCTGAGAATTTTTCTTGATCTGAGAATTTTTCTTGATCCCGAAAACTTTGGAGGTGACTCCTATTTATAGGCCTTTAGGTAGCCTTTAGGAGTGATTTATGAGCCTTTATGGTAATAAAGCTCATTAAGGGAGGAGTTACAAGTTTAATTGTCTCTTGCTTTGTAACTCCTGCCCCTTGGATTTCATTGGCCGGAGGAGAGTCATGGGCATTTAATCGCCTTTAATCTCCATTATGTTAGGAGTTTCATGGCTTGAATGCCATGATTGTTTGGACTTGTAACTCCTGAACAGAGGCTTCTGATTGGGCCGTCCAAGATAATGGGTTAATGACTGCATTAACTTGCCATAAACGGGCCAATTGATAGCATTAAGTGGCCGCCTTAGTAGCTGAAGAGTCGCGGGCCATGTTGCGTCTTTTGGAATCCCCTTTGCGATGATCATCGATGGATCCTTATGTAAATCAACATCAGATGATCATGTAGTTTCAGACATTGGTTGATACCAGCGGGCCGGCAGCATCTGTCCAGTTGATTTCACGATCGGGTGGGCAGAAAGTGCACTTTTTTGGTTGTTCGGCTGGCGATCAATGAAGTTTTTGAAGTTCTGGAAAGGAGTCCTGTGATCTTGATGAATATCAGTGAATTTGGAGCCTCAAAAGCCTGAATCTGGAAAAATCACAGGGACAGAACAACTCGTCTCGCGAAAACAGACAAAACGGGGGGTCCCGGGGCGAAATCGGCGCCCCGGACCTCCCAGGGTCGCCGGGCCCATGGTTGCCGGCGACCTTGGGCCATGGTCGCCGGCGACCCTGGGGGGAAAATCCCTTCCCGGGGCCCCTTTTTGGCCGTTTCTCGTTGTTTTTTGCTTCCGTTTTTTTTTTTTTATTTTCTATGACATTTCTCCACATTATTTGGCTTGATTTCCCTCTGAAAAACCTGATGAGAATCCTTGCAAATTGGTTTGCAAAGTTTCTGATTTTTCGGGAAAAGCCGAACGCAGAACTGTTGATTTTCCGCCAGAAGCTGAAACAGGATCAAACGATGTCGGAATGACCTGAAATTTGAGGTGAAGCTTCTTGAGCATTAAATAAGACCAACCATGGGCTTTCGTTTGAATTTTGAAGCCGTTTGGGGTCATGCAAACGCTTGCCTTTGATTTCACCGCAAGGGAAATGTCGAGCTTTGACTTTCGGTCAAACGATGTCCGATTGATCTGAAATTTGACGTGTGACTCCCTTATCAGTAGATAAGACCAACCACAGGCTTTTGTTTGAGTTTTGAAGCCAGTTGGAGTCATGCAAACGCTTGCCTTTGATTTCACCGCGAGGGAAATGCCGAGTTTTGACTTCTGGTCAAACGATGTCCGATTGACCTGAAATTCGACGAGGAGCCTATTGGAGTTATTTTGAGATGATCTACAAGCTCTGAATTGGGTGCCATGGTCCCGGGGTGCTCTGCCGCTGGTAGGCTTGATTCAGCCGTTGGAGAGTTGATGATGGGTCAAACGTTGCTGGTTTGACTTGAGACTTGACGTGGAGCCCTTTGCACATATTTTGAGAACATCCATAGGCCCTGATCGAAGATTTGGTGTCTCCGATTCTGCCGCGGCCGGGAGCGCTTGTTTAGCTGTTGGAGAAGTGAAGCTAGGCCAAATGATGTCGGAATGGCCTGAAACTTCATGTGTACCTCTCTTTTGGTTGTTTTGAATGACCTTGCAGTTTTTGTTTGATTCTGACAAGATTTGATGCTTGAAGTGGCGCCTACCTATTTTTGGTAGGATGCGGCTCCATGTAGCTTTTGGTGTCAACAAATGCCCCCTCGAGGTACAGCGACGATATAGCTTTTGCAGTCGATGTGCCTCGAAGAGAATCTTGAAGAAGAGCTTCTGACTTGACCAAGAGTCTTTGAGCATTTTTTTTTTTTTTTTTGATGGAGTAGGCTCTTTAGCTTCCAGGGGATTTGTATGGTAGTGATAGGAATCATGTACCATCTTGAGGCAAAGTATTGAAGATGACATCAGGGATGCGGATTTGGATTTTTGTTTTGACCTTGAGTCCTAACAGGCTGTATGTGGCAAGTTAGGGGGTCGGATTTGGTTTTGACCGTGTGACCCAACAAGCTGTATGTGGAATGTTGGGGGGGGTCAGGTTTTGGTTTTTGGTTTTGGTCTTGTGACCTAACAAGCTGTATGTGGAATGTTAGGGGACCGGTTTGATTTTTGGTGAAATGTCAATTTCAAGGTTTGGCTCAATTTGGCTCATGAGGTGAGATGGTTAGGTTTCTTGGAAGCTCATGAGGCTTGGAATTTTTGTATGGTCCAATCAACTCAAAAGAGGAATGGAACCATTTTTTTTTTTTTTTTATGCTCTTGGTAAGAGGAATTTTGACTAAAAGCCACTTTTAGTGCCTAGGTGGTCAGACCTGGCTCATATGGGCTAACCCATGGGACCTTAAGCTTTGAAGATGGCTTAGATCTCATATGGTGTCATTTTGTAAAGAATATCTAAAAATATTTCCTTTGGATGGAGAATATTTAAAAATATCCTTACTTTGAGAGATTTTCTCAAGTTTCCTTGATTTTGGGAAAGATTCTCTCAAAATATATTTATTTGGGAGAGAATATCTATCATTCCCTTTCTTTTTGGAGAGAATTTCTCAAGGAATCTTTGTTTTGGGAGAAAATATCCCAAGTTTCCTTTTCTTTTGGGAAGGTTGCTAATTTTTTAGCACTTACCTTCTTACTTTTCTCCTCTTTCCTCTTTTGGTCTTGCTTTCTTCTATAAAAGCAAGGGAGGTGGGATCTCTTGCTCCTATTGCTTTCTTTTTGCAAAAGTCTTCAAGAGTTGCTCCAAGATCAAGAATTCTCCTTCTTTAAGAGTCTTCAAGTTCTTCTTCTTCTCCATCCATGGCTTCAAGTAAGTTACCTTTTTTTTTTTTTCTTTTACAAGAAATCCATGTAGAAATAGGATGGGGAAAAAGAAAGTGTTTCTTTTCCTTTTTTTTTTTTTTCTTCTTTCTTTCTTTTTCTTCTCTCTGTTTTTTTTTCCTTTTTGCACGTTTTTTCTTCTTTTTTTTTTTTTCCGTGCTTCTCTTTTTTCTTTTTTTTTTTTGATCTTTCTCCCTCTTTTTTTTTTTAGAAAGTTTTCTTTCTTCTTTTTTTCTCATCATGACAATGCATCCTCTTTTTTTTTTTTTGTTGCATATCAAGATGTTCATATATGCTTTTGTTTTTGTAACAGTTGATAGCATGATGTGGTGACATACCTGAAAACCTTTACAAAGTTAGGAACTTGGAGCTCGCAGCAATGTTGAGCCTTTCCTGATTTTGCGGAGTTTTTCAAGGTTTCGAAAGTTTGGAGTTTTGGAGCTCGCAGTGATGTTGAGCCTATCTCCAAGCTTTCTATTTCTATCGGGGTCCTTCTTTTTCTTTGGAATTGCCTTGAGGTCATGCCGAAATTTCGCCAGATTTTTTTTAGCAAAATTTCGTCATTTTGATGATAATTCTTTCCTCCTTTTTTTTTGACCTTTTGCAGGTGGTCCTTCCAGAACAGACAAGGGTAAAGAACCTATCACAAGCGTACCTCGTCGATCTGCGCAATCTTCTAATCCGGCCGTCCAGCAGGCCTGGGAGAAGGTGCAATACGTCGAGCAGCACCTCAAGGAGTGTGACTCCCTCAATAGAGAGGAGGCGCGGCAGGCACTGATTGCTCGCAAAGGAGAGGATTTCTATAAAATCATGGTAAGCAGCCGTCCCTGGGTGATAGAGGATCAGAGGGTGTTGCCCAAGCCTACCTTCTTCTTTGGTGATGCAGCCCCAGCCGATATGACGTATCGAAGGAGATGCTTCCAGTTTTCCTACACAGTTGATGGTGTGAAGAAAACTGTTGCCACCCGATCGATTTTTGATCGTACTATCTCGATCATGAGTCTCTCTCCCACGTGCCTGAAGAGGGAAGATCCTCCAAGATGGGTGAGGAGGACCAACGTGGTCAAGACCGGGGTTTTCATTGGCAGTTCTCCTGGACATATGGAGAAGTCGCCTGCTGACATGGACATCTTGATGCCGGCCAGCAACTACCAGGGCGCAGATTATCCATCGGTTGATTTGAAACCGATGGGCCTTGGCATCTTCAGTGGTGACGGCAGCAACTGGGTGAAGCCTTTTCGACTCCGCGGCCGCTTCAGTGCTGACTCCGAGTGGAAGTCTTGGACTGACCATATCTTGTTTGTTGGGGGCGCCAGAAGACAAACCAAGGGACTCTGAAATGAATGCAGAATCTCCAACTGGTATTACTTTTTTCGCTTTCTTTTCTTTTTTGTCTGTGACTTGATTTGCTAACATACATTTTTTTTTTGTATCAGCTGATTTATCACAGGATTCCGACGATTTTGAACCATCGATGGACACCAGTGTTGACGATACTTCTGAAGAGTTCATGGAGAAGGAAAGCATTCCGCCAATCGTCGAAGAAGGTACTTTCATAGTAATTACCCTGATAGTGATTTTTTAACAGGATCGTATTCATACCTTTTTGTGTTTGGCAGATTTTGAAGTGACAGAAGAGAGTCCATCGCTTCCTTCAGAGCCAGAGCCAGGGATGCCAGAAGTTGACCCAGTAATTGGGACTCCTCCAGCCAATTCTGACGCGGCAGAGGCAAGACCTCATGTTGAGATTCCTTCTCCAGCGGCCCCGATTGGAAAGTGTTCTGTTGTTACTCTTCCGATGGGACATGACTTGGGCAGCCAATCCACAGAGAAGGGTGAGTCTTCATCTGGCCCATCTCTTCAATATGCGAAGAAGTGGTGATGCGGGTTTTGAGCTCTTGGATTGAGACCCTCCTTTCTGGACACTTGGATGTTGCACGTAGCAAGATTCCGCATGTGAAGGAGATTCTCAAAGATGCTGAGGATGATACTGGTCTGGATGTTACGGACGCCCGGGCGATCGTTGATAGGATCATTGCATTAGGCGACAGGTGGTTTGAGACCATCAGCTATCCTGATGACCAGTTCTTCCAAGAGATGTTCATGAACCCTGCTGAGAAGGCTCAATCGGAATTGAAAGAGACTGCACAGGGCAGGAAGCAGCTGGTTCGGGAGAGGAACCGAGCGGAGTTAGACATCATCAGGCTACAGTATGACCTTAACATCCTTGATGGAGAGGTTGAGGAGGCAAGGAAGCATCTCGGACACTTAAAAGCCCAAGTCTCCAGTACGTGGACCGCTATAACAGAGGCTCGTGACAGGGAGAGTGCTTTGATTTGCCAAGTTGCAGAGGCCGATCAGATTCTCAATAGGAAGGCTAGAGAGAATGAACGATGACAGATTGCTCGGGATAATCTTCCTGGTGTAGCAGAAGGGATAGAGCCTTCTCCAGCTACTCATGGCAGATTCTTGAAGAAGCGTGCCTTGGAGACTCTGACGGATGAAGCCAGGAGTTTGCTTGAAGAGCTGAAAGCTTGGTTGGAGAGCATTTTTGGCTGAGGCCTTGTTGTTTTTTTTTTTTTTTTTTTTTTTAACAGAAACTCTTTCTCTCTTTTTATATACCACATGTTTTTTTTTTTTTTTTTGGTATACATTTTTGTAGTGCTTGTGAACACTTTTCTTTTTTTTTTTTTTTTTTGGTACCACATGTATTTTTTGGTACTTTTTTTTTTTTTTTGTTTTTTTTGTTTTCCCTACGCTCACTCAAATATTGTGATTAAAGTGATTGCTAAGTGGGATGTGATCAAAAGTTTGTCATTTTGTGAGAAATCTTTTGACAAATGATTGTTTTGGCATGGGAGCCAGTTTTTGAGACAGGTTTTGGCATGGGAGCCAGATTTTGCTTGCGGCATGAAAGCCAATTTTTGGGTGGCATCTATAGCCGGATTTGGGTTTATGGCATGAGAGCCAAAATTTTGGATGGCGTGGAAGCCAAAATTTTGAGGTGGCGTGGAAGCCGATTTTGGTGGCGTGAAAGCCAAATTTTGGGATGGCATGAGAGCCAATTTTTTTTTGAGATGGCATGAAAGCCGAATTTTGAGGTGGCGTGGAAGCCGATTTTGGTGGCGTGAAAGCCAAATTTTGGGATGGCATGAGAGCCAATTTTTTTTGAGATGGCATGAAAGCCGAATTTTGAGGTGGCATGAAAACCGATTTTGGTGGCGTGAAAGCCGGTTTTGGTATGGCATGAGAGCCAATTTTTTGAGATGGCATGAAAGCCGAATTTTGAGATGGCATGAAAGCCGATTTTTGTTTTTGGTGTAAGAACCAGATTTTCTTTTTGGCATGAAAGCCGGATTTTTTGAAAACCGAATTTTGTTTTGTTGGCATGGAAGCCGAATTTTGATTTTTGGCATGAAAGCCGGATTTTTGATTTTTTGGCTTGAAAGCCGGATTTTTGGCATGGAAGCCGGCTTTTTTTGCGTGAAAGCCAGGTTTTTGGTTTAAAAAAATGCAAGTATCGACTAAAAGTCGCCTCCCTGCTGAATGGTATTGCAAGTATCGATGGAATGTCGCCTCCTTGCTCATTCGGTTGCGAGTATCGATGGAATGTCGCCTCCCCGCGGATTTGGGTGCAAGTATCGACTAAGCGTCGCTTCCCTGCTTTTTTCTTCAAAAATTTTGTTTTGTGGGTATCGATGGAATGTTGCTTCCCCACGATTTTTGAATTTTGAGGTTTTTTTGAACCTTTGTTTTGTTTTTGTTTGTTTTGAAATTTGGGTTGTGGATATCAACTAGAACGTTGCGTCTCCACGATTTTTGAAATTTTGGGGTTTTGGAAGTATCGAATGGGGTTCGCATCCTTCCGATTTTGGGTTTTGCAAGTATCGACTGAACGTCGCTTCCCTGCGGTTTTTGAAAAACCATTTTTTGTTTAAAGACACGAGGGTCGTAAATTTTGACTCAAAACCATTTTGGTGGTAAAAGTCGGGGTGGACTAGGGATGAAATCCCTTGGTCCTGATTTTGTTTCAAACCATGAATTTTGGGTTCAAGGATCGAAAATTTTGGTCAAGTTTGGGAAGAGGCTCTTAAACTTGGATTTTTGGATTTGCTTTTTTTTTTTTTTTTTTTTTTTTTTTTTTTTGAACAATGAAGCGATGAAAGAAACATTGTTTTGAGGGGCTTTTTAGAAATTCCAACAAGAGGATGCAAATTCCAAAAGGAGTGGGTTTGACGAGCAGATACCTAGGAATAGGCTTTGGCCGTGCAGGCGTCGCTCTGACCCGATGGAAGAAGCCTTCAAGGGTAGTACCGCTTTAAGAACTTTCCATTGATGGGCAGCATACATCTGTCACCCTCCATGTTTAGAAGGGAGTATGCGCCGTTGGAGAAGACTTTGTCGATGACGAAAGGTCCCTCCCATTTTGGTTCAAATTTGCCTTTGGAAAAAACCATAGGTCTTTTTACTGTAAGAACCAAGTCTCCCTTTTTGTAGGCGCGTTGCCTGACCTTCTTGTCAAAAGATCCTGCCATGTGTGCTTGGTAGAGTTCGATGCTTTGTAGAGCTTCGAGCCGTCTCTCGTCGAGATTGTCCAGCTCATGGAGTCGCAACTTTACATCGCTTTCTTGAGTCATGTCATTTTGTAGAGATACCCTCAGAGAAGGAATTTGTACATCTAAGGGCACGACAGCTTCACATCCATAGACCAAGGAGAATGGTGTGATATGGGTTGGTCCTCGAACGGTAGTTCGATAGGCCCACAAGGCTTCAGAAAGCTTGTCGCCCCAGTCTCTTTTGTGACTAGAGACTATCTTTTTGAGGATTTTGCAGAGTGTCTTGTTGAAAGCTTCTGCTAGTCCGTTTGCTGCCGGATTATATGGATTTGAGGGACAACTTTGGATTTTGTATTTGTCGCAGAACCTGTAGAATCGGTGATCGCGGAACTGTGGTCCGTTATCATGGATGAATCTTTTAGGTATGCCGAAGCGACAAATGATGTTGGTGCGCAAGAACTGAAGGACTGATGAGGTCTTCATTTCACTAAGCGCGAATGCTTCTGGCCACCTGGAGAAATAATCCATGGCGGCGAAGATGAAGCGATGTCCTTTGCTTGAAGGGGGAGAAATAGGACCTATGATGTCCATACCCCAGGCTTCAAAGGGCCATGAGATTGCAGTAGGATGGAGCCATTCTGGAGGCCTGTGAATATAGTCTCCGTGAACTTGGCATTGTTGGCAGCGTTTAGCGAATTGCATTGCATCGGCCACCATGGTAGGCCAATAATAACCTAACCTTTTTATCTGATCGTAGAGCTTAGGGCCAGCCTGATGGGCTCCACAAAGACCAGCATGGACTTCTTCGAGTGTTTCTTCAGCTTCTTGTTGTGACAAGCAGCGTAGAAGTACTCCGTTGTAGGATTTCCTATAAAGCATTTTTGAAGGAATATCCAAATGAAAGTTTGGGGCTCGTCTTTGGATGCTTACCCGTTCTTTTGGATCTTCAGGTAGGATCCCGAACATAGTGTAATCAATGAACGGATCCCTCCAGTCGCCGACCGAAGTTTGAAGGATAGAAATCCGACTTCCAACCACCCTGTGGCATTCAGCAACTGCTTGATGTGTGTTGAGAGGAGGGAGGATTCTTCTTCCGCACACTGTAATTTACATGTTTTCCCCTTCTTGGATTGCCATAGATGCGGCAAGTCCAGCCAGGGCATCTGCACGAATGTTTTCACCTCTGAGGATGTGGGTGATGTGACAGATGTCAAACTTCTGCAAAAGTGATTGTGCCTTGTTGTAGTAAGGCAACAAATCAGGCTTTCTGACTTCAAATTTTTGATTCATCTGATTGACGATCAGTTGAGAGTCTCCGAAGACTTCCAGTATGGTGATACCGGATTCAATGGCAAGTTCCAATCCTAGAATCAGGGCTTGGTATTCCGCTGCATTGTTTGTGCATGGTTCCAGTAGCGAGAAGGCGTGTGGAATCATGTATTTGTCGGGGCTAACAAAGAGAATGCCAACTCCCGAGACCGGCTCTCTTTTCTCGTTTGTTCTGGTTGCACCATCGAAGTACATGTGCCAGGAAGCACTTGGTGGGAAGGCCTCCACATTGTAGACGGATTCGTCTGGGAGATCATCTCTTAGTGGAGAATCTTCAGGCAACGGATGCTCCGCGAGAAAGTCTGCTAAAGCTTGGCCTTTGATTGCTTTTTGTGGTATATACCTAATATCAAATTGTGATAGAAGGATAGACCATTTTGCCAGTCTTGCATTGAGAGAACCTGCTTTCGTGACAAGGACCTTTAAGAGGTTGATCCTTGAGACCAGATAAACTGTGTTGGAAAGCAGATAGTGACGTAGCTTTTGTATGGCGAACATCACTGCAAGGCATTCTTTTTCGACTAGGGAGTAGCGATGCTCTGCACCTACCAGCATACGGCTAAGGTAGTATAGAGCCGCTTCTTTTCTTCCATCATTTTCTTGTCCCAGCAGAGCGCCCAGAGAATGGTCGAGGGCTCTTGTGTACAAGATGAAAGGTTTTCCGGTGGTAGGTGCTGCTAACACTGGAGGTTTGGTCAGGTATGACTTGATATCTTGAAATGCGGCTTCACAGTCAGCATCCCAGACAAAGTCTACACCTTTCTTCATCAATCGGGAGAATGGACGACATTTTCCCGAAAGGTTGGAGATAAACCGTCTGATATAGACCAATCTCCCTTGGAGCCCTTTTAATTCTCTCAAGGTTCTTGGAGAGGGCATTTCTAGAATAGCCTTGACTTTGATGGGGTCAAGTTCTATTCCATCTTTCCGAACAAGGAATCCGAGGAACTTACCCGACGAGACGCCGAAGAAGCATTTTAAGGGATTCATCCGCAGTTTGTATTTGCGAAGTCGGAGGAATACTTCTCGAAGATCTTTGAGATGGTCTTCTTTTCTTTTGCTTTTGACGGCGAGGTCATCAACGTAACATTCAACCGTCTTGTGCTGCATATCTTGGAATATCTTCATCATAGCCCTCTGATATGTAGCGCCAGCATTTTTCAGACCAAATGGCATGACAGTGTAGCAATACACGCCAAATGGGGTCCAAAATGAAGTATGTTTTTCGTCTTCAGGATGCATCTTTATCTGATTGTAGCCAGAGAAGCCATCCATGAATGTCATTCGCTCGAATCCACAGGTATTGTCAATCATAACCTCTGGTATCGGGAGCGGGAATTCATCTTTGGGGCAGGCATTATTCAGGTCTCTATAGTCAATACACACCCTGATCTGCCCATTTTTCTTTGTCACGGGGACAATGTTGGCCAACCATTCAGGATGCTGTTCCTCACGGATGAAGCCGACGCTTTTGAGTTTCTGAACTTCTTGTTCAATTTTATCCATCACATCTGGACGGAATCTTCTTTGGCCTTGTTTAACAGGCTTGATATTTTTTTGAAGATTGAGTTTGTGGACTGCTATTTTCGGATCTAAACCAGGCATTTCAGCATAGGACCATGCAAAGCAATCAACGAACTCACGAAGAAAAACGATATACTCGGGTAACTCATCATCCTTTATATTCTTGCTTATGAATACAGGACGCGAGTTATTTGGTGTTCCCAAGTCTATCTTTTGAACAGGATCCTCTGTTGGAAGATTCGAGGGTGGTTCCTCCACAATGTTTTCGGAGGCCTCCAGCTCAACGAAACCTTCTGGTGTTTCAACAGCATTTCCTTTCCATGGGTCTTCTTGATCAGCAACCTTCTCAAGGCTCGCTATGAGATAGTCCCAATCGCCTGCTGTTACCGGGTCGAAGTAAGGTACTTCTGCTGTAGACGAGGGTTCTTCTGGGTCAGAATCCTGCATGTCTGTATCATCGGACAATTCCTCCATATCATTGGAGAAATCAAACCAATTGGAGGGGCTTCCCGGATCTTTGTCTGGTGACTCTTCAAAGAGATACCCAGAGAGATCGATGTCTTCATGGACTGGAGCTATTGGGGCTTGGTCAACAAACTGACTTCTAAACCTTTGCGTTAGCTGTTTCAGAGGGGCGTCAGGATCGAACCCTAACCCATATGAAGACTTTTCTATATAGCCATAGAGTCTCCAATCTTCCAGTTGGTGTTTGGCCAGTACGAGCTCCAGTGGTGTGAGAATACCATGGCCTTCCCCCAAGCCAACTAGGTTTTGAGCATCATATCTCATCTTCTTCATGATAGCTTGTGCCACAGGACTATACAGAGACAGTAGAGGCATACCTTTGTTTTGGAAAGGTTCAAGCAGGGATTTTGATGAAGCAGCACTCGATCAATGGAAGAAGATCGGTTTTTCTTTAGATGATATTGCCGGAACAACAAAGGAAGCAGACGCAGGATCTTCTACATCAGCAGGTGTCTCTATTGGAGTAAGAGCGGGCTGAACTTGTTGAGTATCAGTTTGGCTTGACGGAGTATCGTCTTCTGGCTCTGAATCCGAATCTGTATTTTGTTTGATGGACAGATAAGAGACAACAAATTTGCCCCCAGACTTTTGTTTTACCTTCTTCCCTTTAGTTGTAATGACCAAAGGTTTTGGAGTCTTGAGGGAGACTATGAAAGGAGATTGACTGCTCTCTTCGGGTTTTCCAGAGGGTTTATTTTCTTCCGGTGATTTTTGAGGAGCCTTGCCTTTATCTTTAAGGAGATTTTTTGCGGAAGACGTCATTTCCTCTGTTTCTTTTTCTCCTTCATACATCTGAGAGTCTGCAAAGTGGACTTCTTTCCCTTTGAAAGGTTTTCTATCCGCAAAGACTCGATGTATCATGCCATCGTTGCCGATGAACTTGATGCATTGATGTAGTGTTGAAAGAACAATTCCATTCTCGTGTATCCAGGGGCGTCCGAGAAGGATGTTGTAGCATGACGGGGTTTTTATTGCATACACAGTGACTTCAGAGATAAGATCACCGATTTGCAATTTGAACCTGATTTTGCCGATGGGCCTTTGAGAATTGCCATCGTATCCAAAGATAGATACAGATGTGTGGCTCAGCTTGCTGGGCGGAATGCCCAACTCTTCGAGTGCCGAAGTGGAGATAAGATTCAGTGCAGAACCCGGGTCAATCTGAATTCTACGCACCGGCATTTCCTTAATATATCATGTAAAGTACAGGGGTCGGTTGTGCTTTGTTTCACCAAGCAGGAGATCTTCCTTTGTGAAGGCGATAGTCGCACTGGTTATCTTTTGAACCGAGAGACATCTACTGCAAGATCCCTCAATTTTCTTCTCTTCTCCTTTTGAGGAAATTTCTGCATTTTTGACCCGATAGTCCATTTCAATTTGGAAGACTTGCGGGGCATGTTTGTCAACATCCTCATTCAGTTTTTGCAATTCTGAAATGAGATTATCACGAGTGCGTGGAGACATTCGTAACAAATCTAGAATGTGCAATCGTGCAGGTATGTGTTTGAAGTGCTCAACCAAGTCATACTTGAAAGCCTCCTTGGGGCCTACGCGTTCATCATTATTGCCACTAGGGGCTGTTATAACATCTTTCCCAGCAGGGTTTACATAAGTAAAGGAAGATGTATTGTAATTTTTATGGTAGTCCCGACCAGAACGGGTGCCTCTAGCAACTTCGAGAGCTTCTTGAGAAGAATCTTCATTTGGAAGACTGTCTTCAAGAGGCTGTCGTACTTCTTCCACTGGGGGTGTTCCTGCAGCTAAGCTAGTATCCTCAGTGATTGCGTTGCATGGAGCATTTTCTGGGAGCAAGTCCTGAACAGCTTCCTGCAACTTTTCTTCTTCGTCGACCCCTTCATCATCCTCAGCCGGGTTTTCTTTATGACGATCAATCGGAAGGGAAGTGAATTCTAAAGTCACAGTCTCAGGTGAAGAAACCTGAGAGGGTGTTATCTCCGTGTAGGTCTCGTGAGACGAGGTAGCTTCAGAAGATATATTGCTTGGCGTCGCCGGAGTATAACTGATATCATCAGACGAGGCCTCGGAAGAGCTATGATCCTGAATTATAACATTACAGGTAGCTCGAGTGGGAGATGTTGCCTGCTCGGAGTCGGACTCTTCCTCGGATGTAAGAGGATCATCAATCCAACAATTTTCTCCATTTTCAGGAGTTAGGGGAGAAGGTACCTGAGGGTCTTCAGGGATTCCTGGCTCCGGATTGGGAGGAAGCTCGTTGACGCGGTCGCGCTCTTGTTTGAGAGCTAGACGCTGCAAGATCCTCGCATATTCTGCAAGACCAGGCATGGGAGCCAGGTTTTCTTCTTCATCATCTCCTTGTGGCTCAACATGGTTGATTTCCACAGGATCAACGACGGGTGCTGGAATGACAGCATTTTCTTGTACAGCCACTTGGTCATCTTCATCATCAGACCAGGATCCTTGTGGCCGTAAGGGGTCATACCAGATTACTGGCATAAGATAAGTATCAGGGACCCACTCTTCATCAGAGAGGTATTCTCCTATCTCAAGGGATTCTTCCCACTCGTCAGTGCTGTCGAATCCGTCGTCGGTATCGCTGGACTCATATCCATCCATGGCGAATCCAACTACCGAGTTGCAAGAGTATGATGCCCCCTGCGTGGCCTCTTCTTTGAGTTGAGGTGGCATGAAATCACTGAGTATGAATTTTCTTACCGCCTTTGAGGTCTTTGAAGCGGTAGAGGAGGCCTCTGCCTTTTCATCGACTTCTTGCTTTGGTTGGGCCTTCTCTTGCTTTTTGGGCTTGAAAAGGTGTCTCCTAGCCTGCCTTCGTTGTCGAGCTGTCGGCTTTGTTTTTACGATCTCCCAATTTTCATCTTCTAGGAGATCAGGGTATACCCATAAGGGTTGTCCATCTGGAGTCGGGTAAGGAACCAGCCCCTCGGATGCTTCGATTTCATTTATCACCTTGAAGGAGGTAGTGATCTTCCTCTTTGGTGATTTTGATGTTTGTCCATACGAGATCATGTTGACGGAGGCGGACCCATAGTTTTTGTCGAAGGTGATGACTCCATTTTTCCACATCTCGTTTATCTTTTCTCTCATAACGAAGCATTGATTGAGAGGGTGTGACACCATCTGGTGGTTTGGACAATACCGGGGATCGTTGTTTTTGCCAACATCTTCCGGCCTCTTTGGCTCAGGCAAGGTGAGCTTGCCATTTGCTATGAGAGCTTCAAAGATCTCGTCAACATCTTCGTCGAACGGGTATTTCTTCTCTACTCGCTCTCTGAAGGCTTCTGAGAGTTCAGGTCTCTTTCCGGCAGATTTGTTTTCAGCCTTCTTTTGTGGCTGAGGAGTTGACTTGGTCTGCACATTGAGGACCTCTTTCTTCTTTGGTTTAGAGGTTGCAATGGCGGTTGGCTCATTCTTTGATGACTTCTGACTGTTGAGGTCTTTGATCACCGTTTCAGCCTCCATAGAAGCTTCTAGGAGTTCTCCCAAGTTCTTTGATTTGTTGCCGATGATCATGGAGCGGATTCTAGCTCTCATGTTATTTCGGCAGATGTCGACCAGCGACGCTTGTGGCAGCACATCGGAGCATTTGTACGCCATGGCTTTCCACTTGTGAATGAAGTCGTATGTAGACTCATTCTCCCCCTGTTTCAGGCTGCAGAGCTGAGCCATAGTAACAGGATGATCCTCACCTTTGAAGTGAGTCAAGAAGCGTGTCTCCAGCATGGTCCAATTCTGAATGGAGTTCTCTGGAAGAGTGGAGTACCAATCAAAGGCCGTACCTTTTAGGGTGCTTGCAAAGAGGCGAATCTTGAGTGCATCTTGATCCGCAATAGCTCCTGTCAGGATCTTGAAGTGGATGACATGCTGTCTGGCTGAACCTTTCCCTGTATACGTTTGGAGAGTAGGTTGCTTGAATTTTGTAGGGAACGGGACCGAGTCCATCCACAAGGGATATGGTGGCTTGATCCCATGCTCCTTTAGCGTATCCTCTTCTTTTGTTTTGGCGAGGATATCGTCAACGTCCTTTTTGGTAAGGGCGCGTGACTCACTATTTTCCGCATTTTCTTCGTCGCCTTGATGGCTCGGAGGAGCTTCATTGTTTAGCGGACGTTGGATAGTGAGAAGGAGGTTTTCCATTAGGGCCTCTATTCTCTGTTGTCCTTGTTCCAGCTGCTGGATGCGTGCAGCTACGTCATCATGTAGCGGAGGTTGCTCAGCATTTGTAACCAGGACGTTCACTCTTCGAGAGTCGAAAGAGGATACAGTCTTGGTGACTGAGCTAGAGCTCATTCTTTTAGATGAAGAGCTCGAAGAGTGATCACTCCGATGTCCTTGGCTTGAAGGAGCGGGAGAGTTTTCTTTATGTCTTCGTGTCCGGGAGACGCTGCGGGTCACCGGACGCCTGACATGGATTTTTGTTGCTGACTTCTGGCGTCTTCTGGTTTTGCCAACCATATGGACAGCAGCAATTTGGTTGGGTTTTTCTTTTTCAACCCATTTTTGGGAAACTTGGAGTGTAGGAGGTTGAGTCCTCCGTTTCTCTAGTCTCTTTTGTCGGTATGACGCGCGGCGGCGTGCTCGACGAGCGAGTTGAGCTTCGGTCAGCTCTGGCTGGGCCTTGACGATGAAGGATGTACTCCCTCGGGCGCAGCAGCCGAGCTTGTCTTCTTTGTAGTTAGGCAAGGACAGGATGCGGACCCGGTCCTTCGCCTGTTGCAGCGAGGTTTTGAATTGTGCAAGCTCGGCCCCTGTAGAGATGAAGGGTCGAACTGCAGTTTTGCAGGCCTTAGCAGATGCTTGGGGAAGCCTGGTGATGTAGGATTTGATTTTTGGCTTGTAGGAACAAGCTGGTTGATGCTGAATTGACCTGGGAGTCAGGTCAGAGATGGGTTTCTCCTCTTTCATGTAGAAGAGAGGGTAGAACCGGTTTTCTTTGAGCGGGGCCAGGTATGCTGGCTTGGCAGATGCTCGGGACCTCCTTTGTTTCGGTGAAGGCCCTGGGGACCAAGTCTCGGGATGGACCTGGCTGTTTGCGGGCTGAGGCTTCGCGGGGGTCGCCTTTGGTGTCACGGCGGTGACACATTGGGAGGCGATTTTCTGCTTCTTAGCGGGAGCAGCCTGTTCTTCAGGAAGTGGGAATGGTCCCAACATCCCAAAGAAAATAGTCCGGGGAGTCGAGGTCGACCCGAAGTTTAGTGAATTGTTGATGGTGTTGACGCTGTGGCAACTAGCAGTGCGCTTATGAGTGCGCACATTCTGCTTCTGTTGAAGCATCTGCTGGTGCTTTTTCTCGTCGAAGGTGATGGTCAAGGAAGCTGCCATTGTTAGTAAACTTCTGAAACAAGACCAGATCCATTAGTAATCACAAGAATATAATGATTATAAATGGAAAAAAAAAGCAATCTATGGGTTTGCCTTTTCAGATCGCTCAAGGGATATGACCCAGGCGACGTGAGGAAGGCAAAAGCCATAGAGGGCACAATTGTTCTGATTGCAAGTATGGTGAGCCCCAAAATGAGCGTCCCAGTGACTGCTAGAAGCAATTGTAAACCTAAATTCGACTTATCGCGAAGCAGGGCTTGCTCGAGATAAGAAGAATATAAGGTTGGAGTTTTACAAATGCGCCGGTCGCGAATACAGTAGACCCTGAAAGGGCGTACTAGCACCGCTAGACACAAATGCTGGAGATCACATCCATGAGATGGGATCCTCTGGTTTTGAAATGTCAAAATGGATTCATCAAGGAGAGCATGTGGTATCCCGATCCAAAGACGGGCTCAACGATTTCCGCGAGCACCAGTACCCCGGAAGGAACCACAATTTCTCGGATCCGAATCCAAAATGACGAGAGTTTTTTTTTTTTTTAAAGGCCAAGATCAGGTCCATCAAAGAGAGCAAATGATGTTCCAATCTGAACACGGGCTCAGCGGATAATCGCGAGCACCAGTGCTCAGAAAGATAGAGACCAAAATTTCTCAGATCTGAACCTAAAAATGACAAAAGCCTTTTTTTTTTTTTTTTTTTTTTGAAAAGTTTAGTTTTTTTTTTTTTTTTTTTATTTAAAAGACAAGGGAGCACACATAGGCTTCCTAACCCGGTCTTATGAAATCACAATTGATAGAATTGCCACCAGGTAAGGGTAGGATTACTTAATGAACCCGTTTGGAGGACCCTTGCCACGAACAGTCAGGTTGTCTCCACACTCTGGACAAGGCTTTTCTTGAATCAACCGAGATCAAAGAACGCAGTTGGTTTGGCCTTAGCGGTCTATGTCTTTCTTTATTTTTTTTACTAGACTCATTGAAAAGAAACAATGATCCAAAACCTTAGTCGAACAGGCTCAACATTTCTGCAAGCGCGATGAACGATAGGATAGGATCAAAACTTCTCAATTTTGAATCCAAAACGAAAAGAAGTTTGATTTTTTTTTAATTGTTTTTTTTTTTAAATTCTAATGAATTCATCAAAGAGAAACAATGATCCAAAACCTTAGTCGAACAGGCTCAACATTTCTACAAGCGTAATGAACGATAGGATAGGATCAAAACTTCTCAATTTTGAATCCAAAACGAAAAGAAGTTTGATTTTTTTTATTTTTTTTTAATTGTTTTTTCTTTTAAATTCTAATGAATTCATCAAAGAGAAACAATGATCCAAAACCTTAGTCGAACAGGCTCAACATTTCTGCAAGCGCGATGAACGATAGGATAGGATCAAAACTTCTCAATTTTGAATCCAAGGCAAAGAAGTTTGCTTTTTATTTATTTATTTTTTTTATTTTTATTTTTATTTTTTTGAAATCTCTAACAGACTCATCGAAGAGAAACAATGGCCCAATCCCCGATCCAAGCCGGTCTCAGCGGATAATCGCGAGCGCCAATGCCCAGAAAGGTAAGGATCAAAGTTTCTCAATTTTGAATCCAAAACGAGAAATCTGAACTTTTTTTTTTTTGAAAAGAGAAAGAATGGAAATAGATTGAAAGAATTTGAAATTTCCAAAAAATCCCATCTCATGCGAAATCCAACATAGGCCACCAGCCAAAAAGTAGCCAAGAAATTCGGAAAAGAAACATAAGCAAAGATATAATATGCGAATATTTCAATTCCAAGCATCCGGTGTTCTCAAGTAAACGGGTCCCACCGGGTGTGCCAACTTGATGGGACGCGCTCCAGGCCCCGGGCGCTACCGGGCGTCGGCGGACGTGGGAGACCATTTGGTCCGACCCTTTCGCCCCCGGAGGGCGGAGCGTGCATCAACGCTTTTGGGTGTTTGGGTGGGTGTGCCAGATTTTCTATTTTACTTGGAATTGCAAGTGATGATCCGGAGATCAATCTTCGCAAGTAAAAAAGGAAATCAACTTCTTTTCAAGTTTCCATTGCATATATATTTAAGAAAAGAGACAGTTTTTTATTTTGCCGTAAAAGGCGATTTTTTGGCATTTATAGCCGATTTTTGGCGTTTATAGCCGATTTGTGGCGTTTATAGCCGATTTACAATTCTCATCAATAATGAAAGACAAGAGTTGTGGTTTTTTGTCTCTTTAAAAAAAATACGAAATACAATGAAAAGCGAGAAAGGAAAAATCTAACTTTTCAGGAGATTGTGGGAGGGACCCGTTTAGATTGACGGTCGCGAGTCATGTATGGACTCCGCCATCATCCATGCAAATGAGAACGTCAGATGCTTTGGATTCCCTTGGCTTGGCTATATCCTCAGATTTTTAGAGAACAAAGACCGAGAGAAGGTCTTATGTTCAATAAAAAGCCGAGTAGACGGGCTGAAGAGCCATGTCTAGCCATGTTGGATAGAAGGAGAGGTGGAACCTTGGGGGGGTGGCCCCCCAAGGGACTTCAATCACCTTGTAGTGTTGGTTGCTGCAGCAGAGTTTCTTCGTTCGCAAAGTGTCTGGATTTTCAGAGGCTTCAGATCTTCACGCAATTTTCTGAGAATTTTTCTTGATCTGAGAATTTTTCTTGATCCCGAAAACTTTGGAGGTGACTCCTATTTATAGGCCTTTAGGTAGCCTTTAGGAGTGATTTATGAGCCTTTATGGAAATAAAGCTCATTAAGGGAGGAGTTACAAGTTTAATTGTCTCTTGCTTTGTAACTCCTGCCCCTTGGATTTCATTGGCCGGAGGAGAGTCATGGGCATTTAATCGCCTTTAATCTCCATTATGTTAGGAGTTTCATGGCTTGAATGCCATGATTATTTGGACTTGTAACTCCTGAACAGAGGCTTCTGATTGGGCCGTCCAAGATAATGGGTTAATGACTGCATTAACTTGCCATAAACGGGCCAATTGATAGCATTAACTGGCCGCCTTAGTAGCTGAAGAGTCGCGGGCCATGTTGCGTCTTTTGGAATCCCCTTTGCGATGATCATCGATGGATCCTTATGTAAATCAACATCAGATGATCATGTAGTTTCAGACATTGGTTGATACCAGCGGGGCGGCAGCATCTGTCCAGTTGATTTCACGATCGGGTGGGCAGAAAGTACACTTTTTTGGTTGTTCGGCTGGCGATCAATGAAGTTTTTGAAGTTCTGGAAAGGAGTCCTGTGATCTTGATGAATATCAGTGAATTTGGAGCCTCAAAAGCCTGAATCTGGAAAAATCACAGGGACAGAACAACTCGTCTCGCGAAAACGGACGAAACGGGGGGTCCCGGGGCGAAATCGGCGCCCCGGACCTCCCAGGGTCACCGGCCGGGGACCATGGCCCAGGGTCGCCGGAGATCCCCTTCCCGGGGCCCCTTTTTGGCCGTTTCTCGTCGTTTTTTGCTTCCGTTTTTTTTGCTTATTTTCTCTGACATTTCTCCACATTATTTGGCTTGATTTCCCTCTGAAAAACCTGATGAGAATCCTTGCAAATTGGTTTGCAAAGTTTCTGATTTTCCGGGAAAAGCCGAACGCAGAACTGCTGATTTTCCGCCAGAAGCTGAAACAGGATCAAACAATGTCGGAATGACCTGAAATTTGAGGTGAAGGTTCTTGAGCATTAAATAAGACCAACCATGGGCTTTCGTTTGAGTTTTGAAGCCGTTTGGGGTCATGCAAACGCTTGCCTTTGATTTCACCGCAAGGGAAATGTCGAGCTTTGACTTTCGGTCAAACGATGTCCGATTGATCTGAAATTCGACGTGTGACTCCCTTATCAGTAGATAAGACCAACCACAGGCTTTCGTTTGAGTTTTGAAGCCATTTGGAGTCATGCAAACGCTTGCCTTTGATTTCACCGCGAGGGAAATGCCGAGTTTTGACTTCTGGTCAAACGATGTCCGATTGACCTGAAATTCGACGAGGAGCCTATTGGAGTCATTTTGAGATGATCTACAAGCTCCGAATTGGGTGCCATGGTCCCGGGGTGCTCTGCCGCTGGTAGGCTTGATTCAGCCGTTGGAGAGTTGATGATGGGTCAAACGTTGCTGGTTTGACTTGAGACTTGATGTGGAGCCCTTTGGACATATTTTGAGAACATCCATAGGCCCTGATCGAAGATTTGGTGTCTCCGATTATGCCGCCGTCGAGAGCGGTTGTTTAGCTGTTGGAGAAGTGAAGCTAGGCCAAATGATGTCGGAATGGCCTGAAACTTCATGTGTACCTCTCTTTTGGTTGTTTTGAATGACCTTGCAGTTTTTGTTTGATTCTGACAAGATTTGATGCTTGAAGTGGCGCCTGCCTATTTTTGGTAGGATGCGGCTCCATGTAGCTTTTGGTGTAAAGAGGCAAAGTGACATTTTTGGTGTCAACAACCTTCATCAAC
This sequence comes from Cinnamomum chago, assembly GCA_038049695.1. Classification (NCBI taxonomy): domain Eukaryota; kingdom Viridiplantae; phylum Streptophyta; class Magnoliopsida; order Laurales; family Lauraceae; genus Cinnamomum; species Cinnamomum chago. The sequence continues at coordinate 52,857,504 of CP142453.1, read as the reverse complement.
AGTTTCTTCCTCCTAGCTCCTCTTTTCCGGAGGCTCATCAACATCCCGTAACGTCTCTTCAGTAGTGGTGAGAAGGACTTCTAAATCAGGAGAGTCTTCATGCCGTCTCTTACTAGGCGCTGCCCTTTCTTACTCTTGCTTCTATGGGTTGATTTACTTGAAGTACCCGCCCCATTGTCAAAGCCAGGATCTTCGCTTGATTCCTCACTGAATGGTCTACTCTTTCCAGTGAACTCCATGGAAGTCTTCTTCAGTTCTGCTTGCATCCAAGCGTTGATCTCGGCTTCCTCCTCTTCTAGTTGTTCCAAGATTTCATTAGGTATCTCTTGTACAGCTCCTGGTCTGATGATGTCCTACTCATTGAGAAAGTCGATCTTGTGCTTCTCTCTGGAAATGAAAGCCAGAACTTCCTCTCGCCGGACTCCATCTAATCTGCCAAGACCGTTCCCAAGAGATTGTTTGACATCAAGCTCCTTCTTGGAAAGCCCCCGGTACACTGAAAAACTTTTCGCAAACCATTTCGTGAAGCCAGCAGTCCGAGAAGTGGGCAACTCAGGATAGGAAATCATGGCGGTAGTGTCCTCCGCACTGTAAAAGGCCAATGCATTCCTTCCATCCTGCAAACCTCCAAAACGCTTCACCATGCTCGAGGGCGCTCCAACAACGCCTTGAGAGAAGCCCAACTGCAGCGCGAAACGCGAGGGAACATACGGTTGGATATCAACAAAAAGATGTCTCCAGTACACCATCGTACCAACACGTATGTTAAAAAGTCAACCCTTTTCTACATTGGTCAAGGGGTAATGTCTTCCAGACCCCGCCCTTGGGTAATCACGGGAGGCTCCAAAATCAAAATCCTTCTTCCACAAGCCCGGAGAAAGCTTTACTGAAGATTGCCCGATCTCGATGTTCCTGAACCGTCGGATCATCAAACGGGCAGATAAAAGAGATTCATTAACGGCTGTCCCTCTAGCCAATCGAATCATGAAAGGGTCATCATCCTGTGCAACTCCTAAGCGATGGAACCCGGGACAATGGTAAACATACCACGAATATAAAATATGGCCTGAAAATACCCTATTCATAGGGAGCCCTTACCGAACCAAGAACGCAGCAGCTTGCAGTTCGATACACAAGTAAGAGTAAAGAGCTGGCACCAAAGCCAACCGCTCTTTGAACGTGTCGCGACCCCAGACCGAGAGATCCGGGATCGGGACTAATATTGATGTTAGGATGATCCACAACTGCTTAATAATACCATATGATTTATTTAATTTCCCACAGGTGTCCGCGGTGAGGATATCACAACCTTACATGAATGTTTCTTTTTAGTGCGGAAGCATGTAGCAAATCAAATAGTCAAACCATCCTTGGTCATAAAAACAATAACACCAGACTAAAATACTGTATCAGAATGAGCAATGATTTATAGCATGTTTCCCAATAGTTGTTAAAGTTAGACAAAATATCATTTAATTACATTCCCAAAAATAGAGGCCAACAAAGGCCAATGTACACCAAACAACAACCCAAAAGAATGGTTAAATAGTTCCCCTCAAAATGTTACGCTTCTCAAAGCAATCTGATGTCTACATGACATCGTCAGCACGCCACTCGACTAGAGGTTGCGGCGCGCCTACCGCCTCCTCCGGCTCCTCCTTAAGGAAGCCGACAACGGGACCTGAGTACCAAAGCAAAGGGTCAGACACGACGGTCTGGCAAGAGAAAGCAAGGATACAACAATATCTAATACAAGAAAATCTCTGGCAAAGCGTATAAATCTGAGTTAAGCAAGAACTCTCATAAAATAGATAAATCATTTGCGATGAACAAGTAAACAATAAAAAAACATATCATGTATCCAAGGATTCGGGAACTAACAAGGTGGCAATCACATAAAGCTAAGTCCTCTGTCACTAAAGTGACAACAGTATCACGGGACGTTGATCTCTGTCACACAAGGTGAGGAGAAACAACGTATACCTATATACAATATAATTATACGGGAACGGGACCACGGTAGCAAACCGGGTATCGGGACGGGACCACGGTATTAGACCGGGTGTCGGGATCCAAACTGCAGCTGGCGGGACGGGAGAGGGATTTCCAAGTCAGTGGATCAGACTGACAAGGTATCCAAGCTTAGTGATGCCAACTCATAGGATAAAACCAATCGAGGCATATCAAGTATTCAAGTACAGTGAATAAACGGTAAAACAGGGGTGCTCAAGGGCACACTGTCTTTCCATATCGGGCAATACATTTCGGGCCAATTCACTGTTACTATTGTAGCTCCAAAGCTTTCGAGAAAACAAGTCATGCGATGAAATTCCTGGGAATGAGGTGAAACAATACACTATAATGAAATTCGGGTAAAATATCAATTTAGAAATCCAATTAAGTGAATAGGGGTCCCGTATGTCTATTATAGCCCTTACTTGGTACTCTTTGAGTTTTGAGACATTCCAGGCTCCTTATGCACTCCTACGATTTTTCCAAAATTTCGAATGACATATTTGTGATATGGTTTCTTTCTCGGATGGCATCAAGCAATGCCTAGTGAATCCCCTTCGATTGACAAAGCTCAACGCTCAAAGAGTTCGTTCGAGCGGGGAGCTTTTCGAAATCTGCGGAATTTCGGTTACCTGGCGGTCAGCTGGCGGTTAGCCGCCGCTGGGATGGACGGCTAGCCGCTGGCTGACCGCACAGCTGACCGCGGCTGGGCTGCAGAAATGCAGCTTACTGGAAAGCTGACCGCCAAGTGCGGTTAGCTGGCGGTTAGCCGCCGATGTGTTCGGCGGTTAGCCGCTGGCCAACCGTGGAGCTGATTGAGTTTTGAGGAGAAGAAGTGTGCTCTCTGGAAAAGCCACCGTGACATTTCGGCTAGCTGGCGGTTAGCCGCCAGTCACCAAGCGGCTAACCGCCGGGTGACCGCAGGCTGACCGCCAGTGCGGGAATCACCCACTGTGTTGAGTCACTTTCCTCCTCAAAACCATCCTCCTCACTTTTACTTAATCCTTGACACAAAACTGAGCTAAAAGCTCCTCCAATGCATCTAATTACAGTTCTTCCAAGGCTCCCATAATTGTTCATGCATCACTTCCTTCATCAACATCCCATTCCATACAAAGAAAGAAGGAAACCATTTCACAAACATTCATCTAAGCTATCACAAGGACAATAAATGCCCTACCAACATGTTTACAAAACATTGAATGGGACTATCAAGATACGTTATGAGCATTTATTTCAAACAACCCTCATTAAATGAAAGTATGGAAATCATAAATACTTCACCAAACCATTTGAAACTTAAAGACATCCAAACATTCACTTGCCTCTAGTCCAAGCTAGTTGAAATCAAGCCTTTTATCACCTCTATTGCTCAAAGCCAAGCTACAAATCAAAAATCCCAAAAACAACCCTAAAATGGGTTACACAAGGAATGACAATGAATAAACCAACAATAATGCAAATGTAGTACCTCATGGCCTAGGAGACAACAAATCTAGAAGATGAGAATGATCACTTACCTTGAAGGTCCTCTAATGGCAATGGTAAGCTCAATGAAGGTCTTGGAATGGAGGGTTCTCCTCACAAATGGTACCAATGGAAAGCTTGAGAGATGAGGGAGTGATTGGTGATCTCCAATGTTTGATTGATGAGCCCTAGGTGTGGCTTGGGGATGAAGAAACAAGAAGAAGAAGAAGAAAAGCACAAGAGCAAACCCTAGGCTCAGTTGTGCTGGAACAAGAATGGAGAGTGAATGAGAAAGAAGAGATGGGTTCTCTTTTGTTAACAAAGGGAGCTTGGGTCCCACAACTTAAGGAACTATATTAGCTGAAATCATCTACTTCGGGACCTCGGATGGGTTCGACGAAGAAGGAAGAAATGATCGTCGAAATATCTAGTTTCCAAAAAGTACATGTTTCGCGGGTTTCGGGGATATCGAGTTTTTGGTACAGACTTGGTGTGCAATGACTGTTTTGCCCTTTAGGCTATGAAAATCGGATTTCGGGATCTCGAATGAATACGGGATTAACATGAAAGTTGTTGAGATCTACAAGATGCATGCAACGGGCCAAAAACATAATCCACAATAAATCGGGAAATTCCTCGAGAAAATACAAAGCCGAAAAGGGAACCCCCAAAGGGCCCCACAAGCTACCAAAGCAAATCAAGACAATCGAATTAGCCCGAAACCATAATCAAAGCTAATCGAAACCCAACTTAACCAGAAATCACAAATCAAGCTTAGCACTAACACGCAACTTAATTAGCACTAATCGGGTTCACTCGGGTCGGGGACTTACAGAACGCCATCTGACAAGCCAGAAAAATACAGTGCGGCTTGATGTGTGTCCCATCTCCTCCAGCAAAAACAGCCTCACCCAACCATAAGTGAGGTAAATAGCGAGATCTCTCCGTAGTGCAATGTCAGGAAAAATGGCGTCTGTACTCCCAAAGAACTTCTTCAAGTCATCTCGCATAACAGAGATCTTCTTCAAACCTGGGTCCTTGGCCCTAGCATCCTGGGCCATACCATCAGAAGACTCTCTGCCGTCAAAGAAGTTGGAGCTACAATTCTTCCAACTGCTACACCGGACCTTCGAGCCCTCCCTTTCCTTCAAAAAATAATAGAAGGCGACGAGCTGAAAGTACAGGAGCCTGAACTCCTCAGACTGCTTCTCAAAAACGATGTCAATAGGCATAAACTCCATATAGAGTTTGCCAAGGATAGGCAGCCCGGCGGTGATGATGCTTAATTCCTTCAAAGTAAAACCAATCTCACCGTTCGTCACAATGAAGATGTTTGTTTTTGGAAGGAATGCCTCTAGCATGGCCATGAAGGCCTCATCGGAGAAAACCATGGTCTTCCAAAAAGCGCGAACCGCATCGAAGATCCCGGCCTCCTTCAAATGGCTCCACTAACCTGCAGGGTGCAATCAGTCCATGATTCCCAGCTCGAATCAGCACTAAAACGGCCACGAAGTCGAAAATGCTTCACCCAACTGTTGCCGTCACCCCGAACAATGCCAAGGCCAACCAGTCTCAAATTGACCGACGGATGGTCAGAACCCTTGTAGCCACATGAGGGCATCAACATGTCCATACGGACAGGCGACTTCTCCGTATATTCGGAAGGACCGCCAACAAAAACCTCGGTCATTATCACATTGGTCCTCTTCACCCAGCTTGGAGGATCCTCCCTCTTGGGACACGTGGGAGAAAGACTCATGATCGAGACATTCCGATCAAAGGTCGACCGGGTAGAAATAGTTCTCTCCTCACCATCAGCTGTGTAAGAGAACTGAAAACATCTCCTCTGGTACGTCAAGTCGTTAGGGACTGTGTCACCAAAGAAAAAGGTAGGCTTGGGCACAATGCTCTGATCATCCATGACCCAAGGACGGTTGCTTGCCATAATCCTGTAGAACTCCTCATCCTTTAGAGCGATCAATCGTTGTCTCATCTCATCGCGGTTGAGGAAGTCGCATTCTTCCAAGTTCTTCTCCACAAACTGGACCTTCTCCCAAGCCTGCTGCATGACCACATTAGGAGACCTGGTTGACCGACGAGGTGCATCAGTAACAGGCTTTTTGCCCTTGTTCGTTCTGGAGGAACTACCTGCAAAAGGATGGAAACGGAAAAATCAATCATCAAAGTGACAGAATTTTGCTAAAAAGTTCTAGCAAAATTTTGGCACGATTCCGGGACAATTCCGAAGAAAAAGGAAACATCCCAAAGAAGATATGAAGCTTGAAGATAAGCTCAACATCACTGCAAGGTCAATGAAGCATCCCCAAAGAAGGTTTGAACTCAAACATTGCTGCGAGATCAAACCAATCTCATCAAATCTCCACAAGCTTGAAGAATGGATCAACATTGCTGCGAGCTCCAAACTTCGAAACTTGCAAAGCTCCTCAAAATCCAGCAAGATCAGGAAAGGGCTCAACATTGCTGCGATCTCCAAATCCCAAAACTTGCAAAAGATTTTCAGGTATGCATCATTATGCTCCCAATCAATTTACTAAAAAGCATGCATCCAAAAAATCATCATGCATTAGATGCTAGGAAAACTTTAACCAAAGTTTGATCAATTCCAACCCAACTTGGTCAAAACCAATCAAACTTTGTCAAAGTCGAAATTCATGTTGACTTGACCTAGAGATTCTTACCTTTTATCTTGATGCATCAAAAAACAAAAAAAAGAGAGAAAGAAAAAAATATGCATGAACATCTTGGAATGCATAAACCCCATGGTGCATAAACCTCATTATCTTGGTGAGCAAAATAAGAGAGAAGCAAAAAAAAAAAAAAGAGAGAAACTTCTTCAAAAAAAAAAAATTGGGCAGCAGGCCATGGCCCACTGCCACGTGGCAGTACGACGAGGTCCTTACGGACCTGTCCATACAGCCAAGAAAGAAAAAAAAACAACAACAACGTGCAAAAAAAAAGGTAAAAAAAAGGGCAAAAAAAACGCATGTGAAAAAAAAAAGAAAAAGAAAACATGTGGAGAAAAAGGAAAAGAAAGAAAAAAAAGGGAAAGAAAAGAAAAGAAAAAGAAAAAGAAAGTAATTTCTACTTTTACATGGAATTTCTTGTGGAGGAAGAAAATTTACTTGAAGCCATTGATGGAGAAGAAGAAGAAAAGCTTGAAGATCTTTGAAGAAAAAGAAGAATTCTTGAGCTTGGAGCACTCTTGAAGACTCTTGCAAAGAAAGAAAGTAAAGAAGCAAAGATCCAATCTCATCTTGCTTTTATAGAAGAGAGTAAATCAAAAGAGGAAATAAGGAGAAAAGAAAGGAGATAAGTGCTAAAAATTAGCAACCTTCCCAAAAGAAAGGAGATTTGAGATATTCTCTCCCAAAGAGAAGTTTCCTTGAGAAATTTTCTCGAAAAATAAAAGGAATGAGAAATATTCTCTCTCAAAGAAAGATACTTTGAGAAAATCTCTCCCAAAAGAAAGGAAATTTGAGAGATTCTCTCCAAGTAAGAATATTTTTAGATATTCTCTATCCAAAAGAGATATTTTTAGATATTCTTTACAAAATGACATCATGTGAGATCTAAGCCATCTTTAAAAGCTTAAGGTTCTATGGGATAGCCCACATGAGCCAGGTTTGAACACCTAGGCAGTAAAAAGGGGCTTCCTTTCAAAAAAAAACTCCTCTTACTATGAGCATACAAAATGGTTCCATGCCTCTTCTAAGTCGATTGAACCATTCAAAAACAAAAGAGAAAGCCTCATGAGTTTCCAAAAAACCAAACCATCCAACCTCATGAACCAAATTAAACCAAAATCTTGAAATTGACATTCCACAAAATCCAAACCTGACCCCCCAACTTGCTACATACAACTTGTTGGGTCACAAGGTCAAAACCAAATCCGACCCCCCAACTTCCCACATACAACTTGTTAGGTCACAAGGTCAAAACCAAATCTGACCCCCCAACTTGCCACATATAGCTTGTTGGGTCACAAGGTCAAAATCCAAAAATCAAACCCTGACCCCCTGACCTGCCACATACAACTCGTTAGGTCACAAGGTCAAAAAACCAAAAAATCCTTCTTGATCGCCTGATGCGCCACATAAAAGCCCTTAGGTTCACAAGATCAAAAGGAAAAACCAATATCCATAACCCAAATCCAACTCTCTCATTTCATTTTCAAAACTTTGCCTTAAGATGGTACGTGATCAAAAGGCTATTCAAAAAAATATGCTCAAAGACTCCTGGTCAAGTCAGAAGCTCTCCTTCAAGATTCTCTTCGAGCCACATCGACTCCAAAAGCTACTCGTCATTGTACCTCGAGGGGGCATTTGTTGACACCAAAAATGTCACTTTGCCTCTTCAACATCAAAAAGCCACAAGAAGCCGCATCCTACTACAAATGGGCAATGCTACTTCAAGCATCAGATCTTGTCATAATCAAACAAAAACTGCAAGATCCTTCAAGACAACCAAAAGAGGAGTTCACCTGAAGTTTCAGGCCATTTCGACATCATTTGACCCAACTTCACTCCTCCAACAGTTGAGCAGGCGCTCCTGGGGGCGGTGAAGCCAGAGACCCTGACATACAAAACAAAGTACACAGCTGGCCCCAAGATGCCACCAGGAGGCTCTACATCAAGATTCAGGCCATTTAGACATCATTTGGCCTAACTTCACTACTTCGGCAGCCAAACAGGCGCTCCTGGCGGCGGCGGCGGCATCGAAGACATCAAAACTTTGATCAGAGCCTACGGATGGTTTCAAAATACCTCTAAAAGGCTCCACGTCAAATTTCAGGTCATTCTAAGGACGTTTGACTCGACTTTGACACTCCGAAAGAAAATTAAGCCTCCCGGCAGTGAGAACCACCGGAACCATTACTCATCAAAAGAAGCACATGGGTGGCTTCAATATGCTTCAAAACGACTGCACGTCAAATTTCAGGTCATTCCGACAACGTTTGACCCGACTTTGACACTCCGAAAGAAAATCAAGGCTACCGGCTGCGGAGCACCCTGGGACCACGACATCCAAATCGGAGCTAATGGATCATCTCAAAATGACTCAAGTAGGCTTCCTATCAAATTTCAGGTCAATCAGACATCGGTTGACCGCACATCAAAGCGCGACATCTTCCTCGCGGCGAAATCAAGCCTAGCAGCGACAAGACCTCAAACAGCTTCAAAACCCAAACAAAAGCCCAATGTTGGTCCTATCTACTACGCGGGAGGCTCCACGTCAAATTTTAGGCCATTCTGACATCGTTTGACCTAGTTTCGACTCTTGACAAAAATCGGCAACTCTGCGCGGCACAGTCTTTTGCTTTTCCAAAAAAATAGAAAACTTTGTGCCCCAGTTTTACACGACTTCTCGTCAGGTTTTCCTCAGGAGAATCAAGCCAAAAAAATGAGGAAAAGTGTCAAGAAAAATACAGGAGAAAAAAAGAAACAAAAAGCACGAAAAACAGCCGACAAAACAGCGACCAAAGGGAAAAAATTCCCCAATGGTCGCCGGCGACCCTAGAACTCCGGGTCACCGGATTTCCGCCAGAATGCCCGTTTTCCGATCCTTTTCGCGTTTCGGGAGTTCCAGCCCCTGTGATTTCCTGAAAATCTGATTTTTGATGCTCGGAAACGACTAATCTTCGTCAACATCACGGATCCGCCGTCAAAAGCATGGAATCATCATTGATCGCTCCGAGTTCGCCAACCGGCGGACCAAGAAAGTACACTTTCTGTCCTGCCGATCGAGAAATCGATAAGATAGATGGTATCGGCCCACTGTTAGCAATCTATGTCTGAAGTTGCATGATCATCCGACATCGATCAACATGAAGATCCATCATTGATCATCGCAAGAAGAATTCCAAAAGACGCGGCACGGCCCGCGACTCTTCAAATCTCCGGCGATCACTTAATGCTATTAATTGACCCAACTAAATGCGGTCATTAAGTCATTATTTTGGACGGCCCAATCAAATGCAAGAGAATGGGAGTTACAAGTCATAGTCATCATGGCATTAAAGCCATGAAACTCCTCTTCTCATGGAGATTAAAGGCGATTAAATGCCCATCATTCTCCATCGGCCAATCAGATTCAAGGATAAAGGAGTTACAAAATCAAGAAATAAAACTTGTAACTCCTCCCATCATGGAGCTTTAAAGTCATCAATGCTCATAAACCCTCCTAAATGGCTACCAAGGGCCTATAAATAGTAGATCGTTTCAAGAAGAACGGATCAGAAAAATCGGAGAAAAATCAGCCAGAAAGATCGTTCAGAATTCCTAGAAGCTCTGCTACTCTGAAGAAACTCCGCTGCAACAAACACCACAAGGTGATTGAAGCACCTTGGGGGGGGCACCCCCCCCCCCCCAAGGCAAAGCCCTCTCTTCTCTTATTCAACATGGCCTAGACGCGGCTTTTGAGCCCATCTCTTCGTTTTTTATTGGATATAGGACCTTCCCTTGGTCTTTATTCTCGAAAAAACTGAAGTCCAAATCAAGCCAAAAGAATCAAAGCATAAAGCATTCTCATCTGAAGGACGATGGCGAAGTCCATACATGACTTGCGACCGTCGATCTGAACGGGACCCCGCAATCCCCTGAGAAGTTAGATTCCCTTTCTTACTTTTCTGTTGTATTTTGTATTTTCTTTAAGAGACAAAAAAAACTCACAATTCTTGTCTTTCATTTTGATAAGATTGGTAATTCACCTTTCATGGAAAAATCGCCTTTCACGACAAACAAAATCGCCTCTAACAGCATCCAAAAAAAAAAATTTGTCTCTTTTCTTAAATATATGTGCAATGGAAAGTTAGAAAAAATGTTGATTTCCTTTCTACTTGCGAAGGTGGATCTCCGGATCACCATTTCTAAATTCCAAGTAAAATAGAAAATCTGGCATACCCGTACAAAAAATGTTGATACCCACCTTTCTCTCCCCTCCTTCCCTCCATTCGGCCTTTTCGGTGACCCCGGTGACGGATGGGGGAGGAAAGGAAGGAAATCTCGAGTTCATCAACTGGAACTTAAATGTGGTAAAAATTACAGCAAAAGTAAATGTGGTGAAAATTGCAAGAAAAGTAAATGTGGTGAGTTCAAATTCCTTTATTATTATTATTTGTTTTTCAACTTGGGCCAAAGACTCTTAAAAATCACAAACCTAGGACCTTGTTCTACGACTTATGTTGTCAGGCCAAGTGTGAACTCTAAACTAGAGTACAAAGCACGCGGGGTTTCAAGGAGGGCTCAAAAACATTATAAGGCACTAAAACTTTTGCATTTATACTGTAACTTGCATTGCCTCCTGTACATGCAAAGGATTCAAGGGCTAATACACACATTGGAGGGTACTAAAGTCAGACCATTTGGGGTAAGACATCCTTCTACTAACCTTACCATAGTGCACAACTAATTAACCCCTAAGAAAAGATTTGTAAAATTAAAAATCAAAAGCATACAAGCATGAAGAGAAGAGGATAAAAAGAGATCTAGAACTTTACTAACATTGGTGTCCTTTACATAAGATGATGAGAAAAATAAAATCAAAGAAGATACACATGTTTGGATGAAGAAGCCTCTTCTAGTTTATGGTCTTCAACCTTGGACTAGCCTCTTCGAAGAGAGAGATGGCATGATGGAGAGATCCCGCCCACCCTATGCTTTTTGGCACTCTCTCTTGGAAATCCTTCAAGGATTGAGATTATCTCAAATGAGAGATAATTCTATCCTTTGCCAACCAATTTGAGTGGGGTTAGATAAAATGAGATAAAAAAATCTCTCTTTTGGATTTCTTTGCACAACCTCTTTTATCTTGAAAAAAGTATTCACAATAGGGCCCACTTTTGAAGAGAATCCTTGCACAAGATGGGGCCCAACTTTTCTTTGAATTCTCTTCAATGTGAGAGAGGTGGAGCCTACAAAACCATCTGCACAATTGTCATCCCGAGTAAAAAATTTCCGCACTAACTTCCAGGGGCCACATCTCCCTCATTTCAAGTTTGATTGATGCAATCTTGGGCTCTACGAATGCCTACTTGAAATGAGCTTTCCAATGGCACATAGATTGTCCAAGTCCGACATCCAGTTAATATGTCATGACCTCTTTAAATTGAGTTGTCATCGGAAAAATGGGATTGACTTTAGATTTCTTTCTAACTTTGGACTCTTCAAAGACTTCTTTCCTTTCAAACTTCATCTCTTCTTGATTTGTCTTCAAATTCCTTCTTTGCTTATGCTTGAAATAATGAGATAAGAATAATCATGATTCTTCTAGAAGCTTGATCTTCAAAGAGTGCGGGATGTCCAAGAGTGTGTGGGACCCCCTTGCATTTCAAATTTTGAGCACATCTCCTCTTTATGCAAGGAGTCTTCCAATTCATGATTGTCTTTGGCGGTTTCTTTGACCTTTCATGGAATTATCTTCAAGGATAATTTTAGTACAAGGACGGTGGCCCCCCTTCATTTTTCTTTGCTACATGTGTATGTGGGGTCCACTTTAGCTTCATTTATTCAATATCGGTCCCATGATAATTGTTCGTGATCGAGCGGGTCCCAGTTAGGAACGTAATGCAACTAGGAATGTTGATCCGATAGTACTCTTATTCCTACTAAAGTTCAGTGGATCCCGGTGTTTCCTACAAAATTCTCAGAATTTGACTGTAGATAAAATTCTAGTCCAACTGGGATTCCTCAAGAAGAGTATTGGTGAACTAGGATTCCATAAATTTTTGGAATATGAAAGAAAGGGTCGGGAAACATTTAGTAAATGGACTTCATGAATTCATGCTTAAAATTGTGTAAAACGAATGATTTAGCTTGAAATCCCGAACTTCGATGCTCAAATGCATAAAATCATGATTTTTAGTTAAAACGGTGTATTTTACCTAAATGAGTCCATAAATCTATATGAAATGAAGTAGAATCGATGCAATTTTATGGACTCATCACAACTCCTTCACTTGGGCCTCACCTTGGTTTGAAAAAAATTTGAAATCTGAATTTCCAGATTTTATGCAAGTTTTTGAAATAGAGATGGGCCCCACAAAAATCTCCAAATCTTATTTTAGAATTGTTGCTCCTGTAAATAAATTGGACCCCACTCTTGAATTGAAAATTTTCCAAATCCAAAATTAAGAATTCTGGGGGGCCCACATGGGGAGTGCTACACTTGAACCAGCCATGCTTGGACGTTCCCTCCGTTGACTTGCTTTGTTTCATTTGAATTTCTTTCTATCTTCTTTCCTCTTTCTCCTCTCTTTCCTTCTTAGTTTTTGTAACGCCCCAATTCCGGATACCGAGAAAGTCGTCAAAATATCAGAATTTGGCACGCTACTTCCCGAAAAATCTGAGAACTTCCAAGATCATAGGTCCGCAATGAGGTCCTATTAAAAACTTTTTAAAAGATATAAAATCAACAGTTAATAATGCGGAAGCAATGATAAGGTATCATAAGATCGTAGCAAATGTAGCAAGGCTGAAATCCAGCCTAAAGTGTCAAAGTTAAAAAGAATTATTACATTTTTCACCCTGCTCACTACAAGATCACTCGAAAACCCAAAATAACAAGAACTCTCACACCCCGGGTGTCGGCTCTCCGTTTTCCAACTCGGCCTCATGGTCTGCTCGTCCCCATCCGTAGTCCCCTATTACGGGTGCCTCGACTAATGCGAGCGCACCGTCCTCGAAATCGGGGTCGAAACCTAAGCACCAAGAATGAGTCAGATCAAAAGATCTGGCAAGTCACAGTATATAAGTAACATATGATATATGTATCAAAATGAGTAAAGACAGTTACACGGTTAAAGAGAATATCAAGATACGTGATCTAGGTAGTTGAGCAAGATAAGCATTTAGAATCAGGATAAACATAATATCTAGTCTAACACAATATGGCACATTCACACAAGCTGAATACCGCGGGATATTTTGTCGCGGCCCTCCCATACTGAACACAGTCGCGGCGGGGAATCTCACCAGTGCTGGGGAATGACTAGCCCCGCAAATCACACTCAACAGTCTCACCACACTCATCACTCGGGGAGACTGGACTCAGCATCACACCATCCGTCTAAAAACATAGCTCATCATGATAGCTTACTCAACACTCATAAGTAGCTCCTACCAGTGATGATCAGTCCAAAGGTTGAGCTAAGAACAACTGAGTGAATGTCTATGCCGACTTGAGGAAACATTAAAGGTCTGTGTCTGTCTAGGCTTTACCTTACGTGAACAAGGTCCTATCAAAGTCTCTAAGATGTCCAAGTGTCATTTCAGTCCATGGATCACAATCCAAGTCTAAGTCCACTCGTTGGATCCATACCAAGGCCCATCAGGTACATGGCCTGGTCTAAAATAGTCCAAATGAGGTAACAAGTCCATTTCCAAAGATAAACAGTACATTCTCATCCAAAATGAGTTATAGTTCAATATAATCCACCTCTCCAATCTAAGGGTATACACATCCATACTTAGGCCATAAAAGGGCCCGCCTAGCCACAAACACGGGTCAGTGTTCTCCCAATCACACCATTAGGTCACCTCAAAGTAGTCCTAGGTTCAGGTCATCCATTTTCCATTTAATTATCAGTTATAAGCTATAGTAAGGACATAAGAGTGACAGTGATAAGATAAGTGAAGTAAGAACTTCAAGTACAAGAATCAACAGGGAAATATCAATAATCCAACCTAGGTAATGGTCCACATTCGGGTCCGGGTTTATCTCAGGTAATTCGGTCTCTAAACGGAGTCTTAAATGCCAATGGATACTGTGTTTGGTGCTCCTGAAGTTACATGCATCATTGACGACGTTTAAGGATCGAATTATCGTAAATTACACAACCAAGACCTTACTTGGTGGTCCCCACGAGTCAAGGTTGAGCCACACCATTGACTCGGGCTTGGCACATCAATAATAGTCCATTTGGATGGTCAATGGGCCCCACAAACGATCACAACCTCGAAATGTGGAAACGGGAAAACCACTGTATACAGTGTCCTCGGTCGACCCGGCACAGGGCTCGGTCGACCGAGTGCACTGGTCTGTCAGGATGTTGACTCCCAGGTCAACCCTCTGCGCAGTGTGCTCGGTCGACCTCCTGGCCTGGTCTGTCGACCGAGTACTCTGGAAATATGGGGTCAAGCACCTGGCAGGCAATGACCTGATCTCAAGAGTTCACTGTGTGTCCAGTCGACCTCCTGGCTTGGGCGGTCGACCGCATACATAGGAAAACCTGGAAAAGATGTCCCAGCTCTCTGACATTTTTCACTACAAATTCTGTGTGCTTGGTCGACTCGGGACAGGGCTCGGTCGACCACACATACTGAATTCTGGATCTCAGGCAAAAATCCAACTCTCAGTTATTTCCTGTAGAACTAGTGTCCTCGGTCGACCGAGTACACAGGACTGAGAAACCTGCAGGAACAACTGGGACTTGATTTCTTTCCAGTTGCAGTGTCTTCGGTCGACCTCCCTGCAGGTTGGTCGACCGAGTACAAGCAGCCTGCAGAATTTCCAGGATTCTGGATTTCTTCTCCTTTAACCCAATTTTCCATCAAATTCATCTAAATCTCCTCCAAACATCACAAGACCATCATAAAACATGAAAAGCACTTCAATACACAACCATCCATCACCAAACGGGCCATTGATCTTCCAAATGAGAGAACTCATCCATCAATGGCCATAAATCCATGAAACTAAGCTCAAATGGCAGATCTAACATAATTGCAACAATTGAATTGAAAATTACATAATCAAAAGAGAAGAAAACATGCATTCAATGCTAAATAGGTATATTGCACTTGCCTTGCCCAATTTGCAAGATTGTAGAGAGAGAAAAGAGAAATCCAAGCTATAAAACGAAATCACAAGCTCCTATAATCTCCAAATACACAATCCAGCCCCAAAACTTAGGTCTATAGCAATCTCTAACTTCTACACCCACATCACAAGAGAATTGCTATAAGGAAGGAGATCTAGAGAGAGAAAATGAGAAATCTAAGGAAATAGAATTAGACGAAGAAGAATACCTTGATTGGAAGGAAAAAAAGAAATTAGCAAGAAGAAATGGCTCCTTAAGATAGGTAGTAGCTGTAGCTTGTAGTAGATGACCTTCTTCTTCTTGTTTGGGTTCTAGATCTAGGGTTTTAGAGAGAGAGAGAGAGAGAGAGAATATATGGGAAAATTGGAGGGAAATGAGAGAGGGAATTGTAGCTAAAGTATGGGATAGGGAGGAATGTAGTATATATAGGTTGGGGGTTTGGGCTAGGTTCAAGAGGGTTTGGGCTAGATATAAGAATACCCTTTTAGTTAACATAGGATTAGGGTTAGAGTCATGGGTGCTTTGGTCTTTAGGTGGGAATCTAGAAGCTTCTCAAGTGGATTAACCCCTATAGTAAATACTAATTACTAGTTAGGGCCTCTAGCCAATTAACTAACTCAAAATTATAAAAGACGACCTATTAACTCTATAAATTACAACAAATGCCTAATTAGATAAAAAAAATACATATCTACCCTTACTAACCCCTAATTAATAGTATAATTAGCTACTATAGGTTATTAAATAGTATTCAAACCAAAGTGAGGGCCCACAAGGGGGTGGGGCCTCACAGTTTTCTTTCTCTTCAAGTCTCTTGGCCTCTTTCCTCTTTTGACTCAAAATTAAAATTTGCATTTGGGAAAATATCTCCAAACAAAGAAGGTTGAAATCTGAATTTTGAAACACTAGTGGACCCACCATGGACGTCCCCTACCTTGGGATTCATACCCATGGTAGTGTGGATCCCATAGTAGCTTCTTATCAAGTTTTCTTCTTTTCCTCTTCTCTCTTAATGTCTCTCCAACGTGGGCCTCAAAATCTGATTTTCCTACCAAAAAGAATGAAATAGAATGAAAAGAATAGTTTTTGTGAGGAAACAAATAATTCAATGCATGGGACGCAATTCTACACGTATGCATGCGTGTGAGTATATTGCATTGATCGAAACTTCGCGAACTACACAGTGATGTAAAGAAATCACGCATGTTTACGTGCAAATTTTGAGAAAATCAATGAAATACAAGGATAACCCGAAAAGAACAATTTCAATAAAACCATGCAATTATATGAATTTTCAATGATTCTGACTTAAATTCAACCTTAGATGCTCAAATTCATGATCCTATGAAATTCAATGCAAATTGATGAAATTATCCTGCATAAGTCCGTAAAATTCATTTAAAATAATGCAAATGAAATGTAGTTTTATGGAATTAAGATACCAAGATCCTTAGGAGGTTTCTTGGGTTGTTGACTGAGCACTCGATGCTCTGCCCTTTTCCTAAGTTGCTGGATCACTATGCTCTTTTCCTACCCATTCGGGCTCCCGTTTTTAGCCGACATGCCTAAAACTAAAACTATTAGTTTTGATCGTTTTGCGTACTTAGAATTCAACTTTGTCCAAAACCTGTGTTTTTCACTCACTTGGAACGTATAAACCTATTTAACTCAAATTATTAGTTTAATCCATTTTCTTTGTTTTTCGGAGCTTAGCACGTGTTTTGAGATATTTCGTGATTTTAATCTTAAATAGATCTTTGTATGTGTATATATTGATTTGGCAACACCCAGCTCAATCTCATTCGATTACTGCCCATGATATTGCATTCGCTGCTTCTCTCAATTCGGGTAGTATGTCATCATCATGCTTCATTCGTTGTTGCTCTGAGAAGAGGATGTATGCCCTCGACACGCGCTACCGCTCACTTTCACTTGCACGAATAGTATGCCTTTGTTATTGTGCCGGGTGCTTTGGTTGTGAGTCATATGCCCTTGATTGATGACCAAGTGGAATTAAGTCATGTATGAATGCCATTATGTCATGGTCATTATTATTTGAAATTCGAGTATCATGTTATTTTACTCGTTTCCCAAGATCTTACTTTGTTACTCGTTATATATGTCAAATCATTATTTAAGTACTTGTTTTAATTGCCTTGATATAATACTATGTTCTTATTATGGAATCTTTCCGGGCATTCGTGCCTAATGCTACACTTGGTGCTATAGATATGGAACTCCTTGCCACTGAACCGATTCCTGAGGCACTCCCGTAGGATCCATCATTTGTATGACAGTAGACAACTGATGATGTAGAGTAGTGCATGAGAAGCTGCAAAGTTCGATATTATCATCTTGGTTATAGGCATCACAAGCAATGCGCCCATCGCAGTGAAATTATAGAAATAAGTGGAGAAAAGACACGGGGGGGGGGAGGGAGAGAGAGAGAGAGAGAGAGAGAGGAGTTCGGCTCAATACCTAGAGACCAAATTTCCAAGACCGCTGAACGTAAACCTAAGGCCCTTTCCTTAAAAAAATGCATGTGGTTAATGACAATCCTTTTGCAAAATCAGGACTAAGCCCCTTGGTTTGATAGTTTTGGGCAAAAATAATGAAAAGTTAAGAGGAAAGGAGGATAATGTGCAATTCAAGGAAAAATAAAAATAAATAATGATATAAATAACAATCATAACTTAAAAACTACAAGCCAATCTAAAACAACACTAAAAAAACATAAGAACCAAAACCCAAAGAAAAAAAATGATATAAAAAGCACCAACAAAAAACAAAACAGCATTATTAAAACACTAATCTAAAACAAACAAATATTAAAACAAACCAAAAACTCACTTGAAAATAAGGGAGTTGAAATCTCTGACATTTGGAATCCAGGACTGCTGAAAAGTGTTCAAAAGGGGGAAGAGGGATTTCTCTACACACAAAATGTGGAAAATCAAGGTTCAAAGAGGGTCGGACGCCACTACACCAGCGCTTATGACCTTAACATGCCCGAAATTCGGAAAGCCCATAAAATTGAGTGAGATAAAAATAAAAAAAATAAAAAAAATTTGGAAAAGGAGCTTTTAAAAAAATAAAACAAAAACTAAATAAAAAATACACACAGAAAGATGCGTGAACTCTATCAACCACACGTACATTGTCCCATCACATCATGAAATATTGAATCACATGCACATCAGTCCCATCACTGCATACATTTAGCATTGTGTATCGCATTTCATATCATTCCATTGATGAAATAAAAATTATCATAATTCTGTAAAAATTGTTATGACTCAATAGTAACAGAATAAAGTGCAAGATCCTTGTAGTTTTTTGTCGGCGCAAGTTTCCAAAGAATGGTCAAGACTTCAGGGGAGGAACCTGCAAGCATTTTGATGGAGATGAATGACGGAAGATGACATCGCACGCACTGAAAAGATGAAAGAGATGCTTATCAACCCCATGTCACAACCCCAAACTAAGTTAAGGGTACGTTTGAAACTTTATTAATACAATCAAAGTCAAGTAAAGTCTTCATTTCTCAGATAAGATATTACATCAAATGCATTTTATTCAAAACTCCCCACATTTTTTTCATATAAAAAGTCAAAAACAACTACCTTTATCCACTAAAATACAAAAAAAAAAAAAAAATTCACTTTTCAATGCTAAAAGTCAAAAAAATTCCATGACAAACAACTAAAAATAAAATATCATCATAACTCACTTATATTTTATTCTTTCTTCAAAATCAACTTTACTTTACTTGACTATATTAGTAGAATTACCAAACTGGCCCTGAGGGATCCCAACATGGGCAGAACTTTACCAATGAGAATTTTTTCAGAATGATTATTTCTGAGCATGATAAAATATCCCCATGGCATCATATAGAATGATAGCAGAAAGGAAAATTCATTTTCATGAATTAAGATTCAAGTTTAGCAAAATACTGAAATTAAGTTTGATTACAATCCCCAAATAAATGCTTGAAACACCGGCCACTAAAACATTTATAAATAGATATGTCAACTCCCAAAGGTTGAGCGCAAGTTCTTCTGCGCTTATCCCATTCTCTCTTCCCTTCGTTTTTTAAATTCAGATGGTCAGGTTACTTCCCAAATGGATCAACACGGCCAGGAGCATATATGGCTACACCTATGCTTATATTCCCTGTGCAAATGCTCCCACCCATTTGAAGATACTACCTTTTAAGGGCCTTTTCCTTTCCATTGTCCCACTCCTTTACATTTCACTGAACCGAGACGCGGGAACGGGAGAGAGGAAAATGAGGAAAGGGAAGAAGAGAAAGAAAGGGAAGGAAGATCCTAGCCTAGGTGAGGAAGGTCCTAGCCTTTGATCTTGTTGAATTGGCGTGGCGGCACTGGCGTTAATCGGTTTAGCTTGGTGAGGAAGATCCTAGCCTTTGATCTTGTTAAAAATGGCCGGGTAGAGTGGAAAATCCGAATCACGCTTCGGTTTGGGCAAAATCTGGGGAAAAATGGGGGTTTTGTGGAATCTGTTGAAATTAGAGAAATTAATTGACGTGGCTGTCTTCGTTCAGTGTTTTTATTAATTTAGTGTTTAATTTTGGTGAACTTTAGATGTGGTATGGGAATTTTTGTGAATTGTAGAGCACTTATATGGGGCGTTTTTTTTTTTTTTGGTTTCTTCTTTTTCTTTTTCCTTTATTTTTTTTTTTCGTTGTGTAGGCATGGAAATCTAGGCAGGCCGTGCATATATGTTTAGACCCAACCAGCCGTGCATGTACCGTGCCTAGGGGCGGATCCAGGACTTCTAATCTGGGAGGGCTGCACTTAAGTTACACTAAAAAAATAGCAACAATGTCTCACCAAAAACTATAAAAAATAGCAACAATGTCCCACCAAATATAGCAACAATGGGCGCTTGATGATGGGACATTATAACCTAAGATAGTAAATAATCATCAATATACAATACATAAGACCGATTTTAATTTTTTTTTCCTAAGTTTTTTTTTCTTTTCATTTTCAGCTCACAATGAAGTGACGAACAGAGTTACAGAGGTACTGTAAATGGGAAACCCAATCCCATAACGTGGCAGGCTGACAACTTCTAGTAACACAAAGAGCAAATCTTTCTCCACAACCACAAAGAATCAAGATGAAGAATAGAAAGAAACTACAAAACCTCCATTTCAGAAAACCATAAAAGAAGAACAAAAAACCAGAAAATGAACAAACCCATGTAATAACAACACCCCAAATTCATACCTGAGATCCGGAGGGCACAACCACAAAGAATCAAGATGGAGAATAGAAAGAAACTACAAAACCTCCATTTCAGAAAACCATAAAAGAAGAACAAAAAACCAGAAAATGAACAAACTCATGTAATAAAAGCACCCCAAATTCGTACCTGAGATCCGGAGGGCACAACCACAAAGAATCAAGATGAAGAATAGAAAGAAACTACAAAACATCCATTTCATAAAACCATAAAAGAAGAACAAAAAACCAGAAAATGAACAAACCCATGTAATAAAAACACCCCAAATTCGCACCTGAGATTCGGAGGGCACAACCACAAAGAATCAAGATGAAGAATAGAAAGAAACTACAAAACCTCCATTTCAGAAAACCATAAAAGAAGAACAAAAAACCAGAAAATGAACAAACTCATGTAATTTGAGACTTGAGTTGTGACTTGTGAGATCGGACCCCAAAATTGAAAAACTAGTTTTTTTTTTTGGCTGAAAGTTTGGGTGGGCTGCAGCCACCCCCGCCCCCCCCCCCTCTGATCCGCCCCTGCATAGAAAATGATGACATTAGTGAGAGCAATGCACTACGAAATGTGCTATTTAAAGAACATCGAATACCTATTAAGTACCGATTGAAACGGTTAGAGTTGGTATTCCAAATGACTTCATTCAGAACTATACGATGGAAATACAACTTATCATACCAGATGCACCACTAAATGAGAATGTTACTCATAATGATATGATTTAAGATATTATTCATCCGAATCAAAATTTAGTAGAACCAGAAGCTTTAAGAAGATCTTACAAATCTAACAGGTTTGCTATATTGGATGACTATATTGTTTATCTTCAAAAATCTGATTTTGACATAGGTGTTAAAGATGATCCAATAACATTTTCACAAGCCATTAAAGGTGATGATTCGAATAAATGGATTGATGCCATGCAAGAAGAGTTAAAATCCATGTCAATACATAAAGTCTGGGATCTTGTCGAATTGCTTCAAGGGTCTGTGACTATAGGATGTAAATGGGTCTTTAAGACCAAGCGAGACTCAAAGGGCAAAATTGAACGATTTAAGGCCAGAGTTGTAGCTAAGGGATTTACCAAAAGACAAAATATTGATTATAAATAGACATTTTCATCAGTTTCTTCGAATGACTCTTTTTTATTCATAATGGCTTTAGTAGGTTATTTTAATTTAGGGTTATATTAAATGGATGTGAAAACAATGTTCTTAAATGGGAATTTAACTAAAGAGTTATATATGAAACAATCAGAAGGATTTGAGGATAAAGGCAAAGAAAATCTAGTTTTGTAGATTAAAGAAATCTATATATGGGCTTAAACAAGCTTCAAGGCAATGGTATAATAAGTTCAATGATCCATTACCTCCTTCGGGTTTAAGGAAAACATTGTTGATCAATGTATATACCTAAAGATCAGCAAGAGCAAGTTTATTATTTTAGTTCTATTTCTAGATGACATTCTACTTGCTAGTAGTGATCTAGGCCTACTATGTGAAACAAAAGAATACCTCAAAGAGAACTTTAAAATGAAAGATATGGGTGAAGCATCCTTTTGTGCTTGGAATCGAGATTATTGAAAATAGATCTCGAGGACTACTAGGTCTTTCACATAAAGCCTATATCAATAGAGTTCATGAAAGATTCAATATGGGGAATTGTTCTGGAGGAAAAACACCTATATTTAAAGGTGATCAATTCTCCAAGGATCATTTTCCTAGAAATGACATCGAGAGAAGACAGATATATGACATTCCATATGCTTCCACATGAGGAAGTCTTCTATACGCACAGACTTGTACACGTCCAGACATCAGTTTTTGTAGTAGGCATGCTAGGAAGGTATCAGTCTAACCCTAGCATGGCACATTGGAAGGCAGTAAAGAAAGTCATAAGATATTTACAGGGGACTAAAGAACATATGGTCACTTATAAAAAAATCTGATCACTTGGAAATTATTGGATATTCATATTCAAATTTTGCTGGGTGCCTTGATACGAGAAACTCTACATCAAGATATGTTTTTCTCCTTGCGGATGGGATTGTTTTGTGGAAAAGCGTCAAACAAACAACTACTGCTTCTTCCACATTTGAAGCTGAATTTGTGGCATGCTGTAGGATCTTCCACTCCATTGAGCTACTGCTTATCCCAAAACCAATTGGTTATAGGAAACGGCACAACAATAGTTTTATGGTGAGGGTGAGGGCTCGACAACAATTATGACCGCTTAAAAGTGAGGGTGGACATCGACCTCAACAATCCCTCCCTCAATGGCACACCCGCCACGACTCCTACTGCGAACTTGCAAAATGTGTATCTCGTGACTCAAATACCCGACCTATCAGGCTTTGATACCGTTTGTAGCTCAGGAGCGAGGGTGGATGTTGACCTCAACACATGCTTTGAGGCCACTACTCAAGCTATATGGCTGCGGAATTTCATTTCAGGGCTTCAGATTATGGATTCTATTTCTAAGCCGTTGAAAATTTCTTGTAATAATACCTCAGTTGTTCGCTTCTATAACAACGACAAGAGTTTCAGCGCTACAAGACATTTTCAGATAAAATATCTTGCCGTTAAAGAGAGAGTTCGGGATCATCTAGTGTCCATAGTGAAAATCAGTGCAAGACTCATGATAGCAGATCCTTTGACCAAAGCATTACCTGCAGAGGTTTATAATGATCATGTTACAGAAATGGACCTCATTGTATTACGTTAATGTATTTGGTTGAAATGGATAATGCTAATTTATTAGACACCTTTTTTTATTGATCTATTTTCATTTCATTGATGATGATTCCATTTTTTTACTTAATTTTGTGCACATTTAGTGAAATATTGAAAAGCAAGATTAATTTAATTTGGACCAACAAATAGGAATTTTAGATGTATCATATTTTTTTTCCTCAATTTATGACTTGATTCAATGGAATTATTAATGTTGTGGTACATGGAAGGAATTATGTCTCATTATTGATGTTTGACCGACATGGTCCACGTTAATGGTTTCATTTAGTCATTGTATATAAGACTCAGTATAAACAAGAGTGACTGGGCTATTTTTCTTTCAAATGAGTAGCCACTCATCGGGATTTTAAAATCTGTTGAATCCAAGTTGAGTCATTTTATTAACCATAGTTTTCAAAAATAAAAAGGAAAATAAAAATAAAAGGTGGATTAAATATTGGTGGTTATCATGACCAAGTGGGAGATTGTTAGAAGTAAGTGGTCCCCATGACCACATGTCTAATAATTGAAGGGCCCCACTCCAAGTCAACTCATAAGCTTTTCCCTTTAGTTTTGATTTAATTAAATCTTTATTGGATTCAGTTTGGGAAAGGTCAATCAATCAAGATTCTTGGTTTACTAATCATTAAGGAAACTAGGGAAACTTATTGCTAATTGATTTCTTTGATGGGAAGAAATATCTCTTAGGTTATTTTATAAAAAGGGTTTTCCGGTCCTTTCTCGAACTTACGTCATTTACAAAGTACCCATTAACTCTCACGCATCTTGGAGTGAGTGACAATGGAGATAGGAGAAAACCAAAAGGCTATTGATCTCACAGCGGGAAAAATCTTTAGGTCAATCCAAACCGCTCATCATCAAGATCAAGGCAAGGTACGCTTTTAGTCTTTTAGATTATCCATTGTTAATGCATAGATCAAGATCCATAGGCTTGATTTGTATTGCAAACCATATTAGATCTTACAGAACTTCCGTAGTTTATTGAATTGGTGGTGAAGCGATATGTGACGGAATGATAAAGTTGAATTTCTTATAAACAATGTATGCATGCAAACCATTGAAAATTGAAGTTTTAGTGAGGTTATGTTGAGTTGGATTAAATGTGTGTTCTAGCTATTATTATCTCGTTTTGTGGTGTGTTTTATTTTTTGTCTTTAATTTTGTTGTGGATTAATTGAGTTTTAGAATTGGTTTTTTTTTTAATTTTCTTTAGTCGGTTTCATTCTTTTTAGCTTGGTTTTCTTATATATATGTCGCTTTTAAGTTTGTTTTAACCTGTTTAGTTTATTACTTTCGTTTTCATGTTTTATGTTGTTTTTAGTTTTTCTTAGTTTGGTTGTGAATTAATTGGTCGTAGTTTGTTTTAATTCGTTTTTGGTTCATCTTTGTTGTTGTTTTTCTACTTTGTTTTAGCTTGGCTTAGTTTGTTTTTAGTGTATTTTAATTTTATTTTATTTTACATTGTCTTAGTTCATGAGTTGCATTTCGGTTTAGAGTTAGATTGGTTTGTGCCTCATAAATTATTAGTTTGTTCGTTTGTTGTTTAATAACTAATGGCTCTTTATATCCTTTTTTTTTTACGGCTAAGGGTCTGTTTTCAAGTGGATCTTGGCCCGTAGATTATGATGTAGACGTAGTGATGATGGAGGGCGTGGGCAGCGGGAAGAGTGATGATGGGGATGATCTAATTGATGACGTCGTTAGTGTGGATGAGGGGGTGAGACCTCGAGTAGTTGTCATCGGGGGTGAGGAGGAGGGAGAAGAGGGAGAGGAAAAGGAGGTGAAATGGGGGCAGATAGTGTCGGCCCCTTGATGGACTCTCTTTTTCCTCGTGGGACTACTAGGGTTAGCAGACGTGAGAGTCCATGGGGTCCAACCATTTCGTGACTGGAGGTGAATGCGAGCATCAACATTTTTTTATACGAGTATGCCAGATTTTCTATTCTACTTGGAATTAACAAGTGGTGGTCCGTAGATCCACCTTCTCAAGTAGAAAAGGAAATCAACTTTTTTCTAGTTTTCCATTGCACATATATTTAAGAAAAGAGACATGGTTTGAATGCCGTGAAAGGCGATTTCATTTGTTTTGCCATGAACGGATGTTTGCCGTAATGGGCGATTTTTTTGTCGTAAAAGGCGATTTACAATTCTTATCAATAAGGAAAGACAAGAGTTTTGATTTTTTTATGTCTCTTCAAAAAATTACAAACTACAAGGAAAAACAAGAAAATGAAATCTAACTTCTCAAGAGATTGGGGGGACGCATTCAGATTGACGGTTGCAAGCCGTGTGTGGACTTCGCCATCGTCCTTCAGATGAGAACAGAGGATGCTCTTGATTCACTTAGCTCGGCTTAAATCTTAGATTTTTAGAGGATAAAGACCAAGAGGAGGTCCTATGTTCAATAAAACGCTAAGTAGATGAGCAAAAATGCCACGTCTAAGCCATGGAGACAAAAGGAGAAGGCGCCTTGGGGGCCCCCAAGGAACTTTTGGTCACCTTGTAGTGGTGGTTGGTGCCGGACTTCTTCAACGGAGGAGAGATCGTTGTAGCAACTTTGGCAGAGTTTTCTCTTGCATATTTTTCGGATTCTGTCGATTCGAGCGATTTCGATCTATTTCTCTTGGAATGACCCCCCTTTTATAGGCCTTTGGTGGCCATAAGGAGGGTTTATGGCCCTTTAATGCATTAAAGTCACATAATGGGAGAAGTTACAAGATTTTTAATTCGTTATTTTGTAACTCCTTTTCCTCGGCTTTTGATTAGTCAGTGGAGAATTAAGGGCTTTTAATTGTCTTTAAGCTTCATGATGGGAGGAGTTACATGGTTTAATGCCATGTTTATGGTTGACTTGTAACTCCCATTTGCTTGGGCCGTCCAAAATAATGAGTTAATGATCGCATTAACTTGTCATAAAATGGATCATTTAACCCACGCTTGAAGAGTCGCGGGCCATGCCGCGTCTTTTGAAATTCTTCTTGTGATGATTGCCGATGGATCTTCATGCTGATTGATGTCGGATGACCATGCAACTTCGGACATTGATTGCTACCAGTGGGTCGGTACCATCTCTCATGTCGATTTCTCGATCAATCGGGCAGAAAGTATGCTTTCTTGGTCGGTTGATTAGCGATTTTGAAGCGATCAATGACGATTTCATGCTTTTGACGGTGGATCTGTGAAGTTGACGAAGATCGATGGATTCCGTGCCCCGAAAGTAAGAATTTTGGAAAGTCACAGGGGTCAAACATCTTGAAACTCAAAAAAGAACCGAAAAAAGGGTCTTTCGGCGAAAATCCGGTGACCTAGATTTCCAAGGTCACTGGGAACCATGCACCCATGGTTGCCGGCGACCATGGGGATTTTTATCCCTTTTGGTCATCGATTTTCGGTTCTTTCTCAGGTTTTTCTAATTATTTTTTCTTCGATATTTTTCCTGGAATTTTTGTACACATTTTGGCTTGATTTCCCTGCATAAAACTTGACGAGAAGCCCTATATATATTGGAGAGCAAAGTTTCCGATTTTCCGGGAAACTCGAAGACTTTGTCACGCAGAGTTGCCAATTTGCCGTTAGAAGCCAAAACTGGGTCAAATGATGTTGGACTGACCTAAAATTTGAGGTGAAGCCTCCTAAGCAATAAATAAGACCAACCATAGCTTTTGTTTGATATTTGAAGCTGTGTAGTGTCCCATCGTCAGTAGACTTGATTTTGTCATGAGGAAGATGCCGCGCTTTGATGTACGGTCAACCAATGTCCGATTGACCTGAAATTTGACAGGGAGCCTATTGGAGTCATTTTAAGATGATCCATTTGTTCCGATTTAGAAATCATGGTCCCGAGGAGTTTGGCCGCTGGGAGGCCTGATTTGGCTTCCAAGAGTCAAAGTCTGGTCAAATGTTGTCGAAATGACCTGAAATTTGATATGTAGAACTTTGGAATAATTTTGAAGTCACTCATGTGCTCTCTTTGATAAGTAATGGCCTCAGTGGTTCTCGCCGCTGAGAGGCTTGATTTTGCTATTCGAGGGTTGATGTGGGGTCAAACGTTTTCGGTTCGACCTGATACTTGACATGGAGCCTTTTGGAGGTATTTTGAGATCATCCATAAGTTCATATCAAAGATCTGATGTCTTTGACGTTGTCGCCACCGGAAACTCCTATTCAGCCACTAGAAGAGTGAAGTTCGGCCAAATAATGTCGACGTGGCCCGAAACTTAATGTGTACTCTTCTTTTTGTTGTTTTGAATAATCTTGCAGTTTTTGTTTGATTCTAACATGATTTGACGCTTAAAGTAGCATTGCCTGTTTGTGGTAGGATACAGCTTCATGTAGCTTCTTGATGTTGAAGAGGCAAAGTGACATTTTTGGTGTCAACACCCCTATGGAGGTAAAACTTTAAGCCCATTTCTGTTCCTACTCACTCTTATAACTCCCTAGAATTCTAACATCTAATTAATGCTTTCTCTCCTTGTTTCTAGGGGGATGCCAGTCGACAAGTATTTTTTTTCGGAAGAGGTGGATATTTAGAGTGATGAGCGTCTACACCCATGGAGGTGTTCCAGTTTTGAACACTTTCTATGAGAAATTGTAAGTATTGTCATGCCTCATCGCGACCTTTTTTCAAAAACTCATTGTTAGGATTTTTGTAGATTGCAATTTGATGATGCATTATCATTCAAGCATCATTTGATTTACACACATATGTATTGTTTTAAGAAATCTTGAGATTTTGTTGTCTTACATTGCATGGTTGGATATGGTTTCATTGATTTGCATGTTTGTGCCTAACTTGGTATATTTTTTCATTAATGCAAATTGATGATTGTTTATGTGCTTTATAGTAAAATCTTTTGTTTTATTATCATTTGAGCCTAATAAGTACATATGTGATTTAATGTGCTAAGTTCATTTGGTTTAAACCTCATATCCTTTTCCATTGCATTGTAAGCTTAGTACATTTGCTAAGAGTGGCGATGTTACATGATAGATTGATCCCTTTAACTTCATACCTTCTTGTGATTACATAGTTATATTTTTTTTTTTTTTATGTTTTATGAGCTACATTGTTGATTTGATTGACATCCATATACATCACATGTTTAGAGCTAATTAATTTCATACAACTTGTGAATCTTTGATATCATTAACAAGTTGTTACTTTTAACATGTGACTTGCATTTTTTCCTCAATCATAAATGTTTTTATGAGCTAAAACTTTCAAAAGCCTTAGGCATACATTTATGAGTTTTCATTTTCAAAATGATTGAGGACATCACACACACACACACACACATCATGAGCATACATCTTTGCATTCATTAAGTGTTTGTGTGAGTTAGTTTTTCACTTCCATATCCGCCTAATTAAGAGGCATTGTAATGAGCTTAATTGAATCTCCATCAAGTGTATTATAGACACTAATTAGAGAGATAACCAACCTTGTGGTTGAAGAGGTTATTGCTTAGCCTAAGAAAAGCATAATGAAGAGGTTATTGCTTAGCCTAAGAAAAGCATAATGTAAAGGTTATTGCTTAGCCTTGAAAAGCATATTGTAAAGGTTATTGCTTAGCCTATTGAACAACATAAATAGTGAAAATCCGGTGGGGTGTTGGATCACAAGCCGGTAGTGGATGTAGGCATTGAGGCCGAACCACTATAAATCCTTGTGTGATGGTGCTTGCTTTGTGGTGATTGTTTTCATTAAGCTTCTGCATTTTGTTTGATAATCATCACTTGTGACTAGTTTGTTTTAAAGAAGTTAAAATTGATTAAAATTGGTCATAAATGAAGCTCACCCTATTCACCCCCCCCCTCTAGGGTTCGGATCCCCGGACTTTACACTCATAATTACACATCATCTCAACGAATTGTTGAGTTTCGAAACTAAGTCTATCATAGAAAAGACCAATTATTTGCCATATTTCAAATCCATGATGAGGGCATGTGAGTAAGAGTTCATTGAACCTTTCCTAACACTTATGATATGAATGTCACCAAAAAAAGAAAGAAAACACCTAATATGACTCTCTTTCTCTTTCGCTTAAAATTCATTATGTGCCTTCTTAAGGTGTTGGCTTTATGAGGCGGGAAAATTCTCTTGAGGAATTCTCATATCGTGTCGTTCCACGTAACAATCGAATTGGGTCCAAGGTGTCAAGTCCCCCGAACCCGATTAGAGAATAAACCGGATCCGGGGAGTGAAGTTTAGGGCCAATTAAAAAAAGTTTTTGCCCTTTTAGGCCCAAGGATCGTAAGTCCGCTGTGAGGATATTGCATTTCAAACCTCAAGTAATATAAAACTGCGGAATTCATACGATTTGAGGCATATTAAATTTCGAAGCAATGAATAACAATCTCCTTAATAATTAAAGTTGCACAAGGAAATGATAAAACTAATCAAGGAATTAAAGTATTAACAAAGGCCATCCCAATATCCAAGGCCTTTTAAAAGAACATGATGTCAATGAAAGAAAAGTTCAACGAAGAATAAAAATGAATTAAATAAAATCTAATGTTTGTCCCAAAGTGATTCTCTCATGTGCCTGGTAATGATGACGCTACTCTACGTCATCGACACTCCACTCCCGTGCCTCTGCTGCTCGTTGGAAATCCTCTAGGATCTCCTCACCGGCCTGCTCCTCGCAGTAGTACTCACCTGAGGAGTCTGTACACCAAGGAACCGAGTCAACGACATGTTGAGCAATAGATAAGCAAGATATAATTAAAACATAACATGGATCAAATATAATAGTAATGCCAAGTACAAGATCGTAGGAATACAAGGAACAATACTAGGCATGTAGCATGAGTAACCATCAGAATCATAAATAGAAATCCTAGCAATACTAACAATCACCACTACCAATGCAATGCAATGCACAAGAGGGAGACTCCGTGGATGTCCAAGCCACCTCATGGGGTACCAGTAACAATCCTATCCGGACTGCTGATACCAAAGTCCGGCTCCAGGGGGATCCAAGCTCCCGGTCCTGGGAATAGTAGCACAGTCCAAGCCCGCTCCCAACTATTCAACGTCATGGACACCATTCAAAGCCGACTGCCCACCCCAATGTCCGAGTAACCGGCCCATCAATAAACCCCAAACTGCAGCTGGCCATGATATGCAAATAATAATAATAATAATAAAGTGGTGTTGACACACGGGGAAAAACCAAGACAAGCAAGTCTGGCTAGCTCAGCACACAAAGCGTGTTCTTAGGGATTATCTCATTCAAGCAATACAAGATAGATCATCCATACGATCCCTTACATTCTAGCCAGTCATGTTTATCAATACACGATACATGGTTCCTAAGGTACACTCTAAATCAGGTCCTTGTTCTAATTCTACAAGATTTTATGTTTCATAATTAATTAGGTATTTTATGCCAAGAGAGTGTACATGGATACAAAATCAACGGATACGATTAACAAATCAACGAGAGATTACAATCAAATCCTAGGCAAGTGTTGTCACCAATGTACCATATGTGGTTTAACGGAGTGCGTGGGGAATTCGAATCATCAATGCTTATAAAGAATTTCCTTGGTGTACAATCATGTTGAGCATCGATTGATTCAATTCCATACGCATTCGGTTAAACCATACACAATACACAAATACCTAGACAACTCATCGAAGCACACCAAGCCACGTGCTACGATTTCAAAACCCCATTAATGGTCACGTGAGAGTGGTTTCATGGTTTCCAATGTCTAAGGCCCAAACCTAGGCTAACAATCTTGTTACTAACAAGAAAGTGGTCTAAATAATTAATCTCCTTAACTACCTCCCTACCTGATCCCCAATCATCGCGAGACATGTATCATTGGATTCTACGCTCAAAGAGCTTTCCAACGGTATATGGCTCGCGAAATTCTGACGTATGGTTCAGAAGTTATGGCCCATAGAAGTTTGCCCCTTTATATATATATGTATATATATATATATATATAAAAGCGCGACGGACCAACATGTGTCCGATGCATTGGTTTAATAAATCAACAGTACCCATCATTCAGTCAACAATGGCCATTCAACGTTTCTGTTCCTTTTTTTTTATTTTTCTTATTCACTCATATGCTTGGCTAACGTCAACGTCCTGTACATTCAAGCCATCAGTTAACGTTTCTTTGGTTTTTTTTTTATTCAACCTATGCACTGATGCCTTGGCCGGACGTTCAGAATGTTGAGAACGTTCATTGTTCTGCACGTCTAGCAATCTGCGTCCCCTTTTTTTTTTCTTTTCTTTCTGTCAAATACAGAATCCCATTTTTTTGCAGTCTTTCACCCAATCCATTCCAAAAGTTCCCCTGCACAAAACTGAGCCACCGTGCTCCCCCAATAATCCATTCCATCCATCATCATTTCCACTTACATCAATTAACACTAAAATTAATAATTAAATTAAATAAACCCAAATTAATAACAGAACAGGCTTGGGAATTAGGGAAACCTAACAAGAAAACACATCCAATCAATAGAAGACATACACACATGCTTAATTATAAAATGCAGATCTACTTGCCTCAACCAGGAAGAAGATTGAAATTAGGGAAATCTGAGGAGAAGCCCTACCACTGCAGAAACCTCAATCTACCCGACCAAACGCAATCTAACACGCAAAGGAGAAGAAAAGAGAGGAAAAGATCAAGATCTAACCTAAATCTAAACCAAAGACAATTGATTTTGAAAATAAAAGAGAGGGAAATCTGTAAGTCCATGGGGATCCGAACCCTAGAGGGGGGGTGAATAGGGTGAGCTTCAACTATGACCAATTTTAATCAATTTTAACTTCTTTAAAACAAACCAGTCACATGTGATGATTAAACATACAAGATGCGGAAGCTAACAAAAGAATCACCACAAAGCAATCACCATTACACAAGTATTTATAGTGGTTCGGCCTCAATGCCTACATCCACTACCGGCTTGTGATCCAACACCCCACCGGATTTCCACTATTTATGCTTTTCAATAGGCTAAGCAATAACCTTTACAATATGCTTTTCAAGGCTAAGCAATAACCTTTACAATATGCTTTTCAAGGCTAAGCAATAACCTTTACAATGATGTTTTTCAAG
This sequence comes from Cinnamomum chago, assembly GCA_038049695.1. Classification (NCBI taxonomy): domain Eukaryota; kingdom Viridiplantae; phylum Streptophyta; class Magnoliopsida; order Laurales; family Lauraceae; genus Cinnamomum; species Cinnamomum chago. The sequence goes on along the minus strand of CP142453.1, from coordinate 52,825,077 downwards.
GCTTAACATCAACCATACACTATGCTTTTATAGGCTAAGCAATAACCTCTTCAACCACAAGGTTGGTTATCTCTCTAATTTAGTGTCTATAATACACTTGATGGAGATTCAATTAAGCTCAATACATTGCCTCTTAATTAGGCGGATATGGAAGTGTAATTCTAATACACACTCACACTATGAATGCAAAGATGAAAACATATGAAGTGTGTGTGTGTGGTCCTCAATCATTTTGAAAATGAAAGTTCATAAATGTATGCCTAAGGCTTTTGAAAGTTTTAGCTTATAAAACATTTATGATTGAGGATATAATGCAATCACATGTTAAAAGTAACAACTTGTTAATGATATCAAAGTTACACAAGTTGTATGAAATGGATTAGCTCTAAACATGTGATGCATAGGGATGTCAATCAAATCATCAATGTAGCTCATACAACATAAAAATAGATTTGATTGAAAAGAGGGGACAAATCATATGTAATTATAAATACAACTTGAAAATGATATACCTATCAAAGTAAGGCAAGTTGTGAAACATTAAAACAATAATACACATATGATTTGTAATGATGTTGAATCCAAAACATAAGATACATTTGAAAGAGATTTTCTTATGATGGAAAACAACAACCAAAGATTCAACAAAGTATATGAATCATGTTACATATTTCATTAACATGATCTACTTAGATTTACCAAAGATAAAGTACTACTTTGATGAATCAATGGTGATGTATCCAAAACAATAGATCTATTCAAAATATAGAACATGCTAAGGATACAACAAATCATAGATTAACATGTTACTAAGATTTACCAATGATAAAGCAAAACATGAAAACATATGATTTGTAAAGAAGTTGAATCCAAAACATAAGTTAGTTTTGAGAGAGATGTTCTTATGATGGAAAACAACAACCAAAGATTCAACCAAGTATATGGATCATGTTACATATAATTCCAAAGGTTTTTCCATTAACATGATCTACTTAGATTTACCAAAGTTAAGTACTACTTGGATTGAATCATATGGTGTTGTATCCAAAACAATAAATCAACTCAAAACATAAAACATGTTAAGGACACAACACAAACATAGTTTAACATGCTAGAAATGATTTACCAAAAATAAAACAAAGCATGAAAACATATGATTAAGAAAGGAAGAGCCTACTTGGTGGTTTAACTTCATTAATCCAAGCTTTAGCTTTCCTAATCTTCCCCTTCATCCCTTGGTTTTTTTCCCTTTTGATATGCCTCAATACCTCTCAAGGAGGGGCTTAAAAATCCCAACTTTTGGAAAGGGAAAGAACTCATTTTTATAGCCAAAACAGCCCAACGGCTAGTTTACCCGGTTAACCCCATGACAGGCCGGTTAACCGGGTAAGCCAACGGTCAGAGAAAGAGCCGTTGGCTCAGGAGCCCGGTTGACCTGCCCTGTGTGGCCGGTTAACCGGGCCTCTTGGCCGGTTGACCGGCCACACATGGCCGGTTGACCGGGCCTGCCCAGAATTCCCCATTTTTTGGGTTTCTTGAAGATTTTCTTTGGGGATCTTTTGGCCACTTAAAATCAAGCATTTTCACATGTTTTAAATCATTCTAAGATGTATAAAAACATGAAACAAAAAGCCTAAAAGTATTCAAAGACTTTTAAAACAAAGGCTTGCTTGATTTCTTGAAAACTCTTTCTTAAAACAAATGCATCCAAGATTAAAACAAAACATGCAAAAAACAAAACTTTTACAACTCTTAAAAACCATGCATGTTTAAAACAAGATTTCAAGTTTTCTTTAACTCAATGCAAGTGTGTAAATCAAATGATGCTTGAATGAAGATGCATCCATCAAATTGCAACCTACAAAATTCCTAACAAAATCTTATCAAACTGATGTCAATAGAAAGAGGAGATCGCAAGGAAGAAGATGAGCAGCTTGGATCGCGGAAGTGATCCTTCAGGGAAAGAGTTCTGGAGCCTTGGAAGAATGAGGAAGAAGAAAGGTTCCTGTAGCTTCGTTCGTTGTAGAGAATGATTAAGAGATTAGGGCTAATCCCTGATCAAGAAGAGAGGGAAGGGAAGAAGACTAATTTACACTTAAGTGGGCCCGGTGAAAGAATGAATTATTAGAAGGGTTTCTGGTTGTCGGATCATAACGAGCTAGAAGACAAAATTGATCAACGCGACGAGACCTTTCCAACGAACCCAAAATCACAGCGATAGGAATTTTTTGGAAAAACACTCATTTTTTTCCTAATTTGCAAACTACCCCCTTACTAGGGTCAAACGAACTCAGAATCGCACGAGACTCCGCAGGCACTATTCTAACACTAAAAGAAACTCGCTGGCCATCTAAACCCACTTAAATATCTAATAAAACAATAATTATAATAATAACAAAATAAATGGGTCAACGGGCCGGTAATTGGGCCCAACTGACCCAATAAGGTCGCAGACCTTACACAAGGGAGTGAAGCCAAGCATTCGCCTTTTCTTTAAATGAAAAAGGGAATAATTGGAGTTTCACTATGTCCTCCCCCGAGTCCAGACCACCTATCGCATTTGTTATACCTTCACCGTGAGTGGACCAATAATACTCCGCCATGTCATCCAAAATTTAGGTGATTCTCTTTCATCTGATTTAAACTTTTTAAACTACAAAATCACCTTAATTTTTGGATGACGTGGCGGAGTATTATTGGTCCACTCACGGTGAAGGAATAACAAATGGGATAGGTGATCCGGACTCGTCCTACCCCATGTTGTTGTAATGAAGAGTAGCGCATACTTCTTCGAATTCTTTTAAATGTAATATGCGCTTTCAAAATCAAGGCCATGAGATTTGGGACGAAGTTGTATGACACCCGACTTTATCTCAAAATGTCCAGCGGTAGTGGGGCACAACCATACATAAAGGAGTGGCTGACCATGTAGGTTGGAGCTCATGATTATTGTTCCTATTGAGATTGATGATGTGATCAATATCAATCATAAAATACCGCAAGTGCACAGCTGCCTATATGAGATAGTGGTAAGTACGGGTCGGACCCAGAGGGAGCTAATTTAAGAAACTCTTAGATTAAGGAAACTAACTAATTATCAATTAAGGAAAATTTTGATTAAATTTAGAAATTAAAGAAAACAACCAATTTAATAAAAAATACTACCAATTAATGAAAATTATTAGAGCATAGGAATCCAATAAGCATCTATTGCTTATTTATCAAGTAACCCTAACTTGTTCCAATTTTAATTTCAAATCAAAGACAAATCAATGTTTTTAATTTGGAAAATCTAACTTTAAAAACCCTTTTTCTAAGTATAAAATCCAAAACCCAAGGCTTCCTTCACCTCATAAAAGAATAAATTTAATCTAAGCACTACCCATCAAAAGTAAGCATAAGTCATAAAAAAGATCTAGGTCCTAAGCATGGTAAACCTAAGCATGGATAGTCAAAAATTAATTTCTATTTTTAGAAATCAAGAATGAAGACTTGCCTAGGGCACGAAGACAAGTCTATTAATTATTAAAAACATAACATATGAAAACAACTTAGAATTACTAGACAAATAAAGGGCAATCACTTATCTTCATCCATAGCCCTAATCAAGAATTAAGCCCGTCATTGCAAAGAATACTCTTTGATTTGTCATTAAAAATTGTATCTTTACAATCTTCTCCTTCAAGCAATTGCTTGGACAAGGCCCAAAGCTACCCAAAATAAAAAAAATATATGGAGAACTAGAACTATAACTAGAACAAGAAGAGGGGAAAGAAGAAAAGGGAAGAAGAGAGAGAGAGAGAGAGAGGGAGAGAGAATGGCTAGGCCACTTTTTCGAAGGAGAATAGGCATCGAGTTCTAGCTCCCTTGATGCTCCCTTTATACCTTTTGGCCTCTTAGTTTGTAAGGAATTATTTCCTTCTATGACTTGATTATTGGCTTAATCTCCAAGCAAGTATCTTTAATTAGCAACAATCTGAATTGGAGAGGATTTGTTACTAAGTTTGGTCTCTTAGGCTCCAAGTATTTCCAAATTGAACTCAAAGATCTCTCATGTTGCCAATTTTGAAAACTTTTTACAATTTTTGCATAGAATTATAATAGCCAACTTCCCGAGGTCATGTCTCACTCAATATAGCTCTGATTTAAGAAATCTTGAGCTCCATGGATATCTACTCGAAAAGAGATTTCCAGCGGTGAGTAGATTGCACCAATCCGATACTCGGTTTGAGAGTTATGGCCATTTAAATTTGCTTCCCTCGAAAAATCTAAGAATAATTGTGCAATTAAGGGAACTTCTATGTTTGGTATGCAATGGGGTGTGTGGGACTCATGTTGGATGTCCAAGGCATGCTTGGAATATTCTCATCTTTGTGTTGTGATCTGGGGCCTATCAGAAGAGATTAATCACACACAAGAACACAAGAGATTTACGTGGTTCGGCTTTTGGCCTACGTCCACGGGGAAGACGAGAGAAATTCACTATGCAATGAGAAGTGAGGTGTATATCATAGAAACTTTGAGTCTCTATTTATAATATCAGCCCCAAAACCCTGTTACACCCAAACCCTACTTCTAATCACAATACAACTTGGGCAATCCAGGGGCCCAGTTAACCAAGACTTATTAACATCTATTGAGCCATACAAAATAACAAATCTCCATCTTGGCGAACATTGAACCTGATCCTCATGCACAGAACACGTCTCACCGTCTCCACCTGCCCCTGAGTGCACTCAGGTACTGTCGCGACCCCGGACCAGGAATCCGGGATCGGGACCACATCTGTCTAATGGTAACCTACATTTATTTAATTTCCCACAGGTGTCCGCAGTGAGGATATCACAACCATACATGAACATTTCTATTAAGTGAGGAAGCGTGTGGCAAATCAAATGAGAAGTCACATCTAATCACAATATAACTCACATGTATAATCAAGTATCAGAGTGAGCAATGAACATTAGCATGTTACCCAAAAGTAAGTTAAAGTTTATACAAGATCATTTAATTACATTTCCCAAAAATAGAGGCCTACAAGGCCAATATAACCAAAATACCAATCCAAAGAATGGTTGAATAGTTTCCCAAAATATATGTAGTCTCTCATAGCAACCAAACGTCTACATGACGTCATCAGCACGCTACTCAACTAACGGTTGCGGTTCTACGACCGCCTCCTCGTGCTCCTCCTCGGGATAACCATCAACGGGACCTGAGTACCAAAGAGTAGATCAAATACGACAGTTTGACAATTGGATAAAAATACAATGACAATATGAAAATACATGAATTTACCTCTGAAAACATTTGAACCTGTTTAAATAACAATTTCTTTAAACAAGATAAAACATTTATTCAAAATACGAGTATGCATCATAAAACATGTAAAGGTAACCAAGAGAATGGGTAACAATCAAGATGGCAACCACACGAAGCTAAGTCCTCTATCACTAAAGTGATAGAGCAATAACTAGGCACTGATCTCAGTCACTCGAGGTGAGGAGAAACAGTGGATCTTATAAATACATATACATATACATATACATATGCTATACATGACCACGGTAGCGAGTCAGGCATCGGGGACCACAGTAGCAATCTGCGGTATCGGGACAAGACCACGGTAATAACCGGGTAGCGGGATCCAAACTGCAGCTGGCAAGACAAGAGGGGGGATCTCCAAGTCGGTGGATTAGACCAACAAGATTATCCAAGCTTAGTGGTGCCGACTCATAGGTCAAATACAATCGAGACATATGCAAGTAAATCAAGTACAAATGCATAATCAAACGGGCAAGACGGGGGTGCTCAAGGGCACACTGTCATATCATGTGGTGCAATGCACTTCAATACAAGTAACTATTTTAAGTGTAATTCCATGCTTTCGGGAAAACAAGGCATGTAGTATAAATCTCGGAATCGATAAAGTACAGTAAACAATTGACATTTAGGGTAAAATATCTATTTGAAGTGAATAGGGACTCCGTATGTCAGTCTACTAACAATTTGGTACTCTTTGAGTTTGGGGACATCCTGGACTCCTTATACACTCCGAATTTCAAAACCTCAAATGACACCTTCGTGATATGGTTTCTGGCCTAATACATTGCTTAGCAAATCTCCTTGACATAGAGGGGTTCCCAAAGAATAGTCCCAAAACATTGAAATAGTTAAACATTGTCCCAAACATAGCCTTGACCCACAAGGCTCATCGCTCTAGCGGACTGGAGGGTTCGCTCGAGCGAGTAGCTCTTCGGAATGGTTGTCTGGGTGGATTCGCTCGAGCGAAGTTGAGGTCGCTCGAACGAACTCGTTGGGTCGAGCGAAGTTTATAGTGCGTTCGAATGAACAACTCTCTGGAACAGGTTCTGGGATGTCCGCTCGAGCGACCAAGGGTACGCTCGAGCGACCAAGCTACTGGAATGCTCCGAACCCTTTTCTAGACAGGTCGCTCGAGCAAAGTGTCATGGTCGCTTGAGCGAACTGTCTAGGAACTGATTCCGGACCAATTCAGCTCCTCTCTATCTCTTCCTTCTACAACCTCCTTGTAGCCCCTTTTATACATCAAATGAGGAGCCTAATACTTCATTCAAACTACATCAAATCCTTCATCACATCCATCTCATTCTCTCCTCCATCAATATCACATTCAATATAAAGAAGGAAAGAACGAAGGAAACCATTTCACATAAGATACATTTAGAACAACACAAGGAGACATTAAATGCTATGAACCAACACTTCTCTATGACCATAAATGCACTAACAAGGCTCTTCATGAGCATTTATTTCAAAGCAAGACAATAAATAGGTATGAGTGGAAATTTATAAAACCAACCACATTTCTCACAAAACCAATGAAAGCTCTTAAAAGATCATATCATCAACTTGCCTTAGGTCTCTATTCAAGCAAATCAAGCTCTAACAATTCTTCCAAGTCAATGGTCCAAGCTACAAGGAAAAATCCCAAAATAAAACCCTAAAGAGTCAAAACATAGAATAGGAAGAAAGAAGCTTCCATAACAAGGATGGAGATTCCCTTAAGCTAGGAGAACACAAACCTAGAAGAAGAGAAGGGTTACTTCTTGCAAGGTCCTCAAATGGACAAGGTGAGCTCAAAGGAAGTCTTGTAATGGATGGTTTTCTCTAGCAATGGTGTCAATAGGGAGCTAAGGTGATGATGAAGAAGGTGATGATCTCCACTTCTCAAGTTGTGCAAGGTTGGTGGTGGATTGGGTGATGGAAGGCAAGAGCAAGAAGAAGGCAATGAAAAACCCTAAGTTCTCACTCTTGTGCTGGAAAAAGGAAATGGAAGGAAAGGGTTTCCTTATAAACAAGTGGGGAGTGGGCTCCACCACTAGAAATCTAATTTGGGCTGAAATCATGGCTTTTGGGGTTTCTAATGAATTCGACGAAGAAGAGCAAAGTGATCGTCGAAATATCTAGTTTCCAAAAGGTATATGTTTCACGGGTTTCGGGAATATCAAGTTTTGGGTACAGATTTAGTGCACAATGACTGTTTTGCCCTTAAGGCTATGAAATCGGGTTTCGGGGTCTCAAACGGCCACGGGATCGACATAAAAGTTGTAGGGATTAACAATACAAATAAAACAGGATTAAAACCATGAATGCAAAGATCTCCGATAAACCCCTAAACGCATGCAAGGTCATAAAGGGGACCCCCAAAAGGCCCTACTATCACTAAGCAAATCGAAATTCCCCAAAACTATTCCAAAAGCTATTCCAAACCCAACTTGGCCAAAAATCACTAATCAAGCTTAGAACTAACACACTGCTTAATTAGTACTAATCGAGTTCTCTCGGGTCGGGGTCTAAAAGGTACTGATCACACTGACCAAGTCCAAGCAATGCTTGAACTTGACTGCCAGAATAGTTTTGGTCATCATGTCTGCTGGATTCTCTGCCGTAGCAATCTTAATCATTGCAATAGCACCGTAGGCGATGACGTCTCGAATGAAGTGTGCCCTAACATCAATATGTTTGGTCTTTTCATGATACTTAGGATTGTGAGTTAGATCAATTGCACTCTGACTGTCACAGAAAACAGTAGTCAGCTTTTGTTCCAATCCCATATCTCCAACCAAACCTGTCAGCCAAATAACTTCATTCATTGCCTCTATAGCTGCCATATATTTTGTTTCAGTGGTAGACAAGACAACTTTGGATTGCAATGATGCTTTCTAGTTAATGGCACCGCTAACAAAAGTGAAGACATAACTTGTCAAGGACCTTCTTTTGTTTAAATCTCCAGCAAAGTCTGAATCAACATACCCCAAAACACTTTCAGAAGTGTTGTTACTTCTATTATACACTATCCCAACATCAATAGTACCTTTCAAGTAACGGAGTATCCATTTCACTGCCTACCAATGGGCCATCCCGGGGTTATCCATGTATATGCTAACTACACTAACCGCATGTGAATTATCTGGCCTCGTGCAAACCATGGAATACATAATACTCCCAACTGCACTAACATAAGGAACACAAGACATGTGCTCCACCTCTTCCTCAATTTGTGGTGATAAAGCAGTGGAGAGTCTGAAATGGGCTGCCAATGGAGTATTCACAAGTTTCAAACTTTACATACCAAAGCGCTCCAAAACCTTCTCAAGGTACTCCTTTATGACAAAGACAATTTGCCCGCTTTTTGGTCTCTTCGAATCTCCATTCCAAGAATTTTCTTCGCAGTACCTAAGTCCCTTATCTCAAATTCACCATTTAACTGAGCCTTTAACCTTTTGATCTTAGACATGTCGTTTGCTGCAATCAACATGTCATCAACATATAACAACAAATAGACCTACGAGCCATTTGAGTGCTTCTTGCGATAGACACAACTGTCACATGCACTCCTGCAATAACCATTTCCAACCAATTTCCAACCATAAAGGTGTCGAAATGCTTCTACCAATGCCTAGGAGACTGCTTTAGGCCATATAAAGATTTCTTTAGCAAACATACATGGTCTTCCTTTCCATGAATTTCAAATCCCTCTGGTTGATGTATATAAATCTAGTCATCTAACTCGCCAAGTAAAAAAGCAGTGTTGACATCAAGCTGCTCCAGCTCTAAATTCAATTTAGCAACCATAGCAAGTAACACGCGGATAGACCTATGTTTCACCACATGAGAGAATACTTCATTGAAGTCAACACCCTCCCTCTAAGTATAACCTTTTGCAACCAATCGTGATTTGAACCTAGCATCTTCCGCCCCTAGAGTTCCTTCATTTTTTCTTGAAGACCCATTTGTAACCAACAATCTTTTGACCTGTTGGAGGTTTCGCCAGCTCCCAAGTTTGATTCCTGTGAAGAGATTCAATCTCTTCGGAATATCTTCCCCCACGGCTACGGCCCATCTTGCCTATTCTTTACTAGTGACAACATCCTGATATGTAACCAGCTATGACTCAATACTCTCAGCTGTATTAAGAGCGTAGGTGTCGCGACCCCGGAACGGACCCCCGGGCCCGCGACGTTAATGTTTGCATTACTCTGTTTATTAGAGATGTACTTTCCCACAGGTTCCCGCGGTGAGGATTCCCAAAGACACGCGGAATCTGACTCACACGATCAAGTTTACGGAAGCGTGTAGCAAAACACGTCAAGATGAGCACCAATAAAATATTTAAGTGCCATGACAAATAATAACAAGACATAGTATCAAAGAAAGAAGCTAACATGGCATTCCCATTAATATTCAAGTTATGAGACTAATTCAAAAGTGCTTAAAATTTGGTTACAACCCATAAGAGGCCAACAGAGGCCAATACAGTTCTCCAAAATAATTCAAAGAAACCCTAAGACATAAGATGACGAGACTCAAAAACCCGCCCGACGTCTAGATGACATCGTCGGGCTACCACTCTCTCACAGGGGTTGGCTCACAAGCCTCCTCCTGACGCTCCTCCTCAAAGGTAACGTCTCCTGCATCTGGGCACCAACAAACAAGGGTCAAACACAACGGTTTGGCAGGTAATCAATTTAGGTGCAAGCATGAACCAAATAACGTTTAAGAAAACATATAATAATTCCTTGATTTGAAATACCATAATGACTGAGATACATTTGCAGAAATATTTAATCAAGCTGAGATACTAAAACAAACTAGCATGAGTACATATAATATCATGAATAGTTACAATCCACAAAGAGCACATCCTTTCTCTATCATTTATATAATGAAGAGAGCAAGCACGCATGACAAGCACGATATACATAATATAAGCACGACACGATTTCCCGCAAAGACGGGAATTCCGGCCGCGGAACCGGACACGCACGATGTGTAATAAATACACGACCAGTCTGCAGACAGTCCACATGTTTAAGGACCCCCAGACAGTGGATCAAACTGAAAGGGCAGTCCAAGCTCAGTGGTGTTACTTAATTCATGAATGCACAAAACACACGAAACACTATCAAAACATGTCAAGATAAAAAAGGGGAAATCACTTATCAAAACACGATGGACACGACTAGCAAGGCATAATTAATATGCATAACACGCTTAGGAAGTGATCCCCTTTTTCTTGAAACACATCTTCAAAATGAGCTTGTACTTAACTTCAAAACGAGTACACAATGATATCCATTATATCGAAACCAACGTACGAATACAAAGCCTATCAAGCTCATACAAGGACCTTTGGTTGATCGTTGTGCAGTCGAGGCCCAGATGTTGGAATTAAAACAGAATTGGTGCCCCAGAAGTTCAAGGACATCTCGGTTTTCGAGTGCATAATATCAGGCTAAAGGCCCTTAAACATGTTCTAGTTTTTCATTCTTGCAAAGGCTCTTCAAAACAGAAAATTTGTCAAATTCGGTCACCTCGCGGTCAGGTGTCGGCTAGCCGAAATAGGGTCTGGCGGCTAGCCGCCAGCTGACCGACATGCTAACCGCTGGAAATCCAGGTCCAACACAGCCCTCTGGAAAAGGAACCGAATTGACTGCGGTTAGCTTACGGTTAGCCGAACTGAGACTTGGCGGTTAGCCGTAAGGTGACCGTAGGGCTGACCGCGGGAAATGCAGTCTGAAATGTAGCTCTCGGGAAAAGGAGCCGACAATGCGCGGTTGGCCAGCGGTTAGCCGACATGGGGTATGGCGGCTAGCCGCTTGCTAACCGTCCAGCTGACCGAGACCCACTATCGAAATGTCAGCTTCTGGAAAGGGAACCGCCGAGCTCGGTCAGCGCACGGTTAACCGAAATGAGGATTTCAGCTAGCCGCCAGCCGACCGACGGCTGACCGAAACTGCACGAGAATTGCAGTTCAGTTCAGATTTTTACATTTCCTTCTTCCCTTCTTCTTGTTTCTCATTTCATTTGCACTCCCTGAGCCTACATGCTCTCCAAGGGACAAAACACACATTTTTCCCAATTTCAAACATTCAATCCAAGGAAAACATGATCATGAAGCTTATAAACATATTTATATGCAAAATTTCTAAAACAACAATGAAGCTTAAAATACACATGCACAATGGTCCTATAGAGATTACTTGTCTTGACCAATGCTAAATACTCCTCTCAAGCACTTCACCCAAGTTATTCCAATGCTACAAGGAAACCCAAGAAAACCACACAAACTCACTCAAAAATGGAACCAAAGAACCCATTTTAACAAAAGGGTTTGTAAACATGAAAAACATGATCTTAAGGAACCAAAATAACTCCATGAAAGATATGAGTGGAAGCTCTTACCTAGCAATGGCCACACAAGGAGGAATGAAGAAAATGTAGAGCTTGTTCCACAAGAAACTCCAAGAAATTTGTACCAATAGAAAGCTTGCAAGGAGATGAAGAAGATGATGGTCTTGGAATTCTATTTGGAAATCTCTAGCTAGATCATGCAAGGTGAGGAAGATGGAAAGGAAAGAGGGGTTTTTCAACCCTAGGTTAAGAAAGTTGCAGAGATTTGGTAAAATGAATGAAAAGAGAGGGAGATGGGGCTATCAAGTGAAGACAATGGGCCCCAACTAGCTGAACCTTGAAGTGATTAAAACACAATCTTGTGGACCTCGAATGACTTCGACAAAGAAGAATAAAACGATCGTCGAAATATCTGTCACGCCCCCAATCCGGGACATCAGGGGCGCGAAATGGGTTTAAAGCATAAATATATTTTTCTCCCAAGATCCGCGCGTGTGAAGACAACACATTCCAACACCTTTTGAATATTTGCGGAAGCTTTCGTGGCGTTGCGACCCGGAGTCCGTGGCCATCGGATTCCGCGTCGCACTCAACCTCTAGCATATAGCCATAATATCAATAATCATCTCAGACTGGAAATAACTATCACAACAAAGTACAGAGCTGACAATAACAGGATATTACATTCCCAAATATGTTCCAGTTACAATTATCGATGTACATTAATTAAGAATCCCAAGAAAAAGGCTAATAGAAGCCATACAACAATAAGCTATAACTACTACCCCATATATATAACGTCGCTCCGATGTCAAGCCCAATGTCTATATGACATAGCCGACAGAACAACCTGCAAAACATGGCTCCACAGCCAACCCAAGCACCCAACTCGGGACGAAGAAGTCTGAACCTGAGTACCAAAAGTAGTGGGTCAGACACGACGGTCTGGCCGGTGGATGAAAAGATAATAATATACTGAAGAATAAAACATATGATAAATCATGATATTCGATCAAATGTTGCATATAATTAAACGGGTGCAAAATCATGGATCTCGGACAAAACATGTATTCGTTTCAAACATGGGAAAAACATGAAGATCTAATAAAATGTATGTTCATTTACATCATCCATAAAGGCATAGATATTTGACAATCGGGTGTTTGTCTAAAACATGTACAAATATAGTGGTTTGACAAAACAAACGTTCATTTGAGACTTAAGTAGAAACATAAGTATACAACAAACCGAGTATTCATTTAAAGCATGTGTAACCAAAGAAATCTGACAAAACTAATGTTCATTTAAACATATTTCAAAGCAAGGGTATTCAACAAATCGGGTATCATTTATAAACAGGTATAAACATAGGAATCTGGCAAAACGCGTGCCATTTAAAACATATTTCAAAGCAGGGATATTTAACAATTCGGGTATTCATTTAAAACAGGTATAAACATAGATATCTGACAAACCAAATGTCATTTAAAACAAAGCACGGTTATTTAACAATTCGGGTATTCCTTTAAAACAGGTATAAACATAGATATCTGACAAACCAAATGTCATTTAAAACAAAGCACGGATATTTAACAATTCGGGTATTCCTTTAAAACATGTGTAATCATATAAATCTAAGAAAATCATTGATCGTTTGAAACATATGTAAAAGCATGGGTATTCACCCAACCGGCATTCATTTAAAACATGTGCGTGTACAGAGAATAGAAAACAATATAATAATAACTGAATTTACATTGGAGAATATGAACACTTGTTTAAATAACAACTTTCATAAAGGAAACGAATCATTTATCGAAAAGAAAGTAAGCAATATAAAACGTGTCGGGTATCCAAGGAATCGGGAACTGGCAAGATGGCAATCACAAAAAGCTAAGTCCTCTATCACCGAAGTGACAAGAGTATAACGGGACGTTGGCCTCAGTCACACAAGGTGAGGAGACTCAACGCAAATCATATATACAATATAAATATACGGGAACGGGACCACGGTAGCGAACCGGGTATCGGGACGGGACCACGGCAATAACCAGGTATCGGGATCCAAACTACAGCTGGCGGGACGGGAGGGGGACCTCCAAGTCGGTGGATCAAACCGACAAGGTTATCCAAGCTTAGTGATGCCGACTCATAAGTCAAATAACAAATCGGGACATATGCAAGTAAATCAAGTACAATAATTAAACGGGTAAAACGGGGGTGCTCAAGGGCACACTGTCATTTCATGTCGGGCAATACATTTCGGGACAAATAACTGTTACTAGTGTAACTTCAATGCTTTCGGGAAAACAAGTCATGTGATGCAAATCTTGGAAATGAGGTGAAACAATGAACTATTACAATTTCGGGTAAAAATACCGGTTTCAAGATTTATTTAAGTGAATAGGGGTCCCGTATGTCGATTATAATAATTACTTGGTACTCCTTGAGTTGGAAGACATTCCGGGCTCCTTATGCACTTTTACTATTTTCAACACTTTAAATGAGCTTCTGGATAATACTAGATGCTATGATAGAAAAATCCAAACCATACACAGTCCATCCTAAGTATGACGTTAATCCGGAAACATCGAGCAACCTACTCAGTCATCAAAAGGAATAGGATTCGCGATACCCAAGGAAGTAGACTTTGCGTATAGATATAAAGAAGATATCGCGTCGTCCCATACCGTTCAAGATTGAAATGAATTGAACTTCGATGCAACCGGACCAACCGTGAAGAGCATTGGCTCAAGACGTCCTCACATATGGTCAAATGAGTCCAAGAAGGGTAGCCAAGGTCCCACCTAGAACCAAGAATTAGTGCCTAGATCATCACCATTCTTTTCTTTTAGTCCCCTAGTCTTGAAAACCTTAGATTAGGGCATAATTGGTCTTAACACTAATATATATACCCCTAGGACTCATAGAAAGCACAATTGTTTCCCAAAAAGAAAACAATATCAAATTTCACTGGTTTTTGTCCCAGTTACGGACAGGTCCGATCGATCGGATGACAGTCCGATCGATCGGCTCGAAAAGCCTCACAGTTAACGACAGTCCGATCGATCGGACCTGGGCGTATAGCAGGTCCGGGAAAGACTTGATTTTTCTCCCCTTTTTCCTTTCCTTTCCAACACTTAAACCACTAGCATTTTTCTTCCATAATCACTTAAAATCCTCATTAAAACTCTAATGAAAAATTAAATTTAAACACCTCCTTTCCCACATTTAACCCCAAACAAGGAGAAAAGTCCCCATCATGTACAAGGGTTCATTTGAGCCAAAATCTATGGATAAACAAAGTCTATTGATCACATTTCCATTTCAATGGATGATTTAGCAAAACTCATCAAATGAGCATCTTACTTCAAATCAATGCAACTAATAAACATAACTTTGAATGGCAAAACCAATCCTATTCCTTATAAAACCATATGGGCAAACTTTGACCAATGGAATGCATATATTTCCAAGAGATTTAACAAGAGAGAAAAACCCATTAATACGCATTTCGAAATCAATAGAAATGTGACAAGAAACACAGTGAAAACATATATCATATTATCAAGAACAAGTAATAAAATTTAGGATTTCTCATAAAACTTTGATAACATTCAAACCATCCATTCATCCACTTGCCTTGGGTTCCAAGCTAGCAACCCAAGCCTCTAATCACCTCTCAAGCTCAAGATCAACAATCTCTACAAAAACCCCAAAACAAACCCTAAAATGGGTCAAACAATGAAAGACAAGGAATGGGCTCAAACCAAGCTAGGAAATAGAACTTAAGGGAAAGCCATTGCACATCCAAGGAAAATGGGAAAGAGTCCTTACCTCTAGAGTCATGAATCAACAAGAAGAAGCTTGCAATAGGGGCTGCCCACCTTGGTTTCCCACAAAAATGGTGTCAAACAAGAGAGGAGATGAAGGAGAAGAAGTTGCCGGAGTTCCCTCGTCGGATTGGTGGCTTGGAGGCTCCATTAGAGCAAGAGAAATGGAAGAAATGAAGAAGAATGGCTGCTGCCACTGTAGCTGGGGAGTTGCAGCCGATGGAGTGGAGAAATGAGGGAGAAAGAGAGGGTAGAGACATCTTATAATGGGTGGGTGTGGGCCCCACCACACTTAAAACTTGCCAAGGGTAAAACATCTATTTGTGGGCCTCGGATGCGATCGACGAAGAAGAGAAAAATGTTTCTCATAAAATCTAGTTTTCAAAAAGTATAATTTTGGCATGGTTCTGAGATCTCGAAATTTGGGTCCAGATTCAATGTGAAAAGACCGATTTTTCCCTCTGGGCTGGAAAAACTGAATTTCGGAGCTTCGAATGGGTACGGAGTGAACACGAAAGTTGTAGAGAATAACAAAATAAGTCAAATGAGGCTAAAACAAGAGTTATCGGGAATTTCAAATAACCTCCCAATCACGTGCAAAGTCACTAAAAGAACCCCCAAAGGGTCCCACTAATCACAAAGGCCCTCAAAATTCCCCAAAACTAGAGAAAAACCATTCTAGCTCACAAACTCAACCCAACAAATACTAATCCCACTAAAAGAAACTAATCCACAAATAAAACAACACTAATCCAAGAGATTAGGGGTCGGGTTCTCACAATATCTAGTTTCCAAAAAGTATATTTTTGACATGGTTTTGAGATCTCGAAAATTGTGTCCAGATTGTGCATAAAAGACGATTTTACCCTCTTTGGGCCAAAGCTTGGGTTTTCGGGCTTCAAACATGAATGTGCTAAAAACGAAAGTTGTAACTCATAGAAAAAATCATTCAATGAAATAAAAATCACAATCACACGGAAACTAACACGATCTTCCCAAGCTTACACGTACACTCGGGCCTTTCCGAGTGTGTCTAACTAATACTAAACGTTCTCAAAATTTCCAAAGCTATGATCAAGACAAAAACTAATTACTTCTAACCCAACAACAACTAAACCCACTTAGGACTAAACACATACTAATCACACACTAATCGAGTTGGTCTGGGTCGGGGTCTAACAGTAGGCAACAATATCTTCATATCCGTATCTCTGAGGTTGCTTAATCTGCCTCCTGGGACATTTACTTGCACCTTATCTTGCAAGTTTTCTGAAGCTCCACCTATTTACTAACATCGTCTTTATCGTCGACTTTTTTTCTAACGTCATTGTCATTTCCAACATCATGGCACTCCTTCGGTTTCAACATAGTAGACTCATCAAATGTCACATCTCTACTTATAATGCATTTGGGAGATTTCCCATATAGGCACCATAGCATATCCTTTCACATCATCTGCATATCCTAGAAATATTCACTTTCTTGCCCTTAGTTCAAGCTTTCCATCGTTCACATGAGCATAAGCATGACAACCAAATATCCATAAGTTGGTGTAATTACCAGTAGATCCAGACCATACCTCTATAAGAGTTTTACATTCTATAGCTGTTGACGGAGACCGGTTAATTAGATAACAAGCTGTGTCAACAGGGTGAACTTCCCATGTAACCCTGTATTAAAGAGAATGCACTTGGTCTTTTCTAGAATAGTCATGTTCATCCGTTCTGCAACTCCATTTTGTTTCGGTGTATTTATGACTGTGCGATGTTTCACAATCCCTTCATTCTTGTAAAACTCAATAAAATCAATATTACAGAATTCCAAGCCATTGCCAGTTCTCAAGTGCTTCGTTTGTTTAGTTGTTTGCTTCTCAATCATAGCCTTCCATTGCTTGACCTGTGCAAAAGCTTCTTGTTTTTACTTTAAGATATACACCCAGACTTTCCGAAAATAGTCATCAATGAAAGTCAACATGTATATGTTAGGAATTTTCTAGATTGCAATTTGATGGATGCATTTCATTCTAGCATCATTTGATTTACACACATATGCATTGATTTAATAAACTTGAAATCTTGTTTTAAACATGCATGGTTTTTAAGATTTGTAAAAGTTTCAATTTATGCATGATTTGTTTTCAATCTTGGATGCATTTGTTTTAGAAAAGAGTTTTTAGAAATCAAGCTAGCCTTTGGTTTTAAAAGTTTTGAATCATTTTAGGCTTTTTATGTTTCATGTTTTTAAACCTCTTAGAATGATTTAAAACATGTTTTTAAAGCTTGATTTAGTGGCCAAAAAGATCCCCCAAGAAAAACCTTCAATATGCAAAAAATTGGATTTTTAGGTCCCAGGTGGTCAACCTGCAGTGAGGTAGGTCGACCTACCCAGGGCAGGTCGACCTACCTCACTGGAGGTCAACTGGGCCCAGAAAGCTCCAACGGTCAGTTTTTTGACCGTTGTGTGTGGTAGGTCGACCTGCCCCTGTAGGTAGGTCGACCTGCTACTAGCCGTTGGCAACTTTTTGGCTATAAAATCCATTCTTTTCCAACCTTTTTCAAGGCTTGATAGATGAACCTTTGAGACCATTTTGGAGCCATTGAAAGGGGATGAAGTTGGAAAGGCTAGAAGGTCATTAGGGGAGCTAAAGCTTGGATCAATGAGTTAAACCACCAAGTAAGCTCTACCTTTGTTAATCATGGTTTTCATGTTTTGTTTAAGCTATTGGTAAATGGTTTTGTACATGATAACTATGATGTGTTGAATCCATTCTTCTCCTAATCTTTGATCTTATTAAGATTGGATTCTTCACTTTGGTTTCAATCCAAGTTGTTTTTAAACCTTACTTAATCATGCTTAGCCAAAGTCTTTGATTTCCTTTAATGCATGATTCTTTGTCTTGGTTGAAACCTAATTTGTTGTTTTCTTTCATTTGAACTTTAGTTAAATCTATTTGTTTTTGAAAACAACATTGCACATGCATCACATGTTCTAAGTTAGTCATTTTCATACAACTTGTGATTCTTTGATTTTCATATCATTAACAAGTTATTAAACATACATGTGATTTGCATTAAACTTCAATCAAGTCTTTTATATGTCTTAAACTTTGAAATACTTTGAGCATACATTTGAATAAGCCTTCTTTTTAAACTTGATTGAAGTCATCACACACACACATCATAAGCATACACTTTTGCATTCATAGAGTGTTTGTGTGAGTTTGTTTTAAACTTTCATATCCGCCTATTGAGAGGCAAATTTATTTGAGCTTAAATTGTAATCTCTTAGAGTGAGCTTTTGTGAAGACACTTTCTTAGAGAAATCTTTATCTTGTAAGGTTATTGCTTAGCCTAAGAAAAGCATCTTGTAAGGTTATTGCTTAGCCTAAGAAAAACATCTTGTAAGGTTATTGCTTAGCCTAAGAAAAGCATTGTGTAAAGGTTATTGCTTAGCCTTGAAAAGCATCTTGTAAAGGTTATTGCTTAGCCTATAAAAGCACATTGAGAGGTTGTTGTTTAGCCTAGAAAAACAACATTGTAAGGGTTATTGCTTAGCCTAGTAAAAAGCATACATAGTGGAAATCCGGTGGGGTGTTGGATGCACAAGCCGGTAGTGGATGTAGGCACGTTGGCCGAACCACTATAAATATTGTGTTGTGGTGATTGCTATGTGGTGATTGTTTTTGTTTTAGCTTCCGCATATTGATTGATTTATCATCACATGTGACTAGTTTAGTTTAAGAATTTAAAATTGGTCTAAATTGGTCATACTTGTAGCACACTCTATTCACTCCCCCCCCCCCCTCTAGGGTTAGGATCCCAAGGACTTTCAATTGGTATCAAAGCCTCGTGCTCTATCTTATAGGATCAAGTGTTTGGAACTCTTGATTAGGTGTAAAAACCTAGAGTTATAAACCCTAGAGTAGTGCTTATTTGAAAATCATTAGAATGGACTCCACTATGCTAGACTTTGTAGATTCTTCTAGACCCCTCATTCTTCCTTCTATTGGAGATTCAAACCCTCACTTAAATGAATATCAATTTGACTCAAAAGAGGAAGAAAATGAGTATGATGAAGATGATCTTCAACAAGCCTATAATGAATTATATACATTATCTTCAAAGCTTGATAAGAGAAATAAAAGTCTAAAAGAAGAATCAAATAGACTAAACAAAGAGCTAGCCTCTTCAAAAGATGAACTTAGAGAGAAAGAAGAAGTAATAAAATGTCTAGACTCTAAGTTCATGATCTCTTTAAATAACCTATCCAACATTCAAGATGAACTAAAAGAATTAAAGATGGGTTATGAAAATGTCAATAAGGAAAATCTAAAACTAAGAGATCAATTACAAAGGCAAGGTAAAGACTTTAACAATCTTGAATCTAAATTGACTATCTCTAAGGAAAATTTATCTAATGCTCAAGATGAATTAAATGAGATTAAGATAAATTGTGATGAGCTTAAAAATGAAAATTTGAACCTAAGAGATACAATTAAAAGACAAGATGAAAACATTAACTATTTAAAATCCAAGTTGACAATTTCCAATGAAAATTTGTCTAATGCTCAAAGTAATTTAAAAACTTTAGAACTTGGATCAAATGTTGTTAATGAGCTTAAATCTAAGTTAAAACTTGCCTATGAAGAGCTAAACAATTTTAAGGGAATTGAAAATGAACTAACAAAAGTTAAAAATGAAAATTCAACCCTTAAAACAAAAGTCACTCAACTTGAAGAGTATAAACAAAAGTATGAGTGCAAGTTTACCCAAAGTGAAGATAGACTTGAAAAATTATTTAAATTGGGTAAACCTCATGGAGATAGGACGGGTATTGGATTTAATAGGAATATGTCTTATGACCCTAAATTCACCAACACATTTGTGAAAGGTGAGTCCTCTTTCTCTAGCACTCTTTGTCACTTGCCTAAAACAAAATGTGATTATTGTGGCAATGAAGGACACTTTAGGTTTGAGTGCAAACTAAGAAGAAGCAATGTGTCTAATCCCATCTTTGAACCAAAGAAAGTAAAATCATACTTGAAGGGTAAGACACTAAAATCCAAGGAAGACTCCATAAAGCTTAAACAAGTTAAACCAATTAACAAGGAGTCTCCCAAGATAGATTCTAAAAAGCTTAAACAAGTTAAACCAAGCTTGAAAGAATCTAAGAACAAAAAGCTTCTCAACCTACCTCCCTTATATGAACCCATGAAAGAACTTTTGAAGAAAGTTGCTAAGTTAAATCTAAAATTCAAAAGTCAAGTAAAGGGAGAAAGTAAGAAGAAAAGAAAAGTGAAACAATCCCCAAAGAAACAAACTCACCAACATCTAAAGACTAATCACCATTCTAAGCCAAATTTAGTAAAATCTAAATATCATGGTGATAAGTTCAAATTGAAAATTTATCAAGTTAAATCTCCTATAGTTGGTGAGAAGTCCAAAATAGACCTCAAAGTTCAACCCTCTCAAGACCTTAGGTGGATTCCAAAAGTTATTTACCTAGACAAACCTTAGGGCCTTGAACCTCCTTGACCAACCTATTCTTTAATAGTTAAATCACTTTGTTGGTCATGTTGCTTTGCATTTTGTTCTTTCATAGTTACATCTATTAAAATGCATTGCTTCTTTATGATCAATTGATTTTGTTTTCATACACCATTCTAAGTTACACTTCATGGTTTTCAAAATCTTTTGATTATAATTTCATCATGTTTGATTTGCTTTTTGAACATTTATGTTTTGCATTGCATTTCTACATGATCAATTGATTGTGATTTCAAAAGCTTTCATAGCTAGACTCTTCATGATCAATTGTTGTTGAATCATTTGTGTAGATATGATAGTAAGATTATTTGAACAAATGATTTGAATCAATTCAAGTTTTTCCATGGATTCCTAAGTTATATTTTCATATGGAAAATCATTGTTTTGAAAAATCAACTTGTATGTGTTTCAATTAAGTTATATCTTTTAAAATACAATGTTGAAAATTGATCTTCAAAATCATTCTTTTTATGCTCATTGTTGGATTTTGTTTTTCAAAATGATTTGAAGATTATTTGAATGGAAATGCCTATAACATCATTAGTTATATTCATCTAAAGCATGTTCCATGTTTTCATTTCCTTTTCTTTTGGTTTCATTATCTTAGAAATGGAAATGTATGTTGTTTGCATCCTTGCTTGTTTATTTACATTCTTTTTATATGCAAATGTCAATTGGTTCCATGTATGGTTGTGATCTTAGTAATATTTGTAGAAACCATACTAGAACCCAAATCCATCCTCTATGCCTTATAGTCATTTCTTTTTGGATGGTTATGATGTTGATTCATGTAGATTCTCTTGGTGTCATCTTTATACATGTTTCAACTTCATAGTAGTGTTCTTGATCATATGAAACTCCTTGAAACCCATTTCTCATATTTCTATATGTTTGATGGATTTCTTAGATGTTGAATTCATATGATTTTGACACTTTGGAAATTGCATGCTTTACCAAGTCATATTCTTTTGCATTGCAATTTGCCTAGTTCATCACTATGCTCAATAGTCATATCTTTAAAAGTGATGAATATGCATTTATGATGCTTGATGGTATTTTGAGTTTGTCACATCCTTGCTTTTAATCATGTTATCATATTCAATTGGTTTCATTTGGTATAATTGTCCATTGATTTCATATCCAATTGATGACTTATCTTGTGTATGTGATAGACCTTGTGTACAATGGATTGAGCTTGATAGTAATATGATTGTTCCATGTCACACACCATTAGCATCATAATGTTCATGTTGCCACCTCTCTTGCTCAAATAGGTATATCTCATGACCACCATGTTTATGTGTTCATAATATGGGTTGGTTATTAGTTGAGGTTGGCTTCATGCTTGAATTTCATTTCACTCATCTTGCACATGATAAGTCATATTTATTGATTGAATGAAATGATTTTCAAAACCTTCATAGCATATGCTTTCCATAGTTAGATTATTTGATGCTATGATTAATAAACCCCATTGCATCATGGATAGCTCTAATTTGGATTTATCCTAATAGTTATATTTCTAAATCCATTTTAGAGTGATTGATTTTTTAAGTCATATCCTAAATCTCAATTGGTATTCTTTGTTTGTCCAATTGATATCCATGATTGCTTTTCTCATTAGACCTAGCTCTCTTTTGGTAATTTGATCATATTGAGCTTTATAGTTAAATGAATCTAATCCTTTCCTTGAAGTTGACCCTCATTTGGTTAAACCATCTACTTCTTGAACCAAATAGTTATATCTTGTCAAATGTTTGACAAAAGAAGAGAATGGATTGAGGGGGAGTGTAAACCTTCATAGGAAGAATTAGTTTTGATCAAATTCACCCTAGGATTGCCTTGGAGCCCTTAGAGATAACTTCCATACATGATAGCCTGTTATGTATTTCATTTTCGATTTCTTTTGTTAACAGGTGCTACTAAAGGTATTCTTCTTGTCTCATGTGTGTAGGTACCTTTGCAATTTAATGGCAAAGGGGGAGAGAGAGTTCGAGAGTTCAAGTACTCGAAGATCTCCTATCCATCAAAGGGGGAGAAAGAATTCAAGTTCTCAAAAGGGTGAAGAGAATGTCCAAGCTTCCTAAGGGGAGAGTTATCTTGCCAAAGGGAGAGAGAGGCATGGTCAAAGGGGGAGAGCAAATAGAAGAAAGAAAGCTTGGAGCTAAAGAAGATGCTTGGCCAAAGAAAGGAAAGAAGAAGAGAAAGCTTGAAGAATGATCAAGCTCCAAGCATCAAGAAGATTGAAGAAAAGAGCCCAAGAGCCCAAGCTAAGAGAAGCATCCAAGAAGATTTCAAGCTTTGTCCAGCTGAGGGGGAGCTGAAGACTAAGTGTGTAATCTCAGTGGTGAGTGTGTTTGCCATCAAATTGCAAAGGGGGAGATTGTTAGGAATTTTCTAGATTGCAATTTGATGGATGCATTTCATTCTAACATCATTTGATTTACACACATATGCATTGATTTAATAAACTTGAAATCTTGTTTTAAACATGCATGGTTTTTAAGATTTGTAAAAGTTTCAATTTATGCATGATTTGTTTTCAATCTTGGATGCATTTGTTTTAGAAAAGAGTTTTTAGAAATCAAGCTAGCCTTTGGTTTTAAAAGTTTTGAATCATTTTAGGCTTTTTATGTTTCATGTTTTTAAACCTCTTAGAATGATTTAAAACATGTTTTTAAAGCTTGATTTAGTGGCCAAAAAGATCCCCCAAGAAAAACCTTCAATATGCAAAAAATTGGATTTTTAGGTCCCAGGTGGTCAACCTGCAGTGAGGTAGGTCGACCTACCCAGGGCAGGTCGACCTACCTCACTGGAGGTCAACTGGGCCCAGAAAGCTCCAACGGTCAGTTTTTTGACCGTTGTGTGTGGTAGGTCGACCTGCCCCTGTAGGTAGGTCGACCTGCTACTAGCCGTTGGCAACTTTTTGGCTATAAAATCCATTCTTTTCCAACCTTTTTCAAGGCTTGATAGATGAACCTTTGAGACCATTTTGGAGCCATTGAAAGGGGATGAAGTTGGAAAGGCTAGAAGGTCATTAGGGGAGCTAAAGCTTGGATCAATGAGTTAAACCACCAAGTAAGCTCTACCTTTGTTAATCATGGTTTTCATGTTTTGTTTAAGCTATTGGTAAATGGTTTTGTACATGATAACTATGATGTGTTGAATCCATTCTTCTCCTAATCTTTGATCTTATTAAGATTGGATTCTTCACTTTGGTTTCAATCCAAGTTGTTTTTAAACCTTACTTAATCATGCTTAGCCAAAGTCTTTGATTTCCTTTAATGCATGATTCTTTGTCTTGGTTGAAACCTAATTTGTTGTTTTCTTTCATTTGAACTTTAGTTAAATCTATTTGTTTTTGAAAACAACATTGCACATGCATCACATGTTCTAAGTTAGTCATTTTCATACAACTTGTGATTCTTTGATTTTCATATCATTAACAAGTTATTAAACATACATGTGATTTGCATTAAACTTCAATCAAGTCTTTTATATGTCTTAAACTTTGAAATACTTTGAGCATACATTTGAATAAGCCTTCTTTTTAAACTTGATTGAAGTCATCACACACACACATCATAAGCATACACTTTTGCATTCATAGAGTGTTTGTGTGAGTTTGTTTTAAACTTTCATATCCGCCTATTGAGAGGCAAATTTATTTGAGCTTAAATTGTAATCTCTTAGAGTGAGCTTTTGTGAAGACACTTTCTTAGAGAAATCTTTATCTTGTAAGGTTATTGCTTAGCCTAAGAAAAGCATCTTGTAAGGTTATTGCTTAGCCTAAGAAAAACATCTTGTAAGGTTATTGCTTAGCCTAAGAAAAGCATTGTGTAAAGGTTATTGCTTAGCCTTGAAAAGCATCTTGTAAAGGTTATTGCTTAGCCTATAAAAGCACATTGAGAGGTTGTTGTTTAGCCTAGAAAAACAACATTGTAAGGGTTATTGCTTAGCCTAGTAAAAAGCATACATAGTGGAAATCCGGTGGGGTGTTGGATGCACAAGCCGGTAGTGGATGTAGGCACGTTGGCCGAACCACTATAAATATTGTGTTGTGGTGATTGCTATGTGGTGATTGTTTTTGTTTTAGCTTCCGCATATTGATTGATTTATCATCACATGTGACTAGTTTAGTTTAAGAATTTAAAATTGGTCTAAATTGGTCATACTTGTAGCACACTCTATTCACTCCCCCCCCCCCCCTCTAGGGTTAGGATCCCAAGGACTTTCAATTGGTATCAAAGCCTCGTGCTCTATCTTATAGGATCAAGTGTTTGGAACTCTTGATTAGGTGTAAAAACCTAGAGTTATAAACCCTAGAGTAGTGCTTATTTGAAAATCATTAGAATGGACTCCACTATGCTAGACTTTGTAGATTCTTCTAGACCCCTCATTCTTCCTTCTATTGGAGATTCAAACCCTCACTTAAATGAATATCAATTTGACTCAAAAGAGGAAGAAAATGAGTATGATGAAGATGATCTTCAACAAGCCTATAATGAATTATATACATTATCTTCAAAGCTTGATAAGAGAAATAAAAGTCTAAAAGAAGAATCAAATAGACTAAACAAAGAGCTAGCCTCTTCAAAAGATGAACTTAGAGAGAAAGAAGAAGTAATAAAATGTCTAGACTCTAAGTTCATGATCTCTTTAAATAACCTATCCAACATTCAAGATGAACTAAAAGAATTAAAGATGGGTTATGAAAATGTCAATAAGGAAAATCTAAAACTAAGAGATCAATTACAAAGGCAAGGTAAAGACTTTAACAATCTTGAATCTAAATTGACTATCTCTAAGGAAAATTTATCTAATGCTCAAGATGAATTAAATGAGATTAAGATAAATTGTGATGAGCTTAAAAATGAAAATTTGAACCTAAGAGATACAATTAAAAGACAAGATGAAAACATTAACTATTTAAAATCCAAGTTGACAATTTCCAATGAAAATTTGTCTAATGCTCAAAGTAATTTAAAAACTTTAGAACTTGGATCAAATGTTGTTAATGAGCTTAAATCTAAGTTAAAACTTGCCTATGAAGAGCTAAACAATTTTAAGGGAATTGAAAATGAACTAACAAAAGTTAAAAATGAAAATTCAACCCTTAAAACAAAAGTCACTCAACTTGAAGAGTATAAACAAAAGTATGAGTGCAAGTTTACCCAAAGTGAAGATAGACTTGAAAAATTATTTAAATTGGGTAAACCTCATGGAGATAGGACGGGTATTGGATTTAATAGGAATATGTCTTATGACCCTAAATTCACCAACACATTTGTGAAAGGTGAGTCCTCTTTCTCTAGCACTCTTTGTCACTTGCCTAAAACAAAATGTGATTATTGTGGCAATGAAGGACACTTTAGGTTTGAGTGCAAACTAAGAAGAAGCAATGTGTCTAATCCCATCTTTGAACCAAAGAAAGTAAAATCATACTTGAAGGGTAAGACACTAAAATCCAAGGAAGACTCCATAAAGCTTAAACAAGTTAAACCAATTAACAAGGAGTCTCCCAAGATAGATTCTAAAAAGCTTAAACAAGTTAAACCAAGCTTGAAAGAATCTAAGAACAAAAAGCTTCTCAACCTACCTCCCTTATATGAACCCATGAAAGAACTTTTGAAGAAAGTTGCTAAGTTAAATCTAAAATTCAAAAGTCAAGTAAAGGGAGAAAGTAAGAAGAAAAGAAAAGTGAAACAATCCCCAAAGAAACAAACTCACCAACATCTAAAGACTAATCACCATTCTAAGCCAAATTTAGTAAAATCTAAATATCATGGTGATAAGTTCAAATTGAAAATTTATCAAGTTAAATCTCCTATAGTTGGTGAGAAGTCCAAAATAGACCTCAAAGTTCAACCCTCTCAAGACCTTAGGTGGATTCCAAAAGTTATTTACCTAGACAAACCTTAGGGCCTTGAACCTCCTTGACCAACCTATTCTTTAATAGTTAAATCACTTTGTTGGTCATGTTGCTTTGCATTTTGTTCTTTCATAGTTACATCTATTAAAATGCATTGCTTCTTTATGATCAATTGATTTTGTTTTCATACACCATTCTAAGTTACACTTCATGGTTTTCAAAATCTTTTGATTATAATTTCATCATGTTTGATTTGCTTTTTGCACATTTATGTTTTGCATTGCATTTCTACATGAGCAATTGATTGTGATTTCAAAAGCTTTCATAGCTAGACTCTTCATGATCAATTGTTGTTGAATCATTTGTGTAGATATGATAGTAAGATTATTTGAACAAATGATTTGAATCAATTCAAGTTTTTCCATGGATTCCTAAGTTATATTTTCATATGGAAAATCATTGTTTTGAAAAATCAACTTGTATGTGTTTCAATTAAGTTATATCTTTTAAAATACAATGTTGAAAATTGATCTTCAAAATCATTCTTTTTATGCTCATTGTTGGATTTTGTTTTTCAAAATGATTTGAAGATTATTTGAATGGAAATGCCTATAACATCATTAGTTATATTCATCTAAAGCATGTTCCATGTTTTCATTTCCTTTTCTTTTGGTTTCATTATCTTAGAAATGGAAATGTATGTTGTTTGCATCCTTGCTTGTTTATTTACATTCTTTTTATATGCAAATGTCAATTGGTTCCATGTATGGTTGTGATCTTAGTAATATTTGTAGAAACCATACTAGAACCCAAATCCATCCTCTATGCCTTATAGTCATTTCTTTTTGGATGGTTATGATGTTGATTCATGTAGATTCTCTTGGTGTCATCTTTATACATGTTTCAACTTCATAGTAGTGTTCTTGATCATATGAAACTCCTTGAAACCCATTTCTCATATTTCTATATGTTTGATGGATTTCTTAGATGTTGAATTCATATGATTTTGACACTTTGGAAATTGCATGCTTTACCAAGTCATATTCTTTTGCATTGCAATTTGCCTAGTTCATCACTATGCTCAATAGTCATATCTTTAAAAGTGATGAATATGCATTTATGATGCTTGATGGTATTTTGAGTTTGTCACATCCTTGCTTTTAATCATGTTATCATATTCAATTGGTTTCATTTGGTATAATTGTCCATTGATTTCATATCCAATTGATGACTTATCTTGTGTATGTGATAGACCTTGTGTACAATGGATTGAGCTTGATAGTAATATGATTGTTCCATGTCACACACCATTAGCATCATAATGTTCATGTTGCCACCTCTCTTGCTCAAATAGGTATATCTCATGACCACCATGTTTATGTGTTCATAATATGGGTTGGTTATTAGTTGAGGTTGGCTTCATGCTTGAATTTCATTTCACTCATCTTGCACATGATAAGTCATATTTATTGATTGAATGAAATGATTTTCAAAACCTTCATAGCATATGCTTTCCATAGTTAGATTATTTGATGCTATGATTAATAAACCCCATTGCATCATGGATAGCTCTAATTTGGATTTATCCTAATAGTTATATTTCTAAATCCATTTTAGAGTGATTGATTTTTTAAGTCATATCCTAAATCTCAATTGGTATTCTTTGTTTGTCCAATTGATATCCATGATTGCTTTTCTCATTAGACCTAGCTCTCTTTTGGTAATTTGATCATATTGAGCTTTATAGTTAAATGAATCTAATCCTTTCCTTGAAGTTGACCCTCATTTGGTTAAACCATCTACTTCTTGAACCAAATAGTTATATCTTGTCAAATGTTTGACAAAAGAAGAGAATGGATTGAGGGGGAGTGTAAACCTTCATAGGAAGAATTAGTTTTGATCAAATTCACCCTAGGATTGCCTTGGAGCCCTTAGAGATAACTTCCATACATGATAGCCTGTTATGTATTTCATTTTCGATTTCTTTTGTTAACAGGTGCTACTAAAGGTATTCTTCTTGTCTCATGTGTGTAGGTACCTTTGCAATTTAATGGCAAAGGGGGAGAGAGAGTTCGAGAGTTCAAGTACTCGAAGATCTCCTATCCATCAAAGGGGGAGAAAGAATTCAAGTTCTCAAAAGGGTGAAGAGAATGTCCAAGCTTCCTAAGGGGAGAGTTATCTTGCCAAAGGGAGAGAGAGGCATGGTCAAAGGGGGAGAGCAAATAGAAGAAAGAAAGCTTGGAGCTAAAGAAGATGCTTGGCCAAAGAAAGGAAAGAAGAAGAGAAAGCTTGAAGAATGATCAAGCTCCAAGCATCAAGAAGATTGAAGAAAAGAGCCCAAGAGCCCAAGCTAAGAGAAGCATCCAAGAAGATTTCAAGCTTTGTCCAGCTGAGGGGGAGCTGAAGACTAAGTGTGTAATCTCAGTGGTGAGTGTGTTTGCCATCAAATTGCAAAGGGGGAGATTGTTAGGAATTTTCTAGATTGCAATTTGATGGATGCATTTCATTCTAACATCATTTGATTTACACACATATGCATTGATTTAATAAACTTGAAATCTTGTTTTAAACATGCATGGTTTTTAAGATTTGTAAAAGTTTCAATTTATGCATGATTTGTTTTCAATCTTGGATGCATTTGTTTTAGAAAAGAGTTTTTAGAAATCAAGCTAGCCTTTGGTTTTAAAAGTTTTGAATCATTTTAGGCTTTTTATGTTTCATGTTTTTAAACCTCTTAGAATGATTTAAAACATGTTTTTAAAGCTTGATTTAGTGGCCAAAAAGATCCCCCAAGAAAAACCTTCAATATGCAAAAAATTGGATTTTTAGGTCCCAGGTGGTCAACCTGCAGTGAGGTAGGTCGACCTACCCAGGGCAGGTCGACCTACCTCACTGGAGGTCAACTGGGCCCAGAAAGCTCCAACGGTCAGTTTTTTGACCGTTGTGTGTGGTAGGTCGACCTGCCCCTGTAGGTAGGTCGACCTGCTACTAGCCGTTGGCAACTTTTTGGCTATAAAATCCATTCTTTTCCAACCTTTTTCAAGGCTTGATAGATGAACCTTTGAGACCATTTTGGAGCCATTGAAAGGGGATGAAGTTGGAAAGGCTAGAAGGTCATTAGGGGAGCTAAAGCTTGGATCAATGAGTTAAACCACCAAGTAAGCTCTACCTTTGTTAATCATGGTTTTCATGTTTTGTTTAAGCTATTGGTAAATGGTTTTGTACATGATAACTATGATGTGTTGAATCCATTCTTCTCCTAATCTTTGATCTTATTAAGATTGGATTCTTCACTTTGGTTTCAATCCAAGTTGTTTTTAAACCTTACTTAATCATGCTTAGCCAAAGTCTTTGATTTCCTTTAATGCATGATTCTTTGTCTTGGTTGAAACCTAATTTGTTGTTTTCTTTCATTTGAACTTTAGTTAAATCTATTTGTTTTTGAAAACAACATTGCACATGCATCACATGTTCTAAGTTAGTCATTTTCATACAACTTGTGATTCTTTGATTTTCATATCATTAACAAGTTATTAAACATACATGTGATTTGCATTAAACTTCAATCAAGTCTTTTATATGTCTTAAACTTTGAAATACTTTGAGCATACATTTGAATAAGCCTTCTTTTTAAACTTGATTGAAGTCATCACACACACACATCATAAGCATACACTTTTGCATTCATAGAGTGTTTGTGTGAGTTTGTTTTAAACTTTCATATCCGCCTATTGAGAGGCAAATTTATTTGAGCTTAAATTGTAATCTCTTAGAGTGAGCTTTTGTGAAGACACTTTCTTAGAGAAATCTTTATCTTGTAAGGTTATTGCTTAGCCTAAGAAAAGCATCTTGTAAGGTTATTGCTTAGCCTAAGAAAAACATCTTGTAAGGTTATTGCTTAGCCTAAGAAAAGCATTGTGTAAAGGTTATTGCTTAGCCTTGAAAAGCATCTTGTAAAGGTTATTGCTTAGCCTATAAAAGCACATTGAGAGGTTGTTGTTTAGCCTAGAAAAACAACATTGTAAGGGTTATTGCTTAGCCTAGTAAAAAGCATACATAGTGGAAATCCGGTGGGGTGTTGGATGCACAAGCCGGTAGTGGATGTAGGCACGTTGGCCGAACCACTATAAATATTGTGTTGTGGTGATTGCTATGTGGTGATTGTTTTTGTTTTAGCTTCCGCATATTGATTGATTTATCATCACATGTGACTAGTTTAGTTTAAGAATTTAAAATTGGTCTAAATTGGTCATACTTGTAGCACACCCTATTCACCCCCCCCCCCCCTCTAGGGTTAGGATCCCAAGGACTTTCAGTATAAACCACCACCAAAAGACAGAACAAGAGAGGGACCTCAAAGATCAGAGTGGATGTAATCCAAAGTACCTTTAGTCCGATGAACAACTGTCCTGAACTTGACCCTACACAGCTTTCCGAAGACATAATGCTCACAAAAGTCCAGCTTTCCTATTTTTTAATCACACAGCAAACTATGTTTAGTCAACTCATCCATACCCCTCTCAGTCATATGCCCAAGTTGTACTGTGATTAGAAGTAAGGTTTGAGTGTAATAGAGTTTTGAGGCTAATATTATAAATAGAGACTCAGAGTCTCTATGATGTTCACCTCACTTCTTATTGCATAGTGAATTTCTCTCGTCTTCCCTATGGACGTAGGCCAAAAGCCGAACCACATAAATCTCTTGTGTTCTTGCGTGTGATTGATCTCTTCTGATAGGCCCCAAATCACAACAAACTGGTATCAGAGATATTTGG
This sequence comes from Cinnamomum chago, assembly GCA_038049695.1. Classification (NCBI taxonomy): domain Eukaryota; kingdom Viridiplantae; phylum Streptophyta; class Magnoliopsida; order Laurales; family Lauraceae; genus Cinnamomum; species Cinnamomum chago. The sequence continues at coordinate 52,793,375 of CP142453.1, read as the reverse complement.
CATGACTCGGAGGAAATCCGACGGATCGGATTCAGAGGGTTGATAGGAGAAGTCGAGGATTTTCTGTCTACACCAGAGTTCAAAACGGTGGGCCACATCTAATTGCTTGAGCTTGGAGCTGGAGAGAATCCATCAAGGGTTCTCGGTTTTTTGATGTGGTGCGCCTCGTAGTCGCCGGAAGGTGTGAGGCCCCACCCCTTGTGGGCCCTTAATTTGGAATTTTGAATACTATTCAATAAGTATATTATACTAATTAATAGAGTTTGTTAGCTAATTATACTAATTAGTGGGTTAGTAAGGGTAGATGTATATTTTCATAAGTTTAGTTAGATTAGTCTAGTAGTATTAGTATTAAGGTTATAGGGGTCTTTTGCAATTTCTAGGGTTAGTGAGTGGATACCCTAGCTAGGTATAAGTTTTTTCTATAGGGGGGTATTCCTAAAAGCGCTCTTCTAGAACCTTCCCACCTAAAGACCTAAAAGCCCTCTACCCTAACCCTAATCCTATACAAACTAAAAGGGCATTTCAGTCCTTAGCTCAAACCCCCAATCTATAAATATAGAACATTTCCCAAGGCAGCCCTAGCTACTATTCATCTTCTTCATTTCCCCTCTCCTTCCTCTCTCTCTCATTTCTCCCCTAGAGCTGAGTTTTTGGGCTGATTATGTGTTTGGGAAGACTCTAGGAGCTAAGACTTCATCTTCTTGGATTGGGTTTTCTCTTCTCTCTCTCTCTATAACCTCTCATTTCATCAAGGCAAGTGCAATATATGTATTTAACAAAGAATATATGTTTTATATTTTCCTTGATTCCGAATTTCAATTCAGTCATTATACATGTGATAGAACTACCCTTGAGCTTAGTTTTCATGGATTTTTCGCATTGATGGATGGGATTTACCCATTTGGAAGATCAATGGCCCTTGTTGGTGTTGGATGATGGAGCATTGAAGTCTTTTTTTGTTTTCCATTGATTTGGTGATGTTTGAGCGAGATTGGAGGTGTTTAAATGGAAAAACGGGTTGAAAGGAAGAAACCCTGAAAAACTGGGTCTCTGCAGTTTTGCGTGTGCCCGGTCGACCGACCTGCAGCCCGGTCGACCGAGCACACGAAAATCTGCACAAGACAAGTCTCAGTTATTTTTCCTGCAGACTGACAGTCCAGTGAGCCAGGTCGACTGAGCCCTGCTCCAGGTCGACCGAGCACACAGGCCCTGCAGCAAATAACTGGGAGTTGGATTTTTCCTGAGACCCAGACATCCTGTGTACTAGGTCGACCGAGCACACAGGACCTATTATGGAACTGCTAAGAACTGGGACATTCCATTTACACAGAGTTGCGCGTCGACCGCCCAGGCTAGGAGGTCGACCGAGCACACATGAAACCCCTGAGATTGGATCATGCCTTCCAGGTGCCTAACCAAATTTCCCAGTGCACTCGGTCGACCGACCTGCAGTCAGGTCGACCGAGCACACTGCACCAGGCTCGACCTGGGGGTCAACCCCCAGTGTACTCGGTTGACCGAGCCCTGTGCCAGGTCGACCGAGCACATTGAGTTAAGTGATTTTCCAGTTTTCAGTAATCTAAAGTTGTGATCATTTGTGGGGCCCATTGACCATCCAAATGGATATCTATTGATGTGCCAAGCCCGAGTCAATGGTGTAGCTCAACCTTGACTCGTGGGGACCACCAAGTAGGGTTTTGGTCATTTATTCTACGATGATTTGATCCCTAAAAGTTGTCAATGATGCCCGTAACCTCAGGAGCACCAAACACAGTATCCTTTGGCATCTGAGACTCCATTTAAAGATCAAATTACCTGAGATGGGCCTGAACCTGAATGTGGTCCATTACCTAGGTTGACTATTGTTATTGTCCCTATTGATTCTCATATATGAAGTTCATACTTCACCTTTCTTATTACTGTCACTCTTATATCCTTACTATAGCTGATAACTGTTAATTAAATGAAAATGGATGACCTGAACCAAGGATATCTTAGAGGTGACCCGATGATGTGATTGGGAGAGCACTGACCCGTGTCTGTGGCTAGGCGGGCCCTTTTTATGGCCTATGTATGGAGGTGTTATACCCTTAGAATTGGAGAGGTGTGCTGTAATAGACTTATAACTCATTTGGATGAGAATGGACTGGTTATCAGTGGAAATTGACTTGTTACCTTGTTTGGACTGTTTTAGACCAGGTCACGTGTTGATGGGCCTTGGTATGGATCTAACGAGTGGGCTTGGACTTGGATTACGATCCATGGACTGAACTGATATTTGAACGTCTTAGAGATATTGTTAGGACCTTGTTCACGCAAGATAAAGCCTAGACAGACACAGACCTTTAGAGTTTCCTCGAGTCAGCAGAGACATTCACTCGGTTGACTTAACCTCAGCCTGTGGACTGATCATCCCCGGTAGGAGCTATTTATGAGTTTTGAGTGGGCTATCATGATGAGCTATGTTTTAGACGGACGGTGTGATACCGAATCCAGTCTCCCCGAGTGATGAGTGTGGTGAGACTGTTGAGTGATTTGCGGGGTTAGTTATCCCCAGCACTAGTGAGATTCCCCGCCGCAACTGTGATCAGTATGGGAGGGCCGCTGCATAATATCCCGCGGTATCCAGCTCGTATGAACGTGCCAGATTGTTTTAGACTAGATGCTATATATATTGTTCTGATTCTATATGTTTATCTTGCTCAACTGCCTAGATCATTTATCTTGATATTCATTAAACTGTGTAACTGTCTCTACTCTTTTGATATATATGTCCTATGTTACTTGTATACTGTGACTTGCCAGATCTTTAGATCTGACCCATCTTTGATGCTTAGGTCTTGACCCCGAGTACACGGACGATGCGCTCGCGCTCGTAGAGGCGCCTGTAGCTGGAGATTTCGTTTGGGGACCGGCCGACCTAGATGTCAAGCTGGAGGGTGGAGAGCCAGGGCCAGGCCTTTGAGAATTTTACTTTGTTTGGGTTTTTGGAGCGAATTTTGTAGTGAGTCGGGTAGCTATCAAAAATGTAATTAACTTTTGTTGTTCTTATCAACTGATACTTTTAAACTAGACTACAGGTCTGCTCACATTTGATATATCACGATACCTATTGCTTCCGTTTCACTTCTTATGCTTCCGCAACTTAACCATTGATATTATCTTGTTCAAAAGTTTTAAATTGGACCTCACTGCGGACCTACGATCTTGGAAGTTCTCGGATTTTTCGGGATGTAGCGCGCCAACTTCGGGTATTCCGACGATTTTCTCGGTATCCGAAATTGGGGCGTTACATTTTTATGGTATCAGAGCTAAGCTAGTCTCTAGGAAATAAAACACACTAGAAACTTTAGGACGTAGTGAGGATTTCGGTGATGGGATACGTGTGAGGACGATGGATTGGATAGAATCAGCGTAGTCCTAAGTTTTGGACTTGAACTGACATCATTTCTTTTCATGATAGATGTCTTGAGGCGAGGCACCCCCTGAGGCGATAACGATTGGCAATCAGTCTGGCCACGAGCGTCGTTTTGAGAGGTTTCTTCAGGCCTTCCTTGCCGCTCAGGAGGCTCAGAAGACCGCCCATTAGCAGCAGATAGAGGACTTTGCGCAGTTTCAGGTGCAGGTCCTAGAGGTGATCGATAGGGTGGCCCCACCAGCCCAGTTGATGTACCGGTTCGGGAGGCAGACCAGAAAGTGATATTTGAGAGGTTTCTCAAGAGGGGGCCGCCAGAGTTCACCGGCACGGATGACCCCATGGTTGCGGACGACCGCATTGTCCGTATGGAGAAGATCTTCAGGGTCATCGAGTGCTCTGGGCGCCAGAGAGTGCAGTTGGCAACTTATATGTTTCGTGGTGTGGCCGAGGACTGGTGGAGGATCATGCAGCGACCTTACGAGGAGATAGGAGATGAGGTGGCATGGACTGCTTTCAAGACAGACTTCCTTGGGAAGTTTATTCCCACTCATGTCAGAGAGCGTAAGCTCAAAGAGTTCCAGACTCCTGTTCAGGGCAGCATGACTGTCCATCAGTACGAGCTCCGCTTCACTCAGCTGTCCCGTTTCGCAGAGGCACTGCTTACGTCAGAGGTCGAGAGGGTTCGGCGGTTTGTTGATGGATTGAGAGAGGAGATCCAGATAGCTATGACTTGTATCGAGCTACTTACTTACGAGGAGGCTTTGAGGAGAGCTTTCTGGGCAGATGAGCATCTTCAACGGCTGGAGGCCATTCGTCAGCAGAAACGGCTCTGGATTGCTCCAGTCAGACAGTAGCCCGTGGTTCCGCATCGACAGCCATTCCAGAGGCAGAGGCCACCAGGCCAGGTGGGGCGATATCACCAGCAGCAGCAGCAGCACCGCGGGCCTAGAGTATGCTTCTGCTGTGGTGAGCCGGGGCACATATCTAGGCACTGCCCACTCCGCGAGCAGCAACCCCTGATGCTTCAGCTACCAGCACCTCCGAGAGCTCCAGCTCCAGCGGCTCAGCCTGCGCGTCAAGTTGCTCTAGTACCTCAGCCGTAGTACCGTGCACAGCAGCAGGCACGCGCACCTCAGCAGCCCCGAGGACAACAGTATCATCGAGGACGTCATCAGAGGCACCATGGCCAGCAGCAAAGACCCCAGGCTATGGGTCGAGCTTTCGCACTCACTCACGAGGACGCAGAGGCCGCAGGCAACGTGGTGGAAGGTACTCTTTCTATCAGTGATCATCTTGCTAGGGTATTGCTTGATCCAAGAGCGACACATTCGTATGTGTCTTCAGCATTTGCTTTAGTCCTTGGTGGGGTAGGAAAGGCAATGCCTTGTACGTTAGTTGTGTCCACACCAATGGGTAGGAGTGTGGTGTGTCAGACTTACCACCCCAGATGTCGAGTGCAGATTGGGGAGTGCATTTTGCTTGCAGATCTGATCGTGCTACCCATGCATGACTTCGACATCATTTTGGGGATGGATTGGTTGGCTAGATACCGAGCGGTGATGGATTGCTTCGAGAAGACAGTCCGACTCTCCATCGACGGATCAGATGACACGATCGAGTTTGTGGGCTAGAGGAGATCGCCTAACACTCGGATGATTTCGGCACTGAAGGCCGAGAGACTGATGAAGTCAGGTTGCGAAGGCGACATCGTATTCATCTCGGAGGATAAGCCGACCAAGGGAGTCGAGGAGATCCCAGTTGTCTGCGAGTTCCCCGATGTGTTTCCCGACGAGATCCCGGGATTACCACCTGTTAGAGAGATCGACTTCACCATTGAGCTTGCACCAGGCACAACACCGATTTCCAGAGCTCCTTATCACATGGCTCCGACAGAGCTATAAGAGTTGAAGACCCAGTTGGAGGAGTTGCTAGACAAAGGCTTCATCAGGCCGAGCGTGTCGCCATGGGGCGCACTAGTGCTCTTTGTGAAGAAGGAGGATGGATCGATGAGGATGTGCATTGACTATCGACAACTGAACCAGGCAACAGTGAAGAAAAAGTATCATCTTCCTCGGATCGACAAGCTCTTCGACCAACTTCAGGGTGCGCAGTACTTTTCAAAGATAGACTTGAGATCGGGATATCATCAGCTGCGAGTCAGAGAGTAGGATGTACAGAAGACAGCGTTCCGTTCACGCTATGGCCACTACGAGTTCCTTGTGATGCCGTTCGGATTGACGAATGCACCAGCAGTGTTCATGTCCCTGATGAACAAGATCTTCGCTCCGTACCTCGACAGCTTCACAGTGGTGTTCATCGACGATGTGTTGGTCTACTCCAAGTCCAGAGAGGAGCACGAGCAGCATTTGAGGACGTCTCTACAGTTGTTACGCGACAACCAGTTGTACGCGAAACTTAGCAAGTGCGAGTTTTGGTTGGAACAAGTAGTTTTCCTCGGGCATATCATCTCCCAGAACGGACTAGCAGTGGACCCAGCGAAGATAAAAGCAGTGATGAATTGGGAGAGACCGAAGAACGCCACGGAGATTCGGAGTTTTCTCGGCTCAGCAGGCTACTATCGCAGATTCGTCAAGAGTTTCTCCACAATTTCAGCCCCGTTGACCAAGTTAACGCGGAAAGATGTACCGTTTGTTTGGACTGATGGTTGCGAGAACAGCTTCCAGGAACTGAAGGAGAGATTGACATCAGCACCAATCTTGTCTTTACCTACCGGTAGCGGTGGATTTGTAGTCTTCATCAACGTTTCGGGGACCGGTCTTGGTTGTGTATTGATGCAGGAAGGGAAGGTCATTGCCTATGGATCGCGCCAGCTGAAAGAGCACGAGAAGAAGTATGCTACTCACGACTTGGAGCTAGCAGCGGTCGTTTTTGCATTGAAGTTGTGGCGACACTATCTCTACGGGGAGAAATTCGAAGTACATTCAGATCATCGCAGCTTGCAGTACTTGTTCACTCAGAACGACCTCAACAACCGGCAGAGGAGATGGATGGAGTACATCAAGGATTATGACTTACCATCCGGATAAGGCGAATGTCGTAGCAAATGCTTTGAGTAGAAAGACCGCCCTCGTCAGTTTTCTAGCAGTAGAGGGTGTGTGGACCGACGTCTTCAACAGCTTAGATGTCCAGTTTCAGCCGCTCAGCGAGAGAGTCTTGATTGTTGCCATGTCCGCATGGGAACCAGAGTTACTAGGAAACGTCAAGGACAGTCAACGCAACAATCCAAAGCTTGTTAGAGTGATCGAGCAGATTGACCAGAGGCCAGAGTTCAGGTTGATTGGCGGAGTGCTCTACTATCAGGACCGATTGTGCGTGCCGGATATTCAGGAGCTGAAGGACAAGATCTTAGCAGATGCACATCATAGCAGATACTCGATTCACCCTGGCGGCACCAAGATGTACTAGAACCTAAGGAGCTACTACTGGTGGAACAACATGAAGAAAGAGATAGCACGCTATGTCTCCAGGTGCTTGACGTGTCAGCAGATCAAGACCGAACATCAAAAGCCCCCAGGATTACTTCACCAGCTCGACATACCCCAGTGGAAGTGGGAGCATATTACCGTGGACTTCATCGCAGGACTCCCAGCTACCAGGACGCCACGACGGCATTTGGGTGATTGTGGATCGGCGGACTAAGTCGGCTCACTTCTTTCCAGTTTCGATGAAGGCAGGACTCGACGTCCTTGCTAAGCTGTATGTGGACGGGATTGTTTCATTGCATGGAGTTCCAGCTTCGATTGTTTCGGATAGGGACCCGCGTTTTACTTCTCACTTTTGGGAGAGTCTACAGCAGGCCTTGGGCACCAAGTTGAGTTTCAGCACTGCTTATCATCCTCAGACAGACGGACAGACCGAGCGTACCAACCAGACACTAGAGGACATGTTGAGAGCTTGTGTCTTGGACTACAAAGAGAACTGGGAGGATTCCTTGCCGCTTTGCGAGTTTGCCTACATTAACAGTTACCATTCGAGCATCAAGATGGCACTGTTCGAGGCTCTGTAAGGGAGGAGATGCAAAACCCCATTTTGTTGGGAAGAAGTTGGTGTTAGGAGTTTCCATGGACTATCCATAGTCAGCGACACCAGCGAGAAGGTTCGACAGATAGTTAAGAACCTGAAGGTCAGCCGCAGCCGACAGAAGAGCTATGCAGATAACCGGCGCAGACCTCTCGAGTTTCAGAAGGGAGACAAAGTATTCTTGAAGGTTTCCCCAGCCAGAGGTACCCTTAGGTTTGGCGAGAAGGTAAGCTAGCGCGGAGATATGTCGGACTGTTCGAGATCAAGTCAAGGATCGGAGACGTTGCTTACAAGCTTCAGTTACCGCCAGAGCTATCAAGAGTGCACGATGTGTTTCACGTCTCTATGCTGAAAAAGTACGTGGAGGATCCTACGCATGTTCTATTCTACCAGCCACTCAATATTCAGCCAGACGCTTCGTACATTGCCAGACCAGTTGCTATCATCGACACCAATGAGCAGGTGCTCCGAAACCGAACCATCCATTGGGTGAAGGTCCAGTGGGAGCATCACACTCCGGAAGAGGCTACGTGGGAACTACGCGACCAGGTGGAGAAGGATTATCCACATCTTCTACCTCAGGTATGTTCTAACTTTGTTTTTACATTTGGGGACCAAATGTTTTAAAGGAGGGAGTGATGTGAGGCCCCACCCCTTATGGGCCCTCAATTTGGAATTTTGAATACTATTCAATAAGTATATTATACTAATTAATAGAGTTTGTTAGCTAATTATACTAATTAGTGGGTTAGTAAGGGTAGATGTATCTTAAGTTTAGTTAGATTAGTCTAGTTGTATTAGTATTAGGGTTATTGGGGTCTTTTGCAATTTCTAGGGTTAGTTAGTGAGTGGATGCCCTAGCTAGGTATAAGTGTTTTCTATAGGGGGGTATTCCTAAAAGCGCTCTTCTAGAACCTTCCCACCTAAAGACCTAAAAGCCCTCTACCCTAACCCTAATCCCATACAAACTAAAAGGGCATTTCAGTCCTTAGCCCAAACCCCCAATCTATAAATATAGCTCATTTCCCAAGGCAGCCCTAGCTACTATCCATCTTCTTCATTTCCCCTCTCCTTCCTCTCTCTCATTTCTCCCCTAGAGCTGAGTTTTTGGGCTGATTCTGTGTTTGGGAAGACTCTAGGAGCTAAGACTTCATCTTCTTGGATTGGCTCTAAATTCTCTTCTCTCTCTCTACAACCTCTCATTTCATCAAGGCAAGTGCAATATATGTATTTAACATAGAATATATGTTTTATATTTTCCTTGATTCTGAAATTTCAATTCAATCATTATACATGTGATAGAACTACCCTTGAGCTTAGTTTTCATGGATTTTTGGCATTGATGGATGAGATTTACCCATTTGGAAGATCAATGGCCCTTGTTGGTGTTGGATGATGGAACATTGAAGTCTTTTTATGTTTTCCATTGATTTGGAGATGTTTGAGCGAGATTGGAGGTGTTTAAATGGAAAAACGGGTAGAAAGGAAGAAACCTTGAAAACTGGGTCTCTGTAGTTTTGCGTGTGCCCAGTCGACCGACCTGCAGCCCGGTCGACTGAGCACACTGAAATCTGCAGAAGACAAGTCTCAGTTATTTTTCCTGCAGACTGACAGTCCAGTGTGCCATCTCGGGGTTATCCATGTATCTGCTAACTACACTAACCGCATGTGAATTATCTGGCCTCGTGCAAACCATGGAATACATGATACTCCCAACTGCACTAACATAAGGAATACAAGACATGTGCTCCACCTCTTCCTCAATTTGTGGTGATAAAGCAGTGGAAAGTCTGAAATGGGCTGCCAATGGAGTATTCACAGGTTTCAAACTTTACATACCAAAGCGCTCCAAAACCTTCTCAAGGTACTCCTTTATGACAAAGACAATTTGCCCGCTTTCTGGTTTCTTCGAATCTCCATTCCAAGAATTTTTCTTCGCAGTATCTAAGTCCCTTATCTCAAATTCACCATTTAACTAAGCCTTTAACCTTTTGATCTTAGACATGTCGTTTGCTGCAATCAACATGTCATCAACATATAACAGCAAATAGACCTACGAGCCATTTGAGTGCTTCTTGCGATAGACACAACTATCACATGCACTCCTGCAATAACCATTTCCAACCAATTTCCAACCATAAAGGTGTCAAAACGCTTGTAGCAATGCCTAGGAGACTGCTTCAAGCCATATAAAGATTTCTTTAGCAAACATACATGGTCTTCCTTTCCATGAATTTCAAATCCCTTTGGTTGATGTATATAAATCTGGTCATCTTACTCGCCAAGTAAAAAAGCAGTGTTGACATCAAGCTGCTCCTTTTTTTTTTTTTTTTTTGTTACCTTAATAATCTATCAGGCCCTTTGAAGGTAAATGGTAAATGTAATCTAGAAAAATGATTTTGGAAGGACCAAACAGAAGTTAGTATCATATGATATCTTTTAGGGAAGAATAGTGAGGGAAGAGATAAGTCTTTTGAAATCTGAAAATCTAAGAAGAACTTCGAAAATTGGTTATCTCTGTGAGAAAAGAGAGAGGCGAGGAGAAATAGATTAGAGGGAGAAGAAAGAGCTTGTCTATTATCTCATTATCTATGTGTTCAAATACAATGGGAGAAGGCTATTTATAGGAAAAGCAACCTCATAAGAGAGGAACCCTAATTCTACCATAATTCATCTTAAGTGGGCATCCACCCAAGATCCATATCTGATAATACTGCCCCTTGGATGACTACCATTCAAAGACATTTGTCTCATTAAAAACCTTGCTAAGGAAGACCCAGTGGGAAAAAACCAAAGCGAAGGGAAAAGGAGTACAGCATTGCTCAAAATTATTGAACTAGTGTTGGACGTGCATAATGCTGCCTCGTTAAAACCTTAACTAGGAAAACCCAGTGGGATAAAACCTAAAAAATAAAAAAGAATACAGTGCACAAATGTCCTTGGGTAGCATACTTCAGGACGCTCCCTAATAAACCACTCCCCTTGATGATAGCAACCATTCACATAGTTTGATGATGAACTCTACGCATGCTAATCTCATGTACAAACTTCTGGAATACTGATTTTGCCAAAGATTTGGTAAACAGGTTAGCCAGGTTGCTACTCGAACAAACTTACTTGAGTTCAATTTCATTGTTCTTCTGAAGTTTATGAGTGAAGAAGAACTTCGGTGCCATATGTTTAGTCTTGTCTCCTTTAATGAAACCTTCTCGAATCTGTTTTATGCATGCTTCATTATCTTCATAGATAATATTTGGGATACCTGCAACAGAAGGTAATTGACAAGAACTACGAACATGCTGAATCAAAGATCTTAGCCATACACATTCCCTACTGGCTTCATAAAGAGTCAAAATCTCAGCATGGTTGGAGGAAGTAGCTACCAAAGTATGTTTAGTAAAACGCCAAAAAATAGCGGCATTACCATTTAGAAACACATAACCGTCTTGTCCATGATCGACCCTTATGAGGATCAGAGAGATAACATGAATCTACATATTCTACAAATCTGGAATCTTTACGATAAAATATTCCTAAATCAGTTGTCCCACGCAAATATCGTATGATGTGTTTAATACCAATCTAGTGCCTTAATTGGATTTATTACATACTCCTTGGCTTTGCTTCAGGCAAATGAAGTCCTTTTGGGATTTATAGAACGTGGTTCTGTGTCCCAATCATCATCTTCATTTCTATTTCATCTCTCTCTTGAATAATTGTAAAGTATAGAGATCTCTTCATTAACCAGTACTGGTGCCTCTTGAGGGGCTTCTAAAGTCTCACTAGGGACTTTCATTATTCTAGAGAGAACAGATTTTACCATAACCTCTTCAGAAGCATTACGTGCCTCTTCGGGAGCGTTACATGCCTCTTCGGGGGAAGCCTCTTTAGGAGTGTTACTTACGGAACCTCTTCAGGTTTGAAATAGAACTTCTGGTTCTAACAATTTATCATAACTGGTTTTATCAAATCTTCAGGTTTGAAGTAGAACTTCTGGTTCTAATAATTGATCAGAACTTCTTGCTCTAACAATTGATCAGAACTTCTGGTTCTGTCAAATCTTCAGGTTTGAAGTAGAACTTCTCGTTCTAACAATTGATCAGTACTTCTGGTTTTATCAAATCTTCAGGTTTGAAGTAGAACTATTGGTTCTAACAATTGATCAGTACTTCTGGTTTTATCAAATCTTCAGGTTTGAAGTAGAACTATTGGTTCTAACAATTGATCAGAACTTCTAGCTCTGTCAAATCTTCAGGTTTCATTTATGGATAAGTATTCTAACTTTTAGGACTGCTGGTCCATAGATCGGTGAACTTTGGGTTCAAATTTAGAACTTTTAGTTCTATACTGTGATCCATTCACATAAATAGTATCCAAAAAATAATGCAAACAGGATAATGAATAGTACATGAGTACCATGATTACTGTAAACAAGCATTATAAACTAGTTGCATGCATTCTAATAAATTGATTTTGAGGATGGCTCAGATACCACTTACTGTATATGAAGAAAAATATTACCCTTTTCTAAAATCCGCACTGGGAAGGATTCCGCAATGGAAATCCGTGCTGGAAAGGAATTCATGTAGGGAATCCGCAATGAAAATCCTCGCTGGGAAGGAATTTGCGCAGGGAAGGATTTCGCCATGAAAATCCGTGCAGGGAAGGATTTCTCCTCTTTGGGTAAGAAGACTGTTTTTTCTTTTTCTTTTAGAGCTTCGTGCTAATAACGTATTAGAAAAAGAGAGACTAAGAGAGAGGATTAGAGGGAGAAGAGAGAGCTTTTCTATTATCTCATTATCTGTGTGTACAAATACAAGGGGTGAAACCTATTTATAGGCAAAGTAATCTCATAAGAGAGGAACCCTAATTCTAATCCTAACTCATCTTAAGTGAGCATCCACCCAAGATCCATATCTCATAACAATCTCTGCATTGTTTTGAGAGTATTTGCAAGAGAGCTATAGAGCGCCCATGTTACTCTCTCACAAAGAGGGTTGTTGTCATTATACATATAATACTTTTCTTTTCTTTTCTTAACCTAAAAAGGAAAACTAACAAAAAGAATCAGATTCTAATGAACTCAGATTTCCTGGTTTGCTACCTTTCTAACATTATCAAAATTGTCACTTAAGAAAACCTTTCCAATATTGTCTAATTACCAATTAAGAAAATAAAAATTTTATTAGAAACTTTTAAAAACACAAACTAACTGGAAAAAAAATATTTTAAAGTTAGAATGGTCCTAAAAGGCAACCTATCAATTAAAAATTAGTTTTCTAAAAATAGGCACAAACTATGAAAGGGAACTTTCTAAAAATCAAGATTTTTGAAAAAATCAGAACTCTGGCTGCTTTATTAAGTGAGGGCCAATCAATCACTCCATGCACGCACCACCTAAAACAAGTATGATGCTCAATATTTAAACCATTCCCATAGAGTAATAAATAAAAAAAAGGAAAGTTTAAAAAGTTAGCTTTGCGCGTGGCGCTCCCCTACAACAACGCCAAAAAGTTGATCACTCACGCCATGTGTAGGGTTGCAATATAGTAATAATCCAATGAGTACGGAGTCAATCCACATGGAGAGAAATGCAACTAGTTTGTACTTGTCCTAGAAGATTCTAAAACTAACCTAATAAAACCTATACAACCGGCCAACTACTTCTCTAAAAATATAAATTACACAAAGTTTACAAACTTAAACAATATTCCTAAACGAAAACCAATGTTCAAAACCTAGACTAGTAAACTGCAACCAGCAAAAACATCATTAAAACAACCAATTGCATACAATAAAAGAAAATTCAGAAATTAAAAAGTTAAAACTCAGGATGGTGGAACTGCAATCCAAGGATTCAGATCTATTGCCTCTAGTGACTAGAAACACACATGGCTATGATTTTCTCCCCCATCGGGATGACCCAAGATGCAATTTAAGAAATATTTTTAGTAAGTGATAGTATTCTTTTAGGCTCCTACATATGTATTTTTATCATTAGAGGTCTCTAGGAATTCCATATTTTTGTGGAAATTATAAACCAAAGAAACTTAATTGACAAAAATAAGTAAATGAAAAAAAAGAAGAAGAAAAAAACAGCACCTTGCTTTAAATCATGTCCATCCTGTAGGACTAGTAGTAGAGCTATAACTTCACATTTTTCCTTAGATTACAACAAAAACCCCTATTTCCCCATATTTCACTTTCTAAAGGTAAAATGGTCCATTCTGGAAATATTATGTTTTCACAAACAACCTCAAAAAATCCCCACTCTTGGTTCATTAGAAAGATCTTTTAATTTTGAGAAACTTTTGTTCTTGGCCCGAGTTCACAAGAGATCCAGAAGACCTCTGTTTAATCTACACAAGCCATTCACTTAAAGAAGGGTATACTTGCAATTTTTCAAAACCCCTTTTATAAACCGACCCTAACACCTTTCCTCCTTTTACTCTGATAAGTCCATAAATCGAGCATTTATTTCATTATTTCATGTCATTATATGGACTTAAGTAGGATAATTTCATTCAAGTACACTAAAATTCATAAAATCATGAATTTGAGCGTCCAAGCTGGTTTCATGTCAAATTAGTCAAATTTCATAAAATCTCATGGTTTTATCAAAATTATTCTTTTCGATTATCCTACTATCACATTGCATAACTTTTTATTCACACATCAACATGCATGCATGATTTCCTTGCATCACCGTGTAGTTCACGAAATTTCGACAACGTGATATATTCATACGCATACATACATGTAGAATTGGGCCCCATGCAAAGCATTATTTCTTTTATGCATGAAATTATTATCTCTGAAGTTTATTTTATTCTTCAATGCAAAAAAATTCAGATCTTGGGGGATCCGCGTCGAGAGAAAAAGGAAAAGAAGAAAGCTTGGAGAATCATCCATCCATGGGACATCCTTGGACGTGAATCCCAAGGAGGGGGCGTCCGAGGTGGGTCCCACATTGTTGCAAAAATCCAGAATTATCCTTCTTTTTATTAGAAGATTTTTGGAAGATTTAAATTTGAAATTCAAGCTAAGGATGGAAGGGAATCTAGAATAGTTGGTGGCCAAGAAATTAAAGAAGGAAGGAGAGAAGAAAGGAAAGGAAATTGATATGCCAAGGAAAGTTGGAACAAGAAGTGCACGTCCAAGCGGGGGTTTTCAAATTGTTGCACGCCCCATGTGGTACCACCCCATTCCAAGTTTTGCAATAATCCGATTTTCAATTTTTTTTTGAAAAATATCTCAACATCAAGTGTGCCATAGCATGGGAGATTCTCAAGCAATGAGAAGACAAATTTTGGAAGGAACTTGTACAACAAGCAATAGAAGATAGGAAGCAAATTTGAGGTTTCAAAAGGTTTCTAAAACCCCATTGCAATGAGGAGTCCTAGAAGGATAAGTTCTCAAAAAATAATTTCTTGGAAATGAAGCAAATAAAAAAAGAATAAAAGGGCACCATGTGGGACGTCCCACACCCCATTACCGCTCTCTCTCTCTCTCCACCCACTTCTACTTCTCTTTTTTTATTTTCTTTATTCAAGCAATTAATCGTAAAAATTTTGTGAGGAGGAGAGCAAGATGGAGGAGTAGATTTTTTTCTTGTAATCTAAGGAAAGGGTGGAGGCTGATTGATTTTTTAACTGATTCTATACGTGAATAAATTTAATTCCAAGTTTGATTTTTAGTTTAGTAATCTATTTTCTTTGTTTAAGTCCTTTTGATGCTCTATTTCAAATAGATATATTGCATGCTTAGGGACCTCTAAAATCTCTCAATTAGTTAATAAATCTGAAACTTCGTATTTTGGCTCTTGAATGGAGTCACTCGTATTTTCAATACTTAGAAGACAACTGGACCCGACCCTTAGATTGCAAGGCTCTTATTAATTTCTGAATTTCAGTTTAATTATTTCTTAATTTTCCTTTTACCAATTGGTTTTCTAATCATTCTTATGGTGGTTGCGTTTTTCTAGAATAGGTTTTTAGATTAGGTTGTTTTCTAGATTTGGATTTTTTTTATGGATGTAATGGACTGTAATTAAATTTAAACTTTAAAAATTAGAAGTGGGTTTGTATAGATTTTTTTTAAGGCTAGATCTAGATTTTATTTTGGAAAGGTTTCGTCAAGTTTTTTTCTTTACACTCTCCGATGATCGACCCCACACTCACCGAGATAACACTGCAATGCGACCCTCCACTTGGAGTTGTCCCATCAAGTTTTTGGCGCCATTATTGGGGAGTAAGTCGAATGCAAAGCACTTGAGGTAAAACTTTCTTACTTTCCCTTTTGCATTAATTACTTTGCGGGTGTGATATTTTTATTGTACGAATCACCTCGCGACTTAGTGGAGAGCTCAACACATACGCTTCGGTGTATGTGTGTCTAGTCTGATATCCTCTGGCTAAGTTGTGTTCTTTTAGAGACCCTAGGTGGCTCATGCATGGATTGTGAAAACCAGCCCCCACACTCATAGATTAAGGAAATATTTAAATATGGATTTTTTTCTCTAAAATCTGATTTTATTGAAAGTTCCCATATTTAGGACTACTTTTAATTTTAGTAATCTGATTTTTTAAGTTGTGGTGTGCTATTATTAGTAGTCTTAGTTTCTGATTTCTGATTTCTTTTAGTGATTGGCTGTCTTCAGTAAGATTTAAAAAAATAACCTGATTTTTACTCGGTAACTATCTAGTTTTGGGTAGCTTCCTTAATTGGTGACTCTCCAAAAATAAAAGTTACCCACTTTAAAAATCTGGATTTTCTTTGGGATTTGGTTTTTTTTTTTTTAGGTACTTCCAATATCAATCCTCCTACATAGTTGTGTTGTGGTGAATGCTTTGTGGTGATTTATCTTGATAGCTTCCGCATTTTAGTTTCTTTATCCTCACTAGTATGTGATCATTTATATTAAAAAGTTAAAACATGGCATAATTGGACACTAAAATTTAGCTCACCCTATTCAACCCCCCTCATCATCCCGGATTCGGATCCCAGACATTCAAACAACACCCTCTTGTATGATTGTACGTTCACGCAACCATCGGGCACTTTGAGATCAAACCGAGAGTAATCCCTCTCCTTCCAAAATTCCATGGACTCGATTTATAGAGCGCATACCTACACTTCAAGGAACTTGATGACGTATGCACTACTCTACATTTTAATAATGTTGGGAACAACATAGTGAAATTTTGGTTATTCCCATTCTCTTTGAAGGAGAAAGCTAAAACTTGTCTACACTCTCTTCAGCCCAATTCAATTGCCGCGTGGAACGATATTGTCCATGACTTTTTAAAGAATCTTCCTGCCCCATAAGACTAACATTTTAAGAAGATACCATGTGAACTTAAAACAAAAAAAGAGTCTTTCTTCAAGTGTTGGGAGCATTTCAACGATCTTTTTCTTGCATGCCCCGTTGAACATCCCCAAGTACAAGGGTGCGCAGCAGTGTGTCGTGGTGAGTATGGGGTCGAGTCCATAGAGAGCAGTTTCAATTAAGTACTTCCAACCTTTCCTAAACCTAATTCTAACCTAACAAGAACTAATACAAAAGATGACTACTAATCTGAAATTAGAAGCTTAATCACAACTTTTCAATAAATAAAATAAACCTAATCTAATAGGAAACCTAAACCATGCAATCCTAATTGAACTAGAATCTGTAAAAACATAAAAATAATCAAAACAACCAATTTATGGGGTGAAAGAATCAGAATTAAATTATCTGAAAAATAACTGAAAAATAGAAGGGTGGTAAAAAGGAAAAAGTGGAAAAACTATGTAATTCCAGAACTTCAAAACCAACTAGTTCACCAAATACACGCAACTTGGCTTCTTCTCTCCCCCCTTCTTAGAGATGGGGAAAGATATGAATGATGATCGGATGCGAGATATCATTCTCTTCAAGTTCACCAAAATCAATGTTTTTTAATGATTAGCCTTAACGATATGATATATCTATTACCGAAAATAACATATCTAAAGACTAAATGGAAGAAAATAATCAATCACTCGCACTTATAGAAGTTGCATGCACGCAATCAATCAAAAGCTTGTTTCATTCTTTGAACCTTGAATTACATGAAAATAAAGCACTCCATTTTCATCATTCTCCTAAGCAAGTCTTTCAACTAATGCCTAAATGAACTAAAAGGGGTAGTGGAGAAGGGGACTAGAGAGAAAAGAGTGGAGGGATGGATGAGACATCCTCTATTTGTGTATGCAATGAGGCTTCGACTTCCAGCCCTATAGCTGGTCCAATTTATAGATTTTTTGCTCCCATGTTTACTAAGAGTTGTTTACTTGTAGGGCTTTGTTTCCTTGTTTACATAGACTCCTATCTTAGCTTCCAAGAAATCTTCTTGGTTTGGTAAAAATTTGAATTTGAAGAAGATTCATTGCCAAAGTGAGCTTCTAGGTGTGGTGTGCAAGTCTTTCCATATAGGACTCCTTCAAAGATCTCCCATATTGCCAATTTTGAGATTT
This sequence comes from Cinnamomum chago, assembly GCA_038049695.1. NCBI lineage: Eukaryota > Viridiplantae > Streptophyta > Magnoliopsida > Laurales > Lauraceae > Cinnamomum > Cinnamomum chago. The sequence continues at coordinate 52,775,416 of CP142453.1, read as the reverse complement.
CTTACAATTTCCGCCTAAAATTACAATAGCGAACTTTTCGACGTCATATCTCTCTCAATACAGCTCTGATTGACATACTCTTAGACTCTACAAATATCTATTCGAAGAGAGATTTCCAACGGTGCGTAGATTGCTCCGATCCGACACTCGGTTTGAAAGTTATGGACCTTACAAGGTACTCCCCCAAAGAAGAATGGAAAAAATTGTGTTCATAAGGAAGCTTCATGTGTGTGACGTCTGAGCCATGTGGGACCCATCTTGGACGTCCAACATGCATTGGTAATCTTTCATTGAAAAGCACTTGAGTAGGGACCACACTACACGCCCAAGGAGGAGCCCCACTTTGTTAGCATGCAAGTTTTCAAGATTTTGAGAAATTCTTCTTTCTATGTGTAGCAAAAAAATTGTGATTCAAATTCAAGAAAGCGATTTGTTCAAGAATGGAAAGAAGATCTAAAGAATCTTAGAAGAGTCAAACTTGTGGAAGAAGAAATCTAACCCAAGAAGGAGATAAAGATTAAGAAGGAAAGTAAAATCAAGAAAGAGGAGAAACCAAGTTATGTTGAACAATCAAGGTGGGGTCCACATGCCTTGGACGTCCCACATATGGGAGCACAAAGCTGGCACAAAATCTGATTTTTTTTAAAATCCTTCTCATGTGCAATCTTAAAGATCTTTTGAGTCCTCCAAAGATGGAAAAAATGGGACCACAAGACTTTATCATTCGCAAGAAAAATTGCCAAGATAAAAGGATTGCTTGGAGTTCAAACCACAATGGAAGAGGAATGTTACCAAACAAAGGACCATAAGAGATTATAAAAAGGAGTCAGCTAAGAGGGCTGGTCATCCATGCCTTGTAGTTGAGAAATCTTGGAGGTGCTCTCTCCCTTTCCACTCTCATCCACCCTTTCTCTCTCTAAGTCCCTTCTTCTTCTTCTCCATTCTAATTCTTTAGACATAGATTGAGAGATCGTGTTGAGAGAATGATAAAGAGAGAAGAATCTTAATTTTTTGTACTTCAAAGATCAAGGAATAAAGACACTACTTGGATTGATTATGCGTGTTCTCTATGTAAGTGATTTAATTTTCTATTTCTAGTTCTTTTATGTGTTTTTATTGGAGACAATATTTCACATGATTAGATCTAGGAATTTGAAAATAAAATAAAAGGATTAAAAGTCGAGAGACAACAAGTAATCACTTGCATAAATTTTTCCTACTCTGAGAAAAGAGGACATCATTATCGCATTGTCAATACTTGTAGGATCGTCTAGTTTCTAGATTTTTTCTACATCTTTTTCGCTTTTTATTTTTTCCACCCCTTTTGTTTTTTTTAAGTTAATATTCTGATTATTTTTTTTATTCGCAGATTCTCGATTTAGAAACCGAATTTACATTTGTCCATGTTTAGTAGAAACTTACTATTTTTGTTACTTGCATAATATATGGTTGGAAAGTGTCTTTGTGCATACTTCATGTTTAGAAATTGAATTAGAAAAAAGTTTTTGTTGCTGAAATCACAAGATTCTTAACTGATTAGAAAGATTAAATTCGGACTTGGTAGGAGAATAGTGAAAAATCCTTCACCGTTTCAGTAGAATTGACCAGACTATGTTACAAAAGTGCGCGATTTGAAAACCAGGTAAACATGAATGTTTTGGTCCGAAAAGTAGCAGATTTAAAGTACAGTAATTGGAATTTAAAACCCCAGAATTTCAGCCAAAAATAACCTTGGGAACTGTGTCAACCAGAGGCACAAACAAGTACCCAGCAAAGCCTGTACCAGATTTCAGTAGCTTAACTGGTTCAACTAGGCATCTTTAGGTGATCTTATCTTTTTTGTTTTAAGTCTTTTTTCCATTCTTCCTTTTTTTGTTGTGTTCATGCATCATCAGAGTATTGATTCTAGCCATTAGATTTACGTTCGTATCATCTTAGATTAGTTGTACAGTCCAGCGAAATTGGGCCTGTGCAAGAGTTTCCATACTTAGAAGTTTTTTTACAGTATGCATCAAATTTTAGAAACTTGCATAAAATTGCATTGTTAGCATTTAGGGCATTATAGATCATTCATATTTGCATAAAAAGTGATTTTGGTAATTAGGATCTAATTTAGGAATTTTTTTTGATTTATTTTTTATTAAATTGGTTGTTTTGATGAGTTTGTTACTTTTTGCAGGTTATAGTTAGTATATGGTTGAATAAACTAGGTTTCTTTACTTAGTTTATTTATTTTATTTGGAAAGTTGTAATTGTTAATTTTCAGTTTTTAGGAACTTTCTTGTAATTTGATTAGTTTCTTTATTACGTTAGATTTAGTTTCTAAATTAGGACAGGTTAAAGTTGGAAAGTTTCTTAAAAAGCATTGCTCCTTGTGGATCGACCTGGACTCACCAGATTATTACTACAATTGCACCCTATACTTGGGGTTCGATCACTTATATATTGCTCAACATATCATTGACTCTGTTCCTTGGTGTACAGACACCCCAAGTTACTACTACTACTATGAGGAGCAGGTCAGTGAGGAGATCCCAGAGGATCTCCAACCAGTTGAGGATGAACGAGAGTGGCGTGCCGATGACGTAGAGTATTGTCATCTTATCTGGCACTAGAGAGCCTCATATTGGGATTTCATTTAGATTATATTTATTATTTTTTTATTTCATCGTTGGACCTTTATTTCCTTGACTTGATGTTCTTTAATGGCCTTGGATATTGAGATGGCCATTGTTAATAATTTAACATCTTGTCTAGTTTTATTTATTCCTTTGCAACTTAAATCATTAATGAGATTTTTTATTCCTTTATTTGATATTCAATATGCCTGGATGTATATACATTCCCCAATTATTGTATGACTTGAGGCTTGAAATAGAATATCCTCACAGCGGACTTACGATCCTTGCACGTAAAGGACAAAATTTTTAGTTAGTCCTAAATTTCACTCCCCGGATCCGGTTTATTCTCTAATCGGGTTTGGGGGACGTGACACTTCGGATCTTGATGGATAAGTCCTTGAAGATTGGGTATTGCATCCATACCATTCCCACACATTCGTGTATGAAGGAGCCTTTACATGTGTATGGTATAGGTAATCACGCAAGGACCTCTTGGGTTGGTCATCTTCCATTACCTTCCAATTTGGTTGGAGATAGTCACGCAAAGACCTTTTAGACAATTGGGTCCCACTTGAATTGTCACTTCGTTTATAGTCCATGGTGTTCTTAGATAAACCAGGGGATTTTGAGAAATTGGGATTTTCAAAAGACCTCTTGATTTGCAATTCCCTTTCTTGGAACATTGTTCAATTATGGAATCAAAAAGGGGAGGGTGGCCAACTTTATTTTCTTTTTTGGAAAATTAATGAGAAAAACCTAACCTGAAACAAACAACTAACTGTATGTAGGAGTTTCTAGACTGATCTTGCCTTTTTAACGACGTGTAAAGGTTAGTTTAATTCGGTTTGACCGGTTAACCAACCTATACCTCAAAATGTCCATATCTATGTATTAAGCCTATTACTTTCCTGTCGCGACCCCGGACCGGGAAATCCCCGAAGGACGGACGGATCCGGAGTCGGGACATTAATTGTGTGTCAAGTGCCAACAACATATACATTTTTATTTTAATTTCCCACAGGTGTCCGCGGTGAGGATATCACAACCATCAATGAACATTTCTTTTAAGTGCGGAAGCGTGTAGCAAATCAAATAGTCCAACTATCATTAGTCATGAAGACAGTAACAACAAGTATAAATACTGTATCAGAATGAGCAATGATATATAAAGCAAGTTTCCCAAATTGTTAAAGTTAAGCAAATAACATTTAGTTACATCCCCAAAATTTGAGGCCAACAAAGGCCAATATAAACAAAATAATAACCCAAAAGAATGGTTAAAGTATAGCTCCCAAAATGTGCGTCTCTCGTAGCAACCCGATGTCTACATGACATCGTCAGCACGCCACTCAACTAGAGGTTGCGGCTCTCCTACCGCCTCCTCTGGCTCCTCCTCAAGGAAGCCGGCAACGGGACCTGAGTACCAAAGCAAAGGATCAGACACGACGGTCTGGCAAGAGAAAGCAAGGATACAACAACATATAATAGAGGAAATACCTTGAAAAGCATATAAATCTGTTTAAGCAAGAACTCTAATAAAACAGATAAATCATTTGCTATAAAACAAGTAAACAAGATAAAACATATGAGGTAACCAAGGAATCGGGAATAACAAGGTGGCAATCACATAAAGCTAAGTCCTCTGTCACTAAAGTGACAACAGTATCACGGGACGTTGATCTCAGTCACACAAGGTGAGGAGAAACAACGTATACATATATACAATATAATAATACGGGAACGGGACCACGGTAGCGAACCGGGTATCGGGACGGGACCACGGTAATGACCGGGTATCGGGATCCAAACTGCAGCTGGCGGGACGGGAGAGGGATTTCCAAGTCAGTGGATCAGACTGACATGGTATCCAAGCTTAGTGATGCCGACTCATAGGATAAAACCAATCGAGACATATGCAAGTAAATCAAGTACAGTAGATAAACGGGTAAAACGGGGTGCTCAAGGGCACACTATCATTTCATGTCGGGCAATGCATTTCGGGACAATTAACTGTTACTAATGTAACTCCAATGCTTTCGGGAAAACAAGTCATGTAATACAAGTCTTGGAAACGAGGTGAAATAACGAGTTATAACACATTTCGGGTAAAATACTAATTTCAAAATCTATTTAAGTGAATAGGGGTCCCGTATGTCTATTATAGTCCTTACTTGGTACTCCGTGAGTTTGAAGACATTCCGGGCTCCTTATTCACTTTTATGATTTTTCAAAGTTTCGGATGACATCTTTGTGATATGGTTTCTTTCTCGGATGGCATCAACAATGCCTAGTGAATCCCTTTCGATTGACAAAGCTCAACGCTCGAACGAACCGGAGAGTTCGTTCGAGCGGGGAGCTTTTCGAAATCTGGGAAATTTCGGTCACCTGGCGGTTAGCCGCCGATGGGATAGGCGGTTAGCCGCTGGCTGACCGTGGAGCTGACCGAATTTCAGGTGAGAATTCTGATGCTCTCGGGAAAAGGAACCGTGATTGTGCGGTTGGCTGGCGGTTAGCCGCCGATGGGTTCGGCGGTTAGCCGCTGGCTAACCGTGAGGCTGACCGCGTTTTCAGGTGGAAAATGATGCTCTCTGGAAAAGTCACCGCGGTGCGCGGTTAGCTGGCGGTTAGCCAGCGAGCTGACCGCCAGTTACGGAAATGCTCACTGAGTCCAGTTTTGATTCATTTTCCTCCTCAAAACCATCTTCCTCACATCCACAAAGTCCTTACAATAACATTGAGCTAATAGTTCCTCCAATGCCTCTCTTTATACTTCTCCAAATCCTCATTAAGAGTTATCTCCATCACTTCTTCCATGTCAAATCCAATGCAAATAAAAGAGAAGTAAACCATTTCACCAACATTCATCTAAGCTATCACAAGAACAATAAATGCTCTACCAACATGTTTATAAAACATTGAATGAAACTATCAAGATACATTATGAGCATTTATTTCAAACAAACCTCATTAAATGAAAGTATGGAAAATCCATGAAGACTACACCAAATCATTTCAAAATTAAAAACATCCAAACATTCACTTGCCTCTATTCCAAGCTAGTTGAAAACAAGGCTTTAATCACCTCTATTGCTCAAAGCCAAGCTACACATCAAAAATCCCAAAAACAACCCTAAAATGGGTTACACAAAGAATGATAATGAATAAACCAACAAAAATGCAAATGTAGCTTCTCAAGGGCTAGAGGAACACTAATCTAGGAGATGGGAAGAATCACTTACTTGGATGGTCTTCAAATGAAGAGGACTAGTTCAAAGAAGATTTCTAGATTGATGGGTTCCTCCAAAAACGGTATCAATGGAATGCTTGCAAGATGAGGAAGGAGAAGATGACCTTCATTGCTTGGTTGGTGGACTATTGGTGAGGCTTGGAGATGAAGAAGCAAGGAGAAGAAGAAAACCACAAGAACCCTAGGTTCAGTTGTGCTGGAGCAATGGAGAGTGAATGAGAAAGAAGAGGTGGGTTCTCTTTTGTTAACAATGAGGAGCTTGGGTCCCACAACTTAAGAAGCTAAATGGACTGAAATCATCTAATTCGGGACCTCGGATGAATTCGACGAAGAAGGAAGAAATGTTCGTCGAAATATCTAGTTTCCAAAAAGTACATGTTTCGCGGGTTTCGAGAATAATGAGTTTTGGTACAGATTTGGTGTGTAAAGACTGTTTTGCCCTCAAGGCCAAGAATTCGGGTTTCGTGATCTCAAACGAGAACGGGATCAACATGAAAGTTGTTGGAATCCACAAGATGAATGCAACGGGCCAAAAACACAATTCACAACAAATCGGGAAATTTCTCGAGAAAATACCAAACCGAAAAGGGAACCCCCAAAGGGCCCCACAAGAAATCCAAAACACACAAAGTAGCCCAAAACAAAAATCAAGGTTAAATCTAAACCCAACTTAACCAAGAATCACTAATCAAGCTTAGCACTAACACGCAACTTAATTAGCACTAATCGGGATCACTCGGGTCGGGGTCTTACATTTCCAGTCTTGCCTAGATTTGTCTAATTTCTCATTGTGGATACCGAAGACCGCTCATGTGGAACATGATTCTAGTCGTACCTGCCTGATACTCGTAATATATATCATGACCTGTGCCTTCTGCCAATTTTGGATCCAGTATTTAGTTTAATTCTTGGACTCTTGTCACATCCCGGTCCCGAATCACCCTGGCCATAGGTAATTTCCAAGGTGTTACACGCATACTCCCATGAACTTCACACCTGTCTCGAGCCAAGTCTAAATTCATGAAGGATAATCAATATCTATCAACTCATTAGCATGTGGAAGCATGCATAATTTATAATTAAACGATACCATTTCCATGATCTATCATTAAGTTAAAAATAATTAAAACATAATGATATTTCACTAACCCACTGGTAGAGAATTACAAAAATAGACCCTACATATGTAGCCAAAAGTAACTATCCAAAGTTCTAAGAGATATACACACCAAAATGATTTACAATCTTTAAACAAGTTCATATACACCCCCAAAAGATGAACCCCAAAATAACCCAAGTAATGCTCTTCGATTTGGGAGGCTAAGCAGTACCCTCCATAGTCCCCTCCCTCCTAGGTCTGCTAAGGATTGGGAGCGTCACCTGCGATGTGACACCAAAGATAACGTTGTGAATATGACAATTCAGCAATGTATAAGCAATAATTAATTAACACATGTAGTATCAATTTTGAATTTAATGACAAGTGATTAAAAAGGTCAATATTAAGTTAGACTAGGCAAATTGTGCAATAATGACTAATCATGCTTTATGAATCAATAATGAGGTGTACATACTAATTGGCTACTACAATGAGCTCATCCTCTTAGGTAGAGAGCAAATCTAGTTGGGATGTCACCAATGACCCGGCCAAAGGTACACCTGGCTACCTGGTTCTGGAGTTCGGTGCTCCAGACGATTTACTGTAGTGATCTCGAATAACTAAACCGAACTTAACCCCGTCGAGTATCGTACGATCGAAGCTAAGTAGTGCCACCATTCAAATCAAATGATAATATACTTGAGTAAGATTTTCACTATATTTCCCATTGAATCGAATTGAATCAAATCATTAATGTCAACACATTTTACACATGAACTTACTCAGTTCGAATTACAATTGAATATGGTATAACAATACGACAATTGTAACAACGAATGAAAATAAAAAAAGTTATGCGTGTAAATCATTGTTTAGAATTTGGAAGTCAAATATAAAATAAATCCCAATATACATATGCATTTGATTAAGGAGAGTCAAGGTAATTTACTAACCAACACTAAACTAATTGTCCATCGTCTTTCACTGTCCAACACGATGTACTTTAGAAAGTCGATGTACGGTTATCTTTAATTTGGTGACACATTACATATGTGAAGTACATCGAGTTTTTCGAGCTCTCATCCATGGCAAGGTGCTAGACGAAAATGACAATGCACATAAGATGATCTTAGCCTCAACGATCTCTCACATGGTTAATTACCATTGGTCCATCTTATACGGTCAAAGGTTCCATTTCTAGAGCCATATAAGACCCTCAATATCCAAGAACCCTATTGGTTTAGTGGTTGCATCATAATCATCATTAGGGATGACTATGAAGGCTTTCATCAACATCCAGTGGTCTTAAGAAGTTATTTTTGGTCAGAAAAAGGACCCAAGCAGAATCATACCAAACATGGAGTTCACTATAGCTAACCCAAACCAAAGAGGGGGTTCGCTAGAGCGTGCCCCTTGCTCGCTATAGCGAGAGAGAGAGAAACGAAGAGGGGGTTCGCTCTTCCTCGCTATAGCTAATAACACAAGATTCTCTCCCAAATTATGTGTCTTTCTTTCTACTTTCCAGCTCTTCTAATCATCATGCCTGTAGAAAAATGAGCCTTCCTGCTCTCCTTTACACAACTATTCCATCCATTCTCACTCTTTTTCTTCTTCTTCAAACATTTCAAGCATCTAAAATCATAACCCATTCCATATTCATTGCCATTTACAAGAAAGAGGCTGTAATTATAGCAAAATAGAATCTGATAACCCGATCAAAGAATTAGACAAAATGCATAATTAATTAAAGCTTATACTTGCCTTAGATTAAGCTTTCCAAATTTCCTTTCACTAGTCTTTTGCTCAAAGTACCAAAATCCCCAATTTGAAACCCTAGCCATGAATTCACTTGAAAATTATGATGAACTTACATGCATGAAGTAGTTATAAGTCTCTTGACTCCATTTCAACTCAAAAGCATGGAAAAGACAAAGTTCTTACTTATAACAGTGAGTTGAGAATTGTAGGGGATGATTCTTGGTAATCCAAGACCATGGAAGGATAGGAAAGATGATAAGGAGTTTAAACTTGTGCTTCAATTGTACATGCAAGCCCCCTTCTTGCTGGATTTGAAAAGAAATTGAAAAGAGAAGGGAGAGAATGGAAGTGCAGAGAGTTATCTATCTCAAAGGCTGGAAATAAAGATGAAGAAAGGGTTGGGTTTGTTTTAAAAGAGAAAATTCTTTGTTTATAAGAAGGTCCCACAGTTTTCATGTATTTTCATAGTGAGTCAAATGAGAACACACTTAATGAATTTGAAGTCCGATGAGCAGGTGTCCAATAAGAAAATTGACATGTTCATTGAGATACACACGACGGTACCAAAATAATATGTGAATGTTGAAAAATTGGAAAATCTAAATTTACAAAGAAGTCATTGGCTCTACTTAATCGAATCCAATCGGGTTCAAACTACCTATCCATGACCCAAGGTCTAGCCCAAAAGACCAAATAAGACTAACTTACACTAGCATAGTTTAATTAGTAACTAAGAACAATTAATTTAAATAGAATACAATTAATTAATGTTAAACACGATTAATATGGGTCGGGGTGTTACAACTCTCGAGTCAGGGCAACCCAACTGCTATTATGAATATTATTATTATCATGTATATGTTTAACTCACTGCAGTGTGGTCCTGATAAGTGACTCCGTGTCACTCCAGTATCCACCATGCTAAGGAGAAGCAAATGCACCAATGATAGGGCCAATCATGTTGATGACCGTATACTCCAAGGGAGTTCGTGGCATTGCCTGCCTGCTCTCTATTGGAAAAACAGATGAGATGCACTCATACCAAGAGTTGGTCTATATGGATGCCATATGCTAGAAGTAGCATGTTGGTCTGTTAAATTGTGGTTCTCGGCATGCTTATTCCTCACTGCACTGATCTTTTTAGTTGTACATGTTATTAAATTCCTGAGATTACGCTTGTTTAGTACTCTGCTTTGATTTACATACTATGTCATCAATATTAACTATCTTACCAGGCAATCTATTTGATCTATACTTGGTGCTATGTACTTATCGAACCCTTTCCGGACGTCGAGGTGGTCCAAGCGGATCCCCCATTTGTACGAGAGTGGATAACTTACAATATGATCTAAGACATCATAAGCGTCAGAGTAAGATACACATGCATCTTTTGGGTTTATTTTGAAAACCATACTCTATATCTTTTGTTACATGGCCATTGTTTTGTAGGCCTTACTTTGGGATGTAATTAAACTTATCTTTTGTTGCCATTGCTCAACTTTCATATGAATGTATGGAAATGTGTTTCTTTCTACTATCCAATCTATGGGCTGCCATATTATGTTGTTTCTGTACTTGTATTTTAAATGGCTCACACAAGCTTCTGCCATGAAACCCTCGTGCATTTGAGGGACCTGTAAACTGTCACATAGCAGAATCCAGTGGGAACAATGCTAGCATGAGGGAACACCCCAACTATTACCGTCACTAATCCCGCGTGCGTCACGATCCCTTGCTTAAATCTTGGGGTCACGAAAAATTCCCTTACGGATCTTACCTCGGGGCCGATACCAATTTATGGGGGACCTAGGCCGGGGGCATGACATGATTCAATTAAACTACCCCTCTTTTGAAACTATGCTCGGCTTTATTATTCTAAAAATGAGTCTGGAGATTAGCCATGCTTTTATATTCTATTGATATACAGTCTTGGGAATTATAATGATGGTTTGATTAACCTTCCGCTACAAATATTTCTTGACTTGTGATGAAATTGTTAAGTTCTCACATGCGCGGAGATCTTGGTGCGTTCGTGCTGGAAAAGTTTTAAATTGGTCATTTCTCACACATGCATGTCGGGCCCTGAAGTCACGATTATGATTTAGGGGCATGACAGTAATAAGCTTGAGACCTAGTTCTAAAGAGGCAAGTGAGTTTCCATTGGCCATAGGTTTCCATGAATGGTTAGCTTTAAATCTTTATCTCTTTACACTAATTATAAGTTATCTAAATGCTCATATTCAAAGAGGAAATGCATTCCTATATGTTGTTTTTTGTTAATATAGTGTTGTGGATGAATCAAGAAATTTGGTGATGTAAACCTTGAGAGATAACAAAAGGCTTTAGAATCCAATGGTTCCAAAATAAGTTGTACAAAGTTAGAATATATGAATTGCAATTTCAATGGAGTTGTGCAAAAGGCCAAATTTATTGTGAGAATCTCAGCTCAAGAAAGATTAATTTTTATATCTTGATTGACAATTATTATGGATTCAGATATGGATCAAGATGTCAAACATAAGAGAAGAGCCAGATGATTGAAGTGGAGACCCATTTTTGGATGACTTTGTGATAGGTGCATATCAAAAGAATTGAAGATTTATTTTACAAGATAGCGATTACACCGGTTGTAACATACATAGTAGAATGTTGACCAATCATCAAGAAGCAACACATCAACAAAATCAGTATAGTAGAGATGAGAACATTGAGATTGATGTGTGGGGAAATTAGGAAAGATAGAATAAAAAATGAGCTTTTTCGGGGAAAGTTAACATCAATAGGTGACAAATTAAGAGAAATTATTTGAGATGGTTTCAACATGTCCTGTGTGGGTCAAGAATAGCGCCACTGAAGAAATGGTTTTCCATGTAGTTTAATGTCCCACTGAGTTAAAGAGATAGGCCCAAGAGGATAACGATGGAAGTATCAATGAAAGATTTGAATAAGTGCAACCTATCCGAGGATATATTTGGCTCACGATAGAATAGAATGGAGAAGCACAATTCATGTAGCCAACCCCGCATTTTATTTCGGATCCGAAATTGGGCCCTTTTTTGTTTAAGTTTATGCCAATTCTAGATACCACGTAAGTTCCTTGTGGAATCCGGATCCAGAATCGAATGTAACAAGAAAAAAAAAAAGTTGACTATGGATTTGGCCTGTTTGCATCCCTTAGTAGAATCTCTTTGGCTTCAAGATTGTTAAATATAATTTTCTCTCTATAGAATTTTCAAATGATTTTATCTACACAAAACTGGGCCCACCTATGAGCTGCTCAAAATGAATGTCCTAACCATGTGTGCTCTCAACAAACCTTTAATCAGCATTGGATAGTTGCTAAAGAGATCTTTTCCTCATCCAACTCCCAACGATAGGAAAGCATCCAAGTGGGCCACAAGCTAAACTAGAAAGCACATATGCGGTTTGCTCGTAGGTGAAGATCCCTCCAGGATTAATAACCTTATTGTCACAACCATAGGTATTATTAATCAATTCATGATCACATTATTGAACATATTCTAGATCTTATGGTGGAGCATCTCTTATTGGTGTAGGGTTTGTGCATGTTTGGCATGTCTATTTTCAACATCTTATTATCTTAAAGAGGATTCAAAACACATTTAGAGCATTTGGAAATTATTTTAGCATATCTACTTCAGTCCACATAAAGAGGAAAATCGTATGTTTCACACAGCAAGGAAAACGTCCCCACTTGAAATAGACGAGCGTCTCTGAAGCGGAAAGAGATGGAAAGCTCTGAAGCGGAAAGAGATGGAAAGCATAGTGCTTTTGGGCGGTAGTTTTGTTATCACTTTTCTTTTCTTTTTTTTTTTTCAAAACTGGGACCCTCAATCATGATTCAAACAATTAGATGTATTAAGAAGGCCAAAAACAACCCATCAGTGAAATTTCAGCTACTTATATATCACGGATCTCGGGATCTTTGTAAAAACATAGCCATTGATCTTAATTTTAGAACTTTAGTGGGGCTTGTAATCATGATCCAAACCGTTGGCCCTCTTTGGAAAGCCAAAAATGGCTATGGGTTCAAAAATTAGTCTTCGATTGTGGATCTCGAGGAGTTTCCTGAAAACTGATCCACCGTTGATGTCCTTGGCCAAACTAACTGGGTTTGTGGATCTCGAGGAGTTTCTGAAAACTGATCCACCGTTGATGTCAATGGCCAAACTAACTGGGTCTGGGGTGTCTATACACACAGTCCATGCTGCCTAAATTTTTCTTCAATTGTGGGGCCACAAACTGTGATTTGAACCATACAAGCTATTGGAAATACTAAGAGTAGCCACCATACAAAAATGCAACCGTTGATCCATTACGGATTTCAAGATATTAATTTGCAAAAAATGATAAATCATTATATCACAATTTTTGAAATTTGTGGGGCCCTATATTAAGATCTGAACCATTGATGTATTTAGGAATACTAACAACGGGAATGGGTTCAAAAACCAACCGTTGATTCCATTTTGGATACAGAGAAATATGCAAAAAATCATGCACCATCAGTTTTAAAAAGTCCATTTGAATCCACTTTTCTATCTAACCAAACAATCTATTTTAAAAGCATCTATTTCAAATAAAGATATTTTATATAAATAAGATTTGCCAAACAATCCCTACACAATAGAAGGATATGAATTCATTTTTAGCGGCCTGAATTTTAAACAATCAGGGAAATCCAGACTCACGGATTATACCAAACTGTAGTCAATGGAGACGACCGATCGGAATGCATACGATCACGTGAAGTCATTTGTATGTGGCCCATCAGTGTGCACTGGCCAAACCAGATGGATGCACCTGATTGGCGAGGGAATCAAGAGAGCATGGCCCACCTGTAGCTAGAGCCGACATGGCGAATGTTTGGGAAACCGTGAAAGTTTAGAAGCATCATCACTCATCAGGATATGTTGAGTTGTAGAAAGAAATATATTCCCTCTCCCTTGCCAGACATTGGTCCCAGTCGTCAGGAATCTCTTGGCTGCCACGCCCTCACTGACACCTTACTTTTCTTTCGTGGATTCCTATTGCAAGTGCCACCCTCGATACTCACTCAACGACTCCATGGACAGCAAACGGCCTTGCGCGCACACACACTAATAATGCATAGATAAACATCGTCAGAACCATGGTTTAAAATCTCGGTCTCGGTAGCGGTATCGACCGCGCCGAAAAACCGATATGATATCGGTATCGGTCTCGGTCGCGGAAATCGGTCCGTCGAGGTCATCGCGGTGTGAATTTTTTTTTAATCCAAAAAAATTCGCAAAAATATCCAAAAAATCCAGAATATTAGAAAATGCTGGAAAACTATATTTGTTTCCATTAGTAACAACAATAAATCAAAATCTCGGTCACCTTAAGTTATGAGTCCTGTCTGTTTTACAGACTCGCAGTTCACTGTCTTTTTTCCAGTATTTCATATAATGCAAACATTATTTATGACTATGAGTAGATGTAGATATATCATCTACATACTATTAATAAGCCTTTGGTATCACAAATATCCTAACAAGTAACAAAAATTATTTTTTGCAAAACAAAAATTAATAATATCATTTTCAAAATCCTAAATATATAGATCTAACATAAAAGTATGTAGATCTATCATTTACACACCATACAATGATCATAAATCATTAAAACAACATATTTATGATGAAATCCCCAAAAAATGATATATTATAATTCAAATATTGAAAAATCCGAAAATAAAAAAATTTGAAAAAAAAATTCAAAATTATGTGTATGAGTAGATCTAGCATGAAAGTATATAGATCTAACTTATAAATGAAGGAAACAACACAATTACACAAGTGAGTAAGTGACAAACCTCTATGCTTCATATATAAAAATAAAATAAAATAAAATAAAATAAAAAAACCGAGATAATGGTCATCTCGGCCGATATATCGGCCGAGATACTAAAAAAACCGAGATAATGGTCATCTCGGCCGAGATGGGCCGAGATGACTATGAAACTGGGCCGAGACCGATATCTCAGTGAGATATCGGCCCGGTCTCGGCCGATTTTTTAAACCATGGTCAGAACTATAGTTCTTGACGAGATTCTTATTTTAAAACATGAGGTTTATCACCAAAAATTATTGGCATATTCCATAAATACTACTAGAAAATAGGAAAAACCAGTAAAGAATTAAGTCTGAAATACTTTCAAAAGTTACTTGGAAAAAAAAATATTCAAGCATTCAGGGTATTTGGAAAAAAAAAATCCAAAGCTCTCTTTGGAATAATAATAGGAAAATGAATTATTTAAAGCTTAAATAAATATAAAATACTCTTTTCATATATATTTTCCTATGGTTCACGGTATTTTGAACAAGATATTTTCAAACTATAGCTGATAATTGGGAAAGAGGACCGAGGCAGCATGGACTCTCTTTAACCATCCAGAGATTCCTTTTTGTACGACCAATTCATTTTTCACCTCTGTCCAAACATTCCCTTTCAATTGTCACCATCGTAACTGCCACGATTCCTTTCAGAGGTTCGCCGTGACCGTAACATCAAGAAGAAATGCCAGCATATGCATGTGGTGGTTGGGGGACCGTCTCCAGCATGTACATGTCCTTGGTATACCTTGCATGAGTTCATCATATCCATTGTTTAGGGTTATGTAGTGGGCCTGCTGGCACTGAGCAAGTTTGGGTTGTATAAATTTTCCCGAGGCCACACGCTTAATTACTACAATTAGTACTAATTAAACTATATTGTTAGTTCAGTAAGTGGGTTTAGGGGTTATTAACTTAGATAGAGGGTTAGAATAGTTTTTTAATAGCTTTAGGGAGTTTTGAGAACCTTTGAACCAAGTTTGATGTCTTTAGGGACTGATTCGTGATTTCTGAAAAAGTTGGAGGGTTCTTTGCAAATTCTGAGAATTATATTATCCCCCTTAGATTGAGAGCATCATTCCAAACAACTTCCGTGTGCAACTCGTAGTCATTCGAAGCCCCAAAGCTCTTCATTTCGCAATTCCTTCGTAAGTCGGGACATACTCATCATTTTCCCAAAGTCGAGTTTTCCCCGAAGTCATACAAACAGGTCCCTCTTAGTTAGACTCATTAGAAAGTAGATTTAATTTCGAGCAACTTTCATTCTTTGAGTTTTTCCATCTAGGGCCTGGAAAGCAGTGTTTCTGAATAATCTTCATGATTAATCGGTGGGCCCCACTTCCACCCTCTTTGTATAACCCATGAGCCCCACCTCTATTTCTTCTATTTCCTTTTCTTGTCCCCATAGGTCTAATCGGGGGGGTGCTGCGGCCCACCCAAACTTTCAGCAAAAAAAAAAAAAACTAGTTTTTCAATTTTGGGGTCCAATCTCACAAGTCACAACTCAAGTCTCAAATTACATGAGTTTGTTCATTTTCTGGTTTTTTGTTCTTCTTTTATGGTTTTCTGAAATGGAGGTTTTGTAGTTTCTTTCTATTCTTCATCTTGATTCTTTGTGGTTGTGCCCTCGGATCTCAGGTACGAATTTGGGGTGTTTTTATTGCATGGGTTTGTTCATTTTCTGGTTTTTTGTTCTTCTTTTATGGTTTTATGAAATGGATGTTTTGTAGTTTCTTTCTATTCTTCATCTTGATTCTTTGTGGTTGTGCCCTCCGGATCTCAGGTACGAATTTGGGGTGTTTTATTACATGAGTTTGTTCATTTTCTGGTTTTTTGTTCTTCTTTTATGGTTTTCTGAAATGGAGGTTTTGTAGTTTCTTTCTATTCTTCATCTTGATTCTTTGTGGTTGTGCCATCGGATCTCAGGTACGAATTTGGGGTGTTTTTATTACATGGGTTTGTTCATTTTCTGGTTTTTTGTTCTTCTTTTATGGTTTTCTGAAATGAAGGTTTTGTAGTTTCTTTCTATTCTTCATCTTGATTCTTTGTAGTTGTGGAGAAAGATTTGATCTTTGTGTTACTAGAAGCTGCCAGCCTGCCACGTTATGGGATTGGGTTTCCGATTTACAGTACCTTTGTAACTTTGTTCATCACTTCATTGTGAGCTGAAAATGAAAAGAAAAAAAAACTTAGGAAAAAAAATTTAAAATCGGTCTTATGTATTGTATATTGATGATTATTTACTATCTTAGGTTATAATGTCGCATCATCAAGCGCCCATTGTTGCTATATTTGGTGGGACATTGTTGCTATTTTTTTAGTGTAACTTAAGTGCAGCCCTCCCAGATTAGAAGTCCTGGATCCGCCCCTGAGTCTAACACTACATCAGGCCCCTTCTTTCCTCCTCTTCTTACCTTCCTTGTGTCGAAAACCTCAAATTCGAGTTATCATTCTAAACACGAAGACTGCCACAAGCTCCTCTCGTCCTCATTGTTCGCGGATCATTTCAGGACTATCGGGGTTAGCAGATGTGAGAATTCGTGGGGTCAGACGAGCGAACAACCTCGCTTTCTTTTGTAGACGGGTATCCCAATTTTCTAATCTATTTGAAAACAAGCGGTGATCTGTAGATCAACATTTTCATGCAGAAAAGAAAATAAACTTTCTTTTAACTCTTATTGCATGTGTTAAAAAAGAGATAGAATTTGAATTTTGAATGTCATGAAAGGAGATTTTCATTTGATTGCCTTGAAAGGCGATGCTTTTGCCGTGAGAGGCGATTTACAATTCTCATAAAAAAAAAAAAAAAAAAGACTTGTGATTTTGTCTCTTTAAAAAATACAAATATAATAATAAGAAAGAAAAGAATATCTGACTTCAGAGGAGATTGTGGGGACTCATTCAGATTGAAGGTCGCAAGTCATGTTTGGACTTCATCGTCATCCTTCTAATGATAACAGTCGATGCTTTTGATTCTCTTGGCTAGGCTTGAACTCCAGATTTTTAGAGAATAAGGATCAATGAGAGAACCTATATCCAATAAAAAAAAACTAGGTAGACAGGCTAAATAGCCGTGTCTAAGCCATGGAGATTGAAGGAGAGGGCCTTTGGGGGGGGGGGGGGGTTGTTCAGTGACCTTGTGGTGGCTGTTGTAAAACTTCTTCAACAAAGGTGAGATCGTCGTTGGAGCGTCGTACTAACGATAGAAAATTTTTGTTGGCTTTTTGGTGGGTATGTGGGAGGTTTATGAGCTTTATAATCTCATTAATGCTCCATGATGGGTGGAGTTACATATTTTGAATTTGTATTTTTGTAACTCCTTTTTATTGATTTTTAATTGTCTGTTGGAGAATAATGGGTCATTATTTGTATTTAACCTTCATGCCGGGAGGAGTTACATGGTTTAATACCATAATTTTTTTGATTTGTAACTCCCATTTCATGAATTCTGATTAGGCCGTTCATGATTATGGGCAATTAACCACATTAATTTATCATCTAAAAAATGGGTCATTAACCGTATTAAGTGGCCGCCGAAGTGCTTGAAGAGTCAGGGGCCACACCGCGTCTTTTTAACTTCTACCTGCGACGTAGGGAGCCTTGATCACTGATGAATTTCTCATACCGATTGTTGTCGGATGATCATGCAATTTCAAACATTTATTGTCACTGGTGGGTTGATACCATCTGTCCTGTTGATTTCTTGATCGATCGGGCAGAAAGTACGCTTTCTTGGTTGGCCGGTTGATGATTTCGAGGTGTCAGATGACGAACCCATGATTTCGACAACAAATCCGAGATATTGTCAATGATCGACGGTTTTCGTGCCCCAAAAATCAGAAATTTAGAAAATATAGTTCAAATGGTTCAAAACGCAAAAATAACTAGAAAAATAGAATTTTGCGGAAATCTGGCGACTTCGAATTTCCATGATCACCGGCGACCCTGCACACATGGTTGCCGATGACCATGGGCAGTTTTGTCCGATTGATTGCCATTTTCAGCCATTTTCTGGTTTTTTTTGGTTTTTCCTTTTTGACAACTTTTTCTATGTAATTTTGTACCATTTTTTGCATGACTTCCCTACAGAAAACTTGATGAGAAGCCATGTAAAACGGAGGGCAAAGTATCTAATTTTCCGGAAAAGCAGAAAACTTTATTTAGCACATGTGCTGATTTACTGCCAGAAGCAAGAACTAGGTCAAACGATGTTGGGATGACGTGGAATTGGAGGTGAAGCTTCATGGACAAGAAATAGGACCAACCATAGGTTTTAGTTTGAATTTTGAAGCCGTTAGGGGTCCTGTCGCCAATAGCCTTGATTTTCTTGTGAGGAAGATGTCGCGCTTTGATGTGTAGTCAAACGATGTCATACTGATCTGAAATTTGACAGGGAGCCTCATGGGACCATTTTAAGTAGAGTCGTTGGCTCTGATTTATAAATCATGGTCCCAAGGGGCTCTGCTGTCGGGAGACCCGGTTTAGCTTAGGGGGGTCAAACTTGGGTCAAATGGTGTCAAAATGACCTGAAACTTGACATGTAGCCCCTTGAAAGAATTTTGAGACCATCCATATGCTTTGTTTGATGGGAAATGGCTTCGGTGGTCTCTGCCACAGGGAGGCCTAATTTTGCTGCTTGAGGGTTGATGTTAGGTCAAACATTGTCGGGATCTAAAATTTGACACAGAGCCTCTTGGGAATATTTTTAGACCATCCACAAGCTCTGATTGAAGATTTGATGTCTCCGATGTTATTGTCGCCAGAAGGACTGACTTTGCCGCGTGGAGGATGCAACTTTTTGCACTTTGGGCCAAATGATGTCGAAATGGCATGTAATTTGATTTGAAGCATTCTCTTGGCATTTTGAAGCCAACTGTGTGCTTCGTTTTATGAAACAAGGTATCGGGGGCTCCTGTTTGGCTACTAGAAGAGTAAAGTCAGTTCAAATGATGTTGAAATGACCCAAAACTTCATGTGTATATTTCTCGTGATTGTTTTGAAGGATCTTGAAGTTTTCAGATGGTTTCGACAAAATCTAATGCTTGAAGCTTCTTTGCCTATTGTGGCTTGATGCAGCATCATATAACTTCTTTGATTTTGAAAGTGTATGAAGAGGCAAAGTGGCATTTTTGGTGTCAAAATTTATCTTCCACTAAATCCCAAACTCAACAAGAATCAAGCTTGGCCCCCCCTCCACCAATGAAAATAAGTCCGATCGAGCTACCTACATGTCACGCCCCCAAACCGGAACCTCGGGGGCGCGAATGGGATTAAGGATAATTATATTTTTCTCCCAAGATCCGCGTGTGTGAAGACAACACATTCCAACACACTCTGAATATTTTGCGGAAGCTTTCGTGGCGTTGCGACCCGGAGTCCATGGCCATCGGATTCCATGTCGCATTCAACCGCTAACATATAGTTATTATATCAAGAACCATATCAGACTGGAATAAACCATCACAACCAAGTACAGAGTTGACGGTAACAGGATATTACATTCCCACATGTGTTCAAGTTACAAATTATCAATGTACATTAATTAAGAATCCCAAGAAAAGGCTAATAAAAGCCATACTATAACAAGCTAATAATCACTACCCATATGAGACGCAACTCCGATGTCAAGCTCAATGTCTAGATGACATAGCCGACAAAACAACCTACAACTCATGGCTCCACAGCCAACAAAAGCACTCGTCTAGGGACGAAGAAGTCTGGACCTGAGTACCAAAATAATGGGTCAGACACGATGGTCTGGCAGGTGGGTGAAAATATAATAAATGTGCTGAAAAATAAAACATGTGATAATTCATATTATTTTATCAAAGGCTGCATATATTTAAAACGAGTGGAAAATCATGGATCTCTGACAAAACCTGTATTCATTTAAAGCATGAGTAAAACATGGAGATCTAACAAAACATGTGTTCATTTACAACATATGTAAAAGCATAGATATTTGACAAATCGAGTGTTCATTTAAAACATGTGTGAACATAGAGATCTGGCAAAACAAGTGTCCATTTGAAACATATTTAAAAGCATGGGTATTTAACAAATCGAGTATTCATTTAAAGCGTATAAGTGTACCAAGGAATGGGAAACAATATAACAATAACTGAATTTACCTAGGAAAACATTAAAAGCTATTTAAACAATAACTGTCATAAAAGAAATGAATCATTTACTGGAAAACAAATAAGCAATATAAAACATGTAAGGTATCCAAGGAATCGGGAACTAACAAGATGACAATTACACGAAGCGAAGTCCTCTCTCACCGAAGTGACAAAAGCATATCGTGACGTTGATCTCAGTCACACGAGGTGAGGAGATTCAACGAAATATACATATACATATAATAATAATACGGGACAGGGCCACGGTGGCAAGCCGGGCATCGGGAACCGCGGTAGCAAACCGGGTATCGGGAACCACGGAAACGAGCTGGGTATCGGGACGGGACCACGGTAATAAACTGGGCATCGGGATCCAAACTGCAGTTGGTGGGACGGGAGGGGGATCTCCAAGTCGGTGGATCAAACCAACAAGGTCATCCAAGTTTAGTAGTGCCGACTCATAGATTACATAATAGAAATCAGGACATTATAAAATACATATGATGCAATTGTATAAACGGGTGAGACAGGAGTGCTCAAGGCACAAATTTCACTTCATTTCGGGCAATGCTCATTGGGGCTAGCAAAATGCTACAAGTACAAATTCAGTGCTTTCGGGAATAAAAATTGTAAGTCATGAATTTCGGGAGTGCATATCAAAATTCGGGAACAATGCAATACAATTAAACTTTCGAAATTCCAAGATAAGTATCGGGATTCAAGATTAGTTCAAGGTGGATAGGGGTCCCCCTGTATGTCGATTTCAATATAGATTTCGTACTCATTAAATTTTGGAAACATTCCGGGCTCCTTATACACCTTGGTAACTTCAAAGTCATCAATAAAATCTTCGGGATGAGACTTCTTTCTAACATGTTTCCGGGACGAGATTTTTCTCCCTTAAATCCCAAAACAATCATTCCTACCCATTTTATGGACATATGGTTCAAAACACTCCTTTCTTTCTTCTCAATCTCCAAAAATTACTGGGAGGTCGGTCACCTTGGCGGTCAGCAGGCAGCTAGCTGCCTGGGCCAGGTCGGCTAGCCGACTGGTGACCACCCCTACAGAATCAGATTTTTGCTTACTGATATGCTGACCGCCTCTATGCGGTCACTAGTCGGTCACCAGGTCGGCTAGTCGGCTAGCCGACCTGGTGACCGTCTGCTGACTGCCCAATCAGCGGGTAGTTTAGTTTTGGACTGTTTTTTAGCCCCTTTTTCCTCCAAAACATTTCTCCTATAACCCATCTCATTCCCTGCAATAAAATGAGCTCAAAAGCTCCTTCAATACATCATTCAACACTTCCATTCTCATCATTTCACATTTTTCCCTTCACTTCCTTTCCATTCACATTCAATCACAAGAGAGTGAAACCCATCTTATATGAAAACCATTTGCAACTTTGACAACATAATATATGCATTTCCAAGGTATGAACAAGAGAGAAATAAACTCATCATCATGCATTTTTAAGAGCAATAGAAACCATTGCAAAAAGAATAGATAAAGCACGTTAAGAATCATTGGTGAAAAATCAAGATTTCTCCATAAAACATGTAAATATTCAATACAATCCATTCATCCACTTGCCTTGGGTCTAAGCTAGAAAATTAATCTCTTCTAATCACTCTCTAAGCTCAAACCACCAATCTGCACAAAACCCCCAAATATAACCATTACAAACCCTAAAAGATCAAAACAATGAAATAGAAAGAGGGAGCTTCCAATAATGGAGATGGAGCTTCTCTAGGGTCACAAGGACACATATCTTGAAGATGGAGATGATCACTTACTTGGAAGGCCCTCTAATGGCAAGAGTTTTCTCAAAGAGAGCTTCAATGGTGATGAATTTCTCCTCCAAGAGTATCAATGGAGAGCTTGTAGGGAGAGGAAGAAGAAAATGGCCTCCATTTCTCTATTTGACAAGGGTTGGTGGTGGATTGAGGAGGAAGAAAGCAAGAAGAAGGAGGAGAAGGAAAAACCCTAGGTTGCTGCCATTTTTGTATTGGAAAATGAGAAGGGGAAGAAGGGAATGGGTTCCCTCTTTTATAGAAAATGAAGGTGGGTCCCACAACTTACATGGTTTGTCGGGCTAGAAACATGTTTCTCGGTGTCTCGGATGAATTCGACGAAGAAGGAAGAAATGATCGTTGAAATATATAGTTTCCAAAAAGTATATATTTCACGGGTTTCGGAGACATTGAAAATAGTGTCCAGATTTTTATGTAAAAAGACTGTTTTGCCCTCGAAGTCGGAAAAGTCAGGTTTCAGGGTCTTGAACGGGGACGGGATCAACACGAAAGTTGTAGAGAATGACGAGATAAGTCAAACGAAGCCAAAATGGGAATTTTGGGGAATCAACGAAGAATCTCTCTCCAAGCTGATCTTGTAAAACAAATAGGACCCTACGGTCACCGTCTAGGTTCACTGGCTCTTAAAACTCCACAAAACTAGTGAAAAATCATTCTAGCTCACAAACTCAACCAAATAAACACTAATCGCACTTAGAGAAATTAATCCACAAATAAAACAACACTAATCCAGGAAATTAGGGGACGGGGTCTCACTTCCTATCCCCCCTTAGAACATTTGGTTCTCTAAATGAACTAAACAAGCCCAAAAACAAATGGGGACATTAATCCCACACTTCGAAAAAAAAACCTCAAACGACTACTCCAATTGGTCCTCTTAGAAGCATCTGGACTCACTAGGCCGTCCTCGTTGTAGAACTCTTCGGTCAATTATCAACAGTCGTCAAACATTCCTCCACTGGCTCAAATCTGTTACTGCTCTGCCGTCCAAACTGCTCAAGAAATTTGCCATCTCTGATCCTTTCTAAGTCCCACCAAGTCTCTCACTTCTAGCCACCTTGATAAAGAAAGTTCTTGGAACAATTCTGTCAACTTCGTCACAACTGTCAAAGCTAGGGTCTCATATCAAACGCACAATCTTCAATGTGAACTCTCTCTGGCTCTAACTCTTTCTGTTCGTTGCTCTTGATCCACTGCACAATAGTCTGTCTCTGACACCATCATTCTTGTCCCTTCACCATTCTTCAGTATTTGAAGCACTACACCCACTCTTGCAACTGTTCTGCTAAGTCTGTTTCCCCCAACAAAACCAAAATAATTGACTTCCTACTCCATGTATCTGCACTTTGTAATCCGATGTTCCTCATGTCGATAAAATTCGTAAAATCTTTGTTATCAGGCGTTCAAGTATAGATCCTTTCTGTAGTCAACTGCTGAAATCTGACTTCCGATGCTTCATATCTTGCTGGGTCTACTTCACCACATGGCTGCGCTTGTTGAAAATTCCCGAATAACTCTCTGACAAAACTCATCAAATTCCAAAAATCTCTAACTCTTGACATCTCCTTGGAGGTATTTTTTTGTCTTGTCCTTCTATTTGCCCCTGGCTTCGAAAAATTGGTGACGCTGAGTACTACCAGATGTCTCTTACTTTAGGCAATTTCGTCCAGCCCTCAGTACACTTTTGTCATCTCTGTCAAAGTTGTCGAAATTAGGTCTCCTGCCAATGCACAATCTTCGAGGTGAATGACTTGGAAATCTATCACTTCTTCATATGCCAAGCTTATTCAATCAAACGTTTGGACGGTCCTCTGAACACTACACTCATCTCTATCTGCTCGTTGAAAACACAAGGTTCACAACTTTGTAGGTTTCTAGCTCTGACTAGACCTGCTAACACTTTAACTGTCATGCTACTCCACATGTCCAAACTTTGTGAGGTGTGCTTCTGTCAAATTCATTCTTCTCTGAATCTTTCAATTGTCATTGTCCATAGGTGATGATTCTCCTGCTCGTATCTTTACTCTGCCCAAACTGATGTTCTACAAGTCGGTAAAACCCACAAAATCTTCTCTATCATGTGATCAGGTAACAATCAATTCCACATATAACTCTCTACACTACTGCTGAAAACTAATTTCCTATGCTTTTAACCATCCATTGACACACCCTGCTGAGTCGACTTCACCCTCAAAGCTGTAATTGTTAAAAATCATCTAACACTTATCCAATAAAAGTTCATCAATATCTGTCACGCCCCCGAACCAGAACCTCGGGGGCGGGAAATGGGATTAAGCACAAATGTATTTTACTTCTCCCAAGATCCGCGTGTGTGAAGACAACACATTCTGGATATTTTGCGGAAGCATTTGTGGCGTTGCGACCCGAAGTCCGTGGCCATCGGATTCCGCGTCGCACTCAACCTTTAGCCCATAGCTATTATATCAAGAATCATACCAGACTGGAGTAACCATCACAATAATTTACAGAGCTGACAGTAACAGGATATTGCATTCCCAAATATGTTCAAGTTACAATTATCAATGTACATTAATTAAGAATCCCAAGGAAAAGCTAACAAAAGCCATACAACAATAAGCTATAAACTACTACCCAAATGTGACGTAGCTCCGATGTCAAGCTCAATGTCTACATGACATAGCCGACAAACCAACCTGCAAGGCATGGCTCCACAGCCAACAAAACACTCAACTCGGGGCGAAGAAATCTGAACCTGAGTACCAAAAGTAGTGGGTCAGACACGACGGTCTGGCAGGTGGATGAAAAGATAACAAATATACTGAAGAATAAAACATAAGATACATCATGCTATTCGATCAAATGCTGCATATAATTAAACGGGTGCAAAAGTCGGGAATCTCGGGGAAAACCTGTATTCATTTCAAGCATGGGTAAAACATGAATATCTAACAAAACATGTGTTCATTTGAGACTTAAGTAAAAACATGAGTATACAACAACCAGGTATTCATAGCAGTCTAGCAAAACCAATATCCATTTGAAACCTATGTAGAAACGTGGATATTTAACAAACCGGATATCGTTTAAAACAGGTATAAACGTAGGGATCTGGCAAACCAGTGTCATTTGAAACATATTTCAAAGCATGGATATTTAACAAATCGGGTATCATTTAAAAACAAGTATAAACATAGGAAATCTGGCAAACAAGTGTCATTTGAAACATATTTCAAAGCATGGATATTTAACGAATCGGGTAATCATTTAAAAACATGTGCGGGTACAAAGAACAGAAAACAATATAATAATAACTGAATTTACATTGGAGAATATTAGCACTTGTTTAAATAACAACTTTCATAAAGGAAACGAATCATTTATCGGAAAGCAAGTAAGCAATATAAAACATGTCGGGTATCCAAGGAAATCGGGAACTGGCAAGATGGCAATCACAAGAAGCTAAGTCCTCTATCACCGAAGTGACAAGAGTATAACGGGACGTTGGTCTCAGTCACACAAGGTGAGGAGACTCAACGTAAATCATATATACAATATAAATATACGGGAACGGGACCACGGTAGCGAACCGCGTATCGGGACGGGACCACGGCAATAACCGGGTATCGGGATCCAAACTGCAGCTGGCGGGACGGGAGAGGGATCTCCAAGTCGGTGGATCAAACCGACAAGGTATCCAAGCTTAGTGATGCCGACTCATAGGTCAAAACCAATCGAGACATATGCAAGTAAATCAAGTACAGTAAATAAACGGGTGCAACGGGGGTGCTCAAGGGCACACTATCATTTCATGTCGGACAATGCATTTCGGGACAAATAACTGTTACTATTGTAGCTCCAAAGCTTTCGGGAAAACAAGTTCTATGATGCAAATCTCGGGAAAAGAGGTGAAACCATGAACTATAACAATTTCGGGTAAAATATTACTTTCAAGATCTATTTAAGTGAATAGGGGTCCCGTATGTCGATTATTGAAATGACTTGGTACTCCTTGAGTTTGAAGACATTCCGGGCTCCTTATGCACTTTTACGATTTTCCAAAGTTTCGAATGACATCTTTGTGATATGGTTTCTTTCTCGGATGGCATCAATCAATGTCTAGTGAATCCCCTTCGATTGACAAAGCTCAACGCTCGAACGAACCGGAGAGTTCGTTCGAGCGGGGAGCTTTTCGAAATCTGGGGAATTTCGGTCACCTGACGGTTAGCCGGCGGTTAGCCGCCGCTGGGACAGGCGGCTAGCCGCTGGCTGACCCCACAGCTGACCGCGGCTGGGCTGCAGAATGCAGCTTACTGGAAAGCTGACCGTCAAATGCGGTTACCTGGCGGTTAGCCGCCGATGCATTCGGCGGTTAGCCGCTGGGCAACCGTGAAGCTGACCGAGTTTTCAAGTGGGATATCTGATGCTTTCTGGAAAGGTAACCGTGAGTGGGCGGTTGTCTGGCGGTTAGCCGCCGATGTGTTCGGCGGTTAGCCGCTGGCTAACCGTGAGGCTAACCGTATTTTGAGGGGGAAAACGATGCTCTCTGGAAAAGTCGCCGCGGTGCGCGGTTAGCTGGCGGTTAGCCGCCGATGCACTCGGCGGTTAGCCGCTGGCTGACCGTGAGCTGACCGCCAGTTACGAAAATGCTCACTGTGTTCAGTTTTGAGTCATTTTCCTCCTCAAAACCATCTTCCTCACATCCACAAGTCCTTACAATAACATTGAGCTAAATAGCTCCTCCAATGCATCTCTTTATACCTCTCCAAATCCCCATTTGAGTCCTATCCATCACTACTTCCATGTCAAGTCCCATGCAAAGAAAAAGGGAAGGAAACCATTTCACAACATTCATAAAGGCTATCACAAGGATGATAAGTACTCTACCAATATGTTTATAAAACATTGAATGACGTAGCCCACCCCATTCCTCATGAAAACTCCAATGAAACAAATAACTAAACATCTCCTTTCATCTCATTTAAAACCAAATAAGGAGGAGAGTTCCAATCGTATACTGGGGTTCATTTGAGCCCAAATCTATGGATAAACAAAGTCTATTGATCACATTTCCTTAACCAAAGATGTTTTAGCAAAACTCTTTAAATGAGTATCAATTTCAATCAATGTAACTCATAAACATAACCATGACTAGCCAAACCGACCTCATTCCTTATAAAACCATATGAACAAACTTGATCAATTGAAATGCAGAATTTCCAAGAGATTTAATCAATAGAGCGAGACCCATAATATGCATTTTCGAAATCAATAGAACTATAGCAAGAAGCATATGGGAAACATATGTCAAATTACCAAGAATAAGTAATAAATTTAGGAATTCTCATAAAACTTTGATAACATTAAAACCATCCATTCATCCACTTGCCTTTGACTCTAATCAAGCAAATCAAGCTCCTAATCACTTCTCAAGCTCAAGATCAACAATCTCTACAAAAACCCCCAAAACAAACCCTAAAATGGGTTAAACAATGAAAGACAAGGAAATGGCTCAAACCAAGCTAGGAAATAGAACCTATGGGAAAGCCATTGCACATCCAAGGAAAATGGGAAAGATTCTTTACCTCTAGAGTCATGAATGAACAAGAAGGAGCTTGCAATAGGGGCTGCCCACCTTGGTTTTGCACAAGAATGGTGTCAAACAAGAGAGGAGATGAAGGAGAAGAAGTTGCCGGAGTTCCCTCGTCGGATTGGTGGCTTGGAGGCTCCATTAGAGCAAGAGAAATGGAAGAAACGGAGAAGAGGGGCTGCTGGCACTGTAGCTATGGAGGTTTCAGTCGATGGAATGGAGAAATGAGGGAGAAAGGGAGTGGAGAGACCTCTTATAACATGGGTGGGTGTGGGTCCTACTTCACTTAACACTTGCCAAGGGTAAAACATCTCTTTGTGGGCCTCGAATGGATTCGACGAAGAAGGAAGAAATGATCGTCGAAATATCTAGTTTCCAAAAAGTATGAGTTTCACGGATTTCGGGAATATCGAGTTTTTGGGTACAGATTTGGCGTGAAAAGACTATTTTGCCCTCAAGGCCAAGAAATCGGGTTTCGGGTTCTCAAATGGATGCGGGATCAATATGAAAGTTGTAGGATTCCTCAAGATGAATGCAACGGGCCAAAAACACAATACAAAACAAATCGGGAAAATCTCACAAGTAAATGCAAAGCCGAAAAGGGAACCCCCAAAGGGTCCCACAAGCTACCAAAGCACTCAAAAGTCTAAAACTAGAAGAAAAACCATTCTAGCTCGCAAACTCAACCCAACAAATACTAATCCCACTAAAAGAAACTAATCCTCAAATAAAACAACACTAATCCAAGAGATTAGGGGTCGGGTTCTCACAATATCCAAGAAATTTCTAACTTTTCAAGTCTTCTTGGAGTTGTACCACTGAAAATCACTTCAAACCTCATAAAGTTAACCACTTATTTGGCTTATGGACTTTTCTGACTTAGGAAAATAATCCAAGTCTATCCAAAAATCCACACTTGCCTGACAGTCCATGTTCAATTGTAATTGGATCTCGATATGCAGTTCATATTCCTTGCTAACTAACAACTGCTCACATATTCCCATGCTAACTCCATCCGTGACATTGAAAAGCTGCAAATTCTGCCAAAGTCCTTCAAGAAACACATGCTAAGTCCACAAAACTCCGACTCTCTGGCTTGAAACCAAGGAAAAGGTACTAAATGTGGGTGCGGAGACATTAAATTCTTCCCCACTAGAAAGAATTCGGTCCCCCATCTTAAGCAATTGATGCCTCTGGACCCCACATCTTAGGCAAGATCCTGACCAATAATTAATTGCAAATAACACTACTATATAATTGCAATTGCACTCTAGTCCTAGGAATTTTTACAAGAAGACCCTAAACTTTCCAATTACTGCAAACAAGCCCCTCCATCAATTATATCTATTGGTCCATTGGAAATCAATTAAACCGTCTAACCAATGTGGACCCACCACTTATTATCCTTATGTCCCAATTATTCACATCAATCATCGTGTCGCGACCCCGGATCGAGTTGGTGACCAAGGGGCGCTCCTAATCCGGGATCGGGCTACATTAATGTTGCCAAGTGCATTTGTTTATATGGCTACTACGTACATGGATTTAGAAAGAACATAATATCATCCGTGCACGTGATTTCCCACATGTTTCCGCGGTGATGATATAACACGCATAAGTCATTCACAATAAGGATGCGGAAGCGTGTAGCAAATCAAGTTGTAAATTCATTCCATGATACAAGATTGATAACACACATATACAAAACATGATGTCAGAGTGAGCAATTATCATATCGCATCCCCCAATTGTAAAGTTAAATGGTTATACAAAATCTGAGTTAGTTTATCATTCCCTAAAAATAAAGGCCAACAAAGGTCAGTACAACCAATAAATTCCCAAAATGTGATAAGCACTACGCCAAAATGTTTTGTATCACAAGGCTTTTAATCAACATTGTCAGCCTGCTATTCTCCTAAGCGTTGCGGTTCTCCGGCCGCCTCCTTCGGCTCCTCCTTGGGGATGAAAGTTTAGGATCCTTAACCCTAGAGGTGGGGTGAATAGGGTGAGCTACACTTTAGTGACCAATAATGCCCAATTTTAACTTCTTTAATTCAACTAGTCACTTAGTGATGATTATGAAACTAAATGCGGAAGATAACAAAAATAACCATCACAACTCATTTACCATCACACAGAGATTTATAATGGTTCGGCCTCAATGCCTACATCTACTACTGGCTTGTGATCCAACACCCCACCGGATTCCCAGTATCTATGCTTTTTCATGGGATAAGCAATAACGTTTACACAATGCTTTTCGTAGGCTAAGCCATAACCTATACACTACGCTTTTCTAGGCTAAGCAATAACCTCTTGGGTTTTCAGGTTCATCCCTAACCTTTACACTAACGGTTTTCTAAGGTTAAGCAATAACCTTTACAAGTATTGGATTTCTCAAGGAAGTGTCTATACAAACACTTGATGAGATGCCATTAAAGCTTAAATACAATGCCTCTTATTTAGGCTGATATGAAAGTGTAAATCAAATTCACACAATACCCTATGAAATGCAAAGATGAAAGTTCAAAGTATTTGTGTGTAAAACTTCAATCAAGGCTAGAAAGAAAGATCAAATAATATATGCTTAAAGCATTTCAAAGTTTGAAGTACAGAGATAGATTGATTGAAGTTGAATTACAAATCACATGTTCTTTTTAAAAGACAACTTGTAAAGATCTCATTAATCAAGTAATGCACGTTATATGAAAATTTAAATCTTAGAACATGTAATGCAAGAGCAAAATTGTTTTCAAAACATAAAAGTTTTCGTATGAGATCATGGAGTGAAAACAACTAGCTAAAGACTCAACCAAGTAATAAGATCATGTATCAAATAAAATCAAAGATGTTGAACAAGCATGATTCATAAAACAAGACAATAACTTGGTTTAAATCTAAGGGAAGAATCCAAAACAAATAAATCCAAGATACAATAATGGATTCAACACATCATAGTTATCATGCTGCGAAGGATTTTCCAATGAATTAAACTAGTAATGCAACTAATGATATGAGAAGAGCAAAGCTTATTAAGATGTTTAACTAACGAAACTAAGCTTTGGCTTTCCAAGTTGCTCCTCTTGTTCCCTTGAGTTTTTCCCAATCCTAGGTTTGAATGATGTTAAAAAAATCCCCAAGATTGGTCTCCAAAAGCCTTAGCTCAAGGAACAAGGAAGAAGAGCATTTATAGAAAAAGTACTTCAAATAGCTTTATGGTCGGTCAGCCGACATATAGGGTTTGGTTAGCCGAACTCAACGGCTAGAATCCCAACAGTCATACTTTTAGAACCAGTTCTATTGTCAGTTCAATAAACTTGTTCGGTCAACCGATAGGTGACGGATGCCTGAACCGACATAACAAAAATATGAAATTTCATGCTCTTTGGTTTCCGAACCGAATAGAGTTGAATCAAGGTCTTCAATAAGTTCAGTTAATCGAACCTCGATCGACAGGCTGACCGTCATCAAAATGTACCTTATTGGAAATGGAACTGACAGAGGCTCGGTTAAGCTCGGTTCACTATTTGGTTAGTCGACACCTGACCGATAGGTTGACCGATAGTGTAGCCAGTCTTATTTCCAGAAGATCTGAAGGTTTGGCATAAATTTTTTTGAAAAGCTAGATTGGCAAAGTGTTTCTATAGATTTTTGCGTCAAAGAAAACACGTTTGAAATCAAGATTAAATCAACCAAAAGTTTTTTGAATAAATCATGATAGGGTCAATTTAAAGACATGATTTTCAAGATAAAACGAAACCTATGTGAATCTAGATGATGTGATGAAAATGAATGCATATGCTAACCATCAAATTGCAAACAACATAGATCTAACAAACGTTGGACTTGAGTACCAAAAGATTGGGTCAGACATAACAGTCTGGCAGGTGGGTGAAAAGATATAACAATAAAGTAATTTAAAGGTTACCTTAGAAAAACATTGGAAACCTGCTAAAACAATAATTTTTGAAGAAATAAGATGCATCATTTATCTAGAAACATATGTGCAATATAAAACATGAAAAGGGTATCAATGAACAGGAACTGACAAAATGGCAACTACAACAAGCTAAATCCTCCATCACTAATGTGATGAGAGCACATTTAGGGTGTTGGTCTCAGATGCGCGAAGTGACGAGAGCTAACGAAATATATAGATACATATAGCTAGACAAGACCACGGCTGCGGAACTGAGTAGTGGGGTGGGACAGAACCCAGACTACAAGTCGGTGGATCAAGCCGACAAGGTTGTCCAAGCTTAGTGGTGCCGACTCATAGGTCACATGAAGGAGATCATGACATATACATATATTTATGTAGGTGTATAACACCTAAGCAGGCTGGACAGGGTGGTCATAGGCACATATTTCACACTAGTATCTGGTCATGCATGTACAGGGTTGGTAGAACAAATCAAGTGCATGTATAAATAGTTTTAAGGCA
This sequence comes from Cinnamomum chago, assembly GCA_038049695.1. Classification (NCBI taxonomy): domain Eukaryota; kingdom Viridiplantae; phylum Streptophyta; class Magnoliopsida; order Laurales; family Lauraceae; genus Cinnamomum; species Cinnamomum chago. The sequence goes on along the minus strand of CP142453.1, from coordinate 52,742,866 downwards.
AAACTAGGAGTGACACATGAAAACAGACGAGAACATATATAATTCAAGTAAAAGAGAACACAAATGGATTTCCATGAGAGTCCGGACCATATATTGAGGCTTCACGATTTAGATCAATGTGGATAGGGGTCTCATATGTCAATTTTTTTATTGGCTTGGTACTCCCAAAGATCGGGGACATTCCGAGTACCCTACACACATTTGCAAGTCAAAAGCCCTCGATATATCTCCGTGATGGGGTTCTTTTTCAATCCAACTCCATACATTACCTCATTGGTCTCACCATTGCATTAGGGTTCCAAACAATACCTCCCCAAGCCTTAGAATAACATTTCAAGTCTCCCTGCCTTGATCTAGGCCAGCAGCACAGATGGCTCGAGCGAACCAGAGGTTCACTTGAGCCATGTGCTCTCTGAGAGTAGTTTGCGCGAGCGAACTGCTCCTGGGCAGACTGGCTCGAGCGAACCTAAAGGTTGGCTTGAGCCAGTGACTTTCTAGATGGGGTTCGCTCGAGCGAACTGCTTCAGAAAATGCATTTTGTGCAGTTCGGGCTGAAAGTCCGGGATCCGAACCCTAGATGGGGGGTGAATAGGGTGAGCTTCAAATTAGTGACCAATGATGACCAATTTTAACTTCTTTAATTCAAGTTAGTCACAAGTGATGATTATCAAACTAAATGCGGAAACTAACAAAAAAAATCACCACAAAGCATGCATCATCACACAAAGATTTATAGTGGTTCGGCCTCAATGCCTACATCCACTACCGGCTTGTGCTCCTACACCCCACCGGATTTCCACTATCTATGCTTTTTAATAGGCTAAACAATAACCTTTACATTATGCTTTCCAAGACTAAGTAATAACCTCTTACACTATACTTTTCTTAGACTAAGCAATAACCTTTGCAACCAAAAGGTTGGTTATCTCTCTAAGTAATGTCTAGAATACACTTGATGGGGATACAATTTTAGCTCAATACAATGCCTCTTAATTAGGCGGATATGAAAGTGAAAATCTAATTCACACACACACACACACACACACACACACACACACACACACTATGAATGCAAAGATGAATGCATAATGTGTATGCGTGATGTCCCCAATCAATTTGAAAATAAAACCTCATAAATGTATGCCAAAGGCTTTTAAAAGTTTTAGCTCATAAAAACATTTATGAATGAGGAAAGAATGCTAATCACATGTTAAAAATAACTTGTAAAAGATATACCTATATATTCCAAACAAGTTGTGAAATTCTAAGTACAAAACATGTGATGCATAAGGATTTCAATCAAATTAACAATGTAGCTCAATATATGTACGCTAAAAGCATTTGAAAGTGTAAAACACAAAAATAGATTTGATTGAAGTTAAGGGACAAATCACATGTAATTAAAAATTCAACTTGAAAATGATATACCTATCAATGCTAAGCAAGTTGTGAAACTTTAAAACAAAAGTACATATGATTTGTGAAGTTGTTGAATCCAAAACATAAGATAGATTTGAAAGTGATTTTCTTATGATGAAAAATAACAACCAAAGATACAACCAAGTATAGGAATCATGTTACATATAATTTCAAAGATATTTTCGATAACATGATTTACTTAGATATACCAATTTGAGTACTACTTGGTTTGAATCAAGGTGATGCATCCAAAACAATAAATCAATTCAAAACATATACATGTTAAGGACACAACAAATCATAGTTTATCATGCTAGAAAAGATTTACCAATAATTAAAGCAAGTCATGAAAACATGTGATTAAGAAAAGTAAAGCTTACTTAGTGATTTAACTCAATGGAACCAAGCTTTTGCTTTCCAAATGACCCCTATCATCCCTAAGCTCATTCCCCTTTGATTGGCCTCAAAACTTCTCAAGGAGGGCCTCTTAGTTCCTCAAAATTTTCAAAGGAATGAACTTGCTTTTATACTCAAAAAATAAGTTTCTGCGAGTCCCTGGTCAACCTGCACCTTTCCCCGGTAGACCTGGGCTTAACGGTTAAAAATCTGACCGTTTGAAAAAGAGCTCAACGGCTTTATTCCCGGTCGACCTGCAGAATGGTCGGTTGACCAGGTCCCTTGGGCCGGTTGTCCGGCCACACTGCAGGTCGACCCAGGCCTGAGACCATTTTCCATAAAACTGCATAATTCAAAGTATTTCTTTGAGGGGAATTTTAGGCCAATGAATTAAGCTTGGAATCATGATTTAAATCAAACTAAGAGGTTTAAAAACATGAAACATAAAAAGCCTAAAATGATTTGAAAGATTTAAAACTCATAGGCTTGCTTGATTCATAAAACTACATTTCAAAACTAATTGCATCCAAGTTTAAAAATCAAAACATGCATGAACCAAGATTTCTACAAGTCTTAAAAACAATGCATGTGTAAATCAAGATTTTCTAAATCAATGCATGTGTGAAAATTCAAATGTTGTTAAAATGATAATTCATTCATCAAATTGCAATAACACAAAAACCCTAACACGGGCTCCTTCTTCTTTCCTCTTGAAAACCCCTTTGAACCACCATTCCTTCACATAAAAGGGGGCCTTATAACCTCCCCAAAACCACACTTCATCCTCCATTCGAACATCCCACAAAATACATCAAACCATCTCCATTTCATCCACATTCATCACAACAGAAAGCCCATCGTATATGAAGATCCATATGTAACATAAATCAAGATTTAACCAAAAATGAGGTACATACATTTCCAAGAGATTAAACAATAGAGAAAGAGACCTACCAAGAGTATTCTTCTTTCACACACTGTAATTTGCATGTTTCCCCCTTCCTGGATTGCCATTGATGCGGCAAGTCAGGCCATGACATCTGTACGGATATTTTCACGTCTGAGAATGTGGGTGATGTGACAAATGTCAAACTTTTGCCAAAGCGATTGTGTCTTTTTATAATAAGGCAATAGATCAGGCTTCCTGACATCATATTTCTGATTCATCTGGTTGACGATCAGTTAAGAGTCCCTGAAGACTTCTAACATTGTGGTGCCGGATTTGAGGGCAAGTTACAATTCTACGATCAGAGCTTGGTATTCAGCTGCATTGTTGGAGCATGGTTCCTGTAGCGAGAAAGCATGTGGAATCATGTATTTGTCGGGGCTAACAAAGAGGAGCCAACTCTCGAGATCAGCTTTCTTTTTTCGTTTGTCCTGGTTGTACCATCAAACTACATGTCCCAAGAGGCATTTGGTGAGGAAGTCTCCATGCTGTAGATAGGCTCGTCTGGGAGATCATCTCCGAATGGAGAATCTTTAGGCAATGGATGCTCTACGATAAAGTCCACTAGAGCTTGGCCTTTGATTGCCTTTTGTGATACATACCCGGTATCAAATTGTGATAGGAGGATGGACCATTTTGCCGGTCGAACATTGAGAGAAGCTGCTTTTGTGACAAGGACCTTCAAGAGATTGATCCTCGAAATTAGGTAGACTATGTTGGAAAGAAGGTAGTGACGTAACTTTTGCATTGTGATCTTCACTGCAAGGAATTCTTTCACGACTGGAGAGTAGCGATGCTCCGCACCTACCAACATACGGTTGAGGTGGATAGAGCAGTTTCTTGAGAAGTGTCTTCGTTTGGAACATTACCCTCGAGATTAAAGGGTTGATCATTCTCATTTGCTGAGTATGTGTCTGCAGTAGAGTTGCCATCCTCAATGATTGCACTGCATAGAGCATTTTTCGGGAACAAGTCCTGAACAACATCCAGTAAGTTTTCTTCTTTGTTGAATATTTTATTGGTCTGTACATCACCTATGAAGTTGGGTATCTGGGACCAATTGAATGGATTTTCGTTGAAGACGTCATTAACTGAAGCCTCTTCACGATGATAAGTTGGGAGGGATGTGAATTCTGATGTCACGGTATCAGGAGATGAAGTCTAAGAAGGTGACATCTCAGTGGAAGTCACTTGAGAAGAGGTAGCTCCAGAAGATGTACTGCCAGATGTGGTCTGAGAGTAAGTGGCCTCAGCAGACGAGGCTTCGGAGGAACTATCATCCCAAACTATCACATTGCAGGTAGCTTCGATAGGAGACATCCCGAAAATGGACTGTTGGGAGCCAGACTCATCCTCGAAAGTAAGATGATTGTCTATCCAGCAGTTTTCTCCTTTTTCAAGAGTCGAGGGAGGAGGTACCTATTGGTCTTCAGGGACTTTCGATTCTAGATTTTGGTCAAGACGAAGCTCGATGATGTGATCCTGCTCTCGTTCTAGGGCAAGAAACTACAGGTCCATATTCTTCAAGATTAGGTATGGGAGCCAAATCTTATTCTTCACCTGCTCCTTGTGGTTCAACATGGTTGGGTTCTACTAGAGCAATGGGAGGTGATGGGTGTAAGGTCCGCGACCTTGCTGGGCCAATTGGGCTCAATAGAAGGCCCGTTGACCCGTTTATTTTATTATTATTACAATTAATTGTATTGTTAGATATTTAAGTGGGTTTAGGCCTTGAGTAAGTTTCTTTTAGTGTTAGAATAGTGTCTGTGAAGTTTCGTGCGATTCCAAGTGCGTTTGACACTAGTAAGGGGGTAGTTTGCAATTTAGGGGAAAATTGAATGTTTTTTCCGTAAAAATTCCTATCATCGTGATTTTGGGTTCGTTGGAAAGGTCTCGTCGCGCTGATCATTTTTGTTTCCTGGCTCATCGCGATCCGACGATCAGAAACTCTTCAAGTGGCCCATTTTGTCTCCGGACCCACTTAAGGGCAATTCAGTCTTTTCCTCCCTCTCTTCTTCGTAAACAGGGATTAGCCCTAATCTCATTCTCACTTCTGCAACGAGAGCTACAGCAGCCCTCCTTCTTCCTCTTCTCTTCTCAAGCCCAGATCTTCCTCCGGGAGAGATCACCTCTACGATCCAGACCATACATCTTCTTCCTCTCGATCTCCTCTCTCCATTGATACTAGTTGGTAAGCTTTTTCCCATCATCAACGTTCCCTTTCATCTTCTCTTTTGCTTAGAGTAGGTAGAATCTTGAGCTTTTTCCTTTCTTTCTTCTTCTCGGTGTTTTAGGTTACATTTGGTTGGGTTAGATTCATGGATTTAGTGATAGAAAGCTTCTCCTCAAGTTTTCCCTATTTCAATCTTCTTCTTGGTTGAGGCAAGTAGATATGCATTTTATATTTTAACATGTGTGTATGGTATTCTATTGATTGCAATGATTTCTTATTAGAATACCCAAATTCCAAGCTGTGGTTATGTTTTGATTTGGGATTTATATGATAGATTAGGTTTTGGGAATATTTGGTTTGAATTAATTGTTAAAATGGAGCTTTGGAGGTTTTTAATTTGATAGAATGGATGAGAATGATGATTGGGGAGCATGGAGGCTCGTTTTCTACAGGAAAAAGAGGAGAAAAACTCATTTTCCGGTTCAGGTCTACAGTGCCGATCGATCGGACTTGCAGACAGATCGATCAGAGGGCAATTTTGTAATTTTTGACAACTTTTGGAAAAAAACTTAGAACACTTGTAACTTTTAATCCGTCCGTCAGATTTCTACGTATTATATACTGTTGGAAAGCCCTTGAGATGTAGAATCCAATGGTTCTAGTTTCATCACGATCGGAGGTCGGAAAGTGATGTAAATACTCAGATTGTTGACCCAGCCTATATTTTATTGGAAATGTGACCAATAACTTAGGTTTGGGCCTTAGATGTTGGAAACCATGAACCTTCTATCAGTTAAACATTAATGAGGATTAAATCATAGCACGTGGCTTGGTGTGCTTCGATTAGGTGTCTAGGTATTCGTGTATTAAACATGGGGTAACCGAATGCGTATGAACTGAATTAATGGATGGTTAACATGATTGTACACCAAGGGATTTCCTTAGAAGCATCGTTGATCCAATTCCACACGCACTCCATTAGAACATGTAGGATACATGGATGACACTACTTGCCTAGGGTTGGCTTGTAATTCCTCCTTGACTTGTTTAATTGTATACATTGTAATTGCACCTTGTACACTTTCTCAGCATGATACACCTAATTAATTATGAAACATAATCCCTTGTAGAATTAGGACTTGAACCTGACTTAGAGTGTACCTTAGGACCCCGTGTTATGTAATTGATAAACATGACTGGTTAGACTAAAGGGATTATCATGTGATTGGATTTTTCTTGTATTGAGTTGAATGAGATAATCCCTATGAACATGTCTTGTATATTGAGCTAGTCAAACTTGCTTGTCTTGGTTTCCTCGTGTCAACACCACTTTATTATTATTTGCATGTTATAACCAGCTGCAATTTGGGGTATTATTGATGGGCTGGTTACTTGGACATCGGGGTGGGCAGTTGGCTTGGACGGCGTCCATGGCGTTGAATAGTTGGGAGCGGGCTTGGACCGTGCTACTATTCCCAGGATCGGGAGCTTGGATCCCCCTGGAGCCGGACTTTGGTATCAGTAGTCTGGGTAGGATTGTTACTGGTACCCCGGGAGGTGGCTTGGACATCCTCGGAGTCTCCCTCTTGATTCTTGCATTGCATTGTTTGGACAATGGTTATTGCTAGTATGTTAGGATTGCTTGTTATTGTTTATGGTTATTTATTCATGCTTTATGCCTAACTTCAATTCCTTGCATTCTCTTGATTATCATGCCTGTCATTACTCTTATACTTGATGCATGTCATGATTATTTATATATTGCTTATCTATTGCTTAACATGTCGTTGACTCTTTTCCTTGGTGTGTAGACACCTCAGGTGAGTACTACTATGAGGAGCAGGCAGGTGAGGAGATCCCAGAGGATCTCCAACCGGCTGAGGAGGAACTAGAGTGGTGTGCCGATGACGTAGTGTAGCGTCATCATTCTCGGCACAAGAGCGATTCGTTGGGACTTCTTTATATTCTTTAATTCTTTATCTCTCATTGAAACTTTCACTGTTGACTTCTTTATTGTTTAAATGGCCTTGATTAGTGGGATGGCCATTGTAATAAATTAATTTCTTTGTTTAAGTTTTATTTTACTCCTTGTTCAACTTTAACATTTATTGAGATTCATTATTCTTTTCTGATATCCAAATATGCCTAGAATTGTATGAGCTCCGCAAATTTTTATTATACTCGAGGCTTGAAATATTATATCCTCACAGCGCACTTACGATCCTTGGGCCTAAAGGACAAAAAATTTAATTAGTCATAAATTTCACTCCCCAGATCCGGTTTATTCTCTAATCGGGTTCGGGGGACACGACAATGGGTTAACAACATTTTCTTAGACAGCCTCTTGGTCTTCTTCATCATCAGACCAGGATCCTTGTGGCTGTAAGTAGTTATACCGGATTACTGGCATAAGGTGAGTTTCAGAAACCCATTCTTCGTCGAAAAGGTATTCTCCTGTTTCTAGGGATTCCTCCCACTCATCAGTGTCACTGGACTCGTATCCATTCATGGAGAATCCGACTACCGAATTGTAAGAGTATGATGCCCCCTGCATAGTTTTATTTCTGAATTGAGGTGGCATGAAATTACTGAGAGTGAGTTTTCTTACCGCCTTTGAAGTCTCGGGAAGGGACTTTTTTGTTGCCCCCAGTCAAGCGGTAGAGGAAGTCTTTGCCTCTTCATGGACTTCTTGCTTTTGTTGAGCTTTTTCCTGCCGTTTAGCTTGCGTAGATTTCTCTTAACTTGCCTTCGCTGTTGAGTTGTCGGCTTTGTTTTGACGACCTCTCAATTTTCATTTTCTAGTTGATCAGGAAGCACCCATATGGGTTGTCCGTTTGGTGCTGGGTAAGGAACCAACTCTTGGGACGCTTGAATTCTTTTTATCACCTTGAAGGAAGTAGTGATCTTCTTCTTTAGTAATTCTGATGTTTGTCCACATGACATCATGTTGATGGAGGCAGACCCGTAGTTTTTGTCAAAGGTGATGACTCTATTTTTCCACATCTAGTTTATCTTCTCTCTTACAATGAAGCACTGATTGAGAGGATGCGAAATCATTTGGTGGTATGGTCAATACCGAGGATCGTTGGTTTTCCCAACATCTCTCGGTCTTTTGGGGTCGGGCAAGGTGAGTTTACCGTTTGCCACGAAAGCCCTGAAGATCTCACCCACATCTTCATCGAACGGGTATTTCTTTTTTACTCGCTCTTTGAAGGCATCAGAGAGTTTAGGTCTTTTACCTACAACTTTGTTTTCAGCTTTCTTTGGTGGCTGAGAAGCTGCCTTGGTTTGCACATTGAGAACCTCCTTCTTTGGTTTTGAGGTCGTAATGGTGGTCCGTTCTTTTCTTGATGATTTCTGACTGTTGAGGTCTTTGATCACCGTTTCAGCCTCCATGGAAGCTTCTAGGAGTTCTCCCAGGTTTTTGATTTGTTCCCGATGATCATGGAACGGATTTGTGTTCTCATGTTGTTATAGCAGATGTCGACTAGCGACGCTTGTGGCAGCACATCTAAGCATTTGTATGCCATAGCTTTCCACTTGTGAATGAAGTCGTAAGTTGACTCTAATTCTCCCCCTATTTTAGGATGCAGAGCTGAGCCATAGTAGCAGGATGGTCATCACCTTTGAAGTGAGTTAGGAAGCGTGTCTCCAGCATGGCCCAATTTTGGATGGAGTCCTTTGGCAGAGTGGAGTAGCAATCAAAGGCTGTACCTTTTATGGTACTTGCGAAGAGACGGGTCTTGATGGCATCTTGATCTGTGATAGCTCCCGTCAAGATCTTGAAGTAGATGATGTACTGTTTGGCTAATCCTTTCCCCGTATATGTTTGGAGAGTAGGATGCTTGAACTTTGTAGGAAACGGGACCGATTCCATCCATAAGGGATATGGTGGTTTGATCCCATGTTCCTTAAGGGTGTGTTTGGGAAGGGGGGGGGGGGGGGGGGGAAATGGGGGGGAGGAAAAAAAGGGGGGAAAGTGGAGGGAAAGTGCTTTTGGGGGGTGTTTGGGAAGGGGGGAGGGAAAATGGGGGGGGGGGGAGGAAAATGGAGGGGAAAAAAGTGCTTTTTGCCTCAAAAATTTTCCCCCCAAAACAAGGGGGAAAATGAGGGGAAAGTGGGGAGAGAGGGGAGAAATGACTAAAATGCCCTCCTCCCTTTATTTGAATTTTTTTCAAGAACAAGGGTAAAATAGTCTTTTTTAATGTACCTCACTAAAAACAAAATTATACTTTTTCACTTTCCTTCCCCCTACTTTTTTACTTCCCAAACAAGAGGAGGGAAAATTAATTTTTCCTCCCCTCCCCTTCATTTTCCTTCCCCCTCAAATTTTCCCTCCCCTCCCCTCCCTTCCTCCCTTCCCAAACGGACCCTAAGTGTATCATCTTCTCTTACTTTGGCAAGGATGTCATCCATGTCCTTTTTGGTTAGGGCGCGTGACTCGTTGTCTCCTCCATTTACCTCGTTATCTTGATGATTCTGAGGAGGCTCATTATTTACTTGACGCTGAAAGGCGAGAAGAAGGTTCTTCATCAGAGTCTCAATCCTTTGCTGACCTTTCTACAATTGTTAGATGCGTGCGGTCGTGTCATCAGGAGGTGCATTGCGAGGTGGCTCAGAATTTGAAGCCAAGACATTCATCCTTCAGGATTCGAACGAAGAAATCGTCTTGGTGACTGAGTTGGGGCTAATTCTTTTTTGTTTTTTTTATGAAAAGCTTGAGGAAGGATTACTCCACTGTCCTGGGCTTGAAGGAGCAGGAGACTCTTCTAGATGTCTTCGTGTTCGGGAGACGCTGCGAGTCTCCGGACGTCGGACATGAAGTTTGGTTGCTGACTTCTGGCGTCTTTTGGTTTCTCTAACCATATGGATAGTAGCAACTTGGTTGGGTCTTTTTTTTTTTACCCATGTTTGAGAGGCCTGAAGTGTAGGATGCTGGGTCATGTGCTTCTTTAGCCATTTTTATCGATACGGCGAGCAATTTGAGCTTCGGTCAGCTCTGGTTGGGCTTTAGCAATGAAGGATGTGCTCCCTCGAGCGTAACAGCTGAGCATGTCTTCTTTGAAGCTAGGCATGGACGAGATCCGGACCTGGTCCTTTGACTGTCATAGTGAAGCTTTGAATTTTTCGAGTTCTGCCGCTGTAGAGATAAAGGGTCGAATCGAAGGAGTGTTGGCCTTGGCAAATTCTTTGTTGCGACCCCGGACCGGGAATCCTGGATCGGGACAGTAATTGTAGTGTAAGTGAATTGTCGCATTTATTTAATTTCCCACAGGTGTCCTCAGTGAGGATATCACAACCATATATGAACATTTCTATTAAGTGCGGAAGCGTGTAGCAATTCAAACATTCAAACCATCTGTAGTCATAAAGACAATCACACAAGTATAATATTGTATCAGAATGAGCAATGATCATTAGTATGTTTCCCAAAAGTAGGTTAAAGTTTATACAAAAGATCATTTAATTACATTTCCAAAAATAGAGGCCAACAAAGGCCAATATAAACAAAATACCAATCCCCAAAAAATGGTTAAACGTTCCCAAAATATTATCTCTCTCATAGCAATCGAATGTCTACACGACATCATCAGCACGCCACTCAACTAAGCACTGCGGTTCACCGACCGCCTCCTCTGGCTCCTCCTCAAGGTAACCAGCAACGGGACTTGAGTACCAAAGAGTGGGCCAAACACGACGGTTTGGCAAATGGGTGAAAAGACAATGACCAAATAATAATAAATGAATTTACCTTCAAAAGCATTTTGTCACGCCCCCGAACCGAAACCTCGGGGGCGGGAGATGGGATTAAGCATAAATGTATTTTACTTCTCCCAAGATCCGCGTGTGTGAAGACAACACATTCTGAATATTTTGCGGAAGCATTTGTGGCGTTGCGACCCGAAGTCCGTGGCCATCGGATTCCGCGTCGCACTCAACCTCTAGCCCATAGCTATTATATCAAGGATCATATCAGACTGGAGTAACCATCACAATAAATTACAGAGCTGACGGTAACCGGATATTACATTCCCAAATATGTTCAAGTCACAATTATCAATGTACATTAATTAAGAATCCCAAGAAAAAGGCTAACAAAAGCCATACAACAAGAAGCTATAAACCACTACCCAAATGTGACGTAGCTCCGATGTCAAGCTCAATGTCTACATGACATAGCCGACAAAACAACCTGCAAGGCATGGCTCCAAAGCCAACAAGACACTCAACTCGGGGCAAGAAATCTGAACCTGAGTACCAAAAGTAGTGGGTCAGACACGACGGTCTGGCAGGTGGATGAAAAGAACACAATATAGCGAATAATAATACAAATGATAAATCATGCTATTTGCTCAAAATACTGCATATAATTAAACGGGTGCAAAGTCGGGAATCTCGGGGAAAACTTGTATTCATTTCAAGCACGGGTAGAACATGAACATCTAATAAAACATGTATTCATTTATATCATCTGTAATCATAGATATTTGACAATCGGGTATTCGTCTAAAACATGTATAAATATAGTGGTTTGACAAAACAAACGTTCATTTGAAACTCAAGTAAAACACAAGTATACAACAAATCAGGTATCCATAACAGTCTAGCAAAACCAATGTCCATTTGAAACATATGTGAAAAGACGGATATTTAACAAACCGGGTGTTCATTTAAAACCGGTGTAACCAAAGCAATCTGTCAAAACTAGTGTTCATTTAAAACATATCTCAAAGCAGGGATATTTAACAAATCGGATATTCATTTGAAACCGGTATAAACATAGTGATCTGGCAAAACAAGTGTCATTTCAAACATATTTCAAAGCATGGGTATTTAACAATTCGGGTATTCATTTAAAAACAGGTATAAATATAGATATCTGACAAACCAAATGTCCTTTAAAACAAGGCACGGGTATTTAACAATTCGGGTATTCCCTTAAAACACGTGTAATCATATAAATCTAGCAAAAATCATTTATCGTTTGAAACATATGTAAAAGCACGGGTATTTACCCAACCGGCATTCCTGTAAAACATGTACGTGTGCAAAGGACATAAAACAATATAATAGTGACTGAATTTACAATAGAGAGCATTAACACTTATCTAAATAACAACTTTCATAAAAGCAATGAATCATTTAACTGAAAACAAGTAAGCAATATAAACCATGTCGGGTGTCCAAGGAATCGGGAACTGGCAAGATGGCAATCACAAGAAGCTAAGTCCTCTATCACCGAAGTGACAAGAGCGGGACGTTGGTCTCAGTCACACAAGGTGAGGAGACTCAACGTAAATCATATATACAATATAAATATACGGGAACGGGAACGGGACCACGGTAGCGAACCGGGTATCGGGACGGGACCACGGCAATAACCGGGTATCGGGATCCAAACTGCAGTTGGCGGGACGGGAGAGGGATTTCCAAGTCGGTGGATCAAACCGACAAGGTATCCAAGCTTAGTGATGCCGACTCATAGGTCAAAACCAATCGAGACATATGCAAGTAAATCAAGTACAGTAAATAAGCGGGTAAAATGGGGGTGCTCAAGGGCACACTGTCACTTCATATCGGGAATACATCTCGGGACAATAACTGTTACTAAAGTAACTTCAATGCTTTCGGGAAACAAGTCAATCAAGTACAATAAATAAACGGGTAAAACGGGGTGCTCAAGGGCACACTGTCGTATCATGTGATGCAATGCACTTCGGGACAAATGACTGTTACTAGAGTAACTCCAATGCTTTCGGGAAAACAAGTCATGTAATGCAAATCTCGGGAAAAGAGGTGAAACAATGAACTATAATAATTTCGGGAAAAGCATTAATTTCAAGATCTATTTAAGTGAATAGGGGTCCCGTATGTCGATTATAACAATTACTTGGTACTCCTTGAGTTTGAAGACATTCCGGGCTCCTTATGCACTTTTACTACTTTCAAAACTTAAAATGAGCTTATGGGTAGTACTAGATGTTACAATAGCAAGAATCAAGATTATAAACGGTCCATCCTAGGCATGACATTAATCCGAAAACATCGAGCAACCTACTCAGTCCTCGAAAGGAATAGAATTAGCGATAACCAAGGAAATAAACTTGTGTTTAGATATAAAGAAGATATCGCGTCGTTCCATCCCGTTCAAGTTTGAAATGGATTAACTTCGATGTCACCAAACCCACCGGGAGGAGTGTCGGCTCAAGACATCCTCACTCATAGGCCAAACAGTCCAAAAAGGGTAAGGGTCCCACCTAAAACCAAGGATTAGTGTCTAGATCATCACCATTCTTTTCTTTTTGTTCCCTAGTCTTAAAGACCTTAGATTAGGGTACAATTGGTCTTAACACTAAGGTATATACCTCTAGGACTCATAGAAGGCCCAAAGGTTTCCAAAAAAAAACACAATATCAAATTTCACTGGACGGCCGATCGATCGGTCGAAATTTCTGTACCAGAATGTACAGGGTCCGATCGATCGGCCCAAAAAGGCTCACAGTTACTGACAGTCCGATCGATCGGCCTGTAGGTCCGATCGATCGGACCTGGGTACAGCAGGTCCGGGAAAGCTGATTTTTCCTTCCTTTTTGTTTCCTTTCCTTCTAACACATGATCAACCACAAAGAACCATAAACAAGATGGTTTAAATGCATGTTTCCAAGACAATAACATGAGCTAAAGAGCTCCTCATTTCCAATTCCTCTCTTTCCATTCTTTCCGTTCTTTCCATTCACAATTAATCACAAGGTGGAGAAAACTCATTCATGTGAAATCATTTGAAATCTTGACACAATGATACATACATTTCCAAGAGATTAACAAGGGAGAAATAACTCATCAATAAGCACATCTTGAAATCAATATTAATCATATTAAAGACAACTATTAAAATCACCAAAACCATTAATGAATCAAGATTTTCTCACAAAACATGTTAATAATCAAAACAATCCATTCATCCACTTGCCTTTGACTCTAATCAAGCAAATCAAGCTCCTAATCCCTTCTCACAAGATCCACAATCTCTACAAAAACCCCCAAAACAACCCAAAAATGGGTTAAACAATGAAGAAGAAGAAAGAACTCCCAATAATGAAAATGGAGCTTCTCAAGGGCAAGAAGAACACATATCTAGAAGATTTGAGGAGGGAACTTACTTGTGGAGTCTTCAAAAACACAAAGTTAGCTCAAGGAGGGTTTCAATGTTGGTGGATTTCTCTTCTAATGGCATCCATGAAAAGCTTGCAAGGTGGAGAAGAGAATGGTGATCTCCATTTCTTGAGTGATGATCTCTTGGAGTGGCTTGGAGATGAAGAAGCAAGGAGAAGAAGAAGAACACAAGGGAAAACCCTAGGTTGCTGGTTTGGGCTGGAAAATGGAGAATGAAGTGAATGAAGGAGATGGGTTCCCTTTTATAAGCAAGTGAGAATGGGTCCCACAACTTAAGGGACTTAGGTGGCTGAAATCATCTAATTCGGGACCTCGGATGGATTCGACGAAGAAGGAAGAAATCATCGTCGAAATATCTAGTTTCCAAAAAGTGTATGTTTCACGGATTTCAAAAATATCGAGTTTTGGGTACAGATTTGGTGTGAAAAGACTGTTTTGCCCTCAAGGCCCAGAAATCGGTTTTTGGGTTCTCAAATGGATACGAGATCAACATGAAAGTTGTAGGATTCCTCAAGATGAATGCAACGGGCCAAAAACACGATACGAAACCAATCGGGAAAATCTCTCAAGAAAATGCAAAGCCGAAAAGGGAACCCCCAAAGGGCCCCACAAGCTACCAAAGCACTCAAAAGCCCAAAACTAGAAGAAAACCCATTCTAGCTCACAAACTCAACCCAACAACTACTAATCCCACTAAAAGAACTAATCCACAAATAAAACAACACTAATCCAAGAGATTAGGGGTCGGGTTCTCACACATTTAAACCTATTTAAATAACAATTTCTATAAATGAGATAAAACATTTATTCAAATACAAGTATGCATTGTAAAACATGTAAAGGTAACCAAGGAAACAGGAAACAAGCAAGATGGCAACCACACGAAGCTAAGTCCTATATCACTAAAGCGATAGAGCAATAACTAGGCACTAATCTCAGTCACTCGAGGTGAGAAGAAATAGTGGATCTTCTAAATACATATACATATACTATACATGACCATGGTAGCGAGCCGGGCATCGGGAACCACAGTAGCAATCTGCGGCATCGGGACAAGACCACGGTAATAACCGGGTAGCGCGATCCAAACTGCAGCTGGCGGGACAAGAGGGAGATCTTCAAGTCGGTGGATCAGACCAACAGGGTTATCCAAGCTTAGTAGTGCCGATTCATATGTCAAATAACAAGATTAAAACAAGTATGAAATACATCAAGTGCAAGTACATAAATAAACGGGACGGGGTGCTCAAAGGTACAATTGTCATATCAATTCGGGCATGCTTATCAGGCTAGCAAGATGCTACAATTGCAATTTCAACATTTTTGAGAATACATAAGGAGTTCGGAAAATAGTAAAATACAAATGAACTTTCAAAATCTCAAGACAAGTACTGAGGTTCAAGATTCATTTAAGGTGAATAGGGGTCCTGTATGTCGATTTAATGATCACTTGGTACTCTTTGAGTTTGGGGACATTTCGAGCTCCTTATACACCTTAGGATTTTTTAACAACTTCAAATGAAATCTTCGTGACGTGGTTTCTTTCTCAAACGGATGTCAAATCATATGAATGGTTCTTCTCAATACAATGGAGTTCCTAACAAACCTCTCTCAAATATATAAACATTTTATTTATGCTCCTAAAATAGTCCCAGGTGAACAGTACCCATCCCTGGAGCGGACTAGAGGTTCGCTCAAGCGGTTAGCTCTCTGGAATGGTTGTTTGGGTGGGTTCGTTCGAGCGAAGTTGAGGTCGCTCGAGCGAACTCATCCATAGTCAGGTTGGCTCGAGCGAAGTATTGGTTCGCTCGAACTAACCACTCTCTAGAACGAGTTCTGGGAGGTTCGCTTGAGCGACCAAGGGGTCCGCTCGAGCGAACTGCCTACTAGACTGCTCTGAACCCTTTTTTGGACACTTTGCTCGAGCGAAGTGTCATGTTCGCTCGAGCGAACTGTCCAGAAACTGATTCAGGGACAGTTCAGCTCCTCTCTATCTCTTCCTTCTACAACCTCTTTCTAGCCTCTTTTATACATCCAATGAGGAGTCCAAAACTTCATTCAAAACAACATCAAATCTTTTACAATATCCATTCCATTCTCCTCCATCAACATTACATCCAATACAAAGAATGAAAGAAGGAAACCATTACACATAAGAGTACATTTGGGATAAAACAAGAGGAAATTAATGCCATGCACCAATACATTTCTATGGCGTAAATGCACTATCAATGCTCTATCATGAACATTTATTTCAAAACAATGCAATAAATAGGCATGAGTGGAAATACCAAAATCATTGAAAGTTCATAAAAATCAAGTCATCCACTTACCTTGGGTCCAAGCTAATCAAGCAAATCAAACTCTTATACTCCTCCAAGCCAAAGATCCAAGCTATGAACAAAATCCCTAAAAACAAACCCTAAAAGGGTCAATACAAGAAATAGAAAGGGAACCCTAACAATAATGAAAATGGGACCCCTGAAAGTCCGGGGATCCAAACCCTAGAGGGGGGGGGGGGTGAATAGGGTGTGCTACAAATATGACCAATTTAAAACAAATTTTAATTTCTTAACATAAACTAGTCACATGTGATGATTTAATCAAACAAAATGCGGAAGCTAATATAAACAATCACCACAAGCATACACCACAACACAAAGGTTTATAGTGGTTCGGCCTCAATGCCTACGTCCACTACCAGCTTGTGATCCAATCACCCCACCGGATTTCCACTATTTATGCTTTTCAATAGGCTAAGCAATAACCCTTACAATGTTGTTTTCTAGGCTAAACAACAACCTCTCAATGTGCTTTTCTAGGCTAAGCAATAACCTTTACAAGATGCTTTTCTTAGGCTAAGCAATAACCTTTACACAATGCTTTTCTTAGGCTAAGCAATAACCTTTACAAATGAAGATTTCTCTAAGAAGGTGTCTTCACAAAAGAACACTCTAAGAGATACAATTAAAGCTCAATGGAATTGCCTCTTAATTAGGATAACATGAAAGTGAAAAACAACTCACACAAACACTATATGAATGCAAAGATGTATGCTCATGATGTGTGTGTGATGACTCCAATCAAGTTTAAAAAGAAGGCTCATTCAATATATGCTCAAAGCATTTAAAAGTTTAAGTCACATAAAAGTTTTGATTGAAGTTTAATGCAAATCACATGTATGAGAAACAACTTGTTAATGACATGAAATTCAAAGACTCACAAGTTGTATGAAAATGACTAACTTAGAACATGTGATGCATGTGCAATGTTGTTTTCAAAACCAAATTAATTTAACTAAAGTTTAAATGAATGAAAACAACAAATGGAGATTCAACCAAGTAAAAGGCTCATGCTATAAATGAAAAACAAGGATTTTGTCTAAGCATGATTAAGAAAGATTTTAAAACTACTTGGTTTGAAATCAAGGGTGAAGAATCCAATCCAACATAGATCAAAGATTAGAAGAAGAATGGATTCACCACATCATAGTTATAATGCTAAAATTAATTTACCAATAATTTAAACAAAGCATATAACATATGATTAATAAAAAGTAAAGCTTACTTAGTGATTTAACTTCATTGATCCAAGCTTTAGCTTCACTTAAGATCCCTTGATCTCTCTTAGTTCATCCCCTTTTCTTTGTCTCAAAGCTCCTCAAAAGAGTCTTCAAAATCTCCACCTTTTGAAAAGGAATGAACTTCATTTTATACTCAAAAAGTTGAGTTCCTGCGTGCCCCCGGTCGACCTGCCCTAACCCTGGTCGACCTGGCCTTCACAACGGTAAAAAAAGTGACCGTTTGAAAAGGAGCAACGGCTCTTTGGCCGGTTGACCGGGTCCCCTGGGCCGGTCGACCGGCCACACTGCAGGTCGACCCCCTAGGACCAAAATTCCCAACTTTTGCATATTTAAAGGTTTTTCTTGGAGGGGATTTTTGGGCCATTAAATCAAGCTTGGAGACATGTTTTAAATCAAACTAAGATGTTTAAAAACATGAAACACAAAAAGCCTAAAATGATTCGAAACTTTAAATCCAATAGCTTGCTTGATTTGATAAAACTCTTTTCTAAAACAAATGCATCCAAGTTTAAAAAACAAATCATGCATAAATCGATACTTTTACAAATCTTAAAAGCAATGCATGAATAAATCAAGATTTCAAGTTTTTATAAATCAATGCATAAGTGTGTAAATCAAATGATGCTTGAATGTTAATGCATCCATCAAATTGCAAATACAAAATCCCTAACAACCCCTTCAAGATCAAAGAAACACAAATCCAAGAGATGGGGAAGGTTTCTTACTTGTAGGTTCTCCAAATGGGCAAGGTGAGCTCAAAGAGAGTCTTGGAATGTGGAGTTTTCTCTAAAAAGGATATCAATGGAGAACTATGGTGATGAGGAAGAAGATGATGACAAGCATTATTCCAAAAGCAAAGGGTTGGTAGTGGATTGGGAGATGGAAAGCAAGAAAAGAGAGAAAAGGGAAAACCCTAGTTTGAGAGATTGAGATTTGAGCTAAAAAACGAAAATGAAGAAGAAGAGTTCCCTTATAAGCAAATGGGGAGTGGGCTCCACTACTAATAATCTAATTGGGCTGAAATCATGGCTTTCGGGGCTTCTAATGAATTCGACGAAGAAGAGAAAAGTGATCGTTGAAATATCTAGTTTCCAAAAAGTATATGTTTCGCGGGTTTCGGGAATATCAAATTTGGGTACAAATTTAATGCACAATGATTGTTTTGCCCTCAATGTTAGGAAAGTCGGGTTTCGGGATTTCGAACGGGCACGGGATCAATATAAAAGTTATAGGGATTAACAATACAAATAAAACGGGATTAAAATATTGAATGCAAGAATCTCCGATAAATCCCCAAGCGTATGCAAAGTCATAAAAAAGAACCTCCGAAGGGCCCCACTAATCACAAAGCAATCAGAATTCCCCAAAACTATATCAAAAGCTATTCTAAACCCACTTAGTTAAAGACTACTAATCACGCTTAAGACTAACACACGACTTAATTTACACTAATCGGGTTCACTAAGGTCGGGGTCTTACATTCTTGCAGGGGCCTTGTGATGCACGATTTGATTTTGGGCTTGTAGGAACAAGTCGACTCGTACTGAGTTTATGTCTTTGTTTGGCGGAAGGCTGGTCTCTCCTCTTTCATGTAGGCAAGAGGGAGAACCAGTTCTCCCTGAGTGGGGCCAGGTATGCTGGCCTTGTGGATGCTTGCGACTTTCTTTGTTTTGGCAAAAGTTTTGGGAACCAAGTCTTGTGATAGACCTGGCTGCTTATAGGTTGAGGCTTCGTGGGGGTGCCGCGGGCTTCAGTTCTCTTGACGCTCGTGTTTGGTGTCATGGCAGTGACACGTTGAGAGGCGATTTTGTACTTTTTAACAAGTGCGGTTTCTTCTACGAGAAGTGGGAATGGTCCCAGTATCCCGAAGACGATGGTCCGGGGAGTCGAGGTCGACTCGGAGTTCAGAGAGTTGGCAAGAGAGACGATGCTTTGGTAGCTCGCAGGGTGCTTGTGAGTGCTTTTATTTTGCTTCTGCTGAAGCATGATTTGGTACTTGCTTTCTTCGAAAGTAATGGTCAAAGAAGCTGCCATTGTTAGTTTCGAAAAATTTCTGAAACAAGACCACATCCATTAGTAATCATAAGAATATAATGATTATAAATCGGAAAACTATGGTGTTGTCTTTTCAAGTCGCTCATGGGACATGGTCTGACTCAAGTGACATGAAGAAGGCAAAAAGCCATAGAAGGTACAATTATTTTAATCACAAGTATGGTAGGCCCAGAATGGGCGTTCCAGTGACTGGTAGAAGCAATCGTAAACCCTAATTCAACTTATCAAGGAGCAAGGTTTGCTCGAGGTAAGACGAATATAAGGTTGGAGGTACGAATGTGTCGGTCACAAATACAGTAGACTCGAAAGGGCGTACTAGCACCGCTAGGCACAAATGTTGGAAATTGCATCCATGGAATGGACACAAGATCAGATTTTTTGAAAGGCCAAAATTGGATTCATCAAAGAGAGCAAATGGTATTATGATCCGCAAGCCGATTTAAACATTTCTGCGAGCTTCGTTTCGAAAAGGAAAGGACCATTCTCGAATCTAAATCCAAAAGTGACGGAAGTTTGAAAGGTCAAAATCGAGTTCGTCAATGAGAGCAAATGGTGTTCCGATATAGAAGTCGTCTCAAACATTTCTACAAGCTTCGTTCCAAAAGGGAAGGGATCAAGATTTCTCGAATCTGAACCCAAAAGTGATGGGAGTTTTTTTTTTTTTATGGAAGTTTTTTTTTTTAATATTTCTATTTTTTTCTTTTTTTCAAAAGAAAAACCTAAAGATTGTAGAGTACACCTAGGCTTCCTAATTCGGTCTTATGAAACCTGAATTGATAGATTAGCCCCTAGATAAGGGTAGGATTACTTAATGAACCTGTTTGGAGGACCCTTTCCAAGAATAGTCTAGCTTTCTCCACACTTTGGACAAGGCTTTTCTTGAATCAATCGTGGTCAAATAATGCAATTGGTGTGACCTTAGTGATTTTTTATTTTGTTTTTTTTTGCATGATCCCTAACGGACTCATCGAAAAGAAAAGATGGCCCATTTCCTGGTACGAACGATAGCGTCAAACATTTCTGTGAGCTATCAAGTTTGAAGAGGAAAGGATCAAGGTTTCTCAAAGTTGATTCCAAAATGAGAAATCTATTTTTTTTTGTTTTTTGTTTTTTTTTGGAAGATCCCTAACGGACTCATCGAAGCGAAACGATGGCCCATTCCCCGATTTGAATGATAGCGTCAAACATTTATGCGAGCTATCAAGTTCGAAGAGGAAAGGATCAAGGTTTCTCAAAGTAGAATCCAAAATGAGAAATCTGAAATTTTTTTGTTTTGATTGTTTTTGGAAGATTCCTAACAGACTCATCGAAGAGAAACAATGGCCCATTCCCTGATACGAACGATAACATCAAAATCTTTTGCGAGCTATTGAGTTTGAAGAGGAAAGCATCAAGGTTTCTCAAAGTTGAAACCAAAAATGAGAACTTCGATTTTTTTGTTTTTGTTTTTGGAGGATCCCTAACGGACTCTTCGAAGAGAAACGATGGCCCATTCCCCGATACGAACGATAGCATCAAACATTTTTGCGAGCTATCAAGTTCGAAGAGGAAATGATCAAGGTTTCTCATAGTTGAATCCAAAAATGAGAAGTCTTTTTTTTTTTTTTGAAAAACAAAAGAGTGGAAATAAACTCAAAGACAGAATTAGGAATTTCCAAAAAATCTTTTCTCATTCTTTTTAGATGCCACCAACTAGAAGGGGACCAAGGAACCTAAAATAGAAGTATAAGCATGGAGCAAAAATATGATATGCAAATATTTCTTTTCTAAGCATCATGTTTTCAAATGAACGAGTCCCACCTGGTGTGCCAGGTTGATGGACTCACTTTTTCACGGCTTGTGACGCTATCGGGGTCAATGGACGTGAGAGTCCGTGGGTTCCGACCCTTTCTTGACTGGAGGCGGAAGCGAGCATCAATATTTTTTTTTGTACTGGTATGCCAGATTATATACTCTACTTGGAATTGACAAGTGGTGGTGGTCTGGAGATCCACCTTCACAAGTCGAAAAGGAAATCAACTCTTTTCTAGTTTTTCATTGCATATATATTTAAAAGAAGAGATATGGTTTGTTTGTCATGAAAGGCAATTTTATTTTTTTTTGTCGTGAAAGGCGATTTTTTTCGTGAAAGGTGATTTACAATTTTTATCATTAATGAAAGAAAAGAGTTATGATTTTTTTATGTCTCTTCAAAAAAATACAAACTACAATGAAAAACAAGAAAAGGGGATCTAACTTCTCAGAAGATTGTGGATACTCGTTCAGATTGACGGTCGCAAGCCATGTGTAGACTTCGCCATCATCCTTCAAATGAGAATAGAGGGAGCTCTTGATTCGCTTGGCTCGGCTTAAACCTTAGACTTTTAGAGGACAAAGACCAAGAGGAGGTCTTAAGTCGAATAAAAAGCCGAGTAGACAGGCTGAAAAGCCACGTCTAAGTCCTAGAGGGGGAAGGAGAAGGCCTTGGGGGGAGTGACCCCGCAAGGGACTTTGGTCACCTTATAGTTGATGCTGCTGCAGAACTTCTTCAAATGAGGGGAGTTTGTTATAGCAACTTTTGCAGAGCTTTCTCTCGTGTATGATTGATTTTTCCGGGTATGGAGTTTGGATCCTTTCTTCTTGGAATGACCCCCCTTTTATAGGCCTTTGGTAGCCATTAGGTGGATTTATGAGCCTTAAATGTATTAAAGCTACATAATGGGAGGAGTTACAAGTTTTAATTCATTATTTTTGTAACTCCTTTTTCTTGGCTTTTGATTGGATAGTGGAGAATTGAGAGCTTTAAATTGCCTTTAAGCTCCATGATGGGAGGACTTACATGGTTTAATGCCATGTTTATGGTTGACTTGTAACTCCCATTTGCTTGCTTCTGATTGGGCCGTCCAAAATAAAGAGTTAATGACTGCATTCACTTATCATAAAATGGGTCATTTAACTGCATTAAGTGTTCGTTGAGGCGCTTGAAGAGTCACAGGCTGTGCCGCGTCTTTTGGAATTCTTCTTGTGATGGTCGCCGATGAATCTTCATGCTGATTGATGTCGGATAACCATATAACTCCATATATTGATTGCTACTACTGGGCCGGTGCCATCTGTCCTGTCGATTTTTGGATCGTTTAGGTAGAAAGTGTGCTTTCTTGGAAGGTCGATTGGTGATTTCGAAGCGATCAATGATGATTTGATGCTTTTGACGGTGGATCCGTGATGTTGACAAAGATCGACGGATTTCGTGGCTCAAAAGTTAGAATTTTGGAAAAATACAGGGGCCGGACATCTCGAAAAGCGAAAAGGGATAAAAAAATGGTATTTCGACGAAAATCCTGCGGCCCAGATTTCCAGGGTTGCCGGCGACATGGGGTTTTTCCCCCCTTTCGGTCGACGATTTTTGGTCGTTTCTCGATTTTTTGACCTAGATCAACATGTTAAAAGATGGGAGCAAGAGGCTTACTCTAAGATAGCCCTACACCAACTCTATTTGCTGATGGAGAGGTTATTGGCGACAAAACAACGAGAAAATGGCGCGAATACGATTCTCTCAAAGCATGGAGGAGACTGGTGGTGGTCACTCTTCATTTGGCCAAAGATTTCCTTGAGTTCCGGAGGAAGAAAGGAAGGAAAACAAGAGAAGAAGGGCTCAACTGGTCACAGACGTTTAGGGCTGGGAAAAATGGATTGGGGAAGGAGATGGGTTTTATAAAATTAGTGGAAAATGGGGCCCACCACTAGTAATTATTCATGGGCTTAGAACTGGGCGTTTTGGGCCTCGAATGGACTCGACAAAGAAGACTAAAATGATCCTCTTAAAATCTAGTTTTCAATGAAGTATATTTTTGACAGGTTCTAGAATTTCAAAATTTGGGCTCAGATTACAATGTGAAAAGGTTGTTTTGCCCCTAGGGCTGAAAAACTGATTTTATGGGCTTCGAATGGGGTCGATGTGAACACAAAAGTTGTTGTAGCTATTTTGACCAATCAAAAGAAATAAAGATTGGAATTTTTCAAAATTAAGAACAGTCCCCCCACGCTCACACGTGCAACCCAAGGCGTCCCTATGCTATCAGACTAGGTACGTCGGCTCTCAAAATTACCCAAAGCTATGGAAAAACTATTCTAATTTACAAACCAACTTGATTAGGCTCAAATCTCACTTAGAGAACTAACCCACAACTAAAAACACACTAATCACGAAAATTAGGGGTCGGGGCCTTCCATCCTCCTCCCTCAGAACATTTGGTCCTCCAAATGATCTAAACCAACTAAAAAATAAATTTAGGATAAAACTCCCACACGCGATTGCGAAAATCTCAAAAGGTCTGCTCAAGCTCACGGTTCTCCCGGAATCATCTAAACTCACTTGATCATCCTTTTCTGAAACGTACAATTTCTAAGAATTGATGATCTGCACTGCTCTTGCACAACTGCAATACCCCCGGTCAAACATGGCGGTAAGATGAGTATTTTGTTGAGGCCTCTGATTCGGTTGAAGATACTAAATGGTCCAAACTTTTACTCGGTAACTTGTTCCTCTAACACTATCAATGTTAAAATAAAAAATCCTCCCATCAATCCCCAACGATAATCAACTGCTCTGGCATGACCTGCTAACACTCTAACTATCATGCTACTCCATCTATCCAAACTCTGTAGGATGTAGTTCTGTCAAAACTCATTCTCCCGATGTTCTACCCTGGCATGCAAAACTGACCTTGGAAATTCAACTCATGACCATAATCCTAGAATGAAGTGTTCCTTAGAAGTACTCAAAAGTTCTTGTTACTCTGACTCATTATGCTCATTGCTCTTATAAGCTCGTTTCTGCTCATTGCTCTTAGACCTCTGTAAAACGATCAATTCCTGCCCAAACATGTTTGTCGACTACACGTCGTTCTCAACTGCTACAACTTTGCATCCATATCCCCACGTTGCTCAAACAAGCCTCGTTTGCTCAAAATTGAATCTAATGATTGTCTCCTCACTTGCCACATCTGAGACGACGTTCCTTCTAGGCGGTATTTGAACAAAAATTACCATTCGTAATCTGTTCCATTTTCTGCCTTTGCCTCAAGTTCATCGTCCTCATGTCATGCACATGCGTCATTCTTCTCTGAATCTTTGAATTGACCCTGTCATAATTGACACTTGTCTAGCTTGCATATGTACACTGTCCAAACCAATAACTCGTATGTCGGTAAAGTTCACAAAATCTCCTCTATCATGGGACCAGGTAACAATCCGTTTTGCATACAACTCTCTACACTGCTGCTGAAAATTGACTTCCTATCTTTTTAACCATACACTGACACATCTTGCTAAGTAGACTTCACCATCATAGTTGTAATTATTGAAAATCCTCAATCAATTCTCCAACAAAAGTTTGTCAAACCCGAGAAATCTCTAACTACTATCATCTTCTCGAAGTTGCACCAATTGAAAATCACTTCAAACCTCATAAAATCAACCACTAATCCGGCTTCAAAGGTCTTCTAACTTAGGAAAATGATTCAAGTTTATCCAAAAATCCTCACTCACTAGCCTAACACATCATCTGACGGTCCACCATCAATTGTAATTGGGTCTCAATATGCTTTTCACATTCTTCGATGTGTAACAACTGCACACATATTCCCTCGCTAACTCCATCCATCACCCCCCCACACTAAAAAACAAGCAAACCCGAACTCACAAAAACAAAAACTAGACAAAACAAACCCACATGGTCTAACTAGTCCACACCACACGTCATAAAGTTCCTAGAGTGTTTTATTTTCGAGAAATTTGCCTGCTCTGATACCAGTCCCAAAACCGGGATCCTGTATTGATCCGATCTCGGGGAGCGTGATTTGGGGTTAATTAATTTTTTTTCTTTCCCTAGGATCCACGTGTGTGAAGAAGAGAAAAGTTCCAAACACATCAAGAACATCTCGCAGAAGCTTACTTGGCGTTGCAACCCGGAGCCAGTGGCCATCGGAATCTGTCTCGCACTCAACCTATCGGCATAAAGTTGTCATAGCAATACTCATACTCAGACTGAAACAAATAGCGATATCACAATATACAGAGCCGATAGTAACAGGCTGATCTAAAAATAATACAGGTACATTAGTAACATTCCAAAGAAAAGGCTAACAAAGGCCATACTAAAAATACCAGCGAAGAACCAATACTACCGAAATGTGTAAAGTAACTCCGGAGTCAAGCACAACGGTTACATGACATCATTGACAAGACAAACCTTCAAAACTCATGGCTCTATAACCAATTGTACACCTAGAATCACAAGAAAAGGACCTGCTACCTAGAGCACAAAAGTGTAGTATATCAGACATGTCGGTTTGGCCAGTGACTGATACAGACAATAACATGATGACAGTGTATAAAAATTCATTTTCTTTTCTTTTTAAATACCAAAGCACATTTGAAAATCTAAATAAAAGTAGCAAAGATGTAGCAAGAGTTAATACTGAAA
The DNA here is from genome assembly GCA_038049695.1 of Cinnamomum chago. Lineage (NCBI taxonomy): Eukaryota > Viridiplantae > Streptophyta > Magnoliopsida > Laurales > Lauraceae > Cinnamomum > Cinnamomum chago. The sequence continues at coordinate 52,716,654 of CP142453.1, read as the reverse complement.
TCATTTGTGCGAAATAGAAAATATGCTGCATCAAGCTGACAAGATAGACAAATCGCATAAAAAGATGGCAAAAGGACAAGTGTTTGCAAAATCATTAAAAACCATAATAGTACATTGGAAAATCTAAGCATAAGTAACGATGAAATACAGAAGAAAAATACCAAATTCATTCATTTACAATGAGAACATTTGAAGGAGCGATACGAACTGAACAAAATCATCGCAACCCACATTGAGCTATATTCTCCTATTACCGAGGTAACAAGAACAAACAATAACCGTTGCCATATAAAATGGCTGGAGTAATCAATAACCGTTGCCATGTAAACTGGCCGGAACAATCAATAAACATTGCCAAGTAAAATGGCCCGAACAATTAGAGTCCGCCGCGGAACGTATAACAAATAACAAAGTGTCCAAGCTGCAGTTGGTGAAAATATTTGCGGATCCCAGGCCAGGTGATTAGCCCGACTAGGCGACCCTAGCTTAGTGGTGCCAATGAGAACCCAAATCGATAAAAATGAAATCACCGAAACACATTTCAAATCGCTAAAAAGACTACTCTAAACAAGGTACAAACAGACAAATACGGAGCAAATCAAACGAGTAGCCTTATCGATTTTTTTTCCAATGTGGCAAACCACTCAAAGCTATTTCAAATCGATTTATAAGAAAACATATAAATCTTCTAACTTGGAATGAGGTAGTGTGTAGTGGTTGATTGGTTTACCTAGAGTCGTCTCGTTATACACTTAGTTCCTCAATGTCTGTCTGTGAAAGAAAGATTTGGTCCCTCTGAAGATCTCCGACATCTGAGGACATAAAGTGCACATCAAGGCTTGTACTAATTTCCCGGTAATTAACACATCGAGCTTTCCTTCCATTTCACCTGGGATTTCCATAATACAAAGTGTTTCGGATACAAAATTCCCATTCCCAAGCTCCCATGATTCTTTAGGGGACCTACACACCCAAATAAGAGCAAAATAGGGTGTGGGAAGCGACCCTAGGACATTACCTAGGTCCGCTCGAGCGGAGCTTCCCAGCGGGCCCAAGCTCGCTCAAGCGGGTAAGGCTTCAGCCTGCCCCTTCTCCAGTCAGCAGCTTGGCTCGCTCGAGTGACCATAGGTCCGCTCGAGCGGGCTAGGCTGCTGCCTGCTGCTCGATTTCCTTCAAATTTCTCTGCTTCTACAAACCACAGCCCCTCCTTTCTCCTTCATTCACAACCCTTATTCACCCTATCACACCTGAGCTTCCCATAACTCTTATCAAAGCTCCTTTCGACCCAAAAAAAACCATCCCATTCCAATGTTCATAATAAAAATCATAATTCAAAATTCAAATATGAATAACCCTGCAATCCATGACTGAAATTTTCAACAATTTATGCCATAACAAACTAGAGATTTCATGTTATTGAAACAAAAACCATGTGGAAAGTTAAACATAGCCTAAACATTGAAACCATGCTGAAATACAACCACTTTCCCTACCAATCAAGCGAAAACCACAATTTTTCCATAATTCATCCATTCCCATAAATAAATAAAATTTTCAAGACACGAAGATCTTAATTAAACAAGAGTTTCATAATGGCTGAAATCAAAATCCACACCTAACAATGAAAGAGAGACATGCTAGTGCACCAATCTGATGCTAATGACAACATTAGCCAGTAAACAAAATAAATCAAACATTTGATAGATGAAAACCATGATTTACGAGTAGAACACCCAAAATAATTAGCATGCACAAAAATGGGGTAAATCAGTCACTTGCCTTCATCTTTAGCATTCCAAGGTCACTCTTTAATCTCCCCAATTAGACATTAGCACACCTATAAAACAAAACCCCCAAAACATAATCCAATATGACTCAAAAATTAGAAAACTAACAAAGACATGGAATTAGATCATGCACGTTAGAATTAGTGGCTCATCTTTGACCTAGATCAACATGTTAAAAGATGGGAGCAAGAGGCTTACTCTAAGATAGCCCTACAGCAACTCTGTTGGCTGATGGAGAGGTTATTGGCGATGAAATGACGAGAAAATGGCGCCAATACGATGCTCTCAAAGCATGGAGGAGAATGGTGGTGGTCACTCTTCATTTGGGCAAAGATTTCCTTGAGTTCCAGAGGAAAAAAGGAAGGAAAGCAAGAGAAGAAGGGTTGAGCTGGTCACAGACGTTTGGGGCTGGGAAAAATGGATTGGGGAAGGAGATGGGTTTTATAAAATTAGTGGAAAATGGGGCCCACCCCTAGTAATTATTCATGGCTTAGAACTGGGCCTTTTGTGCCTCAGATGGACTCGACGAAGAAGACTAAAATGATCCTCATAAAATCTAGTTTTCAAAAAGTACATTTTTAATATGGTTATGGAATTTCAAAATTTGGGTTCAGATTTCATTGTAAAAAGGTTGTTTTGCACCTAGGGTTGAAAAACCGATTTTCTAGGCTTCGGATGGGGTCGATGTGAACACAGAAGTTGTTGTGGCTAATTTGACCTATCAAAAGAAATAAAGGTTGGAATTTTTACAAATTAAGAACAGTCCCCCCACGCTCACATGTGCAACCCAAGGCGTCCCTAGGCTGTCAGACTGGGTCCGACAACTCTCAAAATTCCCCGAAGCTAAGAAAAAACTATTATAGTCTACAAACCAACTCGATTAAGCTTAAATCTCACTTAGAGAACTAACTCATAGCTAAAAACACACTAATCATGAAAATTAGGGGTCGGGGTCTTACATCCTTCCCCCTTAGAACAGTTGGTCCTCTAAATGATCTAAACCAACTCAAGAATAAAACTAGGATAATACTCTTACACGTGATCGCAAAAGTCTAAAAAGGTCTGCTCAAGCTCACGGTTCTCCCAGAATCACCTAAACTCACTTGGTCATCCTCTTTTGAAACAATTTCTAAGAATTGATGATCTGCACTCCTCTTACAAGACTGCAATACCCCTGGTCAAACATGGCGGTGAGATGAGTCTTTGGTTGAGGCCTCTGATTCGGTTCAAGATCCCAAATGGTCTAAACTTTTACTCTATAACTTGTTCTTCTAACACTATCATTGTTCGAAATAAAAAATCCTTCCATCAATCCCCTACGATAATTAACTACTCTGGTGTGACCCGCTAACACTCTAACTGTCATGCTACTCCATCTATCCAAACTCTGTAGGATGTACTTCTGTCAAAACTCATTCTTCCGGAGTTCTACCTTGGCATGCAAAACTGACCTTGGAAATTCAACTCATGACCACAATTCTAGAATGAAGTATTCCTTCGAAGTACTCAAAAGTTCTTGTTACTCTGACTCTTTCTGCTCATTGCTCTTAGGCCTCTGTAAAATGATCAACTCCTACCCAAACATGTTTGTCAACTACGCGTCCTTCTCAACTGCTACAACTTTGCATCCAAATCCCTACGTTGCTCCAACAAGCCTCGTTTGCTCAAAATTGAATCAAATGATTGTCTCCTCACTTGCCACATCTGAGACGATGTTCCCACTAGGCGGTATTTGAACAAAAATTACCATTCTTAATCTGTTTCATTTTCTGCCTATGCCTTAAGTTCACCGTCCTCACGTCATGGACATGTGTCATTCTTCTCTGAATCTTTGAATTGACCTTGTCATAATTGACACTTCTCTAGCTTGCATCTATACACTGTCCAAACAATAACTCGTAAGTTGGTAAAGTTCACAAAATCTCCTCTATCATGTGACCAGGTAACAATCCATTCTGCATATAACTCTTTACACTGCTGCTGAAAACTGACTTCCTATCTTTTTAACCATACACTAACACATCCTGCTGAGTAGCTTCACCATCATAGTTGTAATTATTGAAAATCCTCAAAAAATTCTCCAACAAAAGCTTGTCAAACCAGAGAAATCTTTAACTACTATCATCTTCTCGAAGTTGCACCAATTGAAAATCACTTCAAACCTCATACAACCAACCATTAATCCAGCTTCAAAGGTCTTCTAATTTAGGAAAATGGTTCAAGTTAATCCAACAATCCTCACTTACTAGCCTAACACATCATCTGTAATTGGGTCTCGATATGCCGTTCACATCCCTCGTTGTCTAACAACTGCACACATATTCCCTCGCTAACTCCATCCTTCACATCGAAAAGCTCAAAATTATGCCAAAGTCCTTCGAGAACCACATGCTAAGCCCACAAAACACCGACTCTCTGACACGAACACAAGAAAGAGATACTGAATGTGGGTACGGAGACATTAAATTCCCCCCCACTAGAAAAGAATTTGATCCTCCAAATTCCGTAACAACAAGGGAAAAAAAAGACACAAGGAGAGCCCCCCCCCCCACCCCGCCGAACTCACAAAAAATTGGACAAAACAAACCCACATGGTCTAACGAGTCCTCACCACACGTCTTAAAGTTCGTAGAGTGTTTTATTTCCTAGAAACTTGCACGCTCTGATACCAGTTTGTCATGCCCCAAAACCGAAATCCTGCATTGATCTGATCCCAGGGGGCGTGATTTGGGGTTAATTAAAAAATTTTCTTTCCCAATGGATCCACGTGTGTGAAGAAGACAAAAGTTCCAAAAACATCAAAAACATTTCACGGAAGTCCTGGCCATCAGATTCCGTGTCGTACTCAACCTGTCAGGATAAAGTTGTCATAGCAATACTCTTACTCAGACTGAAACAAATAACGATATCACAATATACAGAGCTGACAGTCATAGGCTGATCTTTACCCAAAAATGTTCAAGTTACAAATTATACAAGTACATTAGTAAATTCCAAAGAAAAGGCTAACAAAAGGCATATTAAAAATGTCAACGAAGAACCAATACTACCGAAATGTGTAAAGTTACTTCGGAGTCAAGCACGACATCTACTCGACATCATTGACAAGACGAACCTGCAAAACTCATGGCTCTACAGCCAACTCCACACGTACAATCACAAGATGAGGACCTGCTACTTAGAGCACCAAAGTATAGTATATCAGACACGACGGTCTGGCAGGTGACTGATACAAACAATAACATGATGATAGTGTATAAAAATTCATTTTCTCTTCTTTTTCAATACCAAAGCATATTTGAAAATCTAAATAAAAGTAGCAATGAAGTAGCAAGAGTTAATACCGAAATCATTTGTGCAAAATAGAAAATATGCTGAATCAAGCTGACAAGATAGACAAATCGGATAAAACAGATGGCAAAAGGACAAGTGTTTGCAAAAACATTAAAAACCATAATGGTACGTTGGAAAATCTAAGCATAAAGAATGTTGAAATACAGAAGAAAAATACCAAATTCAATCATTTACAATGAAAACATTTGAAAGAGTGATACGGACCGAATAAAACGATGGCGACCCACATTGAGCTATATTCTCCTATTACCAAGGTAACAAGAGCAATCAATAACCATTGTCATATAAAATGGCTGGAGTATTCAATAACCGTTGCCATGTAAAATAGCCAGAACAATAAAGAGCCATTGCCAAGTAAAATGGTACGAACAATCAGAGTCCGCCACGAAACGGATAACAAACAAACAAAGTGTCCAAGCTGCAGTTGGCGAAAATATTTGAGGATCCTAGGCCGTGTGATTAGCCCGACTAGGTGACCCAAGCTTAGTGGTGCCGACCATAACCCGAATTGATACAAATCAAATCATCAAAACACATTTCAAATTGATAAAAGGACTACTCGAAACAAGGTACAAACGGAAAAATACGGAGCAAATCAAACAAGTAGCCCTACCGATTTTTTTCCAACGTGGCGAACCACTCAAAGCTATTTCAAATCGATTTATAAGAAAACATATAAATCTTTTAACTTGGAATGAGGTAGTGTGTAGTGGTTGATTGGTTTACCTAGGGATGTCTCGTTATACACTTAGTTCCTCAATGTCAGTCTGTGAAGGAAAGATTTGGTCCCTTTGAAGATCTCCGACATCTGAAGACATAAAGTGTACATCAAGGCTTGTAGTAATTCCCCGGTAATTAATACATCGAGCTTTCCTTCCATTTCCCTTGAGATTTACATAATACAAAGTGTCTCGGATTCAAAATTCCTATTCCCAAGCTCCCATGAATCCTTAGGGGACCTACACACCCAAATAAGAGCAAAACAGGGTGCAGGAAGCCACCCTGGGTGTTCGAGCGGAGCTTCCCAATAGCTTGCTCCTTCGAGCGGGCCCAAGCTTGCTCAAGCGGGTAAGGCTTCTACTTAGCCCTCCGCCAGTCAGCAACTTGGCTCGCTCGAGCGACCATAGGACTGTTCGAGCGGGCTAGGCAGCTAGCTACCTGCTGCTCGATTTCCTGTAGATTTCTCTGCTTCTACAAACCACAGCCCCTCCTTTCTCCTTCATTCACAACCCCTATTCACCCTATCACACCTGAGCTTCCCATAACTCTTATCAAGGCTCCATTCAGCCTAAAAACAAGCGTCCCATTCCAATGTCCATAATAAAAATCATAATTCAGAATTTAAACATGAATAACCTAGCTATCCATGAATGAAGTTTTCAACAATTTAAGCCAAAACAAACTAGAGATTTCAAGTTATTGAAACAAAAACCCTGTGGAAAGTTAAACATAGCCTAAACATTGAAACCATGCTGAAATACACCCACTTTCACCACCAAACAAGCCAAGACCACCATTTTCCATAATTCATCCATTTCCATAAATAGATAAAATTTTCAAAACATGAAATCCATAATTAAACAAGAGTTTCATAAAGGCTGAAATCAAAATCAACACCTAACATTGAAAGAGTGCCATGCAAGTGAACCAATCTGATGCAAATAATAGCCAATAAACAAAATAAATCAAATATATGATAGTTGAAAACCATGATTTACGAGTAGAACATCCAAAATAATTAGCACGCACAAAAATGGGCTAAATCAGTCAGTTGCCTTGGTCTCTAGCATTCCAAGGTCACCCTCTAATCTCCTCAATTAGACATTAGCACACCTATTGTAAGATCCCGTCCCGAGTGACCTCAATTAGTGTTATTTAAGACGTATTTTAGTTCTAAGCGGGTTTAGTGTGTTTTGGTTAAGTTGGGAATTGTATAGCTTTTGATACAACTTTGGGGAATTTTGAGTCCCTTTGTGACTAGTGAGGCCCTTTGGGGGTTCCTTTTATGACTTTATGTTTACTTGGGGGATTATCTGAGATTTTTGTGTTTATTGTTTCAATTCCATTTTTCTTATCTCATTAACCCCTACAACTTTTATGCTGATTCCGTCCTCGTCTGGAATCCCGAAACCCGACTTTCCTAGTATTGAGGGCAAAACAGTCATTCTACACCAAATCTGTACCCAAAATTTGATATTCCCGCAACCCGCGAAACATATACTTTTTGAAAACTAGAAATTTCAACGATTGTTTCTTCCTTCTTCTTCGAACTCGTTCGAAGTGCCGAAAACCATAATTTCAGCCCACAAAGATTTCAAGTGGTGGAGCCCACTCTTGACTTGTATATAAGGAGGACTCCCCTTCTCTTTTCCCTTTTCTAGCTTAAGCTCCAATTTTCACCTAGGGTTTTCTTTCTCCGTTTCCTTCTTCTCTTGCTTTTCCATCACCAAATCCACCACCAACCCTGCACAAATTGAGAAGTAGAGGTCATCATCTCCTTCCTCACTTCTAGAGCTTTCCATTGACACTATTCTTCGAGGAAGCCTTCCATTTCAAGACTCTCTTTGAGCTCACCTTGTCCATTGGAGAACCTACAAGTAAGCAACCCTCCCCATCTCTTAGATTTGTGTTCCTTTGGCTTTGAAGAAGTTCCATCTCCATTATTGTAAGCTTTCCTCTTTTGTTTCTTGTGTTGACCATTTTTGGGTTTGTTTTGGGGATTTTTGTTTGTAGCTTGGATTCTTGACTTGGAGGAGTGTTTGAGACTTCATTTCTTTTTTAAAGTCCCTAAGGCAAGTGGATGATTTGATATTTGAGCACTTTATGGTTTTATGAGAAATATATTGATCTTGTCATTTCTATTCATACTATTCTTGATGCACATGATTTTGAAATAAATGCTCATGAATAAGTTTGTTGGTTGTTTAACTCTTGAAACATTGCATTTATAGTCTCTCATTTATTACTTGTTTGTGGTTTAAATGGATCCTTGTGATTGTGGATTTTCTCTCTCTCTTGTGGTTGAAAATGACTGAAGGTATTATGGGTGGAAGTTTATGAGGAGTTTAATGGGGATGTTGAGCCTCCCATCTTGATGTAGAAATGAGGCTTAAAGGGGTTGTATAAGGATGAGAAAGAGAGGAGAAGAACTGTCCTTGAACCAGTTTCTAGACAGTTCGCTCGAACGAACTTGACAGGTCGCTTGAGCGAAGTGTCCAGAAAAGGGTTCAAACCATTCCAGAGGATAGTTTGCTCGAGCGAACCCTTTATTGCTCAAGCAAACCATCCCAGAACTCGTTCCAGAGAGTGGTTAGCTCGAGCGAACTGAAATTTCGCTCGAGCCAGCCTGAACTGGATGAGTTCGCTCGAGCGACCCCACCCAGGAAGTCATTCTAGAGAGCTCTATTAGGGATTTTGTATATTGCAATTGGATGGATGCATTAACATTTTAGCATCATTTGAATTTTCACACATGCATTGATTTAGAAAATCTTGAAATCTTGATTTATACATGCATTGTTTTTAAGACTTGTAAAAATATTGATTTATGCATGTTTTGATTTTAAACTTGGATGCAATTAGTTTTGAAAAGATTTTTTTATGAATCAAGCAAGCCTATGAGTTTTAAATATTTCAAATCATTTTAGGCTTTCTATGTTTCATGATTTTAAACCTCTTAGTTTGATTTAAATCATGATTCCAAGCTTGATTCAGTGGCCTAAAAGTTCCCACAAGAAATTACTTTGAAATATGCATTTTTGGGAAATTTGGTCCTTGGGCCCGGGTCGACCTGCAGTGTGCTCGGTCGACCGAGCCCATGGACCCGGTCGACCGAGCCTACTGCAGGTCGACCGGGTAAAGAGCCGTTGGAGCTCTTTTCAAACAGTTAGATTTATGACCGTTGAAGGCCAGGTCGACCGGGGAGATGCAGGAACTCAATGTTCGAGTATAAATACAAGTTCATTCCTTGGGAAAAAGTGTTGAAAAAGAGAGAAACCAAGAGCCACTCTTGAGGTGTTTTGAGACAAGGAAAAGGGGATGAACTTGAAAGTGCAGGCTAGCGCCAATGACTAAGTCCTAGAGGGGGGGGGGGGGTGAATAGGACTAGGGGTAATTAATTACCAATTTTAAACTTTTTAAGGCGATTTTAAAATAACCAGAACAAAGAATAGAACAAACACCATAAAAAGAATGACTCAAGTGGAATTTGTGTTCATCAAGGCAGTACTTAAACAATAAAGAAGAGAAACAATTAGATGTAAGTTGATAAGCACAAGTGTGTGTGTGTCTATTGAGCTTAGTGATGAAATATCATACACAACAATTTCCACAATATATATAGAAATGTAAATCATGCCATAAAGAATAGACACAGGAAAATTATAGTGGTTCGGTCACATAGACCTACATCCACTCTCAAAGGTCACATAGTCCCTTGGTTCCATTAAGAAGAATCAAACTACACAAGTACTGATTCAACTTCAGTTTTGTTATCGAGGTTCGATCACTCAGATCTACTCCTCCTCACACAATTACAAGGTGATTTAGTCACACAGATCTGAATCACCATCACAGATTGTAGAAGTTTAAAGAAGGGTGAACACTTGCCTTTGATGAAGATGGAAGGAGTTCTAAAGAGCTTTGACAGTAGTCGAAGCTTTCACCTCTTGACGACGCCTTGGAGTTGAGAAGGAAGCTTACATCGTGTATCACAACGAAGGTTCAGAGGTCTGGTTTTCTAGGATAGTAAGGATATGGCTTTCATACAATAAGGGATCCTAGAGAAACTCTTCTCACACAACACACTTGAAAGTCCTGGGATCCTAACCCTAGAGGAGGGGGGGGGGGGGTGAATAGGGTGTGCTACAAATATGACCAATTTTAAATTCTTTAAGATAAACAAGTCATATAAGATGATTTACCAGACAAGATGCGGAAGATAAGAAAGCAAGCACCACAAGCAATCACCACTACACAAGGATTTATAGTGGTTCGGCCTCAATGCCTACTTCCACTACCGGCTTGTGATCCAATCACCCCACCGGATTTCCACTAATTATGCTTTTTACTAGGCTAAGCAATAACCTCTACAAAGTTTTTTTTCTTAGGCTCAACAACAACCTTTACAAGATGCTTTTCAAGGCTAAGCAATAACCTTTACAAAGTGCTTTTCTAAGGCTAAGCAATAACCTTTACAAAAGAAGATTTTTCTCTAAGATGGTGTCTCTTCAAGAACACTCTAAGAGATACAAATTAAGCTCAAATAAAATGCCTCTTAACTAGGCTGATATGAAGGTGTAAGTCAAATTACAAACATACACTAAAAATATGCTAAAGTGTGTGCACAAGTGTATGAATGTGTTTCTTCAATCAATTTCAACAATGAAGCTCTTAATTGTATGCTTGATGCAATTTAAAATCAAAGCTTAGAAAAAGATGATTGAAGATAAATGCTAATCACATGAGAGATTCAACAAACTTGGAGAAATGAGCTAAACAAGTTGTATGAATGTAAAAGTCTAAGAACACATGTGATTTAGTCAAGAGAGATTGCAAATCATTCTAATATTCCAAAGATGATAATGAGTTTGCAAAACAACTCTCTAAAAACTAGAAATCATGCATAAATGGAAATACAAAGATTTAAACATGCATTGATTCTAATTTGAATGGAAATCAAAATGAAAAGTATGATATACCTTTTTAAAACTCAAGCATTTGATTTCCAAAAAGCCTTCTAGCCTTCTCACCTCATTCTCCTTTCTTAGGCTCCAAAATGGTCTCAAAAGTTCATTAATCAAGCCCCTAAAAAGGATGGAGAAGAATGGACTTTATAGGAAAAAACAGTCCAACGGCTAGTTTACCCGGTCGACCCCATGACAGGGCCCGGTCGACCAGGCCTTCACAACGGCTATATTTCTGACCGTTTGAGCTTCAGAACTCAGTGGACCTGCAGTGTGGCCGGTCGACAGGGTCCTCTGGGGCCACACTGCTGGTCGACCCCCTAGGACCAAAATTCCCAAAAATTTCACATTTCAAGGTTTTTCTTGGGGGAACTTTTGGCCACTAAATCAAGCTTGAAAAACATGTTTTAAAACAATCTAAGGGTTTTTAAAACATGAACATAAAAAGCCTAAAATGATTCAAAACTTTAAAACCAATGGCTTGCTTGATTTGATAAAAACTCTTTTCACATTAAAATGCATACAAAAATGATTCTGAAAATGATGAATGTATGCAAGGCACAAACCTAAATCCTCAATTTGATTTCTCAAAAGTAATGCACAAAGAATTAGCTTTTTAAAAGAGTTTGGATTCTAAAACATGCATGAATCAAATTCATTTCAAAACCATGTACAAATGCAAGTAGAATCCAAGATCCAAAAGTCAAAAACTAAGAGCTCATGTGTGTGATCATGTGATAGTGAAAGTGAGTGAATCCATCAACAATTGCAACAACCAAGGGCCTAACAATCTCCCCCTTTGCAATTTGATGGCAACTACTATGATCTCACACCAAACAGACTTTGGATCTTCTAGTCAGCACTGAACTTGAAATCACTTGAAAGCAGCTTCGACCTCATGACTGATTCGTCGAGAGCTTTTGACTTTAATCTTTTCAAGCTGATTTCTCCCCCTTGGTTAGAGCTCTCCTTAGCTCTTCGCAACCAAGTAAACTTCCTTAGCTCTTGAAGCAGATCTCCCCCTTAGTAAGATCTGTTCTTTTTCTCCTCCTTTGACATCACATTGCAAAGGAACCTGTATACATGAGAAAACATATACCTCTCAGTAGCACCTGTTAAATAAGAATACAATTGTGATGCGAAACAGGCTATCATGTATAAAGATTTGTGTATGCATTGTTTGAATGAAGCTACAAAAACAAATATAACTTGATTTCATCATATTAAAGCTCCAAAACAACATAAGGCATCCATCAAGGAGAATCACAAAGGAGAAAACAAGATTAAATATAAAACTGTACTTCCATTGATTTAACTTGAAGAGTTCAATACAAAGATCATTAAGTACATGACCATTTACAAAAACAAGAGATAATGGTCAGCACTCAAAATAATAGGTTAGATGATAGAAAATGAATACAACAAGTAAAAAGCACTCTATCACTACCCAAAAATAGCATTCCCCAAAAAAGAAGACACTCCTAAAAGGTCTAAACAGAATTAGGAGGGGATGGAGTCATAACATCATCGTGCCGCCGACAGCTCTTGGCGATGCTCGAAAGATACTTCATTGTCTTCTTCATCATCCCTGAGGCCTCTTGACGATATTCACGAAACTCAGTCCTCATAGAAGCAACCTCCTGCTCCAAAGATGTCAATCGCTCATCTACAGAATGATGAGGAGGTGGTTGGGGCTGTCGCTGCTGAGCAGGCTGAGGCTGCTGCTGATCTTCAATCTCTAAATCTGCAGCCTCTAGCACCGCGTCTCCTTCTACAACAGGATTTGCCCGAGGAGGAGGGGGAAGTTTCATCAAGATAATGTTGGTCTTGTTGAACACAGTTGTGGACTTGGGTTTCTCTGACTCAGGAGGAATCACTCCAAAAGAATGAGCAATCTGAGAGATAAGATATCCAAAAGGAGCAGCACACGGCTGAGAGCCAGTGATCACACGGATGAGGTGGTGCATAATGATGGATGGAAGACACATGGGCACCCCGGTAATTAATTTGTGCAGAAGATTTTCCATATAGGGAGTGACTTTTGTCCTATTCCCTTTCCTCGGATAAATAGAGTGAGAAAAAATTTTATGAATAATCCTAAGAGCGGGAATCATGAAGGAGGCTGGAAGATAGTTTTTGGCTGCCCAATTTTTAGGATGGCCACAAAGTGTAGAGGTGACAGATTCTCTCTCATCTAGAGGAAGGACTTCTGAAATGAATCTTGGTCCATTGGACATAGGTATCCCCAAGATGGAAGAGGTCGAAGCAACAGTAACTGTCTCCCCACCATGTACGAATCTAATGGTGAAAGAATCTGCAGTCGAGGCACAAATGGATTCGTATAAGCCATGGACAGATGAGGCATATGTCTTGCCACTCCAAGTTAGGATTTTTTCCCAGCCTATAGTTTCTAAGATGGCAGGGACTTGGTAGTCTACTAGGTCACCTACCACACAAAATTTTTCAACGATGATCCCTTTGCTCCTAAAAGATTTCACAACTGAAAATGGAGAACGAAGGGGATTGAATTTACTCTCAGGAGGTGGTCTAGGCTCTGGAGAAGTGGAGGGAGCTCTAAGGGAAGAGGAGGCGGTCTTGGATTTCTTAGAAGTCCTCCTCCAAGTTTGTTTTGTTCTGGCCATAACTGAATATTCAAAGATGCTCAAAACAGCAAGAAATAGATGGAAGGAGCCAAGAAAGAAGAAAGGCTAGACAACCTACTGGACCAGCCAAAGACAGTGAAACAACACACTAAAATCAGTCAAAGAAAGTGAGAGACAAGATGGCTGATAAGGCTTGAGAAATCTGTCAGAGAATGATATTTCACTTAGCACAAGTAATATTCAACAGCCAAGACAAAACTAAGACTGAAAATGGAAGAAAATCTGATTCAGGAATTTTCACAAGCAGTTGGTGTGCTGAGAAGTGAGCTGGTTGCAACACAACTGAATGTAGCAGGAGAGATTGCCCAAATGGCTACAACAGATACAAAGAAAAGAAAAGAAACATAGAGCACACAAAAACAAGCAAAAACGTTCAAAACAGAGAAGGGAGAAACAATGTTGGGAAGAGCAGACGATGGGAGATGGAGCACAGAGGAAGGACGACAGCACTGGACGAAGATGGAGGACCTGAACTGAGAGAGAGAGAGAGAGAACACCAGAGAGAGATTGATCAGGGAGAGGGAAAAAAGAGAAGAAAACACGATGAAGAAGAATGGGCTGGACGGTCAACCTGCTGAGAAGGGAAGAAAAAGGGTTCTGATTTGAATCAGAACAGAAACTGCTCAACAGTTTAAGTTGCTGAACCGCAAGGCCGGTTGACCGGCCCACTAAGCCCAGTCAACCGGGCAAACTGAGTCAGATGGAAATTCTGACCAGTTCAGGAGGAAAAACAGGGAAAGAAAAATCCAGATTGGAAGTAATAAACCCTGATCCCCAGAAATCACACAAGCTTAAAAAACTTTTAGAAAAGAGATTTAAATAAAATCAAATCTAAAATATTTCCTTTGAAGATAAGAAAACTTGTATGATAAAACTCATTTTTCAAAAACATCTAAATTTGTCAAAACAAGAGATTAACTTTGAAACCAAACAAAAAAAACATTTTGAAAAACAAATCAATTGATTTAGAAGATACAATCATTTCAAAACTTTTTCAAATCAATTTGATCATAATCATGCATTTGATCATACCATACCATTTTAAATCCAAAATGCACAATCAACAAACAAGACTCGTATAAAATGAATCTAAAAACCTAAAGAAATACTAAAAGAGTAGAACCAAGACCAACTAAGCATATGACTATGAGAAAGGGTTGGTCCTATCTATCTAAGAAACCTTAGTAGTCTTCTAAAGGTCTAACCTTAGGTATCCATCTAAGGTCTTGGGCTTTGGAAACTAATTTGGAAATTCCACGAACTAAAGGAGATGAGGATTTAATTCTTTTAGACTTGTCATCAAATCTTTGAGGTTTGACTATTTTAGATTGATAATTAGTCTTTGTATGCTGGTGTTTCAAATTCCTTTTATTCTTCTCATTTCTTTTAGCTTTTCCTCCCTCTTTTTGTCTTTTAAATTTTAATTTCAACTTTTCAACCTTTTTCAATAATTCTTTCAATTCTAAGGTTAAAGGAGGGAAGGTGAGAAGATTCTTTTTGATAGATTTGTTTTGATTTTTATTCTTTTTAAAATCTATCTCAGATGACTCTTTGTGAATTGTTTTAACTTGTTTAAACTTCTTAGAGTCATCCTTGGAATTCAAAGTCTTACCCTTCATAGAATTAGTTTTAATTTTCTTAGTTTCAAGGATGGGTTTGACATATGATTTTTCCTTAATTTGCACTCAAATTTGAAGTGTCCTTCTTTACCACAATAGTGACATTTTGTTTTGGACATTTGAGAGAGAGTACTAGAGAAAGAGGACTCACCTTTCACAAAAGTGTTGGTGAATTTAGGGTCATGTGAAGTATGCTTATTAAAACCAAGACCCGTCCTATCTCCATGTGGTTTACCCAATTTGAATAATTTTTCAAGTCTCTCTTCACTCTGGGTAAACTTGCACTCATACTTTTGTTTGTATCCTTCAAGTTGAGTGACTTTGGTTATAAGGATTGAATTTTCATTTTTGACTATTAAAAGATCATTTTCAATTTCCTTATATTTAATTAGCTCTTCATTGGCAAGTTTTAATTTGATTTTAAGTTCATCAACAATATTAGATCCAAGTTCTAAAGTTTTTAACTTACTTTGAACATTTGACATGTTTTCCATGGAAATTGTCAACTTGGATTCTAAATTGATAAAGTCTTTGTCTTGCCTTTTTATATGATCTTTTAAATTTAAATTTTCATTTTCAAGATCATTATAACTTATCTTAATTTCCTTTAGTTCATCTTTGATATTGGATAAGTTATTTAAGGAGATCATAAACTTAGAGTCTAGGCATTTTATCACTTCTTCTTTCTCTCAAAGCTCATCTTTTGAAGAGACTAGCTCTTTGTTTAGTCTTTTTTATTCTTCTCTTAATTTCTTGTTTTTCTTATTAAGCTCTAGAGATAGTGTGTATAACTCTTCATAGGCTTGTTGAACATCCTCTTCATCATATTCTTCTTCTTCATTTAATTCACATTGAGATTCTTTTAATTGAATGTTAGAATCTCCAATAGATGGAAGAATGAGAGGTCTAGGAGAATCTACACAAAAGTCTAAACAATCTAGCTTAGTGGAATCCATTTCAAAAGTATTCATTCAAACACAAATCTAGGGTTATAAACTCTAGGTTTTTACACCTAATCAAGAGTTCCAAACACTTGATCCTAAAAGATAGAGCACGAGGCTCTGATACCAATTGAAAGTCCTGGGATCCTAACCCTAGAGGGGGGGGGGGGGGGTGAATAGGGTGTGCTACAAATATGACCAATTTTAAATTCTTTAAGATAAACAAGTCATATAAGATGATTTACCAGACAAGATGCGGAAGATAAGAAAGCAAGCACCACAAGCAATCACCACTACACAAGGATTTATAGTGGTTCGGCCTCAATGCCTACGTCCACTACCGGCTTGTGATCCAATCACCCCACCGGATTTCCACTAATTATGCTTTTTACTAGGCTAAGCAATAACCTCTACAAAGTTGTTTTTCTTAGGCTCAACAACAACATTTACAAGATGCTTTTCAAGGCTAAGCAATAACCTTTACAAAGTGCTTTTCTAAGCCTAAGCAATAACCTTTACAAAAGAAGATTTTTCTCTAAGATGGTGTCTCTTCAAGAACGCTCTAAGAGATACAAATTAAGCTCAAATAAAATGCCTCTTAACTAGGCTGATATGAAGGTGTAAGTCAAATTACAAACATACACTAAAAATATGCTAAAGTGTGTGCACAAGTGTATGAATGTGTTTCTTCAATCAATTTCAACAATGATGCTCTTAATTGTATGCTTGATGCAATTTAAAATCAAAGCTTAGAAAAAGATGATTGAAGATAAATGCTAATCACATGAGAGATTCAACAAACTTGGAGAAATGAGCTAAACAAGTTGTATGAATGTAAAAGTCTAAGAACACATGTGATTTAGTCAAGAGAGATTGCAAATCATTCTAATATTCCAAAGATGATAATGAGTTTGCAAAACAACTCTCTAAAAACTAGAAATCATGCATAAATGGAAATACAAAGATTTAAACATGCATTGATTCTAATTTGAATGGAAATCAAAATGAAAAGTATGATATACCTTTTTAAAACTCAAGCATTTGATTTCCAAAAAGCCTTCTAGCCTTCTCACCTCATTCTCCTTTCTTAGGCTCCAAAATGGTCTCAAAAGTTCATTAATCAAGCCCCTAAAAAGGATGGAGAAGAATGGACTTTATAGGAAAAAACAGTCCAACGGCTAGTTTACCCGGTCGACCCCATGACAGGGCCCGGTCGACCAGGCCTTCACAACGGCTATATTTCTGACCGTTTGAGCTTCAGAACTCAGTGGACCTGCAGTGTGGCCAGTCGACAGGGTCCTCTGGGGCCACACTGCTGGTCGACCCCCTAGGACCAAAATTCCCAAAAATTTCACATTTCAAGGTTTTTCTTGGGGGAACTTTTGGCCACTAAATCAAGCTTGAAAAACATGTTTTAAAACAATCTAAGGGTTTTTAAAACATGAACATAAAAAGCCTAAAATGATTCAAAACTTTAAAACCAATGGCTTGCTTGATTTGATAAAAACTCTTTTCACATTAAAATGCATACAAAAATGATTCTGAAAATGATGAATGTATGCAAGGCACAAACCTAAATCCTCAATTTGATTTCTCAAAAGTAATGCACAAAGAATTAGCTTTTCAAAAGAGTTTGGATTCTAAAACATGCATGAATCAAATTCATTTCAAAACCATGTACAAATGCAAGTAGAATCCAAGATCCAAAAGTCAAAAACTAAGAGCTCATGTGTGTGATCATGTGATAGTGAAAATGAGTGAATCCATCAACAATTGCAACAACCAAGGGCCTAACAACACTCATCTTGGAGCTAATGAAGCTCTTAGATTTTCCTAAATCTAATACATGAGTGTTTGGAAGAAGATTAGAGAGCTTAGGTTTGTTGGGAAGAAAATAGCATACAAAGCTCTCTCAAAAAAGTCCTCTCATAAGAGAGAAACAAGCTCCCGATTTATAGAAAAAATCCAAGGGCTATATTGGCGGCTAGCCCCTTTAGACCAACGACTAGCCCATTTCCAATAACGGTCAGAAAATTCAAATAAGGTTGGCTCACGGTTAGCGGCAGGAATAGTTGGAGGCTAGCCGTGAGGCAACCGCTGGGGTGATCGTAAGGTGGTTTAGGAAATACATGTTCTCTGGAAAACAAACCGTAACTCACGGTTAGCTATGCGGTTAGCCGCAGGTGTACATGGCAGTTAGCCGCAGGGGAGCCGGACTTCATCCTGATGAAAAAAAAAACTTTCTGGAATGCAGACCGTGGGTCTGGTGGTTAGCCGCCCTTTGCAAGGGGGCTAGCCTCCAGGTGACCGTAAGGTCACTGAACCCCTTTTTGAAAGACTATTAAAGCTGAGATAAAGAGATAGAAAACAGGATTTAAAACTCAACTTTTTTCTAGGGTTCTAAGGTTTTGGTTTGGGTATAAAATACCTGAAAAGATTGTCAAACACAAATGGAGACCTTATTTGATGAAACCGGACTTTCCCACAGCTTGATAAACCCTCTGAATTGGATCTTCCTTGAGGCACTTTGGGAGGCAAGGTCTTTGGAACACATTGGCCCGGAATTAACAAAACAAACTCAGTGCTCACAGACATGTGACACTAACAGAACTAAGAGAGACCAAGGGGTCATTGGTGAAGCTAAAGCTTGGATCAATGTAGTTAAATCTCTAAGTAAGCTTTACTTTTTATTAATCATATGTTATATGCTTTGCTTAAATTATTGGTAAATGAATTTTAGCATTATAACTATGATGTGTTGAATCCATTCTTCATTTAATCTTTGATCTAAGTTGGATTGGATTCTTCACCTTGATTTCAAACCAAGTTTGTTTTAAAATATTCATTAATCATGCTTGGCCAAAATCTTTGATTTCTTTTATAGCATGATTCATTTACTTGGTTGAATCTTTATTTGTTGTTTTCATTCATTTGAACCTTTGTTAAATTAGTTTTGTTTTGAAAACAACATTGCACATGCATCACATGTTTAGAGTTAATTAGTTTCATACAACTTGTGAGCCTTTGGTCTTCATATCATCAACAAGTTAGTATTTATACATGTGATTTGTATTTCACTTCAATTGAAACTTTTTATGTGCCTTAAACTTTTAAATACTTTGAGTATATTGAGCTTAAATTGTATCTCTTCTAGTGTTTGTGTAGACACTACTTTG
Organism: Cinnamomum chago; assembly: GCA_038049695.1. Taxonomy (NCBI): domain Eukaryota; kingdom Viridiplantae; phylum Streptophyta; class Magnoliopsida; order Laurales; family Lauraceae; genus Cinnamomum; species Cinnamomum chago. Next base: position 52,697,430 of record CP142453.1, on the reverse strand, counting down.
AGAGTAAATCTTTTACTTGTAAAGGTTATTGCTTAGCCTTAGAAAAGCATTGTGTAAAGGTTATTGCTTAGCCTAAGAAAAGCATAGTGTAAGATTATTGCTTAGCCTAGAAAAGCACATTGATAGGTTATTGCTTTGCCTAGAAAAGCACATTGTTAAAGGTTATTGCTTAGCCTATTGAAAAGCATAGATAGTAGATATCCGGTGGGGTGTTGGATCACAAGCCGATAGCGGATGTAGGCATTGAGGCCGAACCACTATAAGTCTTTGTGTGATGGTGAATGCTTTGTGGTGAATGTTTTTATTAGCTTCCACATCTTGTTTGATAAATCATCACTAGTGGCTAGTTAATTTTAAAGAAATTAAAATTGGTCTTAATTGGTCACTATCTTGTAGCTCACCCTATTCACCCCCCCCCCCCCCCCCCGCCCCCTTCTAGGGTTAGGATCCATGACTTTCAAGCTCACCACTCGAGCAAACCTCTAGTTCGCTCAAGCGATGGGTATTGTTCAGCTGGGGATATTTTGGAAACATAAATAAAATGTTTAGATGACTGACAGAGGTTGTTGGGAACCCTATTGTGATGGGAATACTTATCCTCATTATTTGAAGTCTGTTTGAGAAAGAAACCACTTCACAAAGATTTCATTTATAGTTTTAAAAATCCTAAGGTGTATAAGGAGGCCAGAATGTCCCCAAACTCAAAGAGTACCAAGTTGTTATTAAATCGACATATGAGACCCCTATTCACCTTAAACAAATCTTGAACCCGATATCTTACCCGAAACATCAATGGTTTATTGTATTTCATTGTTCCCGAGATTTATACTACATGACCTGTTATTCCCGAAAGCATTGAAATTGTACTTGATATAGTTATTAGTCCAGAAATGCATTGCTCGGATTGATATAACAGTTGTGCCTTTGAGCACCTCCGTCCCGCTTGTTTACGTACTTGCACTCGATGTAGTTTATACATGCTTTGATTTTGTCATTTGACCTATGAGTCGGCACCACTAAGCTTGGATAACCCTGTTGGTTTGATCCACCGACTTGGAGATCCTCCTCTTGTCTTGCCAGCTACAGTTTGGATCTTGCTACCCGGTTATTACAGTGGTCTTGTCCCGATACCCCGGATTGCTACCGTGGTTCCCAATGCTCGGCTCGCTACCGTGGTCATGTCCCGTATATTATATGTATATATATTTATATCGTTGAATCTCCTCACCTCGTGTGACTAAGATTAATGCCTTGATATGCTCTTGTCACTTTAGTGATAGAGGACTTAGCTTCGTGTGGTTGCCATCTTGTTTGTTTTCTGTTTCCTTGGTTACCTTTACATGTTTTACAACGCATACTTGTATTTGAATAAATGATCTATCTCTTTTATGGAAATTATTATTTAAATAGGTTTAAATGCTTTTGAAGGTAAATTCATTTATTATCATATTGTCATGTCTTTTCACCCACCTGCCAAACCGTCGTGTTTGACCCACTCTTTGGTACTTAGGTCCGGATATTGTCTATCCCGAGGCGGAGCTTGAGGCGGTGGTTGGTGAACCGCATCGTTTAGTTTAGTGGCATGCTGATGATGTCGTTTAGAAATTTAATTGCTACGAGAGACGCAATATTTTGGGAAACGTTTAAACATTTTTTTGGGGATTTGTATTTTGTTTAAATTGGCCTTTGTTGGCCTCTATTTTTGGGAAATGTAATTAAATGATCTTTCGTATAAACTTTAACTTTTCATTTGGGAAAGTACTTATGATCATTGCTTATTATGATACTTGGTTTATACATGTGTTTTTATCTCGTGACTAGAGTTGAATTACCAATTTGATTTGCTACACGCTTCCACATTTAAAAGAAATATTCATGTTATTGTGATATCCTCACCGCGGACACCTGTGGGAAATTAAATATATATATACATCTCTTGTTACATCACGTTACTTAATCAGTCCCGATCCAGAATTAGGTCGGTAATCCGGTCCAGGGTCGCGACAGACTGGTATCAGAGCGAGACGTGTTTCAAACATGGATTAAAAAACCGGCCGATACCGGTTCACATCGGCCGATATGAACCGGTATCGACCGATACCGAACCGATATCTCAGAGAGATATCGGTATTGGTTTTTTTCTTCAAAATCTCGGCCCATCTCGGCCGAGATGAAGTTCATAGCGGATTTTTCAATATCTCGGCCGATATTTTCAAAATATTGGCCGAGATATGTTAAAAAGGGTGAGAACCCTAATTTTTTTATTTTTCCCCCCATCTTCATCTTCTTCTCCTCTCTTCTCAACTCCTTACTAGCCATTGCAGCAGCCACCATCTCTCTTGCATATTTTCAAATCTCACTTCTATTTTTTGAAGAAAAACTATCTAAGGTAAGAGAAAATTAACTTAAAGCATTTTATTATGTTTTTTTTTATAGATGAAGCATAGAGGTTTGTCACTTAGTCACTTGTGTTGTTTTCTTCATTTAGAAATTAGATCTACATACTTTCATGCTAGATCTACTCATACACATGATTTTGAACTTTTTTCAATTTTTTTTATTTTCGGATTTTTTAATATTTGAATTATAATATATAATTTTTTGGGGATTTCATCATAAATATGTTGTTTTAATGATTCATAATCATTGTATGGTGTGTAAATGATTGATGTTTGCATTATATGAAATACTGGAAAAGGCAGTGAATTGCGAGTCTGCGACACAGACAAGACTCATAACTTAAGGTGACCGAGATTTTGATTTATTGTTGTTATTAATGGAAACAAATATTGTTTTCCAGCATTTTCTAATATTCTGGATTTTTTGGATATTTTTGCGAATTTTTTTGGATTAAAATTTTTTTCATACCGCGATGACCGCGACGGACCGATATCCGCGACTAATACCGATATCATATCGGTTTTTCGGCCCGGCCGATACCACGACCGAGACCGAGATTTTGAACCATGGTTTCAAACAATTAAAAGAAACTAGAAATCCTATGGATGTGGCGAGGATTCGTTAGACTCTTCGTTAGCTAGTATCATGTGAGCAATGTGTGACCCTTTTTTTATTAGTATGTGCTAACAACTTGTTTTGCAGCATCATGCCACCTCGTAAGAGACCGATAAACATCAACCCCTCCGCAAGTAGCAGTGATCATACAGGGCCAGTTGAGGAACATATGGTTGATAACACCATGCAGAACCAATTCCAACAGATGATGCAGACAATGCTTGACCAACAGGGTCAGGCCAATGAAAATCAAGCTGGACTGCAAGAACAAATCTGAAGAAAGATGAAGGCCATGCCAGAGGATTGGCAGAGATGTAGAGACAGTTGCTAGGGGTGTTACAAAGAAGGCCCGAACCGGTTCAAGCTCAACCCGCAATAGTCATCAATCAAAGGCAACATGACCCGAATGCAGTGTTTGAACGATTTCGGAAGAGTGCTCCAAAAGAGTTTCTTAGAACAGAGGATCCATTAGCTGCAGATGACAGGTTAGAGCATATAGAGAACATATTTGAAATCTTCTAATGCATCGGAGGAGAACGAGTCAAACTTGCAACGTCTCTCTTTACCGGTTCAATAGACATATGGTGGAAGACAGTTAGTGATGAGTACAAAACCATGGCAGATGCAGTGGCTTGGACTAGTTTCAAGAGAAAGTTTCATGACACGTATGTACCCACCCACATCAAAAGGCAAAAGGCAGTGGAATTCCAACAACTTGTCCAAGGGAACATGACAGTCCTCGAATACCTCATTAAGTTCGAGAGATTGTCTAGATATGCTCCAGAGCTAGTGGACACGGTGGAGAAGAAGATTGCAAAGTTCCTAGAGGGACTTAAGCCCATCATTGAGAGTGACGCCACGGGTGTAGTGCCACCTATCACTTTCGGGGAAGCTGTCAAGCGAGCCTACAAATTTGAGAACTTTCACAACAAGATCCTTAGAGTTCAAGGGAAAGGACAAGCTCATAAGCGGAACTATCAGTAGTGAAATCATCAGAACAAGAAGCAGAGGACAGAACAGAATGCTCAGAATCCAGTGGTTTGTACCCACTGTGGGAAGAACCATGAGAGTACATTGTGCCGTACAGTCATAGGAGCATGCTTCAGATGTGGTTCCATGAACCTTCAGATGAGGGACTGTCCAAGACAAAACAGGCAGAACCAGCAGCAACCGGGAGCACAACGTCCAACACCACCAGAAAATGCAATGGTTGTCTAGAATCAAGCAAGACCACTTCATCAACAGGCACCACAGTAACAGCATAGACCACAACAGAAGCAACATGCCCATCAACAGGGACAGAACCAGAATCAGCATGCACCACAACAGAATAGAAACGTCCAACAAGGCAAGCCACGACAGGCTCAGAACAGGCCATAGCAACGAGGACAAATCTATGTGGTCAATAGAGCTAAGAAGAGGCTGCAGGAAATATAATGGAAGGTACACTTGTTGTTTGTGGGATTAAAGCTAAGATTTTATTTGACCCTGGCTCTACACACTTGTTTTTGTCTCATGCATTTTCTAAGTTGATTGATGTGCATGATAGAGAACTTGAGTTCATTTTGATTGTGGCAACCCCAATAGGTAAATAAGTTATTTGTAGAACCTTTTACCCTAGTTGTGTAGTTCAGATAGGAGAAGTAGTTTTAACCGCAGATCTAATTTTATTGGAGATGTATGATTACGATGTTATCCTAGGGATAGATTGGTTGGCAGGGTACCATGCCACAATGGATTGTTTCCATAAGACCCTTACCTTCAAGTTAGATGAGACACCAGCAGGAGTGTTGTTTCAGGGAGAGAGAAGAAACCCTCGTACAGGGTTTATCTCAGCGTTAAAGGGTGATAGACTATTGAAAAGTGGATGTGAAGCCTATTTGGTGTTTATCGCGAAGGATAAATGGTCCTAAGGGGTGGAGGAGATCCCAATTGTTTGGGAATTCCCGGATTTTTTCCAGAGGACTGATAACTCCACAAAATTGTAGTATTTATCATCATTTTATGTTACTTTGTGGACTTAATTATGATAATTTGCAATCAATTTCATAATTCCATGCATTTGAGCATTAAAGTTGAATTTTAGTCAAAATCATTCAAAATCATCAATATTGCTTGAATTTTATGAAATCTTTAGTTTACATCATCTTAGTGTCACACCAATTAGCTTTTTGATTCTAGCATAATCAATTAGTCCATCAAAAATCATCTAGTGGTGCATTTATGTGCTTGATCTCATTTGGGTCCCATGCATGACATTTATGAATTTAATTTATACATATTATGGCTGAATTATTATTATTACTTTTTTTAGGGAATCTTCAGTTAATTGGGACCCGCCTTGAAAAGAAATTAAGAGAAGAAATTTACAGAGAATGTCCAAGCCATATCAGTTCAAGATGTTTGCACTACCCATGTGGTCCCACACCATTTACCAAAGCTTTGCTACAAATTCAATTTCAGATTTGAACTTATCAAAGAGAGTGAGCCATAGCATGGGAAATTTCCAAGTAAGAGAATAAGAAATAACCACACGCCCAAGTTGGGATGTTTCAAGGTTGCACATATCTAGTGGGACCCACATGTGTTTCATGATTGAAGAGAAAATCCAAGTCTCAAATTTAAGATTTTTATTAAAGAGAATGTGGGCCCAAGTGAAGAGAATTTAAGAGGAAGTCCTTGTTGGCTAGGGAATCCAACTAAGCAAGTCTTGCACAGAAAGCTAAAATCTCTCCAAAAGTTACTAAGAAACTCACCTTAACTTGGAAAGCAAGAAGAAGACTTACCAAAGAAGGGAGATTCTTTTGCTAAAAAAGAGGATCTAGAGAGAAAGAATAGGGAGCTCATGACCTATTTCAAGAAGGCTTTGGACGTCCAAAAGGTGAACCCCTTCTCCAAAAACTTTCTCACGTGGAACACACTCTCTCTCTCATATATTCCCTTCTTTCTTTCTTCTTTTCCATTAGCTAGTTTTTTTTTATTCTTTTGGTAGCCTTGGGCCATGTCCAAGGATTTATTTTGAAGGAGAATCTTTGTGAAGGAGAAGTTGTAATTGCCATGAAGTATTCAATGAAAACCATATCTTTTGCAATGGAGGAGTAAATTCTTTTGGATCGGAGCACAAAGCGAAGTTAAGTAATTTTATTTTCGTTTTATGTCTTTAATTTAATTCTTTTGTCCCTATGATGCATTATTTAATAGAATAATAGATCTGCCTTTGTGCCACAGGCAAACCTCCGCTTTACATTTTTAAATAAATTTCTTTTTGATCAGTTAATTTTTTTTTGAAAGGATATACTTAGGTTTTTATACCTTTGATATTTTATGCTTAATTTGTTAATTGACGCTCAAAGTAATTTATATTTTTATGAGGTGATGGAGATCTTGGGTTCTTCTGCTTAAGAATTGATTTTTTTAAAAGAATATCTTCCGGATCAGAAACATTGAGTTGTTTCTGATCTGAGTTATTTGCAAGGCAAAAGACTAAATTAAAGTATGTGGTTTGAGAATTAAAATTAATTAATGGATTCTTTGTTGCTCTGATCTACCTTTATCATTATTGTTATCTGTTCATCTTGCATAGTAGCTTTATCTCTCATTCAAATCTTGATTTATCATTATATAAAAAAATTTAATTAGATTTTAAATTTTAACTTAGTAGTGCTCCCTGTGGAATTCGACCTGTACTTGCCACTGTCTCAAAAAGACAACTGTGCACTTGCAGTATTAAAAGATTGAAATTAACAGTGGTTCAAAATGAGGGCAATGAATTGGTCCCCACTCGAATACAGACTGGATGGAGGGTATGCATTGATTATAGGAAGTTGAACTCTGTCACTCGGAAAGATCATTTTCCCCTCCCATTCATGGATCAGATGCTCGAAAGGCTAGCTGGTCATGCATATTATTGTTTTCTTGATGGTTATTCAGGTTACAATTAAATTCCAATTGCACCCGAGGACCAGGAAAAGACCACCTTCACATGTCCGTTTGGCACTTTTGCTTACAGACGCATGCCCTTTGGGCTATGCAATGCACCGACCACCTTTCAAAGGTGCATGTTGAGCATATTTTCTGACATGGTAGGAAGATTCATTGAGGTTTTCATGGATGATTTCTCGGTCTTTGGCAATTCTTTTGAGGAGTGCTTACATCATTTGTCCCTTGTGCTTAAAAGATGCAAAGAAAAGAATCTAGTCTTAAATTGGGAGAAATGTCATTTTAAGGTAAAAAGGGATATAGTTCTGGGACACATTATTTCTGATGATGGAATTGAGGTGGACAAAGCAAAAATTGATTTGATCTCCAAATTGCCACCACCAAAATCAGTTAAGTAGATTCGATCATTCTTGGGCCATGCTGGTTTTTATCGTCGATTCATCAAGGATTTTAGTAAAATTGCTAAACCTTTGTGCCAATTGCTGACAAAAGAGGTCCCGTTTGAATTTGATGAGAAATGTCTAAAGGCCTTTGAGAGACTGAAAAAGGAACTAACTTCAGCCCCTATAATTCAGCCACCTGACTGGACCATTCCATTTGAGCTAATGTGTGATGCATCCGATACAACTATTGGAGTTGTTTTAGGTCAACGAGTTGGGAAGCTTCCTCATGTGATTTACTATGCAAGTAGGACCCTCAATGATGCACAACTAAATTACACAACCACTGAAAAAGAATTGCTCGCTGTGATTTTTGCCTTGGAGAAATTCTGGTCCTACTTGATAGGGTCCAAAGTCATCATCTACACAGACCATGCAACTTTGAGATACCTTCTGTCCAAAAAGGATGCAAAAGCCCGATTGATCCGGTGGATCCTTCTGCTACAAGAGTTTGGTTTGGAAATAAGAGATAAAAAAGGATGTGAGAATGTTGTAGCAGACCATCTTTCGAGGATACCTTTAGAGCCATCAGATGAGGTCCCACTGAATGAAAGCTTTCCTGATGAACAATTGCTCAGTTGTTCTCAAATCCCCTGGTTTGCAGACATAATCAATTACCTTGTTACAGGGGAGATGCCCACCCATTGGTCAAAACAGGATCGATCAAAATTTCTAGCTGCGGTCAAGTATTTTTTTTGGGATGACCCGTATCTTTTTAAGTACTGTTCGGACCAGATCATCAGGAGATGCATTCCTTATCATAACCATTACTTGGTCATTTCCTTCTGCCATGATCATGGTTGTGGGGGCCACTTTAGTTCGAAAAAGACAGCTGTAAAAGTTTTGCAGTGTGGATTTTACTAGCCCACTATCTTTAAAGATTGCCACACCTTTTGTTTGAAGTGTGAGAGGTGTCAAAAGCTTGGCAAGCTCCGTCGAAGGAACATGATGCCCTTGAATCCCATACTTGTGGTGGAAATTTTTGATGTGTGGGGAATTGACTTCATGGGGCCATTTCCACATTCCTTTGGAAATCTTTACATTTTGCTGGCAGTAGACTATATTTCCAAATGGGTAGAAGCCATACCGACAAAGAAGAATGACCACCATGTAGTGATTAAGTTCGTGAGAGATCATATATTTTCTCGCTTTGGTACACCTAAAGCGATCATTAGTGACGGAGGCACTCACTTTTGCAACCGTCCCTTTGAGCATTTGTTGAAAAAATATTCTATCACCCATAAGGTTGCTACACCTAATCACCCACAAACAAGTGGCCAAGAGAAAATTTCAAATAGGCAAATTAAACAAATTCTGGAAAAGACGGTCAATCCCACTTGGAAAGACTGGTCTTTGCGATTGATTGATGCACTGTGGGCCTATCGAACCGCTTACAAGACACCTATTGGGATGTCCCCATATAGGTTGGTCTATGGGAAGGCATGCCACTTACCTGTTGAATTGGAGCATAGAGCTTATTAGGCCATTAAGAAGTTTAATTTTGACTTACCCACTGCGGGCACTCTGCGCAAATTGCAACTCAATGAGTTGGAAGAACTTCGAAATGATGCCTATGAGAATGCCAAGATCTACAAGAAAAGAATGAAGTTGAACCATGATAAGTCAATTCTAAGAAAATCCTTTGAACCGGGTATGAAAGTCCGTTTGTATAATTCCCGGTTACACCTGTTTCCAGGGAAGTTATGAACCCGGTGGACTGATAATCACATATTTCATACATTAATAAACCTCCATTTTGATTCCTTTACACTCTCCATGTACTTAATTGTTCGAGCTTGGCCATGCTTTGTAAGTTTGGGCTCAAATTGGGCTTAATTGATTTTCCCAACATTATTAGGATTTTACACTGTTTCTGTATTTCGGCCATATCTTGAGTTCTAGATATCTAAAAATTATGTATCTTGCCTTGTAGGAAAGATACGAGAGAGTTCTGCAACTTTCATGAAGAGGCCCAGAGCTGAATCGGATATCTAGTGGACCGAAATGGGCTTGGAAGTCAGAACAAGGGTGCTGTTGCTGGAACCCGAGCAGCATTCACTTATTGGTCCATAACTTGGGCTGTAGAGGTCTTTTGGAGCTGAAACCGGTTCCGTTGGAACTTACACAAAAGGGGCTCAAACTCTTATGAAGACTACCAATTGGAAATACAACATTTTGATGGTGTTCTACCCCTGTGCAGTCGGCCAACGAGTCCAGAGACCCATTGAGAGTGATTTGGGCATAACTCTCTCATCTTAAGCCCAAATCAAGTGATTTCGGTGGCCAAGGAAAGCTAAAAGGCAGAGGGTTAACTTTAACCTAGGGACAAATTAGGATTCTATTTTTTTAGTCGGTTAGTTTTGTATAAATAGGGGGGAATCAATTGAAAGTCCTTGGGATCCTAACCCTAGAGGGGGGGGGGGGGGGGGGGGTGAATAGGGTGAGCTACAATTGTGACCAATTTAAACCAATTTTAACTTCTTAACAAAAACTAGTCACATGTGATGATTAATCAAACAATATGCGGAAGCTAATAAATGAATCACCACAAGCATACACCACAAGACCAAGGTTTATAGTGGTTCGGCCTCAATGCCTACGTCCACTACCGGCTTGTGATCCAATCACCCCACCGGATTTTCACTATGTATGCTTTTTACTAGGCTAAGCAATAACCCTTACAATGTTGTTTTTCTTGGCTTAACAACAACCTCTCAATGTGCTTTTATAGGCTTAGCAATAACCTTTACAAAATGCTTTTCTTAGGCTAAGCAATAACCTTACAAGATGCTTTTCTTAGGCTAAGCAATAACCTTTACAAATGAGAGATTTCTCAAAGAAGGTGTCTTCACAAAAGAACACTCCAAGAGATACAATTTAAGCTCAATTGAATTGCCTCTACATAGGCTAATATGAAAGTTTAATTCAAATTACAAACATACACTCAAACAAGTTAAAGTGTGTGCACAAGTGTATGAATGTTTTTCTTCAATCAATTTTAACAATAAAGCTCTTAAATGAATGCATGATGCATTTTAAAATCAAGGTTTATAAAATGAAGATTGAAGATAAAACTAATCACATAAAAGATTCAAACAACTTTGAAGAAATGAAACAAACAAGTTGTATGAATGTTAAAGTCTAAGAACACATGTGATTAGGATAAGAGAGTTTGCAAACCAATCTAATTTACCAAAGATGATATTGAGTTTGCAACACAACTCTTTAAAGGCTTGAAATCATGCATAAATGAAAATACAAAGGATTTGAACATGCATGGATTTCATTTGAATGGAAATCAAAATAACTATAAAGATGTACCTTTTAAAAAGTCATGAATTTGATTTCCAAAAAGCCCTCTAGCCTTTCCAACTTCTTCCCCTTTCTTTGGCTCCAAAATGCTCTCAAAAGTTCATGTGTCAAGCCTTGAAAAAGGTTGGAAATGAATGGACTTTATAGCAAAAAACAGTCCAACGGCTAGTCTCTCGGTCGACCTAGAAACAGGCCTCGGTCGACCTAGACCACACAACGGGCAAAAAAGTGACCGTTGGAGCTTCAGGTGCAGTCAAGCTGCAGTGTCCTCGGTCGACCGAGATACAGGTCTCGGTCGACCGGCGACACTGCCGGGTGACTGCCCTGTTGACCAAAAATCCAATTTTTTACATATTTGAAGGTATTTCTTTGGGGAACTTTTTGGCCACTAAATCAAGCTTAAATAACATATTTTAAGTCATTCTAAGATGTTTAAAAAACATGAAACACAAAGAGCCTAAAATGATTCAAAAGTTTAAAACCAAAGGCTAGCTTGATTTGATAAAACTCTTTTCAAATGAAAATGCATACAAAGATGATTTTGAAAGAGATGAATGTATGCAAGGTTCAAACCTAAATTCACAAAGTGATTTTCCAAATATAATGCACAAAGAATAAGGTTTTCAAAAGAGTTTGGATTCTAAAACCAATGCATCCAAGTTTAAAACCAAAACATGCATAAAACAATACTTTTGCAAATCTTAAAAACAATGCATGTATAAAACCAGATTTCAAGGTTTTCTAAAACAATGCATGAGTGTAAATTCAAATGATATGAATATGTTAATGCATCCATCAAATTGCAAATACAAAATCCCTAACATCAATATTACTCTATTTTTCGATCTAGGTTTTTCTCTTTTCTTTTGCTGCAACTATGGAGAGCTAAATATTTGAGATCAATCCAAGGATCTTGAGGAAATTCTGGTTTGGCTTTGAGATTCTGTACCTAATTTTGATTTTGAATTGAATTAATTACTTTCTTCTTCTATTGATTTGGATTTCGAATTACATGATTAGAAATTTCTGTTGTGTGATGTGATCTGATTGGATCCTTAATCCTAATTGAGAATTGTGATTAAATTGTGATTGATTAATTGTGGTTTAGTCACATGAATTGAAGAGGGTTAGGTTGGCAGATTTGTTAATCTAGGTTAATTGAATTCTCGGTGTTAAACTAGCATAGATTGCATGAATCTAGTGGTCGCAGGTTTATGAATCATTTGTTAGTTAAATTCTAGGTGATTATCTAGTATTGAATTCCTTGTGTTCGATGCAGAGATTTCGGTCAATCACAGATTAACCAATTAATTCAATCCAGATGCATGTTTAGTGTTTGATGAAAAGCCAACTTGATTTCTGACGGTCTCTTGGATTGGTTGCTTTACAATTTGATTTTTCTTACATTTATTAATTACGTTTACATTCTGCATACACAATTTTCCCCTTTGCTTGATCTTGATTTGGTTTAATTGGTACTTTGATCCTCAAGGAAATGACTCAGTTCACTGCCTTGTGCTACAAGTTCGGGAGAACTAGAATTTTGTTATTTGGTTGAGTTCGACACTCGAGCCAAATTTGGCGCCGTTGCCGGGGATCATTAGGTGCTAATTAATCATATCAATTAATTTCCTGTTTGGTAGTATTTTTGACTAGTTTTCACTTTGTGGTGGTCCTATAATTTTAATAAAAATCTGTAGATATAGTTTTTGTTGAGTTTTTGTGTGATTTTTTTTTAACCATTGCTTTGTGTTTTTGTGTTTTTAGTCCCTACAGTACTATCTGATGTATGACTAGGTCTTCTTGTAGTCATATACTTGACATTGATCCTGAAATTGAAAGGACTTTGCATGCATTGAATAGGGCTCGTAGGATTCGTGAAAGAACAACGTCTGAGGTTGAGATTAACATTGCATTTGAAACTAAAGCTGAGCATATAAATAACACTACACCTATGGCTGATAACATGCAAAATAGGACCTTAAAGGAACTAGCTGCACCTGATGTCAACTATCAGCCATTGTGCATTCAATATCCTGACTTGGATGCTGATTTTGAACTTAAATCTGGTTTAATTCACTTGCTGCCTAAGTTTCATGGCCTTGCAGGAGAGGACCCTCATAAGCACTTAAAGGAGTTTCATGTGGTCTGTTCCACCATGAAACCACAAAGAATTGCAGAGGAACACATCAAGCTGAGAGCCTTTCCATTTTCATTATATGGTGTAGCCAAAGACTAGTTATACTACTTGCAACCAAGAGCTATCACTGGCTGGAAAGACATGAAGAGAGTGTTTCTAGAGAAGTTTTTCCCTGCCTCAAGAGCTGCTGCAATTAGAAAGGATATATGTGGGATCAGACAGGTGATGGGTGAGACCTTGTATGAATACTGGGAAAGATTCAAGAAATTATGTGCAAGCTGCCCACACCACCAGATTAGTGATCAATTGTTGATCCCGTACTTTTATGAAGGCTTGTTGCAATGGACAGAAGCATGGTGGATGCCGCGAGTGGAGGTGCCTTAGTTGACAAAACCCCAGCTGCTGCTAGAGATTTGATTGCCAATATGGCTGCCAACTCACAGCAATTTGGTACCAAAATGATCACTCCAACTAGAGGAGTCAATGAAGTCCAGCTTTCTAATGCTGATCAACAAAGACTAGAACATAGACTTGATGAGCTGACCTCTTTGATGAGACAATTGGTAGTAGATAGGCTCCAACCATTTGTGCAAGGACCTGCTAAAGTGTGCAGTATTTGTTCTTGTCCTTCACACCCCACAAATGCATGCCCTACACTTCAGGAAGACAGTTCTGCATTCCAAGACCAATCTGTTGCTGCAACACGTGTTTTTCCTGGTAAACCACAAGCACAGCAGCAGCAACAAAGATATGATCCATTCTCCAACACATACAATCCTGGCTGGAGAGATCATCCTAACCTAAGATATGGCAATGCAGCAGCATAGCAGCAGTACAAGCAGACCTTCCAACAACCAATGAGACAACAACAATTTCAACAACAAGCTAGACCAAGCAGGCCACCCTTCCAGCAACAACCACAAGGACCTACAACCACAAAATCTGAACCTACTTTGGAGGATCTAATGAAGCAGATGGCCACCAACAACATACAGTTTCAACAGAGGACAGAAGCTTCAATTCAAAGCTTGGAAACTCAAATTGGGCAATTAGCTTCTACTCTGAGTCAATTATAGCATCAAGGATCTGGCCAACTTCCTTCTCAAACAATTCCCAATCCAAAAGGGAACGTGAGTTCTATTATGCTGAGGTCTGGAAAAACAGTAGAGGTGGAGTCCCAACAAGCAGTGAACAAACAATTGCACAAGCCATCAACAGTCGCCACACCTGATTCTAATGCACCAACCCAGAAATCTGATAATGATGATGTGAAAGCAGTCGTTGGCACCAAACAGAAGCCTCAATTCGCCATAGCTCCTCCTTTCCCACAAAGAGCCACACAGTCAAGAAAAATAGAAGAGGCCGAGAAAGACAAAGAGCTGCTTGAGACTTTTAGGAAGGTGGAAGTAAACATCCCACTACTGGATGCCATCAAGCAAATACCGAAATATGCGAAGTTCTTGAAGGAATTGTGTACACACAAAAGGAGGCTAAAGGGCAATGAGAGAATTAGCTTGGGCCAGAATGTTTCAGCCTTTATCCAGCCTATGCCACAGAAGTGCAAGGATCCAGGGACTTTTACAATTCCTTGCATAATAGGAAATTATGGATTTGAGACTACCATGCTAGACTTAGGTGCTTCCATCAATGTAATGCCTATGTCTATTTTTAATTTCCTTGAACTTGGTCCTTTGCAGACTACAGGTGTGGTGATCCAGCTAGCTAATAGGAGTTATGCTTACCCAGCTGGTTTGGTGGAGGATGTACTGGTCCGGGTGAACGAGCTGATATTCCCAGCTGACTTCTACATTTTGGAGAAGGAGGGAGAGTCATCTGAAAGTCCTTGGGATCCTAACCCTAGAGGGGGGGGTGGGGGTGAATAGGGTGAGCTACAATTGTGACCAATTTAGACAAATTTTAATTCTTAACATAAACTAGTCACATGTGATGATTAACCATACAATATGCGGAAGCTAATATAAACAATCACCACAAAAGCAAGCACCACAACACCAAGGTTTATAGTGGTTCGGCCTCAATGCCTACGTCCACTACCGGCTTGTGATCCAATCACCCCACCGGATTTCCACTAATTATGCTTTTTACTAGGCTAAGCAATAACCCTTACAATGTTGTTTTTCTAGGCTAAACAACAACCTCTCAATGTGCTTTTCTAGGCTAAGCAATAACCTTTACAAGATGCTTTTCTTAGGCTAAGCAATAACCTTTACACAATGCTTTTCTTAGGCTAAGCAATAACCTTTACAAATAAAGATTTCTCTAAGAAAGTGTCTTCACAAAAGATCACTCTAAGAGATACAAATTAAGCACAATGTATTTGCCTCTAAAATAGGCGGATATGAAAGTGAATAACAACTCACACAAACACTATATGAATGCAAAGATGTATGCTCATGATGTGTGTGTGTGATGACTTCAATCAAGTTTAAAAAGAAAGCTTAATCAAATATATGCTTAAAGCATTTCAAAGTTTAAAGCTCATGAAAGATTTAATTGAAGTCTAATGCAAATCACATGTATGAAAATCAACTTGTTAAAGACATGAGAATCAAAGACTCACAAGTTGTATGAAAATGACTAACTTAGAACATGTGATGCATGTGCAATGTTGTTTTCAAAACCAAATTAATTTTACTAATGTTTAAATGAATGAAAACAACAAGTAAGGTTTCAACCAAGAAAAAGAATCATGCTATATAAAAGGAATCAAAGATTTAGACTAAGCATGATTAAGAAAGTTTTAAAAACTACTTGGATGAAAACAAAGTGAAGAATCCAATCTTAATTAGATCAAAGATTGAGAGAAGAATGGATTCAACACATCATAGTTATCATGCTAAAATCATTTACCAAAAATTAGAACAAAGCATATAACCTATGATTAAGAGAGGTAGAGCTTACTTAGAGATTTAACTTCATTAATCCAAGCTTTAGCTCTCCAAAAGACTCTTTGGTCTCTCTTAGTTCATCCCCTTTGTCTTGTCTCAAAGTGCCTCAAAGAAGGCTTCAAAATCTCCAACCATTGACAAAGGAAAGAACTCATTTTATAGCAAAAAGTGCCCAACGGCTAGTCCTCAGTCGACCTGCAAACAGGTCTCGGTCGACCGGGATCACATAACGGTCAAATTTCTGACCGTTGGAGCTCCCAGGCACTTTCTGCCTGCAGTGTTCCCGGTCGACCGGGACCTCTGCGCCGGTCGACCGGCGACACTACCGGGCCACCCCCCTTTTGACAAAAATTCCAATTTTTGCACATTTGAAGGTATTTCTTTGGGAGGATTTTTGGGCCACTCAACCAAGCTAGAAAACATGTTTTAAATCATAATGAAGATGTTTAAAAACATGAAACACACAAAGCCTAAATAGATTCGAAACTTTAAATCCAAAGGCTAGCTTGATTTCTAAAAACTCTTTTCAAATGAAAATGCATACAAAGATGATTCTGAAAGTGATGAAAGTATGCAAGACACAAACCTAAATTCTCAATATGATTTCACAAAAGTAATGCACAAAGAATTAGGTTTTCAAAAGAGTTTTGATTCTAAATCCAATGCATCCAAGTTTAGAAACAAAACATGCATAAAACAAGATTTCTTCAAGTCTAAAACCAATGCATGTAAAAATCAAGATTTCAAGATATTTTAAATCAATGCAAGTGTGTGTAAATCAAATGATGCTAAAGTGAAAATGTATCCATCAAATTGCAAATACAAAATCCCTAACATCATCATCCAACAAGGCTCCACTTATTCTAGGGAGACCTTTCCTCAAAACAGCACGGACAAAGATTGATGTACATGCAGGAATTCTATCCATGGAGTTTGGAGATTCTATTGTGAGGTTTAATATTCTTGATGCTATGAAACCTCCGATGGAAGACCATTCCTTCTTTCATATTGATTTAATTGATGATTTGGTTAATAATTCATATGCTGACTTGTGTGAGGAGTTTCCTGAGATTGCTGATTTTGGTGACTCTATGTGCGGTGATTTATGTGCTAGTTGTAAAGTCCGGGATCCGAACCCTAGAGGGGGGGTGAATAGGGTGAGCTTCATTTATGACCAATTTTAATCAATTATAACTTCTTTAAAACAAACTAGTCACAAGTGATGATTATCAAACAAAATGCGGAAGCTTAATGAAACAATCACCACAAAGCAAGCACCATCACACAAGGATTTATAGTGGTTCGGCCTCAATGACTACATCCACTACCGGCTTGTGATCCAACACCCCACCGGATTTCCACTATTTGTGCTTTTCAATAGGCTAAGCAATAACCTTTACAATATGCTTTTCAAGGCTAAGCAATAACCTTTACAATGATGTTTTTCAAGGCTTAACATCAACCTATACATTATCCTTTTCAAGGCTAAGCAATAACCTCTTCAACCAAAGGTTGGTTATCTCTCTAATTAGTGTCTATAATACACTTGATGGAGATTCAATTAAGCTCATTACAATGCCTCTTAATTAGGCGGATATGGAAGTGTAAAACTAACTCACACACACACTAAATGAATGCAAAGATGTATGCACATGATGTGTGTGTGTGATGTCCTCAATCATTTTTAAAATGAAAGCTCATAAATGTATGCCTAAGGCTTTTGAAAGTTTTAGCTCATAAAACATTTATGATTGAGGAAAGAATGCAAGTCACATGTTAAAAGTAACAACTTGTTAATGATGTCAAAGGTATGAAATTAATTAGCTCTAAACATGTGATGCATAGGGATGTCAATCAAATCAACAATGTAGCTCATAAAACATAAAAATAGATTTGATTGAAATTAGGGGACAAATCATATGTAATAATAAATACAACTTGAAAATGATATACCTATCAAAGAAAGGCAAGTTGTGAAACTTTAAAACAAAATACATATGATTTGTAAAGTTTGTTGAATCCAAAACATAAGATATATTTGAAAGAGATTTTCTTATGATGGAAAACAACAACCAAAGATTCAACCAAGTATATGCATCATGTTACATATGATTTCAAAGATTCTTTTATTAACATGATCTACTTAGATTTACCAAATAAAGTACTACTTGGATTGAATCAAATGGTGATGCATCCAAAACAATAGATCAATTCAAAAACATATATATGTTAAGGACACAACAAATCATATTTTAACAAGTTACTAAAGATTTACCAAAGATAAAACAAAACATGAAAACATATGATTTGTAAAGATGTTGAGTCCAAAACATAAGATAGTTTTGAAAGTGATTTTCTTATGTTGAAAAACAACAACCATAGATTCAACCAAGTATAGGAATCATGTTACATATAATTTCAAAGATTCTTTCATTAACATGATCTACTTAGATTTACCAAAAATAAAGTACTACTTGGATTGAATCAAATGGTGATGTATCCAAAACAATAAATCAACTCAAAACATAAAACATGTTAAGGACACAACACTTCATACTGTTAGGGATTTTGTATTTGCAATTTGATGGATGCATTTTCACTTTAGCATCATTTGAATTTTCACACATGCATTGTTTTAGAAAATCTTGAAATCTTGACTTATTCATGCATTGTTTTTAAGATTTGTAAAAGTATCGATTTATGCATGATTTGTTTCTAAACTTGAATGCATTTGTTTTAGAATCCAAACTCTTTTGAAAACCTAATTCTTTGTGCATTACTTTTGAGAAATCATATTGAGGATTTAGGTTTGTGCCTTGCATACATTCATCTCTTTCAGAATCATTTTTGTATGCATTTAAGTGTGAAAAGAGTTTTTAGAAATCAAGCAAACCATTGGATTTAAAGTTTCAAATCATTTTAGGCTTTTTGTGTTTCATGTTTTTAAACATCTTGGTTTGATTTAAAACATGTTTCCAAGCTTGATTTATTGGCCCAAAAAATCCTCTCCAAGAAAAACCTTCAAATGTGGAAAAAAATAGGATTTTTGGTCCCAGGGGGTCAACCTGCAGTGTGGCAGGTCGACCTGGCACACTACAGGTCGACTGGGTCCTGAAGCACCAACGGTTAGAAATATGACCGTTGCGCGTACCAGGTCGACCCGGCCTTGTTTCCAGGTCGACCTGGGACTAGCCGTTGGACTGTTTTTTGGTTTAAAGTCCATTCATTTCCCATCTTTCAAGGGGCTTGATACATGAACTTTTGAGACCATTTTGGAGCCAAAGAAAGGGGAAGAAATTAGAAAGGCTAGAGGGCTTTTTGGAAATCAAATGCTTGAGTTTTAAAAAGGTACATCTTACTTGTCATTTTGATTTCCATTAAAATTAGAATCTATGCATGTTTAAATCTTTGTATTTTCTTTTATGCATGATTTCTAGTTTTTAAAGAGATGTTTAGCAAACTCAAAATCATCTTTGGTAAATTAGATTGGTTTGCAAACTCTCTTAACTAAATCACATCCATTCTTAGATTTTAATATTCATACAACTTGTTTAGTTCATTTCTTCAAAGTTGTTTGAATCTTTTATGTGATTAGTTTTATCTTCAATCATCTTTTTCTAAGCTTTGATTTTAAAATGCATCAAGCATTCATTTAGGAGCTTCATTGTAGAAATTGATTGAAGTAAAGCATTCATACACTTGTGCACACACTTTAGCTTGTTTTAGTGTATGTTTGTAATTTGTTATACACTTTCATATTAGCCTATTTAAGAGGCAACTTCATTGAGCTTAAATTGTATCTCTTAGAGTGTTCTTTTGTGAAGACACCTTCTTAGAGAAATCTTCATTTGTAAAGGTTATTGCTTAGGCTAAGAAAAGCATCTTGTAAAGGTTATTGCTTAGCCTAGAAAAGCACATTGAGAGGTTGTTGTTTAGCCTAGAAAAACAACATTGTAAGGGTTATTGCTTAGCCTATTGAAAAGCATAAATAGTGGAAATCCGGTGGGGTGATTGGATCACAAGCCGGTAGTGGACGTAGGCATTGAGGCCGAACCACTATAAACCTTTGTGTTGTGGTGCATGCTTTTGTGGTGATTGTTTATATTAGCTTCCGCATATTGTTTGATTAACCATCACATGTGACTAGTTTATGTTAAGAAGTTAAATTTGTCTTAAAATTGGTCATAATTGAAGCTCACCCTATTCACCCCCCCTCTAGGGTTAGGATCCAAGGACTTACAATTGGTATCAGAGCCTCGTGCTCTATCTTATAGGATCAAGTGTTTGGAACTCTTGATTAGGTGTAAAAACCTAGAGTCAAAAACCCTAGAGTTATCCTTACATGAAAATCATTAGGATGGATTCCACTATGATAGATAGTTTAGATTCTTGTGTAGATTCTCCTAGACCCATCATTCTTCCTTCTATTGGAGATTCAAACCCTCAATTAAATGAATCTCAATTTGATTCAAAAGAGGAAGAAAATGATTACAATGAAGAAGATCTTCAACAAGACTATGAAGAATTATACACATTTTCTCTAGAACTTAATAAGAAAAACAATAAATTAAGAGAAGAATCTAAAAGACTAAACAAAAAGCTAGTCTCTTCTAAAGATGAACTTAGAGAAAAAGAAGAAGTAATAAAATGTTTGGACTCTAAGTTCATGATCTCTTTAAATAACTTATCCAATATCAAAGATGAACAAAATGAGATTAAGATAAGTTATAATGATCTTAAAAAGGAAAACTTAAACCTAAGAGATCAATTAAAAAGGCAAGACAAAGACTTTATCAATTTAGAATCCAAGTTGACAATTTCCATGGAAAATATGTCAAATGTTCAAAGTAAGTTAAAAACCTTAGAACTTGGATCTAATATTGTTGATGAACTTAAAATCAAATTAAAACTTGCCAATGAAGAGCTAAATAAATATAAGGAAATTGAAAATGATCTTTTAAAAGTCAAAAATGAAAATTCTACCCTTATAACCAAAGTCACTCAACTTGAAGGATATAAGCAAAAGTATGAGTGCAAGTTTACCCAAAGTGAAGAGAGACTTGAAAAATTATTTAAATTCGGTAAATCTCATGGAGATAGGACGGGTCTTGGTTTTGATAAATATAATTCACATGACCCTAAATTCACCAACACTTTTGTGAAAGGTGAGTCCTCATTCTCTAACACTCTTTCTCCTTTGCCCAAAACAAAATGTAATTATTGTGGCATTGAAGGGCATTTTAAGTTTGAGTGCAAACTAAGAAGAAGAAGCCTTGTGTCCAAACCCATCTTTGAACTAAAAAATGTAGAATCAAAATCTATGAAGGGTAAGACACTAAAAATCAAAGAAGACTCCAAAAAGATTAAACAAGTTAAATCAATTAAAATGGAGTCTCCAAAGATAGATTCTAAAAAGTTTAAACAAGTTAAACCAAGCTTAAAAGAATCTATGAACAAAAAGCTTCTCAACCTATCTCCCTTATATAAACCCATGAAAGAACTTTTGAATAAAGTAACTAAGTTAAATTTAAAATTCAAAAGTCAGGTAAAGGGAGAATATAAGAAGAAAAGAAAAATGAACAAATCCCCAAAGAAACAACCTAACCAACTCCAAAAGACAAATCACCATTCTAAGCTAAATTTAGTCAAATCTAAATATCATGGTGATAAGTTCAAATTGAAATTTTATCAAGTCAAATCTCCTATAGTTGGTGAGAATTCCAAACTAGACCTCAAAGTTCAACCCTCTCAAGACCTTAGGTGGATTCCCAAAGTTATCTACTTAGACAAACCTTAAGGCCTTGAACCACCTTGACCAACCTACCCTTTTTAGTTAAATCCTTTTGTTGGTCATGTTGCATTTGCATTTTGTTCTTTCTTAGTTACATTTCTTAAAATGCAATGTTTATTTGTGATCAATTGATTTTGTCTTCATGCACCATTCTAGTTACATATCATGGTTTTCAAAATCATTTGATTATAATTTCATCATGTTAGATTTGCTTATTGCTCACATTTAGTTATATGCCTTGCATTGCATTTCTATACATGATCAATTGATTGTGATTTCAAAAGCTTTCATAACAAGACTCTTCATGATCAATTGTTGTTGAATCATTTGTGTAGATGTCTTGGTAAGATTACTTGAACAAATGATTTGAATCAATTCAAGTTTTTCCATGGATTTCTTAGTTATAATTTTTTTTTTTGGAAAATCATTGTTTTGAAAAATCAACTTGTATGTGTTTCGTTTAAGTTATATCTTTTAAAATACAATGTTGAAAATTGATCTTCAAAATCATTCTTTTTATGCTCATTGTTGGATTTTGTTTATCAAAATGATTTGAAGATTGTTTGAATGGAAATGCTCTATAACATCATTAGTTATAATCATCTAAGCATGTTCCATGTTCTCATTTCCTTTCCTTTTGGTTTCATTATCTTAGAATTAGAAATGAATGTTGTTTGCATCTTTGCTTATTTAGTCATTCTTTCTATATGCAAATGTCATTTGGTTCCTTGTATGGTTGTGATATTAGTTATATTTGTAGAAACCATACTAGAACCCAAATCCATCCTCTATGCACTCTAGTCATATCTTTTTGGATGGTTATGATGTTGATTCATGTAGATTCTCTTGATGTCATCATTATACATGTTTCAACTTCATAAGTAGTGATCTTGATCATATGAAACTCTTTGAAATCCTTTCCTCATATTTCTATATGTTTGATGGATATCTTAGATGTTGAATTCATATGATTTAGTCACTTTGAAAATTGCATGCATTTCAAAGTTATATCCTTTTGCATAGCAATTTACCCTATTCATCACTATGCTCAATAGTCATATCTTTAAAAGTGATGAATATCTATTTATGATGCTTGATGGAATTTTGTGTTTGTCACATCCTTGCTATTAATCATGTTTTCATATTCAATTGGTTTCATTTGGTATAACTTTCCATTAATTTC
The DNA here is from genome assembly GCA_038049695.1 of Cinnamomum chago. NCBI lineage: Eukaryota > Viridiplantae > Streptophyta > Magnoliopsida > Laurales > Lauraceae > Cinnamomum > Cinnamomum chago. The sequence goes on along the minus strand of CP142453.1, from coordinate 52,674,701 downwards.
ATATCCAATTGATATCTTATCTTGTGTATGTGATAGACCTTGTGTACATTGGATTGATCTTGATAGCTATATGTTTACATTCCATATCACATTCCATTAGCATCATAATGTTCATGTTTGCCACCTCACTTGCTCATTTAGGTAAATCTCATGACCTCCATATTTATGTGTTCATAATATTGGTTGGTTATTAGTTGAGGTTGGCTTCATGCTTGAAATTCATTTCACTCATCTTGCACAGTGATAGTCATATTTTTTGATTAAATGAAATGATTTCAAAACTTTCATAGCATATGATTTTCATAGTCAAATTATTTAATGCTATGTTTAGTAAACCCCATTGCATCATGGATATCTCTAATTTGGATTTATCTTAATAGTTATATTCTTTATAACTCCATTTTAGAGTGATTGATTTAATAGTATTATCCTTAAATCTCGATTGGTATTCTTTGTTTTTTGAATTGGTATCCATGATTGCTTTTCTCTTTAGACCTTGCTTTCTTTTGGTAATTTGATCATATTGAGCCTTATAGTTAAACGAATCTAATCATTTCCTTGAAGTTGACCCTCAATTGGTTAAACCATCTTCTTCGTGCACCAAATAGTTATACCTTTGTCAAAAGTTTGAAAAAAGAAGAGAATGGATTGAGGGGGACTGTAAACCTTCATAGGAAGTATTAGTTTTGATCAAATTGACTCTTGGATTGCCTTTGGACCCTTAGAGACTTCTTCCACACATGATAACCTGTTATGAATTTCATTTTCGATTTCTTTTCTTAACAGGTGCTACTAAAGGTATTTTCCTTGTTTCATGTGTGTAGGTACCTTTGCAATTTAATGTCAAAGGGGGAGAGAGCATTCAAGTTCTCAAAAGGGTGAAGAGAATGTCCAAGCTTCCTAAGGAGAGTTGTGTATGATCTTCTACAAGGGGAGAGAATGCATATATTGAGGATTTAGGTTTGTGCCTTGCATACATTCATCTCTTTCAGAATCATTTTTGTATGCATTTAAGTGTGAAAAGAGTTTTTAGAAATCAAGCAAACCATTGGATTTAAAGTTTCGAATCATTTTAGGCTTTTTGTGTTTCATGTTTTTAAACATCTTGGTTTGATTTAAAACATGTTTCCAAGCTTGATTTATTGGCCCAAAAAATCCTCTCCGAGAAAAACCTTCAAATGTGGAAAAAATAGGATTTTTGGTCCTAGGGGGTCAACCTGCAGTGTGGCAGGTCGACCTGGCACACTGCAGGTCGACTGGGTCCTGAAGCACCAACGGTCAGAAATCTGACTGTTGCGTGTACCAGGTTGACCCGGCCCTGTTTCCAGGTCGACCTGGGACTAGCCGTTGGACTGTTTTTTGGTTTAAAGTCCATTCATTTCCCATCTTTCAAGGGGCTTGATACATGAACTTTTGAGACCATTTTGGAGCCAAAGAAAGGGGAAGAAGTTAGAAAGGCTAGAGGGCGTTTTGGAAATCAAATGCTTGAGTTTTAAAAAGGTACATCTTACTTGTCATTTTGATTTCCATTAAAATTAGAATCTATGAATGTTTAAATCTTTGTATTTTCTTTTATGCATGATTTCTAGTTTTTAAAGAGATGTTTAGCAAACTCAAAATCATCTTTGGTAAATTAGATTGGTTTGCAAACTCTCTTAACTAAATCACATCCATTCTTAGATTTTAATATTCATACAACTTGTTTAGTTCATTTCTTCAAAGTTGTTTGAATCTTTTATGTGATTAGTTTTATCTTCAATCATCTTTTTCTAAGCTTTGATTTTAAAATGCATCAAGCATTCATTTAGGAGCTTCATTGTAGAAATTGATTGAAGTAAAGCATTCATACACTTGTGCACACACTTTAGCTTGTTTTAGTGTATGTTTGTAATTTGTTATACACTTTCATATTAGCCTATTTAAGAGGCAACTTCATTGAGCTTAAATTGTATCTCTTAGAGTGTTCTTTTGTGAAGACACCTTCTTAGAGAAATCTTCATTTGTAAAGGTTATTGCTTAGGCTAAGAAAAGCATCTTGTAAAGGTTATTGCTTAGCCTAGAAAAGCACATTGAGAGGTTGTTGTTTAGCCTAGAAAAACAACATTGTAAGGGTTATTGCTTAGCCTATTGAAAAGCATAAATAGTGGAAATCCGGTGGGGTGATTGGATCACAAGCCGGTAGTGGATGTAGGTATTGGGGCCGAACCACTATAAACCTTTGTGTTGTGGTGCATGGTTTTGTGGTGATTGTTTATATTAGCTTCCGCATATTGTTTGATTAACCATCACATGTGACTAGTTTATGTTAAGAAGTTAAATTTGTCTTAAAATTGGTCATAATTGAAGCTCACCCTATTCACCCCCCCCTCTAGGCTTAGGATCCAAGGACTTACACATACATAGTTTATCATGCTACAAAAGATTTACCAAAAGTAAAACAAAGCATGAAAACATATGATTAAGGAAAGTAGAGCCTACTTGGTGATTTAACTTCATTAATCCAAGCTTTAGCTTTCCTAAGGATCCCCTTCATCCCTTAGTTCATTTCCCTTTGATTTGCCTCAAAACCCCTCAAGGAGGGCCTTAAAATTCCCAACTTTTGGCAAAGGGAAGAACTCATATTTATAGCAAAAACTGCCCAACGGCTAGTCCCAGGTCGACCTGGAAACCGGGCCGGGTCGACCTGGCCTTCACAACGGTCAAAAAATGACCGTTTGAAAAATGGCCAACGGTAGTGTACCGGGTCGACCTGGTACACATCGTTTCTGGCCCGGGACCAAAATTCCCAAAATTGCATATTCTTTGCATATTTCAAAGTCTTTTCAAGTGGGAATTTTTGGGCCATTAAATCAAGCTTGGAAACATGTTTTAAATCAAACTAAGTGGTTTAAAAACATGAAACACAAAAAGCCTAAAATGATTCAAAACTTTAAAACCAATGGCTTGCTTGATTTCTAAAAACTCTTTAAAAAAAATGCATACAAGATTAAAAACAAAACATGCATAAATCAAAACTTTTACAATTCTTAAAAACAATGCATGTATAAAACAAGATTTCAAGCTTATCTAAATCAATGCATATGTGTAAATCAAATGATGCTAGAATGAAAATGCATCCATCAAATTGCAATCTACAAAAACCCTAACACTAGTTGTGATGGTGATTAGTCGTGTTCTGTGTGTTCTGAAATTTCTACATTTTTGGGATATGATGAATTTGTTCCTGTGTTAGCAGATTGTACAACAGATGATATATATGCAAAGGTTCAGACAGCAGACGCAGAGCAGCAACAACCCATTAGATTATTACCTTCTATAGTGCAACCACCGAAATTGGAGCTGAAGCCGTTACTCGAACACCTGAAGTATGCATACTTGGCAGATAATGAGCAGCTTCCAGTGATTGTAGCTAGGAACATCCCTGCTGAACAGGAGAAGAGATTGCTACAGGTTTTGAGAGAGAATAAAAGGGTCATCAGATGGACACTGGCGGATATTCCTGGCATTAGCCCTTCCACATGCATGCACAGAATTTTACTTGAGGATGGAGCTCGACCAGTGAGGTAGCCCCAGAGGAGACTGCATCCTCTAATTTTGGATGTGGTGAAGAAAGAGGTAACCAAGCTACTGCAAGCTGGCATTATCTATCCCATCTCTGACAGTCAATGGGTAAGCCCGGTATAGGTTGTCCCCAAGAAATCTGGAGTGACTGTTGTGGCCAATCAGACGAATGAGCTAATTCCTACCAGAGTACAGAATAGATGGAGAGTCTGCATTGATTTCAGAAGGCTCAATCAGGCTACTCGAAAGGACCATTACCCCCTTCCATTCATTGACCAGATGCTGGAGCGGTTGGCTGGCAAGTCACATTATTGCTTCTTGGACGGTTACACTGGATACTTCCAGATCCATATTGCACTTGAAGACCAAGAGAAGACCACATTTACCTGTCCCTTCGGTACATTCGCCTACAGGCGGATGCCTTTTGGCCTCTGCAATGCCCCGGGCACCTTCCAGCGGTGTATGGTGAGTATCTTTTTAGACTTTTTAGAAGAGTGCATGGAGGTATTCATGGATGATTTTACTGTTTATGGCTCTTCTTTTGGTTCTTGTTTGGATAGTCTGGCTAAGGTACTACATAGATGCATTGAGACTAACCTTGTTTTAAAATTTGAAAAATATCATTTCATGGTAGCACAGGGGATAGTTTTGGGCCATGTAGTCTCCAGTAAGGGCATTGAAGTAGATCCTTCTAAAATAGATGTCATTACTTCTTTATCTTATCCCACATGCGTGCGGGAGGTGCGATTTTTTTTGGGACATGCAGGTTTTTACAGGTGCTTCATCCGGAATTTTAGCAAGATCGCCCTTCCACTATCTCATTTGTTGCAAAATGCCAGGAAGCCTTTGATCATTTGAAGAAGGCGTTGACCAGCACTCCAATCATCCAGCCACCTGACTGGGCAATTCCGTTTGAGCTTATGTGCGATGCCTCCAACTATACAGTGGGAGCTGTCCTGGCATAGAGAGTAGGGAAGGATCCTCATGTGATCTACTGTGCCTCCAAAACTTTGGATCCTGCTCAAGCCAACTACACAACTACAGAAAAAGAACTCTTAGCCATTGTATTTGCTTTAGACAAATTTCGATCCTATCTGCTTGGTTCTAAAGTAGTTGTGTTTGCTGATCATGCAGCGCTGAAGTTTCTTCTAAAGAAACCTGAAGCGAAACCACGACTAATTAGGTGGATGCTGCTACTCCAGGAGTTTGATATTGAAATCCGGGATAAGAGTGGAGCAGAAAACCTGGTGGCTGATCATTTGAGCAGAATTCCGAGAGCTTCAGAACCTCTGGCCATCCATGACTCCTTCCCAAATGAACAGCTTTTACAGTTGCAAGGTCAGACTACCTCTCCTTGGTTTGCTGACCTAGTTAATTACTTGGTTGCTGGAGCACTGCCCGCATATTTCACTAGGGCTCAGATTGATAAGTTAAATAGTGAGTCTAAGTATCATGTGTGGGATGATCCTTATCTATGGAGATTTTGTAGTGACCAAGTGATTCAGAGATGCATACCTGATCATGAGTTTGATTCTGTTCTTAGCTTTTGTCATGCATTTGCATGTGGTGGACATTTTGGACCTAAACGTACAGCTAGGAAAGTCTTGGACTGTGGTTTATATTGACCTACCTTATTCCATGATGCATACTTGTTCTGTAAGCCTTGTGAACAGTGCCAGAGAACGGGGAACATTTCTCGCCGGAATGAGATGCCCCATAATCCTTTGCTGTTTTGTGAGATTTTTGATGTATGAGGTATTGATTTTAAGGGACCCTTTCCTGTTTCTTTTGGTTTTGTTTACATTTTGCTAGCTGTTGATTATGTATCTAAGTGGGTGGAGGCAAAAGCCACTCGGACTGATGATTCCAAAGTTGTTGTAGGTTTTGTTAGATCACATATTTTCTGTAGATTTGGAGTCCCAAGGGCCATCATCAATGATCAGGGTTCACATTTTTGTAATTGAAGCCTGGAGGCTTTAATGAAGAAGTATGGAGTCTTACATAAAGTTTCTACACCTTACCACCCCCAGACCAATGGGCAAGCCGAGGTTTCTAATAGAGAGATAAAACAGATACTTCAGAAGACAGTTCGACCTAACAGAATGGACTGGAGCAAGAGGCTTGAGGATGCTTTATGGGCTTACCGGACTGCCCATAAGACACCGATTGGGATGTCCCCTTATCGGATTGTCTTTGGCAAGGCATGCCACCTACCGGTAGAAATTGAGCATCGTGCATTTTGGACGGTGAAAAGTTGCAACCTAGACCTAGACCAAGAGGGCATGGAGAGGATGCTACAGTTGCAGGAATTGGAGGAGATCCGCTTGGAGGCATATGAGAGTTCCAGACTTTATAAAGAGAAGACCAAAGCCTTCCATGATAAGATGATTATGAGAAAAACATTTGAGATTGGTCAAAAAGTGCTTTTATATAATTCTCGCCTTAAATTGATGCCCGGAAAATTGAGATCTAGATGGGAAGGTCCTTTTGTTGTTACTAATGTTTTTCCTTATGGTGTAGTTGAGCTTTAAGATGTGACTACAAAGAGGAGTTTCAAGGCTAATGGGCACAGACTCAAGCACTTTTATGATGGTTTCCACGAGCATACCATGGAGGAGGTGGCCTTGCTTGATGCTACTTATCCAACATGAAAGAGGAAGTTTCCTTTCCTTACTTGTTTATTTTATGTTTTTTTTTCTTTCCTCTGTTTTTAATGTAGTTTTCTTTTAATTATGTCTGTTATTTGAAAAAAAAATTAGTTTTTAATTGCTTTCCAATGGCTCTTGCAATGTGTGGAAGTTGTGAGTTTGGACAACTTGAGGATTCACGGTTCATGACATAAGTGAATGAATTGTCTTTCATCTTGAATTTGACTTGTTTGGTAATGGAAATTGAATTGGTATATTAAGTTTGATACACTTACACCTCGTAAGAATTTGAGCTTCTTGATGAATGGATTACGTATTTGTACCATTCTCTTCCTTCTTGTGTGATTTTCACTCATGAATTTTGATCACTCTAGAACTTGCTTTGATTCTTTTTTAGGCTACATTTTCACATGCCTGCATGAACATGATTGAGGCCTTCTTTCCTTGCATTAGCTACTTTAGCCACATAGCCAACCTTACATATTTTCCCTTGATTAACCCCCCTTGAGCCTATTTTCCTATTCTTTGTTGTTCTTAGCTCATTATATACCCTTCTAAAAAATAAAAAATAAAAAAACCTATTGCCCCTTTACGCTAAGGAATAGGAGAGCATTGGCCTTATCCTTGGATGAGCTCATGAACAAGTTTGGGGGACTCTTACAGTGCTATTGATTGGCTTGCTTGAGGACAAGCATGGAACAAGTGTGGGGGGTGTGAAAATGTTGTGAATGTTGTGCTAAATTGAGTATAAAAAAAAAGAGAAAAAGAAAAAAAAATGGCATTGGCCTGGAGACTTGCAATTGTAATAATCGCGATGCAACCACTGATAGTCGGAGCTTTCTACATGAAAGGAGTTGTGATGAAGAAAATGGCAAAGAAAACCTTGACAGTGCAAAACAAAAGCAGTCTTGGTATGCTGGTTTAGGCCTATTTGTGTCACAGTTCCTCACTGCTGCCAATGTGGGGTTGATTTTTTTTGGTATGGAGGGCGACTATTACACAATGAAAAGATCACCTACAAGCTCCGTCGAGATAGATGCAGTGGATATCAAGAAGTACAATTTGAGAGCTCTAAGGTCACATATCGCATTGGTTAGTCAGGAACCCACTCTATTTGCAGGAACAATTTATGAAAATATTGCATTTGGGAAAACAATAGCAACTGAAGCTGAGATGATCGAGGCTGCAACTCTTGCAAATGCTCATGATTTTATAAGTTGCATGGAGGATGGCTATAGGACCTACTGTGGAGAAAGAGGAGTGCAACTATCAGGAGGGCAAAAGCAAAGGATAGTGCTTGCTCGAGCAATTTTTGGAAAATCCAGCAATGCTGCTCTTGGATGAAGCACCAAGTGCACTGGACTATAGATTAGAGATCCATGTTCAAGAGGGAATAGAGAAGATGATGGTTGGCAGGACATGTATAGTTGTAGCTCATAGACTATCCACAATACAAAAATCAGACACCATTGTTGTGATTGAGAATGGAAGGATTGTGGAAGAGGGACCTCATGATGAGCTACTTTCCAAAGGAGAGAATGGCACTTACTACTCTCTTGTGAGACTCCAGCCAAATGGAACCTCAGAAACAAGTAGTCCCTATATGTAAAATGAGATATCAATAGGCAAGGGCAAGACCTGACTTTGGTTCTCTAATTCAGCAGCATTCATCAATGCTTGGGCCTATATAAAATTGAATTTTTTTTTCTTCAAAAAAAAAAAAAAAAAAAAAAAAAAAAAAAAAGAGAGAGAGAGAAGGAAAGAGGGAATATATATGAGGAGAATAATTTTCATCATATGGAATTGCATTAAACCTTCATGAGAATTCATCTCCAATGTTCTTTTATTCTCTTTGATTTTTAGCTTGTCATATCCTTTTCATTCTCATCCCTTACCTTGGCCCCATTACAAGCTTGAATAAAGCCCTCTTGATTTGTGTATGCATGTGTATAGAATAGTGGAGAAGTAGAACATAAGCAAGCTTATGGTAGTGTAAATTTTCATGAGTTGAGTTGAGTGAAACACTTACCTTCTAGACATTCTAGCACTGAACACTTGAGGGAGTGAGAGTATATCCTGTGAGAATCTATCATTCTTGGTTTATGCTTTTCAATTGAAATTACATTGCTTATTGATTTGAGATGTAAGGAAATGTCACTTCACGAATGTTTTGATCCCTTCAACTTCTAGGTTGCTTTCCTTACTAGTAAACTTTTACACTCTTGAAGGTCATTGGAAAGTGAATCTCTTCGAGTTTTGGTTTTTGAGTTTTTTGTGTGTTCCTTGTCCCTTAGTTTGAATCTTTAGTTTGCTCGGGACGTGCAAAAGCTAAGTGAGGGGGGGGTTTGATAATCACAGATTTCATATAATTTTGGCATCGTTCTGAGATCTCAAAATTTGGGTCCGGATTCAATGTGAAAAGACCGATTTTACCCCCAGGGCTGAAAAAACTGGTCTTCGAAGCTTCGAATGGGTACGTCGTGATCATGAAAGTCGTCGGGAATGATGAGATTCGTCAAACGAAACCGAAATGAGAATTTTAGGAATCACAAAGAAACTCCCCATGCTCAACACGCAAAACAAATAGGTCCCTACGGTCACTGACTAGGTTCACTGGCTCTCAAAACTTCCCAAAGCTAATGAAAAGTCATTCTAACTCACAAACTCAACCAAACAACCAATAATCTCACTTAAAGAACTAATCCACAACTAAAACAAAACTAATCCCGGAAATTAAGGGTCAGGGTCTCACAAATAACAAGTCTTAAGAGAGTTCCTTGCAAATTCAAAGCCATTGAAGACCATTTGAACTAATATCCAAAATTCAATGTAAGAAGTGCCTGCAGACTTGGTATCTAGAGCCCATTTCCAAAGGTCAAATGATGGTAAAAGCCTTCCTCAGAGTCTACAAATCATGTCAAAAGATATTCTACAGAGTTTCAGGACAATTGGATGTCATTCAAGCCTACTTCCCATATTCTTGGCCTCCATGTCTGATTGCTCATGGACATAGACTCCTAGTAAGTGTATTGGTACACTTTTTTGAATTTAAACTTACTGAAACCGCTCTCCCACTCTATAAATAAGACCTTTAGTTAACCATTTTCCACCCCCACACTCTCCCAGAACCTCATACTTTCTCCAACTTCCCTTCCAACACATTAAAGCTTCCCCGAATTAGAATTTCAAAGAGAGTTCCTCCCTTCTCCTGATATCTCTTCAAGAAGGTGAGGTTCTGCCTCTCAATTAAAAATTACTAATAACAAAAGAAAGTTTTATATTAATTATATTAACAACATTACAAAAGTTTCAACAAATAAAATCCATTACAATTACAGAAAAAGAAAAAAAAGGGTTTGGCCGTGCAGGGTGCCGTGATGGATCCGATGCTCTCAAACCTGAAAACAAAAGGGAAAATAAGTATTAATAGTTAATTATAAAAAAAATTAAGAATTAAAATTAATTTTTACCAACGTTTCAACTGTACGAGCAATCCGGGAGTCGTAATCTCGTTCCGTCAGTTCCTGCAAGTCATGAATGACTATGGCCCCGTGCCCGTCAAGTTTCACGGGCAACGGAGCCCGTTTGCTCATTTTGGGCGCCTGGAGGCCCGTTTTCTAAGTTTTAAGCTAACGTTCTAACTTAAACCTACGTTTCAACTGTACGAGCAATCCGGGAGTCGGAATCTTGTTCCGTCGGTTTCTGCAAATCATGAATGACTTTGGGCCCGTGCCCGTCAAGTTTCACAGGAAACGGAGCCCGTTTGTTCATTTTGGGCGCCCGGAGGCCCGTTTTCTAAGTTTTAAGCTAACGTTCTAACTTAAACCTATGTTTCAACTGTACGAGACTTTCGGGAGTTGGAATCTTGCTCCGTCAGTTCCTGCAAGTCATGAATGACTATGGCCCCATGCCCGTCAAGTTTCACGGGCAACGGAGCCCGTTTGATCATTTTGGGCGCCCGAAGGCCCGTTTTCTAAGTTTTAAGTTAATATTCTAACTTAAACCTACATTTCAACTATACGGGCAATCCAGGAGTCGGAATCTCGTTCTGTCAGTTCCTACAAGTCATGAATGACTTTGGGCCTGTACCCGACAAGTTTCACGGGCAACGGAGCCCGTTTGCTCATTTTGGGTACTCGGAGGCTCGTTTTCTAAGTTTTATGCTAACGTTCTAACTTAAACATACGTTTCAACTGTACGGGCAATCCGGGATTCGGAATCTCGTTTCGTCAGTTCCTGCAAGTCATGAATGACTATGGCCCCGTGCCCGTCAAGTTTCACGGTCAACGGACCCCGTTTACTCAGTTTGGGCGCCCGGAGGCCCGTTTTATAAGTTTTAAGCTAACGTTCTAACTTAAACCTACGTTTCAACTCTACGGGCAATCCGGGATTTGGAATCTCGTTCCGTCAGTTCCTGCAAGTCATGAATGACTATGGCCCCGTGCCCATCAAGTTTCACGGGCAACGGAGCCTGTTTGCTCATTTTGGGCTCCCGGGGGCTCGTTTTCTAAGTTTTAAATTAGCGTTCTAACTTAAACCTACGTTTCAACTGGTCGGGCAATCCGGGATTTGGAATCTCTTTCCATTGGTTCCTGCAAGTCATGAATGACTTTGGGCCCGTGCCCGTCAAGTTTCATGGGCAACGGAGCCCGTTTGCTCGTTTTGGGAGCCCGGAGGCTCGTTTTCTAAGTTTTAAGCTAACGTTCTAACTTAAACCTACGTTTCAACTGTACGGGCAATCCGGAAGTTGGAATCTCGTTCCGTCAGTTCCTATAAGTCATGAATGACTATGGCCTCATGCCCGTCAAGTTTCACGGGCAACGGAGCCTGTTTGCTCATTTTGGGGTCCCGGAGGCTCGTTTTCTAAGTTTTAAGTTAACGTTCTAACTTAAACCTACGTTTCAACTATACGAGCAATCCGGGAGTCGGAATATCGTTTCGTTAGTTCCTGCAATTCATGAATGACTTTGGGCCCGTGCCCGTCAAGTTTCACGGGCAACGGAGCCCGTTTGCTCATTTTGGGCGCCCGGAGGCTCGGTTTCTAAGTTTTAAGCTAACGTTCTAACTTAAACCTACGTTTCAATTCTACGGGCAATCCGGGATTCAGAATCTCGTTCCGTCAGTTCTTGCAAGTAATGAATGACTAGGGCCCCGTGCCCGTCAAGTTTCACGGGCAACGGAGCCCGTTTGCTCATTTTGGGTGCCCGGAGGCCCGTTTTCTAAGTTTTAAGTTAACGTTCTAACTTAAACCTACGTTTCAACTGTACGGGCAATCCGGGATTCGGAATCTCGTTTCGATAGTTCCTGCAAGTCATGAATGACTTTGGGCCCATGCCCGTCAAGTTTCGCGGGCAATGGACCCCGTTTGATCATTTTGGACTCCCGGAGGCTCGTTTTCTACGTTTTAAGTTAACGTTCTAACTTAAACCTTCGTTTCAACTGTACGGGCAATCCGGGATTCGGAATCTCGTCCCGTCAGTTCCTGTAAGTCATGAATGACTAGGGCCCCGTGCCCGTCAAGTTTCATGGGTAACGGAGCCCGTTTGCTCGTTTTGGGCGCCCGGAGGCTCGTTTTCTAAGTTTTAAGCTAACGTTCAAATTTAAACCTACGTTTCAACTTTACGAGCAATCCGGGAGTCGGATTTTTGTTCCGTCAGTTCCTGCAAGTCATGAATGACTAGGGGCCCGTGCCCGTCAAGTTTCACGGGCAACGGACCCCGTTTGCTCATTTTGAAATTGAATGTCCTTTCAAATGTCCTCCACCAATTGCATTATTCATCATAATTCACTAAGGCCCCTTTGTTCAAATGGAATTGAATCCTAGGAATTTATTGTAAAATGGGTTCCTCCAACAAAGGATTTATAAAGAGGTGTGGGGTCAAGAATATAAGGTAGAAACATAGATGCGGCCCATATGCCGCAAAGATTTATTTTATTAGGGTGATTACGGTATTCTTTTTCGTCTCTTCTTATTTTAATTTTTCATTGGAAGAAGAAACTATTTGATGTTCATTTATGAATCTTCACTTCTATATCTTCAATCTTAACCAAAGTTATCAATAGTCTTCTTTTGTTTTTCTTTGAGAGAACCATTAGGCTTCTTTGAATAAAAACATAGTCTATATGTGTAAAGTTTATATTAAAAAAAGGATAGAACATGTCTAGCAGCAGAAGCTCAAACCCATTTAGAGCCTGAAAATTAACCACCAAACCCATTGCCATCTCTAATTATGTCACACAGCAAGTGGGTAACACAAGGTCCCATCACATATCATGGCATATCATGCTTGCAACTTCTGACATCAGGGTTCAGAAATATTCAAACAACAGAGGATTGTGAAAGCCACAAGTGGTACGGAGACATGAGTGTGAGTGGAGCCATTCCCCCCTCCTCTTTCACTGGAAAAAAAATCTATAAGTAAATTTAATTTAAAAAGAGGGATTTTGGAACATGAAATGCAGGTAGATAGAGCCATGAAGTATTGTTGCCCACTGTCTCAAATAGAAATTTCTGGTCAAGTTGGGTCATGTCCTGTGGCCTGTGGTCCTGGCTCTGACCCAACCCTTTTCCAGCTCTCCCACCAAAGGCCTTGGAAGATTCACTATCCATTACTGCATTCTGCTGCAACACACACAACAAAAGGCTCCCTCCTCAATTCCAAGGAAATGGTGTACACGTGTACCATTGCAATGTTTGTGGTAAATTCACTTCAATGGAAAAGCCAAAGCTAAACTATTTCAATCACTAGGAGTAGGACATGTATCATCCATTTTTAGAGGAGGAAAGCCAAGTACCCATGATTTTCTTGGCTGAGGCAGCTTCCAATGTTCCGTCAGTTCCTCAAGTCATGAATGACTAGGGGCCCGTGCCGGTCAAGTTTCATGGGTAACGGAGCTCGTTTGCTCGTTTTGGGCGCCCGGAGGCTCGTTTTCTAAGTTTTAAGTTAAGGTTTCAACTTAAACCTACATTTCAACTTTACGAGCAATCCGGGAGTCGGATTCTCGTTCCGTCAGTTCCTGCAAGTCATGGATGACTAGGGACCCGTACCCGTCAAGTTTCATGGACAACGGAGCCCGGCTGCTCATTTTGGGCGCCCTGAGACTCATTTTCTAAATTTTAAGTTAACGTTCTAACTAAAACCTACATTTCAACTGTACGAGCAATCCGGGAGTCGGATTCTCGTACCATCAGTTCCTGCAAGTCATGAATGACTAGTGGCCCATGCCCGTCAAGTTTCATGGGTAACGGAGCCCGTTTGCTCGTTTTGGGCGCCCGGAGGCTCGTTTTCTATGTTTTAAGTTAAGGTTTCAACTTAAACCTACATTTCAACTTTACAAGCAATCCGGGAGTCGGATTCTCGTTCTGTCAGTTCCTGCAAGTCATGGATGACTAGGGGCCCGTGCCCGTCTAGTTTCACGGGCAACGGAGCCCGTTTGCTCGTTTTCGGCGCCCGGAGGCTCGTTTTCTAAGTTTTATGTTAAGGTTTTAACTTAAATGTTGAAATCTTGAATTAAAAAATAATAATTTTACCTGGTCAGGATCTGTTGAGCCTGCTAAATCATGACTACCCTCTCCAACGAAGTCATGTCTAGCCCTGTGGCCGCTGCCAGCGTCTGGTGCCTGTAATTATTTATTATACAGTTAAAAACAATAAAAAGACATAAGTATTGATGCATCAATGACATAATTGACAATTTAAACGTACAAATTTTTTTTCTTACTAACATGAGTAGTGGGTGGTGGGTCTGAAGCGAGCGGGGCGCGACTCTGTGATAGACGACTCTCAAGCTCTGCCATCTCCGCTCTCCACTCGGTCCTCATCTCTGCCTTCATCTCTGCCCTGACCTCATTTGTCACCTCCTCTCTGATTGCTGCCTTCATGGACTGCAGCAACTCCTGAACCTCCTCATCCGTACGAAAGCGTATGCCCTGGGAGGAGCTAGCACCGGATGACTCCGATCGCGTGATGTACGAGCGTGGAATGCCCGTCCCATACGTCAGCGTGTATCCGTGCCCATCCCGGCCAACGACGGAGTGGAATATCTCATCCCTCCGCGATGGCAAACTGCGCTCCTCCTCAGGTAACTCCTCCAAGCATGACTGATACTGGGCCTGCGTAGTTGATTCATTTAGTATATTATCATGCATAACAAGACATAGTAATAGAAACATAATTTAAACGGTTCTATATAAAAACTTACGAAGATAGTTACAACCTCTGGGTGGTGAGGATCTCGAGAACGCATCCAGACGGACATCCTGTCGACCGGAACACCCTCGGAACGCATCTGTTTGGTGGAGAGTTATATTATTAGTATACTATTATACAGAATGACAAAAACATAAATTACATCCTGTCTACATGCCCTCAAATTGTCCTAAAAAGGACAAATAATTTTTCATTAAGTTATGGTTTAAATTGACACATCCTGAGGAGAAATTTTAAATTATTACCTTGACTTGCTGCCAAGTATGATCTAGCATCTCCACTGGGAATGCCTCTCAATCAAGTGTGGTAAAAGGGAACGCATATGGATCCCGGACCATATGTCCTAACTGGCTGATGAGCTGGCGAGCATGAGGGCCCACAGGATGAAATGTCTCATCAAACTCTACGTCAATGGGATGGCCGGAATTCCACGTCTGGATCCCTCTAGCAGGGCCTCTCCCCCTGCTGGAAGATGGGCCCATGCTCGTAGCACCTGTTTAAATTAGAGATAATGTAATTAAATTGAAATAAAATAATTTGCTAGAATTAAAAATTTTTAATTAAATAAACTTATGCCAGTCTTGTATCTGCCGATGCAAGCTGAGATGGTGGAGCTGAAGCAGTGGACGACGCCGAAGCAACCACTGGAGTCGATGGACTCGGATGAGATGTCGATGGCCTACTCGGTGAGGCCATCGACCTAGACTGGGCGGCATCCAGTGCCGGTCTAGGATCCCCAGACGGCCTGCTGGCCTGGCGCAGCAGCTCGTCCATCGTCAGCTGGCGATCTCTCCTCTTTCGTCCTGACATATCTGTTCAAATGTTTGTAAGATAAATTTCATTAAATGAGATAATTGAAATTAACATTTAAAAACTATTTACACTAAAATTTAACATTAGTGAATTAGTTCCCAACCGTTCATTGGTCATGTAAGTCAATTGTATCTCCTTCAATGGTTTCCCGAACCCAATTAATATCTTCATCATGTTGAACAACTGCATTCTGGTCAAGAACTTGTTGGGCGAATGCATCAATATCTGGCTCATCACATTCAATCTGATACACTCCCCTCCTTGATATTTTAACTGCAACCAGCCAGTTAGAATCTTTCGGATCTCTGACATAGTAAATGATATGTTAATATTTATATAACTTTTTGATAAATATTTCCCTTAGATTTTGTATAATTGGATTGGTTAATTGCACTAAATTTAATTGTTTTGAATTATAGGTGCTCAATTTTGGAAATACATGAAGAATAAAGTTGAAGTGCAATTTGTGGGTGTCTAGAGCAATTGTGGTGGAAAAGTCTCAATGGGCCTAATCAAGTTTACTGAAGAAAATAGTGGGCTGAATTGAAGATGCACATGAGATGATACACGGGCTTGTGTTGGAGTGGAAAAGTCCAAGTGGTAAGATTTTATTTTAAACTCCTTTTTCAACAAGGACTATGAGTCCAAGTCAAAGGAGGGGAGTTGTTTATTATTCCTTGAAGAAGACGTAAAAGAGGGTGATTGAAGTTGTTTGGGGTTATTAATTGATATTGAAGAAAAGGTTGAAAAGTCAAAGTGGGCTGTGGCAGTGGGCTTTGTTAAGGGGTTGTTAACTCATACACAAAAGAAGGCTACAGACGGGGAAAAACCTAATTTTTGGGAGTCGGAAAAAAAGATATAAAAGAAAGGAATGAAACCAGGCAGTGGAGGATCCCATTCTCCTCCATCCTTCAAGGTTTGAAAGGCTTAGGAAGCAAGGAGGAATGTCAAGGCGAAGACCAATCACTGGCTGACCAACACACCATCAAAGAGCAATCTTCTTCCTCTTTTTTTTTTAATGTTCTGTTTTGTATGTTCTCGCTGTCTATTTAAACTATGGGTAACTAAGTACTTTAGTTAGGGCTCGATTGAAGCCCTAATCATGTTTCTTTAAGGAT
The DNA here is from genome assembly GCA_038049695.1 of Cinnamomum chago. NCBI lineage: Eukaryota > Viridiplantae > Streptophyta > Magnoliopsida > Laurales > Lauraceae > Cinnamomum > Cinnamomum chago. The sequence goes on along the minus strand of CP142453.1, from coordinate 52,658,351 downwards.
TTCGATATGGCTTTGCTGTAAACTGCTTTTGTGGTGCTTAATTGATTAATTTCATATTATATTTGACTCTTTACATACTTTATGTTATGCTTGATCACCATATGCATGATGTGTATTGAGTTTGTTACATAGGTAAATTTAGATGACCGAGTCTTGTGCCTGTGAGAGTAACAAAAGAACTAGTTATAAGTTCTTGAAATTAATCATCATGAATAACTAGAATAGATACCATGTTCTAGGAGTTGTGTGTTTGTCGATTTCCATTGTGTTATGCGTTCTTAAAGTGCAACTTAGTAGATACCATGCTAAACACTTCAAGAATGAAAAGAGTTAGCGTAGATACCCATGCCTAACTTGTTGCTTAGGGAAATCAATAATTTAAAGAGTAGATATCATGCCTTTAGGTTGACAGACATGAGCATCTAAAATCGGTTTTGTAGCATTGTGCATGTCGTTTGCTTAAGGAAGAAGATTAGCTGTTAACATCGAATCCCTAACTAGTTTTCTCATTATGTTAACCTCAATCCAATTGTATTTTTTAATCAGCGCTATTTTTAATATTTTTCTTTGAAATTCTCAGTTTTCAAAAGCATTTTAAAATCATCCTTTTGAACACCTTGTCTACACCGAGTGCCTTTGTGTATTGCACCTTAACTTTGATTAGAACTCTTAGGGTTGTGAAATAAGTTTTTTTTTAGGGTTTTCTTTAACTTTTGCATTCTTAGTTTGTGCCATTTAGTTAGTAGTTCTAGGAAATTAATTTTCAACACATATAAATCCAATCCTCGTGGGAATGATCTCGTATTTGCTTTCTATACTATTTGTCTGATCTTGTGCATTTGCAAGTAAAACATGCATATAGTTGCTTAATTTTTAGGTTGCTATCTGTACAACAAGTTTTTGGCGCCGTTGCCGGGGATTGTGTCGCTAGTTTTTTGCTGAAATTGGTTTTTTGTTTTCTTTTACAGGTTGAATTTGGGTTATGCAAGGTCGTCGATCCCAAAATTTAGCGGTCGTTGTCTACAATCCTGAGATTGAACGAACTCTTAGAAGTCTTCGAAAGCAAGCTGAGAGGGCAAAACTTAACACACAAAAAGAAGATTTTGAAGAAGGAGAAAGATCACAATCTCTGAACGAAATGGGTGATGAGCAGGTTCGAAGGCCAATGACGGACTCCTTTGTCCCTCAAAACCTTAATCAACCATCATGCATTGCCTACCAACCAACTGTGCAAGGCAGTTTCACTTTATCACCTCAATTGCTTAACATGGTGCCACACTACAGAGGCACACCTTTTGAGGATCCATACTTGCACATTAGGGATTTCTTCGATCTCTGTAAGACTCAGAACATCCAGGGCGTAACTCCAGAAGGAATCAGGTTAATTCTCTTTCCTTTCTCCTTAAAAGATAATGCTAAGTTGTGGTTGAATTCTTTGGCTGCAGGTTCCATTACTAATTGGGAACAATTGGCCACCAAATTTTTGAAGAAGTTTTTCCCAGCCCAAAAGACAAGACGACTTAAAAGGGAGATTCAAACCTTCCAACAGAAGGATGGAGATCTTTTCTTTGAGGCATGGGAGCATTTCAAGGAGTTGCTTCTCAAGTGTCCACACCACAATCTATCTCAAGATGATCAGGTACAAGCTTTTTATGAAGGTTTAAATGATATTAACAAAAGTCTTGTTGATTCAGCTTGTGGAGGTGTGCTTATGGAAAAGAGCAGTGATGAAGCCATTGAGCTATTTGAGACCCTAAGTGAAAATTCTCAGCAATTCTCATCAAGAGGGAGACAAGGAGTAAAAAGTAAAGGTGTTTATGAAGTTAGCTCATATGGTGGAGTCCAGAGTCAAATGGCAGCAATGGAGAAGAAGTTAGATATGCTGGTGAAAGCAATGTCAGCTCAGAACATCTCTCAAGTTCAACAAGTTGCTAAAGTCGAGGTATGTGCTATATGTTCTCATTCTAATCATACTACTGAGACTTGTCCTATGTCTTGTTTTACAGATCATGAGCAAGCTAATTATGTGGGGCAAAACAACTATCATCCTAAGAACAACCCATAGTCGAACACTTATAATCCAGGATGGAAAGACCACCCAAATTTCTCTTGGAGCAACAGTCAGAATGTTCTTAATCCACAAGGGCAGCAGAAGAATTTCCAGCAGGGAAGTAATTATCATGCTTCATCACAGGTGGCACAACCAAATAATGACCAGAAGAAGAATAATCTTGAAGGTGCCATACTCCAGTTCTTGACTGCACAGCAACAGACAAATGCTCTAACTAGTCAAAACATTCAGAAACTAGAAGCAACAACTAGCCAAGCTATTCAGAGATTGGAGGCACAAGTAGGGCAATTAGCAAAGGAGTTAAGTGAGAGAAAGAAAGGAGAGTTTCCATCACAAACCATACCTAATCCAAGAGGCCAGGAGCAGCTCAAGGCTGTGACAGTCCTTAGAAGTGGCAAGGTAGTTGACAACAAGGTGGGGACAAATGAGAAAGAACCAGAAAATGTTGAACCACCTCCAGCCACAAAGCTAAGTGAGAAGGAGAAGGTGATATTGCCACCCTTCCCTCAAAGGTTAGTTAAGCAAAAGAAAGAAAAACATCTTCTTGATATTTTTGAAACTTTGAGAAAAGTAGAAATCAATATTCCTTTACTTGATGCAATTAAACAGATTCCATCTTATGCTAAGTTTTTAAAGGATTGTTGTACACACAAAAGAAAGTTTCAGGAACAAGAGAAAGTTGCATTGACTGAAGAGGTAAGTGCAGTTTTATTGAGAAAGCTACCACCTAAACTAAAAGATCCAGGTAGTTTTACTATTCCTTGCAGGGTTGGTGACCATTTGTTTGAACGTGCTTTGCTTGATTTAGGAGCAAGCATCAACTTGATGCCTTATACAGTTTATGAGGAGTTGAGGTTGGGGGAGCTGAAACCAACCTCAATTATATTGCAATTGGCAGATAGAAGCATCAGAAGACCGAGAGGTATATTAGAGGATGTTTTGGTTCAGGTAAATGAATTTATTTTGCCTGCTGATTTTGTTGTTCTGGATAGGGAAGATTCCCCCATGCCATCTTCATTACCTATTATTCTTGGTAGACCCTTTATGGTAACTGCTGATACAAAGATAAGTGTGAAAAAGGGTACTATACGCATGAAAGTTAATGGTAAGAAGATAGAATTCATGTTGTCTGACACTATCAAATTTCCTCATGATAACCATGATTGTTTCAAGATTGATATGGTAGGAAGTGTTGTGGGGCAAGTGTTTCGGGTACATAGCATTGACCCTTTGGAGGCATGCATAGCCCACAGCCTCACAAGGCTGAATTATGAATGTGGATGTGATGTTACAGAGATATACCTCCATGAAGCTGTGCATTCTCTTGAGGCTTCTAAGCCTTATCCAAGTAAGTATGTACCTCCCTTTGAAACTCTTGTGTCTACTAATACTACTCTTGTCGCTTCCATTGTTAGGGCACCAGATCTAGAGTTGAAGCAACTACCTGACCAATTGAAGTATGCTTACTTGGTCGAGAACCAGACATTACCAGTGATAGTTGCTGCAAACTTGAGTTTGGTGGAGCAAGAGAAGCTGTTGAGAGTTCTTAGGGAGCACAAGACTGCATTAGGGTGGACCATTGCCGACATCAAAGGAATAAGTCCATCCAAGTGCATGCACAGAATCCTCCTTGAAGATAATGCAAAGCCTAACAGGGATGCTCAGAGACGGCTTAACCCACACATGAAGGAAGTAGTGAGAGCAGAGGTTCTTAAGCTCTTGGACGTTGGCATCATCTACCCCATCTCAGATAGCAAATGGGTGAGTCCAGTTCATGTTGTGCCTAAGAAGAGTGGAATCACAGTGATGAAGAACGAAGAGAATGAGCTTGTACCTACCAGGCTCCCCACAGGTTGGAGAGTCTGCATTGATTACAGAAAGCTCAACAATGAAACTAGGAAAGATCATTTTCCTCTTCCCTTTATTGATCATATGTTAGAAAGGTTAGCAGGTCATAGTCATTACTGTTTTCTAGATGGTTATAGTGGTTATAATCAAATTGCTATAGCACCAGAGGACCAGGAGAAGACCACATTCACATGCCCTTTTGGCACATTTGCATACAGAAGGATGCCATTCGGTTTGTGTAATGCACCTGCCACATTCCGGAGGTGCATGATGAGCGTATTTTTAGACATGGTGGAGAGATTTATAGAGGTATTTATGGATGATTTCAGTGTTTTTGGTTCTAACTTTGATGATTGTCTTAACCATTTGCAGCTTGTTCTGAAGAGATGTGAGGAATGCAACCTAGTGCTGAATTGGGAGAAGTGCCATTTCATGGTACAACAAGGTCTTGTTTTAGGTCATGTGATTTCTAGCAGGGGCATTGAGGTGGACAAGGCAAAGATTGACATCATATCAAAATTACTTCCTCCTACAACTGTGAAGGGTGTGAGAAGTTTTCTAGGGCATGCAGGGTTTTACAGAAGATTCATAAAAGATTTCTCTAAAATTTCTAGACCTCTTTGTGCCTTATTGTCTAAAGATTTTGAGTTTGTGTGGACAGAAGAGTGCATGAATGCCTTTAACACATTGAAAGAGCTACTCACATCTGCACCCATTATGATGGCACCTGATTGGAACCTCCCATTTGAGCTCATGTGTGACGCCAGTGATTATGCTCTGGGAGCTGTTCTTGGTCAGAGAGTTAACAAGGTACCTCATGCTATTTATTATGCTTCTAGAACTTTAAATGATGCTCAGCTTAATTATTCTACTACTGAAAAAGAATTGTTAGCTGTTATATTTGCTTTAGAGAAGTTTAGGTCCTACTTGATTGGTTCTAAAGTTATTGTTTTTACTGATCATGCTGCATTGAGATTTTTGTTTGATAAGAAAGATGCTAAACCGAGGTTGATTAGATGGGTGCTCTTACTGCAAGAATTTGATCTTGAGATTAAGGACAAGAAGGGTAGTGAGAATATGGTTGCAGATCACTTGTCCAGGTTACTTCATGATGCAGAAGGGAACAAGCTTCCCTTGAGTGAAAACTTTCCAGATGAGCAGTTATTTGCAATTGATTTACAACTTCCATGGTATGCAGATATTGTTAATTATATAACTACTAAGGTTTTTCCCCCAGATATGTCTAGCCAAGAAAGGAAGCGATTAGTGTCCATGTCTAGGCACTACTATTGGGACGAGCCCTACTTGTTCAAATTTTGTCCAGATCAAATTATCAGAAGGTGTGTTCCAAAGGATGAGCTGTTAGGGATTTTGTATTTGCAATTTGATGGATGCATTAACATATTCATATCATTTGAATTTACACTCATGCATTGTTTTAGAATATCTTGAAATCTGGTTTTATACATGCATTGCTTTTAAGTTTTGTAAAAGTTTTGTTTTATGCATGTTTTGTTTCTAAACTTGGATGCATTGGTTTTAGAATTCAAACTCTTTTGAAAACCTAATTCTTTGTGCATTACTTTTGAGAAATCATATTGAGAATTTAGGTTTGTGCCTTGCATACATTCATCACTTTCAGAATCACTTTTGTATGCATTTGTTTTTGAAAAGAGTTTTTAAAAATCAAGCTAGCCTTTGGATTTAAAGTTTTGAATCTTTTTAGGCTTTGTGTTGTTACATGTTTTTAAACCCCTTAGAATGATTTAAAACATGTATTCAAGCTTGATTAAATGGCCCAAAGTTCCACCAAGAAAAACTTTGTTAATTGCAAAAGTTGGAATTTTTTGGTCCCGGCAGTGTCGCCGGTCGACCGGCGCAGAGGTCCCGGTCGACCGGGAACACTGCAGGTAAAACGTGCCTGGGAGCTCCAACGGTCAGAAATTTGACCGTTATGTGATCCCGGTCAACCGAGACCTCTTTGCAGGTCGACCGAGGACTAGCCGTTGGGCACTTTTTGGCTATAAAGTCCATTCATTTCCAACCTTTTTCAAGGCTTGATACATGAACTTTTGAGACCATATTGGAGCCAAAGAAAGGGGAAGAAGTTGGAAAGGCTAGAGGGCTACTTGGAAATCAAATACTTGAGTTTTAAAAAGGTACACTTTACTTGTATTTTGATTTCCATTAAAATTAGAATCTATGCATGTTTAAATCTTTGTATTCTCTTTTATGCATGATTTCTAGTTTGTAAAGAGATGTTTAGCAAACTCAAATCATCTTTGGTAAATTAGTTTGGTTTGCAAACTCTCTTATTCTAATCACATGTGTTCTTAGACTTTAACATTCATACAACTTGTTTGTTTCATTTCTTCAAAGTTGTTTGAATCTTTTATGTGATTAGTTTTCTCTTCAATCATCATTTTATAAGCTTTGATTTTAAAATGCATCATGCATTCATTTAAGAGCTTCATTGTTGAATTTGATTGAAGAAAAGCATTCATACACTTGTGCACACACTTTAGCTTGTTTTTGTGTATGTTTGAAATTTGTTATTCACTTTCATATTAGCCTATTTAAGAGGCATTTTCATTGAGCTTAAATTGTATCTCTTAGAGTGATCTTTTGTGAAGACTCTTTCTTAGAGAAATCTTAATTTGTATAGGTTATTGCTTAGCCTAAGAAAAGCATTGTGTAAAGGTTATTGCTTAGCCTAAGAAAAGCATCTTGTAAAGGTTATTGCTTAGCCTAAGAAAAGCATCTTGTAAAGGTTATTGCTTGGCCTATAAAAGCACATTGAGAGGTTGTTGTTTAGCCTAAAAAAACAACATTGTAAGGGTTATTGCTTAGCCTAGTAAAAAGCATAAATAGTGGAAATCCGGTGGGGTGATTGGATCACAAGCCGGTAGTGGACGTAGGCATTGAGGCCGAACCACTATAAACCTTTGTGTTGTGGTGTATGCTTGTGGTGACTCAGTTATATTAGCTTCCGCATATTGTTTGATTAATCATCACATGTGACTAGTTTTTGTTAAGAAGTTAAAATTGATTTAAATTGGTCACAATTGTAGCTCACCCTATTCACCCCCCCCCCCCTCTAGGGTTAGGTTCCTCAGGACTTTCAATTGGTATCAGAGCCAAGTGCTCTATCTTATAGGATCAAGTGTTTGGAACTCTTGATTAGGTGTAAAAACCTAGAGACCCTAGAGTTGTGCTTACATGAAAATCATTAGAATGGACTCCACTATGCTAGACTTTGTAGATTCTTCTAGACCCCTCATTCTTCCTTCTATTGGAGATTCAAACTCTCAATCTAATGAATCTCAATGTGACATAAAAGAAGAAGAAAATGATTATGATGAAGATGATCTTCAACAAGCCTATAATGAATTATATGAAGTATCCTTAAAGCTTGAGAAGAAAAACAAAAGTTTAAGAGAAGAATCTATGAATCTAAACAAGCAATTAGTCTCTTCAATAGATGAACTTAGAGAAAAAGAAGAAGTAATAAAATGTTTGGAATCTAAGTTCATGATCTCTTTAAATAACTTATCCAATATCAAAGATGAACAAAATGAGATCAAGATAAGTTATGATGATGTTAAAAAGGAAAACTTAAACCTAAGAGATCAAGTAAAAAGGCAAGACAAAGATTTTATCAATTTAAAATCCAAGTTGACAATTTCCATGGAAAACATGTCAAATGTTCAAAGTAAATTAAAAACTTTAGAACTTGGATCTAATGTCATTAATGAACTTAAATTTGAATTAAAACTTGCCAATGAAGAGCTAAGCAAATATAAGGAAATTGAAAATGAACTTACAAAAGTCAAACATGAAAATTCAATCCTTATAACCAAAGTCACTCAACTTGAAGGATATAAACAAAAGTATGAGTGCAAGTTTACCCAAAGTGCAGAAAGACTTGAAAAATTATTTAAATTGGGTAAATCTCATGGAGATAGGACGGGTCTTGGATTTAATAGGAATATGTCATATGACCCTAAATTCACCAACACATTTGTGAAAGGTGAGTCCTCTTTCTCTAGCACTCTTTTTCTTTGCCCAAAACCAAATGTAATTATTGTGGCATTGAAGGGCATTTTACGTTTGAGTGCAAACTAAGGAAAAGAAGCCATGTGTCTAAACCCATCTTTGAACACAAAAATGTAGAATCTAAATCTATGAAGGGTAAGACATTAAAAATCAAGAAAGACTCCAAAAAGACCAAACAAGTTAAATCTATTAAAATGGAGTCTCCAAAGATAGATTCTAAAAAGGTTAAACAAGTCAAACCAAGTTTAAAAGAATCTATAAACAAAAAGCTTCTCAACCTATCTCCCTTATATCAACCCATGAAAGAACTTTTGAATAAAGTAACTAAGTTAAATCTAAAATTCAAAAGTCAAGTAAAGGGAGAAAATAAGAAGAAAAGTAAAATGAACAAATCCCCTAAGAAACAAACTCACCAACCTCAAAAGACTAATCACCAATCCAAGCTAAATTTAGTCAAATCTAAATATCATGGTGATAAGTTCAAATTGAAAATTTATCAAGTTAAATCTCCTTTAGTTGGTGAGAATTCCAAACAAGACCTCAAAGTTCAACCCTCTCAAGACCTTAGGTGGATTCCTAAAGTTATTCACTTAGACAAACCTTAAGGCCTTGAACCTAATTGACCAACCTATTCTTTAATAGTTAAATCTCTTTGTTGGTCATGTTGCTTTGCATTTTGTTCTTTCTTAGTTACATTTATTAAAATGCATTGTTTCATTATGATCAATTGATTTTGTTTACATGCACCATTCTTGTTACATATCATGGTTTTCAAAATCTTTTGATTATGATTTCTTCATGTTTTGATTTGCCTTTTGCACTCATATGTCTTGCATTGGATTTCTTTACATGATTAATTGATTGTGATTTTAAAAGCTTTCATAGCTAATTTATTCATGATCAATTGTTGTTGAATCATTTGTGTAGATGTCATAGTTAGATTATTTGAACAAATGATTTGAATCAATTCAAGCTTTTCCATGGATTTCTAAGTTATACTTTTATATGGAAAATCATTGTTTTGAAAAATCAACTTGTATGTGTTTCTTTTAAGTTATATCTTTTAAAATACAATGTTGAAAATTGATCTTCAAAATCATTCTTTTTATGCTCATTGTTGGATTTTGTTTTTCAAAATGATTTGAAGATTGTTTGAATGGAAATGCTCTATAACATCATTAGTTATATTCATCTAAAGCATGTTCCATGTTTTCATTTCCTTTTCTTTTGGTTTCATTATCTTCGAAATGGAAATGTATATTGTTTGCATCCTTGCTTGTTTATTTACATTCTTTTTATATGCAAATGACTTTTGGTTCCATGTATGGTTGTGTTATTTATTACATTTGTAGAAACCATACTAGAACTAAAATCCATCCTCTATGCCTTATAGTCATTTCTTTTAGGATGGTTATGATGTTGATTCATGAGAATTCACTTAGTGATGTCATTCTTACATGTTTCAACTTCATAGTAGTGTTCTTGATCATATGAAACTCTTTGAAATCCATTCCTCATATTTCTATATGTTCGATGGATATCTTAGATGTTGAATTCATATGATTTTGACATTTTGGAAATTGCATGCATTACCAAGTAATATCCTTTTGCATTGCAATTTACCTTGTTCATCACTATGCTCAATAGTCATATCTTTAAAAGTGATGAATAAGCATTTATGTTGCTTGATGGAATTTTGTGTTTGTCACATCCTTGCTATTAATCATGTTGTCATTTTCAATTGGTTTCATTTGGTATAACTTTCCATTGTTTTCATATCCAATTGATATTTTTTCTTGTGAATGTGATAAACCTTGTGTGCATTGGATTGAATTTTATAAGTAATATGATTGTTCCATGTCACACACCATTAGCATCATAATGTTCATGTTGCCACCTCTTTTGCTCATATAGGTATATCTCATGACCACCATGTTTATGTGTTCATAATATTGGTTGGTTATTAGTTGAGGTTGGCTTCATGCTTGAATTTCATTTCACTCATTCTTGCACAGTAATAGTCATATTTATTGTTTGAATGAAATGATTTCAAAACTTACATAGCATATGATTTTCATAGTTATATTTATTGATGCTATATTTAGTAAACCCCATTTCATCATGGATAGCTCTAATTTGGATTTTTCCTAATAGTTATATTTTTAAATCCATTTTAGAGTGATTGTGTTTAATAGTCTTATCCTTAAATCTCAATTGGTATTCTTTGTTTTTCCAATTGATATCCATGATTGCTTTTCCCATTAGACCTTGCTTTCTTTTGGTAATTTGATCATAATGTGCTCTATAGTTAAATGAATCTAATCCTTTCCTTGAAGTTGACCCTCATTTGGTTGAACCATCTACTTCTTGAACCTAATAGTTAAATCCTTGTCAAAAGTTTGAAAAAAGAAGAGAATGGATTGAGGGGGAGTGTAAACCTTCATAGGAAGTATTAGTGTTGATCAAATTGACCCTAGGATTGCCTTTGAGCCCTTAGAGATTAATTTCACACATGATATCCTGTTATGTAATTCACTTTCGATTTCTTTTGTTAACAGGTGCTACTAAAGGTATTTTCCTTGTTTCATGTGTGTAGGTACCTTTGCAATTTAATGGCAAAGGGGGAGAAAGTATTCAAGTTCTCAAAAGGGTGAAGAGAATGTCAAGGCTTCCTAAGCAGAGTTGTGTATGATCTTCTACAAGGGGAGAGAATGCATACCTTGCCAAAGGGAGAGAGAGGCATGGTCAAAGGGGGAGAGCAAATAGAAGAAAGAAAGCTTGGAGCTAAAGAAGATGCTTGGCCAAAGAGAGGAAGATGAATAGAAAGCTTGAAGATTGATCAAGCACCAAGCATCAAGAAGATTGAAGAATAGAGCCCAAGAGCCCAAGCTAAGAGGAGGAGCATCCAAGAAGATTTCAAGACTTGTCCAGCTTAGGGGGAGCTGAAGACTTGTTGTGTTAATTCAATGATAAGTAAGTTGCCATCAAATTGCAAAGAGGGAGATTGTTAGGGATTTTGTATTTGCAATTTGATGGATGCATTAACATATTCATATCATTTGAATTTACACTCATGCATTTTTTTAGAATATCTTGAAATCTGGTTTTATACATGCATTGCTTTTAAGTTTTGTTTTATGCATGTTTTGTTTCTAAACTTGGATACATTGGTTTTAGAATTCAAACTCTTTTGAAAACCTAATTCTTTGTGCATTACTTTTGAGAAATCATATTGAGAATTTAGGTTTGTGCCTTGCATACATTCATCACTTTCAGAATCACTTTTGTATGCATTTGTTTTTTAAAAGAGTTTTTAGAAATCAAGCTAGCCTTTGGATTTAAAGTTTTGAATCTTTTTAGGCTTTGTGTTGTTACATGTTTTTAAACCCCTTAGAATGATTTAAAACATGTATTCAAGCTTGATTAAATGGCCCAAAGTTCCACCAAGAAAAACTTTGTTAATTGCAAAAGTTGGAATTTTTTGGTCCCGGCAGTGTCGCCGGTCGACCGGCGCAGAGGTCCCGGTCGACCGGGAACACTGCAGGTAGAACGTGCCTGGGAGCTCCAACGGTCAGAAATTTGACCGTTATGTGATCCCGGTCAACCGAGACCTCTTTGCAGGTCGACCGAGGACTAGCCGTTGGGCACTTTTTGGCTATAAAGTCCATTCATTTCCAACCTTTTTCAAGGCTTGATACATGAACTTTTGAGACCATATTGGAGCCAAAGAAAGGGGAAGAAGTTGGAAAGGCTAGAGGGCTATTTGGAAATCAAATACTTGAGTTTTAAAAAGGTACACTTTACTTGTATTTTGATTTCCATTAAAATTAGAATCTATGCATGTTTAAATCTTTGTATTCTCTTTTATGCATGATTTCTAGTTTGTAAAGAGATGTTTAGCAAACTCAAATCATCTTTGGTAAATTAGTTTGGTTTGCAAACTCTCTTATTCTAATCACATGTGTTCTTAGACTTTAACATTCATACAACTTGTTTGTTTCATTTCTTCAAAGTTGTTTGAATCTTTTATGTGATTAGTTTTCTCTTCAATCATCATTTTATAAGCTTTGATTTTAAAATGCATCATGCATTCATTTAAGAGCTTCATTGTTGAATTTGATTGAAGAAAAGCATTCATACACTTGTGCACACACTTTAGCTTGTTTTTTGTGTATGTTTGAAATTTGTTATTCACTTTCATATTAGCCTATTTAAGAGGCATTTTCATTGAGCTTAAATTGTATCTCTTAGAGTGATCTTTTGTGAAGACACTTTCTTAGAGAAATCTTAATTTGTATAGGTTATTGCTTAGCCTAAGAAAAGCATTGTGTAAAGGTTATTGCTTAGCCTAAGAAAAGCATCTTGTAAAGGTTATTGCTTAGCCTAAGAAAAGCATCTTGTAAAGGTTATTGCTTGGCCTATAAAAGCACATTGAGAGGTTGTTGTTTAGCCTAGAAAAACAACATTGGAAGGGTTATTGCTTAGCCTAGTAAAAAGCATAAATAGTGGAAATCCGGTGGGGTGATTGGATCACAAGCCGGTAGTGGACGTAGGCATTGATGCCGAACCACTATAAACCTTTGTGTTGTGGTGTATGCTTGTGGTGATTCATTTATATTAGCTTCCGCATATTGTTTGATTAATCATCACATGTGACTAGTTTTTGTTAAGAAGTTAAAATTGATTTAAATTGGTCACAATTGTAGCTCACCCTATTCACCCCCCCCCCCCCCCCTCCTCTAGGGTTAGGTTCCTCAGGACTTTCAGGAGCATATGAGCATTCTCCAACATTGTCATCAGTTTTCATGTGGAGGACACTTTGGAGCAAAGAGAACAACACTTAAGGTATTACAATCTGGGTTTTATTGGCCTAATGTGTTTAAAGATGCTTTTTGGTTTTGCAGCTCTTGTGACAGATGCCAACGGACAGGGAACATCTCTTCTAGAAATCAGATGCCATTGCAAAACATTCAAGTGGTGGAGCTCTTTGATGTGTGGGGTATTGACTTCATGGGTCCATTTCCTAACTCATTTGGTTATTTATATATTCTTGTGGGTGTGGATTATGTATCTAAATGGGTCGAGGATGTCCCCTCAAAAACTAATGATCAAAAAGTTGTTGCGAAGTTCTTGCAGGATAACATCTTTACTAGGTTTGGGACACCAAGGGCGATAATTAGTGATGGAGGTAGCCATTTCAACAACCAAGCTTTTGCTTCCTTAATGAAGAAATATGGGATCACACATAAGGTTGGCACTCCATATCATCCTCAAACCAGTGGTCAAGTGGAGATAAGCAATAGAGAGATCAAAATCATCCTAGAGAAGACAATGAATACTAGAAGGAAGGACTGGTCTCTACGCTTGAATGATGCATTGTGGGCCTATCGAACTGCGTACAAGAGCCCCATTGGCATGTCCCCATATCGTTTAGTCTTTGGGAAGGCATGTCACCTACCAATGGAGTTGGAGCATAGAGCATAGAGCATATTGGGCTATTAAGAAATTTAACTTTGATATGCAACAAGCAGGTGACAAGAGGAAGTTACAGCTGAATGAGCTTGAAGAGTTGAGGTATGATGCATATGAGAATGCTAAGTTGTATAAGGAGCGGACCAAGGCATATCATGATAAGCGGCTAGTTAGGAAGGAGTTTCATGTGGGACAGAAGGTGTTGATCTACAATTCGAAATTGAGACTTTTCCCTAGTAAGCTCAAGTCTAGGTGGTATGGTCCTTATGTTGTTACAAAAGTTTTCCCTCATGGGGCTTTGGAGGTTCATAGCAAAGAGAAGAATCAGACATTCATGGTGAATGGGCACAGAGTAAAGCCCTATATTGAGATGAGCTTTGAGCATAGAGAGGAGGATGTGACTCTCCAACCTGTTCAGTACATTGCATGAGAGTCCCACAGTCTGGCTGACGACTATAAACCAAGCGCTTGTTGGGAGACAACCCAATGTTCTATTTTCATTTTTTTTAATTTTAATTTTATTTTCATTTTTCTTAGTTTCTTGTGAGCTTACCTCATGCATTTTCTTTCTCTATTTTGCTGCCCATTCAATTCGCATGAAGTGCCGATGTCAATGCCCAAGTTTGGGGGAGCAACCTCTCTCCTCTTTGTTTTGCACGGAGCAACTAATTACATAAATCCCGGGAAGTCTCGTTACCCCTTCTTCTACGTTTTTATATTGTCTTATATGTTTTCACATTGAGGACAATGTTCCATTTAAGTTTGGGGGTATTTGGGATTGTCAAATTTAAACGTAGCACTTACTATTTCATAAATACTGTACCAATTGGCTGCTGTTTTTAGGAATCAATCCGCGTTGTGTTCTTCGTTTTTTTTCGTTCTAAATCCAACCGTATAAAGAATGCCAAATTTGGACCATTATTTTGTGAGATACATGCAAAACACTAAACATACGTCGAATCTGGAAATTTCTGGCAGCAGTTAGTCTATGAGTTAAAACTGTGAAGTTGTTCTTTCTATAGTTATCAGCTGTAGATGCTTTGAATTCCGAATACTAATATGCTTGTTATACATGAATTTAAAGCTGAGAACATATGCATCGAGCTTGACATTATTTAGTCTTGATTTCTTGCTTCCCTTTAGTTTGTAACGCATGAGCTTAATCCTTACTATTTCACATGCACATTGACAATGTTGTCGAGTTTTGTGGTGGAGTTTAGTTGTGTAAGCTTTTTTTCGCTTAGTATAACTTCATTCAATGCCTTGCAAGCCTACAGATTCAAAAAAAAAAAAAAAAAAAGTCTAGTTCCGAAGCCTTTTCAACTCGAGTTATTAAGCCCGAGGAGTGTTTTACACTTGATGCCCTTAAGCTATCTAGCTTGGGAGTCATTGGCCTAACGCTTGCTACATGGGTTGATTAGAAAGCTAATGGAGTTAGGCAGAAAAATTAAATAAATAATGTGGTTTCACCAAGCTTTGCTTAGTAATCGGGCCTCTTGCCTAATCAGTAGTGAACGTTCGCGTCAAACGGTGAAGATTTGGTGAGACCAAGTGTTGAAAAAAATAATAATAATAAAAATAATTCCCTTCGTGGTTGGTTTTGCATTGCTTGATTTTGTACTTTGGGAAATAGTGTTTGCATGATTTGTCTTTGCTGCAGGACTTGGCAATTGAGTTAATTCACTATACACTGAAGACAGCATTTGCGTTCCTTACTAAGGGTGGTAAGGGATTTGGACTGAGAATTAATTGTTTGGAACTCTGTTCTTAGTTTTAAGGTCGTGTATAACTTGCATATTTTAATCAGAGTTCAGAGCATCTATAGTTGATGGTGAGAAAGAGCACTTCCGATTTCTACTGCGTGCGGATGTTCTATTCGAGTTGCCATGACTTGTGTTGTTTACTTTTAAATATTCAGTTTTGCTCGAGGACTAGCAAAATCTAAGTTTGGGGGTATTTGATATGTTAATATTTATATAACTTTTTGATAAATATTTCCCTTAGATTTTGTATAATTGGATTGGTTAATTGCACTAAATTTAATTGTTTTGAATTATAGGTGCTCAATTTTGGAAATACATGAAGAATAAAGTTGAAGTGCAATTTGTGGGTGTCTAGAGCAATTGTGGTGGAAAAGTCTCAATGGGCCTAATCAAGTTTACTGAAGAAAATAGTGGGCTGAATTAAAGATGCACATGAGATGATACATGGGCTTGTGTTGGAGCGGAAAAGTCCAAGTGGTAAGATTTTATTTTAAACTCCTTTTTCAACAAAGACTATGAGTCCAAGTCAAAGGAGGGGAGTTGTTTATTATTCCTTGAATAAGACGTAAAAGAGGGTGATTGAAGTTGTTTGGGGTTATTAATTGATATTGACGAAAAGGTTGAAAAGTCAAAGTGGGCTGTGGCAGTGGGCTTTGTTAAGGGGTTGTTAACTCATATACAAAAGAAGGCTACAGACGGGGAAAAACCTAATTTTTGGGAGTCGGAAAAAAAGATATAAAAGAAAGGAATGAAACCAGGCAGCGGAGGATCCCATTCTCCTCCATCCTTCAAGGTTTGAAAGGCTTAGGAAGCAAGGAGGAATGTCAAGGCGAAGACCAATCGCTGGTTGACCAACACACCATCAAAGAGCAATCTTCTTCCTCTTTTTTTTTTAATTTTCTATTTTGTATGTTCTTGCTGTCTATTTAAACTATGGGTAACTAAGTACTTTAGTTAGGGCTCGATTGAAGCCCTAATCATGTTTCTTTAAGGATTTCGATATGGCTTTGCTGTAAACTGCTTTTGTGGTGCTTAATTGATTAATTTCATATTATATTTTACTCTTTACATACTTTATGTTATGCTTGATCACCATATGCATGATGTGTATTGAGTTTGTTACATAGGTAAATTTAGATGACCGAGTCTTGTGCCTGTGAGAGTAACAAAAGAACTAATTATAAGTCCCTGAAATTAATCATCATGAATAACTAGAATAGATACCATGTTCTAGGAGTTGTGTGTTTGTCGATTTCCATT
Source organism: Cinnamomum chago (assembly GCA_038049695.1). NCBI lineage: Eukaryota > Viridiplantae > Streptophyta > Magnoliopsida > Laurales > Lauraceae > Cinnamomum > Cinnamomum chago. Next base: position 52,641,881 of record CP142453.1, on the reverse strand, counting down.
GTGTTATGCGTTCTTAAAGTGCAACTTAGTAGATACCATGCTAAACACTTCAAGAATGAAAAGAGTTAGCGTAGATACCCATGCCTAACTTGTTGCTTAGGGAAATCAATAATTTAAAGACTAGATATCATGCCTTTAGGTTGACAAACATGAGCATCTAAAATCGGTTTTGTAGCATTGTGCATGTCGTTTGCTTAAGGAAGAAGATTAGCGGTGAACATCGAATCCCTAACTAGTTTTCTCATCATCTTAACCTCAATCCAATTGTATTTTTTAATCAGCGCTGTTTTTAATATTTTGTTTCGAAATTTTCAGTTTTCAAAAGCATTTTAAAATCATCCTTTTGAACACCTTGTCTACACCGAGTGCCTTTGTGTATTGCACCTTAACTTTGATTAGAAATCTTAGGGTTGTGAAATAAGTTTTTTTTTTAGGGTTTTCTTTAACTTTTGCATTCTTAGTTTGTGCCATTTAGTTAGCAGTTCTAGGAAATTAATTTTCAACACATATAAATCCAATCCTCGTGGGAATGATCTCGTATTTGCTTTCTATACTATTTGTCTGATCTTGTGCACTTGCGAGTAAAACGTGCATATAGTTGCTTAATTTTTAGGTTGCTATCTGTACAACAGTAAACTTGCTCCGCCATTGAGGATAGTTTGTATGGTTCGGCACTTATTCGATCATCACGATGTAACAAATTGTTAAAATTTACCAATGTAAACTGGTAATTATCTGTTTTCACCCCTCAGATGGGATCCACCCAATCACACTTAAACAATAGAAACTTTAACCCGTGATTATATACAACTTCAACAATACCTTTCAACCGGCCATAGTAGTAACTAGCATCGACAGATGGACAACCGAGCCCACTATTTTGCGTTGCTCGTTTGTCATCTACATCCTTGATGCGAAATCGAAAACCGTTGACATCACAAGTTGTGTAACGTCGGGCCGTTATAAAGGGGCCATCAGCTAACTGGTTCATTTCATCAGTCAAATACGGATCGTTGGTTCTTCGTAAGCTACACACCTACACAACGCATGTAATCACTGAATATCACTACATGAAAGTAATATGACAAGAACAAGTGAAACTACTCCTAATGATTGAATACATACGTGATTCTTGAACCATTCGTGAAATGACTGGTAATGGGACTGATGAATTTCATTCTCTGTAGCACGAGGCTTGTCCCGTTTCAACTCATCGATGTGTGTCCAGCAATGCATAACACGTGTTAACGACAAGTATGATCATTTAGGCAAAAAACTGACAAGTTACTCTTATAAATGAGTGATAACTTACTGAGCCAAAGCCACAACAGATGGGGTGTTGAACAACACCCACCGGTGAGCTTGAATCCACTCAATATTGTTGAGATCAAATGACGTGCCCTCTCCAACTGGACCATCATTAATCCGTGAGGGCCTTGTTAACTTTGTTTCAATATTATCTTTAAGATATGCTTCGCAGAAATTGGTGCACTCATCCATCAAATACCCCTTCGCTATTGATGCCTCTGGACGAGCTCTATTACGAACAAACCTTTTCAATGTGTTCTTATACCTCTCGATCGGATACATCCATTTGAATTGGACGGGGCCACCAAGCAGGGCTTCATTGGTTAAGTGTATGGTCAAGTGAACCATGACATCGAAAAATGCAGGTGGGAATTTTTTTTCTAAATGACACAACGTCACGGCAATCCTCTCTTGCAAACCATTCAACTCATCAATTCGATGAACTCTAGAACAAAGTTGTCTGAAGAAATTACTAACTTCAATCAACGGCGCTACAACATTCTTAGGCAAACAATTCCGTATGGAGATAGGCAATAACTGTTGAATAAGAATATGATTGTCATGACTCCTGAAACCCTGTAATGTTCTTTCTCTCATGTTCACACGCTTTGCGATATTCGAACAGTACCCGTCAGGAACCTTGACACCCTTCAGAACTGAGAAGAAGACATCTTTCTCATCTTTACTCATCGTGTACTGCGCAGGAGGCATGTTTGCCTTGTTAGACTCTCTCAGCTGCAAGTGCAACGGTTTTCTCAAGCCCATTTCTTCCAAGTCACGGCGTGCATTGACACCATCCTTCGACTTCCCCTGAACACCAAGAATGGTCCACAATATATTATCACAAACGTTCTTCTCGATGTGCATAACATCTAAGTTGTGCCTGAGTAAGTTATCTTTCCAGTATGGTAAATCGTAGAAAATACTTTTTTTCTTCCAATTATGACCTCGCATTCTATTTGCACCGAGAATAGAAGGCAGCACCGGGGCCAGTAAATCTTGAAAATCATACACAATACGTATTTGCTCTGCTCGAGCTGTGACAACAATTCAACTCCTGTCATTGTTCGAGGTGCTGGACCATATTCTCGACTCCCATCAAATGACACTTTGTCCCTCCTGAACCTATGCAATGGAGGTAGAAAACGCCTATGACCCATGTATACACATTTTCTGCCGTGCTTCAACCAAGTTGACTTCTTCTCTTCTCCTTATTGCAGCAAGGACATGCAAACTCTCCCTTTGTGCTCCAACCCGACAAGTTGGCATACGCAGGGAAGTCGTTGATTGTCCATAATAATGCAGCGCGGAGTTTAAACATTTCATTGCCTTCGGCATCAAATGTCATCAGACCATCAGCCCATAATTCATTCAATTCATCAATCAGATGTTGCATATATACATCAATCTTGTCCCTTGGTCCTCTTGGTCCATCAATAAGTGTGGATAGGATCAGAAAAGGTTGCTTCATACACATCCATGGCGGAAGATTATAAGGTACCAAAACAACTGGCCACGTACTGTGATTTGCCCCAGTCATGGATCTGAATGGACTAAAACCATCTGTAGCCAAAGCAAGCCGCACATTGCGACAATCCAAGGCAAAGTCTGGATTCCTCCGATCGAAGTCTTTCCACGCTGGGGAATCTGCTGGATGGGTTAACTTACCATCGTCCCTGCTATTCTCGGCATGCCATCTCATCAGTTTAGAAATATTTGATGACATAAAAAGCCTCTTCAGCCTTGGCTTAAGTGGGAAATATCCCAATTGCTTTACTGCCATAAGTTTGCCACGGTTGATAACACTTGTAGAACTATTCTGACGATTGTAACCAACCCCGTCCTCTTTCCATCTCGAAGTCTGACACACAATGCACTTATCAAGATGGGCATTCTCATTCCTAAACAACATACAATTGTTCGGACATGCATCCAAAGTCTCATATGTGAAGCCTAAATTTTCACTTAACTTGCGAGCCTGATAGTAGGACTCAGCAAGTTTTGCACCAGATGGGAGCACTTGATGCAACAACTGGAGGAGCATATCGAAAGACTTGTCAGACCATTGGTTCAATGCCTTCAAATGTAACAACTCAACAATAAAGGATAATTTACTGAAGTCCTTGCATCCAGGATACAATTCTGTCTGTGCATCGTCTAGAATTTCAAAATATCTCAAGGCTTCTTCATCGGCACCAGAGCGAGGATTACTCCCACCCGCCCCCTCAGTCTCACAGCCTGTGTATTCGGGTGCCAACCCGCACGCGATATCATTTAGCATCGTGATCATCGGATCAGCCTCTGACATATCATCCACCTCAATTTCATCTATTTCCTCTCTGCGACAGGAAACATACTCTTCTCCATGTCTTATCCAGTTCTTGTACTCCTTCAAGAATCCGTTCGGAATCAGATGCTCTCGGACAATCTCTCTTCTGTAATAATACCGATTCGCACATTTTCTACCATGGACAACTGATGAACTCATTGTCAAACCCATTGGTAAATTCCATGAATTGGTTAATCCCCTCCATGTATTCCCGAGACATCCTATTTGGTAAATCAATCCAACTCTTGTCCATCTCCGTAATTGTTTATGTGGAAATCTAAAATGAGCAAGTACAATTAGCCCAATGTACCATGGCATCATGCAAGTCACCTATCCATAAACTGCAAACTCCTTACTACAGGGTGGTTGGTCCTATCCCATTCGAGAATGCACGATCCAACTTGCACTCAACAACTCGAATGCTTCATCCCCTAGTCAGACAAAATTTCGGCAGCATGTCCGCGTGGTTCTCCAAGTATACGACACAGGTACAACATCAGTCGTACCTATGTATGTACCCAGAGAATAATGGGACATCAACCGAAACTCTATCTAACATCAGACTTGCATGAGCTATTGAGTATAAGATGGATAATTGCATTCTCAAACTGTCTGAACTGGACAATTCAAGAATCGTATACGACAAAGTTCGAATGTACATCACAAGAACAACGAATCTAGTCAAAGACCCAATCCGTTGCGTCAAGGATTACCGAACAGATGTCCTACACAATTCTCGAACGGGTCTAAGTTTCACTAATGCATGCAAATGAATAAAAGTTGATAATGAAAGGTTCACAACCAATGAAATCTTCAAATATAAAATTGATGTTGATGAGTGGAATTACTTTGATGTTTTATTCCCCAACAATTTTGTTATCTTGTGAGATTGAAGTTTTGTTTGTGGATTATGTATCATTTCCTTCTTTGTTATGTAGCATGATGAATTAAAGCCTTTCAAAGACTTACCCCGATTCCATTTGGGGTTAATGGATGGCAAGTAATTGTTAAATTGTATGCGGCATATAAATAAAAAAGTGTGAAGAACCTCATGATAGTTATATTGGGTCTTATATAAATTATAGAAGGCATGAATCTTTTTTCATCAACTAAACAAGAACTAGTGGTTCTGGTCCAACTTAGTCCAACCACCTTAATGGACAATCATAACCCCATAAGTGGATATGAGAAAGCCATATAACCACAAAGCTCAGTCAAATAATATACAGTGTTCCCATTGACCCAAAGCCCTTTACTTTAGCCAGAGCGCACATGATCCTTTCATCCCCAAATCAAAGATACAATCTTTATATTCATTCTTATCCTTCTTTCATGTAAAAATCATCATACTAAAATAATGCACAAAGCTACATCATTAATAATCTAATACAAGCTTTTAGAGAAGGGGGGGTTCTGTCAAGTACATTATTCCATCACCTTTACATTAATAAGACTGAGTTTTTTTTCCTTGGAGAAATATCACCAAACACTAGGTGATTATTCTCCTTTGATTTATGCTTTTGGCCACATGGCCACCAATAAAAACCCTAAAATGGCAGATAATGCCATTTTTTTCCTTTTAATGTTGCTTTATGAGTCCTTTGCTTCAAAAGACATAAGTAGCACTGTCATTTGGATCAATACAAAGCTGCCACTGAGATTGAAATGATAGGCGAAAAAGTCATACAGAATTTTCACTTTTACACGCATTTCACGAACGCCCAATCGGCCAAAATATAACTTTGCCAAAGTAATTCTAACAGTTATCTCCTTTAATCAAAGTGGCACTAGATGACCACACTATTTGACTAGCTTGTCTTCACTTTGCACACCCATTGCTAACTATTTGATATATCCAACTTATTGTTTCCATTCCATTCTAAACTTGCTCCTAAATATCAAAATCTATGATACAATGCCCTAATATTAAACTTTGAAAAGCTCATCTTACTTATTCCTAGATCCACTGAACCTACACTCCATATATTATTATCTTTAAACTGTTGAAGCACTAATTTTCAGCTACCACATCACTAACACCCAAAAAGTTCATCTTAGATATCAACCATTAAATTTGTCCATGATAACGGCAATTCAAGAAAGACCCAAAGCAATCCAACTCTAACAGGGAATTAACCATCTCCCCACACACACAATTCTCACGCTCATCACTTCCCCTTTCTAAATGCCTTGTGTAATTTTGATATAATAATTAAAAATGAAGTGTAAGTGTTCACCAAATTAAATGCCTAAACACTCTATTAGAAGCCTTTTTTAAATCAATAAAATTATCTACAGAATTTTCTTTGATCTGAACTTCTCCATGAATTTCATGACCAGCAGAAGTACTAGGATATAGATTTAAATTATTGTATTTATGCTTCCAACTTTCTAAACAAGTCAATTCAAGGAAACAACTAAATGAAAAATCACGAGATCACTTACATTTATGCTTCAGTTGTTTGCCAAGTCATGATCAGTTAAAGTAGCCATATTGATCTCCTAAATAAATAAATTTAAGTAACCCCATAAGTTTTCAACTATCTTAAATTTACATGGCAACAATGGAGCTTTACAATCATTTGAACCATCATAGACATCTTTCCCTTTAGTATGGCATCCTATAACAAGAAGCTTCTGTTTAAAGAAACTTACTATTCAGGAATACAAACTGATTCACTTGAGTCAAACAATTCCATTGAGAACTTAGCCAGAAAGAAAAGATGATAATTGCTAAGTGAGTGTTTGCTAAAACAACCACTACAAGAAACAAAATGTAAGGAAAAAATACAAGCACGATTGGTGGCAGAGTTAATGGCCGGAAATACTTCCACTTGAGGATTTTGCTTTGGTTGGAGTTTCGTTTTTCACTTGTGTTTGACTCATATGTGGTTGGTTGTAATTCACATGTAGAATATCTATAATCACTTGCAGGGATCTCAAATACAAATGTTTGAGATGGAGAAGTTAGATAAGAGAAACAAATTTGTGATCAGCTATGCCAGCAAGATTTGCACTCTACACAACGTTTAAAGAATAAATTGAAGAGTATGACATAGTGGTTACAGATGGAATCATCACATATCCATGGACATTGAAGCCTTGCAAAACCTATGGCCTGGATCACTAAAAAAGATTATTAATAATATTTGTTCCTTTATTATCATGGTTTTAGTTAGAAAGAGACTTTATGACTACTTTCTTGTTGGAAAGAACTATATTTGGGAAACAATCTTGAATGGGCTATATTTAGAAGAGAAATTCACTATGACTATCGGAAATGGACCGTGGTTTGACTCCCTATTGGAGTTACATTCACAGGTGTGGTTCATGTGATATAAAGTTGAGAGGCCTCGGGTTAGAGACATATTTTGAAAGGTAAATCATTGTTTTTTTCTTTTTCTTTTTCTTTTTTTCTTCTTATGAATGGTATCCTATAACTCTTGATATAGTGAAATGATTATCATCTTCAAAACAACACATGAACAAAATCTCATTGTTGCAGCCGTTCAAAATTGAGGAATTATAAATGCTTTGATTCAAAAGAGGGTATAAACAACACTGCACGCTTTAGAAGCAAGGAAGCATATCATAAAGTAGCATTGAACGAGAAAAGGACAATAATATAAACAAAGCAACAGTTCCTTCTTCTCCCATTTCATGTGGAGGATGGTTTAAATCCCTTCCCATACAATGTGCATTGTAGGATAGGAATCAGATTTTCAGTGAAAATGATACAATGTAGAGGCTTGTACAACGTATAAACCAAAGTTGCACATCCAAATGCAGGCCAAATCACACTACATATCATTAGATGCATATCATTTCACCCAAAACTCCACAACACACACACACACACTCCTTCAACCATGAATTTCAAACCACTCCTACTTAAAGAATGACAATTTCTTTGCATATAAAAAGAATGACATCTACATTGAATGCGAAAACTCTTTTCTACACAAACTCCCTAATCCACTTTCACTCCACTTCCACTTAACTAATCAGCTACCAAGTTGAGCAAACCCAAGAAGCTAATGTGAAGAGTGAGAGACACTATTTTGCACAAATCACATCATTTGAAATCAATCCAAATCAAAACCACATTTAAAACTCATCAACTGCTTCATAATATAAGATTCATGTATGAACATAATGAGTCTAATCATCTACACCACATTTAAATCAGATCACAAAAATATGGAAATATGAGAAGATAAAATTAAAAAAAAAATCAGGGATAGAGTTAGAAGTTTAGGGATTTAGGGTTTGATGTGTGAGAGAGAGGCAGAGAGAGATGAATACCTGATGGATGCCGGCCGGAGAGAGAGAGAGAGCCCCGCTATGACGGAGGGACAGTGAGGATGCGCTGGCGAGGGACACCGTGAGCGTAGGAGGGAGGAGACGAGAAAGGCGTGAGGTGAGGGACGTGCAAATATATATATATATATATAGAGAGAGAGAGAGAATCAGGCGCTGGCGGCTGGGCAGAGAGGGTACTGAACGCATGGAGAGAGGGAGAGAGAAGGGAAGGAGAGGGAGAGAAGAGAGAGAGGAAAGGGAGGGAGAGAGGGAGAGAGAGAGAGAGATGAGCGATCGAGGCAGTGAGGAGAAGGAGAGCGCAGAGACGCAGAGGAGAAGGAGGGCGTGGGAGCAGGGGAAAAAGAAGTGGGAAGGAAAAAGAGGGTTTGGCGGGAGGGGGGGATTATAATGGGCTTTTAGCAACCGCCGTTTGGTCTATTGCGGCCGCCTATGGCGGTCGCTAATGGTCCTTTTGCGACCGCCACAAGCGGCCGCCCGCCTGTTCATGAGCAAAAGGTGAAATTTCTAGTAGTGTCCTCCTTTGATTTTACACTTTTAGCACATTTCTTTTTTATCTCCATCCACTCATTTTCTATCTTGTTCTCCTTATGAGTTAGTTTTCATGGATGCTTTTAGTTTATTTCTATCTTGATCTTTCACTTATTTTCACACACTTACTCATTTGATCTATCTAACATTGTTCATTTGTTCTTGTTATTAACCTTGTTATTTTTCTTTTGTCATTAACTTTGTTACTAACTTGTTACTAACCTTGTTCTTCTTTGAGTTCTTCTATTTCTATTTACATCTCTTTGTTATCTAGTTTCTTGTTTTCTTTTAGCTTGCATTTTTTTTTATTTCCTTTGTTATTATCTTGTTTCTTGTTTTCATTTGCATTTGTTAGCTATATTTGAGTTGATACTCCTTATCATTGATAATTGTTATTTTCCTTGTAACGATCATCGTGGGAACGATATTCGGACTTCCATAGTCTATATTACTTGAGACAACCGTATACTTGCGGAAAATCACAAACAAGTTTTTGGCGCCGTTGTCGGGTATCGGCGTACATAGGAATCCTTGATTTTGAGGATTTTCAACTCTCTTATAGCTTAGTTGCATTTTTATTCTTTCTTTTAGTTTTCATTGCAGATTCTACACGTTTTCTTTGTTTGTATTTTCAGGGATTCCGCGGTTGGAGCAAGGAAAGAGGAAAAGAGCAACCAAAGAACTCTAACTTAGGAATTTAATTTGCTTTCTTAGAAAAATCTTGTATTAGGATTCATTTAAAGTTTGTAATAATTTTTAAGTTCATTTACGTTTTCAAAGCATTGTAATAATTAAGGAAGGAGGACGGTTGGAAGATACCGTCGCGGCCCCACAAGTCGTACACCGAAATTAGTGTCGGTGGCTTCGGTCGACTTCAACCGATCTTCCCCCAATTTAGTTTGGGAGGTGCGTATTTCGATAACCCACGCATCCCCTGTTAGTGGGTCAATTTTGTTTGTTGTTTGATTGTTTAATTGCTTTGTAGCGCTTAATCATTTTAAAATACACAAAGTAATTTGGAAAGCACACACTTAGTAAGGGCAATCATACCCCCAACAAGATAAGGATTGGATTTCATCACCATTTCCTTGCCCATAGGAACTCATTTTCCTCACTACTTAGGGGTCCTTAACCTTTAATAAAATTTGAGTAGAAACGTGACCATAGGACACGAGCTCAGGAGAAGACCATCAAAGGTTGTACCATTTGCGCTCCTTGACGGAAATCGGTGCCTAGAATATCCTTGTCCCTTTAAGGGAGACAGATCATCTGTTCTAGGAGTTTGGTATTTAAGCGGAACCTTTGCCACGTGCATCGTGATCCCACCAATCCCCTGGGGGCTTGCTTGGCCGATTACGTTTCATAGGACCGGATTGGAGGCCTAGGTTTACTCTTCGCAGTTAGGAGCTATCTAGTTTAATCTTAGGTAGCCTTAGTTGAGCATAGTTTAGTTTGTTTTTCAAAATCATTTTGTTTTCCTTGTTTGTATTTAAGCATTAATCCTCGTTCATCATCACTTGAGTGGACCATCACTTTCGAAGTTGAGAGGTAGTTTACGCACAATTGGTTACGTGTGCAGGGTCGTTTAGAGAGCTTTGATTTATTCGATATCCCTGTTGAGAATTTTACGGACCCCATTGCCATTGAGGAAATGGCTGACGGAAACCCACAAACCCAACCCATGACTCTTAGGGAGTACATGTACCCAACCCGATCTACCCAACCCTCATGCATCATCATACCCACCACAAATGCCTCATTTGAGCTGAAATCCGGCTTAATCCAGATGTTACCAATTTTCCGAGGGGTGGAAAATGAGAACCCATATCAGCATGTGAGAGAGTTTGAGGAAATTTGTGGGACTATGAAATATAACCATATGTCTGAAAAGGCCCTTAAGCTTAGGTTGTTCCCGTTCTCGTTGAAGGAAAAGGCGAAAGCATGGCTTTACGCCCTACATGCTAATTCCATAAACACATGGGAGGGACTAGTTGAGGCCTTTTATAAAAAGTTTTATTCAAAACAGAAAACGGCCTTCATTAGACATACCCTGAACAACTTCCACCAACTGGAGGGAGAAACCATGTATGAGTACATGGAAAGGTTCAAAGACTCATTGTTGCAATGCCCACATCACGGATTCGAAAAGATCCGGCTAGTCCAAATCCTTTATGAAGGATTGGACTATCCCACCAAAACCATGGTGGAGTCTTTCTACAACGGAGTATTCACTCAAAAAACAGCTGACCAAGCTTGGACATACCTTGAGGAGGTTGCTGAGAACACTCTCCAATGGGAACCTATCAGAGAGGATCCCAAAAGACCCATTGTTGTAGAAAGAAGGGGCATGCATAGAGTGGAGCCCAAATTTGAGGCCGAGGCCAAGTTGGCCACGCTGACAAGGAGATTAGAAGCCCTTGAAATGAACCAACCCTGTCAGTAGACCACCCCAAAGACCCTGGAATCATTAAAGATGAGCCAAGTAGTCAGTGACCCTACTACCCCACCTTGCACCAATTGTGGAGATTTTACCCATCCTAGATCCCAATGTAGAGCATTCTTTGGTCAAAGTCAAAGTGAGAGTATGGAGGAGGTGAGTGCACTTTACCAGAATACTAGATATGAGTGGCCGAGGTATGATCCATATTCTAATACATACAATCTTGGTTGGAAGGATAATCCTAATTTTTCATGGACCAAAGGACAACACCAAGGAAACCCTTCTCAGCCAATGGCCCAGCATATACCACCTCCGGGATACCTAAAGCCTCAAGTACCCCAAGTGTCACAGGGACCACCCATGGTCCAAGGTTATCAGTATCTTAATTCCTAGAATCAGCAGATAAGTTCTCTAGAGGACACAATGAAAATGTTGGCCCAAAATACCCTCTAATTCCAGCAAAGCACTACTCAGAATTTGAATTCCAATACCCAGTCCATTGCCAAGTTGGAATACACTATCAGCCAGTTGGCCAGGTCAATAGCTCAAAGAGACAAGGCTACCTTTCCAAGTCAGCCCGAAGCCAACCCCAAAGGCCAAACTTCAACGGGCCAATTTGTTGTCAATGATGACAAGGGCAAAGTCCATGAGCAAGTCAATGCAGTGCATGTAGTTACCACCCGTAGAATGGCTACAAAGGACGTTGACACACCAGAAGAGGACCCTAGGCAATCTGCACGAACTCAAGAGAGGGGGGAGTATGTAGTTTTGGAAAAAAGAACTTGAGGAACCAAAGAAGGACCCAGAGCCTACTAACGTGTTAGACCCCGACCCAGACCAATTCGATTAGTGTGCGATTAGTATGTGTTTAGTCCTAAGTGGGTTTAGTTGTCGTTGGGCTAGAAGTAATTAGTTTTAGTCTTGGACACAACTTTGGAAATTTTGAGAACGTTTAGTATTAGTCAGACACACTCAGGAAGGCCTGAGTGCACGTGTAAGCTTGGAAGGATTGTATCGGTTTCCGTGTAATTGTGATTTTGATTTCATTTGAATGATTTTTCTATGTGTTACAACTTTCGTCTTAAGCCCATTCATGTTTGAAGCCCAAAAACCCAAGTTCTGGCCCAAAAAGGGTAAAGTGGTCTTTTTACACAAATCTGGACACAATTTTCGAGATCTCAAATGCATGACAAAAATATACTTTTTGGAAATTAGATATTTTGAGGATCGTTTTATCCTTCTTCGTCGAAGTCATTCGAGGCCCACAAGATCATGTTTTTGTCATTCCAAAGTTCAAGTTCATTAGGCCCCATTGTCTTCACTTAAGCCTAACCCTCATCTCTTTCATTCACTTCCCCAGAATTCCTGCAACTTTCTTAACCTAGGGCTGAAAATCCCTTTTTCCCTTTCAATTCATTCCTCTTGCATGTTCTAGCTAGAGAACTCCAAATAAAACTCCAAGACCATCATCTTCTTCCTCTCCTTGCAAGCTCTCTATTGGTACAAATTTCTTGGGGTTTCTTGTGGGACAAGCTCTACATTTTCCTCATCTCTCCTTGTTTGGCCATTTCTAGGTAAGAGCTTCAACCCATACTTTTCATAAAGTCTTTTTAGTTCCTTAAAAATCTTATTTTTCATGTTACAAACCCCTTTGGTAAAATGGGATTCTTGTTTTCAAGATTTAGTGAGTTTTGTGTGGTTTTCATGGGTTTTTGTAGTTCTTTGGATTAGTGAGTGAGGTGCTTGGAGAAGTGTGAGACATCTTGGACTAAGGCAAGTAATCTCTATAGGTTCAATGTTGCATGCATATTTTGATTTCATTGTTATTTTAGGAATTTTGCACATAAACTTGTTTACAAGCTTCATGATCATGTTTTCATTGGATTGGATGTTTGAAATGGTGAAAATGAACCCTTGGTGAGCATGAAGGCTCAAGGGATTGTATGTGACTTAAGGATGAGAAGAAGGAGAAAAATGTGTGGGAAGTTGTACAAGAGAAAGGCTTTTTCTGCACTCAGCGAGCACAGGCAGAAGCTTGTCCGCTGGAGCGACCAAGCCACTGCTTGGTCCGAGCACAGACAGAGAGCTGTCCGCTGGAGCTACCTTATGTCCGCTCAGCGAACTGGCCACTGTCTAATCTGGAGCAAGACAGAGAGTTATCTGCCCGAGCGACCTTATTGTCCGCTCGAGCGAACTGTCTCGCTCGAGCGAAGTGTCAATCCCTTACAAGTTCCGCTCGAGCGAACCTGCCAGATTCAGGAAGAAGAATTATTGCATTTGTGTATTTTCTTGAAGGTTGAAAAACTAGACTATGTTAAGGGTTTTCACTTGACATTGTGTAAATGGAACTTCGAAATGCAACCCAACTTCGGGGACACCAATTCTTGTATATTCTGACATTTGGGGTCCCAAGTACACAAAGTTCAATTAGTAGCCTTAACACATGCTTGTCAGATTTAGTATTTTGAATTTCCGTCTTCGTACGATAAGTACCATCGTGCACTCGTTTTGAATTTCAAGTATAAGCTTGTTTTAAAGATTTGTTTCAAGAAAAAGGGGATCACTTTCTAAGCGTGATATGCATATTAATTATGCTTTTTGCTAGTCGTGTTTGTTGTGTTTGATAAGTGATTTTCCCCCCTTTTTATCTCGACGTGTTTAGACCGTGTTTCGCGTGTTTTGTGCATTCATGAATTAAGTGGACACCACTGAGCTTGGAATGCCCTTTCAGTTTGATCCACTGTCTGGGGGTCCTTAAACGTGTGGACTGTCTGCAGACTGGTCGTATATTTATTACACATCGTGCGTGTCCGGTTCCGCGGCCGGAAATCCCCGTATATGTGGGAATTGTGTCGTGATTATATTATGTATATCGTGCTTGTCGTGCGTGCTTGCTCTTTTCATTATATATGATAGAGAGAGGATGAGCTCTTTGTGGATTGTAACTATTCATGATATTATATGTACTCATGCTAGTTTGTTTTAGTATCTCAGTTGTGTTGTATTCTCGAAAATGCATCTCAGTCATTGTAGTATTTCAAATCAGGGATTTGTTTATATGTTTTCTTATCACGTTAATTGTTTCATATTTTCACCTAAATTGATTACCTGCCAAACCGTTGTGTTTGACCCTTGTTTGTTGGTGCCCAGGTGCAGGCGGCGTTACCTTTGAGGAGGAGCGTCCGGAGGAGGCTTTTGAGCCAACCCCTGTTAGAGAGTGGCAGCCCGACGATGTCAACTAGACGTCGGGTGGGTTCTTGAGTTTCGTCATTATGTCATGGGTTTCTTTTGTTATTTTGAGAATTGTATTGGCCTCTGTTGGCCTCTCATGGGTTGTAACTAAAACTTAACTTACTTTTGAGTTAGGCTCAAAACTTGAATCTTGATGGGAATGCCATTTTAACTTCTTCCTTTGATACTATGTCTTGTTATTATTTTGTCAAAGCACTTAAAGATTTCTTGGTGCTTATCTTGATGTGATTTGCTACACGCTTCCGCATACTTGATCATGTGAGTCAGATTCCGCGTGTCTTTGGGAATCCTCACCGCGGGAACCTGTGGGAAAACATAAGCAATCGTAAATTCAACTCGTTGCGGGCCGGGATCCGTTCCGGGGTCGCGACAGGACTGGTATCAGAGCGGGACATGTTTCAGGCACTTAAAAGAAACTAGAAAGGTCTTAGGAACGTGGCGAGGATTCGTGAGCTCGATAGATTCGTTGGTACAGGACCTTAGAAACCCTCATACCATGTTTATTGTGTTCTAACTCCTTGTTTTACAGCACTATCCCTCCAAGAAAAGCTCTAAACCATCATGCTTCGGGCAGTAATCAGAATGAGTCAGACACATCTAATACACTAACAACTACACAGTTTCAGTTCATCCCCTAGTTTTGCTAAGTTGATTGATGCACCAGGTAGTGAATTGGATTACATTCTAGTAGTAACCACTCCAGTAGGGAAACAAGTTGTGTGTAGAACCCATTACCCTAGTTGTACAGTTTTGTTAGGCGATGCTAATTTACCGGCCAACCTCATAGTTTTGGACATGCATGATTTTGATGTCATTTTAGGCATGGATTGGTTAGAAGCATATCATGCCACCATGGATTGTTTTAGTAAAACCATAACATTCAGATTCCAAGGACCACAAGCAGAATTGATATTTCAAGGCAACAGGAGAAAAACTCAGGCAGGGTTTATTTCAGTTTTGAAGGCAAGCAGATTAGTGCAGAGTGGATGTCAGGCATTTATTGCGTTTATCACGGAGGATAAACAGTCCCAAGGGGTGGAGCATATCCCCATTGTGTGTGAATTTTCGGATGTTTTTCCAGAAGAAATCCCGGGTTTACCACCAATCAGAGAAGTTGAGTTCACAATTGAGCTCCTTCCAGGGACAGCTCTGATCTCGATTGCACCATACAGGATGACTCCAGCAGAAATGGGTGAGCTAAAGCTCCAATTGTAGGACTTGTTGAGCAAAGGTTTTATTAGGCCAAGTGTTTCACCATGGGGAGCACCAGTGTTGTTTGTGACAAAGAAGGATGGGAGTTTGAGAATATGCATCGACTACAGGAAGTTGAACCATGTGACCGTTAAGAACAAGTATCCATTGCTAAGGATAGACGAATTATTTGATCAATTGCAAGGAGCAGCCTATTTTTCCAAGATAGACTTGAGGTCAGGGTACCATCAGTTGAGAGTTAGAGACTCAGATGTTCAGAAAACAACCTTTAGAACAAGATATGGGCACTATGAGTTCTTAGTGATGCCCTTTGGTTTGACAAATGCACCCGCAGTCTTTATGGCTCTTATGAACAATGTCTTAGCACCCCATTTGGATCACTCTACAGTAGTATTCATTGATGATGTCCTTGTGTATTCCAAGAGTAAGAAGGAGCATGAAGAACATTTGAGGACAGCGTTGCAACTCTTGAGGGACAACCAGCTTTATGCAAAACTCAGTAAGTGCGAATTTTGGTTAGAGCAAGTTGCTTTTCTAGGCCACATCATCTCCAGAGAAGGTTTAGCAGTTGATCCAGCCAAGATAGAAGCAGTTGTTAGTTGGGTGAGGCCAAGCAGTGTGACAGAAATTAGAAGCTTTTTTGGGTTAGCAGGCTATTACAGAAGATTTGTCCAAGGTTTTTCGTCCCTTGCAGCCCCGTTGACAAAATTGACTAGGAAGGATGTCCCATTTGTGTGGACCGAACAATGTGAAACAAGTTTTCAAGAGTTGAAAGGAAGGTTAACCACAAGCCCAATCCTTACATTACCCTCGGGCAACGGTGGATTTATTGTCTATACAGATGCTTCGAATGTGGGACTAGGTTGTGTATTGATGCAAGATGGCAAGGTGATTGCTTATGGCTCGAGACAGTTGAAGGACCATGAGAAGAATTATGCAACTCACGACTTGGAGTTGGCAGCAGGCATTTTTCCTTTGAAGAAGTGGAGACACTACCTCTACGGA
Organism: Cinnamomum chago; assembly: GCA_038049695.1. Lineage (NCBI taxonomy): Eukaryota > Viridiplantae > Streptophyta > Magnoliopsida > Laurales > Lauraceae > Cinnamomum > Cinnamomum chago. The sequence goes on along the minus strand of CP142453.1, from coordinate 52,625,484 downwards.
GAGAAATTTGAAGTCCATTCATATCACCGAAGTTTACAATATTTGTTCTCACAGAAGGATTTGAACATTAGACAGAGAAGGTGGATGGAGTATATCAAAGATTATGACTTTCCAATCAAATATCATCCAGGCAAAGTGAATGTTGTAGCTAATGCATTGAGCAGAAAATCAGTGGTTATGGCCAGTTTGAGAGGAATGGGTGTCTTACAGCAGTTTGAAGAGTTGGGTGTAGAAGTGCAAACCCTGAAATTGGGTGCGATGTTAGCAAATATGACAGTATCAGAACCTACCTTCATTCAGAAGATCAAGGAAAGTCAGTTGCAAGACCCAGACTTGGCTAAGATAGTAGAGGTTATTACAGAACGCCCATATTTCAAGATGGCGAATGGGATATTGTATTTTCGTGACCGGTTGTGTGTGCCAAATGTGGATGATTTGAAGAGTGAAATAATGGATGAAGCTCACAGCACGAGATATTCTATGCATCCGGGTAGCACGATGATGTACCACAATTTGAAGAATAGAGTTTGGTGGAACAACATGAAGAGAGAGATAGCAGTTTTTGTGTCTCGTTGTCTAACTTGTCTGTTGATTAAGGCAGAGCATCAGAAACCTCCAGGTTTGTTACAGCCTTTGGAGATTCCGGAGTGGAAATGGGAGCACATCACTATGGATTTCGTTTCCGGGTTGCCTAATACCAAGAAGGGAAATAATGTGATTTGGATTATTGTAGATCATCTGACAAAGTCTGCTCACTTCATTCCGATGAGGACAGGGAATATGATGCATATGGCACCACTTGCGAACTTATTTGTTGATGAAATTGTTAGTAAACATGGCCAGCCCGTCTCCATTACTTCAGACAGAGACAGTAGGTTTGTTCCAAAGTTTTGGAAAACGCTTCATGAGTCTATGGGTACCAAACTTCAGTTCAGCACAGCTTATCATCCTCAGACAGATGGTGTTAGACCCCGACAAGACCAATTCGATTAGTGTGCGATTAGTATGTGTTTAGTCCTAAGTGGGTATAGTTGTCGTTGGGTTAGAAGTAATTAGTTTAGTCTTGGACATAGCTCTGGAAATTTTGAGAACGTTTACTATTAGTCTGACACACTCAGGAAGGCGTGAGTGCCCGTGTAAGCTTGGAAGGATCGTATCGGTTTCCGTGTGATTGTCATTTTGATTTCATTTGAATGATTTTTCTATGTATTACAACTTTCGTCTTAAGCACATTCATGTTTGAAGCCCAAAAAAACCCATGTTTTGGCCCAAAGAGGGTAAAATTGTCTTTTATGCACAAATCTGGACAGAATTTTCAAGATCTCAAAACCATGTCAAAAATATACTCTTTGGAAACTAAATATTTCGAGGATCGTTTTATCCTTCTTCGTCGAAGTCATCCGAGGCCCACAAGATCGTGTTTCGGTCACTTCAAGGTTCATGTTAATTGGGGCCCATTGTCTTCACTTAATCCCCCTCTCCCGCTCTTTTCATTCATTTACCCAAATTTCCTACAACTCTCTTGACCTAGGGCTAAAAAGAAAAATCCCTCTTTCCTTTCCATCTTCCTCACCTTGCATGATCTAGCTAGAAGACTCCAAAGAAGATTCCAAGGCTACCATCTTCTTCCTCTCATCCTAAGCTCTCCATTGAAGCAAGTTTCTTGAGTTTCCAAGTTGGGCAAAAGCTCCTTTTTCTTCTCTTTCTCTTGTTTGGCCATTTCTAGGTAAGAGCTTCAACCCATATTTTTCATAGAGTTATTTTGGTTCCTTAAGATCGTGTTTTTCATTTGAAAACCTTTTTTGTTAAAATGGGTTCTTTGTTTCCATTTTGAGTGAGTTTGTGAGGTTTTCTTGGGTTTCCTTGTAGCATTGGAATAGCTTGAGTGAAGTGCTTGAAAAGGATTGTTAGCATTGGGCAAGGCAAGTAATCTCTCTAGGAAATGATGCATGTGTGTTTTGATTTCATTGTATTTTAGAAATTGTGCATTAAATTGTTTATAAGCTTCATGATCATGTTTTCCATGGTTTGGATGTTTGGAATTGTGAGAAATGTGTATTTTATTCCTTGGAGAGCATTGAGGCTCAGGGAATGCAGGTGGAATGAAAACAAGTAGAAGGGAAGAAGGAAATGTGGAAAAATCTGCACTGAACTGCATTTCCCGTGCAGTTTCGGTCAGCTAGCGGCTAGCCGCAATCCCCACTTCGGCTAACCGCGAGCCAACCGAAATCAGCGGTTCCTTTTCCAGTAGCTGACTTCTGCATCAGGGTCCTGCGGTCAGCTCATGGCTAGCCGCCAGTTTCCCTTGCGGCGAACCGTAAGCCAAGCGAAAGCTTTTCGGCTCCTTTTCCAGAGAGCCAAGTTTCCTGACCTGAGTTCCAACGGTCAGCTTGCGGCTAGCAGCGAGGTCCCATTTCGGCTAACCGACAGCTGACCGCGAGTTGACCGAAATTGACTAAATTCCTAGTTTTGAAGAAGTTTTACAAGAGTGAAAACTAGAACATGTTAAGTGACCTTTAGCCTGATATTGTGTACTCGAAACCCGAGATGTCTTTGAACTTCCGGGGCACCATTTCTATCTATAATTCCAATGTTTGGCCTTCGATTACACAAAGTTCAATCAAGGGTCTTTACATGTGCTTGATAGGCTTTGTGTTCGTACTTTGATTTTGATACAACGAATATCTTTGTGTACTCGTTTTGAAGTATAAGCACAAGCTTGTTTTGCAGAATTGTTTCAAGAAAAAAAGGGGGTCACTTCCTAAGTGTGTGATGCATATTTATTATGCCTTTTGCTAGTCGTGTTCGTCGTGTTTTGATAAGTGACTTCCCCCTTTTTATCTCGACGTGTTTCGACCGTGTTTCGCGTGTTTTGTGCACTCATGAATTAAGTGAACACCACTGAGCTTGGACTACCCTTTCAGTTTGATCCACTGTCTGGGGGTCCTTAAACATGTGGACTGTCTGTAGACTGGTCGTGTATTTATTACACATCGTGCGATTCCGGTTGCGCGGCCGGAATTCCCGTCTTTGTGGGAAATCGTGTCGTGATTATATTATGTATATCGTGCTTGTCGTGCGTGCTTGCTCTTTTCATTATATAAATGAGAGAGAAAGGATGGGCTCTTTGTGGATGATGACTATTCATGATATATTATGTACTCATGCTAGTTTGTTTTAGTATCTCAACCCAGTTAAATATTTCTGCAAATGTATCTCAGTCATTGTAGTATTTCAAATCAGGGATTTGCTTTTATGTTCTAAAACGTTTGTTGTTTCATGGTTGCACCTAAATTGATTACCTGCCAAACCGTTGTGTTTGACCCTTGTTTGTTGGTGCCCTGGTACAGGAGACGTTGCCTTTGAGGAGGAGTGTCAGGAGGAGGCTTGTGAGCCAACCCCTGTGAGAGAGTGGCAGCCCGACGATGTCATCTAGACGTCGGGCGGGTTCTCGAGTCTAGTCATCTTTTGTCTTGGGGTTTCATTTGATTATTTTGGAGAAGTGTATTGGCCTCTGTTGGCCTCTTATGGGTTGTAACAAAACTTAACTTAGTTTCGTGTTAGTCTTATAACTTGAACTTTGTTGGGAATGCCGGTTTAACTTCTTCCTTTGATACTATGTCTTGTTACTATTTGTCATGGCACTTAAACATTTTATTGGTGCTCATCTTGTTGTGTTTTGCTACACGCTTTCGCATACTTGATCGTGTGAGTCAGATTCCGCGTGTCTTTCAGAATCCTCACTGCGGGAACCTATGGGAATGTACATCTCTAATAAACAGGGTAATGCAAACATTAACGTCGCGGGCCCGGGGGTCCGTTCCGGGGTCGCGACAGGACTGGTATCAGAGCGAGACATGTTTCAGGCACTTAAAAGAAACTAGAAAGGTCTTAGGAGCGTGGCGAGGATTCGTGAGTTCGATAGATTCGTTGGTATAGGACCTTAGAAACCCTTGTACCATGATTATTGTGTACTAACTCTTTGTTTTACAGCAATATGCCTCCAAGAAAAGCTCCAAATCATCATGCTTCAGGCAGTCAGCAGAATGAGTCAGATGTATCTGAGGCACCGACAGCCACACAGTTTCAAGAACTTATGCAAGCAATGATAGCACAACAAAGGCAAGCTAATGAGAACCAAGCAAGATTTCAAGAACAGTTGGCAAAGAAGGATGATGAAATGGCTCAAGTCCAGAGGCAACTGTTGGAAGTACTTCAAAACAGGAATGTAGCACCACCCGTGGGTCCGCAGATTGTTATTCAAAATAGGGATCCTGACCCTAATGCACTATTTGAGAAGTTTAGGAAGAGAGCACCCAAGGAATTTTCGGGAAATGAGGACCCGTTGGTGGCAGATGACTGGCTAGTCAATACTGAGAAAATCTTCGATGTCTTCATGTGCACGGGAATACAGAAGGTCAACCTCACAGCTTCACTATTTTATGGGCTTGCAGATAGGAGGTGGCAAACAGTCAAGGACCCGTATGCAATGATGGCTAACGAAGAGGCATGGGCAGCATTCAGGACACAGTTTCAAGATAAATACATCCCCTCTCATGTAATGGGGCAGAAGGCCATCGAATTTCAGCAGCTCAAGCAAGGTACCATGACGGTGCTAACTACGTCACCAAGTTTGAAAGACTGGGTAGATATGCTACCGAGCTTATTGACACTCAAAGGAAGAAGATATCTAAGTTTTTGGAAGGGTTGAATCCGATCATCAGGAGAGATGTCATAGGAGTAGTTCCACCAGCTACATATGATGAGGCAGTCAAGCGGGCTTATACATTTGAAGATATTAGTAACATGATTGTTCAGGACAGGAAGCAGCACTATCAGCAGCAGAATCAGAGGCAACAACAGAGCAAGAAGGCAAGGCAAGAACAAGGTCATGTGAGGCAGGGATGTGGACATTGTGGCAAGAATCATGAAACTCATGTATGTCGTAAGGCCATGAGTGCCTGTTTCAAGTGTGGGGCTATGAACCATGCAATCAAGGATTGCCCACTACTTCAGAATCAAGGGAACAGAAACCAGCAGCAGAGACAAGTAGCTCCGCAGAATCAAGCACCAGCTCAGAATCAGATTAGACCACCTCAGCAGCAGCAGCAGGCTAGGCCACCAGCACAGAACTAGAATGCTCGTGCTCCACAGCAGAATAGGTATGGCCAAGGAAGGCAGAACCAAGTACCAAACAGACTACAGATGCATGGATGTTTGTATTATCTCAACTGTGCAGATGCTGAAGCTGCAGGAGACGTGGTAGAAGGTAAACTCCTTGTCTGTGGGGTAGAAGCCCAGATTTTATTTGATCCTGGATCCACACATTCATTTTCATCTCCTAGTTCTGCTAAGATGATTGATGCACCATGTAGTGATTTGGATTACATTTTAGTAGTGACCACTCCAGTAGGGAAACAAGTTGTGTGTAGAACCCATTACCCTAGTTGTACAGCTTTGTTAGGAGATGTTAATCTACCGGCCAACCTCATAGTTTTGGACATGCATGATTTTGATGTCATTTTAGGCATGGATTGGTTAGAAGCATATCATGCCACTATTGATTGTTTTAGTAAGACCATCACATTCAGATTCCAAGGGCCACAGGTAGAACTGATATTTCAGGGGAACAGGAGGAAAACTCAGGTAGGGTTTAATTCAGTTTTGAAGGCAAACAGATTAGTTCAGAGTGGGTGTCAGGCATTTAATGCGTTTATCACGGAGGATAAACAGTCCCAAGGGGTGGAGGATATCCCCATTGTGTGTGAGTTTCCGGATGTTTTTCCAGAAGAAATCCCGGGTTTACCACCAATTAGAGAAGTTGAGTTCACAATTGAACTCCTTCCAGGGACAGCTCCGATCTCGATTGCACCATACAGGATGGCTCCAGCAGAAATGGGTGAGCTAAAGCTCCAATTGCAGGATTTGTTGAGCAAAGGCTTTATTAGGCCAAGTTTTTCACCGTGGGGAGCACCGGTGTTGTTTTTGAAAAAGAAGGATGGAAGTTTGAGAATGTGCATCGACTACAGGAAGTTGAACCATGCGACCGTGAAGAACAAGTATCCATTGCCAAGGATAGACGAATTGTTTGATCAATTGCAAGGAGCAGCCTATTTTTCCAAGATAGACTTGAGGTCAGGGTACCCTTAGTTGAGAGTTAGAGACTCAGATGTTCAGAAGATAGCCTTTAGAACAAGATATGGGCACTATGAGTTCTTAGTGATGCCCTTTGGTTTGACAAATGCACCCGCAATCTTTATGGCTCTGATGAACAAGGTCTTTGCACCTTATTTGGATCACTCCACAGTAGTATTTATTGATGATGTCCTTGTGTATTCCAGGAGTAAGAAGGAGCATGAAGAACATTTGAGGACAGCGTTGCAGCTCTTGAGGGACAACCAGTTATATGTAAAACTCAGTAAGTGTGAATTCTGGTTAGAGCAAGTTGCTTTTCTAGGCGATATCATCTCTAGAGAAGGTTTAGCAGTTGATCCAGCCAAGATAGAGGCAGTTGTTAGTTGGGCAAGGCCCAACAGTGTGACAGAAATTAGAAGCTTTTTGGGGTTAGCAGGTTACTACAGAAGATTTGTCCAAGGTTTTTCGTCCATTGCAGCCCCGTTGACAAAATTGACTAGGAAGAATGTCCCATTTGTGTGGACTGATCAGTGTGAAACAAGTTTTCAAGAGTTGAAAGGAAGGTTAACCACAGCCCCAATCCTTACATTACCCTCAGGCAACGGTGGATTTATTGTCTATACAGATGCTTCGAATGTGGGACTAGGTTGTGTATTGATGTAAGATGGCAAGGTGATTGCTTATGGCTCGAGACAGTTGAAGGACCATGAGAAGAACTATGCAACCCACGATTTGGAATTGGCAGCAGTTGTTTTTACTTTGAAGATGTGGAGACACTATCTCTATGGAGAGAAGTTTGAAGTCCACTCCGACCACCAAAGTTTACAGTATTTGTTCTCGCAGAAGGATTTGAATATGAGGCAGAGAAGGTGGATGGAGTATATCAAAGATTATGACTTTCCCATCAAGTACCATCCAGGCAAAGTGAATATGGTAGCTGATGCATTGAGTAGGAAATCAGTGGCTAGTTTGAGAGGAATGCGTGTCTTACAGCAGTTTGAAGAGTTGGGTGTAGAAGTGCAAACCCTAAGATTGGGTGCGATGTTAGTAAATATGACAGTTGCAGAACCTACCTTCATCCAGAAGATCAAGGAAAATCAGTTGCAAGACCCAGACTTGGCTAAGATAGTGGAACATATTGCAGAACGTCCCGATTTCAAGATGGTGAATGGGATATTGTATTTTCGTGACCGGTTGTGTGTGCCAAATGTGGATGATTTGAAGAGTGAAATAATGAAAGAAGCTCATAGCACGAGATATTCTATGCATCCGGGTAGCACGAAGATGTACCACAATTTGAAGAATAGATTTTGGTGGAACAACATGAAGAGAGAGATAGCAGCTTTTGTGTCTCGTTGTCTAACTTAACAGTTGATTAAGGCAGAGCATCAGAAGCCTCTAGGTTTGTTACAGCCTTTGGAGATTCGGGAGTGGAAATGGGAGCACATCATCATGGATTTCGTTTCTGGTTTGCCTAATACCAAGAAGGGAAATAACGCAATTTGGATTATTGTGGATCGTCTGACAAAGTCTGCTCATTTCATTCCGATGAAGACAGGGAATATGATGCATATGGCACCGCTTGCGAAGTTGTTTGTTGATGAAATTGTTAGTAAAATGGTCAGCCCGTCTCCATTACTTCAGACAGAGACAGTAGGTTTGTTTCAAAGTTTTGGAAGACATTTAATGAGTCTATGGGTACCAAACTTCAGTTCAGCACAGCTTATCATCCTCAGACCGATGGTCAGTCAGAAAGGACGATACAGACTCTCGAAGACATGTTGCGTGCTTGTGTATTAGATTTCAAGATTCAGTGGGATGAGTGCTTACCTCTTTGTGATTTTGCTTATAACAATAGTTACCACTCAAGCATTGGTATGGCACCTTTCGAAGCACTCTATGGTAGAAGATGCAGAACTCCGGTTTGCTGGGAAGAAGTCGGTGAACGTAGTTTTCATGGACCGACGATCATTCGAGAGACAAGTGACAAGGTCAAGTTGATTCAGGAACCGTTGAAGATCGCCCGAAGTAGGTAGAAGAGTTATGCAGATACTCGTCGAAGAGAATTGCAGTTTCAAGTGGGTGACAAAGTGTTCTTGAAGATCTCACCAGTTAGAGGGACATTGATGTTCGGACAGAAGGGCAAATTGTCTAGAAGGTTTATTGGTCCGTATGAGATTTTGAGCAAGATTGGAGATGTTGCTTATAGGCTTGCGTTACCGCCGGAACTCTCCGGGGTGCACAATGTTTTTCATGTTTCCATGCTCAAGAAATATGTCTCTAGTCCTGTACACATTCTACAACATAAGCCTTTGGAGATTCGAAAAGATGCCTCGCATGTGGAAAGACCGATCAAGATCATTGATACCAATGAGCAGGAATTGAGAAACCGGACTATTCATTGGGTCAAGGTACTTTGGGAAAATCACGAGCCAGAGGAAGCCACCTGGGAATTGAGAGAGCAAGTGCGGAGGAAGTATCCACAGCTTTTACCAGAGGTAATTGTTTGATTTATTTGGTGGGCCAAATATCCTAAGGGGTGGAGGATGTTAGACCCCGACCCAGACCAATTCGATTAGTGTGCGATTAGTATGTGTTTAGTCCTAAGTGGGTTTAGTTGTCGTTAGGTTAGAAGTAATTAGTTTAGTCTTGGACATAGCTCTGGGAATTTTGAGAACGTTTACTATTAGTCTGACACACTCAGGAAGGCCTGAGTCCCCGTGTAAGCTTGGGAGGATCGTATCGGTTTCCGTGTGATTGTGATTTTGATTTCATTTGAATGATTTTTCTATGTATTACAACTTTCGTCTTAAGCACATTCATGTTTGAAGCCCAAAAAAACCCATGTTTTGGCCCAAAGAGGGTAAAATTGTCTTTTATGCACAAATCTGGACACAATTTTCGAGATCTCAAAACCATGTCAAAAATATACTCTTTGGAAACTAGATATTTCGAGGATCGTTTTATCCTTCTTCGTCGAAGTCATCCGAGGCCCACAAGATTGTGTTTTGGTCACTTCAAGGTTCATGTTAATTTGGGCCCATTGTCTTCACTTAATCCCCCTCTCCCTCTCTTTTCATTCATTTCCCCAAATTTCCTGCAACTCTCTTGACCTAGGGCTAAAAAAAATCCCTTTTTCCTTTCCATCTTCCTCACCATGCATGATCTAGCTAGAAGACTCCAAAGAAGATTCCAAGCCTACCATCTTCTTCCTCTCATCCTAAGCTCTCCATTGATGCAAGTTTCTTGAGTTTCCTAGTTGGGAAAAAGCTCCTTTTTCTTCTCTTTCTCTTGTTTGGCCATTTCTAGGTAAGAGCTTCAACCCATATTTTTCATAGAGTTATTTTGGTTCCTTAAGATCTTGTTGAACCATGTGACCGTGAAGAACAAGTATCCATTGCCAAGGATAGACGAATTGTTTGATCAATTGCAAGGAGCAGCCTATTTTTCCAAGATAGACTTGAGGTCAGGGTACCATCAGTTGAGAGTTAGAGACTCAGATGTTCAGAAGACAGCCTTTAGAACAAGATATGGGCACTATGAGTTCTTAGTGATGCCCTTTGGTTTGACAAATGCACCCGCAGTCTTTATGGCTCTGATGAACAAGGTCTTTGCACCTTATTTGGATCACTCCACAGTAGTATTTATTGATGATGTCCTTGTGTATTCCAAGAGTAAGAAGGAGCATGAAGAACATTTGAGGACAGCGTTGCAGCTCTTGAGGGACAACCAGTTATATGCAAAACTCAGTACGTGTGAATTCTGGTTAGAGCAAGTTGCTTTTCTGGGCCATATCATCTCCAGAGAAGGTTTAGCAGTTGATCCAGCCAAGATAGAGGCAATTGTTAGTTGGGCAAGGCCCAGCAGTGTGACAGAAATTAGAAGCTTTTTGGGGTTAGTAGGTTACTACAGAAGATTTGTCCAAGGTTTTTCATCCATTGCAGCCCCATTGACAAAATTGACTAGGAAGAATGTCCCATTTGTGTGGAATGCTCAGTGTGAAACAAGTTTTCAAGAGTTGAAAGGAAGGTTAACCACAGCCCCAATCCTTACATTACCCTCGGGCAACGGTGGATTTATTGTCTATACAGATGCTTCGAATGTGGGACTAGGTTGTGTATTGATGTAAGATGGCAAGGTGATTGCTTATGGCTCGAGACAGTTGAAGGACCATGAGAAGAACTATGCAACCCACGATTTGGAATTGGCAGCAGTTGTTTTTACTTTGAAGATGTGGAGACACTATCTCTATGGAGAGAAGTTTAAAGTCCACTCCGACCACCAAAGTTTACAGTATTTGTTCTCGCAGAAGGATTTGAATATGAGGCAGAGAAGGTGGATGGAGTATATCAAAGATTATGACTTTCCCATCAAGTACCATCCAGGCAAAGTGAATGTGGTAGCTGATGCATTGAGTAGGAAATCAGTGGCTATGGCCAGTTTGAAAGGAATGGGTGTCTTACAGCAGTTTAAAGAGTTGGGTGTAGAAGTGCAAACCCTGAGATTGGGTGCAATGTTAGCAAATATGACAGTATCAGAACCTACCTTCATCCAGAAGATCAACGAAAATCAGTTGCAAGACCCAGACTTGGCTAAGATAGTGGAACATATTGCAGAACGTCCCGATTTCAAGATGGTGAATGGGATATTGTATTTTCGTGACCGGTTGTGTGTACCAAATGTGGATGATTTGAAGAGTGAAATAATGAACGAAGCTCATAGCACGAGATATTCTATGCATCCGGGTAGCACGAAGATGTACCACAATTTGAAGAATAGATTTTGGTGGAACAACATGAAGAGAGAGATAGCAGCTTTTGTGTCTCGTTGTCTAACTTAACAGTTGATTAAGGCAGAGCATCAGAAGCCTCCTGGTTTGTTACAGCCTTTGAAGATTCGGGAGTGGAAATGGGAGCACATCACCATGGATTTTGTTTCCGGTTTGCCTAATACCAAGAAGGGAAATAACGCAATTTGGATTATTGTGGATCGTCTGACAAAGTCTGCTCATTTCATTCCGATGAAGACAGGGAATATGATGCATATGGCACCGCTTGCGAAATTGTTTGTTGATGAAATTGTTAGTAAACATGGCCAACCCGTCTCCATTACTTCAGACAGAGATAGTATGTTTGTTTCAAAGTTTTGGAAGACGCTTCATGAGTCTATGGGTACCAAACTTCTGTTCAGCACAGCTTATCATCCTCAGACCGATGGTCAGTCAGAAAGGACGATACAGACTCTCGAAGACATGTAGCGTGCTTGTGTATTAGATTTCAAGATTCAGTGGGATGAGTGCTTACCTCTTTGTGAATTTGCTTATAACAATAGTTACCACTCGAGCATTGGTATGGTACCTTTCGAAGCACTCTTTGGTAGAAGATGCAGAACTCCGGTTTGCTGGGAAGAAGTCGGTGAACGTAGTTTTCATGGACCGGCGATCGTTGGAGAGATAAGTGACAAGGTCAAGTTGATTCAGGAACGGTCGAAGATCGCCCGAAGTTTGTAGAAGAGTTATGCAGATACTCGTCGAAGAGAATTGCAGTTTCAAGTGGGTGACAAAGTGTTCTTGAAGATCTCACCAGTTAGAGGGACACTGAGGTTCAGACAGAAGGGCAAATTGTCTAGAAGGTTTATTGGTCCGTATGAGATTTTGAGCAAGATTGGGGATGTTGCTTATAGGCTTGTGTTACCGCCGGAACTCTCCGGGGTGCACAATGATTTTCATGTTTCTATGCTCAAGAAATATGTCTCTAGTCCTGCACACATTCTACAGCATGAGCCTTTGGAGATTCGAGAAGATGCCTCGTATGTGGAAAGACCGATCAAGATCAATGATACCAAGGAGCAAGAATTGAGAAACCGGACTATTCATTGGGTTAAGGTACTTTGGGAAAATCACGAGCCAGAGGAAGCCACCTGGGAATTGAGAGAGCAAGTGCAGAGGAAGTATCCACAGCTTTTACCAGAGGTAATTGTTTGATTTATTTGGTGGACCAAATATCCTAAGGGGTGGAGGATGTTAGACCCCGACCCAGACCAATTCGATTAGTGTGCGATTAGTATGTGTTTAGTCCTAAGTGGGTTTAGTTGTCGTTAGGTTAGAAGTAATTAGTTTAGTCTTGGACATAGCTCTGAGAATTTTGAGAACGTTTAGTATTAGTCTGACAAACTCAGGAAGGCCTGAGTGCCCGTGTAAGCTTGGGAGGATCGTATCGGTTTCCGTGTGATTGTGATTTTGATTTCATTTGAATGACTTTTCTATGTATTACAACTTTCGTCTTAAGCACATTCATGTTTGAAGCCCAAAAAAACCCATGTTTTGGCCCAAAGAGGGTAAAATTGTCTTTTATGCACAAATCTGGACACAATTTTCGAGATCTCAAAACCATGTCAAAAATATACTTTTTGGAAACTAGATATTTCGAGGATCGTTTTATCCTTCTTCGTCAAAGTCATCCGAGGCCCACAAGATCGTGTTTTGGTCACTTCATGGTTCATGTTAATTGGGGCCCATTGTCTTCACTTAATCCCCCTCTCCCTCTCTTTTCATTCATTTCCCCAAATTTCCTGCAACTCTCATGACCTAGGGCTAAAAAAAAAATATCCCTCTTTCCTTTCCATCTTCCTCACCTAGCATGATCTAGCTAGAAGACTCCAAAGAAGATTCCAAGGCTACCATCTTCTTCCTCTCATCCTAAGCTCTCCATTGATGCAAGTTTCTTGAGTTTCCAAGTTGGGCAAAAGCTCATTTTTCTTCTCTTTCTCTTGTTTGGCCATTTCTAGGTAAGAGCTTCAACCCATATTTTTCATAGAGTTATTTTGGTTCCTTAAGATCTTGTTTTTCATTTAGAAAACCCTTTTTGTTAAAATGGGTTCTTTGTTTCCATTTTGTGTGAGTTTGTGTGTTTTTTTTGGGTTCCCTTGTAGCATTGGAATAGCTTGAGTGAAGTGCTTGAGAAGGATTGTTAGCATTGGGCAAGGCAAGTAATCTCTCTAGGAAATGATGCATGTGTATTTTGATTTCATTATATTTTAGAAATTGTGCATTAAATTGTTTATAAGCTTCATGATCATGTTTTCCATGGTTTGGATGTTTGGAATTGTGAGAAATGTGTATTTTATTCCTTGGAGAGCATTGAGGCTCAGGGAATGCAGGTGGAATGAAAACAAGTAGAAGGGAAGAAGGAAATGTGGAAAAATCTGCACTGAATTGCATTTCCCGTGCAGTTTCGGTCAGCTGGCGGCTAGCCGCAATCCCCACTTCGGCTAACCGCGAGCCAACCGAAATCAGCGGTTCCTTTTCCAGTAGCTAACTTCTGCATCAGGGTCCTGCGGTCAGCCCTACGGTCAGCTCACGGCTAGCCGCCAATTTCCCTTGCGGCGAACCGTAAGCGAACCGAAAGCTTTTCGGCTCCTTTTCCAGAGAGCCAAGTTTCCTGACCTGAGTTCCAACGGTCAGCTTGCGGCTAGCCGCGAGGTCCCATTTCGGCTAACCGCCAGCTGACCGCGAGTTGACCGAAATTGACTAAATTCCTAGTTTTGAAGAAGTTTTGCAAGAGTGAAAACTAGAACATGTTAAGTGACCTTTAGCCTGATATTGTGTACTCGAAACCCGGGTTGTCTTTGAACTTCCGGGGCACCATTTCCATCTATAATTCCAATGTTTGGGCTTCGAATACACAAAGATCAATCAAGGGTCTTTACATGTGCTTCATAGGCTTTGTGTTCGTACTTTGGTTTTGATACAACGAATATCTTTGTGTACTCGTTTTGAAGTATAAGTACAAGCTTATTTTGCAGAATTGTTTCAAGAAAAAAAGGGGGTCACTTCATAAGTGTGTGATGCATATTTATTATGCCTTTTGCTAGTCGTGTTCGTTGTGTTTTGATAAGTGACTTCCCCCTTTTTATCTCGACGTGTTTCGACCGTGTTTCGCGTGTTTTGTGCATTCATGAATTAAGTGAACACCACTGAGTTTGGACTGCCCTTTCAGTTTGATCCACTGTCTGGGGGTCCTTAAACATGTGGACTGTCTGCAGACTGGCCGTGTATTTATTACACATCGTGCGTGTCCGGTTGCGCGGCCGGAATTCCCGTCTTTGTGGGAAATCGTGTCGTGATTATATTATGTATATCGTGCTTGTCGTGCGTGCTTGCTCTTTTCATTATATAATTGAGAGAGAAAGGATGGGCTCTTTGTGGATGATGACTATTCATGATATATTATGTACTTATGCTAGTTTGTTTTAGTATCTCAGCCCAGTTAAATATTTCTGCAAATGTATCTTAGTCATTGTAGTATTTTAAATCAGGGATTTGCTTTTATGTTCTAAAACGTTTATTGTTTCATGCTTGCACCTAAATTGATTACCTGCCAAACCGTTGTGTTTGACCCTTGTTTGTTGGTGCCCAGGTGCAGGAGACGTTGCCTTTGAGGAGGAGCGTCAGGAGGAGGCTTGTGAGCCAACCCCTGTGAGAGAGTGGCAGCCCGACGTTGTCATCTAGACGTCGGGTGGGTTCTCGAGTCTAGTCATCTTTTGTCTTGGGGTTTCTTTTGATTATTTTGGAGAAGTGTATTGGCCTCTGTTGGCCTCTTATGGGTTGTAACAAAACTTAACTTACTTTCGTATTAGTCTTATAACTTGAACTATGTTGGGAATGCCATGTTAGCTTCTTTCTTTGATACTATGTCCTGTTACTTTTTGTCATGGCACTTAAATATTTTATTGGTGCTCATTTGGATATGTTTTGCTACACGCTTCCGCAAACTTGATTGTGTGAGTCAGATTTCCGCGTGTTTTTGGGAATCCTCACCGCGGGAACCTGTGGGAAGGTATATCTCCAATGTACAGTGTACACACCAACACAAACGCACGTCGCGGACCCGAGATCCGTTCTGGGGTCGCGATAGATGGTCAGTCAGAAAGGACGATACAGACTCTCGAAGACATGTTGCGTGCTTGTGTATTGGATTTCAAGGTTCAGTGGGATGAATGCTTACCGCTTTGTGAATTTGCTTATAACAATAGTTACCACTCTGGCATCGGTATGGCACCTTTTGAGGCACTCTATGGTAGAAGATGCAGAACTCTGGTTTGCTGGGAAGAAGTCGGTGAGCGTAGTTTTCATGGACCAACGATAGTTGGAGAGACAAGTGACAAGGTCAAGTTGATTCAGGAACGGTTGAAGATCGCCCGAAGTAGGCAGAAGAGTTATGCAGATACTCGTCGAAGAGAATTGCAGTTTCAAGTGGGTGACAAAGTGTTCTTGAAGATCTCACCAGTTAGAGGGACTTTGAAATTCGGACAGAAGGGAAAATTGTCTAGAAGGTTTATTGGTCCGTATGAGGTTTTGAGCAAGATTGGAGATGTTGCTTATAGACTTGCGTTACCGCCGGAACTTTCCGAGGTGCACAATGTATTTCATGTTTCTATGCTCAAGAAATATGTTTCTAGTCCTTCGCACATTCTACAGCACGAACCTTTGGAGATTCGGGAAGATGCCTCGTATGTGGAAAGACTGATCAAGATAATTGATACCAAAGAGCATGAATTGAGAAACCGGACTATTCTTTGGGTCAAGGTACTTTGGGAAAATCACGAGCCAGAAGAAGCCACCTGGGAATTGAGAGAGCAAGTGCGGAGGAAGTATCCACAGCTTTTACCAGATGTAATTGTTTGATTTATTTGGTGGACCAAATATCCTAAGGGGTGAAGGATGTTAGACCCCGACCCAGACCAATTCGATTAGTATGTGTTTAGTCCTAAGTGGGTTTAGTTGTCGTTGAGCTAGAAGTAATTAGTTTTAGTCTTGGACACAGCTTTGGGAATTTTGAGAACGTTTAGTATTAGTCAGACACACTCAGGAAGGCCTGAGTGCACGTGTAAGCTTGGAAGGATCGTATCGGTTTCCGTGTAATTGTGATTTTGATTTCATTTGAATGATTTTTCTATGTGTAACAACTTTCGTCTTAAGCCCATTTATGTTTGAAGCCCAAAAACCCAAGTTCTGGCCCAAAAAGGGTAAAGTGGTATTTTTACACAAATCTAGACACAATTTTCGAGATCTCAAAACCATATCAAAAATGTACTTTTTGAAAACTAGATATTTCGAGGATCGTTTTATCCTTCTTCGTCGAAGTCCTTCGAGGCCCACAAGATCATGTTTTTGTCATTCCAAAGTTCAAGTTCAGTGGGCCCCATTGTCTTCACTTAAGCCTAACCCTCATCTCTTTCATTCACTTCCCCAAAATTCCTGCAACTTCTTAACCTAGGGCTGAAAATCGCTTTTTCCCTTCCAATTCATTCCTCTTGCATGTTCTAGCTAGAGATTGTTAGGGATTTTGTATTTGCAATTTGATGGATGCATTACCACTTTAGCATCATTTGAATTTTACACTTGCATTGTTTTAGAAAAACCTTGAAATCTGGTTTTATACATGCATTGCTTTTAAGACTTGCAAAAGTATTGTTTTATGCATGTTTTGTTTTTATACTTGGATGCATTTGTTTTAGAATCCAAACTCTTTTGAGAACCTAATTCTTTGTGCATTACTTTTGAGATATCATATTGAGAATTTAGGTTTGTGCCTTGCATACATTCATCACTTTCAGAATCATCTTTGTATGCATTTTCATTTGAAAAGAGTTTTTAGAAATCAAGCTAGCCTTTGGATTTAAAGTTTCAAATCATTTTAGGCTCTTTGTGTTTCGTGTTTTTAAACATCTTGGATTGATCTAAAACATGTTTTCTAGCTTGGTTTAGTGGCCCAAAAATCCTCCCAAAGAAATACCTTCAAATGTGCAAAAATTGGAATTTTTGTCAAAAGGGGGGTGGCCCGGCAGTGTCGCCGGTCGACCGGGCCAGGCTTACCGGTCGACCGGGAACACTGCAGCTTTTAAATACAGTTTTGAGCAGAGCCTTCCAACGGTCAGATATATGACCGTTGTGCTTTCCCGGTCGACCGAGGCCTCTTTGCAGGTCGACCGAGGACTAGCCGTTGGGCTCTTTTTTGCTATAAAGTCCATTCATTTCCAACCTTTTTCAAGGGTTGATACATGAACTTTTGAGACCATTTTGGAGCCAAGGAAAGGGGAAGAAGTTGGAAAGGCTAGAGGGCTATTTGGAAATCAAATGCTTGAGTTTTAAAAAGGTACATCTTACTTATCATTTTGATTTCCATTAAAAGTAGAATCAATGCATGTTTAAATCTTTGTGTTTTCATTTATGCATGATTTCTAGCTTTTGAAGAGTTGTTTTGCAAACTCATTATCTTCATTGGTATATTAGAATGGTTTGCAATCACTCTCATCCTAATCACATGTGTTCTTAGACTTTAACATTCATACAACTTGTTTGTTTCATTTCTTCAAAGTTGTTTGAATCTTTTATGTGATTAGTTTTATCTTCAATCATCATTTTATAAGCTTTGATTTTAAAATGCATCATGCATTCATTTAAGAGCTTCATTGTTGAATTTGATTGAAGAAAAGCATTCATACACTTGTGCACACACTTTAGCTTGTTTTAGTGTATGTTTGTAAGTTGAATTAAACTTTCATATTAGCCTATGTAGAGGCAATTCAATTGAGCTTAGATTGTATCTCTTAGAGTGATCTTTTGTAAAGACACCTTCTAAGAGAAATCTTAATTTGTAAAGGTTATTGCTTAGCCTAAGAAAAGCATTGTGTAAAGGTTATTGCTTAGCCTAAGAAAAGCATTTTGTAAAGGTTATTGCTTAGCCTAAGAAAAGCATTGTGTAAAGGTTATTGCTTAGCCTAAGAAAAGTATTTTGTAAAGGTTATTGCTTAGCCTAAGAAAAGTATTTTGTAAAGGTTATTGCTTAGCCTAGAAAAGCACATTGAGAGGTTGTTGTTTAGCCTAGAAAAACAACATTGTAAGGGTTATTGCTTAGCCTTGTAAAAAGCATACTTAGTGAAAATCCGGTGGGGTGATTGGATCACAAGCCGGTAGTGGACGTAGGCATTGAGGCCGAACCACTATAAACCTTTGTGTTGTGATATTCCTTTTTGATGATTGGTATGAGTTAGATCTTGAATGTTGATTAATCATCTCTATGCAAATGTCAAATCGTTCTATGTATGGTTGTGATATTAGTTATATTTGTAGAAACCATATTAGAACCCAAATCCATCCTCTATGCACTCTAGTCATATCTTTTTGGATGGTTATGATGTTGATTCATGGATATTTTCTTAGTGATGTCATTCTTATACATGTTTCAACTTCATAGTAGTGTTCTTAATCATATGAAACTCTTTGAAACCCATTTCTCATATTTCTATATGTTTGATGGATATCTTAGATGTTGAATTCATATGATTTTGACACTTTGGAAATTGCATGCATTACCAAGTCATATCCTTTTGCATTGCAATTTGCCTTGTTCATCACTATGCTCATTAGTCATATCTTTAAAAGTGATGAATATCCATTTATGATGCTTGATGGAATTTTGTGTTTGCCACATTCTTGCTCTTTATCATGTTATCAAATTCAATTGGTTTCAATTGGTATAATTTTTGATTGATTTGATTTCTTGTGAATGTGATAAACCTTGTGTGCATTGGATTGAACTTTATAAGTAATATGATTGTTCCATGTCACACACCATTAGCATCATAATGTTCATGTTGCCACCTCTTTTGCTCTTATAGGTATATCTCATGACCACCATGTTTATGTGTTCATAATATTGGTTGGTTATTAGTTGAGGTTGGCTTCATGTTTGAATTTCATTTCACTCATCTTGCACTTTAATAAGTCATATTTATTGATTGAATGAAATGATTTTCAAAACCTTCATAGCATATGCTTTCCATAGTTAGATTATTTGATGCTATGATTAATAAGCCCCATATCATGGATAGTTCTAATTTGGATTTTTCCTAATAATTATATTTGTAAATCCATTTTGGAGTGATTGATTTAATAGTCATATCCCTAAATCTCAATTGGTATTCTTTGTTTTTCCAATTGATATCCATGATTGCTTTTCCCATTGACCTTGCTCTCTTTTGGTAATTTGATCATATTGAGCTTGATAGTTAAATGAATCTAATCCTTTCCTTGAAGTTGACCCTCATTTGGTTGAACCATCTACTTCTTGAACCTAATAGTTAAATCCTTGTCAAAAGTTTGACAAAAGAAGAGAATGGATTGAGGGGGAGTGTAAACCTTCATAGGAAGTATTAGTGTTGATCAAATTGACCCTAGGATTGCCTTTGAGCCCTTAGAGATTAATTCCACACATGATAGCCTGTTATGTAATTCACTTTCGATTTCTTTTGTTAACAGGTGCTACTAAAGGTATTTTCCTTGTTTCATGTGTGTAGGTACCTTTGCAATTTAATGGCAAAGGGGGAGAAAGTATTCAAGTTCTCAAAAGGGTGAAGAGAATGTCCAAGCTTCCTAAGGAGAGTTGTGTATGATCTTCTACAAGGGGAGAGAATGCATACCTTGCCAAAGGGAGAGAGAGGCATGGTCAAAGGGGGAGTGCAAATAGAAGAAAGAAAGCTTGGAGCTAAAGAAGATGCTTGGCCATAGAGAGGAAGATGAAAAGAAAGCTTGAAGATTGATCAAGCACCAAGCATCAAGAAGATTGAAGAAAAGAGCCCAAGAGCCCAAGCTAAGAGGAGGAGCATCCAAGAAGATTTCAAGACTTGTCCAGCTTAGGGGGAGCTGAAGACTTGTTGTGTTAATTAAATGATAAGTAAGTTGCCATTAAATTGCAAAGGGGGAGATTGTTAGGGATTTTGTATTTGCAATTTGATGGATGCATTACCACTTTAGCATCATTTGAATTTTCACACTTACATTGTTTTAGAAAAACCTTGGAATCTGGTTTTATACATGCATTGCTTTTAAGACATGCAAAAGTATTGTTTTATGCATGTTTTGTTTTTATACTTGGATGCATTGGTTTTAGAATCCAAACTCTTTTGAAAACCTAATTCTTTGTGCATTACTTTTGAGATATCATATTGAGAATTTAGGTTTGTGCCTTGCATACATTCATCACTTTCAGAATCATCTTTGTATGCATTTTCATTTGAAAAGAGTTTTTAGAAATCAAGCTAGCCTTTGGATTTAAAGTTTCAAATCATTTTAGGCTCTTTGTGTTTCGTGTTTTTAAACATCTTGGATTGATCTAAAACATGTTTTCTAGCTTGGTTTAGTGGCCCAAAAATCCTCCCAAAGAAATACCTTCAAATGTGCAAAATTTGGAATTTTTGTCAAAAGGGGGGTGGCCCGGCAGTGTCGCCGGTCGACCGGGCCAGGCTTACCGGTCGACCGGGAACACTGCAGCTTTTAAATACAGTTTTGAGCAGAGCCTTCCAACGGTCAGATATATGACCGTTGTGCTTTCCCGGTCGACCGAGGCCTCTTTGCAGGTCGACCGAGGACTAGCCGTTGGGCTCTTTTTTGCTATAAAGTCCATTCATTTCCAACCTTTTTCAAGGCTTGATACATGAACTTTTGAGACCATTTTGGAGCCAAGGAAAGGGGAAGAAGTTGGAAAGGCTAGAGGGCTATTTGGAAATCAAATGTTTGAGTTTTAAAAAGGTACATCTTACTTATCATTTTGATTTCCATTAAAAGTAGAATCAATGCATGTTTAAATCTTTGTGTTTTCATTTATGCATGATTTCTAGATTTTAAAGAGTTGTTTTGCAAACTCATTATCTTCATTGGTATATTAGAATGGTTTGCAATCACTCTTATCCTAATCACATGTGTTCTTAGACTTTAACATTCATACAACTTGTTTGTTTCATTTCTTCAAAGTTGTTTGAATCTTTTATGTGATTAGTTTTATCTTCAATCATCATTTTATAAGCTTTGATTTTAAAATGCATCATGCATTCATTTAAGAGCTTCATTGTTGAATTTGATTGAAGAAAAGCATTCATACACTTGTGCACACACTTTAGCTTGTTTTAGTGTATGTTTGTAAGTTGAATTAAACTTTCATATTAGCCTATGTAGAGGCAATTCAATTGAGCTTAGATTGTATCTCTTAGAGTGATCTTTTGTAAAGACACCTTCTAAGAGAAATCTTAATTTGTAAAGGTTATTGCTTAGCCTAAGAAAAGCATTGTGTAAAGGTTATTGCTTAGCCTAAGAAAAGCATTTTGTAAAGGTTATTGCTTAGCCTAAGAAAAGCATTGTGTAAAGGTTATTGCTTAGCCTAAGAAAAGCATTTTGTAAAGGTTATTGCTTAGCCTAGAAAAGCACATTGAGAGGTTGTTGTTTAGCCTAGAAAAATAACATTGTAAGGGTTATTGCTTAGCCTAGTAAAAAGCATACTTAGTGGAAATCCGGTGGGGTGATTGGATCACAAGCCGGTAGTGGACGTAGGCATTGAGGCCGAACCACTATAAACCTTTGTGTTGTGGTGTTGCTTTTGTGGTGATTGTTTATTTTAGCTTCCGCATATTGTATGGCTAATCATCACATGTGACTAGTTTTTGTTAAGATATTAAAATTGGTCTAAATTGGTCATAGTTGTAGCACACCCTATTCACCCCCCCCCCCCCCTCTAGGGTTAGGATCCCAAGGACTTTTAGAGATCTCCAAATAAAACTCCAAGACCATCATCTTCTTCCTCTCCTTGCAAGCTCTCTATTGGTACAAATTTCTTGGGGTTTCTTGTGGGACAAGCTCTACATTTTCCTCATCTCTCCTTGTTTGGCCATTTCTAGGTAAGAGCTTCAACCCATACTTTTCATAAAGTCTTTTTAGTTCCTTAAAATTCTTGTTTTTCATGTTACAAACCCCTTTGGTAAAATGGGTTTCTTGTTTTCAAGATTTAGTGAGTTTTGTGTGGTTTTCATGGGTTTTTGTAGTTCTTGGGATTAGTGAGTGAGGTGCTTGGAGAAGTGTGAGACATCTTGGACTAAGGCAAGTAATCTCTAAAGGTTCAATGTTGCATGTGTATTTTGATTTCATTGTTATTTTAGGAATTTTGCACATAAACTTGTTTACAAGCTTCATGATCATGTTTTCATTGGATTGGATGTTTGAAATGGTGAAAATGAACCCTTGGTGAGCATGAAGGCTCAAGGGATTGTATGTGACTTAAGGATGAGAAGAAGGAGAAAAATGTGTGGGAAGTTGTACAAGAGAAAGGCTTTTTCTGCACTCAGCGAGCACAGGCAGAAGCTTGGGTCTGCTCGAGCAACCGAGCCATTGCTTGGTCCGAGCACAGACAGAGAGCTGTCCGCTCGAGCGACCTTATGTCCGCTCAGCGAACTGCCCACTGTCTAATCTGGAGCAAGACAGAGAGTTATCCGCCCGAGCGACCTTATTGTCCGCTCGAGCGAACTGTCTCGCTTGAGCGAAGTGTCAATCCCTTACAAGTTCCGCTCGAGCGAACCTGCCAGATTCAGGAAGAAGAATTATTTCATTTGTGTATTTTCTTGAAGGTTAAAAAACTAGACTATGTTAAGGGTTTTGACTTGACATTGTGTAAATGGAACTTCGAAATGCAACCTAACTTCGGGGACACCAATTCTTGTATATTCCGACATTTGGGGTCCCAAGTACACAAAAGTCAATTAGTAGCCTTAACACATGCTTGTCAGATTTTGTATTTTGAATTTCCGTCTTGGTATGATAAGTACAATCGTGCACTCGTTTTGAATTTCAAGTATAAGCTTATTTCGAAGATTTGTTTCAAGAAAAAAGGGATCACTTTCTAAGCGTGATATGCATATTAATTATGCCTTTTGCTAGTCGTGTTTGTTGTACTTGATAAGTGATTTTTTTCTCCCTTTTTATCTCGACGTGTTTAGACCGTGTTTCGCGTGTTTTGTGCATTCATGAATTAAGTGAACACCACTGAGCTTGGACTGCCCTTTCAGTTTGATCCACTGTCTAGGAGTCCTTAAACATGTGAACTGTCTGCAGACAGGTCGTGTATTTATTACACATCGTGCGTGTCCGGTTCCGCGGTCGGAAATCCCCGTATATGTGGGAATCGTGTCGTGATTATATTATGTATATCGTGCTTGTCAAGCATGCTTGCTCTTTTCATTATATATGATAGAGAAAGGATGAGCTCTTTGTGGATTGTAACTATTCATGATATTATATGTACTCATGCTAGTTTGTTTTAGTATCTCAGCTGTGTTGTATTCTTGAAAATGCATCTCAGTCATTGTAGTATTTCAAATCAGGGATTTGTTTATATGTTTTCTTATCACGTTAATTGTTTCATGTTTTCACCTAAATTGATTACCTGCCAAACCGTTGTGTTGACCCTTGTTTGTTGGTGCCCAGGTGCAGGCGGCGTTACCTTTGAGGAGGAGCGTCCGGAGGAGGCTTTTGAGCCAACCCCTGTTAGAGAGTGGCAGCCCGACGATGTCAACTAGACGTCGGGCGGGTTCTTGAGTTTCGTCATTATGTCATGGGTTTCTTTTGTTATTTTGAGAATTGTATTGGCCTCTGTTGGCCTCTCATGGGTTGTAACTAAAACTTAACTTACTTTTGAGTTAGGCTCATAACTTGAATCTTGATGGGAATGCCATTTTAACTTCATCCTTTGATACTATGTCTTGTTATTATTTTGTCATAGCACTTAAAGATTTCTTGGTGCTTATCTTGATGTGATTTGCTACACGCTTCCGCATACTTGATCATGTGAGTCAGATTCCGCGTGTCTTTGGGAATCCTCACCGCGGGAACCTGTGGGAAAACATAAGCAATCGTAAATTCAACTCGTCGCAGGCCGGGATCCGTTCCGGGGTCGCGACATAAGGAACTTGAGAAACCAATAGGAGCTGCCTCACCGAGTGAGCCCCACGTAAAACCTTTGTTCCCAAGGCCCCATATCCTCAGAGGCTAGGTCAAATGAAAAATAATGTCCAGTTGGATAAAATCCTTAAAGTGTTCAAGCAAGTGAGAATTAACATCCCACTGTTAGAAGTCATCCAACAGATCCCGACTTATGCCAAAGTCCTTAAAGATTTATGCACATTCAAGAGAGCAACCAATGTACCCAAAAAAGCCTTTTTAGCCCAGCAATGCAGTTCCAACATTACCACTTCGACCCCAATCAAATACAAGGACCCTGGGTGTCCTAAAATTTCTTGTCAAATAGGGGATCATCACATAGAACAAGCTTTGCTGGACTTGGGTGCGAGTGTCAATCTGCTCCCGTATTCGATATACGAGGAGTTAGGTTTGGGGGAGCTGAAACCGATAAAGGTGACCTTACAACTAGCTGATGCTTCAGTTAGGTACCCTAAAGGTGTTGTTGAGGATGTTTTGATCAAGGTAGGTGAGTTCGTTTTCCCGGTGGACTTTGTAGTCCTTGGTACCCAACCACCAATCGAAAATATCGTGAAGATCCCGATAATTTTAGGGAGACCATTCCTTGCCACTTCCAATGCCCTAATTAATTGTCGAAATGGTGTGATGCACCTATCGTTTGGGAATATGACAGTCCAGATAAACATTTTCAATGTTGGCAAGCAGCCCAGAGATGAGAGCGATTATGAAATTTGTGAGGTGAGTTACCTAGAGGGGTTTATTGAGAGTGTTGGATCACAATTAGTTTGTGAGGACCCACTAGAGGCCTGTCTTGCACATTTTGGAAGTATCATTGATGTTGAGAAAAGCATTAAAAAAGTAAATGAGTTACTGGATTCTATCCCTGCTTTTGAGAGGAGTCAATGGCAACTCAAGCCAGAGATCTTGACCCCCATCGACTGCCCCACCTGTTCCATCAATTGAAGAACCGCCTAAGCTCGACCTAAAACCACTACCTGACACCCTCAAGTATGTGTTTTTGGGCCCAGCTAAGACACTCCCCGTCATTATAGCCTCGGACCTGGAAGAAGTCCAGGAACAACAATTCATTGAAATCCTAAAGGATCACAAAGAGGTTATAGGCTGGACTGTTAGGAATTTTGTGTATTGCAATTTGATGGATGCATTATCATTCTAGCACCATTTGAATTTTCACACATGCATTGTTTTAGAAAAGCTTGAAATCTTGATTTATACATGCATTGTTTTTAAGACTTGTAAAAATATTGACTTATGCATGTTTTTTTTTTTTTAACTTGGATGCATTTTTATTTGAAAAGATTTTTTATAAGTCAAGCTAGCCTATGTTTTAAATCTTTCAAATCATTTTAGGCTTTTTGTGATTCATGATTTTAACCATCTTAGTTTGATTTAAATCATGATTCCAAGCTTGATTTAATGGCCCAAAAGTTCCCACAAGAAATCTCTTTGATAAATACTATTTTAGGGAATTTTGGTCCAAGGCCCGGGTCGACCCGCAGTGGGCTCGGTCGACCGGCCACACTGCACGGTCGATCGGGAAAGAGCCGTTGGGGCTCCTGCCAAACGGTCAATTTTATGACCGTTTTGAAGGCTAGGTCGACCCGGGGGTCATGGGGCCGACCGAGGACTAGCCGTTGGGCTGTTTTTGGCTATAAATACTAGTTCATTCCCTTGCCAAAAGTTAGGGATTTTAGGCCATCCTTGAGAGGTTTTGAGGCAAATCAAAGGTGTCGCGACCCCGGACCGGGAATCCCAATCCGGGATCGGGACATTAGTGTGTAATGATAATTGGTGATGATGATGGATTACCTACATCCTCAAAATACAACTTATTTAATTTCCCACAGGTGTCCGCGGTGAGGATATCAAAACCTTGCATGAATGTTTCTTTTTAATGCGGAAGCGTGTAGCAAATCAAATAGTTAGACTATATCTAGTCATGCAAGCATTAACATCAATATCAAACTGTATCAGAAAGAGCAATGATCGATAGCATGTTTCCCAAAGGTTGTTAAAGTTAGACAAAATATCATTTAGTTACATTCCCCAAAATTAGAGGCCAACAAAGGCCAATATTACAAAATAATAACCCAAAGAATAGTTAACAAGTTCTCCCCAAAATGTTACGCCTCTTGGCAACCCGATGTCTACATGACATCGTCAGCACGCCACTCAACTAGAGGCTGCAGCTCACCTACCGCCTCCTCCGGCTCCTCCTCAAGGAAACCGGCAACGGGACCTGAGTACCAAAGCAAAGGATCAGACACGACGGTCTGGCAAGAGAATGACAAGATACAACAACAATAATATAGAGGAAATCTCTTGAAAAGCGTATAAATCTGTTTAAGCAAGAACTCTCATAAAGCAGGTAAATCATTTGCTATAAAACAAGTAAACAAGATAAAACATATGAGGTAACCAAGGAATCGGGAATAACAAGGTGGCAATCACATAAAGCTAAGTCCTCTGTCACTAAAGTGACAACAGTATCACGGGACGTTGATCTCAGTCACACAAGGTGAGGAGAAACGACGTATACATATATACAATATAATTATACGGGAACGGGACCACGGTAGCGAACCGGGTATCGGGACGGGGCCACGGTGGTAAACCGGGCATCGGGATCCAAACTGCAGCTGGCGGGACGGGAGAGGGATATCCAAGTCAGTGGATCAGACTGACAAGGTATCCAAGCTTAGTGATGCCGACTCATAGGATAAAACCAATCAAGACATATACAAGTAAATCAAGTACAGTAAATAAACGGGGAAAACGGGGGTGCTCAAGGCACACTGTCATTTCATGTCGGGCAATACATATCTGGACAAGTCAATGCTATTATCATGCTTTCGGAAAAACAATTCATGTAAAGCAAGTCTTGGAAATAGAGCAATATAATGAACTATACTAAATCAGGAAGGACAATGACTTTAAGATCTAATTGAGTGAATAGGGGTCCCGTATGTCGATTATGGAAAAGACTTGGTACTCCTTGAGTTTGAAGACATTCCGGGCTCCTTATGCACTTTTACGATTTTCAAACTTAAAATGAGCTTATGGTTATAACTAGGTGTTATACTAGGAAAATCAAGACTAGGAACGGCCCATCCTAGGCATGACATTAATTCGGAAACATCGACCAACCTATTCAGTCATCGAAAGGAATAGAATTCGCGATAACCAAGGCAAAAGACTTATATTTGGATATAAAGAAGTTATCGCGTCATTCTATCCCGTTCAAGATTGAAACGGTTTGAACTTCGATGCCACCAAACTAACTGTGAGAAGTGTCGGCTCAAGACATCTCACCCATAGTCCAATTAGTCCAAAAAGGGTAGCCAAGGTCCCACCTAGCACTAAGGAAAAAAAAAATAAAAATCTCAAAATCCACCGGAATTTTCTGAATAGGATCCGATCGATCGGCCGAAATTTCAGCACAGGGCCCGATCGATCGGTCTAAAAACCCTTACAGTTACTGACAGTCCGATCGATCGGTCTGCACGTCCGATCGATCGGACCTGGGCGCAGTGCAGGTCCGGGACTTTGATTTTTCTCCTCTTTGTTCCTTTCTTTCCAACACTTCAACAACCACAATTAACTATAAACAAGATGACTAAAACCCATGCTTCCAAGACATTAAATGAGGCTATCAAGAGATATAAATACCATTTATTGCAATCATGGAAAATCAATAAATGCAATCAATGAAAGCATAAAATCCATAAATGCTTCAACAAATCATTTGAAACTTAAAAACATCCAAGCATTCACTTGCCTCAAGTCTTCAATTAATGATATTAAGCTCTATCAAGTCCTCCAAGAAATGGTCCAAGCTACAATGCAAAATCCCCAAAAACAACCCTAAAATGGGTTACACAAAGAATGAAAATGAAAGAGCTTTCAATAATGCAAATGTAGCTTCCCTAAGGCTAGATGAACACTAATCTAGGAGATGGGAAGAATCACTTACTTGAAAAGTCCTCTAATGGCAAGAGTAAGCTTAATGGAAGTCTTGTGATGGAGGGTTCTCTTCACAAATGGTAGCAATGGAATGCTTGCAAGATGAGGAAGAAGAAGATGATCTCCACTTTGAGTTTGGTGCAAGATTTGTGGGGATTTGAGATGGAGAAGCAAGAAGAAGAAGAGAAAACCAAGGGAAACCCTAGACTCTTCTCTTGTGCTGGAAAATGATAAATGAAGTGAATGGCTAATGGCTTCTCTTGTTAGCTAAAGAGTTGGGTTGGATTGGGTCCCACAACTAATGAAACTAAATGGGCTGATATCATCTCTCTCGGGTCCTCGGATGAATTCGACGAAGAAGGAAGAATTGTTCGTTGAAATATCTAGTTTCCAAAAAGTCTATGTTTCGCGGTTTACGAGAATATCAAGTTTTGGGTACAGATTTGGTGTGAAATGACTGTTTTACCCTCAAGGCTATGAAATCGGGTTTCGGGGCCTCGAATGGACACGGGATCAACATGAAAGTTGTAAGAATCCACAAGATGAATGCAACGGGCCAAAAACACAATTCACAACCAATCGGGAAAATCTCGCAAGAAAACGCAAAGCCGAAAAGGGAAACCCCCAAAGGGCCCCACAAGCTACCAATCACTCTAAAAAACCCAAAACTAGAAACAAGGTTATTCCAAACCCAACTAGATCAAAAACACTAATCAAGCTTAGCACTAACACACAACTTAATTAGAACTAATCGGGTTCACTCGGGTCGGGGTCTTACAAAAGGGGAATGAGCTAAGGGATGAAAGGGGTCATTAGGAAAGCTAAAGCTTGGATCCATTGAGTTAAATCACTAAGTAAGCTTTACTTTCCTTAACTATATGTTGTCATGCTTTGCTTTATTTTTGGTAAATCCTTTTTAGCATGATAAACTATGTTTTGTTGTGTCCTTGACATGAATATGTTTTGAATTGATTTATTGTTTTGGATGCATCACCTTGATTCAATCCAAGTAGTACTTAAATTGGTATATCTAAGTAAATCATGGTAATGAAAACATCTTTGAAATTTTATGTAACATGATTCCTATACTTGGTTGAATCTATGGTTGTTGTTTTTCATCATAAGAAAATCTCTTTCAAATCTATCTTATGTTTTGGATTCAACAACTTCACAAATCATATGTACTTTTGTTTTAAAGTTTCACAACTTGCCTTACTTTGATAGGTATATCATTTTCAAGTTGAATTTATAATTACATATGATTTGTCCCTCAATTTCAATCAAATCTATTTTTATGTTTTATGCTTATAGCATACATATATTGATCTACATTGTTAATTTGATTGACATCCCTATGCATCACATGTTTTGTACTTAGAATTTCACAACTTGTTTAGGATACAAATGTATATCTTTTTCAAGTTATTTTTAACATGTGATTAGCATTCTTTCCTCAATCATAAATGTTTTTATGAGCTAAAACTTTCAAAAGCCTTAGGCATACATTTATGAGCTTTCATTTTCAAAATGATTGAGGACATCATATATGCACATTGAGCATTCATCTTTGCATTCAGTGTGTGTGTGTGTGTGTGTGTGTGTGTGTGTGTGTGTGTGAATTAGATTTTCACTTTCATATCCGCCTAATTAAGAGGCATTGTAATGTGCTATAAATTGTATCTCAATCAAGTGTATTTTAGACACTACTTAGAGAGATAACCAACCTTTTGGTTGAAGAGATTATTGCTTAGCCTAAGAAAAGCATAGTGTAATAGGTTGATGTTAAGCCTTGAAAAACATCATTGTAAAGGTTATTGCTAAGCCTATTGAAAAGCATAAATAGTGGAAATCCGGTGGGGTGTTGGATCACAAGCCGGTAGTGGATGTAGGCATTGAGGCCGAACCACTATAAATCCTTGTGTGATGGTGCATGCTTTGTGGTGATTGTTTTTGTAAACTTCTGCATTTATTTAGTTAATCACCACTTGTGACTAGTTTAATTTAAAGAAGTTAAAATTGGTCACATATTGTAGCACACCCTATTCACCCCCCCTAGGGTTCCGATCCTAGACTTTCAATTGGTATCAGAGAAAGGTTACTCATTTTAGGGCTTAACAACCCGGAGTTGATCCTTTCTAGATTAGAACCCTAGTGTTGTGTTTTATTGCATATCTTTGTAATGATTTCCACTATGATTGAAAATGAAATTTCCCCTAGTATCATTGCACCACTCTAAGACTTTTTCAAGTTATATCTCCAAGAGTTGGTGAGTCCTCAAGTGAACTCTCAAGGACATCCTTATCAAGACCTTAGGTGAGTCTTCATTGGTACACATTTAGACTAACCTTAAGGCCTTGATCCTCTCTAGACCAACCTATCATTTTTAGTTAAATCTTTTTGTTGGTCATGTTACATTTGCATTTTATTTCTTTATAGTCACGTCTCTTAAAATGCAATGTTTCTTTGTGATCATTTGATTTTGTCTTCATGAACTTTTAAGTTATATCTCATGGTTTTCAAAATCCTTTGATTGCAATATTTTCATGATGAATTTGCATTTTGTTCATATAGTTATATCTCTTGTAGTGCAAATCTATTCATGATCAATTGATTGTGATTACAAAAGCTTTCATAGCTAGATTTGTCATGATCAATTGATGTTGGAAAATCATTTGATGAATGTCATAGTTAGATCTTTTTTGTAAATCAAATGATTTGAAGCAATTTAAGTTTTCCATTGATTTTTCAAGTTCAATTTGTACGAGTGTCTATTGTTTTTTTTTTTAATACAAATTGAGAATTTATAATAGTACACTTCTTGTTTTTCAAAATCACTTGCTCATAATTCAATAAATGATTCTTTGAATTTCAAATATTGAAGTGATTTGAAAAGCTTTGGAAAATGTTCTAAGCTTTATTGGTGGTATTTATAGAAGCATTTTCTGTTAGGTCTTTTGTTTTTGCAATTTGATGGATGCATTTGCACTTTAGCATCATTTGGATTCACACACTAGCATTGTTTTAGAAAACCTTGAAATCTTGATTTATACATGCATAGCTTTTAAGCTTTGGAAAAGTATTTGTTTTATGCTTGTTTTGGTTTTAAAGTTGGATGCATTGGTTTTGAAACCCAAACTCTTTTTGAAAACCTATTTCCTTGTGCACTTCATTTGGAAAATCATGTTAGGTATTTAGGTTTGAGGTTTGCATACTTTCAGCACCTTTAGAATCAGTTTTGTATGCAATTTCATTTGAAAAGAGTTTTTCTCAAATCAAGCTAGCCTATGGTTTTAAAGTTTTCAAATTTGTTTAGGCTTCTTATAATCATGTTTTAATAACCTTTAGAATCTTTAAAACATGTTTTCCAAGCTTGATTTAGTAGGTAAAAAGGTCCCCCAAGCTAAAACTTCAAATTTGCAAAAGTTGCAAAAAGGGGGGAGTCCCGGCAGTGTCGCCGGTCGACCGAGACAACTGGAGGTAAAAACTCAGTTTTGAACTGAAACCTCCAACGGTCAGAAATCTGACCGTTGTGCTTTCCCGGTCGACCGAGACCCCTTTGCCGGTCGACCGAGGACTAGCCGTTGGGCACTTTTTGGCTATAAAGTCCATTCATTTCCAACCTTTTTCAAGGCTTGAACCATGAACTTTTGAGAGCATTTTGGAGCCAAAGAAAGGGGAAGAAGTTGGAAAGGCTAGAGGGCTATTTGGAAATCAAACTCATGAGTTTTTAAAAGGTACATCTTCTAAGTTATTTTGATTTCCATACAATTGAAATTCATGCATGTTCAAATCCTTTGTATTTTCATTTATGCATGATTTCAAGTCCTTAAAGAGTTGATTTGCAAGCTCAATATCTTTCTTGGTAAATTAGATTAGTTTGCAATCACTCTTATCAAATCACATGTTTTCTTAAACTTTATTTTTCATACAACTTGTGATTCTTTGAATTTCATGTCATTAACAAGTTGTTTATTATTCATGTGATTTGCATCAAACTTCAATCAAAACTTTTGTGTGTCTTAAACTTTCAAATGCTTTAAGCATATATTTGATTAAGCTTTCTTTTTAAACTTGATTGAAGTCATCACACACACACATCATGAGCATACACTTTTGCATTCATAGAGTGTTTGTGTGAGTTGTTTTAAACTTTCATATTAGCCTATTCAAGAGGCAATTTATTTGAGCTTAAATTGTAATCTCTTAGAGTGATCTTTTGGAAAGACACTTTCTTAGAGAAATCTATATTTGTAAAGGTTATTGCTTAGCCTTTGAAAAGCATCTTGTAAGGTTATTGCTTAGCCTTTGAAAAGCATCTTGTAAGGTTATTGCTTAGCCTTTGAAAAGCATTTTACAAAGGTTATTGCTAAGCCTAGAAAAGCACATTGAAAGGTTGTTGTTTAGCCTTGAAAAGCAACATTGTAAGGGTTATTGCTTAGCCTAGTTAAAAGCATAAATAGTGGAAATCCGGTGGGGTGTTGGATCACAAGCCGGTAGTGGATGTAGGCACGTTGGCCGAACCACTATAAATATTGTGTTGTGGTGCTTGCTATTGTGGTGATTGTTTATTTGAGCTTCCGCATATTGTATGGTTAATCATCACATGTGACTAGTTTATGTTAAGAAATTAAAATTGGTTTAAATTGGTCATACTTGTAGCACACCCTATTCACCCCCCCCCCCCCCTCTAGGGTTAGGATCCATAGCGGACTTTCATTTTCCTTGAATCTATTTCCTTGTGCTTAATTATGATTATATCATTTGGAAGGAAATAATTTCTACAAACAATTTGCATCTTTGTTCATTTAGTTACATTCTTTTTATGCAAATTGATTTTGATGTCTTACATTGCATGGTTGGATATGGTTTCATTGATTTGCATGTTTGTGCCTAACTTGGTATATATTTTCATTAATGCAAATTGATGATTGTTTATGTGCTTTATAGTAAAATCTTTTATTTTATTATCATTTGAGCCTAATAAGTACATATGTGATTTAGTGTGCTAAGCTCATTTGGTATAATCATCATATCCATTTTCCATTGCATTGTAAGCTTAGTACATTTGCTAAGAGTGGAGATGTTGCATGATAGATTAATGGATCATTTTAGATGAATTGGAATTAAACCATTGTTCTTAATAGGCATATCGATATATGTGATTCATCTTCATCTATATGTGATCCATGATGTCCCTCTAACTCCATACCTTCTTGTGCTTGCATAGTTATATTCTTTATTGATGATATGGTATGAGTTAGATCTTGATTGTTGATTGATCCTCTCTATGCAAATGTCAAATCGTTCTATGTATGGTTGTGATCTTAGTTATATTTGTAGAAACCATACTAGAACTCAAATCCATCCTCTATGCCTTCTAGTCATTTCTTTTTGGATGATTATGATGTTGATTCATGTATATTCTCTAAGTGGTGTCATCCTTATACATGTTTCAACTTCATAGTAGTGATCTTGATCATATGAAACTCTTTGAAATCCATTCCTCGTATTTATATATGTTTGATGGATATCTTAGTTGTTGAATTCATATGATTTTGACACTTTGAAAATTGCATGCATTACCAAGTTATATCCTTTTGCATTGCAATTTATCTTGCTCATCACTATGCTCAATAGTTATATCTTTAAAAGTGATGAATATTCTTTTATGATGGTTGATGGAATTTTTGTGTTTGTCACATCCTTGCTATTTATCATGTTGTCAAATCCAATTGATTTCAATTGGTATAATTTTTTATTGATTTGATGTCATTTCTTGTGAATGTGATAGACCTTGTGAACATTGGATTGAACTTGATAGTAATATATTTTTGCTCCATGTCACATTCCATTAGCATCATAATTTTCATGTTTGCCACCTCTCTTGCTCATATAGGTATATCTCTTGACCACCATGTTTATGTATTCATAATCTTGGAAGGTTATTCGTTGAGGTTGACTTCATGTTTGAATTTCATTTCACTCATCTTGCACTTTAATAGTCATATTTATTGATTGAATGAAATGATTTCAAAACTTTCATAGCATATGTTTTACATAGTTAAATTGATTGATGCTATGATTAATAGACCCCATTTCATCATGGTTAGCTCTATTTTGGATTTATCTTAATAGTTATATTCTTTATAACTCCATTTTAGAGTGATTGTTTTAATAGACTTATCCTTGAATCTCAATTGGTATTCCTTGTTTTTCCAATTGGTATCCATGATCGCTTTTCTCCTTGACCTTGCTCTCTATTGGTAATTTGATCATTTTGTGCTCTCTAGTTAAACTTGTCTAATCCTTTCGTTGAAGTTTACCCTCAATTGGTAAAACCAACTTCTTCTTGCACTTCATAGTTAAATCTTTGTCAATATGTTGACAAAAGGAGAGAATGGATTGAGGGGGAGTGTAAACCTTCATAGAAAGTATT
The DNA here is from genome assembly GCA_038049695.1 of Cinnamomum chago. Classification (NCBI taxonomy): domain Eukaryota; kingdom Viridiplantae; phylum Streptophyta; class Magnoliopsida; order Laurales; family Lauraceae; genus Cinnamomum; species Cinnamomum chago. The sequence goes on along the minus strand of CP142453.1, from coordinate 52,591,129 downwards.
AGTTTTGATGAAATTCACCCTTGAATTGTCTTTGAACCCTTAAAGACTACTTCCATGCATGATAACCTGTTATGTATTTCATTTTCGATTTCATGTGTGGAGGTACCTCTGCAATCTAATGTCAAAGGGGGAGAGAGCATTCAAGTTTTATAAAGGGGAAGTGAATGCCCAAGCTTCCTAAGGGGAGATTTTGTATGATCTTCTACAGGGGGAGAGAATGCATATCTTGCCAAAGGGAGAGAAAGTGCATGGTCAAAGGGGGGGAGCTGATAGAAGAAAGAAAGCTTAGGAGCTAAAGAAGATGCTTGCCTAAAGAAAGAAAGAAGAAGAGAAAGCTTGAAGAATGATCAAGCTCCAAGCATCAAGAAGATTGAAGAAAAAGAGCTAGAGCCCAAGCTAAGAGAAGGAGCATCCAAGAGATTTCAAGACTTGTCCAGCTGAGGGTGAGCTGAAGACTTAGTGTGTAAAATTCGGTGTTGAGTAAGTTGCCATCAAATTGCAAAGGGGGAGATTGTTAGGAATTTTGTGTATTGCAATTTGATAGATGCATTATCATTCTAGCACCATTTGAATTTTCACACATGCATTGTTTTAGAAAAACATGAAATCTTGATTTAGAAATGCATTGTTTTTAAGACTTGTAAAAATATTGACTTATGCATGTTTTGGTTTTTTTAACTTGGATGCATTTTTATTTGAAAAGATTTTTTATAAGTCAAGCTAGCCTATGTTTTAAATCTTTCAAATCATTTTAGGCTTTTTGTGTTTCATGATTTTAACCATCTTAGTTTGATTTAAATCATGATTCCAAGCTTGATTTAATGGCCCAAAAGTTCCCACAAGAAATCTCTTTGATAAATACTATTTTAGGGAATTCTGGTCCTAGGCCGGGGTCGACCTGCAATGGGCTCGGTCGACCGGCCCAGGGGACCCGGTCGACCGGCCACAAGGCACGGTCGACCGGGAAAGAGCAGTTGGGGCTCCTGCCAAACGGTCAGTTTTATGACCATTTTGAAGGCCAGGTCGACCCGGGAGTCATGGGGTCGACCGGGGACTAGCCGTTGTGCTGTTTTTGGCTATAAATACTAGTTCATTCCTTTGCCAAAAGTTATGGATTTTTAGGCCATCCTTGAGAGGTTTTGAGGCAAATCAAAGGGGAATGAGCTAAGGGATGAAAGGGGTCATTAGGAAAGCTAAAGCTTGGATCCATTGAGTTAAATCACTAAGTAAGCTTTACTTTCCTTAACTATATGTTGTCATGCTTTGCTTTATTTTTGGTAAATCCTTTTTAGCATGATAAACTATGTTTTGTTGTGTCCTTGACATGAATATGTTTTGAATTGATTTATTTTTTTGGATGCATCACCTTGATTCAATCCAAGTAGTACTTAAATTGGTATATCTAAGTGAATCATGTTAATGAAAACATCTTTGAAATTTTATGTAACATGATTCCTATACTTGGTTGAATCTATGCTTGTTGTTTTTCATCATAAGAAAATCTCTTTCAAATCTATCTTATGTTTTGGATTCAACAACTTCACAAATCATATGTACTTTTGTTTTAAAGTTTCACAACTTGCCTTACTTTGATAGGTATATCATTTTCAAGTTGAATTTATAATTACATATGATTTGTCCGCCAATTTCAATCAAATCTATTTTTATGTTTTATGCTTATAGCATACACATATTGATCTACATTGTTAATTTGATTGACATCCCTATGCATCACATGTTTTGTACTTAGAATTTCACAACTTGTTTAGGATACAAATGTATATCTTTTTCAAGTTATTTTTAACATGTGATTAGCATTCTTTCCTCAATCATAAATGTTTTTATGAGCTAAAACTTTCAAAAGCCTTAGGCATACATTTATGAGCTTTCATTTTCAAAATGATTGAGGACATCATATATGCACATTGAGCATTCATCTTTGCATTCATAGTGTGTGTGTGTGTGTGAATTAGATTTTCACTTTCATATCCGCCTAATTAAGAGGCATTGTGATGTTCTATAAATTGTATCTTCATCAACTGTATTTTAGACACTACTTAGAGAGATAACCAACCTTTTGGTTGAAGAGGTTATTGCTTAGCCTAAGAAAAGCATAGTGTAATAGGTTGATGTTAAGCCTTGAAAAACATCATTGTAAAGGGTATTGCTTAGCCTATTGAAAAGCATAAATAGTGGAAATCCGGTGGGGTGTTGGATCATAAGCCGGTAGTGGATGTAGGCATTGAGGCCGAACCACTATAAATCCTTGTGTGATGGTGCATGTTTTGTGGTGATTGTTTTTGTAAACTTCCGCATTTATTTACTTAATCACCACCTATGACTAGTTTAATTTAAAGAAGTTAAAATTGGTTAAAATTGGTCACATATTGTAGCACACCCTATTCACCCCTCCCCCCTCTAGGGTTCCGACCCCAGACTTTCATAGACAATTGCAGATATAAAAGGAATAAGCCCATCTGTGGTTCAGCATCGGATCCATTTGGAAGAAAATACAAAAACTTCCAGAGAACCACAGAGGCATCTTAATCCATCAATGAAGGATGTCGTAAGAGTGGAGGTTCTGAAACTGTCGGATTCAGGTATCATTTACGCTATTTCGGACAGCTCATGGGTGAGCCCAGTCCATGTTGTGCCAAAAAAGTCTGGGATAACTGTTGTAAAGAATGAGGAGAACGAGTTAGTGCCCACAAGGACCCAGACGAGCTGGTGAGTTTGCACTGACTATAGAAAGTTGAACTCGGCTGCCCGTAAAGACCATTTTCCCCTCCCATTTATGGACCAGATGCTTGAGAGACTAGCCGGTCATGCCTTTTATTGTTTCCTTGATGGTTACTCCGACTATAATCAGATACCCATAGTACTCGAAGATCAGGACAAGACAACTTTTACATGTCCTTTCGGTACATTTGCCTACTTGCGCATGCCTTTTGGGCTGTGCAATGCACCTGCGACATTTCAAAGGTGTATGATGAGCATATTTTCAGACATGGTCGAGCGATTCTTAGAGGTGTTTATGGACGATTTTTCGGTCCATGGGAGTAGTTTCCAAGAATGTTTGCATCACCTGAACCTTGTTTTAGTGAGATGTCAAGAGAAGAATCTTGTTTTGAATTGGGAGAAGTGTCAATTCATGGTGAAAAGAGGAATTGTCTTGGGCCATGTTATTTCTAAGAATGGCATTGAGGTTGACAAGGCCAAAATTGAACTCATTTCCAACCTGCCACCGCCAAAAACGATGAAGAATATCATATCTTTCTTAGGCCATGGAGGTTTTTATAAACGGTTCATTAAGAATTTTAGCAAGATAGTTGCACCCTTGTGCAATCTGCTATCTAAGGATATGCCTTTTGTCTTCAATGAACCTTGCCTACAAGCATTTGAACAATTGAAAAAGGAGTTGACCTCTACCCCGATAATAAAGCCACCTGATTGGACAATTCCCTTCGAACTCATGTGTGACGCTTCTGACCATGCTCTTGGGGTTGTGCTATGACAGAGAGTGAACAAATCGCCCCATGTCATATATTATGCCAGTAGGACCTTGAATGATGCTCAGCTGAATTACACAACCACAGAGAAAGATCTGTTAGCTGTCGTCTTTGCCCTGGAGAAGTTTAGACCCTACCTGATTGGTTCTAAAGTCATAATTTACACCGATCATTCGGCCCTTAGGTTCCTGTTGATGAAAAAAGATGTGAAAGCCCGTCTGATTAGGTGGATTCTCTTGTTATAGGAATTTGACCTTGAGATTCGGGACAAGAAAGGTTTTGAAAATGTTGTAGCTGACCATCTCTCCCGATTACCTACAGACCTCGAGCATGAAGTCATCTCATTGAGTGAGAGTTTCCTGGATGATCAGTTGTTGAGTGTCTCTCGTTTCCCTTGGTTTGCGGATATCGTTAACTACCTGGTCACTGGACAGATGCCCGATCACTGGTCCAAACAGGATAGGTCCAAGTTTTTGGATAGGTCCAAGTTTTTGTCTGATCTTAAGCATTTCTTCTTTAATGACCCATACATGTTCAAGTACTGTCCAGACTAGATCATTAGGAGATGCATTTCAGAAAAGGACTATTTAAGTGTGATATCCTTCTGCCATGACCACGCCTGTGGTGGGCATTTTATTCCTAGAAAGACCGCAACAAAGGTGTTGCTGTGCGGATTTTACTGGCCCACCCTTTTCAAGGATTGTCACACCTTTTGTTTGCACAGTGAACGTTGTCAGAAATTAGGCAGAATTACGCGGAGGAACATGATGCCTTTAAATCCGATGCTTATTGTGGAAATTTTTTATGTTTGGGGCATAGACTTCATGGGTCCATTTCCGAGTTCCTACGGCAACTTATACATTTTGCTTGCTGTAGATTATGTCTCCAAATGGATAGAGGCGATTCCAACCAGAACGAATGATCGTCATGTGGTTATCAAATTTATTAAAGAAAACATCTTTTCTAGATTTGGTACCCCCAGGGCGATTTTCAGTGATGGTGGGAGTCATTTTTGTAATAGCACCTTCGAGAATCTGATAAAAAAATATTCTATTACTCATAAGGTTGCTACTCCGTATCACCCACAAACTAGCGGACAGGTAGAAGTGTCTAATAGGCAAATAAAGCAAATTTTGGAAAAGACAGTCAATCCTACCCAGAAAGATTGGTCTTTAAGATTGACAGACGTTTTATGGGCTTATCGGACTGCCTTAAAGACCCCGATCGGCATGTCTCCATATCGATTGGTCTTCGGGAAAGCATGTCACTTGCCGGTAGAGTTGGAGCATGATGCTTACTAGGCCATCAAAATGTTCAATTTTGATTTAACTAAAGCCGGTAACCTACGCAAGTTGCATCTCAATGAGTTGGAGGAACTTAGAAATGACGCATATGAGAATGCCAAGATTTATAAGGACCGGATGAAGAGAAACCACGATCAATCTATCTTGAGGAAATCCTTTGAACCAGGCATGAAAGTTCTTCTGTATAATTCTCTCCTGCATCTTTTTCCGGGAAAACCGAGATCCCGCTGGACTGGACCCTTCATTGTTCGCACTGTCTATTTTCATGGGGCAGTTGAGATTGAGAACCCCAAGAATGGGGATGTTTTTAAAGTCAATGGCCAGAGGTTGAAACCTTTTCTGGAGCTTAAGGACAAAGATGTCGAAGAGACCTTTGTTCAGGACCATGTGTATGTTGCATAAGTAATTTTCAGGGTCACGTCGGGCTGACAAAGTGAAACTTAGCGCTGGTTGGTAGGCAACCCAATATTCATTTTTTGCTTCAACCCATGGTAAGGCATTCCATTTTTTTTCTCCTTGTCCATTTATCATTTCGCATTGCATATCATTGAGGACAATGTTTGATTTAGGTTTGGGGGTGTGGTACTGCATTGCACACATGTATTTGCCCGTAAATATTCAGTAAATTTTTTTTAATTTCTCCAAAAAAAATTCCGTGGGATTTTAGCTTGTTAATAAGTTTCGAAATCTTAGTTTACCATACTATCCAAATCGTAAAAAGAGTGTCACAAAATAAAGTCTTGGAAAAATTCTTGCACATTTAGCCACATGAGTGTAGTCCAAGTGAAGAGTGGGCACATCTGAGTGACCCTAACAAATCACTAGTGGAGACTAAACCAATTGAGTGTACAGCCTTTCTATTCCTTCAGGGTAAGGACTCTTCTGCGCTAATTCCGAGTAGAATGAAGAGCTACTCAAGCTCGTAGTTTTTGGCACATTTCTTTTTATCTCATTAGTGCCTATTTCTTTCCAACCATTGAGGGTGTCATCAAAATTGCGAACTAACCTTGACTTGTAGCTTGTGAGCACCTTTTTAGACCTGGTAAAGTGATGATAGACAATCTAAAATTAAAACCTCATGGCCATTAAAAAACCTACCCATAAAAACATTCCCATAGTAACCCTTTTTGAGCCAATATCCTTTATATATTTTTCCTTAAAAATTCCCAAAGTCTCTCAACCCAAATAAAAAGCCTTCAACCGATTGTTTTTTAGAAGTGGAATGAAAAGATAAAGAAAGAAGGAAGTGTGCATTGTTGATACTTCACATGATCTATCCAAGGAAAAAGTCTTCTCGAAAAAAAAAGCATAGTTGAAAAAAAAAGAAAAAAAAGAAAACAAAGGAAGAAGAAAACGAAAAAATGAAGTCGAATCGAAGAAAATTCCTTCAAAGAAAACTCAAGATCTTACCTTCTCAGAAACCCTAAAACCTCATTTTCCATATTTTATCAAACCCTTTCCCCTAACCCCATTACAACCAATAAAAGACCTATTAGATTTCAGGAAAAGTTAGGATGCTAAACAAGTGAGAAGTTGAGTGAGCATTTTCACCCTCAGTTAAATGGTTGTTCTTTCCATGAGATAACTTCTCCAAAAATTCTTCATTCTCAAAAGATATGTGAGTCCTTTTGCCTTACCAATACTCACATATAGAGTGATAAGTCAGAAAATCTAAGTGATTTTATTTCCAAGAGTATGACTGTGAGGCTGAAGTCAAAACGAATGGATTTAGAAGGTGATCAAAGTTGTGTTTTCTCATAACCCAAAACCGCACAAGTGTTGGCTAAACTCACTCAAATACACTCCGGGACTTGAGCATCATTGAAATATTTTTAGCAATTGGATAGTGTTCTAAACTTGCTCTCATTTTTATTAGCTTGCTAAAAACCTGAGGATATAAATAAAAAGAATTTTGTGGGATTTATTCGCTGAAAACCCTCACGAGACAAAACTCGTCCACTAGGGGAAACTTAGGGGTTTAAATGGCTTGTTGCACGAGCTAAGTGCAACCGAGATTCCTGTGAAAGTGAGTTATGATTTTTTATCATTTTCTGCATATAGTTAGTTTTCTTTTATTTTGCTCGAGACTAGCAAAATGTAGGTTTGGGCGTGTGATGAGTTCACAAAAAAATACACTTTCATAGCATTATTTTATAAGATTTCAAAGATAAAAGAACTCAAAACACTATTTTTAGCATAAAAACAATAAATTTCCTCCCCATCATGCTTTGCTCATATCTTTCCATTATAGATGGCCATTTGTATGCCACTACTAGAGATTTGAGCATTGGCGCATGAGAAGGCGGGCGACCGCCAGTGGCGGTCGCAAAAGGTCCATTAGCGACCGCCATAAGCGGCCGCAATAGGCCAAATGGCGGTCGCTAAAAGTCCCGTTTATTCATCCTCGCGCCAAGCCCTCTCTTTTCCTTCCCACTTCTTTTTCCACAGCTCCCGCGCTCTGCATTTCTGCTCCTTCTCCGCGCGTCCTTCTCCTTCTCTGCCTCAATCGCTCACATCTCTCTCTCTCTCCCTCTCCCTTTCCTCTCTCTCTTTTCTCCCTCTCCCTCCCTTCTCTCTCTCTCTTCTCTCCCTGCGTTCAGTACCCTCTCTCTCTCTCTCTTCTCTGCCTGCGTTCAGGACCAGCAGCCAGCGCTGATCCTCCCTTCCCACTGATTCTCTCTCTCTCTCTCTCTCTCTCTCTCTCTCTCTCTCTCTCTCTCTCTGCACGTCCCTCACCTCACAGCTTCGTCTCCTTCGGCAGCTCTCTCTCTCTGCACGTCCCTCACCTCACGGCTTCGTCTCCTTCGGCAGCTCCCTCGCCAGCGCATCCTCACTATCTCTCTCTCTCCGGCCGGCATCCATCAGGTATTCATCACCTCACACGCACACAAGCCCTAAATCCCTAAATCCCTAAATCACTTTCTCTCTCTGCCTCTATCTCACACATCAAACCCTAAATCCCTAAACTTCTAACTCTATCCCTGATTTTTTTTTTTAATTTTATCTTCTCATATTTCCATATTTTTGTGATCTAATTTAAATGTGGTTTAGATGATCATACATGAATCTTATATTATGAATGTTTATGTGAGAGGCTGATGAGCAATGGCTTAACAAAAGCACCTCTCATGCCTGAATTTATTTATGTTAAGAGGCTGATGAGCAATGGCTTAACAGAAGCACCTCTTATGCCTGATTTCAATATTTCACAGTGGAAGGGACGTGGATCCAAGGAAGCATGGTATTTCATTCTTTATACAGAGAAATATAACATAACCCAGGTTGCAGTGTTGTGTCCATAGCTGCTTCATTCTTGGTAGTGTTACAGAAAGAAGTGTTGTTCTAAGGGCCCTCTTTGTATATTGAGCCACTAGTCGATAGGTGTTGATCCTCTGCTTTTTCAGTTTGATTAATTATAGTTGTCGTCTTTAGGTATTCTTTAATTTCCCATGTTTCTTCCTCCCTTACCCACACCTGTAGCTGTTTGTCTTGGTGGACAGGAGGTTGGCTATTGTTATATGATAATTTTTTATATAACCTACTACATCAAGGGAATCATGTATCATAGACGTCTGGTATATGTGCAGCAGATTGCCTTTTCGCGATTTCAGTTTTAGCTGATTTTACAGTGAAAGTTTTGTGTTAAAGCCTAAGGGCAAGATTGGTTGAGAGAATTGGGTGCAGTTGTGTAATTTAAATTATAATCTCATTTTATGTGATCTTGGTGCTTTTTTTTTTTTTTAGTCATTCATGTATCCACATTAAAGGTCCAAGGAAACTTCTTGGTATTTTTTTTATTCCTCCAGCGATTCTGCTTTTCCTCATAATCTGTCTTATTTATGTTGAACAGGATAATTGAACAACCATAGTCATCTGATTAATGGATCTATGCATGATTTTTATTATGAGTAACTTGTGGGTAACAAGTTCACTGCAAAGACAGACGGGTATTGGATCAAACCAACCCATTTTGTGGCCTTTAGAATGAACAGCCGGCTACACTTATTGCATGACTGGATCCTCATAAGCCCAACCAAATGGTAAATGAACTCTGAAATAGAATGGGTGAAGTGATGGAAAAGGAACCATCTTTTTTAAAAGTGAGATTTGTAGGGAAGACAGGCCCCCACTGGGGTTGTGAACATGGAAATTGAGTCACTTGATGTTTCATCTATGCAGCTGCTATCCATGTTTCTCAAACACAAGACAAAAGGTTATGGTGTTAGGGTGTTATGGTGAATGGTGTTGGTGCCGGTGCTACTCACCTCACAGAATGGAAGTTGTAAAGAGACTTAATAGGAAGAGGGGGTGAGGGAGAGTTGAATTTATAGGAGTGTTTGCCTTTTGTGCATGTGAGTGTGTGTGTGAGCATTGGGTTTTTTATTTTGGTTTAGGGGGGTGGGTTTTGATGTGGGTCAACTCATTGGATGGTGGTGGGAAGATTCATGGGTAGAGGTTCCATGTCTGTGTATGTGAGTGGGGTCCACCAAACAAGTTGATGTAATTCACATGACTGTGGACCTTGGATGTATGTAAGTGCATCCCCCCCGAGCTTTGTTGCTGGTGCTGACTTGTAGCATGGTCTCTCTGCTGTTTTTATCTTTTGTTTATCTTTTCTATCTTCAAATCCCCTCCCCCCACCCCCTACCACTCCTTTCTATTATTTGTAGGCTTTAATGTTCTAGATATGCTTTGAGTCCCTTCCAAGGGTGGGCTGGGGATGGGCTTAGGGGCAATGTTCACTACAAGAGAGAGAGAGAGAGAGAGAGAGAGAGAGAGAGAGAGAAATGCTCATCCAACATGAAATTCCTGTGCATGGGCATTAGCTAGTTTCCCCCAGAATTTGTCTTTATTGGATAGGTTCATCTCAGCCTGCTGTGGGCTGTGGCTATTATTCAATTGTTAATAACAGGGTCTTGAATAGTTTATGCATTAAGTGAGATTCCCATGCACAACTTTATAATATAAATCTTAGATTATAGGCCTTCCTTTGTAAATTCCAAGGCATGCCTTAAATGATGTATGTTGCTAGCAATTAAAATATCTAGCAAATGATCTCTTTGGAATATTGTTAATCCCCAAGAAGCTGCTCCTAGGAACTATCCCCACTTTATGCTTCTATACCTTGTCTTCCTTTAGTAACATGACAAATGCCAGAGTCTAGGCTTCCTTTACAATGAGGGTAAATTAAAGAAGAAGAAAAAAAAAATGTAATGTATGGTTTTGTACAGGTGTATGGGTATAGGATATATAGAAAGCTGTCATAGTATGTAAGCTAATATTGTGATGATTTGTAGTATTGGTTGTTCCGAAATTGTTCTAGCGAATTTGGTGATTGTGGCAAGTCCAAAGGATGATCATCTTTTCCCTCATATGGCTTTCTCAAGGCACATTCAGATCAAAAGGACCTACACCTTTCATATGGGTCATAAAGCTTATAGTATTTCAGGAAAGACTTTGTAGTCTGTCATGAGAACCAAGAATAACACGAGAAAGGCACCATGGGTCAATAGGTTTAAGTCTCGCAGGGTTGAAATCATTCTTTAGCATCGGCAAATCAATGAGAATCTTTGGTGCAATTTTCTTGTCTCTTTGATGGCAGCAGGATTCTCAGAGGTGGACCTGTTTATGTAAAATGTGGGTCAGCAGTTAAAGATGGTTGGTTCTATTGTAAAAAGGCAAGGGCTGGTTCATTTCCATATAAGTAAAATTGCAGGCTCCATTATGAATTAAAATTCCTTCAGCCTGTCAGATTCACATTTTTACCAAACCTGTTGGGTTATTTTCTATCTGCAGTGGGATTCAACAGTCTAGATCGGGCCTTGATTGGTATGCCCTATGAATGATCTGTGGCTTATTGTTTTCTAGGCCTGATTAAATAAGGATCCATTTGGCTGGTTCTTGTCACAGAGTAATGATCTCAGTCCAATATTGGTGTGTAGCCATGATATGACTCTTTTTACTCAAGAATTTTTAACTTGTATTGTGGTTGATATGAACTGATGCATTGGACGATATTCAGCTGCATAGTGTTCCTTTCAAATATCTAGTTGAGTTAAGATTAATAGCAGTATTTACTGCTTGTTTATTGATTTGTATTAGTTAGTCCTGTGCCATGTTTCTTGCCTGTGCTTAAAAATCTTAATATATTGTCTTGTTGGTGGATGATAATACATTTTGTATTGTTTCAAAATGCAGATGGGTTAGGCTTTGGCCCATGTGGGTTAGGCTTTGGCCCATGTTGTAGTAGTATTTATAAATGGTCAGGTTGAATGGTCTCCTGCCCTGACCAGAGCCTATTGTGGCAAGTTTTGGTAATGGTGTTGATGTTTCTAGTACTCAAGACTTCCTCCAATGAGCTTAAGTTTATATTATTTTATGTGAGAAAAGTTGAAAACAACTCCAGATGAATACAACCAGAAAAGTTTTTTTTTTTTTTTTATATATGCAAATGCCCCTTAAGAAATCAATAATGATTTGTTTTGAGCAGAATTTCAAACAAGGCCCTAGGTTTTAGGCTTATTTAAACAAATATTTCGTATCAGGGTTTAAGGCTTCCACGAAGATTTCAAATAAGGACAATGGGCTAAAATGTTCCATCGGTGGTGAGTTTTTTTTCCCAATTTTAGATAAAAAAGTGCCCTTGGAAATTTTAAATTAAAAAAAAAAAAAGAATCCGGAGTTGACCAGAATACAGTTGTTCAACATGATGAAGATATTAATTGGGTTCGGGAAACCATTAAAGGAGATACAGTTGACTTACATGACCAATAAACGGTTGGGAACTATTTCAGTAATGTTAAATTTTAGTGTAAATAATTTTTAAATGTTAATTTCAATTATCTTATTTAATGAAATTTATCTTACAAACATTTGAACAGATATGTCAGGACGAAAAAGGAGTTTGCCATCGGCATCTCAGCCGAGTCCATCCACTCCAGTGGATGATGCTTCAGCGTCGTCCAGTGCAGCAGCTCCACCATCTTCAGCACCACCATCAGGAGATACACTGACTGGTATAAGTTGATTTAATTAAAACACTTTAATTTTAGCAAATTATTTTATTTCAATTTAATTAGATTATCTCGAATTTAAACAGGTGCTACGAGCACGGGCCCATCTTCCAGCAGGGGGAGAGGCCCTGCTAGAGGGATCCGGACATGGAATTCCGAGCATCCCATTGACGTAGCGTTTGATGAGTCATATCATCCGGTGGGCCCTCATGCTCGCCAGCTCATCAGCCAGTTAGGACATATGGTCCGGGATCCATATGTATTTCCTTTGACTACACATGATTGGGACGCATTCCCAGTGGCGACCCTAGATCGGACCTGGCAGCAGGTCAAGGTAATAATTTAACATTTCTCCTCAGGATGTGTCAATTTAAACCATAACTTAATGAAAAATAATTTGTCAATGAAAAATTATTTGTCCTTTTCAGGACAATTTGAGAGCATGTCCTGAGCTCTTCCGGCCAGTTTGCATGTCTAAGTGCCGGAAGATGTGGAAGGATCATAAAAATAAAATAAAGATGCAGCACTGGAAGCCTCATCAGGGTGCGCCTGACATACTCCAGCGAGTTCCGACTGGCGTTCTCCCTGATCAGTGGACTCAGCTCGTCGGGTACTGGTCGAGCGAGGAGGCTCAGGTGAGAAACTTGTACTTTTTTTTAAAAATTTTAACATTTTACTAATAACTAACGTAACTAACAAAAATCCCTACTAATAAATATTGAAAACAGAGAGTGTCTGCTACGAATGCGCGGAACCGCGCATTGCAGGGTCCTGCACATAGGTTGGGGACTCGACACATCACCCAGGTCCGCCACGAGGTAAAAAGTTATATCGTACATTTAATTTATGTTTTTGTCATTCTGTATGATATTATACTAGTAATACATTCCTCCACCAACCAGTTGCGTACCGAGGGTGTTCCGGTGGATAGGATGTCCGTGTGGATGCGTTCTCGAGATCCTCACCATCCAGATGTTGCAGCTATCTTCGTAAGTTTTTATATTGAACTGTTTAAATTATGTTTCTATTAGTATGTCTTGTTATGCATGATAATATACTAAATGAATGAACTACGCAGGCCCAGTATCAGTCATGCCTCGAGGAGTTACCCGAGGAGGAGCGTGCTTTGCCATCGCGGAGGGATGAGATATTCCAGTCCGTCGTTGGCCGGGATGGGCATGGATACACGCTGACGTTTGGGACGGGCATTCCACGCTCTCACATCACGCGATCAGAGTCATCCGGTGCTAGCTCCTCCCAGGGCATACGCTTTCGTACGGATGAGGAGGTTCAGGAGTTGCTGACTTCCATGAGGGCATCGATCAGAGAGGACCTCAGGGCGGAGATGAGGGCCGAGTGGAGAGCGGAGATGGCAGAGCTTGAGAGTCGTCTATCACAGAGTCGCGCCCCGCTTGCTTCAGACACACCACCCACCACTCAGGTTAGTAAGAAAAAAAATTTGTACGTATAAATTGTCAATTATGTCTTTGATGCATCAATACTTATGTCTTTTTTATTGTTTTTAACTGTATAATAAATAATTTCAGGCACCTGACGCTGGCAGCGGCCACAGGGCTAGACATGACTTCGGTGGAGAGGGCAGTCATGATCCATCAGGCTCGACTGATCCTGACCAGGTATAATTATTTGTTTTTTAATTCAATATTTTAATTAGCCTCTGTATACAATCACCGAGCAAACGGGCTCCGGTGAGTTACATTCATCCATTAATAATATAAGAGAAGTTCCCACATTTTTTGATGAATCCAAGAACATAGTAACCAAGCAAATCTACAAGCAAATCTCTCATGTGATAGTCTCAGCTGTCTTCTTTTTTGTGCAAACTCTGTAATTTGAACTCCATATATATGGGATTTCTTCACCCAACTACTTACAAGGATTTTCTTCTCTGAACTATCCTTCTTGACAAGAGATTGGTTGGGATTTCCCTATGCAACTGCTTGAGAGTTGAGACCCCAAGTTACATGTGTAAGCTGTAAACTATCCACATGCTGAACTTCATACTCTTCTTATTCCACCCCCTTCTGTGATAGGAATGAAGAATTGGCAGTAAACTATTTACTAGAGCATGCTGGTGACTATGAAGATTGACAGGTAAATGACATTTGCAATTACCATCTCTTCATCCTATTATTTTTTTGAATATTGAAAATTTCTCATTTGGATATTTAACTTAATCATGACTTGCAGCACTCTTTGTCAATTGTGGACAGGCAATTCGTATTTCCTTTTGTTTCTTGGAGTATTTAAGTTTGTTCAGACTTGTGTGTCTGAATGATTTTGTTTTCTCGGCTGAAGGTCGTTGACTGCCGTGTGTGTGGGGATCCAAACTCTGTTCTTCGTTTTGCTTTTATAGAGTTTACTGATGAAGGTAATATTTGATACTTACATGGTTGGCTGGTGTACATGTGTATGAGTATTCTATGTTATGCTTGCAGCCAATAGTCAATAATCTAAATGGGTTTTGATACTCCAGAAGGTGCAAGGGCTTCTTTGAGCCTGGCAGGAACAATGCTAGGACACTACCCAGTAAGAGTGCTGCCTTCAAAAACTGCAATGGCAAGAGAATGGTAGGAACAGATATGAAGTCAGGTGGTAATTATTTGGACTTTGAGTTCTTCAAAATTTTGGAATTGTGGATTATTAGTTGCTGTAATAGTATATGATCAGTTACATGAGTGTGTATTGCTCAATGTTTTTAGTGCAAGCAGTGCCTGACTTATGGAAGCTAATGTCCAGTTCCTGTTTGATCAATTATTACATGTTGAGCTGGCAAATGTGTGTGTGAGGGTCTGGGAGTATGAGGAATGGTAGGATCTTTCAATCGATTCCTTTTTTTCCCTTTCTGTCACTTTATTTTTTGCTTTCTCCTATAGATCTGCTTTGAGTTTTGTTATCATTGCTCACTTGAAGATCCATCCATGTAGCTTTTGCTGATCGGTTGTTTTATGTTCATCTAATGATTGATGTGAGATTTGGGCATAGTTGTTTATATTCATACAACTTCTTTTTTTTTTTTTTTCCTCTTCTAAATGTGATTGATGTGCTACTGTTGGTTATGAATTTTTGTGCATCTTTTCTTCTTTACTTTGCCATGCCCCCTTTGAGAAAAATCAAGTTTTTATTAATACAGTAATACAATGTTGAATCTACATAAGATCATTGGACTAATGTGGGACACACCCTGAGCTGCCTTTGGTGGTAATGTGCCATTAATTTTAGTTTCGACCAACTTTGGATTACACTCTGCAGATGATGTCTCTTGGTTTGATGGTGGATGAGTGGTGCCTACTTGCCTAAATCATGGACACATGAGCAGAAGAGACTCTGCAGAAACATGTTTATAATAATGATTTGTTCATGAAAATTCTAGGATGATCCTTTTACTGATATCTTTCATTACACAAGGACTCTAAGTTAATTCCCAAGAACTATATTGCACCACATACCTCAAAGAATCCATGAAATAGTGCTTGCCTTTTGAGTTTTGCTGCTTGTCACTGATAATGCCTGTTGGGTTGATTAGCGGGAAATTTTCACTATTCACGCATGTTTAATGGTTCTTTTAGGAGTCTCATTAGTTCTTTTAGGGAAATTTTCATTATTATTTGCTGCTATCTACTTTTTCTTTTCCCCTTGAATGCTTACTTTATTTTTTTTTTCTTTGGGATTCCAAATGATAACATTCTGTATTGAAAATCTCTTGGTACTTCTCTCCACCTAATCTTTTTCTCCATTTATATATTAGGGACTGTATTTATGCCTCCAAAATGGTCTCTCGGCTATCATCAATGTCGCTGGAGCTATGATTCAGATGAAAGAGTTCTTAAGGTGCAAAACTTGTTGCTATGCTCCAATATTAGCATAGCTGTCATAGTCGTCTGCAAAAATAACAATTTTTTTTTTTTTGTGAGGCAATGCTGGTAACAAATGGCTCTTGAAAATGTCATGTTCTTATTCATTTTTCTCTGTTTTTTTTTTACGGGAGAAGCAGAATATTAGACTTTCTAAAATTCGTTGTGGCCTTGAGTTTTACTATCTTATCATCACAAATCCTATCATTCTTTCTTTTCTTAAGTTTCTGACATTTATACTTGCAGGTTGCAAGAACATTTCGAGAGAAGGGCATACCTTGTGATGTAATATGGATGGACATTGACTACATGGATGGCTTTCGTTGTTATACTTTTGATAAAGTATGCATTTCTAAACATACTTTTGATTTTCAAACATAATTTATGATAGTGGTTCTAAAAGTGACATATGGATTCTAAAAGAAAGTGGAGAACTTTATGTTGGTAAGGCGTAATGGCACATACTCTTTCGATCTCATTGTTGATTCTAAGTGGATTGAAATATTTTTCTTGCTCCATTGTCAGGGGAGGTTTGGCCTGGGTCTTGTGTATTTCCTGATTTTACACAAGAGAAAACCCGATTGTGGTGGGCACATTTAGTTAAGGAATTCGTTTCTAATGGTGTTGATGGCATATGGAATGATATGAATGAGCCTGCTGTTTTCAAGGTAGGGTTCATTAGTCTGCCTCTTTTTTTTTTTGTTGAAATTACTCTGCCACTTTATCTAGCAATTTTTCTATTTGTGTTTGCCCTTCTATATTTGTACTCGACCTAAAATTATTTTTATTACTTCTCAGACTCTAACAAAAACAATGCCGGAGAGCAACATTCATAGAGGTGATATTGAACTTGGGGGTTGTCAGCACCACTCACATTATCACAATGTAATGTTCTTCTACTCTGTCAATGCTATCTTATGGTGAAAGCTTGCCCATAATGAAATTTTGTAGTAGATTTTTCTTTCATACCGACATCAGTCCTGCTCAGGAATTGAAAATCTGGGAGTGCCCAAGAATGAGATTCCAACTTTCGAATTGCTCGTAAAGTTGAAATGTAGGTTTGAGTTAGAACGTTAACTTAAAACTTAAAAAACGAGCATCCGGACGGCCAAAATGAGCAAACGGGCTCTATTGCCAGCGAAACTTGACGGACACGGGCCCCTAGTCATTCCTGACTTGCAGGAACTGACGGAACGAGATTCCGACTCCCGGTTTGATCGTACAGTTGAAAAGTAGGTTTGAATTAGAACGTAAACTTAAAACTTAGAAAACGAGCATCCGGGCGACCAAACTGAGCAAACGGAGTCTCTTGCCAGCGAAACTTGACGGACACGGGCCCCTAGTCATTCATGACTTGCAGGAACTGACGGAACGAGATTCCGACTCCCGGTTTAATCGTACAGTTGAAACGTATGTTTGAATTAGAACGTAAACTTAAAACTTAGAAAACGAGCCTCCGGGCGACCAAACTGAGCAAACGGTGTCCGTTGCTCGTGAAACTTGACGGGCACGGGCCTCTAGTCATTCCTGACTTGCAGGAACTGACGGAACGAGATTCCGACTCCCGGTTTAATCGTACAGTTGAAATGTAGGTTTGAGTTAGAACGTAAACTTAAAACTTAGAAAACGAGCCTCCGGACGCCCAAACTGAGCAAACGGTGTCTGTTGCTCGTGAAAGTCGACGGCCACGGGCCCCTAGTCATTCCTGACTTGCAGGAACTGACGGAACGAGATTCCGACTCCCGGAATGATCGTACAGTTGAAAAGTAGGTTTGAGTTAGAACGTTAAGTTAAGACTTAGAAAACGAGCCTCCGGGCGACCAAAATGAGCAAACGGTGTCCGTTGCTCGTGAAACTTGACGGGCACGGGCCCCTAGTCATTCCTGACTTGCAGGAACTGACGGAACGAGATTCCGACTCTCGGAATGATCGTACGGTTGAAAAGTAGGTTTGAGTTAGAACGTTAAGTTAAGACTTAGAAAACGAGCCTCCGGGCGACCAAAATGAGCAAACGGTGTCCGTTGCTCGTGAAACTCGACGGGCACGGGCCCCTAGTTATTCCTGACTTGCGGGAACTGACGGAACGAGATTCCGACTCCCGGTTTGCTCGTACAGTTAAAACGTAGGTTTGAGTTAGAACGTTAAGTTAAAACTTAGAAAACGAGCCTCCGGGCGACCAAAATGAGCAAACGGTGTTCGTTACTCGTGAAACTCGACGGGCACGGGCCCCTAGTCATTCCTGACTTGCAGGAACTGACGGAACGAGATTCCGACTCCCGGAATGATCGTACAGTTGAAATGTAGGTTTGAGTTAGAACGTTAAGTTAAAACTTAGAAAACGAGCCTCCGGGCGACCAAAATGAGCAAACGGTGTTCGTTGCTCGTGAAACTCGACGGGCACGGGCCCCTAGTCATTCCTGACTTACAGGAACTGACGGAACGAGATTCCGACTCCAGGATTGATGTTAATGTTGAAACATAAGTTGAAATTTTAATTTTAATTCTTAATTTTTTATATTTAGTATAAATTTGCCAATTTTTATACTAATCTTTTAATATTTATTTTTCCTTTTCTGTTCAGGTTTGAGAGCATCGGACATACCACGGCACCCGGCAAATTTTTTTTTCTTTTTCCTCTAAATGTAATGGATATATGTTATTGAAACTTTTGTAATTAATGTTTTGAATGAAATTAATATAAGATTTTATTTTTTTATTTGTGATTTTAATTGATGGTAGTGGTTGTATGTTATTTGTAATTTTAATTGATGGCATGATTTGTATAGGTACAGGTACAGGAACAAAAACAAGTAAATAATTTGAAAAAATAAAAAGTATTTTTTTTAAAAAAAATAGACCTTTAGCGGCCGCCAGTGGCGGTCGCTAATAGCATATAAAATAAAATAAAATAAAAAATTTCAAAATATATTACTGTATTAGCGGCCGCCATATAGGTATTAGCGACCGCCAAGGCGGTCGCTAATACTAAATAAATTTAAAAAAAAAATAAAAACTCGAAAAAAAAAATGCTATTAGCGACCGCCGTCCGAGTATTAGCGACCGCCTTGGCGGTCGCTAATACTAAAAAAATTTCAAAAAAAAAATAAAAATTCGAAAAAAAATGACCATTAGCGACCGCCGTCCGAGTATTAGCGACCGCCTTGGCGGTCGCTAAAAGTCAAAATGTTGTTTTTTTAAATTTTTTGGCGACCGTCATATGGCGGTCGCTAATACTATTAGCGACGAGCCTTTCGCGGCCGTGGAAAGGCGGTCGCTAGGCGGTCGCTAAAGAGTATTAGCGACCGCCAAAAGACCTTTAGCGACGGCAAATGGCGGCCGCTAAAAGTCAATTTTCTACTAGTGTGCATTTATATGAGTTCTAATGGCCTCCATACAAAATATGTTAAAAAATACTCTCAATTATGTTAATTTCTTTTTGTAGGTGTTAATTTAAGATTAATTTGAAGATTAAAGTTGAGATTCAAGAGTTAAAGAGAGTAAGGATAAGTTTGGAAGACAATTGGATGAAGAAATGACAAAGATAGGCCAACAATAAGAAGAAAAATGAAAGACCTAGGTTGGCATTTTGACCATATCTTTTTACTCAAATGTCCGATTGAGGTGATCTCAGAAGCATTGGAAAGCTTGTTCTAAGATCTACAAATCATATTTCACAACATTTTTCCCAATTCGGTCGTTTCGTGGGTCAAAATCGCACATCAATTTGGGGACTATTTTCTAACACGAGAATTACATTCTTATGTTCATATTTTCATTCTTGTGAAGTCCCACATTGGAAAGAAACCAAAAAGAGCAAGACAAATGTCTATATATAAGGAAGAGAGCTCTAGGCATTAGACACACAAGCAAGGAGAGCCTCTTTCTCTTTACTTAAGCTATTCATGTAATTGAGAGCAATTGTAGAGAGAAAGTGATCAAGTTTTGTAAAATTTGAAGATTTATAATAAAAGCTTTGTCTTCTCCAATGGGTGGCTAATCACTTTGATTGGATCTTCTAGATGAAGCTAAGTTAATACTATTCATTTTGCTTATGCTCTTAATTCCCTTTGTTTATGTGCTTAACATGCTAGAATAGATTTTTCTTCATTGCAATATGCTACCTTCCATGCTTATTTTATTTCGTAGCATTCTTTTTACTATCTATGCTTAGGTTTGATAAATCATGCTTAGGAGTTAATATCTTTTGATGGTTTATGCTTACTTTTGATAGATAGTCATTAGGAATCTTTTCTTTTATGAAGGGAAGAAAATCTTAGCTATTAGATTGTTAATTTATATCTTAGATCTTTAAAGTTATATTTTCCAAATCTAAGCATTGATTTGTCATTAGATTTGAGTATTTGTTTGGGAAAATAGAAGAGCATTAACATTGGATTAGCGTCACTTAGTGGATTCTAGATGATTCAATCTATCCATTAGTATTGCTTGTTGCTTATTTTAATTACTTTAGCTTCATTGTATTCACATTCCCACACACTTATTCTCTTGTTTTTATTCTCACACTCCATTTCTCTACCCACACCATCATATCCTTTAGCTTATTTGTTCATACCTTCTATGTGTTTGTTTTTATTCCTCCTTTCATTTTACACTTTTAGCACATTTCTTTTTATCTCCATCCACTCATTTTCTATCTTGTTCTCCTTATGAGTTAGTTTTCATGGATGCTTTTAGTTTATTTCTATCTTGATCTTTCACTTATTTTCACACACTTACTCATTAGATCTATCTAACATTGTTCATTTGTTCTTGTTATTAACCTTGTTATTTTTCTTTTGTCATTAACTTTGTTACTAACCTTGTTCTTCTTTGAGTTCTTCTATTTCTATTTACATCTCTTTGTTATCTAGTTTCTTGTTTTCTTTTAGCTTGCATTTTTTTTTATTTCCTTTGTTATTATCTTGTTTCTTGTTTTCATTTGCATTTGTTAGCTATATTTGAGTTGATACTCCTTTTCATTGATAATTGTTATTTTCCTTGTAACGATCCTTGTGGGAACGATATTCGGACTTCCATAGTCTATATTACTTGAGACAACCATATACTTGCGGAAAATCGCAAACAGTAGAAGGAGGTGATTTGATGAACGCTTATAGAAGTTTTTGGGAAGTGTTAAATGATAATTTAGAGGAGCTTCTTAGCTCATTTCATTGCAGAGAAATGGATGGGAAACAAAGGGAATTGAGTGGAAGAAGAAAAGACTCGGATCTGAACTTAGTGTGAATTTCCCGCAGCTGGGCGGTCAGCTGGCGGTCACCTGTCGGCTAGTCGCCTGGTGACTGGCGGTTAACCAACCCAGGTTCGGTTACAATTCCTGAGAGCTACTTTTCTCTTCTGAAGGCGCGGTCAGCCTCACAGTTAGCCAGCGGCTAACCGCCAAACTCATCGGCGGCTAAACGCCAGCTAACTGAACCTATTCACGGTTACAATTCCAGTAAGCTGCATTCTGTATGAGCAACCGCGGTCAGCCGTACGGTTAGCCACCATCAGTGGCTAACCACCATCTAACTGCCAGGTGACCGACCCTACCCAGGAGTTTTGAAATGAAGAGAAATGAAGAGGGTTTCCGTCCCAATCATTTGTACCCTTTTAGAGCATGATGGGGACTGTTCATCTGGAAATATGTATAATGCCCATTTGAGGAAGAAAATCACATCACGAAGATCCATTGAATGTTTTGAAATTATCACAGTGTATAAGGAGCCCAGAATGTCACCAAACTCAAGAGTACCAAGATGCCCCTATTCACCTTCGACAAATCTTGAACCCGATATTTTGCCCGAAACTTCAATATTTCATTTGTGTTCCCTTGCTCCCGAGATTTATACCGCATGACTTGTTATTCCCGAAATGCATTGCCCGACATGAGATGACAGTTGTTCTTTTGAACACCTCGCCCCGCTCGTTTACATACTTGTACTTAGTGTATTTTATACATGTCTTGATTTCTGTTATTTGACCTATGAGTCGGCATCACTAAGCTTGGACAACGACCTTGTCGATTTGATCCACCGACTTGGGGATCCCTCCCTTGTCCCGCCAGCCGCAGTTTGGATCCCGATGCCCGGTTTATTGCCGTGGTCCCGTCCCGATACCCGGTTCTCTACCGTGGTCTCGTCCCATATATTTATATTGTATATGTATGTTTCGTTGAATCTCCTCACCTCGTGTGACTGGGACCAACACCCCGATATACTCATGTCACTTCGGTGATAGAGAACTTAGCTTCATGTGATTGCCATCTTACTAGTTCCCGATTCCTTGGATACCTTACATGTTTTATATTGCTTATTTGTTTTCCAGTAATGACTTATTTCTTTTATGAAAGTTATTGCTTAAACAGATTTTTATGCTTTCCAAGGTATTTCGTTTATTATATATTGTTATATCTTTTCACCCGCCTGCCAGACCTTCGTGTCTGATCCTTTCTCTTTGGTACTCAGGTTCAGACATTATTTATCCCGAGACGGAGCTTGAGGAGGCGGTCGGCTAACCGCAACGTTTAGTTGAGTGGCATGCCGATGATGTCGTTTAGACATTCAGTTGCTATGAGAGACGTAACATTTTGGGAATTGTCTAACTCATTCTTTGAGAGATTATTTGGATTGTACTGGCCTTTGTTGGCCTTTATTTTTGGGATGTTAATTAAATGATCTTTTGTATAATTTTAACAATTACTTTTGGGAAACGCTAATGATCATTGCTCACTCTAACATCAAGTTATTTACATATGTTATCAGTATTGTGATTTTGAAATGACTTACCAATTTGATTTTCTATACGCTTCCGCACTTAAATAAATGTTATATTGATGTGATATCCTTACCGCAGACACCTGTGAGAAATTAAATAAAAAAATTTGTGCACCTTACTGCCACACTTTAAACAATCCCCGATCCCGGATTAGGACCTCGCTGGACCCGATCCGGGGTCGCGATAGACTGGTATCAGAGCGAGTCGTGTTTCAAGCAAGTAAAAAAAACTAGAAATCCTAAGGACGTGGCGAGGATTTCTTAGATCTTTTGTTAGCTAGAAACGTGTGAGCAATGTGTGACCTTATTTGATTATTATGTGCTAACAAGTTGTTTTGCCGCATCATGCCACCTCGTAAGCGACCAATAAACGACAATCCCTCCGCAAGTTATAGTGATCATACAGGGCCAGTTGAGGAAGATCTGGTTGGAAACATCATGCCAAACCAATTCCAATAGATGATGCAAGCAATGCTTGACCAACAACGTCAGGCCAATGAGAATCAAACTATGTTATAAGAGCAGATGCTTAAGAAAGATGAAGATCATGCCAGGGAGTTAGCAGAGGTGCAGAGGCAATTGCTAGAGGTGTTACATGTTAGAGTTTTTGTTTTGTTGCAATTTGATAGGATGCATTCATTTTCATAGCTTGACCTCTCATTCCTTCATGTTTTTATTCTTAGGATCTTCATGCAAATTTCTCTTTCTTAATCTTTGTTTTTATCATATGATATGCACGGTTTTCAATTCAGTTTTGTCTCTTAAGATCATAGAGTTTTGATTTCAGATTTTCAATCTCTAAGTGTTAAAATCCTTTAAGTTCAAAATCATTCAAGCTTTCCAAAGTTTCTTTCTTTAAAATGATTCTTTGATTTGGAGTTTTCATGACTTTAGAAATTCAGTTTTCATCATTTTTTAGTCATGAATTCATGCTTCAGATATGTGTCTCAAAGTCCCTTGGAAAAATGCCCTCTATATTGCAAGTTTCTAAAAAATCAGGATTTCTGGGCATTCACCAGGTCGACCTGCCGGTGTGGCCGATCGACCGGGCACACTTCGGGTCGACATGGATTTTGAGCACCAACGGTCATTTTTCTAGCCGTTGTGTGTACCCGGTCGACCCGGCCCTGTACCAGGTCGACCGGGCACTAACCGTTGGGAACTTTTTCTTTATAAAAAGTGGTTTTTTGTTTGGAAAAAGTTGCTGAACTTCAAGGGATTTTTGAGGCCAAAGACTTACAACTTTTCAAGAGCATCTTTGAAGGGATTATGAAGCCATTTCATTGATTCAACCTTTGATCTTCTAAATGGGTGTGCTTCCTTTAATCCTAAGTCTTTTAAAAATCATGTTTCGTTTCTTTATCTTTGATTTTCTTCAATGCATGATTAAATAGATGCTTTTCTATTGAAGTGTTGTTTTTCATAACATGCTTAGAACTTTAAAAATCTCATAGCATTATGAATCCAACATATAGTCTTTGTTTCACATGATATTGTCTTCTTGTTTCAAAATTAACTTGTTAGACTGAAGTTTATCTTCTTTAAGAACTAGTTAGCTCACTTTATTAAATTCATGTATTAGACAAACAACTCTTTCTCAATCATATGATTATCATCTTTTGCATCAATCAAAGTTTCATCTTTTTAAAGAGAAAGAGTTATTTTTAGTAAATGCATCATTCATAGACTTTGTCATCCATATGCATGTTTCTAGAAGTTGAGTTTTCACTTTCTATTTAGCCTATTTAGAGGCACTCTTTTGCACTTATATAGTTCTCTTAATCCATGCATTCATAGGCATCTTTCTTAAGAGAAAATCTTCTTGTTGTAAAGGTTGGTGCTTAGCCTTGAAAAGCATGCATAGTGTTGTAAAGGTTTATGCTTAGCCTTTGAAAAGCATAGTGATGTATTTGTAAGGTTGAAGGTGAACCTAAACCTTAGTTGAGTTAGTGAAAATCCGGTAAGGTCACCGGGAGTGGATGTAGGCATGTTGGCCGAACCACTATATATGCTTGTGTTATAGTAATTGTCTTTATGCTTTCTTTTCATGGATTATGCTCTCTTGGTTGATTATATTATTCTTCTTGAAAGCATAAAAGACTTAAAAGCGAAGAGAATTAAAATTGGTCTAGTTATTTGAGCTCACCCTATTCACCCCCCCCCCCTCTAGGATTCGATCTTGGACTTTCATTACAGAGGAGACCTAAACCAGTCGAAGCTCAACCTGCTATTGTCATCAATCAGAGGCAACATGACCTGAACGCTTTATTTGAGCGGTTTCAAAAGAGAGCTCGAAAGGATTTTCAGGGCATAGAAGATCCATTGGCGGCAGATGATTGGTTGGAACATACGAAGAACATCTTTGAGATCTTCCAATGCACCGGAAGAGATAGAGTGAAACTAGCATCGTCTCTCTTTATCGGTGCAGCAAACATTTGGTGGAAAATAGTTAGGGACGAATACAGTACCATGGCAGATGCAGTGGCTTGGGTTAGCTTCAAGAGACAGTTCCACGACAAATATGTACCCAAACACATCAAGAGACAAAAGGCAATAGAGTTCCAGCAGCTTGTCCACGGCAACATGACAGTCCTCGAATACCTCACAAAGTTCGAGAGATTGTCTAGATATGCTCCAGAGCTAGTGGACACAGTGGAGAAAAGGATTGCAAAGTTCTCGAAGGACTAAATCCCATCATTTAGAGGGATGCTACTGGAGTTGTACCACCTGCAAACTTCGATGAGGCTGTCAAAAGGGCCTACAAATTTGAGAACTCCCATAACAAAATCCTCAGAGTTCAGGGAAAGAGTCTAGCTTACCAACAGAACCACCACCAACAGAGAAATCAGCAGAACAAGAGGCAGAGGCCATAACAGAATGTTCAGAATCCAGTGGTTTGCATCCATTGTGGGAAGAATCATGTGAGTGCTGAATGTCGTAACATTACAGGTGCATGCTTCAGTTGTGGTTCCATGAGCCATTAAATGAGAGATTGTCCAAGACCGAATAGGCAGAATCAGCAACAGCAGGCAGCACACTGTCCAGCACCACCACAAAATGCAAT
Organism: Cinnamomum chago; assembly: GCA_038049695.1. NCBI lineage: Eukaryota > Viridiplantae > Streptophyta > Magnoliopsida > Laurales > Lauraceae > Cinnamomum > Cinnamomum chago. The sequence goes on along the minus strand of CP142453.1, from coordinate 52,565,591 downwards.
GGTTGTCCAAAACCAGGCAAGGCCACTTCAACAACAAGCACCACAACAACAATATAGACCACAGCAGCAGCAGCATGCCCGTCAACAGGGACAAAATCAGAATCAGCGTCCCCTAGAACAGAATAGGAATGCACAACAAGGCAGGCCACAGCAAGCTCAGAATAGGCCACAACATCGAGGACAAATCTATGCAGTCAATAGGGCCGATGCAGAGGCAGTAGGCAATGTAGTGGAAGGTACACTCCTTGTTTGTGGGATTAAAGCTAGGATTTTATTTGATCCTGGCTCTACACATTCATTTTTATCCCATGAATTTTCTGAGTTGATTGATATGCATGCTAGAGAACTTGAGTTCATTTTGACTGTGGCAACCCCAGTAGGTAAACAAGTTATTTGTAGAACCTTTTATCCTAGTTGCACGGTCCAGATAGGAGAAGTGATTTAACCGCAGATCTCATTTTATTGGAGATGCATGATTTTGATGTCATCCTAGGGATGGATTGGTTGGCAGGATACCATGCCACAATGGATTGTTTCCATAAAACCCTCACCTTCAAGTTAGATGAGACACCAGCGGGAGTGTTGTTTCAGGGAGAGAGGAGGAATCCTCGTGCAGGGTTTGTCCCAACACTAAAGGCTGATGACTACTGAAAAGTGGATGTGAAGCATATTTGGCGTTTATCACAGAGGATAAACGATCCCAATGGGTGGAGGAGATCCCTATTTTTTGGGAATTCCCGGATGTTTTTCCGGAGGAGATTCCAGGTTTACCACCTGTAAGAGAGATTGACTTCACTATTGAGTTGTTACCAGGGACAACTCCGATTTCGATTACACCATATAGAATGGCTCCGGCAGAATTGGGAGAATTGAAGGTACAATTATAAGAATTGTTAGACAAAGGTTTTGTGAGACTGAGCATTTCACCATGGGGAGCTCCAGTTTTGTTTGTCAAGAAGAAAGATGGTTCGATGAGGATGTGCATTGATTACAGGAGATTGAATCAAGTGACCATCAAGAACAAATACCCATTGCCAAGGATAGATGAATTGTTTGATCAATTGCAAGGTGCTTCTTACTTTTCGAAGATTGATTTGAGATCCAGTTATCATCAGCTGAGAGTCAAAGAATTAGATGTGTTGAAAATAGCTTTCCGGACAAGATATGGCCATTATGAGTTCCTAGTGATGCCATTTGGGTTGACCAATGCACCGGCAATGTTCATGGCGTTGATGAATAAGATATTCGCACAGTACTTGGATCAGTTTGTGGTAGTATTCATCGATGACATTTTGGTGTACTCTAAGACCAGAGAAGTGGTAGTATTCATCGATGACTTGAGGATAGCACTGCAACTCTTGAGAGAGAATCAGTTGTATGCGAAGCTCAACAAGTGTGAATTTTTGTTGGAACAAGTAGCATTCTTGGGGCACATTATCTCCAAGGAAGGATTATCAGTAGATCTGTCCAAGATTGAAGCAATAGTGAAGTGTGAGAGAACGAAGAATGTGACAGAAATCAGAAGTTTTCTGGGATTGGAAGGCTACTAGCGGAGGTTTGTGCAAGGATTTTCGTCGATTGCGTCACCATTGACGAAGTTGACAAGGAAGAATGTACCGTAGGTGTGGACAGACCCATGTGAGACTAGTTTCCAAGAGCTAAAGAAGAGATTGACTATAGCACTAGTCTTCACTTTACCATCCGGAAGCGGCGGTTTTACCATTTTTATCGATGCTTCGAATGTTGGACTTGGTTGTGTGTTGATGCAAGATGGGAAAGTGATTGCTTATGGATCCCGACAGTTGAAAGATCACGAGAAGAACTATGCCACCCATGATCTTGAGTTAGCAGCGGTTGTTTTCGGATTGAAAATGTGGAGACATTACCTCTATCGAGAGAAGTTCAAAGTCCACTCCGAACACCGTAGCTTACAGTACTTGTTTTCGCAGAAGGAATTGAACATGAGGCAGAGAAGATGGATGGAATATATCAAGGACTATGATTTTCCAATCAAGTATCATCCGGGGAAAGCTAATGTAGTTGCCGATGCCTTGAGTAGAAAATCAGTAGGCTTGGCAAATCTTAGTGGTACTTGTATCTTTAAGAAATTTGAAGAGTTGAGTATAGACCTACGACCACTAAGGAAGGGTGTAATATTAGCAAACATGTCAATGTCCGAGCCTTCTTTCATTCAGAAGATCAAGGATAATCAGTTACAAGATCCAGAGTTGGCCAAGCTTTCAGAGCATGTAGTAGATTGTCTTGACTTTCGTTTTGTGGATGGAGTTTTGTACTACCGTGACCGTCTATGTGTGCCTAACATTGAAGATTTGAGGAATGACATGATGATCGAGGCTCACAGTACGAAGTATTCCATGCATATGGGCAGCACCAAGATGTATCAGAACTTGAAGGGCAGATTTTGGTGGAACAACATGAAGAGAGAGATTGCAGCATTTGTCTCCCGTTGTATGACTTGTCAGTTGATAAAGGCAGAGCACCAGAAGCCTCCAGGTTGTTACAACTATTAGAGATCCCGAAATGGAAATGCGAGCACATCACCATGGATTTTCTTTTGGGATTAACGAGGACCAGCAGAGGCAACAATGCGATATGGGTCATTGTAGACAGACTCACCAAATCAGCTCATTTCATTCCTACGAGGACAGGGAAGAAGATGCACATGTTACCTTTGGCAGAGTTGTTCGTCAACGAGATTGTTAGCCTATAAGGACAGCCAATTTCTATCACATCTGACAGAGACAGCAGATTTGTTTCAAGATTTTGGAAGACATTGCATGAATCCATGGGTACGAAACTACAGTTCAGCACGACTTATCACCCTCAGAAAGATGGCCAATCCGAGAGAACAATTCAGACCCTTGAAGATATGCTCCGTGCTTGTGTATTAGATTTCAAGACTCAATGGGATGAAGCTTTACCGTTGTGCGAGTTTGCTTATAACAACAATTACCATTTGAGCATTGGAATGGTGCCTTTCGAAGCTTTGTATGGCAGAAGGTGTAGAACACTTGTTTGTTGGGAAGAAGTAGGCGTTCGCAAGTTCCATGGACCAGCCATAGTGAGTGAAACCAGTGACAAAGTCAAGTTGATCCAAGAACGCTTGAAAGTAGCCAGGAGTAGACAAAAAAGCTATGCAGACTCTCACAGAAGGGATTTACAGTTCAAAGAAGGAGATAAAGTTTTCTTGAAAGTGTCACCTACAAGGGGAACTTTGAGATTTGGGCAGAAAGACAAGTTATCGAAGAGATACATTGGGCTGTATGACACTGTGAGCAAGATTGGTGAAGTGGCTTATTGATTAGCCTTACCACCAGAACTCTCCGGCGTACACAACGTTTTCAATCTATCTATGCTGAAGAAGTATGTCCCGGATCCTTCACATGCACTCCGTCATGAACCCTTGGAAATCAGAGAAGATGCTACATACCTAGAGAAGCCTATTCAGATCATCGATACAAAGGAAAAGGAGTTGAGGACACGGACTATTCAGTGGGTGAAAGTGCTTTGGGAAACCCATGGACCGGAAGAAGCAACGTGGGAACTACGGGGATCAAGTCCAGAAGAAGTATCCACATCTACTACCTGAAGTGAGTTGTATGTTTCATTTGGAGGACCACACGCCCTAAGGGGTGGAGGATGTAAGACCCCCACCCGAGTGACCTCGATTAGCGTTAATTAAGTTGTGTTTTAGTTCTAAGTGTGATTAGTGGATTTGGTTAAGATGGGATTAGAATAGCTTTTATAATGGTTTGAGGAGTTTTGAGTGCCTTTGTGATTAGTGAGACCCTTTGGGGGTTCTTTTAGTGACCTTGCATGTGATTGGGGATTACTCGAGATTCTTATGATTAGTGTTTTCAACCTGTTTTACTTATCTCGTCAGTCTCTACAACTTTCGTATTTACTTCGTCCCCGCCTGAGACCCCGAAACCCTACTTTTCCAATGTTGGGGGCAAAACAGTCTTTTTACATGAAATCTGGACACTATTTTCAATGTTCCCGAAACCCGTAAAATATATACTTTTTGGAAACTATAAATTTCTATGATCATTTCTTCCTTCTTCGTCGAATTCATCCGAGACACCGAGAAACATGTTTCTAGCCCGACAAATCATGTAAGTTGTGGGAGCCACCTTCATTTGGTATAAAAGAAGGAACCCATTCCCTTTTTCCCCTTCTCATTTTCCAACACAAATAGTGAAGGCCACCTAGGGTTTTCTTTCTCTTCCCCTTCTTCTTGCTCTTCCATCTCCAATGCCTCTATCAATCTTGCACCAATAGTTGAGTGGGGATCACCATTCCCTTCCTCTCCTTTAAAGCTCTCTTTTGATACCATTTGTGGAGAAAACCTTCCATCCCAAGATCCTCATTGAGCTAGTCTTGCCTTTTTGGAGAACCTATAAGTAAGCAATCCCTCCTTCTCCTTTGACATTGTGTTTTCCTAGCCCTTGGGAGTGTTCTTTTTCATTATTGAAACTTCCTTTTCTTCATTCTTGTTTTGACCCATTTTAGAGTTTTTTTTTGGGGGTTTTTGTTTGTAGCTTGGGATCTTGACTTAGAAGTGATTAGAGCTTGTTTTTTACTAAGCTTGGACCCAAGGCAAGTGAATGAATAGATATTTAGAGTGTTAAATGGTTTTCATGAGAAATACATATGATTTCACTATTTGTTCCTAACTTGCAGTGATTTGAAATAAATGCCCATGAATACATCTTGCTAGCGTATTTAATGTCTTGTAAACATTAGTTTTGACCTTTTATTTAATGCTTGTTATAACTCAATGGATGCTTGTGATTAGTGGATTTCTCTCTCTTATGGTTGAATGGGGTGTAGAAGGATGTTATTTGATGAACGCTTATAGAAGTTTTTGGGAAGTGTTAAATGATGATTTGGAGGAGCTTCTTAGCTCATTTCATTGCAGAGAAATGGATGGGAAACAAAGGGAATTGAGTAGAAGAAGAAAAGACTCGGATCTGAACTTAGTGTGAATTTCCCGCAGCTGGGTGGTCAGCTGGCGGTCACCTGTCGGCTAGTCGCCTGGTGACTGGCGGCTAACCGACCCAGGTTCGGTTACAATAACTGAGAGCTACTTTTCTCTTCTGAAGGTGCAGTCAGCCTCACCGGCTAACCGCCGAACTCATCGGCGGCTAACCGCCAGCTAACCGAACCTATTCACGGTTACAATTCCAGTAAGCTGCATTCTGTTAGAGCAACCGCAGTCAGCCGTGCGGTTAGCCGGCGGCTAACCGCCATCTAACCGCCAGGTGACCTACCCTACCCAGGAATTTTGAAATGAAGAGAAATGTAGAGGGTTTTCGTCCCAATCATTTGTACCCTTTTAGAGCATGATGGGGACTATTCATTTGGAAATATGTATAAAGCCCATTTGAGGAAGAAAATCACATCACGAAGATCCATTGAATGTTTTGAAATTATCAAGGTGTATAAGGAGCCCGGAATGTCACCAAACTCAAGAGTACCAAGATGTTATTAAATCGACATACGGGGCCCTATTCACCTTACACCAATCTTGAACCCGATATTTTGCCCGAAACTTCAATATTTCATTTGTGTTCCCATGCTCCCGAGACTTATACCACATGACTTGTTATTCCCGAAATGCATTGCCCGACATGAGATGACAATTGTTCTTTTGAACACCTCGCCCCGCTCGTTTACATACTTGTACTTTGTGTATTTTATACAAGTCTTGATTTCTGTTATTTGACCTATGGGTCGGCATCACTAAGCTTGGATAACCTTGTCGGTTTCATCCACCGACTTGGAGATCCCTCCCCCATCCCGGCAGCTGAAGTTTGGGTCCCACTGCCCAGTTTATTGCCTTGGTCCCTTCCCGATACCCGGTTCGCTACCGTGGTTCCGTCCCGTATATTTATATTTTATATGTATGTTTCATTGAATCTCCTCACCTCGTGTGACTGAGACCAACGCCTCGATATACTCATGTCACTTCGGTGAGAGAGGACTTAGCTTCGTCTGATTGCCAAGTTCCCGATTCCTTGGATACCTTACATTTTTATATTTCTTATTTTTTTTCCAGTAATAACTTACTTCGTTTATGAAAGTTTTTGCTTAAACATATTTTTATGCTTTCCAAGGTATTTCGTTTATTATATATTGTTATATATTTTCACCCGCCTACCAGACCGTCGTGTCTGATCCTTTCTATTTGGTACTCAAGTCCAAACGTTATTTATCTCGAAATGGAGCATGAGGAGGTGGTCGGCGAACCGCAACGTTTAGTCGAGTGGCATGCCGATGATGTCGTTTAGACATTTGGTTGCCACGAGAGACGTAACATTTTGGGAATTGTCTAACACATTCTTTGAGGGATTATTTGGATTGTACTGGCCTTTGTTGGCCTTTATTTTTGGGATGTTAATTAAATGATCTTTTGTATGACTTTAACAATTACTTTTGGGAAATGCTAATGATCATTGCTCACTCTGACATCAAGTTATTTACATATGTTATCAGTATTGTGATTTTGAAATGACTTACCAATTTGATTTGCTACACGCTTCCGCACTTAAATAAATGTTATATTGATGTGATATCCTCACCGCGGACACCTGTGGAAAATTAAATAAATAAAGGTGTGCACCTTACTGCCACACTTTAAACAGTTCACAATCCCAAATTAGGACCTCGCTGGACCCGAGTCGCGACACCTTTCCTAGGGTCCAATAGGTCTTTCATAGGTTGTAATGGGGTTAGGATTAATAGGTAAGATAAAAGTTAAATGTGGCTAAGGTTTTTTTAGAAGGTAAGGGTCTTCAAGTCTTCATAGGAAGGTCTTCCACTGTCTTCACTTCTTCCTTTTGCTTTGTGTTCTTTATTCCACTCCATCTCTTTTTGGTACTTGCTTTTCTTTGGTTTTCCATATCTTTTTCTTTTGTTTTCCTTTGGTTCTCATTTCTCTCTTCTTATTTTTTTTCTTTTCTTTCTAATTTTCTCTTTGGTTCAATTTTCAAATTCCTTTATTCCTTTTTCATCCCTTTGTAGAACATCTATCTTTTGGTAGCCCATGTGAAGTCTTCATTGCTAATGCTCAAGTCCTTCCTTTCTTCAGGTATCCTTACCCTCCTAAAAAAAAAAGGCCAAAAAGGCTAATATATGTGGGTGAAGAGGCTTGGGACAATGAAAGAGGGTTTCTTGTAAAACAGGTGATCGTGCCCCAAGTGTAGGGTCATCACGATTGTAGTAATTACCGGTGAAACCGGGTCGATCCACAGGGAGCCAATGATCGCGATATACCTGTCCTATTGAAAAACTAGTGCTAGCCTATCAAAAAGAATTCTATAAAAATCACAAATTCTACTTTAATTAAAAATTAATTACAGATCTGAATAAAATTAATTACAACCCGATTTAAAGAAAAATCCTAAACTAGAGACCTAATCTAATAGATCTATGCTAAAAACTGCATTCACCATAAAATTAATCAGAAAACCAACTTGAGAGATTATAAAAACTCAGAAACAATTAAATTGAAATTCAAGATTGAATGAGAGACTTGCAATCTTAGGGTCAGGGTTCAATTGTTTTCTAAATACTGAAAGTATGGGCGATTTCATTAAGGACTTAAAATCTAAAAAATCAGATTTATTAATTTTGAGAAATTTCAGAAAGACTCTAGTCTCCTTCGATTATTTTCAGTATTTAGAGGCCTTCAAGCATGCAATATATCATTAAAAAATAAAGCATAAAAAAGACATAAATAAAGAAAATAGATTAATAAATTGAAAATCAAATTTTGAAATAAAATTGTTCACCCACAAAATCAATTAAAATAAATCAACTTACACCCTTTCTCCTTAGATTACAAGTAGCAAATCTACCCCTCCATTTTTCTTCTTCTTCCTTCACACATCAATTTTTTTTTCTTTGGCCTCATATAATAGGTGAGTGAGAGATGTAGATGATGGAGAGAGACAGAATGAGAGATGGAAAGTAGCAAATGTTGGAAGTAGGTGGGCCTTTCAGATAGGTTTCAAAAACTTTTGACCCACTTGATGCAGGGATCAACTATCTAGAAGGCAATGAACCCAATTCAGGATGCAATTCCTCAAACTCATAAATCATGTACAGAAATATAACCTATCTAGAAGATAGAAAATAGCACCTAAACATGCAACCACGAAATCTACAACGTACAAGGAAATAGATTATACCTTTGGAGCTTAGTAGTGCTCTAATTGAGAATTTGAATTATTTCTTTAATGATGAAGACCTTCACTAATCAAATCAGAATCTCTAACACCTTTTGATCTTCCACGCTATTATCCGTATCAGATTCTCTTTTCTCAAGAAGATGGTGGAATCTCCAAGAGAAAACCCTAAAGGAAACTAGAAGAGAACTAGAAGAGGGAGGGGAAGAGGAGTGTGCAACACTTGCACAATACTAGGCTTGGGCGTGAATTCCAATAGTGGAATTGTGCATCAGGAACATCCAAGGCACTCCTCTCCTCTTTTATAGCACTTAAGCAGCCTCCTCTTGCTAATTGAAATAGAAGTCTTACTTCCATAATAATTAGTTGCTTACTAAATCACAATTAGAAGTCTCACTTCAAATATGATTAGTAACTTTCTCTTTTTCTACCTAAAATAGAAGTCTGACTTCCATTAATAATTAGTAACTTACTATTACCACTATTAGAAGTCTCACTTCAAATAGAAATAGTAACTTTCTATTTCCTTTTAGAGTTTTACTACAATTAGTATCTTTCTAATATCTTGGGCTAGCGTGGGGACCGCTAGGGATTCCTTAGAAAGCTAGCTCCAACTGGGATACACGACCCCACATCTCATGTGCAATCCGGGCCCACAGTTAATTACAAATAACTCCACTATATAATTGCAATTGAACTCCAGTCTTAGGAATAAATTACAATGAAGACCCTAAGCTTCCCAATTACCACAAATAGGCCCCTCCATCTATATCCATGGATCAATTGGATCTGTCCACCAAAATAGATCCATATCTTATTATCCTTGAGCCCCAATTAATTATAGTGATCATTTGGTACCGATCCAATTAACTCTTAATCGGAATGGGTGCGCACTTACCAATGATAAATCCATTAATTGGCACAAGGGGATATTAAAGATAGATTCCATCTTGACCATTGAATATTCCCACATCTCTACTACCACGTACCCAAATCACCAAGGTGTTGACCTACAATTGGCCTCACTCATTGGTGACTCGAAGCAAATGAATAGATAGAAACTTGAGTTCAGTAATGTCTCAGGATTGTGAGCCTATTGCTAGGGAATTATGAGAGCAGACCTTGAAAGTAAAGACAATGTATATAAGGTGCTTCTCATGGTCCTTCAATACATCCAATGTACTAACACCATGATCCAGAATCTTACATTCTAATGACCAAGACAAATCACACTATCTCATAGTGATCAAAGTGCTGTAACCTTGTCAAATGAGATGCCCAATCTCATTACTGGTTGTGAAGATATTTAAGTATAAGATTTGCAATACATGTCTCCTGTATGTGGATCTCATCCATACACATGTATTACATCTAGTATACTTGTGGACTCTGGTTATCTCATGAACCATTATGTCATTCGTATTGGTTATGTGCAAGTATACAATTAAACACCATTATTCTCACGAAAGGAAAGCATGATTGTATTGATAAATAAAGAAATTAATCAATTTATTACTTCTTATACTTGGTATTGAGACCATAAAACTAACAATCTCTCACTTGGGCTCAATGCCAATCAGGATTGAATCTCATGCCCATCCCGTCTACATGCTGCTCAAAGACTTTGGTGGTCAAAGGCTTAGTAAAAGGATCTGCCAGATTGTTCGCAGAAGCTATCTTGGTGATAGCAATGTCACCTCTCTGCACAATCTCTCTAACCAAGTGATACTTCCTCTGTACGTGCTTTTGGCTTTTATGGCTCCTGGGTTCTTAGACTGAGCGACTGCCCCGCTGCTGTCACAGTAAACTGTGAGCGGCTGTCGCGCCAAATGTACCACTCCAAGTTCCAAAGGGACTCCTTTGAGTCATACTGCTCCCTTAGCTGCTTTACAAGCCGCTACATATTCAGCCTCAGAAGTGGAATCAGCGATACATTCCTGTTTAATACTCCTCCAGCTAATAGCTCCTCCGCCAAGCATAAACACATAACCAGAGGTGGATTTCCTAGAATCCTTATCTGACATGAAGTCAGAATCTTTGTATCCGACTGGAATCAGCTCATCATTGCCGTAAATCAACATGTAATGTCTTGTCCTTCTCAAGTACTTGAGGATACATTTTACAGCAGTCCAATGGTCAGGACCCGGGTTAGACTGATATTTGCTGACTAAGCCCACTGCATGAAGGATATCCAGTCGAAGCGTATAGAATTGCTCTCATCTGCTCCTTTTCCTCCGGGGTCTTGGGACCCTGATCTTTGGAAAGGTACACTCCATGCCTAAAAGGTGTGATACCCTTCTTGGAGTCCTGCATAGCAAACCGTGTCAGTACCTTATCTATGTAAGCAGCTTGAGATAAGCCAATCATCATATTTTTCCGGTCTCGATGGAGTTTGATCCCTAGGATGTAACTAGCTTCTTCCAAGTCCTTCATATCAAAAGTCTTTGCTAACCAAACTTTTACTGTTGACAACATTCCTATATCTTTCCCAAGGAGAAGGATGTCGTCGACATATAAAACCAGAAAAACTACCCTATCACCTTCATTTTTCATGTACACACATGACTCATCCGGATTTTGACTAAAACCAAATGATTTGATTGCCTGGTCAAAACTGATGTTCCAGCTTCGGGATGCTTGCTTCAGTCCATAAATAGACTTCTGCAGCTTGCAAAATCTTTGTTTTTGGCTTCGAGCTATAAAACCGACTGGCTACATCATATAGATGTCTTCCTCAAGATAGCCATTGAGAAACGCCGTCTTGACATCCATTTACCAAATCCCATAATCGAGATGAGCCGCTATGGATAAGAGTATCCGGATGGACTTGAGCATGGCTAACGGCGAGAAGGTTTCCTCATAATCGATACCCTCTTTCTGAGTATACCCTTTCGCAACAAGCCTAGCCTTAAAGGTCTCAACTCTTCCATCCGGTCCTCTCTTTCTCTTGTAGACCCACTTGCACCCAATAGGTTTGATATTGGCAGGCAAGTCCACAAGTGTCCAGACTTGATTAGAGTACATAGACTCCATCTCAGCTTTCATAAGATCTTGCCAATGTCCAGAATCTATGTCATTAATTGCTTCATCATAGTTACAGGGATCCTGTTCCAGTTCTTCCGGGATTGCCTCGTAAGACTCTCCCAAGAACGAGAACCTGTCAGGGGGACTGACTATTCTCCCACTACGACGAGGCAGTGGTGTGACTCCTGGGTTTGGTAAGGGCGGTTCTTCCTCAAGTTCGGTCATACTTGGATTTGGAATTGATTGCTCTTGAATCTCTTCCAAGATCACCTTTTCTAAAGATTTCTGGTCCATCATATAATCTTCCTCCAGAAAAACCGCATTGGTCCTCACCAGTACTTTCTGCTCTCTGGGATTATAGAATAACCAACCTTTAGTTCCTTTAGGATATCCTACAAACGTGCATACTTCCGACTTCGTTTCCAACTTATCTATCTTAACCTTTAGCACGTGTGACGGACAACCCCAAATGTGTAAATGTTGTAGACTAGGCTTTCGCCCAGACCACAACTCCCGGGGAGTCTTAGGTACATACTTAGATGGTACGAGGTTTAGTATGTACATCGCAGTATCCAAGGTGTATCCCCAAAAAGATATAGGTAATTGTGAGAAACTCAGCATAGACCTAATCATATCTAAAAGAGTCTGATTCCTTCTTTCCGCTACTCCATGCTGTTGAGGCATACCAGGAGCAGACAACTGGGATAGAATCCCATTTTCTGATAAGTATCCCACAAAATCACCAGAGAGATATTCCCCTCCTCGATCTGATCGAAGAGTCTTGACACTTTTACCCAATTTCTTTTCTGCTTCCGCTCGAAACTCTTTGAACTTTTCAAAAGCCTCGGATTTGCGGTGCATAAGGTATATGTATCCATATCTTGAGTAGTCATCTGTGAAAGTGATGAAGTACTCGTATCCTCCTCTGACTCTGACATTAATGGGTCCACACACATCAGTATGCACTAATTCCAATAAATCTTTGGCCCTATTGCCCTTGGATGAAAAGGGTCTCTTGGTCATTTTGCCTTCCAGACAGGACTCACAGACAGGCATTGGTTCTACAACTAATGAAGGCAAGATACCATTTTTCACTAGCCTGTCAATCCTATTTAGGTTTATATGACCTAGCCTCAAGTGCCAAAGTTTTGATGGATTAGATGAAGGTGATTTTCTCTTTAATAATGGCCTATTAATTATTTCTTTATCATGTATCTCATACATTGTGGGAGTTAACAGATAAAGTCCATTGGTTACCTTGCCAGAACATATAAAAGCACCGTTCCTCTTTATGACAACTTCAGTACCAAAAGTAATGGAATAACTTTTATTCACCAAACTAGAAACTGAAATTAAATCCCGTCCTAAAGACTGTACATATAGAGTGTCTAACAAAACCAACTTATTATCTTGAAAACATAAAGTAATAACTCCTACTAAGACCGCATCCGCCTTAGCATTAGATCCTAGGTTGACAATGATTTCGCCATGACTGAGGCTCCTGGTTTCCCGGAACCCCTGCAACGAATTACATATGTGATTAGTTACCCGGGAGTCCACACACCAAGATTCTAAAGTACCAGTTGCAAAACTAACTTCAGAAACAAGTGACTAAATCATACCTGAGGTCTTCTTCTTAGACAGATAATCTGGACAATTCCTTTTCCAATGTCCTGTCATACCACAATGGAAACACTTTCCTTTTGTCCCCGACCCCTTAGCCTTGCCAACATCACCATTAGGACCATTCTCCACCTTAGGACTTCTTGCGTTTCCGCCCTTTGCCTTTCGGTTTGGACTTGGCAAATGACTTTTTTGTCATCAGGGCAGTTGGCTTCTTCTTCATAATCCCTTCAGTCACCACCAGCTGGCTAGAAAGCTCAACTAGAGTCAAATTCATCTTATTCATATTATAATTGACCTTGAAATTGTTGAATGACTCTGGCAGCGACTCAAGGATTATGTCAATCTGCGATTCTGCATCAATCGCAGCCCCCAGTACATCTAACTCATTCAATGAATCCATCATTTTCAACTTGTGGTCCTGTACTGGTGTGCCTTCAGCTATCTTGGTGCTTATAAGCACCCTCATAGCAGCCTGTCTAGCAGGCCTGCCCTGTTCTGCAAACATCTCCTTTAAGTTTGATATAATATCATATGCAGTCTTATATGATTGATGTTGGTGTTGCAAAACACTAGACATGGATGCCTGTATGTAACATCTGGCCATCTCATCGTCTTTGGCCCAGTTGGTGTAAAGTTCCTTTTCTTCCTGTGATGCTTCCGGCACTGGCTCATCAAGGGGGGGGGGGTTTGGTAAGGACATATTTATATCCTGAAGCTGTCAGGACTATATCCAGGTTTCGTTTCCAGTCTATATAGTTCGATCCCACCAACTTATTCTGGTTGAGGATGGTCGCAAGTGGATTGAAAGTATTTGAATTCATGTTGGAAATACTGTAGCACATAACCATACATTCAATTAATGAATTTAAATGACATTAGGGTTTAGTATTCTACCAAATTTATATGGAATCCTTGTTGCGACCCCGGACCGGGCCCCACGTGACTGATCCGGGATCGGGACATTGGTGTTGGTGATGATGAGATGATGAATAGATAACCACATACATATATTTAATTTCCCACAGGTGTCCGCGGTGAGGATATCACAACCATAATTGAATATTTCTTTTAAGTGCGGAAGCATGCAGCAAATCAAATAGTCAGACTATCTCTAGTCATGAAAGCATTAACATCAAGTATAAATTACTGTATCAGAATGAGCAATGATCTACAGCATGTTCCCAAAAGTAAGTTTAAGTTTAACAAAAGATCATTTAGTTACATTCCCCAAAAATTAGAGGCCAACAAAGGCCAATATAAACAAAACAATAACCCAAAAGAATGGTTAAATAATTCTCCTCAAAAGGTTACGCCTCTCGTAGCAACCCGATGTCTACATGACATCGTCAGCACGCCACTCGACTAGAGGTTGCGGCTCACCTACCGCCTCCTCCGGCTCCTCCTCAAGGTAGCCGGCAACGGGACCTGAGTACCAAAGCAAATGGATCAGACACAACGGCCTGGCAAGAGAGTGAAAAGTATAACAACAAGTAATAAGAAAGGAAATACCTTTAAAAGCATAGAAATCTGTTTAAACAAGAACTCTCATAAAGTAGATAGATCATTTACTAGAAAACAGTAAACAAGATCAAACATATAAGGTATCCAAGGAATCGGGAACTAACAAGATGGCAATCACATAAAGCTAAGTCCTCTGTCACTAAAGTGACAACAGTATAACGGGACGTTGATCTCAGTCACACAAGGTGAGGAGATTCAACGCAAATCATATATACAATATAACTATATAGGACGGGACCACGGTAGCGAACCGTGTATCGGGACGGGACCACGATAATAGACCGGGTATAGGGATCCAAACTGCAGCTGGCGGGACGGGAAAAAGATCTCCAAGTCAGTGGATCAAATCGACAAGGTATCCAAGCTTAGTGATGCCGACTCATAGGTTAAACAACAAATCGGGACATATGCAAAATACATCAAGTCCAAGTAAATAAATGAACGGGGCAAGAATACTCAAATGTGTAACTTTCATTTCATATCGGGCAATGCACTTCGGGACAAGTCAATGTTACTAGTGTAACTATCATGCTTTCGGGAAAACAAATCATTCAAGTAGATCTGGGAAAATGAAGAAATATAATGAACTATACCATTTCGGGAAAACTGTTGATTTCAAGATCTATTTAAGTGGATAGGGGTCCCGTATGTCGATTATTGAAATGACTTGGTACTCCTTGAGTTTGAAGACATCCCGGGCTCCTTATGCACTTTGGATTTTCAAAACTTCGAATGACATCTTCGTGATATGGTTTCTTTCTCGGATGGCCTCATACAATGCCTAGTGAATCTCCTTTTACCGACATAGCTCAGCGCTCGAGCGAACCGGAGAGTTCGCTCGAGCGAGGAGCTCTATGGAACCTAGGAAATTTCGGTCACCTGGCGGTTAGCTAGCGGTTAGCCGCCGCTGGGATGGGTGGCTAGCCGCTGGCTGACCGCGGCTGGGCTGAAAAATGCAGCTTACTGGAAAACTAACCGCCAAGGTGCGGTTAGCTGGCGGTTAGTCGCCGATGGGTTCGGCGGTTAGCCGCTGGCTAACCGTGGAGCTGACTGAGTTTTCAGGTGGAGAAGTGTGCTCTCTGGAAAAGCAACCGTGACATTTCGGCTAGCTAGCGGTTAGCCGCCAGTCACCAGGCGGCTAGCCTCCAGGTGACCGCAGGCTGACCACCAGGTGCGGGGACACCCACTGTGTTCAGAGTTTTAGCCATTTCTCCTCCTCAAAACCATTCTCCCCACTTCCACTTAGTCCCTGCAATAAAATCGAGCTAAGAGCTCCTCCAATGCCTCTATCTACACTTCTCCAAAACCCCATTATGTGTTCACTCCATCACTTCTTCCATATCAAGTCCAATACAAAGGAAGGAGGAAGGAAACCATTTCACAAACATTCATTTAGGATATCACAAAAGACAATAAATACTCAACCAACATGTGTACAAAACATTAAATGACTTAGCCAAGATGCATTCAAGCATTCATTTCAAAAACCAATGCAAGCCAATAAATATGAGTGAAATGACAAGTCAACCACATTCCTCATGAAAACCCATTGAAAGCTCATAAAAACCAAATCATCCACTTGCCTTGTGTCTTCAAATCAAGAAATAAAACTCCTATACTCTTCCAAGCCAAAGGTCCAAGCTATGAACAAAAATCCCCAAAGCAAACCCTAAAATGGGTCAAAACAAGAAATAGGAAGGGAAACTTTACAATAATGAAGATGAAGCTTCTCTAAGGCTAGAAGAATACCAATCTAGAAGAAGGGAAGGATTACTTACTTGTAAGGTCCTCTAATGGCAAGATTTATTTCAATGAAGATCTCAAAGTTGGTGGATTCTTCTACAAATGGTATCAAAAGGAAGCTTGCACGGTGGGGAGGAGAATGATAACTTCCATTTCTTGATTGATGCAAGCTTGGTGTGGATTGGAGGTGGAGAGAGCAAGAAGAAGAGGAAAGCTTCCAAACAAACCCTAGGCTGCCTTTTTGTGCTGGAAAAAGAAAATGAAATGGAAGGGAGAGTGGCTTCCCTTTGTTAACAAATGGGTTGGGTCCCACTACTAAAGGAGCTTGTTTGGCTGAAATCATCTCTTTCGGGATCTCGGATGGATTCGACGAAGAAGGAAGAAATGATCATCGGAATATCTAGTTTCCAAAAAGTATATGTTTCGTGGGTTTCTGGGATATCAAATTTTGGGTACAGGTTTAGTGTAAAAAGACTGTTTTGCCCCTCAAGGCTATGAAATCGGGTTTCGGGGTCTCGAACGAGGACGGGATCAACATGAAAGTTGTAGGGATTAACAATATAAATAAAACGGGATTAAAATAATGAATGCAAAATCTCCGATAAATCCTCAAGCGCATGCAAAGTCAATAAAAGGGAACCCCCAAAGGGCCCCACTAAGCACAAGCGATCAAAAATCCCCAAAACTATATAAAAAGCTATTCCAAGCCCAACTTAGCCAAAATCACTAATCAAGCTTAGAACTAACACACAACTTAATTAGCACTAATCGGGTTCACTCGGGTCGGGGTCTTACAATCCTTATAACCATTAAATTAAGAATACATCGGAATTCCAATCCCCGGGGTATGCCTCCTTGGGGAGTGCAAATACCACCTAGATTGGTGCGGATCAAGGTTGGTCAAAATTTGAGATTAAGACTAACTATCCATGATCCCCATCATTCATTATTATCTAGGTATCTCATACCAAATAGTGAATGACTCCCGTTTAGCTTTGGTTTCTAAAATACATGGGGCAATTCCTTGGGGTACTACATCATTATTTTAGTTAAGTGTGACCCACCAACTAGCATTGCATGACAACCGCTGCGGGCAGCTCCTCCTTGGGGAGTGGGTCCCCGCCCCGTCTCCCCAACACTATCCTAAGGAGATCCATTTCTAGTAACTGGAGAAATAAAAGCCCTCCGTGGGAACGACCATTCTCAAGATGGCACGAGGCTAATACTTTCCTTACAATGGACCTATAGTGGAAAACTATGGGGATTTCTCAATTTAAATGCCCCGCTCCTACTAAATATTTTATAATTGAAGATTTCCTTGTAAGGTATTAGGGCCCACATATATATATATATATATATATATGAACATCAAATCAGCTTATAATATGATCAAAGATTGGTTCTAAGTCAAGTTATTTTAAGGAAAGTCCAGTTGCTTAAATTAGTTTACCAATGTGTCCATCTCATGGGTCATCAACACTAATTAAAACTCTTTCCAAAAATTAATTTGATTTGACCAATATTAGTAACTTCCTATGTATGGATCAGATTTGGAAATAGTCTAAATTAAGCATGCATCCATAAATAGAAAGTGCTAAAATTAGAAACTAGTCCTCTCCTCCACATGGCCCTATCGGAATAGACTTCTTGGACTTCTAGACTTTCCAAAACTTTGGAATTCCTCAAACTCTTTGGGCAACTCCAAAACTCTTTTGGCAATCTTCAAACTCTTTGATTAGGAGTCCAACATCGCTTTCCTTCTTCGTCTCGGACATCGCCAGAATTTACAAATTTAGAAAAATTACATAAATTCCTATGCCTCAATTATGAGACTTACATGGTTATCTAAACATGGAAATAAAAAGGGCTATAGGGAAATTCATCATGCCTTGCTTTTTCACAGGAAACCAAGGAAACCATGATGCCCTTTCCACTTAGCCTTAAATAAACCAATAACCATAAATAGAATGCAAAAGACTTGTAGGCCATATGGAGAGGACATAATCATCTGCAAGTTAGTATCTCATACAACCATACAAATCACAAAAATAGGCTTCCAAATAATGCTGGAAAAATAAGATGTAAGAGAAGACCCGAAACTGAAAAATCCAATTTCTGCAACCTACTGTGCAGTGTCCTTGGTCGACCGGCCAGAGGGCTCGGTCGACCGACCTGCAAGTGCTCGGTCAACCGAGCACGAGTCTCGGTCGACCGAACTGACGAAAACTTGCAACTTGGGTTTCTGCAATTCGTGTCCAATCTTCACCAAATCACTTCTAAAGTGTTCCAATGGCTTCCTAACATCCTTCCATCATTATTAAACCCTTTTGTGACTATCCAAACATGAATCTACTATCAAACCAAGTAAATTCATCAAAACTGATCCTTACATAGCCCTTGCTCTATCTTCTACGCATCTAATGCAAAGATTAGAACAAGCTTACTGATCTAACATGATTAGAGATGAGGTATGACTCTGATACCAATTGTTTGAACTAGGTGAGCCTTTCAGATAGGTTTCAAAAACTTTTGACCCACTTGATGCAGGGATCAACTATCTAGAAGGCAACGAACTCAATTCAGGATTCAATTCCTCAAACTCATAAATCATGTACAGCAATATAACCTATCTAGAAGATAGAAAACAACACCTAAACATGTAACCACGAAATCTACAACATACAAGGAAATAGATTATACCTTTGGAGCTTAGTAGTGCTCTAATGGAGAATTTGAATTCTTTCTTTGATGATGAACACCTTCACTAATCAAATCAGAATCTCCAACACCTTTTGATCTTCCACGCTATTACCCGTATCAGATTCTCTGTTCTCAAGAAGATGGTGGAATCTCCAAGAGAAAACCCTAAAGGAAACTATTAGAGAACTAGAAAAGGGAGAGGAAGAGGAGTGTGCAACACTTGCACAATACTTGGGTTGAGCGTGAATTCCAATAGTGGAATTGTGCATCGGGAACGTCCAAGGCACTCCTTTCCTCTTTTATAGCACTTAAGTAGCCTCCTCTTGCTAATTGAAATAGAAGTCTTACTTCCATAATAATTAGTTGCTTACTAAATCACAATTAGAAGTCTCACTTCAAATATGATTAGTAACTTTCTCTTTTTCTAACTAAAATAGAAGTCTCACTTTCGTTAATAATTAGTAACTTACTATTACCATTATTAGAAGTCTCACTTCAAATAGAAATAGTAACTTTCTATTTCCTTTTAGAGTTCTACTATAATTAGTATCTTTCTAATATCTTGGGCTAGCATGGGGACCACTAGGGATTCCTTAGAAAGCTAGCTCCAACTGGGACACGCAACCCCACATCTCATGTGCAATCCGGGCCGACAGTTAATTGTAAATAACTCCACTATATAAATGCAATTGAACTCAAGTCTTAGGAATAAATTATAATGAAGACCCTAAACTTCCCATTTACCACAAATAGGTCCCTCCATCTATATCCATAAATCAATTGGACCTGTCCACCAAAATAGATCCATATCTTATTATCCTTGAGCCCCAATTAATTATAGTGATCATTTGGTACCGATCCAATTAACTCTTAATTAGAATGGGTGCGCACTTACCAATGATAAATCCATTAATTGGCACAAGGGGATATTAAAGATAGATTCCATCTTGACCATTGAATGTTCCACAGCTCTACTACCACGTACCCAAATCACCAAGGTGTTGACCTACAATTGGCCTCACTCATTGGTGACTCAAAGCAAATGAATAGATAGAAACTTGAGTTCATTAATGTCTCAGGATTGTGAGCCTATTGCTAGGGAATTATGAGAGTAGACCTTGAAAGTAAAGATAGTGTATATAAGGTGATTCTCATGGTCCTTCAATACATCCAATGTACCAACACCATGATCCAGAATCTTACATTCTGATGATCAAGACAAATCACACTATCTCATAGTGATCAAAGTGCTGCAACCTTGTCAAATGAGATGCCCAATCTCATTACTGGTTGTGAAGATATTTAAGTATAAGATTTGCAATACATGTCTCCTGTATGTGGATCTCATCCATACACATGTATTACTTCTAGTATACTTGTGGACTCCGGTTCATGTCATGAACCATTATGTCATTTGTATTGGTTATGTGCAAGTATATAATTAAACACCATTCATCTGATGAAAGGAAAGCATGATTGTATTGATAAATAGAGAAATTAATCAATTTATTACATCATATACTTGGTATTGAGACCATAAAACTAACAGCTAAAAGGGGAGAGAAAGAGATGGGACGTGAGTGAGAGAGAGAGATTGGACGTGTGGGGGGTATGAGGGTGAGAGATATTTGAAAAAAACGTTAATGGGAGAGAAAGAAAGAGAGAGAATTTAGGAGGGGAGAGAGATTCACGTGAGAGAGTGGAGATGGGAGAGAAATAAAAAAACGTGAGGGATAGAGATGGGAGAGAGAAAGAGAGAATAAATAGAGATGAGGGAGTTAGAGATTGATAGGAAGAGAATAAAGAGAGAAAAATTAGGAGGGGAAGAGAGATAAAGAGAGAAAGAATAGGGGGAGAGTGATTTTCACGTGAGGGATTTTTGGGGCTTCCCTTTGGGACGTCCAGCTCTTTGGGTAATTCAAGGATTTGAATATTTTCAAATCTTAGAACTTCTTTGGTTAGAATCCTACTTGTAGATAATCTTTCCAAGAGTCTTGGTCTCTTTGAGATTTTAATTTGCACTAACTTGCTTTGCCATGATCTTCTAATTAAACTTGGATTCTTCTTATCATTGCAACTCTCCACACATGGGCCCACATTGGTTGGAGAAATCCTCAAATCTGTAATTCAAACTTGTTGCATAAATTGAATGAAGATGGGCCCCACAATGAGGTGCATCTCTTGAATTTGAGATGGACACTTGGAACGAAACTCTGAATTTTTCTCTTCTCAATTGGGTCTTGATTTCTGAATTTCTGCAAAACAATTAAAAATAATTCAGGAACAATATTTTTTATTAAAAGGATTGATGTTATGCATGGGGCCCAAAAATGCAGAATTTGATAATTTCACCAAGACATGCATTTTTCTGAGAATTTTACTTAAATTCAACCAACAGAGTCTAATTGCATGATTTTGTGAAAATCTATGAATTCAATGCATTTTATTTCAATTAAGTCCACAAATTTATATGAATTAATTAATTAAATATGTGATATTGTGGACTTATCACACCCTCCAATCAGCGTCTTGCTAGTCCCTAGCAAAAGATGCGGAAGGTTAAGTTGACTGATCTAACCAAATCTAACCTAAGAAAACAAAAGCCACTTTCGCTGGCACTCTCGACTGCATTTAGCGTATGTAGTAAGCCCTTAAACCCCTAGGTTACCTCTAGTGGACGAGTTGTGCCTCGTGAGGGGTTGCAGTGAATATGCCCACAAAATTCATTTACCTAAAAATAAAAGAAAGCCAATGGAAGGTTTTTCAAAAGACGATTGAGTCAAATCGGATGCCTTGAATCCTCGAATAATCAAGATTTCAAACTTTTCAAAATCTGGTTCACATTTTTGTTTTTCAAATATT
Organism: Cinnamomum chago; assembly: GCA_038049695.1. NCBI lineage: Eukaryota > Viridiplantae > Streptophyta > Magnoliopsida > Laurales > Lauraceae > Cinnamomum > Cinnamomum chago. Next base: position 52,543,902 of record CP142453.1, on the reverse strand, counting down.
TTCAAAAATTGTACCAAAACTTTGGGTGCCTTGTGCAAGTGTATACATCAAATCAAAAATTTTCTTTGATAATGTCATGAAAACAGAATTCTCCCTCGAAATTTTCAATTTTCCTAGATTCGGGGTAACTACAAGTCTCTTCCCAAGGCTACTGTGATGGCTTTCGCACTATTATTTTTTCAAAGGCCATGAGATGCATTTTTTTTCTTTTGATTTTTTTTTTTTTTTTTTTTGAAGACTAACATGTGACTGTGCAATGCCCGGGTCCCTTTTAAGCTTTCTAATTAACCCCTGTAACGAGCGTTAGGCCAATGACTCCCAAAACAAATGTTTTTAGGGTATTAGGTATATAAATACTCCTACGGGCTTACTGGCCCGGGTAAAAAAGGCTACAAACCCAAACTAGTCACACAACTTTTTATTCTTTTCAACACCTTTTTTATTTTTATTTTTTGTTTATAAACACCTATTTGTGCATCCCTTGTCACCCTTTTTTTTTATAAACGATCCCCAACAATAGGCAGCCTTTTTCAATTCGCCCGAATTAATTCACTGGTTTTGGTTGACCTAACCTTATTGATGAACCAGGAGAACTCATATGACCAAATTTTAGAAAGTCCTCTCTTTTTCTCTCTTGAAAGAACTCTGAAAGTGACACTTAAATTTTTTTATCCAAAACTTTTGAAATGATGTACATGTGTTACTGTGAAAAACAAAGTTCGGTATTCTTTTTATCTTTTAGAAAATAGTGAACCTTCATTTTACTTCCTCCCAAAAATTATGAAATTCCAGATTTCTAGACATCTTCGAATCATCAAGTTCTTTTGAAAACACCTTTCTTTTGTTTTTTTTTTGTTTTTTTTAATTTTTTTTAAAAGGACTATGCAAAAATGAGAAATTTGTCTAAAATTCGACAAGTGTGCTTGTTCCACCCCCGACCCTAAGATAAACAGCTTCCTCGATGTTATGCATGAAATGTAATAAATATTAAAATGTAACATGAGGAATATATAATAACGGAGGTAAAGTGGAAGAGGGTACCTGGGAATGTGATATGATCTTCTTCCTGTCCAAGGTTAGACAAAATACACAGAAAGAAAGATAGCAAGAAATATATACATATGGTACAAAGATGTAGTCAATCCTGATAGACAGGATTTACTAGAGTTATAACTTCATCATCAGGCACACTGGCCTCCAAGAATGGTTTTACTCTTTGTCCCTTAACTTTGAAAAGCTCACCATTCTTTGGGTTTTCCAACTGTACTACCCCATATGGGAAAACTTGTTTCACAATGTAGGGACCTCTCCATCTTGATCTTAATTTTCCTGGGAAGAGATGAAGTCTAGAATTATAAAGAAAGACCTCTTGTGATGGATAAAATGTTTTCCTTAAGATAAGTTTGTCATGAAAGAATTTTGTCCATTCCTTATAGATTTTAGCATTTTCGTATGCATCATTACGAATCTCCTCCAATTTATTTAATTGAAATTTTCTCTCAGTCCCAGCCTTTTCCAAATCAAAGTGAAACTGTTTAATTGCCCAGTATGCTTTATGCTCTAATTCCACCGGAAGGTGGCATGCTTTTCCATAGACCAGTCTGAAAGGAGACATTCCTATTAGAGTTTTAAACGCTGTCCTATATGCCCATAACGCATTGGTAAGTCTAAGAGACCAATCTTTGTGATTTGGGTTTACAGTTGTCTCCAATATTCTTTTGATTTCTTGATTTGATACCTCCACTTGGCCACTTGTCTGTGGGTGATAAGGGGTGGCCACTTTATGTGTGTTTTCATATTTTTGAAATAAGGCCTCAATTGTGTGGTTACAGAAATGAGTTCCCCCATCACTTATTATAGCACGTGGAGTTCCAAATCGAGAGAAGATGTTCTCCTTTAGAAACTTTTTTACTGTGTTGGCATCATTCTTTCTACATGGAATGGCCTCTATCCATTTAGAGACATAATCAACAACCATCAGGATATAGAGAAAACCAAAACTAGATGGAAATGGTCCCATAAAATCTATCCCCCAAACATCAAATAATTCCACTACCAAAATTGGGTTTAATGACATCATATTTCTTCGTGAAATACTGCCCAATTTTTGGCAATGCTCACACGCTTTGCAAAATTCAAAGACATCTTTAAAAAGTGACGGCCAGTAAAATCCACATTGCAAGACTGTAAAAGCAGTCCTTTTAGGTGAAAAATGACCTCCACATGCATGTGAGTGACAAAACGACATAACACTGTTTTGTTCGTGGTCAGGCACACATCTCTTAATAATTTGATCTGGGCAATATTTAAAGAGATAAGGGTCATCCCAGAAAAACTTTCTAACTTCAGTGAAGAATTTCTTTCTATCTTGTTGTGACCAATGTTGTGGAACCGTGCTCGTAACAAGATAGTTTGCTATGTCTGCATACCATGGGGATTGAGAAATAGAAAATAAATGTTCATCAGGAAATTGGTCTCGTATTGGTGTAGGCTCTAAAGAATCAGAGATGACAAGTCTAGATAGATGGTCTACCACTACATTTTCTACTCCCTTTTTGTCACATATTTCTAAATCAAACTCTTGAAGTAATAGGATCCATCTAATCAATCTGGGCTTAGCATCTTTTTTGGAAAGGATGTATTTAAGCGCAGAATGATCAGTGAAAATAATGATTTTGGATCCTATTAGATACGAGCGGAATTTTTCCAATTCAAAGACTACTGCCAGTAATTCTTTTTCAGTAGTGGAATAATTAATATGTGCATTGTTCAATGTTCTACTCGCGTAATATATTACGTATGGCTTTTTATCCTTACGTTGCCCAAGGACGGCTCCAATTGCATAGTCGCTAGCATCACACATTAATTCGAAGGGAAAGCCCCAATCTGGAGGTTGTATAATAGGAGCAATCGTCAGCATGCCTTTCAGCTTAGTAAAAGCCTCTTGACATGCTTTATTCCATTCAAATTCTACATCTTTCAATAGAAGGTTGCATAGGGTCTCGATATAGAACTGAAATCCTTAATAAACCTACTATAGAAACCAGCATGTCCTAAGAATGATCTTACATCCCTTATGGTCTTGGGTATGGGCAGATTGGCAATCAAATCTATCTTAGATTTATCGACCTCCATTCCTTTGGAGAAAACTATGTGACCTAAGACTATTCCTTGGCGAACCATGAAATGGCATTTTTCCCAATTAAGCACTAGGTTCTTTTCTTCACATGTGATAAGGACTTTCTTAAGGTTACTTAAGCAATCCTAAAATGAATCTCCAAAGACAGAGAAGTCATCCATAAAGACTTCAAGAATCAGCTCCACCATATCGCTAAATATGCTCAACATGCATCGTTGAAAAGTGGTTGGAGCATTACATAGTCCGAATGACATTCTTTGATAAGCGAAGGTTCCAAATGGACATGTAAAGGTGGTTTTCTCTTGGTCTTCCGGTGCTATCTCAATCTGGTTGTAACCGGAATACCCATCCAAGAAGCAATAGCAGGCCACCCTCTCTAAGATTTGGTCGAGGAAGGGTAGGGGAAAATGATCCTTACGCGTGACTGCATTTAATTTTTTGTAGTCAATGCATACTCGCCAACCAGTGGATACCCGGGTTGGGACAAGTTCATCATTTGAATTTTGGACTACAGTAACGTCGGCTTTCTTTGGAACAACTTGGGTAGGGCTAACCCATTGACTATCCGAAATTGGATAGATTATACCCACATCGAGAAGTTTAAGCACTTCAGCCCTAACCACTTCTTGCATAGTTGGGTTGAGTCGGCGTTGCATCTGTTTGGAGGGTTTTGCATTTTTGATGCGTGCACACGTAAGGGTCAATGCCCTTTATATCAGCCACGGTCCATGCTATGGGATCTTTATGCTGCTTAAGTATATTTAGAAGTTGGATCTCTTGATCCTTATCGAGTGTGATGAAATAACCACTGGGTATGTGTCATCCTCCCCTAAATATGCATATCGGAGATCCAAAGGAAGGGGTTTCAACTCAGGTTTGGGAGGCCTTACCTTAGAAGGAAGAGACTGAGTACCAGTTGGTACGAGCTCCTCAAATTGAGGTTTCCATGTTGTATTGACTATGTTAAAAGTGTCATCCGGGGTGTCTATAAAATTGGCCAAAACCTTGCTTGATTCCATTGTCTCTAAAAAATTTGAATCAAAGGACTCCTCAAGGGTTTCTTGAACAATGGATTCAATGAGATCTACTTGTTCGACATTAGGACCATCATCCTGCATTTGTTTGCAAACATTAAAGATATTTAATTCAATTGTCATGTTCCCAAAAGAAAGTTTCATTACTCCGTTCTAGCAGTTTATCAACGCATTTGATGTGGCCAAGAAGGGTCTTCCCAATATCACCAGAATTTGTGCGCTAGGGTTGGCCACAAGTTGTGTGTCCAGGACAATAAAATCTACTGGGAAGTAGAATTTCTTGATTTGGACTAAAACATCCTCTATTACCCCTCTCAGTTTCTTTATTGATCTATCAGCTAGCTGAACAATGACCAGAGTAGGTTTCAGTTCGCCCAACCCCATATGTTCGTATACCGAGTAGGGCAATAGATTAACACTAGCCCCTAAGTCAAGCAGTGGTTGCTCAATCTGGAAATTTCCAATGATGCATGATATAGTGGGGCATCCGGGATCCTTGTACTTAGGGGGAGTGTTGTGTTTCAAAATAGCGTTAATTTGCTCAGTCAAGAATGCTTTCTTTTGGACATGCATCTTACGCTTGATTGTACATAAATCTTTCAAGAATTTCGCGTAGGATGGGATCTGTTTGATCGCATCTAAAAGCGGAATGTTGATTTTGACCTCGTTGAAAATATCTAAGATTTCTTGGTTAGGGGTCATTTGTTTTCGCGGATTTAAGCGTTATGGAAACGGAGCCACAGGCTTGTACAGAGGTAGTTCAGCCTCATTTTTCATAGCATCAATAGTTTCTTCCATGACTTCCTCAGAGTCAGATGTAATATGGGATAGTTTTGGATCCGAGGAAGCAGGTTGTTTATCTTTTTTCTGATCTTCAGCTGGAATTGCTTTGCCACTCCTAAGGGTGGTCACAGCTTGAACCTACTGCCGTAAGGTAGAGGGGCCTGAGTTGGCCACTTCATATTGTCCGTTTGGATTAGGTCGAGGTTGGGATGGAAAAGCCCCTTTCTCCCTATTCTGAAGGGTATTATTGATTTGGCCAATTGAGGCTCTTACCTCCTTTTGGAAGTCTTGGAATGTTTGCTGATTGCTTTGGTTGATGGAGTTCAGAATTTGAATAAAATTGGTCAACAAATCCTCCAAAGACCTATTTTGAGATTGCGGAGGAGGTGGTGGACTCCCTGATTAGAGGGTATAAAGTTACCACCTTGATTTGTAGGTTTTGGGAGGATAGGTGCCTGGTTAACGTTTTGCCCATTTCTCCAACTGAAATTGGGGTGGTTCTGCCAGTTGGGGTTATACGTGTTACCGATTTGATTTGTGAACGGCCTCTGGTAAGTATTTGTAGCATTGGCCCGTTCATGCAACACCTCTTTGAATGCAGGGATTGTTGGACAATCCTCAGAAGAATGGATGCCACATTCACAAATTCCACACATCGGGGCTGGTTGTTTTCCTTTCCCTGATTCTATGGCCTCTATCTTTCTTGTTAGGGAAGCGATTCTAGCATTAACATCATCTTCTTCATTTTTCAATAGATACATTCCCCCTCCCTTAGGGTTATTCGATTGTTTTAAGTGCTCGGTCCCATCAGATGTGTCCCAATTTTGAGCACTTTCTGCGAGAGAATCAAGATATTCCCATGCCTCATCGGGATCCTTGTTTAAGAAGTCCGCATTACACATCATTTCAACGAATTGGCGCATTTCTAATGTTAATCCATCATAAAAGAGCCCAATTATGCGCCAAATTTCGAATCCATGATGTGGGCAAGCTAGTAGAAGCTCATTGAACCGTTCCCAACACTTGAAGAAAGATTCCTTTTCTTTTTGCTTGAAATTCATGAGGTGCTCTCTTAAAGTGTTGGTTTTGTGAGGTGGGAAGAATTTTTTCAAAAATTCACGGACCATATCATTCCAAGTAATAATTGAGTTGGCCCTAAGGGAATGTTGTGAGGCCCCACCCCTTGTGAGCCCTCTAATTGAATTTTTGTATACTATTTAATATTAATTATTAGCTAATTATCCTAATTAGTGGGTTAGTGAGGGTAGTTAGGTATATTTTCCTAAAATAAGTTAGATTAGCCTAGTTGTATTAGTCATAGGGTTAATTGGAGTCTTTTGTAATTTCTAGGGTTAGTTAGTGAGTGGAGGCCCTTGCTAGGAATTAGAGTGTTCCATAGGGGGTTTTTCCTAAAAAGCACCTTTTCTAGAACCTTCCCACCTAAAGACCTATTTGCCCTCAACCCTAACCCTAATCCCATACAACCCTAAAGGGCATTATAGTCCTTAGCCACCCCCAAATCCTATAAATATAGCTCATTTCCCAATGTAACCTAGCTACTATTCACTCTTCCATTTCCCTCTTCTTCCTCTCTCTCGTTTCTCTTCTAGACTTAGGATTGAGCTGTTCTTGTGCTGGAAAAGGCTCTAGGAGCTGGGTCATTATCTTCATCTTCTTGGATTGGCTTGGTTCTTCTCTTCTCTATCTCTCTCTACAACTTTTCACCCATCAAAGGCAAGTGCAATATACTAATTTAACTTAGGACGTATGTTTCTATTCCTTTGATTCAGTATTTTTCAATTCAGTCAATCACATGTATTAGATTTTACTTTGAGCTTAGTTGTGTTGGATTTTGGCATTGATGGATGGGTTTTTACCCATTTGGAAGATCAATGGGCCATTTGGGTGCTTGATGGAGGTACATTGGAGTATTTTCATGTTTTATATTGATTTGGTGATGATTGGGAGTGATTGGAGGAGTTTTGGTGGAAAAACGGGGTGGAGAAGAAGAAACCATGAATCTGGGTTTCCTGCAAGTCTGCGAGTACCTGGTCGACCGGCCTGCAGGCAGGTCGACCGGGCGCACTGAATTCTGGGAAAAAAAGTCCCAGTTAAAAATTCCTGCAGGACTGATATTTCAGTGTACCCAGTTTCTGCAGAAATCAACTGGGAGTTGGATTTTTCCTAAAACCCAGACATCCTGTGCGCCAGCTTGACCGACCCCTGCTCCAGGTCGACCGAGCACACAGGAAATACAGTGAAAAATGTCTGAAAGCTGGGACATCACTCTTTCCAGGGTTTCTGATGTTTGCGGTCGACCACCCAGGCCAGGTGGTCGACTGGACACACTAGGAACCATTGAAAACAAATTAAGTCTTCCAGGAGGCCTGACCCAGTTTTTCCAGTGCACTCGGTCGACCCACCAGGCTAGGAGGTCGACCGAGCACACTACACACCAAGTCGACCTGGGGGTCAATCCCCAGTATACCCGGTCGACCGAGCATGTGCCAGGTCGACGGAGCACACTAGGAGACCGAGTCAACGGTGTGGCTCAACCTTGACTCGTGGGGACCACCGATTAGGGTTTTGGTCGTGTAATTTAAGATGATTCGATCCCTAAACGTCGTCAATGATGCCCGTAACCTCAGGAGCACCAAACACAATATCCTATGGCATCTGAGACTTCATTTAGAGATCAAATTACCGGAGATGGACCCGAACTTGAATGTGGTCCATTACCTAGATTAGACTATTGTATTTTCCCTATTGATTTCCTTATTGAAGTTCATACTTCACCTTGTTCATTACTGTCATTCTTATATCCCTAGTGTAGTTATTAACTGTTAATTAAATGGAAATGGATGACCTAAACTTAGGATATCTTAGAGGTGACCCGATAGTGTGATTTGGGAGAACACTAACCCGTGTCTGTGGCTAGGCAGGCCCCTCTTGGGCCTAAGTATGGCTATGTGTACCCTTAGATTGGAGAGGTAGTTTATATTGGGATTATAACTCCTTATGGATTAGAAGGAGCTGTTTATCAGTAGAAATGGATATGTTGCCTCGTTTGGACTGTTCTAGACCAGGCCATATGATTGATGGGCCTTGGTATGGATCCAACGAGTGGGCTCGGACTTGAATTATAATCCATTGATTAATTGATATATAAACCTCTTAGAGACTTGGTTAGGACCTTGTTCATGCAAGGCAAAGCCTAGACAGACACAGACCCTTAGAGTTTCTCGAGTCGGCATAGACATTCACAAGGTTGATTTAAGCTCAGCCTGTGGACTGATCATCCTCGGTAGGAGCTATTATGAGTGTTGAGGAGCTATCATGATGAGCTATGTTGTTAAGACGGACGGTGTGATACCGGGTCCGGTGTTTGAGTGATGAGTGTATGAGATGATTGATTGATTTGCAGGGTTAGTAATCCCCAGCACTGGTGAGATTCCCCGCCGCAACTGTGTTCAGTATGGGAGGGCCGCGTCAGAATATCCCGCGGTATTCCAACTCGTGTGACTGTGCCATTTGGTAGTAGATTAGATGTTGTATATTTATCCTGATTCTTTATGCTTATCTTGCTCAACTGCCTAGTACTTTTACCTTGTTATTCCTTAATCTATATATACCTGTCTCTATTCTTTTGATATATATGTCCTATGTTACTTGTATACCGTGACTTGCCAGATCTTTAGATCTGACCCATCTTTGGTGCTTAGGCCTTGACCCAGAGTTCGCGGAGGACGCGCTCGCGCTCTTAGAGGCGCCTGTCGTTGGAGATTACGGATGGGGCCCGGCTGACCCGGAAATCGAGCCGGAGGGTGGAGAGCCGTTACCAGGGCTTTGAGCGCTATCTTTATTTTGGGCTTTTGAGCGAATTTTGTAGTGAGCCGGGTAGTTAGCAAAATGTAATTAAATTTTGCTCTTAACAATTTAACACCTTTAAACTAGACTATGATTCCGCTCACATTTGATATATATTGATACATATTGCTTCCGCTTTACTTGTTATGCTTCCGCAATTTAACCATTGAGTTTATATTGTTCAAAAGTTCTAAATCGGACCTCACTGCGAACCTACGATCTTGAAAGTTCTCGGATTTTCCGGGAAGTAGCGCGCCAACTTCGAGTATTCCGACGACTTTCTCGGTATCCGGAATTGAGGCGTTACATTTTTATGGTATCAGAGTTGAGCTAGTCTCTAGGAAATAAAACACACTAGAAACTTTAGGACGTAGTGAGGATTTCAGTGATGGGTTACGTGTGAGGACGATGGATTGGGTAGGATCAGTATAGTCCTAAGTTTTAGGCTTAAACTGACACAATTTCTTGTTATGATAGATGTTTGGAGGCGAAGTACCCCCTGAGGGGATAGCGATCGACGATCAGCCCGACTTCGAGCGCCATTTCGAGAGATTTCTTCAGGCCTTTCTTGTTTCTCAGGAGGCCCAGGTTGCAGCGCAGCGGCAACAGGCTGAAGACTTCGCGCAGTTTCAAACACAAGTCCTGGATGTCTTGGATAGGGTGGCTCAGCCCGGTTACGCAGCAGCACCTGTTCGGGATGCAGACCCGAACGTCATCTTCGAGAGGTTCCTCAAGAGGGGACCCCCAGAGTTCACGGGCGCAGAGGATCCATTAGTGGCTGACGACAGGATTGTGCGGATGGAGAAGATTTTTAGAGTCTTCGAGTGCACCGGACAACAGAGGGTGCAGCTAGCTGCCTATATGTTCCGAGGAGTCATTGTGGATTGGTGGAGGACTATCCAGCGTCATTACGAGGCGATCGGGGATGAGATTGCTTGGACGTCTTTCAAGGCAGACTTCCTTCGGAAGTTCATCCCATCGCATGTCAGAGACCGCAAGTTGCGGGAGTTCCAGGCACTGGTGCAGGGCAGTATGACTGTCTACCAGTACGAGGTTCGCTTCACCCAGCTTTCTCGCTTCGCAGAGGCTCTAGTCACGCCTGAGTCGGAGAGGATCTGGCGGTTCGTCGAGGGACTGAGGGATGACATCCAGCTGAACATGTCTTGTATCGAGATTCACACCTATGAGGAGGCATTGAGGAGAGCCTACTGGGCGGAGGAGCGTCTGCAGCAGATAGAGACTGGACAGCAGCAGAGATGGATCCGAGCCCTCTGGCCAGACCACAGCCCGTGCCCCTACGGCAGTAGCAACCATTCCAGAGGCAGCGACCGGCAGGTCAGGCGGGGTAGTTTCAGCATCAGCAGCGTGGGCCCAGAGTGTGCTATGATTGCGGAGAGTCAGGGCACATCTCCAGATTTTGCCCACTCCGAGGAGGGCACCCTCAGATGCTCCAGCTTCCAGCTCCTCCTAGAGCTCCAGCTCCCGCTCCACCTGTTCAGCGGATTGCTCCGGCACCCCAGCCACCTCGGCAGTAGTACCGTGCTCAGCAGCAGCAGGCACGTGGACCCCAGCAGCCTAGAGGGCAGCATTTCCAGCGAGGGCAGCATTAGAGGCACCAGGGCCAGCAGCACCAGCAGCAGAGACCCCAGGTTGTGGGTCGAGCTTTCGCACTCACACATGAGGAGGCCGAAGCTGCAGGGAACGTCGTCAAAGGTACCCTTTCTATTTGTGATCATCTTGCTAGAGTGTTGATTGATCCAGGAGCGACACATTCGTATGTGTCATCAGCTTTTGTTTCAGTCCTTAGTGGGGTAGGAGAGGCTATGCCTTGTACATTAGTTGTGTCCACCCCTATGGGTAGGAGTGTGGTGTGTCAGACTTACCACCCCAGATGCCGAGTGCAGATTGGGGAGTGAATTTTGCTTGCAGATCTGATCGTGCTACCCATGCATGACTTCGACGTCATCTTGGGGATGGATTAATTGGCTAGATATCGAGCGGTGATGGATTGTTTCGAGAAAACAGTCCGGCTCACTATCGACGGATCAGATGACACGATCGAGTTTGTAGGCGAGAGGAGATCGCTTAGCACTCGGGTGATTTCGACACTAAAGGCTAAAAGGTTGATGAAGTCAGGTTACGAAGGTTACATCGCGTTTATCTCGGAGGATAAGCCGATCAAAGGAGACGAGGAGATCCCAGTTGTTTGTGAGTTTCCTGATGTGTTTCCCGATGAGATGCCGGGATTACCACCTGTTAGAGAGATCGACTTCACCATTGAGCTTGCACCAGGCACCACACCGATTTCCAGAGCTCCTTATCGCATAGTTCCGGCAGAGCTACGAGAGTTGAAGACCCAGTTGGAGGAGTTGCTAGATAAAGTCTTCATCAGGCCGAGCGTGTAGCCATGGGGCACACTAGTACTCTTCGTGAAGAAAAAGGATGGATCGATGAGGATGTGCATCGACTATCGGCAGCTGAACCAGGCAACAGTGAAGAACAAGTATCCTCTTCCCCGGATCGACGAGCTCTTCGACCAGCTTCAGGGTGCGCAGTACTTTTCGAAGATAGACTTGAAATCGGGATACCATCAGCTGCGGGTCAGATAGCAGGATGTGCAGAAGACAGCGTTCCGATCACGCTATGGCCACTACGAGTTCCTTGTGATGCCCTTCGGATTAACAAACGCACCAGCAGTGTTCATGTCCCTGATGAACAAGATCTTCGCTCCGTACCTCGACAGCTTCACGGTTGTGTTCATCGACGATGTGTTGGTCTACTCCAAGACTAGAGAGGAGCACGAGCAGCATTTGAGGACATTTCTACAGTTGTTGCGCGACAACCAGTTGTACGCGAAGCTTAGCAAGTGCGAGTTTTGGTTGGAACAAGTAGTCTTTCTCGGGCATATCATCTCCAAGGACGGATTAGCAGTTGACCCAGCAAAGATAGAAGAAGTGATGAATTGGACGAGACCGAAGAATGCCACGGAGATTCGGAGTTTTCTCGGCTTAGCAGGCTACTATCGCAGATTTGTCAAGAGCTTCTCCACGATTTCAACCCCGTTGACCAAGTTGACGCGGAAAGATGTACCGTTCGTTTGGACCGATGCTTGCGAGAACAGCTTCCAAGAGCTGAAGGAGAGACTGACGACAGCACCGATCTTGTCCTTACCTACCGGTAGGATTGGATTTGTAGTCTTCACCGACGCTTCAGGGACCGGTCTAGGTTGTGTTTTGATGCAGGAGGGGAAAGTCATTGCCTATGGATCACGCCAGTTGAAGGAGCACGAGAAGAAGTACGCTACTCACGACCTGGAGCTAGCAGCGGTCGTCTTTGCTTTGAAGTTGTGGCGGTACTACCTTTATGGGGAGAAGTTCAAAGTGCATTCAGACCATCGCAGTTTGCAGTACTTGTTCACTCAGAACGACCTCAACAATCGGCAGAGGAGATGGATGGAGTACATCAAAGATTACGACTTCCCTATCAAATACCATCCGGTTAAGGCAAATGTCTTAGCAGATGCTTTGAGCAGGAAGACCGCCGTCGTCAGTTTTCTAGTAGCAGAGGGTGTGTGGACTGATGTCTTCAGCAACTTAGATGTCCAATTTCAGCCGCTTAGCGAGAAAGTCTTGCTTGCTACCATGTCCGCATGGGAACCAGAGATACTAGGCAAGGTCAAGGACAGTCAACGCAACGATCCCAAGCTTGTCAGAGTGATCGAGCAGATTGACCAGAGTCCAGAGTTCAGATTGATTGGCGGAGTGCTCTACTATCAGGATCGATTGTGCGTGCCGGATATTTAGGAGCTGAAGGACGAGATCTTAGCGGATGCACACCATAGCCGATACTCGATTCACCCCGGGAGCACCAAGATGTACCAGAACCTGAGGAGTTACTACTGGTGGAACAACATGAAGAAAGAGATAGCACGCTGTCTCTAAGTGTTTGATGTGTCAGCAGATCAAGGTCAAACACCAGAAGCCGTCAGGGCTACTTCATCAGCTCGACATACCTCAGTGGAAATGGGAGCATATCACCATGGACTTCATCACAGGACTCCCAGCTACCAGGAGACGCCATGACGACATTTGGGTGATCATGGATCGACTGACTAAGTCAGCTCACTTCTTGCCAGTTTCGATGAAGGCAGGACTCGACGTCCTTTCTAAGTTGTACGTGGACAGGATTGTTTCCTTGCACGGAGTTCTGCTTCGATTGTTTCAGATAGAGACCCGCATTTTACCTCTCACTTCTGGGAGAGTCTACAGCAGGCCTTGGGCACCAAGTTGAGTTTCAGCATGACTTATCATCCTTAGACAGATGGGCAGACCGAGCGTACCAACCAGATACTCGAGGACATGTTGAGAGCTTGTGTCTTGGACTACAAGGAGAATTGGGAGGATTCCTTACCGCTTTGCGAGTTTTCCTACAACAACAGCTACCATGCGAGCATCAAGATGGTACCATACGAGGCTCTATACGGAAGGAGATGCAACACCCCAGTCTGTTGGGAAGAAGTTGGTGTCAGGAGTTTCCATGGACCATCCATAGTCAGCGACATCAGCGAGAAGGTTCGACAGATAGTCGAGAACCTGAAGATCAGCCGCAGCCGACAGAAGAGCTATACAGATAACCGGCGCAGACCCCTCGATTTTCAGAAGGGAGACAAAGTTTTCTTGAAGGTTTCCCCAGCCAGAGGTACCCTTAGGTTTGGCGAGAAGGGTAAGTTTGTGCGGAGATATGTCGGACCGTTCGAGATCAGGTCGAGGATCGGAGACGTTTCTTACAAGCTTCAGTTACTGCCAGAGCTATCAGGAGTGCACGATGTGTTTCACGTCTCTATGCTGAAGAACTACGTGGAGGATCCTACGCATGTTCTATTCTACTAGCCACTCGACATTCAGCCAGACGCTTCTTACGTCGCCAGGCCAGTTGCGATAATCGACACCAAGGAGCAGGTGCTCCGAACCCGAACCATTCATTGGGTGAAGGTTCAATGGGAGCATCACACACCGGAAGAGGCTACGTGGGAGCTACGCGACCAAGTGGAGAAGGATTATCCACATCTTCTACCTCAGGTATGTTCTAGCCTTGTTTTACATTTGGGGACCAAATGTCTTAAAGAAGGGTATGATGTGAGGCCCCACCCCTTGTGGGCCCTCTAAATGAATTTTTGTATACTATTTAATATTAATTATTAGCTAATTATCCTAATTAGAGGGTTAGTGAGGGTAGTTAGGTATATTTTCCTAAAATAAGTTAGATTAGCCTAGTTGTATTAGTCATAGGGTTAATTGGAGTCTTTTGTAATTTCTAGGGTTAGTTAGTGAGTGGAGGCCCTTGCTAGGAATTAGAGTGTTCCATAGGGGGTTTTTCCTTAAAAGCACCTTTTCTAGAACCTTCCCACCTAAAGACCTATTTGCCCTCAACCCTAACCCTAATCCCATACAACCCTAAAGGGCATTCTAGTCCTTAGCCACCCCCAAATCCTATAAATATAGCTCATTTCCCAATGTAACCTAGCTACCATTCACTCTTCCATTTCCCTCTTCTTCCTCTCTCTCGTTTCTCTTCTAGACTTAGGATTGAGCTGTTCTTGTGCTGGAAAAGGCTCTAGGAGCTGGGTCATTATCTTCATCTTCTTGGATTGGCTTGGTTCTTCTCTTCTCTATCTCTCTCTACAACTTTTCACCCATCAAAGGCAAGTGCAATATACTAATTTAACTTAGGATGTATGTTTCTATTCCTTTGATTCAGTATTTTTCAATTCAGTCAATCACATGTATTAGATTTTACTTTGAGCTTAGTTGTGTTGGATTTTGGGCATTAATGGATGGGTTTTTACCCATTTGGAAGATCAATGGGCCATTTGGGTGCTTGATGGAGGTACATTGGAGTATTTTCATGTTTTCTATTGATTTGGTGATGATTGGGAGTGATTGGAGGAGTTTTGGTGGAAAAACGGGGTGGAGAAGAAGAAACCCTGAATCTGGGTTTCCTGCAAGTCTACGTGTACCCGGTCGACCGGGCACACTGAATTTTGGGAAAAAAAGTCCCAATTAAAAATTCCTGTAGGACTGATATTTCAGTGTACCCGGTCGACCGGGCCTTGCCCAGGTCGACCGAGCACACTGGTTTCTGCAGAAATCAACTGAGAGTTGGATTTTTCCTGAAACCCAGACATCCTGTGCGCCAGGTCGACCGAGCCCTGGTCCAGGTCGACCGAGCACACAGGAAATGTAGTGAAAATTGTCTGAAAGCTAGGACATCACTCTTTCCAGGGTTTTTGGTGTATGCGGTCGACCACCTAGGCCAGGAGGTCGACCGGACACACTGGGAACCATTGAAAACAAATTAAGTCTTCTAAGAGGCCTGACCCAGTTTTTCCAGTGCACTCGGTCGACCCACCAGGCCAGGAGGTCGACCGAGCACACTGCACACCCGGTCGACCTGGGGGTCAACCCCAGTGTACCCGGTCGATCGAGCCTGTGCTAGGTGGACCGAGCACACTGGGAGACTGTGATTTTCCAGTTTTCAGTCAATTGAAGTTGTGATCATTTGTGCGGCCCATTGACCATCCAAATGGACATTTATCGATGTGCTAAGCTCGAGTAACGGTGTGGCCCAACCTTGACTCGTGGGGACCACCGATTAGGGTTTTGGTCGTGTAATCTAAGATGATTCGATCCCTAAACGTCGTCAATGATGCCCGTAACCTCAGGAGCACCAAACACAGTATGCTATGGCATCTGAGACTTCATTTAGAGATCAAATTACCAGAGATGGACCCGAACCTGAATGTGGTCCACTACCTAGGTTGGACTATTGTATTTTCCCTATTGATTCCCTTATTAAAGTTCATACTTCACCTTGTTTATTACTGTCATTCTTATATCCCTAGTGTAGTTATTAATTGTTAATTAAATGGAAATGGATGACCTAAACCTAGGATATCTTAGAGGTGACCCGATAGTGTGATTTGGGAAAACACTAACCTGTGTCTGTGGCTAGGCGGGCCCTTGTTGGGCCTAAATATGGCTATGTGTACCCTTAGATTGGAGAGGTAGTTTATATTGGGATTATAACTCCTTATGGATTAGAAGGAGCTGTTTATCAGTAGAAATGGATATGTTGCCTCATTTGGACTGTTCTAGACCAGGCCATATGATTGATGGGCCTTGGTATGGATCCAACGAGTGGGCTCGGACTTGAATTATAATCCATTGATTAATTGATATATAAACCTCTTAGAGACTTGGTTAGGATCTTGTTCACGCAAGGCAATGCCTAAACAGACACAGACCCTTAGAGTTTCTCGAGTCGGCATAGACATTCACAAGGTTGATTTAAGCTCAGCCTGTGAACTGATCATCCCCGGTAGGAGCTATTATGAGTGTTGAGGAGCTATCATGATGAGCTATGTTGTTAAGACGGACGGTGTGATACCGGGTCCGGTCTTTGAGTGATGAGTGTATAAGATGATTGAGTGATTTGCAGGGTTAGTAATCCCCAGCACTTGTGAGATTCCCCGCCGCAACTGTGTTCAATATGGGAGGCCCGCGACATAATATCCCGCGGTATTCCAGCTCGTGTGAATGTGTCATTTGGTAGTAGATTAGATGTTGTATATTTATCCTGATTCTTTATGCTTATCTTGCTCAACTGCCTAGTACTTTTACCTTGTTATTCCTTAATCTATATATACCTGTCTCTATTCTTTTGATATATATGTCCTATGTTACTTGTATACCGTGACTTGCCAGATCTTTAGATCTGACCCATCTTTGGTGCTTAGGCCTTGACCCAGAGTTCGCGGAGGACGCGCTCGCGCTCTTAGAGGCGCCTGTCGTTGGAGATTACGGATGGGGCCCGGCTGACCCGGAAATCGAGCCGGAGGGTGGAGAGCTGTTACCAGGGCTTTGAGCGCTATCTTTATTTTGGGCTTTTGAGCGAATTTTGTAGTGAGCCGGGTAGTTAGCAAAATGTAATTAAATTTTGCTCTTAACAATTTAACACCTTTAAACTAGACTATGATTCCGCTCACATTTGATATATATTGATACATATTGCTTCCGCTTTACTTGTTATGCTTCCGCAATTTAACCATTGAGTTTATATTGTTCAAAAGTTCTAAATTGGACCTCACTACGGACCTACGATCTTGAAAGTTCTTGGATTTTCCGGGAAGTAGCACGCCAACTTCGGGTATTCCGACGACTTTCTCGGTATCCGGAATTGGGGCGTTACAAATGTAGCCATGCCTTGGCTTTTTCTTTCAAAGAGAAGGGGAATAACCTAAATTTGATAACATCTTCCCTAACATTGTTCAAATGGAGAGTAGCGCACACTTCTTCAAATTCTTTTAAGTGAAGGTACGCACTTTCCGAATCAAGGCCATGGAATTTAGGCAATAATTGGATCACACTAGGCTTGATTTCAAAGTTTCCCGCGGTGGATGGGACAACCATACATGAGGGTATTCACGTAAAGACCTTCCCCTTTGATTAACCACTCCATTTTCATTTTCATTTCTATCATTGTCATTGTTGTTATTATTATTATTCCCACTTTCCACCATTAGACTAGATGGTTTAGATAAACCAGGTGAACCTAGATTTTTGTAGATCTCAATGAACCTCTTGATCGGAGAATCCTTTCGCTTAAATAAGTCACGATACCAAATTGGTGGTGGCTTTGTGCTCATGCACTATGATCAAGAAAGGCTGGTGTCCAATTTTTATGATTACTCTCTTTTCTTGTGTTTTTTTTTTTTTTTTTTGTTTGGACCTAAAAAAATAAATAAACTAAGAACAACTTATAGAACTAAGTTCCCAAAAAGAATTCTAGACTTTCCAAATTTTTAGGCAATTTCCTTGCCAAAAAGCCGAAATTGGAAGGTTTCACCCCCCAAACTTTTTTCTGAAAATTCCAGAATATTTTCCAGCAACTTAGGTGGCCCAAAAGTGATAAAAAAAAGATAAATTAATCCTAAAAGCACCAAAGAAAATAAAAATAATAATCTACCTAAACTAGCTATCAAAAGTACAAGAAATCAAGGCAACTTTCAAGAAGAAAAAAAAAGATATTTAAAAAAAAAAACAGCAAGAATTATTTTTCAGATCCGAAATTAGCCAATTTTAGTTAAAAATCAAATTTTCAATTCCTCTTTTTAATGTCTAAGGGCTGGTCTAAGCATTCCATGCATGCTACCGCTATTCTAGAATGATGATCGGAATTAAACCACACCCATAAAGCAATTAAAAAGGAGGTTTAGAAAATTACATTCGCGTGCTTGTAAGCTCCCCGGCAACGGCGCCAAAAACTTGATCGTGCCCCAAGTGTAGGGTCGTTATGATTGTAGTAATAACCGATAAAACCGGGTCGATCCATAAGGAGCCAATGATTGCGATATAATTGTCCTATTGAAAAAATAGTGCTAGCCTATCAAAAAGAATTCTATAAAAATCACAAATCCTACTTTAATTTAAAATTAATTACAGATCTGAATAAAATTAATTACAACCCGATTTAAAGAAAAATCCTAAACTAGAGACCTAATCTAATAGATCTATGCTAAAAACTGCATTCACCATAAAATTAATTAGAAACCAATTTGATAGATTAAAAAATTTCAGAAATAATTAAATTGAAATTCAAGATTGAATGAGAGCCTTGCAATCTAAGGGTCAGGGTTCAGTTGTTTTCTAAATACTGAAAATATGGGCGATTTCATTAAGGACTCAAAATCTGAAAAATCAGATTTATTAATATTTGAGAAATTTCAGAAAGACTCTAGTCTCCTCCGATTATTTTCAATATTTAGCGGCCTTTAAGCATGCAATATATCATTTAAAAATAAAGCATCAAAAAGACATAAATAAAGAAAATAGATTAATAAATTGAAAATCAAATTTTGAATTAAAATTGTTCACCCATAAAATCAATTAAAATAAATCAACTTACACCCTTTCTCCTTAGATTACAAGTAGCAAATCTACCCTTCCATTTTTCTTCTTCTTCTTTCACACATCAATTTTTTTTTCTTTGGCCTCGTATAATAGGTGAGTGAGAGATGTAGATGATGGAGACAGAGAGAATGAGAGATGGAAAGTAGTAAAAAGGGGAGAGAAAGAGATGGGACGTGAGTGAGAGAGAGAGATTGGACGTGTGGGGGGTATGAGGGTGAGAGAGATTTAAAAAAGAAAGTTAATGGGAGAGAAAGAAAGAGAGAGAATTTAGGAGGGGAGAGAGATTCACGTGAGAGAGTGGACATGGGAGAGAAATAAAAAAAAACGTGAGGGATAGAGATGGGAGAGAGAAAGAGAGAAAAAATAGAGATGAGGGAGTTAGAGATTGAGAGGGAGAGAATAATGAGAAAAAATTTAGGAGGGGAACAGAGATAAAGAGAGAAAGAATAGGGAGAGAGTGATTTTCACGTGAGGGATTTTTGGGCCTCCCTTTTGGACGTCCAACTCTTTGGGTAATTCAAGGATCTGAATATTTTCAAATCTTAGAACTTCTTTGGTTAGAATCCTACTTGTAGATAATCTTTCCAAGAGTCTTGGTCTCTTTGAGATTTAAATTTGCACTAACTTGCTTTGCCATGATCTTCTAATTAAACTTGGGTTCTTCTTATCATTGCAACTCTCCACACATGGGCCCACGTTGGTTAGAGAAATCCTCAAATCTGTAATTCAAACTTGTTGCATAAATTGAATGAAGATGGGCCCCACAATGAGGTGCTCCCCTTGAATTTGAGATGGCCACTTGGAATGAAACTCTAAATTTTTCTCTTCTCAATTGGGTCTTGATTTCTGAATTTCTACAAAACAATTAAAAATAATTCAGGAACAATAATTTTTATTAAAAGGATTGATGTTGTGCATGGGGCCCAAAAATGCAGAATTTGATAATTTCACCAAGACATGCATTTTTATGAGAATTTTACTTAAATTCAACCAACAGAGTCTATTTGCTTGATTTTGTGAAAATCTATGAATTCAATGCATTTTATTTTAATTAAGTTCACAAATTTATATGAATGAATTAATTAAATTTGTGATATTGTGGACTTATCAACAGGCTTAAGAGGGCTACTCAAGGTATAAAATGTAACAGGTGGATTCAAATTTTGGCCATTGGTTTCTTTTTTTTTATTTTTAGAATGCCTATCATCTTCCCTTATGTTTGGAAAATTCATCATAGGCTACAAAGTCAAGGTTTCTTCCCATTTTGATGTCACCTCTATGGTTCGAACAAGGAATAACATTTATGAGATCGGAAGTGTTGGATTAAGAAGCTCTTGGAAGCTCTTCATTCTACTCAGGAATAGCGCAGAAGAGTCCTCACCCAAATGGATATAGATAGGCTCAATCGCTCAATGGGTTCTAGTCTCCACTAATGATTCTTTTGGGTCTCTCATAAGTGATTTTTGCTCTTCTCTTGGACTACACTCATGTGGATAAATATGTAAAAAGGTTATAGGACTTGTATCTATGACAACTCCTCAACCTAAAATTCATGGACAATTTTTGAAAATTTTTCAGATTTTTAGTGATTTTGGAAATTCTCAAATTTTTAGGGTTTTTGGTATAAATGGAAAACAAGACAACTTACGCACATTCAAAATGTAATGAAATGCAATGCCTCACCCCCAAACCTATTCTAAACATTGTCCCCAATGTTTATGCAGAACAGAAATAAAATAGAACAAGGAAGATAAATTGGAATTTCTCACCATGGGGTGCCGACACACATGTATATTGGGTTGCCTCCCAACAAGCACTAAGTTTAACGTCTTCAACCAGACACAACTAACATGGTATGAAACTAGTTTATCCAGGGTCCACAAGAAGGACCTCCTCAACAACATTCTCGGAACCCACAAACTCAAGGTACTCTTTTAATCTGTGTCCGTTCACTTGAAAGGTCCTACCATCTCTAGGATTCAAAAGTTCAACTTCACCGTGGGATTGGACTGTAGGTTCACAAGATGGTTTGGCACCTTCTTCTAAATGAATTTGGTGCATAACTATAGAGGGACTGATTCATTTAATGTCCAAGATGGTCCAACCTAAGGCACTCTGATGGTCTTTAAGCACATCAAGTAATTTCTTTTCATGCTCTTCCTCAAGGCCAGAGGCAATAATTACTGGGTTGCAAGCAGAGGGCCCCAAGTAGGTAAACTTTAAATTCTTGGGTAATAGTTTCAATTCTAACTTGGGTGGCTCAACCATAACTAATTCTTCTTCGACCTTAGATTCAATGGTGGATGTAAAGATATGCTTAATTTTCTGCTTCCATTGGCCAACATCCATCGGTTGGGCCGAATCCAATAATGCACTAACATCGCATATGGACCTGTCGATGTCTATATCGACATTGAAGTGAGCCAGACATTGCTCCAACGGATTTGTGTAACATGCTGATTGAACTATTTAATCAACTAATGTGTCAGTCATGTTCACTTCCTCATCATCGTCTAGGTCTGATGTTTGGAGTCCATTACGAAAAACATTTAACTCCAACTTCATGTTCCGGAAACCAAGTGTCATAACCGCATTCCTGCATCTAATCACTGTATTTGATGTTGCAAGGAATGGTCGACCAAGAATGACAGGAATATGTCGGTGGAAGGCTACCACTGGTTCAATATCAAGAACCACAAAATCAACTGGAAAATAAAATTCCTTAACTTTCACGATCACATCTTCAACTACACACTTTGGATACTAGACTGAACTATCAGCAAGACAATTAAGGGTAATATCTGTATTCTTTAGTCCTCCCAGGCCCAACTGCGTGTACATGGAGTACAACAGTAAATCCACGCTTGCCCTAAGATTAAGGAGACACCTCTCCATGACGGGGTCTCCTATCTGAATGGTAATGATAGGGCAATCAGAGTCTTCGTATTTGGGTGCAATGGTCTACTGGATTAACCCTGATGCTTGGGCTGCCTTCACAGCGGTTCTGGGTACTGAGGTTTTCCTCTTGACAATGGTCAGGTCTTTTAAAAACTTGGAGTAAGAAGGGATTTTCTTTATGGAATCAAAGAGGGTTATGTTTATCTGGACATTCTTGAAAACTTCTAAGATTTCCTCAAAGTTATCCTTCTTTTTAGTCTCCTTCAATCGATGTGGGAATGGTGCTCTAGGTATCACTTCTAAAGATGATGGTTCAATTACAATGGGCTTCTGAATCTTCTCTCTCGTGGCTCTCCTCTTGGTATGGATTCTTCTCTCTCTTTTTCTTTTTCTCTTTCTGCATTCACTTTCAAATTTTTCTTCAAATTCTCTCTCTCGTGTTCAACAACTTTCCTCGAACTCTCTGGTTTTCCTAAGAAATCTTCTCTCTTTGATCCTTTTCCGGCAACTCAAATCTATTGTCAACAGTCTTTCCTGATCTCAGTTTATGGATTAATGAGTGTTAAATATTGCATATTTTACCCCACATTAGTTCGAATTTTATCGGCATCTTATATGCATATCATTTGCCTTACACAGAGATTTTATCATTGTATCACATTAATGGATTATTGGATTATCATGTATAAATCTGATTATTTGTAGCACTTTTTTATGTAATTTCTCTTGTATAGGTGGACCCCGCAACTATCCAAACATTCTGGCTAGTGTCCCAAGCCATCAAGAAGAGATTTCAATAAAGAAGTTACATGAAGAAATCTTAGGAAGTATTGAAGAATTCCAAAATAAGAGGTGAAGACTTTATAGATAAAAGAAGTCATTTTCTAACACAAAGGATTGGTTGGTGTATTGGTTAGAGCTTGAGTTGGTATGGAATATGTTATGGGTTCAAATCTCAACAATTGCATATTATTTTTTTCCATCCAACTCACCTCTCCACAAATCCATGTGAAAGGATATGAGCCAATCAAAAGCTTCC
This sequence comes from Cinnamomum chago, assembly GCA_038049695.1. Classification (NCBI taxonomy): domain Eukaryota; kingdom Viridiplantae; phylum Streptophyta; class Magnoliopsida; order Laurales; family Lauraceae; genus Cinnamomum; species Cinnamomum chago. The sequence continues at coordinate 52,521,174 of CP142453.1, read as the reverse complement.
GCCAATCAAAGCTTGCCATGGCACAAATCCATGTGAAAGGATATGAGCCAATTAAAAGCCTCCAACATCAAGGACCACATAAAGCAAAAAAGCACATATGCTTTTGGAAGGAAAGTTTGTTGCAACCAATCAAATTGAAGCTATCCATGTGAAAGCAAAAGAGCCAATGAAAAGCCTCCAAATCAAATTCAAGCAATCCATGTGAAAGCAAATGAGCCAATCAAAAGTCTTCAAGTTGCAACTAATCAAATGGAAGCAATCCTTATGAAATGAAATAAGCCAATCAAATGTCTTCAATGTTCCTATAAATTGGAATGCATTTGTAGAGGGGAGGAGAAAGAGATCTTTTGACTAGTTAGTCTTTTTGCAATTTTATTTTCACTTTTAGATTGTAATTAGGAACTTCTTTGTAACTAATCTAGAGAGAGTGTGTAATTGAAGATCATTAATGAAACTTTGGAGCTCTTTCTTGATGTTTAATGGCTAAGGCTCTTGGATTAGGCTCTCCTTTTTGAAGCTAAGTAATGTGATGAGTTCAATTTCACGCATCTTTTAGTTTAAATTCCCTACTTGTGCCCTAATTAATTAGTAGATTTTAGATCTAATTGTACTAATCTCTCTCATTTCTCATGATCTATCTCAACACTTGATGCTTTGATAATCTCAATTGATGCTTAGTAGTTGGATTAAGTTCTCTCATATAGCATGCTCTAAAGCCCTTGTCTTTGATATGTTGTAGCTTGGTTTTGATGATTAATTGTTAGGGTAGTTAGGTTATGATTTAGAATCTTGGCTTTTTTTATTATCTTTACTTTGATCTTCATTGCTATATCATCCAATCTAATTAGGCAAGAGATTGCTAATTGGATTGTAGATTGGGGAGTTGAATTAGAACAAGCATTGGTTGAATTAATTACATACTTAGTGGATTTTGGATTGCCTAATCTCTTATTTTTATTGTTGTTGATTTAAATCTTTGTTTGACTTGTTATTTTCACTTTTAGATTGTTAGATCCACATTTTACACAACTTGTTTTAAAATCCTACACATTTCACACCACATCTTCACATTAAATCTTCCATTTCCACCACCACTCATCCACTAGTTTAGTGTAGTTTGTTAGATCTTATTAATTTCATATTTTAAATTGTTAGTTAGAGTAGTTTAGTTGCTATTTTAGTTTTGTTTCACATTTTAATTAGTTTAATTTCACACATAGTTTAGTAGTTGTAATTGTTCACTTCAATTGTTTACATTAGCTATATCTTAGTTCAATTCTACTTTAATTGGATTCATTGCTTCTTTCATCCTCTCTCCGTGGGATCGAAAATTCAGACTCTTTAGTCATTTACTACTTGACGACGCCGCGGTCTTTCGGTTAAGCGGTACACATCTAAGTGTCGATCAAGTTCTTGGCGCCGTTGCCGGGGAAAGGCATTGGAAAGCTTTGAATTTCATAGAGTTGAACTAATTTAGCGTAGTGTACTTTTTATCTTTCCTTTATTTTCTTTGCGGATTCTATACATTATTTGTGTTAGAAAATTTCTCAATTGGAGTGAAGGAACGTGGAAAAGTGCATTGAAGAACTTGAAGATTTTACTTGCTTTCCTAGTTTAGGATTAATTTAGACATTTATTTGTTGTCTTAGTTGGTTGTATTAGGTATTTATTATCAAAGTTGTAATAATTTTGGTTGCGGGTCGGCCCGTGACCCATTTACTTTACTTTACGCACTTTACTTGCTTTAAGTAGTTAGTTGTTTAGTAGAATTGCAATAAATCGTTTGTAGGGAAGGATGACGGTTGGACTATACCGTCTCAGGCCCTCACATTCGTACACAGAAATTGGTGTCCGTGGTGTGAGTCGACGACAACCGATTCATCCCCCGAAATAAATCAGGAGGTTTGCATTTCCTAACCCCCGCGAATCCCTTGCAAGCGGGTTTACTTTGTTCGTTGTTCCTTGCTTTGTAGTATAATTGTTTCAAATACACTTTTAATTTGGTGCACTACTAGTAAAGGACAAATTACCCCAACAAGATAAGGATTCGGATTTCATCACCGTTTCCTTGCCCTTAGGATTTCATCTTAATTCTCACTTAGTTTAGGACCAATAATCCATAATAAAATTGAGTAGAAACGTGACCATAGGTTACGAGCTCATTAGGGAAGACCACATCGGTTGTACCAATTGTGTGCCTTGGCGGATTTTCTGGTGCCTAAGTAAACCTTGTCCCTTGGCACCATCTTGCCAAATAGGGAGACAACTTTATTATTCGAGGAGTTGGTTTTTTAGAGGAGCCTTCGCCTAGCGTGTCGTGATCCCACCATCTATCTGGGGGTTAACTGGCCAGGATTTCCATTTCATAGGGTCCGGGTTGGAGGCCAAAATGTTATCTTCACAGTTAGGAGTTGTCTAAAATTCTTTTAGGTAATCTTGTTTAGATTAGGTTTTCATTTAGTTTTCAAAATTTTTGTTATGTTGCATTCATTTCATTGAGCAGACCATTGCATTTCTAGGTTAGTCGCAGTTGTATGCAAGTGTGGATACGTGATCAAGGCTGATTGGTGAGGATTGATTGCCTTGCTTTACCTGCCCCACCCATAGTACCCACAATGGCTGCCCAAAACCCTCAGCAAATGATCCTCAATGAACTATTTGCACCATTTTTTTCCACTTCACCTTACTGTATAGTTTTGCCAGAGAATAATGCGGATCAAATTGAGATCCGGCCCGCCACCATCAACATGTTACCAAAATTCCATGGATCCGAGTGTGAGCATGTCGCGACCCCGGACCGGGTTACCGAGGTCCTAATCCGGGATCGGGACTGATTGTTGTGTGTAAACATTTATTTAATTTCCCACAGGTGTCCGCGGTGAGGATGTCACAACAACATAAATATTTCTGTTAAGTGCGCAAGCATGTAGCAAATCAAATTGATGATTCAAGTCATGTCATAAGATGATAACACACATATATAAACCAAGTATCAGAATGAGCAATGATCATAAGTGCTTTCCTAAAAGAAAAGTTAAAGTTTAATACAGAAGATCATTTAGTTACATTCCCAAAAATAGAGGCCAACAAAGGCCAATATAAACAAAATACCAATCCCAAAAGAATGGTTAAACGTTCCCAAAATATTACGTCTCATGAAGCAATCAATTGTCTAAACGACATCGTCAGCATGCCACTCAACTAGGCGTTGCAATTCACCGACCGCGTCCTCAAGCTCCGCCTTGGGATGGACAATGTCCGGACCTGAGTACCAAAGAGTGGGTCAAAACGATGATTTGGCAAACGGGTGTGTTGCTACCAAAAACGTCACTTTGCCTCTTCAACATCAACAAGCCACATGAAGCCGCATCCTATTACAAGCGGGCAATGCTACTTCAAGCATCAGATCTTGTCAGAATCAAACAAAAACTGCAAGATCCTCTAAGACAGCCAAAATAGGGGTTCACATGAAGTTTCAGGCCATTCCAACATCATTTGGCCTAACTTCACTCCTCCAGCAGCTGAACAGGTGCTCCTGGCGGCGACGGTGTCGAAGACATCAAAACTTCGATCAGAGCCTACAAATGGTCTCCAAATACCTCCAAAAGGCTCCATGCCAAATTTCAAGTCAAATCGACAACGTTTGACCCTTCATTAACCCTCGAGTAGTAAAATTAAGCCTCTCAGCGGCGAGAACCACCGAGACCATTACTCATCAAATGGAGCACATGGGCGGCTTCAACATACTTCAAAAGGGCTGCACGTCAAATTTCAAGTCATTCCGACAACGTTCGACCCGACTTTGACGCTCCGAAACAAAATTAAGGCTACCGGTGATGGAGCACCCCGGGACCATCACATCCAAATCGGAGCCAATGGATCATCTCAAAATGACTCCAATAGGCTCCCTGTCAAATTTTAGGTTAATCGGACGTTGGTTGACCGCACATCAAACGCGACATCTTCCTCGCGGCGAAATCAAGCCTAGCAGTGATGGGACCCCAAACGGCTTCAAAACTCAAGCAAAGCCCAAGGTTGGTCCTATCTACTGCTCAGGAGGCTTCACCTAAAATTTGAGGTCATTCCGACATCGTTTGACCTAGTTTCAACTCTTGACCGAAAATCGACAACTCTATGCGACAAAGTCTTCTGCTTTTCCAAAAAATAAGAAACTTTGTGCTTCAGTTTTGCACGGCTTCTCGTCAGGTTTTCTTCAGGATAATCAAGCCAGTAAATGAGAAAAAAATGTCAAGAAAAATAAAGGAGAGGCCGGAGACCATAGCCCATGGTCGCTGGCGACCATAAGACCCATTTTCCGATCCTTTTCGCATTTCGGGAATTCCAGTCCATTTAGTTTTCTAAAAATCTGATTTTTGATTCTCAAAATCGACCGATCTTCGCTAACATCTCGGATCCGCCGTCAAGAGCATGAAATCCCCATTGATCGCTCCAAGATCGCCAACTGGCTGACCAAGAAAGTACACTTTCTGTCCGACCGATCGAGAAATCGACAAGACAGATGGTACCGGCCCGCTGTTAGCAATCTATGTTTGAAGTTGCATGATCATCTGAAATCGATCAACATGAAGATCCATTGTCGATTATCATAAGAAGAATTCCAAAAGACGCGGCACGGCCTGCGACTCTTCAAATCCCCGGTGACCACTTAATGTTGTTAATTGACCCAACTAAATGCAGTCATTAACTCATTATTTTGGACGGCCCAATCAGATTCAAGAGAATGGGAGTTACAAGTCGAAGCCTTCATGGCATTAAAGCCATGAAACTCCTCTCATCATGGAGATTAAAGGTGATTAAATGCCCATCATTCTCCATCGGCCAATCAGATTCAAGGAAAAATGAGTTATAAAGTCAAAAAATAAAAACTTGTAACTCCTCCCATCATGGAGCTTTAAAGCCATCAATGCTCATAAACCCTCCTAAATGGCTACAAAAGGCCTATAAATAGGAGAGCATTCCAAGAAGAACGGATCAGAAAAATCAATCAGAAAGATCCCCGAATCCAAGCCCCGAAAATCAAGAAAAATCATCCAGAATTCCCAGAAGCTCTTCTACTTTGAAGAAATTCTGCTGCAACAAACACCACAAGGTGATTGAAGTCCCTTGGGGGGCACTCCTCCCAAGGCAAAGCCCTCTCTTCTCCTATTCAACATCTAGACGTGGCTTTTCAACCCGTCTCTTCATTTTTTTATTGGATATAGGACCTTCCCTTGGTCTTTATCCTATAAAAAAACTTAAGTCCAACCCAAGCCAAAAGAATCAAAGCATCGCATGTTCTCATCTGAAGGACGATGGCGAAGTCCATACATGACTTGCGACCGTCGATTTGAATGAGTCCCCGCAATCTCCTGAGAAGTCAGATTTCGTTTCCCACTTTTCTGTTGTATTTTGTATTTTCTTTAAGAGACAAAAAAATCACAATTCCTGTCTTCCATTTTGATGAGATTTGTAAATCCCCTTTCACAGCAAAATCGTCTTTCACGACAAACAAAATGGCCTTTCACGACAAACAAAAATCGCCTTTCACGGCAAACACAAAAAAAAAAAACCTTGTCTCTTTTCTTAAATATATGTGCAATGGAAAGTTAGAAAAAAGATTGATTTCCTTTCTACTTGTGAAGGTGGATCTCCGGATCACCATTTCTAAATTCCAAGTAGAATAGAAAATCTGGCACACTCGTACAAAAAATGTTGATACTCGCCTTTCTCCCCTTCTTCCCTCCATTCGGCCTTTTCGACGACCCCGGGGATGAATGGGGGAGGAATGGAAGAATCGGGTCCATCAAGTTGGCATTCCCGGTGGGACTTGTTCATTTGAGAACGTCATGCTTGGATTCTTTGGCCCCTCTTTAGTCGGTCGCCTATGTTGAATCTTGCATCTAAAAAAAAAACATGTGATTGGATTTTTTGGAGATTTTTATCTTGAATTTATTTCCACTTTCTCATTTAAAAAAAATCTGTTTTTTTTTATTTCTTGGATTCATTTTTGAAAAACTTTAATCCTTTCCTCTCCGAACTTGATAGCTCGCAGAAATGTTTGTAGTTATTGTTCATATAGGGGGATGGGTCATTGTTGTTCTTTGTTGAGTCCGATAAGGATTTTCAAAAGAAAAGAGTCTAATCTCAAACTCTCAAAAAAAATTTAGTTTTCTCTCTTTTGGATTCAATTTAGAGAAACTTTGGTTTCTTCCCTTTCGGACAAGGGCTCGCGGAAATCGTTTGTAGCCAACATTTGGATTGTGAGAGGCCATTCGCTCTCTTTGATAGGTCCATTAGAGATCCATCAAGCAAAGTTTAAAAAAAACACTAAAGTTACACCAGTTGCGTTCTTTGACCAAAGTGGATCTAAGAAAAGCCTTGTCCAGAGTGTGGAGACAGCTAGATTGTTCGAGGCAAGGGTCCTCCAAACGGGTTCATTAAGTAATCCTACCTTGACCTAGGGGCTGATCTACCTACTAAGGTTTCATAAGACCGAATTGGAAACCTATGTGTTCCTTTCAAAAAAAAAAAACAAAAAAATTAAAAAAAAAGAAAAGCTTTTCAAAATAAAATCGTCATTTTTGGGTTTACATCTGAGAAATCTTGGTTCCTTCTTTTTCGGACAAAAGCTCGCGGAAATCGCTTGTAACTTGCGTTCGGATTGGAATACCATCTGCTCTCTTTTGCGAATCCAATTTTGACCTTTCAAAAAATCTCATCTCGTGTCCATTCCAAGGATGTGATTTGAAACATTTGTGCCTAGCGGTGCTAGTACGCCCTTCCGGGTCTATTGTATTCGCGACTGACACAGTTGTATCTCCAACCTTATATCATCTTACCTCGAGTGAGCCTCGCTTCTCGGTAATTTTAAATTAAGGTCTACAATTGCTTCTAGCAATCACTGGAATGCTCGCTCTGAGCCTCATGTACTTGCGTTCAGAAAAATTGTATCCTCTATGGCATTTTTGCCTTCTTCACCTTGCTTGGACTGGGCCATGTTCCCTTGAGCGATTTGAAAAGACAAAACCATAGTTCTTTTCCATTTATGATCACTATTTTCTTGTGATTAATAATGGACGTGGTCTTGTTTAAGAAGTTTTCCAAAACTAACAATGGCAGCTTCATTAACCATCACTTTCGATGAGAACAAGTACCAACTCATGCTCCAAGAGAAGCAGAACAAGCGCACTCATATGCGCCCTACTAGCTATCGAAGCGTTACCTCCCCCGGCAAATCTCAGAACATCGGGTCGACCTCTACTCCTCGGACTATCATCTTCGGGTCGCTGGGACCGTTCCCACCTTCCGTAGAGGAAACCGCACTTGCTAAGAAGCAAAAGATCGCCCCACAACGTGTCACTGCCATGACACCTAGGGCGAACACAAAGAAGCCTGAAGCCTGTGGCAACCCAACGAAGCCTCAACCTGCATAGAACCAGGTCTACCCTAAGACTTGGTCCCCAAGACCTTCACCAAAACAAAGGAGGTCCCGAACATCTGCAAAGCCAGCATACCTGGCCCATCTCAAAGAAAATTGGTTCTATCCTCTTACGTACATGAAGGAGGAGAAACCAGTCTCTTGCCTGACAAAGAAGTCAACCCATCACGAGTCGACTTGCTCCTATAAGCAAAAAATCAAATCATACATCACCAGGCCAATGCAAGAACCTGCTAAGGCCTACACTCCTGCGAGTCGACCCTTCATCTCAACAGGGGCCGAACTCGCAAAATTCAAAGCCTCACTGCGACAGGCAAAGGACCGCGTCCAGATGCTGTCCATGCCTAGTTTCAAAGAAGACAAGCTTGGCTGCTGCGCATGGGGGACTACATCCTTCATTGCTAGAGCATAGCCAGAGCTGACTGAAGCTCAAATTGCTCATCGTATACGTTGTCGCATGGCATATCGACAAAAGAGACTAGAGAAGCAAAGAACCCATAATTCTACCCTTCAAGTCTCTAAAAAATGGGTCGAAAAAGAAAGACCCGACCAAGCTGTTGCTGTCTATATGGTTGGTAAAACCAGAAAAAGCCAGAAGTCAACAACCAAAATTCATGTCAGACGACCGGTGACTAGCAGCGTCTCCCGGACACGAACAGATCAAGAGGATTCTCTCGCTCATTCAAGCGAAAGACATCGGAGTAACCATTCCTCCGACTCTTCATCGAAATGAATGAGCTTCAGCTTAGTCACCAAGACAATATCCTCATTCGACTCTCGAAGGATGAACGTCCTGGTTACAAATGTTGAGCAACCTCCACCGCATGATGACGTAATTGCACGCATCCAGCAATTGGAGCAAGGACAACAGAGAATTGAGGCCCTGATGGAAAATCTCCTCCTCACTTTCTAGCGTCCATTAAACAATGAAGCTCCTCCGAGTCATCAAGGTGACGAGGAAAATAATGATTCACGCGCCCTTACTAAAAAGGACGTCGACAATATCCTCGCCAAAGCAAAAGAAGAGGATACTCTGAAGGACATGGGATCAAGCCACCATATCCCTTATGGATGGACTCGGTTCCGTTCCCTACAAAATTTAAACAACCTACTCTCCAAACATATACAGGGAAAGGTTCAGCCAGACAACACGTCATCCACTTCAAGATCCTGAGGGAGCTATTGCGGATCAAGATGCCCTCAAAATTCGTCTCTTTACAAGTACACTAAAAGGGACGGCCTTCGATTGGTACTCCACTTTGCCAGAGGACTCCATCCAAAATTGGGCCATGCTAGAGACGCGCTTCCTAACCCACTTCAAAGGTGAGGATCATCCTGTCACTATGGCACAGCTCTGTAGCCTAAAACAGGGAGAGAATGAGTCAACTTACGACTTCATTCACAAATGGAAGGTGATGGCATACAAATGCTCCGATGTGCTGCCATAAGCGTCGCTGGTCGACATTTGTCCTAACAACATGAGAGCAAAGATCCGCTCCATGATTATCGACAACAAATCAAAAAACCTGAGAGAACTCCTAGAAGCTTCCAAGGAGGCTGAAACGGTGATTAAAGACCTCAACAGTCAGCAGTCATCAAAGAAAGAGCCGACTACCATTGTGACCTCAAAGCCAAAGAAAAAAAGGGTTCTTAATGTGCAAACCAAGTCAACTCCTCAGCAGCCAAAGAAAGCTGAAAATAAAGCTGCAGGTAAGAAACCTAAACTCTCTAATGCCTTCAGAGAATGAGTAAAGAAAAAATACCCGTTCGATGAAGATGTTGAAGAAATCTTTGAGGCTCTCGTAGAAATGGTAAACTCACCTTACCTGAGCCCAAAAGGTCGGGAGATGTTGGCAAAACCTATGATCCTCGTGTTAGGGATTTTGTATTTGCAATTTGATGGATGCATTAACATTTGAGCATTATTTGATTCACACACTTGCATTGATTTAGAAAAACTTGAAATCTTGTTTTTATACATGCATTGGTTTTTAGACTTGTAGAAATCTTGATTTATGCATGTTTTGGTTTTAGTTATTGGATGAATTTAAATGTGAAAAGAGTTTTATCAAATCAAGCAAGCCATTGGTTTCAAAGTTTCGAATCATTTTAGGCCTTTTGTGTTTCATGTTTTTAAACATCTTATTTTGATTTAAAACATCTTATTCAAACTTGATTTAATGGCCCAAAAAGTTCCCTCAAGAAAAACCTTTAAATATGCAAAAGTTGAGAATTTTTGGTCACAGGGGGTCGACCTGCAGTGTGGCCGGTCGACCGGCCAAAGAGCCGTTGCCCTTTTTCAAACGGTCATTTTTATGACCGTTGTGAAGGCCAGGTCGACCGGGGGTCATGGGGTCAACCGGGGAGACTAGCCGTTGGACTGTTTTTTGGTTTAAAGTCCATTCTTTTCCCATCTTTCAAGAGGCTTGATTAATGAACTTTTGAGACCATTTTGGAGCCAAAGAAAGGGGATGAAACTATAAAGGCTAGAGGGCTTTTTGGAAATCAAATGGTTGAGTTTTTAAAAGGTACATCTTACTAGTTATTTTGGTTTCCATTCAAAGTAGAATCAATGCATGTTTAAATCTTTGTATTTTCATTTATGCATGATTTCTAGCTTTTAAAGAGTTGTTTTGCAAACTCATTATTATCTTTGGAATATTAAGAATGGTTTGCAAACTCTCTTGTCTAAATCACATGTGTTCTTAGACTTTAATATTCATACAACTTGTTTTAGCTCATGTCTTTAAGTTGTTTGAATCCTTCATGTGATTAGCATTTATCTTCAATCATCATTTTCTAAGCTTTGATTTTAAAATGCATCAAGCATTCATTTAGGAGCTTCATTGTAGAAATTGATTGAAGTAAAGCATTCATACACTTGTGCACACACTTTAGCTTATTCTAGTGTATGTTTGTAATTTGTTTTTCACTTTCACATTAGCCTATTTTAGAGGCAATTACATTGAGCTTTAATTGTATCTCATAGAGTGTTCTTGCATAGACACCTTCTTTGAGAAATCTCTCATTTGTAAAGGTTATTGCTTAGCCTAAGAAAAGCATTGTGTAAAGGTTATTGCTTAGCCTAGAAAAACATCTTGTAAAGGTTGTTGTTGAGCCTAGAAAAACAACATTGTAATGGTTATTGCTTAGCCTAGTAAAAAGCATAATTAGTGGAAATCCGGTGGGGTGATTGGATCACAAGCCGGTAGTGGACGTAGGCATTGAGGCCGAACCACTATAAACCTTTGTGTTGTGGTGTTTGCTTTTTGTGGTGATTGTTTATATTAGCTTCCGCATATTGTTTGATTAATCATCACATGTGACTAGTTTATGTTAAGAAGTTAAAATTTGTTTAAATTTGTCATAATTGTAGCTCACCCTATTCACCCCCCCCCTCTAGGGTTCGGATCTCCGGACTTTCAATTGGTATCAGAGCCTCGTGCTTTATTTTTGGATCAAGTGTTTGGAACTCTTGATTAGGTGTAAAAACCTAGAGTCAAAACCCTAGAGTTGTGCTTACATGAAAATCATTAGGATGGATTCCACTATGATAGATAGTTTAGATTCTTGTGTAGATTCTTCTAGACCCCTCCTTCTTCCTTCTATTGGAGATTCAAACTCTCAAACTAATGAATCTCAATGTGACATAAAAGAAGAAGATTATAATGAAAATGAAGAAGATCTTCAACAAGCCTTTGAGGAATTATATGAATTATCCTTAAAGCTTGAAAAGAAAAACAAAAAGTTAAGAGAAGATTCTAAAAATCTAAACAAACAATTAGTCTCTTCTAAAGATGAACTTAGAGAGAAAGAAGAAGTAATACAATGTCTAGACTCTAAGTTCATGATCTCTTTAAATAACCTATCTAATATCAAAGATGAACTAAATGAATTAAAGATAGGAAATGATGATCTTAAAAAGGAAAATTTAAACCTAAGAGATCTATTAAAAAGGCAAGACAAAGACTTTATCAATTTAAAATCCAAGTTGACAATTTCTATGGAAAACATGTCAAATGTTCAAAGTAAGTTAAAAACCTTAGAACTTGGATCTAATGTTGTTAATGAACTTAAACTTGAACTAAAACTTGCCAATGAAGAGCTAAGTAAATAAAAGGAAATTGAAAATGATCTTTTAAAAGTCAAAAATGAAAATTCAATCCTTATAACCAAAGTCACTCAACTTGAAGGATATAAACAAAAGTATGAGTGCAAGTTTACCCAAAGTGAGGAGAGACTTGAAAAATTATTTTAAATTGGGTAAATCTCATGGAGATAGGACGAGTCTTGGTTTTGATAGGAATATTTCATATGACCCTAAATTCACCAACACATTTGTGAAAGGTGAGTCCTCTTTCTCTAGCACTCCGTTCTCCTTTGCCCAAATCCAAATGTATTTATTGTGGCATTGAAGGGCATTTTAGGTTTGAGTGCAAATTAAGAAGAAGCCATGTGTCTAAACCCATCTTTGAACCCAAAAAGGTAGAATCTAAATCTATGAAGGGTAAGACACTAAAAATCAAAGAAGACTCCAAAAAGATTAAACAAGTTAAATCAATTAAAATGGAGTCTCCTAAAATAGATTCTAAAAAGTTTAAACAAGTTAAACCAAGTTTAAAAGAATCTATGAACAAAAAGCTTCTCAACCTATCTCCCTTATATCAACCCATGAAAGAACTTTTGAAGAAAGTTGCTATGTTAAATTTAAAATTCAAAAGTCAAGTAAAGGGAGAAAATAAGAAGAAAAGTAAAATGAATCAATCCCCTAAGAAACAAACTCACCAACCTCAAAAGACTAATCACCAATCTAAGCTAAATTTAGTAAAATCTAAATATCATGGTGATAAGTCTAAATTGAAAATATATCAAGTCAAATCTCCTATAGTTGGTGGGACTCCTAAACTAAACCTCAAAGTTCAACCATCTCAAGACCTTAGGTGGATTCCTAAAGTTAGATACTTAGACAAACCTTAAGGCCTTGACCCTCCTTGACCAACCTATCCTTTATAGTTAAATCTTTTTGTTGGTCATGTTACATTTGCATTTTGTTTCTCTATAGTTACATTTCTTGAAATGCAATGATTATTTGTGATCCATTGATTTTGTTTTCATGCACCATTCTAAGTTACATATCATGTTTTTCAAAATCATTTGATTATAATTTCATCATGTTAGATTTGCTTTTTGCTCATTTAGTTATATGTCTTGCATTGCATTTCTATACATGATCAATTGATTGTGATTTCAAAAGCCTTCTTAGCTAGAGTATTCATGATCAATTGTTGTTGCAAAATCATTTGTGTAGATGTCTTAGTTAGATTATTTGAACAAATGATTTGAATAAATTTAGTTTTTCCATGGATTTCTAAGTTATACTTTAATATGGAAAATCATTATTTTGAAAAATCAACTTGTATGTGTTTCATTTAAGTTATATCTTTTAAAAATACAATGTTGAAAATTGCTCTTCAAAGTCATTCTTTTATGCTTATTGTTGGATTTTGTTTATTGAAATGATTTGAAGATTGTATGAATGGAAATGCTCTAAAACATCATTAGTTATAATCATCAAAGCATGTTCCATGATTCTCATTTCCTTTTTCTTTTTGTTACATTATCTTAGAAATGGAAATGAATGATTGTTTGCATCCTTGCTTATTTGTTTACATTCTTTTTATGTGCAAATGTCTATTGGTTCCATGTATGGTTGTGATATTAGTTATATTTGTAGAAACCATACTAGAACCCAAATCCATCCTCTGTGCCTTCTAGTAATTTCTTTTTGGATGGTTATGATGTTGATTCATGTGTATTCTCTAAGTGATATCTTCCTTATACATGTTTCAACTTCATAGTAGTGATCTTGATCATATGAAACTCTTTGAAATCCATTCCTCATATTTCTATATGTTTGATGGATATCTTAGATGTTGAATTCATATGATTTTGACACTTTGAAAATTGCATGCATTTCCAAGATTATCCTTTTGCATTGCAATTTATCTTGTTCATCACTATGCTCAATAGTTATATCATTTAAAGTGATGAATATCCTTTTATGATGCTTGATGGAATTTTGTGTTTGTCACATCCTTGCTTTTAATCATGTTTTCATATTCAATTGGTTTCATTTGGTATAACTTTCCATTGATTTCATATCCAATTGATATCTTATCTTGTGTATGTGATAGAACTTGTGTACATTGGATTGAACTTGATAGTAATATGTTTACATTCCATGTCACATTCCATTAGCATCATAATTTTCATGTTGCCACCTCACTTGCTCATATAGGTAAATCTCATGACCACCATGTTTATGTGTTCATAATATTGGTCGGTTAATTATTGAGGTAGGTTTCATGTTTGAATTTCATTTCACTCATCTTGCAAGTGATAGTCATATTTTTTTATTGAATGAAATGATTTCAAAACTTTCATAGCATATGATTTTCATAGTTAAATTATTTAATGCTATGTTTAGTAAATCCCATTATATCATGGATAACTCTAATTTGGATTTATCTTAATAGTTATATTCTTTATAACTCCATTTTAGAGTGATTGTTTTAATAGACTTATCCTTAAATCTCAATTGGTATTCTTTGTTTTTTCAATTGGTATCCATGATTGCTTTTCTCATTGACCTTGCTTTCTTCTGGTAATTTGATCATATTGAGCTTTATAGTGAAACGAATCTAATCCTTTCCTTGAAGCTGGCCCTCAATTGGTTAAACCATCTTCTTCTTGAACCAAATAGTTATATTTTTGTCAAAAGTTTGACAAAAGGAGAGAATGGATTGAGGAGGAGTGTAAACCTTCATAGGAAGTATTAGTTTTGATCAAATTCACCCTTGGATTGCCTTTGAACCCTTAGAGATTACTTTCATACATGATAACCTGTTATGTATTTCATTTTCGACTTTTTTTGTTAACAGGTGCTACTAAAGGTATTTTCCTTATTTCATGTGTGTAGGTACCTTTGCAATTTAATGTCAAAGGGGGAGAGAGCATTAAAGTTCTCAAAAGGGTGAAGAGAATGTCCAAGCTTCCTAAGGGGAGGTTTTGTATGATCTTCTGCAGGGGGAGAGAATACATACCTTGCCAAAGGGAGAGAGAGGCATGGTCAAAGGGGGAGAGCTAATAGAAGAAAGAAAACTTGGAAGCTAAAGAAGATGCTTGGCTAAAGAAAGAAAGATTGAAGAATGATCAAGTACCAAGCATCATGAAGATTGAAGAAAAGAGCCCAAGAGCCCAAGCTAAGAGAAGAAGCATCCAAGAAAATTTCAAGACTTGTCCAGCATAGGGGGAGCTGAAGACTTGGTGTGTAATTTCAGTGATGAGTAGGTTGTCATCAAATTGCAAAGGGGGAGATTGTTAGGGATTTTGCATTTGCAATTTGATGGATGCATTAACATTTGAGCATTATTTGATTCACACACTTGCATTGATTTAGAAAAACTTGAAATCTTGTTTTTATACATGCATTGGTTTTTAGACTTGTAGAAATCTTGATTTATGCATGTTTTGGTTTTAGTTATTGGATGCATTTAAACGTAACAAGAGTTTTATCAAATCAAGCAAGCCATTGGTTTTAAAGTTTCGAATCATTTTAGTCTTTTTGTGTTTCATGTTTTTAAACATCTTAGTTTGATTTAAAACATGTTATTCAAGCTTGATTTAATGGCCCAAAAAGTTCCCTCAAGAAAAACCTTTAAATATGCAAAAGTTGGGAATTTTTGGTCCCAGGGGGTCGACCTGCAGTGTGGTCGGTCGACCGGCCCAGAGGACCCGGTCGACCGGCCACACATGCCCGGTCGACCGGCCAAAGAGCCGTTGCCCTTTTTCAAACGGTCATTTTTATGACCGTTGTGAAGGCCAGGTCGACCAGGGGTCATGGGGTCGACTGGGGAGACTAGCCGTTGGACTGTTTTTTGGTTTAAAGTCCATTCTTTTCCCATCTTTCAAGAGGCTTGATTAATGAACTTTTGAGAACATTTTGGAGCCAAAGAAAGGGGATGAAACTATAAAGGCTAGAGGGCTTTTAGGAAATCAAATGGTTGAGTTTTTAAAAGGTACATCTTACTAGTTATTTTGGTTTCCATTCAAAGTAGAATCAATGCATGTTTAAATCTTTGTATTTTCATTTATGCATGATTTCTAGCTTTTAAAGAGTTGTTTTGCAAACTCATTATTATCTTTGGAATATTAAGAATGGTTTGCAAACTCTCTTGTCTAAATCACATGTGTTCTTAGACTTTAATATTCATACAACTTGTTTTAGCTCATGTCTTTAAGTTGTTTGAATCCTTCATGTGATTAGCATTTATCTTCAATCATCATTTTCTAAGCTTTGATTTTAAAATGCATCAAGCATTCATTTAGGAGCTTCATTGTAGAAATTGATTGAAGTAAAGCCTTCATACACTTGTGCACACACTTTAGCTTATTCTAGTGTATGTTTGTAATTTGTTTTTCACTTTCACATTAGCCTATTTTAGAGGCAATTACATTGAGCTTTAATTGTATCTCATAGAGTGTTCTTGCATAGACACCTTCTTTGAGAAATCTCTCATTTGTAAAGGTTATTGCTTAGCCTAAGAAAAGCATTGTGTAAAGGTTATTGCTTAGCCTAGAAAAGCATCTTGTAAAGGTTGTTGTTGAGCCTAGAAAAACAACATTGTAAAGGTTATTGCTTAGCCTAGTAAAAAGCATAATTAGTGGAAATCCGGTGGGGTGATTGGATCACAAGCCGGTAGTGGACGTAGGCATTGAGGCCGAACCACTATAAACCTTTGTGTTGTGGTGCTTGCTTTTGTGGTGATTGTTTATATTAGCTTCCGCATATTGTTTGATTAATCATCACATGTGACTAGTCTATGTTAAGAAGTTAAAATTTGTTTAAATTGGTCATAATTGTAGCTCACCCTATTCACCCCCCTCTCTAGGATTCGGTCTTGGTCTTCCACCTCGGTATTGTCTATACCACCAGATGGTCTCGCATCCTCTCAATCAATGCTTCGTTGTGAGAGAAAAGATCAACGAGATGTGGAAAAACGGAGTCATTACCTTTGACAAAAACTATGAGCCTGCCTCCGTCAACATGGTGACATATGGACAAACTTCAAGTCACCAAAGGAAAAGACCACCACTTCCTTCAAGGTGATAAAGATGACTCAAACATCCAAAGAGTTGGTTCCTTATCCAACACCAGACGGACTGATGGACCCGATTTCTTTCTCTCCTCTCCGCTCCCATCCATCCCCGGGGTCGCTGAGAGGAAAAAATCGAGGTGGAGGGAGGAAAGGGGAAGAAAAAAAACGGCATCTTATATTTTTTTACGGGTATGCCAGATTTTCTATTCTACTTGGAATTTAGAAATGGTGATCCGGAGATCCACCTTCACAAGTAGAAAGGAAATCAATCTTTTTTTCTAACTTTCCAAATTGCACATATATTTAAGAAAAGAGACAGTATTTGAATGCCATTAGAGGCGATTTCATTTTTGTTTGCCGTGGAAGGCGAGTTTGCCGTGGAAGGCGATTTTCTGCCGTGAAAGGTGATTTTTTGCCGTAGGAGGCGATTTTGTGCCGTGAGAGGCGATTTACAAATCTTATCAAAATGAAAGACAAGAATTGTGACTTTTTTTGTCTCTTAAAAAAATAAAGTACAATAGAAAAGTAAGAAAGGGAATCTGACTTCTCAGGAGATCGTGGGGACTAGTTCAGATCGACGGTCGCAAGTCATGTATGGACTTCGCCATCGTCCTTCAGAAGAGAACGCTTAATGCTTTGATTCTTTGGCTTGGCTTGTACTTCAGTTTTTTAGAGGATAAGGACCAAGGGAAGGTCCTATATCCAATAAAAAAGGAAGAGACGGGCTGAAGAGCCGCGTCTTGGCCACGTTGAATAGGAGAAGAGAAGGCTTTTTCTTAGATACACCCCCCCCTCAAGGGACTTTGATCACCTTTTAGGTGTTTGTTGCAGCAGAGTTTCTTCTTGTAGAAGAGTTTCTTCATAGTAGCAAGACTTCTGGATCTTGAGTTCGGAATTCCGAGATTCTCCGTGTGTTTTCCTGGGCGTCTGTGTTTGGGGCTCCTTTCTTCTTGGAATCACCTCCTTTTATAGGCATTTGGTAGCCTATAGGTGACTTTATGGGCTTTAATGTATTAAAACCACATAATGGAAGGAGTTACATGTTTTAATTTTTTTTGTTTTGTAACTCCTTTTTCTTAGCTTGTGAATAGCTGGCGGAGATAATGGGCATTTAATCGCCTTTAATCTCCATGATGAGAGGAGTTTCATAACTTTAATGTCATGATGACTTGGACTTGTAACTCCCTTTTCCTTGAATCTGATTGGGCCGTCTAAAATAATGAATTAATGACCGCATTTAGTTGGGTCGATTAACAACATTAAGTGGTCGCCGGGAATTTGAAGAGTCGCGGGTCGTGCCACGTCTTTTGGAATTCTTCTTGCGATGATCAACGATGGATCTTAATGTCGATCAATGTCGGATGATCACATAACTTCAGGCATTGGTTGATACCAGCGGGCTGGTGACATCTGTCTTGTCGATTTCTCGATTGGTCGGACGGAAAGTGCACTTCCTTGGTCAGCCGGTTGACGATCTTGGAGCGATCAATGATGATTCCTTGCTTTTAACGGCGGATCCGCGATGCTGACGAGGATCAGTCGTTTTCGAGTGTCGAAAATCAGATTTTCAAGAAAGCACAGGGGCTAGAACTTTCGAAAAGCGAAAAAGAATCGGAAAAAGGGCCCCGTGGCGGAAATCCAGAGACCCGAATTTTCCCCTCTGGTCGCCGTTTTGTCGGTCGTTTTTGGAGCTTTTTTGCTTCTTTTTTCTCCTGTATTTTTCTTGAAAATTTTCCTCATTTTTTGGCTTGGTTCCCCTAGAGAAAACCCAACGAGAAGTCGTGCAACACCGGGCACAAAGTTTCCTATTTTTTTGAAAAGCCGAAGACTTTGCCGCGCAGAGTTGCTGATTTTTGTCAAGAGTCGAAACTAGGTCAAACGATGTCGGAATGACCTAAAATTTGGCGTGAAGCTTCCCGAGCAGTAGATAGGACCAACCATGGGCTTTCATTTGAGTTTTGAAGCCGTTTGGGTTCCCGTCGCTGCTAGGCTTATTTTCACCGCGAGGAAGATGTCGCGCTTTGATGTGCAGTCAACCGATGTCCGATTGACTTGAAACTTGACAGGGAGCCTATTGGAGTCATTTTGAGATGATCCATTAGCTCCGATTTGGATGTCATGGTCTCGGGGTGGTCCGCCACCGGTAGCCTTGATTTTCTTTCGGAGCGTCAAAGTCGGGTCAAACATTGTCGGAATGACCTGAAATTTGACGTGGAGCCTTTTGGAGGTATTTTGAGACCATCCATAGGCTCAAATCAAAGTTATGGTGTCTTCGACATCGCCGCCGCCAGGAGCGCCTGTTTGGTTGCCGGAGGAGTGAAGTTAGGCCAAACGATGTCGGAATGGCCGGAAACTTCATGTGAACCCCTCTTTTGGCTGTCTTGAAGGATCTTGCAGTTTTTGTTTGATTATGACAAGATCTGATGCTTGATGCAGCAACACCCTTTTGTAATAGGATGCGGCTTCATGTGGCCTTTTGATGTTGAAGAGGCAAAATGACATTTTTGACCAAGAGTCTTTGAGCATTTTTTTTAATAGCCTTTTGAGTTTCCAAAGGGATTTCGTGATAGTAAGACGGATCACGTACCATTTCAAGGCAAAGTTTTGAAAATGACATGAGAGAGTTGGATTTGGGTTTTGGATTTTGGGTTTTCCTTTTGATCTTGTGAGCCTAAGGGCTTTATGTGGCGTATCAGGCAATCAAGAAGGATTTTTTGTTTTTGACCTTGTGACCTAACAGGCTGTATGTGGCAGGTTAGGAGATCAAGGTTTGATTTTTGGATTTTGACCCTGTGACCCAACAAGCTGTATGTGGCAAGTTGGGGGGTCGGGTTTGGTTTTGACCTTGTGACCTAACAAGCTGTATGTGGCGAGTCAGGGGGTCAGGGATTTTTTGGTTTTGGCCTTGTGACTTAACAAGCTTTATGTGGCAAGTTAGGGGACCAGAATGTGGTTTTTTGTGGATTGTCAATTTCAAGATTTTGGCTTAGTTTGGTTCATGAGGTTGGATGGTTTTGTTTTTTGGAAACTCATGAGGCTTTCTTTCTTTTTTCTTTCTTTTTTTTTTTGAATGGTTCAATCTACTCGAAAGAGGCATGGAACCATTTTGTATGCTCTTGGTAAGAGGAATTTTTTTTTGAAAGGGAGCCCTTTTTAGTGCCTAGGTGGTCAAACCTGACTCATGTGGGCTAGCCCATGGGACCTTAAGCTTTTAAAGATGGCTTAGATCTCACATGGTGTTATTTTGTAAAGAATAACTAAAAATATCTCTTTTGGATAGAGAATATCTAAAAATATTCTTACTTGGAGAGAATCTCTCAAGTTTCCTTTCTTTTGGGAAAGATTTTCTCAAGCTATCTCTCTTTGGGAGAGAATATTTCTCATTCCCTTTCTTTTTGGAGAAAATTTCTCAAAGAATCTTCTCTTTGGGAGACAATATCTCAAATCTCCTTTTTTTTTGGAAGGATGCTAATGTTTAGCACCACCTCCTTTCTTTTCTCCTTGTTTCCTCTTTTGGTTTGCTCTCTTCTATAAAAGCAAGGGGTGGTTGGATCTTTGCTTCTTTGCTTTCTTACTTTGCAAGAATCTCCAAGAGTGCTCCAAGATCAAGAATTCTCCTTCTTCTTCAAAGAGCTTCAAGTTTTTCTTCTTCTTCTCCATCAATGGCTTCAAGTAAGTTTTCTTCCTCCACAAGAAATTTTCCATTGTAGAAGTAGAATGTTTTTTCTTTTCTTTTTTTTTCACGTGTTTTCTTTTTTTCTTTTTTTTTTCAGGTGCTGTTTTTTTTTATGTTTTTTTTTTTTTTTGCACATTGTTTTTTTTTTCTTGGCTATATGGACAGGTCCGTACGGACCTGGCCGTACTACCATGTGGCAGTAGGCCACGGCCTGCTACCAAAATTTTTTTTTTTTTTTAAACTTCTCTCTTTTTTTGCTCACCATGATATTGAAGTTTATGCACCATGATGGGGTTTATGCATTCCAAGATGTTCATGCATGTTTTTTTTTTTTCTCCTTTTTTTTTTATGCATCAAGATAAAATGCTAGAATCTCTAGGTCAAGTCAACATGAATTTTGACTTTGACAAAGTTTGATTGGTTTTGACCAAGTTGGGTTGGAATTGGTCAAACTTTGGTTAAAGTTTTCCTAGCATCTAATGCATGATTTTTGGATGCATGCTTTTAGTAAATTGATTAGGAGCATGATGATGCATACCTAGAAATCTTTTGCAAGTTTCGGGATTTGGAGCTCGCAGCAATGTTGAGCCCTTTCATGATCTTGCTGGATTTTGAGGAGCTTTGCAGATTTCGAAGTTTGGAGCTCCCAACAATGTTGAGCCCTTCTTCGAGCTTGTGGAGATTTGATGAGATTGTTTGATCTCGCAGCGATGTTTGAGGTCAAACCTTCTTTGAGGATGCTTCATTGAGCTTGCAGCAACGTTGAGCTCATCTTCTCGCTTCCTATCTTCTTCGCGATGTTTCCTTTTTCGTCGAAATTGTCCCGGAGTCATGCCAAAATTTCGCTAGAATCTTTTTAGCAAAATTCTGTCACTTTGATGATTGATTTTTCCTTTTTTCGTCCTTTACAGGTAGTTCCTCCAGAACGAACAAGAGCAAAGAGCCTGCTAGTGATGTGCCTCGTCGGTCTACCAGGTCTCCTAATGTGGTCGTTCAGCAAGCCTGGGAGAAGGTCTAGTTTGTAGAGAGAAACTTGGAAGAGTGTGACTCCCTCAACTGTGATGAGATGAGACAACGATTGATCGCTCTCAAGGATGGGGAGTTCTATAGGATTGTGGTAAGCAATCGTCCTTGGGTCATGGACGATCAAAGAGTTGTGCCCAACCTACCTTCTTCTTTGGCGATGCTGTCCCTGACGACTTGACGTACCAAAGAAGGTGTTTTCAGTTCTCTTACACAGTTGATGGTGAGGAGAGAACAATTTCTACCCGGTCGACCTTTGATCGGACTGTATCGATCATGAGTCTTTCTCCCACGTGCCCCAAGAGGGAGGATCCTCCAAGCTGGGTGAAGAGGACCAATGTGATAAAGACTGGGGTTTTTGTTGGCGGGCCTTCCGGATATGGGGAGAAGTCGCCTGTCCGTATGGACATGTTAATGCCTTCCAGTGGCTACCAAGGTTCCAACCATCCGTCGGTCAATTTGAGACCGGTTGGCCTTGGTATTTCTCGGGGTGACGGCAGCAGTTGGGTGAAGCCTTTTCGACTCCGTGGTCGTTTTAGTGCTGATTCGAGTTGGGAATCATGGACTGATCGCACCTTGCTGGTTGGTGGAGCCATTTTGAAGGAGGCCGGGATCTTCGATGCGGTTCGCTCTTTTCGGAAGATCGTGGTTTTCTTCGATGAGGCATTCATGGCCATGCTAGAGTCATTCCTTCCACAAACCAACACCTCCATTGTAACGAATGGTGAGATTGGTTTTACTTTGAAGGAACTAAGCGTCATCACCAGGCTGCCTATCCTTGGCAAACTCTATGAGGAGTTTATGCCTATCGACAACGTTCTTGAGGAGCAGTCTGAGGAGTTCAGGCTCCTGTACTTTCAGCTCGTCGCCTTCTATGATTTTTTGAAGGAGAAGGAGGGCTCGAAAGTCCGGTGCAGCAGTTAGAAGAATTGTAGCTCCAACTTCTTTGACGATGGAGATTCTTCTGGAGGTGTGGCCTAAGATGCTAGGGCCAAGAACCCAGGGTCGAAGAAGATTTCCGTTATGCGAGATGACTTGAAGAAGTTCTTCGAGAGTACGGACGCCGTTTGTTCTGACATCACAATGCGAAGAGATCTCGTTGTTTACCTCATTTACTGGTTGGTTGAGGCAGTTTTTGCTGGAGCAGATGGAACACACATCAGGCCGCATTGTATTTTTCCGGCTTGTCAGATGGCGTTCAGAGAGCAGTTGGCTTTGGTGCCAGCTCTCTACTCCTACTTGTGTACCGAACTGCAGGCTGCTGCTTTCTTGGCTCGGCTTGGGCTCCCTATGAACAGGGTATTTTCAGCCCATATTTTTTATTCGTGGTATGTGTACCACTGTCTCGGCTTCCACCGATTGGGAGTTGCGCAGGATGATGACCCTTTCATGATTTGGTTGGCTAGAGGGACAGCCGTTAACGAATCTCTTTTATCTGCCCATTTGAGGATCCGACGGTTCAGAGACGTCGAGATCGGACAATCTTCAATGAAGCTTTCCCCAGGTTTGCAGAAGAAGGCTTTTGATTTTGGAGCCTCCCGTGATTCCACCAGGGTGGGGTCGGGAAGACACTACTCCTTGACCAATGCAGAAAAAGGGTGGTTTTTTAACATACGTGTTGGTACGATGTGTACCGGAGATATCTTTTTGTTGATATCCAGCCGTATGTTCCCTCGCGTTTTGCGCTGCAGTTTGGTTTTTCTCAAGGCGTTATTGGAGCGCCTTCGAGCATGGTGAAGCGCTTTGGAGGTTTACAGGATCGGAGGAATGCATGGGCCTTTTACAGTGCGGATGACACTACCGCCATGATTTCCTATCCTGAATTGCCCACCTTCCGGACTGCTGGCTTCACGAAATGGTTCGCGGAAAGCTTTTCAATGTACCGGGGGCTTTCCAAGAATGAGCTTGATGTCAAGCAATCTCCTGGGAAGGGTCTTGGTAGGTCAGATGGAGTCCGTCGAGAGGAAGTCCTGGCTTTCCTTTCTGGAGAGAAGCACAAGATCGGCTTCGTTAATGAGCAGGCCATCATCAGACCAGGAGTTGTACAAGAGATACCTAGTGAGGTCATGGATCAGCTCGAAGAGGAGGAGGCCGAGATCGATGCTTGGATGCAAGCGGAATTGAAGAAGACTTCCATGGGATCTACCGGAAAGAGCAGATCGTCCGGTGAGGAATCTAGCAAAGCTCCTGACTTTGACAGTGGGGCGGGTACTTAAAGTAAACCTTCCCATAGAAGCAAGAGGAAGAGAGGACAGCGCCGCAACAAGAGACGACATGATGACTCTCGCGATTTGGAAGTCCCCCTCGCCGCTGCTGAAGAGATGTCAGGGGATGCTGATGAGCCTCCGGAAAAGAGGATCCGAGAGGAAGAAACCGTTGATGAAGGTATGATTCCTCCTCTTTCTCCTTCCGTTTCTTTTCTTTGAGATTTTCTCGTTTTGATTTGCCTTCCCTCCTTTTTTTTTAGTGGAAGATGAGGACTTGGTGATGCCTGAGGTTTCGCCTGATGAGGCAGTGACGGATCCGGTTGCAACATCCGAAGAAGAACCAAGGGACTCTGAAGTGATTCTAGAATCTTCACTTGGTATGACTTCTTTGTTTTTTTTTTGTTTGTACTGTCATATGCTAACATGTTGCTTATTTTCTTGCCAGTTGAGTTGCTATAGGATTCCGACGATTTCGAGCCATCCAATGCGTCCTTTGACGACACTTCGGATGAACTTATGGAGGCAAAAAGTATTCCACCAATCGTCGAAGAAGGTATTAGTAGCAATAACCCTGATGATATTGATTTTTTCAATAGGATCATATTCATACCTCTTTTTGTTTTGTTTTGCTGGTAGACTGTGAGGCGACAGAAAAAGTTCCTCCGTCTTTCTCAGTGCCAGAGCAGGGGATGCCTGCAGTTGAACCAGAAGTAGGGACTTCTTCTTCCAGTTTTAATGCGGCAGAGCAGATTCCTTCGCCAGTGTCTCTGGTTAGAAAGAGTTTAATGATCACTCCTCCAGCAGGACACGACACGGGCAGTCGACCAATGGAGAGGGGCGAGTCTTCGTTCGGACCATCTCTTGAGTATGCGAAGAAAGTGCTGAAGAATGTTTTGAGCTCGTGGATCGAGACTCTTTCTTCTGGTCATTTAGAAGATGGCTTTGGCATGGTTAAGCATGTACGAGACATCCTTGCTGATAGCGAGGAGGTTAACCTGGACATTGTAGATGCGAAGGCTTTCGTTGATGAAGTCATAGCTCTAGGGAACAAGTGGAATGAAACCAAGAGCTTCCCAAGTGGTGACTTCTTCAATGAGATGTTTTTGAAGCCTTCTGGCGAGGTCAAGTCTGAGTTGGATGAAATCTCGCGGACTCGGAAGCAATTCTTTCAGGAGAGGAACGTTACCGAGTTGGCTATCATCGGGTTGACAAAGGATCTCGCCGTATTGATGGGGAGGTCGTTGAGACTAGGCAGCGTCTTGAGCTATTGGAGGAACAAGCTGCCGCGAAATGGGATGCCATTGTGAAAGCTCGTGCCAGAGAAGGGTCTCTGATTGCCAAGTCGAGAAAGCTGAAAGAAATCTTAGAAGAAAGACTGAAGAGTATGAGCAATGGCAGATTCTTTGGGAAGAGTTTCCCCGTGCTGTAGACGGATCGCGGCGTTCTGCCGCATTCTATGGGAAGATCTTGAAGAAGCGTGGCCTGGAAGCCTTAGAGGCTAAGGCCAAGAGTCTGCTTGAGGAGTTGAGTCTTTGGTTGAAGACCATGTGAGCTCCTGATTCTTGTAACAAACCCCATTTTTTTTGCCTTTTTTTTGTACCCGTGTATACACACATATTTTTTGGTACTCTTTCTTTTGTAATGCTTGTACACAATTTTTTTAGCACTTCTCTTGTTTTTTGTATTCCCTCCTTTCACTCAAATTCTTTTGTGATAAATTCAAGCAATAATTAAATGTGAATATTTGTTTAAAAATTTAATCAAAAGTTTGTGATTTTGTGAAAAACCTTTTATCAAATGGTTGTTTTGGCGTGAAAGCCGAATTTTGAGATGGCATGGAAGCCAAAATTTGGGTCGACATGGAAGCCGGAGTTTTGAGGCGTAAAAGCCAAAATTTGGGATGGCATGGAAACCGAATTTTGTTTGTGGCATAGGAGCCAAGTTTTTGAAATGACATGAAAGTCGATTTTTGAAATGGCATAAAAGCCAGGTTTTATGGCGTAGGAGCCAAAATTTTGGGATGGCGTGAAAGCCAATTTTTGAAATGGTGTGAGAGCCAGGTTTTGTTTGTGGCATGGGAGCCAAAGTTTGGGATTTGTTTTTTGTTGGCATAGAAGCCGGAATTTGTTTTTGGCATGGAAGCCAAAATTTTGTGGCGTTTATAGCCGATTTTGTGGCGTTTATAGCCGGTTTGTGGCATGAGAGCCAATTTTTGTGGCGTTTATAGCCGATGTTTTGTGGCATGAAAGCCGGGTTTTTCGCATTTATAGCCGATTTTGTTGAAAACCAAGTTTTATTTTGTTGGCATAGAGCCGAATTCTGAAATGGCATTTATAGCCGAGTTTTTGGCGTTTATAGCCGGTTTTTGTGGCGTTTATAGCCGAGTTTTTGGTTTTCAAAAATGCAAGTATCGACTAAAAGTCGTCTCCCTGCTGAATGGTCTTGCAAGTATCGATGGAATGTCGCCTCCTTGCCCATTCGGTTGCGAGTATCGATGGAATGTCGCCTCCTCGCGGATTTGGGTGCAGGTATCGACTAAGCGTCGCTTCCTTGCTTTTTTTCTCAAAAATTTTGGTTTTGTGGGTATCGATGGAATGTCGCCTCCTCACGATTTTTGAAATTTTGAGGTCCCCTTTTTTTTGTTTTTGGACCTCGGTTTTTGTTTGAATTTTGGGTTTGTGGATATCAACTGGGATGTTGTGTCTCCACGATTTTTGAAATTTTGCAAGTATCGACAAACTTTCGCTTCTCTGCGATTTTGAAATTTTGGAAGTATCGAATGGGGTTCGCATCCTTCCGATTTTGGGTTTTGCGAGTATCGACTAAGCGTCGCTTCCCCGCGGATTTTTTTTTTGAAAAACCATTTTTGTTTAAAGACACAAGGGTCATAAATTTTGACTTAAAACCATTTTTGGTTGTAAAAGTCAGGGTGGAAATTCCTCAGTCCTGATTTTGTTTCAAACCATGAATTTTGGGTTTAAGGGTTGAAAATTTGGTCAAGTCCGGGAAGAGGCTCCTAAACTTGGGTTTTTGGATTTTTTTTTTTAACAATGAAACCATGAAAGTAAGCATTGTTTTGAATTTTTAGAAATCTCAACATATGGATGAAAAAACTAAAAGAGGCGGGTTTGACGAGTGAGTACCTGAGAATAGGCCTTGGACGTGCAGACAGTGCTCTGACCAAGTGACGAAAGTCTTCAAGGGTAGTACCGCTTCAAGAACTTGCCGTTGATGGGTGGCATACATCTGTCACCTTCCATGTTTAGAAGTGCATATGCGCCATTGGAGAAGACCTTGTCAATGACGAAGGGTCCCTCCCATTTTGGTTCGAGTTTGCCTTTGGATTTGTGGGCGAAAACCATTGGCCTTTTTACTGTAAGAACCAAGTCACCCTTTTTTTAGGCGCGTTGCCGGACCCTCTAGTCGAAAGATCCTGCCATGCGTGCTTGGTACAACTCATTGCTTTGTAAGGCTTCGAGCCGTCTTTCGTTGAGATTGTCCAGTTCTTGGAGTCTCAATTTGGCATTGCTTTCTTGTGTCATGTCATTTTGCAAAGATACCCTTAAGGAAGGAATTTGTACTTCCAGAGGGACAACAGCTTCGCATCCATAGACTAGAGAGAATGGTGTGCCACGGGTTGGCCCTCGAACGGTGCTTCAATAAGCCCACAAAGCTTTAGGTAGTTTGTCGCCCCAGTCTTTTTTGTGGCTAGAGACTATTTTCTTGAGGATTTTGCAGAGTGCCTTGTTGAAGGCTTCTGCTAGTCCGTTTGCTGCCGGATTGTATGGAGTCGAAGGACAACTTTGGATTTTGTACTTGTCGCAGAACCTGTAGAATCGGTGATCCCGGAATTGTGGTCTGTTATCATGAACGAATCTTTTAGGTATGCCGAAGCGACAAATAATGTTGATGCGCAAGAATTGAAGGACTGATGATGTCTTTATTTCGCTGAGCGCAAATGCTTCGACCACTTGGAGAAATAATTCGTAGCAGCGAAGATGAAGCGATGGCCGTTGCTTGACCGGGGAGAGATAGGACCTATGATGTCCATACCCCAAGCTTCGAAAGGCCATGAGATTGCTATAGGGTGTAGCCATTCTGGAGGCATGTGAACATAGTCTCCATGAACTTGGCATTGGCGGCAGCATTTAGCAAATTGCACGGCATCGGCTACCATGGTAGGCCAGAACATCCCAACCTTTTTATTTGATCGTAGAGCTTGGGACCGGCCTGATGAGCTCCACAAAGACCAGCATGAACTTCTTTGAGGGTTTCCTCAGCCTCTTGTTGTGACAAGCAACGCAGAAGTACTCCTTCGAAGGATTTTCTGCAAAGCATTTTTGAAAGTATATCCTGTTATGGATGCACATTCACCTTCACTATCAAATGATCACACACTCATGCTCTTAGTTTTTGACTTTTGGAATCTTGGATTCTACTTGCATTTGCATATGTTTTTTCAAATGTTTTATTCATGCATGATTTAGAATCCAAATACTTTTGAAAACCTAATCTTCTTTCATTATTTTGGAAAATCAAATTGAGAATTTAGGTTTGTGATTTGCATACATTCACTATTTTTAGAATCATTTTAGTATGCATGAATCACACTGGCCTTGAGTTCCAAGTTGCATCTTTGGGATTTTGAAAAATCTGCAGGAACTCATCCCAGGTCAGCTCGGTCGGTCGACCGACCACAGTGCCCGGTCGACCGGCCCAACTGGCTTGCTGGAAAACAGCCAGTGTACCCGGCCGACTGAGCCAGGCCTAGGTCGACCGAGCAACTAGCCGTTGGGCCAATATGACCGTTGGGCCAGGTCGACCCGGGGGTCATGGGGTCGACCGGGCCAACTAGCCGTTGGACTGTTTTTTGCTTTAAAGTCCATTCCTTTCCCCACTTTTGAGAGGCTTGTTGGATGAACTTTTGGAACTATTTCGGAGCCTAAGAAAGGGGAAGAAGTTGATAAGGCTAGAGGGTCAATGGAAATCCAAAATGCTTGATACAAAGGTATATCTTCCAAGTTAAGATTTGGTTTCCATTCCAATTGAAATCTGTGCATGTTTAATCCTTTGTATTTTCACATATGCATGATCTCTAGCTTTTAAAGAGATGTTTTGCAAACACATTATCATCTTTGGAATATTAGATTGGTTTGCAAACATTCTTGCCTAAATCACATGTGCACTTAGTAGTTAATCTTCATACAACTTGTTTAGTTCTTTTTCATTCAAGTTGCTTGAATCATTCATGTGATTAGCATCTCTTTTCAATCATCATATTCTGAGCTTAGATTTTAAAATGCATTAACCATTCATTTAAGAGCTTCATTTTAGAATTTGATTGAAGTAAAACATTCATACACTTTGTTCACACACTTTAGTAAATTGTTGTGTATGTTTGTACTTTGATTTACACTTTAATATCAGCCTCTTTAAGAGGCATTTTATTTGTGCTTAAATTGTATCTCTTAGAGTGTTTTGTATAGACACCTTCGTAGAGAATTCTTTCATTTGTAAAGGTTATTGCTTAGCCTAAGAAAAGCACATTGTAAAGGTTATTGCTTAGCCTTGGAAAAGCATCTTGTAAAGGTTGTTGTTGAGCCTAGAAAAACAACATTGTAAAGGTTATTGCTTAGCCTAGTATAAAGCATAGTTAGTGGTAATCCGGTGGGGTGATTGAATCACAAGCCGGTAGTGGACGTAGACATTGAGGCCGAACCACTATAAATCCTTGTGTGGTGGTGTTTGCTTGTGGTGATTGTTTTATTAGCTTCCGCATCTTGTTTGGTAAATCATCATTTGTGACTAGTTTATCTTAAAGAATTAAATTTGGTCATTTTTGTAGCTCACCCTATTCAACCCCCCCCCCCCCCCTCTAGGGTTAGGATCCCAGGACTTTCAATTGGTATCAGAGCCTCGTGCTCTATTTTTTTTTTTTTTTTGGATCAAGTGTTTTGAAACTCTTGATTAGGTGTAAAAACCTTGAGTCATAACCCTAGATTTGTGTTTGAATGAATACTATTGAAATGGATTCCACTAAGGTTGATTGTTTAGACTTTTGTGTAGATTCTTCTAGACCTCTCTTTCTTCCATCTATTGGAGATTCAAACCTTCAAATAAATGAATCTCAATGTGAATTAAAAGAAGATGATTATGATGAAAATGAAGATGATCTTCAACAAGCCTATGAAGAATTATATATATTATCTTTAAAGCTTGATAAGAGAAATAAAAGTTTAAAAGAAGAATAAAAAAGACTAAACAAAGAACTAGTCTCTTCAAAAGATGAACTTAGAGAAAAAGAAGAAGTCATACACTGTTTAGACTCTAAGTGTATGATCTCTTTAAATAACTTATCCACTATCAAAGATGAACTAAACGAGATTAAGATAAGTTATGATGAGCTTAAGAAAGAAAATTTAAATCTAAGAGATCAATCTCAAAGGCAAGACAAAGACATTATCAATTTAGAATCCAAGTTGACAATTTCCAAGGAAAACTTGTCTAATGCTCAAAGTAATTTTAAAAACCTTAGAACTTGGATCTAATGTTGTTAATGAACTTAAATTAGAATTAAAACTGGCCAATGAAGAACTAAACAAATATAAGGAAATTGAAAATGATTTATTAAAAGTCAAAAATGAAAATTCAATCCTTATAAATAAAGTCACTCAACTTGAAGGATACAAACAAAAGTATGAGTGCAAATTTACCCAAGGTGAAGAGAGATTTGAAAAGTTATTTAAATTGGGTAAATCTCATCGAGATAGGAAGGGTCTTGGTTTTGATAAGTATACTTCACATGACCCTAAATTCACCAACACTTTTGTGAAAGGTGAGTCCTCTTTCTCTAGCACTCTTTCTCCTATGTCCAAAACTAAATGTCATTATTGTGGTAAAGAAGGACATTTCAAATTTGAGTGCAAATTAAGGAAAAGTCATATGTCTAAACCCATCTTTGAACTTAAGAAAATTAAATCTAATTCTATGAAGGGTAAGACTTTGAATTCCAAGGAAGACTCTAAGAAATTCAAACAAGTTAAAACAATTCACAAAGAGTTATCCAAGATAGATTTTAAAAAGACTAATAATCAAAATAAATCTATCAAAAAGAAGCTTCTCTCTTTTCCTCCTTTAACCTTAGAAATGAAAGAATTCTTGAAAAAGGTTGAAAAGTTAAAATTAAAGTTCAAAAGGCAAAAAGAGGGAGGAAAAGCTAAAAGAAATGAGAAGAATAAAAAGAATATGAAACACCAACTTCCTAAGACTAATCATCAATCTAAAATAGTCAAACCTCAAAGATTTGATGACAAGTCTAAAAGAATTCAATCCTAATCTCCTCTAGTTGGTGGAATTTCTAAGATAGTCTCCAAAGCCCAAGACCTTAGATTGATACCTAAGGTTAGATCTTTAAAAGATTACTAAGGCTTCTTAGATAGATAGGACCAACCATTTCTCTTAGTAATATGTCTAGTCGGTCTCGTATCTTGTTCTTTCTATTCTCTTAGTATCTCTTTAGGCTTTTAGATTCATTTAGTTGAATCTTGTTTGTTGATTATGCATTTTGAATTTAAAATGGAATTTTATGATTAAATGCATGATTTTTATCAAATTGATTTGAAAAAGCTTTTATAAGTTATATCTTCTAAATCAATTGATTTGTTTTTCAAATTGTTTATTTTTGAATGGTTTCATAGTCACATCTTTGTTTTGTCAAATTTAAAAGAGTTTGAAAAATTATATTTATCTTACAAGCCTTATTTTCTTAAAAAGGAATTATTTGGAATTGATTTTGTAAAATATCTTTTCTAAATCTTTTTAGCTTGTTTGATAGCTGGGTTTCAGGGTTTATAGCATTTAGATTGATCCATCTCTTTCCAGCCCTGTTTTCTCTAGACCTGATCAGAAATATCAGGCAGACCCAGTTAGCCCGATCGACCGAGCCTGCGCAACCTAGTAAATTAACACAGTTGCACTGGGCTATTCTGTTTCAAACAGAACCACCTTCTGTGCAGGTCGACCGAGATGAACCCTTTCTCCATTGTTTTTCTTTCTTCTCCTCTGTCTTCTCTTCTTGGATTCGATCCAGTCTTCTCAGTCTTGTTCTCCCATTCTTATTATTCTTCTCCTTCATCTCAGTGTGGTCCTCCTCCTCCTGTGCTCCAAGATCCTCTCTCAGCCCTTCCCAACCTTGTCTTTCCCATTTCTATTTTGACTGTTTCTGTTTTTTCCTTGGTGTTTGTGTTCTTCCTCCTTGCTTTTAGATTTTCTGTAGTCATTTGGACACCCCTCTTGGCATCTTCCAGTTGTAAATCTCCTAGCTCCACAGTCTGCACACCACCTGTTTGTAAATTTGCCCGAACCACATTTTTTCTTCAAATAGCAACTGTTGTGCCATTTTATGTCTTGTCTTCATTCCAGAGCATCTGTTTACTTGAGTTTTTCAAAAAATGGCCCGAACTAAGCAAACTTGGAGGAGGCCTAGTAAGAAATCCAAGACCGGTCAAGCTTCTTCTTCCCATAGATCTCCCTCCACTTCTCCTGAGCTTGGTCCCCCTCCAGAGGTTAATTTCGACCCTATTCGTTCTCCGTCATCAGTTGTAAAATCTTTCCGTAGCAAAGGGGTAATAGTTGAAAAGTTTTGTGTTGTGAGAGATCTAGTGGACTACAATGTCCCTGCCATTTTAGAAGCCATTGGTTGGGGCAATATTCTGACCTGGAGTGGCAACACCTATACCTCGTCTGTCTTTGGTTTCTATGAGTCTATTTGTGACTCCACCGCAAACTCCTTTACAGTCAGAACCTCTCTTGGTGAAGAGATTGTAACACCAGAAAGGATATCGCCAGTGATGGGCATTCCTAGGTCCAATGGACCAAAATTTATTTCAGATGTCCTTCCACTTGATGAAAGAGATGTTGTCACTAGAACTTTATGTTGTCAATCTGTTGAGTGGTCAGCCAACAATTCTCTTCCTGCATCCTCCTTGATTCCTTCCCTTCGGATCATACACATCATCTTCACTCACTCCATTTACCCGAGGAAAGGGAATAGGACTGAGGTAACCCCATAAATGGCGAACATCCTGCACAACGTCATTTCAGGTGTCCCAATGTGCTTACCGTCTGTGATTATTCATGACATCATCAAGGTTGTCACTGGTTCTCAGCCATGTGTAGCTCCTTTTGGGTTCCTCATTACCCAGCTTGCTTGTTCCATTGGGGTGGTTGTTCCTGCTTCGGAGAGACCCGTTCCGACCACAGTCTTCAACAAAAGGAATATTCTCTTGATGAAGCTTCCTCCTCCTCAGCGAGTGAACCCTGTAGCATAAGGTGATGCAAAGCTTGAGGCTGCAGATACAAAGATTGCAGATCAGCAGCAGCCTCAGCCAGTTCAACCTGTTCAGCCACGTCAGCCCCAGCCCCCTCCTCAGCATCCTATGGAGCAGTGCATGTCGTCGGTGGAGCAAGCAGTTGTTTCCATTCGCACAGAGTTTCAGGAGTTCGGAGGGATGATGAAGAAAACGTTAAAGTACCTCTCGAACATTTCCAAGAGCTGCAGGCGCCTCGATGACACTATGCCTCCGTCTCCTATAGACTCCTCTTAGACCTTTTAGGAGTGTTTTCATTTTGTTTTGGGGATTATTTTTGGGTAGTGATAGATTGGTTTTCATGATGTATTCATTATCTATCAACTGACTTGTTTTGAGTACTGACCATAATCTCTTGTTTATGTAATGGTCAAGTACTTTGTGATTCATGTACTGAACTTTTCTTGTTATATCAATGAAAGTGCAGCTTCACATTTTCTTCTCTTTTCCTCTTGTTATATTTCTCTTGATGGATGTCTATGTTATTTTGAAGCTTTAAAGTGTTAAATCAAATTATATTTGTTATCTTAGCTTCATTCAAACAATGCTAGACAAATCTATATACATGATAACCTGTTTCGCTTTCCAATTGCATTCTCATTTGGTAACAGGTGCTACTGAAAGGTATATGTTTTCTCATGTATACAGGTTCCTTTGCAATTCGATGTCAAAGGAGGAGAAAAAGAACAGATCTACTAAATGACACAAGGGGAGAGAAGAGTAGAAGATTTGATGATCAGACACAAAGAAGATCAAACAAAGGGGGAGGGAAGACCAGATCTAACTAAGGGGGAGATCTGCTTCAAAAGCTAAAGGGAAGATCGCTTGGTTGCAAAGAGCAAGGGAGAGCTCTAACCAAGGGGGAGAAATCATCTTGGAAAAATTAAGATAAAAGCTCTCGACAATTCGGTCATGCCGTCGAAGCTACATTCAAGAGATTTCTAGATCAGAGCAGTTAAGAAGATCCAAAGTCCTACAAGTGTTGTGATCATTGGAGTTGCCATCAAATTGCAAAGGGGGAGATTGTTAGGTTCTTGTTTGTTGCAATTTTGATGGATGCACATTCACCTTCACTATCAAATGATCACACACTCATGCTCTTAGTTTTTGACTTTGGAATCTTGGATTCTACTTGCATTTGCAAATGTTTTTTCAAATGTTTTGTTCATGCATGATTTAGAATCCAAATACTTTTGAAAACCTAATCTTCTTTCATTATTTTGGAAAATCAAATTGAGAATTTACGTTTGTGATTTGCATACATTCACTATTTTTAGAATAATTTTAGTATGCATGAATCACACTGGCCTTGAGTTCCAAGTTGCATCTTTGGGATTTTGAAAAATCTGCAGGAACTCATCCCAGGTCAGTTCGGTCGGTCGACCGACCCCAGTGCCCGGTCGACCGGCCCAACTGGCTTGCTGGAAAACAGCCAGTGTACCCGGCCGACTGAGCCAGGCCTAGGTCGACCGAGCAACTAGCCGTTGGGCCAATATGACCGTTGGGCCAGGTCGACCCGGGGGTCATGGGGTCGACCGGGCCAACTAGCCGTTGGACTGTTTTTTGCTTTAAAGTTCATTCCTTTCCCCACTTTTGAGAGGCTTGTTGGATGAACTTTTGGAACTATTTTGGAGCCTAAGAAAGCGGAAGAAGTTGATAAGGCTAGAGGGTCAATGGAAATCCAAAATGCTTGATACAAAGGTGTATCTTCCAAGTTAAGATTTGGTTTCCATTCCAATTGAAATCTATGCATGTTTAATCCTTTGTATTTTCATATATGCATGATTTCTAGCTTTTAAAGAGATGTTTTACAAACACATTATCATCTTTGGAATATTAGATTGGTTTGCAAACATTCTTGCCTAAATCACATGTGCACTTAGTAGTTAATCTTCATACAACTTGTTTAGTTCTTTTCTTTCAAGTTGCTTGAATCATTCATGTGATTAGCATCTCTTTTCAATCATCATATTCAGAGCTTAGATTTTAAAATGCATTAAGCATTCATTTAAGAGCTTCATTTTAGAATTTGATTGAAGTAAAACATTCATACACTTTGTTCACACACTTTAGTAAATTGTTGTGTATGTTTGTACATTGATTTACACTTTAATATCAGCCTATTTAAGAGGCATTTTATTTGTGCTTAAATTGTATCTCTTAGAGTGTTTTGTATTGACACCTTCTTAGAGAATTCTTTCATTTGTAAAGGTTATTGCTTAGCCTAAGAAAAGCACATTGTAAAGGTTATTGCTTAGCCTTGGAAAAGCATCTTGTAAAGGTTGTTGTTGAGCCTAGAAAAACAACATTGTAAAGGTTATTGCTTAGCCTAGTATAAAGCATAGTTAGTGGTAATCCGGTGGGGTGATTGGATCACAAGCCGGTAGTGGACGTAGACATTGAGGCCGAACCACTATAAATCCTTGTGTGGTGGTGTTTGCTTGTGGTGATTGTTTTATTAGCTTCCGCATCTTGTTTGGTAAATCATCATTTGTGACTAGTTTATCTTAAAGAATTAAAATTGGTCATTTTTGTAGCTCACCCTATTAACCCCCCCCCCCCTCTAGGGTTAGGATCCCAGGACTTTCATATCCAAATGAAAGTTTGGGGCTCGCCTTTGAATGCTTACCCGTTCTTTTGGATCCTCAGGGAGGATTCCGAACATGGTGTAATCAATGAACAGATTGCTCGAGTCGCCGATTAGAGGTTTAAGGATGGAGATCCGACTTCCGGCCAATTGGTGGCATTCAGCAACTACTCGGCGCGTGTTAAGAGGAGGGAGAATCCTTCTTTGACACACTGTAATTTGCTTGTTTTTCCCTTCTTGGATCGGCATGGATGTAGGAAGTCCGGCCAGGGCATCTGCACGGATGTTCTTACCTCTGAGGATGTGGGTGATGTGACAGATGTCAAACCTTTGGCGAAGCGATTGTGCCTTGTTGTAGTAAGGCAACAGATCAGGCTTCCTGACCTCGAATTTATGATTCATCTGGTTGACGATCAGTTGTGAGTCCCCAAAGACTTCCAGCATGGTGATGCCGAATTTGAGGGCTAGTTCCAGTCCTACAACTAGAGCTTGGTATTCAGTTGCATTGTTTGAGCATGGTTCCAGTAGCGAAAAAGCATGTGGAATCATGTGCTTGTCGGGGCTAACAAAGAGGATGCCAACTCCCGAGATCGGCTTTCGTTTTTCATTTGTCCTGGTTCCACCATCAAAGTACATGTCCCAGGAGGCATTTGGTGAGAAAGTCTCCACGTTGTAGACGGGTTCATCTAGGAGAACATCCCTGAGTGGGGAATCTTTAGGCAACGGATGCTCTACAAGAAAGTCTGCTAGAGCTTGGCATTCGATTGCCTTTTGTGGTACATACCTGATATCAAATTGTGATAGGAGGATGGACCATTTTGCCAGTCGGGCATTGAGAGAACCTGTTTTGTGTCAAGGACCTTTAAGAGGTTGATCCTTGAAATCAGGTATACCGTGTTGGACAGCAGATAGTGACACAGCTTTTGTACGACGAACATCACTGCAAGACATTCTTTCTTGACTGGAGAATAGCGATGCTCCGCGCCTACCAGCATACGGCTAAGGTAGTATAGAGCAACTTCTTTTCCTTTGTCATTCTCTTGTGCGAGCAGGGCGCCCAAGGAATGGTCGAGAGCTCTTGTGTACAAGATGGATGGTTTTCCAATGGTAGGGGCAACCAGCATTGGAGGTTTAGTTAGGTATGTCTTGATGTCTTGAAATGATGCTTGACATTCTGCATCCCAAACAAAGTTCACACCTTTCTTCATTAGGCGAGAGAAGGGACGACATTTCCCCGAGAGATTGGAGATGAACCGTCTGATGTATGTCAATCTTCCTTGTAGTCCTTTCAGTTCTCTTAAGGTTCTTGGGGAAGGCATTTCTAGAATAGCTTTGACTTTGATGGGGTCAAGTTCTATTCCAGCTTTCCGAACTATGAATCCGAGGAACTTACCCGACGAGACGCCGAAGAAGCATTTCAGGGATTCATTCGCAGTTTGTGTTTTCAAAGTCGGAGGAAGACCTCCCAAAGGTCTTTCAGATGGTCTTCTTTTCTTCTGCTTTTGACGGTGAGGTCATCAACGTAACATTCGACCGTCTTGTGCTGCACATCTTGGAATATCTTCGTCATAGCCCTCTGATATGTGGCACCAACATTTTTTAGACCAAATGGCATGATAGTGTAGCAATACACACCAAATGGGGTCCGAAATGATGTGTGTTTTTCGTCTTCAGGATGCATCTTTATCTGATTGTAGCCAGATCATCCATCCATGAATGTCATTCGCTCAAACCCACAGGTGTTGTAAATCATCACCTCTGGTACGGGGAGCGGGAACTCATCTTTGGGGCAAGCGCAATTTAGGTCTCTATAATCAATACAGGCCCTGATCTGCCCATTTTTCTTTGTCACGGGGAAGATATTGGCCAACCATTCAGGATGTTGTTCCTCACGGATGAAGCCAACACTTTTGAGTTTTTGAACTTCTTGTTCAATTTTGTCCATCACATCCGAACGGAATCTTCTTTGGCCTTGTTTGACAGGCTTGATATCTTTTTGGAGATTGAGCTTGTGGACTGCTATCTTGGGGTCTAAGCCAGGTATTTCGGCATAGGACCATGCAAAATAATCAACGAACTCACGAAGAAAAGAGATATACTCGGGTAACTCATCATCCTTTATATTCTTGCTTATGAATACAGGACGTGGGTTATCTAGTGTTCCCAAGTCTATCTTTTGAACAAGATCTTTTGTTAGAAGGTTCGAAGGTGGTTCCTCCATAATATTTTCGGAGGCTTCCAACTCAACGAAACCTTTTGGAGTTTCAAAGGTATTTTCAAGCCAAGGCTTTGTTTCTGGCCATGGTTCTTTAGGATCGGTGATCTTCTTAAGGCTTGCCATGAGGTGATCCCAATCACCTGTTGAAACTGGGTCGAAGTAGAGTACTTCTTTTGGAGACAATGGTTCTTCTGGGTCAGAATGCCACATGTTTTTATCACCGGACAATTCCTCTTCATCATCAGAGAAATCATACGAATTAGTAGCGCTTCCTGGATCCTTGACAGGTGACTCTTCAAAGAGATATCCAGGGAGATCAATGTCTTCAAGGACATGAGATGTTGAGGCTTGGTCGGCAAATCGACTCCTCAGCATTTGCGTCAACTGTCTCATGGGAGCGTCGGGATCATACCCCAACCCTTGTGAAGATCTTTCTACACGACTGTAGAGTCTCCAACCTTCCAGTTGGCTTTTGGTCAAGGCGGACTGCAATGGTGTGAGAATACCGCGACCTTGCCCCAGACCGACTGGGTTTTGAGTGTCATAACCCATTTTCTTCATAATAGCTTGTGCCATAGGACTATATAGAAATAGTTGAGGCATACCTTCGTTTTGGAAAGGTTTAAGCATGAAATTTGATGAGGAAGCTTCTGATCTGTGGAAGAAGATTGGCTTCTCTTCTGCTGAAGTTGTCGGAAAAACGAAGGAAGCAGACGTAGGATCTTCTACATCAGTAGGCATCTCTATTGGAGGTAGAGCAGGCTGAACTTGTCGAGTGTCAGCTTGGCTTGACGGTATGTCGTCTTCTGGCTCTGACTCTGAATCCGTGTCTTGCATGATAGACACGAAGGAGACGACAAACTTGCCCCCAGACTTTTGCTTTGTCTTCTTTACTCTGGTTGTTATGACCAAGGGCTTTGAAGATTTTAGAGAGACAACGAAGGGAGATGGATCTCTCTCTTCAGATCTACAGGAAGGTTTGTTTTCTTCCGAAGATTGCTGAGGAGCCTTGCCTTTATCTTTCTGGAGATTTTCGACAAAGGGTGTTGTTTCTTCCTCCTTTTCTTCTTTTTCATCTTTGTACATCTGAGCATCTGCAAAATGGACTTCTTTGCCTTTGAAGGGCTTTTTGTCTGCAAACACTTGGTGTATCGAGCCGTCGTTACCAACGAACTTGATGCATTGATGTAGAGTTAAAGGGACGACACCATTTTCGTGTATCCAGGGGCGTCCAAGAAGGATGTTGTAGCATGAAGGGGTTCTTATTGTATACACAGTGACTTCGGAGATAAGATCACCGATTTGCAACTTGAACCTGATTTTGCAGATAGGCCTTTGAGCGCTCCCATCGTACCCAAAAATAGATACAAATGTGTGACTCAGCTTGCTAGGTGGGATGCCCAGCTTTTCAAGTGCCGAAGTAGAGATGAGGTTAAGTGCAAACCCTGGGTCGATCTGGATTATGTGTATCGGCATTTCTTTGATGTACCCTGTGAAGTACAGGGGTCGGTTGTGCTTTGTCTCGCCTAGCAGAAGATCATCCTTATCGAAGGCGATAGTTGCCTTGCTACTTTTTGGACTGAGAGGCATTCGTTGCCTGATCCCTCAGTTTTCTTCTTTTCTCCCTTTGAGGGAGTATTTGATTTTTTAACCCTATAGTCCATTTCAATTTGTAGGACTTGTGGGGCATGTTTGTCGACATCCGCATTCAGCCTTTGCAGTTCTGAAATGAGACTATCACCAGTTTGTGGAGACATTCGTAGTAAGTCCAGGATGTGCAACCGAGCAGGTATGTGTTTGAAGTGCTCAATCAAGTCGTACTTGAAAGCCTCCTTCGGGCCTGCATGTTCATTATTGTTGCCACTAGGGGCGTTTACATTTTGTGTATAAAAAGAAGAAGGTTGGTTGTAGTTTTTGTGGTAATCCCAGCCAGAACGGGTACCTCTACCTGTAAGACCTCGACCCGAGTGAACTCGATTAGTACTAATTAAGTTGTGTGTTAGTTCTAAGCTTGATTAGTGATTTTGGCTAAATTGGGTTTGGAATAGCTTTTGTTATAGTTTTGGGGAATTTTGATTGCTTTGTGATTAGTGGGGCCCTTTGGGGGCTCCTTTTTATGACCTTGCTTGCACTTGAGGATTTATCGGAGATTTTGCATTCATTGTTTTAATCTCATTTTATTGGTATTGTTATTCCATACAACTTTCACGTTGATCCCGTCCCCGTTCGAGATCCCGAAACCCGATTTCATAGCCTCAAAGGCAAAACAGTCATTGCACACAAAATTAGTACCCAAAACTTGATATTCCCGAAACCCGCGAAACATATACTTTTTGGAAACTAGATATTTCGACAATCACTTTTCTCTTCTTCGTCGAATTCATTAGAAGCCCCGAAAGCCATGATTCAGCGCAATTAGATTTGTTGGTGGTGGAGTCCACTCCCCACTTGTTTATAAGGAGACCCTTTCCCTTCCATTTCCTTTTTCCAGCACAAGAGTGAGAACTTAGGGTTTTTCATTCATTGTCTTCTTCTTGCTCTTGCCTTCCATAACCAAATCCACCACCAACCTTGCACAACTTGAGAAGTGGAGGTCATCATCTTCTTCCTCATCACCCTAGCTCTTTATTGATACCATTGCTAGAGAAAACCATCCATTACAAGACTCCTTTGAGCTCACCTTATCCATTTGACGACCTTGCAAGTAAGTGACCCTTCTCTTCTTCTAGATTTGTACTCTCCTAGCTTAAGGGAATCTCCATCCTTGTTATTGAAGCTTCTTTCTTCTTATCCTATGTTTTGACTCTTTAGGGTTTTATTTTGGGATTTTCCTTGTAGCTTGGACCTTTGATTTGAAGGACTTGTTAGAGCTTGATTTACTTGGCTAGAAGACCAAGGCAAGTGGATGAATGATTTTCCCTAAACTTTCATTGACTTTGGATATTTTCCATTAATGCATATTTATTGCTTTGTTTTGAAATGAATGCTCATGGTAGAGTATTAATGGTACATTTATGGTCATAGAGAAGTGTTGGTTCATAGCATTTAATTCCCCTTGTTTTGCCTCAAGTATATATCTTCTGTGAAATGGTTTCCTTCTTTATTTCCTTGTGATTGGATGTGATATGGATGGAGGAGAATGGGATGGATGTGGTGAAAGATTTGATGTTATTTGAATGGAGTTTTAGACTCCTCATCTGATGTATAAAAGTGGCTAAAAAGGGATTGTAGAAGGAAGAGACAGAGAGGAGCTGAACTGGTCCAGAATCAGTTTCTGGACAGTTCGCTCGAGCGAACACGACACTTCGCTTGAGCGACCTGTCCAGGAAAGGGTTCGGAGCATTCCAGTAGCTTGGTCGCTCGAGCGTACCCTTGGTCGCTCGAGCGGACATCCCAGAACCTGTTCCAGAGAGTTGTTCGTTCGAACGCACTATAAACTTCGTTCGACCCAATGATTCCGTTCGAGCGACCTCAACTTCGCTCGAGCGAACCCACCCAGACAACCATTCCAGAGAGCTCCTCGCTCGAGCGAACTCTCCGGTTCGCTCGAGCGATGAGGTTTGTCTGTCATGGGCTATGTTT
The DNA here is from genome assembly GCA_038049695.1 of Cinnamomum chago. Classification (NCBI taxonomy): domain Eukaryota; kingdom Viridiplantae; phylum Streptophyta; class Magnoliopsida; order Laurales; family Lauraceae; genus Cinnamomum; species Cinnamomum chago. The sequence continues at coordinate 52,479,917 of CP142453.1, read as the reverse complement.
GGGATGAAGATGAGTTGTTTAAATGTTTTGGGACTATCCATTGAGAACCCCGCTATGTCGAGGAGATTTATTAAGCATTGTATGAGGCCATTTGAGGAAGAAACCATATCACGAAGACTCCATTCGAAGTTTTGGAACTTCAAAGTGTATAAAGAGCCCGGAATGTCCCCAAACTCAAAGAGTACCAAATTGTTATTAGATCGACATACGGGGTCCCTATTCACTTTAAATAGATCTTGAACCCGAAATTCCAATTGTTTATTGTACCTTATCGATCCCGAGATTTATACTACATGCCTTGTTTTCCCGAAAGCATTGATGTACACTTGAAATGGTTACCTGACTTGAAGTGCATTGCACCACATGAAATGATAGTGTGCCTTTGAGCACCCCCGTCTTGCCCGTTTATTTATTGTACTCGATTTAATTGCATATGTCTCGATTGTATTTGACCTATGAGTCGGCACCACTAAGCTTGGATAACCCTGTTGGTCTGATCCACCGATTTGGAGATCCCCCTATTGTCCCGCCTGCTGCAGTTTGGATCCCGCTACCCGGATATTACCGTGGTCTTGTCCCGATGCCGCAGATTGCTATTGTGGTCCCCGATGCCCGGATCGCTACTGTGGTCATGTATAGTATATGTATATGTATATGTATTTATAAGATCTACTGTTTCTCCTCACCTCGAGTGACTGAGATCAGTGCCTAGTTATTGCTCGATCACTTTAGTGATAGAGGACTTAGCTTCGTGTGGTTCCCATCTTGATTGTTACCCGTTTCCTTGGTTACCTTTACATGTTTTATAATGCATAGTCGTATTTGAATAAATGTTTTATCTCGTTCATAGAAATTGTTATTTAAACAGGTTTGCATGTTTTGAAGGTAAATTTAGGTATTTTCATATTGTCATTGTGTTTTTGTCCAATTGCCAAACCGTCGTGTTTGACCTACTCTTTGGTACTCAGGTCCCGTTGTTGGTTATCCCGAGGAGGAGCACGAGGAGGCGGTCGTAGAACCGCAACAGTCAGTTGAGTGGCGTGCTGATGACGTCATGTAGACATTTGGTTGCTACGAGAGACTTTATAAATTTTGGGAAACTACTTAACCATTCTTGTTATTGTTATTTTGGTTATATTGGCCTTGTGGGCCTTTATTTTTGGGAAATGTAATTAAATGGTATTTGTATAAACTTTAACTTACTTTGGGTAACATGCTAATGATCATTGCTCATTCTGATACTTGATTATACATATGAGTTATATTGCGATTGGATGTGACTTCTCATTTGATTTGCTACACGCTTCCGCACTTAAAAGAAATATTCATTTATGGTTGTGATATCCTCACCGCGGACACCTGTGGGAAATTAAATAAATGTAGGTTACTATTAGACAAATGTGGTCCCGATCGCGGATTTCCGGTCCGAGGTCGCAACACTACCAACTTCAAGAGCTTCTTGAGAAGGGTCTTCATTTGGAAGATCGTCCTTGGGATCCAAGGGTTGATCCTTCTCATTTGCTGAAGATGTGTCTGCAGCAGAGTCACCATCCTAAGTGATTGCGTTACATGGAGCATTTTTCGGGAACAAGTCTTGAACAACATCCAGCAACTTTTCTCCTTCATTCAATAATTTGTCGGTCCAGACATCTCCTATGAGGTCGGGTATCTGGGACCAACTGACTAGGTCTCCATTGGCTGAAGTCTCTTCAGGATGATTGGTTGGAAGAGCTGTGAGTCGCGACATCACAGTTTCAGGGGACGAAGGCTGAGAAGATGTTATCTCAGTGGAAGTCACCTGAGAACACATAATACTCCTCCAGCTGATAGCTCCTCCGCCAAGCATAAACACATAACCAGAGGTAGATTTCCTGGAATCCTTATCTGACAAGAAGTCAGAATCTGTATATCCGACTGAAATCAGCTCATCACTGCCGTAAATCAACATGTAATCTCTAGTCCTTCTCAAGTACTTGAGGATACATTTTACAGCAGTCCAATGGTCAGGACCTGGGTTTGACTGATATCTGCTGACTAAGCCCACTGCATGACAGATATCCGGTCAAGTACATAGCATAGCATACATGAGGCTACCAACAGCCGAAGCGTATGAAATTGCTCTCATTTACTCCTTTTCCTCTGGGGTCTTGGGACCCTGATCCTTGGAAAGGTGCACTCCATGCCTGAAAGGTGTGATACCCTTCTTGGAGTCCTGCATTGCAAACCGTACCAGTACCTTGTCTATGTATGCAGCTTTAGATAAGCCAATCATCTTATTTTTCCGATCTCGATGGAGTTTGATCCTTAGGATGTAACTAGCTTCTCCCAAGTCCTTCATATCAAAAGTCTTTGCTAACCAAACTTTCACCGTTGACAACATTCCTATATCTTTCCCAAGGAGTAGGATGTCATCGACATATAAAATCAGAAAAACTACCCTGTCACCTTCAATTTTCATGTACACACATGACTCATCCGGATTTTGACTAAAACCAAATGATTTGATTGCCTGGTCAAAACGGATGTTCCAGCTTCGGGATGCCTGCTTTAGTTCATAAATGGATTTCTGCAGCTTGCAAACTCTTTGCTTTTGGTTACTTGCTATAAAACCGTCTGGCTGCATCATTTAGATGTCTTCCTTAAGATGACCGTTGAGAAACGCCGTCTTGACATCCATTTGCCAAATCTCGTAATCGAGATGAGCTGCAATGGATAAGAGTATCCGGATGGACTTGAGCATGGCTACCGGCGAGAAGGTTTCCTCATAATCGATACCCTCTTTCTGAGTATACCCTTTCGAAACAAGCCTGGCCTTAAAGGTCTCAACTCTTCCATCTGGTCCTCTCTTTCTCTTGTAGACCCACTGCACCCAATAGGTTTGATATTGGCAGGCAAGTCCACAAGTGTCCAGACCTGATTAGAGTACATAGACTCCATCTCAGCTTTCATAGCATCTTGCCATTGTCCCGAATCTATGTCACTAATTGCTTCATCATAGTTACAGGGATCCTGTTCCGGTTCTTCCGGGATTGCCTTGTAAGAATCTCCCAAGAACAGGAACCTATCAGGGGGCCTGATTATTCTCCCACTACGACGAGGCACTGGTGTAACTACTGGGTCTGGTAAGGGCAGTTCTTCCTCAAGTTCGGTCATACTTGGATTTGGAATTGATTATTCTTGAATTTCTTCCAAGATCACCTTTTCTAAAGATTTCCGGTCCATCTTATAATCTTCCTCCAGAAAAACCGCATTGGTGCTTACCAGCACTTTCTGCTCTCTGGGATTATAGAATGACCAACCTTTAGTTCCTTTGGGATATCCTATAAATCTGCATACTTCCGACTTCGTTTCCAACTTATCCGTCTTTACCTTCAGCACATGTGCCGGACAACCCCAAATGTGTAAATGTTGTAGACTAGGCTTTCGCCCAGACCATAACTCCCGGGGAGTCTTAGTTACAGACTTAGATGGTACGAGGTTTAGTATGTACATCGCAGTTTCCAAGGCATGTCCCCAAAAGGATATAGGTAATCCTGAGAAACTCAACATAGATCTAATCATATCTAAAAGAGTTCGGTTCCTTCTTTCCGCTACTCTATTCTGTTGAGGCATACCAGGAGTAGACAACTGGGATAAAATCCCATTTTCTGATAAGTGTACCATAAAATCTCCAGACAGATATTCTCCTCCTCGATCTGATCGAAGAGTCTTGATACTTTTACCTAATTGCTTTTCCGCTTCCGCTCGAAAGTCTTTGAACTTTTCAAAAGCCTCGGACTTGCGGTGGATAAGGTATATGTATCCATATCTTGAGTAATCATCTGTGAAAGTGATGAAGTACTCATATCCTCCTCTGGCTCTTACATTAATGGGCCAACACACATCAGTATGTACTAATTCCAATAAATCTTTGGCCCTATTGCCCTTGGATGAAAAGGGTCTTTTGGTCATTTTGCCTTCCAGACAGGACTCAAAGACAGGCATTGGTTCTACAACCAATGAAGGCAAGATACCATCTTTCACTAGCCTGTCAATCCTATTTAGGTTTATATGACCTAGCCTCAAGTGCCAAAGTTTTGTTGGATTAGATGAAGGTGACTTTCTCTTTAAAAATGGTCTATTAATTATTTCGGTATCATGTATCTCATACATTGTAGGAGTTAATAGATAAAGCCCATTGGTTACCTTGCCAGAACATATAAATGTACCGTTTCTCTTTATGACAACTTCAGTACCAAAAGTAATAGAATAACTTTTATTCACCAAACTAGAAACTGAAATTAAATTCCGCCTTAAAGACGGTACATATAGAGTGTCTGACAAAACCAACTTATTATCTTGAAAACATAAAGTAATAACTCCTACTGAGACAACATCCGCCTTAGCATCAGATCCTAGGTTGACAATGATTTCGCCGTCACTGAGTTTCCTGGTTTCCCTGAACCCCTGCAACGAATTGCATATGTGATTAGTTGCCCCGGAGTCCACACACCAAGATTCTAAAGTACCAGTTGCAAAACTAACTTCAGTAACAAATGACTCAATCATACCTGAGGTCTTCCTTTTAGACAGATATTCTGGACAATTCCTCTTCCAATGTCCTGTCATACCATAATGGAAACACTTTCCTTTTGTCCCTGCTCCCTTAGCCTTGCCAACACCACCATTAGGACCATTCTCCACCTTAGGACCCTTCGGACCTGATTTCTTCTTGCCTTTCCACCCTTTGCCTTTCGGTTTGGACTTGGCAAATGACTTTTCTGTCATCAGGGCAGTTGGCTTTTTCTTCATAATGCCTTCAGTCACCACCAGCTGGCTAGACAACTCAGCCAGAGTCAGATTCATTTTAATCATGTTGTAATTGACCTTGAAATTATTGAATGACTCTGGTAGTGACTCAAGGATTATGTCAATCTGTGATTCTGCATCAATCGCAGCTCCCAGTACATCTAACTCATTCAATGAGTCCATCATTTTCAACATATGGTCCTGTACTGGTGTGCATTCAGCCATCTTGGTGCTTATAGGCACCCTCATAGCAGCCTGTTTAGCAGGCCTACCCTGTTCCGCAAACATCTCCTTTAAGTTTGATATAATATCATATGCAGTCTTAAATGATTGATGTTGGTGTTGTAAAATACTAGACATAGATGCCTGTATGTAACATCTGGCCATCTCATCGTCTTTGGCCCACTTGGTGTAAAGTTCCTTTTCTTCCTGTGATGCTTCTGGCAATGGCTCATCAAGGGGGGTTTGGTAAGGACATATTTATATCCTGAAGCTGTCAGGACAATATCCAGGTTCCGTTTCCAGTCTACATAGTTGGATCCCACTAATTTATTCTGGTTGAAGATGGTCGCAAGTGGATTAAAAGTGTTTGAATTCATGCTGAAAATATTGTAGCACATAACCATACATTCAATTAATGAATTTTAAATGACATTAGGGTTTATTATTCTACCAAATTTATATGGAATCCTCATAACCATTAAATTCAGAATACATCGGAATCCCAATCCCCGGGGTATGACTCCTTGGGGAGTGCGAATACCACCTAGATTGGTGCGGATCAAAGTTGGTCAAAATTAGGATTAAGACTAACTTTCCATGATCCCCTTCATTCATTATTATCTAGGTATCTCATACCAAATGATCAATGACTCCCGATTAACTTTGGTTTCTAAAATAAATGAGGCAAATCCTTGGGGATACTACATCATTATTTTAGTTAAGTGTGACCCACCAACTAGCATTGCATGACAACCGTTGCGAGCAGCTCCTCCTTGGGGAGTGGGCCCCGCCCCGTCTCACCAACATTATCCATAGGAGATCCATATCTAGTAACCAGACAGGTAAAAGCCCTCCGTGGGGAACGGCCATACTCGAGATGGCGCGAGGCTAATACTTTCCTTACAATGGACCTATGGTGGAAAACCATGGGGATTTCTAAATATAAATGCCCCGCTCCCACTTAATATTTTAGAATTGAGGATTTCTTTGTAAGGTATTAGGGCCCACATGTATACATATGAACATCAAATCATCTCATGATATGATCTAAGATTGGTTCCAAGTCAATTTATTTTAAGGAAAGTCTAGTTTCTAAATTAGTTTTACGAATTTGTCCATCTCATGGGTCATCAACACTAATTAGAACCCTTTCCAAAAATTAATTTGATTTGACCAATTTTTAGTAACTTGCTATGTTTGGATCAGATCTGGAAAAATTCTAATTTAAGCATGCATCCATAAATAGAAGCTACAAAAATAGAAACTAGTCCTCTCCTCCATATGGCCCAAGCGGAATAGACTTCTTGGACTTCTAGACTTTCCAAAACTTTGGAATTCCTCAAACTCTTTGGGAAACTCCAGAACTCTCGTGGTAATCTTCAAACTCTTTGATTAGGAGTCCAACATCGCTTTCCATCTTTGTCATGGACATCGCCAGAATTTACAAATTTAAGAAAAAATTACATAAATTCCTATGCCTCAATTATGAGACTTACATGGTAATCTAAACAAGGAAATTAAAGTGCTATAGGGAAATTATCATGCCTTGCCCTTTCATGGGAAACCAAGGAAACCATGATGCCCTTTACATTTAGCCTTAAATAAACCAATAACCATAAATAGAAAGCAAAAGACTTGTGGGCCATATGGAGAGGATATTATCATCTGCAAGTTAGTATCTCATACAACCATACAAATCACAAAAATAGACTGCCAAATAATGCTGGAAAAATAGGAAGTAAAAGTAGACCCGAAAATTGAAAAATCAGTTTCTGCAACATTCTTCACCTAAGGCCCGGTCGACTGGCCAGGGGCCCGGTCGACCGGCCTGCAAGTCAGCCGGTCAACCGAGCACGGGGCCAGGTCGACCGGACTGACGAATTTCTGCAACTTGGGTTTTCTGTTTCGTGTCCATTCTTCCCCAAATCACTTCCAAAGTGTTCCAATGGCTTCCTACCATCCTTCCATCATTATTAAACCCTTTTGTGACTATCCAAACATGAATTTACTATCAAACCAAGCAAATCCATTAAAATTGATCCTTACATAGCCCTTGCTTCATCTTCTTCACAACTCATGCAAAGATCAGAGCAAGCTTGCTGGTCTAACATGATTAGAGATGAGGTTAGGCGATACCAATTGTTGGAATATAGGTGGGCCTTCCAGACAGGTTTCAAAAACCTTTGACCCACTTGATGCAGGGATCAATTGTCTAGAATGCAACAAACCCAATCTAGGATGCAATTCCCTCAATCTCATAGCCGTGTACAGCAACATATACTATCTATAAAATAGAAAACAACACATAAACATGCTACCACGAAATCCACAACATGCAAGGATGTAGATATACCTTTGGAGCTTTGTTGTGCTCTAATGGAGGATTTGAGTTCTTTACTTTGATGATAAACAACTTCACAATCCAATTCAGAATCTTCAACTCCTTTTCATCTTCCACGCTATGTCCCGTATTAGATCTCTTTTTCTCAAGAAGATGGTGGAATCCTCAAGAGAAAACCCTACTATTAACTCTAGGGAACTAAAGGTGAAAGAGAAGGGAACTTTGAGAGGAAGAGGACTTGTGCAACTCTTGCACAAAGGGGCTGAAAGTGCTCTATGTGTTATGCACGAATTTGAGAGGATTATTCATCTATTTATAGCCCTCCATAACTCCTCTTTTCCTATTTGAAATAGAAGTTTAACTCCCATTACAAATTAGTAAACATCTCCCTTAATTGTTGCCATAGAAGTCTTACTTCTACAACAATTAGTAGCTTTCTCCTTTCTAATTAAAATAGAAGTCCTACTCCCATTAATAATTAGTAGCTTACCATTACCACTATTAGAAGTCTCACTTCAAATAGAAATAGTAACCTTCCTTTTAGAGTTCAAGTAGAATTAGTATCTTTCTAATAAATTGGGCTAGCGTGGGGACCACTAGGGATTCCTTAGAAAGCTGGCTCCAACTGGGACACGCGACCCCACATCTCATGTGCAATCCGGGCCCACAGTTAATTGCAAATAACTCCACTATATAAATGCAATTGCACTCCAGTCTTAGGAATAAATTACAATGAAGACCCTAAACTTCCACAGTACCACAAGTAGGCCCCTCCATCTATATCCATGGATCAAATGGACATGTCCACCAAATTAGATCCATATCTTATTATCCTTGAGCCCCAATTAATTATAATGATCATTTGGTACTGATCCAATTAACTCTTAATCGGAATGGGTGCGCACTTACCAATGATAAATCAATTAATTGGCACAAGGGGATATTAAAAATAGATTTCATCTTGACCATTGAATGTTCCCACAGCTCTACTATCAAGTATCCAAATCACCGAGGTGTTGACCTACAATTGGCCTCACTCATTGGTGACTCAAAGCAAATGAATAGTTAGAAACTTGAGTTCATTAATGTCTCAGGATTATGAGCCTATTGCTAGGGAATTATGAGAGCAGACCTTAAAATAAAGACAGTGTATATAAGGTGCTTCTCATGGTCCTTCAATACATCCAATGTACCAGCATCATGATCCAGAGTCTTACATTCTGATGATCGAGATAAATCACATTATCTCATAGTGATCAAAATGTTGCAACCTTGTCAGATGAGATGTCCAATCTCATCACTGGTTGTGAAGATAATTTAAGTATAAGAAATGTAATACATATCTCATGTATGTGGATCTCATCCATACACATGTATTACATCTAGTATACTTGTGGACTCCAGTTCATCTCATGAACCATTATGTCATTTGTATTAGTTATGTGCAAGTATATAAAACACCATTCATCACATGAAACGAAAAGTATGAATTTTATTGATAAATAAAGAAATTAATCAATTTATTACATCATATACCCTTGGTATTGAGACCATAAACTAACAACAACGTCTTCCCTGTGTCTATATTGAAGAAATAAATTCCATATCCGTCGCATGTACTTCGGCATGAGCCATTGGAGATCAGAGAAGATGCTACCTATGTCGAGAAGCGTTCAGATCATTGATACAAAGGAACAAGAACTGAGGACACGGACTATTCAGTGGGTAAAGGTTCTATGGGAGAATCATGGACCGGAAGAGGCCACATGGGAATTACGAGACCAAGTTCAGATGAAGTATCCACATCTTCTACCAGAGGTGAGTTTTATATTTCATTTGGAGGACCAAATGCCCTGACAGGTGGAGGATGTAAGACCCCGACCCGAGTGAACTCGATTAGTACTAATTAAGTTGTGTGTTAGTACTAAGCTTGATTAGTGATTTTGGCTAAGTTGGGTTTGTAATAGCTTTTGTTATAGTTTTGGGGAATTTTGATTGCTTTGTGATTAGTAGGGCCCTTTGGGGGCTCCCTTTTATGACCTTGCTTGCGCTTGAGGATTTATCGGAGATTTTGCATTCATTGTTTTAATCTCATTTTATTGGTATTGTTATTCCATACAACTTTCACGTTGATCCCGTCCCCGTTCGAGATCCCGAAACCCGATTTCATAGCCTCGAAGGCAAAACAATCATTGTACACAAAATCTGTACCCAAAACTTGATATTCCTGAAACCCGTGAAACATATACTTTTTGAAAACTAGATATTTCGACGATCACTTTTCTCTTCTTCGGCGAATTCATTAGAAGACCCAAAAGCCATGATTTCATCCCAATTAGATTTGTTGGTGGTAGAGCCCACTCCCCACTTGTTTATAAGGAGACCCTTTCCCTTCCATTTCCTTTTTCCAGCACAAGAGTGAGAACTTAGGGTTTTTCATTGTCTTCTTCTTGCTCTTGCCTTCTATCACCAAATCCACCACCAACCTTACACAACTTGAGAAGTGGAGATCATCATCTTCTTCCTCATCACCCTAGCTCTTTATTGATACCATTGCTAGAGATAACCATCCATTACAAGACTCCTTTGAGCTCACCTTATCCATTTGAGGACCTTGCAAGTAAGTGACCCTTCTCTTCTTCTAGATTTGTGCTCTCCTAGCTTAAGGGAACCTCCATCCTTGTTATTGAAGCTTCTTTCTTCCTATCCTATGTTTTGACTCTTTAGGGTTTTATTTTGGGATTTTCCTTGTAGCTTGGACCTTTGATTTGAAGGACTTGTTAGAGCTTGATTTACTTGGCTAGAAGACCAAGGCAAGTGGATGAATGATTTTCCGTAAGCTTTCATTGACTTTGGATATTTTCCATTAATGCATATTTATTGCTTTGTTTTGAAATGAATGCTCATGGTAGAGTATTAATGGTACATTTATGGTCATAGAGAAGTGTTGGTTCATAGCATTTAATTCCCCTTGTTTTGCCTCAAGTATATATCTTATGTGAAATGGTTTCCTTCTTTATTTCCTTGTGATTGGATGTGATATGGATGGAGGAGAATGGGATGGATGTGGTGAAAGATTTGATGTTATTTGAATGGAGTTTTAGACTCCTCATCTGATGTATAAAAGTGGCTAAAAAGGGATTGTAGAAGGAAGAGACAGAGAGGAGCTGAACTGGTCCGGAATCAGTTTCTGGACAGTTCGCTCGAGCGACTTGTCCAGGAAAGGGTTCGGAGCGTTCCAGTAGCTTGGTCGCTCGAGCGGACATCCCAGAACCTGTTCCAGAGAGTTGTTCGTTCGAACGCACTATAAACTTCGCTCGACCCAATGAGTTCGTTCGAGCGACCTCAACTTCGTTCGAACGAACCCACCCAGACAACCATTCCAGAGAGCTCCTCGCTCGAGCGAACTCTCCGGTTCGCTCGAGCGATGAGGTTTGTCAGTCATGGGCTATGTTTGGGATGAAGTTGAGTTGTTTAAATGTTTTGGGACTATCCATTGATAACCCCGCTATGTCGAGGAGATTTATTAAGCATTGTATGAGGCCATTTGAGGAAGAAACCATATCACGAAGACTCCATTCGAAGTTTTGGAACTTCAAAGTGTATAAGGAGCCCGGAATGTCCCCAAACTCAAAGAGTACCAAATTGTTATTAGATCGACATACGGGGTCCCTCTTCACTTCAAATAGATCTTGAACCCGAAATCCCAATTGTTTATGGTACCTTATCGATCTCGAGATTTATACTACATGCCTTGTTTTACCGAAAGCATTGATGTACACTTGAAATGGTTACCTGACTTGAAGTGCATTGCACCACATGAAATGATAGTGTGCCTTTGAACACCCCCGTCTTGCCCGTTTATTTATTGTACTTGATTTAATTACATGTCTCGTTTGTATTTCACCTATGAGTCGGCACCACTAAGCTTGGATAACCCTGTTGGTCTGATCCACCGACTTGGAGATCCCCCTCTTGTCCTGCCAGCTGCAGTTTGGATCCCGCTACCCGGTTCGTGTTTGACCTACTCTTTGGTACTCAGGTCCCATTGTTGGTTATCCCGAGGAGGAGCACGAGGAGGCGGTCGTAGAACCGCAATAGTTAGTTGAGTGGCGTGCTGATGACGTCATGTAGACGTTTGGTTGCTATGAGAGACTTTATATATTTTGGGAAACTACTTAACCATTCTTTGGATTGGTATTTTGGTTATATTGGCCTTGTGAGCCTCTATTTTTGGAAAATATAATTAAATGATATTTGTATAAACTTTAACTTACTTTGGGTAACATGCTAATGATCATTGCTCATTCTGATACTTGATTATACATATGAGTTATATTGCGATTGGATGTGACTTCTCATTTGATTTGCTACACGCTTCCGCACTTAAAAGAAATATTCATTTATGGTTGTGATATCCTCACCGCGGACACCTGTGGGAAATTAAATAAATGTAGGTTACTATTAGACAGATGTGGTCCCGATCCCGGATTTTCGATCCGGGGTCGCGACACTACCAACTTCAAGAGCTTCTTGAGAAGGGTCTCCATTTGGAAGATCGTCCTTGGGATCCAAGGGTTGATCCTTCTCATTTGCTGAAGATGTGTCTGCAGCAGAGTCACCATCCTAAGTGATTGCGTTACATGGAGCATTTTCCGGGAACAAGTCTTGAACAGCATCCAGCAACTTTTCTCTTTCATTCAGTAATTTGTCGGTCCGGACATCTCCTGTGAGGTCGGGTATCTGGGACCAACTGACTAGGTCTCCATTGGCTGAAGTCTCTTCAGGATGATTGGTTGGAAGAGCTGTGAGTCGCGACGTCATAGTTTCTGGGGACGAAGGCTGAGAAGATGTTATCTCAGTGGAAGTCACCTGAGAAAATGTGGCTCCAGAAGATAAGTATCAGGTGTAGCCGGAGAGTATGTGTCTTCAGTAGATGATGCTTCAGAGGCACTATCATCCTGAGCTATCGCATTGCAAGTTACTTTGTTGGGAGATTCCCCCAGAGTGGACTGTTGGGAGCCTGACTCATCATCGGATAAGAGAGGATCATCTATCCAGCAATTTTCTCCATTTTTAGGAGTTGAGGGAGGAGGCACCTGTTGATTTTCAGGGACTTCCTATTCCAGATTTTGATCACGAAGATCTTGCTCTTGTTCTAAGGCAAGGCGCTGCAGGATCCGCGCATACTCTTCAGGATCAGGCATGGGAGCCAAATCTCGTTCTTCGTCCGCTCCTTGTGGTTCAACATGATTGAGTTCCGCTGGAGGGTCGAAGGGTGCTGAGTCGACATGATTTTCTTGAACAGGCTCTTGGTCTCCTTCATCATCGGACCGGGATCCTTGTTGCCCATATGGGTTATACCAGATCACCGGCATAAGGTGAGATTCGGGAACCCATTCTTCATCGGAGAGGTATTCTCCTGTTTTAAGGGATTCCTCCCACTCGTCGGTGTGACTAGCAGTATCACTGGACTCGTATCCATCCATGGAGAATCCAATCACGGAATTGCAAGAGTATGATGCCCCCTGCGTATTTTCATTTCTGAATTGAGGTGGCATGAAATCGCCAAGGGTGAATTTTCTTTCCACCTTTGAAGCCTTGGATTCATCGGCTGCCCCCAGCGAAGCAGTGGAACAGGTCTCTGCCTTTTCCAGGAGTTCTTGCTTTGGTTGAGTTGTCTCTTACTGCTTGAGTTTGCAGAGTTGTCTCTTGGCTTGCCTTAGCTGTCGAGCGGTAGGCTTTGTTTTGACGATCTCCTAATTTTCATCTTCTAGGAGATCGGGATGCACCCATATAGGTTGTTCGTCTGATGTTGGATAAGGAACCAACTCTTGGGACGTTTGGGTCATTTTTATCACCTTGAAGGAAGTGGTGGTCTTCTCTTTTGGTGATTTTGAAGTTTGTCCATACGACACCATGTTGACAGAGGCAGACCCATAGTTTTTGTCAAAGGTGATGACTCCGTTTTTCCACATCTCGTTGATCTTCTCTCTCACAACGAAACATTGATTGAGAGGACGCGAGATCATCTGATGGTATGGACAATACCGAGGATCATTGGTTTTGCCAACATCTTCGGTCTTTTGGGCTAAGGCAAGGTGAGTTTACCATTTGCCACGAGAGCCTCGAAGATTTCTTCAACATCTTCATCGAACAAGTATTTTTTCTCTACTCGTTCTCTGAAGGCATCAGAGAGTTCAGGTTTCTTACCTGCAGCTTTGCTTTCAGCTTTCTTTGGTTGCTGAATAGTTGACTTGGTTTCCACATTAAGAACCTCCTTCTTCTTTGGCTTTGAGGTCGTAATGGTAGCCAGCTCTTTCTTTGATGACTGCTGACTGTTGAGGTCTTTGATCACCGTTTCAGCCTCCATAGCTACTTCTAGGAGTTCTCCCAGGTTCTTAGATTTGTTGTTGATAATCATGGAGTGGATTCTCGCCCTCATGTTGTTACGGCAGATGTCGACGAGCGACGCTTGTGGCAGTACATGTTAGGAATTTTGTATTTGCAATTTGATGGATGCATTTTCACTTTAGCATCATTTGAATTTTCACACTTGCATTGTTTTAGAAAACCTTGAAATCTGGTTTTATACATGCATTGCTTTTAAGATTTGTAAAAGTATTGTTTTATGCATGTTTTGTTTCTAAACTTGGATGCATTGATTTTAGAATTCAAACTCTTTTGAAAACCTAATTCTTTGTGCATTACTTTTGAGAAATCATATTGAGAATTTAGGTTTGTGCCTTGCATACATTCATCACTTTCAGAATCATTTTTTGTATGCATTTTTATGTGAAAAGAGTTTTTAGAAATCAAGCTAGCCTATGCTTTAAATCTTCCAAATTATTTTAGGCTATTTGTGTTTCATGTTTTTAAACATCTTCGTTTGATTTAAAACATGTTTCCAAGCTTGGTTTAGTGGCCCAAAAATCCCCACAAAGAAACACCTTCAAATTTGCATTTTATAGGATTTTTTTATCCAGGGGGTGGTCCGGCAGTGTCGCCGGTCGACCGGCCCAGAGGTCCCGGTCGACCGGGAACACTGCAGGCCAACTGGGCCCCTGGAGCCCAACGGTCATTTTTCTGACCGTTGTGTGATCCCGGTCGACCGAGACCTGTTTGCAGGTCGACCGAGGACTAGCCGTTGGACTGTTTTTCATTATAAAGTCCATTCATTTCCAACCTTTTTCAAGGCTTGATACATGAACTTTTGAGACCACTTTGGAGCCAAAGAAAGGGGAAGAAGTTGGAAAGGCTAGAGGGCTATTTGGAAATCAAATGCTTGAGTTTTAAAAAGGTAGATCTTTACTTGTATTTTGATTTCCATTAAAATGAAATCCATGCATGCTTAAATCTTCGTATTTTCACTTATGCATGATTTCTAGAGTTGTGTTGCAAACTCAATATCATCTTTGGTAAATTAGTTTGGTTTTGCAAACTCTCTTATCTAAATCACATGTGTTCTTAGACTTTAATATTCATACAACATGTTTTAGTTCATTTCCTTAAGTTGTGTGAATCCTTCATGTGATTAGTATTTATCTTCAATCATCATTTTATAAGCTTTGATTTTAAAATGCATCATGCATTCATTTAGGAGCTTCATTGTAGAAATTGATTGAAGAAAAGCATTCATACACTTGTGCACACACTTTAGCTCATTTAGTGTATGTTTGTAATTGGAATTTCACTTTCATATTAGCCTATTTAGAGGCAATCCAATTGTGCTTAAATTGTATCTCTTAGAGTGATCTTTTATAAAGACACCTTCTTAGAGAAATCTTTATTTGTAAAGGTTATTGCTTAGCCTAAGAAAAGCATTGTGTAAAGGTTATTGCTTAGCCTAAGAAAAGCATCTTGTAAAGGTTATTGCTTAGCCTAAGAAAAGCATTTTGTAAAGGTTATTGCTTAGCCTAGAAAAACACATTGAGAGGTTGTTGTTTAGCCTAGAAAAACAACATTGTAAGGGTTATTGCTTAGCCTAGTAAAAAGCATAAATAGTGGAAATCCGGTGGGGTGATTGGATCACAAGCCGGTAGTGGACGTAGGCATTGAGGCCGAACCACTATAAACCTTTGTGTTGTGGTACATGCTTTTGTGGTGATTGTTTATATTAGCTTCCGCATATTGTTTGATCAATCATCACATGTGACTAGTTTTTGTTAAGAAGTTAAAATTGGTCTAAATTGGTCATATTTGTAGCACACCCTATTCACCCCCCCCCCCTCTAGGGTTAGGATCCCAGGACTTTCAATACATCTGAGCACTTGTATGCCATTGCCTTCCACTTATGAATGAAGTCGTATGTTGACTCATTCTCTCCCTGTTTTAGGCTGCAAGTTGTGCCATAGTAACAGGATAATCCTCACCTTTGAAGTGGGTCAGGAAGCGTGTCTCTAGTATGGCCCAATTTTGGATGGAGTCCTCCGGCAGAGTGGAGTACTAATTGAAGGCCGTAACTATTAGGGTACTTGCAAAGAGACGGATCTTGAGGGCATATTGGTCCGCGATAGCTCCCGTCAGGATTTTGAAGTGGATGACGTGTTGTCTAGCTGAACATTTCCCCGTATATGTTTGGAGAGTAGGTTGTTTGAACTTTACAGGAAATGGGACCGAGTCCATCCATAAGGGATATGGTGGCTTGATCCCATGCTCTCTTAGTGTATCCTCTTCTTTTACTTTGGCGAGGATATCGTCAACGTCCTTTTTGATAAGGGTGCGTGACTCACTATTTTCTGCATTTTCCTCGTTATCTGGAGGAGATTGGTTATTTTCTTGACGCTGAAAGGCGAGAAGAAGGTTTTCCATCAAAGCCTCAATCCTCTGTTGACCTTACTCCAATTGCTGGACGTGTGTGGTCGTTTCATCAAGAGGTGGATTGCGAGGTTGCTCAGAGTTTGTAGCCAAGACGTTCATTCCCCGTGATTCAAATGAGGAGATTGTCCTGGTGATTGAGCTGGGGCGCATTCTTGAAGAGCTTGAGGAAGGATTACTCCGTTGTCCTTGGCTTGAAGGAGCAGAAGATTCTTCCAGGCGTCTTCGTGTTCGGGAGACGCTGCGAATCACCGGTCGCCGAACATGAATTTTGGTTGTCGACTTCTGGCGTCTTCTGGTTTTGCCAACCATATGGACAACAACAGCTTGATCGGGTCTTTCTTTTTCGACCCATTTTTGGGAGACTTGGAGGATAGGATGCTGGGTCCTTTGCTTCTCTAGTCTCTTTTGTCAATACAACATGCGGCGACGTATGCGACAAGCAATTTGAGCTTCTGTCAGCTCCGGCTGGGCTTTAGCAATGAAGGATGTACTCCCTAGAGCGCAGCAGCTGAGCCTGTCTTCTTTGAAGCCGGGCATAGGCAGCATTTGGACCCGGTCCTTCGACTGTCGTAGCGAAGCTTTGAATTTTGCGAGTTCGACCCCCGTTGAGATAAAGGGTCGAACTGCATGGGTGCATCTTATGGTCGACCAAGCTGTTGCTGTCTATATGGTTGGTAAAACCAAAAAACGCCAGAAGTCAGCAACCAAAATTCATATCAGGCGACCGGTGACTCGCAGTGTCTCCCGGACACAAAGAGATCAGGAGGATTTTCCCGCTCCTTCAAGCCAAAGACATCAGAGTAACCATTCCTCCGACTCTTCATCGAAAAGAATGAGCTCCAGCTCAGTCACCAAGACAATATCTTTATTCGACTCTCGAAGGATGAACGTCCTGGTTACAAATGCTGAGCAACCTCTACCGCATGATGACGTAACAGCACGCATCCAGCAGTTGGAGCAAGGATAATAGAGAATTAAGGCCTTGACGGAAAATCTCCTCCTCACTTTCCAGCGTCCACTAAACAATGAAGCTCCTCCGAGTCATCAAGGTGACGAGGAAAACAATGAGTCACGCGCCCTTACTAAAAAGGACGTCGACGATATCCTCGCCAAAGCAAAAGAAGAGGATACGCTGAAGGACAGGGATCAAGCCACCATATCCCTTATGGATGGACTCGGTTCCGTTCCCTATAAAATTCAAACAACCTACTCTCGAAACATAAATGGGGAAAGGTTCAGCCAGACAACACTTCATCCACTTCAAGATCCTGAGGGAGCTATCGCGGATCAAGATGCCCTCAAAATCCGTCTCTTTGCAAGCACACTAAAAGGTACGGCCTTCGATTGGTACACCACTCTGCCAGAGGACTCCATCCAAAATTGGGCCATGCTAGAGACGCGCTTCCTGACCCACTTCAAAGGTGAGGATCATCCTGTCAGTATGGCACAACTCTGCAGCCTAAAACAGGGAGAGAATGAGTCAACTTATGACTTCATTCACAACTGAAAGGGGATGGCATACAAATGCTCCGATGTGCTGCCACAAGCGTCGCTGGTCGACATTTGTCGTAACAACATGAGAGCAAAGATCCACTCCATGATTATCGACAACAAATCAAAAAGCCTAGGAGAACTCCTAGAAGCTTTCCATGGAGGCTGAAACGGTGATCAAAGACCTCAACAGTTAGCAATCATCAAAGAAAGAGCCGACTACCATTGTGACCTCAAAGCCAAAGAAAAAAGAGGTTCTTAATGTGCAAACCAAGTCAGTTCCTCAGCAGCCAAAGAAAGCTAAAAATAAAGCTGCAGGCAAGTGTTGGAAAATAGGTGGGCCTTTCAGATAAGTTTCAAAAACTTTTGACCCACTTGATGCAGGGATCAATAATCTAGAAGGCAACAACCCCAATCTAGGATGTAATTCCTCAAACTCATAAATCATGTACAGCAATATATACTATCTAAAAGATAGAAAACAGCACCTAAACATGCAACCACGAAATGTACAACATACAAGGATGTAGATTATACCTTTGGAGCTTGGTTGTGCTCTAATGGAGAATTTGAGTTCTTTTTGTGATGATGAACACCTTCACCAATCAAATTAGAATCTCCAACACCTTTTGATCTTCCATGCTATGACCCGTATCAGATTCTCTTTTCTCAAGAAGATGGTGGAATCTCCAAGAGAAAACCCTAAAGGAAACTAGAAGAGAAACTAGAAGAGGGAAAGAGAGAGATGGGCGTGTGCAACTCTTGCACTAAGGGTCTTGGGCGTGAATTCCAAGATGGGATTATGCATTAGGGACGTCCAAGCCTCCTCTCTCTTCTTTTATAGTACTTAAGCAACCTCCTCTTACTAATTGAAATAGAAGTCTTACTTCCATAACAATTAGTTGCTTTCTAAATCACAATTAGAAGTCTTACTTCAAATATGATTAGTAACTTCCTCTTTTACTAATTAAAATAAAAGTCTCACTTCCATTAATAGTTAGTAACTTACTATTACCACTATTAGAAGTCTCACTTCAAATAGAAATAGTAACTTTCTATTTCCTTTTAGAGTTCTACTATAATTAGTATCTTTCTAATATCTTGGGCTAGCGCGGGGACCACTAGGGATTCCTTAGAAAGCTGGCTCCAACTGGGACACGTGACCCCACATCTCATGTGCAATCCGGGCCCACAGTTAATTGTAAATAACTCCACTATATAAATGCAATTGCACTCCAGTCTTAGGAATAAATTACAATGAAGACCCTAAACTTCCACATTACCACAAGTAGGCCCCTCCATCTATATCCATGGATCAATTGGACCTGTCCACCAAATTAGATCCATATCTTATTATCCTTGAGCCCCAATTAATTATAATGATCATTTGGTACCGATCCAATTAACTCTTAATTGGAATGGGTGCGCACTTACCAATGATAAATCCATTAATTGGCACAAGGGGATATTAAAGATAGATTCCGTCTTGACCATTGAATGTTCCCACAGCTCTACTGCCACGTTCCCAAATCACCGAGGTGTTGACCTACAATTGGCCTCACTCATTGGTGACTCAAAGCAAATGAATAGATAGAAACTTGAGTTCATTAATGTCTCAGGATTATGAGCCTATTGCTAGGGAATTATGAGAGCAGACCTTAAAATAAAGACAGTGTACATAAGGTGCTTCTCATGGTCCTTCAATACATCCAATGTACCAGCACCATGATCCAGAATCTTACATTTCAATGATCGAGACAAATCACACTATCTGATACTGATCAAAGTGTTGTAACCTTGTCAGATGAGATGCCCAATCTCATCACTAGTTGTGAAGATATTTAAGTATAAGGTTTGCAATACATGTCTCCTGTATGTGGATCTCATCCATAGACATGTATTACATCTAGTATACTTGTGGACTCCGGTTCATCTCATGAACCACTATGTCATTCGTATTAGTTATGTGCAAACAAGTAATAAAACACCATTCATCTCATGAAAGGAAAGCAATAATATATATTGATAAATGAAGAAATTAATCAATGTATTCTTCATATACTGGTATTGAGACCATAAAACTAACAATCTCCCACTTGGGCTCAATGCCAGTCAGAGTTGCATCTCGTGCAGATCCCATCTACTTACTGCCCAAAGACTTTGGTAGTCAAAGCCTTAGTAAAGGGATCTCCCAGATTGTCTGCAGAGTCTATCTAGGTGATAGCAGTATCACCTCTCTGCCCAATCTCTCTGACCATTTGTTATAACCTCTGTACATGCTTTTGGCTCCTGGGTTCCTTGGACTTATCGACTGCCCTGCTATTATCACAGTAAACTGTAGCAGCTGTCCTGCCAAAAACACCACTCCAAGTTCCATTAGGAATCTATTGAGTCAATCTGCTTCTTTAGCTGCTTCTCAAGCAGCTACAGCATAAAGACATACCCAGAAGTTGATTTCTTAGAATCCTTATTTGACTGGAGGTCAGTATCTATGTAACCGACTCATTACTGTCGTAAATCAACATGTTATATTTAGTCATTCTCAAGGATTTGAGAACACATCTTACAACAGTCCAATGGTTAGGACCTGGGTTAGACTGATATCTACTTACTAAGCCCACTACATGACAGATATCCGGTCTAGTACATAGCATAGCATACATGAGGCTACCAACAGCTGAAGCGTATGGAATTGCTCTCATTTGCTCCTTTTCCTCCGGGGTCTTGGGACCCTAATCCTTGGAAAGGTGCACTCCATGCCTGAAAGGCGTGATACCCTTCTTAGAAAATCGTACCAGTACCTTATCTATGTAAGCAGCTTGAGATAAGCCAATCATCCTATTCTTCCGGTCTTGATGGAGTTTGATCCCTAGGATGTAACTAGCTTCTCCCAAGTCTTTCATATCAAAAGTCTTTACTAACCAAACTTTTACCGTTGACAACATTCCTATATCTTTCCCAAGGAGAAGGATGTCGTCGACATATAAAACCAGAAAAACTACCCTGACACCTTCATTTTTCATGTACACACATGACTCATCCGGATTTTAACTAAAACCAAATGATTTGATTGCCTGGTCAAAACGGATGTTCCAGCTTCGGGATGCCTGCTTTAGTCCTTAAATGGATTTCTGCAGCTTGCAAACTCTTTGCTTTTGGTTACTTGCTATAAAACTGTCTGGCTGCATCATATAGATGTCTTCCTTAAGATGGTCGTTGAGAAACGCTGTCTTGACATCCATTTGCCAAATCTCGTAATCGAGATGAGCTGCAATGGATAAGAGTATCCGGATGGACTTGAGCATGGCTACCGGCGAAAAGGTTTCCTCATAATCGATACCCTCTTTCTGAGTATACCCTTTCGCAACAAGCCTGGCCTTAAAGGTCTCAACTCTTCCATCTGGTCCTCTCTTTCTCTTGTAGACCCACTTGCACCCAATAGGTTTGATATTGGCAGGCAAGTCCACAAGTGTCCATACCTGATTAGAGTACAAGACTCCATCTCAGCTTTCATAGCATCTTGCCAACGCCTGAATCTATGTCATTTTACAGGGATCATGTTCCAGTTCTTCCGGGATTGCCTCGTAAGACTCTCCCAAGAACGAGAACCTATCAGGGGGGCTGACTATTCTCCCACTACGACGAGGCACTGGTGTAACTACTGGGTCTGGTAGGGGCGGTTCTTCCTCAAGTTCGGTCATACTTGGATTTGTAATTGATTGTTCTTGAATCTCTTCCAAGATCAACTTTTTCTAAAGGTTTTCGGTCTATCATATAATCTTCCTCCATAAAAACCGCATTAGTGTTCACCATCACTTTCTGCTCTCTGGGATTATAGAATAATCAACCTTTAGTTCATTTAGGATATCCTACAAACGTGCATACTTTTGACTTCGCTTCCAACTGATCCGTCTTAACCTTTAGCACATGTGCCGGACGACTCCAAATGTGTAAGTGTTGTAGACTAGGCTTTCGCCCGGACCACAACTCCCAGGGAGTCTTAGGTATAGACAAAGATGGTACGAGGTTTAGTATGTATATCGCAGTATCCAAGGCGTAACCCTAAAAGGATATAGGTAATCCTGAGAAACTCAGCATAGACTTGATCATATCTAAAAGAGTCTGATTCCTTCTTTCTGCTACTCCATTCTGTTGAGGCATACCAGGAGTAGACAATTGGGATAAAATCCCATTTTTTGATAAGTATCCCATAAAATCAGTGAAGAGATATCCTCCTCTGGCCCTGACATTAATGGGTCCACACACATCAGTATACACTAATTCCAACAAATCTTTGGCCCTATTGCCCTTTGATGAAAAAGGGCCTTTTTGGTCATTTTACCTTCCAGACAGGACTCGCAGACAGGCATTGGTTCTACCACCAATGAATGCAAGATATCATCTTTCACTAGCCTGTCAATCCTATTTAGGTTTATATGACCTAGCCTCAAGTGCCAAAGTTTTGTTGGATCAAATGAAGGTGATTTCCTCTTTAATGATGGTCTATTAGTTGTTTCAGTATCATGTATCTCATGCATTGTGGGATTAACAAATAAATTCCATTGATTACCTTGTCAGAATACATAAAAATACTATATCTCTTTATGACGATTTCAGTACCAAGAGTAATAGAATAACTCTTATTCACCATACTAGAAACTGAAATTGAATTCCGCCGTAAAGACGGTACATATAACGTGTCTGACAAAACCAATTTATCATTTGAAAAACATAATGTAATAACTCCCACTGAAACAACCTCAGCCTTAGCATCAGATCCTAGGTTGACAATGATTTCTCCGTTACTGAATCTCCTGGTTTCCCTGAACCCCTGTAACGAATTACATATGTGATTAGTTGCCCTGGAGTCCATACACCAAGATTTGAAGTACTAGTTGCAAAACTAACTTCAGAAATAAGTGACTCAATCATACCTGAGGTCTTCTTCTTAGACAGATATTCTGGACAATTCCTTTTCCAATGTCCTGTCTTACCACAATGGAAACACTTTCCTTTTACTCCCGTACCCTTAACCTTGGACATACTACAAGTAAAACCATTCTCCACCTTAGGACCCTTGATGACTGATTTCTTCTTGCTATCTCGGTCTTTGCCTTTCGGCTCGGTCCTAGCAAATGACTTTTCTGCCATGAGGGAATTTTGCTCTTTCTTCATGATTTCCTCAGTCACTACCAGCTGGCGAGACAGCTCAGCTATGGTCAATTCCAATTTATTATAATTGATCTCGAAATGATTGAAAGAATCCGGTAGTGACTGAAGGATCATGTCAATCTGTGATTCTTTATCAATCATAACACCCAGTACATCTAACTCATTTATTGCGAGACTCATTTTCAACAAATGTTTTTGTACTGGAGTTCCTTCAGCCATCTTAGTGTTTATCAGCACCTTCATAGTAGCTTGCCTAGCAGGTCTAACCTGGTCCGCAAACATCTCCTTTAAGTTCGATATAATATCGTATGCTGACTTATAGGATTGATGTTGGTGTTGCAAAACACTAGACATGGATGCCTGAATAAAACATATGGCTACCTCATTTTCTTTTGTCCATTTGGTGTAAAGGTCCTTTTCATACTGAGGTGCATGAAGCTCAGGCTCAGGAAGGGAGGGTATGGTAAGGACATATCTGCATCCTGAAGCTATCAAGATAATATCCAGGGTCCTTTTCCAGTGTATAAAGTTGGATTCCATCAACTTATTCTGGTTGAGGATGGTCGCAAGTGGATTGAAAGTATTTGAATTCATGCTTGGAAAAACTGTAGTACATAACCATACATTCAATAAATGAATTTAAATGACATTAGGGTTTAGTATTCTACCAAATTTATATGGAATCCTCATAACCACTAAATTCAGAATACATCGGAATCCCAATCCCCGGGGTATGCCTCCTTGGGGAGTGTGAATACCACCTAGATTGGTGCGGATCAAAGTTGGTCAAAATTATGATTAAGACTAACTTTCTATGATCCCCTTCATTCATTATTATCTAGGTATCTCATACCAAATAATGAATGACTCCCGATTAACTTCGGTTTCTAAAATAAATGAGGCAAATCCTTGGGGATACTACATCATTATTTTAGTTAAGTGTGACCCACCAACTAGCATTGCATGACAACCGTTGCAAGCAGCTCCTCCTTGGGGAGTGGGCCCCCGCCCCATCTCACCAACACTATCCATTGGAGATCCATGTCTAGTAACTAGACAAGTAAAAGCCCTCCGTGGGGAACGGCCGTTCTCAAGATGGCGCGAGGCTAATACTTTCATTACAATGGACCTATGGTGGAAAACCATGGGGATTTCTAAATTTAAATGCCCCGCTCCCACTTAATATTTTAGAATTGAGGATTCCCTTGTAAGGTATTAGGGCCCACATATGAACATCAAATCATCTCATGATATGATCAAAGATTGGTTCCAAGTCAAGTTATTTTAAGGAAAGTCCGGTTTCTTAAATTAGTGTTACCAATGTGTCCATCTCACGGGTCATCAACACTAATTAGAACTCTTTCCAAAAATTAATTTAATTTGACCAATTTTAGTAAGTTACTATGTTTGGATCAGATTTGGAAATATTCTAAATTAAGCATTCATCCATGAATAGAAAGTGCTAAAATTAGAAACTAGTTCTCTCCTCCACATGGCCCAAGCGGAATAGACTTCTTGGACTTCTAGACTTTCCAAAACTTTGGGATTCCTCAAACTCTTTTGGCATCAACAAAAGGTTTTGGTAATCTTCAAACTCTTTGATTAGGAGTCCAACATCACTTTCCTTCTTCGTCTCGGACATCGCCAGAATTTACAAATTTAAAAAAATTACATAAATTCCTATGCCTCAATTATGAGACTTACATGGTAATCTAAACATGGAAATAAAAGGGCTATAGGGAAATTCACCATGCCTTGCCCTTTCACGGGAAACCAAGGAAACCATGATGCCCTTTACAATTAGCCTCAAATAAACCAATAACCATAAAAAGAAAGTAAAAGACTTGTGGGCCATATGGAGAGGACATTATCACATGCAGGTTAGTATCTCATACAACAAAGCATCTCACAAAACCAGGTTACCAAACCACAATGGAAAAACAAGATGCCAAAAGTAGCCACCCTTTTAATACATGCACTTCGCAGAGGGGGGTCCGGGGGTGTCCCCCGACGGGGGTCGAGCTACCCGGTCGACCGAGCACGAAGCCAGGTCGACCCGCCTAACGAAGGCAGAAAATTGGGTTTTTTCAATTCAAGTCCAAACACCTCCAAAACACTTTTGAAGGCTCTCAATCGCATCCTTCCATCATAATTAAACCTTTTTGTGACTATCTAAGCATGGATTTACTACATAAAGTAAACAAACCCAATCATAATTGATCCTTACATAGCCCTAGGTCTATCCTCTTCGCATCTCATGCAAAGATTAGATCTAGATCGCTGATCTAACATGATTAGAGATGAGGTATGGCTCTGATACCAATTGTTGGAAAATAGGTGGGCCTTTCAGATAGGTTTCAAAAACTTTTGACCCACTTGATGCAGGGATCAATAATCTAGAAGGCAACAAACCCATTCCAGGATGCAATTCCTCAAACTCATAAATCATGTACAGCAATATATACTATCTAGAAGATAGAAAACAGCACCTAAACATGCAACCACGAAATCTACAACATACAAGGATGTAGATTATACCTTTGGAGCTTGGTAGTGCTCTAATTGAGAATTTAAGTTCTTTCTTTGATGATGAACATCTTCACTAATCAAATTAGAATCTCCAACAACTTTTGATCTTCCACGCTATGACCCGTATCAGATTCTCTTTTCTCAAGAAGATGGTGGAATCTCCAAGAGAAAACCCTAAAGGAAAATAGAAGAGAAACTAGAAGAGGGAAAGAGAGAGATGGGCGTGTGCAACTCTTGCAATAAGGGTCTTGGGCGTGAATTCCAAGATGGGATTATGCATTAGGGACATCCAAGCCTCCTCTCTCTCCTTTTATAGCACTTAAGCAACCTCCTCTTACTAATTGAAATAGAAGTCTTACTTCCATAACAATTAGTTGCTTACTAAATCACAACTAGAAGTCTTACTTCAAATATGATTAGTAACTTCCTCTTTTACTAATTAAAATAGAAGTCTCACTTCCATTAATAATTAGTAACTTACTATTACCACTATTAGAAGTCTCACTTCAAATAGAAATAGTAACATTCTATTTCCTTTTAGAGTTCTACTATAATTAGTATCTTTCTAATATCTTGGGCTAGCGTGGGGACCACTAGGGATTCCTTAGAAAGCTGGCTCCAACTGGGACACATGACCCCACATCTCATGTGCAATCCGGGCGCACAGTTAATTGCAAGTAACTCCACTATATAAATGCAATTGCACTCCAGTCTTAGGAATAAATTACAATGAAGACCCTAAACTTCCACATTGCCACAAGTAGGCCACTCCAACTATATCGATGGATCAATTGGACCTGTCCACCAAATTATATCCATATCTTATTATCCTTGAGCCCCAATTAATTATAATGATCATTTGGTACCGATCCAATTAACTCTTAATTGGAATGGGTGCGCACTTACCAATGATAAATCCATTAATTGGCACAAGGGGATATTAAAGATAGATTCCATCTTGACCATTGAATGTTCCCACAGCTCTACTGTCACGTTCCCAAATCACCGAGGTGTTGACCTACAATTGGCCTCACTCATTGGTGACTCAAACCAAATGAATAGATAGAAACTTGAGTTCATTAATGTCTCAGGATTATGAGCCTATTGCTAGGGAATTATGAGAGCAGACCTTAAAATAAAGACAGTGTACATAAGGTGCTTCTCATGGTCCTTCAATACATCCAATGTACCAGCACCATGATCCAGAATCTTACATTCCGATGATCGAGACAAATCACACTATCTCATAGAGATCAAAGTGCTGCAACCTTGTCAAATGAGATGCCCAATCTTATCGCTGGTTGTGAAGATATTTAAGTATAAGATTTGCAATACATGTCTCCTGTATGTGGATCTCATCCATATACATGTATTACATCTAGTATAGTTGTGGACTCCGGTTCATCTCATGAACCATTATGTCATTCGTATTAGTTATGTGCAAACAAGTAATAAAACACCATTCATCTCATGCAAGGAATACAATAATATATATTGATAAATGAAGAAATTAATCAATTTATTCATCATATACTGGTATTGAGACCATAAAACTAACAGTAAGAAACCTAAACTCTCTAATGCCTTTAGAGAATGAGTAGAGAAAAAATACCCGTTCGATGAAGATGTTGAAGAAATCTTCAAGACTCTCGTAGCAAATGGTAAACTTACCTTACCTGAGCCCAAAAGACCGGGAGATGTTGGCTAAACCAATGATCCTCGGTATTGTCCATACGAGATGGTCTCGCATCCTTTCAATCAATGCTTCGTTGTGAGAGAAAAGATCAATGAAATGTGGAAAAATGGAGTCTTCACCTTTGACAAAAACTATGGGTCTGCCTCCATCAACATGGTGACATATGGACAAACTTCAAAGTCACCAAAGGAGATGACAACCACTTCCTTCAAGGTGATAAAGATGACTCAAACATCCCAAGAGTTGGTTCCTTATCCAACACCAGACAGACTGATGGACCCGATTTCTTTCTCTCCTCTCCTCTCCCATTCGTCCCCGGGATCGCCGAGAGGAAAAAATCGAGGTGGAGGGAGGAAAGGGGGAGAAAAAACAGGGCATCTTATATTTTTGTACGGGTATGCCAGATTTTCTATTCTACTTGGAATTTAGAAATGGTGATCCGGAGATCCACCTTCACAAGTAGAAAGGAAATCAATCCTTTCTTCTAACTTTCCAAATTGCACATATATTTAAGAAAAGAGACAGTTTTTGAATGCCATTAGAGGCGATTTCATTTTTGTTTCCCGTGAAAGGCGAGTTTGCTGTGAAATGCGAGTTTTTGCCATAGGAGGCGATTTTGTGCCGTGAAAGGTGATTTACAAATCTTATCAAAATGAAAGACAAGAATTACGATTTTTTGTCTCTTAAAAAAACAAAGCACAATAGAAAAGTAAGAAAGGGCATCTGACTTCTCAAGAGATCGTGGGGACCAGTTCAGATCGACGGTCATAAGTCATGTATGGGCTTCGCCATCGTCCTTTGGAAGAGAACGCTTGATGCTTTGATTCTTTGGCTTGGCTTGAACTTCAGTTTTTTAGAGGATAAGGACCAAGGGAAAGTCCTATATCCAATAAAAAATGAAGAGACCGGCTGAAGAGCCGCGTCTTGGCCACGTTGAATAGGAGAAGAGAAGGATTTTTCTTAGAGGAAGGGGGGTGTGTCCCCCCCCCCTCAAGGGACTTTGATCACCTTTTAGGTGTTTGTTGCAGTAGAGTTTCTTCTTGCAGCAGAGTTTCTTTAGAGTAGCAAGACTTCTAGATCTTGTGTTCGGAATTCCGAGATTCTCCATGTGTTTTTCTGGGCGTCTGTGTTCGGGGCTCTTTTCTTCTTGGAATCACCTCCTTTTATAGGCATTTGGTAGCCTTTAGGTGACTTTATGGGCTTTAATGTATTAAAACCACATAATGGGAGGTGTTACATGTTTTAATTTTTTTGTTTTGTAACTCCTTTTTCTTGGCTTCTGATTGGCCGGTGGAGATAATGGGCATTTAATCGCCTTTAATCTCCATGATGAGAGGAGTTTCATAACTTTAATGTCATGATGACTTGGACTTGTAACTCCCATTTCCTTGAATCTGATTGGGCCGTCCAAAATAATGAATTAATGATCCCATTTAGTTGGGTCAATTAACAGCATTAAGTGGTCGCCAGGAATTTGAAGAGTCGTGGGCCGTGTTGCGTCTTTTGGAATTCTTCTTGCGATGATCAACGATGGATCTTCATGTTGATCGATGTCGGATGATAATGCAACTTCAGGCATTGGTTGATACCAGCGGGCCGGTGACATCTGTCTTGTCGATTTCTCGATCGGTCGGATAGAAAGTGCACTTTCTTAGTCAACCGGTTGGCAATCTTGGAGCGATCAATGATGATTCCATGCTTTTAACGACGGATCTGCGATGTTGACGAGGATCAGTCGTTTTCGAGCGTCGAAAATCAAATTTTCAGGAAATCACAGGGGCTAGAACTTTCAAAACGCGAAAAAGAATCGGAAAAAGGGCCCTGCGGCGGAATCCGGCGACCCTGGCCCGGACTTCCAGGGTCGCCGGCGACCATGCACCCATGGTCGTCGGCGACCATGGGGGTATTTTCCCCTCTGGTCGCCGTTTTGTCGATCGTTTTTCAAGTTTTTTTGCTTCTTTTTTCTCCTATATTTTTTTGACATTTTTCCTCATTTTTTGGCTTCGTTCCCTTGGAGAAAACCCAACGAGAAGTCGTGCAACACCGGGCACAAAGTTTTCTATTTTTTTGAAAAGCCGAAGACTGTGACGTGCAGAGTTGCTGATTTTTGTCAAGAGTCGAAACTAGGTCAAACGATGTTGGAATGACCTGAAATTTGACGTGAAGCTTCCCGAGCAGTAGATAGGACCAACCATGGGCTTTCATTTGAGTTTTGAAGCCGTTTGGGTTCTCGTCGTTGCTAGGCTTGATTTCGCCGAGAGGAAGATGTCACGCTTTGATGTGCGGTCAACCGATGTTCGATTGAAATTTGACAGGGAGCCTATTTGAGTCATTTTGAGATGATCCATTAGCTCCGATTTGGATGTCATGGTCCCGGGGTGGTCCGCCGCCGGTAGCCTTGATTTTTTTTCGGAGCGTCAAAGTCGGGTCAAACATTGTCGGAATGACCTGAAATTTGACGTGGAGCCTTTTGGAGGTATTTTGAGACCATCCATAGGCTCAGATCGAAGTTTTGATATCTTCGACGCCGCCGCCACCAGGAGCGCTTGTTTGGTTGCCGGAGGAGTGAAGTTGGGCCAAATGATGTCGGAATGGCCCGAAACTTCATGTGAACCCCTCTTTTGGTTGTCTTGAAGGATCTTGCAGTTTTTTTTTTATTCTGACTAGATCTGATGCTTGAAGCAGCAACGCCCTTTTGTAGTAGGATGCGACTTCATGTGGCCTTTTGATGTTGAAGAGGTAAAGTGACATTTTTGGTGTCAACACAGACAGCCTATATGGGTGCATCCCGATCTCCTTGAAGATGAAAATTGGGAGATCGTCAAAACAAAGTTGACCGCTCAACATCGAAGGCGAGCAAAGAGACAACTCCGCAAGCTCAAACAACAGGAGAGACCTCTTCTACTACTTCACTGGGGGCAGCGGAAGAATCCATTCTCAAAACTTCAAAGGCAATAAGAAAATTCACCATTGGTGATTTCATGCCACCACAGCTAAGAAATGAAGCTATGCTGGGGGCATCATATTCTTCTAATTCAGTAATTGGATTCTCCATGGATGGATATGAGTCCAGTGACACCGCCAGTGACACCGACGAATGGGAGGAATCCCTTGAAACAGGAGAATACCTCTCCGAAGAAGAATGGGTTCCCAAATCTCACCTTATGCCAGTAATCTAGTATAATCCCTTACAGCCTCAAGGATCCTGGTCTGATGATGACGAAGACCAAAAGCCTGTTCAAGAAAATGTTGTGGAATCCAACCATGTTGAACCACAAGGAGTTGACGAAGAAGAAGATTTGGCTCCCATGCCTGATCTTAAAGAGTATGCGAGGATCTTGCAGCGCCTTGCCGTAGAACAAGAGCAAGATCTTCGCGATCAAAACCCGGAACCGGAAGTCCCTGAAAATCAATAGGTACCTCCTCCCTCAATTCTTGAAAATGGAGAAAACTGCTGGATAGATGATCCTCTGACATCCTATGATGAACCCGACTCCCAACAGTCTATTCAGGGGGGATCTCCTATCAGGGCAACTTGCAATGCCTCGGGATGATAGTGCCTCTGAAGCATCATCTACCAAAGACACGTACTCTCTAGCTACACCTGATAGTATATCTTCCGGAGCTACATTTTCTCAGGTGACTTCCATTGAGATAACACCTTCTCAGCCTTCGTCCCCTGAAACTGTGACATCACAACTCACAGCTCTTCCGACTGATCATCCTGAAGAAACTTCAGCCGATGAAGACCCGGTCGATTGGTCCCAGATACCTGACCTCATAGGAGAAGTCTAGACCAACAAATTACTCAATGAAGAAGAAAAGTTGTTGGATGTTGTTCAGGACTTGTTCCCGAAAAATGCTCCATGTAACGCAATCACTGAGGATGGTGACTCCGCTGCAGACACATCTTCAACAAATGAGAAGGATCAACCCTTGGATCCCAAGGAAGATCTTCCAAACGAAGACCCTTCTCAAGAAGCTCTCGAAGTTGGTAGAGGTACCCGTTCTGGCCGGGATTACCACAAAAATTACAACCAATCTTGTTCTTCTTCAAAGGGAGAAGATGTTGTAAATGCCCCAAGTGGCAACAAATGAACATGCAGGCCTGAAGGAGGCTTTCAAGTATGAATTGATTGAGCACTTCAAACACATTCCTGCATGACTGCACATCCTTGATTTATTACGAATGTCTCCACACACTCGTGATAATCTCATTTTAGAGCTGTAAAAACTGAACGTTGATGTTGGCAAACATGCCCCATAAGTCCTACAAATTGAAATGGACTATAGGGTCAAGAAAATCAAATACTTCCTCAAAGGGAGAAAAGAAGAAAATCGAGGGATCAGGCATTGAATGCCTCTCGGTTCAGAAAGTAGCAAGTGCAACCATCGCCTTCGGTAGGGATGACCTCCTGCTAGGCGGGACAAAGCACAACCGACCCTTGTACTTCACAAGGTATGTCAAAGAGATGCCAATAAACAGAGTCCAGATCGACCCAGGTTCTACACTCAACCTCATCTTTACTTCTGCACTCGAGGAGCTGGGCATTCCACCTAGCAAACTAAGCCACACATCTATATCCATCTTTGGATACGATGGGAATGCTCAAAGGCCTATCGGCAAAATCAGGTTCAAGTTGCAGATCGGCGATCTTATCTCTGAAGTCACTGTGTTTGCAATAAGAACCCCTTCATGCTACAACATCCTTCTTGGACGCCTCTGGATACACGATAATGGTGTCGTCCCTTCAACTCTACATCAATGCATCAAGTTCATCAGCAACGACGGCTCGATACATCGAGTGTTTACAGAAAAAAATCCCTTCAAAGGCAAAAAAATCCATTTTGCAGATGCTCAGATGTACAAAGATGAAAAAGAAAAAAAGGAGGAAGAAACAACACCCTTTGCCAAAAATCTCCAGAAAGATAAAGGAAAAATTCCTCAGCAATCATCGGAAGAAAACAAACCTTCCTGCAAATCCGAAGAGAGAGATCCATCTCCCTTCGTTGTCTCCCTCAAATCTTCAAAGCCTTTGGTCATCACAACCAAAGCAAAGAAGAGAAAACAAAGGTCTGGGGGCAAGTTTGTTGTCTCATTCACGTCTATCATTCAAGAGACGGATTCAGAGTCTGAGTCAGAAGAAAACACATCGTCAAGCCAAAGCTAACACTCAACAAGTTCAGCGTGCTCTACCTCCAATGGAGACACCTACTGACGTAGAAGATCCTACGTCTGCTTCCTTCGTTGTTCCGGCAACTTTAACTGAAGAGAAGTCAATCTTCTTCCATAGATCAGAAGCTTCTTCATCAAATTCCATGCATAAACCTTTCCAAAACGAAGGTATGCCTCAACTATTTCTATATAGTCCTGTCGCATAAGCTATTATGAAGAAAATGGGTAATGACACTCAAAACCCAGTCGGTCTAGGGCAAGGTCGCTGTATTCTCACACCATTGGAGCCCGCCATAACCAAAGGTCAACTGGAAGATTGGAGACTCTACGGTCATGTAGAAAAATCTTCACATGGGTTGGGGTATGATCCCGACACTCCCATGAGATAGTTGACACAAATGTTGAGGAGTCGATTTGCCGACCAAACCTCAACATCCCATGTCCTTGAAGACATTGATCTCCCTAGATACCTCTTTGAAGAGTCACCCGTCAAGGATCCAGAAAGCTCTACCAATTAGTACGATTTCACTAATGATGAAGAGGAATTGTCCGCTGATACAGACATGTGGCGTTTTGACCTAGAAGAGCCATCGTCTCCAAAAGAAGTACCTTACTTCGACCCAATTTCAACAGGCGATTGGGACCGTCTCATAACAAGCCTTGAGAAGATCACCAATCCTGAAAATCCATGGCCAGAAACAAAGCCTTGGTCTGAAAATGCCCTTGAAACTCCAGAAGGTTTCGTTGAGTTGGAAGCCCCCGAAAATATTATGGACGAACCACCTTCGAACCTTCCAACATAAGATCCTGTTCAAAAGATAGACTTGGGAACACCAGATGACCCACGTCATGTATTCATAAGTAAGAATATAAAGGATGATGAGTTACCCGAGTATATCGCTTTTCTTCGTGAGTTCGTTGATTGTTTTGTATGGTCTTACGCTGAAATGTCTGGTTTAGACTCCAAAATAGCAGTCCACAAAATCAATCTCTAAAAAGACATCAAGCCTGTCAGACAGGGCCAAAGAAGATTCCATCCTGATGTGATGGACAAAATTGAACAAGAAGTTCAGAAACTCAAAAGCGTTGGCTTCATCCGCGAGGAACAGCATCCTGAATGGTTGGCCAACATCGTCCCCGTGACAAAGAAAAATGGGCAGATCAGAGTCTGCATTGACTATAGAGACCTAATTAATGCTTGCCCTAAAGATGAATTTCCGCTCCCTATACCAGAGGAGATGATTGACAACACCTACGGATTCGAGCGATTGACATTCATGGATGGATTCTCTAGCTACAATCAGATAAAGATGCATCCTGAAGATGAAAAACACACATCATTTCGGACCCCATTTGGCGTGTATTGCTACACTGTCATGCCATTTGGTCTGAAAAATGTTGGTGCCACATATCAGAGGGCTATGATGAAGATATTCCAAGATATACAACACAAGACGGTCGAATGTTACGTTGATGACCTCACCATCAAAAGCAGAAGAAAACAAGACCATTTGAAAGACCTTCATGAAGTCTTCCTCCGACTTCGCAAACACAAACTGCGAATGAATCCCCTGAAATGCTTCTTCAGCGTCTTGTCGGGTAAGTTCCTCGAATTCTTAGTTCGGAAAGCTGGAATAGAACTTGACCCCATCAAAGTCAAGGCTATTCTAGAAATGCCTTCTCCAAGAACCTTAAGAGGACTGAAAGGACTTCAAGGAAGATTGGCATACATCAGACGGTTCATCTCCAATCTCTTGGGGAAATGCCATCCCTTTTCTCAGTTGATGAAGAAAGGTGTGAACTTTATTTGAGATACTGAATGTGAAGCAGCATTTCAAGATATCATGTCATACCTGACCAAACCTCCAGTACTGGCTGCCCCTACCACTGGAAAACCACTCATCTTGTACACAAGAGCTCTCGACCATTCTCTGGGCGCTCTGCTTGCACAAGAGAATGACGAAGGAAAAGAAGTTGCTATATACTACCTCAGCCATATGCTGGTAGGTGCGGAGCATCGCTACTCTCCAGTTGAGAAAGAATGCCTTGCAGTGATGTTCGTTGTACAAAAGCTACATCACTACCTTCTTTCGAACACAGTCTACCTGATTTAGAGGATCAACCTCTTAAAGGTCCTTGTCACAAAAACAAGTTCTCTCAATGCCCGACTGGAAAAATGGTTCATCCTCCTATCACAATTTGATATCAGGTATGTACCACAAAAGGCAATCAAAGGCCAAGCCCTAGCGGATTTCCTCGCAGAGCATCCAATGCCTAAAGATTCCCCACTCATAGATGATCTCCCAGAAGAACCTGTCTACAACGTGGAGACTTTCTCACCAAATGCCTCTTGGGACATGTACTTTGACAGTGCAACCAGGACAAATGAAAAAAGAAAGTTGATCTTGGGAGTTGGCATCCTCTTTGTTAGCCCCGACAAATACATGATTCCACATGCTTTCTCGCTACTAGAACCATGCTCAAACAATGCAGCTGAATACCAAGCTCTCGTTGTAGGATTGGAACTAGCCCTCGAATCCGGCATTACCATGCTGGAAGTCTTTGGAGACTCTCAACTGGTCGTCAACCAGATGAATCAGAAATTCGAAGTCATGAAGCCTGATCTGTTGCCTTACTACAACAAGGCACAATCACTTCACCAAAGGTTTGACATCTGTCACATCACCCACATCTTCAGAGGTGAAAACATCCGTGCAAATGCCCTGGCCAGACTTGCCAAATCCATGGCGATCCAGGAAGGGGAAAACATGCAAATTACAGTGTGTGAAAGAAGGATACTCCATCCTCTTAACACACACCAAGCAGTTGCTGAATGCCACCAATTGGCCGGAAGTCGGATCTCCATCCTCAAACCTCCAATCGACGACTGGAGAGATCCATTCATTGATTACAACATGTTCGGAATCCTCCCTGAAGATCCAAAAGAACGGATAAGCATTCAAAGACGAGCCCCAAACTTTCATTTGATTATACCTTCAAAAATCCTTTGTAGAAAATCCTTCGACGGAGTACTTCTGCGCTGCTTGTCACAACAAGAGGCCGAGGAAACGCTCAAAGAAGTTCATGCTGGTCTTTGTGGAGCCCATCAGGCCGGTCCTAAGTTCTACGATCAGATAAAAATGTTAGGTTATTATTGGCCTACCATGGTAGCTGAGGCCATGCAATTTGCTAAACGCTGCCGCCAATGCCAAGTTCATGAAGGCTATGTCCATATGCCTCCAGAATGGTTACACCCCACAGCAATCTCATGGCTGTTCGAAGCTTGGGGTATGGACATCGTAGGTCCTATCTCTCCCCCGTCAAGCAAAGGTCATCATTTCATCTTCGCCGCTACTGATTATTTCTCCAAGTGGTCAGAAGCATTTGCGCTCAACGATATGAAGACCTCATCAGTCCTTCAGTTCTCGCGCACCAACATTATTTGTCATTTCGGCATACCTAAAAGATTCTTCCGTGATAACGGACCGCAATTTCGGGATCACCGATTCTATAGGTTTTGCGACAAATACAAAATCCAAAGTTGTCCCTCGACTCGATATAATCCGGCAGCAAACGGATTGGTAGAAGCCTTCAACAAGACACTCTGCAAGATCCTCAAGAAAATGGTCTCTAGTCACAAAAGAGACTGGAGCAACAAACTTTCCGAAGCTTTGTGGGCCTACCGAACCACCGTTCGAGGACCAACCCATAGCACACCATTCTCCTTGGTCTATGGATGCGAAGCTGTCGTGCCTTTGGAGGTACAAATTCCTCCCCTAAGGGTATCTTTGCAAAATGACATGACTCAAGAAAGTAATGTCAAGTTGAGACTCCAAGAGCTGGACAATCTCAACGAGAGACGGTTCGAAGCTCAACAAAGCATTGAGCTTTACCAAGCACGCATGGCAGGATCTTTCAACAAAAAGGTCCGGCAACGCGCCTACAAAAAGGGAGACTTGGTTCTCGTAGTAAAAAGGCCATTGGTTTTCGCCCACAAATCAAAAAGCAAATTTGAACCAAAATGGGAGGGACCCTACGTCATCGACAAGGTTTTCTCCAACGGCGCATACGCTCTCCTAAACATGGAAGGTGACATATGTATGCTGCCCATCAACGGCAAGTTCATGAAGCGATACTACCCTTGAAGACTTACGCCATTGGGTGAGAGCAATACCTGCACGGCCAAAGCCTATTCTCTGGTACTCGCTCGTCTAACCCGCTTCTTTTAGATTTTTCACCCTTATGTTGAGATTTCTAAAAAAATTCAAAACTTTGCTTACTTTCATCGTTTCATTGTTCAAAAACAAAAGTCCAAGTTTTGAAACATTTTCCTAACTTGACCAAGTTTTCAACCCTTGAACCCAAAATTTATGGTTTGAAACAAAAATCAGGACCCAGGGATTTCCACCCTGGTCCACCCTGACTTTTACCACCAAAATGGTTTTAGGTCAAAATTTATGACCCTCGTGTCTTTAAACAAAAATGGTTTTTCAAAAAGCCGCGGGGAATCAACGTTTAGTCGATACTCTCAAAACCCAAAAATCGGAAGGATGCGAACCCCATTCGATACTTCAAAAACCTCAAAATCGTGCAGACGCAACGTTTCAGTTGATATCCACAACCCAAATTTCAAAGGTTCGAGAAAACCACAAATTTCAAACAAAAAATCGTGGGGAAACGACATCAAGTCAGTACCCATAAAACAATTTTTTGAAAAGTAAGGAAGTGACGCTTAGTGGATACTTGCACCCAAATTCGCGAGGAGGCGACATTCAATCGATACTCGCAACTGAATGAGCAAGGAGGCGACATTCCATCGATACTTGCAATACCATTCAGCAAGAAGGCGACTTTTAGTCGATACTTACATTTTTGAAAACCAAAACCCGGCTCTCAGGCCAAAAATCGACTATAAATGCAAAAAACCTGGCTCTCATGCCAAAAAATTGGCTATAACGCCACAAAATTGGCTGTAAATGCCACAAAACCTGGCTTTCAAGCCAATAAATCAAAACTTGGCTTTAAAAAACTCATCTATAAATGCCACAAAAATCGGCTATTAATGCCACAAAAATCGGCTATAAACGCCCCAAAATCGGTTATCAATGCCACAAACACGGCTATCAATGCCACAAACAAAATTTCGGCTTCCATGCCAAAAACAAATCCCAGCTATCAATGCCACAAACAAAAATTTTGGCTCCCAGGCCACAAACAAAACCGGCTTCCATGCCATCCCAAATTTTGGCTTTTACGCCACAAAATTCTGGCTTCCATGCCGACCCAAATTTTGGCTTTCATGCCATTTCAAAATTCGACTTCCATGCCATCTCAAAATTCGGCTTTCATGTCATCTCAAAATTTAGCTTTCACGCCAAAACAACCAATTGATAAAAAGGTTTTTCACAAAATGACAAACTTTTGATCATATTTTCAAACAAACTTTCCCATTTAACTATTACTTGAATTTATCACAAAAGAATTTGAGTGAAAAAAGGGAATACAAAAAAAGTGAAGTGCTAAAAAAAATGTCCACAAGCACTACAAAAGAAAGAGTACCAAAAAATATTTGTGTGTATACATGGGTACCCAAAAAAAAAAAAACACGTGAAAAAAAAGAACAAAAAAAAAGAAAGAGAGAAAACCGTCGGAAACAAAAAAGAAAAAGAGAGAGAGAGAGAGAGAGAGAAAGAGAGAGAGAGAGAGAGAGAGAGAGAGAAAAGAACTTTTTTTACCATCCTACTTCTACAATGGAAAATTCTTGAAAAAGAAGACTTACTTGAAGCCATTGATGGAGGAAGAAAAGGCTTGAAGATCCTTGAAGAAGAAGGGAAGCTCTTGATCTTGGAGCACTCTTGAAGACTCTTGCAAAGAAAGAAAGCAATGAGGCAAAGATCCAATCTCCTCTTGCTTTTATAGAAGAGAGCAAACCAAAAGAGGAAACAAGGAGAAAAGAAAGGAGGTAAGTGCTAAAAATTAGTAACCTTCCCAAAAGAAAGGAGATTTGAGATATTCTCTCCCAAAGAGAAGATTCTTTGAGAAATTTTCTCCAAAAAGAAAGGGAATGAGAAATATTCTCTCCCAAAGAGGGATACTTTGAGAAAATCTCTCCAAAAAGAAGGGAAACTTGAGAGATTCTCTCCAAGTAAGAATATTTTTAGATATTATCTATCCAAAAGGGATATTTTTAGATATTCTTTACAAAATGACACCATGTGAGATCTAAGCCATCTTTAAAAGCTTAAGGTCCCATGGGCTAGCCCACATGAGCCAGGTTTCACCACCTAGGCACTAAAAGGGGCTTCCTTTCAAAAATTCCTCTTACCAAGAGCATACAAATTGGTTCCATGCCTCTTTTGAGTTGATTGGACCACACAAAAAAATCCAAGCCTCATGAGCTTCCAAAATTTCAAACCATCCCACCTCATATACCAAATTGAGCCAAAATCTTGAAATTGACATTCCATAAAATTCAAACCTGACCCCCCAACTTGCCACATACAGTTTGTTGGGTCACAAGGTCAGAATCCAAAAATCAAACCTCGACCTCCTAACCTGCCACACACAGCTTGTTAGGTCACAAGGTCAAAAAACCAAAAAAAAAATCCTTCTTGACCGCCTGATGTGCCACATAAAGCCCTTAGGTTCACAAGGTCAAAAGGAAACCCCAAAATCCAAAACCCAAATCTAACTCTCTCATTTCATTTTCAAAACTTTGCCTTGAGATGGTATGTGATCTCTCTCACTACCATAAAATCCCCTTGGAAACTCAAAAGGCTATTAAAAAAATGCTCAAAAACTCTTGGTCAACTCAAAAGCTCTCCTTCAAGTTTCTCTTCGAGGTACATTGACTCCAAAAGCTACTCGTCGTTGTACCTCGAGGGAGCATTTGTTGACACCAAAAATGTCACTTTGCCTCTTCAACAACAAGAAGCCACATGAAGCCGCATCCTGCTACAAACGGGCAATGCTACTTTAAGCATCAGATCTTGTTAGAATCAAACAAAAACTGCAAGATCCTCCAAGACAGCCAAAAGAGGGGTTCAGATGAGGTTCCGGGCCATTCCAACATCATTTGGCCTAACTTCACTCCTCCGACAGCTGAACAAGCACTCTTAGCGGCGACGATGTCGAAGACATCAAAACTTCAATCAGAGCCTACGAATGGTCTCAAAATACCTTCAAAAGGCTCCATGCCAAATTTCAAGTCAAACCGACAACGTTTGACCCTCCATCAACCCTCGAGCAGTAAAATTAAGCCCCTCGGCGGTGAGAACCACCAAGACCATTACTCATCAAACGGAGCACATGGGCGGCTTTAACATGCTTCAAAAGGGTTGCACGTTAAATTTCAGGTCATTCCGACAACGTTCGACCCGACTTTGATGCTCCGAAACAAAATCATGGCTATCGGTGATGGAACACCCCAGGACCATGACATCCAAATCGGAGCCAATGGATCATCTCAAAATGACTCCAATACGCTCCCTGTCAAATTTTAGGTCAATCAGACGTCGGTTGACCGCACATCAAAGCGCGACATCTTCCTCACGGCGAAATCAAGCCTAGCAGTGACGGGACCCCAAACGACTTCAAAACTCAAGCAAAGCCCATGGTAGGTCCTATCTACTGCTCAGGAGGCTTCACCTCAAATTTCAGGTCATTCCAACATCGTTTGACCTAGTTTCGACTCTTGACCGAAAATCAACAACCTTGCGTGGCAAAGTCTTCGGCTTTTCCAAAAAATAGGAAACTTTGTGCTTCAGTTTTCCACGGCTTCTCGTCAGGTTTTCTTCAGGCGAATCAAACCAATAAATGAGAAAAAAAATGTCAAGAAAAATAAAGGAGAAAAAGGACTGAAAAAGCTCGAAAAACGGCCAAAGAAAAGGCGACCAAAGGGGACCAAAACCCCATGGTCGCCGGCGACCCGGACTGCGACCCTGGAAGTCTGGGTCGCTAAATTTCCACCGGAAGACCCATTTTCCAATCCTTTTCGCGTTTCGGGAATTCTAGTTCATGTAGTTTTCTAAAAATCTGATTTTTATACTAAAAATCGACCGATCTTCGCCAACATCTCGGATCCGCCATCAAGAGCATGAAATCGTCATTGATCGCTCCAAGATCGTCAACTGGCTGACCAAGAAAGTACACTTTCTATCCGACCGATCAAGAAATCGACAAGATAGATGGTACCGGCCCGCTATTAGCAATCTATGTTTGAAGTTGCATGATCAACCAACATTGATCAACATGAAGATCCATCGTCAATCATCGCAAGAAGAATTCCAAAAGACGCGGCACGGCCTGCGACTCTTCAAATCCCCGGCGACCACTTAATGTTGTTAATTGACCCAACTAAATGCGATCATTAGCTCATTATTTTGGACGGCCCAATCAGATTCAAGAGAATGGGAGTTACAAGTCGAAGCCATCATGGCATTAAAGCAATGAAACTCCTCTCATCATGGAGATTAAAGGCGATTAAATGCCCATCATTCTCCATCGGCCAATTAGATTCAAGGAAAAAGGAGTTAGAAAATCAAGAAATAAAAACTTGTAACTCCTCCCATCATGGAGCTTTAAAGCCATCAATGCTCATAAATCCTCCTAAATGGCCACCAAAGGCCTATAAATAGGAGAGCATTCCAAGAAGAACGGATCAGAAAAATCAGTCAGAAAGATCCCCGAATCCAAAGCCCTGGAAATCAAGAAAAATCATCCAGAATTCCCAGAAGCTCTGCTACTTTGAAGAAATTCTGCTGCAACAAACACCACAAGGTGATTGAAGTCCCTTGGGGGGTACTCCCCCCAAGGCAAAGCCCTCTCTTCTCCTATTCAACATGGCCTGACGTGGCTTTTCAGCCCGTCTCTTTATTTTTATTGGATATAGGACCTTCCCTTAGTCTCTATCCTCTAAAAAAACTTAAGTCCAAGCCAAGCCAAAAGAATCAAAGCATCGCATGTTCT
The DNA here is from genome assembly GCA_038049695.1 of Cinnamomum chago. Lineage (NCBI taxonomy): Eukaryota > Viridiplantae > Streptophyta > Magnoliopsida > Laurales > Lauraceae > Cinnamomum > Cinnamomum chago. The sequence continues at coordinate 52,438,715 of CP142453.1, read as the reverse complement.
CATCTGAAAGACAATGGCGAAGTCCATACATGACTTGCGACCGTCGATCTAAACGAGTCCCCGCAATCTCCTGAGAAGTCAGATTCCCTTTCTTACTTTTCTATTGTATTTTGTATTTTATTTAAGAGACAAAAAAATCACAATTCTTGTCTTTCATTTTGATGAGATTTGTAAATCGCCTTTCACGGCAAACAAAATCGCCTTTCACGGCAAACAAAAATCGCCTTTCACGGCAAATACAAAAACAAACCTTGTCTCTTTTCTTAAATATATGTGTAATGGAAAGTTAGAAAAAAGATTGATTTCCTTTCTACTTGCAAAGGTGGATCTCCGGATCACCATTTCTAAATTCCAAGTAGAATAGAAAATATGGCATACCCGTACAAAAAATGTTGATACTTGCCTTTCTCCCCTTCTTCCCTCCATTCGGCATTTTCGGTGACCCTGGGGACAGATGGGAGAGGAATGGAAGAATCGGGTCCATAAGGGTGAAAAGACATAACAATATAACAATAAATGAATTTACCTTCAAAAGCATTTGAACCTGTTTAAATAAAAATTTCCATAAAAGAGATAAATCATTTATTCAAATACAAGTATACGCTGTAAAACATGTAAAGGTAACCAAGGAAACGGAAAACAAACAAGATGACAACCACACGAAGCTAAGTCCTCTATCACCGAAGTGACAGAGCAATATCAAGGCGTTGATCTCAGTCACACGAGGTGAGGAGAAACAACGAATATATACATACACATATAATTTATGGGACATGACCACGGTAGCGAGCCGGGCATCGGGAACCATAGTAGCAATCCGAGGAATCGGGACAAGACCACGGTAATAAACGGGTAGCGGGATCCAAACTGCAACTGGCGGGACAAGAGGGGCGATCTCCAAGTCAGGGGATCATACTGACAAGGTTATCCAAGCTTAGTGGTGCCGACTCATAGGTCAAATGACAGAAATCAAGACATGTATAAAATACATCAAGTGCAAGTAATTAAACGGGCGAGACGGGGGTGCCCAAAGGCACAACTATCATTTCATGTCGGGCAATGCACTTCGGGACTAGCAATTATTACAAGTACAATTTCAATACTTTCGGGATTAACAAGTCATGTAATATAAATCTTTGGAACAGTGAAATACAATGAACAATTGAAATTTTGGGCAAATTATCGGGTTCGAGATTTGTTTAAAGTGAATAGGGATCCCGTATGTCTAAATCGGTAAAAACTTGGTACTCTTTGAATTTGGGGACATTCCGGGGTCCTTATACACTTTAAATTTTCAAAACTTCAAATGAAATCTTCGTGATGTGGTTTCTTCCTCAAATGGCCTCATACATTGCCTAGTAAATCTCCCTGACATAGAGGGGTTCTCAATGAATAGTCCCAAAACATTTAAACAATTCATCACTGTCCCAAACATAGCCCTTGACCAACAGAGTTCGCTCGAGCGAGGTGGTCTCTGGAATGGTCTTCTAGGAGGGTTCGCTTGACGAGGTGGTCTCTGGAATGGTCTTCTGGGAGGGTTCGCTCAAGCGAAATTAAGGTCGCTCGAGCGAACTCATCCAGCATCAGGTTGGCTAGAGCGAAAGTTCAGTTCGCTCGAACTAACCACTCTCTGGAACGAGTTCTAGAAGGGTTCGCTCGAGCGACAAAATGGTCCGCTAGAGCGAACTGTCCACTGGAATGGTACGAACTCTTTTCTAGACACTTCGCTCGAGCGACCTGTCAAGTCCGCCCGAGCGAACTGTCTAGAAACTGGTTCCGGGACAGTTCTTCTCCTCTCTTTCTCTTCCTTCTACAACATCCTTTAAACACCAAATGAGGAGTTCCAAAACTCCATCCAAATCAACATCAAATCTCCTACAACATCCATTCCATCTTCCTCCAACAATATCACATCCAAATACAAAGAAAGAAAGGAAGGAAACCACTACACACAAGAGTACATTTGAGATAAAACAAGAGAAAATTGAATGCCATGAACTAATACATTTCTATGACAATAAATGCACTATCAAGGCTCTTTATGAGTATTCATTTCAAGTCAAAGCAATAAATGAGCATGTATGGGAAAACAATAAAATCAACCACATTTCTTATAAAACCATTAAAAACTCATAAAAATCAAATCATCCACTTGCCTTGGGTTCAAGCTAATCAATAACAAGCTCTAACACTCCTCCAAGCCAAGAATCCAAGCTATGAACCAAATTCCCCAAAAACAAACCCTAAATGGGTCAAAACAAGAAATAGGAAGAGAAACCTAACAATAATGAAAAATGGAACCTTTTCAAGGTCAATGAAACACAAATCTAAGAGATGGGGAAGGTTGCTTACTTGTAGGTCCTCCAAATGAACAAGGTGAGCTCAAAGAGAGTCTTGGAATGGAAGGTTTTCTCTCAAAAGATATTTATGGAGAGCTATGGTGGTGAGGAAGAAGATGATGACAAGCATTACTCCAATAGCAAAGGTTTGGTAGTGGATTGGGGGATGGAAGAACAAGGAGAAAAGGGAAAATGGAAAACCCTAGTTTGAGAGATTAAGGTTTGAGCTAGAAAAAGGGGAAAAGGAGAAGAAGGTTCTCCTTAAATAGAAAATGGGGTTGGGTCCCACTACTAGAATCCTTCATGGGCTGAAATCAGGTTTATCGGGGCTTCGAACGAATTCGACGAAGAAGAGAAAAATTATTGTTGAAATATCTAGTTTCCAAAAAGTATATGTTTCGCGGGTTTCAGGAATATCAATTTTCAGGTACAGATTTGGTGTAAAATGACTGTTTTGCCCTCAATGCTAGGAAAGTGGAGTTTTGGGGTCTCGAACGGGCACGGGATCAACATAAAAGTTGTAGGGATTAATGAGATAAATAAAATGGGGTTAAAACAATCAAACACAAGAACCTCAGATAATCCCCTAAGAAACGCAAAGTCATAAAGGAACCCCCAAAGGCCCCACTAGTCACAAAGGCACTTAAAATTCCCCAAAGCTATATCAAAAGCTATTCTAATCCCAACTTACCCAAAGCACACTAAACACACTTAGAACTAAAAAACCACTTAGTTAACACTAATCGATGTCACTTGGGACGGGGTCTTACAAAGCAGCCATATATTCATTTGAACAAATTCCTAACCATCTGCCACACGTTTAAAAATCAAAATTTGCATAGTGAAGCCATGAAGCTTAGGTTGTTTCCCCTTTCGCTAGAAGATCATGCAACCACCTGGCTAAATTCCTTGACTCCAAACCCCATTACCACCTGGGATGAGCTTTTCAAAAAGTTTCTGTCCAAATTTTACCCAGTGAGCAAAACCGAGCAATTTAGGAGTGCCATCAGGAACTTTAGGGGACGACTTGAGGAAGAGTTTTCCGAAACCTGGGAGAGATTCCATGACCTATTGATCAAATGCCCACATCATGGGATTGACAAAGGAGAGTTGATACATTTCTTTTATAGAAGTCTTACGAACCCCCAGCGTATCTTGATTGAATTAATGCACAAAGGAGACTTCATGAATCAAACTGCCGATCAAGCATACGAATTCCTTATCAAGCTTGCAGAAAATTCACAAAATTGAAGCAGTAAAAGGAAAGACTTAAGAGAGAGATGAGACAGGGATCCAGAAGCCTGGAATGTACAACATCAAACAGGACCCTGAGTTGAAAAATGTGATGACCAGTTTAGTTCAAGGAGTGGAAAATTTGAGCAAAAAGATAGGATCTCTGTCTGTGATGGCATGCCAACCCACCCCTCAGCAACATGAGCCCACCTTGAGAAGTATGAGCGAACCGAATCATGTTTGTGCGTTATGCGATAGTTGTGAGCACATGGTTGAGAGTTCCCCTAGTCTGCCATTTGTCAAGGCCGAGCAAGCCAATGCACTGAATTCCTACGAAAACTTCCAGAAACTAACTGTTAACACTTTCAGTCAGACCTACCACCAAGACAATAGGTTCCACCCCAATTTTTCATACCGTCAAGCCGAACCTATTCGGCCCCACGGAGGTCAACCCGGTTTCCAGCCGCAATATCCTAGGCAGCAATACCAACAACCTACTCAAACTAATCATCCCATGGTTCCTCATCCTCAGCAGCCCACACAGCATAATCAATTTCACCAACATCATCAATTCCAACCACAGAACCAGTGTAGGGCACTAGTCCTAGATCAGTGTCAGGCCCCGACCCAAGTTTAGTATATATTATTATTGTTTTAACTGTGATTAGTCTCTAAGTGGGATTAGGGGATGATTAGCTAGGATTTTTAGTTAGATTAGACTTTTAGATAACAATGGGGAATTTTGAGCGCGTTGAGTTTAGTTTGACCGGGCCCAGGGTGGCCCGTGTGTCACGTGTTAGTATAGGAATTTGATTTATTTGATTTATGAAAAATATGGATTTTGACATTTTTGAATTTTTTATTTTGATCCCAATAACTTTCATGTTTGCTCTGTTTGCATTTGAAACCCAGAAATCGCGTTTTTAGGGAAAAATGGGCAAAACAGTCTTTTCACATCCAAATCTGTGTATAAATCTTGAAATTTGAAAATCATGAGGAAAATATACTTTTTGAAAACTAGATTTTTCAACGATCATTTTTGTCTTCTTCGTCATTTCCATTCGGGACCCACAAATGATAGATCCAGTCACTTGAAACTTTGGGGCCAATGGGGCCCACAAATGGACTTAAACCCATTCACATAAGAAAACCCACGTTGGGTCTTCTTCTTCCCCATTCGTTTCCTGTAGCAGCTGAAACCAGAGCTTTTCCTCTCTTCCTTCTCAACCTCTTTATCCTCTTGCATGTCTAGGAAGCTCAACCCACATTGAAAGTCTGACCCTACCATCATCTTCCTCATGCAATGAGCAACCCAAAGACACCATTTGTGTAAAAATTCCTGCTGAAACCAACTTCATTTTTCAAGCTTTTGTTGATGATTTTTATGCCTACAGGTAAGGGTTTGTTTCTCCTTTTAGATATGGTTTTTTCATACCCTTTGGAAGCTCTTCTTCTTGCATGCAAGGAGGCTCTTTGAGAGCTCCTTCTCTTTTCAAAATATTGAGTTTTTGAATGGGTTTTGGTGTAGGTTGCAGCTGGTTGTAGGAGTTCTTTTGGGTGTGTTTGAGACCCTTTCCATTGGACTAGAGGCAAGTGAATAATTAGATCTGAGTATGCATGCTGGAAAATTTATCTTTTCTTCGAATTTCTGGCTTAAAACTTTAAAATCCGGTAATGGGTATAATTTGTGAAGTTGGATTGGTTTTTGGTACTGATTTCATTACAGGTTGATGTCAATCCCATTCAGGTTGTGTACTTAAATGTATGAAGTTGTAGTTTTTCTGCATTAGCTCAAAGGCTGGAAGCTCATTTGGAAATTCTTGAGTTATATGATATAAATTCTGAATTCCTGTGTGCTTCTTTCTTAGTCATGTGATTTAGTTGTGTTTTATAGTCTTAATAGATAGTTGGAATGAATGAGATGTTGGGAGTTTAATGGAGATAATTACAGAAGTTTTGCACTCAGTTTTGTGTCATTGGGAGGTGAATAAATTCTGGATACAAGAAGGAAGGAAGAAACAGTGCACATTTCCTGCACTGGACCGAGCGGGCCTGGCCCCTGTTTCAGGTCCAATTCTGGGCTGTTTTCAGGCCCGTTTCAGGTCTGTTTTAGGCCCGTTCAACCCCATTTCCAGACCAATTTCTGGGTTGTTTTGCAACCCATTTCAGGGCTGATTTCTACACCAATTTCTGGGCAGTTTTCGAGCTGATTTCAGGCCCAATTTCAGGCCTGTTTTCCAGCCCATATCAGGCCCAATTTCTGGGCTGTTTTCTAGGCCATTTCAGGCCCAATTTCTGGGCTGCTTTCTAGGCCATTTCAGGCCCAATTTCTGGGCTGTTTTCCAGCCCATTTCTGGGCTGTTTTCCAGCCCATTTCAGCCCTTTTTCCCTACTATTTGAAGCCCATTTAAACCCATTGAAGCATAGTAGTATGAGATGTATACCTTGAATCAAATTACCTTAAATCGTGAAAGTTAAATGGGAAAAATGATGAAATTGTTTGATGTTAGAATTACCCGGGAAATTTATTCAAGTCTTAATATACACTTTGTATCTTTAACTGTCAAAGATCTTCAGTGACACCAAGCTTTACATATATTATTGACATTAAGGGTCTAAGTGTACGTCAAGACGACTCGTGGTAAGCCATTAAACCACTATACATTAATTCATTCCAAGTTATGAAAATTTGTATACTTTCTACAAATTGTTTTGAAATAGATTTGAGTGGCTTGCCACATTTGGAAACATCGGTAAGGCTACTCATCTGATTTGTTCGAATTTGTCAGTATGTATTTGTCTAGAGTAGTTCCTTTTATCGATTTTGGAAATGTATTACTATGATTTGATTTGTATTAATTCAAGTTTTGGTTTTGAATGGCACCACTAAGCTTAGGTCATCTAGTTGGGCTGATCACCCGGCTTGGGATCTTAAAATTATTTGCCAACTGCAGTTTGGATTCTGCTTGTTTGCTCCGGCCATGGCAACGGTTCTGTATTCCGGTCCCACGAGTAGTGGCAACGGCTTCTGTCTGTCTGTTCCGACCATTTTATATGGCAACGGCTATTTGTCTGTATGCTCTTGTTACTTCAGTAATAGGAGAATATAGTTATATGTGGTTTGCCAATATTTCGATTATTTGTCAGTTAGTTTGAAACATCCAAACTATGAAATTCTTTCATTTGTATAGATTTGGTTCATTTGGTTTACTCTTTATATATGTTTCATTTCAATGTATTTTTATGATCTTAAACATGACATTTATAAAACTTGTATACCTCATCTGCTTTATTCACTTGCTAGACCGTTGTGTCTGATACTCTTTTGTTTGGTGTCAGATGTCGGACCCGCAGATTTTGAGGCGGAGCACGCGGTTGAGGCAGTAGAGCCGCCAGTGGAGCGCGAGTGGCAGCCCAACGATGTCATGTAGACTTCGTGTTGGAATTTGAGCTTGGAGAACATTTTGGGAACTTAGTTTATGACCTCATCGGTCTTCTTTTGGGATGTATAAATTAAATATACTTTTGTGATCCTCACAACTTTAACTAACTTTGGGTTATACCTTTTATATATTTCTCCTTTGATACAGAGTTTGTGCAATTATCTTACCTCTCATTTGGTTTTTATTTTGCTACAAGCTTCCGCATATTATTATTTGTTGTGAATTCGATTAATTGGTTGTCATGGATCGTCTGGAATCCTCACCGCGGAATCTCGTGGGAAAATAAATAGCGTGTGCGGGCGGAATTTTCTGACCCGTCGCGCCATGTCCCCCGGATTAAGGACTTGACTATCAGGGCCTCGGTCCCGGGGCGTGACAGGCTTGGTATCAGAGCATGAAATATGTCGGACAATTAAAAGACATTAGAAACATAGGGACGTGGAGAGGATCCGTTAGAATTTTCGTTAGTTAGTATCGCGTGGGGATTATGGGTGCGTTGTTCTTAATATATTTATTGTACTAACAAATGGTTTTGCAGTAAAATGCCTCCACGCAGGGACCACTCAAACACAAATCCTTCTTCCAGCAATGCTCATGCTGCAGGTTCCTCTAGAGATAGCCAATTTCAGAACTTTATGCAAATGATGATGGAACAGCAACAGAAAACAAATGAGATGATGATGGAACAACAAAGGAGAGCCAATGAGAATCAAGCCAGATTACAGGAGCAGATGGCCATGAAAGATGAGGAATTAACACAGGTACAGGGGCAGTTGTTAGAAGTGTTGGGCAGGAGACCAGAACAAGTACAACCTCAAAACATGGGTCCTCAGATTATTATTAATAACCGTGATGACAACCCAAATACATTATTCGAACTCTTCCGGAAGAGAGGTCCTAAAGAATTCACTGGAAATGAAGATCCTTTGATAGCAGATGACTGGTTAGTCCACACTGAGAACATCTTCGACCTTTTTCAGTGCACAGGCAGGCAGCGAGTTCTTCTAGCAGCCTCTATGTTTATCGGGTTGGCTGACATTTGGTGGAAAACACTCAAGGATGGATATCAGGATATTGCTAATGGTATCGCGTGGGCTACTTTCAAGGAGCAGTTTACTGAGAAGTATGTGCCCACTCATATTAAGAGACAGATGGCAGTGGAGTTTCAGTTACTCACATAAGGAGACATGACGGTTCTCGAATATGTTATAAAATTTGAGAGACTGTCTCGGTATGCACCAGAGCTTGCCGATACTGAGGAGAAAAAGATTATCAAATTCCTAGAGGGACTCAACCCTATAATTGAAAGAGATGCTTCAGGTGTTGTCCTACCAGCTACATTCCAAGAGGCAGTCAAATGAGCTTATAAATTTGAAAACATCAATAACAAGATTATTAAGGATGCCCAGAGGAAACGTCAGCAACAAGGACAGAAATCCTATCAAGGTAAGAAGTCAAGGCCAAATCAGAACACCCAAAGACAAGGTGGATGTGAGCATTGTGGCAAGAACCATCCTTCCCACCTATGTTACAGAGTCACGGGTGGATGCTTTAAGTGTGGTCGTACAGATCATTTGATGAAGGATTGTCCAAACAATAGAAACCAGGGCAACAGGCCACCTCAGCAGAATCAACAAGCAGCTCAGAACCAACCCAGGCAGCCACAGCAGCAGAACCAGCAACAGCAGCCCCGTCAACAACCTCAGAATCAGAACGCTCGTCCACTTCAGCAGAATAGGAATGCACAGCAGGGAAGACGGAACCAGAATCGGAACAGACCTTAACAGCGAGGTCAAGCGTATCATCTGAACCAAGTGGAGCGGATGCAACGGGCAACGTAGTTGAAGGTATACTTCTTGTTTGTGGAATAGAAGCTAAAGTATTATTTGATCCTGGGTCTACACATTCATTTCCATCTCCTATGTTTGCTAGATTGATTGATGTGCCTGTTTGCGAACTAAACTTTATTCTAACTGTCACAACACCAGTAGGGAAACAAGTTGTTTGTATTACATATCACCCTAACTGCACAATTAAGATAGGTGATGTCACATTTCCAGCAGACCTTATTCTGTTAGACATGCATGATTTCGATGTCATTTTGGGGATGGATTGGCTGTCTGGACATCATGCCAGTATGGATTGTTTCAACAAAACTATTTCCTTCAAGTTGAATGGAACATCATCAGGGGTCGAATTCCATGGAGAGAAAAGGGTTTCACAGGCTGATGTTATTTCAGCATTATCAGCAATTAAGCTATTGAGAAGCGGATGCGAGGGATTCATAGCATTTATTACAGAGGACAAACAGTCCCAAGGGGTGGAGCAAATTCCTGTAGTGTGTGAATTTCCAGATGTATTTCCGGAAGAAATTCCAGGATTGCCACCAGTCAGGGAAGTGGAATTTACCATAGAGCTTATGCCAGGAGCAACTACAATTTCCATTGCACCTTATAGATGGCTCCGACAGAATTGGGTGAATTGAAACTTCAGTTGCAAGAATTGTTAGAAAAAGGTTTTATTAGACCAAGCATATCACCATGGGGAGCTCCAGTGTTGTTTGTTAAGAAGAAAGATGGAAGCTTGAGAATGTGCATAGATTACAGAATATTGAACCAAGTGACCATCAAAAATAAATATCCATTGCCAAGAATAAATGAACTATTTGATCAATTGTAGGGAGCAGAATATTTCTCGAAGATAGACTTGAGGTCCGGATATTATCAGCTGAGGGTAAGAGAATCGGATATACCGAAGACCGCCTTCCGGACAAGATACGGGCACTATGAATTTTTAGTAATGCCCTTTGGACTGACTAATGCACCGGCAGTGTTCATGGCACTAATGAATAAATTTTTTGCACCTCACTTAGATCAATTCACAATTGTCTTCATTGATGACATATTAGTATACTCCAAGTCCAGAGAAGAGCATGAGCAGCAACACTTGAGGACATCGTTGCAGTTGTTAAGAGATAACCAGTTGTATGCAAAGCTCGAGAAATGCGGTTTTTGGCTGACACAAGTTTCTTTCCTCGGTCATATTATTTCCAAAGAAGGTTTAGCAGTTGATCTGGCAAAGATAGAAGCAATCGTCAATTGGGAGAGGCCAAGGAATGTAACAGAAATCAGGAGTTTTCTGGGTTTAGCAGGCTACTACAAAAGGTTTGTGCAGGGATTTTCATCTATTGCAGCGCCTTTGACCAAACTAACCCGGAAGAATGTGCCATTTGTGTGGACCGAACGGTGTGAAACAAGTTTTGAAGAGTTGAAAAAGAGATTGACCACAGCTCCAGTTCTCACGTTACCTTCAGGTAGTGGTAATTTTGTAGTTTATACAGATGCTTCGACTGTGGGACTTGGATGTGTGTTAATGCAAGATGGCAAAGTCATAGCGTATGGCTCGAGGCAGCTGAAGGAGCATGAGAAGAATTATGCGACGCATGACTTAGAATTAGTAGCAGTCGTATTTGCACTAAAGATGTGGAGACACTATCTATATGGAGAAAAATTTAAAGTTCACTCGGACCACCGTAGTCTCCAGTATTTGTTCTCACAGAAAGAATTGAACACGAGACAAAGGAGATGGATGGAGTATATTAAAGACTATGATTTTCCAATTAAATACCATCCAGGAAAAGTAAATGTCGTGGCAGACGCATTGAGTAGAAAGTCTGGGAGCATGCTAGTTTGCGAGGAATGGGTATTCTCCAACAGTTCGAAGATTTGGGAGTTGAGTTTCAACCGTTGAGACAAGGTTCTATGCTAGCAAACATGTCAGTGTCTGAGCCTACATTCATTCAGAAAATCAAGGAGACTTAGCTACAAGATCCAAACTTGGCAAAACTTGTGGAGCACATTTGAAATCACCCAGATTTCAGAGTCGAGGATGGAGTATTGTACTTTCGTGACCGATTGGGCGTTCCAAACATTGTTGATTTGAGAAATGAAATCATGGTTGAAGCTCATAGCACCAAGTATTCTATGCACCCGGTGTCACGCCCCCGAACCGAAACCTCGGGGGCGGGAGATGGGATTAAGAATAAATTATATTTTACTTCTCCCAAGATCCGCGTGTGTGAAGACAACACATTCTGAATATTTTGCGGAAGCATTTGTGGCGTTGCGACCCGAAGTCCGTGGCCATCGGATTCCGTGTCGCACTCAACCTTTAGCCCATAGCTATTATCTCAAGAATCATACCAGACTGGAGTAACCATCACAATAACTTACAGAGCTGACAGTAACAGGATATTACATTCCCAAATATATTCAAGTTACAATTATCAGTGTACATTAATTTAGAATCCCAAGAAAAAGGTTAACAAAAGCCATACAATCAAGAAGCTATAAACCACTACCCAAATGTGACGTAGCTCCGATGTCAAGCTCAATGTCTACATGACATAGCCGACAAAACAACCTGCAAAGCATGGCTCTACAGCCAACAAAAGCACTCAACTCGGGGCGAAGAAATCTGAACCTGAGTACCAAAAGTAGTGGGTCAGACACGACGGTCTGGCAGGTGGATGAAAAGAACACAAATATACTAAAGAATAAAACATATAATAAATCATGCTATTCAATCAAGTACTGCATATAATTAAACGGGTGTAAAGTCGGGAATCTTAAGGGAAACTTGTATTCATTTCAAGCATGGTTAAAACATGAATATCTAATAAAACATGTATTCATTTACATCATCTATAATCATAGATATTTGACAATCGGGTATTCGTCTAAAACATGTATAAATATAGCGGTATGGCAAAACAACGTTCATTTGAAACTTAAGTAAAAACACAAGTATACAACAAACCAGGTATTCATATCGGTCTAGCAAAACCAATGTCCATTTGAAACCTATGTAGAAGTATGGATGTTTAATAAATCGGGTATCGTTTAAAACAGGTGTAACCAAAGAAATCCAACAAGACTAATGTTCATTTAAACCTATTCCAAAGTATGGATATTTTAACAATTCGGGTATTCATTTAAAAACAGGTATAAACGTAGGGATCTTGCAAACAAATGTCATCTGAAACATATTTCAAAGCATGGATATTTAGAAATCGGGTAATCATTTAAAGCATGTATAAACATGGGAATCTCACAAGGCAAATGTCATTTAAAACAAAGCACGGATATTTAACAATTCGGGTATTCCTTTAAAACATGTGAAATCATATAAATCTAGCAAAATCATTTATCGTTTGAAACATATGTAAAAGCACGGGTATTCGCCCAACCGGCATTCCTGTAAAACATGTACGTGTGCAAAGGACATAAAACAATATAATAGTGACTGAATTTACAATAGAGAGCATTAACACTTATCTAAATAACAACTTTCATAAAAGCAATGAATCATTTAACTGAAAACAAGTAAGCAATATAAACCATGTCGGGTGTCCAAGGAATCGGGAACTGGCAAGATGGCAATCACAAGAAGCTAAGTCCTCTATCACCGAAGTGACAAGAGCGGGACGTTGGTCTCAGTCACACAAGGTGAGGAGACTCAACGTAAATCATATACAATAATAAATATACGGGAATGGGAACGGGACCACGGTAGCGAACCGGGTATCGGGACGGGACCACGGCAATAACCGGGTATCGGGATCCAAACTGCAGCTGGCGGGACGGGAGAGGGATTTCCAAGTCAGTGGATCAGACTGACAAGGTATCCAAGCTTAGTGATGCCGACTCATAGGTTAAAACCAATCGAGACATATGCAAGTAATCAAGTACAGTAAATAAACGGGTAAAACGGGGTGCTCAAGGGCACACTAACATTCATATCGGGCATAAACGGGTAAAACGGGGGTGCTCAAGGGCACACTATCATTTCATATCGGGCAATACCTTTCGGGACAATTAACTGTTACTAGAGTAACTTCAATGCTTTCGGGAAAACGAGTCATATGATGCAATCTGGGAAATGAGGTGAAACAATGAACTATAACAAATTCCGGGTAGAATATTAGTTTCAAGATCTATTTAAGTGAATAGGGGTCCCGTATGTCGATTTTAATCATTACTTGGTACTCCTTGAGTTTGAGGACATTCCGGGCTCCTTATGCACTTTTACGATTTTCAACACTTAAAATGAGCTCATGGGTAGTACTAGATGTTATAATAGAAAAATCAAGACTATAGACGGTCCATCCTAGGCATGACGTTAATTTGGAAACATCGACCGACCTATTCAGTCATCGAAAGGAATAGAATTTGCGATAACCAAGGAAAAAGACTTGTGTTTAGATATTAGGAAGATATCGCGTTGTTCCATCCCGTTCAAGATTGAAATTGATTGGACTTCGATGCAACCGAATCAACCTTGAGGAGTGTCGGCTCAAGACATCTCACACATAGTCCAATCAGTCCAAAAAGGGTAGCCAAGGTCCCACCTAAAACCAAGAAAAATTAAAAATCTCAAAATTCACCGGACTCAAACTGAGTCCTCCGATCGATCGGACCGAAGGTCCGATCGATTGGCCAAAATTTCTGCACAGGGTCCGATCGATCGGTCGATCGATCGGCTGAAAAATGCTTACTGTTAAAAGTCAGTCCGATCGATCGGCCTGAACGTCCGATCGATCGGACCTGGGCGCAGTGCAGGTCCGGGAACTCTGATTTTTTTCTCTTTTTCTTTCCTTTCCTTCCAACATATAATCAATCACATAGAACTAGATACAAGGATACTTAATACATGTTTCCAAGGTATTAGAATGAGCTAAAGAGCTCCTCATTTCAAGTTTTCCCCCTTTCCATCTATTCCATTCACAATAAAACTCAAAGGTGAAGGAAACTCATTCATGTGAAACCATTAGGAATTCTTGACAATAGGATGCATGCACTTTCAAGAGCTTAACAAGAAAGAATAACTCATCATAAGCACATCTCATAATCAATATTTATCATATCAAAAATAACTATTAAAATTACCAAAACCATCAATGAAATCAAGATTTTTATCACAAAACATGTTAATAAGCAAAACAATCCATTCATCCACTTGCCTTGGGTTAAGAAGATGCACAAATCACTCCACAAAAGCCTCAAAGAAGTCTCTAGCTCCAAACCCACCAAAACCCCCAAATTTTCCCATGAAAACCCTAGAAAATCCAATCCATTGCAAACCTCAATGAAAATCCATGAATGGAAGATAAAAATACTCCAAATGGTTTGGGAAAACAAAGATTAAAAGAAAGAAACCAAATGCTAACCTTTAAAGCCTTGAACCAAGAAGAAGAGCTTGAAAAGAGAAGTTGCCTTTGCTCAAAATCCATGAAAATAACATCTTTGGAAAGCTTGGAAGGTATGGAAGATGATGAGGAGATCAAATCTCCATTTACAATCAAGAGAAGCCAAGGGAGAGAGGAGAGAGAGAGTGGCTGAGAGAGGAGTGGTTCTAGCTCTTGCTGGAACCGTTGCAGGGAAATGGATGAAGAGGAAGGAGAAGGAACCCATTTTATAAAGGGGTGGGTGTGGGCCCCACCTCACTTAAACTTCTCAAGGGAAAAACACAAGTTTCTGGGCCCCGGATGAAAACGACGAAGAAGACAAAATTCATCAGCGAAAAATCTACTTTCCAAAAAGTCTAATTTTGCCAAATTCTGAAATTTTCGAAATTAATGGACAGATTTGGTGTGAAAAGACTGTTTTGCCCTCAAGGCCAAGAAATCGGGTTTTGGTTTCTCAAATGGATACGAGATCAACATGAAAGTTGTAGGATTCCTCAAGATGAATGCAACGGGCCAAAAACACGATACGAAACCAATCGGGAAAATCTCACAAGAAAATGCCAAGCCGAAAAGGGAACCCCCAAAGGGCCCCACAAGCTACCAAAGCACTCAAAAGCCCAAAACTAGAAGAAAAACCATTCTAGCTCACAAACTCAACCCAACAAATACTAATCCCCCCTAAAAGAACTAATCCATGTTAGGAATTTTCTAGATTGCAATTTGATGGATGCATATCATTCTAGCATCATTTGATTTACACACTTGCATTGGTTTTAAAGTAAACTTGAAATCTTGATTTATTCATGCATTGTTTTTAAGATCTTGTTTTATGCATGATTTGTTTTTAAATCTTGGATGCATTTGTTTTAGAAAAGAGTTTTCAAGAAATCAAGCAAGCCTTTGTTTTAAAAGTTTTGAATCTTTTTAGGCTTTTTATGTCATGTTTTAAAAACCATTAGAGTCTTTAAAACATGTTTTCTAAGCTTGATTTAGTGGTCAAAAGGTCCCCCAAAGAAATAACTTTGAAATTGCAAAAGTTGCATTTTTTGCAAAAAGAGGGGGAGTCCCGGCAGTGTCGCCGGTCGACCGAGAGGCAGGTCTCGGTCGACCGAGACAACTGCAGGCAAAATTGCCTGGGAGCTCCAACGGTCAGAAATATGACCGTTGTGTGTTCTCGGTCGACCGAGGCATGTTTGCCGGTCGACCGAGAACTAGCCGTTGGCCACTTTTTCCTATAAATATGAGTTCTTTCCCTTGCCAAAAGTTGGGAATTTTTAACCCCTCCTTGAGAGGATTTGAGGCATATCAAAAGGGAAGAGAACCAAGGGATGAAGGGGAAGATTAGGAAAGCTAAAGCTTGGATTAATGAAGTTAAACCACCAAGTAGGCTCTTCCTTCCTTAATCATATGTTTTCATGCTTTTGTTTTATTTTTGGTAAATCATTTCTAGCATGTTAAACTATGTTTGTGTTGTGTCCTTAACATATTTTATGTTTTGAGTTGATTTATTGTTTTGGATACAACATCATATGATTCAATCCAAGTAGTACTTGAATTGGTAAATCAAAGTAGATCATGTTAATGAAAGAAACTTGGTAAATCATATGTAACATGATTCCTATACTTGGTTGAATCTTTGGTTGTTGTTTTCCATCATAAGAAAATCACTTTCAAAAGTATCTTATGTTTTGGACTCAACTTCTTTACAAATCATATGTTTTCATGTTTTTGTTTTATCATTGGTAAATCTTTGTAACATGTTAATCTATGATTTGTTGTATCCTTAGCATGTGTTATATTTTGAATAGATCTATTGTTTTGGATACATCACCATTGATTCATCAAAGTAGTACTTTATCTTTGGTAAATCTAAGTAGATCATGTTAATGAAATATGTAACATGATTCATATACTTTGTTGAATCATTGGTTGTTGTTTTTCCATCATAAGAAAATCTCTCTCAAATGTATCTTATGTTTTGGATCCAACATCATTACAAATCATATGTGTATTATTGTTTTAAAGTTTCACAACTTGCATCACTTTGATAGGTAAATCATTTTCAAGTTGTATTTATAATTACATATGATTTGTCCCCTAATTTCAATCAAATCTATTTTTATGTTTTGAGCTTCATTGATGATTTGATTGACATCCCTATGCATCACATGTTTAGAGCTAATCCATTTTATACAACTTGTGTAACTTTGATATCATTAACAAGTTGTTACTTTTAACATGTGATTGCATTACATCCTCAATCATAAATGTTTTTGAGCTAAAACTTTCAAAAGCCTTAGGCATACATTTATGAGCTTTCATTTTCTAAATGATTGAGGACCACACACACACACTTCATGTGTTTTCATCTTTGCATTCAATAGTGTGAGTGTGTATTAGTTTTTCACTTCCATATCCGCCTATTTTAGAGGCAAATGTAATGAGCTAAAATGAATCTCCATCTAGTGTATTAAAGACACAACTTAGTGAGATAACCAACCATGTGGTTGAAGAGGTTATTGCTTAGCCTATAAAAGCATAATGGATAGGTTGATGTTAAGCCTTGAAAAACATCATTGTAAGGTTATTGCTTAGCCTTGGAAAGCATATTGTAAAGGTTATTGCTTAGCCTATTGAAAAGCATAAATAGTGGAAATCCGGTGGGGTGTTGGATCACAAGCCGGTAGTGGATGTAGGCATTGAGGCCGAACCACTATAAATCCTTGTGTGATGGTGCTTGCTTTGTGGTGATTGTTTATATTAGCTTCCGCATATTGTTTGATAATCATCACTTGTGACTAGTTTGTTTTAAAGAAGTTAAAATTGTTAAAATTGGTCATAAAAGAAGCTCACCCTATTCACCCCCCCCTCTAGGGTTCGGATCCCCATGGAATTACAATCCACAATTAAAACAACACTAATCCAAGAGATTAGGGGTCGGGTTCTCACACCCGGGGAGTACAAAGATGTACCATAATTTGAAGGGCAGATTCTGGTGGAACAATATGAAGAGAGAAATCGCAGCATTTGTGTCCCGATGCATGACCTGTCAGTTGATTAAGGTAGAACATCAGAAACCAGCAGGTCTGTTACAGCCGTTAGAGATTCCACAGTGGAAGTGGGAACATCTTACGATGGATTTTATCTTGGGTTTACCGACAACTAGCAAAGGCAACAATGCCATATGGGTTATAGTTGACCGACTGACGAAGTCTGCATGTTTCATTCCATTGAGGACAGGTGTTGCGACCCCGGAACGGAGCCCCGGGCCCCCAACGCGTTTGTGTTGGTGTGTACATCGGAGATATACTTTCCCACAGGTTTCCGCGATGAAGATTCCCAAGGACACGCAGAATCTGACTCACACGATCAAGTGTGCGGAAGCGTGTAGCAAAACACATCAAGATGAGCACTAATGAAATATTAAAGTGCCATGACTAATAATAACAAGACATAGTATCAAAGAAAGAAACTAACATGGCATTCCCAATATAGTTTAAGTTATAAGACTAACACGAAAGTAAGTTAAGTTTTGCTACAACCCATAAGAGGCCAACAGAGTCCAATACACTTCTCCAAAATAACCAAAAGAAACCCCAAAACAAAATGATGACGAGACTCAAGACCCCGCCCAACGTCTAGATGACATCGTCGGGCTGCCACTCTCTCACAGGGGTTGGTTCACAAGCCTCCTCCTGACGCTCCTCCTCAAAGGCAACGTCTCCTGCACCTGGGCACCAACAAACAAGGGTCAAACACAACGGTTTGGTAGGTAATCAATTTAGGTGCAAGCATGAAACAATAAACGTTTTAGAAAACATATAAGCAAATCCCTGATTTAAAATACTACAATGACTGAGATACATTTTCGAGAATACATACGAAGCTGAGATACTAAAACAAACTAGCATGAGTACATAATATATCATGAATAGTTACAATCCACAAAGAGCCCATCCTTTCTCTATCATTTATATAATGAAAAAAGAAGCACGCACGACAAGCACGATATACATAATATAATCACGACACGATTTCCCATAAAGACGGGAATTCCGGCCGCGGAACCGGACACGCACGATGTGTAATAAATACACGACCAGTCTGCAGACAGTCCACATGTTTAAGGACCCCCAGACAGTGGATCAAACTGAAAGGGCAGTCCAAGCTCAGTGGTGTTTACTTAATTCATGAATGCACAAAACACGCGAAACACTATCAAAACATGTCGAGATAAAAAGGGGGAAATCACTTATCAAAACACGATGAACACGACTAGCAAAGCATAATTAATATGCATGACACGCTTAGGAAGTGATCCCCTTTTTCATGAAACAATTCTTCAAAACAATCTTATACTTGAAATCCAACACTAGTACTCGATGGTACCTATCGTACCAAAATGGACTTTAAACACGGAATCTGACAAGCATGTGTTAAGGCTGCTAATTGACCGTTGTGCAATTGGGACCCCAAATGTCGGAATATATAAGAATTGGTGTCCCCGAAGTTGGGTTGCATTTCGAAGTTCCATTTACACAATGTCAAGTCAAAACCCCTAACATAGTCTAGTTTTTCATCCTTCACGAAAATACACACGAAATAATTCTTCTTCCCGAATCTGGCAGGTTCGCTCGAGCGAACTTTATAAGGTGATGACACTTCACTCGAGCGAGACAGTTAGCTCGAGCGGATAATAAGTGCGCTCGAACGGACAGCTCTCTGTCTTGCTCCAGATTATACAGAGGGCATTTCGCTCGAGCGGACAATAGGGTCGCTCGAGCGGACAGCTCTCTGTCTGCGCTCGGACCAAACAGAGGCTTGGTCGCTCGAGCGGACCAGCTTCTGCTTGAGCTCGCAGAGTGCAAAGACTACCTTTCTCTTGTACAACCTTCACTACATTTTTCTCCTTCTTCTCATCCATCAATCACAAACAATCCCTTGAGCCTTCATGCTCACCAAGGGTTCATTTATCACCATTTCACACATCCAACTCAAATAAAACATAACCATGAAGCTTGTAAACAAGTTTAATGCACAATCAAGGGTTCTCATCTGAAAGACGATGGCGAAGTCCATACATGACTTGCGACCGTCGATCTGAACGAGTCCCCACAATCTCCTGAGAAGTCAGATACCTTTTCTTACTTTTCCATTGTATTTTGTATTATTTGTAAAGAGATAAAAAAATCACATTTCTTGTCTTTCTTCATTGATGAGATTTGTAAATCACCTTTCACGGTACAAAATCGCCTTCTACGGCACAAAATCGCCTTTCACGGCAAACAAAATGAAATCACCTCTCACGGCAATTAAAAAATTGTGTCTCTTTCTTAAAATTGTGGTCTGGAAAGTTAGAAAGAAGAATTGATTTCCTTTCTACTTGTGAAGGTGAATCTCCGGATCACCACTCCAAATTCCAAGTAGAATAGAAAATCTGGCATACCCGTACAAAAAATGTTGATAACTCGCTTTTCCTCCTCCGCCATACTCCCGGCAGCCCCATGGGTGGGAAGGAGAGGACGAAAGGTCGGAGCCCCCATCAAGTTGGCACACCCAATGGGACTCGTTCATTTGAAAACGCGATGCTTGAATTCTTAGGTTCCTTTCTAGTTGGTGGCCTATGTTGGATCTTGCATAAAAAAAATGAGATGGGATTTTTTGAAAATTTCTACTTTGCATTTATTTCCATTCTTTCTCATTTCGAAAAAAAATCTGATTTCTCTTTTTTGGATTCAGATTTGAGAAATTTTGGTTTTTCCTTCGGGTTTAGTGCTCGCAGAAATGTTTGAGTCTTTATTCGGATTGGAACACCATTCACTCTCTTTGATGAGTCTAATAGGGATTTTCCAAAAAAAAAATACTCTTTAAAAAAAAACTCTTTCAAAAAAAAATCTTTTTCTTTTTTTGGATTCAGATTTGAGAAATTTTGGTTTCTTCCTTTTTGGGTTTACTGCTCACAGAAATGTTTGAGCCTTTATTCGGATTGGAACGCCATTTGCTCTCTTTGATGGGTCCATTAGAAATCTCAAAAAAAATCAAAAAAAGAGTTCAAAACACACTAAGGTTGCACCAATTACGTTCTTTGACCAAAGTAGATCTAAGAAAAGCCTTGTCCAGGGTGTGGAGGCAGCTAGACTTTCGAGGCAAGAGTCCTCCAAACGGGTTCATTAAGTAATCCTACCCTTACCTGGGGGCTGATCTATATCTACTAAGGTTCCATAAGACCGAATTGGAGGCCTATGTGTACTCTTCAAAAAAATCTTCAAAAAAAAACCTTTAAAAAAACTCTTTAAAAAAAAAACTTTCGTCATTTGAGTTCAGATTTGGGAAATCTTGGTTCTCTCCTTTTCGGATTTAGTGCTCGCAGAAATGTTTGAGCCTTTGTTCGGGTTGGAACACCATTTGCTCTCTTTGATGAATTCAATCTTGATAAAAAAAAAAACTCCGTCATTTTGAATTCAGATTTGAGAAATCTTGGTTCTCTCCTTTTCAAATTTAGCGCTCGCAGAAATGTTTGAGCCTATGTTCGGATTGGAACACCACTTGCTCGCTTTGATGAATTCAATCTTGACCTTTCAAGAAAAAAAACTTCCGTCACTTTTGGGTTCAGATTCGAGAAATTTTGGTTCTTTCCCGTTCGGACTAAGTGCTCGTAGAAATGTTTGAGCCTTGTTCGGATTGGAATATCATTTGCTCTCCTTTATGAATCCAATCTTGACCTTTCAAAAAATCTCATCTCGTGTCCTTCCCAAGGATGCGATTTACAACATTTGTGCCTAGCAGTGCTAGTACGCCCTTTCGGGTCTTCTGTATTCGCGACCGACACATCTGTATCCCCAACCTTATATCATCTTACCTCGAGTGAGCCTTGCTTCTCGGTAATTTGAACTAAAAGGTTCACAATTGCTTCTAGCAGTCACTGGAACGCTCGCCTTGAGCCTACCATACTTGCATTTAGAACAATTGTACCCTCTATGACTTTTTGCCTCTTTCATCTTGCTTAGGCTGGGCCATGTCCCCTCGAGAGATTTGAAAAGACAAAACCATAGTTATTTTCCATTTATGATCACTACATTCTTGTGATTACTACTGGATCTAGTCTTGTTTCAGAAGTTTTCCAAACTAACAATGGTCGCTTCATTGACCATCACTTTAGATGAGAACAAGTACCAACTCTTGCTTCAAGAAAAGCAAAACAAGTGCGTTCACAAGCGCCCTAGCAACTGTCGAAGCATCACCTCCCTCAGCAACTCTCAAACTGGGACGACCTCTACTCCCCGAACCATCGTCTTCGGATCGTTGGGACCATTCCCACTCCCCGTAGAAAAAACTGCACCTGCCAAGAAGCAGAAAACCGCCCCTGGACATGTCGTTGCTCCGACACCAAGGGCAACAAACAAAAAATCTGAAGCCCGTGGCACTCACACGAAGCCTCAACCTCCAAGAAACCAGGTCTGCCCCAAGACCTTCCCCAAAGCAAAAGATGTCTCAAACATCTGCAAAGCCAACGTACCTGGGCCCTCTCAAAGAGAACAGGTTCTACCCTCTCTCTCACATGAAAAAGGAGAAACCTACCCTCCACCAAACAAAAAAAATCAACTCAGCATGAGCCGGCTTGCTCCTACAAGCCCAGGATCAAGTCATGCAACACCAGGCCACCGCAAGAACCTGCTAAGGCCCACACTCCTGTGAATCGACCCTTCATCTCAATTGGGGCCGAACTTGAAAAATTCAAAGCTCACTGCGACAGGTAAAGGACCGCGTCCAGATCCTATCCATGCCTAGCTTCAAAGAAGACAAACTCGACTGCTGCGCATCGGGGACTACATCCTTCATTACCAGGGCACAGCCAGAGCTAACTGAAGCTCAAATTGCCTGTCGTATACGTCGCCACGCGACATATCGACAAAAGAGACTAGAGAAGCAAAGAACCCAGCATTCTACCCTTCAAGTCTCTAAAAAATGGGTCGAAAAAGAAAGACCCGACCAAGTTGTTGCTGTCTATATGGTTGGCAAAACTAGAAGACAACAACCAAAATTCATGTCTGACGACCGGTGACTCGCAGCGTCTCCCAAACACGAAGACATCAGGAGGATTCTCCCGCTCCATCAAGCCAAGGACATCGGAGTAACATTCCTCCGACTCTTCATCCAAAAGAATGAGCTCCAACTCAGTCACCAAGACAATATCCTCATTCGACTCTCGAAGGATGAACGTCTTGGTTACAAATGCCGAGCAGCCTCCACAGCATGATGACGTAGCAGCACACATCCATCAATTGGAGCAAGGATAGTAGAGAATTGAGGCTCTGATGGAAAACCTCCTCCTCACTCTCCTGCGTCCACCAAACAATGAAGCTCCTCCGAGTCATCAAGATGATGAGGAAAACAACGAGTCACGCGCCCTTACCAAAAATGACGTTGACGATATCCTCACTGTTGAGTTCATGAATTTGCACATTTACACATCATTTTAGGATGAATTGGAGATTTAATTGGGTGAATTGCATCATTATTCATCTAATTTCATCATTTCATGCATTTTCATGTAGGAACTTGAATTTTCATACTTTTCATACATTTTATGCCTTAACTTAGATTGTTTTGCAAATTTTCTCCATAGAGTCCCAGTTGGAGTAGAACTCTGTCCGGATGGGTCCCGCTTCAATATCGACTCTTCAGTATTTAATGTGTTAAATTAGAATGTGCAGAAAATGAGAATTGCAGACCTCTATCCGGAGCCCACTTTCAAGCACACATAGTTATCCCGGGCCCTGCAGTGCTGAATTAAAGATTGAAAAGAAGAAAATTGAAGAATTCACCATGTGACCCCACACACAAGCCATATTCAAATCAATCAAAGGAAGGGTCCACTCATCATGTCAGTTGAAGAATCCTAACTACAGTAGAAGACTTCTCCTAGGGCCCACTAATGAAACAAATGAAATGTCCCGCATGGCAAGATCCGCAGTAGTTGCAAATTCGAAATTATTAATGGATAATTCAAAGAGTACCATTCTGATTGGAACAAAAGAAGAAGAGTTTGAATCATCGACATCTGATGTCCTATCGAAAATGAAAGTTGTGCAGAGATAGAATCCATTGCAAATCAAATTTTAAGAGTTAATCCCATTTTTCTCAGGACAACTCATCTTCAAATGGTCATAACTTTCAATCCGACCGTCGGATCAATGAAATTTACCTACCGTTGGAAAGCTTATTCAGAGTAGATACTCGTGGACCCCAAGAATGTATAAATCAGATCTATATTGACAAAGTTATGGGTCCGGAGATTTTCATGTGCATTTGTAGATGGGATTGCAAATTAAATCCACACCGTTGATAATCAATTACTACACATCCCTTGTGGGACCCCATTTGAAGATTAGCCAAGCCACCCAGAGGTTTCAGAAGCCTCCACCTCATTCAAATTCAAAAAGGATAAGAGATATACCTTATCAATGAAGATAAATCAAATCTGCAAAGAAGGTGTCCAAAGTCAATGTATCTGTAAGATAACCGGAGATATAAAAGGAACGAAAAGGTAGCATACGAGAGACACTCCCCACCCTTGGACGTCCCTAATATTTCACTCTCCTCTTTCTCTTCTTTCCCTAATTAATAAAATTTAAGAGTTATTTTTGGGTATTCTGGAGCCCTGTTCTAGAGCGAGGTTAGAAGAGTGTGAGAGAAAATTGTAATTGCCATGAAGTTCTCAATGAAAATCACATCTTTTGCAATGGAGGAGTAGATCCTTGGATCAAAATGTCAAAAGAAGTTAAGTATTTTTCATCATTAATCTATATGATATTTTTGTCTCTTGCGTATTGATTTTAATAATAAATCTGCCTTCTGTCATTGACAACCTATGTTATTCATTTTTTTTATTTGAACAATGCTTTAATTATGTATGTTTTCTTAATAGATTATTCTTAGATTGAAGTTCTTTGATAATCTATCTTTGATTAATATGTGATATTTAGTTAAGTTCATAGTTTCATTAGGTGAAGGAGATTTTTGCCTTAAATAAATTGTGAAAAGTTGTGCCCTTTGATAGACAAATTATCCGAATCAGAAACATTGATTTGTTTCTGATTTGAAGAATTTTGGGGACAATTTATTTTATATATTGCATAGAATGATGGTGGAACTCCTTAATGGATTCATGATATTCTGATCTGCATTTTCTCATATTTTATTGCTGCACTCTAGATCTAGTATTTTCTCAATCTTATAATTATTTTTCTTTTCTTTATCTCTCTTTTCATTATCATTGAAACAAATCAGATTTTAAATTTTAACTTAGTAGTGCTCCCTGTGGGATTCGACCTGTACTTGCCACTGTCTCAAAAGGACAGTTGTGCACTTGCAGTATTAAAAGATTGAATTTAAATTCACATCACCCGCCAAAGCAAAAGAAGAGGATACATTGAAGGAACATGGGATTGAGCCACCATATCCCTTATAGATGGACTCGGTTCCGTTCCCTGCAAAATTCAAACAACTTACTCTCCAAACATATACGGGGAAAGATTCAGCCAAACAACACGTCATCCACTTCAAGATCCTGATGGGAGCTATTACGAATCAAGATGCCCTTGAGATCCGTCTCTTTGTAAGTACCTTAAAAGGTACGACCTTCGATTGGTTCTCCAATTTGTCGGAGGACTCCATCCAAAATTGGGCCATGCTGGAGACACGCTTACTGACCCACTTCAAAGGTGAAGATCACCCTATTACTATGGCACAACTATGCCGCCTAAAATAGGGAGAGAATACGACTTCATTCACAAGTGGAAGGCAATGGCGTACAAGTGCTCAGATGTATTTCCACAAGCGTCGCTGGTCGACATCTGCCGTAATAACATGAGAGCAAGGATCCGGTCCATGATTATCGGCAACAAATCAAAAAACCTGGGAAAACTCCTAGAAGCAGCAATGGAGGCAAACAATGATCAAAGACCTCAACGGTCAAAAATCATCAAAGAAAGAGCCGACTGCCATTACGACCTCAAAACCCAAAGAAAAAGGAGGTTCTTAATGTGAAAACCAAGCCAGCTCCCCAGCAGCCAAAGAAAGCTGAAAACAGAACTACAGGTAAGAAACCTAAACTCTCTGAAGCCTTCAAAGAACGAGTAGAGAAGAAATACCCGCTCGATGAAGATGTTGAAGAAATTTTTGAGGCTCTCGTAGCAAACGGTAAACTCACCTTATCTGAACCCCCCAAAAGACAAGGAGATGTTGGCAAAACCAATGATCCCTGATATTGTCCATACCACCAGATGGTCTCGCATCCTCTCAATCAATGCTTCGTTGTGAGAGAGAAGATCAACAAGATGTGGAAAAACGGAGTCATCACCTTTGACAAAAAATACGGGTCTGCCTCCGTCATCATGGTGTCATATGGACAAATTTCCAATTCACCAAAGGAGAAGATCACTACTTCCTTCAAGGTGATAAAAATGACTCAAACGTCCCAAGAGTTAGTTCCTTATCCAACATTGGACGGACAACTCATATGGGTACATCCCGATCTCCTAGAAGATGAAAATTGGGAGATCGTCAAAACAAAGTCTACCGCTCAATAGCGAAGACAAGCCAAGAGGCAACTCCGCAAGCTCAAACAGCAGGAGAAAGCTCAATCAAAGTAAGAAGTCCCTGAAAAAGCAGAGACCTCTTCCACTGCTTCGCTGGGGGCAAAGGAAGAATCCAAAACTTTAAAGGTGGTAAGAAAATTCACCCTTGGTGATTTCATGTCACCTCATTACAGAAATGAAACTATGCAGGGGGCATCATACTCTTGCAACTCAATAATTGGATTCTCCTTGGATGGGTACGAGTCCAATGATACTGCCAGTGATACCGATAAGTGGGATGAATCCCTTGAAACAGGAGAATACCTCTCCGATGAGGAATGGATTCCCGAATCTCATCTTATGCTAGTAATCTGGTATAACCCATTACAGCCACAAGGATCCTAGTCTGATGATGAAGAAGACCACGAAGCTGTTCAGGAAAGTGTTGTTGCAGCATAAGCAAGCGCTCCAGTGGAACCCAACATTGATGAACCACAAGGAGCAGATGACGAAGAAGATTTGGCCCAAATGCCCGATCTTAAAGAATATGAAAGAATCTTGCAACGTCTTGCCATAGAGTGGGAGCAAGATCGCATCGATGAGCTTCGTCAAAATCAAAATCCAGAACCGGAAATCTCGGAAGATTCACAGACATCTACTACGGTAACCCCGGAAAATGAATAAAACTATTGGATTGATAATGATCCTCTTACATCTGAAGACGAGTCTAAATCTCAACAGTGCGTTGCTTGCAATGCGATAGTTCGGGACGATCTTGTGTCTGAAACTTCGACTGCCGAGGCCTCAGATTCTCAGACTACATCCGGTAGCATATCCTCTGGAGCTACATCTCCTCAGGTGACTTCCACAGAGATATCATCTTCTCAGCCTTCGTCTCCTGAAACTGTGACGTCGGAACTCAAACCTCTTCTGGCCGATCATCTCGAAGAAGCTCCTACCAATGAAGTCTTCTTCAATGCAAATCCGGTCAACTGGTCCCAGATACCCGACCTCATAGGTGATTTCTAGACCAATAAACTACTCAATGAAGAAAAAAGGTTGCTGGATGCTATTCAGGACTTGTTCCCAGAAAAAGCTCTGTGCAACGCGATCACTGAAAACGGCAATACTGCTACAGAGACGCCTTCAACAAATGACAAGGATCAACCCCTTGATCCCGAGAATGATCGTCCAAAAGAAGACCTTTCTCCAGAATCTTTTGAAGTTGGTAGAGGTACCCGCTCTGGCCGGGATTACCACAAGAATTACAACCAACCTTCTTCTTATGTAAATCCTTCGGGAAAGCAAGTTATAAACGCCCCAAGTGGCAGCAATAATGAAAATGCAGGCCCGAAGGAGGCTTTCAAGTATGACTTGATTGAGCACTTCAAGCACATACCTGCACGACTGCACATCCTTGACTTATTACGAATGTCTCCACAAACTCGTGATAGTCTCATTTCAGAACTGCAAAGGCTAAATGCGGATGTCGACAAACATGCCCCATAAGTCCTACAAATTGAAATGGACTGAAGGGTTAAAAAAATCAAGTACTTCCTCAAAGGGAGTAAAGAAGAAAACTGAGGGAACAAGCATTGAATGCATCTCAGTTCAAAAGGCAGCAAGTGCAACAATTGCCTTTGATAAGGATGACCTCCTGTTAGGCGAGACAAAGCACAACTGACCCTTGTACTTCACGGGGTACATCAAAGAAATGCCAACACACATAGTCCAGATCGACCCAGGTTCTGCACTCAATCGCATCTCTACTTCAGCACTCGAAGAGCTGGGCATCCCACCTAGCAAGCTGAGTCACACGTCTGTATCCATCTTTGGATACGATGGGAGCACTCAAAGGCCTATCGGCAAAATAAGGTTCAAGTTGCAAATCGGTGATCCTATCTCTGAAGTCATTGTGTACGCAATAAGAACCCCTTCATGCTACAATATCCTCCTTGGACGCCCCCGGATACATGAGAATGGTGTCGTCCCTTCAACTCTACACCAGTGCATCAAGTTCGTTGGCAACAACGACTTAATACATCGAGTGTTTGCAGATAAAAAGCCCTTCAAAGGAAAAGACATCCATCTTGCAGATGCTCAGATGTACAAGGATGAAGAAGAAGGAAAGGAGGAAGAAATAGCGTCATTTGCCAAAAATCTCCAAAAAGATAAAGGCAAGGCTCCTCAGCAATCATCGGAAGAAAACAAACCTTCCAACAAATCCGAAGAAAGCATTCATTCTCCCTTCATTGTCTCCCTTAAACCTTCAAAGCCTTTGGTAATCACTACCAAAGCAAAGAAGACTAAATAAAAGTCTGGGGGCAAGTTCACTGTCTCCTTCATGTCCATTATGCAAGTTACGGACTCGGATTCAGAGCCAGAAGACGATACATCATCAAGCCAAGCTGTTACTCAGCAAGTTCAGCCCGCTCTCACTCCATTGGGGACATTTGCTGATGTAGAAGACCCTACGCCTGCTTCCTTCGTCATTCCGGCAACTTCGGCAGAAGAAAAGACAATCTTCTTCCACAAATCGGAAGCCTCTTCATCAAATTATTCGCTTGAACCTTTCCAAAATGAAAGTATGCCTTAACTATTCCTGTATAGTCCAATGGCACAAGCTATGATGAAGAAAATGGGCTATGATGCTCAAAATCCAATCGGTTTGGGAGGTGGACGTGGTATTCTCACACCATTGGAACCCAGCCTGACCAAAAGTCAACTGGAGGATTGGAAACTCCGTCCTCACATAGACAAGTCTTTATACGGGTTAGGGTATGATCCTGACACTCCCATGAGACAGTTGACACAAAGGCTACAAAGTCGCTTCGCCGACCAAGCCCGAACATCTCGTGTCCATGAAGACAATGATCTCCCTGGATATCTCTTTGAGGAGTCACCCGTCAAGGATTCAGGAAGCTCTTCCAATTGGTATGATTTCTCTGACAATGAAGAGGAATTGTCCGATGACACAGACGCGCGGTTTTTTGACTCAAAAGAACCATCGTCTCCAAAAGAAGTACCCTACTTCAACCCAGTTTCAACAGGTGATTGGGATCATCTCATTACCAGTCTTGAGAAGAATACCGATCAAGAAGACCCATGGACAAAAGCAAAGCCTTGGTCTGTAAATGCCTTTGGAACTCCAGAAGGTCTTGTTAAGTTGGAAGCCTCCGAAAACATTGTGGAGGAACCACTTTCAAACCTTCCAACAGAAGATCCTGTTCAGAAGATAGACTTGGGGACACCTGATAACCCACGTCCTGTATTCATAAGTAAGAATATAAAGGATGATGAGTTACCCGAGTATATCGCTTTTCTTTGTGAGTTCGTTGATTGTTTTGCATGGTCTTACGCTTAAATGCCTGGCTTAGACCCCAAAATAGCGGTCTACAAACTCAATCTGCAAAAAGACATCAAGCCTGTCAAACAAGGCCAAAGAAGATTCCGTCCTGATGTGATGGACAAAATTGAACAAGAAGTCCAGAAACTCAAAAGCATTGGCTTCATCCGCGAGGAACAACATCCCAACTGGTTAGCCAACATCATCCCCGTGACAAAGAAAAATGGGCAGATCAGAGTCTGTATTGACTATAGATGTTGACACCAAAAATGTCACTTTGCCACTTCAACATCAAAACCACATGAAGCCGCATCCTACTACAAACGAGCAATGCTACTTCAAGCATCAAATCTTGCCAGAATCACTTGAAAACTGATAGATCCTTCAAGACAACCAAAAGAGGAGTTAACATTAAGTTTCGGGCCATTTCAACGTCATTTGACCCAACTTCACTCCTCCGGCAGCCCAAAAGGCGCTCCTGGCGGCCACGGCGTCGAAGACATCAAAACTTCAATCTGAGCCTACAGATGGTCTCAAAATACCTCCAAAAGGCTCCACGTCAAATTTCAGGTCATTCCGGCAACGTTTGACCTGACTTCGACGCTCCGAAAGAAAATCAAGCCCCTCGGCGGCGAGAACCACCGGGACCATTACTCATCAAACAGAGCACTTGGGCGGCTTCAACATGCTTCAAAAGGGCTGCACGTCAAATTTCAGGTCATTCCGATAATGTTTGACCCGAACTTTGACGCTCCGAAAAAAAATCAAAGCTACCGATGGCGGAGCACCCTAGGACCATGACATCCAAATAGGAGCTAATGGATCATCTCAAAATGACTCCAATAGGCTCCCTGTCAAATTTTAGGTCAATCGGACATCGGTTGACCGCACATCAAAGCTCGACATCTTCCTCGCAGCGAGATCAAGCCTAGCAGCGACAGGACCCCAAACGGCTTCAAAACTCAAACCTAAGCCCATGGTTGGTCCTATTTACTGCTCAGGAGGCTTCATCCCAAATTTTAGGTCATTCCGACATTGTTTGACCTAGTTTCGACTCTTGACGGAAAATCGACCACAAAGTCTTCGGTTTTTCCAAAAAATAGGAAACTTTGTCCTCCGATTTGCACGGCTTCTCGTTAGGTTTTCTTTAGGAGAATCAAGTCAAAAAATGAGGAAAAGTGTCAAGAAAAATACAGGAGAAAGAAAGAAACAAAAAGCTCGAAAAACGGGCAACAAAATGGCGACCAAAGGGGAAAAAAATTCCCCCATGGCCGCCAACAACCATGGGTGCATGGTCGCCCGCGACCCTGGAAATCCGAGTCGCCAAATTTCCGCCGGAAGGCCCATTTTCCCATCATTTTCGCGTTTCGGGAGTTCCAACCCCATTGATTTCCTAAAATCTGATTTTTGATGCTCGAAAACGACTAATCTTGTCAACATCACGGATCCACCGTCAAAAGCATGGAATCATCACTGATTGCTCTGAGATCGCCAACCGGCCGACCAAGAAAGTACACTTTATGCCCGACCGATCGAGAAATCGACAAGACAGATGGTACCGGCCCACTGTTAGCAATATATGTCTGAAGTTGCATAGTCATTCGACATCGATCAACATGAAGATCCATCGTCGATCATCGCAAGAAGAATTCCAAAAGACGTGGCACGGCCCGCAACTCTTCAAATCCTCGGCGACCACTTAATGCTGCTAATTGACCCAACTAAATACAGTCATTAACTCATTATTTTGGACGGCCCAATCAGAAGCAAGGAAACGGGAGTTACAAGTCAAAGCCATCATGGCATTAAAGTCATGAAACTCCTCTCATCATGGAGATTAAAAGCGATTAAAAGCCCATCATTCTCCATCAACCAATCAGATTCAAGGAAAAAGGAGTTATAAAATCAAAGAAATAAAAACTTGTAACTCCTCCCATCATGGAGCTTTAAAGTCATCAAAGCTCATAAACACTCCTAAATGGCTACCAAAGGCCTATAAAAAGGAGATCATTCCAAGAAGAACGGATCCAGAAAAAATCCAGAAAAAATCAAAGAAAAATCAGCCAGAAAGATTGTTCAGAATTCCCTGAAGCTTTGAAGAGACTCTGCTGCAACAAACACCACAAGGTGATTGAAGTCCCTTGGGGGGCACCCCCCCCCCCCCCCCCAAGGCAAAGCCCACTCTTTTCCTATTCAACATGGCCAAGACGCGGCTTTTCAGCCCATCTTTTCATTTTTTTGTTGGGTATAGGACCTTCCCTTGGTCCTTATCCTCTAAAAAACTGAAGTCCAAGCCAAGCCAAAGAATCAAAGCATCAAGCGTTCTCATCTGAAGGACGATGGCGAAGTCCATACATGACTTGCGACCGTCGTTCTGAATGGGTCCCCGCAATCCCCTGAGAAGTCAAATTCCCTTTCTTACTTTTCTGTTATATTTTGTATTTTCTTTAAGAGACAAAAAAACTCACAATTCTTGTCTCTCATTTTGTTAAGATTTGTAATCCGCCTTTCACGGCAAAATCGCCTTTCACAGCAAACAAAATCGCCTCTAACGGGATCCCAAAAAACCGTCTCTTTTCTTAAATATATGTGCAATGGAAAGTTTGAAAAAATGGTTGATTTCCTTTCTACTTGCGAAGGTGGATCTCCAGATCACCATTTCAAAATTCCAAGTAGAATAGAAAATCTGGCATACCCGTACAAAAATGTTGATACCCGCCTTTCTCCCCCTTTTTTTCCTCCATTCGGCCTTCTCGATGACCCCGGGGACGGATGGGGGAGGAAAGGAAGGAAATCGGGTACATCAAGCTGGCATACCCAGTGGGACTCCATTCATTTGAGAACGCAATGCTTGAATTCTTATGCTCTTTTCTAGTTGGTGGCCTATGTTGGATCTTGCATAAAAAAATAAAAAAAAACATGAGATGGGATTTTTGGAAAATTTCTACCTTTGAACTTATTTCCACTCTTTCTCATTTCAAAAAAAAAGAAAAAAAAAGAAGTCTGATTTCTCTTTTTTGGATTCAATTTTGAGAAGCTTTGATCCTCTCCTCTTTGAACTTGATAGCTCACAAAAATGTTCGCAGCTATTGTTCTTATCAGGGAATGGGCCATCTTTTCTCTTTAATGTGTCCGATAAGGATTTCCAAAAAAAAAAAAAATTCTTCAAAAAATAAAATCTTTCAAAAAGATTTTTTTCCTTTTTTTGGAATCAAATTGAGAAAGTTTGGTCCCCTCCTTTTTGGATTTAGCACTCGCAGAAATGTTTGAGCCCTTATTCGGATTGGGACACCGTTCGTTCTCTTTGATGAATCCATTAAAAAAATCAAAAAAATTTCAAAACCCACTATGGTTGCACCAATTGCGTTCTTTGACCAAAGTGGATCTAAGAAAAGCCTTGTCCAGAGTGTGGAGACAGCTAAACTGTTCGAGGCAAGGTTCCTCCAAACGGGTTCATTAAGTAATCCTACCCTTACCTGGGGGTTGATCTATCTACTAAGGTTTCATAAGACCGAATTGAAAACCTATGCATTCTTTTCAAAAAAAAAACAAAAAAAAATTCAAAAAAAAAAAGAACTTTCAAAAAAAAAAAAACTTCCGTCACTTTTGGGTTCACATTAGTAGAAATTTTGGTTTCCTCCTTTTCGGATTTAGCGCTCGCAGAAATGTTTGAGCCCTTATTCGGATTGGAACACCATTTGCTCTCTTTTATTAATCCGATTTTGACCTTTCAAAAAATCCCATCTCGTGTCTATTCCAAGGATGCGATTTGCAACATTTGTGCCTAGCGGTGCTAAGCACGCCCTTTCGGGTCTACTGTATTCGCGACCGACACATTTGTATCTCCAACCTTATATCATCTTACCTCGAGTGAGCCTCGCTTCTCAGTAATTTGAATTAAGGTCTACAATTGCTTCTAGCAGTCACTGGAATGCTCACTCGGAGCCTCTTGTACTTGCATTCAGAACAATTGTATCCTCTATGGCTTTTTGCCTTCTTCACCTCGCTTGGGCTGGGCCATGTTCCCTCGAGCGATTTGAAAAGACAAAACCATAGTTCTTTCCCATTTATGATCACTATATTCTTGTGATTACTAATGGATGTGGTCTTGTTTCAGAAGTTTTCCAAAAACTAACAATGGCAGCTTCAATAACCATCACTTTCGATGAGAACAAGTACCAACTCATGCTCCAAGAGAAGCAGAACAAGCGCATTCATAAGCGCCCTGCCAGCTGCTGAAGCGTCACCTCCCTCGGCAAATCTTAAAACACCGGGTCGACCTCTACTCCCCGGACTATCATCTTCGGGTCGCTGGGACCGTTCCCACTTCTCATAGAGGAAACCGCACCTGCTAAGAAGCAAAAGACCGCCCCGCAATGTGTCACTGCCATGACACCAAGGGCAAACACGAAGAAGTCTGAAGCCCATGCCAACCCCACAAAGCCTTAACCTGCAGAGAACCAGGTCTACCCTAAGACTTGGTCCCCAAGACCTTCACAAAAACAAAGGAGGTCACGAGCATCTGCAAAGCCAGCATACCTAGCCCCTCTCAAAGAAAACCGGTTCTATCCTCTTGCATACATGAAGGAGGAGAAACCAGTCCCTTTCCTGACAAAGAAGTCAACCCATCATGAGTCAACTTGCTCCTACAAGCCAAAAATCAAATCATACATCACCAGGCCTCTGCAAGAACCTGCCAAGGCATGCACTCCTGCAGTTCGGTCATTTATCTTAACGGGGGCCAAACTCGTAAAATTCAAAGCTTCGCTACGATATTCGAAGGACCGAGTCCAAATCCTGTCTATGCCCAGCTTCAAAGAAGACAGGCTTGGCTGCTGCGCTCGAGGGAGTACATCCTTCATTGCTAAAGCACATACAGAACTGACAAAAGCTCAAATTGCAAGTCGTAAACGTCGTCGCATGTCGTATCGACAAAAGAGACTAGAGAAGCAAAGGACCCAGCATCCTATCCTCCAAGTTTCCCAAAAATGGGTCGAAAAAGAAAGGCCCAATCAACTTGTTGTTGTCCATATGGTTGGCAACGCCAGAAGTCAGCAACTGAACCTCATGTCCGACGACCGGTGACTCGCAACGTCTCCCGGACACGAAGACATCTGGAAGAATCTTCTACTCCTTCAAACCAACGACAACGGAGTAATCCTTCCTCAAGCTCCTCAAGAATGAGCCCCAGCTCAGTCACCAGGACGATCTCCTCCTCGCAATCCACCTCCTGATGAAACTACCGCACGCATCCAGCAATTGGAGCATGGTCAGCAGAGGATTGAGGCTCTGATGGAAAATCTTCTTCTCGCTTTTCAGTGTCAAGAAAACAACCAACCTCCTCCAAATAACGAGGAAAAATGCAGAAAACAGTGAGTCATGCGCCCTAACCAAAAAGGACGTTGACGATATCCTCGCCAAAGCAAGAGAAGATGATACGCTAAAGGTGTTGGAAAATAGGTGGGCCATTCAGATAGGTTTCAAAAACTTTTGATCCACTTAATGCAGGGATCAACTATCTAGAAGGCAACAAAACCCAATCCAGAATGCAATCCCTCAAACTCATAGATCATGTACAGCAATATATCCTATCTAGAAGATAGAAAACAGCACCTAAACATGCAACCACAAAATCTACAACATACAAGGATGTAGATTATACCTTTGGAGCTTAGTAGTGCTCTAATGGAGAATTTGATTTCTTTCTTTGATGATGAACACCTTCACTAATCAGATCAGAATCTCCAACACCTTTTGATCTTCCACGCTATGACCCGTATCAGATTCTCTTTTCTCAAGAAGATGGTGAAACCTCCAAGAGAAAACCCTAAAGGAAACTAGAAGAGAAACTAGAAGAGGGAGAGGAAGAGAGGTGTGCAACTCTTACACAAACTGAATGGGCTAGGCGTGAATCACTATGATGGGTTAAGTGTTGGACGTCCAAGCCTCCTCTCCTCTTTTATAGCACTTAAGCAACCTCCTCTTTCTAATTGAAATAGAAGTCTTACTTCCAAAACAATTAGTTGCTTACTAAATCATAATTAGAAGTCTTACTTCAAATATGATTAGTAACTTCCTCTTTTACTAATTAAAATAGAAGTCTCACTTCCATTAATAATTAGTAACTTACTATTACCACTATTAGAAGTCTCGCTTCAAATAGAAATAGTAACTTTCTATTTTCTCTTAGAGTTCTACTATAATTAGTATCTTTCTAATATCTTGGGCTAGCATCGGGACCACTAGGGATTCTTTAGAAAGCTGGCTCCAACTGGGACACGCGACCCCACATCTCATGTGCAATCCGGGCCCACAGTTAATTGCAAATAACTCCACTATATAAATGCAATTGCACTCCAGTCTTAGGAATATATTACAATGAAGAACCTAAACTTCCTCAGTATCACAAGTAGGCCCCTCCATCTATATCCATGGATCAATTGGACCTATCCACCAAATTAGATCCATATCTTATTATCCTTGAGCCCCAATCAATTATAATGATCATTTGGTACCGATCCAATTAACTCTTAATTGGAATGGGTGCGCACTTACCAATGATAAATCCATTAATTGGCACAAGGGGATATTAAAGATAGATTCCATCTTGACCATTGAATGTTCCCACAGCTCTACTACCATGTACCCAAATCACCGAGCTGTTGACCTACAATTGGCCTCACTCATTGGTGACCCAAAGCAAATGAATAGATAGAAACTTGAGTTCATTAATGTCTCAGGATTATAAGCTTATTGTTAGGGAATTATGAGAGCAGACTTTAAAATAAGGACAGTGTACATAAGGTGCTTCTCATGGTCCTTTAATACATCCAATGTACCAGCACCATGATCCAGAATCTTACAATCCGCTGATCGAGACAAATCACACTATCTCATAGTGATCAAAGTGTTGCAACCTTGTCAGATGAGATGCCCAATCTCATCGCTGGTTGTGAAGATATTTAAGTATAAGATTTGTAATACATGTCTCTTGTATGTGGATCTCATCCATACACATGTATTACATCTAGTATACTTGTGGACTCCGGTTCATCTCATGAATCATTATGTCATTCGTATTGGTTATGTGCAAGTATATAATTAAATACCATTCATCTCATGAAAGGAAAACATGATTGTATTGATAAATAAAGAAATTAATCAATTTATTACATCATATTCTTGGTATTGAGACCATAAAACTAACAGAAGGAGCATGGGATCAAGCCACCATATCCTTTATGGATGGACTCGGTCCCGTTTCCTGCAAAATTCAAGCAACCTACCCTCCAAACATATACAGGGAAAGGTTCAGCCAGACAGCACGTCATTCACTTCAAGATCCTGACGGGAGCTGTCGCGGATCAAGATGCCCTCAAGATCTGTCTCTTTGCAAGTACCCTAAAAGGTACAGCCTTCGATTGGTACTCCACTCTGCGGAAGGACTCCATCCAAAATTGGGTCATGCTAGAGACACGCTTCCCGACCCACTTCAAAGGTGAGGATCATCCTGTTACTATGGCGCAACTCTGCAACCTAAAACAGGGAGAGAATGAGTCAACTTACGACTTCATTAACAATTGGAATGCAATGGCACATAAATGCTCTGATGTGCTGCCACAAGCGTCGCTGGTCGACATCTATCGTAACAACATGAGAGCAAGGATCCTCTCCATGATTATCGGCAACAAATCAAAGAACCTGGGAGAACTCCTAGAAGCTTCCATGGAGGCTGAAACGGTGATCAAAGACCTCAACAGTCAGCAGTCATCAAGGAAAGAGCAGGCTACCATTACGACGTCAAAGCCAAAGAAAAAGGATATTCTTAATGTGCAAACCAAGCCAGCTCCTCATCAGCCAAAGAAAGCTGAAAATAAAACTGCAGGTAAGAAACAAAACTCTCTGATGCCTTCAAAGAACGAGTAGAAAAGAAATACCCGTTCAATGAAGATGTTAAAGAAATCTTCGAGGCTCTCATAGCAAATGGTAAACTCACATTACCTTAGCCCAAAAGACCGGGAGATGTTGGCAAAACCAATGATCCCCGGTATTGTCCCCACCACCAGATGGTCTCGCATCCTCTCAATCAATGCTTCATTGTGAGAGAGAAGATCAACGAGATGTGGAAAAATGGAGTCATCACCTTTGACAAAAACTATGGGTCTGCCTCCATCAACATGGTGTCGTATGGACAAACTTCAAAGTCACCAAAGGGGAAGACCGTTACTTCCTTTAAGGTGATAAAAATGACTCAGACGTCCCAAGAGTTGGTTCCTTATCCAACATCAAACGGACAACCTATATGGGTACATCCCGATCTCCTAGAAGATGAAAATTGGGAAATCGTCAAAACAAAGTCTACCGCTCAACAGCGAAGGCAAGCCAAGAGACAACTCCGCAAGCTCAAGCAGCAGGAGAAAGCTCAACTAAAACAAGAAGTCCCTGAAAAGGCAGAGACCTCTTCTACTACTTCATTGGGGGCAACGGAAGAGTCCATCCTCAAAACTTCAAAGGTAGCAAGAAAATTCACCCTTGGTGATTTCATGCCACCTCATTACAGAAATGAAACTACGCAGGGGGCATCATACTCTTGTAATTCGGTAATTGGATTCTACGTGGATGGATACGAGTCCAGTGACACCGACGAGTGGGTGGAATCCCTTGAAACAGGAGAATACCTCTACGACGAAGAATGGATTCCCAAATCTCATCTTATGCCGGTAATCTGGTATAACCCGTATCAGCAACAAGGATCCCGATCTGATGATGAAGAAGACCAAGATGTTGTTCAAGAAAATGTTGTTGACTCAGCACCCTTCAACGCTCCAGTGGAACCCAATCGTGTTGAACCACAAGGGGCAGACGAAGAAGAAGATTTGGCTCCCATGCCTGATCTTGAAGAGTATGCGAGGGTCTTACAGCGCCTTGCCTTAGAACAAGAGCAAGATCTTCGCAATCAAAATCTGGAACCAGAAGTCCCTAAAAATCAACAGGTACCTCCTCCTTCAATTCCTGAAAATGGAGAAAGCTGCTGGATAGATGATCCTCTCACATCCGATGATGAGCCCGACTCCCAACAGTCCACTCTAGGGGGATCTCCTATTAGGGCAACTTGCAATGCGATAGCTCAGGATGGTAGCGCCTCTGAAGCATCATCTACCGAAGACACGTACTCTCTGGCCACACCTGATAGTATATCTTCCGGAGCTACATTTTCTCATGTAATTTCCATTGAGATAACTTCTCAGCCTTCGTCCCTTGAAACCGTGACATCACAACTCACAGCCCTTCCGACTAATCATCCTGAAGAAACTTCATCCAATGGAGACATGGTCAATTGGTCCCAGATACCTGACCTCATAGGAGACATCTGGACCGACAAATTACTAAATGAAGGAGAAAAGTTATTGGATGTTGTTCAGGACTTGTTCCCGGAAAATGCTCCATGTAACGCAATCACTGAGGGTGGTGACTCTGTTGCAGACACATTTTCAGCAAATGAGAAGGATCAACCCTTGGACCCCAAGGACGATCTTCCGAATGAAGAACCTTCTCAAAAAGCTCTTGAAGTTGGTAGAGGTAACCGTTTTGCCGGGATTACCACAAAAATTACAACCAATCTTCTTCTTCTTCTTATGTAAATCCTTCGGGAAAAGATGTTGTAAACGCCCCAAGTGGCAACAATACT
The DNA here is from genome assembly GCA_038049695.1 of Cinnamomum chago. NCBI lineage: Eukaryota > Viridiplantae > Streptophyta > Magnoliopsida > Laurales > Lauraceae > Cinnamomum > Cinnamomum chago. Next base: position 52,399,841 of record CP142453.1, on the reverse strand, counting down.
GAACATGCAGGCCCGAAGGAGGCTTTCAAGTACGACTTGATTGAGCACTTCAAACAAATACCTGCACGACTGCACATCCTGGACTTATTACGAATGTCTCCACAAACTCGTGATAGTCTCATTTCAGAACTACAAAGGCTGAATGCGGATGTCGACAAGCATGCCTCACAAGTCCTACAAATTGAAATGGACTATAGGGTCAAAAAATCAAATACTCCCTCAAAGGGAGAAAAGAAGAAAACCGAAGGATCAGGCATTGAATGCCTCTCGGTACAGAAAGCAGCAAGTGCAACCATCGCCTTCGATAAGGATGACCTCCTACTAGGCAAGACGAAGCATAACCGACCCCTGTGCTTCCACGGTACATCAAAGAAATGCCGATACACAGAGTCCAGATTGACCTAGGTTCTGCACTCAACCTCATCTCTACTTCGGCGCTTGAAGAGCTGGGCATCCCACCTAGCAAAGCTGAGTCACACGTCTGTATCCATCTTTGGGTACGACGAGAGCGCTCAAAGGCCTATCAGACAAGTTGCAAATCGGTGATCTTATCTCTGAAGTCACTGTGTATGCAATAAGAACCCCCCTCATGCTACAACATCCTTCTTGGACACCCCTGGATACACGAGAATGCTGCCGTCCCATCAACTCGTCATCAATGCATCAAGTTCATCGGCAACGACGGATCGATACATCGAGTGTTTGCAGACAAAAGGCCCTTTAAAGGCAAAGAAGTCTATTTTGCAGATGCTCAAATGTACAAAGATGAAAAATAAGAAAAGGAGGAAGAAATAACACCCTTTGCTGAAAATTGCCAGAAAGATAAAGGCAAGGCTCCTCAGCGATCATCGGAAGAAAACAAACCTTCCGGAAAATCCGAAGAGAACGATCCATCTCCCTTCGTTGTCTCCCTCAAATCTTCAAAGCCTTTGGTCATCACAACCAAAGCAAAGAAGACAAAGCAAAAGTCTGGGGGCAAGCTTGTTGTCTCCTTCGTGTCTATCATGCAAGACACGGATTCAGAGTCAGAGCCAGAAGATGACACACCGTCAAGCCAAGCTGACACTAAGCAAATTCAGCCTGCTTTACCTCCAATAGAGACACCTGCTAACGTAGAAGATCCTACGTCTGCTTCCTTCGTTGTTCCGACAACTTCAGCAGAAGAGAAGCCAATCTTCTTCCACATATCAGAAGCTTCTTCATCAAATTCCATGCTTGAACCTTTCCAAAACAAAGGTATGCCTCAACTATTTCTATATAGTCCTATGGCACAAGCTATTATGAAGAAAATGGGTTATGACACTCAAAACCCAATCAGTCTGGGGCACGGTTGTTAGATTGTATGGTCTCAGTCCATCAGTTGATGTAATAAATTGATTAATTTCTTTATTTATCAATAAAATCATGCTTTCCTTTCATGAGATGAATGGCGTTTATTACTTAATGCACATGACCAATACATATGACATAATGGTTCATGAGATGAACCGGGTCCCATTAGTATATTAGATGTGATATATGTATATGGATGAGATCTACATACGAGAGACATGTGTCAAAAATCTTATACTTAAAAATATCTTCACAACTAGTGATGAGACTGGGCATCTCATCTGATAAGGTTGCAGCACTTTGATCACTATGAGATATTGTGATTTGTCTCAATCATCAGAATATAAGATTCTGGATCATAGTGCTGGTACATTGGACATATTAAAGGACCATGAGAAACACCTTATGAAATACTGTCTCGATTTAAGGATTGTTCTCATAATTCCCTAGCAATAGCTCTCAATCCTGAGACATTGATGAACTCAAGTTTTTGTCTATTCATTTGCTTTGAGTCACCAATGAGTGAGGCCAACTGTAGGTCAACACCTCGGTGTCTTGGGTACGTGGTAGTAGGACTGTGGGAACATACAATGATCAAGATGGAATCTATCTATATTATCCCCTTGTGCCAATTAATGGATTTATCATTAGTAAGTGCGCACCCATCTCGATTAAGAGTTAATTGGATGGTACTGATGATCACTGTGATTAATTTGGGCTCAAGGATATTAAGATGTGGATCTAAGATTGGATGTGACAGATTTATTCCAATTGATCCATGGATAATGATAGAGGAGCCTACTTGTGGTAATTGGGAAGTTTAGGGTCTTCATTGTAATTTATTCCTAAGACTGGAGTGCAATTGCATTTATATAGTGGTCTTATTTGCAATTAACTGTGGGCCCGGATTGCACATGAGATGTGGGATCGCGGTGTCCCAGTTGGAGCCAGCTTTCTAAGGAATCCCTAGTGGTCCTCACGCTAGCCCAAGATATTAGAAAGATACTAATTATAGTAGAACTCTAAAAGGAAATGGAAAGTTACTATTTCTATTTGAAGTGAGACTTCTAATAGTGGTAATAGTAAGTTACTAATTATTAATGGAAGTGAGACTTCTATTTTATTTAGAAAGGAGAAAGTTACTAATCATATTTGAAGTGAGACTTCTAATTGTGATTTAGTAAGTAACTAATTATTATAGAATTAAGACTTCTATTTCAATTAGTAAGAGGAGGTTGCTTAAGTGCTATAAAAGAGGAGAGAAGTGGCTTGGACATCCACCATAATAATTCTATCTTGGAATTCACGCCCAAGACCCTCAGTGCAAGAGTTGCACACGCCCATCTCTCACTTTCTCTCTTCTAGTTTCCTTTAGGGTTTTCTCTTGGAGATCCCACACATCTTCTTGAGAAAAAAGAATCTGATACGGGTCATAGCGTGGAAGATCAAAAGGTGTTAGAGATTATGATTTGATTAGTGAAAGTGTTCATCATCAAATAAAGATATCAACTTCTATATTAGAGCACTACTAAGCTTCAAAGGTATAATCTATTTCTCTACTTGTTGTAGATTATTTTGTTGCATGTAGTTGTTGATTTCTATCTTCTAGATAGGTTATATTGCTGTACATGATTTATGAGTTTGAGGGATTGCATCCTGGATTGGGTTTTTGTTGCCTTCTAGATAGTTGATCCCTGCATCAAGTGGGTCAAAAGTTTTTGAAACCTATCTGGATGGCCCACCTACTTCCAACAAAGGTCGCGGTATTCTCACACCATTGGAGACCACCTTAACCAAAGGTCAATTGAAAGATTGGAGACTCTACGGTCATGTAGAGAAATCTTCACATGGATTGGGGTATGATCCCGACACTCCCATGAGACAATTGACACAAATGCTGAGGAGTCGATTTGCCGACCAAGCCTCAACATCTCATGGCCTTGAAGACATCAATCTCCCTGGATATCTCTTTGAAGAGTCACCCATCAAGGATCCAGGAAGCTCTACCAGTTCGTACGATTTCTCTGATGATGAAGAGGAATTGTCTGGTGATAAAGACATGTGGTGTTCTGACCCAGAAGAACCATCGTCTCTAAAAGAAGTACCTTACTTCGATCCAGTTTAAATAGGCGATTGTAACCACCTCATAACAAGCCTTGAGAAGATCACCGATCCTGAAGACCCATGGCCAGAAATAAAGCCTTGGCCTGAAAATGCCTTGAAACTCCAGAAGGTTTCGTTGAGTTGGAAGCCTCCGAAAATATTTTGGAGGAACCACCTTCGAACCTTCCAACAGATGATCATGTTCAAAAGATAGACTTGGGAACACCAAATAACCCACGTCCTGTATTCATAAGCAAGAATATAAAGGATGATGAGTTACCCGAGTATATCTCTTTTCTTCGTGAGTTCGTTGATTGTTTTGCATGGTCTTGTGCTGAAATGCCTGGCTTAGACCCCAAGATAGCAGTCCACAAACTTAATCTGCAAAAAGATATCAAGCCTGTGAAATATGGCCAAAGAAGATTTCGTCCAGACGTGATGGACAAAATTGAACAAGAAGTTCAAAAACTCAAAAGCGTCGGCTTCATCCATGAGGAACAGCATCCTGAATGGTTGGCCAATATTGTCCCAGTGACAAAGAAAAATGGGCAGATCAGGGTCTATATTGATTATAGAGACCTAAATGGCGCTTGCCCCAAAGATGAGTTCCCGCTCCCCATACCAGAGGTGATGATTGACAACACCTATGGGTTTGAGCGAATGGCATTCATGGATGGATTCTCTGGCTACAATAAGATAAAGATGCATCCTGAAGATGAAAAACACACATCATTTCGGACCCCATTTGGCGTGTATTGCTACACTATCATGTCCTTTGGTCTGAAAAATGCTGGTGCCACATATCAGAGGGTTATGATGAAGATATTCCAAGATATGCAGCACAAGACGGTTGAATGTTACGTTGATGACCTTGCCGTCAAAAGCAGAAGGAAAGAAGACCATCTGAAAGACCTTCGGGAAGTCTTCCTCCGACTTCGTAAATACAAACTACGAATGAATCCCCTGAAATGCTTCTTCGGTGTCTCATCGGGTAAGTTTCTCGGATTCATAGTCCAGAAAGCTGGAATAGAACTTGACCCCATCAAAGTCAATGTTATTCTAGAAATGCCTTCTCCAAAAACCTTAAGAGAACGGAAAGGACTTCAAGGAAGATTGGCATATATCAGACGGTTCATCTCCAATCTCTCGGGGAAATGTCGTCCCTTTTCCCGCCTAATGAATAAAGGTGTGAACTTTGTTTGGAATGCTGAATGTCAAGCAGTATTTCAAGACATCAAGACGTACCTAACTAAACCTCCAGTGCTGGCTGCCCCTACCATTGGAAAACATTCATCTTGTACACAAGAGCTCTCGACCATTCCTTGGGTGCTCAGCTCGCACAAGAGAATGACGAGGGAAAAGAAGCAGCTCTATACTACCTTAGTCGCATGCTGGTAGGTGCGGAGCATCGCTACTCTCCAATTGAGAAATAATGCCTTGCAGTGATGTTCGTCATACAAAAGCTGCGTCACTATCTGCTGTCCAACACAGTCTACCTGATTTCGAGGATCAACCTCTTAAAAGTCCTGGTCACAAAAGCAGGTTCTCTCAACGCCCGACTGGCAAAATGGTCCATCCTCCTATCACAATTTGATATCAAGTATGTACCATAAAAGGCAATCAAAGGCCAAGCCCTAGCGGATTTCCTCACAGAGCATCATTTGCCTAAAGATTCCCCACTCAGAGATGATCTCCCAGACGAACCTGTCTACAACGTGGAGACTTTCTCACCAAATACCTCCTGGGACATGTACTTTGACGGTGCAACCAGGACAAATGAAAAAAGAAAGCTGATCTCGGGAGTTGGCATCCTCTTTGTTAGCCCTAATAAGCATATGATTTCGCATGCTTTCTCGCTACAGGAACCATGCTCAAACAATGCAGCTGAGTACCAAGCCCTGATTGTAGGATTGGAACTTGCCCTAGAATCTGGCATTACCAAGCTGGAAGTCTTTGGAGACTCTTAACGGATTGTTAACTAGATGAATCATAAATTTGAAGTCAGAAAGCCTGATATGTTACCTTATTACAACAAGGCACAATCACTTCGCCAAAGGTTTGACGTCTGTCATATCACCCACATCCTCGGAGGTGAGAACATCCGTGCAGATGCCCTGACCGGACTTGCCGCATCCATGGCAATCCAGGAAGGGGAAAACATGCAAATTACAGTGTGTCAAAAATGAATTCTCCCTCCTCTTAATACACACCAAGCAGTTGCTGAATGCCACCAATTGGCCGGAAGTCGGATCTCCATCCTCAAACCTCCAATTAGCGGCTGGAGAGATCCGTTCATTGATTACACCATGTTCGGAATCCTCCCTGAAAATCCAAAAGAACGAGTAAGCGTTCAAAGACGAGCCCCAAACTTTCATTTGGATATACCTTCAAAAATCCTTTATAGAAAATCCTTCGACGGAGTACTTCTGCGCTGCTTGTCACAACAAGAGGCTAAGGAAACCCTCAAAGAAGTCATGATGGTCTTTGTGGAGCTCATCAGGCTGGTCCCAAGCTCTATATCAAATAAAAAGGTTAGGTTATTATTGTCCTACCATGGTAGCTGACGCCATGCAATTTGCTAAACGCTGCCGCCAATGCCAATTTCATGGAGACTATGTTCATATGCCTCCAGAATGGCTACACCCCATAGCAATCTCATGGTCGTTCGAAGCTTGGGGTATGGACATCATAGGTCCTATCTCTCCCCCGTCAAGCAAAGGTCATCGCTTCATCTTCGCCGCTACGGATTATTTCTCCAAGTGGTCAGAAGCATTTGCGCTCAGCGAAATGAAGACCTCATCAGTCCTTCAATTCTTGCGCACAAACATCATTTGTCGCTTCGGCATACCTAAAATATTCATTCATGATAACGAACCACAATTCTGGGATCACTGATTCTACAAGTTTTGCGACAAATACAAAATCCAGAGTTGTCCTTCGACTCCATACAATCCGGCAACGAACGGACTAGTAAAGGCCTTCAACAAGACACTCTGCAAAATTCTCAAGAAAATGGTCTCTAGTCACAAAAGGGACTGGGGAGACAAACTACCAGAAGTTTTGTGGGCTTATCGAACCACCGTTCGAGGACCAACCCATAGCACACCATTCTCTTTGGTCTATGGATGCGAAGTTGTTGTCCCTTTGGAAGTACAAATTCCTTCCTTAAGGGTATCTTTACAAAATGACATGACGCAAGAAAGCAATGTCAAATTGAGACTCCAAGAACTAGACAATCTCGACGAAAGACAGCTCGAAGCCTTACAAAGCATTAAGTTGTACTAAGCATGCATGACAGGATCTTTCGACAAGAAGGTCAGGCAACGCACCTATAAAAAGGGCGACTTGGTTCTTGCTGTAAAAAGGCCAATGGTTTTCGCCCACAAATCCAAAGGTAAACTCGAACCAAAATGGGAGGGACCCTTTGTCATTGACAAAGTCTTCTCCAACGGCACATATGCACTTCTAAACATGGAGGGCGACAGATGTATGCTACCCATCAACGGCAAGTTCTTGAAGCGGTACTACCTTTGAAGACTTACACCATTGGGTCAGAGCAGTGCCTGCACGGCCAAAGCCTATTCTCAGGTACTCACTCGTCAAACCCACCTCTTTTAGACTTTTCATCCTAATGTTAAGATTTCTAAAAATTCAAAACAATGCATACTTTCATAGTTTCATTGTCCAAAAAAAATCCAAAAATCCAAGTTTAGGAGCCTCTTCCCAGACTTAACCAGATTTTCGATCCTTGAACCCAAAATTCATGGTTTGAAACAAAATCAGGACTCAGGAATTTCCACCCTAGTCCACCCTGACTTTTACAACCAAAAACGGTTTTAAGTCAAAATTTACGACCCTCGTGTCTTTAAAAAAAAAACCGATTCTTTTTAAAAACCGTGGGGAAGCGATGCTTAGTCGATACTCGCAAAACCCAAAAATCGGAAGGATGCGAACCCCATTCGATACTTCCAAAATTTCAAAATTGCAAGGAAGCGACGCTTTGTCGATACTTGCAGAATTTCAAAAATCGTGGAGACGCAACATTCCAGTTGATATCCACAAATCCAAAATTCAAACAAAAACCAAGGTCCAAAACAAAAGACCTCAAAATTTCAAAAATCATGGGGAGCGACATTCAATCGATGCCCACAAAACCAAAATTTTGAAAAAGCAAGGAAGCGACGCTTAGTCGATACTTGCACCCAAATTCGCGAGGAGGCGACATTCCATCGATACTCGCAACCGAATGAGCAAGGAGGCGACATTCCATCAATACTTGCAAGACCATTCAGCAGGGAGGTGACTTTTAGTCAATACTTCATTTTTTAAAACCAAAGACTCGGTTATAAATGCCACAAAAATTGGCTATAAATGCCAAAAACCCAACTCTCACGCCAAAAATCGGCTATCAACGCCACAAAATCGGCTATAAATGCCACAAAACCTAGCTCTCATGCCAATTTAAAATTTGGCTTTCATGCCAACAAAATAAAACTCGGTTTTCAAAAAAAAAAAAAACCGGCTATAAACACCACAAAACTCGGCTATAAACGCCAAAAAAAATCAGCTATAAAGCCACAAATTTGGCTATAAACGCCACGAAAAAATCGGCTATAAATGCCACAAACCCAGCTACCAATGCCAAAAGCAAATTTCGGCTTCCATGCCAAAAACAAATCCCGGCTATGAATGCCACAAACAAAGATTTTGGCTCCCATGCAACAAGCAAAAAAACGGCTTCCATGCCATCCCAAATTTTGGCTTTTATGCCACAAAAAAACGGCTTCCATCCCAAATTTTGGCTTTTACGCCACAAAAAAACCGGCTTCCATGCCATCTCAAAATTCGGCTTTCACACCATCTCAAAATTCAGCTTTCACACCAAAACAACCATTTGATAAAAGGTTTTTCACAAAATGACAAACTTTTGATCAAATTTCCAAACAAACATTCCCATTTAACTATTGCTTGAATTTATCACAAAAGAATTTGAGTGAAAAGAGGGAATACAAAAAAAGAGAAGTGCTAAAAAAAATGTGTCCATAAGTACCAAATAATATATGTGTGTATACACGGGTTCCAAAAAAAGAAGAAAATGGTTTGTTACAAATATGTCATTGCTCGTACTCTTGAGTCTTCCTCCGGAGATTGCTCTCGAGCTCCTCGACTTGGTGAATCAGAGTCCCTTCTCTGACACGAGCTTCCACAATGGCAGCCCATTTTGCAGCAGCTTGTTCCTCTAATAGCTCAAGACGCTGCCTGGTCTCAACGACCTCTCTATCAACACGGCGCAGATCTTTTGTCAGCTCAATGATAGTGTCGCGACCCCGGACCGGGAATCCAAGGGACGGATCCGGGATCGGGACAATTACATCTTCTGAAATGATGGTGAATAGATAACCACAACATCTGTTTAAATGATAACATACATTTATTTAATTTGATTTCCCATAGGTGTCCGCGGTGAGGATATCACAACCTTAAATGAACATTTCTATTAAGTGCGGAAGCGTGTAGCAAATCAAATAGTCAAACCATCCTTGGTCATCAAGACAATAACACAAGTCTAAAGTACTGTATCAGAATGAGCAATGAACATTAGCATGTTACCCAAAGTAGGTTAAAGTTTATACAAATAACATTTAATTACATTTCCCCAAAAATAGAGGCCCACAAAGCCAATATAACAAAATACCAATCCAAAGAATGGTTAAATAGTTCTCCCAAAATATTAAGTTTCTCATAGCCACCAAACGTCTACATGACGTCATCAGCACACCACTCAACTAACTGTTGCGGTTCTACGACCGCCTCCTCAAGCTCCTCCTCGGGATATCCAACAACGGGACCTGAGTACCAAAGAGTAGGTCAAACACGACGGTTTGGCAAATGGAGGAAAACACAATAAAAATATGAAAATAAATGAATTTACCTTCAAAACATGTAAACCTGTTTAAATAACAATTTCTCTAAACAAGATAAAACATTTATTCCAAATACACGTATGCAATGTAAAACATGTAAGGTGACCAAGGAAACGGGAAACAATCAAGATGGCAACCACACGAAGCTAAGTCCTCTATCACTAAGGTGATAGAGCAATACTAGGCACTGATCTCAGTCACTCTAGGTGAGGAGAAACAGTGGATCTCATATAAATACATATTCATATACAATACTGCGGCATCGGGACAAGACCACGGTAATAACCGGGTAGCGGGATCCAAACTGCAGCTGGCGGGACAAGAGGGGGATCTCCAAGTCGGTGGATCAGACCAACAGGGTTATCCAAGCTTAGTGGTGCCGACTAATAGGTCAAATAACAAATCGAGACATATGCAAGTAAATCAAGTACAATAAGTAAACGGGCAAGACGGGAGTGCTCAAGGGCACACTGTCATTTCATGTGGTGCAATGCACTTCAAGACAAGTAACTATTTCAAGTGTAATTCAATACTTTCGGGAAAACAAGGCATGTAGTATAAATCTCGGGATCGATAAAGTACCATAAACAATTGAAATTCCGGGTAAAGCATCGATTCAAGATTTATTTGAAGTGAATAGGGATCCCGTATGTCAATCTAATAATAATTTGGTACTCTTGAGTTTGGGAACATTCCGGGCTCCTTATACACTTTGAATTTTCAAAACTTCGAATGACATCCTTGTGATATGGTTTCTTTCTCGGATGGCCTCATGCAATGCCTAGTGAATCTCCTTCGACCGACAAAGCTCAGCGCTCGAGCGAACCGGAGAGTTCGCTCGAGCGAGGAGCTCTCCGAAACCTGGGAAATTTCGGTCACCTGGTGGATAGCCGCCGCTGGGATGGGCGGCTGGCCGCTGGTTGACAGCGCAGCTGACCGCGGCTGTGATGCAAAAATGCAGCTTACTGGAAAGCTAACCGCCAAGGTGCGGTTAGCTGGCGGTTAGCCACCGATGGGTTCAGCGGTTAGCCGCTGGCTAACCGTGGGGCTGACTGAGTTTTCAGGTGGAGAAGTGTGCTCTCTGGAAAAGCAACCGTGACATTTCGGCTAACTAGCGGTTAGCCGCCAGTCACCAGGCGGCTAGCCGCCAGGTGACGGCAGGCTGACCGCCAGGTGCGGGAATCACCCACTGTGTTCAGATTTAAGCCCTTTCTCCTCCTCAAAACCATTCTCCCCACTTCCACTTGGTCCCTGCAATAAAACTGAGCTAGGAGCTCCTTCAATGCATCTATTTATACTTCTCCCAAAACTCCAATATAGGTTCATCCATCACCTCATTCTCTAACATCAAATCCAATTCAAGGAAGAAGAAGGAAACCATTTCACAACCATCCATTTAGGATACATCCAAAAAGACAATAAATACCAAACCCATATGTTTACAAAACATTAAATGACTTAGCCAAGGTTCAAGCAAGCATTTATTTCAAAAGTAAATGCAAGCCAATAAATATGAGTGAAATGACAAGTCAACCACATTCATCATGGAAACCATTGAAAGCTCATAAAAATCAAGTAATCCACTTGCCTTGGTCTCTAGTCAATGAAAACAAGCTTTAATACTCTTCCAAGCCAAAGATCCAAGCTATGACAAAAATCCCCAAAAACAAACCCTAAAAGAGTCAAACAATGAAATAGAAAGGGAAACTTTACAATAATGGAAATGAAGCTTCTCTAAGGCTAGAAGAATACACATCTAGAAGAAGGGAAGGATTACTTACTTGTAGGTTCTACAAATGGCAAGGTTTAGTTCAATGAAGATCTCAAAGTAGGTGGATTCTTCTACAAATGGTATCAAAAGGAAGCTTGCAAGGTGGGGAGGAGAATGATAACTCCCATTTCTTGATTGATGCAAGCTTGGTGTGGATTGGAGGTGGAGAGAGCAAGAGGAAGAAGAAAAGTTGCCAAAAGCAAACCCTAGGTTCTTTTTGTGCTGGGAAAAGGGAATGGGAAGATGGGTTCTCCTTATATGGCAAATGGGAATGAGTCCCACTACTAAAGACATTCAAGGGCTGAAATCTTGTCTTTCGGGGCTTCTAATGAATTCGACGAAGAAGAAAGAAATAATCGTCGAAATATCTAGTTTCCAAAAAGTATATGTTTTGCGGGTTTCGGGAATATCAAGTTTTGGGTACAGATTTTGTGTGCAATGATTGTTTTCCCCTCAAGGCTATGAAATCGGGTTTCGGGATCTCAAACGGGAACCGGACCAACATGAAAGTTGCAGAGATTAACAATACCAATAAAACAGGATTAAAATCATGAATGCAAAATCTCTGATAAATCCTCGAGCACATGCAAAGTCATGAACAGGAACCTCCAAAGGGCCCCACTATCACAAAGCAATCAAAATCCTCAAAACTACCCCAAAAGCTATTCCAAACCCAACTTAGCCAAATCACTAATCAAGCTTAGCACTAACACGCAACTTAATTAGTACTAATCGGGTTCACTCGGGTCGGGGTCTTATAGATAGCCAACTCGGTAACGTTCCTCTCCCGAACGAATTGCTTCCGAGTCCGCGAGATCTCGTTCAACTCAGACTTGACCTCGCCAGAAGGCTTTAAAAACATTTCATTGAAGAAGTCACCACTTGGGAAGCTCTCGGTTTCATTCCACTTGTTCCCTAGAGATATGACTTCATCAACGAAAGCCTCGCATCTGCAATGTCCAGGCCGACCTCTTCGCTATCAGCAAGGATGTCCTGTACATGCTTAACCATGCCAAAGTCGGCTTCTAAATGGCCAGAAGAAAGAGTTTCGACCCATGAGCTCAAAACGCTCTTCAACACTTTCTTCGCATACTCAAGAGATGGCCCGGATGAAGGCCCGCCCCTCTCCATTGGTCGACTGCCCGTGTCATGTCCCGCTGGAGGAGTGATCATTAAGCTTTTTCTAACCAGAGACACTGGCGAAGGAATCTGCTCAAATGATTTCATCTCTGTTGCATTAAAAATGGAATAAGAAGTCCCTACTTCTGGTTTAACTGCTGGCATCCCCTGCTCTGGTACTAAAAAAGACGGAGGAACTTCTCCTGCTACCTCACAACCTGCCAGCAAAACAAAACAAAAGAGGTATGAATATGATCCTGTTGAAAAATCATTATCATCAGGGTTATTGCCACAAATACCTTCTTCGACGATTGGCGGTATACTTTCTGCCTCCATGAGTTCATCTGAAGCGTCGTCAAAGGACGCATCCATGGATGACTCGAAATCACCGGAATCCTGTGGCAAGTTAGCTGACAAGAAAACAAGCAACATGTTAGTAAATGACGGCAGAGACAAAAAAGAGAAAACACAAAGAAGTCCTACCAGGTGAAGATTCTGGAATCACTCCAGAGTCCCTCGGTTTTTCTTCAGATACCGTAATTGGATCCGTCGCTGCTTCATCAGCCGGGACCTCAGGCATCACCAAGTCCTCATCTTCCACTGAAAAAGGGAGAGAAGGCAAATCGAAACAAGAAAAATCTTGGCGAAAAGAAACGGAAAGAGAAAGTGGAAGAATCATACCTTCACTAACAATCTCTTCCTCTAATCTCATCGCGGTTAAGGGAGTAGCATTCTTCCAAGTTCTTCTCCACAAACCGGACCTTCTCCCAGGCCTGCTGTACGACCACATTAGGAGACTTGGTAGACCGACAAGGTGCATCAGTAACAGGCTCTTTGCCCTTGTTCGTTCTGGAGGAACTACCTGCAACGGATGGAAAAGGAAAAATCAATTATCAAAGTGACAGAATTTTGCTAAAAAAATTCTAGCGAAATTTCGGCATGATTCCGGGACAATTCCGAAGAAAAGGGAAACATCCCGAAGAAGATAGGATGCTTGAAGATGAGCTCAACACCGCTGCAAGCTCAATGAAGCATCATCAAAGAAGGTTTGAACTCAAACATTGCTGCGAGATCAAACCAATCTCATCAAATCTCCGCAAGCTTGAAAAAGGGCTCAACATCGCTGCGAGCTCCAAACTTCGAAACTTGCAAAGCTCCTCAAAATTCAGCAAGGTCAAGAAAGGGCTCAACATTGTTGCGAGCTTCAAATCCCAAAACTTGCAAAAGATTTCCAGGTATGCATCATCATGCTCCCAATCAATTTACTAAAAAGCATGCATCCAAAAAATCATCATTCATTAGATGCTAGGAAAACTTTAACCAAAGTTTGATCAATTCCAACCCAACTTGGTCAAAACCAATCAAACTTTGTCAAAGTCAAAATTCATGTTGACTTGACCTAGAGATTCTACCCTTTTATCATGATGCATCAAAAAAAGAAAGAAAGAAAGAAATATGCAGGAACATCTTGAAATGCATAAACCTCATTATCATGGTGCATAAACCTCATTATCTTGGTGAGCAAAAAAAGAGAGAAGCAAAAAAAAAGAGAAATTTCTTCAAAAAAAAATGGCCAGCAGGCCGTGGCCCACTGCCATGTGCCAGTACGGCCAGGTCCGTACGGACATGTCCGTACAGCCGAGAAAAGCCAAAAAAAAAAAACGTGCAAAAAAAAATGTAGCACGTGAAAAAAAAAAAGAGAAAACACGTGGAAAAAAAAAGAAAAAAAAGAAAAAAAAAAGAGAAAAAAAGAGAAAAGAAAAAGAAAAGAAAAGAAAAGAAAAAGAATTCTACTTCTACATGGAATTTCTTGTGAAGGAAGAAAACTTACTTGAAGCCATGGATGGAGAAGAAGAAAGAACTTGAAGATTCTTGAAGAAGAAGAAGAGTTCTTGATCTTGGAGCACTCTTGGAGACTTTTGCAAAAAGAAAGCAATAAGAGCAAGAGGAGATCCAATCTCCTCTTGCTTTTATAGAAGAGAGCAAACCAAAAGAGGAAACAAGGAGAAAAGAAATGAGGTAAGTGCTAAAAATTAGCAACCTTCCCAAAAGAAAGGAGATTTGAGATATTCTCTCCCAAAGAGAAGATTCTTTGAGAAATTTTCTCCAAAAAGAAAGGGAATGAGAAATATTCTCTCCCAAAGAGAGATACTTTGAGAAAATCTCTCCCAAAAGAAAGGAAACCTGAGAGATTCTCTCCAAGTAAGGATATTTTTAGATATTCTCTATCTAAAAGAGATATTTTTAGATATTCTTTACAAAATGACACCATGTGAGATCTAAGTCATCTTTAAAAAAAAAAAAGCTTAAGGTCCCATGGGCTAGCCCACATGAGCCAGGTTTGACCACCTAGGCACTAAAAAGGGCTTCCTTTCAAAAACCTACTCTTACCAAGAGCATACAAAGTGGTTCCATGCCTCTTTTGAGTTGATTGGACCACACAAAAAAAATCCAAGCCTTATGAGCTTCCAAAATTTCAAACCATCCCACCTCATATACCAAATTGAGCCAAAATCTTGAAATTGACATTTCACAAAATCCAAACCTGACCCCCTAGCTTGCCACATACAGCTTGTTAGGTCCCAAGGTCAAAACCAAATCTGACCCCCTAATTTGCCACATACAGCTTGTTGGGTTACAAGATCAAAATCCAAAAATCAAACCCCGACCCCTAACCTGCCACCTACAGCTCGTTAGGTCACAAGTTCAAAAACCAAAAATCCTTCTTGATCGCCTGATGCGCCACATACAGCCCTTAGGTTCACAAGGTCAAAAGGAAAACCCAAAATCCAAAACCCAAATCCAACTCCCTCATGTCATTGTCAAAACTTTGCCTTAAGATGGTACGTGATCCCTCTCACTACCATAAAATCCCCTTGGAAACTCAAAAGACTATTAAAAAAAATGCACAAAGACTCTTTATCAAATCAAAAGCTCTCCTTCAAGTTTCTCTTCGAGGCACATCGACTCCAAAAGCTACACGTCGTTGTACCTCGAAGGGGCATTTATTCACACAAAAAATGTCACTTTGCCTCTTCAACATCAAAAAGCCACATGAAGCCGCATCCTTCTACAAACGGGCAATGCTTCTTCAAGCATCAAATCTTGTCAGAATCACTTGAAAACTGATAGATCCTTCAAGACAACCAAAAGAGGAGTTCACATGAAGTTTCAGGCCATTTCGACATCATTTGACCCAACTTCACTCCTCCAACAGCCAAACAGGTGCTCCTGGCGGCGGCGGCGTCGAAGACATCAAAACTTCAATCTGAGCCTATGGATGGTCTCAAAATACCTCCAAAAGGCTCCACGTCAAATTTCAGGTCATTCCGGCAACATTTGACCCGACTTCGACGCTCTGAAAGAAAATCAAGCCCCTCGGCGCCGAGAACCACCGGGACCATTACTCATCAAACAGAGCACATGGGCTGCTTCAACATACTTCAAAAGGGTTGCACGTCAAATTTCAGGTCATTCCGATAATGTTTGACCCGACTTTGACGCTCAGAAAGAAAATCATGGCTACCGGCGGCGGAGCACCCCGGAACCATGACATTCAAATCGGAGCTAATGGATCATCTCAAAATGACTACAATAGGCTCCCTGTCAAATTTTAGGTCAATCGGACATCGGTTGACCGCACATCAAAGCGCGACGTCTTACTCGCAACGAGATCAAGCCTAGGAGCGACGGGACCCCAAACTGCTTCAAACCTCAAACCGAAGCCCATGGTTGGTCCTATTTACTGCTCAGGAGGCTTCACCCCGAATTTAAAGTCATTCCGACATCATTTGACCTAGTTTCGACTCTTGACGGAAAATCAACCACAAAGTCTTCGGCTTTTCCAAAAAATAGGAAACTTTGTGCTCCGATTTGCACGGCTTCTTGTCAGGTTTTCTTCAGGAGAATCAAGTAAAAAAATGAGGAAAAGTGTCAAGAAAAACACAGGAGAAAAAAAGAAACAAAAAGCTCGAAAAACGGCCGACAAAACGGCGACCAAAGGGGAAAAAAATTCCCCCATGGTCGCCGGCGACCTGGAAATCCGGGTCGCCAGATTTCCGTCGGAAGGCCCGTTTTCCGATCCTTTTTCGCGTTTCGGAAGTTCCAGCCCCTGTGATTTCCTGAAAGTTTGATTTTTGATGCTCGGAAACGAATGATCTTCGTCAACATCACGGATCCGCCGTCAAAAGCATGGAATCATCACTGATTGCTCTGAGATCGCCAACCGGCTTACCAAGAAATTACACTTTCTGCCCGACCGATCGAGAAATTGACAAGACAAATGGTACCGGCCCACTGTTAGCAATCTATGTCTGAAGTTGAATGGTCATCCGACATCGATCAACATGAAGATCCATCGTCGATCATCGCAAGAAGAATTCCAAAAGACGCGGCATGGCCCGTGACTCTTCAAATCCCCGGCGACCACTTAATGCTGTTAATTGACCCAACTAAATGCGGTCATTAACTCATTATTTTGGACGGCCCAATCAGAAGCAAGGAAATGGGAGTTACAAGTCAAAGCCATCATGGCATTAAAGCCATGAAACTCCTCTCATCATGGAGATTAAAGGCGATTAAAAGCCCATCACTCTCCATCAGCTAATCAGATTCAAGGAAAAAGGAGTTACAAAATCAAAGAAATAAAAACTTGTAACTCCTCCCATCATGGAGCTTTAAAGCCATCAAAGTTCATAAACACTCCTAAATGGCTACCAAAGGCCTATAAATAGGAGATCATTCCAAGAAGAACGGATCCAGAAAAAATCCAGAAAAAAATAAAGAAAAATCAGCCAGAAAGATCGTTCAGAATTCCCCGAAGCTCTGAGATGACTCTGTTGCAACAAACACCACAAGGTGATTGAAGTCCCTTGGGGGGCACCCCCCCCCCCCCCCCAAGGCAAAGCCCTCTCTTCTCCTATTCAACATGGCCAAGATGCAGCTTTTCAGCCCGTCTCTTTATTTTTTTTATTGGGTATAGGACCTTCCCTTGGTCCTTATCCTCTAAAAAAACTGAAGTCCAACCCAAGCCAAAGAATCAAAGCATCAAGCGTTCTCATCTGAAGGACGATGGCAAAGTCCATACATGACTTGCGACCGTCGATCTGAACGAGTCCCCACAATCCCCTGAGAAGTCAAGTTCCCTTTCTTACTTTTCTGTTGTATTTTGTATTTTCTTTAAGAGAAAAAAACTCAGAATTCTTGTCTTTCATTTTGATAAGATTTGTAATCCGCCTTTCACGGCAAACAAAATCGCCTTTAACGGCATCCAAAAAAACGGTCTTTTCTTAAATATATGTGCAATGGAAAGTTAGAAAAAAAGGTTGATTTCCTTTCTACTTGCGAAGGTGGATCTCCGGATCACCATTTCTAAATTCCAAATAGAATAGAAAATATGGCATACCCATACAAAAATGTTGATACCCGCCTTTCTCCCCCCTTTTTTCCCTCCATTCGGCCTTCTCGGTGACCCAGGGGACGGATGGGGGAGGAAAGGAAGAAAATTGGGTCCATCAATAGAGACCTGAGTAACGCATGCCCTAAAGATGAATTTCCACTCCCCATACCAGAGGTGATGATCAAAAACACCTACGGATTCGAGCGAATGACATTCATGGATGGATTCTCTGGCTACAATCAAATAAAGATGCATCCTGAAGATGAAAGACATACGTCATTTCGGACTCCGTTTGGCATGTATTGCTACACAGTCATGTCATTTGGTCTGAAAAATGCGGATGCAACATATCAGAGGGCTATGATGAAAATATTCCAAGTCGAATTTTATGTCGACGACCTCGCCGTCAAAAGCAAAAGAAAAGAAGACCATCTCAAAGATCTTCGAGAAGTCTTCCTCCGACTTCGCAAACACAAACTACGGATGAATCCACTAAAGTGCTTCCTCGGTGTCTCATCGGGTAAGTTTCTCGGATTCATAGTTCGGAAAGGCGGAGTAGAACTTGACCCCACCAAAGTCAAGGCTATCCTAGAAATACCATCTCCAAAAACCCTAAGAGAACTAAAAGGGCTTTAAGGAAGGTTGGCATACATTCGACGGTTCATCTCCAATCTATCAGGGAAGTGTCGTACATTCTCTCGCCTAATGAAGAAAGGTGTGAACTTTGTTTGGGATGCTAAATGTGAAGCCACATTTCAAGACATCAAGACATACCTGACCAAACCTCCAGTGTTGGCTGCCCTCACAACTGGAAAACCATTCATCTTGTACACAAGAGCTCTCGATTACTCTTTGGGCGCTCTACTAGCACAAGAAAACAACAAGGGAAAAAAATCTACTTTATATTACCTCAGCCGCATGTTGGTGGGTGCAGAGCATCGCTACTCTCCAGTCGAAAAAGAATGCCTTACAATGATGTTCGTCGTACAAAAGTTGTGTCACTATCTGTTGTCCAACATAGTATACCTGATTTCGAGGATCAATCTCTTAAAGGCCCTTGTCACAAAAGCAGGTTCTCTCAATGCCCAATTGGCAAAATGGTCCATCCTTTTGTCGTAATTCGATATTAGGTATGTGCCACAAAAGGCAATCAAAGGCCAAGCTCTAGCAGATTTTCTCGCAGAGTACCCATTGCCTAAAGATTCTCCACTAGGGGATGATCTCCCAGATGAATCCGTCTACAATGTGGAAACTTCCTTACCAAATGCTTCCTGGGACATGTACTTTGACGGCGCAACCAGGACAAATGAAAAAGGAAAGCAAATATCAAGAATTGGCATCCTCTTTGTCAATCTCGATAAATACATGATTCCACATGCTTTCTCGCTACTGGAACCATGTTCAAATAATGCAGCTGAGTACCAAGCCCTGATTATAGGATTGAAACTCACCCTTGAATCTTACATCACCATGCTGGAAGCTTTTGGGGACTCTCAACTGATCGTCAACCAGATGAATCAGAAATTTGAAGTCAGGAAGCCTAATTTGTTTCCTTACTACAACAAGGCGCAATCGCTTCGACAAAAGTTTGACATCTGTCACATCACCCACATCCTCAGAGGTGAAAACATCTGTGCAGATGCCATGGCCGGACTCATCGCATCTATGGCATTCCAAAAGGGCGAAAACATGCAAATCACACTGTGTCAAATAAGGATTCTCCCACCTCTTAAAACACACCAAGCAGTTGCTGAATGCCATCAAGTGGTTGGAAGTCGGATGTCCATCCTCAAACCTCCGATCGGCGACTGGAGGGATCCGTTCATTGATTACATTATGTTCGGAATCCTACCTGGAGATCTAAAAGAACGAGTAAGCCTTCAAAGACGAGCACCAAACTTTCATTTAGATATTCCTTCAAAAATGCTTTACAAAAAATCCTTCAACGGAGTACTTTTACGCTGCTTGTCACAACAAGAGGCCAAAGAAACTCTCAAAGAAGTACATGCTGGTCTTTGTGGAGCTCATCAGGCTGGTCCTAAGCTCTACGATCAGATAAAAAGGCTAGGTTATTATTGGCCTACCATGGTAGCTGACGCTATGCAATTTGCTAAACGCTGCCAACAATGCCAAGTTCATGAAGATTATGTCCACATGCCTCCAGAATGGTTACATCCCACAGTGATCTCATGGCCTTTTGAAGCCCAGGGTATGGATATCATAGGTTCTATCTCTCCCTTATCAAGCAAAGGTCATCGCTTCATTTTCGCCGCTACGGATTATTTCTCCAAGTGGTCAGAAGCATTTGCGCTCGGCGAAATGAAGACCTCATCAGTCCTTCAATTCTTGCGCACCAACATTATCTGTCGCTTCGGCATACCTAAAAGATTCATTCATGATAACGGACCGCAATTCTGGGATCACTGATTCTACAAGTTTTGCGACAAATACAAAATCCAGAGTTGTCCTTCGACTCCATACAATCCGACAACGAACGGACTAGCAGAGGCCTTCAACAAGACACTCTGCAAAATTCTCAAGAAAATGGTCTCTAGTCACAAAAGAGACTGGGGAGACAAACTACTTGAAGTTTTGTGGGCTTATCGAGCCACTGTTAGAGGACCAACCCATAGTACACCATACTCTTTGGTCTATGGATGCGAAGCTGTTGTCCCTTTGGAAGTACAAATTCCTTCCTTAAGGGTATCTTTGCAAAATGACATGACGTAAGAAAGCAATGTCAAATTGAGACTCCAAGAACTGGATAATCTTGATGAAAGACGGCTTGAAGCTCTACAAAACATTGAGTTGTACCAAGCCACTCGACAAGAAGGTCAGGCAACATGCCTATGAAAAGGGTGACTTGGTTCTTGCAATAAAAAGACCAATGGTTTTCGCCCACAAATCCAAAGGCAAACTCGAACCAAAATGGAAGGGACCCTTTGTCATCGACAAAGTCTTCTCCAACGGCATATACGCTCTTCTAAACATGGAGGGCGACAGATGTATGCTGCCCATCAATGACAAGTTCTTGAAGCGGTACTACCCTTGAAGAATTACGCCACCGGGTCAGAGCAATGCCTGCATGGTCAAAGCCTATTTCCAGGTACTTGCTCGTCAAACCCACTCCTTTTGGAATTTTCATCCTTATGTTGAAATTTCTAAAAAAAAAATCTCAAAACAATGCTTATTTTCATAGTTTCATTGCTAAAAAAAAAAAAATCCAAGTTTAGGAGCCTCTTCCCAGACTTAACCAGATTTTCGATCCTTGAACCCAAAATTCATGGTTTGAAACAAAATCAGGACTCAGGAACTTCCACCCTAGTCCACCCCGACTTTTACAACCAAAAACGGTTTTAAGTCAAAATTTATGACCCTCGTGTCTTTAAACAAAAAATGGTTTAAAAAAAACCATAAATGGGAAGCGACGCTCAGTCGATACTCGCAAAATCCAAAAATCGGAAGGATGCGAACCCCATTCGATACTTCCAAAACCTCAAACCACAAGGAAGCAACACCTTGTCGATACTTGCAAAACTTCAAAAATTATGGAGATGCAACATTCCAGTTGATATCCACAAACCCAAAATTCAAACAAAAATCGAGGTCCAAAAAAAAGGGGACCTCAAATTTCAAAAATCGTGGGGAAGCACAGTCGATACCCGCAAAACCAAAATTTTTTAAAAAAAAGCAAGGAAGCAACATCCAGTCGATACTTGCACCCCAATTCGCAAGGAAACAACATCCAGTCGATACTTGCACCCCAATTCGCTAGGAGGCGACATTCCATCGATACTCGTAAATCGAATGAGCAAGGAGGCGACATTCCATCGATACTTGCAATACCATTTAGCAGGGAGACGACTTTCTAGTCGATACTTGCATTTTTGAAAACCAAAACTTGGCATTCACGTCAAAACCAAAACCTTTCTTTCACACCAAAACCAAAATCGGCTTTCACGCCAAAAACAAAATTTCGGCTTTTATGCCAAAAAAATCCAAAAAATCGGCTTTTACACCAAAAATCTAAAATTTGGCTTTTATGCCAACAAAACAAAACTTGGTTTTCAAAAAATCTGGCTTTCACGCCAATAAAAAAAATTCAGCCCTCATGCCATCCAATAATTTCGGCTTTCACGCCAACAAACAAAATCGGCTCCTATGCTACAAAACCTGGCTCTTATGCCAATTCAAAAACCTGGCTATCATGCCATCTCAAAATCAACTTTCATACCCTCTCAAAAACCCGGCTCTCATGCCAATTCAAAAAATCGGCTCTCATACCAATTCAAAAATTCGGCTTTCATGCCGCCTCAAAAATTCAACTTTCATGCCATCTCAAAAATTCGGCTTTCATGCAATCTCAAAAAACTTTAGCTTCCATGCCACAAACAAATTTTGGCTCTTACGCCACAAAATTCGGCTCCCATGCCATCTCAAAATCTAGCTTTCAAGCTATCAAAAAACCAGGCTTTCGCCACAAAATCTGGCTTTCATGCCCAAAACAACCCTTTGACAAAAGATTTTCACAAAATGATAACCTTTTGATCAAATTTCCAAAGACACATCCTACTTTTGCTTATTTTCATCAAAAAGAATTTTAGCAAGAGGTATATAAAGTATCAAAAATATTTTTTACATGGAGGTACCAAAAAGAGAAGAAAAAAAAAATTGTTACAAAAGTCAGGAGCTCAGTCTAACATGGTATTCAACCAAAGATTCAACTCCTCAAGCAGATTATTGGCCTGAACATCTAAAGCTTTCAGGCCACACTTCTTCAAAATCTTTCCATACAATGCGGTAGAACGCCGCACGGGGAAGCTCGTCCCAAAGAATCTGTCATTGCTCGTACTCTTGAGTCTTCCTCCGGAGATTTCCCTCGACCTCCTCGACCTGGCGAATCAGAGTCCCTTCTCTAACACGAGCTTCCACAATGGCGGTTCATTTTGCAGCAGCTTGTTCCTCTAATAGCTCAAGACGCTGCCTAGTCTCAACAACCTCCCTATCAACACGACGCAGGTCTTCTGTTAGCTCAATGATAGCCAACTCGGTGATGTTCCTCTCCCGAACGAATTGCTTCCGAGTCCGCGAGATCTAGTTCAACTCAGACTTGACCTCGCCAGAAGGCTTCAAAAACATCTCATTGAAGAAGTCACCACTTGGGAAGTTCTTGGTCTCATTCCATTTGTTGCCTAGAGCTATGACTTCATCAACGAAAGCCTTCGCACCTACAATGTCCAGACCGTCCTGTACATGCATGATCACGCCAAAGCCGGCTTCCAAATGGCCAGAAGAAAGAGTTTTGACCCATGAGCTCAAAACGCTCTTTACCACTTTCTTCACATACTCAAGAGATGGCCCGGATGAAGGCTAGCCCTTCTCCATTGGTCGATTGCCCGTGTCATGCCCTGTTGGATGAGTGGTCATCAAACTCTTTCCAATTAGAGGCACTAGCGATGGAATCTGCTAAGAAGATTTCATCTTTGCCGCATTGAAACTAGAAGAAGAAGTCCGTACTTCTGGTTCGACTGTAGGCATCTCCTGCTCTGGCACTGAAAAAGACGGAGGAACTTCTCATGTTACTTCACAACCTGCCAGCAAAACAAAACAAAAAAGGTATGAACATGATCTTATTAAAAAATCATTATCATCAAGGTTATTGCTACAAATACCTTCTTCGACGATCGGCGGAATACTTTCTGCCTCCATGAGCTCATCCGAAGCATCGTCAAAGGTCGCGTCCATGGATGGCTCGAAATTGTCGGAATCCTGGGGCAAGTCAACTGACAAGAAAAACAAGTAACATGTTAGCAAATGACAGCACAACAAAAAAAAAAGAAAGAAAACGCAAAAAAGTCATACCAGGTAGAGATTCTGGAATCACTCCAGAGTCCATCGGTTCTTCTTCAGATGCCGCTATCGGATCCGTCACTACTTCATCAGTTGGAACCTCAGGCATCACCAAATCATCATCTCCCACTGAAAAGGGAGAGAAGGAAAATAAAAAACAAGAAAGTCTCAATAAAATAAACAAAACGAGAAAGAGGAGGACCCATACCTTCATTAACGGTTTCTTCCTCTCGACTCCTCTTTTCCGGAGGCTCATCAGCGTCCCCTGACATCTCTTCAGCAATGGCGGGAGGCACTTCTGGATCAGGAGAGTCATTGTGTCGTCTCTTATTACGACGTTGTCCTCTCTTCCTCTTGCTTCTATGGTTTACTCGAAGTACCCGTCCCATCATCAAAGTCAGGACCTTCTCTTGACTCCTCGCCAGATGGTTGTAGACACCTCATTTTGGCCCCCTATGATAGCCTTAAACACTTATCATATATAATGATGCCCCCATTTCACCCATAATTGAATGGTTAACGGCATAATTCAGATTAATTAATGACGATGAAGATGCTTGTTGATAATTTTAGACTTAGTTCGATGATTCATAGAAATTGTGAGAGAAAAGGCCGAATCGCGTTGAGATCTCGAGTTCAACCCACTACTCATACCAGGCATGGACTACAACACTATTCCAAAACCCTTTCTAGACTATATAGAAGACACTCAGATAATTCTTAGAGAAACTACACATAGTTTGCCTAAGTACGATATGATTAACATGAATTAAGAGGTTGGGATCATTGATCCAAGTATCCCTTATTTTCCTGACCTCTGACCATTAGGATTTACAGACCACAAGATTCTGCGCTTCGAGAGCTTTCCGACGATATATAGAACATCCAAATCCGACCAACGGGTCGAAAGTTATGAACTTCCGAAGTTAAGAAATGGCGAAATCCGTTTAGGCGCCACTTTACCCACTGAAAACCACATAGGCGCCCTGGGCTGGGCGTCCACAGCTCCCAGAATCACATAGGCGCCCTAGGCTAGGCGCCCACACTTATCAAACCCTAATTTGCCCTAACGTCACCCGATTAGCCTAAGTTACGGAGCCGGTTCCATGGGTCCATAGGTTCCCCCCTTTTCCAGCACCTAATCATCAAGACATTTAGACCATTGGATTCTACACTCCGAGAGCTTTCCGACGATATATAGAACGTCCAAATCCGATAAGCGGGTCAAAAGTTATGGGCTTCCGAAGTTTGTCCTAGGAGGATGTCAAAATCACCTAGGCACCACCCATGTGGCACCAAGGATAGGGTTAATCTGATGATCAGTAATAAAGCATTAATCACGTAAATCCAAGTAAGATCCCTTAGTTAGGCCATTCTAGCCCAATATCAAAAATTCATAAAAACTATAAAACTAACAAAATAAACCCAAAAGGATTTTTCCTTTATTTCTTCCTCCACCTCAGGTGCCAAATATTTAATTGAACTTAATGATAAAAGGGGACCAAGAACTGACTTCTAAAATTGAATAAATGAAAATAATTAGATGAGATGAGTGATTTCACACACTTTGCATATTTTTATTTCGGCCCATCGGCCACCCTCAAACAAACACCGGCCCATCGGCCACCTTCAATCAATTACAGCCCATCGGCTTTCACTTTTATCACTCGTGTATCGCACACGAAAAACACAGAAATCACAAGTCAAAGTCTCATTTGCATCATCATTTTGATTTAAAAAAATCAGCCTTTAAACCCTATTTTGCCAAGGGATTAGAAGGGGGTACCCGGGAACGGGGCCGATCCTCTTCTTAAATATTTGGCACCTCCCCCCTTTCATTTTCTTCATTTTAATTATTTTATTATACTTGGATACACCATGATTATGCTGTGTGAGGATTAACCTTATTTGGACTTTTACTCATAACCCTGAATTGACCCAGTATTAAAAAGACCCAAAGAGACCCAAATTAATGTGACAGGAAAACCGTCGTGTGTTGCCGACAGCACATTAGACGAGAGAAGAACCCACCCATTTATTTTCTCCCGTTTTTCTTCGGCTTTTGTCGAATCGTAGATGGCGATCGTGATCCGTCGATTTTGAGGGTAGTCGGAATCCTCATTTTCGATGTAAAATTTAAATAGCACATATAGATGAATGGCGATTTCCCTCCCCTGGGGGATCAAAATTCACATCCGACATCCTGGCGATCGTGATGGGACCTCTTTTGTTTTCTTGTCACTTATTTGGGTCTTTCTGGAGTTTTATTCAAGGACACGAACATTCGGTCAACGATCAAATGTTCGTGTCCCATTCAGTTTATTGTTATTATGAGTGTAGTCCGAAAATTTAAACCTAAGGTCTGAATTTACCGCCTACTGAAGCCTTCCCTAATTATAACAAAATAAAAAACCATCATTAAAACTTTCCCCTTTCATCATAAAAAAAAAAAACAAAACAAAACAAAAAAAAAAACCTTCTTTCCTCTTCCTTCCCTTCTATTTTGAACCAAAAAATTCTCTTGGTGTTACATGACAGTGTTTGATAATTGCTTTAGAAATCAAATATAAGATGGCTTATCAAAATCCACATCGAACAATTGCATCCCAAACATCATACATGCTCGACTCAAATTGCCAATCTTACACGAACCACACGACTCAAGATTTTCAGAACTTAAACAACTCATACACGAATATAAACCAACACTACCATAAGGAAACACAAAATTATTAATACCTTTCCAACCAAACTATAATAACTGAAGCTTCTCCCCTTAGATCTAGACAACACTTTTACGCAAATGAAGACTTAAACAATCACACCTCTTATGAGCACACGAGACCAAACCATGGCCCAATCCATAATCCCCAATCATTTTAAACTACTTCCCAACCAACTTGACAATATTACACTCAACCAAATCAAAACACCATGCACACAAATTTAAATAATGAAAACAGTGATCATGACATAAATCAAAATTTAAGCCTTAATAATCAACGAATCTACATCCAAAATACACAGTATATAATGACGGACCAAATCCTAATCCTTCTTGATCAAGACTACCAATCCTTTCAAACCATCCCATCCAATCAAACTCCTTCGTCTAATCAAAGCAACCAACCCATTCCAACCATCCCATCCAATCAAATCCCTTCACCAATCCAAACCATCCAACCTCATCAATTCAATCAACCAATCCAACCTTCCATAACCATGCATCCTTATTCAACCTATCAACCATTCCAATCCGTGCCATCCAATGAAAGCCATCATCCCACCCAACCCTCACCATTCAACCAAACAACACCACCTACCATGATCGTTGACCCATTCCAGCCACACCCAACGATGCCATCCAACTCAATCCATCCACCAACCCAATCTCCTATAATCATAAATCAACAATTCACTCACGCTCCGACCGACCAACTTAGTCAAACACCCAATCAGAACCACGATAGAATCTCAACCACAAATGCTAGAACACAAAATCCATTTTTACCATGTAAAACCAAAGTATCTCGAAAACAGATCCAGGATGAGTTTTCTAGGATGGTGGACATAAGTGAGCTAGAGTTGCCCGACCTAGACTGGTTTAAGAGTATCACTCCAAAGAATGATCCATATGCAAACACAGGGAAGCCCCTAGGAGAACAATTTATAGGTGGTGAATATCTAGAATGGAACTTGGATTAATCTCAAAAACTCTAAGAAGACTTATGACCGAAAAGATCAAGATCCCAACATTATGGAAAGGTTACGAGGTAGAAGAGGGGATACGAATTCTTAGAACATATTTTGCTCCCTTCCATCAACTCGAAAATGAAGAAACCATAGACACGCCATATACCATAATTAATCCCCCAATAGATCATGTTCTCAAGAATTGGACCTATGATCCTCCATATTTGACAACTTTAGCCCCTAAAGTAACCTATGATCCACCAAATGACCAAACTTCTGAATCTTCCGATGAGATTTACGACCCCATCTTTAAAGACATGCCTCCTGAGGACTTTTATGACATGCTTAATGAAGATTACGAACAACATGAAACACCTTGGGGCGGTAAAACCCAGATCACTACGCATCAAATGAATGAACTAGATCAATCACAAACAATCATCCATTCAAAAATACCAACACCACAAATGCTACCCCAAACACAACCAAATGAAGATCATTCAACACAACAAATAAAGGACATAACGATTCATTCAAAGACAGACAAGACAGTACAACCTAATGACCCACACGAAGAATCTGAATTCACGACGACGACGAAGATACTTGACCATCAAATGGATCGAGTGGATGAATTAATTAAAGATTTTGATGTCGTAAGATCTGAAACACACGAACCAGTCAGGTTTGAATTGAATGACTTAGAATCAAGTGTGGAAACTCATAGACTGGTTAAACCATCTTCATTTGAAATAAAATACCAAACTCAAATGAACAAAATCATACAAGATCTAGAATCTCAATTTAAGACGAATACCACTAAAAGACATAGACCGCATTACAAACGAAAGAACTTAAATTCCAGACCATCATGCAAAACCCAAATCATGATCCAAAGAGTAATAAACATGCAACCAAATGATGAACAAGACTTTCCTAAACCCAAACCAATGCATCTTGACCCCATTCCAACACCAGCTAAACCAAGAAAGGTTGACAAAGAGTCTGGATTTGAATTCCTAGATACGAACATGTTTAACGAATTACAAGAGGACATAGAGAAACTCAAATTCGAGGTTAGAAAGATGCCAATTAGGTCAAGCATGCCATTAGAATGAATAAAGCCATCCGAATTTATCATAGAAACCAAGGCACCGCCTAAGAATAAACACCAAGAGACTGTTAGGCCTATCATTGAAATCCAACAAGGAAGCCCTCAACTAGACCCTAACCACTTAGTAGAAAAGACCCTAGAAGAGGAACCACAATCAAATGATGTCTTGACTAGTGAGCCCCATAGGTCAAACCCTCTTAGAAGATCAAAGGATAACAATATAATTAAACTGATCTTAGAGGACAAATATGACTTCCACAATGAGATAGAGCCTAGTCCTGTATTTGCCTTAATTAAGGCCCATCTAAATGCGAGACTAAGACTTCAGAGTATTCTAAAAGGTTTACCATGCCCGCCCTTGACCAATCCAATAATCATGAGCCAAGATTACATAGAATACTTTGAGAAGAGACAACTACCAAGTGTTGATCCAACTCCGATCCTTCACCTAGAATGGTACCCTGCCCATAAAGAGCAAAATCCAAACACAACAATAGAGATCATTCCCGAATTAGAAAGCCAAATAGAGTTTGGTCCAATTAGTTTCCATGAAAGAATTGAGACCACTCCCAAAGCTCTAGGAAAGACTTTCGGAGATTTGACTATAGAAGAACTTTCAGGTGTTAACCCAAACATGCCACCTAAGATTCCGATAGTCCCAAAGAATAATGTAAAAATCCACATGACTGAAGAAATTCTTATCCCACATGACCATCCAATAGTGACACAACCAAAACTTCAAGATTACACCCTTGCTCAAAGACTCTCACGATGTAAGTCTGCTAGGTTACAAAGAAAATTTAGAGCACGCCTTCCAAAATATGGACGAACTACATTTAAGGAAGCTAGACGCACTACAACAAAATCTAGAGCCCAAAGAAAAAGGAAGAATCATACGGTTCACACAAAAGATGAGGGTCAAACAATTAGGAAAACAAAAGACCGGAGATCATCATGTAAAAATAGGGAATCATCATTCAAAGATCACAAATCTCCTAATTGTTCAAACTCTTTAAGACCGAGACCCAAATGGCGGAGGTCCAAAACATTTCAACGCTCTCGTTTTCGGCGAGAGCAAACTAAAGGTCCCAAATATAAGAGCCTTATCTTAATGCATCAACGAGCGAAGTCATATCCACATTCTCAAAGAAATCAACATAATGAGAAGACATATGAAACTCTTTAATATGAGACCAAGGCCCAAATGGCGGAGGTCTAAAATATCTCAACGGTCTCGTTTTCGGATGAACCAAAATAAAAACTTATGGACTAAATACATCATTTTAGGACCAGAACTGCAAATAACAAATCACAGGTTTCAAAGAAGACACCACAATAAAATACAAGTGAGATATGTTGTCATCAGACCAAAGCCCAAATGGCGGAGGTCCAAAACATTTCAACGCTCTCATTTCCGAAGAGAGCAAAATGATAAGACCCAAACCAGATATTCACTAATAAAAACACGAAGGTCAAGAGGTCTTAAACGCACACGTTTTCGAATAGTCAACATATTCAAAATGCGCAACACATCACTAGCACACATAACAAAAAATCACAATCATGTTAGGCCGGCCCTAGGCTTCATGCCAATGAAGGGTTGCAAATTCAAGCAAGCCCGAATGAATTAGTTACTATGTAGGATTATGCAAAAAAAAAAAAAAAAAAAAAAAAAAAAAAAAAAAAAAAAAAACATAAAATAAAAAACCCTAAAAACCTAAAAAAAAAATTACAAAAAAAAGAAGGAAGTATAAACAATATAAAAACGCAATTGTCTGATCATCATAAAAGGCATAGGCGAGCCAAAGCAGTGGAAAATCCCTCTAGTAGAACAATCGCAACTAGAAAAGGTCACGAGTAGAATTAGTGAGATCGGTTGCAGATTTTGCCGATTGTTTCAAAACCAAGACTGCCCTATGAATCAGATTATTAATGATGAATGGATGTCTCTAAATTAGTGGGTACTAAAGAGGGTAGCTTGGTTGACCACATCGGGAGATTTAAGAACTGCACGAGGCATTCATATTAACAGCTACAGAATATTACACTAAATGGGCGGAGGCAGAGGCATATGTTAATATTAAGGCTACATTTGTAGTTAAATTCATCAAAAAGAATATAATGGCCAGGTTTGGCATCCCTAAGGTATTCATAACAGACAATGACCCCCAATTTATATCTCAACAAATGAATGAGTTGTGCACAAAATATGATATAGAACTGCATCATTCAACCCCATATTATCCCCAAGCCAATGGTCAAGCCGAAGCAACCAACAAGACCTTACTGAAGATCATCAAGAAGACTGTGCAAACTGCCAAAGGTAATGACTGGCCAGACCGCTTGGTTGAAGCGTTGTGGGCGTATCGGACTTCTATAAGAGCTCCTACGAGAGAAACCCCATACTCTTTAACCTACGGAACGGAAGCAGTCCTTCCACTCGAGGTCCTTCACCCGTCACTGCGTGTCCAGTTAAATGAAGATATAACAGAAGACCAGAGGAGAGAAGCACTACTACTTCAGCTAGACCTACTCGATGAGAAAAGAATGAAGGTGGCAGAGCATGCACAAGTGTATCGGAAGCGGATTGCCAGAGCCTACAACAAGAACGTCAAAGAACGAAGATTCAAAGTTGGTGATTTCGTGCTAAAGCGCATCACTCCATCCCAGCTTCCGCATCCCAGAGGTAAATTACGACCCAATTGGGAAGGCCCTTATGTAATTAAAGAAGTATATTCTGGAAATGCATACATACTAGTAAATGCAGAAGGGGAAGAGCTCCCCGATCCATGGAACGCTATGTACCTAAAAAGGTACACAATTTGACCCTTCCCTACTTCTTGTGGAGTATGACCCTCCTTGCCCCTTAGCGTAGTTGAAGAAATCTCGTAGGAGGACCAAAGAGATGCACATTAATCAAACTTGGAACTCAAACACACACCAGCACCTAAAAACACACAAAATGGTGAGTCTACCCCACACAAATTTCGCACGGCTAAAGTCACCCAATGTAAAGGTTTGAAGGTGGGATTGCCCGTGTCATGAAAGCCTTTTTTTTATTCCAAAAAAAAAAAAGGAGACAAAAAGAGTTTGTTTAGTTCGGAGCCCAAAAAAAAACGTGACTAGTTTGGATTTGCAGCCTTTTCAACCCGAGCCAGTAAGCCCGTAAAGGTATTTACATACTCAGTACCCTAAAGCCATCTGGTTTGGGAGTCATTGGTTGAAAGCTCGTTACATGGGTTAATTAGAAAGCTTAAGAGACCTAGGCATTGCACAGTCACATGTTAAAAAAAAAAACAGAGAAGAAAGAAAAAAAATATTTAGTTAGAAGTCCTGAAAAGAATAAAAGTTTTTTTCTAACTAGTCTGGGTTCGTAGCCTTTTTAACTCGAGCCAGTAAGCCCGTAGGGGTATTTACATATCTAGTGCCCTAAAGCCACCTGGTTTGGGAGTCATTGGCTGAATGCTCGTTACATGGGTTGATTAGAAAGCTTAAAGGACCCAGGCATTGCATGGTCACATGTCAAAAAAAAAAAAAAAAACAGAGAGAAGAAAAAATTCTATTAGAATTAGGCTCGATGAAGTGACATGGGTACTCATCGGGTGAACTAAGCAGAAGGTGGTCGAAAACCACAACACTAAGGTAGCACGGTGACTCACCACCCCACACACGAACATTACCCACAAATGAGCCCCGGAGGCAGTCAAGTGCTCTCCAAAGTTCAGCCGAAAAGACTAAGCAATTACAAAAAGGGGCCCGTGAGGGCTCGACCTCCAAAGGAAAGTTAGGGATGATTACGTTGCCACCAGAGTGAAAATCATGGATCGAGAAGCTAATCTACCTTCACGCCCTCACCCACGGCAAAATAAACACTAGTCTTATGCTGGGGCATTTTTTTTTATATATATAAATATATTTTTATCCCACACGGCTTCCCAATTTGGGCCCTCGTCGCATACACAACTGCCACTAGCACTCACTAGCCCACCCACAGGCACCCCATGCATGCTTTTACTACTAATCACTTTTGGTTGGATGCAGGGAAGACATATCCCCTAAGGTATGAATTCAATCTTGTTATTCTCAAAGCTTGAGTGCCGAAATGGCCCCCTGACATTTTTACCGAGAAAGAAAAATATTACCTTAGCCAAACTATGCAGGGGGCCTAAAATATTAAACTAACAAGTTTGTTTTGAGACCTTGTAGGGAACCTAACTCCGATCATATCCAAAACATCCCACAAGCTGGGGCATTTTTTATTTTACATGCATTATTTTTGCGCACAACTCCTCATGATTTGAAAAGAAAACAATGGTGGTAATTAAATTTGAGATATATAAATTATGTCTGTTACGATACTTTATGATGAATTTAATTATAAATGCCTATTGTTCACACCTTTCTATGATATCACATGTGCGCTATTTAAAAAATGCAGTTATCTTGAACCTCTGTTTTTACATTTATAGCTAGCAATGTGAATGCCTTAAAACATAGAATTGCCTAGGTCACAAATGTCACACACTCAAACACTCCCTATTGTTTGAGAATCTCATTCTATGTTGCTTACTAAGTTTAGATTGATGAGAGATTGTGCTTATTCTCTTTTTATTACATGAAATCTCGCTTTATTAACTCTAAACTACAATGCTCCCTCTGTGAGACTCCATGCCTAGGCACGAATTTCGAGGAACTATGAAGAGATTTCACCAAAGTCTCCCTTATTTTTTTTTAGACCCTGAAAAATCATCGGGTATAAAACCTGTCGCCTTGAAAAAAAAAACACTTCACATGATCCCTTAGTGCTCTTCAGAGAGTCCATTCCATCATCATACACACAACCAAGGCACTTCTAAGTCAAACTACAAAGCATCCACTCACATTATAAATGCTACATGCACTTGCACACATCTTATACATCATAATACATACATCAAAGTGAAAAAAAATGAGCCTAAAAATAACATCCCTCTATCATATATACAACACCAATGATCAACAACTAATAACCAACATCAAAAGATAACAAACACCAATCATAACCGCAACAACAACAATATAGGGCCTCGATCGTCTCTGCACAATTTTCAATAGAATAGGAGGCCTCGCAAGAGTATAACTCTGAGAGTATGTACCATTATGGAAAATCCCTCTAATGTCTCATGTAATTCCCCGATGCTTCGAATTCGCGCCTAAATCCTTTAGGGCCCGTTTGGTAATTTATTTTTAAAATAAAGTAGAGTGAAGTGAAATGAAAAGAATGAATAAAATATAAGTGAGTTATGATGGTATTTTGTTTTTAGTTGTTTGGAATGGAATATTTTTTACTTTTTGTATGGAGAAATGGAGTTTTTTTTTTGTCTTTTAGTAAGTAAATGTAGTTGCTTTTTGACTTTTTTTTTTTTAAAAAGATTGAGGGAATTTTGGTAAAAAGTGGTTTTGATGGGATGTTTAACTTGACTTGACTTAACTTGACTATATTAGTAAAATTACCAAACGGACCCTTAGGGATCCATCTCGGGTATAACCAGCTCATGGTAGCCTCATCGATTATGATAGTGTAATGACGATCTAGTTGTCACACAATGCCGCAAACGACAAGCCTATCTGTGATCTTTGGAACATGGAATCATATATTCTTTCAAATAAATAATGTTCTCCTACACCGCAATCAACTCTTCATTCGAGCCATCTTAATCGGGGAGCAAAGTGACCTGCCATATTAAATTCCATTATCAACTCACTAAATGAAGAACTAAAACCAAACTCAAATTTAAAATTAAAACCAAACTTGAACATAAAAAGAAGAAAACTAAAAAAAAAATTTAAATTAAACTTAAACGTAAACGTAAATTAAAGACTTAACTCAACAAAGTAGAGAAAAAGGGTGCGTACCTTGTGGTTCCTCAGCTCTTTCAAGATGAAATGGTAGCTCCGTTGCACTCCTCCTTACCTCTCCATGCCAAAATCAATCGAGGTTGTCGTAGAACACCCTCCACCCTCTTTTTGGTTTTCTCTGCAAAAACAACAGATTAACCATCAATAAAATCCACCAACCAACCAATAACAACGAATTTAATTTTTAAAAAAAAATAGACACAAAAAAAAAACATAATAAAAACCAACTCACCAATGATAAAAAAAAAACAAACTAAAAAAAAGGCAACAAATAAACAAAACAAAACAAACCAACCAAGAAAAGCAAATTAAAACTAAACAAAACCAATTTTAAAATTCAATTAATCCACAACTAAGATAAAAGAAAACGTTAAAACACACCTCATAACCACAATCAACAAGAAATGATAATAAGACACACGTTTTCAATGGTTTGCATGCATACATCATTCATAGGAAATAGAACTTTGCCACTCCTCCACACATCACTTTATTCCATACTCCTTCACGTCTTTACCTCCGCACCTCACTCCATTTCACTTCACCTCATTACACCATGACCACATCTATAACACATCACTCATCCAACAACACACATCACATATAAACACACCAAAAAAAAAAGAATCAAACTTGCCCACTTAAATCCACAAAAAACAATAAAACACAAAAAAAAAATTCACCAAAAAAAAACTGAATCTAAATTAACTAAAATACTCAACAAACCCAATCACACCAACTAATTCATTAATTTCCACGAATTGCACTAAATCCACTTTTTTCCCCAAAATTTTCCAAAATCTTGTTAGGCATTGATCTCCCCATCAACATGTCCATTTTTAATTTAATCAGAGGCTAGGACCCTCATCCCCAGGCTGAAGCGGACATACCCCACCATTTCCATGAAGACCCATCACCTGTATGGCCTTCACAGCTAATGGTAGAACCTCATTCCACATCTTAGAACTTCATTTAAGGAAAAAGAAAGGAGATATAAAACTTGGAGGTCTATCCCATAGAATTTGAACAAACCTAATCTATGGTCTACTCCTAAAGTTATCTTTGATCAATAATTATCCTCTTTGCAAAATTAGGACCGGACCACTTGGGTTCAAGCATTTTTGGATAAAAATAATGAGAAGTGAAAGAAAGGGGACCATGTCCAATTCAAGAACTAAAACACAAAGAGCCTAAAAATCACAAACCGATTCAAAAGAACACTAAAATGAATAAAAAGTCTAAGGAACTTAAACCTGAACATAAATATGATAAAACCCACCAACACACATAGTAAAACAACATAATTAATACAATTAATCTAAAAACAAACTAACTAATCAAACTTGAACAACCGACTTAGACAAGAAACACCACTCACTCAAATAAAAGATGAGTTGAAAGCTCTCACATTCGAAGTTCGGAATTGAAGGAAAATATGCAAAGAAGACTAAAGGGGCTCTCTGCACACGAAATGTGGAAAAGAAATGCTTTGAAAGTCTGGGTACCAACCACGCTTACACCCATTTCTGCCCCGAGAGCCTAAGAAATTGGCAAAAATGACGACCAGACCAAAAAAAAAAACAAAAAAAAGGGAAAGTTAAAGAGGCACACACAGAAAAGCACGACACACATTGTCGAACCAAATATTGTCCCATCACAAGGGGTCCAGTCACGTCATGTGCACATTAGTCCCATCACACATACATCTAGCATTGTGCATTGCATCCTATGTCATCTCCATCAATAGAAATTAAAATTGTTATTTCTACAAATTATAATATTAAGTACTGACAGGCAAGAGAGCAGAATTTTTTAGTGTTTGTCCACTGCAGATTTACAACCCGAAAATGAGAACAACAAAAGTGATTCAAATACACTGATGGGGATGAATGACACAAACTTCTGCAAATGGACAACGGAAGAAAGCGGCAATGAGCCCCATCGTCGGATTTATGAAAAGCTCTTGAGGTAAATACACCTAACTATGGATCTTCATGATTTTACCTCACGTCTGGAAATTGAGTCGCCGTAAGCCTCCCTTAAGCGCTTATAATCGGTACGGCAACCATAATACCGTGTTATCATGAATTGTGGTGTTTGCCGACTCAAGTCTTGACGTTGGACAATGGAAACCGGGTAATTCGAAACTCTCCATGATAAGCACGAAATGATGATCGAATCTATCCCAGGTTCTCATCCAAGCTTGGGTGAAGACCAAGATCCCTAGAGAGTGACGGTTATTCCGGCGGACATTCTCCATTGATTTAGCTTTTTCGATGCATACCCGAGTTTCAAAATAAAAATCTCTTTTAAAAAAAAATGCATCTCATTCTCACATGCACCTCACACCATTGCTTGAACTATGTTTGTGATTGCCTTCAAGATCTCCATTATTGCTAGTTAGTTTTAACTATGCCTTAAACATTCAACTGTGGATGAAAGTTAAAAGACGTTATATATGACCATTTGAAATAAACTCTATTGCAAGAACAAATGAATTTCTAATAGTGACTTAGCTAATCGAAAGATCGACATCTGATTCAGACCACTGGGGCACAGTTCCCACCATCATTTTAAATTAAGCAACCGGGGCACAGTTCCCAACCCGCCACGTGGCAATACCACGGGCACCGAGGCACAGATCTCGGGTTTCAAATCAAATCAGTAGGCACGTAACTTCTTCTTTTTTATTTTTTCTCCCCTGAATCAGGATCGATCCTAAAAAAGTGAACCTCACCTTTAGAACAAATTTGCAATTGCATACATCTGTAGGCGGCCACTCCCGCGAGCTCAAAAGCTCCCGCGAGTCATGAGTGATGTGTCTACTTTCTTTGGAGCACAACTCTCCACGTGTTGTTCTCCAAAGAGGGGCATACTGTAGACACCTCATTTTGGCCCCCTATGATAGCCTTAAACACTTATCATATATAATGATGCCCCCATTTCACCCATAATTGAATGGTTAACGGCATAATTCAGATTAATTAATGACGATGAAGATGCTTGTGGATAATTTTAGACTTAGTTCGACGATTCATAGAAATTGTGAGAGAAAAGGCCGAATCGCGTTGAGATCTCGAGTTCAACCCACTACTCATACCAGGCATGGACTACAACACTATTCCAAAACCCTTTCCAGACTATATAGAAGACACTCAGATAATTCTTAGAGAAACTACACATAGTTTGCCTAAGTACGATATGATTAACATGAATTAAGAGGTTGGGATCATTGATCCAAGTATCCCTTATTTTCCTGACCTCTGACCATTAGGATTTACAGACCACAAGATTCTGCGCTTCGAGAGCTTTCCGACGATATATAGAACATCCAAATCCGACCAACGGGTCGAAAGTTATGAACTTCCGAAGTTAAGAAATGGCGAAATCCGTTTAGGCGCCACTTTACCCACTGAAAACCACATAGGCGCCCTGGGCTGGGAGCCCACAGCTCCCAGAATCACATAGGCGCCCTAGGCTGGGCGCCCACACTTATCAAACCCTACTTTGCCCTAACGTCACCCGATTAGCCTAAGTTACGGAGCCGGTTCCATGGGTCCATAGGTTCCCCCCTTTTTCCAGCACCTAATCATCAGGACATTTAGACCATTGGATTTTACACTCCGAGAGCTTTCCGACGATATATAGAACGTCCAAATTCGATAAGCGGGTCAAAAGTTATGGGCTTCCGAAGTTTGTCACAAGAGGATGTCAAAATCACCTAGGCACCACCCATGTGGCGCCCAGGCTACTGAATTCCACATAGGCGCCCCATGCTGGGCGCCCACACTACCCAGGGCCACCTAGGCACCTCATGGTGGGCGCCCACCCTCCAAATTCCACTAGTTGGGCTGAAAACGGACCTGGGCCATTCAACGTAGGGACGGAACTCCAAAAATGAATCAACTCCACTTAGGCGCCACCCATGTGGCGCCCACCCTACTCAGTTCCACATAGGCGCCAGCCCTGTGGCACCCACACTGTTCAAGTCACCTAGGCACCTCATGGTGGGTGCCCACCTTCCAAACTCCACTAGAATGGCTTGAAAGTAGCCCGGGACCACGCAAACATAGGGACCATGCACCGAAGATGAACCGACTCCACTTAGGCGCCACCCATGTGGCGCCCACCCTATTGAATTCCATATAGGCACCACCCTGTGGGCGCCCAGATTGCGCAGACCATGTGGGCGCCACCCCATGGGCGCCCAACCTCACTCAAACCCTAATTCACCCTAAAACAACTTAAGCCACCTTGGGATGCGTGAAACCTTCTAGAAGCACGAATTAATGAAGCCCTAGCCCTCCTAAACTCGTCTCAATGCCTCTATATAATCCCTCTTAACCCCATTTGCAAAGGGAGCTACCCTAAAAAGAAAAAAAGAGAGAAAATAGAGAATTAGGAAGAAGGAGAAAGGTAGCCACCATTAGAGAAAGAGTTTCAGATCTAGAGAAGAAGAAGAAGAGGTAAAGAAGAAGGCTTCCATATCTTCAGCTAGGGCTATGGGATTTCGCGAAAGCTTCGTTCTAAGAACTTGAGAAACACATCATCTACCGGTATTCCTAGATCTCCCCTCTCTTTTACTACATTCCATTGGTATAAATGCTTAGAAATATGTTTAGGATCATTTGAGCATCATAGATCTATATTAGCTTGTGTTGAAACTGATATTAGCATCTCATCATACTAGAAACATGTTTAGGTTCATCCTAATATAGTAGATCTGCATTAATTTCGTAATTCTAATTGCATAACTAGGTTAGATCTCGCATTAACAGTATCATTGTTATCATTCATATCATAGAGATCACGAAAAACCCTTGGCAGAAAGGTTGGGCGCCACCCCCTGGGCGCCTGCCCTCTCCCGGACAGGCTAGGCGCCACCCCCTGGGCGCCTACCCTTCTGAGACTGGGTTCGGGTTCTAAACCTTCGCCCGTTGCATCGTTTTCTCGTAGATTTGTTAGCTGCATCATTAGTAGTTCGCATTAGGAATTCGTATCAGTCGTTGAATATCGGAAATTGTGTCGAAAATATTAAGATTTTTTGTGCATTTATTGTGATCCATTGAAAACCCTGACTGAGCAAGGTCCTGTGGCGCCCAAGTGGATTTTTTCCACCTTCGTGCACAACGTCCGATCTTCCGCATTTAGTTTACCTAGAAATTGTTTGATAATGATATGTTTGGCCGTTTGATGTGTTCTGAACTCCGAATTACCATCTTTGTCACACTTCACATCATATCATTTGAATCGTAGAATCATACAAAAAAAACCCAAAAAACATCATAAAACATAAAATCATTTCTTCTCTTTCCTTACTCTTTAGTAAATTAGAGGGGAAACCAAAAACAAATTAAAAAGATATCCAGAAAACCCAAAAATAATAGTTAGATAGTCTAGGTTATCGAATTTAGCGCCTAAGTAGGATAAACCCTAAGATTAATTAGAACATCATAATTAATTAATTTAAAACCCATCAAATCATTAAGAACACCTTTAATTCCTTTAGATGCCTAATTAATTCGGATTAAAAGCAACTAAGAACATCAAACACTTAAAACCCAAAACACAGTCACCTGGGCACCACCCCCTGGGCGCCCATCCTTCCACAACCACCTGGGCGCCACCCCCTGGGCGCCCATCCTTCCACAGCCACCTGGGCGCCACCCCCTGGGCGCCCATCCTTCCACAGCCACTTGGGCGCCACCCCTTGGGCGCCCAACCTCTTCCTTCTCTAAGACACCCCGGTTAAAGCTTAAACCGATTAATTAAAACCTTAAACTAATTCGAATCAACACAGTAAAACATTTTAAACCTGAAATAACTAAAACCCTAATCAACTTAACCTCTACTGAACTCGAAAACACAAAACCAGCAAAACCCAAAACAATCCACCTGGGCGCCACCCCTTGGGCGCCCATCCTTCCGAGACACCTGGGCGCCACCCCCTTGGCGTCCATCCTATCCCATCACTAAGGAACCCTTAATTACAACTTCTAATTAATCACAAACCAAATTTAATCCTAATTTACATAATAAAACACTTTTAGACGTAAGAAACCTGAAACCCTAATCAATTCGAACTCGGATCAACTTAAAAGTACAAGACCAGCACAAAACCAAGAACCAGACACCTGAGCACCACCCCCTGGGCTCCCATCCTTCCGAGACACTTGGGCACCACCCCTGTGGCGCCTATCCTACCCCATTTCCTTGGACACCATCAATTGAAATTAAAACTTAACTAATTAGACCCGAATCAATACATTAAGAGCACTATCAATTTAAAAAGATTTGAAACCTCAATCAATTTGATCTTGAATTCACTCAAAAACATAAAACCGATTCAAACCATAAAAACAGTCCACCTGGGCGCCACCCCCTGGGCGCCCATCCTTCCGATACACCTGGGCGCCTATCCTACCCAATCACTTGGAAACCCCACTTGAAACTAAACCCGAATTCAATCATAATCAACACTTCAGAATTCCATTGCATTTAAAACAATTGAAGTCAGAAGTCCGATTTCAAATTAACTTAAAGATCATTGAACCAACTCAAAACTTAAAGAACTATCCGCCTGGGCGCCACCCCTTGGGTGCCTATCCTGCCATATCCACCTAGGCACCACCCTCTGGGCGCCTAGCCTCCCGAATCACAAAGAGACCTAATTAATTAGAACCTAATTTAATCCTAACAACACAAAGAAACACTTTTATTTTAAAATACATCAAACCATAAAAGTTCAACCTCAAACCTTAACCAATTCGGACTTAAATTCACCTAAAAACATAAGACCGACTCGAACCACAGAATAGTCCACTTGGGCGCCACCCCCTAGGCGCCCATCCTCTATTTCCACCTAGGCACCACACCCTGGGCGCCCAGCCTACCTGTTTTCATAAAAACCCCGACCAACATCTTAGCCTAATTAATTAACATTCAGACCAATCCCAATCCACATATTAAAATATTTTTAACTTAAAATACTTAAGACTTTAATCGATTCGGACTTAGCACCCAAAAACCCTTACGAACCCAACAAACAACCACCTAGGCACCACCCCTGTGGCGCCTATCCTACACTTTCACCCCGACCTACTACCTCGACCAAAAACAAACAACTAAACACCTTATAACTTAAATTAACTAAAACCAGAACCCAACACAATCTCTAGATCCCAAAAACCGAAAACTTAGTCCCATCTAGAATACCTGAAGATCACAAGCCATCACTTGGGCGCCACCCCCTTGGCGCCTATCCTTTCATTTGCACTAAAACGCGAATTCTTGGTTTTGTTTCAAAATCCGGATTCGAATAATTTTGACAATTGAACACCAGAGAATTAAAACAATTTGGAATATTAAAATTCATCAAGTAAGAATCCCCGGGATTCCGAAGATAACAACGATACCACCGCCACTAGCCAAACCACCAAGAAACAGCCACTTGGGCGCCACTGCCTAGGCGCCCAAGTCACTAGAGTGACCTAGGCGCCACCCCCTGGGCGCCCAAGTCCTCCGCCAACCCTCTTCGTCGATTTTGACATCATTTCACTTCTCGAATTAAAACTTGAAATCCCTGAGCCTTAAACAACTTAAGTAGAATCTTAAAACATCCCTAAATCACTCTCAATCAACTCATAACTTAAAACAAACCGAATCGACTAAAACCTTAATTAACCAAATTCTTTAGGCAGAGTTATCAAGCTTAAGCTATTTGCACTCCAGGATTAGATCGGATTTCCCCGTTAGGTAGCTTAGAGCATTAGGCTTCGCTCCATCACTTTTCTCGTTCCGTTAGGGGACCGTGAAAGCTGATGTGGGCAGTCTAGGACCTTAGGATAGGGTTAATCCGATGATCAGTAATAAAGCATTAATCACGTAAATCCAAGTAAGATCCCTTAGTTAGGCACTTCTAGCCCACTATCAAAAATCCATAAAAACTATAAAACCAACAAAATAAACCCAAAAAGATTTTTCCTTTATTTCTTCCTCCACCTCAGGTGCCAAATATTTAATTGAACTTAATGATAAAAGGGGACCAAGAACTGACTTCTAAAATTGAATAAATGAGAATAATTAGATGAGATGAGTGATTTCACACACTTTGCATATTTTTATTTCGGCCCATCGGCCACCTTCAATCAATTACAGCCCATCGGCTTTCACTTTTATCACTCGTGTATCGCACACGAAAAACACAGAAATCACAAGTCAAAGTTTCATTTGCATCATCATTTTGATTTAAAAAATCAGCCTTTAAACCCTATTTTGCCAAGGGATTAGAAGGGGGTACCCGGGAACGGGGCCGATCCTCTTCTTAAATATTTGGCACCTCCCCCCTTTCATTTTCTTCATTTTAATTATTTTATTATACTTGCATACACCATGATTATGCTGTGTGAGGATTAACCTTATTTGGACTTTTACTCATAACCCTGAATTGACCCAGTATTAAAAAGACCCAAAGAGACCCAAATTAATGTGACAGGAAAACCGTCGTGTGTTGCCGGCAGCACATTAGACGAGAGAAGAACCCACCCATTTATTTTCTCCCATTTTTCTTCGGCTTTTGTCGAAAAACGGTGTTACGACCGTTATCGTAGCTGGCGATCGTGATCCATCGATTTTGAGGGTAGTCGGAATCCTCATTTTCGATGTAAAATTTAAATAACACATATAGATGAATGGCGATTTCCCTCCCCTGGGGGATCAAAATTCACATCCGACAATGGTCTGCTCCTTCCAGTGGACTCTAAGGAAGCCTTCGTTCGTTCCGCTTGCATCCAAGCGTCGATCTGGGCCTCCTCCTTTTCTAACTGTTTTAAGACCTCACCAGGTATCTCTTATACAGCTCCTGATCTGATGACGTCCTGTTCACCGAGAAAGCCTATCTTGTGCTTCTCTCCAGCAAGGAAAGCCAGAACTTCCGCTCGACGGACTCCATCTGATCTGCCAGGACCCTTCCCAGAAGATTGTTTCACATCAAGCTCCTTCTTGGAAACCCCCGGTACACTAAAAAGCTCTCTACGAACCATTTCGTAAAGCCAGCAGTCCGGAAAGTGGGCAACTCAGGATAGGAAATCATGGCGGTAGTGTCCTCCTCATGTAAAAAGCCCATGCATTCCTCCCATCCTGCAAACCTCCAAAACGCTTCACCATGCTCGAAGGCGCTCCAACAACGCCTTGAGAGAAGCCCAATTGCAGTGCAAAACGCGAGGGGACATACGACTGGATATCAACAAAAATATATCTACGATACACCATCGTACCAACGCTTATGTTAAAAAGCCACCTCTTTTCTGCGTTTGCCAAAGAATAGTGTCTTCCTGACCTTGCTCTAGTGGAATCACGGGAGCACCAAAATCAAAAGCATTCTTCCGTAAACCTGGAGAAATCTTCACTGAAGATTGCCCAATCTCGACGTCCTTGAGCCGTCGAATCCTCAAACGGGCAGACAAAAGTGATTCGGAAACGACTGTCCCTCTAGCTAATCGAATCATAAAAGGATCATCATCCTGCGCAACTCCTAATTGATGGAAGCTGGGACAGTGGTACACATACCATGAATAGAAAATATGAGCTGAAAATACCCTGTTCATAGGTTAGCCCAAGCTGAACAAGAAAAGCAGCAGCCTGCAGTTCGGTACACAAATAGGAGTAAAGAGCAGGCACCAAAGTAAGCCGCTCTCCGAACACCATCTGACAAGCCGAAAAAATACAATGCGGCCTGATGTCTCCTCTAGCAAAAACAGCCTCACTCAGCCAGTAAGTGAGGTAAACAGCGAGATCC
This sequence comes from Cinnamomum chago, assembly GCA_038049695.1. Taxonomy (NCBI): domain Eukaryota; kingdom Viridiplantae; phylum Streptophyta; class Magnoliopsida; order Laurales; family Lauraceae; genus Cinnamomum; species Cinnamomum chago. The sequence continues at coordinate 52,355,843 of CP142453.1, read as the reverse complement.
CTCCGCAGCGCAATGTCTGAATAAATGGCATTTGTGCTCTTGAAGAAGTCCTTCAAGTCTCCTCGCGTGATGGAAGTCTTCTTAAAACTTGGAGTCTTAACTCTGGCCTCCCGGGTCGTGCTATCAGAAGACTCTCTGCTATCAAAGAAGTTGGGAAACAAAGAGCCAAAACTCCTCCAACTGTTGGACCTGACTTTCGAGCCCTCCTTCTCCTTCAAAAAATCATAGAAGGCAACGAGCTGAAAGTACAAGAGCCTGAACTCCTCAGACTGCTCCTCAAGGATGCTATCAATAGGCATGAACTCCTCATAAAGTTTGTCGAGGACAGGCAGCCCGGTGATGGTGCTCAATTCCTTCAAAGTGAAACCAATCTCGCCATTCATGACAACGAAGGTGTTGGTATGTGGAAGGAATGACTCCAACATGGCCATAAAGGCTTCATCGGAGAAAACCACGGTTTGCTGAAAAGCGCGAACCGCATCAAAAACCCCGACCTCCTTCAAAATGGCCCCGCCAACCTGCAGGATGTGATCAGTCCATGACTCCCGGCTTAAGTCAGCGTTGAAACGGCCACGAAGTCGAAAGGGCTTCACCCAATTGCTGCCGTCACCCTGGAAAATGCCAAGGCTCACCGATCTCAAATCGATCGATGGATGATCAGAACCTTGGTAACCGCTAGCTGGCATCAACATGTCCATGCGAACAGGCGACTTCTCTGCATAACAGGAAAGGCCGCCAACAAAAACCCCGGTCTTGATCACATTAGTCCTCTTCACCCAACTCGGAGGATCTTCCCTCTTAGGACATGTGGGAGAAAGACTCATGATCGAGATAGTGCGATCAAAGGTCGACCGGGTAGAAATAGTTCTCTCCTCACCATCTGCCATGTAACAGAACTGAAAACATCTCATTTGGTACGTCAAGTCATCAAGAACTGCGTCACCAAAGAAAAAGGTAGGCTTGGGCACAATGCTCTGATCGTCCATGACCCAAGGACGGTTGCTTACCATAATCTCGTAAAACTCCTCATCCTTGAGAGCGATCAATCGCTGTCTCATCTCATCAAGGTTGAGGGAGTAACATTCTTCCAAGTTTCTCTCCACAAACTGGACCTTCTCTCAGGCTTGCTGAACGGCCACATTAGGAGACCTGATAGACCAACGAGGTGCATCAGTAACAGGCTCTTTGCTCTTGTTCGTTCTAGAGGAACTACCTACCAAGGATGAAAAAAATCAACCATCAAAATGACAGAATTTTGCTAAAAAAAAAAATTCTAGCGAAATTTTGGCATGGTTCCGGGACAATTCCGAAGAAAAGGGAAACACCCCAAAAAAGATAGGAAGCTTGAAGATGAGCTCAACACCGCTGCAAGCTCATAGTCAATGAAGCATCCTCAAAGAAAGTTTGAACTCAAACATTGCTGCGAGATCAAACCAATCTTATCAAATCTCCACAAGCTTGAAGAAGGGCTCAACATTGCTGCGAGGTCCAAACCCCAAAACTTGCAAAGATCCTCAAAATCCCGCAAGATTAAGAAATGGCTCAACATTGTTGCGAGCTCCAAATCCCAAAACTTGCAAAAGATTTCCAGGTATGCATCATCATGCTCCCAATCAATTTACTAAAAATCATGCATTAAAGAAAATCATCATGCATTAGATGCTAGGAAAACCTTAACCAAAGTTTGACCAATTCCAACCCAACTTGGTCAAAACCAATCAAACTTTGTCCAAGTGAAAAATCATGTTGGCTTGACCTAGAGACTCTAGCCTTCTATCTTGATGCAAAAAAAAAAAAAAAATGCATGAACATCTTGGATTGCATAAACTTCATTATCATGGTGAGCAAAAGAGGGAAAGCAAAAAAAAAAAAAAAAAAAAAAAAAGAAAAAAAAAAGAAAGAGAGAAATCTCTTCAAAAAAAATATATTGAACTGGCCAGCAGGCCATGGCCCACTGCCACGTGGCAGTACGGCCAGGTTCATACAGCCAAAGAAAATAAAAAAAAACCAGCAGCATGTGTAAAAAAAAAAGAAAAAAAACATGTGGAAAAAAAGAAGAAAAGAAAAAAATTTCTACTTCTACATGGAATTTCTTGTGAAGGAAGAAAACTTACTTAAAGCCATGGATGGAGGAGAAGAAAGAGAACTTGAAGAAGAAGAGGAGTTCTCGATCTTGGAGCACTCTTGAAAACTTTTGCAAAAAGAAAGCAATAAGGCCAAGAGATCCAACCTCCTTTGCTTTTATAGAGGAGAGCAAACCAAAAGAGGAAACAATGAGAAAACCAAGGAGGTAAGTGCTAAAAACTAGCAACTTTCCCAAAAGAAAAGGGATTTGAGATATTCTCTCTTAAAAAGAAGATTCTTTGAGAAATTCTCTCCAAAAAGAAAGGGAATGATAAATATTCTCTCCAAAGAAAGATACTTTGAGAAAATCTCTCCAAAAAAATAAGGAAGCATGAGAGATTCTCTCCAAGTAAGGATATTTTTAGATATTCTCTACCCATAAGAGATATTTTTAGATATCCATTACAAAATGACACCACATGAGATCTAAGCCATCTCTAAAGCTTAAGATCCCATGGGTTAGTCCACATGAGTCAGGTTTGACCGCCTAGGCACTAAAATAGGCTTCCTTTAAAAAATTTCCTTTACCAAGAGCATACAAAATGGTTCCATGCCTCTCTCGAGTTGATTGAACCATCCAAAAAGAAAAAAAGAAAGCCTCATGAGTTTCAAAAAAAAAAAAAAAACAAACCATCCAACCTCATGAACCAAATTAAGCCAAAATCTTGAAATTGACATTTCACAAAAAATAAAACTCTGGTCCCCTAACTTGCTACATATAACTTGTTAGGTCACAAGGCCAAAACCAAAAAATAAAATCCTGACCCCCTAGCTCGCCACATACAGTTTGTTAGGTCTCAAGGTCAAAACCAAATCTAACTCCCCAATTTGTCACACGCAGCTTGTTGGGTCATAAGGTTAAAATCAAAAATCAAATCCCGACCCCCTAACCTGCCACATACAGCTTGTTAGGTCACAAGGTCAAAAACCAAAAACCCTCTTGACCGCCTAATGTGCCACATAAAGCCCTTAGGTTCACAAGGTCAAAAGGAAAACCCAAAATCCAAAATCCAACTCCCTTATGTCATTTTCAAAACTTTGCCTTGAGATGGTACGTGATCCCTCTCACTACCATAAAATCCCCTTGGAAACTCAAAATGCTATTAAAAAAAATGCTCAAAGACTCTTGGTCAAATCAGAAGCTCTCCTTCAAGTTTCTCTTTGAGGCACATCGACTCCAAAAGCTACTCGTCGCTGTACCTCGAGGGGGCATTTGTTGACACCAAAAATGTCACTTTGCCTCTTCAACATCAAGAAGCCACATGAAGCTGCATCCTACTACAAAACAAGCAATGCTGCTTCAAGCATCAGATCTTATCAGAATCAAACAAAAACTGCAAGATCCTTCAAGACAGCCAAAAGAGGGGTCCACATGAAGTTTCGGGTCATTCCAACATCATTTCACCCAACTTCACTTCTCCGGCAGCTGAACAGGCGCTCCTGGCGGCGACGGTGTCGAAGACATCAAAGTTTCGATTAGAGCCTACACATGGTCTCAAAATACCTCCAAAAGGCTCCATGCCAAATTTCAAGTCAAACCGGCAACGTTTGACCCTCCATCAACCCTTGAGCAATAAAATCAAGCCTCTCGGCGACGAGAACCACCGAGACTATTACTCATCAAACGGAGCACATGGATGGCTTCAACATGCTTCCAAAGGGCTGCACGTCAAATTTCAGGTCATTCTGACAACGTTTGACCTGACTTTGTCGCTCCGAAACAAAATCAAGGCTACCGGTGGCGGAGCACCCCGAAACCATGACATCCAAAACAGCCAACGGATCATCCCAAAATGACTTCAATAGGCTCCCTATCAAATCTCAAGTCAATCGGACATCGGTTGACTGTACATCAAAGTGCGGCATCTTCCTCGCGGCAAAATCAAGCCTATTAGCGACGGGACCCCAAAAGGCTTCAAAACTCAAACAAAAGCCCATGGTTGGGCCTATGTACTGCTCAGGAGGCTTCACCTCAAATTCCGACATCGTTTGACCTAGTTTTGACTCTTAACAGAAAATTGGCTACAAAGTCTTCGGCTTTTCCAAAAAATAGGAAACTTTGTGCTCCGATTTGCACGGCTTCTCGTCAGGTTTTCTTCAAGAGAATCAAGTCAATAAATGAGGAGAAATGTCAAGAAAAATACAGGAGAAAATGGCATCGAAAAAGACCAAAAAACGGCTGAGGGACCTTGGTCCATGGCCGTCGCTGGCGACCATGGAAATCCGGGTCGCCGGATTTGTCGCCGGGTGGCCTGTTTTTCGCCTCTTTTCACGTTTCAGGAGTTTCAGCCTCTGTAATTTTTCGAAAATCTAATTTTTTATGCTTGAAATCGGCTGATCTTCATCAACACTTCGAATCCGCCGTCAAAAGCATGAAATCATCATTGATCGCTCCAAGATCGCCAACCAGCTGACCAAGAAAGTGCATTTTTTGTCCGACCGATCGAGTAATCGACAAGACGGATGTCACCGGCCCGCTGGTATCAACCAATGTCTGATGTTGCATTGTCATCCGACATCAAACAACATGTGGATCCATCGGCGATCATCACTAGAAGAATTCCAAAAGACGCGGCACGGCGCGCGACTCTTCAAATGCCCTGACGACCACTTAATACTGTTAATTGACCAGTTTTATGACAACTTAATGCGGTCATTAACTCATTATTTTGGACGACCCAATCAAAATCAAGCAAATGGGAGTTACAAATCCAAGTAATCATGGCATTAAAACCATGAAACTCCCCTCATCATGGAGATTAAGGGTGATTAAATGCCCATCATTCTCCACCGGCCAATTACAAGCCAAGAAAAAGGAGTTACAAATCAAAGAATTAAAACTTGTAACTCCTCTCATCATGGGTCATCAATCCCATAAATCACCCCATGGCTACTAAGAGCCTATAAAAAGGGGGTAATTCCAAGAGGAACAAATATATACACACGGATAGAGAGAGATCCATACTCACAAGCAAGGAAGAAAAACTCTGAAGAAATCCTACTACTTTGCTGCTGAAACACTACAAGGTGATCGAAGTCCCTTGGGGTTGCCACCCCCCCAAAGTCTTCTCTTTCCTTTTATCCAACATGGCCTAAAGGTGGCTCTTCAGCCCATTTACTCGGATTTTCATTGGATATAGGACCTCTCTTTGGTCTTTATCCTCTAAAAAATTGAGGTCCAAGCCAAGCCAAAGAATCAAAGCATCAAGCGTTCTCATTTGAAGGACGATGGCGAAGTCCATACATGACATGCGACCGTCGATCTGAATGAGTTCCCACAATCTCCTGAGAAGTCAGATACATTTTCTTACTTTTCCATTGTATTTTGTATTATTTGTAAAGAGATAAAAAAAATCACATTTTTTTTCTTTTTTCATTGATGAGATTTGTAAATCGCCTTTCACGGCACAAAATTGTCTTTTGCAGCATAAAACCGCCTTCTACGGCACAAAATCGCCTTTCACGGCAAACAAAATGAAATCACCTCTTAAGGCAATTAAAAAATTGTGTCTCTTTCTTAAAATATATGTGCAATGGAAAGTTAGAAAGAAGAATTGATTTTCTTTCTACTTGTGAAGGTGAATCTCCGGATCACCACTCCAAATTCCAAGTAGAATAGAAAATCTGGCATACCCGTACAAAAATTATTGATGACTCGCTTTTCCTCCTCTGCCATACTCCCGGCAGCCCCAGGGGTGGGTAGGAGAGGACGAAAGGTCGAAGCCCCCATCAAAGGGAATGGCATCCAACCATCCCGGAAGGAGTAACCCTCGAAGAGGTTCTTCGGGTTATCTAATTTGGTCTGGACGTTTTCTGGGATCCCATACATCTCCTTGAACCCAGCCATGGCCTTAGGGGTGTCCGCCCAATTCCTATAAGATCCCATTTTTCTAAAAATGAAGATACTGGAAGAAGCAGAGGATAGGACCCCTAAACCGTAAGGCAGAAACCCTAGTAGAGAACAGAAGGTGCGCAAGGAAAGAGATGAGGAAGAAGACTCACAAAAAAGAGACGAACTCCGGACTCGGACTCGCTAAGTCAGAATTCCATCAAAGCTCCGGCAGAGTATCTTCTCTCTTGCAGCAAGAACTCTCTCTGATGAATGCCAAACTAGAGACTCACAGAAGGAAAAACCCTATTTATAAACAAATGACACGAGTTCAAATTCTGAAAAGCGTGTGTCGCTTCGAATTCGCTGAACGACCAACGAGATGGAGACACGTGGAACCGCCAGTTCATCTCCAGCTGTGATCCAGACGCTTTATTAATTGCCTTGTGCAGGCGAAACAACAACGTGTAATTTATCGCCTCGGGCAGACAAAGCGTCACCAACTTGATATTTATCACCTCAGGCATACGAAGTGTCATTGACGTACTATTTATTGTCTCGGGTAGGCGAACAGACTTAATGATAAAGATCAGACATCCTCAGCCAACACCAAAATGAAATTCGAATTGATAACTCAGACTCTCCCAAACGATACTTAGCTCCCGACCTCAAAAAGTTGGAGAACTCTAAGAGGTCATGAGTTAGGGGGCAATTATGTGGGGTGTTTTCCTAAGAGTAGGATTATGCTAATCTCGGTAACAGTACCAACTTAGTTTATCCCGATCTCGGTGTCCAAGTTCGGCAATAGTGCCAAGACACATCTATCTCGGTAACAGTACCAGCTAGGCATCTCTCTACCCTGACAACAGTGCCAGTTAGTACCAAGCTTGAGCTAGCCTCGGTAAGAGTACCGACTAGGCTCACCTCGGTCTCGGTATTAGGCACCTCGGCAAACAGTGCCAGGATGCATCTGAATCTGGTCTCCGTATCATCCTTAGCTCGATACGCCCACAGAGATGAGTACCAAACTATAATTGTACTTCCATGAAGTTACGACTACGTTGCAGAACATGCTGACAAACAAGATGGGCGCCGGATAATTATCAAGTGTCGTCTTTATCAATCACATCCACATTGATACGAGAGGTCATCTCTTGATCTGATTGGATAGTATCTTCACGTATCCCCACTAAGGGAGCGCCAGGTGAAACCTCTACATATACAGGAATACAAATCCCTTTTGAGGTACGCATTATATAACACCACGCAAGATAACGCCATATTACATGCAATACTAGTATACTTGCCTCTCTTCTCCATCATTTGTTCAGTGATAGTACTAACTCATGCATCGGAGAGCCTTCCGCTGATGACAGATAGGGTTTCTGATCTCTATTTCTCCATTCCTTTCAGGTTTTAATGCGGTCCATCTTCCCCAAAGAAGCTTAAACAACAAATAATGAGTCTCATACCCACCAATTGAAAGTCCATAATTTTTAGGCACTTACATTAACAAAATGGCAATTCAATTGTGGAATCGGACATTCAAACCATTCCTTTGATTGTTCTTCTTCATCCTCACCCGCTTCGAAACTTGTTGCGAGTCCAAACTTAGATATGAACAAACTGGGTCGACCCACAACCGAGTTGTGAAGATTTGATCGGTTGGGCAATGGGTATTCACGAGCCGTTTTAGTCAACGGGTCTCGTTTCCTAAACTGATTTGGTGCATTTATTCTAAAAATACAAAAATCATATAATGCATCCGAATCAGCTCAGCTGGGTCTGGTAATTGCCACAGCTTATAAAGCAGGCCACCACCTTCATTTCATGCGTTTTTCCTCTTCAGATCCATCTGTCAGCGAAGAGCAATGAGTTACCAGCACGTCGCTCAAGAGTCCTACCCTCCACCAGGCAATCCCAATACCCATATCTTTCTTTCCATACAATCAGCAAACTTAGATCATTGGATTTTCAGTTTCTATTTATTTTTATTGATGGTCTGTTCTTTGGCTGCTTTGACAAGATGAATGGCAAGCTTAAATTAATGGGTTCTCTTAATTTCTCTTTGTTTTCTTTTATGGGTTCTGTTCTTCGATTGTTTTGGTAAGACGGGTTTCTTTGTTTTTATACAATGATAAGCTTAGGTCAATGGTTCTCATGTTTTCTCTTCTTCATTGGTTCTGTTCTTTGACTGCTTTAGTTACAGGGGGGCTCTTTATATCACCAGCTTAGATTGATGGGGGTCTTGATTTCTCCTTGTTTTCTTTCATGGGTTATAGTCTTTTATTTTTTATTTTTTATTTTATTTTATTTTTCTATACAATGACAAGATTAGGTCAACTTTATCTTTTCATTCATTGGTTCTGTTCTTTGATTGTTTTGGTAACAGGGGCCCTCTTTAAATCACAAACTTAGATTTCTCTTTGTTTTATTATTATTTTCCTTTTGTTGTTGAGCTATGTTAATTTCTTCATTTGTAATTTCAGGATATGCCCCTCCTTATCCTCCACCGTCAGGCTATCCTCCTCCTCCTCCTCGCCCAGGGGGTTTTGAAGCTTATCCTCCTCCTCCAGGGGGGTATGAAGCTTATCCTCCACCCCCACCCTCCCAAGGAGGGTATGGGGGGTATCCTCCACCCGGGCAGCCTGGCTATCAGGGCTACTTCCATCAAGGATATACTCCACCACCTCCACCATCAGAGTACCAGCACCATTGCCATCACCATCAGGACGAAGGTTGTAGTTCTTTTCTCCGAGGATGGTACGTGAAATTGTGAATGCCTTCTCTTTCTATCCTCATGGCTGCTGGTTTTGTGTGCCTTTCTGTTATGAAATTGATAGAAAATGTTTTTGGCAATAAATATGTATGTTATGGGTCCTTTTATTTGAGTTTTCCCCCTTTTGCTAAATTCTAGTTGGTTTTTGTCTGTCATTTCATTTAGGGCCTGTTTGGATAAATAAGTGGAATAAAATGAAGTGGATTTTAAATGTGGAATGGAGTGAAGAGAAGGAGGTTGAAGTTAAAGTAGAGTACTTCACTTCACTCCATTTGGATGCTTATTTTGAAGTTAATGTTTGGAGTAGAATCCAGTTTTACTCAAAGAAATGAAAGTATTTAGAGTTGAAGTGAAATGGAGTACATGAAGCTCACAACATTACTTCATCTATTGGGCTAGACTCATCCAAACGGGGTAGAGTTGAAATTTTAGACTGTTATGGCCTATTTAACTTCACTCTACTCTATTTTTTGCCAATCCAAACAGGCCCTTAGGGTCCTTTTATTTGCATGGAATTGAATATATTAGAGTTCGCGATAAGATGGGTTCTAAAGAAGAATTATTAAAGAGCTTGGCGGCTAAGGATATATGGTGGAGATGAAAATGGGACCTTGATTTTTTCTAGGATTTGAATTGCTAGTGTGATGGCTGGGTATACATTTTTTGTATCCCCTTAAATTCATTGTCCATTAAAAGGTAGATTATTTGATAGCCATTCGTGGATCTTCACCGTTATTTTTAAAATGTAACCACTTTTGGAAATAAATCTCTTCTAATTCCTAGGAATTGAATTTTGTGAAACAAATGGGCTCTTGTGGATTGTCTTTGCTTATTCATTACTATGAATTCTCTAAATCTAAAAGTAATGTAGACTTGGGAATTAAGATAAATTATATATTTTTTTTTGGCTTTGGAATAACTCTTTGTAAGTGATCTTTTTTTTTAATGTTGGAGAATTGAAGAACTTTGCTTCGATTATCTCCGTCTTTCCTCTCTTGCTGCTGTTTTGCTGCTTATTGTTTATTTGTTTTGGCTGTATAGCAAGAAACCTTCTTCCTTTCTTTTGCCCCCTTATTTTTTGAATGGTTACTTTTATTGAAAAAGAACGAGCGGTACAAGAGAAAAGTACTGTCAACAAAAGACTAGAAGCACGAAAACACAAGAAAGCTAACATCCAAAAAGCAACAAACTAAGGCTCTACATTAGAGAAGGCCAACTCCCCAATGATACACTATTTGTTGTAAGGAATATCCTCTAAAAGACGGGATGACATACACCCATAGAGCGACAAGAAACTTTGATTTCTCCACCAAATTGCTTTTGTTAGAAGCTATCCCTTCAAAACATCTTGAATTCCTTTCCTTCCAGATCATCCAAATCACCCCCAGAAAAGATAACCTTCACATTACCTTTCCTTTAGAATCCCCTTTCCAAGCTTGAAAGAGCTCGATAAGAGAGTTAGGGAGGGCCCAACAGCAGTCAAACCATCCTACCACTGACATCCATATAAACTGAGCTGTTTTGCAATTCAGCATAAGTTGGTTCACGGATTCCTCGTGTCTCAAGCACATAGGGCAGCCATTAACAATAGTCATCCCTCTCCTCCTTAAGAGATCCATAGTAGGAATCCTGTTCCTGAGAGCCAACCACCCAAAGACTAGTTCAACTCCCAAATGTTGCTCATAGCGCTCCTCTCCCCCAAATTATTAAGGATTACCTTGAAGAAAGAGGACACTGAAAAGGATCCATTCTTTGAGGCTTCCCACACCCCAACATCTTCCCCTCTATCTCAAATATTTACACCGTTTAGGAAGTTTAGGAGTGAAATGAATTGAGATTCCTCATTTTCCTTCAGGTTTCTTCTTAAAGTAGGACACCAAACCACCTGACCTCCACTTGACCTCCACTTGTATTCATATAAGAGCTGACTGTGGCTTCCTTATCTTACACACACCTAAATAGATCTAAGAATTGAGCTCTCAGAGTCCTTTCTCCAATCCACCGGTCTTTCCAAAATAGAATCCTCTCCCCCGATCCAAATTGATATCTTATGTTCTCCATGAAAAGCCTCCTTACCGAGAGGATTTCTTTTCCCCTTATCTTTTGATTTTGTTGTCATTCCATTATTTATGTGCTGATTTCTACCGCAAATAAGCCCCTAGATTATCGAATTGGGTGCTGAATAATTGAGATGCCCTTTATACTTCTCATCGTCAAATTGTTTAAATATTTGAGTGATTCGGATTCGTGTTTTAGCATCATAGCAATTTGGTACGCCATCTGAGGGTTTGGGTAGAACATGATAGCCTTTTGGGGACAGTATAGTGCAATTAAATAAATGAACAGAGCATAAATGTTACACTAAAAACTAGAAGAGCTCAAATTTGAACCTACAATAAAGAACAAACTGAAAACAAGGGCCCATAGCACAGTTGGAAGGTGGTGGTAACCTCAACCATGACGTTGTGGGTTCTTGTCATGTCATCTTCAAAGTGAATGAACCCACCAAAACCAAAAAACAATGGAAGTAATCTCTCCACCCCTTGTTTAGCTTAAGTATCGGCCAACATTGAGGCCATAGACAAACAATTATGGATGGAGTCTCGCTCAAGGTATTGCCATAGCTCAAGATATCTCCAACAACTCCTCTTTGGTTGAGATACCTATGAAAATAATGTACTTATAATCATCTTTGATTAATAAACGCTTAAGGCTCTTTAAAGACTCTTAGTTTTTAATTTCTAGACGTTGGTACATCATTTTAATCTTTCATCCCCACCAACTTGAAGACAAAAAATTTACAATCATGAACCAAACCCTAGTCATGTGAGTCATGGAATACTGCTAGCCTCCCAATCCAAGTTATATCTATAACAGAGGAGGTTATGAAAGAGTAAAACCCTTACTGCAGGGCCCCTGCCATCAGACATGATCCTCAACTCTGGAGAAGACATAACATTAGAAAATCCTTTTCTAGCACCTACCCATTAGCTATATGAACCGTTTTTTAGTGGTTTTAGTGATATGCACTTAATCCCTTTGGCTTTGTTGTGGGTTTCTGTTCTTTTAGTTTTTGGTGAAATAAATTTTATTACAGTTATAAAAAAAAAACATATGTATTTAGTAAAGATTAAACAACACTATAGGATGTAAATGACTTAGAGGAACAGATATTTTGATTTAAACTTGTGAAAAAAAAAAAAAAAAAAAACAATGGATTCTAGTATTATTATCCGTTATTCTGAATGTTTTAGATATTTTCAGATTTTTTGGGGTAAAGAAATTGCAAGCTGCAATGGTCTGCAAGGCCGCTATTCGATTGTGTGGCATTTTGGGGTTGCCTGTGATGCTGGGCGTTATTGTGATTTTGAGTTATTCTTAGTGTAAGTAGATTTAAAAGCAAGATCTAGAAATAAACTAGTTGTAGACAGTCTGAGTTCCAAGGATGCAGATAAAGCCTAAACTGGGGACCAATTTAACTCTTAAGAAGTCAAAACATTCACATCTCAGTTTAAAAAGAAATAAAAGACTCATTATTCAAAACCACCTAGCCTTATTACTGGACCCTTGAGCTATGATGCCCATATACGGCATGGATACTGCCAGGACACGCCATGGACATGGATTTTAAACTTAAAAAAGTGAAGTATCGGATTTGATATGACAAGACACGTTGCTCATTTTGAAGTATCCATGCAACATAGCCGTTGAGACTCAATTAAACCCCTTCCTCACCAATCCTCCTTACTCAACTTCCAAAAACTGGACCCTGTCTTCCATTCTAGTTGCCCTCTCCTCTCTCTGCTTCTGCAACCAGTTGGTCCCCTTGCTTTTTTTTTTTTTTTAATTAAAATAGAATTTTGGTTGGAACCTCAGAGTTTTTTTCCATTTCAGGCAGAATCTGGTATTCCAGACTGAAATTCAAGATTTTGGCTAAACAGTCTGAAGCCTGGACCAAATCTTTTCCAGGGTGTAGAGGGCCAGAGCATATTGAATTTGACAACTATGCTTTATACAATGTTATGATTAGACCTATGTACTTACTCAGAGCTAATACTATAAAACTCAGTGCTAGTACTATAAACAAATCGGTTTGGTTTCTGTTTAACTAGACTTATATCTGGATCCAACTATAATCAGTTTGGAGTTTGATCCAGGTGTAAATCCTAAGATCAACACCTAGAGCTGGACTGATTATCCTTAACTTAGTCTGGTTATGTTCTAGTTCAGGCCTATGATGAGATGCAAATTTTTTTTTTGTTACAACAAAGAGTGTTTTTCAATAAACCTTCTCAATTTACTCATCAAAACCTAACTACCGTCTCTTATCCTTCTAATTCTTAACCTCTTGGCTTTTTTGGTTTCACTACTTCTTAATTTATTAAATGCATTTTCGTTTTGTCATCTTTACTTTCCTACAGAGTTTTAGGTCAGAATTTTGAACAATGAAAACATGGAAAATTAACGAAAGTTGGTTGCATTCATTCTTCCTCATGAAGATAAATGTTTTTTTTTTTTCTTTTTCTGAGGGCCTTTTTGGATGCATAAGAAAACACAAGAAAGTAATATTTTATAGATCATAATCTTTCATTTTCTAAAGAAAAGAATCTTGTGCGTTTGGTAACCCAAGAAAAAACTAAAGAAAAGATTATTTTCTTAAAAATAAAAAACTCAATATTTCTTCCTATAGTTCCCCCTATAGAAAACTTTCTACAATATAAAAATCTTTCAAAATGACGATTACAAAGTCGTAGAGTAAAGCAAATACTTTAGTTCACCAAATCCATTATGATGTATTTGTTTACATATATGGTAAAGTAAAGCAAAGGTAAATGTCACAGCACAGTATAAGTGGGGTAAAGTAACCTGTTTGGAGGCATAAGAAAACACAAGAGAGTAATATTTTATAGAACATAATCTTTCATTTCTAAAGAAAAGAATCTTGTGCGTTTGGTAACCCAAGAAAAAACTGAAGAAAAGATTCTTTTCTTTAAAAAAACTCAATATTTCTTCCTACAACTCCCCCCCTTAGAAAACTTTCTACAATATAAAAATCTTTCAAAATAACGATTACAAAGTGGAAGAGTAAAGCAAATACTTTAGTTCACCAAATCCATCATAATGTATTTGTTTACATATATGGTAAAGTAAAGCAAAGGTAAATGTCACAACACAGTATAAGTGGGGTAAAGTAACCTGTTTGGATGCATAAGAAAACACAAGAAAGTAATACTTTATAGAACATAATCTTTCATTTTCTAATGAAAAGAATCTTTTGCCTTTGGTAACCCAAGAAAAAACTGAAGAAAAGATTCTTTTCTTTCATAAAACTCAATATTTCTTCCTAAAGTTCCCCCCTTTAGAAAACTTTCAACAATATAAAAAATCTTTCAAAATGACGATTACAAAGTGGTAGAGTAAAGCAAATACTTTAGTTCACCAAATCCATGATGTATTTGTTTACATATATGGTAAAGTAAAGCAAAGGTAAATGTCACAACATAGTATTAGTGGGGTAAAGTAAAGGTGAGATAAAGTATCTGGTGAAGTAAAGTGGGAGGGAATGGTAAAGTAGTTTCTTGTTGTGACTTTACTTTATCAAATTTTATCGTAGTTTTATATGGTAAATAAAAAGTGACCTATTCACATGTGTGGTAAAGTAAAATAAAGACTGATGTCACATCATGGTAAAAGGTGAGGTAAAGTAAAGTGAGATGAAGTATGTGAAGAAATAAAGTGGGAGAGAGAGTTGTAAAGTAGTTGTTTACTGTATTGACTTTACTTTACAACACTTTACTATAGTTTTATATGATAAAAGAAAAGTAACTTGTGGTAAAAAACGTGGCAGTTGAACTTTACTTTATCACGCTACTTTTTTTATCCAGATGTGATAAATTACATATAAATTAAAAATTATTCTAATAATAAAATTTACTTTAATCGAAGCACCTTCCAAACAACTCAATCGAAAATCTGTAATATTCTTCAAAAATTGTCAAACAACGAAAATATTACATTATTCTATTCTATACTATCTTATTCTTGCAATGTTTAAATCTATAAATATTTTATTTTGTAAACATCCAAATGGGCCCTAAGTGTTTAACTTTTCTTTTTTCTTTTTTTTCTTTTTCTCTGCTAAATTCATGGCCCTGGGTTACCACATCGCCTTCGAATGAGGATTTTCCCCCAATTGAAGACCCAATAAGTCAGAAGAGAAAGAAAAAATTATCTAATCGATTTAAACTTGAGATTAGCTCTAGAACTAGATCATGCTACATATTATCTTCACCTGAAACTTTTTTCTTAGATTAACCTTTTAAACAGTAATCACCTCAAAATAAGTCAAAATTATGGTAAGATCCTCAACCTACTTTATGCAAATCCTTGGGTTAGGATTTTGATCGTACATGCCGCAACACAATGATAGGTTTCTGTAGAAACAATCACACGCCACTCTCCCACTATAAACCCCACAGGGGAAAATTATATTCAACTCAAACTCTGAGATTATTGATCTCTACAATGCCATATAAATAATAAAAGAAATTTAGGGGCTAAGGAAAACTTAAACCTAATCAAACTCGGAAACAAAAGAAATCAAGAAGTTATTCCTAATTACAATTCTTCAACTAAAATTAGAAATTAACAACAATTAAAAATAAGAAAATCTCTAGACCCCCTTAGGTCCCACATGTGGCCCACGAATCTGTGACGAGCAAAATATTGGTGGTGTTGCATCATTCCCCCCCAGTTGGAAAAGAGTTCAACGTCGAACTTGGTATTTCTTGGCATTGCTTCTGTTGACATTGTATATTTGAAGCGCTTTCTTGGTGATATGAGTTCTTGACCCTTTCTTTGGTGGTGTCAGCTTCATAGGATGGAGTGTTACATGTTTTTCATTATGAGCAAATGTGTATGTATTGTCGCGCATGCCATGATTTTCGTTCTTGTCATACATCCATGGGCGTCCCAATATTATATCATCATTGTTCATTGGTAGCACATCTCACCAAAATGTATCTTTGTAGTCCTCACCAATGCAAAATTAACTGGACATGCACTTCATCACTTGTCATTAGCCATCTAGCAAAGTAGGGACGATAATGCTTTTGAACCTTCAACTTCAAACGATCCACAAGAGCTTGAGATATGATGTTTTCACAACCGCCTCCATCAATCACTATTGTGCATGTTTGTCCATTGACAGTACCTTTTGAGCAAAAAATATTATTTCACATCCATTTTTTCTCGGTGGTTGATGTATTCTCTTTATGTAGTCTCTTTATGGACCATGAGAGTCTCACCATCATAGGGACCGATGATCTCTAATTCCTCAGTCTCTTTCCCTGTCATCCGGTGTATCATTCACATCACTTCCATTCTCAATGAGGGTTATGCGTTTGGGACATTCAAATGATCGATGCCCTTTTTGTTTACAATGAAAACATATGATCCTATTCTCGGCTTCGGGCTTGGTGATTTTTTTTTTATGATTACTTTCTTAACTTTAAGAGATATCCTACTGTGTAAGATTGATGATTTGGATTTTAGTTTTAGTTTTATATTTTGATTTAAAGATAACAATAGATAAATATTTATTGATACCTTAAACTTATTTTACTATTTACACATATCATTAATTATATATTAATATGTCATGATGTTCTTGATATAATTGTATGATAGACTTATTTGTCATTGTATTTATACTGCTATAACTGGGAAAAGGGATGGTTATGAATAACTACTTTTTTATTTTTAATAATATAAAAAATCCTACGTGTGTGGGGTATTTTCCTAAGAGTAGGATTACGCTAGTCTCGGTAGCAGTATCGGCTCAGCTTATCCCGATCTCGGTATCCAAGCTCGGCCACAGTGCCCAGATCCATCTAGTTCGGTAACGGATCCATCTCTTCTCAGCTCGGCAAACTGTGCCAGCTAGCGCCAAGCTTGAGCCAGCCTCGGTAAGAGTACCAACTGGGCTCATCTCGGTCTCGGTATAAGGCACCTCGGCAATAGTGTCAGGATGCATACAAATCTGGCCTCAATGTCATCTTCAGCTCGGTCCGTCCACAGAGATGAGTACTAGGTCATGATTGTACTTCTATGAAGTTACGGCTACGTTGCAGAACGTGCCGACAGACAAGACAGGCGCCGGATAGTGATCAAGTGTTGTCTTGATTAATCACATCCACATTAATACCAGGGGTCATCTCTTGATTCGACCTGACAGTATCTCCACCTACCCCCACTATGGGTGCGCCAGGTGAAACCTATATATATATAAGGGTAAGAATCCCTTCGGAGGTATGTTGTGTTTTATAACATCATGCAATACCACACATTATTATGCGGAATATCTTACATTGCATAGCGCGTTATAGAACGCCTTGCATAAGAGCATACTTGCCTCTCATCTCCATCTTTTGTTCAGTGACAACACTAACTCAGGCATCGGAGAGCCTTCGGCTGACAGCAGCCAGAGTCTCTAATCTCTATTTCTCCTTTCCTTTCAGGTCCTAAGGCGATCTATCTTCCCCAAAGAAGCTTAAACAACAAATCACGAGTCTTATACTAACCTAATCTGAGTCCTTAACTTTTAGGCACTCACTACGAATGGTGATACGATTTACGATTTGATTCAATTCATGGGTATGAACGATTTCTGATACGATTCTGATTTTCAAAGCTATGTAGTTTTCCACAAGAAAAAAAAATGGAAAAAATCAGACAGGGTGCGAGGGACGTTAAAATCATTGTAGCAGTGGAAGGTCTTTCCACTTTAAACATATGGGTGTGATTCAATTCTTGCCCATTTTTGTGACCGTGTAAAACAGAGGCAAAATTTAGTAACTCCATTTGAAGCAGACATCCAAAAATATGTTACAAAACAGTCTAAAAGATATTTCAAACAGTTTTTTAAGAAAAATAGACTTGTCAAGCACAACCTAGATCTTTCTATTTGGAATGTCTTCCGTGTAATCTAGTTTAAATGTTTTGGTCCCTACATCTATTAGAACTATATATTTAGCGAGTGTCTCTTAGTTTTTTTTTTCCCCTTAAGTTTTAACTTTTGGTGGTGACATTTAAAAATTGTTCGATGTGTTGCTTATCGTAGATAGGTTCAAGCTAGTTCCTTTCGTTTGAAATTGAGCAAATGTATACTTGCTGATGTAGGGTTTCCTTCTGCGGAGAGGTATCTCTCACTGTTTTGTGAGAAGTAACAGTTTCAGCACCACGTGGCACTTAGCATCAATCTTTCCGACCCCATTACATTCACTATCACCCCATGAATTGGCAGCGAATCTTAAACTAATCTGAATTGTAATCACCATATGGATTTCATAAAAATGCAACTTGAGAAGCCATTAAACTTCAAGGTCTCTAAATCGATGGTTGCAACGAGTTCTCACCACTCATCTCTAGTCAAAGGTTCACTTATTGGATTATTTTGTTTTAAGCTCAGCCACATTCTTTATTGATCTGCTCTTACAATTTTTAAGTTTCTTTGAATTGTTGACTGTTTGCTGTAGAAAATTTAGCGAATTCATCTTTCGAAATTATTTGCTTTCAATGTCTATATATGAGAATACAACACTCAAAATTTGAAAATCTAATTATATTCATAATATGTAACCTAATCTCATAACAATAGGATACCCTAATCACATCACATAATAATAGGAAACCCCAATCAAATCATAACTCTAGCCTAAAATAACACAAACCTAATCTAATACTGATTTAAGGTGAACTAGTCCTTCTCATAACATATATCCAACATTCTTTAGAATATTCTCTGTTCTTTGCTTACTCTTTTCAACGTTTCTCTTTTATTTCTAATCATAACTCTTTTATTTGCTGACTCTTTTATATCCATCTGACATTTTAGAATCTTCTAAGATCCACTCCAGAAAGTTCTGCTTGAATCTACCTCTGTCCTACCTGAACTCTTCCAAACTATTCTGGAATACTCTGCAGAGCCCTACTTATATCAAGAATGTCCAAGAATAATCTACAACCTGATAGGTTAGGCTAGTCTCTTTGAGACTGCTCTGTAAGCCTCTTCCTTCCATTGCCAGTATTGTTTGTCCATGCTGTGTGATGTCTGTATGCCTTGTAACCACTTCATCGCACTGCTCATCCATGTCATTGTTTGCCCCATCTATCCATGCGTGTCATGAGCCACCAACACGTTAACATTTGCACTTCTTTTCT
The DNA here is from genome assembly GCA_038049695.1 of Cinnamomum chago. Classification (NCBI taxonomy): domain Eukaryota; kingdom Viridiplantae; phylum Streptophyta; class Magnoliopsida; order Laurales; family Lauraceae; genus Cinnamomum; species Cinnamomum chago. The sequence continues at coordinate 52,336,890 of CP142453.1, read as the reverse complement.
CTTGCCTCTTTCTTGTTAGTCTTTGTGGGGACTAGCTGTTTTTTTCCCCTCTTAGTCATGGAGGAGTTTCTGTTTTTTTCCCCCTCCTAGTCATGGAGGAGTTTTGCAACCTCTTCAGCTTCGTGGCCAATATATACGAGTTAGATGTAGCTTTTTTAACTTTCATGCCCATGAGATTTGTGCAGTATTTGATGTCCACTTTTTAGATATAGGTCAAGCAATGCTTGTGTGTCAATCCATTGGCAGTGGACTACAACGTCTTTTCAGTGATTGAAGTGGTCTTTCATGGAGTCCCTCGAATTTTGCTTTGCATCCATTAGGAACTGGGATGTGACTTAGGTTTTACAAAGAATTGTTTGATGAATAACCCTTCCACATCCTTCCAAATATGTACAGACCCTTTAGGCAATGTTTGAGTCACTCAAAGGCACTACCTTAGAATGTACTGGAGAATAGGTTACTTTCTGGGCATCATTCTTTAGTAGCCCACTGGTGAGTGCTTTGAAATGGCTCACATGCAGGGAGGTGGACCCTTTCTTGTTGTACGCATGTCAGTTGGGTTGCTTAAACTTCGGCAGGTGGGGAACATCATACATCCACCCTGGGTATGGTTGAGAAGTAATAGGAACTTTCCCTGCTGTATCCCCAGCTGCCCTAGAGATCATTTTATCAAATTCTGGCAGCAGTTGTTCGCCTTCGTGATGCTTTTTGTGGTGTTCTTCTCGGCATTCTTTATTGTGCCTCTATTGATTGTTTCTTTGGATGCCTTGGAACCTGAGCTTTAAGGACGAGATGCTCTCTTTGTCAATGTCTTGAAGATATTGACAGGTTGACCTTTTGTGAAATTTGTGTTGGGCATATTGAGGGTTGAGCGGGGCCTTGTTTGTAGACATTCATGTCTTTAGGGCCCATTGACAGGTTGAATTGGTGTTGTATACCATTCGGAGGACGACATTGTGTCCCTGCCAGGGTACTCTGTGTAATCAACCTCCACCCCTTGAAATTTGAAGGGCCAATGTACCTTACAGACATGTAAACATCCTACTGTCCAGCATGTCCTAGACAGGGCTATGATATTATAGCAAGCAGTTAGTTATTTTCGGCTGCAAGAGGCAGCAGCCATTGGAGGTAAGGGTGTCAATGAGTCAAGGCAATTTCACAGGCCAGCTCATCTCATGAGCTAACCTGGTGTAGGCCAGCTAAGTCTAGGGCTATGATATTATAGCAAGCAGTTAGTTATTTTCGGCTGCAAGAGGAAGCAGCCATTGGAGGTAAGGGTGTCAATGAGTCAAGGCAATTTCACAGGCCAGCTCATCTCATGAGCTAACCTGGTGTAGGCCAGCTAAGCTAGGTACCTGTAGAGAGCTAAAGCTCATATACCTATGAACTATAATTACATGCAAACATACTATATAGATTATTTTGTATATAATATAATAAGGGAAGTGTCTGGGTGACATGGTGAGGTGAGTGAGATGACTTTATATGGCCCACCTGAAAGATTGTTAACCATGACAGGCATGGGGGATTGAAGTATCGTGATGAAGGTTAGATATGTGCAAAAAAAAACCAACTCTATCCATTCTTGGGAGATAGTGTCACAAGTTCAATGAATTAGGAGAAGAGGGAGCCTTACTAAGACTGAGGAAACTCAAGCTAAAATGTAGAACTGCATAAAAACAGCATCAATATAGCCAAATGGGAAAGTTATTTATTGAAAGTAGAACTGACAAAGGCGCTGTAAGGCTATGTTGGTGTGAAGTTGAATCCCTTGATGAAGTAGGACAAACCTGAGGGTAGTATGACCAGCACTCAATATACATTAGTAAGATAGGTTCCAAGTCTAAGTGAAGCATATTGTTTTTTGCTTTTTAGGATCGCATGTTGTTACCCGTCAGTGCTTGTGAAGTGTGAGTGTGTGTGTGTGTTTTTTTTTTTTTTTTCATGTGTTGCGTTGCTTAACATTTTTCTTCAGAGCCACATTATTAAGGCTATATTCCCTAAAGACATGAATAACCATTGATAGGTTAACCAGCTTCCGCACTTACATTTCCTTCCACTTTGGACATAAATGTATGCCCATTGACAGGTTGACCTTCTATGAGATTGTTCATTGTTAGCTCTGGAATCATGTGTGCCACAGTTCTGTGCCCATACATAAATATTGCTTGTTAGAAAAGGAATACTCATTACGGAGATTCTGTTTTACATTGTTTCTGCCTTAAAATATTTCCCTCAGTAACATTGGAAACTGATATTAATGCATTGCTCATTTGTGTATTTTGCAGTTTGGCTGCACTTTGTTGCTGCTGTGTGTTAGAAGAGTGCTGCTTCTAGACTTTATGCATGCACACAGCATAAGGGTTGAAACTCTATTCCCTTGTATCTTCCTCATTTCTCTGGTTCCCTTCTGTCACCCCCGTATTAACTTTATTTGGCTTTTCTAAGCCACTTATAATCTGAAATTTGCTTTTCCTTTGCTGTGTATGGTTTGCGGACTTTGAATCATTGCATGATATGTATGAAAAGAACATACCAAAACTTGTAACAAAACATAGCTATTAGACGTTGAAAATGTAATTTTCTTGACATTTATTTCATCATATGATTTGTTGGGGGTCTCATCCTTGAGGAAGCTGCTCTCTGTGAGTTCTCTTCCTATCATTAATTTGAAATCAACAGTAAATATTTATCTCATGTCGGGAACAATATTATAAAAAACTAAAAAAAATTTGCTACTTCATTTTTCCGGTAATATTTTAGCCTTTTTAAATTTTTTGCAGAAATATCGAACATGAAGTAATTTGGAAAATTATTGAATATATCTGTTTTGAACGAATTAGTTGGAGTCTATTAGAGAAGGATATTCCCTCTTGTAATTCTGTTTGTAACTCTGTTAAGGCAGTTAGACTTCTGTTGTAACTCTGTTAAGGCAGTTAGAGGTTGTTAAGGCAGTTAGACATTGGATGGTTGTGTATAAGTAAGGGAGGGGATACTCTGGCCTATGGATGGTATTGTTTTGTAATCAGTTCTCTGGGTTGGAATAAGAGTAATAATACACTCTTTCTCCTTCTATATTCTTCTTCTTCCATTTACAGTCTTTACATTGGTATCAGAGCAGGCCTTCCTCGGCCTGTGACGAGATCAAACAGCAATGGCGGATGGAACTAGAAGTCACGATTTGAAGAAGCTTGAAGATTCCTTTTGGATCTTGAGAGAGCAACAAATCAGTTCAGCAAAAGAAGCAGCGGAGATCAAGAACAACCTGGTAGAGATCAAGGAATTCATGGCAGCAGTCACCTTCAAGTATGATCAAATGGCAGCTCATGTGTATGGTAAGCAACGCGAATCCACACCTGGAGGTTCTGAAAACCACCTGGGAACAGAGTCTTCTCAATCTCAGCCCCTCTCTGGGTTTGGAACAAGGTATGCTAAAGATTGATTTTCCTAAATTTTTTGGTGAAAATCCGTCTGGTTGGGTTTACAAGTGTGAAAGATTTTTTGAGTATAACTGTGTTGAAGATAAGAATAAGGTGAAATTGGCAATCTTGCATTTAGAAGACAGGGCCCTGCAATGGTATCAATGGTTTGAGAAAACCCATGTTTTGGTAAATTGGGAACTGTTAAAAAATGGGTTAGTCTCTCGTTTTGGTTCTGATGTATATGAAGATGCTGTGGGTGACTTGACAAAGTTGAGACAGACAGCTACTGTCAAGGAGTACCAAGAACAATTCGAGATCCTTGCTAACAAAACCCAAGGCCTACCTGAACATTTCTTCACCAGTTGTTTCATTAGTGGGTTGAAGAAAGAGATAAGGGCCAATGTGTTGATGTTGAAGCCTACAACTACCATGCAAGCCATTGGCTTGGCCAAGTTACAGGAGCTTAGCATTGAAGCTATTACCCAGAAGACTAGATTGCCATCAAGAAATGGAGAAAATCTGTCATCTGGGCCATTCAGGCCAAATTCTTTTCCTGCCATTCGCAGGGAATTACCAAAGGAATTGGAGGAAAAGAAAGCAAAGGGACTGTGTTTCAAGTGTAATGAAAAATTCACAAGAGGGCACCAATGTAAGAAAAAACAGCTGTATGTTCTGGATGGAGACCAAGAGGACTCAGCTCAAGAACCTATACAGGAGGAGGAAAATGTGGAACCTATCCTGGAACCAGAAGGTGAACTACAGCAAGAAGGTGATTTGCAAATTTCTATTAATGCAATAACTGGTTCAGTCTCTTACAGGACCATGAGAATACATGGATGGGTCAAGAAACAAAAAGTGGTGATCCTGATTGATACTGGTAGTACCCATAATTTCTTGAATCAAGAAGTGGTTAAGAGAGCAAGTATAGAAACTGTTGATACTGATCCTTTAACAGTCTTTGTTGCTGATGGAACCAAGATGACCAGCAGGGCAGCTTGCAAAGGGTTCAAATGGGAGATGCAAGGGGCGATCTTCCAAACTGACATGAGGATTTTAGAACTCAAGGGGTGTGATATGGTGTTAGGAATTCAATGGTTAGCTACTCTGGGTCCTGTGAAATGGGATTTCAAAAATCTTAGTATGGATTTCACACTAAACAATAGGAGACATGTTCTGAGGGGTGGGAAGCAAGGAGAATCTAAGCTGGTAGATGCTGAACACATGAAGAAACTACTGCAGAAAAAACCCCAAGGGTTTGTAACTCACATTTATGTCATACAAGAGGCCACTCCAGCAGTAATTACAATAACTGAAGTTGAACAGTTGCTGTCCAAATATGCATCAGTATTCCAAGAACCCAAAGGCTTGCCTCCTACAAGAAGTCAGGACCATCACATTCCATTAAAACCAGGTACAGAACCTCCAAACATCAGGCCTTATAGGTATCCTTATTTCCAAAAGACTGAGATAGAAAAACAAGTGACAGAGATGCTTCAGTCAGGGGTCATCCAACCTAGTGTCAGTCCTTATTCAGCACCTGTTTTGCTAGTAAAAAAGAAGGAAGGAACTTGGCGTATGTGTGTGGATTACAGAGCTCTAAATAATATCACTGTCAAGGACAAATTTCCTATACCTACAATTGATGAGTTACTAGATGAGCTATGTGGTGCTTCTTTCTTTTCTAAGCTTGACCTGAGGGTTGGGTATCATCAGATTAGAGTGCATGCCTCTGATGTACAAAAAACAGCTTTTAGGACTCATGAAGGACACTATGAGTTCCTAGTCATGCCCTTTGGGCTGACAAATGCACCTTCTACTTTTCAAAGTCTCATGAATGAGGTTTTTAAGGAGTATTTGAGGAAATTTATCCTAGTCTTCTTTGATGATATACTGATTTTTAGTAAATCATTGCATGATCATTTGCACCATTTGGAATTGACCTTGCAACTTTTACATAAGCACAGCCTGTATGCTAAAAAGTCCAAGTGTGTCTTTGCCAAACAAGAGGTTGATTACCTTGGCCACTTAGTCTCCAACAAAGGTGTATCTGCAGAGGCTAACAAGCTTGAGACCATGGCTAACTGGCCAATTCCTAAAAGTCTCAAACAGTTAAGAGATTCCTTGGTTTAACTGGATATTATAGGAGGTTTGTAAGGAATTATGGACAAATCTCAGCTCCATTAAACCAACTGTTGAAGAAGGATTCTTTCAACTGGACAGATGAAGCTACAACAGCTTTTCATGCTCTAAGGGAGGCTATGATGACCTTACCAGTCCTAGCTATTCCTGATTACAGCAAGGTTTTCATAATAGAGACAGATGCTTCAGATAAGGGAGTAGGAGCAGTATTAATGCAAGAAGGACATCCAATTGCATTTTGGAGCAAAGGGGTATCCAGGAAGTATATGAGTTTATCTACCTATGAAAAGGAGCTAATGGCTGTAGTCCTAGCAGTTTTAAAATGGAGGCATTACTTGCTTGGGAGGAGATTCATTATCAGAACTGATCATCAAAGCTTGAAGTATCTACTTAGAGCAAAGAGTTGCCACCCCCTTCCAGCAGAAATGGATCGCAAAATTGCTTGGCTATGATTTTGAGATCACATACAAGCATGGAACAGAAAATAAGGCAGTTGATGCATTATCAAGGAGAGAAGATCTGTTTGTGGAGCAAGCTGCTGTAAATGCCTTGTTTGCAGTAGAATCTCATTGGCTCCCAACTGTAAAACTCAGTTGGCAGACTGATTTGGCAGTACAAAAGCTGATAACAGAGTTAGAGCAAGATCCTAACTCTCATCAAGGATTTAATTGGGAGAATGGTACATTAACATACAAAGGAAGTTTGGTGGTAGGTAACTCACCTGATCTTAAGAAACAAATTCTGGTAGCTTATCACAATTCATCTATAGGGGGACATTCAGGCATAGACAAAACCAATAGACGGATCAAAAGAACTTTTTATTGGAAGGGGCTGAAGAAAGATGTTCAGCTATTTGTTTCAGAGTGCTCAGTCTGTCAGAGATTCAAGGGAGAAAATATTCTCCCACTTGGTCTACTCCAACCTTTGCCAATTCCTGAGAAGATATGGACTGATATCTCTATGGATTTCATTGAGGGCCTTCCTAAATCACATGGAAAGACCACTATTTTTGTGGTAGTGGACAAGTTAACAAAATATGCTCATTTTGTATCACTCTCTCACCCTTATACTGCTAAGGAGGTGGCTCAACTATTCCTAGACAATGTCTATAAGCTTCATGGGCTTCCAAGCACTATAGTTTCAGACAGAGACGTGGTGTTTACAAGTCTGTTTTGGCAAGAATTGCTCAGAAATCTGGGAATTGAGCAATGCCTTAGTACAGCATACCATTCGCAGTCAGATGGGCAGATGGAAATAGTGAACAAGTGTCTGGAAAATTACTTAAGATGCATGTGTGGTGATTGTCCTAGACAGTGGTCGACTTGGTTATCTCTAGCAGAATGGTGGTACAACTCTTCTTATCATTCTTCAATCAAAACAACTCCCTTCTATGCAGTCTATGGACAGCCCCCACCAGATCATAACTTCATGAACATTGGCAGATCACAAGTAGCAGAAGTGGAGAATTGGGCAAGGGAAAGGAGTTCCATTTCAAGAATGCTGAATGAAAACTTGCAAGAAGCGCAAAACAGAATGAAACTTTATGCGGACAAATCAAGAAGTGAAAGGGAATTTGAAGTTGGTGATTGGGTATATTTGAGACTGCAGCCTTACAGACAGTCTTCCTTGGCTCTACAGAGAAACATGAAGCTGTCCCCACGTTTCTATGGGCCTTTTCAAGTCATCCAAAGGGTGGGCAAAGTAGCTTATAAGCTAGAATTGCCTAACTCAGCCAGACTGCACCCTGTTTTTCATGTTTCATTACTAAAGAAAAAGTTAGGACTGCAAGTCACCTCTGCTCCAACTCTGCCTCCAGTCAGTGATGACGGAATACTACAAATGGAACCTGTAGCTGTACTTGAGAGAAGAATGATCAGAAGAAACAACAAGGCAGTAGTTCAATGGCTGGTTCAGTGGTCGAGGACATTTCCTGAAGATGCTACATGGATAGACTATGAAGAATTCCACTCTAAATTTCCAGATTTCCAGCCTTGATGTCAAGGCTTTTGAAGGGGTAGGGAATGTTATGAACGAATTAGTTGGAGTCTATTAGAGAAGGATATTCCCTCTTGTAATTCTGTTTGTAACTCTGTTAAGGCAGTTAGACTTCTGTTTGTAACTCTGTTAAGGCAGTTAGACTTCTGTTGTAACTCTGTTAAGGCAGTTAGAGGTTGTTAAGGCAGTTAGACATTGGATGGTTGTGTATAAGTAAGGGAGGGGATACTCTGGCCTATGAATGGTATTGTTTTGTAATCAGTTCTCTGGGTTGGAATAAGAGTAATAATACACTCTTTCTCCTTCTATATTCTTCTTCTTCCATTTCCAGTCTTTACAATATCAATATCTGTCAAATAGGTAGAAGGCAATGTGAAACTGTAGTAAAACAGTGTATTAAACATTCATGTTTTACTGGGAAAGGGTCACTGTCACTTGTCCTTTTTGTGGTGCTGGTGCAAATTATCAAGTTTCAGACTGGTTTGGAGTCCCTGAATCGAATTGATCCATGATAAGTAGTGAAATGCATGCTTACCGGATAGCAGTGTGACCCCTGATGGTCTTTTATCAGAGATGGGAGGAAATAAATTGCACATTACTCTTTCTTTTAAGTCACGTCAACTAAATTTTTGGGATATTGGCACAATAGTCTTAGTTATTCGGAGAGCGATCTCATGCCCACGGGAGAGGCAGAGTGGGGAGAGAGGAAATGCGTTTGTACCGGTGTTCTGAGAAATAGTGCGTGAAACGTTACCCTAGATCAGGATAACCCCACAGATGACAAAGGCCCATCTAAATTCAATGGAGTCAATAGCTTCTCCATTCCACACTATCAAGTTCTGTGAACCCAAACTATATTGATCAAGCGCCAGACTTTTAAATTTAAGCCACACAAAGCCACCATTAAGGAAAATTTTATTTACAGCAAAATCAACTTGGAAAGATTTTGATGATCCGAAAGCCTAGTAAAACCCCTATGGACCCCCAGGTGGTAACACTATTGGACTCGACATTTGGTTCCTGAAGAGGGGAGAATAGGGAATCGATACTAGTTCCAGAAGAAAGAGGAACCATGGTCCTGACCACTTGGCCAACCCCTTGGGGTTGATGGTTGACTAGTTGGGCTCACGACTAATCACTCTTTTTTCTTATGTTGTCAGTTGGTAATTTCATTCCATCAAAGCTAGGGCCAAGTTTTGATTCCATCATTACCACGGAATTTTGCCCATGTGTGATTTTGAACGGTTTGGATTTACAGCAGTGAGAAGTAGTGATCTTCAATTATCTTTTGCACTACCATTATTGTTGCATATATATATATATATATATATATATATATATATATATATATATATATATGGGGCCAGCTCTTTTAAGCTCAAGCTTACGATAAGGTAAGCTCAAATGTGTGGTGGGGTCCACTCGGGGTTTCACATGGGGATGGGGTGATTTCAAGGATTCCCTGAGATCATCTTCTCTGTAAAAAAATCAGCTCCAACTGTGATTTCTATCATCTCCATATAGGCCCAAAAGTTTAATGGTCAACAGTCTATTCGAATCGATACATAGTCGATCTAACGATCTAATAAATTCGGATATGACCGAAAGTTTGTGGACATGTGCAATTTAAGGGGGTCATGTGTTTGGTCTATTTGGATGGACTAAATGTGGGCCCTACAAGCATGAGCTTATAAAATTTTCTCCTAAGCTTGAGTTTAAGCTTAGGAGAGCGCCCCCCGCCCCCCTTATATATATATATATATATATATATATATATATATATATATATATGCTGGTGTAGGTATTTGGCTAGTATTTACCTCAGATCTGTGCTGTGATGTTTATGCACAGCCATTCATCACATTTTGTCTTTCATTGGAGTAATATTCATTATCAAGATCCTTATTCTTTCTCTTGAAAGTTAAAAAACGGTTGGAAAACAATTGGAAAAATAGTCTTTTTCTCTCCTCTCCATGAGCCACGTCATCACTTTGTATGAACTGGGAAAAAACCCGACAGGTTTTCTCCTCTCTTGAGCCACTTCAGTAGTAAACTCTAAAGGCACAATGCTAGAGTAACGACTCTCTCCTTCGTTATGAAGCACCACATAGTTTCATCAATTTTCTTTTATGGCCTCATTTTAGTTTCACCATTTGATTTCATCCTTTCTCTTTTAATTTTGAGAAAGAATTTTGAAATCAAATGAAATGGGAGGGAAGATCAAACAGTCACCATCGTTGATAAGGATTACTTTGATCACAACAAAGACAAATCATGCCTTCGTCCCTCCGCAAACTCACAGTCCCCTACAACTGCTCTAATCCTGTTGAAGACCACCTAAACCCACTCATTAAATCCCTTAAGTGCCTATCTGTATCAAATCAATCAAGTGGTCACGCCTGCTTCACACTCCGACAGTATATGGAAGAAGGGTTAATGGGGTTGCCAAGCGACAGAAATCCCGATCCTCGAAAGGAATATTTTCCCACTCTTTGACAACCGGGATGATTCTTTGGCTTGGAATGATGTTTTGGAAGAGCGATTCGAGGTCACATGGTCTGTGATCGACCACTACAATCGTTGCTGGCGTCCAATCCAAAGGGTACTGCAGTTACAATGTTGACTCTCCTTCAAACCCCACCTGCTACTGCAAGGGTAAATCGCATATGTACACATGTCCTCCAGGCAAGCTTCTCTTCTTCTCCTCTCAGCTTGATGTTCTAATGGCGCTGCTTCATTACTCTGTCAACCAACGGGCCGATTGACTAGATTCCAGTGATGGTATGGACCATTTTCTGTCCTGATTAGTGGGCTTTCTCATATGGTTTTTGATTAATTTCTTATATATGCTATTCTATTATGGTGATATTATGGCATTGGTTAGTTTAATGCCTGAGACTTGTAATATAACTACAGAACCAGTATAGAATTTTTATTAAAAATCAAAGTTTAGCCTCTTTTATAATTACGGTGATGCTTTTGGCAATTTAATTGGGTGTGTGCCTTTTGAGTTATTGAATAAAATTAGTATATCACCTGGGCTAATCTAATTTTGGGTGTGCTTTAACCTTTTCATTAATTATTATTTATTAATTGTTAATTTGAATATTAATATTAAAAAAAATTATAACTGAGGGTGCTCCAGCCTTTCGGGCTGGATTAATCCCTATGGGCAGGGGGGAGCTGGGTAAATTTCTTATGGCCTCATTGTAGTCGTGCTATTTTGAGTCCCCAACCTCCAAGAGCAAATCGTGATCCTAGGCCAACCGAATTATCCCTCAAGTTAATATTAATATTAATTAACTATTTCATTTGGATGATATTTAACCCTGCATGGTCGGGGCTTTTTTGCTGGTCAAATGGAAACCCATTTCAAATTATATCCATTTCTCATGGAAACCCATTTTCTCTTCTATTTTTTTCGGTAGAAGAAACCCATTTTCTCTTGGAAACCCATTTCTCAAATGAAATTGATTTCTCCTGGAAAACCATTTCTCATCAGATTCTCACAAATAAAAGTCTACATTTCAGATTCTCGCAAATTCAAACCGAAGGGGAATTAGTAGCAGAAGAAGAAAGAGGTTTTCAAAGAAGGAGAAAGTACCTCTGTTTCTCCAGTCACAGGAATTTCTCTGTTGAGAAAACTCAAATGTTCTTGCAAGAGGTAGAATTTCCAAATGCTAAGGTCAGAATTTTGTTGTTCTAGAACTCCAGTTGAGAAACAAGAAATTCCTAATGGGAAGTTTTGATTTCAAGCACAACCGAAATACTTGTCAAGAGTTCTAGCAAAGAAATAGGGCGTAGAGAATTATCGTGTTGAAGGAGTAGAATATTGAAATTCAAGATCCACTGTATTCCCATAAATTCATTGGACCATTCATCTTGGCATAACATATGAATTTATACAAGCTCATTTCAGCATTATTCAAAATTGATACATACTAATCTTTAACATAGAACTCCAACTAGGGCTCATTGATTGAAGTAATAAGCCGCCCAAAATAAAATACCACCTAATGTATGGTGTATCCCCAAGTTTTATTCAAGTAGATACTGTTTCCACTATAATTGATCATTTAAAAAAGAAAATGTAATTAATGAACACGCTTAAGATTGTGCAAACATACTTAATCAAATGATCAATCATTCTATTGGAGTAAAATTTGAAATGTACTAGATAACGAAAGGCCTCCCCTGCTTTATCTTAGAAATTATCCTCCTTCAACAAAGGAATCATGTAAAAGTCGAAGCCTCGAAGGAGCCGTTCCCCGTGAAGGAAGATTTCTTTTAGAGGATTTTATGGGGAAAACCCCCTCACATGTCTTGTGTACGAAAAATGACCTCATAGTTTTCATTGCATAAAAAAGGCCCTCCCGCCAATTTTAACGTCTTTTGATTTTTTAACTTTTACACTGAGCAACAATATCGTCGCTCGTTTCATTTGAGCAGCGACGAGCTCGTGTCTTTTTCTTCTTCTTTTTTCTTCCTCGTCTCCATCTCCCCCACCCCAATTTTCGCCCAACCCACCACCCATAGTTTGTTTTTTTATCAATTGAAGCATCACTAGCAGTACCTACTACTTATTGTTGCCCTACCTCCAACGTTTAATTTTCAGCCTTCAACCAAAACAAACCATGTCAGATCTGGGTTTTTCACTTTCTCTCAAAAAAAAAAAGATCTGGGTTTTCACTTGTTTAAAACTTTTGAATTATTAGGGGCCTTTGGCACCCTATGGGCCTGCTGAAACCATTATTACCATGGACGAGGTGATCCTCACGCCCCTGCCGGAGCTCGTCAGCGAGGTGGAGCCGGCCTTCTTCACCCCGTGCACTTTCTCGCATCACCCCTTCACCCCGTGCAGCACGTGCGCCAGAATTTCTTCAAGAACAAGGAGGTCCTCAATGCTCTAAAAGAAAAGCTCAAGCAGTGGCGGACCTACAGTCATGAACCTGGGGCACCCATTTGCCAATAGTATAACTGGGTCTTACATGTCCCACGTATATCTCGTCCCACGTCTAAACATTGTGATCGCCCCATTTTATAAAATCTTAGAAACTGAAAGTACCAGATCATATTTGTGCATTTCTCTTTAAACATCTTCTTTTTACCGAGGATTAAATGATTAAAGGAAATGTTAACTTGACTATTTTGATGATGATAAATTGACGATCACTTGAATTTGGGAGAGGCAGTGGGAGTGCCCTTCAATTAGGCAAGAGATCTTAGCATGGATAAAAGTCCCGTGTCTATTTAAATGTAATATATTTTCTTTTTGGTATTTTTAATGTGAAAAAGTTAACAAAGTTGAGCAAAAATCTTACCCCACCCAAAAAAAAAAAAACCCTGGGTCCGCCATTGCTCAAGCTCATTCGCTTCCCCCCCCCCCCTCTCTCTCTCTCTCTCTCTCTCACTTCCCCTACTAATGCATGGTGCTACTATCCAGTGACGGAGTTAGGATTTTCGCTTGGGGGCCAAAAGTTTCTATTAATGAGGAATTTGAGAAAGAATAAAAATTTTAATGGGTACAAAAAAAGTCATGGACTAATTATCACATGAATTTAGATTGCTCTTTATATCCAACAATGGTAAAAATGGGTACTAAAGACTAGCGAAAAGTTGTAAATTGCATAATTTTAGCATTTTTACTCATGAGCACATAATTTTGATTAAAGATTAAATTAAATATTGAAAATTTTAGGGTCCGAGATCTCTAGATTGGTCTATACAATAAATCAACCCAAAAATGTGCAGAAATAAACAATATGCAACGGAAATTAAGTCACAAGCACAACCACAAGGACACTAGATTTTTGCATGGAAAACCCTAACCAGGTGAAAAACCACGGATCCGAACTGGATTAATAATCAAGTACTATGAATCTCGCAATTACAAGAAACTCAGATTTCCTCCCTAGATATTCCTACCTAAGGACTGAAGTTACCTTGTGTTGCTTCACGCTTCAACGACTTTACACCACTGATTGCAACAGACTCAATCCTGCACTTGACTCCTCAAATCTTCTCGCAAGAAGATAATCTTCTACAAAGGATGCAGAAGAAACTGGCTCTAGAGTACTTGTCAGCGCAACTCCTTCATAAATCTTTAGAGAAGAATTCTCTCAATAATAATCTCTAGCTCAGAACTTTGAGAGGTGAGATGTTTAGAATAGCCCTTGAGTCCTTTAAATAGCCTTGGGACGTGCTTAAGATTGCCTAACTTGATTAGGATTAAAACAAGCAATTTTGACACAATTAGAAATAACTTTCTAATTTAACTTGAACTCTGCCGCATTGTCTGCTCGAGCGGACCCACCATCCGCTCGAGCGGATGAGGTTCTGTTTTAGCACAAATAAGGCTCTATCAGGCGCGTCTGACTATTCTGACTCTGTTCGCTCGAGCGAATCTTGGACCGCTCGAGCGGACTGCATGCTGTTTGATCCGGAAATTCAGCTGCTCTCTTTCTCCAGCTTTCTTCTTCTAATCCTTTTAGACTTTCTTCTTAGAGTCCTTCCAATCTTCTATCTTGAGTTCTTTTCTAAAATAAGATTATAACTCAAAAGACCCAGAGTTTTGTCCAACCCATGAATTCAGCCAACACTCAATAATGGGCAAGAAAAAGAAAGAATAAAAGGATAAGAATCATATCATAATGCTTACCTTATTGGTGATTTGATGATTTTTTTTATTTAATCCAGATTTTGAAGTAAAACGCTAAAAACTCAAATTTTGATAATAAATTAAAGGATCTAGGGTGATTATGAATTTCAAACTTTGAGAGGATTAGGATTTTAGGCTCAATAACGGGCAAGAAAAAAAAAGAGTAAAAGGAGAAGAATCATAGCATAATGGTTACCTTGTTGGTGATTTGATTAAAAGACCAAAATCCCCTCAAAAGTTCCATTCTTTATTAAGAGGGAAAAAAGATTGTTGAGGGAAAAACTAAGATAAAAAGAAAAGTTGCGGACAGGCAAAAGGACAAGAACAAAATATATCTATCAAAATATATTGCGGAGAGGCAAAAGGACACGATCAAAATTTATCAGTGCTGTGTTATTCTTGTCGTCTGAATCTTTATATTTTACTAAGGTTACTAGTACTCTCTACATATAATGGAGGACGCATCATTTATGTTCTTTCCTATGTTGGAGGCCATCCACTCATTTGTTTTTACCATTGAGCTTTGGATCGACGTTCCCATGAACTTTGGATCGACGTTCCTATTGGAAATAGGTGGGTCTCATGGATAGGTTTTCAAAACTTTTTAACCGACTTGACTCAGGGATCAACTATCCAAAAGGCTATAAAACCCAATCCAGGATTCACATCCCCAATCTCAGCCATCGTGATCAGTAAATAAATCTATCAGATAGATAGAACAACACCCAACAAGCATCCATAAAATCTACAGCATGCAAGGAAGTAGATTATACCTTAGGAGCTCGGTTATGCTTTAATGGAGGAGTTGCGTCTTTCTTTGATGATGAAACTATTTCACATATCAAATAAGAATCTCCAAGACCTATTGATCTTCCACGTTATGACCCGTTTATCAGATCTCTTTTCTCAAGAAGATGGGTGAGATTTCCAAGAGAAAATCCTACTAGAATCTCCAAGGAACTAGAAGAGAACTAGAAGAGAGAAGAGAAGAAGGAGAGATGCACAACTCTTGCACACAAGGGGCTGGGCGTGTGTTTCTATATGCTGGACGTCCAAGGGGTTGATCCCCTTAAATAGCCCTCAAGTCTCCTCTTTTAACTCTCTTACTAATTTGTATTAGAAGTCTCACTTCCACACTAATTAGCAACATACTATTACCGTTATTAAAAGTCTCACTTCAAATAGAAATAGTAAGTTTCTAATTCCTTCCTTTTAGAGTTCAAGTAAGAATAGAATCTTTCTAATAACTTGGGCTAGCGTGGGGACCACTAGGGATTCCTTAGAAAGCTGGCTCTAACTGGGACTCGCGACCCCACATCTCATCTGCAATCCGGGCCTACAGTTAATTGCAAATAAAACTACTATATAAATGCAATTGCATTCCAGTCTTAGGAATAAATCACAATGAAGACCCTAAACTTTCCAATTACCACAAGTAGGCCCCTCTATCATTATCCATGGATCAATTGGAATAAATCCGTCCCATCCAATTTTAGATCCATATCTTATTATCCTTGAGCCCCAATTAATCACAGTATTCATCAGTATCATCCAATTAACTCTTAATCAAGATGGGTGTGCACTTACTAATGACAAATCCATTAATTGGCACAAGGGGATAATATAGATAGATTCCATCTTGACCATTGGATGTTCCTACAGTCTTACTACCACGTGCCCAAGACACCGAGGTGTTGACTTACAGTTGGCCTCACTCATTGGTGACTCAAAGCAAATGAATAGACAAAAACTTGAGTTCATCAATGTCTAAGGATTGAGAGCCTATTGCTAGGGAATTATGAGAGCAAACCTTAAAATCGAGACAATATTCATAAGGTGCTTCTCATGGTCCTTCAATACATCCAATGTACCAGCACCATGATCCATAATCTTTCATTTTAATGATTGAGACAAATCACACTATCTCATAGTGATCAAGGTGCTGCAACCTTATCAGATGAGATGCCCAGTCTCAACACTGGTTGTGAAGATATTTTTAAGTATAAGATTTGTGACACTTGTCTCCCGTATGTGGATCTCATTCATATACATATATCACATCTAATATACTAATAGGACCCTGTTCATCTCATGAACCATTATGTCATATGTATTGATCATATACATTAAGTAATAAAACACCATTCATCTCATGAAAGGAAAGCATGATTTTATTGATAAATAAAGAAATTAATCAATTTATTACATCAACTGATGGATTGAGACCATACAATCTAACAATCTCCCACTTGGGCTCAATGCCAGTCAAGGTTGCATCTCATGCCCTTCCCATCTACATGTTGCTCAAAAACTTTGGTAGTCAAAGGCTTAGTAAAGGGATCTCCCAGATTGTCTGCAGAGTCTATCTAGGTGATATCAGTATCACCTCTCTGCACAATCTCTCTGACCTTGTGTTACTACCTCTGTACATGCTTTTAGCTCCTGGGTTCCTTGGACTTATCGACTGCCCTGCTGTTATCACATAAACTGTGAGCGGCTGTCCTGCCAAAAGTACCACTCCAAGTTCTATATGGAATCTTTTGAGCCAATCTGCTTCTTTAGTTGCTTCTCAAGCACCTACAACATAAACACATACCCAGAAGTTGATTTCCTGGAATCCTTATCTGACTTGAAGTCAGAATCTGTGTATCTGACTGGAATCAGTTCATCACTGCTATATATGTAATCTTTAGTCCTTCTCAAGTATTTGAGAATACATTTTATAGCTATCCAATGTTCAGGTCTTGGGTTAGACTGATATCTGCTGACTAGGCTCACTGCATGACAAATATCTGGTCTAGTACATAGCATAGCATACATGAGGCTACCAATAGTCGAAGTGTATGATATCGACCTCATCCACTCCATTTCCTCAGGTGTCTTAGGACACTGATCCTTGGAAAGGTGCACTCCATGCCTGAAAGGTGTAATACCCTTCTTGGAGTCTTGCATGGCAAACTGTACCAGTACCTTATCTATGTATGCAGCTTGAGATAAGCTAATCATCCTATTTTTTCGGTCTCGATGGAGTTTAATTCCTAGGATGCAGCTAGCTTCTCCCAAGTCCTTAATATCAAAAGTCTTAGCCAACCAAACTTTTTCTGTTGACAACATTCCCACATCTTTCCTAAGAGTAGGATGTCATCGACATATAAAACCAGAAAGACTACCCTATCACCTTCACTTTTCATGTACACACATGACTCATCTGGATTTTGACAAAAACCAAATGACTTGATTGCCTGGTCAAAACGGATGTTCTCGCTTCGGGATGCCTGCTTCAACCCATAAATAGACTTTTGCAGCTTGCAAACTCTTTGCTCTTGGTTTGTAGCTACAAGACCGTTTGGCTGCACCATATAGATATCTTCCTCAAGATGGCCGTTGAGAAACGCCGTCTTGACATCCATTTGCCAGAACTCGTAATCGAGATGAGCCGCAATGGATAAGAGTATCCTGATGGACTTGAGCATGGCTACCGGCGAGAAGGCCCTCATAATCGATACCCTCTTTCTGAGTATACCTTTTCGCAACAAGCCTGGCCTTAAAGGTCTCCACTCTACCATTTGGTCATCTCTTTCTCTTGTAGACCCACTTGCACTCAATAGGTTTAATATTGGCAGGCAAGTCCACAAGTGTCCAGACCTGATTAGAGTATATAGAGTCCATCTCAGCTTTCATAGCATCTTGCCAACGTCTTGAATCTATGTCATTAATTTCTTCATCATAGTTATAAAGATCTTGTTCCGGTTCTTCCGGGACTGCCGCGTAAGACTCTCCTAAGAACGAGAACTTGTCAGGGGGTTTGACAATTCTCCCACTACGACGAGGCATTGGTGTAACTACTGGGTCCGGTAAGGGCGGGTCTTCCTCAAGTTCGATCATACTTGGATTTGGAATTGTTTTCTCTTGAATTTCTTCCAAGATCACCTTTTCTAAAGATTTCCGGTCGATCATATAATCTTTCTCCAGAAAAACCGCATTAGTGCTCACCAACACTTTCTACTCTCTGGGATTATAGAATAACCAACCTTTAGTTCTTTTAGGATATCCTACAAATGTGCACACTTCCGACTTTGTTTTCAACTTATCCGTCTTAACCTTTAGCACATGTGCCGGATGGCCCCAAATGTGTAAATGTTGTAGACTGGGCTTTTGCTCGGACCACAACTCCCGGGGAGTCTTAGGTATAGACTTAGATGGTACGAGGTTTAGTATGTACATTGCAGTATCCAAGGCGTATCCCCAAAAGGATATAGGTAATCTTAAGAAACTCAGCATAGACCTGATTATATCTAAAAGAGTCTGGTTCCTTATTTTCACTACTCTATCAACCATGCACCATTAGTAAAATGGAGATCACCACTCTCTCCCTCTCCACTAAAGCTTCGTCTTGATATCATTTGAGAGAAAACCTTCCATTTCAAGACTCTCTTTGAGCTCACCTTGTCCATTTGGAGAACCTATAAGTAAGAAACCCTCCCTGTCACGCCCCCAAACCAAGAACCTCGGGGGCGCGAATGGGATTAAGGGTAATTATATTTTTCTTTCTCCCAAGATCCGCGTGAGTGAAGACGACACATTCCAACATACTCTGAATATTTTGCGGAAGCTTTCGTGGCGTTACAACCCGGAGTCCGTGGCCATCGGATTCCGGGTCGCACTCAACCTCTAGCATATAGCTATTATGTCAAGAACCATATCAGACTGGAGTAACCATCACAACAAAGTACAGAGCTGACAGTAACAGGATAATACATTCCCATGTGTTCAAGTTAAAATTATCAATGTACATTAATTAAGAATCCCAAGAAAAGTCTAATAAAAGCCATATAATAACAAGCTAATAACCACTACCCATGTGTGATGCAACTCCAATGTCATGCTCAATGTCTACATGACATAGCCGACAAAACGACCTGCAAAACATGGCTCCACAGCCAACAAAAGCACTCATCTCGGGACGAAGAAGTCTGAACCTGAGTACCAAAAGCAGTGGGCCAGACACGACGGTCTGGCAGGTGGATGAAAAGATAATAAATATGCGGAGAATTAAAACATATGATAATTCATGCTTTTTGATCAATTGCTGCATATAATCAAACGGGTGGAAAATCGTGGATCTCTGACAAAACATGTATTCGTTTAAAGCATGAGTTAAACATGGAGATCTAACAAAACATATGTTCATTTACATCATCTATTAAAGCATAGATATTTGACAATGGGGTGTTCGTTTAAAACATGTGTAAATATAGAGTTCTGACAAAACAAACGTTCATTTGAAACATATGTAAAAGCATGAGTATTCGACAAACCGGGTATTCATTTAAAACATGTAAAAACATAGGGATTTGGCAAAACAAGTGTCATGTAAAACATATTTAAAAGCACGGATATTTAACAGATCTGGTATTCATTTAAAACATGTAAAAACATAGCGACCTGGCAAAACAAGTGTCATGTAAAACATATTTAAAAGCACGTGTGTGTACAAGGAACGGGAAACAACATAACAATAACAGAATTTACCATGGAAAATATTAACACGTGTTTAAATAATAACTTTCATAAAAGAAATGAATCATTTACCGGAAAACAAATAAGCAATATAAAACACGTAGGGTATCCAAGGAATCGGGAACTAGCAAGATGGCAACCACACGAAGCTAAGTCCTCTATCACTAAAGTGATAGAGCAATAACTAGGTACTGATCTCAGTCACTCGAGGTGAGGAGAAACAGCGGATCTCATAAATACATATACATATACTAGGCACTGATCTCAGTCACTCGAGGTGAGGAGAAACAGTGGATCTCATAAATACATATACTATACATGACCACGGTAGCGAGCCGGGCATCGGGAACCACAGTAGCAATCTGCGGCATCGGGACAAGACCACGGTAATAACCGGGTAGCGGGATCCAAACTGCAGGTGGCAGGACAAGAGGGGGATCTCCAAGTCGGTGGATCAGACCAACTGGGTTATCCAAGCTTAATGGTGCCGACTAATAAGTCAAATAACAATTCGAGACATGTGCAAATAAATCAAGTACGAATAAGTAAACGGGCAGAACGGGGATGCTCAAGAGCACACTGTCATTTCATGTCGAGCAATACATTTCGGGACAAGTAACTGTTACCGGTGTAACTTCGATGCTTTCGGGAAAACAAGTCATGTAATATAAATCTCAGGAACAGTGAAATACAATAAACAATTAAGATTTCAGAAAAGTGTCGGTTCAAGATTTATTTGAAGTGAATAGGGATCCCGTATGTCAATCTAATAACAATTTGGTACTCTTTGAGTTTGGGGACATTCCAGACTCCTTATACACTCCGAATCTTCAAAACTTCAAATGACATCCGCGTGATATGGTTTCTTTCTCAAATGGCCTCATACAATGCTTAATAAATCTCCTCGACATAGAGGGGTTCTCAATGGATAGTCCCAAAACATTTAAACAACTCATCTTGATCCCAAACATAGCCTATGACAGACAAACCTCATCGCTCGAGCGAACCAGAGAGTTCGCTCGAGCGAGGAGCACTCTGGAATGGTTGTCTGGGTGGGTTCGCTCGAGCGAAGTTAAGGTAGCTCGAGCGAACTCATTGGCTCGAGCGAATTATTAAGTGCGCTCGAACTAACGACTCTCTAGAACAAGTTCTGGGATGTCCGCTCTAGCGACCAAGGGTCCGCTCGAGCGACCAAGCTACTGGAATGCTCCGAACCCTTTTCTGGACACTTCGCTCGAGCGAAGTGTCATGTTCGCTCGAGCGAACTGTCCAGAAACTGATTTCGGACCAGTTCAGCTCCTCTCTATCTCTTCCTTCTACAACCTCTTTTTAACCCCTTTATATACACCATAAGAGGGGCTTAAAACTTCATCCAAATCAACATAATTTTTCCAACAACATCCATTCTAACCTCCTTTAACAATATCATATTCAAATACAATGAATAGTGGGAAGGAAACCACTACACACAAGAGTACATTTGAGATAAAAAAAGGGAAAGTTAAATGCTATGAACCAATACATCTCTATGACAATAAATGCATTATCTAGGCTCTTTATGAGCATTCATTTCAAGTCAAAGTAATAAATAAGCATGTATGGAAAAACAATAAAATCAACCACATTTCTATAAAACCACATGAACAAACTTTGACCAAATAAAATGCATACCTTTCCAAGAGATTTAACAAGAGGGAAATACTCATTAATATGCATTTTCGAAATCAATAGAAATGTGGCAAGAAGCATATGTGAAACCCATGTATCAAATTATCAAAAACAAGTAACAAGAAGAAGCTTGAAATAGGGGCTGCCCACCTTGGTTTTGCACAAAAATAACATCCATGGGAAGCTAGAGAGATGGGGAAGAAGATGGCATGGTTGGGTTTCCAAATGGCAAGGGTTTCCTCCTTGAATGGGGAGGAGAAAACAAGAAGAAAAGGGAGGGGAGGCTCAGTTGCAGAGCTCCCCCTTTGGGCTGTAACAAATGAGGGAGAAGAGTGGAGAGTTATCTTTTTATAATGAGTGGGTGTGGGCCCCACCACACTTAAAACTTGCCAAGGGTAAAACATTAATTTCTGGGCCTCAGATGCAATCCACGAAGAAGAGGAAAATGTTTTTCATAAAATCTAGTTTTCAAAAAGTATAATTTTGGCATGGTCCTAGGATCTCGAAATTTGGGTCCAGATTTGGTGTGAAAAGACTGTTTTGCCCCTAACATTAGGAGAGTAGGGTTTCGGGTTCTCGAACGGGGACGAAGTCAACACGAAAGTTGTAGAGATTAACAAAATAAGTCAACCGAAGCTAAAACAAGAATTATTGGAAATTTTGAATAATCTCCCAATCATGCGCAAAGTCACTAAAAGAACCCCCAGAGGGTCCCACTGATCACAAAGGCACTCAAAACTCCCCAAAACTAGTGAAAAACAATTCTAGCTCACAAACTCAACCCAACAAACACTAATCCCACTAAAAGAAACTAATCCACAAATAAAACAACACTAATCCAGGAAATTAGGGGTCGGGTTCTCACACTCCCCATCTCTTAGATGAAAGTCCGGGATCCTTACCCTAAAGGGGGGGGGTGGTGAATAGGGTGAGCTTCAAATTAGTGACCAATTATGACCAATTTTAACTTCTTGAATTCAATTAGCCACTAGTGATGATTATCAAACTAAATTTGGAAACTAAAAATAATCACCACAAAGTATGCACCATCACACAATGATTTATAGTGGTTCAGCCTCAATGCCTACATCCACTACCGGCTTGTGATCCAACACCCCACCGGATTTCCACTATATATATATACATATATATATATATATGCTTTTCAAAAGGCTAAGCAATAACCTCTAACACTATGCTTTTCTTAGGCTTAGCAATAACCTATACACTATGCTTTTCTAAGGCTGAGCAATAACCTTTACAAGAGATGATTTCTCAAAGAAGGTGTCTATACAAACACTTTAAGAGATACAATATAAGCTCAATTACAATGCCTCTAAATTCGGCTGATATGAAAGTGTAAAACAAACTCACACAACACTCTATGTAATGCAAAGATGAATGCACATGATGTGTGTGTGTGTGTGTGTGTGTGTGTGAACTTCAATCAAAGTTAAAAAGAAGGCTCAAATGATATAAGCTTAAAGCATCTCAAAGTTTAAAGTGCAGAGATAGATAGATTGAAGTTGTATTGCAAATCACATGTTCTTTTTCAAAAGACAACTTGTAAAGATTTCATAAATCAAGAAATGTAAGTTGTAAGAAAATTTAAATCTTAAAGAACATGTAATGAAAGAGCAAAGTTGTTTTCAAAACATAAAGGTTTCCTTTGAGATCATAGAGTGAAAACAAGTAGCTAAAGACTCAACCAAGTAGAGAGATCATGCATCAATTAGAATCAAAGATGTTGAAGTAAGTATGATTTATACAAGAAGGCAATGACTTGGTTTGAGACTAAGTGATGAATCAAATAATATATAAATCAAAGATAATATAAAGGATTCAACACATCATAGTTAACATGCTAGAAGAGATTTTCCAATAAGTTAAACTAGCATGTAACGAGTGATATGAGAAAAGCAAAGCTTACTAAGATGTTTAACTATAGAACCAAGCTTTGTCTTTTCAAGATGTTCCTCTTGCTCCCTTGAGTTATACTTGATCTTTGGGTTTGAATGATGTTCAGAAAAACTCCCAAGATTGGTCTCCAAAGAGACTCTCAAGGCCCAACACCAAAATCAAGGTAGAGTTCTTTTTATAAGAGAAAATATGTGTTCAACGGATCTCTTGTCGGTCGACCGATATATAGAGTTCGGTCGACCGAACCCAACGGTCATATTACGACGATCATGTATCTTTTGAAACAATTCTATTGTCGGTTCACCGAGACTTATTCGGTCGACCGACATGTGACCGGCACCCGACCGACAGAGTAAAATGATTGAAAATCATGCTCTCTGGAATCAGAACCGAATAGAGTTCGGTCAAGTACTGAGACACCTTCGGTCGACCGACAAGCTGACCGACAGAAAAACCACCTTACTGGAATTGGAATCGACAAAAGCTCGGTTGAGCTCGGTTCGCTGGTCGGTTAGCCAACACCTAACCGACAGGCTGACCGACAGTGTATACAGTCAGAAATTCAGAAGTTCTGAAGGATTTAAAAAATCTTTGGAAACCAAGTGTACCACAGAAAACTAAAGATTTGTAAGTCAAATAAAATCACATTTGGAATCAAGATGAAATCAACCAAAAGCATTTTGAATAAAACATGATAGGGTCAATTTACAAACATGATTTTCAATTTACCAAAATGCAATTTTGAAACTAAGTGAAGTGATGAAAATGAATGCATATGTTAACCATCAATTTGCAAACAACATAGATCTAACAATCTCCCCCTTTGCAATTTGATGGTAAACATCAAGGACCACAAACATCAACAATCAACCAAGACTAGATCTCCTCCTTTGTTGTTCATCCACTTTAACTAAGTCTTTTGCTCTTTGCTCCCCCATTATTTTTGCTCCCCTGTTGTTTAAACAACTACTCTTTTCACAACTCTTTGCTCCCCCATTATCTTTGCTCCCTTGTTGTTTACACAACTTCTCCTTTTCACAGCTCCTGATTTCTTCTCTCCTTGATTGTCTCCAAAGAATTTCCTGATATCTCCTTTCTTTTCTTCCCCTTTGTCATCAAATTGTTGTTACATCTGAAAACAAAACTACTTGCAACCAATACTCTTCAAATAACATTGAATAGACATATATAACGTCTTCAGAGATTAAAGAAAAGGAAGAGACAATGTAAAAAGAATGATGGTCATACAACTCATAACATAAATTTCAAAAGACTGAATATAAGAGCCAAATTGATCTTTAAAGACTTCAGTAAAGTTTTCACTTAGCAAGATTAACCAAAAAAATAAATAAAATGAAGATAGAGATCAAATAAGTTTTGCAACCAATCATTACAACCAAAACATCATATCATCTTCCATAAATAAAGACACCACCATTGAATATACCAATAAAAACATTAAAGAAGAAGCATAGTGAATCTTCCTAGTCTGAGTCAGGAGGTGGAGGAGACGGAGACGGTGGAGTAGCCACATCATCCCTTCTGCAATTCTTAGAGATTACTGACAGATACTTGAAGAGCTTATTCATTGTCTTCTTGATTTTCTTCTGCTCCGACTACATATATGTTACATCTCTCTCAATAGCCCCCAAGCGATCATGAGTAGAGCTCGAAGAGGCAGGACGAGGAGAGGTACTATGCCTAGAGGACGAGGCACGAGGATGAGGAGGAGGAGAACTAGGTGGCTGTTGAGCCAAAGGTGGGTCATCTGCAATTGGAACATGATTGTTTGGAAGCAGGTTCATTTGATTCAAATTGATTTTGGAGAAAGGAGCTTTAAAAAGGGGTCTTTCATTCTAAGGTTTGGGAATGCCAAAAGAAAGAGCCAGCTGAGTCATCAAATAACCGAATGGAATAGCATTCTTTTGAGCCGGAGTATTGTGAAACTTGATGATGGCTTGACATATGAGGGAAGGAAGACAAATGGAAGTTCTAGTAACAACTTTAGATAAAATACTGACCATGACCGCTGTAAGTTCAGTTCTATTTCCCATTCTCGGATAGACATTGTAAGTGAAAATATTATGAATGATCCGATAGATAGGAAAAAGAGAATTTAAGGTGAGGTGGTGTTTCCTATTATCCCATTCAGTATTGAAACCACAGAGATCAAAGGTAGCTATCCCTTTCTCTTCTTCAGATAGAGAATCAAAAACAAAAGTGATGCCATTTTGTGAGCACGGGATTCCTATGATGGATCCTATTTTTTCAGGGGTAATTTCCTCATTTCTTTCAATAAAGGAGATGGTAAAGGAGCAGGAATTTTCACTCACATTTGTGCTAGAGATGGATGCAAACATACTTTTAACAAGTGAAGGGTACGCATTCTCTCCCCAATATAGAGTTCCTTCCCATCCAACCCTACTTACTACTTCTCTCAGATCAAAGTTATTGATTTGGTCAACTAACACTCTTCTTTCCACAACTATTGGTCTATCAAGAAGACTTTCTAGAATTTGAGGGCTTGGTTTCAAGATATTCGAAGGGTGAGGAGGAGACAAGTTGGGAGATTCATTTGGATTAGACACAGAAGGCCTAGTAGAAGAGGCAAAGGAGGTTCTTCCTCTCTTGGATGGACGAGGAATAGCTTTCTTCATTCTTGTAGGCATTTTCACAAACACTTGGTGAGCACAAAAAGTTTTAAGAATGAATGGAGAGAATACCAATGTAAAACTTGTGCAAAACATAAGAAAGTAGACAAGCAAGAAGAAAAGAGATTAAACAAGACAAAGAGAAGAAAGGATGGGAAGATTAGAGACAGGATGGAGATTTTGGGAAAACCTACACAATACACAAACACAGTTCAACACAAAAAGCACAAAGAGAAAAGATAAGTAATGAGAAAGGAATGGAGAGAGGAAAGAAATTACCTACAAGGAGAGATGAATAGAATGAAGAAGAGAGGATTTGAAAGAAGCCCTCGAACTGGGAAGGAGCAAACTGAAGAGGGAGACCGAAACAGAATAGAAAAGAAATAGTTCTGCGCGCAGGGCTTAAAAGGCCACTGTTCGTTGTCGGTCAAGAGTTCGGTCGACCGAAAGCAGAAAGATTTTAAACTGAGAAGCACAAATTAGGGACCAAATTTTTTTTTTTTTTAAATAAAAAAAAGGCTTTAGAATTTCTCTTGATATTTACCTTTTGGAATCCACCTATAGTCTTGAGAGGATTTCTCTTGCAGATTATTTTTAGAAATACCACCAACACTTAAAGATTTAACTTGGTAGATAGGCTTCTGATCATGATTGATATTGTCTTGAGAAAGATGATTTGTCTTTTGTTGTTGGTGAGTTTCTTTTATAATTTTATCCTCCTTTTGCTTTTAGATTTTTAAATTTAGATTCTCAACTTTCTTCAAAAGATCTTTCAATTGAGGTGTTAAAGGAGGTAAATTTAGAAGTTCCTCTTTTAGTGGTTCCTTAAATTTTGGTTTAAATTGATTGAAACTTTCAGAACCAAATTGAAGTGACTTCATTTGATTAGACTCATGATTCCTTCGAGTTTTACCTTCAAATCTTAGATGCCCATCATTTCCACAATAATTGCACTTTATCTTGGGCGAGGAAACATGAGTTCTAGGATGGGAGGTTTCTCTTTTAAGAAAAGAATTAATAAATCCAGGTTCAAGAGGGGGTTTCCAATTAAATCCAAGGCCTATCTTTATGAAATTTACCCATTTTAAATAATTGTTCAAATTTAACTTCTCCGTGGGTAAACCTATTCTCATATTTTTGTTTGTAATCACTAAGAATAGTGATTTGATCCTTAAGGTTAGAGTTTTCCTTTTCAACTTTCTTAATGTTGTTTAGTTATTTGTAGGCAAGATTTAACTTAAATTTGAGTTCATTAACCAAATTGGATCCTAGTTCTACATCTTTTGACTTGATTTGAGTTTTAGATAGATTTGCTTCGGAAATTGCTAACTTGGATTCTAAATTGTCAATGATTATGTTTTGCCTCAGAATCTGATCTTTTAAATTAGCATTTTCATTATAAAGTTCATCACATCCTATCTTCAATTCATCTGAATTATTTTGAGCATTAGATAGGTTATGTAAGGAGATCATCAACTTAGAATCTAAACAACTTATAGCTTCATTCTTTTCTCTAATTTCATTATGTGAAGTGTTTAAAGCTTTTGATAGCTTTTCAGATTCTTCTTTCAATTTCTTATTTTCCTTAACAAGTTCTATAGAGAAAATGTAGAGTTCATTATAAGCTTGTTGGATATCATCTTCATTTTCAAGAAATTCTTCTTGTTTAAATTGAGTAGCATGGGTTTCATTTATGGAATCTTTATTTGAAAAGTAAGAGAGTTTAAGAGAAGAATCTACACAATCTATCACAGTGGAATCCATAACAAAAGATTTTCAAGAAGGCACAACAGTTAGGGTTTAAACTTTGGGTTTTTACACCTAATCAAGAGATTCAATGCACTTGATCCTATTATAGAGCACAAGGCTCTGATACCAATTGAAAGTCCTACTCCGATAGAATTTCAAATTGGCGATCCTAGACTAAGGATCAACTCCGGGTTGTTAAGCCCTATAATGAAGTAACATCGCTTTGATACCAATTGAAAGTCTGGGATCCTTACCCTAGAGGCGGGCTGAATAGGGTGAGCTTCAAATTAGTGACCAATTATGACCAATTTTAACTTCTTTATTTCAATTAGCCACTAGTGATATTATCAAACTAAATGCGGAAACTAAAAACAATCACCACAAAGCATGCACCATCACACAATGATTTATAGTGGTTCGGCCTCAATGCCTACATCCACTACCAGCTTGTGATCCAACATCCCACCGGATTTCCACTATATATATACATATATATATATATATATATGCTTTTCAAAAGGCTAAGCAATAACCTCTAACACTATGCTTTTCTTAGGCTTAGCAATAACCTATACACTATTCTTTTCTAAGGCTGAGCAATAACCTTTACAAGAGATGATTTCTCAAAGAAAGTGTCTATACAAACACTTTAAGAGATACAATATAAGTTCAATTACAATGCCTTTAAATTAGGCTGATATGAAAGTGTAAAACAAACTCACACAACACTCTATGTAATGCAAAGATGAATGCACATGATGTGTGTGTGTGTGTGTGAACTTCAATCAAAGTTAAAAAGAAGGCTCAAATGATATATGCTTAAAGCATCTCAAAGTTTAAAGTGCAGAGATAGATAGATTGAAGTTGTATTACAAATCACATGTTCTTTTTCAAAAGACAACTTGTAGAGATTTCATTAATCAAGAAATGTAAGTTGTAAGAAAATTTAAATCTTAAAGAACATGTAATGAAAGAGCAAAGTTGTTTTCAAAACATAAAGGTTTCCTATGAGATCATAGAGTGAAAACAACTAGCTAAAGACTCAACCAAGTAGAGAGATCATGCATCAATTAGAATCAAAGATGTTGAAGTATTATTTATACAACAAGGCAATGACTTGGTTTGAGACTAAGTGATGAATCAAATAATATAAAAATCAAACATAATATAAAGGATTCAACACATCATAGTTAACATGCTAGAAGAGATTTTCCAATAAGTTAAACTAGCATGTAACGAGTGATATGAGAAAAGCAAAGCTTACTAAGATGTTTAACTATAGAACCAAGCTTTGTCTTTTCAAGATGTTCCTCTTGCTCCCTTGAGTTATACTTGATCTTTGGGTTTGAATGATGTTCAGAAAAACTCCCAAGATTGGTCTCCAAAGAGACTCTCAAGGCCCAACACCAAAATCAAGGTAGAGTTCTTTTTATAAGAGAAAATATGTGTTCAACGGATCTCTTGTCGGTCGACCGATATATAGAGTTCGGTCGACCGAACCCAACGGTCATATTACGACGATCATGTATTTTTTGAAACAATTCTATTGTCGGTTCACTGAGACTTATTCGGTCGACCGACATGTGATCGACACCCGACCGACAGAGCAAAATGATTGAAAAACATGCTCTCTGGAATCAGAACCGAATAGAGTTCGGTCAAGTACTGAGACACCTTCGGTCGACCGAACCTCGACCGATAGGCTGACCGACAGAAAAACCACCTTGCTAGAATTGGAACCGACAAAAGCTCGGTTGAGCTCGGTTCGCTGGTCGGTTAGCCGACAGGCTGACCGACAGTGTATACAGTCATAAATTCAGAAGTTCTGAAGGATTTAAAAAATCTTTGGAAACCAAGTGTACCATAGAAACTAAAGATTTGTAAGTCAAATAAAATCACATTTGGAATCACGATGAAATCAACCAAAAGCATTTTGAATAAAACATGATAGGGTCAATTTACAAACATTATTTTCAATTTACCAAAATGCAATTTTGAAACTAGGTGAAGTGATGAAAATGAATGCATATGCTAACCATCAAATTGCAAACAACATAGATCTAACATTAGATTGGAGTTCCTTTGGCCTTGAAGAGGTTTCGTTTTCATTATTGTAAGATTTCTCTTTCAATTCCTTGTTTTGACCCTTTTAGGGTTTGTTTTTGGGAGTTTTTGTTTGTAGCTTGGGTTCTTGACTTGGAGGAGTGTTTGAGAGTTGATTTCTCGTTTAGAGACCCTAAGGCAAGTGGATGATTTGATATTTGAGCACTTTATGGTTTTATGAGAAATATATTGATTTTGTCATTTCTATTCATACTATTCTTGATGCACATGATTTTGAAATAAATGCTCATGAATAAGTTGGTTGGTTGTTTAACTCTTGAAACATTGCATTTATAGCCTCTCATTTATTACTTGTTCATGGTTTGAATGGATCCTTGTGATTGTGGATTTTCTCTCTCTCTCTCTCTCTCTCTCGTGGTTGAAAATGATTGAAGGTACTAGGGGTGGAAGTTTATGAGGAGTTTAATGGGGGTGTTGAGCTTCCCATATTGATTTAGAAATGAGGCTTAAAGGGGCTGTATAAGGAGGAGAAAGAGAGGAGAAGAACTGTCCCGAAACCAGTTTCTGGACAGTTCACTCGAGTGAACCCTTTATCGCTCGAGCGAACTCTCCCGAACTCGTTCCAGAGAGTGGTTAGCTCAAGTGAACAGAAATTTCACTCGAGCCAACTTGAACTGGATGAGTTCGCTCGAGCGACCTCAACTTCACTCGAGCGAACCCACCCAGAAAACCATTCCAGTGAGTTCACCGCTCGAGCGAACTCCAGGTCCGCTCGAACGATGGGTACTGTTCATCTGGGGCTATTTTGGGAGCACAAATGAAATGTTTAAATGATTGAGAGAGGTTTGTTGGGTGTCCTATTGTGATGGGAAGACTCATTCTTATTATTTGATATCTGTTTGAGAAAGAAACCACTTCACAAATATTCATTGTAGTTTTGAAAATCCTAAAGTGTATAAGGACCCCGGACTGTCCCCAAACTCAAGGAGTACCAAGTCTTTACTGAGTTAGACATACGGGATCCCTATTCACTTTAAACTAGTCTTGAACCCCGATACTTGTCTTGATATTTTGAAAGTTCATTTGTATTTCGTTATTCCCGAATTTCCTATACATTCCTGAAAATATTGAAATTGTAATGATAGCATTTTGCTAGTCCCGATATGCATACTCGGATAGATATGACAGTTGTGCCTTTGAGCACCCCTGTCCCGTTTGTTTACATACTTGCACTTGATGTATTTTATTCATGTTTTGATTTTGTCATTTGACCTATGAGTCGGCACCACATAGCTTGGATAACCTTGTTGGTCTGATCCACCGACTTGGAGATCCCCCTCTTGTCCCGCCAGCTGCAATTTGGATCCCGCTACCCGGCTATTACCGTGGTCTTGTCCCGATAGCCCAGATTGCTACCGTGGTTCCTGATGCCCGGCTTGCTGCCTGGTTCCCGATGCCCGGCTCGCTACCGTGGTCATGTCCCGTATTATTATTATTTATATATTTCGTTGAATCTCCTCACCTCGTGTGACTGAGATCAACGCCTTGATATGCTCTGTCACTTCGGTGATAGAGGACTTAGCTTCGTGTGGTTGCCATCTTGCTTGTTTTTCCGTTTCCTTGGTTACCTTTACATGTTTTACAACGCATACTTGTACTTGAATAAATGATTTATCTCTTTTATGGAAATTGTTATTTAAACAAGTTTAAATGCCTTTGAAGGTAAATTCATTTATTATCATATTGTCATGTCTTTTCACCCATCTGCCAAACCGTCGTGTTTGACCCATTTCTTTGGTACTCAAGTCCGGACATTGTCTATCTCGAGGAGCCGGTTGAGGAGGCGGTCGTTGAATCGTAGCGTTTAGTTGAGTGGCGTGCTGATAATGTCGTTTAGACATTCAGTTGTTACGAGATACGTAACATTTTGGGTTGTGGATAACCATTCTTTTGGGATTTACATGTTGTTTATATTGGCCTTTGTTGGCCTTTATTTTTGGGAATGTAATCAAATGATCTTTTCTATAAACTTTAACTTTTCTTTTGGGAAAACACTAATGATCATTGCTCATTCTGATACTTGGTTTATACATGTGTTATCGTCTTTATGACTAAATATGAATTGAGTATTTGATTTGCTACATGCTTCCGCACCTAAACAAAAATGTATTGCGATGTTGTGATATCCTCACCGCGGACACCTGTGGGAAATTAAATAAATGTGTGCATCTTATAATCACACCTCTTCTTTAATGAGTCCCGATCCCTGATTAGTCCCGTGGGCCCGGTCTGGGATCGCGACAACACCCTCACCCACGACAAGAATAAACACTATTCTTATGCTGGGGCATTATATATAAATATATATATACATACGAACACATGTTTATCCCACACGGCTTCCCAACCTGGGTCCTCATCGCATACACAATTGCCATGAGCACTCACTAGCTCACACACAGCCACCTCATGCCCGCTTTTACTACTAATGACTTTTAATTGGATGCAGGAGAAACATATCCCGTAAGGTATTGTTATTCTCAAAGCTTGAGTGCAAAAACAACCCCCTGACATTTTTACCTAGAAAGAAAAATGCCACCTTAGCCAAACTATGCAGGGGGCCTAAAAGTATTAAACTAACAAGTTTGTTTCGAGACCTTGTAGGGAACCCAAACCCGAGCACATCCGAAACATCCCACAAGCTGGGGCATTTTTTTTATGGGTATTGTTTTGTGCACAACTCTCTGTGACTTGAAATAAGATAATGATTGATGGAAATTATGGATCATGTCTATTCGATGCGTATATTGCATTTGACTACTATTTATACCACGGGCGTTGTTTGCCATGGGACTTCATGATAAAATATGATGATCGTTAGCAAATGCCTTCACATCTATACCTGATGTTATGGATGCCTCAAAACATAGAATTGCCTAGCTCACAAATGTCACACACTCAGGCACTCCCTATTGTTCGAGAACCCAATTCTATGTTGCTTATCAAGCTTAGACTGATGAGAGATTGTGCTTATTCTCTTTTTATCATATGAGATCTCGCTTCATTAACTCTTAATTACTAATTCTCCCTCTGTGAGACTCGCATGCCTATGCACGAATTTCGAGATTCTATGAAGAGATTTCGCCAAAGTCTCCCTTATTTTTTTAAACCCTGAAAAATCATCGGGTACAAAACTTGTCACCTGTAAGGAGAAAAACACACTTCACATGATCCCTTGGTGTCCCGCAGGGAGTCCATTTAATCATCACACACACAACCAAGGCACTTCTAAGTCGAACTACAAAGCATGCACCCACATCATAAATGCTACATGCACTTGTACCAATCATAACTGCAGCAGCAACAACAACAACAACATAGGGCCTCGATTGTCTCTGCACAATTTCCAATAGAATAGGAGGCCCCGCAAGAGTATAACTCTGAGAGTATGTACCGATATGGAAAATCCTTCCAACATCTCATATAATTCCCCGATGCTCCGAATTCACGCCTAAATCCTTTAGGGATCCATCCCAAATTCAATCGACTCATGATAGCCTCATCAACCATAATGACCTTATAACGCCCTAGTTGTCAAATGGCCCTATTAACGACACACCTAATAGCAATCCACAGTGTGTGGAGCCATATATTCTCTCAAATAAATAATGTTCTCCTACACCATAATTAACTCGTCATTCGAGCCATCTTGATCGGGGCGCCAAATGACCCACCAAATTAAATTCCAGAAGAGAAATCAACTCACTAAATGAAGAAATAAAACCAAACTTGAACTTAAAACTAAAAGACTTAAAATTAAAATTAAAATTAAACTTAAACTTAAACGTAAATTAAAGACTTAACCCAACAAAGTAGAGAAAAAAGATGTGTAGCTTGTGGTTCCTCAGCTCATTCAAGATGAAATGGTAGCTCCGTTGCACTCCTCCTTACCTCTCCGTGCTGAAATCAATGGAGGTTGTTGTAGAACAACCTCCTCCCTCTTTTTGGTTTTCTCTGCAAAAACAACATATTAACTATCAATAAAATCCACCAACCAACCAATAACAACGAAATTAATTTAAAGAAAAAATAGACACAACAAAAAAAAACATAATAAAAACCAACTCACAAGAAAAAAAAAACAACTAAAAAAAAGCAACGAATAAACAAATGAACCAACCAACCAACTAAGGCCACATAAAAAAAAATTAATTCACAACCAACCCAAAACAAAACAAAACAAACCAACCAACAAAAGCAAATTAAAACTAAACAAAACCAATTTTAAAATTCAGATAATCCACAACTAAGCTAAAAGACAAAGTTAAAACACACCTTATAACCACAATCAACAAGAAATGATGATAAAACACACATTTCTATGGTTAGCATGCATACATCATTCATAGGAAATTGAACTTTACGACTCCTCCACACATCACTTTATTTCGTACTCCTTCCTATCTTTACCTCTGCTCCTCACTCCATTTCACTTCACCTCATTACACCACAACCACATCTATAATACATCACTCATCAAGCACCACATATCACACATAAACATACACACACACACAAAAAGAAGAAGAATTAAAACTACCCCCTTAAATCCAGAAAAAAAAACAATAAAACACATCTAGAAATTCACCAAAAAAAATTGAATCTAAATTGACTAAATCACTCAACAAACCCAATCACACCAACTAATTTCATTAATTTTCACAAATTGCACAAAATCCCCTTTTTCCCCAAATTTCGGCCAAATCCAGCTAGGTCTTGATCTCCCCATCAACATATCCATTTTTAATGAA
The DNA here is from genome assembly GCA_038049695.1 of Cinnamomum chago. NCBI lineage: Eukaryota > Viridiplantae > Streptophyta > Magnoliopsida > Laurales > Lauraceae > Cinnamomum > Cinnamomum chago. The sequence goes on along the minus strand of CP142453.1, from coordinate 52,302,293 downwards.
ATCAGAGGCTAGGACCTTCATCCCCAGGCTGAAGCGAACATGCCCCACCATTTCCATAAAAACCTATCACCTATATGGCCATCACAGCTAATGGACGAACTTCATTCCACATCTTAGAACTTCATTAAGGAAAAAGAAGAGATGGAAAACTTGGAGGTCTAGGCCATAGAATTTGAACAAACCTAATCCATGGTCTATCCCTAAAGCTATCTTTGATAAATAATTATCCTCTTTGCAAAATTAGGACCGAACTACTTGGGTTCAAGATTTTTGGGTAAAAATAATGAGGCAATGTCCAATTCAAGAACACAAACACAAACAACCTAAAAATCACAAACCAATTCAAAACAACACTAAAATGAATAAAAAGTTTAAAGAACTTAAACCTGAACATAAATATGATAAAAACCCACCAACACACATGATAAAACAACATAATTAAAACAATGAATCTAAAAACAAACAAACTAATCAAACTTGAACAATCGACTTAAACAAGAAACCCCACTCACTCAGATAAAAGATGAGTTGAAAGCTCTCACATTCGGAGTTCGGAATTGAAGGAAAATATACAAAGGAGAGTAGAGGGGCTCTCTGCACACGAAATGTGGAAAAACAATGCTTTGAAAGGCTGGGTGCCAACCACGCTTACACCCATTTCTGCCCCGAAAGCCTAAGAAATTGGCAAAAATGATGACCAGACAAAAAAAAAAAAAACAAAAAAAAAGGAAGATAAAGAGGCACATACACAAAAGCACGACACACATTGCCGAACCAAATATTGTCTCATCACAATGGGTCTAGTCACGTCATGCGCACATTAGTCCCATCAAGCATACATCTAGCATTATGCATTGCATCCCATGTCATCTCCATCAATAGAAATTAGAATGATTCCCTCTGCAAATCACAAAACATAATACTAATGACAAAAAATGCAGAATCTTTTAATGTATGTTCAATACAGGTTCCCAAAGCGAAAGCGAAAACAACAAAGGTGAAAGATCTTCAAGCACACTGATGGAGATTGATGACAAGTTCACAAGCTTCGGCAAACAAACAACGAAAGAAAGCGACAGCGATCCCCAACATTGTATTTGTGGAAAGCTCTTGAGGTGAGTATCCCTAACCATGGTTTTCATGATTTTACCTCACGTCTGGAAATTGAGTCGTTGTAGTTCTCCCTTAAGTGCTTATAATCAATACGGCGACCATAATACCTTGTTATCACGAATTGTGGTGTTTGCCGACTCAAATCTTGACATTGGAGAATGGAATCCATGTAACTTGAAGCTCTCCATGATAAGCACAAAATGATGATAGAAACTATCCCAGGTTCTCATCTAAGCTTGGGTGAAGACCAAGATCCCTAGAGAGTGATGGTTATTCCAGTGAACATCTTCCATTGATTTAGCTTTTTCCGATGCATACTTGAGTTTCAAAATAAAATCTTTTAAAAAAATTGCATCTCATTCTCACATGCACCTCACACCATTGCTTGAACTATGTTCTCGATTGCCTTCAAGATCCGCATTATTGCTAATTAGTTTTAACTATCCCTAGAGCATTCAACTGTGGATGAAAGTCAAAAGACATTATATATGACAAATTGAATTGAACTCTATTGCAAGAACAAATGAAACTCTAATAGTGACTTAGCCAATCGAAAGATTGACTTCTGATTCAGACCACCGGGACACAGTTCCCACGATCGACTCAAATTAAACAGCAAAGGCATAGTTCCCAACCCGCCACGTGGCAATACCACGGGCACCGAGGCACAGATCTCGGGTTTCCAATCAAATCAATAGGCACGTAACTTTTTCTTTTTTCCTTTTTCCCCTGAATCAGAATCGATCCTAGAAAAGTGAACATCACCTTTAGAATGAGTTTGCAATTGCATACATCTGTAGGTGGCCACTCCCGCGAGCTCAAAAGCTCCTGTGATTCATGAGTGGTGTGTCTACTTTCTTTGGAGCACAACTCTCCACGTGTTGCTCTCCAAAGAGGGGCATATTGTAGACACCTCATTTGCCCCCCTACGATAGCCTCAAACACTTGTCATATATAATGGTGCCCCCATTTCACCCATGATTGAATGGTTAATGGCATAATTCAAATTAATTAATCACGATGAAGATGCTTGTTGATAATTTTAGACTTAGTTCGACGGTCTCTAGAAATTCGTAAGAGAAAAGGCCGAATCACATCGAGATCTCGAGTTTAACCCACTATTCAAACAAGGAATGGACTACAACACTATCCAAGCCCCTTCCATACTACAGAGAACACACTCAAGTCGTTCCTAAAGAGATTGCACTTAGTTTCCCTAAGTACAATATGATTAGCATGAATTAGGAGGCTAGGATCGTTGATCCAGATATCCCTAGCTTTTTCCGACCTTTGATCATTATGATGTATGGAATAAAATATTTTACATTACGAGAGCTTTTTGACGATATGTAGTACGTCCAAATCTGATAAACGGATCAAAAGATATGGCCCTCGGAAGACTGCCCTAACGGCCCCGCTAGAAACACACCTGGGCGCCACTATATCGCCCATGTCCAGAAATGCACTTGGGCGCACACACAGGTGCGCCCAGGTCCCCAGTCACCTTGAAAATCACATGGGCGGCACAGGTGCGCCCAAGCCCAGTTTCCACGGTTTTAGTCCAAATTCAATCCGAAGACTTCCCAAACCAAACCCTAGATCCACTTAACCCCAAAAAAGGACCTAGGCGCACTTGTGTGTGCGCCCAAGTCACAAAACCCACATGGGCGTACCCGTGTGTGCGCCGAAGTCCCTAAAAACCGTAATTAACCTTGGTTTGCGTGAAACTTCTAGAAGTTCTTGCAAACAGTAACCCTAACCCCTCTTGCATGCCAAAAACCTCAATAAAAGTATCTCTTAATACCATTTGCAAAAGATGCTACCAGAAAGAGAGAAAAAGAGAAGTAAAGGAAGAGAAAGAGAGTAGCCACCATAGACAGAGCTTTAGATCTAGAAGAAAGGAGAAGAAGGAGCACTCCGCTTTTCAATATCAGCAATGGAGAAAGCTTCCAAAAGCCATGGATTTGCGCGAAAGCTTAGATCTAGGACTTGAAAGACGTAATCCAAACCGGTATTCCTAGGTCTAGTTCTTTCCTATTAATGTTCAGCATCATTAATGATGAGAAACATGCATAAATCATAGATCTACATTAATGGTAGTATTTCATAGTAGATCTGATATCTAGTAATCATTCGTCATTAGAAACATGCTTAGGATCATCTGTAGGTTGTAGATCTGCATCATTTTCATCATCCTGAACTCGTGACTAGAATAGATCTTGCATTTATATCATTTTCATTGGGAAAAATCTGAATTTGAGAAAGAAAAAGTGCAACAGAGCACTTGGGCGCAACTGTGAGTGCGCTCTGCATAGGGTTTTAACCCTGATTTTCATATCTCGTGCGCTCCGTTTCTTACATCTGAATTCATTCTCATACATATTGATATCATGACCTTCGGATCTGTAACTTTGTGTTCTGGATCACGCGAAAAGCATTAAGAAAAGAAACAAAAGAGGAATAAAAGTGCAGAAAAGCACTTGGGCGCCCCCATAGGTAGGGCTTTTGCCCCGATTTTCTGTTTCGTGTGCATCCTGCTTCATAGATTCGAGTCCATCCTCATATAAGTTAATATTAAAGCCTTCGGATTTGTAAAAAACATTGAAAGAATTGAAAGAGGACTAAATATATTGCTAAAAAGGGAAGAAAAGGAAGGAAGGAAAAACAGAGATAATTGGGCACCACTACAGGTGCGCCCAAGTCCCTGCAAAGGGATCCATCACCCAAATCTTAGTCCTCGCACTATTGTTTTCAAATTCGAAAGTTCTGATATTAATAATTCATATTATTACCCTGCATTTAGTCGCAAATTGTTAGAAATCGCTTCGGAATATCATCGAACATAAAAAATACATCATAACCAGTAGGGAGTGACTTTGGCGCCACTATGTGTGTGCATCCAAGTCCTGCAGAGACACTTGGGCGCCCTCCATGTGCGCCCAAGTCCCCAGTTCGTCTTCCGGCCCGCATTTTCCACATTTTGCATTTTATTTAACTTGTTGTTGCATCTCTGTGATGACTTTGATTGATTGCTGAACTTCTAGACTTCGAGCAATTGAATCGTCACACTTTAGGTTAGGTTGCATTGCTTTTGTTTAAAATACCAAAAAAATCGCAAAACCATAAAATACTTCTCCTCTCACCTTGCTCTTTAGTAATTAGAGAAGAGAACCCAAAAAAAAAAAGATTAAAAGAAATAAAAACATCCATAAAAGGAAAAAAATCAAAATTTCATAATTAAAACCTTAATCGAACTATAACCAAACCTATTCAAAAGCACTTGATAAAAAAATATCTAACTTAAAACCCTTAATTAAAACCTTTAATTGATTAAACCTCGATTAGAATCCCTAATTAAAAGCTTTTGATAAAAGTTCTTAATCAAACTCTAACAACCCCAAACTCAAATCAAACCCTAATCACCAATCCCTTAATAAGACCATAGTCAAGACTTAATTAAAACAATAGACAGGTCATAACCAGAGGATTAAAAACATCCCACAACCAAGGAACGAGTTAGAATACCTGAATCCAACTTAGAAATACCCCAGAATCGGACGAACTCGAAACCACCCAACAGACAAACACTTGGGCGCCCCTACAGGTGCGCCCAAGTCACCCCAGAAACTTGGGCGCACTTCCCAAGGAGCGCTTTGGTTGCGTTTCAATTCCCGAATTCAAACCACTGCCACTCTTAAGGTAAAACCAATCCGGGATACAAAATTATTGATATAAATAACCCAAAAATCCATATCCACGTGAATTAATCCTAAAAATAACCAAAACCCGCGAACCGAACACTTGGGAGCCACCACAGGTGCGCCCAAGTCACACTCTAGCCCCGGGACCACCGAATCCCAATTCACTTCAAGTCTCAACCCAAATCAATATCTCAGAACCCTTTACCGAACCAACAACAGCCCTGAAATTAAAAATTCAATTAACTTAAACCCATCTGGAACCTCGAACCAAGGTTGAGCGACCAAAGAATATCAAATTCCGACCTGGGCGCCACTGCTGGTGCACCCAAGTGCACAGAACCACTTAGGCGCACACAAAGGTGCGCCTAAGTCCTCTGTTAGATCCGAGTTGTGAACTCTGGTTGAGTTTCGAGTTTCGGACTTAAGATTATTAAAATAAACGAAGCCAAAACTTAAAACAACATCAAAACATAAACTTACATTTAGCAAAACTCCACAAATTCTGAAAATAACATCGATACCGTCGTCACTAGCCAAACCACACAAAACCTAGTAAGTCGCCGAGTGACCTAGGCGCCACTACAAGTGCGCCCAGATCCTCCACCACCCCAGTTTCGCTTCGTCATTTGAAGTAAAACCTGAAATTCTAGAACCTTCAACACATTAAATAGAACCTAAGACATCTCTAATCCATCCCTAAATCACTCTTAATCAACCTTCAACATAAATCAAAACAAATCAAATCAATTAAGACCATACTCAACAAATTGCTTAGGCGTAGGAACTATCGAACTTAGGTTGTCCACACCCTAGGATTAGATCGGATTTCTTAGATTAGAGCATTAGGCTTCGTTCCATCACTTTTCCTGTTCCGTTAAGGGACTGGGAGAGCTGATGTGGGCGGTCTAGGACCTTAGGTTAGGGTTAATCCGATGATCAGTAATAATGCATTAATTACGTAAATCCAAGTAAAATTCCCTAGTTAGGACCTTATAGCCCCAATATAAAAAATCCCTAAAAACTATAAAACCAATAAAATAAACCTAAAAACATTTTCCTTTTATTTCTTCCTCCACCTCAGGTGCCAGATATTTAATCGAACTTAATTATAAAAGGGAATAAAGAACTGATTTCTAAAATTGAATGAATGAGAATGACGAGATGAGATGAGTGATTTCACACACAATTTTAAAGAATCGCAGCCAATGGCCTCCCTAAAACAAACACCGGCCCATCGGCCAACTTCAATCAATTACGGCCCATCGGCCTTTCATCTTTATCACTCGTGTATATCGCACACGAAAAACAAAAAATTCATAAGTCAAAGCCTCATTTGCATCATCATTTTGGTTTGAAAAGTCAGCCTTTAAACCCTATTTAAGGGATTAGAAGAGGGTACCTGGGAACGGGGCCGATCCTCTTCTTAAATATTTGGCACCTCCCCCCTTTTATTTTCTTTATTTTATTTTACTTGGATACACTATGATTTTGTTATGTGACAATTAACCTTATTTGGACTTTGACTCATAACCCTGGATTGACCCTATATTAAAGAGACCAAAAGAGACTCAAATTAATGTGACAGGAAAACGGTCGTGTGTTGCCGGTAGCACATTAGACGAGAGGAAGAACCCATCCATTTATTTTCTCCCATTCTTCTTCGGCTTTCGTCGAAGAACGGTGTTACGGCAGTTACCGTAGCTGGCGATCATGATTTGTCAATTTTGAGGGTAGTCGGAATCCTCATTTTCGATGTAAAATTTAAATAGCACACAGATGAATGGCAATTTCCATCCCGGGGGGGATCAAAATTTACATCCGACAATGGCCTTCATCTCCAGAAGCAAAAGGCCAAGTTCCCCCACCGGGGTAAGACATGTGTTACTAGCAGGACAATAAGTCCTTAAGATTGTCCCAAAAGAATGGACAGAGTTATAAAAGAGAACGGCTGTGGCCTGAATGGCCCCAAAAATCCCTATGTCCCTCAGCAGGGGTTAAAAAAAGAAGAGTGCAAACTGGGACCACTGCTCCCAACCCAGCGTGGAGTTCAGACACTTCTTTGGCTTCAAATCTTCAGGAAAGCCGCTATCAGAAGTCCCTAAAAGAGTCCTAGAAAGCGGACGAAGTTCTCCCCGATAAAAAGAGGTCAGGTCATCCAATAAGCAAGGAAAGAGGAAGTGCCTTCGTACAAAAGCGGAAGAGGGAGAAGGCATGTCACCACCAACGAAATAACTTCGATCCAATTCGTGCAGTTCCACCCAATCAATGGAATCCTCCTCCTGAATCGGGGTCTCACCAAAATAAAAAAACGTGAGATGAATGACTTCGGGGATAAGATAAGTATTGACCCTCTTTAAAAGATGAACTGTTAGGAACCGACTCCCCATGACGAATGGAATCCAGGTGACGATCCCCAAAGATAAATCGGTACAGGAAGATGAAACGGGAAACCCCTATATCATCAAAGAATGATAGAATAATTGAGGGCGTACTAGAGGAATCTCCCTCGCAGGATGGGAATCCCTAGAGGGAAGATTCCCCGGCTCCGGGAGATTTGGCCCAAAGTGGGAACTACGGCCTGGGAAGACGAGGAGACCTTGCCTGGAACAGGGGTAGAAGAAGACATCATAGAAGTAAACCCCAGAGCGCCGCGTACAAAACCCCAATCAGTCACAGAATACTTCAACCAAAGATCGAAACCTTCCCTGACTAATTGAAGGGAGGCAATATGTAGACATGATGAAAGTTATGAGCCAAAAATAAATGGTCATGGGCCCGCGGTCATTTGATGGATTATAGGGAGGACCCGTAGCAAAGGAAGAAGATTTACGAAAGAAAGATAAAATCTACCGAAGGGAGGGCCCGTTTCGGGAATATCGGCTAAGGCAGGTTGGAAACGTTGCCTTCGCCTGTTAGCAAAAGAAAATGAGCAAATAAAAGAAGGAATGAAGAAAACTCCTTAGGAGGCGCGCCCTAATTCGGTTATATTGCCAAGGCAAAGAGAAGAAGGCAGAGGATGCACCCGACTCTGGGAACCCGGCCTTCATAGACGAAGGCAAGTGAAAAACAAAAAAGAGGCACGTGCGAAGGACCCTATATAAGAAGGGGGCACTGATTCCGAAAAGGATAGAAAAGGGGAGAGGGAGAAATCTCTTCTAGAGGGAAAAAAGGTGTTCCTGGAGGCCTTCTTCCCTTCCGGAAGAAATCATCCCTATAATTTCTTTGTAAACAAGAGTACTGGCAATCTGAGTATCGGATAGACCAGAAGCTTAGTGTAAAGCCCAGGATCTCTAGTTGTTGAAATAGAATTTCCATACGCATACACTTTTCTTCTTTCACATTTACACTACATCGCACCGTATTTACCTTTTCTATTTACAGCGAGCTATTAAATCTTAATGTTGTCGTATCAATTTGGTCAAATTCCACCGTGATAAGAGGTGGCTCATCCATCAAATTCCATTGCAATAAGAGGTGGGTCATCAATCAACTTTTAAAGGAAAAGAGATGATCATTACCCCTTAGGATCAAAACCAAACAGATGGGAATCTAGAGTGACAAACATCACAAGATTGAAAAACATATAACCACAAGCACCTTAAGCATGGATGATATTTAAATTAGTTGTAGGATGATGATTAGTACAACAGGCAAAGGAGGGGATGGATATGGTCTGGTAGAATCCTTTCTTCTCTTAATCAGGAGATGAGAAGGATGCCTTGTTCTAGAAGGTGGTTAGCCAAGAGCTGGTTTGCTACCTCTGATGGATGGAAACTATCCCAAAACAAGTAGGCCGAGGCATTTGAACTTGTCCCTATTGACCTCGAGTTGCATAGAAGTGATATCTCTATTGTCATTGTTCCACAGCATGCTCTTGTCACCTCTGTGAATCCCGAATGTCAATCAAATCACACCATAAATTACAACAACAACTCCATTAGCATTATCTCCATTATCAACTTGATTCATTTTGAGTCACTCGAGCCATTGAGCTTAAATTATAAACAAAGGGTCTGTGCCAACTCAAACTGCCCACCATCGATTATATTTCCTGCGTGGAGTTCTCTAGGGAATCAAAAACAGCATCAGCGGTCAAGAATAGCATTTCAATTTGTTGGTGAAGATGGTGCAGACTCTGTGATCAGTGGACACAAAAGCAATTCAAACCAAACCATAACCAAAAGCTTGAGCTCCTGATAAATAAAGGGTAGGAACAAAGAATAAACACTTTCCAACTTTGGGTAAACTTTAAATCTGATTATAAACATTATCGGCCAAACAGATGCACCTCAATGTAAATTCCCAATCAAATTAATACATAGAGAGAGAGAGAGAGATTCTTCTATAAACAAAATTAAAAACATAAAGAGATGCATGCTTCATTCCAATAGTATAAATTCAACAATGGAGATGAAAGTAAAGAGCGAGTCGTTGGAAGTAATACAATGATGCATTAGGGGTAAACAATTGATGTTAAAATAGAGAGAAATCAAATATCTTTTGATCCTAGAGAGAAATCCAAACCATCTAAACCTCAAAAGCTCTCAAACTCAAACCAATCTCATCCAAAATTGAACGTCCAAATGGAAAGCATCCTCTAAAATGTCAAGTGTGTCAACGTCTTTAAAAGTAAATCATTTCAACATCCAAATACCAACCATAGAACTAAGATACCAATGTTTGTTAAAATCTTAAAACAAGTTAGGCAACAAAGCCACCATCAGCATTCACCTTCAACCACATCATGCGTATTCTATCATCATCTTCTTGTTAGGGATTTTATAGATTGCAATTTGATGGACATCATTTGATTCACACACTTGCATTGTTTTAGATAAACTTGAAAGCTTGTTTTATTCATGCATTGTTTTTAAGATATTGTTTTATGCATGATTTGTTTTTAATCTTGGATGCATTTGTTTTAGAAAAGAGTTTTAGAAAATCAAGCTAGCCTATGAGTTTTAAATCTTTCAAAATGTTTTAGGCTTTTTATGTTCCATGTTTTAAAACCCTTAGAATGATTTAAAACATGTTTTAAAGCTTGATTATATGGCCCAAATAGTTCCACAAAGAAAAAGTTTGAAATTGAAAAAGTGGAATTTGGGATCCCTGCAGTGTCGCCGGTCGACCGGCGCAGAGGTCCCGGTCGACCGGGAACACTGCAGGCCGTCAGGGCCAAAAGTGCTCCAACGGTCATAAATTTGACCGTTGTGCCTTCCCGGTCGACCGAGGCCTGTGTGCAGGTCGACCGAGGACTAGCCGTTGGGCACTTTTTTCTATATATATGAGTTCTTTCCTTTGCCAAAAGTTGGGAATTTTAAGCCCCTCCTTGAGAGGTATTGAGGCATATCAAAAGGGAAAAGAACCAAGGGATGAAGGGGATGATTAGGAAAGCTAAAGCTTGGATTAATGAAGTTAAACCACCAAGTAGGCTCTTCCTTCCTTAATCATATGTTTTCATGCTTTGTTTTATTTTTGGTAAATCATTTCTAGCATGTTAAACTATGTTTGTGTTGTGTCCTTAACATGTTTTATGTTTTGAGTTGATTTATTGTTTTGGATACAACATCATATGATTCAATCAAAGTAGTACTTTATCTTTGGTAAATCTAAGTAGATCATGTTAATGAAATATGTAACATGATTCATATACTTTGTTGAATCTTTGGTTGTTGTGTTCCATCATAAGAAAATCTCTTTCAAATGTATCTTATGTTTTGGATTCAACTTCTTTACAAATCATATGTTTTCATGTTTTTTTTTTATCTTTGATAAATCTTTTGTAGCATGTTAATCTATGATTTGTTGTATCCTTAGCATGTTCTATATTTTGAATAGATCTATTGTTTTGGATACATCACCATTGATTCATCAAAGTAGTACTTTATCTTTGGTAAATCTAAGTAGATCGTGTTAATGAAATATGTAACATGATTCATATACTTTGTTGAATCTTTGGTTGTTGTGTTCCATCATAAGAAAATCTCTTTCAAATGTATCTTATGTTTTGGATTCAACATCATTACAAATCATATGTGTATTATTGTTTTAAAGTTTCACAACTTGCATCACTTTGATAGGTAAATCATTTTCAAGTTGTATTTATAATTACATATGATTTGTCCCCTCTTTTCAATCAAATCTATTTTTATGTTTTAAGCTTCATTGGTGATTTGATTGACATCCCTATGCATCACATGTTTAGAGCTAATCCATTTCATACAACTTGTGTAACTTTGATATCATTAACAAGTTGTTACTTTTAACATGTGATTGCATTACTTCCTCAATCATAAATGTTTTATGAGCTAAAATTTTCAAAAGCCTTAGGCATACATTTATGAGCTTTCATTTTCAAAATGATTGAGGACCACACACACACACTTCATATACTTTCATCTTTGCATTCATAGTGTGAGTGTGTATTAGATTTTCACTTCCATATCCGCCTATTCAAGAGGCATTGTAATGAGCTAAATAGAATCTCCATCAAGTGTATGATAGACACTAAATTAGAGAGATAATCAACCTTGTGGTTGAAGAGGTTATTGCTTAGCCTATAAAAGCATAGTGTATAGGTTGATGTTAAGCCTTGAAAAACATCATTGTAAAGGTTATTGCTTAGCCTTGGAAAGCATATTGTAAAGGTTATTGCTTAGCCTTGGAAAGCATATTGTAAAGGTTATTGCTTAGCCTATTGAAAAGCATAAATAGTGGAAATCCGGTGGGGTGTTGGTTCACAAGCCGGTAGTGGATGTAGGCATTGAGGCCGAACCACTATAAATACTTGTGTGATGGTGATTGCTTTGTGGTGATTCTTTTGTTAGCTTCCGCATCTTGTATGATTAATCATCACATGTGACTAGTTTGTTTTAAAGAAGTTAAAATTGATTAAAATTGGTCATAATTGAAGCTCACCCTATTCACCCCCCCTCTAGGGTTCGGATCCCCATGGACTTTACACTTCTAACATCCATACCTCTCTATTTTCTATCGGGCACATTTGGAAACTTTTTCAGAGATGCAATGCATTCAGTGATAGTTGGATTATTAGTTTTGAAGGTTGAATCAATTGAGGGAAACAAGATTGTCAATGCTAACCACCACTGCATCATTCCTCGATTTTTCTTACATCGAGATGGGCAAGGATGCTTCTGCCTTACTTCTTCCAATTGGTCCTCTAATCCAATTTCTTGGTGTTCCTCTTGAAAACTTGATGATTATAGAGACATAGGGTTACTAGCAAAGCTCAAGTTATGATTTTCCGAAGGCATTCTCAGCATATCATCTGGTATCGTCCAAAATGTTGGTGTCCAAGCAGCTTCACCGGTAGCCATTGTCCCATCAAATAGGATAGCCATCTCTTTGGGAAACTGTAATGGTTTTGTGCGGAATACCTTCACATCAGGATTTGCCTGTAACAAATGACAGATTAGTTTATGGCTTTCCAAGTTGTGAAATCTAAAAATGATATATTTAGCTTCAAGTACTCTTCCTATCTTTTTGGCTCCATAGTGACAATATGAGTGTCTTCATTGTAACCTATCCATGTTTAGTTAAGCAACTTTTTCCATGCTGGATACTGCTTCTTCATGATATCCCACATGTTTTTTAATTGCTTCTAATCGTAGTTAGGCTTTGTTTTTTCGTTAAATGTTGTAACGATATTTTTCCATGAATATGCCCTTAGATGAGACCCTAGTCTACCTCCTGTCTACACTTCTTTGATGCATAGGTCAAAGAAGATCTTCTTGTTTTCATTGGGCCACAAAGCGCTACCCCTTTCAATTGTGGCCATAATTTTTCACCTATATCAGCAAAAAGATGAAAAGAATATGATTCCTAAAAAATATATATGTGAACTGTAAGAAGAAGTAATAATAAATAAAACCAACATCCAGGCAACAAATATAATTCTTATAACAAAAAAATTCACAAACATTTGTAGTATATTTGAATTCTACCCTAATTCGAAGGCTACGAGAAAAAGTGGCAAAAAAGGAATGTTGCTGATGATTTATTCATCGCCTAATAGATCGAGTGGCAAAGCAGCCGGGTAGGACCAACAAAATGTTAGAAATGTTGAGCTTCTTCTTACAGAAAAGGGGAAACTCCGGACTAGTTCTATCCAACGCTTGCTCAAATTTCTTTAAATAGCATGTGATGGCAAGCTTTTCAGACCACTTAGTCCCACATATATAAGCCCACTATCCATTTAGGGGACTTAAATTAATGATTTTTTAGACCACCTGACCCCGCCTGGTTTTGGCATATGGCTAAGCTAAAAGGCTACTTATGTACAGTGGCTTGTGGGCACATAAAACTGCAACACATCTTATTTTCTTCTAAAGAAAAGTCCCAAGATAGAGGATGGGATTCATTGAACAAAAAATTTCCTACAAGGCAAACCAAGTGCACACCAAGAAAGGTGGGCAACCATTTCATGTCAAAAAGAATTAAAAGAGTATTTATTTTGGTTAAGGGTTGCCTCTGATTCTTCACTCTTTAGCCGATTTGATAAAAAGTCCTAAGAATTAAATACAAGCTGTATCTGCATTCTGCTCACATGTTTACAGATGTTGTTTCGCCTAAAAAAGGAGGAAAAAGGGAAAGGGGAAAATGAAGGCTCTGGTGTAGAAACTTCTTTTATTTCATCCTTTGAACGTTACAGAAAGATGTGAAGATGACTCGCGCGAATGTTTGCTCACGCTGGAATAGTCATCTCCACTTTTGTTTACATGGGTTCTTCGTTGCTTCACCTTCTGAGTGTAGGTTGTTTACTATTTTTTATACAACTCCTTCATCAGGCTTAGGAGATCAAAACAATGGAAATCTACATTGAAGGGAGAGAAAAGGAGTTCGCTATCTTCAAGAGTTTACTGGAGATGGAATTGGAGAAGTCTGCAATCTAGCTTCTTCTGTCAGTCTTTATAGTTCTTCACCATTATTTTGGAAGAAAGATTAATCAGAGAAGTCTGGATCAAAACAACATAGACAATCTCTGTCCTTCCGCCATGGTGAGACGAACAAAGGCTGCCTTTCAGAAGCTGTCACCCAGGTCCAAGGAGAAGGTCCACTACTGCCTAATTCTCACCTTGCTGATGAAGGAGGAGAGAGTTTTGAAAATGGTAGAGTTTCTGGGCCTCTTTGTGCTGGATCAGAGATGCTTTGATGCTCTCCCAAGTGTTCCTTTTATAGCCTTTGAGGAGCCATAACTGTTGGAGATCATGGAGGAGTGGAGGTGGTTTCAAAACTGTCTTCAATGGGAGATGTTATTGGTCCCCTTTTGTAGGTTCAGGGGCTATGAAAAAAAGAAACTGGCCAGAGATGGTGGGCTACATGCAGCCAGGAGAAAACAAGTCTGGCGTCCAGTGTACATGACGTCCAGCAGTCATTTCTTGGCTAAAGACCAGCGGTTGCTTCATTGTTTTGAGCAGCTCGTGTGATAAGGATTGCAACAGTCAATGGGCCTTGTAAACAGTAGCCATTGGAGAATTCCCTTGTTGTGGCCGGCCAGACTTCAATGTCATCATTTTTTTATGGAAAAATGAGTATTTTGCCTTAGGGAAGGTTATGCATGGGCAGACGAATTTTTTATGTCAACAAATGCCCCCCTCGAGTACAATGATTGAAATATGTTATGGTAATCATTATGCCTCGGGAATTTCACAAATCTGTACTTTTAATGGAAATGTGTAGAGAATTTGTTTTAAAAAAGACTACTCGTGCCCTGCTTTTTCGCAGATATCAATTATTTGCATCTCTGCAGGGATTATGGGAAAAAGCCCAAGGAAGGATCCCTAAGGTGTAGAACAACTCCATTTTTTAAGATTTTCTCTTTTGGAGATGAAAATTTGGAGATGAAAATCAGGAAATGAATGAAAAAAGTTTAGGATTTGTGGCATTGATTGCATTTTGATGGGATTTGGGTGGTTGTGTAGGCAAATTAACTCCAAATTGAGCATCTGACCAGTCTATTCGAAGATATTTTCAAATGGACCGTTATGATGACATCACTTTTGAATTTTGGCAGCTCCACGGATTTCGAAAAGTAGCTAGAAATCCAAAGGCACCTCCTCAAACTGCGCGCTGACCAGCCAGTCCTTGGTTTCTGATTGCTTTAGACCCTGGCCGCTGAAGTGACTTTGGGATGGCCGTTGGGCGTCATTCCATTTCTGGAGTAGCCGCTAAGCGCTTAACTCTGCAGTTGGCACTGTTAGGGATTTTGTAATTTGCAATTTGGTGGATGCATTTGCACTTTAGCATCATTTGAATTCTCACACTTGCTTTGTTTTAGAAAATCTTGAAATTTAGTTTCATACATGCATAGCTTTTAAGATTTGGAAAAGTTTTTGTTTTATGCATGTTTTGGTTTTAAACTTGGATGCATTAGTTTTGAAACCCAAACTCTTTTGAAAACCTATTTCCTTGTGCATTATATTTGGAAAATCATCTTGACAATTTAGGTTTGAACTTTGCATACATTCATCCCTTCATAATCATATATGTATGCATTGTTTTTGAAAAAGGAGTTTTTAGAAAATCAAGCTAGCCTTTGGTTTTAAAGTTTTGAATCATTTTAGGCTTTGTGTGTTTCATGTTTTTATACATCTTTGAATGATTTAAAACATGTGAAAAAGCTTGATTTTAATGGCCCAAAAGATCCCCAAAGAAAATCTTCAAAAACCCAATAAATGGGAATTTCTGGGCAGGCCCGGTCAACCGGCCATGTGTGGCCGGTCAACCGGCAAAGAGGCCCGGTCAATCGGCCAGACTGCCGGTTAACCGGGTTTCTGAAGCTCAAACGGGCATTTTTATGACCGTTGTGCTTGGCCGGTCAACCGGCCTGTCATGGCCGGTCAACCGGGGATATAGCCGTTGGGCTGTTTTGGGGATATAAATGAGTTCTTTCCTTTGTCTTTAGTGGAGATTTTTGAAACCCTCTTTGAGGAGCTTTGAGAGAAGACAAAGGGGATGATCTAAGAGACATCAAGGGGTCATTAAGTAAAGCTTAAGCTTGGATCAACTAAGTTAAATCTCCAAGTAAGTTTTACTTTGATTTAATCATTTGTTATGTGCTTTGTTTGAAACTTTGGAAATTGATTTCAAGCATGATAACAATGATGTGTTGAATCCATTCTTCCCTTCATCTTTGATATTCAAGAATTGGATTCATCACTTTGTTTTCAAACCAAGTTTTGTTTTAAACTTTCTTAATCATGTTTAGTCATAAATCTTGGATTTCTTGTATTGCATGATTATATCACTTGATTGAAACATTGCTTGTTGTTTTCATTCATTTAAACATTAGTAAAATTAATTTGGTTTTGAAAACAACATGCACATGCATCACATGTTCTAAATTAGCCATTTTCATACAACTTGTTAGTCCTTGATTTTCATGTCATAAACAAGTTGAATTTCATACATGTGATTTGCATAAGACTTCAATCAATCTTTTATGAGCTTTAAACTTTGAATTGCTTTAAGCAATATATTTGATTAAGCTTTCTTTTTGAACTTGATTGAAGCCATCACACACACACCTCATAAGCATACATCTTTGCATTCATAGAGTGTTTGTGTGAGTTTAGTTTTCACTTTCATATTAGCCTATTCAAGAGGCAATTCCATTGAGCTTAAATTGTAATCTCTTAGAGTGTTCTTTTGTTAAGACACTTTCTTTGAGAAAACTATATTTGTAAAGGTTATTGCTAAGCCTAAGAAAAGCAACTTGTAAGGTTATTGCTTAGCCTTTGAAAAGCATCTTGTAAAGGTTATTGCTTAGCCTTTGAAAAGCATCTTGTAAGGTTATTGCTTAGCCTAGAAAAGCACATTGTAAGGGTTATTGCTTAGCCTAGTAAAAAGCATACTTAGTGGAATCCGGTGGGGTGTTGGAGACACAAGCCGGTAGTGGATGTAGGCACGTTGGCCGAACCACTATAAATATTGTGTTGTGGTGCATGCTTTTGTGGTGATTGTTTTTTTGAGCTTCCGCATTTTTTCTTATAATCACCACTTGTGACTAGTTTAGTTTAAGAAATTAAAATTGGTCATAATTAGTCATTAGTTGTAGCTCACCCTATTCACCCCCCCCTCTAGGGTTAGGATCCTCGTGGACTTTCAATTGGTATCAGAGACAAGTGCTCTATCCCTTAGGATCAAGTGTTTGGAACTCTTGATTAGGTGTAAAAACCTAGAGTTAAAACCCTAGAGTTGTCCTTATATGAAAATCATTAGAATGGACTCCACTATGCTAGACTTTGTAGATTCTTCTAGACCCCTCATTCTTCCTTCTATTGGAGATTCAAACCCTCACTTAAATGAATATCAATTTGACTCTAAAGAGGAAGAAAATGAGTATGATGAAGATGAACTTCAACAAGCCTATAATGAATTATATACATTATGTTCAAAGCTTGATAAGAGAAATAAAAGTCTAAAAGAAGAATCAAATAGACTAAACAAAGAGCTAGACTCTTCTAAAGATGAACTTAGAGAGAAAGAAGAAGTAATAAAATGTCTAGACTCTAAGTTCATGATCTCTTTAAATAACCTATCCAACATTCAAGATGAACTAAAAGAATTAGAGATGGGTTATGAAAATGTCAATAAGGAAAATCTAAATCTAAGAGATCAAATAAAAAGGCAAGATAAAGACTCTAACAATCTTGAATCTAAATTGACTATCTCTAAGGAAAATTTATCAAATGCTCAAGATGAATTAAATAAGACTAAGATAAATTGTGATGAGCTTAAAAAGGAAAATTGTAACCTAAGAGATACAATTAAAAGACAAGATGAAAACATTAACTATTTAAAATCCAAGTTGACAATTTCAAATGAAAATTTGTCTAATGCACAAAGTAATTCAAAAACTTTAGAACTTGGATCTAATGTTGTTAATGAGCTTAATTCTAAGTTAAAACTTGCCTATGAAGAGCTAAACAATTATAAGGAAATTGAAAATGAACTTTCAAAAGTCAAACATGAAAATTCAATCCTTATAACCAAAGTCACTCAACTTGAAAGCTATAAACAAAAGTATGAGTGCAAGGTTACCCAAAGTGAAGATAGACTTGAAAAATTATTTAAAATGGGTAAACCTCATGGAGATAGGACGGGTATTGGATTCAATAGGAATATGTCTTATGACCCTAAATTCACCAACACTTTTGTGAAAGGTGAGTCCTCTTTCTCTAGCACTCTTCCTCCCTTGCCCAAATCAAAATGTAATTATTGTGGCATTGAAGGGCATTTTACATTTGAGTGCAAACTAAGGAAAAGAAGCTATGTGTCTAAACCCATCTTTGAACTCAAGAAAGTAAAATCAAACTTGAAGGGTAAGACACTAAAAACAAAGGAGTCTCCAAAAATAGATTCTAAAAAGGTTAAACAAGTCAAACCAAGTTTAAAAGAATCTATTAACAAAAAGCTTCTCAACCTACCTCCCTTAAGTCAAAACATGAAAGAACTTTTGAAGAAAATTACTAAGTTAAATCTAAATTTCAAAAGTCAAAGAAAGGGAGAAAATAAGAAGAAAAGAAAAACAAATCAATCCCCTAAGAAGCAAACCCACCAACATCAAAAGACTAATCACCATTCTAAGCCAAATTTAGTAAAATCTAAATATCATGGTGATAAGTTTAAGTTGAAAATTTATCAAGTAAAATCTCCTTTAGTTGGTGAGAATTCCAAGATAGATCTCAAAGTTCAACCCTCCCAAGACCTTAGGTGGATTCCTAAAGTTATTTACCTAGACAAACCTTAGGGTCTTGAACCTCATTGACCAACCTACTCTTTATTAGTTAAATCACTTTGTTGGTCATGATTGCATTTGCATTTTGTTTCTTTTAGTTAGATTTCTTAAAATGCATTGCTTCTTTATGATCATTTGATTTTGGTTTCATGCACCATTCTAAGTTACATGTCATGGTTTTCAAAATCATTTGATTATAATTTCATCATGTTTGATTTGTCTTTTGCACACATATGTCTTGCATTGCATTTCTTTACATGATCAATTGATTGTGATTTCAAAAGCTTTCATAGCTAGACTCTTCATGATCAATTGTTGAATCATTTGATGTATGTCTTAGTTAGATCCTTTTTGTAAATCAAATGATTTGATTCAATTCAAGTTTCTCCATGGATTTATAAGTTATACCCTTATATGGAAATTCATTGTTTTGAATTATCAACTTGTATGTGTCTCATCTAAGTTATATCTTTTCAAATACAAAGTTGAAAATTGATCTTCAAAATCATTCCTTTTATGCTCATTGTTGGATTTTGTTTATCAAAATGATTTGAAGATTGATTGAATGGAAATGCTCCATAACTTCATTAGTTATAATCTTTTGAGCATGTTCCATGTTTTCATTTCTTTTTCTTTTGGTTTCATTATCTTTAGAAATGGAAATGTTTGTTGTTTGCATCTTTGCTTGTTTGTTTACTTTCCTTGCATATGCAAATGACAATTGGTTCCATGTATGGTTGTGACCTTAGTTACATTTGTAGAAACCATACTAGAACCCAAATCCATCCTTTTTGCCTTATAGTCATTTCTTTATGGTTGGTTATGATGTTGATTCATGTAGATTCTCTTGGTGTCATCCTTGTACATGTTTCAACCTCATATGTAGTGTTCTTGATCATATGAATCTCTTTGAAATCCATTCCTTACATTTATGTTGGTTGATGGATATCTTAGTAGTTGAATTCATATGATTTGGACACTTTGAGAATTGCATGCTTTACCTAGTCATATCTTTTTGCATTGCAATTTCTCTTATTCATCACTATGCTCAATAGTTAAATCTTTAAAAGTGATGAATATGCATTAATGATGCTTGATGGAAGTTTGTCACATCCTTGCTTTTATTCATGTTATCATATTCAATTGGTCTCATTTGGTATAACTTTCCATTGATTTCATATCCAATTGATATCTTATCTTGTGTATGTGATAGACCATGTGTACATTGGATTGAACTTGATAGTTATATAATTGTTCCATGTCACACACCATTAGCATCACAATGCTCATGATTGCCACCTCATTTGCTCTTATAGGTATATCTCATGACCACCATGTTTATGTGTTCATAATATTGGCTGGTTATTAATAGAGGTTGGCTTCATGTTTGAATTTCATTTCACTCAATTTGCACTTTAATAAGTCATATTTATTGATTGAATGAAATGATTTTCAAAATCTTACATAGCATATGATTTTCATAAGTAATATTGATTGATGCTATGTTTGAGTAAACCCCACTGCATCATGGATAGCTCTTATTTGGATTTTTCCTAATAGTAATATTCTTAAATCCATTTTAGAGTGATTGAGTTTATAGTCACATCCTTTAATCTCAATTGATATGTTTATTTCAATTGGTATCCATGATCGTTTCTCCCATTAGACCTTGCTCTCTTTTGGTAATTTGATCATATGAGCCCTATAGTTATATGAATCTAATCATTTCCTTGAAGTTGACCCTCACTTGGTTAAACCATCTACTTCTTGAATCTAATAGTTATAACTTGTCAAAAGCTTGACAAAAGAAGAGAATGGATTGAGGGGGAGTGTAAACCTTCATAGGAAGAATTAGTTTTGATCAAATTCACCCTAGGATTGCCTTTGAACCCTTAGAGACTTTTTCCATACATGATAGCCTGTTATGCATTTCATTTTCGATTTCAATTGTTAACAGGTGCTACTAATGGTATTTTCCTTGTTTCATGTGTGTAGGTACCTTTGCAATTTAATGTCAAAGGGGGAGAGAGAGTTCAAGTGTGACTCAAAGATCTCCTACTCATCAAAGGGGGAGAGAGTTCGAGAGTTCAAGTACTCGAAGATCTCCTATCCATCAAAGGGGGAGAAAGCTTTCAAGTTCTCAAGAGGAGAAAGAAGCATGGTCAAAGGGGGAGAGCAAATAGAAGAAAGAAAGCTTGGAGCTAAAGAAGATGCTTGGCCATAAAGAGAGGAAGAAGAAAGAAAGCTTGAAGAATGATCAAGCTCCAAGCATCAAGAAGATTGAAGAAAAGAGCCCAAGAGCCCAAGCTAAGAGAAGAAGCATCCAAGAAGATTTCAAGACTTGTCCAGCTTAGGGGGAGCTGAAGACTAAGGGTGAAATGTCAATGATGAGTAAGTTGCCATCAAATTGCAAAGGGGGAGATTGTTAGGGATTTTGTAATTTGCAATTTGGTGGATGCATTTGCACTTTAGCATCATTTGAATTCTCACACTTGCTTTGTTTTAGAAAATCTTGAAATTTAGTTTCATACATGCATAGCTTTTAAGATTTGGAAAAGTTTTTGTTTTATGCATGTTTTGGTTTTAAACTTGGATGCATTAGTTTTGAAACCCAAACTCTTTTGAAAACCTATTTCCTTGTGCATTATATTTGGAAAATCATCTTGACAATTTAGGTTTGAACTTTGCATACATTCATCCCTTCATAATCATATATGTATGCATTGTTTTTGAAAAAGGAGTTTTTAGAAAATCAAGCTAGCCTTTGGTTTTAAAGTTTTGAATCATTTTAGGCTTTGTGTGTTTCATGTTTTTATACATCTTTGAATGATTTAAAACATATGAAAAAGCTTGATTTTAATGGCCCAAAAGATCCCCAAAGAAAATCTTCAAAAACCCAATAAATGGGAATTTCTGGGCAGGCCCGGTCAACCGGCCATGTGTGGCCGGTCAACCGGCAAAGAGGCCCGGTCAACCGGCCAGACTGCCGGTTAACCGGGTTTCTGAAGCTCAAACGGGCATTTTTATGATCGTTGTGCTTGGCCGGTCAACCGGCCTGTCATGGCCGGTCAACCGGGGATATAGCCGTTGGGCTGTTTTGGGGATATAAATGAGTTCTTTCCTTTGTCTTTAGTGGAGATTTTTGAAACCCTCTTTGAGGAGCTTTGAGAGAAGACAAAGGGGATGATCTAAGAGACATCAAGGGGTCATTAAGTAAAGCTTAAGCTTGGATCAACTAAGTTAAATCTCCAAGTAAGTTTTACTTTGATTTAATCATTTGTTATGTGCTTTGTTTGAAACTTTGGAAATTGATTTCAAGCATGATAACAATGATGTGTTGAATCCATTCTTCCCTTCATCTTTGATATTCAAGAATTGGATTCATCACTTTGTTTTCAAACCAAGTTTTGTTTTAAACTTTCTTAATCATGTTTAGTCATAAATCTTGGATTTCTTGTATTGCATGATTATATCACTTGATTGAAACATTGCTTGTTGTTTTCATTCATTTAAACATTAGTAAAATTAATTTGGTTTTGAAAACAACATGCACATGCATCACATGTTCTAAATTAGCCATTTTCATACAACTTGTTAGTCCTTGATTTTCATGTCATAAACAAGTTGAATTTCATACATGTGATTTGCATAAGACTTCAATCAATCTTTTATGAGCTTTAAACTTTGAATTGCTTTAAGCAATATATTTGATTAAGCTTTCTTTTTGAACTTGATTGAAGCCATCACACACACACCTCATAAGCATACATCTTTGCATTCATAGAGTGTTTGTGTGAGTTTAGTTTTCACTTTCATATTAGCCTATTCAAGAGGCAATTCCATTGAGCTTAAATTGTAATCTCTTAGAGTGTTCTTTTGTTAAGACACTTTCTTTGAGAAAACTATATTTGTAAAGGTTATTGCTAAGCCTAAGAAAAGCAACTTGTAAGGTTATTGCTTAGCCTTTGAAAAGCATCTTGTAAAGGTTATTGCTTAGCCTTTGAAAAGCATCTTGTAAGGTTATTGCTTAGCCTAGAAAAGCACATTGTAAGGGTTATTGCTTAGCCTAGTAAAAAGCATACTTAGTGGAATCCGGTGGGGTGTTGGAGACACAAGCCGGTAGTGGATGTAGGCACGTTGGCCGAACCACTATAAATATTGTGTTGTGGTGCATGCTTTTGTGGTGATTGTTTTTTTGAGCTTCCGCATTTTTTCTTATAATCACCACTTGTGACTAGTTTAGTTTAAGAAATTAAAATTGGTCATAATTAGTCATTAGTTGTAGCTCACCCTATTCACCCCCCCCTCTAGGGTTAGGATCCTCGTGGACTTTCAGGCGCTCTTTGCGAAACTCGAGGCGTCAGATATTATAAAGGATGGATCTTCACCTTTTTCTTCACTTCGTTGTTTCAGACTTCCAGAATTCTCAGACTTCTCAGAGCTCTTGCGCACCAAAATCTTCTTCCGGTCTCCTTCTTTGCTCGGATTTCTTCTCCTTCGCTTTTGAGAAAATGGTTGGTAAGACTTTTTCAGAAGTGTAGTTTATTTTCCACTTCTTTCTCTATTTTGTTTGCATGCTTTTGCTCAACATTGGCCATGATGACTTAGGTCTTGGTCGGAGATTACCCGAAGGGGGTTCCTTATTTCGGCAGAAAATTTGGTTTTCTTCTTTTTTTTTCTTTTTGTTTGCTCTATGCATTCTCAGCCTGTCTTTGCTTCTTTTCAACACGAAACCCACTTTTAGGGTTGAATCTTGTGTCGTAGCAGCCTAGCCAAGAGGCGTCTGTCCACAGCCTATGATTTCAAGCCGGTAACCTGAGTAGAACGGCTGTTGGCTTTGGTGGAAAAACTGTTTTCGGCCGCTAGTGGGAGATTTCAATATTCTTTTTGTCTTTTTACTCCTTTGTATATTTGAAGCCTTCGGTTTGCCAGAGTCCGTAATCTTGGCGGACGAGCCATTACCATCAGCCAATCAAGTACTGGCCATGGTGGTCACCGATTTCGAACATTGAGTGCAGAGAAGATTGACTTTGGCCGCTGGTTATTTTAATGTCTACCTAGCTGTAGAACGATAGGGATGTGGCCGTCGACCTCTTGGAAAATTAGGGCTTTTTGGCCGCTGCAAACTTTAAGGTAGATACTAACCACTGATGAATAGGCTTCAGCCGCTGGATGTTGGGGATGAACGGCTGTTAATTGTGGGAAGTTTTGGTTAGCCACTGGGTATCAAAGCAATAGAATAGCGGCCATTAGGGTTTTCTTCGCAGAAATCTAATGCTTGATCGATGAGTCCTGGATGCTTAACCGCTGACAAAACATCTGCCCTTTAGCTGTTGTGCGCTGAAACAACAAAACCTTAGTGGCTGAACATTAAAGCAACAAGATAGCGGCCGTCAGGAATTCTATGAAACCCAGAGATTGACCGCTGAATGCTGGATGTTAGCCGTTGACGAGGCAGCTGAGCTTTAGCCGTTGAGAGCTGAAGCGGCACAATGTTCGCCGCTGAGCACTAGGACGACAAAGCCTTAGCCGGCAAGTCCTATTTCCAACTTAGCCGCTAGGTATTTGAACTGACAGAATTCTAGTCATTGGCTATCTATTTCTATTATGATTTTCTTTTCTACATTCGTTCATCTTCATGCCTGTCTCCATATGGTTTGTAGCATGCACTTGTTGTCCTGCTTAACCGAAGACCTTGGTTTGAAAATCTCTGAGCGTGCACTTGTTGCCTTGCCGAGGTTGAGAATCAAGTACATTTCTTTCCTCTGGGTTTCTGCCCACCTTCAAAGTGAGGGGAGATGCTACCAAAAGTTTGCAAAATTCTTTAATCTAACGTTTTCTTTTCTTTTCAATAGGTAAGAACGTTGCTTCCTCCTCCTCTGCCACTGATGCTGCTATCATTGCCAAAGGCAAGCAATCCTGCTGTTGAGGCCCTGCAGGTTCCGGCTGTTGAAGCTGCACAAGCCCCTCCTTCTCCTCGCAGCATAATGTGAGAAGGCCATGCTAGGCTAGAGCACATTTCTCGGAACATGGACAACATCGCCCATAATGAAATGGAGAAATTTAAGGCGATAGCAATGTTTGGAGTGATTGAACAATTATACCGCGATATCTTAGTTAGCGGTGTTTGGAGTGATGGACACTGACGGTCTTTAAAGAAGCCAGATTACGTCTTTGGCGATAGCAATGATTGCAAAGTGCGTCACTCCACTGAACACATTATTTTTTTCATTTGTTGATACCATTGGGGAAACCATCAATACTTACAAAAGAGATTCTTCTGCTCTTACCTCAAGCCGACCACAACAGTTAGGGATGATAGCCAAATCGCTTGGGGAATTAGCGAACATACTTTCAAGACTGGTATCTTCCAGTATGACGCCCCAGGTTTTCAAGGATCTGTCATAGCGAAGTTTGACATGTTGGCTCCATGTAAACCAGTTCTCTCTGTTGGCTGTAATGTGACGCAACTCCGAACTATTGGTTTAGGAGTTTTGTCAGGTGATGGTAGCGCTTGGGTTGGTAAAAAGCACAATCTGATAGGATGGTTTACTCCTTCCAGGGATTGGGAATTATGGACTAGGGAGGTCGTGTCTCAATGTAGCGACGTCCTCGCAGACGCCGGGTTGCTTGAAATAGTTAGAGTGACATCTCGGTGGATCCCTTCAAAAGTGAAGGGGTCATGTCAGGCAATAGTAGAGTTGTTTTGCCCTGCTACCAATACCTTTATCATTCCTAACTCAGAGTAAGGGTTTTCTTTGATTGAAATGCGTGATGTCTTCGGTCTCCCAATTCTTAGGGAATTTTATGAAGAGTTCGTCCCCCTCAATTCTATCTTAGAGGGAGAGAGTGAAGAATTCCACACCGTCCTCCAACAAGCTTTTGCATTGGCAGAGATGTCTCGTGATAGTCGCCACATAGCCCTGCATGGACTTCTCTTAGTGTATCTCCAGCCTCCTTTTGAGATAGGCATCGTAACAAAACTCCATCAAATGATCTTCAATATAGAGGTTTAGATGGAAGATCATAATAATATCTAGGCGCACACCTTTGGATACTAGTTTGATCTTTGATGCTGTCGGGTAGAATGGCATGTAGGATGTAGTCGATGAAGAGTTCTATCCAGTCTCTAAATGAATTTTCATAAGAAGGATCTTTACTTCTCGAGACTTGAAAACAACCGGCTACAGCCTGGTGAGTATCAAGAGGTGGTAATAACTTCCGTTCTGTGACGGTAATTTCCACCGTACCATTCTCCGATAAGGCCATTAAAGCAGCTAGTCCTGCTAGGGCATCCGCCTTGACATTTTCACATCTTGGAACATGATGGAATTCTATCAACTTGAACTGGGCTTTGAGCTTTTGGGCTTTGTTGAAGTAAGGGACCATGTTTGGCTTTCGTACTTCATATTCGAGATTCATTTGTTTTATGATCGGTTGGGAATCTCCATCTACCGCCAATATGTCGACGCCGGATTCCAACGCTAATTCCAACCCCATGATTAGAGCCGTATATTCAGCCGCATTGTTACAACACGGTTCCAGCAATGAGAAGGAATGAGGTATATATACTCTTTCTGGACTATAGAAGATAATTCCCACTCCTGACACTGTTTCACCAAGTTCATTGGCTCGTGTAGCTCCGTCAAAGTGCATGATTCAGTGAAGATCAGGATCAACAGTATGTTTAATGATCTTTTCGGCGAAGAATACTAGTTCATCCAGAAAGTCATCTTCGAATTTAGAATCCTCTGATAAAGGATGTTCAGCCAGGAAATCTACCAAGACATGCCCTTTGATTGCTTTTGCTGGTGTATATCTTAAATCATAGCAATAATATAGACCATTTGGCTAGCCGATATTTCAGAGAACCGGCCTTTGTCATCAATCCTTAAGTGGATTGATTTGGGACGCTAGGTATACTGTATTTGACAGTAAGTAGTGTCAAAGCTTTTGTATTGCGAACATAAGAGCTAGGATTCTTTTTCAACAGGTTTGTAATTGTGCTCTGCCCCCACTAACATTCAAGACAGGTAATCGAGGGCTACTTCTTTGACATCATCATTATTTTGCGCTAACAAAGTGCCCAAAGAATGATTTAGAGCCCTTGTATACAGGATGAATGGCTTGTTTAACCTTGGAGCTACCAGTAAAGGAGGATTGGTCAAATATCTTTTGATGTCTTTGAAGGCTTCATTGCATTCTTTATCCCAGACAAAATCAACCCCTTTCTTCATCAGGTGAGAGAAGGGTCTGCACTTGTCGGATAAGTTAGAGATGAATCTCATGATGGAGGCCAATCTGCCTTGTATGCCTCTGAGTTCTTTAAGAGTTTTTGGTGGAGGCATCTCTAGTATTGCCTTAACTTTGATTGGATCTAGCTCGATTCCTCATTTTTGTACTACAAATCCGAGGAACTTTCCTGAAGATACTCCAAAGAAACATTTGAGAGGATTCACAAGCAATTTGAATTTCCGTATTCGCTCGAAGACTTTTCGTGAATCATCGAGATGAGTGTTCTTCTTGCTTTTAATGGCAAGATCATCTACATAACACACTACAACAAAATACAGTTTTGCCAACGCAGTCACCGCGTCTGGAAAAATCAGAATTACGTCAGGATAGGCTTTACCGAGGCAGTACAATTCGTCGGCACCACATCGGCTACCTAATGCCTGGAAAACCATTCCCGACGTAATAATGTTTAGCATCAGCTAAAAAGGGCCATTCATAGACGCAGTGGTGCATCGTCCCAAACATCGGCAATGTCAACAGCATCGGCAAAAAATCGAACTTAGTGGTCAACCTCACCTCACTACCGACGCATAACAACGTCGGTTATACATTTACCAATACACATACTAGCGTCAGAATACATATTTGACGAGCATACACAACGCCGGTAACACATATCCCAACGTGTTGAAGCATCGGAAAATGTCTTCAACGACGCAGGAAAATTACTTTTGGCGACGCAGAGAGTAATAGCGTCGGTTATACATTTTCCAATGCACATACTAGCGTTGGAATACATATTTGACGATGCATACACAGCGCCGGTAATACATATCTTAACGTGTTGAAGAGTTGGGAAATGTCTTCAACGATGCAGGAAAATTACTTTTGGCAACGCAGAGAGTGCGTCGGGAAATAGATTTACCTCACTGCCGACGCATAATAACGTCGGTTATACATTTTCCAACGCACATACTAGCGTCGGAATACATATTTGACGACGCATACACAGCGCCGATAATACATATCCCGACGTGTTGAAGCGTCAAGAAATGTCTTCAACGATGCAGGAAAATTACTTTTGGCGATGCAGAGAGTGCGTCAAGAAATAGATATACCTCACTGCCAACGCATAATAACATCGGTTATACATTTGCCAACGCACATACTAGCGTCGGAATACATATTTGACGGCGCATACACAGTGCCGGTAATACATATTCCAACGTGTTGACACGTCGAGAAATGTCTCCAACGAGGGCAAGGAATTTACTTTTGGCAACGCAGAGAGTGCGTCGGGGAATAGTTATTCTTATCAATTAAGAAATAATTGAAAAAATCAGAAAAAATTCATGTACAATAATTTCCCATTCAAATCTACATTTTTAACATTGCACAAGCATAATCATTGATAAACAACAATTAATCCCACATTCATCATGAAACGATAAAAAATAATGAGTCATCAATAAACTAAAACCAATCATTAAACTTGTCCATGCCACATAAAATGTAATATCCCACGTCAAAAGAAGTCCAATATCTCAGTAAAGTAAATCCCAACTAAAATCTAATCATCATCAAATATCCAAAGTACACCATGAAACACAGCCAGTTAGGAGCAAAATGAACTTGTTAGAGGGATGACCCATGCCAATTCATAAAACCATCAAATCCTTATCTTTCGGAGGAGCCCAAACCATCCATACTGACCCAAGAAAGTAGCAACTGAATCTGACTCTGCATGTGAACCTACATAGCTGCCTGATCTTGCATTTGCTTCTGCAAGTCCTCATACTGTCGCCGCAACTCTTCCCGCAACTCTTCTTGTGCTTTCAATGAATCAGCTAGTTGCTGCCATAGGGTGTTCGTCTCAGAAGATATCAAGATACCAGTAGAAGATGATGATGGGCCCTGCGAGCAATACCCTTGCCTCCTCACAATCCTTTTCCCTAGCAAATTCTCAATCATCGGTTGTTCAGCCACTTGAGAGTTAATTTCAGGCTACGACAGTGCCTCCTCCATTCTTCGCTGCATTATCAAAGCATTCAAATATGTCATGTAATTAATATATGTTAGGCAACTGAAATAAACAATGATCAACATTATTATACAATATTATTATTTTTTTTCAATTTTATACTTTTTTCAATTTTTTTCTTCAATTGGCCAATGATTATTTTCTTGATAGTGCTTTAACATGCAAGATCTCAGTGGTGGGTTCTAATTTGTCGTTTTCTAGAAGATGCCACTTACCCAGTATCAGAATGTGATTCATTCTTGGTAGGAAAAACTGCTGAGCTGGATTGCAGATTTTGGTTTTTTTTCTATATTATGAATTTTGGGAAAGCGACCGACTTATTTATTATGACTAATAATCTAATATAATATAGATGAATATTTTTTAATATTTAGATTAGTATCAGTGAGACCCTTTTTGTTATGCTACTTTTGAATGGATTTTCCCTTTATGCCCTCATTGGTGACCATTAATTGTATTTTATGTGTTACTATGTAAGCACGCTATTTTGTATTTTTAGGTGTAGTTATCTATTTCTTAAAAGACAGTAGTCATGATGCTCATTTAGTTTTAAATGTCTCTAAATTGGAGTAGATATTGGTTTTCTATTCCTCTTTCCGTTTTGATTTTATATAATAAGCACATTTTCTCCTTGGTAGCAGGGTTAAAGGTATTTTTGTGCCTTTCTTATATCTTGACGTCTTTCTTGCCCCTTCTCAATACAGCTAGAATGTTTGACAAAGTGACTCAATTTTAGGTGGCTGAATCACATTTTTTCCACCAGATTGATGATGTTAAGTCACATCTAACTTGAATAATAACATTTAGACTGTGTTCCTCATTGTGATTTTGTGTGAATGTTCTTTGCATCCAGGTGATAATAATGCCATAATATAACATCTAATAGAAAGTTGGAGTCTTTTTAACTATACTAACTAACGGATAAAAACCACAAAGCTCTTTCCCATGTTGTCTCAATTAAAGAGCAAAGCACGTATGATCAGAATATCATAAGAAATAACTCAGGTTTCTTGCAAAAATCAAGAGATGTGGGAAATCCCTTCGCACATGGTATTTTATTAACTTCAGTTTCTCAATCATTCCAGTTAAATTGTATATATTGTATTGATGAGTAAGAAACCCTAATGGATCCATTTGATGCGAGGCCGATGAAAATTAGAGAAAGAAAAAGACATGAAAAAGACATGAAATCAGAGATAAAAAAACATAGAAAAAAGACATGAAATCAGAGATCAAAATGCAGAGCTCAAACTAGCAAAGATTTGAAACCAGAAATCGGAATATTCTTCGAATTCAAGCCTCATATCTCTGTCGACTAAGGGAAAAATAGAAAATTTTCTCATACCTTCTTAGCTCTACCCGAGGAACGAAGGGCGTGTTAGGCGTGGACAAAGAAAGAAGGAGAGAAAGGGAAGAGAGAGTGGGGTTTTTGGGATTTGGGGTTTTTTTGGCCAGCAATGATGGATGCGGTGTAGTGGAGGATGCAGACGATCGATGCAGGGAAAAAGATGTTGGAGTTCTTCGTCCTCTTCCAAGCCCTCTTGTTGTAAGACTCCAACCCAAGTGACCGCGATTAATACTAATTAAGTCTTGTGTTAGCTCTAAGTGAGATTAGTGGATTTCGATTTAAGTTAGGATTAGAATAGCTCTTTTATAGCTTTGGGGAATTTTGAGTGCCTTCTTGATTTAGTGGAATCCTATGGGGGTTCTTATAGTGACTCTGCGTGTGTTTGGGGGATTATTCGAAATTCTGATAATTCGTGTTTTGACTCCGTTTGATTTATCTCGTTAACCTCTACAACTTTCATGTTGACTTCATTCATGTTCAAAACCCCGAAACCCGACTTTTACAACTTCGAGGGCAAAATAGTCTTTTTACGCCAAATCTGGACACTATTTTCAATATCTCCGAAACCCGCGAAATATATACTTTTCGAAAATTAGAGATTTCGGTGAACGTTTCTTCCTTCTTCATCAAATCCGTCTGAGGCCTGGAAACCCATGTCTAAGCTCAACAAACCTTGTAAGTTGTGGGACCCATCCCCATTTGCTATAAAAAGAGAGACCTTTCCCCTTATCCTCTTTTCTTGGCTAAAAATTGCGGTAGGAGTTGCTGTGGTTGCCTAGGGTTTTCTTCTTCTCCCTCTTCTTGCTTTCTCTCCTCCCATCCACTACCAAGCTCTTGCCAATTGTACAATGGAGGTCATCTTCTTCTACCTCTCCTTGAGAGCCCTCCTTGGATGCCATTAGAAGTGAAAACCAACCACATTAGAGCTTCCTTTGAGCTAGTCTTGTCCATTTGAAGACCTTACAAGTAAGTTATTTCCCTCATTTTCTAGATATATGTTCTTCTACCCTTTGAAAAGCTTCACCTTCATTCTTGCAAGCTTTCTTTTCCCCATTCATGGTTTTGACCATTTAGGGTTTGTAATGGGTTGTATTTGGGGGTTTTTGTGTAGCTTGGTGATTTTGAGCTTAAAAGGGAGATTAGGAGCTTGCTTAGTCATCCTTGAGGCCAAGGCAAGTGGATGAATGGGTTGTTGAATGATTTCATGTTTATGTGAAAATTTGGATTTCCATTTATTGCCTCCACCTATGCTTTCTCTATGAATTTTAATAACTTTGAAATGTGCATATTAGTGAGCTTTTTCTCTTATTTGATCTCTTAAAATGTGTACATTATATTTTGTTAAAGTTGCTTGTCACTTACGGATCTTCATAAATGATGGTTGTTCTTGTGATAAATGAAGTGGGAAATGACTGTGGTTTAATGATTTTGGTGGTGTGGTTGTTGGAGGAGTTAATATGGTTTGGAGAAGGCAAAGAGACATAAATGGTTGTGGGATAGAAGTGGTTCAAAGAAGGTTAGAAAGGGATGAAAGAAGAGAGCTCGAAACTGTATCTCTGCAGCTTCTATGACAGTTCGCTCGAGCGGACCCATCTAGAGGACAGTTGGCTCGAGCCAACTTGACAGTTCGCTCAAGCCAACCTGACCTGGAAAGGTCCGCTCGAGCGAACCCCTCACAAAGAATAGTTAGCTCGAGCGAACTTCGGGTCAGCTCGAGCCAACTGTGCAGTGGGTCTGGGCCAATGTAGGAATTCTTGAAATGTTCTTCTAAGGCTTGGGGAGGTATTGTTTGGAGCCCCAATGCGATGGTGAGACAAAAAAAGTGAAAAGTGGAATTTGATTGAAGAAGAAATCCCACCATGAAGATTCATAGAGGATTATTGGACTTGTCAATTTGCATAGGGAGCTTGGAATGTCCTTAATTTCATCGAGTACCAAGCCAGTGGCAAAAATCGACATACGAGACCCTATTCACATTGAATGAATCTTGAGCCCCGATGCTTGGTCCAGGAATTTTGGAAATTCATTGTGTTCTACTTTTTCCGAAATTTCGACATGCACTTCTCGAAATTCATATTATATGAATAGTCATGCCCAAAAACACTGAAATTTGTATTTTTAGTATTTTGTTAGCCGCGTGATGCATTGCTCGAGAATAAAGTGATATTTTTGCCTATGGGTACCCCGTCCCGCCCGTTTATGTGTTTTACTTCATATGTATATTTGTTCATGCCCCGATTTCATTCATGTGACCTATGAGTCGGCACCACTAAGCTTGGACGACCTTGTCGGCTTGATCCACCTACTTGGAAGTCCCCCTCCCATCCCGCCAGCTGCAGCCTGGATCCCGTCTCGTCCCGATACCCAGTTCGCTACCGTGGTCCCGTCCCCTATAGTTATATGTATATATATATATATTCGTTGAATCTCATCACCTCGTGTATCAGAGATCAATGCCCCGATGTGCTCTCATCACTTCGGTGATAGAGGATTTAGCTTTGTGTGTTGCCATCTTGTTAGTTTCTTGTCCTTGGTACCTTTACATGTTTTCATATTATACATGTGATTTCTAATAAATGATGCACTTTGTTTCATGAAATTACTGTTCAAACAGGTTTCAATGTTTTCCAATGTACATTTAAATATTGTAATGTTGCTATATCTTTTCACCCACCTGCCAGACCGTCATGTCTGACCCACTCTTTGGTACTCAGGTCCAGATGTCGGTTATCTTAAGGAGGAGCCAGAGGAGGCGGCCGAAGAGCCGCAACATATAGGAGAATGGCAAGCTGACGATGTCGTCTAGACACTCGGTTAAGCCTTGAGTTACGAAACATTCTGGGCATTGTAACTAACTCATTCTTTTGGTTGTACTGGCCTTTGTTGGAATTTATTTTTGGGAAGTGATTAATTAACTGATCTTTTGTATAAACATTCAACTTTAATTTTTGGGAATGCTATAATGATCATTGCTCACTCTGACATCAAGTTGTTTATATATACTATCAGTCTTGTGATTTTGAAATTAATTATGAATTTGATTTGCTACACGCTTCTGCACCTCAAATGGGAAATGTTATGTATGTGTGATATGCTCACTGTGGACACCTGTGGGAAATCACGTGCACCGGTAGTATCATGTTCTTATTAATCCGTGTGCGTATTAGTCAAATTAACATATGCACTAATGCATTGGCAATTTCAACTAACACCGTCCCAATCCCGGACTGGGCCCGCTTCGCGACACTTGTCCCACTCGTGAATGGCGGGAAAGAGAGAATTATACTCTGCGTGAGTTCGGTAAGAATGAGTTATAAGACATGTGCTTTAAAAACACTCACTGGATGATTTAACTTAGGTTTAAAAAAAACCCTTCGCCGATGCACATTCCCCAACACGCAACGTATCGGGGAAAATGTGCGCGCAACCGTTCAATGATGATTTATAAAATAAAATAAAAAACTTAGGCTAAAACACATTCCCCAAATCACAATGTGAGCGTCGTTAATTATTATTAAACCTTTCGCTGACGCACCTCAACGTCAGCAACTAGGTATTCATAATTCCCAATGCAGTTAGTGCGTCGTCTTTCCTAACGTTTATTTCCCGACGTTGTACTGCATTGGGTAATTTGTAATTCATATCGGGAAAATATTCACTCCAAGACCTAGATGACGCCATCCTCTCTACCGACGAGATGTTCTGACGCGCAGAAGATAGCGTCGCGTAATCATTTTGCCAACGCTGTGATGCGTCGGCTAAATACATTTCCAGCGACGTATTTAGATTGTGTCGGCAAAATTCGTCGGCAAATATGAAATTTGTTGTAGTGACATTCGACCGTCTTATGCTGGATATCTTGAAAGATTTTCATTATGGCTTTTTGATATGTGGCTTCTGCATTTTTTAGGCCAAAAGGCATGACTGTATAACAGTATACCCCAAATGGTGTCCTGAATGAGGTGTGCTTTTCATCTTCTGAGGACATCTTGATTTGGTTGTATCCCGAGAATCCATCCATGAATGACTTCCTTTCGTGACCGAATGTGTTATCAATCATGATTTTGGAGATGGGTAGCGAAAAAACATCTTTAGGACAGGCTTTATTTAGATCACGGAAATCAATACACACCTTGAGTTGTCCATTCTTTTTTGTAACAGGGACAATATTAGCAAACCAGTCAGGGTGTTGTTTCTCCCGAATAAATTGAACATCCCGAAGCTTTTGTACTTCTTTTTCAATCTTTACCATGATCTCTAGCTTAGTACGCCGTTGATCTTGTTTTACTGGTTTAATATCTTTCGAGATATTCAATTTGTGCATAGCTATTTCTATGTCCAAATCGGGCATTTCTGCATAAGTACATGCAAAACAATCCACAAACTCACACAAAAAATACACGAACTCCTCTAGTTCCTTTCCTTTAATATGGGCATTTACAAAGTAGGATGAGGATTGTCCGAGGTTCCTAGATTCACTTCTTGCACTTGATCTTCAGTCGGAGGGTTGGGAGGAGGCTCTTCCACATTATTTTCAGAAGCTTCCAACTCCACAAATCCCTCTGGGGTATCATTTGTAGATTTAAACCAAGGCCAGATCCCTTTTCAAGGATTCGGTTTTGAAGGCTCAGTGGTTAGAACCAAATGATTGCAAGGGCCAAGGTTGCATGGGTCTTGGCTTTCATTATACTCTTACTGCCATTGATCGGTGGCAATGGGATCTGTGTCATTATCATCAGTAGCCTCTTCTTAGTGCTAGAAGATGTTCTAGTCAGCCGGATCTTGTAAATATGTCTCCAAAGTATCATCAGAATCGTATTCTTTGGTGAATGCCATTGTTTTTGCCCTCAAGCTTTTTGTGACTCTGGGTATGTTCCGGTAGGGAGTATACCCAATACCTGACCGAAACTCCTCTATCCAGTGGTTCCACTCGAATTGTTCTTTTTGCCTCTTTGCCATACCGATGTAAGGTACCAGTATCCCTTCAGTCATTCCTAATCTAGTATGCTTCTTGAAATTATAGCCCATATTTCTTATCATATTGTGGAATTGATGACTGTAGGGTTTGAAGTCCGGCTTGCCTTCACTGATGAAATCTCCGGGTGGAGAAGTGGAGGCATCTTCTGCTTAATGGAATATCATTCCGTTTTCCCAAGGTTTGTTAGCAGGTACAAGAAAAAGTTGACCCCTTAACTTTGAATATTGGATACGGGCCCGTATATGGATGGAGAGGAGGCTCATATCCTGCCATTGGTGGTGGATTTATGAATATGCCGTTGTTTTGTTCCGAGTCAGATTCATAATTAGAATCTTGTACCAGAGATACTACATTTATAGAGTGTGCTTTTCTTCTCAAGTTTCTCAAAGGGGTGAGAACATGATCTTCAACAGTTTCCATGAACCTAGCAAATTCTTCAAAATTTTCAAAATCTTTCCCTATGGATAGTATTCGAAAATCATGATGTAGGTTATCTCGGCACAATGAGATTCACATGTTTCAGGGAGGAGATTCCTCGTAGCTGTGAGCCAATTCCAGCCATCGATCTATATAATTGATAACGGACTCACCAGGCCCTTGACATGTGAGAGCTAACCGCCGTAAGGTGACTGTATCTGCTTCCCTTGATTCCATGAACCTAGTGAATCTTCAAAAATTTTGAAATCTTTCCCTATGGATGGTATTCAAAAATCATGATGTAGGCTATGCCAGCACAATGAGATCCACATGTTTCGGGGAGGAGATTCCTCGCACCTATGAGCCAATTTCAGCCATCGACCTATATAATTGATAACGGACTCACCAGGCCCTTGATGCGTGAGAACTAACTGCCGTAAGGTTACTGTTTCTACTTCCCTTGATTGGCATGCATCTAATATGCGTATCAGATCCAATAAACGCCTTAAAGCATCCCGTCGGGCTGCGCAACGAGCTTCACTTCCCAGTCGTCTAAATTCTGTCTCCTGCCGACTTCCCCGGTTATGCGACGAGGCCATTAAAGCAGAATAAATTTGATGATGACTTTCTGCCTCACCCATCATGAGTTTAAACATCCTTTAAGATGCCGAACTATACATCATAGTTTTATAATATCCAACTCCACTGCGATCTTGGGGCGATTGACTATTTGCATTGAGGGCCCACAATAGGTCAGACCAGCAGATTTCTTGATCTAGCTGGTTGACTGGAGAAGCCACATTGACTGACTTAGAAGATTTAGCGGAAATGACCAAGGGTTTGCCTTTCTTCATGTCAAGTTTCACCTTGATTGTGAAAGGTTCGGGCATATCCGCGAACCATACCACCAACTTCGTCTTTTGTTGCTGACTCAAGACTTTGGCTGACTCAGCTGTACTTGTCTCCACCATAGGTTTCTTCACACTAGGCTTCCTCTCTTCATACATAGTAGCATCAGTAAAGTAAACATCCTTTCCTTTGAAAGGTTTCTCATCAGCGAAAATACGATGTACCTTTCCACTATCATCGATATATTTGAAACACTGGTGAAGGGTAGACGGTACAATGGCATAGTCGTGCAACCATCTCCTTCCAAGCAAGATGTTATAGCAAGCTCGAGTTTTGAAGACGTGCAAAGTAGCTTTAAAAGCCGAACTCCTAAGCTGGAATTTGATCTGAATCTTCCCGATGGGGTTTGGGATTTCACCATCATACCCTTGAATCGCTATATTGGTGCTGGTGAGCTTGTTTGGGGGAACTCCCAATTCTTGCAATGCCGTGACGGTAATAAGATTAAGAGCTGACTCTGGATCCACTTGCACCCTGGGAATTGGCACTTCTTTGATGTATGTTGTGAAATATAAAGGCCTTGTATGATTGATGTTGCCTAAGAGCATATCTTCCTTAGAGAAGGAAATAGTAACTTTGGAAGCATTCTAGATGGAGTAACACTCTTCGCATTGCTTCCGAGGTATTTTGGACTTAGCTACTTGGTTCTTCTTCTCTATCTAATGCAAATGAGCCACATACACTTGATTATTAGGATCCAGTGCTTGCAATTCCCTGATGGCATTGTCTTGAGTTTCTCTTGACATATGCAATAAATTGAGAACGTGCAATCGTGCAGATATGTGTTTAAGATGTTCGACAAGGTCATACTTAAATGGCTTTATCAGCCTTTCACTAACATCAGCATTTACATTCTCAGTATTTACATTTTGCCCTGTGGGGACTACAAGTGAAAGAGAAGTAGGAGGAAGAGTAGGAGTCGGTGCGGAAGGTTTATCATAGTTGACTTTATAATTTCTTCCGGGCCTGAGGCCGTTCCCAGTGTTTCTTTGGATAGCCAGAACTTCTTCTTACTGAGAGGAGATTTCTCATTCCTTCAGCTACGTCTTCCACATCGACAGATGCAGAGGATGTAGTGGTTTTTCTTTTAATACCAGCAGCCACGTGACAAGACGTCACCTTGGGTTCACTCCCAGAATTTGTCAGTTCATCTTCCAGGGTGATAATCTCGTGTGTTTTCGTAACGAACGAGTCCAATGAACTGATTGGCACAATGTCAGGAGCTTATTCAAACTCTGCACAATGATCTCCATCAGATCCTGAGGATGTGTCACTGATCATGATAACTAGCACATCCTCTGGTAGGGTGTTCTGCCGATCATCCTTGGTTGCTGATGTGGAGATTGCCAAGGTAGAAGGGTTACTGGAAGCAGAGACAGTTGGTACCTTGTATGGGATGTCATGTTTGGTAGTTAGGCAGTCCTGCTTCTTTGAGTTGTCGTTTTGCCCATCTTTCAGCCTAACTGGTATTGACGGGCTAGAAGTGTCCTTTGCTGTAGGTGCATTTACAGGTGCCTCTACAACGGGATTCATCATCATCTACGATTGATAGAGGATCTGGATGAATTTCCGAAGGTACTGGGAATGAAGGAGGGTTCACTAGCCAGCCACCAAGTTCAAGGAGTCTTGGATTGTAAATTTAAACTTCTATATCCGGAATGTTCTCTTGATAGAAGAAAGAATCAATGATGAAATCATTTTCATTCAATACCTCATCTAAAAGGTAATCTTCTTCATCAGGATCTGACTCTGGACCATTGCCTTGATGGTCATCATCATCCATGGGTGGCAGCATTGTAGGGGGGACCCATTCGCGATTTAAGTCCTCTGAATCTGAAGGTGGAGAGCATTTTAATTTGGAGATTTGGTTGTAATTAGAAATCTGCAACTCATCCTCTTTGTTGGTGAGAGGGAAAAGGAAATCCGCCAAAGCAATGAGTTTCCTCATTATCTCAGAAGATTTTACTGGTGCCTTTTTTCTTGGTGTAGGCCCAGTTTCCTCATTTCCTTCTTTTATAGGTTATGCCTTAACTGTTTAGTGGAGGTTGCGAAGTGATCTTTTCACTTTCTTGTCTTTTTTGGAAGTAGATCTTGACTCCACTGTCTTCCAGCCGTCATCACTTATGAGATCAGGATGTACCCGTATCACTTCTCCAGATGCTGTGGTGACCGAAACGAGTTCATCACTATGTTCAACTTTATTAATTAGTCGAAACTCCACCATTTTTGATATGATAGGTCCGATGTTGGTAGGTTCAAATGATCCAAATGCCACCATGTTGACCGACGCAGTATCACATTTTTTATCGAGCTGTAATACTCCTTTAGCCTACATATCTTATATTCTCTCCTTCAAGATAAAACATTCTTTCAAAGGATGGGAAATCATCCGATAATAGGGGCAGTAGTTTGGATCATTTGTTCTACCTTCCTGACCACGTCTTTTGGAAGACGGGAGTTCTAACTTTCCATGCTCCAGTAGAGTTTTGAAAATACCTTCAACATTTTCATCAAATGAGTACTTGACATTTTTCCTCCTTTTGTAGTCCTCCTTCCTAGCGGCTTCATCCTTAGGATCTTCCGCCTTTTTGAGAGCTTTCGAAGTTTGAATATTAAAAACTTCTTCGTTGTTCTTTCCCTTGGATGTAGAAGTTGTGGAAGCTTGAATTCTTTGGAAGTGTGGAAGCTTGAATTCTTTGGAACTTGTTCTTCTGATCAAGTTCCTTACGGCAGTCTTCTGCATCGATGGCTGATTCCAGTAGTTCAGACATGGATTTAGTCTTAACATTGATTACCATCTGCTTAATCTTGAGTTTAAGATTAGACTTGCGCATATCTACTACTGACTTTTGAGAGATGGACTCTTTGCATCTGTAAGCTAGTGCTCTCCACCTGTTTATGAAGCCCTGAACAGACTCATTTTCTCATTTGTTTGGATTGGGTGAGTGAGTTTAGGCCGACCGGCTGATCTTCTTCTTGGAAGCGCAGTAAGAACTTTCCTCAAGAACCGCCCATTAGGTGAGGGAATTCTCAGGCAATTGTTTGTACCAATCAAAAGCAATTCCTCTCAGAGTGCCTATGAACGATCTGATTTTTAGGGCATCTATATCAGGCATGCCTTCAAGCTGAGACTTGAAGTGGACTATGTGCTTATAAGCAGAGCTTTTGCCCATGTAAGACTAGAAAGTCGGAGGTTTATACTTAGGAGGATAGGGGATCAAATCCATTTCAGGTGGATATTTTGGCATGATTCCCTTTTTCCTAAGTCTCCCCTCATCCCTAGTTTTAGTCAGCATATCTGCTACATCTTTGTAATTCATAGGTTTCTCCATATCTATTTGGTGACCGCTATCTGAGAGCTGACCACTTCGTTTGGACAGCCTTTGTGATAATTGTTGCATTTGTGTTGCAATCTGACCAATTTCTGCTTCAGATGTATGCAGATCCTTTCTATTTGAAGAAGATGGAGTTGCCGGTGGATGATCGCTTGGACCAGTCACCCGATCCATGAGAAATTGCAGCTAAGTAAAGATTTGGTTAATTCTGTCATTTTGCTGTTTAACCAAATCCTGTATTTTTTCAACCGAATTTTTGCCTTCAGCCTGTTCTTCAGGATTTACTGGAGCACTAGTCTCTCCAGCCATGAAGACATTTACCTAGTCTAGTAAGGGGTGAGAAGTTGCCTTCGAGACCTCAAGTGATTAATGAAACATCATCTTCAATGGGTCGCAGTACAGGGGAAGCCATGCCCCCTATGGTTTTATTGATCGGTCATCCGTAATCGTAGTTTCATGGCCCTCGGACGTCTTGTCTGTTAGGGATTTTGTGTATCGCAATTTGATGGATGCATTATCATTTTAGAATCATTTGAATTTTTACACATGCATTGATTTAGAAAATCTTGAAATCTTGATTTACACATGCATTGGTTTTTAGACTTGTAGAAATATTGATTTATGCATGTTTCGATTTTAAACTTGGATGCAATTTATTTTGAAAAAGAGTTTTATCAAATCAAGCTAGCCTATGTTTTAAATCTTTCAAATCATTTTAGGCTTTTTATGTTTCATTTTTTTAAACCTCTTAGTTTGATTTAAAACATGATTCCAAGCTTGATTCAGTGGCCCAAAAGTTCCCACAAGAAATCACTTTGAAATATGCATTTTTAGGGAATTTTGGTCCCAGGCCCGGGTCAACCTGCAGTGTGGCCGGTCGACCGGCTTAGGGGACCCGGTCGACCGAACCCACTGCGGGTCGACCTGGAAAAGAGCCGTTGTGCCTTTTTTCAAATGGTCAGATTTATGACCGTTGAAGGCCAGGTCGACCGGGGATAGGGCAGGTCGACCGGGGAGACACAGGAACTCAATTTTTGAGTATAAATACAAATTCATTCCTTTGGAAAAGTTGTTGAAAAAGAGAGGAACCAAGAGCCACTCTTGAGGTGTTTTGAGACAAGAAAAAGGGGATGAACTAAGAGAGACCAAGGGTTCATTAGTGAAGCTAAAGCTTGGATCAATGAAGTTAAATCTCTAAGTAAGCTTTACTTTTTATTAATCGTACGTTATATGCTTTGCTTAAATTATTGGTAAATGAATTTTAGCATTATAACTATGATGTGTTGAATCCATTCTTCATTTAATCTTTGATCTAAGTTGGATTGAATTCTTCACCCTTGATTTCAAACCAAGTTGTTTTAAAATCTTCATTAATCATGCTTAGCCAAAATCTTTGATTTCTTTTATAGCATGATTCATTTACTTGGTTGAATCTTTATTTGTTGTTTTCATTCATTTAAATTTTAGTTAAATTAATTTGGTTTTGAAAACAACATTGCACATGCATCACATGTTTTAAGTTAATAAATTTCATACAACTTGTGAGCCCTTGATTTTCATGTCATTAACAAGTTTGCATTCATACATGTGATTTGCATTTAACTTCAATCAAATCTTTTTATGTGCCTTAATCTTTTAAATGCTTTGAGCATATTTTAATTGAGCTTTGTTTTTAACTTGATTGAAGTTATCACACACACGCACACATCATGAGCATACACCTTTGCATTCATTTAGTGCTTGTGTGAGTTAGTTTTTCACTTTCATATCCGCCTATTTTAGGGGCATTGTAATTGAGCTTTAATTGCATCTCTTTGAGTGTTTGTGTAGACACTTCTTTAAGAGAAATCTTTTACTTGTAAAGGTTATTGCTTAGCCTAAGAAAAGCATAGTGTAAAGGTTATTGCTTAGCCTAGAAAAGCACATTGATAGGTTATTGCTTAGCCTAGAAAAGCACATTGTTAAAGGTTATTGCTTAGCCTTTTGAAAAGCATAAATAGTAGAAATCTGGTGGGGTGTTGGATCACAAGCCTGTAGTGGATGTAGGCATTGAGGCCGAACCACAATAAATCTTTGTGTGATGGTGAATACTTTGTGGTGATTGTTTTTTTTTAGGCTTCCGCATTTTGTTTGATAATCATCACTTGTGAGTAGTTTATTTTAAAGAAGTTAAAATTGGTCATAATTGGTCACTTATTGTAGCTCACCCTATTCAAACCCACCCCCCCCCCCCCCCCTCTCAGGTTAGGATCCAGGACTTTCAATTGGTATCAGAGACTCGTGCTCTATTTCAGGATCAAGTGTTTGGAACTCTTGATTAGGTGTAAAAACCTAGAGTCAAACCCCTAGTGTTGTGCTTTCATGAAAATCATTAGAATGGATTCCACTTTGATAGATTGTTTAGATTCTTGTGTAGATTCTTCTAGACCCCTCATTCTTCCTTCTTTTGGAGATTCAAACCCTCAAATTAATGAATCTCAATTTGTTTTAAAAGAAGAAGAAAATGATTATAATGAAGATGACCTTCAACAAGCCTATGAGGAATTATATACTTTGTCCTTAGAGCTTGATAAGAAAAATAAAAAATTAAGAGAAGAATCTAAAAATCTAAACAAAGAATTAGTTTCTTCAAAAGATGAACTTAGAGAAAAAGAAGAAGTTATACAATGCTTAGACTCTAAGTTTATGATCTCTTTGCATAACCTATCTAATATTAAAGAAGATCTAATTGAATTAAAGATAGGAAATGATGATCTTAAAAAGAAAAATTCAAAACTAAGAGATCAATTACAAAGGCAAGACAAAAACATTAACAACCTAGAATCCAAGTTGACCATTTCTAAGGAAAATTTATTTAATTCTCAAAATAAGATAAAAACTCTAGAACTTGGATCTAATGTTATTAATGAACTTAAATTTGATTTAAAACTTGCTCATGAAGAACTAATCAAATATAAGGAAATTGAAAATGAACTATTAAAAGTTAAAAATGAAAATTCAATCCTTATAAACAAAGTCACTCAACTTGAAAGCTACAAACAAAAGTATGAGTGCAAATTTACCCAAGGTGAAAAGAAATTTGAAAAGTTATTTAAATTGAGTAAATCTCAAAGAGATAGGACGGGTCTTGGATTTGATAGGAATATTTCACAAGACCCTAACTTCACCAACACTTTTGTGAAAGGGGAGTCCTCATTCTCTAGTACTCATTCTTCCTTGCCCATGACTAAATGTAATTATTGTGGCATTAAAGGGCATTTTAGGTTTCAGTTCAAACTAAGAAGAAGCCATGTGTCTAAACCCATCTATGAACCCAAAAAGGTAGAATCTAAATCTATGAAGGGTAAGACACTAAAAATCAAATAAGACTCCAAAAAGATTAAACAAGTTAAATCAATTAAAATGGAGTCTCCTAAGATAGATTCTAAAAAGTTTAAACAAGTTAAATCAAGTTTAAAAGAATCTATGAACAAAAAGCTTCTCAACCTATCTCCCTTAAATCAACCCATGAAAGAACTTTTGAAGAAAATAGCCAAGTTAAATTTAAAATTCAAAAGTCAAATAAAGGGAGAAAATAAGAAGAAAAGAAAAATGAGTCAATCCCCTAAGAAACAAACTTACCAACCTCAAAAGACTAATCACCAATCTAAGCTAAATTTAGTCAAATCTAAATATCATGGTGATAAGTTCAAATTGAAAATTTATCAAGTCAAATCTACTATAGTTGATGGGACTCCTAAACTAGATGTCAAGGATCAACCCTCTCAAGACCTTAGGTGGATTTCTAAAGTTAGATACTTAGACAAACCTTAAGGCCTTGAACCTCATTGACCAACCTATCCTTTATAGTTAAATCTTATTGTTGGTCATGTTACATTTGCATTCTGTTTCTATATAGTTACATTTCTTAAAATGCAATGTTTATTTGTGATCAATTGATTTTGTCTTCATACACCTTTCTAGTTGCATATCATGGTTTTCAAAATCATTTTATTATAATTTCATCATGTTAGATTTGTTTTTTGCTCATACTGAGTTATATCTCTTGCATTGCATTTCTATATATGATCAATTGATTGTGGTTTCAAAAGCTTTCTTAGCTAGATTATTCATGATCGATTGTTGTTATAAGCCATTTGCATCTTTGCTTATTTAGTTATATTCTTTTTATATGCAAATGTCATTTGGTTCCATGTATGGTTGTGATCTTATTTATATTTGTAGATACCATACTAAAACTCAAATCCATCCTTTATGCTTTCTAGTTATTTTTTTTTAATGGATGGTTATGATGTTGATTCATGTATATTCTCTTAGTGATGTCATCCTTATACATGTTTCAACTTCATAGTAGTGATCTTGATCATATGAACCTCTTTAAAATCCATTCATTGTATTTCATAGTTATAACTATTGTTTGATGGATATCTTTTAGATGTTGAATTCATATGATTTTGACACTTTGAAAATTGCATGCATCACCATAGTATATTCTTTTGCATTCCAATTTATCTTGTTCATCACTATGCTCATTAGTTATATTCTTAAAAGTGATGAATAATCATTTATAATCCTTGATGAAATTTTGTGTTTGTCACATCCTTGCTCTTAATCATGTTTTCAAATTCAATTGGTTTCATTTAGTATAATTTTCAATTGATTTAATATCCAATTGATGTCTTATCTTGAGAATGTGATAGACCTTGTGTACATTGGATTGAACTTCATAGTCATATATTTTTGTTCCATGTCACCTTTAATTAGCATCATAATTTTCATGTTTGCCACCTTTCTTGCTCATATAGGTAAATCTCATGATCACCATGTTTATGTATTCATAATCTTGTTGGTTATTAGTTGAGGTTGCCTTCATGTTTGAATTTCATTTCACTCATCTTGCACTTAATAGTTATATTTATTGATTGAATGAAATGATTTCAAAACTTTCATAGCATATGATTTTCATAGTTAAATTATTTGATGCTATGTTTAGTAAACCCCATAATATCATGGATAGCTCTAATTTGGATTTATCTTAATAGTTATATTCTTTATAACTCAATTTTAGAGTGATTGATTTTATAGTCTTATCATTGAATCTCAATTG
Source organism: Cinnamomum chago (assembly GCA_038049695.1). Taxonomy (NCBI): domain Eukaryota; kingdom Viridiplantae; phylum Streptophyta; class Magnoliopsida; order Laurales; family Lauraceae; genus Cinnamomum; species Cinnamomum chago. The sequence continues at coordinate 52,257,350 of CP142453.1, read as the reverse complement.
GTATTCTTTGTTTTTCCAATTGGTATCCATGATCGCTTTGACCTTGTTCTTTTGGTAATTTGATCATATTGTGCTCTATAGTTAAACGTGTCTAATCCTTTCCTTGAAGTTGACCCTCAATTGGTTAAACCATCTTCTTCTTGAACCAAATAGTTATATCTTTATCAAAAGTTTGACAAAAGGAGAGAATGGATTGAGGGGGAGTGTAAACCTTCATAGAAAGTATTAGTTTTGATCAAATTGACCCTTGGATTGGCTTTGAACCCTTAGAGATTACATCCATACATGATAACCTGTTATGTATTTCATTTTCGATTTCTTTTGTTAACAGGTGCTACTAAAAGGTATTTTCCTTATTTCATGTGTGTAGGTACCTTTGCAATTTAATGTCAAAGGGGGAGAGAGCATTCAAGTTCTCTAAAGGGGAAGAGAATGTCCAAGCTTCCTAAGGGGAGATTTTGTATGATCTTCTATAGGGAGAGAATGTATATCTTGCCAAAGGGAGAGAATGCATGGTCAAAGGGGAAGTGTTGATAGAAGAAAGAAATCTTAGGAGCTGAAGAAGATGCTTGGCTAAAGAAAGAAAGATTGAAGAATGATCAAGCTCCAAGCATCGAAAAGATTGGAGAAAAAGTCCAAGAGCCTAAGCTAAGAGAAGAAGCATCCAAGAGATTTCAAGACTTGTCCAGCTTAGGGGGAGCTGAAAACTTAGTGTGCTAATTCAGTGTTGAGTAAGTTTCCATCATATTGCAAAGGGGGAGATTGTTAGGGATTTTGTGTATTGCAATTTGATGGATGCATTATCATTTTAGCATCATTTGAATTTTCACACATGCATTGATTTAGAAAATCTTGAAATCTTGATTTACACATGCATTGGTTTTTAGACTTGTAGAAATATTGATTTATGCATGTTTCGATTTTAAACTTGGATGCAATTTATTTTGAAAAAGAGTTTTATCAAATCAAGCTAGCCTATGTTTTAAATCTTTCAAATCATTTTAGGCTTTTTATGTTTCATTTTTTTAAACCTCTTAGTTTGATTTAAAACATGATCCCAAGCTTGATTCAGTGGCCCAAAAGTTCCCACAAGAAATCACTTTGAAATATGCATTTTTAGGGAATTTTGGTCCCAGGCCCGGGTCAACCTGCAGTGTGGCCGGTCGACCGGCTTAGGGGACCCGGTCGACCGAACCCACTGCGGGTCGACCTGGAAAAGAGCCGTTGTGCCTTTTTTCAAATGGTCAGATTTATGACCGTTGAAGGCCAGGTCGACCGGGGATAGGGCAGGTCGACCGGGGAGACGCAGGAACTCAAATTTTGAGTATAAATACAAGTTCATTCCTTTGGAAAAGTTGTTGAAAAAGAGAGGAACCAAGAGCCACTCTTGAGGTGTTTTGAGACAAGAAAAAGGGGATGAACTAAGAGAGACCAAGGGTTCATTAGTGAAGCTAAAGCTTGGATCAATGAAGTTAAATCTCTAAGTAAGCTTTACTTTTTATTAATCATACGTTATATGCTTTGCTTAAATTATTGGTAAATGAATTTTAGCATTATAACTATGATGTGTTGAATCCATTCTTCATTTAATCTTTGATCTAAGTTGGATTGGATTCTTCACCCTTGATTTCAAACCAAGTTGTTTTAAAATCTTCATTAATCATGCTTAGCCAAAATCTTTGATTTCTTTTATAGCATGATTCATTTACTTGGTTGAATCTTTATTTGTTGTTTTCATTCATTTAAATCTTAGTTAAATTAATTTGGTTTTGAAAATAACATTGCACATGCATCACATGTTTTAAGTTAATAAATTTCATACAACTTGTGAGCCCTTGATTTTCATGTCATTAACAAGTTTGCATTCATACATGTGATTTGCATTTAACTTCAATCAAATCTTTTTATGTGCCTTAAACATTTAAATGCTTTGAGCATATTTTAATTGATCTTTGTTTTTAACTTGATTGAAGTTATCACACACACGCACACATCATGAGCATACACCTTTGCATTCATTTAGTGCTTGTGTGAGTTAGTTTTTCACTTTCATATCCGCCTATTTTAGGGGCATTGTAATTGAGCTTTAATTGCATCTCTTTGAGTGTTTGTGTAGACACTTCTTTAAGAGAAATCTTTTACTTATAAAGGTTATTGCTTAGCCTAAGAAAAGCATAGTGTAAAGGTTATTGCTTAGCCTAGAAAAGCACATTGATAGGTTATTGCTTAGCCTAGAAAAGCACATTGTTAAAGGTTATTGCTTAGCCTTTTGAAAAGCATAAATAGTGAAAATCTGGTGGGGTGTTGGATCACAAGCCGGTAGTGGATGTAGGCATTGAGGCCGAACCACTATAAATCTTTGTGTGATGGTGAATACTTTATGGTGATTATTTTTTTTTAGGCTTCCGCATTTTGTTTGATAATCATCACTTGTGACTAGTTTATTTTAAAGAAGTTAAAATTGGTCATAATTGGTCACTTATTGTAGCTCACCCTATTCACCCCCCCCCCCCCCCCCCCCTTCAGGGTTAGGATCCAGGACTTTCATTTTCTAATTCTTCACCTTCAACAGGGTTTGAACTACAAGCAGAGATTCTAGCAGAATACCTGCCACGTCTAGTCCCAATCATGTAAACCATAGTAATATCAAGGTTGTCTTCTTTCATTACCCATTGCTGAGTAATTCTTCTTTGGCCACAACTCTTCTTTTTATCATTCCTCTTTATTATCATGGGTATGGAATGATTGATGATGGGGTTCAAACCTTCTGGATGATGAACCAGCAGTGTGAGGATATTTACCCCATTTTCTCCTTTTTCATAAGGTCTTTAAATTGTGTAAGTTCTGCAGCATTATTGATAGAGAAATCTTGTTGTTTCTTCTTCGGGCACTTTGTATGCACCTTTAGAGGGCAAAGTGTAGGCCCTACTATGACTGAAGCAAGACGTCGTCTTCCGTACCTCCTTCCCTTTTCTGAGTAAAAGGATAGAAAGTATTCTCTTCAAGTGATGTCAAGGATGTATTATGGCAAGCTATCTTTCGGAATTTTCGTGGTTTAGGAGACCACGTTGTGCAGCCTGGGATTCTCTCTTTTTGATGTAGTTTCTTCTTTCCAAGCATTTGGCGCAAGTCATTACCTTTGTAGGTTTTGACCTTGCCACTTGCTGAGGTTTTCTTTACATCTTACATCCTCCTTGCCCCTCTTACTTCTTTAGTGATGTGGAGGCGAGCTGGTGTAGTCTTTTCCAAATTTTGATGTTCTTTGAGATGAACACCAAAAGGATTCTGGGCCTATTTTGACACCCATGGCCTACGTGGCATGGCCTTTTTGGAGGGTTTCGCCAATACTGGAGAGACTTTGACAGTAGGGGCAGCCGGAGCCATCCGTTGGAAGACAGATACTCGAACTGGGATTTTATTTTTAGTGCGGACTCTTTTATGGCCCCTGGGAGTCTTGCTTTCTTGGATGGAAACTTTATACAAGCGTTCCTTGGTCTCATCGAAAGTGATGACAGGAGAATTCATGATTGATCTGCAACATAAGTAAAAAAGAGCCACAATGAATGAGTGATAGAAGAGCATATTTATTTTCTCAATCCTATATCAATTTATTTAATTTTTTACGTCTATATTTTTATGCACATGCTACCGAAAAATTGGCAGCACTCCGGTACAATAAACATTGTCCCAAAAGGGTAAGAAAATGACTTGTGATCCAATCATATCCATGGTGATGTATTTGGCTTTTCACTGACATACACCAATGAACTGATTAACTAGGAAAGTTTCGTAGGCCATAAGCAGAGTAGTAAATTCTCGCTACCGGCCAAAGGAAACTGACTTTATAGATTGAACATTATGAACTTATAAATCGAGACAACTTCACAAGGAAGAGTCTTATTGGCCATATAATTTGGGACATTTTTAATTTATGTCACCAATTTTCAATTCTCCATTTAGTCTTGTTTAGGAGAGTCCTCGGTTCTGTACTATGTGCATTCAATCAGCATAAAAGCCTAGAATTTCATGACAGAACATCCAAGAAAAGAAAAATGTATAAAAAGTTCAGCGGCCACTTTTCCTGTGGACTGGCCAGTGAAGGCTATTGGTGCCGGCCGATGAAGGTTACTAGTGTTAGCTGCTGAGTGTCGAGCACTCCAAGCTGACCGCGATGGTTTTGCACCTCATGGTCGTATAGTATTTGATGTCGCGTACAATCCACCGATCGCGAGACTTAGCAATCACTTTGAAGACATTGGATGGTCATAACGAGTTGTTTTCGATAATAGCCGCTAGATGCGCAGCAGGGCGTGGATAGACAGCCGATTCAATAGTTTATGGCCGTCATGTCCCGTCTGCATTGGCAGCCTGAAAAATGCGCGCAGTAGAGTAAGAATGACCGGCCAACACCAGCTTCTATGGCCGACGCGTTCTTTCTGCATTGGCCACTGGGCGCTGTGCATCTTCTCCATTTCGTCTCTATCAGCTTTTCACATGTTCTGTTCTTCTTCTTTTTTTCTTTTTTCCTTTTAGAACAGCAACAACTTTCTTCTTCTTTTTTTTAGAACAGCAGCAATTGAGGAACTCTCTCCAAGCTCTTCCCAAGTACTTTGATCAACGAAGCATTACTGATGATGTGTAATGACTTCAATCTTTTGTCTCGCCCACAAAAAAAAAGGACGGAAAGGGGAAAGAGGAAAATAAAGGCTCTGGTGTAGAAACTTCTTTTATTTCATCCTTTGGACGTTGCAGAAAGATGTGAAGATGACTCACACGAATGTTTGCTAATGAAGGAGGAGAGAGTTTTGAAAATGGTAGAGTTTCTGGGCCTCTTTGCGCTGGATCGGAGATGCTTTGATGCTCTCCCAAGTCTTCCTTTCATAGCCTTCTGAGGAGCCATAACTGTTGGAGATCATGAAGGAGTGGAGGTGGTTTCAAAATTGTCTTCAATTAGAGACGTTATTGGTCCCCTTTTGCTGCTTCAGCGGCCATGAGAAGAAGAAACTGGCCAGAAATCATGGGCTACATGCAGTCGGGAGAAAAGAAGTGTGACGGCCAGTGTACATGACGTCCAACAGTCATTTCTTGGTTGGAGACCAGCAGCTGCTTCATTGTTTTGAGCGGCTGGCGTGCTAAGGATTGCAACGGCCGATGGACCTTGTAAACAGTAGTCGTCGGGGAATTCCCTTGATGTGGCCGACCAAACTTCAATATCATCATTTTTTTATGGAAAAATGAGTATTTTTCCTTGGGGAAGGTTATGTATGGGCAGATGAATTTTTTTTTTTTTTTTTTTTTTTGTGTCAACAGATGTAAAAAACATAAGCAAGCACAACTCAGAATATAACAAAAGCACAAGAACGAGTAACTTTTCCCTCTGTTGTTTATAGTCAAGAATACGATTTTCATACCCAATAATCAGTCACACCTCAAACATGATTCCTTTTGGGAAGAGAAAACTCACTTAAGATGGATGAACATAGATGTGAAGGTGGCCAATGGAACACAACAATAAATAAATAAAACACCACTAAAACTGTACTTAACATGGACACATGAAAAGATTAGGATGATCGAGGAATTCATGAAAAGTGAAGATCCAAGTACAATACAATGTTCTCAACTCCAGCACGTAAAATTAAGCTGACACTTCATTTACAACTCTGCAAGATTCTTCAAAGCTATTAATCCTTAGCAGCATTGACTCTGAATGGAGAGCTTACATGCTATACATCAACACGCATAATGGGTCATTTCTCTGAAGGAACCAACAAAAAATGTCACCAAACTACAACCTAGAATTGTTCCTAAACATCATTCGGCAAAGATATTGTCTTCCCTTGATCACAATCATATGGGTCTATGTCTGTGTCTGGTATATCAACATATACATATCCTATTACCAACCAAATCGAGACATGGCTCGACAATAAATTTGGTACCTTTAGAGTACCCAAAATCAAAATCAACTTAAATATAGATTAGATGATTCACCATTGGCCCATTGAAATAGTACAATATAGTAGGTGAAGTATTTCTTTTATATCTTCTTGCCCCCAAATTATTCACAGCCAGAGATTGTCAATACTTTCTGAGTTTGTATAAACATAGTTCATCACTTTATTCAATCTCTAACTGACGACTTTCACAATGGGCTGAAATACTCGAATCTATAACAAATGGTTAAACTGCATGCCAATACCAAAAATCAAGACACGAGTTCACCCAAATTAAGAGATACATCAGAAAAACCACTATTAGCATCTTCTTAGCTGAGTTGAAGATACTGGTTTTAGTCTTCACCATTTGACCAAACCTTATAATAATTAAGTAATAGCTTTCATTCGACTACCTAATCCCATGCCCATGAGAAATGATGAGGATTGGCTATGCTAAGAAGATGTTATGAATGGATTATGAATATAAAAGGAGGCAGAAAGAAGCATCAAAGAACAGAGGTCTCCACTAACCACCTACTCATTTGGGTCAGGCCAAAAACAATAATCTACATACTACTTAAGAACATGAGTTTTACTCACCTTGAACTGTAAATGTGATTCTCTATAAATCAGTCAGTCCATGTGGATACAGAATACCGTAGCTTAGTAGCATAACAAAACACATTGTATTATTGAAGGCTTGTGAGAATGGAGAGCCACCATTGCAAGCGTTATGGTTTGTTGTAGTTGCTGGTTCTAAGTTATGCATGGGGCATTATAGCTCAAGGCAGGTTCTCACCAACAACATTGTCAACCACAAAACGGTTTCATTTTAATATAAGATACAAGAAAACCATAAATGTGTTGGGTCATCTTAATCCTACTGTAGCCTGCAATTTTTGTGTTTGCAGGTGGAGTGGACGATGGTCACTCATTTATGCAGCACCAAGCCTCTTCTCACAGTAAATGGAGAGTATCCAGGGCCGACCATCCAGGTTCAAGAGGGTGATGAGGTTGAGATCATCGTCACCAATAAAGTCTCCTTGAATACTACCATGACATAAAACCACAATACAAAGATACTTGTATCAAACTGTTTCAAAACACTTAGCCATCAAGTCACAAGGTTGGCAATGGAAATACATTTCAAAACACTTCATTTCAATGCTTTTATTCCCTTCAATGTAGAACACAGGAGAAGAAGAAGCATTTCCCTAGTATGAATTAACAAAGATTCTCATCCAGATTTGAAGAACCACATACACAATCATCTCATTCAAGTACAAAAACATGAAAGAATTTTTATTCTATGACTTGAAATCCAAATTCTCATATCTAGGATACCATACCCAATTATGGAAATCATCATTTAAAAAAATATTAAATAAAATAAGATCATTCAAGACTTCAACTAAGCTAATCTACAACAAGCAAAACTATTTGAATTAGTTAAATGCCTGAACATCTCTCTCACGCATTTCCTCAAACAACCCAAAACCAACAAAAACCAGATAACCAATATATGTTGTCCACTCAAAAGCTCATATTCTAACTCTTTTTTCCTTTCTCCTCGAACCCCACAAACCAGATCCCTTGAAATATCCATCTCTTCTTCCCTCAAAATCCCCTTTGCCTCTTTCCTCATTCTCTCTACCCTCACCCCTCTTGGTTCTACAAATGGGCAAGATCCTCTCCATTGCAGCCATCAAAATCTTCTAATTCCCAATGCCCAAATGCAGAAAAGTAGAGTTGGGGAAACAACTAGAAAACACAGAGATCAAAATAAGAGATAGAAGAAAAGAAGGACTTTACCAAATGCGAGAGATAAGGAGGAGATCATTAGCGTCTTCAAGCCATCCCCATCGTCTTCCTTGAGATGGTTGTGCCAAGAGGAAAGTAGCCGAGGTCGTGCCAAGAGAGAAGTTGCAGAGAAAGATATCGTGAAATGGCTTCCCCGACTTTAGAAAAAAAAATTACAAAAAAAAGCTACTCAAAGCAGCTTATGTTTAAGAGCTTAAAAGCACTTATTTCTAAATATAAGTTCTAATTTTAAATCATGATTAGAGTTTTATCAAACACTCTAAATTTCTAATAAGGTCTAAATTATTTAATAAGTGCTTATTTTTAGAGTTACCAAACGGGCCCTTAGTCAAGGGAGCATTAAGTAAAAGCACAAAGTAGAATGGTGTTTTTTAGGTATCGTGAAAATATAGGAGCCTTTTAGTAAAAGAACTCTTGCAAAAATCCTCACCCCTCATACCCGCTTTAAATCCCAATTCCCAACTCAACCATTGCACTCGTAGCCCCTCTCTCTCTCTCTCTCATTTTTTGTAATGAAGAGAAAGCATGCAATTGGAAATATCTAAGACAACTATCAAACGTGATCATTGAGATACCGAAATACATACTTCCCAAAAGTATCTTAAACACAGAAGATCATTTAAAGGTAATTTTTAAACTCTCATATCTCTCTATTATGCAATTTCTCATTTCTGAGCGTAGTTTTCTCTACAGACATCCAAAATGCAATTTCGAGCATTGATATGAAGCTCCTGAAGAGTGTTTTCAGTTCCAGAATTGGTAATGAAGGCTTCGACGGCAAATCAGGTGAAATACGAGTCTCTCCAAAACAAGAAGTGGTTTGCTCGCGTAATGGAGCGGTACCTGACTTGAGCAACCCCGTTACCAACACCTCCTTTAAAGAATGGGATTCCTACCATCAGCTTGTCACATTTCCTTATCATACCCCCGCTAATGATCACGGAAATTATAGGTGAGAGATTAAGAGTCCATTAAATTTTTTTCTTAACAAACCACACAACGTGCCCTCAATCGTGCTTCCACAGGAGTAAAGCATGTGGTAAGGTATAAACATTTTCTCATTGAACCGTAAAACATAATAGAAGCTTCATCATAAATAAATGGCCGGTACAATATACGTGTTTCAAAGTGCACATCATAATATTACTAAAGTTATAGTTTAACTTACATGGAAACTATCAAAGACCTAGGCTAATAAAATGAATAAATACGAGCTCCAATCATAAAATATGTGAGGCACCTGTGTGCTAGACATGACGACTCAGACTATTTTGTCAACACACCACTTGTGATCACCATTAGGCTGATCTACCTAAAAATACACAATTTTCTAGATCTAATCTTTATAGGTCTCGTTTAGTCAATTATAGATTCTTGAGTGACTACTCGGCATAACTAGTTTGATTTGTCAAATTTAGTATGTTTTTTAGAGTAGTTTTGTTACCCTAAGTACCATGTCTGAAGTAGTGCCCAGTTAGTGTTTTTTCATGGATCCCTAAGTCCACACCACTAAGCTTTGACTGTAAGACCCCGACCCGAGTGAACCCGATTAGTGCTAATTAATTTGCGTATTAGTGCTAAGCTTTATTAGTGTTTTTGGCTAAGTTGGGTTTGAATTAGCCTTTGTTATAGTTTTGGGGTATTTTGATTGCCTGGTGTTAGTCAGACCCTTTGGGGGTTTCCTTTTCATGACATTGCATATATTTGAGGATTTATCGGAGATTTTTACATTCATGATTTTAATCCTGTTTTATTGGAATTGTTATTTCATGCAACTTTCATGTTGATCCCGTGTCCATTTGAGACCCCGAAACCCGATTTCTTGGCCTTGAGGGCAAAACAGTCATTGCACACCAAATCTGTACCCAAAACTTGATATTCCCGAAACCCGCGAAACATATACTTTTTGGAAACTAGATATTTCGATGATCATTTCTTCCTTCTTCGTCGAATCCATTAGAAGCCCCGAAAGCCATGTTTTAAGCTTAATTAGGTTGTTAGTGGTAGAGCCCACTCCTCACTTACTACAAGAGGAGACCATCTTCTTCATTCTTCTTTTTCCAGCACAAGAGAGTGAAAGCCTAGGGTTTCATTTTCTTCTTCTTGCTCTTGCTTGCAATCACCCAACTCACCACAACCTTACACAACTTGAGTAGTGGAGATCATCACCTTCTTCCTCATCACCATAGCTCTCTTTGGACACCATTGTTAGAGAAAACCATCCATTACAAGACTCTCGTTGAGCTCACCATTGCCATTAGAGGACATTACAAGTAAGTATTTCCCTTCATCTTCTGGATTTGTTATCTCCTAGCCCTTGAGAAGCTTCACTATCATCCTTGGAACATTTCCTTGCTATTTCATTGTTTTGACTCTTTTAGGGTTTGTTTTATTTGGGGTTTTACCTTGTAGCTTGGACCATTGTCTTGGAGACTTGTTAGAGCTTGATTTCATTGATTTGAAGACCGAAGGCAAGTGAATGATTGGATGTTTTAAGTTTTAAAGGGTTTGGTGAAGCATTTATGGATTTTCAAGTTTTCATTAATATGTCTATGGTTGAAATAAATGCTCTTGATGGAGAGCCTTATGAATGCATTTATGATCATATAGAAGTGTTGGTTCATAGCAATTAATGTTTCATTGTTTTGTCTTGTATATGTACATTGTGTGAAATGGTTTCTTCTTCTCTTTCCTTGTATTGAATGTGATATGGATGGGGAAAAATGGGATGGATATAGTTAGGAATTTGAAGTCATTTGAATGGAGATTTATACTCCTTATTTGATGTATGAAAGTGGTTAAAATGTGATTGCAGAAGGAAGAGAAAGAGGACAGCTGAACTGGTCCGGAATCAATTTCTGGACAGTTCGCTCGAGCGACCATGGCACTTCGCTCGAGCGACCTGTCCAGAAAAGGGTTCGAGCATTCCAGTAGCTTGGTCGCTCGAGCGGACCCCTGGTCGCTCGAGCGGACATCCCAGAACTCATTCCAGATAGTTGTTCGTTCGAACGCACTTAAATATTCGCTCGACCCAATGAGTTCGTTCGAGCGACCTCAAATTCGCTCGAGCGAACCCACCCAAACCACCGTTCCAGCGAGCGGTGCGGTTCGTCTGGCATAGATTATGTTTGGGACAATGTTCAACTGTTTCAATTGTTGGGTCTATTCTCTGGGAACCCTTCTATATCAAGGAGATTTATCAAGTATTGGATGAGGCCATTCGAGGAAGAAACCATATCACCAAGATTTCACTCGAAGTTTTGAAACTTCAAGGTGTATAAGGAGCCCGGAATGTCTTCTAACTCAAGGAGTACCAAGTCTTCATTATAATCGACATACGGGATCCCTATATACTGAATAGATCTTGAAAACAGTATTTTACCCGAAATTGCTATAGTTCATTGTTTCACCTCATTGCAAGATTTATCTTACATGATGTGTTTTCCCGAAGGCATGATAGTTACACTAGTAACAGTGATTTGTCCCGAGATATATTACCCGACTTGGAACGAAAATGTGCCCTTGTGGACCCCGTCTTACTCGTTTATATATTGTACTCGATTTACTTGCATAAGTCTCGATTTGATATTTAACCTATGTGTCGGCATCACTAAGCTTGGATACCTTGTCGGTTTGATCCACCGACTTGGAGATCCCTCTCCCGTCCCGCCAGCTGCAGTTTGGATCCTGATACCCGGTCATTACCGTGGTCCCGTCCCGATACCCGGTTCGCTACCGTGGTCCCGTCCTGTATATTTATATTGTATATATGATTGCGTTGAATCTCCTCACCTTGTGTGACTGAGATCAACGTCCCGTGATACTGTTGTCACTTTAGTGACAGAGGACTTAGCTTTATGTGATTGCCATCTCGTGAGTTCCCGACCCCTTGGTTACCTCATATGTTTTATCTTGTTTACATATTTTCTAGCAAATGATTTATCTATTTTGTGAGAGTCCTTGCTTAAACAGATTTCCCTGCTTTTCGAGATATTTCATCTATCATATGTTGTTGTATCTATTCACTCTCTTGCCAGACCGTCGTGTATGATCCTTTGCTTTGGTACTCAGGTCCCGTTGCCGGTTTCCTTGAGGAGGAGCCGGAGGAGGCGGTAGGTGAGCCGCAACCTCTAGTCGAGTGGCGTGCTGACGATGTCATGTAGACATCGGGTTGCTACGAGAGGCGTTTCATTTTGAGGAGAACTTATTAACCATTCATTGGGTTATTATTTTGTCTATATTGGCCTTTGTTGGCCTCTATTTTTTTTTGGGGATTGTAATTAGATAATATTTGTATAAACTCTAACTCACTTTGGGTAACATGCTAGATCATTGCTCATTCTGATACAGTATTTCATACTTGATGTTAATGCTGTCATGACTAGAGATAGTCGGACTATTTGATTTGCTACATGCTTCCGCACTTAAAAGAAATGTTTATTGATGGTTGTGATATCCTCACCGCGGACACCTGTGGGAAATTAAATAAATTGTATATTGTTGATGTAGATCCTTCAATCATCATTATCCATTAGTCCCGATCCCGGATTCCCGGTCCGGGGTCGCGACAGACTGGTATCAGAGAGAGACGTGTTTCAAGCAATTAAAAGAAACTAGAAATCCTAAGGACGTGGCGAGGATCCGTTAGATCTTTCGTTAGCTAGTATCGTGTGAGCAATGTGTGACCCTTTATGTTATCTTGTGCTGACAATTTGTTTTGCAGCATCATGCCTCCACGTAAGAGCACAATGAATGGCATTCCTTTTGGCAGTAACAGTGATCACACAGGGCCAGTAGAAGAGGACATAGTTGAAAACAACCCACCAAACCAGTTTCAGGAAATGATGCAAGCCATGCTTGACCAACAACGTCAAGCTAATGAGAACAAGGCCAGATTGCAAGAGCAGATGCTCAAGAGGGAAGAAGACCATGCTAGAGAGATGGCAGAAATGCAGAGGCAATTGCTTGAGGTCTTGCAAAGAAGACCAGATCCGGTTCAACCTCAGCCAGCAATCGTCATAAACTAAAGGCAACATGATCCCAATGCCTTGTTTGAGCGATTCAGGAAGAGAGCTCCGAAGGAATTCCTTGGGGAAGAGGACCCACTAGCTGCAGATGACTGGTTGGAACGTACCGAGAACATCTTTGAGATCTTTCAGTGTACAGGAGGAGATAGAGTGAAGCTAGCATCATCCTTTTTTGTTGGCACAGCAGACAGATGGTGGAAAACTGTGAGGGAAGAATATAGAACCATGGCTGATGCAAAGGTTTGGGCAAATTTCAAGAGGCAGTTTCATGACAAATATGTACCCGCTCATGTCAAGAAGCAAAAAGCTATAGAGTTTCAGCAGTTGGTGCAAGGGAGCATGACAGTCTTAGAATATCTCACCAAGTTCGAGAGATTGTCTAGATACGCTCCGGAGTTGGTAGATACGGTGGAGAAGAAAATTGCTAAATTCTTTGAGGGGCTTAATCCCTTCATTGAGAGAGATGCCACCGGAGTGGTACCACCTGTTACCTTTGATGAGGCAGTCAAGAGGGCCTACAAGTTCGAAAACTTCCACAACAAAATCCTCAAAGTGCAAGGCAAGAGTCCAACCCAGCAGCAGCAGAATTTCCAGCATCAGAGGAACCATCAGAACAAGAGGCAGAGGACAGGACCAAATGTGCAGAATCCAGTGGTTTGTATCCACTGTGGGAAGAACCATGCTAGTGCTGAGTGTCGTACTATTACAGGAGCGTGCTTCAGGTGTGGTTCGATGGACCATCGAAAGAGGGCTTGCCCTAGGCCAAACAGACAGAATCAGCAGCAACAGCAAGAGCCACAACGTCCACCACCACCACCACAGCATGCATTGGTTGTCCAAAACCAGCCTAGGCCACTTCAGCAGCAAGCACCACAGCAACAACAGTTCAGACAGCAGCAGCAGCCACAGCAGCAGGCCCGTCAGCAACAGGGACACCAGCGTGCACCGCAGTAGAACAGGAATGCACCACATGGCAGGCCACAACAAGCTCAGAACAGGCCACAGCTTCGAGGGCAAATTTACGGGGTCAATAGAGTGGATGCAGAGGCAGCGGGTAATGTAGTGGAAGGTATACTTCTTGTTTGTGGGATTAAAGCTATGATTTTGTTTGACCCTGGCTCTACACATTCTTTCGTGTCCCATAAATTTTCTAAGTTGATTGATATGCATGCTAGAGAACTTGAGTTCATTTTGACTGTGGCAACCCCAGTAGGTAAACAAGTTATTTGTAGAACCTTTTACCCTAGTTGCACAGTCCAGATAGGAGAAGTAGTTTTAACCGCAAATCTCATTTCTTTGGAGATGTTTGATTATGATGTCATCCTAGGGATGGATTGGCTGGCAGGGTACCATGCCACAATGGATTGTTTCCATAAGACCTCACTTTCAAGTTGGTTGAGACACCAGCAGGAGTATCGTTTCAGGGAGAGAGGAGGAATCCTCGTGCAGGGTTTGTTTCAGCGTTGAAGGCTGACAGACTTTTGAGAAGTGGGTGTGAAGCTTATTTAGCGTTTATCACGGAGGATAAACGGTCCCAAGGGGTGGAGGAGATCCCAATTGTTTGGGAATTCCCGGATGTTTTTCCGGAGGAGATTCCAGGTTTGCCACCCATGAGAGAGATTGATTTCACCATCGAGTTGTTACCAGGGACTGCCCCGATATCTATTGCACCATATAGAATGGCTCCAGCGGAGTTGGGAGAGTTGAAGACTCAGTTGCAAGAATTGTTAGACAAAGATTTTGTGAGACCGAGTGTCTCACCATGGGGAGCTCCAGTCTTGTTTGTTAAGAAGAAGGATGGTTCGATGAGAATGTGTATTGATTACAGAAGATTGAATCAAGTGACCGTCAAGAACAAATACCCATTACCAAGAATAGATGAATTGTTTGATCAGTTACAAGGTGCATCATACTTTTCGAAGATTGATTTGAGATCCGGTTACCATCAGCTGAGAGTTAGAGAATCAGATGCGTTGAAAACAGCTTTCCGGACTAGGTATGGCCACTATGAGTTCCTAGTGATGCCATTTGGGTTTACTAATGCACCGGCAGTGTTCATGGCTTTGATGAACAAGATATTTGCAGAGTATCTAGATCAATTTGTGGTAGTGTTCATAGATGACATTTTGGTGTACTCCAAGACCAAGGAAGAGCATGAAGAGCATTTGAGGATTGCATTGCAACTCCTGAGAGAGAATCAGCTGTATGCGAAGCTCAACAAGTGTGAATTTTGGCTAGACCAAGTAGCATTTCTGGGGCACATTATCTCGAGAGAAGGATTGTCAGTGGATCCGTCCAAGATTGAAGCAGTAGTGAATTGGGAGAGACCGAAGAATGTGACAGAAATCATAAGTTTTCTGGGTTTGGCAGGCTACTATCGGAGGTTTGTACAAGGTTTTTCGTCGATTGCGTCACCTTTGACGAAGTTGACAAGGAAAAATGCACCATATGTGTGGACAGAGCAGTGTGAAGAGAGTTTCCAAGAGCTAAAGAAGAGATTGACTACAGCACTAGTCCTTACTTTGCCATCCGGGAGCGGCGGTTTCACCATTTTTACCGATGCTTCGAATGTTGGACTTGGTTGCGTGTTGATACAAGAAGGAAAAGTGATTGCTTATGGATCTCGACAGTTGAAAGATCACGAGAAGAACTATGACACCCATGATCTGGAGTTAGCAGCGGTTGTGTTCGCGTTGAAAATGTGGAGACATTATGTAAGGTCCGCGACCTTACTGGGTCAATTGGGCCCAATAGCAGGCCCGTTGACCCATTTATTTTTTTTTTATTATTATAATTATTTGTATTTTAGATATTTAAGTGGGTTTAGTCTTTGAGTGAGTTTCTTTTAGTGTTCGGATAGTGTCTGCGAAGTTTCGTTCGATTTCGAGTTCGTTTGATCCTAGCAGGGGGGTAGTTTGCAAATTAGGGAAAATTGAGTATTTTTCCGAAAAATTCCTATCACCGTGATTTTTGGGTTCGTTGGAAAGATCTCGTCGCACTGATCATTTTTGTCTTCTGGGTCGTCTCGATCCGACGATTAGAAACCCTTCAAATAGTCCATTCTTTTACCGGACCCACTTAAGGGCAAATTGGTCTTTTCCTCCCTCTCTTCTTCTTAAACAGGGATTAGCCCTAATCTTATTATCACTTCTGCAACGAGAGTTACAGCAGCCCTCATTCTCCCTCTTCATCTTCTCAAGCCCAGATCTCCCTCCGGAAGAGATTATCTCCGCGATCCGGACCGCACATCTTCTTCCTTTCGATCTCCTCTCTCCATTGATATTAGTGGGTAAGCCCTTTCCCATCATCAACTTTTCCATTCGTTTTCTATTTTGTTTAGAATAGGTTGGATCATGATCTTTTTCCTTTCTTTCTTCTTCTCGGTGTTTTAGATTACTTTTGAGCGGGATAGATTGTGATCTTCGTGGTAGAAAGCTTCTCCTCAAGCTTTTCCAATTTCCAATCATCTTCTTGGTTGAGGCAAGTAGATATGCAATTATATTTAATCATGTCTGTATTGTTTTCTTTTGATTGCAATGATAATCTTGTTAGATTACCCAAATTCCAAGCTTATTGTGGGTATTTTATTGGGATTTACATGTTAGGTTAGATTGTGGTTTTGATTGGATAAATTGTTAAATTTTAACTTTGGAAGTTTTTAATTTAATAGAATGGATAGAAATAATGATTAAAATAATTGGGGAGCATGAAGGCTCATTTTCTGTAGGAAAAAGGAAGAAGAAAAACAAATTTTCGGGCTCAAGTACAGTGCCTATCGATCGGGCCTTCAGTCCGATCGATCGGACTGAAATTTGCCTCAGTTAGCTGAGACGAATCTCAGACCGATCGATCGGACCTATTGTCCAATCGATCGGTGGGTAATTATTGTGAATTGTGACAACTGACAAACGTTGACCGATGAGCATTAGATGGTACATGTGCATATGAGTATAAAAAAAAAAAAAATTTAACTCAGAACGTTGAATTGGCTGGCCTGACATGCACATGATTATGTTGGATCCTCCATCCGATGAATCGGACCGATGGATGGTCCGTCGCACTTTTTATATATTTATATTTATATATATATAAAGAGTTAAACTTCTATGGGCCATAACTTCTTAACCATACATCGGAATTTCGCGAGCCATATACCGTTGGAAAGCTCTTTGAGCGTAGAATCCAATGATACATGTCTCGTGATGATTGGGGATCAGGTAGGGAAGTAGTTAAGGAGATTAATTATTAGACCACTTTCTTGTTAGTAACGAGATTGTTAACTTATGTTTGGGCCTTAGACATTGGAAACTATGAAACCACTCTCACGTGACCATTAATGGGGTTTTGAAATCGTAGCACGTGGCTTGGTGTGCTTCGATGGGTTGTCTAAGTATTCGTGTATTTTGTATGGTTAACCGAATGCGTATGGAATTGAATTAATCAATGCTCTACATGATTGTACACCAAGGGAATTATTTATAAGCATTGATTATTCAAATTCCCCACGCACTCCGTTAAAACACATATGGTACATGGATGACAACACTTGCCTAGGTTTGGATTGTAATTCTTCCTTGACTTATTTAATTGTATCCGTTGTTGTAATTCCTTGTACACTCACTCTCTTACCATAAAACACCTAATTAATTATGAAACATAATCTCTTGTAGAATTAGGACTTGGACCTGACTTAGAGTGTACCTTAGGACCCCGTGTTATGTAATTGATGAACATGACTGGCTAGACTGAAGGGATTATCATGGGAGTGGATTTGTCTTGTATTGACTTGAATGAGATAATCCCTATGAACGTGTCTTGTATATTGAGCTAGCCAGACTTGCTTGTCTTGATCTATTCTCGTGTCAACACCACATTATTATTATTATTATTTGCATATCATGGCCAGCTGCAGTTTGGGGGTTTATTGATGGGCCGGTTACTCGGACATCGGGGTGGGCAGTCGGCTTTGGACGGCGTCCATGGCGTTGAATAGTTGGGAGCGGGCTAGGACCGTGCTACTATTCCCAGGACCGGGAGCTGGGATCCCCCTGGAGCCGGACTTTGGTATCAGTAGTCCGGATAGGATTGTTACTGGTACCCCGTGAGGTGGCTAGGACATCCACGGAGTCTCCCTCTTGTGCATTGCATTATATTGGTAGTGGTGATTGCTAGTATTGCTAGGATTTCTATTTATGATACTGATGGTTATTTACTCATGCTACATGCCTAGTATTGTTCCTTGTATTCTCTTGATTATTATACCTGTCATTACTCTTATACTTGATGCATGTCATGATTATTTATATATTGCTTATCTATTGCTCAACATGTCGTTGACTCTATCCTTTGGTGTGCAGACTCCTCAGGTGAGTACTATTACGAGGAGCAATCAGGTGAGGAGATCCCAGAGGATCTCCAACCGGTTGAGGAGGAACGATAGTGGCGTGCCGATGACGTAGAGTAGCGTCATTGATCCTGGCACGGGAGAGATTCATGGGGACCTCATTAGATTCTTTTATTTCTTCATTTATTATTTTATCGTTGGACCTTTCATTTATTGACATCATGTTCTTTTAAAAGGCCTTGGTTATTGGGGTGGCCTTTGTTAATACTTTAATCCCTTGGTTAGTTTTATTATTTCTTTGTGCAACTTCAATTATTAATGAGATTTATTATGCATTGCCTTGAAATTCAATGTGCCTCAAATTGTATGAATTCCGCAGTTTATATTACTTGAGGTTTGAAATATTATATCCTCACAGCGGACTTACGATCCTTGGGCCTAAAGGATAAAATTTTTAATTAGTCCTAAATTTCACTCCCCGGATCCGGTTTATTCTCTAATCGGGTTCGGGGGACGTGACACATTACCTCTATGGAGAGCAGTTCGAAGTCCACTCCGACCACCGCAGCTTACAGTATCTGTTCTCACAGAAGGATTTGAACATGAGGCAGAGAAGATGGATGGAATATATCAAGGACTATGATTTTCCAATCAAGTACCACCCGGGGAAAGCAAATGTTGTTGCAGATGCCTTGAGTAGGAAATCAGTAGGCTTGGCGAATCTTAGTGGCACTTGTATTTTCGAACGGTTTGAAGAATTGAGCTTAGACATGCAGCCCCTAAGGAAGGGCGTTTTGTTAGCTAACATGACGATGTCAGAACCTTCTTTCATTCAGAAGATCAAGGATAGTCAGTTGCAAGATCCAGAGTTGGCCAAGATTTCAGAACATATAGCAGAACGTCCTGATTTTCGTATCGTTGATGGAGTTTTGTATTACCGTGACCGTCTGTGTGTGCCTAACATTGAAGATTTAAGGAATGACATAATGACTGAGGCTCATAGCACAAAGTACTCTATGCATCCAGGCAGCACAAAGATGTATCAGAATTTGAAAGGTAGATTTTGGTGGAACAACATGAAGAGAGAGATTGCAGCGTTTGTCTCCCGTTGCATGACCTGTCAGTTGATTAAAGCAGAGCATCAGAGGCCTCCAGGCTTGTTACAGCCATTAGAGATCCCGGAATGGAAGTGGGAGCACATTACCATGGACTTTATTTCGGGATTACCGAGGACTAGCAGAGGCAACGATGCGATTTGGGTCATTGTGGACCGTCTCACCAAGTCAGCGCATTTCCTTGCTATGAAGACAGGGAAGAAGATGCACATGCTACTTTGGCAGAGTTGTTTGTCAACGAGATTGTCAATCGCCATGGGGAGCCAGTTTCTATCACATCTGACAGAGACAGCAGATTTGTCTCGAGGTTCTGGAAGACATTGCACGAGTCTATGGGTACGAGATTACAATTCAGCACAGCTTATCACCCTCAGACAGATGGCCAGTCAGAGAGGACGATTCAGACTCTAGAGGATATGCTCCGTGCTTGTGTATTAGATTTCAAGACTCAGTGGGATGAGACTCTACCGTTGTGTGAATTCGCTTACAATAACAGTTACCACTCGAGTATTGGAATGGCTCCCTTTGAGGCTTTGTATGGCAGGAGGTGTAGGACACCTGTTTGTTGGGAAGAAGTCGACACTCGCAGTTTCCATGGACCGACTATTGTTAGTGAGACCAGCAACAAGATCAAGTTGATACAAGAACGCCTGAAAGTGTCCCGGAGTAGACAGAAGAGCTATGCAGACTCCCACCGCAGAGATCTACAGTTCAAGGAAGGAGATAAGCTTTTCTTGAAAGTGTCACCTACAAGGGGAACATTGAGATTTGGACAGAAGGGCAAGTTATCAGGGAGATACATTGGACCCTATGACATTGTGAGCAAGATTGGTGACGTGGCCTATAGATTGGCCTTACCACCTGAGCTATCTGGTGTACACAACGTCTTCCATGTGTCTATGTTGAAGAAATATGTCCCCGATCCGTCGCATGTACTACGGCATGAGCCATTGGAGATCAGAGAGGATGCTACATATGTGGAGAAGCCCGTTGAGATCATCGATATAAAGGAACAAGAGTTGAGGACTCGGACTATTCAGTGGGTGAAGGTATTGTGGGAGAACCATGGACCGGAAGAGGCCACATGGGAATTACGAGATCAAGTTCAGAAGAAATATCCACATCTTCTACCTGAGGTGAGTCTTATAGTTCATTTGGAGGACCAAATGCCCTAAGGGATGGAGGATGTAAGACCCCGACCCGAGTGAACCCGATTAGTTCTAATTAAGTTGCGTATTAGTGCTAAGCTTTATTAGTGTTTTTGGCTAAGTTGGGTTTGAATTAGCCTTTGTTATAGTTTTGGGGTATTTTAATTGCCTGGTGTTAGTGAGACTCTTTGGGGGTTTCCTTTTCATGATATTGCATATATTTGAGGATTTATCGGAGATTTTTACATTCATGGTTTTAATCCCGTTTTATTGGAATTGTTATTTCATGCAACTTTCATGTTGATCCCGTGTCCATTTGAGACCCCGAAACCCGATTTCTTGGCCTTGAGGGCAAAACAGTCATTGCACACCAAATCTGTACCCAAAACTTGATATTCCCGAAACCCGCGAAACATATACTTTTTGGAAACTAGATATTTCGATGATCATTTCTTCCTTCTTCGTCGAATCCATTAGAAGCCCCGAAAGCCATGTTTTAAGCTTAATTAGGTTGTTAGTGGTAGAGCCCACTCCTCACTTACTACAAGAGGAGACCATCTTCTTCATTCTTCTTTTTCCAGCACAAGAGAGTGAAAGCCTAGGGTTTCATTTTCTTCTTCTTGCTCTTGCTTGCAATCACCCAACTCACCACAACCTTACACAACGTGAGTAGTGGAGATCATCACCTTCTTCCTCATCACCATAGCTCTCTTTGGACACCATTGTTAGAGAAAACCATCCATTACAAGACTCTCGTTGAGCTCATCATTGCCATTAGAGGACCTTGCAAGTAAGTATTTCCCTTCATCTTCTGGATTTGTTATCTCCTAGCCCTTGAGAAGCTTCACTATCATCCTTGGAACATTTCCTTGCTATTTCATTGTTTTGACTCTTTTAGGGTTTGTTTTATTTGGGGTTTTACCTTGTAGCTTGGACCATTGTCTTGGAGACTTGTTAGAGCTTGATTTCATTGATTTGAAGACCTAAGGAAAGTAAATGATTGGATGTTTTAAGTTTTAAAGGGTTTGGTGAAGCATTTATGGATTTTCAAGTTTTCATTAATATGTCTATGGTTGAAATAAATGCTCTTGATGGAGAGCCTTATGAATGCATTTATGATCATATAGAAGTGTTGGTTCATAGCAATTAATGTTTCATTGTTTTGTCTTGTATATGTACATTGTGTGAAATGGTTTCTTCTTCTCTTTCCTTGTATTGAATGTGATATGGATGGGGAAAAATGGGATGGATATAGTTAGGAATTTGAAGTCATTTGAATGGAGATTTATACTCCTTATTTGATGTATGAAAGTGGTTAAAATGAGATTGCAGAAGGAAGAGAAAGAGGACAGCTGAACTGGTCCGGAATCAATTTCTGGACAGTTCGCTCGAGCGACCATGGCACTTCGCTCGAGCGACCTGTCCAGAAAAGGGTTCGGGCATTCCAGTAGCTTGGTCGCTCGAGCGCACCCCTGGTCGCTCGAGCGGACATCCCAGAACTCATTCCAGATAGTTGTTCGTTCGAACGCACTTAAATATTCGCTCGACCCAATGAGTTCGTTCGAGCGACCTCAAATTCGCTCGAGCGAACCCACCCAACCACCGTTCCAGCGAGCGACTCGCTCGAGCGAACCCTCTAGTTCGCTCGAGCGGTGTGGTTCGTCTGGCATAGATTATGTTTGGGACAATGTTCAACTGTTTCAATTGTTGGGTCTATTCTCTGGGAACCCTTCTATATCAAGGAGATTTATCAAGTATTGGATGAGGCCATTCGAGGAAGAAACCATATCACCAAGATTTCACTCGAAGTTTTGAAACTTCAAGGTGTATAAGGAGCCCGGAATGTCTTCTAACTCAAGGAGTACCAAGTCTTCATTATAATCGACATACGGGATCCCTATATACTGAATAGATCTTGAAACCAGTATTTTACCCGAAATTGCTATAGTTCATTGTTTCACCTCATTGCAAGATTTATCTTACATGATGTGTTTTCCCGAAGGCATGATAGTTACACTAGTAACAGTGATTTGTCCCGAGATATATTACCCGACTTGGAACGAAAATGTGCCCTTGTGCACCCCGTCTTACTCGTTTATATATTGTACTCGATTTACTTGCATAAGTCTCGATTTGATATTTAACCTATGTGTCGGCATCACTAAGCTTGGATACCTTGTCGGTTTGATCCACCGACTTGGAGATCCCTCTCCCGTCCCGCCAGCTGCAGTTTGGATCCTGATACCCGGTCATTACCGTGGTCCCGTCCCGATACCCGGTTCGCTATCGTGGTCCCGTCCCGTATATTTATATTGTATATATGATTGCGTTGAATCTCTTCACCTTGTGTGACTAAGATCAACGTCCTGTGATACTGTTGTCACTTTAGTGACAGAGGACTTAGCTTTATGTGATTGCCATCTCGTGAGTTCCCGACCCCTTGGTTACCTCATATGTTTTATCTTGTTTACATATTTTCTAGCAAATGATTTATCTATTTTGTGAGAGTCCTTGCTTAAACAGATTTCCCTGCTTTTCGAGATATTTCATCTATCATATGTTGTTGTATCTATTCACTCTCTTGCCAGACCGTCGTGTCTGATCCTTTGCATTGGTACTCAGGTCCCGTTGCCGGTTTCCTTGAGGAGGAGCCGGAGGAGGCGGTAGGTGAGCCGCAACCTCTAGTCGAGTGGCGTGCTGACGATGTCATGTAGACATCGGGTTGCTACGAGAGGCGTTTCATTTTGAGGAGAACTTATTAACCATTCATTGGGTTATTGTTTTGTCTATATTGGCCTTTGTTGGCCTCTATTTTTTTTTGGGATTATAATTAGATAATATTTGTATAAACTCTAACTCACTTTGGGTAACATGCTAGATCATTGCTCATTCTGATACAGTATTTCATACTTGATGTTAATGCTGTCATGACTAGAGATAGTCGGACTATTTGATTTACTACATGCTTCCGCACTTAAAAGAAATGTTTATTGATGGTTGTGATATCCTCACCGCGGACACCTGTGAGAAATTAAATAAATTATATATTGTTGATGTAGATCCTCCAATCACCATTATCCATTAGTCCCGATCCCGGATCCCCGGTCCGGGGTCGCGACATTGACCCTTACCTTGTTAGGCCAATCTAAGTCAGGGTTTATATCTATTTATGCAGCTGCGGCTAGCTTTATCTGTTTGCCACTCCAGTCACGCCAGCGCAACTAAGAGTTGGATCTATCTCTGAATATTTATTTGTCATTTGTCATGTCATGGTCACGCCGCCATAACCTTGAAAGGAAATAGAGCCTATGTGATTTTCCATTTTGCTAGGACATGATGGATGGTAGACTTGTTCATTATTTTGATTCCTTATATGCTTATCAGTATTTAGTCTCGCATGATTTTCCTAGTGTTGACATGTAAATTTTCATAAGCGTATTCACAGGTCAAAAAACATCGATGTCATAAAGTTCCTGTTATCATTGACCGATGAAATATGATGAAGATGGCCGGCCAATCTCAAGAATTTTAGTTCAACAGCCAATGGATGCTGAACACGATGGCCGGCGTCATGAAATTTCAATGGTCAGTGAGCGCTCTTTGGCAAAACAATGGCCGGCTTGGCAAAACCATGGCCGGTGGGCGGTTTTTAGCTGTTAGCTAGCCCACATCGCCCCACACGATCATGTTATTTGACAAATTCTTGATGACCGGTGGATGTCTAACTGGCCAATTATGCACAACAGGGCACTTGCAGCATATGTTTCTCCACTCTTCTATAACTACCTCCACTCTCCCATGATCTCCAACAGTTCTTGTCAACATGAAACCTATAGGAAGAGCTCTCTGGGTAGTATTCCGCACCAAGCATACACTACAAGAAGCCAGAAGACTCTACATCAAGATCAACAACAACTCGGCTTTGCCTTTTTCACAAGGTAAAGGTCCGTCGGTGCAATGACAGAATCTTCATGTGAAGACTTCTTCATGTTATTTCATTATAGAAAGTCTCCAACATCTTTCTTTGTCTTATCCACTTTGGAGTAAGGAAGGTCTTTGTGTATTTGTAGTGCATTTCTTCACTTTGACTTACCATACAAAGGCTTCACAGTGACACTACCCTACATAGTTCCTTTTGTCAGTTATTTGATATTGACAAACTCTCTCGGATTTTTTGTGTTCTCATATCCGGGAAAAGTAAGTGGTAGATTACAAAGATTGACCAAGAGACAAATGAATTTGCTAAGGAGTCCCCTCTAGGGTCATTGGAAACCCTTTTCCAGTCAAGTCAACGATCAACTGGCCATACAGAGAAGTCCTCCTTTTCTTTCTAATTTTTTCTTTTTTCTTTTCTTTTGTGTTTGATCTCCTAAGCCAATTGAGGGAGTCATATTAAAATTTTATAAATGACTTGGCTTAAGAACCCTTTCCTAATTTAGGAAACCATGAATGTAACCTTTTTCTATTAATTGATCAAGCTCGGAGATAGAGTCCACATAATTTAAATTGAAATTAAATCAAAGTAGTAAATCCGTTAAACAATACATTACTTGATAAAATAAAGGGAATTTGAGTAATTTCTCTTTTTAGTTCTATGCGAAGTGACAAGTATTCTAGGATTTTTCACTCAGGAGGTGAGAAATGTAGAACCCACGTAAAAATAAAAGAGATAATGAAATGATAACGCACTCTCAAATATTTGTGTGCTTTTCATTCTCGTGTCTTATGTTTTGTTGTATTATTATGAAGTAACACTTTCAAGTTTTTTCGGCGAGACACCTAGTTTTACTTTTAGCTTGTTTGTACTCTTATTTGATGCAAACATATTGTGCTTTTGATATTAGTCACCTGCCAGATCATTGTATTTTACCTTTCTCATTTGGTACTTAGGTAACGACACCATTGCCCTTGAGGAGGAGCGCGAGAAGGCTACAGAGGAGCCGTAACCCACAGGTCAATGGTGTGCACATGATCTCATATAAACGTTGGGCTTTCCGTGAGCCAAGGATAACGCTTAGGACATGATATCTTTTATTCTAAGATTAATTTTGGGATGTATCGGTCTTTGTTGGCCATTTTATTTTGAAATTGTGCTTAAACTATCTTTTGTATAAATATTGAACTTTAAAGCTATTGGAATGTGGTTTTAGATTCTGTTACACTCTAATATCTCTCTGTCATTAATGTTGATTTTTCAATTCTCTAAACCTGATTTGCTACATGCTTCCGCAGAAACATCTATATTCTAAATATGAGTCCTCATAGTAGAAACTTGTGGAAAATTGTGCGCACGGTCGAAATTGTCCAAATGTACCCTGTGTGCTCTGTCGTGCGCCTTGGAATGTGGGCTTTTACCACTAATTTGCTCCTGGGTCATGACAACAAATGTGAGTTTTGTTAAGAACAAGTTGCATTTTTTTAGAAAATAATATCTAAAGATGGGTTAGCAGTAGATCCTTCGAAAGTTAAGGCAATAGTGAATTGGCAAAGTCCAAAGAATATGGCAGAGGTCAAGAGTTTCATAGGTTCGATTGGATACTATAAAAGATTTGTGAAAGGATTCTCCAAGATTTCAGCCCCTTTAACGAAGTTGGTTAGAAAGAACGTTCCTTTCGTATGGACATATCAATGCGAAGATAGCTTTTATTTCTTAAGAAGAAGTTAACTACAGCTCCAGTCTTGACTTCGCACGTCGAGAGCAAAGGATTTGTAATTTTTACAAATGCTTCAAAGGTTAGCTTAGGATGTGTGTTGATACAAAATGACAAAGTAGTAGCTTATGGGTATAGGCGGTTGAAAGACCATGAGAAGAGCTATGCCACATACGATTAGCAATAGTCGTTTTTGCTTTGGAAATTTAGTGACATTATCTCTATGGAGAGAGGTTCAAGGTTCATTATGATTATAGAAGTCTCCAATACCTCTTCTCTAAAAACGAGATGAATATGAGGCTACGTTGCTAGATGAAGTACATTAAA
This sequence comes from Cinnamomum chago, assembly GCA_038049695.1. Lineage (NCBI taxonomy): Eukaryota > Viridiplantae > Streptophyta > Magnoliopsida > Laurales > Lauraceae > Cinnamomum > Cinnamomum chago. The sequence continues at coordinate 52,230,978 of CP142453.1, read as the reverse complement.
GACTATGACTTTCCAATTTGATTTTTCAGGCAAAGGCATTGTAGTTACAGATTCTCTTAGTTGGAAGTCAGTTACTTTAGCTTGCATATATAGTGAATGGGCTTTGATTGAGGAGTTGAGGGATCTTTATGTGGAGATACATTCTCTTAGTGATGGGGTGATGTTGGCAAGGATGTCAGTGTTTGAGCCAGTCTAGATCGAGCAGATTAAAGATAGTCGGTTCTAAGACCTAGAGTTGGCCAAGGTTTGTGATCATATTGCGGAGAGGCCGGATTTCTAGATAGTTGAAGGAGTTTTGTATTTCTGGGATAGGTTGTGTGTGTGTACCCAATGAAGAATACTTGAAGAATCAGATTATGACAGAGGCACATCACACGAGGGATTCTATGCATCCTAAGAGTACGAAGATGTACCCCAAAATTTGACAGGTAGATTTTGGTAGAACAACATGAAAAGGGAGATTGTAAGGTTTGTAACGAGATGCCAAACATGTCAGTAGATAAAGACAGAGTATCAAAAAATGCCAGGCTTGTTGCATCCTTTGGAAATCCCCAAGTGGAAATGGGAGCTATCACCCTAGACTTTGTATTTGGTTTACCATAGACAAGGAAGTACAACAATGCAATTTGAGTGATAATGGATAGATTGACGAATTCGACTCACTTCATACCTTTTAGTACAGGAGTGTAAATGGTTTAGGTGGCAAAGTTGTTTATCTTAGAGATTGTTAAAATACATGGGTCCCCAATTTCCATAGTGTCAGACAAAGATAGTTGTTTTGTATCACGGTTTTAGGTAACATTGTAGGAGGCCATGGGTACAATATTGAAGTAGATCACAACCTATCATCCCCAAATAGATGGACAATCAGAGAGGACGATAAAGACTCTTGAAGATATTTTGCATGCTTGTGTTTTGGATTTTAACACATAATGAGACAGAGGTTTACCTCTATGCAAGTTTGCATAAATAACAACTTCCATGCTAGTATTGGAATGGCTCCTTTAGAATCCCTTTATGGTGAGAGATGCATAACGTAACGCCCTAATTCCAAATGTCGAGTTTACCGCCAAGGTACTCAAAATTGGTACGCTACTTCCTGGAAAATCCGAGAACTTCCAAGATCATAGTCCGTAGTAAGGTCCAATTTAAAACTTTTGAAACAATATAATGATCAACAGTTAATTGCGGAAGCATAAGAAAGTTAGCTGAATCAATATTAACAATAGCGGAAGCAAAGAAGAGGTACCGTAAATCATAAAACAAATGTAGTAGGGCATTTGTCTACTAATCTCAAAATAAGAATATAGTATGTACATATTAGATGAATAAGAACCCCCTACTCACAACAAAAGTCACCCGAAACATGTTGACACCAAAAAGGTCACTTTGCCTCTTCGACATCGAAAGCTACATGAAGTTGCATCCTACTACAAACGGGCAATGCTACTTCAAGCGTCAAATCTTGTCAGAACCAAACAAAAATAACAAGATTCTTCAAGACAGCCAAAGGGGGGGTACACCTGAAGTTTCAGGCCATTTCAACATCATATGGCCTAACTTCACTCCTCCAGTAGCTGAGTGGCAGCTCCCGACGGCGATAAAGACAGAGACCCTGACACACAAAACAGAGCACATAGCTGGCCTCAAAATGCCACTAGGAAGCTCTACATCAAGTTTTGGGCCATTCCAGCATCATTTGGTCTAACTTCACTCCTCCGGTAGCCAAACAGGCGCCCCTGGCGGCGACAGTGTCGAAGACGTCAGATCTTCGATCCGAGCCTATTGATGATCTCAAAATACTTCCAAAAGACTCCGTGTCAAATTTCAAGTCAAACCGACAACGTTTGACCCTCCATCAACCCTTGAGCAGTAAAATCAAGCCTTTCGGCGGTGAGAACCACTGAGGCGATCACTCATCAAACAGAGCACATGCGTGACTTCAAAAAGCTTCCAAAGGGTTACATGTCAAATTTCAGGTCATTTCGACAACATTTGACCGGACTTTGACTCTCGGAAGCCAAATCAGACCTCCCAGCGGCAGAGCTTCCTAGGATCATGACTTCCAAATCAGAGCTAATGGATCCTCTCAAAATGACTCTAATAAGCTCCATGTCAGATTTCAGGTCAATCGGACAACGATTGACCACACATCAAAGCGCGGCATCTCCTTCGCAACAAAATCAAGTCTACTAGCAATGGGACCCCACACGGCTTCAAAACTCAAACAAAAGCCTATGGTTGGTCTTGTCTATTGTTCAACAGGCTTCACCTCAAATTTCAAGTCATTCTAACACCGTATGACCGAGTTTGGCTTCTGACGGCAAATCGGCAGCTCTACGGGACAAAGTCTGCGGCTTTCTCGGAAAGTCGAAAACTTTGCTCTCCGATATGCAAGGCTTCTCGTCAAGTTTTTTGCATGGAAATCAGGCCAAAACATGTACAAAAATGTAAAAAAAAATACCAAAGAAAAAAAGAATCGGAGAAACAACCGAAAGACGACGACCAAAGGGGAAAAATCCCTCATGGTCGCCAGCAACCCTGGAAATCCGGGTCGCCGAATTTTCGCCGAATGACCATTTTTCGGTCCCTTTTCGTGTTTCGAGATTTTCGACCCCTGTGGTTTTCCAAAATTCTGACTTTTGAAGCTCGCAATCTGTCGATCTTCGTCAACATCACAGATCCGCCGTCAAGAGCATCATATCATCATTGATCGCTTCTAAATCGCCAATCGGCCAACCAAGAAAGCACACTTTCTGCCTGATCGATCGAGAAATCGACAGGACAAATGTTACTGGCCCACTAATATCAATCGGTACCTAAAGTTGCATCGCCATCCGACATCAAACAACATGTGGATCCCTCGGCGATCATTGAAAGAAGAATTCCAAAAAACACGGTATGGCCCACGACTCTTCGAGCGCCCTGGAGACCACTTAATGCAGTTAAATGACCTGTTTTATGACAAGTTAATGCAGTCATTAACTCATTATTTTGGACGGCTCAATCAGAAGCAAGCAAAAGGAGTTACAAGTGCAAGCAATCATGACAATAAATCATGAAACTCCTCTCATCATGGAGTTTAAACGCGATTAAATGCCCATCATTCTCTATCGGCCAATCAAAAGCTAAGAAAAAGGAGTTACAAAATCATGAAATAAAATTTGTAACCCCTCTCATCATGGAACATCAATGCCATCAATGCTCATAAACCCACCTAATGGCTACCAAAAGCCTATAAAAGGGGGTTCATTCCAAGAAGAACAGGCATATATACACATCCGGATCCAGATCCACACACACATAGAGAAGGGAGAGAGAAGACCAAGAAGAAAGCTCTGCTACCTTGAAGAAACTCTGCTGCAACAAACACCACAAGGTGATTGAAGTCCATTGGGGGGCCACCCACCCCAAGGCCATCTCTTTCTATCCGACATGGCCTAGACGCGGCTTTTCAGCTCGTCTACTCGGTTTTTTATTAGAAATAGGACCTCCCCTTGGTTTTTATCCTCTAAAAATCTGAAGTCCAAGCAAGCCGAAAGAATTAAAACATCATATGTTCTCATCCGAAGGACGATGGCGAAGTCCAAACATGACTTGCGACTGTCGATCTGAACGAGTCCCCGCAATCTCCTGAGAAGTCAGAATTCTTTTTCTTACTTTTCTATTGTATTTTGTATTTTTTTTCTTAAGAGACAAAAAAATCACAATTATTGTCTTTCATTATTGATGAGATTTGTACATCGCCTTTTACGGCAAACATCGCCATTTACGGCAAAATCGCTTTTCATGGCAAACAAAGAAAAATCGCCTCTTACGGCATTCAAAAACCTTGTCTCTTTTCTTAAATATATGTGCAATGGTAAGTTAGAAAAAAAGTTGATTTCCTTTTCTACTTGTGAAGTTGGATCTCCGGATCATCATTTCTAAATTCCAAGTAGAATAGAAAATTTGGCATACCCGTATAAAAATGTTGATGCTCGCTTCTTTTTCCATCAGCCGGCCTTTTGGTAGCCCCAGGACGGAAGAGAGAAAAAAAAGCCGGGTCCATCAAAACCCAAAAAGAATTTGATGTAAATGGGTCAATACTCAATAGTATTCAGTTCATTCCCATTCATAAATAGGTCATAAGTCCACAACAACAATCCTCTTCATCCTAAGATATCACAACCATCCATTCTTTAGGCCATATGATGGCCCACCTAGCCACAGACACGGGTCATTAATCACCAATCCACAATGTCGGGTCACCACTAGGTAATCCTAGGTCCAGGTCATTCATTTTCCATTTAATTAACAAGTCTAATCAATAGAAAAGATACAAGAGTGGCAACAATGAATTTAAACATATTAAATCTCTAAAACCAAGTCAATCAATGGAAAATAGCAAATGTTCAACCTAAGTAATGACCTCCTTTCAGGTCCAAGTCCATGTCAGTCAATTCCATTCCTAAAAGATGTTTCAGATGCCAAGGATAATGTATTTTGGTGCTCCAGAAGTTACAGGCATCTTTGACAACGTTTAAGGATCGAATCGAATTCCATTTGATACACTAGACCCTACTTTGGTGGTCCCCATGAGTCAAGGTTGAGCCACACCATTGACTTATGCTTGGCACATCAGTAAAAGTCTATTTGGATTGTCAATGGGCCCCATAATCATCAAAACACCAAAAACTGTAAAACTGGAAATTTACAGTCTGTAGTGTACCCGGTCGACATATCATCATCCAAGGGGATGTCGATAAGGTACACTGGGAAGTCAGGATTCTGACTCCCACGTCGACCTCCAGCATAGAGTATCTAGTCGACATTGTGAGGTCCCACCCTTGGTGGGCCCTCTAAGGGCTATTTTATAGAGTAATTAATCCTAATTTATGCTAATTATTGTTTAATTTTGTTAATCTTCGCTAATCTTCGCTAATCTTTGCTAATTACTACTAATTATTGCTAATCTTTGTTAATCTTGGTTAATTACTCCTTATTTTGTGCTAATTAGGATTTGATAGAGAGGTGAGTTAGATTCTCCTAGTTTCTACTTAGATTAGCTTAGTTGTGTAGAATTTTCAATTAAGTTGGGTGTTGTGTTAATCTTAGGCTTAGTTAGTAGAGTCTAATTAATTAAGTTAATTAAGAGGGTTAGTGTAAGCTAAAGGTGCCCTCTAGAACCTTCTTCCCTAATGACCAAATTAACCTCAAACCCTAACCCTAATTCCACTAAACCCTAGGGCTAAACTAGTAACTAACCATCTCACCTAAAAACTATAAAACCTCTCTTAACTCCCATTTGCAATAAACCCTAAACCCTAAGCAGCCCCCTTCCCAAGATAACTCCCAGCCCTCTTCCCAAGAAAACCACTCCCAACTACCTTCATTTCCATTGCAACTCTCTTCTCCTCCTTCATTTCCTCTCATACGTTGGAGAGAGACAACCAGCTACTGTTGCTGGGATTTTAGTGAGAAGCTGCTGCACCCCATTTTCCTTCTTCCTCTCTTCATTTCTCTCATCTGTGACTCTGCTGGAATTCCACCTAGAAGCTACAGCAGAGCTGCTATTACTGGAACCCATTTTTCAGAGCTGCTGCCATTACCCCTCTTTCTTCTCTACACTGCTGGAAATTCCATCTGGGTGGCTACTGCTACAGCCACTACATCTTCCTCTTCATCTCCCTCTTTTCCCTCACTCTCCAAGCTACTGTGAGTGTGCTGGGAATCATCCCCTGGAGCTACTGCTACACTCTGATATAGCTGCTGTTGCACTTACTGTTACTGTGCTGTTGCTGGAATTTCTTCTTGATAGTAGCTGCTGCATCACCCTCTTCTTCTCCACTTCCTCCTTCCCAGTCACTATAGCTGAAACTCAGCTGGACTGAATCTGTGCTGGAGTTCTCACCTGGGAGACTGTCGTGTGTTGGAAACAACCTTTGAAGAACTATAGCTGCTGTTGTGTCCATCATCTTCTTCTCCCATCTCTCCTATTGCTGCTGCTGGATTTACCTCAAGGGACAGCAGCCACTGCTGCTGCTCAGCTGGATCATTTTCTTCTTCTCCACTCCTCTGCATTTCTGCTGGACTGATTTCTGGATTTACCTCCCCTGTTATTTCTCTCTTCTCTCTACAAATCAATTCTCAAGCTAAAGAGGCAAGTGCATCATACTAATAACTTAGGGTGTATGTTTTATTTCATGATTCAGTGATTTTTAGTTCTTAAACATGCTCAGTTCAGTCTAGATTACATTTGAGCTTTGTTGTGTTTGTTTGGATGGTAAGGTCACTGATGGATGGGGGTTTTCACCCCCCATTTGGAAGATCAGTGGGCCATAAGGTGATGGATGGATGGTTTTTGTGTTGTTAATTGATTAGAAGTGTTTGGGTGAAGTTTGGAAGAGATTGGAAGTAGTTTGGGTGGAAATGGAGCCAAAACAGAGTGACTGCAGAAACTGGGTTTTGTCCCAGTTTCGTGTACCCGGTTAACCGGTTTGTTAACCGGCAGTGTAGCCGGTTAACCGGGCTTTGCAGGCCGGTCAACCGGCCACACTGAAGTTGCAGAAATGGGAAAACCATAGCTCCCAGTTATTTCTTCTGCAGGGGCTTGCTGCAGTGCAGCCGGTTAACCGGACTATGCAGGTCGGTTAACCGGCCACACTGAGATTTCTTGGAAAACTGGCCCTTAGCCATTTCTTGCACGAATTTCATTTCAAATAGTCGGGTTGACCTGGTCTCGCACCGGTTGACCCGATTCACGCTGTTTGTGCAGGAAGTGACTGAAAGTTGGTTCTTCAATCAAAACTCAGACTCCTTACACCCAAATGGACTTGATACTTAGGATTTTACTTTAGGTGATGTTTAAAGCGGGAACATCAATCGTTCTAAGGTTTTCAGAGTATGCGGTCAATCACCTAGGCCTGGTTGTTTGACCGGACACGCTGTAAGCCTTTAGAAACGATATAAGTTGTCCAGGAAGCCTGATTCAGATTAGTTAGTGCACTCGGTTGATCTTCCCGGCCAGGAAATCAACCGAGCTCACAACACATCAGGTTCACCTGGAAAACCCTGATTGTTCCAGTTTTCAACATTTAGGAGATATGATCAGTTGTGGGGCCCATTGACCATCCAAATGAGCGTTTATCAGTGTCCTAAGCCCGAGTCAACGGTGTGGCTCAACCTTGACTCGCGGGGACCACTGTTTAGAGTTTTGGTTGATTATCTAAGATGATTCGAACCCTAAAAGTTGTCAACAATGCCTTTAACCAACTAAGCACCAAATACATTATTTTACGGCATTAATGACATCGTTTAGAGATCGAATTACCGGAGATAGAACCGAACCTAAAGTGGCCCATTTACCTAGGATTGGACCGTTGCTTTTCCCCGTTGATTCCCTGATTGAAGTTTATACTTCAATGTTATTTTACTCTGTCTTTCTTAGATCTTAGAATAGCTGTTTACTATTAATTAAACATAATTGGAAGACTTGAACCTAGGGTATCTAGAGGTGACCCGATGATGTGACTTCGGAGATCATTGACCCGTGTCTGTGTCTAGGCGGGCCCTTATTGGGCCTATGAGTGGTGATGTGAACCCTTTAGCTTGAAGAGGTAGTTTCTATTGGAACTGTTTATCAGTAGTAGATGGATTGTTGCCTCGTTTGGACGGTTTTAGACCAGGCCATGTACTGTTGGGCCTTGGTATGGATCCAACGAGTGGGCCTGGACCTTGAATGAGATCCAGAGATTGTATTGAGATGTGTAGACCTCTTAGAGATATTGTTAGGACCTTGTTCATGCAAGGCAAAGCCTAGACAGACACAGACCTTAGAGTTATTCTCGAGTCGGCATGAACATTCACTCGGTTGATTTAAGCTCAGCCTGTGGACTGATCATCCCCGGTAGGAGCTAGTTGAGTGTCGAGGAGCTATCATGATGAGCTGTGTGGTTAAGACGGCAAGGTGTCATACCGTGCCGATCTGGAGTGATGAGATGATGAGTTGATGAGTGAGAGTCGGGATTAGTTATTCCCTGGTGAGATTCCCCACCGCGACTGTGTTCAGTATGGGAGGGCCGCGGCATAATATCCCGCGGTATTCCAGCTCGTGTGAATGTGCCACCTTGTTTGTAGTAGTTTAGATGTTTTCTATTTATACTGATCCCTTATGATTTAAATGCACAACTGCCTAGTTCTTTTCCCTTGCTATTCATTTAACTTATGTACCCGTCTTTATTTCCTTTGATATATATATGCTATGTTAGTAGTATGATGTATCTTGCCAGATCGTTTAGATCTGACCCATTCTATGGTGCTTAGGCCTTGACCCAGAGATTCCCGACGACGCATTAGCCTTAGTGGAGGCACCCGTGGCAGGAGAGTACGCTTGGGGCCCGGCCGACACGGACGTCGAGCCGGAGGGCGAGGAGTACACTCCAGGGTTCTGAGAGTTTATGTTATTTTGGGTTTTGAGTGACATTTGTAGTGAGAAGGGTAGAATGGAAAATGTATAACTTTGAATTTACATTGAATCATTTAATAGACTATGTTTTGCTCACACTTAAATTTACATCTCGATACCTATTGCTTCCGCTTTGTTTAAATCGTTATGCTTCCGCAATATTAAATGTTATAACTATGTTGGTCAAAAAGTTTTAAATTGGACCTCACTGCGGCCTACGATCTTGGAAGTTCTCGGATTTTCCGGGAAGTAGCGCGCCAATTTCGGGTAGTCGAACGAGTATATCGGTATCCGGAATTGGGGCGTTACAGACATCGTGGCCAGGATGTCGACCGGGTACACATGAAACTCTGGTCAGTCACTTGGCAGGCAGTGCCCAGTTCCTGAAATTCCACAGTGTGTCCGGTCGACCTCCTTGCCTGGATGTCGACCGGGTATACTGGATTTCTTAGTAAAAAAAAGTCGTTCCAGTTCCCAGTTGAACCTTGGAAAATCCTTTGTATCTGGCCGACATCCAACAGGGCCGGTTGACCGGGTACACTGGAATTCTGGGACTGTGGGAGAATTTAACTCCTAGTTATTTTCCTGAAATCCCTTTGTATCCGGTCGACACCCAGCAAGGCCGGTCAACCAGGTAAACTACGAGTCTAGAATTCCAGAATTCTAAAACTTCTACCATCCAATCCAATTTCCATCAAAATCACATCCATTCTCTTCCATTCATCATGGAAACATACAAGAACACCAAATACAATTCAACTATCATCAAACCATCCACAATTAGGCCATTGATCTTCCAAATGAGAAGCCTCATCCATCAATGGCCGAAAACCATGAGAACAAGCTCAAAAAGTAAATCTTTGAAATCAGACATTCAATTAAATCGAAATTGCAGAATCAAAAGAAGAAAAACATGCATTCTATGCTAAATAGGTATATTGTACTTGCCTCTAATCCAATAGTAATGAAAATAGAACAAATAGATAAATCCAAGCTCCAAGTAGAAATCCAAGCTTCTAAGGTCTTCCAATCACTCAATCAACCCAAAAATCCAGATCTAAGTAGATCTACAAATCCTAATCCCAAAATCACAAGAGAATTACAATAAGGAAAGGAAATCTAGAGAGAGAAATAGAGAATTCTAGGAAAATTGAACTAGAAGAAGAGAAGTACCTTGATTTGTTGAGAGATGAGAGGGATCCTTAGATAAGATAATATCAGCAACTTGTTGTAGTTCTTCTCCTTAGTAGCTAGGAAGCTTAGATCTAGGGTTCCTCGAGAGAGAAAGGGGGGGAAATAAGGGAATTGGAGGGAAAATGAGAGGGAAAAGAGAGGGAAGTGAGAGATGAGAGCATGGAGCTCGTTTGGGATGGGAGGGTTAGTTTTAAAGTTTGTGTTGGAAAGGAAGTTACTAAAATGTCCTTCCTTGGTTAGTTATAAATTAGGATAGGTACATGGGCTTTTAGGTCTTTTAGGGGAAATGAGGATATTCTCAAGTGGAAGCCCCTCCTATTACTTCTAATTACTAGCAAGGGCCTCTAACTAACTAACAAACTCCTACAATTACAAAAGACACCCTATAGAACCTATGAAATACAAAGAGACTAAATCCTAGAAATTAGGCTAAAATACTAGTAGAATACTATACTATCATTACTAATCCATACTAATTAGCATAATTAGATATAAGATACTATAATTAACATAATTAAATCAAAAGTGAGGTCCACAAGGGGTGGGGCCTCACATCGAACCCCAGTGTATTGGGAAGAGGTTGGCACAAGAAGTGTTCAACAATTATAGGGGAGACAAGTAAAAAGGTGAAATTGGTGCAAGAGTGATTAAAAATGGTTAGGAGTAGGCAAAAGAGCTATGTAGACAATAGTAGGAGAGACCTTGATTTCCGAATTGGGGACATGGTATTTTTGAAGGTTTCACCGATGAATGTTACGATTCGGTTCAGGCAGAAAGGCAAGTTATCCTCGCACTATATTGGGTCGTTCAATGTTCGTTGTAGGGTTGGAGACCTAGCCTACAGGTTGAGATTACCCTCAAAGCTGTCTAGAGTGCATGACGTTTTCCATGTCTACATCATGAAGAAGCATGTGTCGGATCCACCGCATGTCATTGCCTACGAGCCATTCGAGATCAAGTAGGATGCTACATACATTGAGAGACTCGTGTGTGTGATTGACACTAAGGGCCTGTTCATTTACTAGAATTCCTGACTGGAATTCTAGTGGTTGGGGTTTTTAAGACATGATGTGACATCATGTCCCCTTGCATTTTCAAATTCCATGTTTCTTTACAAGAATTTATGAATTCCAGCACATGATAATCTTTAGGAATTCTTGGAATTCCACCTTCTTTGCATTTTGGTGGAATTCCAAAATGCTCATGCCCTTAGGAGGATTTTGGAATTCCACCTTGTCTAGGAATTTAAGAATTCCCCAGACAAGAATTCTAGGAATTCTAGTAAATGAATAGGCCCTAAGGGCCTGTTCTTTTAAAAGAATTCCTGACAGGAATTCAGAGTGTCTTGGAATTTAGAATTCCTGTCAGGAATTCTGCGTTTCTTTACCAGAATTCACTGGCATTTGAAATTCTAGGTATTTGAAATCCCTAAAAAGGTAGGATTTGAAAAACCAGTTTTGCAGCCAGGATTTGGAAAACCAGTTTGATGGCAGTGGAATTCTGACCCTTTAGCAACAACTTGGACCCTGTCATTTGAACTTCCAGGAATTCAGACCTTTGAATGAAACATGGAATTCAGGATTCTAGAATTCAGAAGTATTTCAAATGCCAGCATTTGAAATTCCCAGACAAGCACCAGACATGAATTCTATGAATTCTGGTAAAGAAACGGGCCCTAAAGATTAAGTTCTACACATGAGGGCCATCTGATGGGTGAAGATATTATGGGAGCATGCAGTCCATACGAGTGCACGCTCAAAAGTGAGTTTGCAAAAATAAATTAATAGCTATTATCTCTACTCGTAAGAATACTGATGTTAGACGGGTGTCGTATCTACTGGGACAAAAAGGCTTAGTTGCATTGTATTCCAAATCCAATTCCTAAATTAATCCTAAGAGAGAATGAAAGATTGGTTTGGGGTTCTAATTCCTAAATTATCGAATTAAAAATTAACTTTGATTCAATTAAAAAAAGGCCTTAGGGTATGAATCCGCCATAGCCTCGTACAATGGCAAGTATAGACCTAGGGTTTCAATATCAATGCTCAAAAGACCCTTTTTTTTTTTACAAATCTCCACGAAGTCACCAAATAGATCATGTGGGTTTAGATTTGGGCATAACATATCTCTAGGGCATAGATTATCTTAGACCTAAACATCACATACATTCAAGCACCATTATATGAATAGTATTCAATACTACAAGAATCGAAAACTAAAGCTAGATATAGCATTAAAAGAGAAAACCAATAAATTGGCCGCATTTTATATTCATAGTGATTTCATTTATTGCGGAAAGTAAAACTAAATCAATTAGATATTTGCCATCAAGTGGTGCACGATGGGGAAGGGTAGATGCAGCGAGAAGAAAGAGGGAGAGTGATGTTAAGGAAAAAGAAAGAAAAAAGGAAGAAGATGGAGGGGGAGCGTGTGGCTGTGTGCAAGTGCTGTGAAACTGTGCAAAGCACTGGGTGTTGCAGGGAGCAACGCCAGGGAGCAAAGGCAGTGGGCGTTGGCGTAGATGACAGGGAGAGAAGGGGCGGTTCCTTACCTGTGGATGGAAGTGTCCGGGCATTTGGCGTGGAGGGGGATGTTGGAAAATAGGTGGGTCATTGAGATAGGTTTCAAAAACTTTTGATCCACTTAATGCAGGGATCAACTATCTAGAAGGCAACAAAACCCAATCCAGGATGCAATTCCTCAAACTCATAAGTCATGTACAGTAATATATCCTATCTAGAATATAGAAAACAACACCTAAACATGCAACCACGAAATCTACAACATACAAGGATGTAGATATACATTTGGAGCTTAGTAGTGCTCTAATGGAGAAGTTGATCTCTTTCTTTGATGATGAACACCTTCACTAATCAAATCAGAATCTCCAACACCTTTTGATCTTCCACGCTATGACCTGTATCGGATTCTCTTTTCTCAAGAAGATGGTGGAATCTCCATAAGAAAACCCTAAAGGAAACTAAAAGAGTACTAGAAGAGGGAAGAGATGTGCAACAACTTGCACAAGAGAGGAAGAAAGAGAATGGGCGTGAATCCCTGGGTGGGATTATTGCATTGGACGTCCAAGCCTCCTCTCTTTCTCCTTTTATATATCTTAAGCAACCTCCTCTTACTAATTGAAATAGAAGTCTTACTTCCATAATAATTAGTTGCTTACTAAATCACAATTAGAAGTCTCGCTTCAAATATGATTAGTAACTTTCTCTTTTTCTAATTAAAATAGAAGTCTCACTTCCATTAATAATTAGTAACTTACTATTACCACTATTAGAAGTTTCACTTCAAATAGAAATAGTAACTTTCTATTTCCTTTTAGAGTTATACTATAATTAGTATCTATCTAATATCTTGGGCTAGTGTGGGGACCACTAGGGATTCCTTAGAAAGCTGGCTCCAACTGGGACACGCGACCTCGCATCTCATGTGCAATCCGGGCCCACAGTTGTCACGCCCCCGAACCGAAACCTCGGGGGCGGGAAATGGGATTAAGCATAAATGTATTTTACTTCTCCCAAGATCCGCGTGTGTGAAGACAACACATTCTGAATATTTTGCGGAAGCATTTGTGGCGTTGCGACCCGAAGTCCGTGGCCATCGGATTCCGCGTCGCACTCAACCTTTAGCACATAGCTATTATATCAAGAATCATATCAGACTGGAGTAACCATCACAATAAATTACAGAGCTGACGGTAACAGGATATTACATTCCCAAATATGTTCAAGTTACAATTATCAATGTACATTAATTAAGAATCCTAAGAAAAGGCTAATAAAAGCCATACAACAATAAGCTATAAACTACTACCCAAATGTGACGTAGCTCCGATGTCAAGCTCAATGTCTACATGACATAGCCGACAAACTAACCTGCAAAGCATGACTCTACAACCAACAAAAGCACTCAACTCGGGGTGAAGAAATCTGAACCTGAGTACCAAAAGTAGTGGGTCAGACACGACGGTCTGGCAGGTGGATGAAAAGATAACAAATATACTGAAGAATAAAACATATGATAAATCATGCTAATCGATAAAATGCTGCATATAATTACACGGGTGCAAAAGTCGGGAATCTCGGGGAAAACCTGTATTCGTTTCAAGCATGGGTAAAACATGAAGATCTAATAACACATGTATTCATTTACATCATCTATAATCATAGATATTTGACAATCGGGTATTCGTCTAAAACATGTATAAATATAGTGGTTTGACAAAACAAACGTTCATTTGAAACTTAAGTAAAACACAAGTATACAACAAATCAGGTATCCATAGCAGTCTGGCAAAACCAATGTCCATTTGAAACATATGTGAAAAATACGGATATTTAACAAACCGGGTGTTCGTTTAAAACAGGTGTAACCAAGGAAATCTGACAAGACTAATGTTCATTTAAAACATATCTCAAAGCAGGGATATTTAACAAATCGGATATTCATTTGAAACCGGTATAAACATAGTGATCTGGCAAAACAAGTGTCATTTGAAACATATTTCAAAGCATGGGTATTTAACAATTCGGGTATTCATTTAAAAACAGGTATAAACATAGATATCTGACAAACCAAATGTCCTTTAAAACAAGGCACGGATATTTAACAATTCGGGTATTCCTTTAAAACACGTGTAATCATATAAATCTAGCAAAATCATTGATCGTATGGAACATATGTAAAAGCATGGTTATTCACCCAACCGGCATTCATTTAAAACATGTGCGGGTACAAAGGACAGAAAACAATATAATAATAACGGAATTTACATTGGAGAATATTAGCACTTGTTTAAATAACAACTTTCATAAAGGAAACGAATCATTTATCGGAAAGCAAGTAAACAATATAAAACATGTCGGGTATCCAAGGAATCGGGAACTGGCAAGATGGCAATCACAAGAAGCTAAGTCCTGTATCACCGAAGTGACAAGAGTATAACGGGACGTTGGTCTCAGTCACACAAGGTGAGGAGACTCAACGTAAATCATATATACAATATAAATATACGGGAACGGGACCACGGTAGCGAACCGGGTATCGGGACGGGACCACGGTAATAACCGGGTATCGGGATCCAAACTGCAGCTGGCGGGACGGGAGAGGGATTTCCAAGTCGGTGGATCAAACCGACAAGGTATCCAAGCTTAGTGATGCCGACTCATAGGTCAAATAACAAATCGGGACATATGCAAGTAAATCAAGTACAATAATTAAACGAGTATAACGGGGGTGCTCAAGGGCACACTGTCACTTCATATCGGGCAATACATTTCGGGACAAATAACTGTTACTAGTGTAACTTCAATGCTTTCGGGAAACAAGTCATTTGATGCAAATCTCGGGAAATGAGGAAATATAATGAACTATAACAATTCCGGGAAAATATTGATTTCAATATCTATATAAGTGAATAGGGGTCCTGTATGTCAATTATAGTCATCACTTGGTACTCCTTGAGTTTGCAGACATTCCGGGCTCCTTATGCACTTTTACTACTTTCAAAACTTAAAATGAGCTTATGGGTAGTACTAGATGTTACAATAGCAAGAATCAAGATTATAAACGGTCCATCCTAGGCATGACATTAATTCGGAAACATCGAGTAACCGATTCAGTCATCGAAAGGAATAGAATTAGCGATAACCAAGGAAATAGACTTGTGTTTAGATATAAAGAAGATATCGCGTCGTTCCATCCCGTTCAAGATTGAAATGGATTGAACTTCGATGCCACCGAACCAACCGTGAGGCGTGTCGGCTCAAGACATTCTCACACTTGGTCCAAACGGTCCAAAAAGGGTAGTCAGGGTCCCACCTAAAACCAAGAATTAGTGTCTAATCAACACCATTCTTTTCTTTTAGTTCCCTAGTCTTAGAGACCTTAGATTAGGGTACAATTGGTCTTAACACTAAGGTATACACCCCTAGGACTCATAGAAGGCCCAAAGGTTTCCAAAAAAACACAATATCAAATTTCACTGGACTCAAACTGAGTCCTCCGATCGATCGGTCCGAAGGGCCGATCGATCGGTCGAAATTTCTGTACCAGAAATGTACAGGGTCCGATCGATCGGCCCAAAAGGCCTTACTGTTAAAAGACAGGCCGATCGATCGGCCTGTAGGTCCGATCGATCGGACCTGGGCGTGCAGCAGGTCCGGGACACTGATTTTTTCTTCCTTTTTCCTTTCCTTTCCAACACTTAAGCCACTAGCATTTCTCTTCCATAATCACTTCAAAACCTCATTAAAACTCCAATGAACAACTAAATTCGAACACCTCTTTAAACGGGTATCAATTTCAAGTCAATGTAACTTATGAACATAACCGTGAATAGCCAATCCAACCTCATTCCTTATAAAAGCATATGAACAAACTTGACCAAATAAAATGCATACATTCCCAAGAGTTCCAAGAGACTTAACAAGAGAGAAAAACCCATTCATATGCATTTCGAAATCAATAGAAATGTGACAAGAAGCATATGTGCAAACATGTATCCAATGATCAAGAACAAGTAATAAAACTTAGGATTTTTTTCATAAAACTTAATAACTTTCAAACCATCCATTCATCCACTTGCCTTTGACTCTAATCAAGCAAATCAAGCTCCTAATCACCTCTCAAGCTCAAGATCCACAATCTCTACAAAAACCCCCCAAAACAACCCTAAAATGGGTTAAACAATGAAATGACCATGAAACCTTTCAAAAATCAAGGTGGAGCTTCTCTAAGGCTAGAAGATTACAAATCTAGAAGATGAAGAAGAACACTTACTTGCAAGGTCCTCTAATGGACAAGGTAAGCTCAAAGGAAGTCTTGTGATGGAGGGTTCTCTTCACAAATGGTATCAATGGAAAGCTTGCAAGATGAGGAAGAAGAAGGTGGTCTCCATTTCTTGATTGATGAACTATTGGTGTGACTTGGAGATGAAGAAGCAAGAAGAAGAAGAAGTTGCACAAGGGAAAACCCTAGGTTCAGCTGGAACAATGGTGAATGAAATGAATGAAGGAGATGGGTTCCCCTTATAAACAAGTGAGGTTTGGGTCCCACAACTTAAAGAACTTGGGTGGCTGAAATCATCTAATTCGGGACCTCGGATGGATTCGACGAAGAAGGAAGAAATGATCGTCGAAATATCTAGTTTCCAAAAAGTGTATGTTTCACGGATTTCGAGAATATCGAGTTTTGGGTACAGATTTGGTGAGAAAAGACTGTTTTGCCCTCAAGGCCAAGAAATCGGGTTTCGGGTTCTCAAATGGATATGGGATCAACATGAAAGTTGTAGGATTCCTCAAGATGAATGCAACGGACCAAAAACACAATACGAAACAAATCGGGAAAATCTCACAAGTAAATGCAAATCCGAAAAGGGAACCCCCAAAGGGCCCCACAAGCTACCAAAGCACTCAAAAGCCCAAAACTAGAAGAAAAACCATTCTAGCTCACAAACTCAACCCAACAAATACTAATCCCACTAAAAGAACTAATCCACCAATAAAACAACACTAATCCAAGAGATTAGGGGTCGGGTTCTCACAACAGTTAATTGCAAAAAACTTCACTATATAAATGCAATTGCACTCCAGTCTTAGGAATATATTACAATGAAGACCCTAAACTTCCCAATAACCGCAAGTAGGCCCCTCCATCTATATCCATGGATCAATTGGACCTGTCCACCAAATTAGATCCATATCTTATTAAACTTGAGCCCCAATTAATTTTAGTGATCATTTGGTACCAATCCAATTAACTCTTAATTGGAATGGGTGCGCACTTACCAATGATAAATCCATTAATTGGCACAAGGGGATATTAAAGATAGATTCCATCTTAACCATTGAATGTTTCCACAGCTCTACTACCATGTACCCAAATCACCGAGGTGTTGACCTACAATTGGCCTCACTCATTGGTGACTCAAAGCAAATGAATAAATAGAAACTTGAGTTCATTAATGTCTCATGATTATGAGACTATTGATAGGGAATTATGAGAGCAGACCTTAAAGTAAAGACAGTGTACATAAGGTGCTTCTCATGGTCCTTCAATACATCCAATATACCAGCACCATGATCCAGAATCTTACATTCCGATGATCGAGACAAATCACACTATCTCATAGTGATCAAAGTGCTACAACCTTGTCAGATGAGATGCCCAATCTCATTACTGGTTGTGAAGATATTTAAATATAAAATCTGCAATACATGTCTCCTGTATGTGGATCCCATCCCTACACATGTATTACATCTAGTATACTTGTGGACTCTGGTTCATCTCATGAACCATTATGTCATTCGTATTAGTTATGTGCAAACAAGTAATAAAACACCATTCATCTCATGAAAGGAAAGCAATAATATATATTGATAAATAAAGAAATTAATCAATTTATTCATCATATACTAGTATTGAGACCATAAAACTAACAGGGGAGATGGACGTGTCTGGGCGTCGCCTCAGGGCAACAGCGCTGTCGATGACGAGATATGTTCTACCGAGGCTCTAGCGAGGTTTTGCTCACGAGGAGATGGCGACGATGGAGAGGGTGGTGTGAAAGGGATGATGGGCTACTAGATCGGTGGAGACTCTGTGCAGGGAGGCGACAAGGGAGAGGATGATAGGCGTCGTGAGGTGTATGCAGTGGTTGGATGAAGAGGACTGGCTGGAATTGCACAGGTGGAGGGTGATGCCGAGTGGGTCATCTACGAAAGAGGTGAGAATGAGAGACAGGGTCGTCTAGGCTAGGGATTTCTACACCAAAGTGAGAAAGGGGGATAAGGTCATAAAAGGCGAGATTCTTAATATAAGTTTTAGCGGGGGCCACTTATGGCCACCGTAATAAATATCTTTTATCAACGGCCAGGGCTTGGTGGACGCTACAAATTCATTTTACCCTCGAAAGTATTGGCCGCCGCTATACATTTGACGTTAAAAACCAAAAAATTACCCACTGAAGACTAGCGCGATGGGACCATGATTTTAACCGACGGCCAGAGCGAAGACCGCCGCTACAAGTGATTTAGAAAAATATTTTATATGGCCCCCCACTATAAGTCATTTATAGCAGCACTTTTGTCCGGCCACCGCTACAAGTTCAACGCCAAAAATGTATTTTCTTGTAGTATGGTAGCATTCACATCATGTAATCAAAGCATTGGAACCAAACCCCTAGAATCTATACATCACTAAAAGCACGTGAATAGGGCTTCATCATAACCCTATAATGGAGAGTTAATTACTCATGGAGAGAGATCGTGATGAATCCTCAATGAAACCTCCATTGAAGATCCTTTGAATCCCTCCAAAATCTAGCCTCAGGTTGCCTCTCTTAAGTCTAAATACCCTAAAACTATGTTTTAAGTTTTTTTAATAGCTTTTTCCCCCAATTTTCTTCAAATCGCTGAAAGAAATGGAGTCTCCCAGTAACTGGAATCCAGACTCCACTGTGCTAGCATACGATAACGTTAATATATCTTATAGGAATTGGCGTACGTCCGGATGCCAATGTGTTGGCGTCCAACCAGAATTGCCCAGTAGTCTACTCTGTGTTAAGGGCATCTGTCAGGCCCCGACCCAGGTTTAGCATATTTTATAATTATTTTAACTGTGATTAGTCTCTAAGTGGGATTAGGGAACGATTAGCTTAGATTTTTAGTTAGATTAGAATTTTGGATAACTTTGGGGAATTTTGAGCTCAATGAGTCTGGCATGACAGGGCCCGGGGTGGCCCGTGTGACACGTGTTAGTGTGGGAATTTGATTTATTTGATTTTTGAAAAATATGGATTTCAAAATTTTTGAATTTGTTATTTTGATCCCAATAACTTTCATGTTTGTCCCGTTTGCATTCGAACCCCAGAAATCGCGTTTTTCAAGAAAAAAGGGCAAATTCGTCTTTTTACACTAAATCTGTGCATAAAATTCAAAATTTGAAAATCATGAGGAAACTATACTTTTTGAAAACTAGATTTTTTTAGGATCATTTTAGTCTTCTTCATCGATCTCATCCGGGGCCCACAAAAGGGAGTTTTAAGCCCTTAAAATATTAGAGCCATTGGGGCCCACAACTTACCCATTTTAAAACCAAACCCAACGTCAGTCCACTTCTTCTTCATTCCTCATTTTTCTGCAACTAAATCCAAGAGAGAGACTTCTCTCTTCTTTTTACCTTCTCTCCTCTGGATGCCAAGGAAACCAAGTCTCAATTGAAAAACAAATTTCATCAATCTCTTCTTCATCTTCCAAGCTACACAGTGGTACCATTTTTGTGAGATTTCAGCTGGGTTCATCATCTTCTCCAAGCTTTTGTTCTTGTTTGAACCACCTAAAGGTAAGTCATTGCTACCTTATTGATACCATGTGTTCTTTTAAACCTTTAAATGCCCTTTTTCATGCATGCAAGGATTTTCATGGAGAACTCCCTTCCTTTCCCGAATTTTGTAAATTTTTAGTGGGTTTTCCATGGGCTTTTTGGTGTAGGTCTACAATTGTGTTAGAGCTTCTTTTGGACTATTTTTGAGATCCTTTTCAGTTGAGGCAAGTGATGAATAACTGAGCTACGAATGCATGCGTTTGACATTGATGCTTTTCCCTCTGAGTTGATATAGAAGAAAATTATATTTCATTTGATTTGTTTCTTGGTTTATATGTTGCTCATCTCATCAAGTTTTATATACAAGATAGTGTGTAAGGTTTATGCAAAATGTTATGTCTTTTATAGCTCAGATAACCAGGAGTTTTGATAACTCATAAAAATGCAGATTGAACTTGTTAAAGTTCCTACAAGTTCATTCATGCTGAATTTTAATTTTGTTGTAAATGATCTGGGAATAAGATTGGTTTCTTATGGGATTGAGATGATGTTCTTGGATGATGGGAGCATTCAGAATGTTGTTCATTAGTTGGGAAGTGTAAATGAAAGAGAGACTGAGCTCGGACTGCATCCCTGCAGTCCCTTTCCAGAACCCACCCACGCTATAGCGAGCTCAGGCTCTCTCTAGCGAGCCCAGGTTCTGTCCAGGGCCTAGGTTCTGGCCTAGATCATTTTCGCTGCATTTTTTTTTGGCTCGGTTGGGTAGTTTTGAGCCTGGTTCGAGTATAAAAGTTTCCTAATGACTTATTAATCATCGAAAATTAAGAATTTGAGCCCAAACCACTTCGTTTGATTAAAACCTATGGAGAAAGTTTAGTAAATAAATTACCCGTAGATTTTCCATTAGTCTCAATATACACTTTATGCCTCATATGTCGTAAACCTTCAGAGACACCAACTCCTTCACTTATAAATCGACATGGAGACACTAAGTGTGCATCGAGACGGCCCCCGGTAAGCCCATCAAACACTATCAATCATCTCATTCCAAGTTAGACAAATTACATGTTTTCTCATAAATGGTTTTGAAATAGAATTGAGTGGTTCGCCACGTTTGATTTATAGGTAAGACTACTCATATGATTCGTTCAATTCTATTCGTTTGTATTTGTTCAGAGTAGTTCTTCTTTTCGATTTTGAAATGTATTGCTATGATTTGATTTAATTCGATTCAGGTTTTGGAAAGGCACCACTAAGCTTAGGTCACCTAGTTGGGCTGATCACCCGGCTTGGGATCTTTAAAATTATTTGCCAACTGCAGTTTGGATTCTGTTTGTTTGCTCCGGCCATGGCAACGGTTCTGTATTCCGGTCCCACGAGTAGTGGCAACGGCTTCTGTCTGTCTGTCTGTTCCGGCCATTTCATATGGCAACGGTTATTTATGTGTGTGCTCTTGTTACTTTGGTAATAAGAGAATATAGCTACATGTGGTTTGCCAATATTTGATTATCTGTCAGTTAGTTTGAAACATTTAAACTATGAAATTCTTTCATTTGTATAGAAATGGTTCATTTGATTTACTCTTTATATATGTCTCGTTTCATTTACACTTTTATGATTTTAAACATGGCATTTATAAAACTTGTATACCTTATCTGCTTTATTCACCTATCAGACCGTCGTGTTTGATACTTTTCTGTTTGGTGTTAGATGTCGGACCCGCAGCCTTTGAGGCGGAGCGCGCGGAGGAGGCAGTAGGGCCTCCGGTGGAGCACGAGTGGCAGCCAAATGATGTCATGTAGACGTCATGTTGGGTCTGGAGTTCGATAACATTTTTTTTTTTTTTTTGGAAATTTGCTTATGGCCTCTGTTAGCCCTTTTCTATTTGGGTTGTATAAATTAAATATACTTTTGTGATCCTCACAACTTTAACTGACTTTGTGTTATGCCCATTTATATATTTCTCTTTTGATACAGAGTTTGTGCAATTATCTTATATTTTGTTTGATTTTTATTTTGATACATACTTCCGCACATTATTATTTGTTGTGAATTCGATTAATTGGTTGTGATGGATCGTCTGGAATCCTCGCCGCGGAATCCTGTGGGAAAATAATTAGCGTGTGCAGGTGGAATTTTCTGACCCGTCGCGGTGCGTCCCCCGGATTAAGGGCTTAATTATCAGGGCCTCGTTCCAGGGGCGTGACAGCATCTCCCTCCAATAAGTTC
Organism: Cinnamomum chago; assembly: GCA_038049695.1. Classification (NCBI taxonomy): domain Eukaryota; kingdom Viridiplantae; phylum Streptophyta; class Magnoliopsida; order Laurales; family Lauraceae; genus Cinnamomum; species Cinnamomum chago. The sequence continues at coordinate 52,208,771 of CP142453.1, read as the reverse complement.
AAACTTCACTCCCTTCTCCTAAACACAAATCCTTCTTCCAGCAATGCTCATGCTACAGGTTCCTCTGGAGATAGCCAATTTCAGAATTTCAAGCAAATGATGATGGAACTGCAACAGAAAACAAATGAGATGATGATGGAACAACAAAGGAAAGCCAATGAGAATCAAGCCAGATTACTGGAATAGATGGCCAAGAAAGATGAGCAATTGGCGCAAGTACAGAGGACAAGCAGTCCCAAGGGGTGGAGCTGAAAGTCCTTGGGGATCCTAACCCTAGAGGGGGGGGTGAATAGGGTGAGCTCATTGTGACCAATTTAAACCAATTTTAACTTCTTAACAAAAACTAGTCACATGTGATGATTAATCAAACAATATGCGGAAGCTAATATAAACAATCACCACAAAAGTAAGCACCACAACACCAAGGTTTATAGTGGTTCGGCCTCAATGCCTACATCCACTACCGGCTTATGATCTAATCACCCCACCGGATTTCCACTATTTATGCTTTTTACTAAGCTAAGCAATAACCTTTACAATGTTATTTTTCTAGGCTAAACAACAACATCTCAATGTGCTTTTATAGCCTAAGCAATAACCTTTACAAGATACTTTTCTTAGGCTAAGCAATAACCTTTACACAATGCTTTTCTTAGGCTAAGCAATAACCTTTACAAAGAAAGATTTCTCTAAGAAGGTGTCTTCACAAAAGATCACTCTAAGAGATACAATTTAAAGCACAATGAATTTGCCTCTAAATAGGCTTATATGAAAATGAGATTCAAATAACAAACATACACTTGAATAAGTTAAAGTGTGTGCACAAGTGTATGAATGCTTAACTTCAATCAATTTCTACAATGAAGCTCCTAAATGAATGCATGATGCATTTTAAAATCAAAGCTTATAAAATGATGATTGAAGATAAAAGCTAATCACATGAAAGATTCACACAACTTGAAGAAATGATCTAAAACATGTTGTATGAATATAAAAGTCTAAGAATACATGTGATTTAGATGAGAGTGATTGCAAACCATTCTAATATACCAATGAAGATAATGAGTTTGCAAAACAACTCTTGAAATCATGCATAAGTGAAAATGCAAAGATTTAAGCATGCATGGATTTCATTTTAATGGAAATCAAAATACAAGTAAAGTGTACCTTTTTAAAACTCAAGTATTTGAATTCCAAATAGCCCTCTAGCCTTTCCAACTTCTTCCCCTTTCTTTGGCTCTAATATAGTCTCAAAGGTTCATGGTTCAAGCCTCAAAGAAGGTTGGAAATTAATGGACTTTATAGTGAAAAACAGTCCAACGGCTAGTCCTCGGTCGACCATGAAACAGGTCTCGGTCGACCTAGAAAGCACAACGGATATAATTCTGACCGTTGGAAGGTTACAGTTCAGAACCTGCAGAAATGACCTGCAGTGGTCTCGGTCGACCGGGAAGCAGGTCTCGGTCGATCGACGACTCTGGCAGATTAGCCCAGATTTATGAAAAATGAGAGAACCTTGTAACTTTTCAAAGTATTTCTTGGGGGAACTTTTGGGCCACTAAACCAAGCTTGAATACATGTTTTAAATCATTCTAAGGGGTTTAAAACATGAAACAACACAAAGCCTAAAGTGATTCAAAACTTTAAAAGCAAAGGCTAGCTTGATTTCTAAAACTCTTTTCAAAAACAAATGCATACAAAGATGATTCTGAAAGTGATGATTGTATGCAAGGCACAACCTAAATTCTCAATATGATTTCACAAAAGTAATGCACAAAGAATTAGGTTTTCAAAAGAGTTTGAATTCTAAAATCAATGCATCCAAGTATAAAACCAAAACATGCATAAAACAATACTTTTACAAATCTTAAAAGCAATGCATGTATAAAACCAGATTTCAAGGTTTTCTAAAACAATGCAAGTGTGAAAATTCAAATGATGCTAAAGTGCAAATGCATCCATCAAATTGCAAATACAAAATTCCTAACAATCTCCCCCTTTGCAATTTGATGGCAACTTACTCATCATTGAAATTACACACTTAGTCTTCAGCTCCCCCTAAGCTGGACAAGTCTTGAAATCTTCTTGGATGCTCCTTCTCTTAGCTTGGGCTCTTGGGCTCTTTTCTTCATTCTTCATGATGCTCGGTGCTTGATCATTCTTCAAGCTTTCTTATCATCTTCCTCTCTATGGCCAAGCATCTTCTTTAGCTCCAAGCTTTCTTTCTTCTATTTGCTCTCCCCCTTTGACCATGCATCTCTCTCCCTTTGGCAAGGTATGCATTCTCTCCCCTTGTAGAAGATCATACACAACTCTCCTTAGGAAGCTTGGACATTCTCTTCACCTTTTAGAGAACTTGAAAGCTCTCTCCCCCTTTGAAGAGTAGGAGATCTTTGAGTACTTGAACTCTCTCTCCCCCTTTGCCATTAAATTGCAAAAATATCTACACACATGAAATAAGGAAAATACCTTTAGTAGCACCTGTTAACAAATGAAATCGAAAATGAAATACATAACAGGCTATCATGTATGGAAGTTTATCTCTAAGGGCTCAAAGGCAATCCAATGGTCAATTTGATCAAAACTAATACTTCCTATGAAGGTTTACACTCCCCCTCTATCCATTCTCTTCTTTTGTCAAACATTTGACAAGATATAACTATTTGGTTCAAGAATAAGATGGTTTAACCAAATGAGTGTCAACTTCAAGGAAAGGATTAGATTCATTTAACTATAAAGCTCATATGATCAAATTGCCAAAAGAAAGCAAGGTCTAATGGGAAAAGCAATCATGGATATCAATTGGAAAAACAAAGAATACCAATTGAGATTTAAAGATAAGTCTATTAAACACAATCACTCTAACATGGATTTAAAGATATACCTATTAGGAAAAAATCCAAATTAGAGCTATCCATGATATGGGGTTTATTAATCATAGCATCAAGTAATCTAACTATGGAAAGCATATGCTATGAAGGTTTTGAAAATCATTTCATTCAATCAATAAATGTGACTATTAAAGTGCAAGATGAGTAAAATGAAATTCAAACATGAAGCCAACCTCAACTAATAACCAACCAATATTATTAACACATAAACATGGTGGTCATGAGATTTACCTATATGAGCAAGAGAGGTGGCAACATGAACATTATGATGCTAATGAAATGTGACATGGAATGAAAGCATATAACTATCAAGAACAATCCAATGTACACATGGTCTATCACATTCAAAAGAAATCAAATCAATCAAAAATTTTACCAATTGAATTTGACAACATGATAAAGAGCAAGGATGTGATAAACACAAAATTCCATCAAGCATCATAAATGGATATTCATCACTTATAATGATATGACTAAAGAGCATAGTGATGAACAAGACAAATTGCAATGCAAAAGGATATGACTTGGTAAAGCATGCAATTTCCAAAGTGTCAAAATCATATGAATTCAACATCTAAGATATCCATCAAACATATAGAAATATGAGAAATGGGTTTCAAAGAGTTTCATATGATTAAGAACACTACTATGAAGTTGAAACATGTATAAGGATGACATCACTAAGAAAATATCCATGAATCAACATCATAACCATCCAAAAAGATATGACTAGAGTGCATAGAGGATGGATTTGGGTTCTAGTATGGTTTCTACAAATATAACTAAGATCACAACCATACATGGAACCAATAGTCATTTGCATATAAAAAGAATAACTAAATAAGCAAGGATGCAAACAACATTCATTTCCATTTCTAAGAAGATGAAACCAAAAGAACAAGGAAATGAGAACATGGAACATGCTTAGATGATTATAACTAATGATGTTATAGAGCATTTCCATTCAAACAATCTTCAAATCATTTTGAAAAACTAAATCCAACAATGAGCATAAAAAGAATGATTTTGAAGATCAATTTTCAACATTGTATTTTAAAAGATGTAACTTAAAAGAACCACATACAAGTTGATTTTTCAAAACAATGATTTTCCATATAAAAATATAACTTAGAAGTCTATGGAAAAACTTGAATTGATTCAAATCATTTGTTCAAATAATCTAACTATGATATCTACACAAATGATTCAACAACAATTGATCATGAATAAATTAGCTATGAAAGCTTTTAAAATCACAATCAATTAATCATGTAGAAATGCAATGCAAAACATAAAACTAAATGTGAGCAAAAAGCAAATCTAAACATGATGAAATTATAATCAAATGATTTTGAAAACCATGACATGTAACTTAGAATGGTGCATGAAAACAAAATCAAATGATCATAAATAAACATTGCATTTTAATAGATGTAACTAAATAGAAACAAAATGCAAATGCAACATGACCAACAAAGAGATTTAACTATAAAGGATAGGTTGGTCAATAAGGTTCAAGGCCTTAAGGTTTGTCTAAGTAAACAACTTTAGGAATCCACCTAAGGTCTTGAGAGGGTTGAACTTTGAGGTCTATTTTGGAATTCTCACCAACTAAAGGAGATTTAACTTGATAAATTTTCAATTTGAACTTATCACCATGATATTTAGATTTCACTAAATTTAGCTTAGATTGGTGATTAGTCTTTTGAAGTTGGTGGGTTTGTTTCTTAGGGGATTGATTCACTTTTCTTTTCCTCTTATTTTCTCCCTTTACTTGACTTTTGAATTTTAAATTTAACTTTGTTACTTTATTCAAAAGTTATTTCATGGGTTTATATAAGGGAGATAGGTTGAGAAGCTTTTTGTTCATAGATTCTTTTAAGCTTGGTTTGACTTGTTTAACCTTTTTAGAATCTATCTTTGGAGACTCCATTTTAATAGATTTAACTTGTTTAGTCTTTTTGGAGTCTTTCTTGATTTTTAGCGTCTTACCCTTCATAGATTTAGATTCTACCTTTTTGGGTTCAAGGAGGGGTTTAGACACATGGCTTCTTCTTAGTTTGCACTCAAATTTGAAATGTCCTACTTTACCACAATAATGACATTTAGTTTTGGACATTGGAGAAAGAGTGCTACAGAAAGAGGACTCACCTTTCACAAAAGTGTTGGTGAATTTAGGGTCATATGACATATTCCTATTAAATCCAAGACCCGTCCTATCTCCATGAGGTTTACCCAATTTAAATAATTTTTCAAGTCTTTCTTCACTTTGGGTAAATTTGCACTCATACTTTTGTTTATAGCTTTCAAGTTGAGTGACTTTGGTTATAAGGATTGAATTTTCATTTTTGACTTTTGAAAGTTCATTTTCAATTTCCTTATATTTGCTTAGCTCTTCATTGGCAAGTTTTAATTCTAGTTTAAGTTCATTGATGACATTAGATCCAAGTTCTTGAGTTTTTAACTTACTTTTAATCAATTTGGATTCTAAATTGTCAATGTCTTCATCTTGCCTTTTTATTTGATCTCTTAGATTTAAATTTTCCTTATTGACATTATCATAATCCATCTTTAATTCTTTTAGTTCATCTTGAATGTTAGATAGATTATTTAAAGAGATCATGAACTTAGATTCAACACAATTTATTACTTCTTCTTTCTCTCTAAGCTCATCTTTAGAAGAGACTAATTCTTTGTTTAGTCTTTTAGATTCTTCTCTTAACTTTTTGTTTCTCTTTTCAGTCTTTAAGGATAATTCATATAATTCCTCAAAGGCTTGTTGAAGATCTCCTTCATATTCATTAAAATCTTCTTCTTTTATGTCACATTGAGATTCATTAGATTGAGGGTTTGAATCTCCAATAGAAGGAGGAATGAGGGGTCTAGAAGAATCTACAAAGTGTAGCATAGTGGAGTCCATTCTAATGATTTTCATGCAATGACAACTCTAGGGTTTTTGACTCTAGGTTTTTACACCTAATCAAGAGTTCCAAACACTTGATCCTAAAAGATAGAGCACTTGGCTCTGATACCAATTGAAAGTCCTTGGGGATCCTAACCCTAGAGGGGGGGTGAATAGGGTGAGCTACAATTGTGACCAATTTAAACCAATTTTAACTTCTTAACAAAAACTAGTCACATGTGATGATTAATCAAACAATATGCGGAAGCTAATATAAACAATCACCACAAAAGCAAGCACCACAACACCAAGGTTTATAGTGGTTCGGCCTCAATGCCTACATCCACTACCGGCTTGTGATCTAATCACCCCACCGGATTTCCACTATTTATGCTTTTTACTAGGCTAAGCAATAACCTTTACAATGTTATTTTTCTAGGCTAAACAACAACATCTCAATGTGCTTTTATAGCCTAAGCAATAACCTTTACAAGATGCTTTTCTTAGGCTAAGCAATAACCTTTACACAATGCTTTTCTTAGGCTAAGCAATAACATTTACAAAGAAAGATTTCTCTAAGAAGGTGTCTTCACAAAAGATCACTCTAAGAGATACAATTTAAAGCACAATGAATTTGCCTCTAAATAGGCTTATATGAAAATGAGATTCAAATAACAAACATACACTTGAATAAGTTAAAGTGTGTGCACAAGTGTATGAATGCTTAACTTCAATCAATTTCTACAATGAAGCTCCTAAATGAATGCATGATGCATTTTAAAATCAAAGCTTATAAAATGATGATTGAAGATAAAAGCTAATCACATGAAAGATTCACACAACTTGAAGAAATGATCTAAAACATGTTGTATGAATATAAAAGTCTAAGAACACATGTGATTTAGATGAGAGTGATTGCAAACCATTCTAATATACCAATGAAGATAATGAGTTTGCAAAACAACTCTTGAAATCATGCATAAGTGAAAATGCAAAGATTTAAGCATGCATGGATTTCATTTTAATGGAAATCAAAATACAAGTAAAGTGTACCTTTTTAAAACTCAAGTATTTGAATTCCAAATAGCCCTCTAGCCTTTCCAACTTCTTCCCCTTTCTTTGGCTCCAATATAGTCTCAAAGGTTCATGGTTCAAGCCTCAAAGAAGGTTGGAAATTAATGGACTTTATAGTGAAAAACAGTCCAACGGCTAGTCCTCGGTCGACCATGAAACAGGTCTCGGTCGACCTAGAAAGCACAACGGATATAATTCTGACCGTTGGAAGGTTACAGTTCAGAACCTGCAGAAATGACCTGCAGTGGTCTCGGTCGACCGGGAAGCAGGTCTCGGTCGACCTACGACTCTGGCAGATTAGCCCAGATTTATGAAAAATGAGAGAACCTTGTAACTTTTCAAAGTATTTCTTGGGGGAACTTTTGGGCCACTAAACCAAGCTTGAATACATGTTTTAAATCATTCTAAGGGGTTTAAAACATGAAACAACACAAAGCCTAAAGTGATTCAAAACTTTAAAAGCAAAGGCTAGCTTGATTTCTAAAACTCTTTTCAAAAACAAATGCATACAAAGATGATTCTGAAAGTGATGATTGTATGCAAGGCACAACCTAAATTCTCAATATGATTTCACAAAAGTAATGCACAAAGAATTAGGTTTTCAAAAGAGTTTGAATTCTAAAATCAATGCATCCAAGTATAAAACCAAAACATGCATAAAACAATACTTTTACAAATCTTAAAAGCAATGCATGTATAAAACCAGATTTCAAGGTTTTCTAAAACAATGCAAGTGTGAAAATTCAAATGATGCTAAAGTGCAAATGCATCCATCAAATTGCAAATACAAAATTCCTAACAGGAGCAAGTCCCCGTAGTATGCGAATTTCAAGATGATGTATTTCCGGAAGAAATTCCAGGATTGCCACCGGTCAGAGAAGTAGAATTTACCAAAGAGGTTATGCCAGGAGCAGCTCCAATTTCCATTTCACCTTATAGGATGGCTCCGACAAAATTGGGTGAATTGAAACTTTAGTTGCAAGAGTTGTTAGAAAATGGCTGATGTGTTATTTGTTAAGAAGAAAGATGGAAGCATGAGAATGTGTATAGATTACAAAAGATTGAACCAAGTGACCATCAAAAATAAATATCCATTGCCGAGAATAGATGAGTTATTTGATCAATTGCAGGGAGCAGAATATTTTTCGAAGATTGAATTGAGATCCGGATATTATCAGCTGAGGGTAAGAGAATCAGATGTACCGAAGACAGCCTTCCGGACAAGATACGGGCACGATGAATTTTTAGTAATGCCCTTTGGATTGACTAACGCACCGGCTGTATTCATGGCACTAATGAATAAAATCTTTGCACCTTACTTGGACCAGTTTACCGTTGTCTTCATTGATGACATACTAGTATACTCCAAGTCTAGAGGAGAGGATGAGCAGCACCTGAGGACATCGCTGCAATTGTTAAGGGATAACCAGTTGTATGCAAAGCTCGAGAAATGTGATTTTTGGCTGACACAAGTTTCTTTCCTCAGTTATATTATTTCCAAATAAGGTTTAGCAGTCGATCCGGCAAAGATAGAAGCAATCATTAATTTGGAGAGGCCAAGGAATGTAACTGAAATCAGGAGTTTTCTAGGTCTAGCGGGCTACTATAGAAGGTTTGTGCAGGATTTTCATCTATTGCAGCGCCTTTGACCAAACTAATCCGGAAGAATGTACCATTCATGTGGACCGAACAGTGTGAAGCAAGTTTTGAAGAGTTGAAAAAGAGGTTAACCACAGCTCCAATTCTCACCTTACCTTCAGGTAGTGGTAATTTTGTAGTTTATACAGATGCTTCGACTGTGGGACTTGGATGTGTGTTAATGCAAGATGGCAAAGTCATAGCGTATGACTCAAGGCAGCTGAAGGAACACGAGAAGAATTATGCGACGCATGACTTAGAATTAGCAGCGGTTGTTTTTGTACTAAAGATGTGGAGACACTATTTGTATGGAGAAAAAATTGAAGTTCACTCGGATCACCGTAGTCTCCAGTATTTGTTCTCCCAGAAGGAATTGAATATGAGACAGAGGAGATGGATGGAGTATATTAAAGACTACGATTTTCCAATCAAATACCATCCAAGAAAAGTAAATGTTGTGGTAGACGTATTGAGCAGAAAGTCTGAGAGCATGGCTAATTTGCGAGGAATGGGTATTCTCCAACAGTTTGAAGAATTGGGAGTTAAGTTTCAACCGTTGAGACAAGGTTTTATGCTAGCGAACATGTCAGTGTCTGAGCCTACTTTCGTTCAGAAAATCAAGGAGACTTAGCTAGAAGATCCAGACTTGGCAAAAATTGTGGAGCACATTTCAGATCGCCCAGATTTCAAAATCATGGATGGAGTGTTGTACTTCCATGACCGATTGTGTGTTCCAAACATTAATGATTTGAGAAATGAAATCATGGCTGAAGCCCATAGCACCAAGTATTCTACGCACCCGGGGAGTACAAAGATATACCATAATTGAAGGGCAGATTCTGGTGGAACAATATGAAGAGAGAAATTGCAGCATTTGTGTCCCGATGCATGACTTGTCAGTTGATTAAGGCGGAACATCAGAAACCAGCAGGTCTTTTACAGCCATTAGAGATTCCATAATGGAAATGGGAACATCTTACGATGGATTTTATCTTGGGTTTACCGACGACTAGCAGAGGGAACAATGCCATATCGGTTATACTTGACCGACTGACGAAGTCTGCACGTTTCATTCCATTGAAGACAGGAAAGAAGATGCAAATGTTATCACTGGCACAAACATTCGTTAACGAGATCGTCAGCCAACATGGTCAACCAATCTCCATCACATCGGACAAAGATAGCAGATTTGTCTCCTGATTTTGGAAGATTCTGCATGAATCCATGGGTACAAAACTTCAATTCAGCACGGCGTATCACCCACAGACAGATGGACAGTCAGAAAGGACCATCCAGACATTGGAGGACATGCTTAGGGCATGTGTACTTGACTTCAAGACTCAGTGGGACGAAAGTCTACCTCTTTGCGAATTCGCATATAACAACAGTTACCACTCGAGTATAGGAATGGCGCCTTTCGAAGCACTATATGGAAAGAGATGCAGAACTCCAGTGTGTTGGGAAGAAGTCAAAGAACGCAGCTTTCATGGACCGACATTGATTGGTGAGACCAATGAGAAAGTTAAACTCATTCTTGAGCGGTTAAAGACTGTGAGAAGCCGACAGAAAAGCTATGCTGATGTCAGAAGAAATGATCTACAGTTTCAAGTAGGAGATAAGGTGTTTTTGAAAGTGTCACCAGTCAAAGGGACATTGAGATTCGGTCAGAAGGGTAAGCTGTTAAGAAGATTCATTGGACCGTATCAGATCCTGAGTCGTATTGGTGAAGTGGCTTACAGACTCGCCTTATCGCCAAAACTTTCGAGTGTGCACAATGTGTTTCATGTATTGATGTTGAAGAAATATGTTTCGGACCCCGCACATGTGCTAAGACATGAGCCATTAGAGATTCGGGAAGATGCCACTTATGTTGAGAAACCGATTAGAATCATTAATACGAAAGAGCAAGAATTGAGGAACTGGACAATTCACTAGGTAAAAGTGCTTTGGGAGAACCACGAACCAGAAGAAGCTACTTGGGAATTGCGTGATTAAGTTCAGAAGAAGTATCCGCACTTGCTACCAGAGGTTAGTGTTCATTTGGAGGACCAAATGCCTTTAAGGGGTGGAGGATGTCAAGCACCGACCCGGGTTTAGTATATTTTATAATTATTTTAACTGTGGTTAGTCTTTAAGTGGGATTAGGGGATGATTAGCTTAGATTTTTAGTTAGATTAGAATTTTGGATAACTTTGGGGAATTTTGAGCGCGTTGAGTCTGGCTTCACTGGGCCCGGAGTGGCCCGTGTGACACGTGTTAGTGTGGGAATTTGATTTATTTGATTTTTAAAAAATATGGATTTCGACATTTTTGAATTTGTTATTTTGATCCCAATAACTTTCATCTTTGTCCCGTTTGCATTCGAACCCAGAAATCGCGTTTTTCAAGAAAAAAGGGCAAATTCGTCTTTTTACACTAAATCAGTGCATAAAATTCAAATTTTGAAAATCATGAGGAAACTATACTTTTTGAAAACTAGATTTTTTTAGGATCATTTTAGTCTTCTTCATCGATCTCATCCGAGGCCCACAAAAGGGAGTTTTAAGCCCTTAAAATATTAGAGCCATTGGGGCCCACAACTTACCCATTTTAAAACCAACCCAACGTCAGTCCACTTCTTCTTCATTCCTCATTTTTCTGCAACTAAATCCAAGAGAGAGAGAGAGTCTTCTCTCTTCTTTTTACCTTCTCTCCTCTGCATGCCAAGGAAACTAAGTCTCAATTGGAAAAAAAAAATTCATCAGTCTCTTCTTCATCTTCCAAGCTACACATTGGTACCATTTTTGTGAGATTTCAGTTGGGTTCATCATCTTCTCCAAGCTTTTGTTCTTGTTTGAACCACCTAAAGGTAATTCATTGCTACCTTATTGATACCATGTGTTCTTTTAAACCTTTAAAAGCCCTTTTTCATGCAAGCGAGGATTTTCATGGAGAACTCCCTTCCTTTCCAGAATTTTGTAGATTTTTAGTGGGTTTTCCATGGGCTTTTTGGTGTAGGTCTGCAGCTGTGTTAGAGCTTCTTTTGGACTATTTTTGAGATCCTTTTCAGTTGAGGCAAGTGATGAATAACTCAGCTAGGAATGCATGTGTTTGAAATGGATGCTTTTTCCTCTGAGTTGATATAGAAGAAAATTCTATTTCATTTGATTTGTTTCTTGGTTTATATGTTGCTCATCTCATCAAGTTTTATATACAAGATAGTGTGTAATGTTTATGCAAAATGTTATGTCTTTTATAGCTCAGATAACGAAGAGTTTTGATAACTCATAAAAATGCGGATCTAACTTGTTAAAGTTCCTGCAAGTTCATTCATGGTGAATTTTAATTCTGTTGTAAATGATCTGGGAATGAGATTGGTTTCTTATGGGATTGAGATCATTTTCGATGCATTTTTTTTTGGCTCGGTTGGGTAGTTTTGAGCCCGGTTCGAGTATAAAGGTTTCCTAATGACTTATTAATCATTGAAAATTAAGAATATTGGCCCGGTTCGAGTATTGGCCCGGTTTTGAGCCCGATTCGAGTATTGGCCCTCTTTTATTTGGGTTGTATAAATTAAATATACTTTTGTGATCCTCACAACTTTAACTGACTTTGGGTTATGCCCATTTATATATTTCTCTTTTGATACAGAGTCCGTGCAATTATCTTATATTTTGTTTGATTTTTATTTTGCTACATGCTTCCGCACATTATTATTTGTTGTGAATTCGATTAATTGGTTGTGATGGATCATCTAGAATCCTCGCCGCGGAATCCTGCGGGAAAATAATTAGCGTGTGCGGGTGGAGTTTTCTGACCTGTCGCGCCGCGTCCCCCAAATTAAGGGCTTAATTATTAGGGCCTCGTTCCAGGGGCGTGACAGCATCTCTCTCCAATAAGTTCAAACTTCACTCCCTTCACCTAAAACACCTACAAACAAGAAAATATCACAAATAAGGCCACATAACATCATCCCAAGGTGTAACAAAGTCATCATTGTAACATTTAGGCTCTCATCAATGAGTCTATTTGGTAGTTAGAAGAATATGTGCAGAAGAAGTATCCATACCTTTTACATGAGGTATGATTTAAATTTGGAGCACCAAATGTCTTAAGGGGGAGGATGTAAGACCCCGACCCATTTTATCTTAATTAACACCTAATTATTAATGATTAGATGCTAAATGTATTATTTTGAATGTTTATGATTTGGTCTAGGTAGATAAGAGGGGGGTTTGAGCCAAACTAGGTGATTGGGGACCTTTTTGTAAATTTGGGTTTATGTGAAGGATAGTTTATGATTTCAAAAATAGAGAGATTTTGAGTTCGTCAGGTAGAGAGTTCCATAATGAAAGACTTTTATGTTTTGACACAACCCATTTGAGCCCATTATGGCCCACTTTCTCCTCATTTGACTCAAAATGACATTACCCACTTAAATCTGGACTTCAATGTAATTTCCAGAAATTCCATGCAAGAGCCGTCCCAAAACCCCAATCGATCCTTACTCTCTTTCAATCCCTTCTCTCTGCTGAAACTTCTTTTTCTCTTTTCCATCTTCTTGCTTCCAAATCAATCGAAGAGCTCTTGCATGTGATTTTGCTCAAGTTCATCTTCATTTGCAACATCTACTTCATCTTCCTCAAGCCCACATTCCTTCAATTTCATTCCCATTTGTCCTCTTGGTAAGTAAACCTCTCCCCAAATGCCTTTTCTTACTTGGAGTCAGTTAGATAAGCCTTGAAATGTTGTATGCAAGCTCATTCTTTCCAATCTCATCCATTCACCACTGTAGAAGCTCTTAAAGGTGTTATGATCGGGGGGTTGGGGGGGGGATGTGAGGCCCCATGCCTTGTGGACCCTCACTTTTGGATTGAATACTATTTAATAGCCCATTATAGCTAATCGTACAATTTATTAGGGGTTAGTAAGGGTAGATAGGTATTTTTGTTTCCTTAATTAGGCCTTTGTTGTAATTTATAAAGTTAATAGGGTGTCTTTTATAATTTTGAGTTAGTTAATTGGCTAGAAGCCTTAGTCAGTAATTAGTATTTACTATAGGGGTTAATCCACTTGAGAAGCTTCTAGATTTCCACCTAAAGACCAAACTACCCATGACTCTAACCCTAATCCTATGTTAACTAAAAAGGTATTCTTGTACCTAGCCCAAACCCCCAACCTATATATACTACATTCATCCCTATCCCATACTTTAACTACAATTCCCTCTTTCATTTCCCTCCAATTCTCTCATCTCTTCTCTTTCTCTCTCTCTCTAAAACCCTAGATCTAGAACCCAAACAAGAAGAAAAATGTCATCTACTACAAGCTACAGCTACTACCTATCTTAAGGAGCTCTTTCTTCTTGCTAATCTCTTCTTTTCCTTCCAATCAAGGTATTCTTCTTCATCTAATTCTATTTCCTTAGATTTCTCCTTTTCTCTCTCTAGATCTCCTTCCTTATAGCAATTCTCTTGTGGATGTGGGTGTAGGAGTTAGAGATCTCTCTAGATCTGAGATTTGGGGCTATTTTGTGTGTTGGAGACTATAGGAGCTTGGAATTTCATTTTATAGCTTGGATTTCTCTTTTCTCTCTCTATAATCTTGCAAACTGATCAAGGCAAGTGCAATATACCTATTTAGTATAGAATGCATGTTTACTTCTCTTTTGATTCTGTAATTTCAATTCAATTGTAACAATTATGTTAGATTTACCATTTGAGCTTAGTTTCATGGATTTATGGCCATTGATGGATGAGTTCTCTCATTTGGAAGATCAATGGCCCATTTGGTGATGGATGGTTGTGTATTGAAGTGCTTTTCATGTTTTATGATGGTCTTGTGATGTTTGGACGAGATTGGATGAGTTTTTATGGAAAATTGGATTAAAGGAGAAGAAATTCAGAATTCTGAAATTTTGCAGGCTGGGTGTACTCAGTCGACCGACCTGCAGGGAGGTCAAAAGAAGACACTGCATTGGGAGGAAATTAAGTCCCAGTTATTTTTCTGCAGGTTTCTCTGTCCTATGTACTCGGTTGACCGAGGACACAGATTTTGCAAGAAATAACTGAGAGTTGAATTTCTATCTCAGGTCCAGGATTCAGTGTGCATAGTCGACCGGACCCTGTCTTGGGTAAACCGAGCACACAGAAATTGTAGTAAAAAATGTCAGAGAGCTGGGACATCTTTTTCAGGTCTTCCTGGGTATGAGGTCAACCGCCCAGGCCAGGAGGTCGACCGGACACACAATGAACTCCTAAGATCAGGACAGTGCCTGCCAGGTGCTTGACCCCTTATTTCCAGAGTACCCAGTCAACCGACCATGCCAGGAGGTCGACTGAGCACACTGCGCAGAGGGTCGACTTGAGAGTCAACATCCTAACGGACCAGTGTACTCGGTCGACCGAGCCCTGTGCCGGGTCGACCGAGGACACTGCATACAATGATTTTCCAGTTTTCACATTTTGAAGTTGTGATTGTTTGTGGGGTCCATTGACCATCCAAATGGACTTCTATTAATGTGCCAAGCACGAGTCAATGATATGGCTCAACCTTGACTCATGGGGACCACCAAGTAGGGTCTTGGTTGTATAATCTACGATGATTCGATCCTTAAACGTTGTCAATGATACCCGTGACTTCAGGAGCACCAAACACAGTATCCATTGGCATCTGAGACTCCATTTAGAGATCAAATTACCTGAGATAAACCCAGACCCGAATGTGGACCATTACTTAGGTTGGATTATTGATATTTCCCTATTGATTCTTGTACTTGAAGTTCTTACTTCACTTATCTTATCACTGTCACTCTGATGTCCTTACTATAGTTTATAACTGTAATTAAAATGGAAAATGGATGACCTGAACCTAGGACTACTTAGAGGTGACCTGATAGTATGATTGGGAGAACAATGACCCGTGTCTGTGGCTAGGCGGGCCCTTTTATGGCCTAAGTATGGATATGTATACCCTTAGATTGGTGAGGTGGATTATATTGGACTTATAACTCATTATGGATGAGAATATATTGTTTATCATTGGAAATAGATTTGTTACCTCGTTTGGACTGTTTTAGACCAGGCCATGTACCTGATGGGCCTTGGTATGGATCTAATGAGTGGACTGAAAGTGCAACTAGGTTCAATGAATAAGTCCTAGAGGGGGGGTGAATAGGACAAAAGGAATTCTAATGCCAATGTTAAACTTATTAGCCTAATTTTTAATCTCAACTTGGAATAATAATTACACATAACAAAATAACTTGTATGAATTATAAGTTCAATGTGCGTGTGCTTAAATAATCAGAGAAACTCTAATTTGAAACAAGATAATAAGCACAAGAGATAAAAATGACACAAGAGATTTATAGTGGTTCAGTCACACAGACCTACATCCACTCTCAAGGGTCACACAGTCCCTTGGTTCCACTATAAAGAATCAAACTACACAAGTACTGATTCTAATTCAATTTTGTTACTGAGGTTCGATCACACAGATCTAATCCCCACACACAATTTTTAGAGTGGTTGACACACACAGATTCAATCCACTGTCACAAAGATATAAATTTGAATGGAGGGCGAACACTTGCCTTTGATGAAGATCGAAAGTGTTCGAAGAAGCTTTTGACCGTGATCGAAGCTTTTTACCTCTTCCAGCTAGCTTGGTGTTGATGATGAAACTCCTTTGAGATGCATAACCAAGTTGTAGAGGTTTGACTTCTAGGGCAGAAATGAGGGATACCTTTAAGGATTAGGATACCCTAGATTTGGCTTCTCAAAGCACACTCCTTATAGTTAAGTAAGCCCTTGGATTTGCCAATACAGGATCTAAGTGTGTTTGGAAGAAGCTTTGAGAGCTTGAGAAAGGTTTACAAGAATTTGGAATAAAGGCTCTTCAAAATTGGACTTCTCTATGTTGAAAACGAGCTTCAGGTATTTATAGAAAACATCCAACGGATAGTTCCAACGGTAACTTAAGACATGGTAGGGTGCACCTGACAGGAACACTATTAAATCCAACGGATAGTTCCAACAGTAACTTGAGACATGGTAGGGTGCATCTGACAGGAACACTATTAAATCCAACGGATAGTTCCAACGGTAACTTAAGACATGGTAGGGTGCACCTGACAAGAACACTATTCCTACGTTTGAAATTTGATAAAGACCCTGACATAAGCAATGTTTTGGTGAGGCCTTATAAGAATCATGAGTATGAATATGAGGGAACTTTTGTAGAAAAATTATTAAAGAAATCAAAAGCACACCGGTTTTGACAACTATACATTTCTTTATTAATTTATATAAAACATTGTTTATTGTTAAGTTTCTATACATACTCATGTTTATTAAGCCTCAATGTGACCTGGTGTTATGATCATGTTGGATGCCTTCGGACAGGTCGACTTAGGGGCATGGACTGCTAACCGCATGAGGTCAGCTGGCTGAAATATGGGGTCATTTTTTAGTTTTAAACAAGCTCAAAAATGAAAGTCCTCTTGATCCGAACCCTAGAGGGGGGGGGGGTGAATAGGGTGAGCTTCATTTATGACCAATTATAACCAATTTTAACTTTTTTAAAACAAACTAGTCACATGTGATGATTAACATACAAGATGCGGAAGCTAACAAAAGAATCATCACAAAGCAATCACCATCACACAAGGATTTATAGTGGTTCGGCCTCAATGCCTACATCCACTACCGGCTTGTGAACCAACACCCCACCGGATTTCCACTATTTATGCTTTTCAATAGGCTAAGCAATAACCTTTACAATA
The DNA here is from genome assembly GCA_038049695.1 of Cinnamomum chago. NCBI lineage: Eukaryota > Viridiplantae > Streptophyta > Magnoliopsida > Laurales > Lauraceae > Cinnamomum > Cinnamomum chago. Next base: position 52,191,502 of record CP142453.1, on the reverse strand, counting down.
TGCTTTTCAAGGCTTAGCAATAACCTTTACAATGATGTTTTTCAAGGCTCAACATCAACCTATACACTATGCTTTTATAGGCTAAGCAATAACCTCTTCAACTACAAGGTTGGTTATCTCACTAAGTTAGTGTCTATAATACACTTGATGGAGATTCAATTAAGCTCATTACATTTGCCTCTAAAATAGGCGGATATAAAAATGAAAATCTAATACACACACACTATGAATGCAAAGATGAAACTACATGATGTGTGTGTGTGATATCCTCAATCATTTTGAAAATGAAAGCTCATAAATGTATGCCTAAGGCCTTTGAAAGTTTTAGCTCATAAAAACATTTATGATTGAGGAAAGAATGCAAGTCACATGTTAAAAGTAACAACTTGTTAATGATGTCAAAGATTCACAAGTTGTATGAAATTAATTAGCTCTAAACATGTGATGCATAGGGATGTCAAACAAATCAACAATGTAGCTCAAAACATAAAATTAGATTTGATTGAAATAAGGGGACAAATCATATGTGATTATAAATACAACTTGAATATGATATACCAATCAATGCAAAGCAAGTTGTAAAACTTTAAAACAAATTCACATATGATTTGCAAAGATGTTGAATCCACAACATAAGATATATTTTGAAAGAGATTTTCTTATGATGAAAAACAACACCCAAAGATTCAACCAAGTATATGAATCATGTTACATATAATTTCAAAGATTCTTTCATTAACATGATCTACTTAGATTTACCAAATAAAGTACTACTTGGATTGAATCAATGGTGATGCATCCAAAACAATAGATCAATTCAATATATAAAACATGTTAGGGATACAACACATCATAGGTTAACATGCTACTAAAGATTTATCAAAGATAAAACAAAACATGAAAACATATGATTTGTAAAGAAGTTGAATCCAAAACATAAGATAGTTTTGAAAGTGATTTTCTTATGTTGGAAAACAACAACCAAAGATTCAACCAAGTATATGAATCATGTTACATCTAATTTCAAAGATGTTTCCATTAACATGATCTACTTAGATTTACCAAAGATTAAGTACTACTTGGATTGAATCAATGGTGATGTATCCAAAACAATAAATCAATTCAAAACATAAAACATGTTAAGGATACAACACAACATAGTTTATCATGCTACAAATGATTTACCAAAAATAAAACAAAGCATGAAAACATATGATTAAGGAAAGTAGAGCCTACTTGGTGATTTAACTTCATTAATCCAAGCTTTAGCTTTCCTAATGATCCCCTTCATCCCTTAGTTCATTTCCCTTTGAATATGCCTCAAAACCCCTCAAGGAGGGCATTAAAATTTTCAACTTTTGGCAAAGGAAAGAACTCATTTTTATAGCCAAAAATCTCAACGGCTAGCCACCCGATCGATCGGGTACACACAACGGTCAAAAAAAGACCCGTTGGTGTACAGTGACCCAGTCGACCTGCAGTGTGGCCGGTCGACCGGGTCCTCTGGGCCGGTCGACCGGCCACACTGCAGGCCGACCCCCTGGGACCAAAATTCCCAATTTAGCATATTTTTAAAGTATTTCTTTGGGGAACTTTTGGGCCACTAAACCAAGTTGAAAAACATGTTTTAAAACATTCTAAGGGTTTTTAAAACATGAACATAAAAAGCCTAAAATGATTCAAAACTTTAAAACCAAAGGCTAGCTTGATTTCTAAAACTCTTTTAAAAAACAAATGCATCCAAGTTTAAAAACAAATCATGCATAAATCAATACTTTTACAACTCTTAAAAACCATGCATGTATAAATCAAGATTTCAAGATTTCTTAAATCAAAGCATATGTGTGTAAATCAAATGATGCTAGAATGATTATGCATCCATCAAATTGCAATCTACAAAAACCCTAACAAAAAATATCATCTAAAACCTTTCAAAATAACAATTTAGCCTAGGGTTTTTAGGGTCACTTAGGGGCATGGTTTCGGTCCCAATTACCTGATCTTGGTTGGCACGGCTTGATGTTGATCTTTGACAAGTCCTGGCCTTTCCAAAAAGCTTTGACAGTCCTCTTGAATTGAATCTTCTTTGAAGTACTTAAGAGATAATGTCTTCGGAACTCTTTGGCACGGAATCGACAATAAAAACAGTGCACATGAAAATGTGGCACTAACATGGACTTGGACTTGGATTGTGATCCATGGACTGAATTGATACTTGAACCTCTTAGAGACCTTGATAGGACCTTGTTCAAAAAAGGCAAAGCCTAGATAGACACAAACCTTTAATATTTCCTCAAGTCGGCATAGACATTCACTCAGTTCACTACAAAAAAAAGGACTTTTAGTCTCGCTTTTGAAATGAGCTTTTGTGTCGCTTTTACAATAAAGTGACACAGTATGGTCTGATGTGTCACTTTAGAGGAGGAGTAAATGAGGAGGAGGTTTGTTGGGTCACTTTTCTATAACGCGACATATAAAACTAATCTATGGTTTTCCCCCACTAAACAAAAGTGACACAAGAAGTTTGATTGTAAATTTCTTTCATGAAATAGGAAAGAAAAGCGACACATGAATTTGCTCAGGTGATAATTTGGGTTCCCTCCATCGTATATCCCATGCCTTCTCTCCCTCCATACCCTCATTCCCTTGGCGCCCAACGATCAGAGCGATACCCTCATTCCCTTGTCTGAGACGATCGACAGACATCATCTCTGCAACCCCCCCCCACGCCACCCCATCCCTCCAATCCTCACGAACCTCAGCAGCCCATCCCTCCAATCCTCCCCTGCATCGTCTCCATTCACACAACCCAGGCGATCGATCACCTTCAGCCCTGCGCATCATCAGCCAGCCTCCCATCTCCATCTCCATCGCAGCCATCCAACCTCCTTCTCTCTTCTCTCCTCACCAAACCCGCCACCCTCTGCTCCATTATCTTCCTCCGCCAGACACAAGCAGCAGCAGCCCAGCCCACACGCATCACCTTCTTCCGCCTCCTTGAGCCGCCCCTGCACCAGGTACACCCCTCCCTCTTTCTGCACTCCGCACACACTGCGCATGCACCATTCCCCCTCTTCTCTCTCCTTCTTCTCTGTTCTCTCTCTCTCTCCCTTGCTCCCCATCTCTCTGCTCCCTCTCTGCTTTCTCTCTCTTTCCCCATCTTTCTGTTCTGTCCCTCTCTGCTCTTCTCTCTACTTCTTCTTCTTTCAGCTATATATGTTTCTACTGTCTGGGTATGGAGGTTTAGGGTTTCTGCTGGATTGTGGGAGTGGGTTCCATGGTGCTGGGAGATTTTGGGGGTGGATTGTGGGAGTGGGTTCCATGATGCCCATGTCGTTAGGAATACACAAGTTTACTGGAAAATTATATTGAAAAACAAATTTATTTTTTTTTAAATACTAAGAGGCCTAATGGGCAAGCTCCAATATCAAAACCAGAAGAAAGGGGAAAAGATCTTCATATGTTTGTATGGAGTTCTAGTGCTTCTCCTGTGTCAGATGTGTTTGGAACTCAACAAGAGTGCAGAGCTGCAGTAGAGCCTTCTGTGAAAGAAGTCCAAATTGCCACTTCTCCAGGAAAAGGTTCCTCATTTATTTTTTTTTAATTTGTTTTTGTTTTGATGTTTTTAACAGTTTGATTTGGTTTTTGTGTGTTTTGATTGAAATGGGTGTTTGATTCTTAGGTGAGGTTCATGGAGATCAGCAAGAAGAGTACTTGGGGGGAGAGGATTTCAGCTTTGGCAAGAGAGATATGGAAGAAGGAGATGTGCATATGCACAAGAGCAGTGGAGAGAAGGGGAAAGCTATGCCTCCTACAAGTGTAATGACTAGGCTAATACTGATTATGGTGTGGAGGAAGCTTATCCGGAACCCAAACACCTATTCGAGTTTGATTGGTCTCACATGGTCTCTAGTTTCGTTCAAGTAAGCAGAACCGAGCATTTCTCTGAAACAAAACATTATCTTTTTCTGCTCTGCAGAAACATTCCTAACACTTTTGTTGTTTTATTATTTCTCTGCTTGTGTTTGTTGGGTTCTGTTGCAGATGGCATGTTCAGATGCCTGCTATTATAGCCAAGTCCATTTCGATATTGTCGGATGCAGGTCTAGGCATGGCCATGTTCAGCTTGGGTGAGTTCTTTTGTCTGCAACATACCCCTCTGTTTTCAAAGATCATTTAATAACTCCAGTCTCCAGTAGAGTAGATTAATCCCATTTGTATGCACCCTGTCACTTTTTCACTTGGACTGTATGTTTCCCCACTTTAGAAATGTCCAAAACAAAGTCCCATCCAAACAAAGATTACTTTAAAAAACAGAACAAAGAAAGAAAATCATATTAGTTATTAGACCATATTTCACTGCAACTGATTTGATGATATGCATCATCACATTGATCAATTCTTCACCTATCCATAAAACTTTCTTTGAAATGAAATCTTGGCCAATTCTCATACAAAGACATCACTGTGATATTTGATGTGACACCAAGTCCCACAAAGCACATTTCTGTTCAAAAAGAAAGTTACATGGGGTCTCAATCAGTAGAGATGTATCATTATATGAACTGGGTTTTTGAATCTACATCTATTCTTAGAGCCCTGCTCCTTTATCAGGAGGACTGGGACCATCACTTTATAAAGTAAGAGTCACATGGAGTAGTATAAAACCAAAAAAGTGTCCTTGAGTAAATTGCTTAGTTCCAAAAAAAAAAAAAGAGTTGTATATAAAATTAGTTGGGAGTAGTCCCCCATGTAGGTGGAGCCATGTGGACAGGATAGTCATACTCATAGCATTCCATCTGCATTCAAAGCAGTATGTTTGATGTTCTGTTTCTACAGTAGTTAATATTTATATATTTAAATTGGTCTGATGATCTGATGAAATGTCTTCTCTTGTGAGTTGTTGGATTGGATGTGAGTTGTGATGTGGGGTTCAATCTCAAAAACCCATCTGCATACCATTATGACATTTTGTTACTTGGAGTCATGGTATTTTTTATTACCAGTTTTCTCATCAATGTATATAATTTTTTTTACCATGCTCATTTTCTAATTGAGGTGCAACTGAATAATTCCAGGTTTTACTTTGTGGATTGCTTGGGATTCCTCCTTCAAATGGTGTCATACCACAATCACCTATGAATACCAAGAGCCTCGCCGTTCTCAAGCGGCAGGTTTGTAGAACCTCAAAACTGCTTTTCTAACATTATGTGATTCCTTTCCAATTTCAGGGCCTCCTTGGATGTGCCTCTAATTTTCATTCTCACTGACACCCAAATTACTATGTTCACATTCTGGAGGAATGGCCTGTTTGTGGCTTTTGCTAAAATGGGGAACTGGTGGGCATCCCTGTTTTGTGGCTGATGCAAACAATCTCACCTTTGTTACTTACATGCAGTTGATTCGTAAGAAGATGGTTCAGACTGCTAAGGAAAGCATAAAGCAGCAGGACAGCAACTCAGAAATTTATGGAAAAATGCAAGCAGTGTTCATAGAAATGGACAAATGCCCTATTGTAAGTATCTTGCTCAGACGAACTTCTACAATATTTTTTCCTTTTCCATGAAATAAACCATAATTTCCTCACTTTCCAAATAATTAAATAAAACAACTAAACTCGAGAAACCAAGTTTTAAAGACAAATCACCTTTGCTTTTTTTGTTAAAGGAAAAAAAAAACTCATTTTTATCCCAATACCTGTGTCTAACACCAACTCTAAAGGGTTAGTGATATAGCATTATTTGCACTTCGGTAGGAAGACATTATGGGTGTACTCCAAATAACAAGTAAACTTGATATTTTGGTGTAACTAATTGTATTATCTTGTTTTGAGTTTTGGATGTGGGGTGTAATTAACCTTGTTGCCCATTTCATAGGTTGTGTCTCCCCTAAAGACAGAGAAGCATAAGATTTTAAGAAACGAAACCAAAAGAGTGATGGTTTGCTTCTAAAAGCATGATGATGATAGTCCCGGGTTTTTATTTGCTACATAGGAGTTCAAGGAATTTTTCCTTTATTTTTCTGGAGATTAGTCTTGGCTAATGAGATGACCCTCGGGCCATTTCTAGAGGTTGCTGCTGCTACTAATTCTTTGCTGCGTTTGAAGAACGCCCCAATCAATATTGATATTCAGTTGGTGTTGGTGCTGTGGAGATTCATTGCAACGACGTGTTTATCGAGATAATGAAACAAGATAATAGAGAGGATAGATTTTAGGAAAGACTTAGAATTAGTTTGAATTTTAAGTTTAGAATCAGTTTCAAGTGATAATGTAAGATTATGATTAAATTGTTACAACTTAAAAGCATTATCACAACATACAGAGCATTACCAAGACAGCAGTAATGAACATAAGAAGTTAAATAAGAAACTAAAAAACTATGATGGATTCTCACACAAACTATGATAGAATAGTTCAAAATATTGCTACACTGCGGGCTTTGACCCAATGGATCTCCATGATCCAAAAGCCCATTTCAGAGTAGTGCCTCATGGCTGCGGGCTGCATCGGATCTAAGTCAGGTAGTCCAATACCTTAGCTAAAATTCTGTAAGGCTTCATTAGAAAATAATCAAGCAATAGACTATTAATGAGTTCCTTCTTGACTTCTCTGGAATAGTGCAATATGTAGTAACAAGGTAGTAACTATTAGTGTCTATCTTAATATAATTGATTGGCAACTGCCTAGTTTGACATAAAATCATTCTGATCAGGTATCATAAGCATGTGTTCTATCCAACATTAAATCACATGCATTAATATATACCTGTGTCTAAGTCTGAATTGTTGGATCCGAGTACTTCTTTTTCTCCTCGTTGTGTGTATACGAAAACTTTGAAACTAACAAAGGCAAAGACATCATCTCGAGATGTCACTGAGCCAGCCTCATCAGGTGCATGCAAAACATCTGCATCAGAAACTGGGACAAAAGAAAATCTGGATCATGCTTCTAGCTCAAATACTAGTTCTAAATGGAGCAACTCAATTGGGAGTCCGCGTAAAATCAAGCCAATCCATAGGAAGAAGACCTCCAGTAAGGTGAAAGCAAAGCAGGGTGTAAAATCTGTTACCAGAAGTTTGAATACATGTGCCCAAGTTGACAGTATGTCAGATGGCCATGGTACAAGTAAATCTGGCCGCCACATTGATGACTGTACCCAGAAGAATGCAAAGAAAGAATCTGTTTCTCTAGCATCTGGCAGTAGAAATCTTAATCTTAAGGTAAGTTCAAGTAGGCATTATGTCAGTTCAAATAGTTGTAAAGGAAAGGGGGAGTGTTCCCAAAGCTCAAAAAGTAGTAGTATTGGTGAGTACAACAGCAGCAGCACTAGCATTAGTGAGGAGAGCAATCTGACTAGCTCCAGTTGTAGTGGCAATAGACCTCACATGTCAAAAGATTCATAATGGGAAGCCATTCGACATGTTGAGACACAACATGGTAGCTTGGGACTGAGCCACTTCAAGCTGCTCAAGAGGCTTGGTTGTGGAGATATTGGTACTGTCTATCTTGCTGAGCTAATTGGTACAAAATGCCTTTTTGTGTTAAAGGTCATGGATAATGATTTATTAGCAAGCAGAAAAAAGATGGTGAGGGCTCCGACAGAAAGAGAGATATTACAGATGCTGGATCATCCTTTCCTTCCAACACTATACTCCCATTATGTTGGTCTGTCATTCCTCCATTATTTTACATGAAGGTGTCAGTTTCATGGTTTGTGGAACTTTTATTTGTCGTTCCTAAATTTGTTATGTCTTCTCATATCATTGATTGATTAGATTCATGTAGAAATGGTTGTGATAGTGTTGGTTTTTTATCAAGTACTTGTAAACTTGTGATTTGTTATAATTTTCTCCCTGAAACTATAGAATCTAATAGTGTTTGCGTGTGAACTTGAGAGCAAGAGGTAGCTTGACTTGAGCTTTGCTTGAACATTAAACAAGCTATTATTGCATTTTTATTGAAAGTGTATCCATACTATAGCATATTATTAGTAATGTATATATTGCATTTTTTTTATAAAAAAAAATGGATGGTATCTCGCTTCTATGGAAACTGTCACAACTGATGACTACTTGTGTCACTTTTGGTCCGAAAACAACATATTGATCATCTTTCTTGTGACGCTTTTAAGTTATTTCAGTGTCACTTTTGGGTTAAAGTGACACAAGTAACCATTTTTTTGTGTCACTTTGATAATAGAAACTGACACAACAAATGTATTTCTTGAGACGCTTTTACGAACTTTTAGTGACGCTGGCAGATAAGACGCTTGCATAGTAATCAGAAAAGCGACACAAACCACTTTTTAAGACACTTTAAAAGTGACTCATTAAGACATTTTTTTTGTAGTGGTTGATCTAGCATTTGGACTGATCATCACTGGTAGGAACTATTTATGAGTGTTGAGTGAGCTATCATGATGAGCTATGTTTTTAGACGGACGGTGTGATGTAGAGTCCAGTCTCCCCGAGTGATGAATGTGGTGAGACTGTTGAGTGTGATTTGCGGGGCTAGTCATTCCCCAGCACTGGTGAGATTCCCTGCCTCGACTGTCTCCAGTATGGGAGGGCCCCGGCATAATATCTCGCGGTATCCAGCTTGTGTGAATGTGCCATATTGTGTTAGACTAGATATTATGTTTATCCTGATTCTGAATGCTTATCTTGCTTAACTGCCTAGATCATGTATCTTAATATTCTCGTTAATCGTGTAACTGTCTATACTCTTTTTTATACATATATCCTATGTTACTTGTATACTGTGACTTGTCAGATCATTAGATCTAACCCATTCTTGGTGCTTAGGTTTCGACCCCGATCCAGAGGACGACGCGCTCACATTAGTAGAGGCACCCGTAGTAGGAGACTACGGATGGGGACCAGCAGACCATGAGGTCGTGCTGGAAGGTGGAGAGCCGACACTCGGGGTGTGAGAGTTCTTTATTTTGGGATTTTGAGTGTCTCTTGTTAGGTCTTTTGTATTTGCAATTTGATGGATGCATTTGCATATTGGCATCTTTTGAATTCACACACATGCATTGATTTAAAATTCTTGAAATCTAGTTTTACCCATGCATAGCTTTTAAGATTTGGAAAAGCTTTTGTTTTATGCATGTTTTGGTTTTAAACTTGGATGCATTGGTTTTAGAACCCAAAACTCTTTTGAAAACCTATTTCCTTGTGCACTACATTTGGAAAATCATCTTGTGTATTTAGGTTTAAGTCTTGCATACATTCTTCACAAAAAGAATCATTTTGTATGCAATTTCATTTGAAAAGAGTTGTATTCAAATCAAGCTAGCCTTTGGTTTTAATCTTGTGAATCATTTTAGGCTTTGTGTTTCTCATGTTTTTAAACTTCTTAGAATACCTTAAAACATGTTATTTAAGCTTGATTTAGTGGCCAAAAGATCCACCAAAGAAAAACTTTGAAAATGGAAAAAGTTGGAATTTTGGCCCAGGGACTCGCCCGACAGTGTCGTCGGTCGACCGAGCCCTGTGTCTCGGTCGACCGAGAACACTGCAGGGCAAATGGACAGTTTTTGAACTGTTTCAGGCCAACGGTCAGAAATATGACCGTTGTGCTTTCTAGGTCGACCGAGACCTGTGTCTAGGTCGACCGAGAACTAGCCGTTGGCAACTTTTTGGCTATAAAGTCCATTCATTTCCAACCTTTTTCAATGCTTGAAACTTGAACTTTTGAGAGCATTTTGGAGCCAAAGAAAGGGGAAGAAGTTGGAAAGGCTAGAGGGCTATTTGGAAATCAATCTCATGAGTTTTTAAAAGGTACATCTTCTAAGTTATTTTGATTTCCATTCAAATGAAATTCATGCATGTTCAAATCCTTTGAATTTTCATTTATGCATGATTTCAAGCCCTTAAAGAGTTGTTTTGCAAACTCAATATCTTTCTTGGTAAATTAGATTAGTTTGCACACACTCTTATCCTAATCACATATGTTCTTAGACTTTAACTTTCACTCAACTTGTTTATCTTAATTCTTCAAAGTTGTTTGAATCTTTTATGTGATTAGTTTTCTCTTCAATCATCATTTTATAAACCTTGATTTTAAAATGCATCATGCATTCATTTAAAAGCTTCATTGTTAAAATTGATTGAAGAAACTCATACATACATTTTGTGCACACACTTTAGTTTATTTTAGTGTATGTTTGTAATTGGAATTTCATTTTCCTATTAGCCTATTTAAGAGGCAAATTCCATTGTGCTTAAATTGTAATCTCTTAGAGTGATCTTTTGTAAAGACACCTTCTTAGAGAAATCCTCATTTGTAAAGGTTATTGCTTAGCCTTTGAAAAGCAACTTGTAAGGTTATTGCTTAGCCTAAGAAAAGCATATTGTAAGGTTATTGCTAAGCCTATAAAAGCACATTGAGAGGTTGTTGTTTAGCCTAGAAAAACAACTTTGTAAGGGTTATTGCTTAGCCTAGTAAAAAGCATAATTAGTGGAATCCGGTGGGGTGTTGGAGACACAAGCCGGTAGTGGATGTAGGCACGTTGGCCGAACCACTATAAATATTGGTGTTGTGGTGCATGCTATGTGGTGATTGATTTTGTATTAGCTTCCGCATCTTGTTTGTTTAATCATCACATGTGACTAGTTTAGTTTAAGAAATTAAAATTGGTCGAAATTGGTCTCAATTGTAGCTCACCCTATTCACCCCCCCTCTAGGGTTAGGATCCTCGTGGACTTTCATCTCTTGTAGTGAGCAGGGTGAAAAATGTAATAACTCTTTATAACTTTAACATTTTAGACTGGATTTCAGCCCTGCTACATTTGCTACAGTTTTATAATACATTATCATTGCTTCCGCTATATTCACATGCTTCCGCATTATTAACTGTTGATCTTATATCGTTTAAAAAGTTTTAAATTGGACCTCACTGCGGACCTACGATCTTGGAAGTTCTCGAACTTTTCGGGAAGTAGCGTGCCAACTTCGGATATTTTGACGACTTTCTCGGTATCCGGAATTGGGGCGTTACAGGGGAGGGGGGGCTTTGGCTATTTAAGCTTGTTAGAGTGTGTGTAGCTTGGATTTCGTGGGGAATAGATCAAGTAACAATCTATGGCAAGTTGAACACTTATAATAATATGCATGTAAGTGTTCGTCACCCCCAAGTGCAAGGGTGCATTGTAGTTTAGTAACCCATTGAGTGCGGGGTCAAATCCACAGGTAGCAATTTGAATTCAAAGTCTTTTCCAACTGAAATTGTACCTATGATTAAAATAAAAATTTAAGAATCCACCAAGTTCATCAATTCCAACAAAATACTGCTCTAAGTTAGAACTAAACTAAACTAGGACTCTTTAATTCTAGAAACTTCTCAATTATCGTAGATATTTCAAAATAATTCAAATTAAAAAAAAAACTTAAGTTATCAAGATTAAGAATTCTAACTTATCTCAAACTAGTCCCTAAAGCTATCCAAATTTCGAAAACTTTCCAATCTTTAGATCTTATCTTTAACCACAATAAGAAAGAAGTCAAGCTCTGGAATAATCCTAAAATTTAGTGAAAATAAAAAATAAAACTCCTAATGCAAGTTTCCTGAAAAAACTAAAACTATGCATGTTGGTATCCTAATCTAATTAAACTTTTAATTGATTAAACTAAAATACAATTAATTATTCCTAAATTCTAAATCAGCCCTAAATCTCAATTCTAAAGTCTAATCTAATGCAAAGATGAAAACTACAATGAATAATGAATGAACTAAAATCTAGACAACATAATGGATGTATGCTGAAAAACTTGCAGTCTGAAAAAAACTATGATTCTGGCCTAACTTTGATGAACTATATGTTCAACGTAATATGACCTAAAACTGAATTTTATGGCTGGAACAAAAACTTTGATGATGCACAAACACAAAAAGATAAAAAGAGAGAGAGAGAGAGAGAGAGAGAGAAAGAAAAAAGAAAGAACTGAAAAAGGAATTAAGATGCAAAAGTTATGAATGCCTAAACTTAACTAGTTGACTGATTTCTACGCAACATTTCTGCACAAATTGACTGAGTTGCCATGTTTAGGCCTTTGGAAACTAACTTCCTGAGATCTTTTTAAGCCAAAATTCTAGAGTTTGACAAAACAACTATCAAGGTTTAAAATCTCTATATTTCAAGTAAAAATAAGATGATTTTCCTCGATTTTGAATCGCATACTTTTGGCTCATAGTCATGCTAAATCTGCTGACAATAGTGTATAATATTCCTTAATTATTAGAATTCTGACTTGTCTCAAATTCAAATTTCTCTCTTCAAACCAATTATCAAAATTGATTTTCCAGCAACTTAAACATGTTTAAACAAAAACCCTAACACTAATGAATGACATGACCAACTTTCCAACCATAAAATTATGCATTAAACAAACTACATAAGATAGAACTCATAAAAAAAATAAAAGGTGCATAAATTTAAATGTGGTAAAAATTGCAGGAATTTAAACGTGGCGAAGCATACAAGAATTTAAATGTGGTGAGTTCAAGTTTCTTTCTACTTGCTCTTTCTACTTGGGCCAAAAATTCCTAAAATCACAAATCTATGGCCGTGTTTAACAACTTGGGTTGTCAGCCAGGTGCTAACCCTAAACAAGTGTGCAAATAGCACGGGATTTCAAGATATGCCTCATGAACATTACTAGGCACAAAATCATTCACTTTGGTTTCTTAACTTGCATCACTTCCCATTCATGTACAAGACTCAAGATCTAGAACACATGTTGGAGGATACTTAGTCAAGTCATTCTGTTTAAGACAACCTTTCACTAACCTTACCCTAAGCACAACTAATTAACCCTTTTCAAAAGATTATCAAGAATAGAAATTGAGAGCATACAAGCAGTAGTAGAAGATGATAAAAAGAACAAGTAATTTACTAGCATGGATGTTCATGCTAGGATGAAGAAGCCTCTTCTAGTTTATGGTCTTCAACTTGGACTAGCCTTCTTGAAGAGAGAGATGGCATAATGGAGGGGATGGAGAAAAAGAGAGGGAGTGGGCATGAGAGAGAGGGGGTTTCTATTTCTTCATGCCTTGGACATCCCCCTCCCCCTCCCCACGAGGGTATTTATACCCTAGTTTGGCTCTCCTAGAACTCTTTTAAGATTGAGATTATCTCAAGTGACAGATAATTTTATCCTTTGCCAATCAATTTGAGTGGGTTTAGTGTTAGACCCCGACCCAGACCAATTCGATTAGTGTACGATTAGTATGTGTTTAGTCCTAAGTGGGTTTAGTTGTTGTTGGGTTAGAAGTAATTAGTTTAGTCTTGGACATAGCTTTGGGAAGTTTGAGAACGTTTAGTATTAGTTAGACACACTCGGAAAGGCCCGAGTGCACGCGTAAGCTTGGGAAGATCGTATCGATTTCCGTGTGATTGTGATTTTGATTTCATTCGAATGATTTTTTTCTATGTGTTACAATTTTCGTTTTAAGCCCATTCATGTTCGAAGCCCAAAAACCCATGTTTTGGCTCAAAGAGGGTAAAATTGTCTTTCTTGCACAAATCTGGACATAATTTTGGAGATCTCAAAACCATGTCAAAAATATACTTTTTGGAAACTAGATATTTCGACGATCGTTTTATCCTTCTTCGTCGAAGTCATCCGAGGCCCACAAGTTTGTGTTTTGGCCATTTCAAAGTTCAAGTCATTTGGGACCCATTAACCTCACTAAAGCCCCATCTCCCTCTCCTTTCATTCATTTCCCCCATTCTCTGCAATTTTCTGAACCTAGGGCAAGGAAAACCTCTTTCCCTTCCATCTTCATTTCTCTTGCATGAGCTAGCTAGAAGACTCAAAAGAAAATTCTAAAGACATCATCTTCCTCATCTCATCTCAAGCTTCCTATTGATATCTTCTTCTTCAAAGTTTAAGTTGGAAAAGCTCTCCATTTGTTCTCATTTCTCTTGTTTGACCTTCTCTAGGTAAGAGTTTCAAACCACAATCTTCATGAAGTCTTTTTAGTTCTTAAAGATCATGTTTTCCATGTTTACAAACCCTTTGGTAAAATGGGTTCCTTGTTTTCAAGATTTAGTGATTTGTGTGGTTTTTCTCTTGGGTTTTCTTGTAGTGTTGGATTAGCTTGAGTGAAGTTCCTGAGAGGATTGTTAGCTTTGGTCAAGACAAGTAATCTCTATAGGAATGATGCATGTGTATTTTGATTTCATCGTTGTTTTAGAAATTGTGCATAAAATTTGTTTACAAGCTTCATGGATATGTTTTATTTGATTTTGATGCTTGACATTGTGATAAATGAACCCTTGGTGAGCATGAAGGCTCAAGGGATTATGTGGGATTGATGGATGAGAAGAAGAAGAAGAATGTGGTAAAAGATGTGTAAAAGAAAGGCAGTTTCTGCACTCAGCGAGCACAGGCAGCAGCTTGCTCGCTCGAGCGACCCTTAGGTTCGCTCGAGCGACCAAGCCTCTGTTTGGTCCGAGCGCAGACAGAGAGCTGTCCGCTCGAGCGACCCTATGGTCCGCTCGAGCAAACTGCCCTCTGTATTATCTGGAACAAGACAGTGAGCTGTCCATTCGAGCGCACCTTATATCCGCTCGAGCGAAGTGTCTCGCTCGAGCGAAGTGTCATCAGTTTATAAAGTTCGCTCGAGCGAACCTGCCAGATTCAGGAAGAAGAACTATTTCATTTCTGTAATTTCTCGAGGGTTGGAAAACTAGACTATGTTAAGGGTTTTGACTTGACATTGTGTAAATGGGATTTTGAAATGCAACCCAACTTCGGGGACACCAACTCTTGTATATTCTGACATTTGGAATCCCAATTCCACAAGGGTCAATTAGTAGCCTTAACACATGCTTGTCAGATTTCGTGTTTGAATTCCGTTTTGAGTACGTTAAGTACCATCGTGTACTCGTTTTAGATTTCAAGTATAAGCTGGTTTTGAAGTCTTGTTTCAAGAAAAAGGGGATCACCTTCTAAGCGTGTTATGCATAAATATTATGCCTCTTGCTAGTCGTGTTCGTCTTGTTTTGATAAGTGATTTTCCCATTTTTATTTCGACATGCTTTGATCGTGTTTCGAGTGTTTTGTGCATTCATGAATTTAGTAAACACCACTGAGCTTAGACTGCCCTTTCGGTTTGATCCACTGTCTGGGGGTCTTTAAACATGTGGACTGTCTGTAGACTGGTCGTGTATTTATTACACATCGTGCGTGTCCGGTTCCGCGGCCGGAATTCCCGTCTTTGTGGGAAATCGTGTCGTGCTTATATTATGTATATCGTGCTTGTCGTGCGTGCTGGCTCTTTTCATTATATAAATGATAGAGAAAGGATGAGCTCTATGTGGATGATAACTATTCATGATATATTATGTACTCATGCTAGTTTGTTTTAGTATCTCAGCTCAATTAAATATTTCTGTAAATGTATCTCAGCCATTGTAGTATTTCAAATCAAGTATTGCTTATATGTTTCTTAAACATTATTTTGGTTCATGCTTGCACCTAAATTGATTACCTGCCAAACCGTTGTGTTTGACCTTTGTTTGTTGGTGCCCAGGTGCAGGAGACGTTACCTTTGAGGAGGAGCGTCAGGAGGAGGCTTGTGAGCCAACCCCTGTGAGAGAGTGGCAGCCCGACGATGTCATCTAGACGTCGGGCGAGTTCTTGAATCTCGTCACCTTTTTTTCATGGGGTTCCTTTTTGGTTATATTTTGGAGAACTGTATTGGCATCTGTTGGCCTCTTATGGAATTGTAACAAAACTTAACTTACTTTTGATTAGTCTCATAACTTGAATATTAATGGGAATGCCCTTTTAACTTCTTTCTTTGATACTATGTCGTGTTATTATTTGTCATGGCACTTAATTATTTTATTGGTGCTCAGCTTGATGTGTTTTGCTACACGCTTCCGCAAAGCTTGTACGTGTGGGTCAGATTCCACGTGTCCTTGGGAATCCTCACCGCGAGAACCAGTGGGAAAGTACATCTCTATTAAACAGATTAATGAGACACCGACGTCGCGGGCCCGGGGATCCGTTTCGGGGTCGCGATAGTTAGGATCTAATGAGATAAAATTCCGTCCTTTGGATTTCTTTGTACACCCTCTTCTATATTGGAAAATCTTCACAATAGGGCCCACTCAATAGTATTCAAATATGAAGAATTCGAATCATTGCAACTTGGAATGGCGTGGGCCCTATAATGGGTGTGCAACACATGGATGGAGGTGGCTTGGACGTCCATGCATCTTTGTGCAATTTCTTGAGTTTTTTCTTTCCTTCCTAATCTTTTTTCCTTCTCTTCTTGATCTTTAATCTCAAATCCGAGTCTTCAAAATCTTCTCACCAAAAAGGGATAGAATTTTTGAATTTTTGGAACTTTGTGGACCCTACCTTGGCCACCCCTCCCTCCTTGGAATTCACGCCCAAGGTGGTGGGTCCTCTTCAATTCTTCTCATCTTCTCATCTTTTCTCTTTTCTCTTTATCTCTTTTTTTATTGGTCTTCCTGTTGGAAGTAGGTGGGCCTCATGGAGAGGTTTTCAAAACTTTTGACCTATTTGACCCAGGGATCAAGTACCCATAAGGCTACCACATCTAGGATCCAAGAACCTCAAACTCATGATCAAGTTCAATGAAACACTATCTCTAAGATAGATAGTAGCATCACCATGCATCTACAATAAATCCACAACATACAAGGAAGTAAATGATACCTTGATAGCTTGGTTGTACTCTAATGGAGAAGTTGACAACTTGCTTGATGAAAAACTTTTCTTTGTAACGAATTAGGATCTCCAAGACCTAACTGTCTTCCACGCTATGACCCGCTTTAGATCTCTTTTCTCAAGGAGAATGGTGGAATATCCAAAAGAAAAGCCAACTAGAACCTCAAAGGGAAATCATAAGAGAAACTAGAAGATAGAGGAGAGGGAGATGAGCAGCTCTTACTCTAGGCGTGAATTCCAAAGGGAATAGTGTGTTGGACGTCCAAGGGGTCTCCCCTATTTATAGCTTGAGCAACCTCCTCTTACTTACTAATTCTTATTAGAAGTCTCATTTCCATAACAATTAGTATCTTGCTCCTTTCTAATTATTATTAGAAGTCCCACTTCCATAACAATTAGTAACTTTCTATTTCATTTCCTTTTGAGTACAAGTAGAATTAATAATGATCTAATAATTGGGCTAGCATGGGGACCACTAGAGATTCCATAGAAAGTTGGCTCCAATTGGGACACCCTAACCCCACATCTCATCTGCAATTCGAGCCCACAGTTAATTACAAATAACTCCACTATATAAATGCAACTATACTCTAGTCTTAGGAATTAATTACAAGAAGACCCTAAACTTCCCTATGACCACAAGTAGATATCCATGGATCAATTAGACCTGTCCAACCAATTTAGATCCAAATCTTATTATCCTTGAGACCCAATCAATCACAGTGATCATCATACCATCTAATTAACACTTAATTGAGATGTGTGCACACTTACCAATTATAAATCCATTAATTGGCACAAGGGGATAATAATGATAAATTCCATCTTGACCATTGAATGTTCCCACAGTCCTACTACCACGTACCCAAGACACCGAGGTGTTGATCTACAGTTGGCTTCACTCATTGGCGACTCAAAGCAAATGAATAGATAGAAACTTAAGTTCACTAATGTCTCAGAATTAAGAGCCTATTGCTAAAGAATTATGAGAGCAGATTTAAAGTAAAGATAGTGTTTTATAAGATGCATCTCATGGTTCTTCAATACATCCAATATATCAGTACAATGATCTAGAGTCTTACACTATGATAATTGAGACAAATTACATTATCTCATAGTGATTATAATGTTGCAACCTTGTAAGATGAGATGACCAATTTCACCACCGGTTGTGAATTAATTTAAGTATAAGATTTATGACATATGTCTCCCGCATGTGGATCTCATCCACACACATGTATCACATTTAATATATTTGTGGGCTCCGGTTTATCTCATGAACCATCATGTCATTCGTATTAGTTATATGCAAGCAGGGAATAAAACCATTCATCTTATGAAATAAAAATATGATTATATTGATAAATAAAAAAATAAATCAATTTATTACATCATCCACTGGATTGAGACCATATAACCTAACACTTCCAATGCCTTCTTTGCTTAGGACTCTTTGAGATAATAGGAGAAGAGAAAGCAGTAACATTTTGGAAGCTCAATCTTTAAAGAGTGTGGGATGTCCAAGGGTGTGTGTGGGACCCCCTTGTATTTCAAAATTTGAGCACATCTCCTCCTCATGCAAGGAGTCTTTCCAATTTATGACGGTCTTTGGCAATTTCTTTAGATTTTCATGGAATTATCTTCAAGGATAGTTTAAATGGAGTAAGCAAGAGGACTGGATCCCACCTAATGTGGACGTGCCACATATGTGAGATCACATTTGTGTGTGGGGTCCACTTGCTTCATTTCTTCTCATTTCAGCTTATATTCTTCATTGCGGGACCAACTTTGTTCTTCTGTGCTTGTAAGTGGGTCATGGGTAAGAGTCCTAATGCCAGTAGGACTCCTAACCCGACGATGACTTCTTTTTCGGACAAAGTTTCATGGGTCCCAGTTTTTGCGTTACCTGCAGAAATGAAATGAATTTGACCGAGAGTAGAACTAGTGCAAATAGGGTTCCTCATGAAGAGTCCAAGTCGAACTAGGATTCCTCGAAATTTTGAGGAACGAAAGATGATATCTGTAAGAATGCAGTGAATGATGAATTGAGTGATTTCATGCAAAAAAAAAATGTGTCATTTTATGTGAAATGACATTCTCACCCCTAAAGTGACAAATGCATGAATGCGAATTCGTTTCACATGAAACGATAGCATAAAATGGCGTCATTGGATATGATTTGACTTAAACTAACTAATGATGATCAGAATCCAGGTCATTTCATGAGAACTCAAGGTTTGGCAAAGATTTTCAAAAATTAGGGTTTCAGAAATGCATTTTCATGATTTTATGCAATACATGTGATTTATGGGAAAATTATGTATTAAAATACTATAATGAATCTCTAAATGCATAAATCATGATTTTACTTTCTACAATTGCTAGAAAATGGAGAACAGCCATGTTTTAATTTCTACAAGTGAGTCTCATATATGACCGTAATAGAGTGTCACAAAATATAAGAGGCGAGTACCATATTATAAATCCTATTATTCTCCTGTTTCATTTCTTAGAACAAAATATTTTATAATGTTACTAAATAAATTTTGCACACTATATTCTCATTTTTATAGTTTCATATAATATTGCCAAACAAATATTACGTAGTATAGCAAACCTGACCCAAGCACAATTTGATCCTGAGTACAAAATTAATAACAACGTGCGAACCATGCCACAAATGCTGAGACAGGTTGATGAGAACGATGCCAAAAAGGACATAAGCTCCAAATCCAACTAAGGGTTTGGGCCTGGGTCGGCACCGGGCTGGCCTGCCCTTTGAGTCGCAACCCTGCATCTAATTATCCTCCCTTCGGACTTGCATATTGATGTTGGTCGAGAGCTCGAATACGGCTCCTTTCCCTAAACCCTATCTCAGAATCAAAATCTCAAACTCCATTTCCTTAACATTAACACAGTTACAAAACCCTCTCTCAGATTCAAAATCTCATCGCTCTCTTGATGCGATATATTGCATGGGAGCTCGAGAAAATGGCAGTCGCGGGTTCTGGAATCATCAAAAGCAGCTTCCCTTTCCGCCCTCCGTTCGTTTTCTGCTCCCGAAAGGTTTCTTTCCTTTGCATCAGTTGATGGGTTTCCGATACGCATCTTATATTTCTTCTACAGAGGTTTTGATGTGGATTTTCCCCTCTTCTTTCCTAGGTACGGCGCAGCTCGTCTGCTGCCGTTGAGACCGTTTCAGAACCCGCAGCCGTCACCAAAGAGAAAAAGCACGACCCCTTTACTTATTCTCGCAGAGGTGTGTGTAACGTGTAAACTTAGGCTATTTTGAGTATTTATTGGAACCCCAGACTTTAGTTTCAGAAAATAGATACTGATATGTTTTTTATCCTAATTTTTTTCCTAATCTTTTGTTTCGAATAGGGGAAGATTTAAATGGGAAGGAGTGGAAGAAGCTGACTGCGAAGGAGCTTGGGATCAAGCCTTCCATGATAGCGAAGCCAACCAGAGTGGTTCTTCAGGGGCTTAAGGAGAAAGGTATTGAGCACTTTGCCTGTCTGTCTTTCATATTTTATGGCAAGGAAAGAATTAAGGATGTGGTTGTGATTTATAATGACCAATGAGTCCAGTTTACAAGTACCAACTTCTAACTAAAATTGAAAGATGGAAAATAGGGCGGAGGCACAAAAGTGAGAAAGATGGGCCTTCGTGGTTTAGTTTTTTGAGTGGTATAATGATATATAGTTTGTGAGCGGGTATACAGAATGAAAACCAATGCAGAGGGATCAACTGACAAATACGAATCTTGAATCTTGCCTTGTTAGCTAAGGGTTATAAACAAGAATGTGGAATTGATCGTGATGAAACTTCTTCTCCTGTCACCAAGATGGCCTTTGTTCGCCCGTCATTTCTGTCATTGCTGTTCGTCACTGGCCCTTGTATCAAATGGATTTTAAAGGATAATTTTCTTAATGATTTTCTCTCTGAGTAAGTTTATATGCATCCTTCTCCAGGACTTCCATGCCATCCTTGCCAATTGCCATGTTTGCCATCTAAAATATGTCCTCTATGGTCTCAAACAAGCTCTATGAGCCTGATTTAATCCATTTCAGATTGCTAGTCAGAATTCTGGCTATCAACAAAGTTATCATTACTCTGCTTTGTTCTCACATTACTCTCCACAAGGGCAATTTTTTTTTTTTTACTTCACCAAATCTACCATAATGTGTTTGTTTACACGTGTCGTAAACTAAAGTAGGTAGATGTCGCATCACAATAAAGGTGAACTAGAGTAAAGGTGAAATAAAGTATGTGGTGAAGTAAAGTGGTAAAGGAGTTGCCTTTTGTTTTGCCCCAAGGTAAAGAAAAAGTGGCTTGTGGTAAAAAGTGGCGACTAGACTTTACTTTACCACACTACTTTTTTCATCCAAAGGGAGAATATGTCACATCTAGATCAAGGCATGTTTGTTTACATGTGCGGCAAAGTAAATGAAAGGTAGACGTTATATCATGGTAAAAGGTGAGGACATGAGGTAAAGTATGTGGTAAATTAAAGTGGAATGCCTTTTCTATTGACTTTACTTTACCAGACTTTACCATGGTTTTATGTGGTAAAGGAAAAGTGGCTTGTGGTAAAAAAAAGTTGCAGTTGGACTTTACTTTACCGCACTACCTTTTTATTCAGATATGGTAAAGAGAGAATATGTCATATTTGAGTCAACTTTACTTTACCACTTACTAAACAAACATGCCTAGATGATGATGGTGGCGGCGGTGATGATGATCATCTCATGATGATGATGATGAGTATGGTCATGTTGATGATGATGATGGAGTGGTGGTCATGATGATGAAGATTGCAGTGGTTGTGATGAAATTTTCTATAATGATTAAGCAAGGTGGGACTTATACTTGAGTAGTTTGAATTTCAAAGGTGGGCCCCATCGATGGATTTGAAGTGATAAATTACATAGAAATAAAAATATTTGATAAGTAGTTAATCTAATAATGAAGTTTGCTATGATCAATGACATTTCTTTGTTGTTATCTTGAATTTTTTAAACATATATTGTAATCTGTAGCACTTGCTAAACAACTCAATTTAAATTCTGTTACGTACTTCAAAAATTGCCAAACAACAAAAATATTACAATATTTAAATATTACACTATTCTGCTCTGTTCTATTTTCTTCTTTATACATTTTTACATAGTTTATTCTGTAAAGATCCAGATGGGAAACTTTCAACTCTCTTTTCATGTCTCTAGAATACAAAGATGATTATTCTCATGACCATCACCAATCTCTGCAGAATCCTTGGATTCTGAAACACTTCTGAAACACATAAATAGAAGGGAACTTATAATACAACATTGTGAGTTTTTGTTGGAGAACTCACAGAAACAAGATTGAGAGAATCGTGGAATGTGTGGAACAGATAATGAAAAATCATGTAAGAAATTAGTGGATCCTTCCCTAGCTACTTGTGTGAAGGTATTGTTGGCAATATTGACTCTCCCACAGGGGGACAGGATGTAAGATGAGACTGGGAATGCATACTTGTCAAATGACTTGTGGCACCTGAATCAATAACCAAGGTGGGAGTAGATGAGGAAAAAGCCAATGCAATAGGATTACAACATTAAGGGTATGAAACTATACTCGCTGAACATGATGGATTTCCTCCTTCCAATGCTTGGAGCCTCTAACACAGAATTGTAACCTCATCTTTCAAATTTCGATGTTCATCTCTATCAACATATTTCTCTTGATCACCTGTGTTATTAGGCATACTACACATAATTGGATATGCAGATGTGTAGCAGGGTATGCCCATGAAACCCCAACATGTCTTGTGAGTATGTCTGTTTCTCCCAAAATGTGTACAATTATGTTTGTCCCAGTCAACGCCTGACTGTCCACCACGGCCATTTCCTTTTGTGAGTACATGGTAGTCATTACCACGGGTTGACGACCATGACTTCAACCACCATCATCTTTGTTATTACTTGCAAGTGCTGAACGATCATATGGAGAATGAGAAGAGTTCTTGGTTGGCATAACTTTACTTCGACTCTCCTCATCTTGAAAGAGTGTATACACTCGGAAGGAGCTAGGGATCCTGAATAATCACTAGTGCACACAGTTTCCTACTCTCAGATCACTACACAAAAGTAAAGATCTATGTTGCTCTTCAAGCGATGGCTCAAAATCGCGGTTGCGGTCACAGTCGCGGACATCGCATCACATCGTGGTCATCGCGTTGCGGTTCGTGGTCATCATGGTCCATCGCAGTGCGAATTTTTATTTTACCCCAAACAAATCCGAAAAAATATCCAAAAAAATCTAGAATATTCTAAAATGCTAGAAAAAAATATTCTTTTTCCATTAGTAAATGCTTTAAAGCAAAATATCAGTCCCCCCTAAGTCATTACATCATAGTTGTCAAGTTCGTTTCGGACACCGTTTCGGTTTGGTTCCAAAATGAAACATTTTAGGTTATTCGGTCATTTCGCTTTCCAATTCGGAAATTTGTTTCGGAAAATATAAGAAAATTACATCTATATATATATATTAAAAATATATAGAAAATTTCATTCTACCAAGCATCAAAAATTTAATTTGCAAAAGATAAGGTTCAAATACATCCCCTCAAATATCACAAAATAAAGCAAAAAGTCAGCTAACTATGCATCACTGTAATAATGATTATCATCTTCATTTGCTCCCAAATCCTCTCCTATAGGGCCACCTATTTCATCACCCCCATCAAAATCAGGGAGACCCTCTTGCACCTGTGTCGGTTGCTCCATAGTCGTCCAACCGTCGACATCCTCTATGGTCAAGAGAGGTGCTTCTTCAGCAACCCAATCCGCCAAAATATTAATATTCTCCAAACTTATTGGGTCAGAAGTAGCATTCCCAGTCCTTTTGAGCATATCCCTAAAATTTACATAAGTTAATATTTTGGTATGACAATTAATAATTTGCAAAAGAATCACGTATGATTAACATTTGATATACCTTTCACGGAGCTTCAAATTATAATGCACAAAAACTAGATCATTCAGCCTCTGATGTTCTAGCCTATTTCTCTTAGGAGAATGAATATGTTCGAAGATACTCCAATTTCTTTCACAACCACTAGCACTGATGCATTGGCTCAAAATTCGAATTGCCAATTTTTTTAACTCAGGCGTACCACTTCCAAACCGATCCCACCATTTATCTGTAAAAAATTATATAAAATATAAAATTATATTTTATAAACTGCAGTCATATAATAAGTTAATGAAAAATAAAAAAACTTCATTTACCTGGAGACATTTTCTCTCGATTTCGTATTGCTGCTGCAGAACCGAAGTCAAAACGTGAATCTTTATAGGCATCACATTGTTTGAAAATCATGTCCTGAGTATCAAAATCAGGAACTAATTTCTCTATGACATTATTCAGACCCCTCATGACTTCACTATGCTTAGAAAAAGTAGGACTAAAGAAAAATGCTGGATTCAGATAGTATGCTGCAGCGTGTAGTGCACTGTGAAGTTGATTTTCCCACCTGCGATCGATAATCTTCCAGTATAGCTGGTAGTCCTTCTTATTTTTTAACCTCTTTTGAATCACCTCTTTTGCTCGGTCCATTGCCTCGTACACATAACCCATTGCAGGCTTCTCTTCACTGTCCGCTAGACGTAGAACTGCCACCAAAGCTTCACTAACCTTCAATATATGCTCAACATCCTTCCAAAATGTGTTATTGAGTATGATTTCAGTGATCTCCATGCCAACAGGTGTACTCGAAGCATTAGATTCAACCCAAGCGGTACTTGTAAACATTTGCCTAAGCTCTTTTCGTATTTAAAAAGGCACTGCAAGCTAATAAAATTGGTAGCAAATCTTGTGATGGCTGGTCGGATTAATTCTCTCCCATTTGTATATTCTCTTCTCATTAAATTCAACACTGATAAATGATTGTAAATGAACTTTGTGATTTTCCTTGCCGTCTCAATTGTGGATGCATTAACTGGAAACAAGTGGGGCTTTGCCATGTCCTCTAACATCAGATCTATGCAATGGGCTGCACAAGCTGTCCAATAAAAAGTCCCATATTTTTCAGCCACTCTTTTTCCCGCTGCTTTGTAAGTGGCATCATTGTCAGTAATAAATTGGACAATATTATTAGGCCCAACAAGTAAGACAATTTCATCAAAAATTTAAATAGTGCATCTGAATTTTTTATAATTGGACTTGTATCAACCGACTTCAGGAACATTACCCCTTTTGGGCAATACACAAGAAAATTAATCAATGTTCTTTGCCTTTCATCTGTCCACCCATCAGCCATGACAGAGCACCCAGTTTCACTCCAACATGATTTATAATGCTCCATGAAAGCATTAACTTCTAGTACAATTTTTCCCAAAATCTTTCCACGAAGGCCATGATATGATGGCACCTTGTAACCTGGCCCCACTGCTGCGATTCCATCAGCCATTGCTTGACAAAATTTTGATCTTGCTGCATTAAATGGGAGATTTGCATCAAACCAAAAACGGCCAACAGCCAAATCAGTTGCATCCTTCAGTTCCTTTGTTGCCAATGCTGATTTGATGCCTGGCTGAGATCCAGGACTTGTTCGTGGTGCAAAGAAATTCGACATTGGAGGTTGGGAAGTATTTGACACACCCCTCCTTTTGTTTTGGGTAGATATTTGAGAGACCTTCTCTTTACCCTTTCTACTTGTTGTAGTGGGGGTAATTGGATTTGTAAATGGACCTACTTCTTCTACCTCAACATCATCTTCATTTGCATAACCCCTTGGAGTTCCATAAGGGTTTCCAATCTCATTTAATTGCCTTTTCTTTCCTCTATCCTTTTTACCTTCTAAAACAAGTCTTTCCATTTGCCATTTGACATCACCTGGCACATTTTTACAAGGTGCAATATCTCCTTTCACCCCCCCCAAGGTGTTCTTTAAGTCTAGTGATCCTACCACCTTTTATGACTTTTTTACAAAAACGACAAATTACATGTTTGTTGTTGGTTGGATCCACATAACCATAAGCCCATGCAGGGTCATCAGATCTAATACTGGCAGCAACAGATGATATGGGTGTGCTATCACTCATTTTCAAATTAAAAAATCAATCTTCCAAATCTGATGCAATAGCAACACACAAATGATAGACAAGTACAATAGTAAGTTTAATGTTTCAGCTATTAATAGGAAAATTTTTAAAATTATATAAGTTATAAAAATGATCACTGCACATTTTATTCACTCAAATGGTTTCAGCGAATAAAAAAATGATCACTGCACATTTTATTCACTCAAATGGTTTCAGCGAATAAAAAAATGATCACTGCACATATCAGTGATCAAATGGGTGTGCAGATTAAGATTTTTATAAATTTAAAACTGATGGCGAGGAATTGCAATATTAAAAAATGATCACTTCACATATCAGTGATCAAATGGTTCAGCAAATAAAAGGGATGGTGGGCCTCACTTCCCGTGGTAAAATAAAATGAGTTTCAGTGAATAAAAGGGGTGGGCCTCACTTCTGTAATTCATGAGGACCATCATTTGATTCAACTGTTTACCATAAAAAGCATCCCAAAAATAAAATGAGTTTCACTGAATAAAGGGGTGGGCCTCACTTCCTGTAACTCATGAGAACCATCAATCGATTCAACCACTCACCATAAAAAGCATCCCAAAAATAAAATGAGTTTCAATGAATAAAAGGGGTGGGCCGTGGGCCTCACTTCCTGTAACTCATCAGGACCATCAATCGATTCAACCCTTCACCATAAAAAGCATCCCAAAAATAAAATGAGTTTCAATGAATTAAAGGGGTGGGCCTCACTTCCTGTAACTCATCAGGACCATCAATTGTTTCAACTGTTCATCATAAAAGGCATCCCTGACTTGCCCCTTTTCGTAATACCCTTTATAATCAGAAACTCCCAAAGTCCTAAATGGAACCCTATCGATAGGAAGTGTAAATGGCGACGCTGAAATGGAAGGAGAGGGAGAGATCGATGAATACCTGTGGATCTGCGATATTTTCTTGCAAAGAAATCAGGCAAAGCTCGCGAGGGAGATCAGGCAAAGCTCTTCGCGAAGAAATCCAGTCGACGGCCTTGGCGAGGAGAAATCCAATCGACGGCTCGGTGAGGGAGAAATCCAATATTTGAGCCTTCAATGGAGAGATATTCTGAGGAGATTGAACGGGGAATAGGGAAGATCTTGTGGCTGATACCAATTTATAGATCCTTACATGCATATTTGAGCCCAATTTATAGATCGAAGGGGATTTTGCACGCTGCATGCCGGCGAACAAGAGGAAAACGAGGCGTTTCTACTCGATAACAGGTACTTCGAATTTATTTTGCTTGGATTCGCTCAAATGCTCAACTACGTTGATTTTAATTTTTTTTCTGTAACGGTCTTCCCCTGATTCGTCCGAATCTGTTGATTCGGGTACTGTTCGCCCGAATTTAAGGGTCTTCTCCACGAAACACTATATTTCGGCGAATATTAACGAAATATGAACCGAATATTTTAAGGAGAGATTTTCGGTTCGGTAATGGTTTCGAAACGAAAGAAATCGGATGTTTCGTCCGAATCGAAACGAATTTGACAACTATGCATTACATCCCGTATTGTTGTCTTATCTGAAACTTGTAAATTCTATTATGAATTAAATAGGTTTACATGTATATATTAAAATTAGTTCAAATGTCAAAATTTTAACAATATGCATTGCAATCATAATTTTGAACTAATCATTAGTGTTAGACTAGTACTATAGACTAGTAGTAGTAGAATTAGTAGTATAGACTTACAATACTCAATTGCTCAATCACCAAGTGAATTGAGAATGAGCTTCAACTTTCAAGTAACATTTATTACTATATCAAGATTAATTAATTAATTAAAACATCGGAGTATGAACATAAGGGTATTGTGGTTGAGGAGGGAAGAAACCATCATATGAGAATCAGCCAAAATCTTGCAAATCACTTGAGTTTTGGTGAAAAAAGAAGCTTAGGAAGCTCTGGCATAATAGTCTTAAGAAGATCCACAAATGGTTTAGGAAAGAAAGAAATGAAAAAAGAAGGAAAAAGAAAGTTAAAAAAAAATCCTTGTTGACCGATATTTTGACCGTCATTTTCAAAATATCGGCTGTTATGGACTATTATGGCCGTTATATTGTCTGTTATGACCGTTATGGACCGTTATTTTCATTGTTTTTTTGATATCGTGGCCGTTATGACCGTTTTATTGTAAATAACATAACGGGGCGACAGCTGTTTTTTCAACCATGCTTCTAGCAAATTGGCTTCCTCCTATGCACTGTAAAGAAATAAGTCAGTAGCAGGTCAGCTCGACCAATGGGTCAGCCCACAAGTCAACATTGTATGAGTTGTCAATAGATATTAGATAGATTAGTTTCCTTAACAATACCTGTAATCATGTTATCATATTCATAATCAGATCCACTAATCTAGGCTACGGTATTATTTATGTATCCATCGTCGAAGCAATCATAAGCAATTCTCTTGCAATTTGTCTCTCCCTTGTATGCTTCTTCCTTGGTTCAAGGATCTCTAACATGCTATCAGAGCCTTGATCGTTTGTCCATTCAAGCATAAGAGGAGCCCTGAGACAGCCCTGTTCGTCTGGGATCAAGCCTGCAACCTGTTGTGATCAAAGGTGGCCCATCTATTGATCACTCTGCATCAGAAAAGCTCCCTATCCCGGTCGTCCATTTATCTTGGGAATTCTACACATTTTTTCTAGATTTTTTGATCATCTGAGGTAGGCCATTCTCTCCGATTTGTACTTCTCTCATTTGAGCAAATAGTTTTCATCAAGACCGTTCAAATTTTGATTTCTCAAGCTTTCATCAAAATTCCGCTTAGAGTAGTTTCAGATTTTTGAGGCAGAGATCATTGTGTAATCTGATCACCCCCCTGATTATCTACTGGGGTCCACAGATCAGATCTGTGCCCAGATTCAAGGTTGCCTGGACCATTTTTTGGGATTTTTTAGATTAGCTTGCTCGTGATCTGTCATTTGATCATTCAGTGGGGCCCATAGCACTCATCTGTGCTCAGATTTGAGTCACCTGGACCTCCTTTATTGGAAAATTTCAGATCTGGTTAGTTGTTGTGGCTAGATTTCAAATCTGACTTGGCTTCTGGGGCTGAATTTCTCATATATTTAGTCTGTGAGCAAATTGTTTTGTTCCAATGTCTTCTGATCGAACTGTATCGGGTATTACCGTCAAACTTGATGGCACAAATTATCCCTATTGGCATAATTATCAGAATCCTACGATTTGTATCCCGAATCCCGATTCGTATCCCGAATCTTAAGGAAAACGATTTGTATCTATGTAATGAATTCCATTTATAAATGAATCTTAGGATTCAGGTGTGAATCCTACAATTCGATACTCATTTCATTGAATCCTACGATTTAAGCGATTTGACTAAGCGAGAATGGCTATAGCCAATAACCTAATATTAATAATCTTTTACCTTTTTTCTTTCTTTATTCTCTTTCTTTTATCGCTTGTATTTTTAAAAGGTTATTTAATAGTTAATGAAACCTTGTAAGAATTTTTTATTGCTTTGATAAGGTTTTAAAGATGAATAAAGAACATGCATTTAACTAAAGCATTCGACTATACGTATGGTGCTTGTTTATATGTTCTTTTTTTAATCTATATTGTTTTTTTTTCTTCATGAACACTTTCTTAACTTTAAGAGATATACTACCATGTAAGATTGATGATTTGGATTTTATTTTATTTTTATATTTTGATTTAAAGATAATAAAAGATATATATTGATACTTTAAACTTATTTAACTATTTACACATCATTTATTTCATATAATAATAATAATAATAATAATAAATGTCTTGATGTTCTTGATATGATTGTATGATAGACTTTTTATTATATTTATACTAGTATAAATGGAAAAATGGATGGTTATGAATAATTACTTTTTTCCTTTTTCTTTTTCTTTTTAATTATTTTTTATTTTTGTTAGAAAAATAAAAAATCCTACGATTCACGATACGAGTTGCGATTCGATTTCGATTCGATTCATGGGAAACGATTTGTGATACGATTCCGATTTTGAAAATTATGCCTATTGGTCCCATCTCATGCAAAATTTCCTCAAAGGTCAAAAAATTGTGGAAATATGTTGCTCAGCAGATCTCTACACCAGATAGTAAAGATGCCACATTTGAGGAATGGGAAGCTTCCGTCGGGAAAATAAATTCTTGGATTGCTAATTTAGTCACTCCATCTATTGGGAATCAATTGGCTAAATTCAATTATCCTAAGGCTGCTTGGGATTATTTAGCATGATTATATACTCAGTCTAATGCTGCTCGTCGATATTAGTTAGAATGGGAAATAAAAAATGCAGACTAAGGAAATGACTCCATTCATGATTTCTTCATCAAAATTACTACCTTATGGGATCAACTGGCTCTAATGGAACCCACTTTTAAAACAACTGATGATGCTCACACCTTTGAAGTCTATAGGCAGCAGACTCGCCTGGTTCAGTTTCTTATGGTCATTCGCCCTAATTTTGAATATGTTCATAGTTAGTTATTACATCGGTCACCACTGCCTTTTGTTCATACGACACTCTCGGAACTTCTAGCAGAAGAGCAAACTCTGCTTTCTTTTACAAGGAAAAAACATGTGGAACCCACACATGTATTGTCAGCAAATGTTAGTATCCCACAGAATAATCGCTCTTTTCCATCTGGTACCAATGACTTTTGCAATTATTGTAAGAAAAGACACTGGAAATGGGACTGCCTAACCAGACCTCAAAGGCCAAACAATAAGAACAAACACTCTGGTCAACAGCCCAATCGTGGTCCCATGCAATCTTATCCACAGCGACCCTATGCGGCCAATGTTACTGAAGATGACAGTTTTATGCCTCCGCAAATGGATCTTGGATCTCAGATTCAGGTTATGGTTGATGAGCGCATGCAACAACTATTTTTGGCTTCCTCCACAGGTTCTGCTTCTCAGATGGCCACTACCCCCTCAACTTCTGGTTCTGCCATGACCATTTCTTGGCCATCAGGTACTCTTGATACTACATGGATTTTTTTTATTTTGGTGCATCCTATCATATGGCAAATAATGTTTCCAAACTTCATAATTGTTATACCCCTGTTAGCTCTCTCACCATCCACACAACTGATGCCACTCCTCTACCAGTCTCCCTTATTGGCTCTGTTTCAAATAAGTTGATCTCTCTCACTAATGTTTTGTGTGTTCCTCACTTGTCTATCAACTTAATCTCTGTTAGTCAATTGAATTCTTTTGGATTTCTTGTCTCATTTTCTTCTACTGGGTGTCCTGTGTAGGATCCGCGCACCAGGAGACAGATTGGGACCGGCCTTAGGTCAGGAGGACTTTATTATCTCCACTCGCTATATCTTCCATCATCCAGCATTTCCCCTGCCGCACTTGTTTCATCTACATCACCCTTTGCCCTTTGGCGCACTCGTTTAAGCCATTTATCTTTAAATAAAATGAAGTTTTTATTTACTAGTGGTGTATTTGGAAACATTTCTACCTGTTTTGGTTGCCAATTTGGTAAACAACATGCATTCCCTTATAATAAAAGCACTTCTTTTGCTAATGCTCCTTTCGCTTTGGTGCATTCTAATGTCTGGGGACTTGCCTCTCAGCCAACGAAAGGTGGTTCCATTTATTATGTGTTGTTTATTGATGATTTCGCTAGATATACATGGTTGTATTTAATGAAAAATCGTTCTGAGTTATACACGATCTACACTGCTTTCTCCATCATGGTTTTCACTCAATTTGACACGAGGATTAAAATATTTAGGTTTGACTCTGGGGGAGAATATATGTCCCCACAAATTTCGTTCTTACCTGACCAGTCATGGGACTCTAGCTCAATTATCCTGTCTTGCCACGCCACAACAAAATAGAGTAATAGAACGAAAACACAAACATATCCTAGAGACTGTTAGATCTTTGATTTATTCCTCCCATGTTCCTCTGCAAATTTGGGGGGAAGCAGTCCTAACTGCAATCTGTCTGATTAACTGAACACCATCCTCTGTATTATCTGGCACATCTCCATATGAAAAATTGTTCTCCTGTAAACCTGACTTATCCTATATCAAAATATTTGGCTACACTTGTTTTGTTCTGTTGCATGATAATGAGAGAACCAAACTTTCCCTAAAATCCACTGCCTATGTCTTTTTAGGGTATGGCATCGAAAAAAAAAGGCTATCGCTACTATGACCCTAAAACCAATAAGTTACGGGTCTCTCGTAATGTCACCTTCTTGGAACATATACATTTCGATACATTACCTACTCCATCCCCTTCTCCTAAGCAACCTACGGTTTATCATCTTGATCCTTTTCCAAACCTGTTTCCCTCCGATACACCTCCTCCACCCCTGCATGTATATCATCGTTGGCCCAAAACTCTGTTTGCTCATTCGGACTATGCAGCCCCACCTCCTACTTCTGACCATGGGCCTATCTCCTCTGCTCCAAATGTGCAAGATCCTCCTCAAACTCGAAGGTATCCCTTGCGCACCTGAATTCCTCCCTCCCGATTTGGCTTTGTTTGAACTGATCATTTTTCTCCATCGTATAAGTCCTTCCTTGCAGCACTTCATATTTTGGCAGAACCACAATCCTATTAGGAGGCAATTACTCACCCGAACTAGAGATCTGCCTTCACAGAAGAACTTGCAGCTCTGTAGAAAACTCAAACATGGGATACTGTTCCTCTTCCCTCCGGGAAATGGGCTATCGGCTGCAAATGGATATTTAAGATCAAGACCAAATCTAATGGATTTGGTGATCGTTACAAGGCTCACTTGGTTGCAAAAGGTTACACTCAAGAATATGGGGTAGATTATGAAGAGACTTTTGCTCTAGTTGCTAAGATGACAACTTTCCGTACTTTTATCTCTGTTGCCGCTGCTAGACATTGGCCACTTTATCAGCTTGATGTCAAGAATGCATTTTTAAATGGATTTCTTCAGGAAGAGATCTATATGCATCCCCCTCCAGGCGTCGTGAGACCTCATTCTATGTGTCGTCTCAAACGCACTTTATATGGACTCAAACAAGCCCTTGTGCTTGGTTTGAACGGTTTAGCACCAGCATTATCCGTATTGGTATTTCTCAGAGTGCTCATGACTCTGCTCTCTTCACTCGCTATTCACGATCTGGATGTGTTTTCCTGTTACTCTATGTCGATGATATGATTATCACTAGCAATGATGCTCCGGGTATTCTATCCTTGAAGCGTTTTCTTCATCGACAGTTTGAGATGAAAGATTTGGGCCGTCTGCGGTACTTTCTGGGCATTGAGGCTGCCTACTCTCCCACATGATATCTTTTGTCACAAACGAAATACTGCAATGAAGTTCTCCAACGAGCTGGACTCACAGATCTTAAGCCTGTCTCTACTCCAATTGAACATAATCTGAAGCTTCGGACTACTGATGGAGATCTACTTTTTTATCCAACTCGTTATTGTGAGGTGGTCGGCAGCTTGGTTTATCTTACCATTACCAAACCAGATATTGCCTATGTGGTACATGTGGTAAGCCAATTTGTTGCGCAACCCACTCATATTCACTGGACTGTTGTACAACGCATACTGAGATACTTACAAGGAAGTTCCAACCGCGCCCTTCTTCTTTCCTCCAGTCCGAATCTTATTCTGCATGGCTATTCTGATTCCGACTGGGCAGGAGATGTCAATGATTGGCGCTATACAACAGGCTTTTCCACTTTTTTCTTGGCTCCTCTCTCATCTCTTGGAAGAGCAAGAAACAGGAAGTTGTCTCACGGTTGTCCACTGAAGCTGAATATCGTGTTGTATCTCACACTACTACTGAAATTATTTGGCTTCGCTGGTTACTTCGGGATTTAGGAGTTCTAGTTCCTAAATCTAACCCTCTTTACGGACAGTGAAAGTGCACGGAAACTAGCAACAAATGATGTCTTCCATGAACGATCCAAACATCTTGAAGTTGACTGTCATTTCATTCGTCAACATGTTCGGAGTGGTACTATAAAGCTCTTCTAGATTTCATCAGTGGCTCAAATAGTAGATTTTTTCACCAAAAGCCACTCCACATCTCGTTTTTCGGAGCTAGTTTCTAAACTCTTGATGGTCACATTCTCCCATCCAAAGCTTGAGAGAGGGGGTGTAAAGAAATAGGTCAGCAGTAGGTCAGCTCGACCAATGGGTCAGCCCACAAGTCAACATTGTATGACTTGTCAATAGATATTAGATAAATTAGTTTCCTTAACAATACCTGTGGCTGTAATCATATCCATAATCAGATCCACTAATCTAGGCTACAGTATTATTTATGTATCCATCATCAATACAATCGCAAGCAATTCTCTTGCAATTTGTCTCTCCCTTGTATGCTCATGTGAGATCTATTGTATGCTTCTGCCTTGGTTCAAGGATCTCTAACATGCACAACAATGTCTTTTAACTTTGGTATAATTCTGATTCACACCACAAGGCTATAAATTTAGTGTAATAGTCTCCAATGGGTAAATCTTATTTAAATGCGGCACTTTCTTTGGTCAAGTATTCTTGCATTGTTCTTTTTCTGAGCATAAGCTGCCAAAATAGAATCCCAAAGTTCCTTTTCCATCCCAATAACGGAAACCTTCAGCTATACTTCTCTATTGAATAAGAGTCCAATTCATAATTAACATATATTCAAATATCCAATTATAATATTTTGGGTCCTTTTTTGTGGGTTGTTCAATACTCCTATTAACCTAATCAAATCCATCCCCCGCCTCCCATGGCCTCATTTTCCAATTTCCATTCTAGTCGAGCAAGCCTAGTTTTCATAATTATTGCCATCAAATAGGTTTGGTGTAATACTTGTGTTTGGGTCGACAATACTAGGTGATTGTTGAGAAGAATTCGTAGAACTTTTTGCCCCTTGCGTGGACTCCATTTTAAACCCCAAACTCAAGAACTATTTATTGCAAAACTCAACCCCTCGATATCACCTCCAAACAACTTTAAAGCAGCACTTAAACTATCTTGAGT
Organism: Cinnamomum chago; assembly: GCA_038049695.1. NCBI lineage: Eukaryota > Viridiplantae > Streptophyta > Magnoliopsida > Laurales > Lauraceae > Cinnamomum > Cinnamomum chago. The sequence continues at coordinate 52,156,674 of CP142453.1, read as the reverse complement.
TGAACAATTATTAAAAATACATTTATCGATTAGTAAACATGTTAAAAGAAATGAACAATGATTTTCCATGGACATAGAGCCAACTAGGCCTTCGCTTGGCCGTACAGGTGTTGATGTGATCATTTGCTAGTGTTAGCAATGTAACCAAGGATCAAAATAATGGTTGTGGTGGGCGTAGTGGCCAGTGGCCAAATCGCTACATAGCGGGCTATAGGTAGTGTTTGCGGTGATAGTAGCAATGTAGTGGTGTGAGTTTTTTATGTGGTCAACAAAATATGAATATTGCATGACGGTCAATCTTGTGCTATTTTAGTGATTTGAAACCATGTAAGGGTAGAGACAACTTTAGGAAAGGCTATTACCAAACCAAACCAAACCAAGCCTTTTCCCACTAGGTGGGGTCGGCTATATGGATTTGACGACGCTAATCAAATCTGTTTAGGGCCATATCCTCCGTTAGATCCATGTAGGAAAGGCTATTGAGCATAAAAAAAATAGGAAAATGCAATATTTAAAATTAAAACTACTTGGCTCTACTAGGTTTTAGACTGTAGTGCCGCTATTTTCAAAATAGCATAGCGGCCTCAACCACCACTGCCGATAATGCAGCCGCTACACGATATTTTGAACCATGACTAGAACTTCTTCAAGCAAGTAAATTAATAGAAAAACAATACCTGGGATATGACCTTTGATCAATCAATGGTGATAAAAAAAAAAAAAAAATGACAACCCTAACTTCACAGTTTATCAGTGATAGGTCTAGGTGGCTAAACAATAAGATGCAACCACCCTTTAAATCCCTAATTCACGAACTTTTCTTTAAGCCACTCTACGAACTTTTCTTTAAGCCACTCCACTGATTTTCTTGGTATGGAAGTCTTCTGCTAGGTCGAAAGCTCTGATACCAAATTGGATGGGTTGATTGAAAGTGATCTATGGTTTTTGTTTTTCCCACAAAAAAAGTATGAAAAACTCAAGAATGTGAGAAGAAAGAAATAGAGAAGAAGAGAGAGAATTAGTAGAAAAAAACTATGTGGTTGTGGTGCCTAGGGTTAAAAACGCCCGCACATATATACTTTACTATAATTTTCACATCTACAAAGAAACCATTTGTATTCAAGGTGTTGGCTAGTGTTGGGAGTTGGCTTTGCTAGAGGAAAGATAATGTGGAAAACATCTTTTCAGGCTGCCATTTGGACCCTTTGGAAAGAAAGAAACTTAAGGTGTTTTAAAGGGGTTTCCTCCTCCAAAGAAGCCATGGCTTTCAAGGTTAAATACCTCGTCGCTTCTTGGTTCTCCATCATTCCTAATTTTCGAGGATATTTCATTGTGGGGTATTAAGCTTATCTCGTTTTGGGGTCCTTCAGGCAAGGATGAAAATAGCGACGCCTGCCGCCAAAACGCTACAAAGTGGGCGCTATGTAGCATAGCGGTGTAGCCGCGTGTTTTGAAAAAATCATCAAAAAAATTATAGAAAACCTAGAATATTGGAAAATGATAGAAAATGTGTTCCTTTTTGCAAAAGTTAACTAAGATAAGGGGGCATAACGGTCCTTTCATTGTATAAGGTCCTGTATCGCTGACGTTGAATAAATAGAGTGAACAATAAGAGTTACGTTGTAGGAATTCAATAGCAAACAGTAAGAATGAACTTTGGTGGTAAAGGACCCATTTTGTTATTCGGTTAGAGCCCTTTTTCTTATTAATTAGAGTGAACTTTGGTTGGGCCCTATGTCCTATTACAGTAGCCTATGTTTAGTTAGTGTGAAATTTGGCTGCGCTTTATTTTAAATAGGTTTGCAAGTTGGCTATAACAATATTCCCAATTAGAGTGAAATTTGACAAGGTGTCAATTTCAATTAAGTAATTAATATTTAGCTACGATATGACTTTTTAATTTTAACGTTGATGCCTCATTGTGGAGCCCACCAATGGTTACATCAGGTTCTTCAGTTTTTATTGTTTTGGATGTCCATATTTAATTTTTTGAATGTTTTTTTTTTTTTAGTGAATGGATTTTACATTTAATTTTTTGAATGTATTATTTTTTGGTGAATGGAGTTTTAATGGCTTTTGAATGGCCCATGTAATTTTCATTTCATTTGTGCCCTTCATTAGGTGGGTCCATCGTGGGCCCATGAAAGAAGCCGATGTGGGCAGCCCGATAAGGGCATTTGCTGCCCTAGCTTAATTTTAAATAGAAAGAGGGAAACAAAAGAGAGAGGAGGGAAAGAGGAGGAGGAGGAGGAGGAGGAGAAGCCACCGCTGATGTTGCATGCTGCCTGTAATGCTGGTGTGACGTTGCTGCTGCTAGTGCCTCCACGCATCAGGTATGTCCTCTACAACTCATCTCTCTCTTTTTTCTTTTTTTCTTTATAACTCTGTCTCTTTTTTTTTTTTTTTATCGTCTACAACTCATCTCTCTTTTTTACTTTTTTCCTTTCTTCCTTTGTCTCCTTTTTTTTTTCTTCTTCTGTTGTTTGTTCAATTAGTGATTCAGTGGATTAAAACCCCAACCGCCACATAATGGGTGCAACGGTTTGTGGCAGCCCGCATGCATAGCGGTCGCTATGGGCTGCTACAGGTCCGTTACCCGATAAATGCTATGTATTGCGGCGGCCACGGCTGATATGTAGCGGCTGATATTTTCATTCATACCTTCAGGTTTCAAAACAGTAAATGAGGCTGAGATGATTGCCCTTCAGACAGGTCTTCGAGAACCTGACAAGTTGGGTTTTAAAAACTTCATTATGGAAGGGGACTCATTATGTGCCATAAGATGGGCCTCTGGTTCTTCTAATCCGCCCTAGCGCCTAGCGGATTTGTGTGACGAGGTGGCGGTATTGGTCTCCAAGCTTGAAGTTTCCTTTAATCACATTAAGCGGTCCGCAAATGGGGCGGCTAATGCTCTAGCAGAATTGGGTGTCGGGAGCAATAATCTTGTAATTGATAATTGTATTTCGCTTGCTGAGTAAGCAACGGCTTTGGGGTTTGACTTTCTTTTTCCTTTTTTGCTACCCTTTGTTGGTTCTCGGTAATGTCAACTATGCTGATTTGCTTATAATAAATTTGCATTACCATTCAAAAAAAAAAAAAAACCATTTGAATTTTTAAATCATAAAACAGTCCCTGAATTTCTATTTTTACAGAAAAGTCCACCCTTATTTTATAACCTGTTCTACCTCTCTCTACTGTGAACCTGAATTTCTCAAATTGCACATAATTAAATCTTCCACAAACACACCAAGCATATTGACATTGACTGTCATATGCGAGCATCTTCACGGGCCTGGGCCAGCTCTTCCAAGCAGATTGTCGATTCTTCACCAAGTAGCTTCCAGCTACCAGCTGCCATATTTGTTCTCTTAATAGACGATGTATCCTCACTTGCATCGTGAGCTTGGGAGAAAAGGGTTTGGTTGGGTTTCCGGGGGTTAGAGACACAAAAAGTCAAGGCCACATGCTGTGACTGAAGGCTCAAGTACCATGGGCCTAAGACTCAAGGCCCACATGCCCACTACCTATTTGTAACAAATCTTTATCTATTGTAATCTCCTGGATAAGATCGGAGCGTAATGTTTAGAATAGATAAGATTTTTTATGCAGCTTCCTTATTTTCATCTGCCTTATTTATAAATCCCTCTTAAATAGTTCGTATGCATTCTCACAATGATCATATTTTTCTCTCTTCTTGTTTTGGTAACAAACATTATAAAAATAATGCACTGCGATGGTTATATCAAACGTATTCAGACACACTTATTGATGAGGTAGTAACGAGTGTGGGACTATGTAAGGGCACACTTGAGTTTTGTAGTTGGTATCATTGTCAAATTTGTTTTAGACCCTATTTTGGTTTCGATCCAAACTGAATTGTTTCAGCCAATTCAGAATTTCGGTGAAACATATTGAATCTGTTTTGGAAAAATATAAAGAAATTTTTATAGAGAAAATATAAGTATTAAAATTAAAAAACAAACATCTAAATTATTAAATTTTCTTTTCTTTATTAAATTAATAATGCAATACTTTCCACATGTTAAATGAATAACTTTTAGGGCTTGTTTGTTTGTATTAAAGTGCAAAGGAATTCAATACATTAGATTTTTTTTTTTTTGAAGTGGTTAAAAATGAAGATCAAAGGTGAATTTCCAAAAATGAGCATCAAATAACCTTTTCTTTTATGAAAATAGAATCTAAGGAAGATGGGAAATGAATACCTAGCCTTTGGTCTTTATTTTTATCCACTTCAAAAAATTCCTGTGCATTGAGTTCTTGTGTATTTTAATGCAAACAAACAATGATGGTTTAGGAATTACTTCCCTCATTTTTGTCATTAGATTTTTAATTTTGTTTAATGGGTTATAATTAGGATGGTTTCTAAGTTCCTTAGTTTCCTAGATTGATTAGGTGTCATGGCCCCGAAGTTTTCTTTATTATTTATATGACTTTGTAAAGATGGAATAATCAAAGAGTTGATTAATAGAATTTGTGGGTTTTTCCCTTTTTTAGGTGCACCCTTGTGTTGAAGTCTCTGCGGAGAACTCGTATCATTGTGTTTGCGGACACCTTCATCGTGCTTCAACACTTTATTGTGCTTAGACACTTTTCCACACAAGCCTTAACCCTAGGGCATGCATCAAACATGCCCTTAATGGTTTAGATTTTCCTTTGAGGGCTTGTTTGGTTAATTCACTTATATAGTGAATTGAAGTGCATGATCAAATTAAGAGACATGAAAAGAAGAATGGTCAAATAAAAAAAAAAAAAAAGGAGGGTTCAAATAAAAAGTACCAAATTTCAAAATTCAGCTTGATTTTTTGTCATGCACTTTTGACTTTTTTATTTTTTTTATTTTATGAAAAGAAGAGGGTTTTTGTCATTTAGTGGAATGAGAGAATGGCTTTTTGACTCTTTTTTTAAAAGAATAGCTGATTTTTGAAATTCGGTACCTTTTAATATGACCTCTCTTCTTTTCTTGTCTCTTAAAGTGACCCTTCACTTTAATTCACTTTACAAGTTGTTGCGACTCTTGACCGGATTACTGCTAAAACGGTCTGCGCCCTAGGATTGTGGCGGTGCTCACGTGGCATGAGTAGAAAATCTTGCTCGCATGTACGCTTCATTGGCCATAGGATTCTGCGTGAGGGCGAATATATTTTTCTCAAGGCCAACTTAGATTATTTAGGTGGAAGCTCGTGGTAATCCTACATAGCTTGTGGTATTCATACATAGGCATACATGTTAATGATAATGAGAACAAGACAACTATCATTGAAAATGGTGTTCCTATAGCATTATAGTTGAATATTTACGCAAAAGATAGTTTTAATTACAATATTCCCAAATTAAAGGCCAACAAAGGCTACTACAATGGAAAACCCAAAATATACAATTTCACTCTCAAAATATGAAACCTAGCTGAAAGCATGACCTGATGTGTAAATGACATAGTCAGCACTACATTCACCTACTTATTGCGGCTCCTCCGCTGGCTTCTCAAGGGCAACGGGGTCAAGTCCTATAGCACCAAGTGTGGCTAAGTCAAGCACGACGACTTGACAGGCGATTAATATAAAAAGCATAGCATGTTGTAGCAAATATGAATATAAACGGGCTAATAATTAATGGACCTGCAATAAAACTAAAACTAGGCAGATTCTACATGAGTAAGTACGGGATGAAACATATAGAGCATAGGTAAATAAACTTATATAACATACATCACATCCTAGCAAAATGGCACATCACATAAGCTATCTTCTCTCGACACGGTTGTGGCGACGTGACCGTGACAAGAGCAGGTAAATATATATATATATATATGTTTAAGTGTAAACTTGTATGATATTTGGCCCAACCCACTTGTATGATATTAGGCCCAGCCCAAGTGTAAATAGGAGACCTAGTCATAATGTGTACAGCACGATAGATTCATTGTCTTTCCCTTCTTAGAGATCTAATTGATCTAATTAGGTTTTAATTCCTTGATTTGTAGCCTAATCTTAGCCATTGTAAAGTCTATTTAAAGAACAGAAATCCAAGATGACAGGATCATCGAATGTGAGGTTTTCACACAACTCTCTCTCTTTCGTTCTTGGCATATGCTTCTGAATGACATGGTATCAGAGCTCGAGTTCTAGGAGATCTTCTTCCTTCTTCATTCTGAGGGACTTCTAAAGCTTCGGTTTTTCTCTTCTCTCTGCGTGGGATATCTCTGATCAAGGTGGCCCACCTCTGATCAAATCACTTGTAGCCAGCAATCTACATGATGATGATCAACTATTCTTCAAAGGATTTTTGAAGATTTTTCTGGATTTTTTCTTCATCGGATCAGGTGCTATTCACTCACTTCTTCCTCTGGCATTTTTGACGTTTTTTCCTCCCAAAGATTTCATCTCAACCGTCCAATTTTGTGGATATTTCTCCAAATCCAATCAAACTTGGACTAGAGGACACATTTTTGATCTCCTCCAGGATAATGTCCTCTGATCTGTGATTGGATCACGTTGTGGGGCCCTCACATCTCTCCTGCTCTGGATCTCAAGGTCGTCTGGCTTCTTTATTCTTGTTTTGGAGCCCATTTTGCTACATCCTTCTCTGTGTTCTCTTAACCACTACCACTGCTTTTATCTCAGTTATTTTGCTCTTCTGTGATTGTTTGGTGCTACACTACTTTGGTTAATTTGGTTAATTTTGCACTCTCTGGTGGCTGTTTGTGTGTCTTCAAGTTGTTTTTCTTCTGCTGGTAGTAGGATTGCTGAATATATCTGCATTAATAGTTATGGAGACAGGAGATATTAAGTTGATCAAGTTTAATGGTAAAAACTATACCACTTGGGCTTTTCAATTTCAAATTTACCTTAAGGGTAAAGAACTCTGGAGTCATATTGATGATTAAGATCCCACACCTATTGATGACAAGCTCTTAGCTAAATGGGAGGTTAAAGATTGGCAGATCATGACCTGGATATTGGGGTCCGTCGATGCACGATTTATCCTGAACCTTCGCCCATACAAGACTGCCAAAGAAATGTGGCTTTATTTAAAAAAGGAATATTTGCAGGAAAATTCTGCTCGCAGGTTTCATTTAGAACATGAAATCTCGCAGTTTGTTCTTGGGGCCTTGTCGATACAGGATTACTACTCTCAGTTTACAAGTTTGTGGACTGATTACGCTGAGCTTATTTATGCTGACCTCCCAGCTGCTTCCTTAGCCTCTATTCAAGAGATTCATCAGACGAGTCAGCGGGTTCAGTTTCTGATGAAGTTACGGCCACAATTTGAAACTGTCCGGTCCAACTTAATGAGCAGGGTGCCATCCCCCTCACTCGAATCATGTCTGGGCGATCCTTAGAGAGGAACAATGCTTGGTGACTCAGACGGCACTTACACAGAATGCTCCTCAGGCTGTTCCTATCGTTGTTGCTTATGTTGCCAGGGGTAAGCCTCAAGGCCGGGACATGAGCAAGGTCAAATGTTTTTGCTACTACAAAGTCGAACATGTTATCACTCAGTGCGACCAGAAGTTTTGTTCCTTCTGCAAAACCAAAGGTCATGTTCTTCCGGAATGCCGGACGCGGCCTCAGAATCGAGCACAGCGACAGAGAGCCTACTCTGCTCATCTTCCTGACGCTTCTTTACCAGTCATGCCTGCACCACCTGCTGCCACTTCTTCTTCTACCCTCACTCCTGAAATGGTCCAGCAAATTATCATAAATGCTTTCTCTGCACTTGGCCTATCAGGTAATCCAAAATCTTCAGTATCCACCTGGTATATTGATTCAGGGGCCTCCAATCACATGACACACTCTCTTGCCAATATGACTCATATTAGGGAGTATGATGGAGACCTCTGCATCAATACTGCTGATGGTGGCAGTATTCCCATTTCTGATGTTGGACAGGTTCCTCACTCCTTACCCTTGCATAATGTTTTTCTTTCCCCTCGCTTAACCACAAATTTGTTATCAGTTGGTCAACTTGTTGATAGTAATTGCTCCATCTTGTTTTCTCGATCTGGTTGTGTTGTGCAGGATCAAATATCGGGGAAGGTGCTAGCGAAGGGCCCTAAGCAGGGACGACTGTTTCCCCTCCAGATTTCGTCAAAAGAAAAGCTCCCTTTGGAGTCTGCTTTGTTTTCCCATTTTAGTCAAAATAAATGCCAGTTGTGGCATAATCGTTTAGGACATCCTAATTCCAAAACTTTGATGTTTTTATTAAATTCTGGTTTAATTAATGACAATAAAGTTTCCTTTAAGGATGTTTCTTTTAATTGTGATAGCTGCAAGATGGGGAAAGGGAAAACCCTTCCTTTTCCTCTTCATGATTCTTTAGCAATAAACTGTTTTGATATTGTTCATAGTGATGTGTGTGGTATTGCACCCGTTCTTTCTCTTTCTCATTATAAATACTTTGTTACATTCATTGATGATTATAGTCGTTTTACTTGGATTTATTTTTTGCATGCTAAGTATGATGTTTTCTCGGTTTTTAAAGTTTTCTTGTCTTATGTTGAGAATCAATTTTACACTACCATTAAAATTCTTAGGATTGATTCAGGGGGAGAGTATGTTTCTACGGACTTTCAAACATTTTTGCAATCCAAAGGCATTATCTCCCAGCGATCTTGTCCTTACACCCCCCAACAAAATGGTGTGTCTGAACGAAAAAACCGACTTCTTTTGGATATTGCTCGTTCACTGTTGTTAACATCTTCTGTTCCAACTAGGTTTTGGCCCGAAGCCCTCTCAACCGCTGTACATGTCATAAATCGCCTACCTTCATCTAGATTAGACAACCAGACACCGTTTTTTAGGCTTTTTCAAAAGAATCCACTCTATGATCATCTTCGTCCTTTTGGGTGTGTTTGTTTTGTTCTTCTTCCTCCCACTGAGCGCACTAAGTTAACAGCTCAATCCTCCATCTGTGCCTTTCTTGGTTATGCTCTTAATAAAAAAGGCTATCTATGTTATGATTCTAAAGCCAAAAGAATTCGAGTGTCTCGCAATGTCGTGTTTTTTGAAAATCAATATTTCTTTCTAAGGCATGGTGATTCGAATGACTCTGTCTCGTTCTCTTTTTTACCATCATTTTCAGATACAATGCCTCCACCTGTTACTCGTTTTAAGCCGGATTTTGTGTATAAACGACGGAATGTTACAGGTGATCCTGCCTCTGGGTCTCTCGCTACACCTACCTTGACTGCTCCTGCTCTTGCACCTGATCCACCTCCGGAGCCTCCTGCTTCTGATCATGCACCTAATCCACCTCTGGAGCCTCTTGCTCTTCGCCGATCCATTTGCCACATAAAGCCACCTGATCAATATGGCTTTACTCATGCTTCATTATTAACCACTTTGTCTTCTATTTCTATTCCTAACTCGTACTCTCAGGCAGTGCAGCATGATTGTTGGAAACAAGCTATGCAGGAAGAACTTACTGCTCTTCAAACAAATCATACATGGGACATTGTTACCTGTCCTTCCTCTGTCAAACCCATTGGATGCAAGTGGGTATACTCGGTGAAATTAAAATCTGATGGATCCTTGGATTGCTACAAAGCTTGTCTAGTTGCACTTGGAAACAAGCAGGAGTATGGTATCGACTATGAGGAGACTTTTGATCTAGTGGCCAAAATGACAACTGTACGTACAGTTCTTGCAATAGCCGCCTCTCAGTCATGGCCCCTATATCAGATGGATGTGAAGAATGCTTTTCTTCATGGGGATCTTAAAGAGAAAGTCTACATGCGTCTCCCTAATGGAATGCCTTCTTCAGACCGATGTTGCTCGATTGCGACGCTCATTATATGGCCTTAAACAGGCACCCAGAGCTTGGTTCGACAAGTTCCGAACCACTCTCCTTCAGCTTTCTTTCATACAGAGCCCGTATGATCCTTCGATGTTCACACTTCATTCATCCCGAGGATCCACAATTCTCCTTGTGTATGTCGATGATATCATTATTACTGGCCCTCACAGTGATATGATTCGACAGATACAGGCCTCTCTGCAAGATAAGTTTCATATGAAGGATTTGGGACCTTTGAATTATTTCTTGGGTTTGGAAGTTCATCAATCAAAGAAGGGCTTGTTTCTTCATCAGCACAAATATGCTACTGACCTAGTGGATCTCGCCGATCTCGGTGATTCTAGCCCAATCGACATACCGTTGGAAGTAAATGCCAAGCTTCATCAACAAGACGGCGATCTCCTTCCTGATCCTACAGTCTATCGTCGTTTGGTTGGTAGCCTTGTCTATCTAACCTTTACTCAACCAGATCTCTCGTATGCCGTTAATCTGGTCAGTCAAACGGATTATTCGATATATCCTTCGTACCTCTACCCGCGGCGTATTCTTTCCAGTTGGCACACCACTTACACTCACTGCTTATTCTGATGCGGATTGGGCTGGCTGTCCGGACACACGTCGCTCTACTACAGGATGGTGTGTTTAATTGGGAGAAGCCTTGGTTTCTTGGAAATGTAAAAAGTAAGATAGAGTCTCCAAATCTTCCACGGAATCCGAATATCGAGCCATGTCTTCCGCTTGTTCTGAGATCCTATGGCTACGTGGGTTGCTTTCCGAGCTTGGATTCTCCCAGACTCAACCGACTCCTCTTCATGCTGACAACACAAGTGCCATTCGAATCACTGAAAATCCGGTATTTCATAAGCGAACCAAGCATATTGAAGTGGACTGTCACTTCATTCGGGACGAGTATGATCGCAAAATCATTACTCTTCCCCATATTTCCACTGAGTTCCAGCTTGCTGATATCTTCACCAAAGGCCTTCCACGACCGCGGCATGAATTCCTTCTTCGCAAATTGTTGCTGGTTGATTCACCGCATCAATTTGAAGGGGGGGGCGGGGGGAAGGGGGTGTTAATGTGTAAACTTGTATGATATTTGGCCCAACCCACTTGTATGATATTAGGCCCATCCCAAGTGTAAATAGGAGACCTAGTCATAATGTGTACAACACGATCGATTCATTGTCTTTCCATTCTTAGAGATCTAATTGATCTAATTAGGTTTTAATTCCTTGATTTGTAGCCTAATCTTAGCCATTGTAAAGTCTATTTAAAGAACAGAAATCCAAGATGACAGGATCATCGAATGTGAGGTTTTCACACAACTCTCTCTCTTTCGTTCTTGGCATATGCTTCTGAATGACAATATATATATATATATATATGAGCAAGGCTCTCCTAAGCTCAAGCTTAGGATAAAATTTTATAAGCTTATGCTTATGGGGCTCACCTTTAGTCCATCTAAATGGACCAAACACTTGACCCCGCCGCGCCCCCCCCCCCCCCCCCCCCCCCCCCCCCCCCCCCGGCCACACACACACACCATAAATTGCACATGTCCACCAACTTTAGGCCAAATCCGAATTTATTGGACCGTTGGATTGACTATGTATCCCAACTTTTGGGCCCATATGAAGATGATAGAAATCATGGTTGGGGCTAATTTTTTGCAGAGAGGAGGATCTCAAGGAGTCCTTGAAATTCCGCCATCCCCAATCCCATGAAGGTCCCCAAGTGGGCCCCACCACACACTTGAGCTTACCTTATCCTAAGCTTGAGCTTAGGAGAGCTAGCCCTATATATATATATATATATATATATACACGGGAAGTTTCAAGTGCATCTATCCCTCACCATAGGGTGAGGGACACTTCCATAATTGGGAATTTTCAAGTACAAAAGTTACTTTTCAAATACATAGGGTGAGGTACACTTCCTTGTCTTCATGTGCAAAAAGGGAAGTGTCCATCACCCTATGGTGAGGGATAGATGCACTTGAAACTTCCCCATATATACACACACACACACACCCACCCACCCACCCACAAAGTCAATCTCCATGGTGCTGCTGCATCACTTGGGAGAGTCAAGACTCAACTCAGAGAGTTTTCCAACCATGGGAGAAGGGAAAAAAGAGAAGAAGACAATGATGACATCGCCTTCACTTAGTAGGAGCTATAGCAGGTAGGTACCTCCCACTCCCTCTTTCTCTATATTTGAAGCTAGCTAGCTTTAGGGTTTATGCACTCTGTAGCTCTCCCCTCCCCCAATCTACATCGCCTCGCATTGTTTTTCTTAAAATTCAGCTGAATACCAGATTTCTGTTGAAATGGTCCATAATTTGTTTTGAAATTTTCTGGGAGGGTTATGCTGTTTAGACCACTGACCGAACCGAAATTGTTTAGTGATGCAGGACAAAATGAAATCTAACCTAATATGGTATGATGAGATCAGAGTTAGAATTAAAATTAATATGAACTTTAAACACACCATTCATATTGGTAAATATTGCAATCTAATGGGAAAATCAGTAATTGATTCAAAAACAGGTTTGCAGTCTTGCAGCAAAGGTCCTTCTCAGATGAGTGGGTAGGATCCCAATGGAAGATAGAACTCCCAAAATGCTTAGCGAAGGCCCAATTTTGCATAACTCGTATTTCTTGTATTCCTTCTGATTATTTGGGCTGGGGTTGGGTGAGATGGACTAATGAAAAAAAGAAACCTGGGTTGAGAACCAGCGACAAGGGTCGCAGATCTGATGAATAGGATCTTAAATGGAGATTTAGGGATAGGAAGATTGCTCGTAGGAAAATAAATAGAGAAAGAGAAGAGGATATCTTTGATTGGGCTCTCACCAAACTCCGATCCAGAGGCGTTACGTCCTTTGAGCAGGGGAACCCAAGAGACTCATAGAGAAGAAGAGGGAAAATACATTCCTTTCATTAATCTCAAAGTTTCATTACAAGATAGCATAGCATAAGGAAGAAAGAAACCAAGATAGTTTATTAATATTAGCCAAGTGATGACATCATCACATAATAAAAAAAAAACAGAGAAAAGAATAAGAAACGGAAAAGAGGGAGGGAGGACTTGTGCGCACGAATCCCAAGGCCATTTTCTTCTAAGTGGTAGCCCCCCTTATTCTTTATTCTCTTCTTTAATGAACATGGGCCCCTTTTTATGACTCTATTCTTTATTAAATAACTTGGGCCCCTCTCAACTTTAAAAACCCTTTTATTTCAACCGATGTGGCACTTCCCAAAGTGGGGCCTTCTCTCCTTCAAATGGTAATCCAATGGTGGATTTATGACATCTTGGCAAGCAAAGTCATGATACACATCATCCATCCACATCATAGCTTGCCACCCTACGCTTCCTCCTTTGGTAGACCTTGAAGGAATTGGGGGAATTGGGCATGATGTCCCCATCATTTGGCCAGTTTGGCCGAACCCAATCGAATTTTGACAACTGCAGTTGGCATACAAGGAGGGTGCACTTGTTGCCTTACCCGGCTGTGTTGTTTGTGGACAACTTAATGATAGGTGTCAAATATGGAGTTCCTTGGAGTAGATTGTCTCTGTATGATATAGTATTCATTTGTTAGACAAGAAATCAAGTAAATGATAACCTAGAACTTTGGGGAAAGGCTTTCAAGTTAAATGGGTTGGAAATCGGTAGATCAAAGACTGAGTAGGTGGAATTCTAGTTTAGCATTTTTAAGAGTAGGGAAGGTGTTGGTAAATTTAAAATAATTTAGTGCCACACTTAATAGATTTCTTTTTTGCAGAGTAGTAGCTATTGAAAAACAAAGGGTCTGAGTGGGACTTGACCAAATTGGTGACTGCTATTTGTGGATGGGATTTTTAACTCCCCCATTCACCCTCTACCCAAATTTCTTTGTTAAAAAATAAAAAAATTTCCCAGATTGGTATAGTTTGTATCATTGGGATCTAGTTTACTAACTATTTTCTTTGTTAAAATATAGTTTTACTTTTAGGGTGCATTTGTGCGGTGAGAGGATTCCGGTCACGGCGAATTTCCATTTTTGCGATGTAGACGAATCCTATGTTCCTACCCCTCACTTGGGAAATCAAAATGCTCTCTATCAAAGAAAATCAGTTCATTTTTTTTTTCCACGAGGAAGAAATGTTGCAGCAAATGGTTGGAAAAGAGGCTGCATGGAAAACCACAGCAATTGTCCTCTCTACCCGGATTCCTCTCATCACACAAACTCACCCAACTATTTTTCAAATATATGTATTTTTAATTTTTTAAATATTTTTCTGGAATAAAGCTCACTGCAATGCCAAACCATCTGAAATGTTTTAATCCAGAGTCACTAACTGAAACAATGTCTGAAATGAGATTGATAATACTTTTTTTGGCTTGTGATCCTTTTGTATATGTGGTCATATTATCTTCTTATCTCAAGTTCGTGTCATGCAGGGTATGAGGTTTACCTTGTTGGAGGTTGTGTACGGGATCTCATATTGAAGAGGACCCCAAAGGATTTTGACATTATAACCTCGGCTGAGCTCAAAGAGGTTCCCAATTCGCTAGTTGTTACTGCTTTTTATTCTTTTTCTAATTTCTTTCATTAACCAGTGTGCTTATGTGCTTGAAGTTTAATTAATGCAGACTCTGTGTGCTATTTTAATTCCATTTACAATGATTATGGAGACCCCTGCTGGTGGTCATAGTAGACTCATTAACAAACTTGGATGTACCAGTCATATTTAGCAGTCTTAGTTATATCCTTTTAGGAGGTCATAGTAAGTTTTCCATGCAGGCAACAATTAGGAAAAATCTTATACTTTTGCTACATTTAGTTGAGGTTTCTGTTCTGTTAGGTGAAAGGGTTGGATCAGATCCTAGGGGTGGTATTTCTTTTTTGGTTTTTCCCCATCATATCACATCTACAAATAAAGGCTATAGTATGGGTGTTTTGTTAGGGTTTTGGGAATAATAAATACATGGAGGTTATTTATTTATTTATTGGGCAATTGCCTTTGAGCGTTGGCAGCGACCAGTCCTGGGAATGAAATGAAGCCATATTTATTTCTGTTTCTCTTTTGTATTCAAGGCATCATCACCATGTTCTTCGTGAAAGCCTTTCCAATGTAGGGGTCAGCTACTTGAATTCTGTTTCCCCATTCTGATCTATCCTGAGCCAAATCCTTGAATAGGTTGCACTAGTGAATGCAGGTGTTGAAACTTAAAACATATTGTTTGATTTTTGGAAGGCCATGAAGCGTTGAAATGTGTCGTGCTTCACTTCTGTTAATAAGGGTTTCTAATATAGATGATCTCTATCCTTTCCTATTCAATTACATTATAATCCTATGCTGAAATGTGTAGTTGGTGTTGAGGTCTTGTGCAAAATGTTCTATGGTATTAGTTATTGCTGTTGAGTAGATGCTAAGAGATCATCCAATGAAGTATTGAACCCCAAAGCGCACATGAATGGGTGATGTAAGAATGGGATGTTAGTAGTCTCCACCTCCTGAGAATCTAGCCACACTATCTTTTTAAATCCTCACTTGATTACCCTCTTGGGTGCAATAGGAAACTTTAGTAAAATAGATGTCTGAGATGCCCATTTATTTTACTTTTATATAGTGCAAGTTCACGGTTTCAACCAGAATAGGGTTAAAAAAAGAGAAAACAGAAAAAATATATTTCATTTGGTCTGAGCAACCGAAACAAAACATAATTGACTACTTAGTCTTGGATTGCATTAATATATAATGGAGGGAATTTGATCTCCTCAAAGAATTCGTCATATTTTGAGGAGGCATAATACCTCTAAAGTTGGCACGACATGATAAATTGTTTGATTCTCCGCTAATGATAAACACAGTTACCCTCTCGAAAAGGAAAAATAGATGAATTTGTTCAATTGGGAACATATCTTGAATGTTGTGATTCAATATAGATTAGGAACATATCTTGAATTCTGTGATTCAATATAAATTAGAAACATATCTTGAATGTTTTGACTCAGTCCCTACAAGGATTCAATTGAACCGTTCATGCATGACTGGAGAATAAATTGGACTGGTTACCAAAATACGTGAACTCCGTGGAAAGAAATGCTAAATAAGGGAGGCAAGAGATGAAGGTTTTTTTTTGTTTTTGTTTGTTTGTTCTATTTGAAATGTTGATTTAATTCTTTAGAAGATGCCATCACCATCCCAACTGCTATGCCACAAATTACAAGAAGAGAATCCCACAAACTCTTTGGATGAAATCACCAAATACATAATCAAGGATTTAGTTTTCCTTGCAATATTAAATTTGATAACAAGCTTGGAAAGTTATTCTTTTTCGTTTGAACCATGTCCTTTATAACACATTAGCACGACTTTAGTTTCATAAAATAGAACCTCTTTGAGAACAATATCTATAATCTCCTGCATTGAACCCCAAAGAGATGATTGAAGTATGTCCACACTAATTCTTGAGAATGCACAATATAAGAATGAGTGATTAGTAGTCTCCACTTTCCCCCAACACAGAATGTAGCCATTCACAATTTACAGCTTCCTATTGCATTTCTTTAGATTTTTTTATATTGAAAAAAAAAAATCTTATTAAGATTAGCCTTCCAACAAAATCCTGTAATCTTTGGAGGAGCATTGATTTTCCATGATATGAAAAAAAAAAAAAAAAAAAAAAGAAGAAGAAGAAGAAGAAGAAGAAGATTCTGCACGAGCTTACAAGCTTCTGGTAGATTTTTTTTTTTAGATTTTTTTTAATAGAAATCCCATTCTTATTCTGATGCCAAACCTTGTTGTCCATCTATTGTAACAACATTATGTAAGTTCCTTAAGGTCTCCTAGAGGCTGGATTACTTCATTTTTAACACTTGCTCTAAATATGGGAGACTAATTAGACAACTGTATGATCTAAATAGTCTGCCCCAAAGGCCGTAGGTTATGAAACAGTGGTCACTAGGGATGCGACCTCTACCTAAGGTTTATTACCACACCATCTTGATTGTCTACCCACTTGGAACATCATGAGATGTTGGCATAAAATATGTCTAGGATGAGAGAAATTGCTTCCAAATACCCGAAGACTGAGGAGTTGTCTCATTGACTCCACTGTTGCTGTCACGACCTTGGTTCAGATCAGGGCCAAGATCCAGGATCGCGACAGTGTGCGGCGGATTAAGATGTTGCTAATTAGACTTTCCCCGCACGTGTTGCCATAGGATTCTGCTTGTGAGGATTTAACTTTCAGTTTCCTCTTAGTCCGAGAGGATTTACTGGCAGAAGCTTGCATGGATACAAGGTAGATGAGAAATAAGCATAATTAAATGACAAGACAAGATATCAGAGTTTCACAAATTCCAAAATTATATTTGATATTCAAGTACTATTTACAAAATGTATTATTTACAACCCAAAGAGTAAAGGCTTGTAAAACATCGGTCAAATATACAATCCCAAAATACAAGAAACCCAAAAGTAAGCACGCCCAAAATGTGATGCCGTCATACGCCAGCTGATGCACTAGAACATCGTTGGCGCTCCTTTCAACTAAGCCCATGTTTGGCATCACTACTGTTTGCTTCTAATTCTCTAAATCTCTAAAGCGGGTAGAGATTTTGAGAATAGAGGTGTTTGGCAGTGTGTTTCAGCCTCTACCCAGTGTAGAGAAGTAGAGGCAATGCCTCTTTTTTCCACAGCCCACCATTGGATGCATTTGGAAAGTAGAGACAAACAAAAAGAGGCGGATTGCCCCCGTCCAGTATTTAAATTTTTTTTAAAATCTTATAGTAAATCACAATCCAAACCGTTGGAAATGTTCACGAGATCAAACATAGCTATAGGACCAAGAAGAAGGCAGAAGCAGAGATTTCATCCACAACCATGGAGGAATTGACCGGAAATGTTGTTTAATTAACAGAAAATGTTTCTCAATTATCCACAATGATTGCTTTACTCCAAGAAACTCTTTTAAGGATTGATACCAAAATAACAAATTTGAAAAATAATCGACGTGGGGATGCTAACCGAGATGAGGGATGAAATATTTGGAATCAATGAGATCAATCGATAGTCAATATTGATCGAGATTTAGGAATTAAACTTGAGATTCCCATATCTGATGAAAAATTGCAATTGGATAAATTTATGGATTGGTGAGTATGTGTCGAAAACAATTTTGCAATAAGCCAATGACCGAGGGCCATTAAGTCACTATGGTAGCAACTCGATATCGCAATTATGTTGCGATATGGTGAGCCAAGTTGCAAAAGAAAAGGAGGAACCAAAACATAGATCCCGTTGAGACATGGATTGAAGTGAAGAACCTTTTGAGACAAAAGTTCCTCCCAGTCAATTACTCGAGATCTACGTTCAATCTTTCAAGGCTTGAGCCAAGGATCCAGGACAGTTGTTGAGTATTCTAAAGAATTTTTTACAATGCAAGCTCGTTGTGGTTTAAATGAAGTCGATGATGTTTTGGTTGGCTAATATTTTCATGGGTTGAGTGTAGACATCCAACATATACTTGTATTAAAAAATTTAGATAATGTTGATGAGATCATCCAACATGCCATCAAGGTCGAGGACATTGCAAATTATCAAGCCTAAAAATTTAGTGCATCTAAATGGACTCCACAAAAGACCCCATCAATGCAGGATTCTAAACATAGTGGTTCGGCAGAAAAAAATTTCACCTAGCTCGAAGGCTAGAATAGGATCACATATTTTCATTGTAAACAACAAGGGTATCGATCATTTCAATGCCCCAAATGCATAAACCTCATTGAGAATGAAAGTGATGTGAAGGACACACCAAATGATCTTAAAGGGAAAGAGACTGAGCTTGAGACTAAGGAATTAGAGATCATCAACCCCTATGATGGTGAAACTCTCACAGTCCTCAAAGAGACTACATCAATTGCTGAGAAGAAATGGTTGCGAAAATTTCGCTCAAAAGGTACTGTCAATGGACAAGCATGCACGACATTGATTGATGCAGGTAGTTGTGATAACATTATATCTCACACACTTGTGGATCGTTAGTCTTGATTGATATTAGTCACAAAGCGAATAAGATAAATAGGAAATATTGATTGGAATTTTTGATGGATCCATGACTTTAAATAACCCACTAAGTCTAAATACAATGAGTTTGACCCATTGATTGGGTGATATGCCAGCTATAAATGGAAATACAACTGATAAAGATAATGAAGAATATTTGTACGGATTTGTCCCAGTCATAAAGATAATGAAGAATATTTGTACAGATTTGTCCCATGACTGGGTCAAATGGGCTTGGTTTGAGTTTGGGTTGGTTCAATGGGCTGAACCGACCGACTATTCTAGATGGGAGAATGTGAGCATCAAGAGCTTGGAGACCAACTGCGTGAACCGTGGTGCTGATTGGCTTTTGGTGAAGAAATCCGCAATTTGGTCAGTGGATGGGATATATGAAAGTTGAATAGTGTCATCTCGAATATGTTGGTGGATAAAGTGACACTCAACTTCAACATGCTTAGTTCTTTCATGAAACACCTCATTGAAGGCTAGTTTCCTAGCACTCTCACTATCAGTATATAAAGGTGTAGGAACTGTAATGGGAACCCCTAAATCCTGGAGTAGCCAACGGTGCCAGATAATCTCAGTAGTAGTGTGACCAAGGCGCCCAACGGAGGCACCTGTTAAAAGGTGTGAAAGCATGGAGATTGCCCGGAGTAGGAAAGGGAGAGGGAGACCCAAGAGAAGTTGGAAAGAAACTATTAAACATGACCTTGCCTACATGGATCTAACGGAGGACATGGCCCTAAACAGATTTGATTGGCGTCGTCAAATCCATATAGCCGACCCCACCTGGTGGGAAAATGCTTGGTTTGGTTTGGTTTGGTTTAGTGTGACCAATGGCATGGTATTCGGATTCTGAAGAGGACCTAGAAACAACAACTTGTTTTCTTGCTATTCTAAGAGATAAGTGAAGAACCAAGAAAGATGGCAAATCCTGTTGTTGAGCGTCGGTCATTCACATCACCAGCCCAATTTGAATCTGTGAAACCATTCAAATCAAGGCTTGAATTGGAAGACATGAGAAGAGCTCTGTTAGGGGTCCCTTGTAAGTAGCGCAGAATTCGAATAACAACAGCCCAATGAACAGATGTAGGATGAGCCATAAATTGACTGACTACATGAGCAGAATGAGCAATGTCCGGTTTGGTAGTTGTGAGATATACTAAACTGCGAACAATCTCACGATAGCAAGTAGCATTAGTGAGTGGAACACCATTGGAAGTGCGAAGTTTGGCATTATGCTCAATCGGAGTGGATAAAGGATTCTAATTTGTCAAACCGGCACGCTGAATGACATCATTATAATACTTAGTTTAAGAGAGAAGATAACTGGTTTGAGAGTATGCAATTTCTATCCCCAAGAAGTATTGAAGATGTCCCAGATCCTTCATTTCAAATTGTTGATGTAGAAATTGCTTAAGGGAATGAATGCCCATAAAGTCATTACGGGAAATGATCAGATCATCAACATATAGTAGAAGGAAGACACATCCTTTGTTCGTGCAGCGAGTAAAGAGATCAGAGTCATAAGCACTTTGTCGGAAGCCAATGTTAAAACCAGAGCTTCTGAAACGATCAAACCAAGCACAAGGTCTATAGAGAGCACGCTTAAAACAACAAACATGATGCGGAGGGCGAACAAGACCAGGAGGTGGAGTCATAAATTTCTTCATGAAGAAAACCATTTAAAAAGGCGTTTTTCACATCAAGTTGATATAGATGCCACTGTCTAATGGCTGACACAGAAATGAAGGCTCTAACCGATGTCATTTTGGCCACAAGAGCAAATGTTTCTTCATAGTCAATTCTGCATTCCTGGTTATATCCCTTTGCAACTAAACGAGCTTTGTACCTATCAATGGAACCATCTAACTTGGTCTTGATTTTGAATATCCATTTGCATCCGATAATATTTTTGTTAGCTGGAAGCGGAACAAGATCCCAACTATGTGTTTTCTGAAGTGCTGCTAGTTCTTCTGCTATAGTTGATCTCCATTTTGGAGAAGCAATTACTTCTTTGTATGACTATGGTTCAGACAGATTATGGATGTTTGCAAGAAATGACTTAAAGGAAGAAGAAAAGTGGCCAGTGCAAATGAAACCAAAATGAGAAACAGGTTTTCGGGTACGGATGGGATACCTTTTATCAAGAGGAGGATCACTTGCATCGGGAGCAGAAGAGCCAGGCACAAGGTCAGTAGTAGTAACCTTGGGACATCATTGATAAACCTGTAATGTAGGGGGTGGTGGTAACGAAGGTGGTGTAGGTGGTGAGGATGTAGAGTCGGAAGGGAATAGATCGGAGAATGGGTCAAGCGGATAAACTGTGGGTGCAACCTAAGAAGAAACAGGTAAAGTATAAAAATGGAATGTGTTCAAGAAACGTGACATTACTGAGATTCGCAATCGATTTGTTTTAGGATCATTGTAGCGATAACCTTTTTGTCAAATGCCATATCCTAAGAAGACACAGACAGTAGATTTTGGTGAAACTTTGGTGCGTTCATGGTCATTCAATAGAACAAAACAGGTACAACCAAAAACTTTGAGGTGAGACAGATCTAGTTTGCAAGAAAATAATTTTTCATAAGGTGAAATCCCAGATAAAATTGTAGATGGTGTTCTATTGATTAAGTAAATGGCTGTTAACATTGCTTCTCCCCAAAACTACAAGGGGCCATGAGACTGAGAGGAGTAAATCAGAAATCTAGCTCTCTCTAGGACATGTCTGTGTTTCCTTTCTGCTACACCCAAGGATGAAAATAGAGGCTCTAGCCCTCCGCCAAATCGATACGTAGTGTAGCGGGGCTACATAGCGGCGTAGCGGTGTAATTTGAAATACTCACCAAAAAAATCTTAAAAAATCCAAAAAATCCAAAAAATTGTAAAATGAAAGAAAATGTGGTTCTTTTGCAAAAGTAAGTAAGAAAAGGCAGTGTAGCGATGCCCTCAATATATGAGGTCCTGTTTCGCTATATAAATAGAAAATAATAGTAATGATTAATTTTTTCACCTGTATTCATATTTCTTAGTCATGCTAACTTAGAAAGTAATGAAAAGCTCAAAAAAAAAAAAAAAAAACTAGAACATGAAATAAAGGCATAAGATTGAACAATCAAATGATCAATACTTCAAGCCTTAGGGTTCAAGGTTCAAACTTCAAATTCAATCAAGTGAATGAAGTGATCAACAATTCAACACTCAACAATTCAACACCAATTTAGAAATGACAAATATTAGAGAGTTGGTGAAGGAAATAGGAATACCTTGGTCACCACCAAAAGGAATGTCTACCAAGATTCAAGGCATGGTTATCCTAATCATCCCCATCAATGTTATCGTTTCTATTGGCACCATATTGCATTTGATATTGATGAGCATTGGGATCCACAAATCCAAAGAAGGCAACCACATCATCGTAACTTGGAGGAGGTGGAGGTGGATATCTATTATATTGCGATTCACCATAATCACCATATGTGTAGGACCCTGAAACAAAAGACCTTTCTTCTCCTGGTTGCATTTGACCATATGGAAAATACTGTGAGGGTCTTGTCCACTATAACTAGGGTTCCACGAATCAACCCATGATGCCGCTTGTTATCCTCCAACACCTCCACCCATATTTCCTTGTTCATTACTACCTCCAGGAGCAGGTGGAGTAGGTGGTGAGACTCTCCGACGCCGTTGATAACCACGGTTTCCTTTCATTCTTTCCGGAAAGTCCTGTACCTCCTCTACAGGAAGATCATGTTGGTAGTATTCACTAGTAGCACCTGTCCCACTAGTGTCTCCTGCTCCATCTCCCCCATCTCCTCCACCATGGCTACTCGAAGAGACGGTGGTACTCGTTCTCTTAGAAGATGACACAACATGAGCAGGTTCTTTCCCTTTAGGTTGTGGGTGAGGCTGTGCACTTGAGCCTTCTCCTCCATGTGGGGCACCCTCTGCTCTCTTAGAAGATGACACAACATGAGCAGGTTCTTTCCCTTTAGGTTGTGGGTGAGGCTGTGCACTTGAGCCTTCTCCTCCATGTGGGGCACCCTCTGCCTCATCCATTTCTTCATCAAGCAAATCTCTAACCTCCTCCTGAAAGCCTGGATCTGAATCTAGCAATGGATCCTCTATCTCGGCTATCCATGGGAGCAAGGGATCATCATCTCTGAATATGTGATCCAAACTAATAGGACAATAGCTCGGATCATCCCTTGCCTTCCTTTCTCTTGTTCTATTTCTCAACTTCAAATTGTAATGGCAATACACAAGCTTGTTGAGTTTTTGCATGGTAAGCTGATTCCTGGACTGTGTGGATCAAGGAGAAAGTGTTCCAATTCCTTTCACAGTTTGATGAAGTTGTAACTTGACTAAGGATGCGAACAACCGCTCTCCTTAGATTTGGAGTATCCTCTCCAAAATTCATACACCAATCTGCTGAAATTCAAAAGAAACAAATAAAATTAGATATTCCTTAAGTCATTCCAATCAATTGAGAGATAAATAACAAAAGCCTATTAGGTTGGGTGATTGGGTCTTTTGTTCATACCAAGTGGCATCTTTCCAATCGCCCTTATTACAAGAGGGTCAGCAAAGCCTCCTCTCCTTTGTATGTATGTAGATATCTACAATGTGAAAATTAGGAATAAATCAATAAACCATACATGTGTCAAGCATATACATATGTCATCTCAAATCTCAATTTTCAATCACTAATTCACCTCTTGGATGGCATTGATTTGATCATCATCTCCCAACAATTTCTTCAACACTTGTCTTAATCGCACCCTCAACTCTGTTTCTATTGCATCGTTGTGTTGTTGGGCATTGGGGTAGTAGAATTCAGGATTAAGGAAATAACTTACATTGAAAACAATTTGAAATGCAAAATGATTAATCATCAATAAAAGAGAGATAGGTTGCTTTAGAAGCATCAAATAGTGATATTATTATTGAGTACCTGCAGCATGCAATGGATGGTGCAGCTTGTCGTTCCACCAGGCATCAATAATCTTTATATATTCTTCATGATATCTAACATTTTCCATGATAGCTTGTTTAGCTCGATCCATTGCTTCATATATATATATATATATATCCCATTGTTGGCTTGTCATCACCATCTACAAGCCGCAACACTCTAACTAAAGGCTCATAAACCTTTAATAAATTAGACACTTTCTTCCAAATTTTATTGTCCCTCATCAAGTTAGGGATCTCAAATTCCGGACCACTTGTTGCATTGCCCCATTTCAAACGAAACCATTCTTCTGTTGCAAACATCTGAATCAACTTTATTCTAAACCGTACAAGGCTCTCCATCGCAATGAAATGGGTAGCAAACCTAGTTGATCCCGGTCGTATCAAGGCCTGGTTATTTGTGAATCTTTTCATCAATCTCAAAAGCCATGAATGATCATAAATAAATCTGGTAATGCCTCTACATGCCTTGATAACTTCAGCAATTTTCTTCTTCTTTCCAATCTCTTCCATAATGAGATCTATACAGTGTGCTGCACATGGAGTCCAAAACAGATGAGGCCTTTTCTTCTCCAACATCTTACTGGCTGCCTTGAAATTGACGTCATTATCTGTAACAATCTGTACAATATGCTCCTCTCCCACACTCTCTACAACCTTATCCATAAAAGTGTATATATATTTAGCTGACGGTCTATACTCAGATGCATCCATGGACTTCACAAAGACACACCCAGCTACTGATTGTACCAAAAAGTTTATTAATTGTGTTTGTGTGCCGCTGATCCACCCATCACACATAATAGTGACTTCATTATGTTGCCACATGGGCCTAAAGGTCTCCACCCATGCCTTTATTTCTTTATATTCTTCTTCGAGATATTTAGTGCCCACATCATAAACAAAGGGCGACTGTATTCCTCGTCCAGTTTTGGCCGCAACATCAAGAATTGTTTGGAAATAGGGGGAATCTATTGCTGTAGGTGGTATGCTCTTATGAATTAGCCATTTTGCGGTAGTTTTGGCTAACCTATCCCTTGCACCCTTCATCACCCCTTTCAATAACACTTGATATATTTGGTTGTTTAGCCCTCTCTTTTCTATGTGTTAGAGGATCAACAGGGGGATGAACTGCTCTTCTAATAGAAATAACTTTTACATCAATATCCCGTTCCCGGGTGCTAAATGCCCTACGCATGGCCCCCGCAATGCCCTTGCCCCTGCTTGGCACAGCAGATGAGCCCCCTACATCATATTATTTGCTGCTTCCAGCAAATGCACAACGTTTATGTTCTTTTTGGTGACTCCTAATGGACTCTTGGCATTCAGCCTCCATCTGTGCATCTTCATCACCAAAACCTTCATCTCCAAATACATCATAACGAGCAGCATCATTATCTTGCTGCCTCTTTTCTTTTATGTCCACTTTTCTAGCTTTGTTTTGGCCAACCAAAGTTTTCATTTGTTCCCTGACTTCCCTTGATACTTCTGTACAGCCAGCAACATTGCTAGAAATGCGGCCCAAGTGGTGCTTGATTGTAATGCCCCCATTGGTTACTTTCCCACAAAACTTGCATCTGATTTTTAACCTGTTATTCTCAACTGCCTCACCAAGATCAATATCATGAGGTATTTTAAGTTATCAATTGGCAAACACAAATGCACAATAAAAGATTGAATACCTATAAATATGAACAAGTAGTATGTTAAAAATTAAAAATAAAATATGCCAAACATAGATATAACATTTAGGGGCCTTATTCAAAACAATATGATGAGTAATGAAATAGTTAAGGCATTTTTTCTTTCAAAAAATAAATAAATCCGAAAAGAAAAAAGAAAAAAGAAAAGAAAAGACAAAGAAATGTTGGATTGATCTATGCTAACCATATTCAAAACATTTAGGAGCACTTTTCAATACATTTGATTGGTATTCCATTATTAAAAATATTTTTTTTCCAAAAAAAAATCCGAAAAAAAAAAGTAATAAGAAAACAAGCAATATATGTTGGAATGATCTATGGGAAACATATATCTAAAATCTAGGAGCCCTTTTCAAGACATTTGATTGGTATTCAATTATTAAAAATATTTTTTTACAAAAATAAAAAAATCCGAAAATAATAAAAGGAAAAAAATTGAAAAACAAGCAATATATGTTGGAATGATCTATGGGAAACCTAAATCTAGCAATATAAAGCTATTTTCTAGTTGTTTCATGAGTTTTCCATAAGTGATAATTTTTTTTTTAAATAACATAAATCCGAAAATAAAAAAGGAAAAAAATTGAAAAACAAGCAATATATGTTGGAATGATCTATGGGAAACCTAGATCTAACAATATGAAGCTATTTTTAACTTGTTTCATGAGTTTTCCATAAGTAATAATTATTTTTTAAAATAACATATATCCGAAAATAAAAATAACAATATTTAAAAAAAAAAAAAAAGATATACATGCAAGATCAAAAGGAAGGATGAATCTATAATAAAACAAGACAATGCTGCCATTATGTTGTGATTCATAGTAGTTAGAGAGTGATCATCTCCAAAGTTGAAAAATAAAATCACAAAGAAATGCATACCTCTAGATGAAGAATCTTGTTTAGAATCTTTAGATTCCTTCGAATAGTTTAGTGTTTTGATTTGGTAGCAAACTAGCAATCCAATCTCTTGAAAAAATGGAGTTGGGACTCTTGGGACCACAATG
This sequence comes from Cinnamomum chago, assembly GCA_038049695.1. Taxonomy (NCBI): domain Eukaryota; kingdom Viridiplantae; phylum Streptophyta; class Magnoliopsida; order Laurales; family Lauraceae; genus Cinnamomum; species Cinnamomum chago. Next base: position 52,130,112 of record CP142453.1, on the reverse strand, counting down.
GGGTTTTCCATCAGTCAAAGTGAGGAAGAGAAGGTAAAAGAGGAGAGAAAAAGAACCCTAAAGTCGTCCAAAACGGGGTTTAAATAACCCCCCGCCACATATTGGCCACCACGGTCACGACGGCCGATATTTTGGCCGTAGAGTGGCGGCGACTACCACTATGACCGATATATTGGCCGCTACCTAGATATTTGTATCCTTGGCTACACCATTTTGTTGTGGAGCAGCAGAACATGATAACTGGGCTTGTGTCCCTTGTGATGCTAGAAAATTTCGGAATCGGTGAGACACGTGTTCCCCTCTGTAATCGGACCGAAAAATTTTAATCCGTTTTTCAAATTGAGTGAAAATCATATTAGAAAAGGCAGTGTAGATGGAGTAAAGTTCCGACCGATTTTTCATCAAATAAAGCCAAGTATAGTGAGTAAAATCATCAATAAACAGCACATAATAATAAGATCCGCCTTTTGTTGGTTTAGAAGCTGGTCCCCAGATGTCTGAATGAATTAACTCAAAAGGAGAATAACAGAAGTACTTTCATTATAAGGTAAAGCATGTTGCTTTCCAAGTCTACAACCAAAACAATCAGAAATATCTGCGACAGAAACATTACCAAGACTACCACTAGAATGTAAAAGCTTTAATTTATTCAATGACAAATGTCCTAAACGAAAATGCCATAAAGTAAAAGGAGATGCAGAAGTAGCAAGAGCTGTGGAGGAAGTCGTGGATGGTGGTAGATGTAAGGAACGGAGATAATAGAGACCTCCTGACCTAAGACCTGTCCCAATCTGCTTCCCGGTGCGTGAGTCCTGCACAAAACAATCAGTAGAGAAAAATGAGACAAGATAACTAGATGAAGTCAATTGACTAACAGATATCAAATTAACAGGAAGGTTTGGAACACACAATACGGAACTTAGAGACAACATCTTAGTGGAAATCAAGCCAATGGTTGTTATTGGTAATGGAGTGTCATCTGCCGTATGAATAATTAGATTGACAGAAGGAGAATGACATTTATGCAATAATGAAAGATCATGAGTCATGTGATAAGAAGCTCCAGAATCAAAGATCCATATGGAATTTTTATTCCCTGATGCACCAGTCATGGTCATAGCAGAGCCAAGGTCAAAAGGAGATACGGCCATAGAGGAAGTAGGACCAGATGCCAGAAACAATTGTTGCATTCTTTCAGGCTGAATTTGGGATGCTGAAATAGTACCTCCATCTACTTCAACTGTATTGGCAACATATGGTTTGGGATGATATTGTTGTTGAGGAGCTGGCGGATGCATATGCTGATTAGGTGCAGGTGGACCACGAAAGTGTTGCTTATGCTAACTCCGATTGTTCTTGTTATTTTGCCGATTTGGTCAGATTGGACAATTATATTTCCAATGTCCTTTTTCTTTACAATAACTGCATATGTCCGTGACACCAGGTGGAATAGAGCACTCTGTTTTCTGTGCAGTTGCTTTTGCAGACAAGACTTGATCGGTTTCTACAAGTTTCTTTCTGTTGAGGGAGCGCTGAATCTGTTCTTCAGCTAACAACTCAGAAAGTGCATCATCAACCGTCGGAAGAGGGGATCGATGCAACAGTAATCCTTAGACATGTTCAAAATCTGATCGTAGAGCCATGAGAAATTGAACCAGCCGAGTTTCTTGTCTGTGAGTATGAAAGGTTTGGGTTTCCTAAGTGGATTTAAAATGAGGCTCCATTAAAGCCCATTGGTCCCATAAAGATGTCATTTTTACATAGAAATCATGAATAGAATCATTCCCTTGATCTGCATTTTTAATTTCCCATTCTATTTGATATCTACGGGCTGCATTTGTCTGAGTATAGAGTCTGGCTAAAGAATCCCAAGCATCTTTCGGATAATCAAATTTGGCCAATTGATTTCCGATGGAAGGAATGGATGAATTAGCTATCCAAGAATTAATTTTTCCACTGGCAGATTCCCATTCTTCATATTTAGCATCTTTAGGATATTTCCATAACTTCTGTCCTTTCAAAAAATTCTGCATGAGACGAGACCAACATGCATAATTGGTTCCATCCACTATGACAGTGATTCCACTAGTACGCTCAGTAGATATGTTCGGCAAAGTAATATAGGACAGCAACTGAATTAACACAAAATGGATGTACTAAAAAAAAAAAATATTTCTCTGAGAACTGCTGGGGATGAAAAATATTCTTCAGAACAGTGTATGAAAATCTTCAGATATGAGGTGAGATAACCTAGATTTGATCCCAAATATCTCAAAGAATCCGAAATAGATGCAACAGTGGAGAAACAATGAAAGCAACAACAGACAGTAACCAATGATCAACAATCCAGTCGTGATATTTATCAGGAAATTTTTTTTTTGCAATAGATGCTCGACAAAGTCATTCAAATCCAAGAATTGCAATAATACAGAGTAACAATCAGAAATTTGGCTGGAACACAAAAACTAGCAGAAATGGTCCAGACTAACTGAAATTTTGTAGAAAATTGCCATGTGTGCCCCACTGAATGATCAGATGGATGATGTGATTATCTTCTGTGGAAGATAATCCTCTAATGCTGCAACAGTCCAAGTTTGACAGAATTTGGACCGATATCTAGAAATTTGCACGGATGTGATAAAAAAGATGCACAAAAAGCTGGAAAAATCAAGGAATCAAGTAGAAGACCCACTTCTGATCTCTAGAAAGTTCTGAAAAAATTCAGAAATGCTCACAGGGTTTGAACGACCTTACTGTGGAGATAAAATTGTAGCTAGTGATACTCATGGGCCACACGCCAGATCTGACCTTCTTCATGCAGGCCCATGAAAACTCTTTTTGCAGAGGATCTTCATAGCTCTGATACCATCTTGATTGATATTAGTCACAAAGCGAATAAGACAAACAGGAAATATTGATTGGAATTTTTGATGGATCCATTGTGATGCCATCATGACTTTAAATAACCCACTAAGTCTAAATACAGTAAGTTTGACCCATTGATTGGGTCATTTACATTCTATAATGACCCACTGCTTGGGTGATATGCTAGCTATAAATGGAAATACAACTGATAAAGATGATGAAGAACATTTGTACAGATTTGTCCCATGACTAGGTCAAATGGGCTTGGTTTGAGTTTGGGTTGGTCCAATGGGCTGAACCAACCCACTATCTTTACAGTTAGAAGCTGAACGCTCGAAGGCATTATCGTCCCTATTTTGCTAGATGGCTAATGACAAGTGATTAAGTGCAAGTGTGGCATGCTTGCCTACTTACTTTTCCATTGGTGAGGACTACAAAGATATAGTTTGGTGCGATGTGCTACCAATGGACAATGGTGATATATTATTAGGACACCCATGGATGTATGACAAGAATTGAACTCATCGCATGGACAACAATACAGGTGAAACAGCTAGATGAAGGGGCTCCCTTGGACGAGCTTGCACGAAAAAAAGGAGGGAGGGTTGATCGAGGTGCTCTTACGATTTCCGGAGTCCAAATCTACGGCAACGCGTTCATTTGGTGGTAAGGAAGCGGTGGGGTGGGGGGAACAACTGATAGATCCATGGAGGAGATGAAAGAATCAAGGGCTGGGTCGTGTGGCTTATAAATCAGGAAATCAAGAAATGATGGATACGTCCTGACTTAAGTGACAACTTGTTTCGGCAAAACAGAGGTCTTCGGGATCCCGGATGGTCTCAAGTCAAGATCAAAAGTTTCTCGAAATTAAATTTTCTTTCCAACAAACCGAGGAATGACATATTTAGAGGGTCCCAGAGAAAACTCGACTTTTACGAAGATGACGACTGTCTCGACTAAAGCACAAAACTGCAAAACAAAGGATTTCGGGGCATTGAATGACCACAAGTTGAACGCGAAGGTTGTTCGGAATAATTTTAGAAGGTTCATAATGTAATAATATGTGAAGAAGGGAGTGGAAGAAGAAGAAGATCAGTGGGAGAAGGTCTTCCTCAATGGAGGATCGACTGTTTGTATTTATAATTAGATTGTGCCTTAATCAAGGCTCTAAACATGCTAAGTATACAAATTAGAATAATCAAAGAATATCTCCTAATCTATACAAGGAAAGAAGAGGAAAGAAATCAGCTATACAATCTCAACAATATCCCACGTGAGGGATTATACATGGGCCTGGATGGGCCTAGGCCTAACTTAAAGGCCTGTTATCTTCTACACTCCCCCTCAAATTGATGTGGTAAGATGGAAAACATCAATTTGCAAGTGAGATCATGATGACGCTGTTTGGGAAGTGCTTTGGTGAAGATATCCGCCAACTGGTTAAAAGAAGAAACATGAGGCAGAGTTATCTTCCCAGTAACGATATGTTGACGGATGAAGTGACAGTCAATCTCTATGTGCTTTGTTCTTTCATGGAAGACCGGGTTGTTGGCAATTCTGGTAGCACTGGTATTGTCCCCATGGAGAGGTGTGGAACTACCAATAAGAACACCCAATTCACACAGAAGGCGGCGGAGCCAGATAATTTCAGCACTGGAGAGGACATTGCCCGGTATTCTGCTTCAGCAGAAGACTTTGAGACAGTGGTTTGTTTCTTGCACTTCCATGAAATTAGAGACTTTCCAAGAAACATACACCAGCCAGTAGTAGACCTCCGAGAGTCCGGACACCCAGCCCAGTCAGCATCCGCATAAGCTGATAATTGCAGAGAAGTATCAGAAGGGAAAAAGAGACCAGGATGAAGAGTTCCTTTAACATAGCGGAGGATGCATAACGCAGCAGCAAGGTGCGGTTTGTGGGGATTGCTAACAAACTGGCTAACCGTGTGAACTGCATGAGAAATATCCGGCCGAGTCATAGTTAAGTAGAGCAAACTACCAACTATCCGCCGGAAAACAGATGGATCATCTAGGGGAGTGCCATCATCGGAACTGAGTTTGGTGTTCAATTCCAGAGGCGTATCAAAAGTGTGAGCATCATCAAGCCTGACCGACGTGATCAAATCTGTCGCATATTTGCGCTGAAGGACCCTAATGCCCGATTTGTTACGCACAAACTCAAGCCCCAGAAAGTAGGTGAGAGGACCAAGATCCTTCATTTTGAAGTGGCGAGTAAGGTGGTGTTTGAGATCCATAATGCCGGCAGTATCATTGCCACTGATAATCATATCATCAACATATACTAAGAGGAATGTGTAGCCCTTCGATGTCCATCGCAGAAAGAGGGAACTATCAGAGTGACTTTGACGAAATCTGGCCTGAAGGATTGCTGCCCGGAATTTATCAAACCAAGCCCTAGGAGCTTGTTTAAGTCCATAAAGAGCTTTCCTCAATTTGCATACATGCTTTGGAGGACAAGCATAGCCGGGAGGAGGTTTTAAATAAACAGTCTCTCTCAAGTCCCCATGTAGAAAAGCATTCTTGACGTCCATTTGCCATAGAGGCCAATTGCAGGCTGCCGCGACACAAAGAAGAGTACGAACAGTGGTCATTTTTGCCACCGGTGCAAACGTTTCCTCATAGTCAATTCCATATTCCTGCTTATAACCCTGTGCAACCAATCTGGCTTTGTAGCGATCAAGACTCCCATCAGAGTGTACTTTGACAGAGTATATTCATTTGCTGCCAATCACAGAGGCTCCATCCGGGTCCGGTACCAATTCCCATGTTTGATTTGCTTCAAGAGCAACCAATTCCTCAGTCATAGCATCCTGCCAGTAAGCAATCTTGGAAGCCTGGGAATATGAGGTGGGTATAGGAGTACTATCCAAAGAAGTAAGAATAGCAGAAAATCCATAGCGGTTAGGGGCAACAGAAGGACGACTAGAGCGTCGCAAAGAAAGAGTGCTATCAGAAGAAGTATTATTACCTGAAGATTCAGTAGGCGGTGCTGGGAGAGGATCAGGAGAGGGAGTCGCCAGAGGAGGGACCTTATTCCGCCGGACATAGACCTTGGGAAGAGGTGATGGAGAAGCAGACTCCGAGAATTGTGGCAGATAAGATACAGCAATAGGATGACTATCGAAATGTAAAGAAAAGAAGGGAATATGTTCCAAGAAAATAACATTACGAGAAATGCACATGCGTTTTTCCATTTGATCATAACACAAAAAACCTTTGTGTTCATCACTGTAACCCAAAAAGACGCATTTAGCAGCCTGTGGAGATAACTTTGTGCGCTCAGTAGGAGGCAGATGAACAAAACACAGGCAACCAAAAACACGTAAGTGAGAGTATGAAGGGTTTTGACCAAAGAGAACTCCGTAAGGAGTAGTCTTGCCGAGTACAGTACTAGGAAGGCGGTTGATAAGATACACAGCAGTCTGTGCAGCATCGCACCAAAATTTGGGAGGGACTAAGGATGCAATCAACAAGGTACGAACAGTTTCAAGAATATGTCTGTTCTTTCGTTCCGCAATCCCATTTTGCTGAGGAGTATGCAGACAAGATTTTTGGTGAAGAATTCCTAGATCAGAAAGGAAGGCAGAGAATTCATGAGACATGTATTCTCCACCGGAATCTGATCTAAGAATTTTGATTGCTTTCTGAAATTGGGTTTGGACCATGTTATAAAATTTTTGAAAAATGGAGAAGACTTCAGATTTCATGCGCAGAAAGTAAATCCAAGTGTGACGAGAATGATCATCAATAAATGTCACATAGTATTTAAATCCTGTCCTACTCAGAGTAGGAGCAATTCCCCAAACATCTGAATGAATAATGTCAAATGATGCCAAAGCACGAGCATTATGAACAGGAAAAAGGCAAAATATGACTTTTACTTAAGCAACAAGTTTCACACTTAGATTGAGATAAAGAAGACAACATTTTATTATCCATAGTAGAATCCAGACAACCAAATTTAAACAAGGAAAGTAAATGGGCATTGTTCACATGACCAAGACGTTTATGCCAAACAGTCACAATTTATTGACATTAGAAGAAGCAGCAAAGAAGGAATGATTGCCCATGTCCAGCAAAAATAGGCGCCCGTGCTTACTCCCCGTCGCAATCACCTTCCCAGTTTGTCGTCCCTGTATGACACAACCAGAGGAAGAAAAATGAACAAGATAGCCCTCATCAATAAGTTGTCCTATAGAAAGTAAATTGGTTGATAATTTTGGAACAAAGTAGACATTGGAAAGGGTGATGGACTGGCCAGTGACACTAGATAAAGTAATGGTACCAACTCCAGAAATGAGTAGTTGATCACCATTAGCAGTGGTAATTTTTTCGTTTCCAAGGTAAGGGTGGGAGTCTGTAAAGCTATGTTCTACCGATGTCATGTGATTTGAGGCGCCTGAATCTAAAAACCATGTAGAAGAGGTGATAGAAGGAGAAAGAGATGCAGAAGAATGAAACGCAGGAGATGCTATATGAGAATGAGGTTGATACCGACCACCAGAGAAGCCCATAGATGCAGGGATGACGTCGTACTTGTCCATTTTCAAGAATGTAGTAGATAAGAGACTATAAAGCAAAACAGCTGAAGAAGAAAGAGAGCAGCACACAAACCAACCAAAAGAAGGTGCTCTGATCTGTTATAAAAAGGCGAATACAGCAGTATTTATACTAACACTGAACAGTATTTAATCAGCAGCAGCATCAACAGCATACAGCAGCAAGAGTAGAAAAGATCAAAGAAGTAGCAGAGGCTTCCAAGCAGAAACAGAACACACAGAGTGCCACAGAGTGCAAAAATTGCACTAAAACAGTCCAGACGACCTGAAAAATTGAGGTGGGAGGGATCTGATTGGTGATCAGATCAATAAATAGAGACCAGTATCCAATTTCCTTTCCAGCAGTTCAAGTTTCATCCAGATCTGATCAGAATCAGAAGAGACAACAGAGAAGCAGAAATCAAAAATCTGCTATGTATGAATGGTGACTACAGAAGTAAATCAGCCTCAACAATGCAGCCCCAACAGTGAAATAATAGTGCAGCAATCAGTACACTAATAGCAGCAATAACACTAAGCAGTACCCAATTAATCAGCCCTTAACAGTAACAAGCAGCATCAACAACAGCAGAAGATAGCCCCCAGACAGTGCCAGATAGCCCAGACAGTGCCAGACGAACTGAATTTTGGGACCAGATCTATTCGTGGGCCCCACAGGGTGATCAAAGCACAGATCAGGTTTGAAGATCTTAAAGAAGATCAAAGTTACTTCCTTCAGTCCAAGTATGATGAGATTTGGATACAGATCCACAAATCTGGACGGTCTTGATGAAAACTATCTGACAAAACTTGATTAAAAACGATAGAGGAAGAAGTGGCTGGAACCTACCTCAAAGGTGATGGAAATTTTCAGAAAAATCCTTAAAAAGATCCTCAAGGATAGTCGATCACAACTGTAGTGGTATCTTGGAGAGACGAAGATGATCCGTGGTGGGCCACTGTTGATCAGTGACATTAACAGAGAGGATTTGCACGCCAGGAAGACTTAGTGGATCAATGAGAGAAGAAGATTGATCAATGATAGAAGATGATAGAGCTCTGATACCATGTAATAATATGTGAAGAAGGGAGAGGAAGAAGAAGAAGATCAGTGGGAGAAGGTCTTCCTCGATGGAGGATCGACTGTTTGTATTTATAATTAGATTGTGCCTTAATCAAGGCTCTAAACATGCTAAGTATACAAATTAGAATAATCAAAGAATATCTCCTAATCTATACAAGGAAAGAAGAGGAAAGAAATCAGCTATACAATCTCAACAATATCCCACGTGAGGGATTATACATGGGCCTGGATGGGCCTAGGCCTAACTTAAAGGCCTGTTATCTTCTACACATAAATGACTGTGGCTCTTCCGTGGTTGTTAGACCTTTTATCTGAAGATCAGTCTCTTCTTTTGTACTTGTTTTTTGTTCCTGTTTATTGCTCGTGGTTTCTCTCTGTCTCTCTAGTCTTTTTGGTTTTGTTTTTTCCTTCGTACCTTACTATGTTCCTTCTTTATGCCATGGTTATTTTCTTGTTTTTGTTTGGGTGGTGGGTACTAGGGGCCTGGCTTGAAACATCATTTTAGATGATATAGTTCATGATGAATCTGGAAATCTAAACTTGAATTGCATGGAAAGGAGATGGAGAGACACACAAGGAAACAAGACTTAGAATTCGACGATGGAAGAAGGGGAGATCATCGTCTAAAACCCTTTCTCCCACCACAGGTTAGGAGAACGAAGGAGGAGACCTCTTCAGTTTTTGTCTCCAACTAAACTTTGCATATCTCCTTGCCAAAACTTGAGGCCATGTTCTACAGAGCAGGGGAGTACGAGACAAAAGGGTTTTGCCTTTGTCAGGTTTGCTAGTAGTACGGAAGCAACAAAAGCCATAGATCTGGCAGCAAGGAGGTCTTGAGGCGGAAGGGGGATCTGAGTGAATATGGCTCGATATTGTCTACAGGCAGGAAAAGAGGATAAGAAGAGAAGGCTAGGAGTCTCAGGAACGGGGAACCGCAAGTTTCCAGAAAGGACAATCCTAGCCTAGTGAAGACCAATGTTAACAGAAATGACGTTTGGGTTGGAAATCTCAAACCAAAAGTTGTTGGTTGGATAATTGATGCAGGGTCTGAAAGAGGAGTTAGACTGGCCCTGTGGGTGATAAAGGAGCCAAAAAAAAAAAAAAGGGATCTTTACTGCAGCTTGGTTGATTTTTTGAAAACCAAAAACAGATGGAATTCGGCAGACTGAATTCTCGTCAGAGCGATGTTGGGGAAAGATGCCAGTCAACAATCAGCTGTTGGAAGACCAGGTGGTCTGGATTCAATTATCTTTGGAAAAGCAGGTAGAAGAAGTTATGAAATTTGCTGAATCTGAAGGGATTCAATCTCCTTTGTCTTTTTTTTTTTTTTGAATGGCTATTCAGTCTCCTTTGTCCTTTCTCAATGTTGGAAAGATGGATGGAGTGGCTGGGATCACCCCTGATCTCCTCTTGGGTGAAGATAAAAGGCTTGCCGCTTTAGGTGTGGGACAAGGTAATTTTCAGATCGGTAGGGGGCTGTCTTGGCCGAACATTGGAGGTGGATAAGAAAACAATTTAGAAAGAGGTCCTCAAGGAAGGGAGGGTGAGGATTATGCTATAGATAGTTAAGTCGAACTTCTTGTTCAAGTTCCTGTCTTGGTGGATGATCTTAGATTCTCAATTCGAGTGGAGTTAAGAGGAGGAAGGAGTTGACAAGATAGAAAGATGGGAGAGAAGAAGCAATAGCGAAGGGATCGAAGTTGATGCTATGGTAGACAAAGGAAGTCTGTGATTGGGAAGCAGGAGAGGGTGAAAGATCGAAGGCGATGACGTCACACGGCCCAAATTCAAATTTTAAATTGCCCACTTGATATTTGGGGGAGTATGGGTCTTTTGATCAAGATGGATCCAATACAAAGAGGCCTGAGTCTCGTCAGTTGCTAGACCAGGGCCATGGCTTAATAGCGTGCCTGGAAAAATGGGTTAGAAAAGGCCTAGCTCTAGAGACTTTAATCAATTGAGAATAGGCTTGATTCGGTGAATTTCGTAGAAGGAAGGGATGAACGGGGAAGAAACCGACATCGATAGTGAATTGGGGAACCCATATCTTTCCTCCGATCAATCGATCGACATCAACACAAGAGACGGTAGATTTTAGGGCTGCAAATGGGCGGTTCAGATCGGTTTAGCACTAAAACCAACCACCTAACCGAACCTATCGGTTTTTTAATTAACCAATTAGGTCCGACCGATGGAGAGGGCTTAGTATTCGGTTCGGTACGGTCGGTTAAAACTTTGGAAAATTATAAATTGAAAATTTCAAAATGATGACCCCCATCCTTTGCATTATTCCAATGTTTGGGGCAATGATAAAAATCCATATTGACTATCATGAAACCCTAAAATCTAAGTAGTCAAATACTCAAATTACATAATATATTGGTCGGTTACCGACCGATCTAAGCGGTTTCTATGATTTTCAAACCTTAGACCGAACCGATCTACTATAAAACCGATCCAAACCGCTTGGTTCGGTCGGTTCGATCCGGTTTATCGGTGATACCTGATTTTCTATGCAGCCCTAGTAGATTTCGAGGCAAACTTGAGGATTCTTGGGGGAAGCTTTTTGGAAGGGGAAGGCTTTGAAGAGGGTATAAACATCTTCCATTTGTTTGTGGCAATGGAGTGTTCGGTGGAAGACGAAATTGGAAAACGAGAGATTCAACTATGGGAGGATCCAAGGAAGGAAAACTAACTAGATGGGTGTTCAATCGGGCACGGGAAATGGAGTAATGAAGGATGACCGACAAGGAACTTCAGTACAGAAGGGAGGAATGGAGGCTGCCTAAAGTCTAATGATGCAAAAACAAAGGCTTAGGGAAGCTGCTTTTAGACTTCAACAAAGTGTGTGGGATCTACTCTTGCCACGACCACTTGCTCCAGGTCAGTCAGATCTAGCTCTTCCAAAGGCAAACAGAGGGTTTCTGCTATGACCACAGATAAAGGCTTCAAGGAACTTGTTGGTGAGGCTGCTCCAAGCTGGCTTATATGAGTTGAGAAAGTTGGGGAATCTTCGGAGGATTTTTTGAAACATAGAGGGTTGAAATCAAGTGACTTTGAAATGGAATGGTTGTGTGAGAAAGTGGTTTGTTATGGAGAGGCTATCGGTGTCACACCCCCATACCAGATTACTAAGAACTATCTGCGTCTCAGGGCGTGAGCTGGGGTTTAATGTGATAATAATATTTCCACCCTAGGATCCACATGTGTGAGGATATAAAAAGTCCACTGAGATAAACATTTCGCGGAAGCTTATGTGGCGTTGTAGCCTGAAGTCCTTGGCCATTGAATTCTAGGTCACAACTCAAGTTGCTTAAGTATATGCTTACTATTATATAATGTATCATAAGACGGTGTAATACATAAACAAGAAGATACAGAGCAACGCATTAAACTAGGATGTTTCATTTCCCAAAATATTTTTAAGTCACAAATATAAAAGGATGCTTTAATTACAACCCAAAATACACATGCCAACTCCCTAAAAGTGATACCGTAGCTCAGAGCAAGACTCAATGTCCAAATGACATTGTCAGCACGCCACCCACCCACCCTCTTCGGCTCCTTAGCCACCTCTGCAAGCTCCGCCATGAGGTGAGGGGGAGGAGGTTAAAACCTACAACGCCAAGGGTAAATTCAAGCACGAAGACCTGACAGGTGATAAAATTGAATAACATGGCATGTTTACTGCAAATATGAATATAAAGACAGATAATTGTAACAGGATCCATATAAAGTCTACAACTAGGCAAGTAGTGCATGAATAGTAAAACTAAGCAAAAACTAACATAGCGTCAATGTAAGATAGGTCTAAGACGATACATATTTTTTTTAGCAAATTGGCAACTACACAGTCGTGAGCATGGAGAGAGGCAAACAGTCGAGTAACAAATATATAATAATATTAAGCCACTCCCAAAAGTGTGTTTACTATGTGCCCATCAAATCAGGTACTGTGCACAGCACCAGCAAGTGCATGTCAAGCAAGAAATATACTACAAATAGTGATAATAACAAGTCCAAACCCCCACGGCGGTCAGGCTTGACTGAAATGGGATCGAAGCTAAGTGGTGTCGACTCAATAATCCAAGGTGAGGTTCTAGGTCCGTTCTATTTTTATTATCTCAATCTCTCCGTGGAGTTCAAGGTCCCATTGGGTGTCTGTAGGTGCCTCAAGGGCTCAAGGTTTACGTGTGCGTCATAGCCCAAATGGCCACCTCAAACTCTTCTAGGATACGAGGTCCATGGTTATCTCATACGCTCACGTCCCTCAAGGTTTAAATGACTCATGGACGATAAGAAGACCGGGAACACAAAATAGGCTAAGAAATTGGTGTCTAGTAGCCCTTATGAAATTTAAAACTAGCTAACTAGACACCAAGATGGGCAAATTTGGGCAAATTGACTGAACTGGCATACTTACTACAATTCCCACTAATACCGATAATTCTGGGCTAACATGACTGGACAAAGCACAAGAATATGAAACAGTTGGACAACATTTCAGCATGAAATGGTCCAACCCGAAAGCGTAGAAAGATATGTCAGATCCAGTGAACGAGGATGGCCGCAGTGCATCAAATACGTGCTTGCCAACCCCATACACTCTGGCCTAGGATCCTATCATCTAAGGAAAGAAGCGGGCAATTCAATGAGCGCTACTCCCCAAAGCATGACTTACAAAGCCAAAATACTATAATAAGGCCGGGAATGAAATTGGGTAACATAAATGTCTACAACTGAACTTATAAGGAATGTACATCGCCATGTACACGAATAGATGGGCACCAGGTACGTAAGGCTGATATCAACTATTAATACAGTCAAGGAACCTTTACAAATCACTAACCTAAGTCTCAGGTTGACAATAACATGCTAGGGTAGTAAGATTTGACCTTAGACACATTTAGGGTTCGTATGTCAGGGAACGTGAGTTCTTAGTGCTTCGGAACGTGTTTGGCATCTGAAATCCTAACCACGCGTATCCTCAACTCCACATTACAATGTGTCTCCGGAGAACCCTCCGGAGGTGAGTGTCAGCTCAAACAGAACCCCTTAAGGCCAAAAGTCTGATTATAAGTGCATGTCTAGGTCATCGGTCAATTTCTAAGTCCTTTGGTCCATGGTTCCAAGCAAAAGAATAGGGCTTAGACCCATCAAATGGATCAATTAGGGAGGCAATTTAAAGTCCAAAATGAGTGTCACAAATCCTAAACAATGGGCAAGAGGGAAGCAAAATCGAGTCAAAAGTACTCTCAACCCGACTCAAAAATCAAACAGGCCCCTGTTAGGCACTAGCCGACTGGCTGTTCTTCATTCAGCTAGTGGGCCACCAAGCCATTCGGCTTCCAAATGGCCGGGGTTCAGCAGTCGAACAACTATCATTGAACCACAAACAAAGGAGCTAACTATGGTGTCTAGCATATAGTATCATCTAAAACATAGCATGGATGGTATGTGACTCAATTTAATTACTTGCCATTGTCTTCCTAGCTCCCAAACACTCAATCCAAGCCTCCAATCTGAGAACAACCGAAGAACAAGAACCCCAAAATTCTACCTTAGAACACTCCAAAATTGGAAAACTATGAAAGACAGAGTTAGGCTATGCACGTTGGAATCCATTGTCCCTATGGCCTTCTCTAGCATGGTTTAAAAGATGGGGGAGAGATCTCACCTATAGGGCCTTCGATTGAACTTATTTCAGTGATGGGAGGGGCAGTCAAGCTTGGAAACACACGAAAATAGGGTCTTTGGAGAGGGAATGAGGTGAGGAATGTGATGGCGGTGTCGGGTCTCGGAATGACAAGAAGTTAGAGAAGCTTTGGAGGATAAATGAGTGAGGGAGGAGAGAAAGGCTCAGCTGGGAGTCTTGCTGGAAATGGAAGAAAATGGGGGGGGGGGGAGGGGGGCGGGGGCTTATAGTGGAGAGTGGGGCCCACGCCATAAAATTGGAGTTGGGTAAAAAACTTTGAGTTCTGGGTAAAATCGGATGGGTTTGGTTCAAGAGGGAAAAGTTCATGAAATAATTTTTACTTTCCAACGAGTCCAAGGAATCCATGTTTTAAAAACTGCAGAACCCACCCCCCCCAACTTTTCTCAAAATGACGACTAGGTCCCTAAAGGCACCTAACTAGGCTAGGTCCCTAAAGGCACCAAACTAGGCTCAAACGCTCTCAACACTTCCCAAAGCTTATTCAAATACTATCCTAACCCTTAACCTAAGTTAATTAACCTTTAAACCCACTTAATGAACTAACTAGCACAATTAATTACTATTAGTTACGCAATTAAAGTGTCGGGGATCTTACAATTGGCCTGTCTGTGGAGGTTTCAAAAGTAGGATGGGTTCCACTGAGATTTTGAGAAAAAAAAGGAGAAATAGAATAGGGACATTAGTGTAAAAGTGAGGTCTAAGAGGAAAGGGGTTAGAGAATTAAACAACTCATGTTGTTCAATAAATTATGACAAGATCAAGGAGCAGGAGGAGTTAAGATTGCAATTCAACAAGAGTAGCAGAAAGGGATGGGAATTGTGGGTTACAAATGAAGATTATGTTGCTGAATGTTAGAAGTCTTGGGGGAGCCATGCGCAGGTAGGTGGTGAAACAGATGGTGAGAAGGCAGAAGGTTCAGATTGCTTTATAGTAGGAAACAAAGTTGAAAGAAGTCTGAATCTACTATGAAGGAAGTATCCAATGAGGTAATACGGCTTCTCAAGAGGTCGCTGGGATGTTTAGGAGCCCTGCTATAAAGCATCTACTATTTGGAGAGGTATCCTCTCTATTGAGGAGAGCTTTATGAAGCATATTGGTTACAACATTGGATCGGGAGAGTTATTTTCTGGCTTGACAAGTGGATTTGTGATCGCCCGCTGGCTTTGTAATTTTCGGACCTTTTAATTGCGTTGTTAATAAGAAGGCTAGGATTCGTTGTTACCTATCGAGGTCAGAGGAGCAAAGGGTTTGGACCCCTATCTTGATGAGAAACCTCAAGGAGAGTGAAATGGATCAATATGTATCACTTCTAAATCTCCTCAGTGGGGTTCATGTTAGATTGTATGGACTCAATCCATCAGTTGATGTAATAAATTGATTAATTTCTTTATTCATCAATAAAATCATGCTTTCCTTTCATGAGATGATTGGTATTTTATTACTTAATGCACATAACCAATACATATGACATAATGGTTTATAAGATGAATCGGGTCCCATTAGTATATTAGATGTGATATATGTATATGGATGAGATCCACATACGGGAGATATGTGTCACAAATCTTATACTTAAAAATATCTTTACAACCATTGATGAGACTGGGCATCTCATCTGGTAAGGTTACAGCACTTTGATCACTATGAGATAGTGTGATTTGTCTCGATCATCAGAATGAAAGATTCTGGGTCATAGTGCTGGTATATTGGATGTATTGAAGGACCATGAGAAGCACCTTATGAATACTATCTCGATTTAAGGACTGCTCTCATAATTCCCTAGCAATAGGCTCTCAATCCTGAGACATTGATGAACTCAAGTTTCTATCTATTCATTTGCTTTAAGTCACCAATGAGTGAGGCCAACTGTAGGTCAACACCTAGGTGTCTTGGTTACGTGGTAGTAGGACTGTGGGAACATCCAATGGTCAAGATGGAATCTATCTATATTATTCCCTTTTGCCAATTAATGGATTTATCATTAGTAAGTGCGCACTCATCTCGATTAAGCGTTAATTGGATGGTACTGATGATCAATGTGATTAATTGGGGCTCAAGGATAATAAGATGTAGATCTAAGATTGGATGTGACAGACTTATTCCAATTGATCCATGGATAATGATAGAGGGGCCTACTTGTGGTAATTGGGAAGTATAGGGTCTTCATTGTAATTTATTCCTAAGACTGGAGTGCAATTGCATTTATAGAGTGGTGTTATTTGCAATTAACTGTGGGCCCAGATTGCACATGAGATGTGCGGTTGCGTGTTCCAGTTGGAGCCAGCTTTCTAAGGAATCCCTAGTGGTCCCTAGCTAGCCCAAGATATTAGAAAGCTACTAATCTTACTGGAACTCTAAAAAGAAGGAATTAGAAAGTTACTATTTCTATTTGAAGTGGGACTTCTAATAGTGGTAATAGTAAGCTACTAATTTGTGTGGAAGTGTGACTTCTAATGCAATTAGTAAGAGAGTCTTAAGAGGAGATTTGAGGGCTATAAATAAGGGAAGAAACCCCTTGGACGTCCTACTCTCTAGTATTCACACCCAAAACTCCTCAAGTGCAAGAGTTGCACATCTTTTCTCTTCCTCTCTCTCTTCTAGTTCTCTTCTAGTTTCCTTAAAGTTTCTATTAGGGTTTTCTCTTGGAGATCCCACCCATCTTCTTGAGAAAAGAGATCTGATAGAGGGTCATAACGTGGAAGACAACAAGGTCTTGGAGATCTCTAATTGCTTCAAGAAGAGTTCTTGATCAAGTTGATTGTCTTCTCCTCCATTAGAGCACTACCGGGCTCCAAAGGTATAATCTACTTCTCTATTTATTGTGGATTGTTTTGGATGCATGTAGTTGCTGATTTCTATCTTTTAGATAGGTTTTGTTGCTGTACTTGATTCATGAGATAGAGGGATTGCATCCTGGATATGGTTTATGGCCTTCTGGATAGTTGATCCGTAAGTCAAGTGGGTCAAAAAGTTTTGAAAACCTATCCACGAGGCCCACCTATTTCCAACAGTTCATTTGTCGGAAGGAGGGGATGAGAGGATGTGGAAAACCTCCGATGATGGTTCTTTCTCTCACTTCTTTCTTCACATCCGTCACCAGAAGGGCTGGTAGAAGGAGCTCGGTGGCAGGTATTTGGAATGGCAGTCTTTGGGTGGTTAGCACTCCAAAAGAGAATTCTTACTGTGGACAATTTAAGGCGGAGAGGGAAGGTAGTGGTAAATGGATGTCCTATGTGCTTGTGTGATGAGGAAACTGTTGATCACTTGCTGTTGAATTGTAAAACGGACCAAACCCTATGGAGTTCTATGATTGATCGCTTTGGGTGCAGCTGGGTATTTCCGAATTGTGTCGTAGCTCTATTCCAGGCTTTGAAGTGCCCATCACAATCTCCTAGAGGGAAGGAGATGTGGAGGCTATCTTTTATTGTGGTAATTTGGATCATATGGAAGGGAAGGTAATGGTAAATGGATGTCCTATGTACTTGTGCGATGAGGAAACTGTTGATCACTTGCTGTTGAATTGTATAACGGACCAGACCCTAAGTAGTTATCTGATTGACTGACGGCTTTGGGTGCAGTTTCATCACGATCTCCTAGAGGGAAGGAGATGTGGAGGCTATCTTTTATTGTGGTAATTTGGATCATATGGAAGGGAAGGTAATGGTAAATGGATGTCCTATGTACTTGTGCGATGAGGAAACTGTTGATCACTTGCTGTTGAATTGTATAACGGACTGGACCCTAAGTAGTTATCTGATTGACTGACGGCTTTGGGTGCAGCTGGGTATTTCCAAATTGCATCATAGCTCTATTCCAAGGTTCAAAGTGCCCATCACGATCCCCTAGAGGGAAGGAGATGTGGATGCTATCTTTTATTGTGCTAATTTGGATCGTATGGAAGGAGAGAAACTCAAGGTGTTTTGAGGGGGTCGCTGCTGATTCGATACTATGTTGGGCAGAATCAAATTTGGAGTTGCGTTTTGGGTGATGCTTAGTAGCTCTTTCAAGGGCTACTCTGTTCAAATTATGAGGAATTGAAGAGGAGTGACTGGTCTTTGTTAAGGGCTTTTTTTATTTATTTTTTTATTTCTTCTCTTTCTATTTCTGCTGGTGATCTTGGTGTTGGCTTGGTTTTAGTCTTTCTGGTTTTTCTTTAATCTTTTCAGTGTCCCTTTCTTGTACTGCTTGCTTTAATGAAAGTTATCTTTCAAAAATTAAAATAATATAGTTCCTAATAAACTTTCTCCTTGTATTATTGATATTACTGACATTTGCCGAAACTTTATTTAGCACTTACAATAATTTATTGTGACTCACTCAAAGTTAAAATAATGCATATTGTTATGTACAAGTTTTGATGGTAGGTCCATGACAATGCCGGTCAATGG
This sequence comes from Cinnamomum chago, assembly GCA_038049695.1. Taxonomy (NCBI): domain Eukaryota; kingdom Viridiplantae; phylum Streptophyta; class Magnoliopsida; order Laurales; family Lauraceae; genus Cinnamomum; species Cinnamomum chago. The sequence goes on along the minus strand of CP142453.1, from coordinate 52,111,501 downwards.
ATGCTTATTGTTGGACATTATACTTTGATAGTGCTTTAAAACTGATGTTTGACTTATTATTATAAATTTGATTACCATTTGCAGGTAACTAAAACATTTTCACAAAGTGAAATAGTTGGAAAGCGATTTCCAATCTGCCATGTGCATGTCAATGACTCCATTGTGGAGGTTTGTGTTCTATAAACGCCTTTTAAGAACCCTATAGCTTCTGCAATGTGTATGCGTGTAGGAATGATCTAGGAACTTACATGTGTAAGTTATTGTGCAATATTTCTGTGTGACCCACCTCATCCTATGAACTGGCATATGCCCAAATTTTATTACAATCACAGTGATGTGGTTGGTCTGAATCATCCAAAGTTACTGTTAAATTTATGGGCCCATAAATTGTTGGTTGTTATTAACTTGGTGGTTTTTACTGCATAATTTATCCTCAATTGGAGCCTCCAACCTTCTCTCTTGCACACCTTTTACCATGATAAACTTTTAGTACAAACCATGCACATATTTTCATTACTCTCTCTCTCTCTCTCTCATAATTGTGAGAAGTCCTGTTGACAACTGAAGATGGTACAATGATTCTTGTTGTTTTCATATTGTTCTTTTTTCCCTGCCATTAACCTTGCCTGTTGGTCTAGCCTCCAACCTTCTCTCTTGCACACCTTTTACCATGATAAACTTTTAGTACAAACCATGCACATGTTTTCATTACTCTCTCTCTCTCTCTCTCTCTCTCTCTCTCTCTCTCTCTCTCATAATTGTGAGAAGTCCTGTTGACAACTGAAGATGGTACAATGATTCTTGTTGTTTTCATATTGTTCTTTTTTCCCTGCCATTAACCTTGCCTGTTGGTCTATGGAATAGGTATCAAGTTTTAGCACCTTTGGAAGAAAAGCTGGCAGGGACTGGAGTTACTCTGTTGAAAGACCTTCTGGATGCAACAAACATGATTTTGTTCGCTGGAGGAATTGCTTGGGACGGGATTTCACAATTAACGGGTTACTAATTTGACTTAGTATATTTACTAGTTTTGAAAATGCAATGAGTATATTGGTGCTTTGAGCACAGCTTGCTCTCTTTACATTGTTTATTTTCCTTCAAATACTTGGTTTCGCGTTTAATCATGTCATTGACATATGGAAGTATTTTTAATGCCATTTCATTTTACTTTTTCACCCCTTATGTCTCCTTTGGCACAGGTTGATGTTTGATCCATTTACTAATATTGTCTACGACTACATGGGAGGAATGGACGATATTAAAAAAGCTAAAGTGTGCATGTATTTCTTGACATTTCCAATTTCATTTAGCTACTTTGGTAATTTTTTCTGCTTTTTTGTGCTTATCTTGGTTTTCTGCCTCCCTAGGTTCGGACTGTAATCCCTGCACAGAATTCTTTTAAGGAGGACTGCGGTGAGCATCTCTTTATTGTTCCTTATGAGTTATAATCAACCTGTCTTAAATTTTTTTTTTTTTCTGTTCAACTAAAAATTTGAAGAATCTGTATTTGGTCAACTTTATCTGCCCATGGCTGCAAAGATTCTCTAACATCAATAATGTATCTTATTATATTATTATTATTATGAAGCTCGCATTCTTCGCGCTGTCAGAATTGCTGCTCGTTTAGGCTTTCGCTTTACAAGAGAAACTGCTAAGTCTGTGGTGGACTTCTCCCACTCAATTTTAAGACTTGATACGGTATCTGGAGTGCTATTCTTTTTTTTACAATTCTCTTTTCAAAGTAAAGTTTTGCATTGCATTGTCAGATACAATGGGACCTCTGATCTCTATATTTTTCCATTGGCATAAAACTACAGGGAAGGCTCCTCATGGAAATGAATTATATGCTGGCATTTGGGTCTGCAGAAGCTTCATTGAGATTACTTTGGAAATTCGGTCTCCTTGAGATTCTTCTACCCTTTCAAGTATGTGGTTTCAATTTTCTTCAACTTGTGTGTAATTCTGTATCTATCTACATATTACACAGCATTTCTTCAGATCATGTGATATGACTGCACTCAGCAGGCAGCATATTTTGTTTCCCAAGGTTTTCGGAGGCGTGATAAACGATCTAACATGCTTCTGGTATGTGCGAATACTGACTGTTTCTATGCCTTTTATAGAGTCAACTGCTTCTTGATATATTTTTCAGTTCAACTTTTAATCTTTTAAAAAAAGTTGATTGCATGGAATTTTATATTTACTTCTTGGATATAGCTTGAGTTAAGTTCTCACACACACACACACACGCACACACACACTCTGTGCGGCTCTGGTTTGGAAATCTTAAGCCGCATAAAAATTGTTTGTCTATAGGTGGGGGGAAGAAAATATCCCTTCATATACAGTCATCTTTTCCGACGAAGTGATCGGCGACTTTCCCATCCGTTGATGGAATTTCTGAAGCTGTTCTCACCATGCATATGCCTTTCTACGAAGTTTAGTGGTCACAAACTTCAATTTCTTATAATCAACCAAATCATTGTATGCAAATATTTTTTCTACAGTGTTTAGCCAATCATAGAATTCATTCCCTTCATGGTGCCATTATACTTAGTAATTTCCACTTTAATATTCAAACTCCGATCATTGTCTTCGTGATGTTCCATGTGCCGTCGTCTTCTCATAGGAGACCGACTGTGTAACTGGTTGATAAATTTCTCGGCATCCGATTCATCGTTAATATCCTCATGATGATTTGGACACTCAAGGTGCTCTAAGCATTGGGTTAGTTGTTCAACTTGTTGCCTTACATTTTGAATCTCAACATCTCTTGGATTTGGTTCATGACCCACGTCCCTCTTAATCATGGCTCGAAATAGCAACGTAGAGGCCACATTATCGGCTATAGCAGTTGAGGCCACTATGTTATTTTGAACATAGCGGTGTTACGATCTAAAACCTAGTAAAGTTTTTTTAATTTAAAACACTATTTTACTAATTTTTCTCCTCAATAACCTTTTTAAAGTTGTTTCTACCCTTACATGGTTCCAAATCACTAAAACAGTGCAAGATTGGCTGCTACACCAAATTCTAAATTTTTTGGCTACTTGAAAAACTCACACCGTCATCTCACGACGTATCACTGCAACCACTACGTATGGCCCGCTACATAGCTTTTTGGCCACTTGCCGCTATGCCAGCCGCAACCACTATTTTGATCCTTACTCTCAACATCTTGCTTGTGACCGCGTGCTCTTCTTGGAAGCATGATTCGAGAGATAGATTCACAACACAAATTGGAGGATTGATTTTTTCTTTGATACCTAATTATCGTAAGGTTCCAACCCTAATTACGCGTATTTATTTTAATTAATTGTGCTTCTAGCTAATTAAGTGGGATTAGAGGGTGAGTGGATTTGGCTTAGTGTTAGCGTGGTGTGTGCGAAGTTCAGTCCGATTTGGAGAGCATTTGGTGGTAGTTGGGGATAGTTTGCAATTTAGGAACTTGTGAGGGTTTTTTTTAATTTGTAAATTCAGAATTCACCAATTTTGGGTTTGTTGGGTAGATTGTCTCGTTTCCGAACTTTTAGTTTCGAACTTCTTGTGATCTGACCCCTCGAAGCCAATCATTTTCTATCGTTTCCAAAAACCCATGACTTGAGGACCATTTTGAAAATCCCATAAACAATCCCACCAAATATAAGCTATCATCCCCAAATTTTATTCCTTTTCCTTCCTTGCATTCTAAGTTCTCATCAACCAAGGAGCCAAATCAAGCTTAGAGACTCAATTCCAAGCCAAGCTAGCATCATCTTCTCCTTCCTTGGGTTCTCCTTGCCATTTTCCTCAAATTTGGTGAGTTTGCATCCATGAATTCCTTTCCAAATTCATCTCTTTGGTTTCCTAGGGTTGTGCATGTAGTTGCATGTAGCTTAGATCTTCTTTATTTGTGTTGTAGGAGTGTTGTAGGAGTGGTTTTGGATATTGGGCTTGAGTTTTAGAGCATGTGAGCTAAAGTTTTCCTTTTCATTTCTTCTGTACATCAATGCAAGTGAATAAACATTAAGAATTTGATATGCATGTGATTACTTGATGATTCTTGTACTTTAATCCTCCTAGCTACCCATTGTGGAAGCTCACTTATCTTGGATTGGTTATACATGCTAGAGGTAGGATTTTTAATTGAATGAACTTTGATGTGGTTGGTTGGGGGTGTGAACGAAGAAGCTAGGCTCATATTTATGTATGCTTCAGGTGGGATATTGAAGTGTGGGTGAAAAAACACAATTTTGAATTGAATTGGCTTAAGAATTCAAGTTTCTATTAGCTAACGGCTAGCTGGAAGCATAGTTTTGAAAATTAGAATCATGTCGCAAATCGTTCATACCCATGAATTGAATCGAATCGTAAGATTTTGTATTTTTCTAATAAAAAAGGCAAATAATTAAGAGTTAAAAGGAAAAGGAAAAAGAAAAAAGTAGTTATTCATAACCATCCATTTTCCCATTTATAGCAGTATAAATACAATGACAAATAAGTCTTATCATATAATTATATCAAGAATATGATGACATATTATTACATAATAAATGATACGTGTAAATAGTTGAATAAGTTTAAGGTGTCGATATATATATATTTATTTTTATCTTTAAATCAAAATATAAAAGTAAAATCAAAATTCAAACCATCAATCTTACGTTGTAGGATTTCTCTTGAAGTTAAGAAAGTGTTCGTCAATAAAAAAAATAAAAAATATAAAAAAACCTAGAAAGATTAAAATAAAAGAAGATATAAACAAGCTCTATACGCACTGTCGAGCGCTTTTAATCATTTCTAAAACCTCCCCAAAGCGGAAAAAATTCTTAAAAGGATTTGTTAACTACTAAATAACATTTAAAAAAAGAAAAAAAGAAAAGAGAAACCCTAAAAGATTGTTACTCTTAACTTATTGGTTGTAGTTATTCTTGCTCAGCCGCCGAATAGCTTGAATCGTAAGATTCAATGATATGAGTATCGATTTGTAAGATTCACACCTGAATCGTAAGATTCGTTTGCGAATGGGATTCGTTGCATAGATACGAATTGTTTTCCTTAGGATTTGGGATACTAATCGTAGGATTCCAATATCTATGGCCATAAGACTCATACGACTAACGGTAATTCTACAGATTCGGTATTGGAAGGGGACCCTGAGCATACTGTGAGAACTCCTGATTGACAGGTTGTTCTATAGTTGGCTTACGACTAGCTGTGGCAGCTAGCTGAACCCAACCGTAGAAAAAAACCTTCGGCTCACTGTACCCATCAAGAGTGCAACTCTGTTTCAAACTAATAGAAATATTGTAGCAGTATGGGACTTGGTCTCAATCCTTTTATTCTACGACTAGTTATACTGCTAACCTATGATACCCGTATACGGAAACTCACCCATTGTACTGGTGAAGACACGGTACGATATGGGTATGGGTACGGGATACTGCAAGATACGATAGGGATACAGCGCAAAAAAATCGGGATACGGCTGTCTCGTATTTAATATAAAAATAAACCGAAAATAGAGGAAATCCATCTTCTAGACCACCCACGACCCCACCCACCCTTCTCTCTGCCGAACCCCTTCCCCTTGGCCTCCATCACCCAGACCCAGAGAAGAAGAAGAAAAAAAAAAACAGAGAGAAGAGTAGAGAAACAGAAAAAAAAGCAGCATACATGTACTGACATCAACACAGCTAACCACCATCTCCATCGTCCGCCACCATCAGCCGCGAAGATCTCGTCACCTTCACCATCATCATCGCCCGCCCTTTTCTCCCTCTCCCCATCTCTCTTCTTGTCAAGGGCAGAGAGAAAGTGCTCTTTTTTTATCTTTTTTTTTTTGTCACGTGGGTATGTTTCCCATTCCAATTTCAAGTGAGGCAAGCATCACGTGTCTCCCAGAGTCCCACTGTTATTTCAAAGTGAGGCACATGTTCCCCCACTCCAATTTCAAGTGAGGTTCAAAGTGAGGCAAGGCCCACATGTTCCCCACACCAATTTCAAGTGAGGCAAGGCCCATCTTATGGGCTTGAGATCGAGCCAAGCTCGGCCCAGCTATAATAAAAAAAAACAGCAGCAAAATAAAAAACTGTTTACTCTTTAAAGATATTTTCTCTAGTTTGACAGCTCCAGCAAAAAAGAAAATATTTCATTTAAAATAAACTCCCAATTAAATATTTATATTTATATATTTATAGGAATGTCGTACCCGTAACCGTGTCCTGATTTTTTTAAGTTGACATATCAGACACTCGTTCCCGTGTCCCATATCCATACCCGTGTCCATATCCGGGCATCATAGCTGCTAACCGTAAAGGGTTTACAACTGACCATAAGAGCAATGTGTTTCGTACTTAAGGAGACTTAAACCTTGACTTTTGACCATATTTGTGGGACTCTTAGCCTTACCTAGTGAGGACCAAATGGGAGATATGGAGTGAGAGACGTTTGAGCTTACGTACTCTTACGGGTTGTTTGGAAGGTGTACGAAGTCCGATATCAAGTCAAAGGTGCATGGAACTTGAAGTCATCGATGTCCATTACCATCAGAGACATCAAGGGCTCATCCAAGGACATCACAGCTTCTGGGACTTTGCAGGATTAATGGTACTGCATTTCGTGCATAGATGGTAATCAATTATCTAGGAATGACTTGTAATGACTCCTTGACTTGTGAATCACTTATACGTTAACATTTCTTGTGGTATTCTTTACATGTTTTGAGCACGTTCTCTCATTGTATTTGTAACAGTTGTGAATCAAGACCAAGGACCTAGAGTTTACCTAGGATCCCCAGTGTGTTTCCGGTGATCTTGATGGTTGTTTGTGGCTAGTGGCTTGAGTGGAAATTGTTCTTAATGAGGACTACTCATGGATGTTCTTTTGTTTTTTGAAAGTTAAGTTAGTCCTATTCACAAAGAAAAATACATAAGGGTGTGTTTGGATGTGTGGTGAAGTGAGGTGCAGTGAGGTAAAGCCTCCATTATCCAGACAAGAAAAGACAATGGATCATATCAAAAGTACACAATTTCAAAATTCCCTCCATCTTTTTCAAAAAAAGTCAAAAAAACAACCTTCTTTCTCCATTAAAAGACAAAAAAGCTCCACTTTTCTATACAAAAAGTCAAAAAGATTCCATATCAAACAACTAAAAACAAAACACCGTCATAACACCTTATATTTTATTATCTCTTGATTTGATGCTTCACCTCACCATACTTCAATTCACTATACATCCAAAGAGGCCCTAAAGGATTACCTAACCATAATAGTAGGCAAATCCCCATGGGGCATACCCCATATGAGCAGGCAAAAAATCAGCAGGCCACCAAAAAAGTATTAAGACTTGAAATCCACCATAACACCCACAACCCGGGCACAAGTATCAACTATGCCATAACTGAATAATCTCCACACGAGATAAAAAAAGGAGACAAACAGCATTGATGACTGGGCCTTGATGGTATTGATGGCATGGAGTCATAGTTGTGAATTTCCTTTCAGACGCCATTTTGTTTTAGCCTCTAAATGAAGAATTTCGGCCAATTCAGGAATTTCGGTGAAATTTTTGGGACTTATGTTTCGGAAAAATATAAATATAAATAAATGAATATATATATATCTGTAAAATTTGATTAAGGATTTGTTTTGAGTGGAACTTTTATTTCAGTTTAGGGCTCAATTATGGTGAGAACCACTGAGTGAATCAAATTTCAATGAGATGGGAGATGGGTCTCAATTATGGTGAGGCCCACGGAGTGAAGGACAAGTTCTGTTGATTGAAAACCAAGTGTTGTTTCAAGAACAATTCCTCACACTCCTCCAACAACAAGCACGACCTGTTATAGCACCCTGATGTGAGTTTGGGCAGTTGCGACAAGGGGATATGTCCGTCACAGAGTATATCTATGAGTTTACAAGACTTTCATGTTCCGCCCAGGATTTGAATAATTCGGAGTACAAAAAGGTAAGAGCAGTTTATCAAATGACTTAAGCCATCTGTGCAACATGATGTATCCAGGAACCCTCAAACTTTTGATGACACAGTTCGCAGAGCCTTTTAGTCAGAAGAGGAGAGTAGGAGTCATGCTAAGGCGAATGAACATGATATTTGGCAACCAACAGGATCTAGGAATGGTAATCAGCACAACCAGCACAGCAAGAAGGCTAGGACAAGTACCCGACGGCACTCTTGATTGATATCAGTCACAAAGTGAATAGGATGGACAGGAAATATTGATTGGAATTTCTTTGATTGATTCATTGTGATACCATCATGACTTTAAATAACCCACTAAGTCTAAATACAGTAAGTTTGACCCATTGATTGGGTGATTTACATTCCATAATGACCCATTGATTGGGTGATATGCTAGCTATAAATGGAAATACAACTGATAAAGATAATGAAGAATATTTGTATAGATTTGTCCCATGACTGGGTCAAATGGGCTTGGTTTAAGTTTGGGTTGGTCCAATGGGCTGAACCGACCCACTATCTTTACACCCCCCCCCTCAAGCTCTGGATGGGAGAATGTGAGCATCGAGAGCTTGGAGACCAACTGCGTGAACCGTGGTGCTGATTGGCTTTTGGTGAAGAAATCCGCAATTTGGTCAGTGGATGGGATATATGAAAGTTGAATAGTGTCATCTCGAATATGTTGGCGGATAAAGTGACACTCAACTTCAACATGCTTAGTTCTTTCATGAAAAACCTCATTGAAGGCTAGTTTCCTAGCACTCTCACTGTCAGTATATAGAGGTGTAGGAACTGTAATGGGAACTCCTAAATCCTGGAGTAGCCAACGGAGCCAGATAATCTCATTAGTAGCGTGACCAATGGCGCAGTATTCAGATTCTGAAGAGGACCTAGAAACAACTTCCTGTTTCTTGCTCTTCCAGGAGATAAGTGAAGAACCAAGAAAGATGGCAAATCCTGTTGTTAAGCATCAATCATTCACATCACCAGCCCAATCTGAATCTGTGAAACCATTCAAATCAAGGCTTGAATTGGAAGACATTAGAAGAGCTCTGTTAGAGGTCCCTTGTAAGTAGCGCAGAATTCGAATAACAACAGCCCAATGAACAAATGTAGGATGAGCCATAAATTGACTGACTACATGAACAGAATGAGCAATGTCCGGTCTGGTAATTGTGAGATATACTAAACTGCCAACAATCTCACAATAGCGAGTAGCATTAGTGAGTGGAACAACGTCGGAAGTGCGAAGTTTGGCATTATGCTCTATCAGAGTGGATACAGGTTTCTGATCTGTCAAACCAGCACGCTGAATGACATCATTACAATACTTAGTCTGAGAGAGAAGATAACCGGTTTGAGAGTACGCAACTTCTATCCCCAAGAAGTATCGAAGATGTCCCAGATCCTTCAATTCAAATTGTTGATGTAGAAATTGCTTAAGAGAATGAATGCCCATAGGGTCATTACCGGAAATGATCATATCATCAACATATAGTAAAAGGAAGACACATCCTTTGTCCGTGCAACGAGTAAAGAGAGCAGAGTCATAAGCACTTTGTCGGAAGCCAATGCTAAGAACAGAGCTTCTGAAATGATCGAACCAAGCACGAGGAGCTTGTTTTAGTCCATAGAGAGCACGCTTAAGACGACAAACATGATGCGGAGGGCGAACAAGACCAGGAGGTGGAGTCATATAAATTTCTTCATGAAGAAAACCATTTAAAAAGGCGTTTTTCACATCAAGTTGATATAGAGGCCATTGTCTAATGGCTGCCACAGAAATGAAGGCTCTAACCGATGTCATTTTGGCCGCAGGAGCAAATGTTTCTTCATAGTCAATTCCGTATTCCTGGTTATATCCCTTTGCAACTAAACGGGCTTTGTACCTATCAATGGAACCATCTGACTTGGTCTTGATTTTGAATATCCATTTGCAGCCAATAATATTTTTGTTAGCTGGAAGCGGAACAAGGTCCCAAGTATGTGTTTTCTGAAGTGCTGCTAGTTCTTCTGCTATGGCTGATCTCCATTCTGGAGAAGCAATTGCTTCCTTTTATGACCATGGTTCAGACAGAGTATGGATGTTCGCAAGAAATGACTTGTAGAAAGAAGAAAAGTGGTCAGTGCAAACGAAACCAAAACGAGAAACAGGTTTTCGGGTACGGATGGGATACCTTCTATCAAGAGGAGCATCACTTGCATCGGGAGCAGAAGAGCCAGGCACAAGGTCAGTAGTAGTAACCTTGGGACGTCGTTGATAGACCTGTAATGTAGGGGGTTGTGGTAACGGAGGTGGTGTAGGTGGTGAGGATGTAGAGCCGGAAGGGAATAGATCAGAGAATGGGTCAAGCGGATAAACTGTGGGTGTAGCCGGAGATGAAACAGGTAAAGTATAAAATGGAATGTGTTCAAGAAACGTGATATTACGTGAGATTCGCAATCGATTTGTTGTAGGATCATAGCAGCGATAACCTTTTTGTTCAATGCCATATCCTAAGAAGACACAGACAGTAGATTTTGGTGAAAGTTTGGTGTGTTCATGGTCATTCAATAGTACAAAGCAGGTACAACCAAAAACTCTGAGGTGAGACGGATCTGGTTTGCAAGAAAATAATTTTTCATAAGATGAAATCTCAAATAAAACAGTAGATGGTGTTCTATTGATTAAGTAAATGGAAGTTACTGAAAAATTCAGAAATACTCACAGGGTTTGGGCGACCTTACTGTGTAGATAAAATTGTGGCTACTGATACTCATGGGCCATACTCCAGATCTGACCTCCTTTATGCAGGACGATGAAAACTCTTTCTGCAGAGGATCTTCAGAGCTCTGATACCATCTTGATTGATATCAGTCACAAAGTGAATAGGATAGACAGGAAATATTGATTGAAATTTCTTTGATTGATTCATTGTGATACCATCATGACTTTAAATAACCCACTAAGTCTAAATACAGTAAGTTTGACCCATTGATTGGGTGATTTACATTCCATAATGACCCATTGATTGGGTGATATGCTAGCTATAAATGGAAATACAACTGATAAAGATAATGAAGAATATCGGTATAGATTTGTCCCATGACTGGGTCAAATGGGCTTGGTTTAAGTTTGGGTTGGTCCAATGGGCTGAACCGACCCACTATCTTTACAGGCACAAGATTTTTAGTTGCCGCTATTGTGGGAAGAATCATGACTTGAGAAGTGCCATCATATTAGTGGAGCCTGTTTTCAATGTGGTTCGCTGGACCATGTACTTGAGAAGTGCCCACGCAAGCAGAACCCCCTACAAGCACAAGCTTCTCAATGAGGGCAACAACATCATCAGAAACGTCGGGCTGCAATTGTTGTTGAAGGTATGCCCCCAACTGTAGTAAGGTACCTAGCATTGTCTTTCTCTTTGTAGACCCTGTCCTCTTTGAAAGAGAAGACTTTTCCATGTAGTAATGGATTTGGGGGACCAAATTCCTCTTGTGGAGGAGAATTTAATGTCTCAATACCCACATTGTGGTTTTTTTGTGTTTAGAATAGCGTAGAAATATGGATTTTCTGAAAGAGAAGGATTCTTGGTGGATTTTCGACCTTTTCGTTGTTGTTGATAGAGTTGACAAGAGAAGGCGCGCATTTTGCTAGTCAATGTAGGATGCAAGTACCACTTAAAAGACTTCCTTGCAGTTATTGAGGATTACCATTCGGTACGCTAAGTCGAGTAAGTGCGAATTTACTCCAACTCAAGCCGCTTTTCTAGACCCGAGTATCTCAAAAGTTGGACTATTGATTGATTCCATGGAGATCGAGGCCATAACTCAAGATTGCCTATGATGTATAATACTTTTGAGATAGTGTGCGTATGCAAAAGGTGGATGATTTCAAGAATGGGGTGGCAATAAAGGCACAACATATGAGATATATAGCACACCCAAGTAGTAAGAAGCATAGTTGTCAATTCGGTTCCGGTTTGGCCTTGTAGCGGAATGCTCCGGTGTTCCGGTCAATTCCGTTTCGAAAAAGACGCAATTGAAGAAGAGAATATATATATATATATATTGAAAAATCAGATTTTAAAGTTTTAAATAATACATTCCACATGAAATGTTTAGATGTATTTAGCGTATATGTAAAAATAAAAGATCAGTTTGACTGTATTTAAGTTAATAAACAAGGGAATGTGCTGTTTGACAGTATACAACTAATAAAAGAAAGAGAAGGTGATGTACAACTCATAGAAAAGACAAGTTGTTGGGAAAGAGGATTTCATCAAAAGCTTGCTTTTTTACTGTTGGCAGCAGGGAAAAAGAGAGGATCATTTAATAAGCTGTCTGGAGAGAGAGAGAGAGAGAGAGGAAATAATAATAAAAAAAAAACCTTCTCTTTCAGCAGTAGAGAGGACATAAAGTTCCTTCTCTCTCGGCAGTAGAAAGAGAGGAAACCTTCTCTCTTGGCAGTAGAAAAAGAGGACATAAAGTTTAGCAAAAACCAATAAAATTATGGGACAGGTGGTTGGTCTCAGAGAGACAACAGCAATTACAAAAAAGCAGAAAAGCTGCTGCACAGCACAGCGGGAGAGAGAAACACAAAACAATAATAACAATAATAATATATAAAAAGTTGTTTGTTCTGGCTCGGGCAGAGAGAGAGAGTGAGGGTGCTTCTTCACTCTATGAAATGGCTCTGCTTTCTGCTTTGATCGACTGCTGCGGTTGCTTCTTTACGCGACCACGTGACGACTGCTGCTGCTCGGCCATTACAGGTATGCTACTACTGCTGCTGCTTCTTCTTATTTTCTTTTATTGTTTTCTTCTCCTGCTCCACCAATCGAGTGGCTGTACCATCTCAGGCCGGAACAGCCCTTTCTCGGTCATTCTGAAATGACCTAAATCCGGCCGGAACCGTTCCACCCCAAGCCAAATCCGGGAAGTTCCAGCTGGAATTGGCCGGAACGGAACGGAATTGATAACTATGGTAACAAGACATATCAGAACTTGAAAAGTCAATACTAGTGAAATATTATGAAGTGAGGAATCACCGGCCGGTTTCATTTTGAGGTTATGTGGATTGTCAATTTTTATTTGAAGGACCAAATGTTTTAAGTGGGGGAGGATGTAACACCCCAAACCTAATTATCCCGTTTAGATGCTAATTAAGTGTAATGGTTAATTAATTAGGTCTTAGCGTTTAAGTAGTGTTCGAATTGGTGTAACTGCATTTAGACCAAGTTCCGACATGGTAGTTTGCTACTTTTGACAAGTGTCAATGGTATCTTGGGTATTTCACAAAAATTCCGGCTTAGGTTCGTTAGATAGTCCGAGTTATGCCGAATGACTTTGGCGTTCAACTCGTGGCCATTTGATGTCCTGAAACCTTGCGTTTCATGAGTTTTCGTTTAACTTGGGACATAGTAGTCATTTCCACAAAAGTTGAGTTTTCGCCGGAAGTCTCCAAAAATTATGATTTTGGGCTTGTTGGAAAGAAAGCTAATTTAATTTGGAGAAACTTTCGTAAAAACTCAACACCCTTTCCAGGTGTGAAAGACCCTTGTTTCAGCCGAATTCATCATGTCCACTCAATTAGTGGCAAACTTGTAATTTTCCAAAAGAACAACTCTATAAAAAGCAACAAAGATCCCAGCCATTTCATTCATTCTTTCTTCTCTCCCAAGCTACTCCCAGCAGCCATGTTCCAGCCCGAAATCATCTTTGTTTCTTCGGCGAATTGAATTTCTGATATGATAGAAAGTTCCACCTCACCTCTGCGCATGTCCATGTACTTTTTCATCAAATCCCGTGTTGGACTACCCCCCTTCTGTGACAAACTAAGCGCTTTTGGAGCGCTTCAAGGTAACAGATTGCTCTGAATTTTTAGTATGTTGTAGAGGGTAGATTGTTAGTTGTGTACCCCGATTTTTGTGGCCAAATTCCAATCCCTCACCCGTTTTCCAATTTTTGGGTCTTTTATAGGGTGATCGGCTTTTTGGCATTTTACACAGGTCCCACAGGGGATTAAGGTGTTTCTTCTTTGTTTTTAGGAGTCCGGAAACCTAAGGCAAGTCATCAAATTAAAATTTCATCATTTGTTTTCAAGTTATTTGATTCTCATTTATTAAATGTGTTAAGCTTAGAGACCCAAATTTCTAGTTCATTGTTGATTTGCAATTTTAATTATATTTTGTAAGTAATTGAGGGTTTAAATGGATGCACAAATTATCCCTAACAAGTGCCCCAACGTTCCCCTCTAGATGGGCTATGAAAAAGATCAAAATTCCTCCCCGGCAGTCGAAACGCTGACTACTATTCTGTGGCTTCACGGCTAGTTGTGCGGTGTCCACCGCTAGCCGAGAGCACAATTATGGATAGCCAAGAGGCTAACTATGAAACAATCGGCAGTCCACCCTGATGGCCGCTCGACAGCCCCCCTGGTTCACTCGGCAATCCTCTATTTGAGGGCTTTTTTGACCCTATTTTCTTGAGATTTGATTCCTAACTTTTCCCATTGACTCTTGGACCTTAGAAACATGTTAGGTAGAGCCCAAACTGATGCAGGCCCAGGTTAGGGCTTGTGTGGAAGTGTCGAAGGACAATAATGGTGCCGAAGCACGTGTCTACAAACACTTCAACAAGTCTCCGCAGAGACAATAACGAGGACGCACCTCGATGGGAAAACCCAACTTCTATTAGTCAAGCTTTGAAATTCCAATTTCTAAAATGCCATATAAATAAGAAAACAAATATTAGGGCCTAAGAAACCTAAACAAACTAGGAAACTAATCAGACTAGAATCCTATCCTAATTACAACTCATTAAAATGATTAATTAAGTAAAATAGGAAATCCCTAAACAATCTTTTGCCCTACACATGTGGCCTTTGAGGTCTATCCTGCATCAATTTCTCCTTGTTCTTAAAAACAGTCCTCTAGAACTCTACCAAGATACTTGACCCAGCGCTACTGTGATTTATTTAACTCAATTTCCTCAAAATCAGATTGAAATAAACTTGGTTGGCTACACACATCAAGATCAGACAGAATTTCTTTCTGGGAAAAATCACACCTCCACATGCACACTTAAACTGACTAATAGGCATGTAAAAGGGACTGATCAGCTGTTTTACATGATAATATCCAATTTTCAGGCCCTAGCTAGGTCGTTTAATTCCTGATGTCAATATTGTCTGGCTGCTGTCAGCCCTAGATATAGAGTGTTGGGTGAAAACACCTTGAGAAAAATCCTTCTAATGCTGCACACCTCTAATGGAGTGCTGAGATAACAAGAACTTGGTAAAGCACCTGCTACAGGATGCAATCTACCTATATTTTCTTTGGTTGACACTCCCGTTAGATTTGGCAAGCCCAAACATTGCAAAAACCCTAAAAAATACTCTCTGTTGCTACACTTCTCTAATTAAGTGCCAGCTTAATAAAAATTTGGATAATTAATACCTTCTGCAGGATTCAGTCATACTGTGCTCTCTTCAGTTGACACTTGAATCAGATTCGGCCAGCCCAATCAGTCTTTATTTGGGGACAAAATTTCATCAAAACCAACAAATAACACTTGAATGTGAGAAGTTGTTGTCTTTAAGAAAGCATCTTAATTGGTGTGCCTCGCCAATTTCTCTATTGCTTTCTTAGTTTAACTACTCACATTCACATTCTGCATATTACTACAAATTAAATTGAGAATAAAAATCATACAGTTGTGTCCACTAGGGTTGGGCGACTACAAGTTTATATTTTTTTTATATTTTTACAATTACAAAAAAGCCCCTCACTTTTTCTATCTTCCATATTTTCCTCAAATTATTAATGAGTCCTGTCTCATAACAGAATGTCTAATTGATAAACTCATGTGCAGACGCTATTTTCCAACTTGGATAAACTTCTTGCACCTGACAAACCGTGCCATAGTAGCTTATGGTAAGAAATCATTCTGTGGTTTTATTTTTCACTTTCTAGTTTTTGTTATCATTTTGAAGCATTAGAAGAAATTTTGGGGGTTGAATAATTTTGTGGTCTGAAATTCTGCAACTGTCTCCCTTTTGTAATATCTATGTTCTACAATATCTATATTCTACAATAACCTTTGTTCTCTTTCCCTTTGTTTCTCTTCCTATCAAGTAATGGAAATTACTATGTTTTGATCAGAGACTAGAACTATTATTGGTCATAATACAAAGCAAAGGCACCAGAGAAGGAGAGAGTAAAATGTTACATTAAGTAGTTCCACTTCCCTTAAAAAAGAAAGGCATTAACATCTAAATGTGATACATCATAGCATCTTTCATTTTATTCACAAGTAGAAAACGTTAGAAACTTAGAAGACAAGTCCGTCTTTGTGGAGATCTGCTTGATGGTCTTTAGCACCACTTTTTTTACTGGTTCCTTTATGTTAAAGTAATATTCCTCTGCGAACTATCTACAAGTCTTCTAGTGGTGAAACCTTGATGCATGCATATCACTGAGATAAGGGGAGTCGGAAAATTTACGGATTAGAGGATGGGCTCTACACTGTCATGATCTGATGATCACAAGTATTTTATGGACCCCCAATGTTTTAATGGCTACATCAAAAAAATGGGTTGATTATTTTGTTGCATAGAGCTAGCCCAGTTAAGATATTTCTATTATTTGCTCTTCATGGTTGGTGTCATGCCCACACAAGGAAGAAAATAGCGGCCGATACGATACATGAAATTATCGGGATACACCCGTAGCGGCCCGTATCGGCCGATACTCTTGTGTATCGGCCGATACATACCGCCACGATACGTATCGGCCGATACACGTGGGGGGGGGTTTCCTTTTGGACTTTTTAGGGTTTTTTACCCTTGTCTTTCTTCTCTTCCCCTCTATGGTTGCTGTTTTCACATCTTTGTGGTCCATCCTGCGTAAGTTCAAAAAAAAAAAAAAAAAAAATCGAATCGGGGCTGCCGCCCCGAACCCCGCCAAAGAGCCGTCGGACAGCCCTCCGGGGCTCGGCCTCTTTATCAGTACTTTTCATATATTGAATGATCTATCATGAATGCATGCAACATATAATGTTTATGTTCATATTAAGCTAATTTTGATCACCAAAGTTTTATGCTTAGGGTTAGGTCTCACCACAGTGACCCTAACAATTAAACACTGATATTTGGCTCTAATAGTACCATCATGATGTTTACATTACATATTGTTCAAATGTATGAATATAAGTGTCTCCCAAATCCCTTTTGGTGGTGATCAAGGTATTCCTAATTTCCTATTTCTTTCACTAACTCTCTACTCCCTTTGTCATTTCTAAATTGGTGTTGAATGTTGATTGTTGATCACTTCATAGTTCATTCACTTGATTGAATTTGAACCTTGAATGCTGAAGTATTGATATTTGATTGTTCAATGTTCACTAATGACCTAACTCTTAAGTCTTCTTAATTCTTATGCCGTTATTTCATGTTCTAATTTTTTTCTATTTAGCTTTCCATTACTTTTTAAGTTAACATGACTAAGAAACATGAATACATGTGAAAAAACTAATCATTACTATTATTTTCTATTTATACAGCGATACAGGACATCATATATTGAGGGCACCGCTACGCCCCCTTTTCTTACTTACTTTTGCAAAAGAACCACATTTTCTTTCATTTTACAATTTTCTGGATTTTCTGGAATTTTTTCAGATTTTTTTGGCGATTTTTTAAAATCGCACCGCTACGCCGATACGTATCCCTGATACGCTACGTATCGCCCGCTTCGTATCGATTTGGCGGCGGGCCGCTACGCCCGCCGCTACCGATATTTTCATCCTTGTGCCCACATACCTAATTAGAGATAAACCAGGTCAGGGGTGTGAGATAGGGGCCAGTTAAATTTTTTCCAACAATATAAGAATGTGGCCCCCAATCACAGTCCCAAAGGATCAAAGTCTGCTGTGAGGATGGTGTGTTTCAATTTCTTAATCAACCCGCTGAAGCTCTTACCATAGTTAAACAAACTAGCAATGAAATAAAAGAAACATCATAAAGGAGCAAAGCATAACTTTCATTTCTATATTTGAGTTTATACAAGATAACCAAAAGTTTAATTAATGACCATCCCCAAAACACCTAGGCCATACACAAAAGGAATTTAAAAATGAACAAAATAACGGGTATCGACTCCTAAAATAACCCCCCCCCCCCCCAGTGAAGAACTTAGTGCTGAGAAAGATGACACTACTGCACGTTATCGGCACACCGCTTGGGGAACTCTGTCGGCTGCGGATTCTCTAAGACTGCCTCGATCTCCGGGTCATAGGTAGTGGTTTTGTCTGCACACCAAGTATAGCATCATCAGACATAAAGTCAGGCAGGTGAATAAGCAATATACAAAAGACAAGATCTATCAATAAGAAGTAATGGACAAGTGTTGTAGATCATTGTGGTAGCAATGTACAATGACTAGGCATAAAGCATGAATAATATGATAAGGAGAGCATACTGCATACTCCTAGCAATAAAGGCATCCACATATGCTAAGGTCATAGGGATGACTGCCGGTTAAATGCAATGCAATAATAAAAAGGACTCCGATGACGTCCAAGCCACCTCTCGGGGGTACCAACGACGTTCAAGCCGCATACCAATATTCCACAGTCCCGACTTCGATGGTATCCAAACCACCTCTTGGAGATAACGATGATGTCCAAGCCGAATGTGACTGTCCTACATCCAATGAACGATGTCCAAACCACCTGCCTACACACCATTTTGCAGAATGCATGACATGTCCTTTCCAGAGGGGGTCCAATCTGTGGTTGGACTAATACAGTTGAGCGGTGCCTAACTCGAGAATACAAGAAAACTATGTCTGGCTAGGTTTCCAAGTCCATAATACTATAAACAGTGAGGAATTACTTCTAGTCATCCGTACTATCAAGAACCAGTCATCAATATCCATAAGGAGTAGCCCTCATCCATTAATGTTCCATAATCAACACACTAGCCCATTTTCCTTAAGTTGCAAACTACCCCTACTACCATCAAGCGCACTCCATTTTGTATCAAACTCCACGGACACCTTTCTAGCACTTAAACAAACTCACTCGACCACTAATCCCACTTAATTAGCTGACAATACAATTAACTAAAATAACTATGCAATTAGGGTTGGGACCTTACAGGTGGCTTTCATTTGGGTGGACCCCATATAGTCATCTAACTATCTCACTGAGGAGATGCTATGGTGAGATGTTGATATGAGTGAGATTATGGGGCCATCTGGATAACCTAGCCTCCATTAAGATCTTTTAATTACCCCCGCCCTTCACAGCACTCATCCAGGTGGGCCCCATTAAATGTATCTCAATCATTCACCACAGGAAAGCATTAACCCCATATGTTGTCCAGGATTAATTTTAAAAAATCCATGAACATTTCTTTATATTATATATATACGGAGATATATATATATCCACTATATGTATATGTATAAACAATCACAACATATCTACTGGCATATGTGGCTTCTTGGAGTTGCATGCCTGATATATATTCATGTCAGCCGAGGGTACATATATGCATTTGTGCGGGGGCAGTAAATTATGTATTTTCGTTTATTGAAGAAAATGTGTTTACATACATTCAGAGTATTGTCTATGAGAGATGATGAACATACTTAACAAATATGCCTGCAAGCAGTCTGCAAGTTTTTGGCAGAACAGAGATGATTGTCTATTCCAATCTGCAGTTGGGTTGTGTGGAATCCTAAACTATATTGTGTTAAATACTGTTTTGTTGTCTTTTCAACAGAATTTTTATCAGTGCTAGTCAAGGTTATCGATCAGGGCATTTGGATTTTTGAAGTTCCTGCAAATGTTCTTTTGGAGTACAAGTTATCAGTTACCGTTCGAAAAGAAAAAAATATATAAAAAATCCTGCTAGTGTTACTGACAATTCCATGCCACTTTGAAATACACTGCAGAATGCTTAACCATCCATCGTCTTATTGAAAGATAATGCATTACTGATCTGAATTCATACTCAAGAGGACGTCCATGGCTGCCTTTGGAGTTACAAGTTTTAAAAAACTAGAATTCAGATCTGATTTCAGCCATGAAAACATGCATATAACTCCATGAAATCATTATCAACATGTGTCTAAATGTAAGGAGATGTTAGAGGACTAATACCTTGATGATTTGAGTGCCTCTAAACTCTGAAAAGAAAGCCTTCAAAGGTCTGAACTCAGCCTGCAATCAGCAATACAGGTGCAGGAATTAGTTGCAGAATTTTTCCTTTGATCTTCTCTCCTATTCCACTTCCCAATCTGAATGGTGTTGATGGTGGGATCAAACTATGGAATCCTAAGAAGGGTTTTCTGAACTACACTTTGTGGAATCAAGACAAGGACCTGATCTCCTCTCCAATGAAGAAGAAAAGGGCAGCAAGGGTTGGGCGTGAGTTAGCTTCTCCTTGCTCTTGGGCGGCCAATGTATCCTCCTAGTGATTCACGCCCCTAGGGTTTTAGAATTCCACTTGATTTCTGATGTCTGATGTGTTGCACGCCCAAGGGGAATGCCCTATATTTATAAAGCTTTGATTCCAATAAGGAATGCTCTTTCTAATAGGAATGTCAATCCCTAAAAAGACTAGCAACCTTTTCCCTTTAGTTGTGCAACACTTACTAATTAAAGACACTAAAATTAGTAACCTTTAATCAATGGAATTCTTACCCAAAGAGGAGTCTTTCCTTCCAAGTAAAGATACCTAATCAAACTTGGAAACCTCACACAAGGGGCTCCACTTATGGCTGGCCCACAAGATAGCTAAACACACCATGGCCCACTAGTCAATAATTTAGCTAGAGTTAAATTCATGTATGCCATCAAGAGCCTATTAGAATTTAAACTCAAAATCATTCTTCCACAAAATAATTCAACCACATATCATCTAATTAAATTAGGAAACCATGCCAATATAGGAAAGTGGCTAGAAGAGGGACCAAAAGACATATTTGCCCTTGGCTCCCAAAATGACCAAAATGTCCATGCTAACCCCATAGCAACATTAAGATCATTTTAACCCTAACTCATTCCACTAGAGAGTTATGGTTGCACTCCAGGGACAAATATTAAATTGCAAATAAAGCTCATCATAAATAGACGATTGTCTTTGACCTACCAAGTATAATGACCAAAATGCCCCTCTATGTAACATCCATAATCAAGTAGGTTAACCGATGTACTATCTACCTTCTTGATTACATCTTATCCTTAGAACTTCATACCCTTGACTTAATCATCATCCGGATATCATTCTCTTGATCCAGGGAGCGACCCACAAGTTCAATATCCATATGGAACATCCATATACTAAGATCTTAGATTCTGATGATTAATCGGATAATTCTAAGGGGACGATCATTCCATTACACAATGGCATAGATTCCATATTGCATTTGCACGTCCCAACTAATCAAGCCCAAGCACCCAAAACACAGAGCTGTTGACCCATGAACAGGATCTCACCCATAGTGAATTAAAGCACAAGAACTTGACTTCGTCAGTTCATCCACAAATGCTCAAGATTAAGAGCATTGGTCACTCAGTAGCAAGAGGTGAGTTGATCTCTCTCTGTGATAGTACTATTTTAGAGATCACACCTTCAAGTGGTCCTGTTCAATGCATGACACATGCACTAATGAGATAAATCCGGAAAGACCTCCGTGACTAAGGTAAGTCACCCTGAATACAGGAGAGTATCTCATTATAACTTATACCAAGATGAAGTGTCCAACTCCATCTCTCAGTTATGAACATGTTTAATGTTTCAAGTGTCCATGACTCAGACCTTACTGTGTGTAGCCACTACACACCTGAGTCATTTACTAGAAAACAATGGGCCTTACACAACCATACATATACACAAGTATAAAGAGAAAGATGTCATTCCATTAAATAACCAATAAATATCCAGTTACAGAGATGTGAGTGCAGTCAGTGGGCTTTAGGGCATACACCAATCCCAACACTTATATCTTAAAATACTCAAGGCAGTCGTGGTTTGGAGTACTACATCCGATTCAATAAAATCTTTATGAATAAGCATGATTTGTTCACTTTCCACTTCATTGTTACTGAGATTTTCATCAATCATCTTAAATCTTAAAATTCTCAAGGCAGTTGTGGTTTGTAGTACATCCAATTCAGTAAAATCTTTATGAATAAACATATCTGTTCGCTTTCCACTTCATTGTTACTGAGATTTTCATTGTACATTGTTATTGTTGGTTATTAAGTGCTTACCGGTTGTGTATGAATTCTACAGGGTTGGAATATTAGCTTTCCATCTAGCGTTGGAGAGTGAACCTTGTGACCCTTTGACAGTTGCTACGTTCACCCTTGCCATCCACAATGGGGGAGATCTGGTAGAAGCAGTAAACATAGCGAGGGGAATTACCAGACCCTATGATAGCAGTTTCAGTGAACTACTTGAACCTCAGCCCCTGGACTCTGACAGTGAATTGATGGATGAGGTATTGGATCTTGCATCGTCAGTGAAAGGTGCATTGAGCATAATGACAGATGAGCATTTTGTCTCACATGCTATGGCAAAATACCCTCAAGCTTCGCAGTCAGACCTGGTACTTTCTTTTCCCTGCTTATTCCTCAACAAGGTAGTGGAAAAATCTCAGGAGAAATATTACATCCTAGAAAGTCTAGATACAAAGCTCTGAATCACAAAACCCATGCATAGAGACTCATTACTGTTCTTATTTTAAAATCGTGGATTCCGCTATTTCCTAAAATCATGGATTCAACTATTTCCTGATATGATACAAGTTACCCAATGTGGATCTTTTTTTTTTTTTTTTGTACCCCAAAGTGTCAAATGTCATATTATCCATCCAGTACACAATCAAGTGATGGAAATACCTGATTCACCTATTTAAAGGTTTATGTTGTACAAAAACTTTGGCTTTAGCGTGTTGTGGGAATAGGAACTGCAACATATTGGTAATTGGTTCTACATTTCCTGCTAAAAATCAGAAATTTCGGGATTGACGAGTTCCTACCTATTCCATCTGTTTCTTTCAAGTGGACATTTGAGTACTTTTAGTTGCAGTGGTTGCCCGACTATTGTGAATATCAGATTGTGTACCTTCACATCGAGGTCCAGAGTGGACGGTTTAGATTTACTGACTGTATAGCCATGTGTATGGTGATGATTTCCGACTTCCACTGAGGTGAACAAGGAATTCTTGGAAAGATCCTCTTTTCAAAGTTAACTGCGGGGTCTTGAGCCTCAAGAAATATAAATTGTGCGCCCATAATTGTGAATGTGTGAGGCACAATCACATTGTACTGTCTCCATTAATAAAAGGTTTGAATGATGCTTGGGCATTTGGGCATAGTTGTTAATGCTGTTTCATTTAGGCCAAAATGGATGAAAAAGTTCGTTTTGGTTGTCCTGCCAAAGCAAAAAAACGCTTCATAACTTTTTTGCCACAATTTTCTGTTCATTTTGTATTTTTCGGTTGAAGTCTGGATATCAGGCGAAATGGCTGAAATGGATTCTGGAGGAAATGCTTGAGAGTTTTTTTTTTTTTTATTTAAAGGGGCTAGGGCTCGATGCAGGCAAAGAAAGAATACATTGCTTGCCTCTCATCATCTCCATTGGAAGGTTGCCAGCTGCCATCACCGCTCACCGTCTTTCTCTCTTCTTCTTTTCTCTCCTCCTCTCCTCCTCTCTTTCCATCTTCCCATTCTTCTCTTGGTTGGATTGAGGCCTTGGGGAAAGTAATGCTCTGGGATTTTCATATGACAAGGGTTTATGTGAAGTGATGGTGCACAACGTCCTTCGTATTGCAGTGACATGTTTTTCTTTTTTTCTTTTTTTCTACCAAAGCCCCTCTCGATTGGGGCTCTAATGTTATTATTTTTCTTTTCTCTTTTTACCAAATTCCAGCGAGAAGTGTAAATCATAGCGGGGCTCATGCCCATGCTATTAAATATCTTAACCATTGAAATTGAGAAAAAGGGCCCAGAACTAAAATATAATAAATGGGCCCAATTCTTATTTAACTTTAATCGAAAATAAGCCTTAGCAAGTTTTATTTTATTAGGAAAGGGGCCTTAGATGAATTTTACCCGAATAAAAAATGGGCCTTATATCAATTTATATATTATTTTCAAATTTAACATTCTTTTTATTATATATCTTTTTTTCCAAAAAGTTTTGCTGAAGTTCCGAAATGCCGGAATATTTCTTTTTGGAGGTTAGACCGGAATGGGGTCCAAACGGAATTGACAACTATGCATTTGGGGCATCGAGGAAAATATTTGAGAAGTGAAGATCAAATCGATTAAATCCATCCTCTCTCTCTCTCTCTCTCTCTCTCTCTCTCTCTCTCTCTCTCTCTCTCTCTATATATATATATATATATTCACAAGGTTGCTGTTGCTATGATTACTAGAAAAGAAAAGAAAAATATGCTATAACCCATGGGTCATGACACAATTGGTCTGGTTTTACATTTTAGGATATATGCACTTCTACCCGAGGTACCCATTGTTCCTCCTTGACTGTACATCTCCTGCTTTGGCGTGAATCGGGTCTTTAACATTATTGTCATCAACAGTTGAAATGCTTATGGATCCGTGATGTATGTAGTACAAGTCCACAACCTGGTGGTCCACGCAGATCAGTGATCATGTTTCTGATGGTGACTTTATATTTGATTCTTGCAGGTGCTCATCCCATTGTCACTGTATTTGAAAGTATGCAAGATCTTCGGGTGTGTGGGAAGGAATGGTAAGGAGAAGGATTTTGTTCCTAAATTAGGGAGCAAGATCAACTTCGAGTGTTTAGCCCAAGGTGGGCTGCAAGAGGTCCGGCATACACTTGCTCGGGTTATTTTTGACACTGTATACCCTCTATACCTCGATCAGGATCCTGGACCATCAAGAAAATATAAATGAGAAAGGTTTTTCAGAAGATGAGAATGGCTATGCACCTTTAGTTTTCTACTTAAACTCTGTTGGAAGAATGATCAGGTTCCACACAAGGGAGCCGCTGCGCCTAAATCTCATCATTTGTTTGAATGCTGATTTGGTTATCGGTCGCCTTGATAATTCAATGCCTCTCGAAAGTTTCAGGTGTTTTATATTTTCACAATGAATTATTTTCTCTTGCTCCACAACATCCAAGGTTCAATTAGTGAGGAAAGACATGTTGGAATGCGGAGTTGCTGAGAATATGGCCAACCGGACACGTACATATTTCACATCCATAGGTGGAAAGTTTAAGCAATGAATGGCTAGGATTCTGTCAGTATGGTTTTACAGTATGAGAATTTGTGGAGGTTACCTTGCAGCTGCCCATTCGGAGTGTCACCAAACAGAAATAGCAGCATAACTTAGTCCTCCAGTTTTCTCGAACGGGTCTCTCACTTGATATATTGCCTATCAAGCTTGGGCTGGGTTTTTCTTTTTTTAGGCAAAAGTGCTGAACAAGATGAAATACGCATGACTTTCCTATTATTTTTTTTTTTTTTTATGTATTACATTTTTTCTGTTCATTATGCTTCCTTCTAATATTAGTGTACTTTTATATCACCTTACGATCCTTATTCCACCCAAGAAGTGCATTGATCCTAACAAATTTTAGATCGGCTATGCTTTTGACTGCCTAGTTTGATGGCATACTGCTGAAATGAGGATGATCATCATAATTGTCGATGCCAGCTTGGGTTTTTATTCAGGTCGCCATTCTGGTTTGGCCTTATAGTGGAATTGATGGATGCAAAAACCCAGCTTGGATGATGATCATAGTTGTTAAATTCTCAATTCCAATATTATCCTAGTGTGTCAAACCAGCTCGGATAATGATGACGCTTCTAGGGCCTATGGGTTTGATAAATCAATGCAACCTAGCTGGACTTGTACTTATTAATTATCTTGAATGGTTTGATACTTTTAAGTACAATTTGTGCAACGCCTAGTGTCCTCGCAAGCAAGTCACTGGACTCCTATTTTCATGTCCAGTCTATATGGTCATTTGGTCTAAATTTTTTGTCTTGAGACAGACAGTTTGGTCCGACGCCAGTTGGAAACTTGTCTGTACCATTTTAACGATTTCATACACATTTGGGCTGGGCTGGTCTGGGTCTATAAAGAGGCATTTGAGCATGCATCGACCCATGTGAATCTGTTTTGCTAAAGGCAAGAAAATTGGCCTAGATCTTATTAGCTGCGTGCTATTTGGAGTCGGCAGCTGGCCTTTGCTACTAATCTGGCCCATGTTAAAGATAGTGCAGCAACGATGAGAATCCCTTTCTGAAGCAGTATATAATGTCCATATGGCTTGTTCCATTACCTGCACCAGTTTATCAAAACCATTACATTGGGGCCATTACTTTTGAATATCAACCCAAGCATTGTGGTTCAACGAAGGACAAGCCGGCCGTTCTTGAAAACAGCCTGCTTAAGTAATTATGATGAGTAGAAAGGTAAAATTTTAAAAACCCTACTCTCAGATATGTTTATTTTATGTACAAATAAGTAAATGTCAAATTGATGCAAAAGAAATGGTTAGGTTACTTAAGACTGAAGTTTAAGGTGAAGTAAAGATGTATTTGTTTTCATAAGGCAAATAAGGTAAAGTGAGATTATTTTTGGTGTCTCAAGTAAACCTTTTGGGTAGCTAAAACTTTACTTCTACACTTCTGTTGACCAATCAAACTTGGTAAAGTTCAATTTTTGGTAGCTGGAATTGTTTTGCTATAAAATCTTACCAAGCCACATAAAATTTTACTACCGATTTTTAGTGAAAACGTTTTACTTTTTCTTAGTCTCAGAGTTTCATTAACCTTTATCTTTTCTATATTTTTTTTATTATTCTTATATACCATCATTCAACGACCAAATAAAAGCTTTCATCTTAGCTTATAAGTTTAATAACATAAGATTAATATGGTTATTGAACCTCTTGATACTATGAGATGGCGATTAATCCATAAATTCAATAACTTAGATTTTTTTTCCAATTATTTTTACTACTTATTGTATTGTTCATACCTTTTTTTTTTTGGAAGACTTCACGTTTTAATTTCTTAGAATAAAATAAAAAGATGGATATGACTCTCCAAGTTAAATCCTCGAGTCAATGAGTCAACTCAACCTAAACAAACTCAATTGGGGTTCCGTTTCGACTTTGCTGAGTCACATTGAATTGTTTTTCATATGAGAAGAAAGGCAAGAGGGCATTATTGCAAGAGAGTTTGTTGGGCTAGGATTTGAGAAAGAGGGCTTATTGGATTAGGGTCTGAAAGAGGGTTTTAAGGGGTTTATTCGGTTAGGGTTTGAGATTTGAGAGAAGGATTGTCCAAAAAAACAGAAGAAAATTTAATTAGGATGGGGACTCGGCGAAGTCTGACTCAACATAGCTAGGAACTAGAGAGGGCAGGGGTGGCCATGGCCCCCTAAGAATTTTAATAAATCCCCATTTTTCTTTGTGTGGATATTTTGTTCTTTTACAAATGCAACCCGCCCCCCAACCCAACCCACCCCACCCCAACTTTTGCTCTTTTACAAATGCAAACCCCACCCAACCAACCCACCCAAACTTCCTAGTTCCGCCCTGCTACTCGCAAGTCTAAAACCCTGCTTCGTCATGTCCAAGTTTAAGAAGTCCACAAGCAATGATGAGGACCATGGTAGATAAACAACAAACTTCATGAATGTACAATCAGTGCATTTAGGTATGAATTACGCATCTTCCAATTTTTATCTATTAAAACACCCATCTTCTTTTTATTTGATATCTATCTTCCAATGAGCCATCTTCCATGCCCATATCACCAAACCACAAATCCCATAAACATCTACATCCCATCTAACTACATCAATTTCTGTTATTATCATAAAATAAAATAAAACTCCTCACAACTACCAACCTATCTCAATGTAGTGGTCAACCATTAAATATGAATTATGAAACAAAAAAAGATAAAAGCTAAGGTCAATTCTACTAAATGACAATGTCATAAAAATGGCTAGACTTAAAACCAATGTTTGTGATATAACAAAAGAAGAATGGGGGGGGGGGGGGGGGTGTTTCAGATCCCTAAGTCGCTCGATAGGAAATATTTGAAAAATATTATAATCTCTCATATAAGGTGAGAGATATCTCTCATAGGAGCATCTCACATATATATATAGGTGGGGGCCCTCACATTTAAGTTGTTGATATTGGATATGGATGTGAGAGCCTCCACCTTATCTCTCATAGTAAGGTGAGAGTGTCTCTTACAGGAGCACCGCCCATATATAAATATAAATATATATATATATAGAGAGAGAGAGAGCAAGGCTCTCCTAAGCTCAAGCTAAAAATAAAATCTCGTAAGCTCATTCTTGTGAGGCTAACCTTTGGTCCATCCAAATGTGTGTGTGTGTGTGTACATGTATGTATGATATATATATATATATATATATAAATGTATGTATGTATGTATGTATATATATATATGGTAATATTCATGTGAGGGATTCCCTCACCATGTTGTGGTGAGGAACAACATAGTTGGGCGGACTTTATGATACATCCGAACCATCTACATACATAAAACCTCCTTAAGTACACTAGATCCATCAAGTTTTCACCTATCCAAATTGATTGGACTATTGGATTGAAGGTCAAATTTTTTTTCTTTAATATAAAATCATTAAATTTGTGGGCCACAAATGAATGGGTTAGAGGCATGGGATTGACCCCAAACTTGATATATGGGTCCATCTAAGATGTCTCTTTCCATTCCCCCCAAGTCCCATGATTAGTGGGGCCCTACATGGGCCAGGCCCCATTAAGTTTGTCCCTCACCATCTTGGTGAGAGAATCCCTCACCTGAATATTACCCATATATATATATATATATATATATATATATATCTCACCAAAGAGTAAAGAAACTTGGGATCTCTTGGCCTCAAAACGGAAATGCATTTAACAATTCTTATCTATTGCAATCATATTAAAAAAATAGAATATGAGAAAGAACCTAGAAACCAACCAATAAGAGTTTCCTCTCAGAATTTCATATACAAGTTCATTTCTACTTAAATACAGTGAAAGATCAAAATTAGTAAGAATCTTTAAAAAAGAAATTGTCATAAACCCTATTTACACAAATTGATTAAGAAAGACCCTAAAATATCTAATTAGGGTGTTGTACGCAGTGAAAAGACCAATTTTCTCTGAAGCGATATCGTTAGAGCTCATTTAGAAAAAAAAAAAAAACATTATTATAGTCTTCTTCCCCAAATGATATCGTTAGGGCTCATTGCTAAGCTTTCCCCTCCTCTTCTCTGAATGATATCATTTGCCCTATCCTGCCAAGTAAAGTGGCATCTCCTCTTTTGCTCTCTGCAACTCAAAATCTCTCTTCTCCATTTTCGTTTCCCTTTTTTTTTTCCAAAATCTATAATCTCTTCGCGCATAGCAAACATTTTATCGTTCTCAATGTCATATTCAAGTAGCAGTTGGAAAAGTATCATTTCCACCATCAATTGCACAGAGAGACCCAGCTTCAGAGTGCTCTCACAACGGTAGATAACTTAATGCTGGAGTTGTAGGTACAACCTACAAGGCCTATGGAATAGATTATTAGTATGCATTTTGGTATTTGTGACAAAAGATGTTCATCTGTTCTGCTGTCTCTCATCCATAATTGGGACCAAGTTCAAAGGCTCTCTCTTTGTCTTACATCAAATACCGAACTAGGAACTCCGAAGAAAGGGATAATATAGAAACCAAGGAAGAAGAGGTGGGGGGAGGATTGCAAAGGGGGCATTTTTTTGGAACAAGCCCTAACGATATCGTTCAATGGAAGAAGGGGAAAAAATGAAAAAGAGGTTTTTTTTTTATTTGTTTAAGGAGCACTAACAATATCATTACGGGACAAGTTGGTCTTTTGGCTACGTATGACACCCTAATTCAATGTTCTAGTATTATTCTTAATCAATCAATTCGTGTAATTAGGGTTTAAAATTAAATTTTTCGTAAAAACCCCAAAGTAGTATTGAAAAAGGAGAAAAGATTATAAAAGTTGCTATTGTTTTGTAAAAGGTAGTTGTTCTGACAAAATAGTTATCTAGAAAATATTTCAAGTGTGTCTAAGGGAGATAGAGAGAGCTACAATTTAGCTCAAGAGCTCTCTTTCTCTCACATACTCTAACACAAAATATATCTTGGCATTGCATGTCATCAACATGAAAATGACAACCCAATAACCTTTAATACAAAATCCAAAAACAAATAACATTAAATAAATTAGAAATAAAAAGAGATGTAATATAGATAAATAATATTTAGTCATGGAATACCTTAAACAAAATCCAAAAAATAAAAACATGCATAACTTATATATATAACGACATTCAATTAGAAAGCTAATTTTAAAGATGAACAACATTTGTGTACTTAATTATTTTCATAATAGAAATCTCTAGCTTAATCCTAGTTATGTGAATTTAAATTCAATCTTTTAATACTGTAAGTGCACTGCTGTCTATTTGAGACAGTGGCAAGTACAGGTCGAATCCCACAAGGAGCACTACTGAATTTTTTATTATTAAAATCTAAATATTTTTTTATAATGAAAATAGAAATAAATCAAGATTTGAATGAGAGATAAAGCTACTATGCAAGATGAACGGATAACAATTATAATAAAGGTCGATCAGAGCAACAAAGGGTTCATTAATTAATTTCAATTCTCAATCCTCATACTTTAATTTTTTTGAGCATCAGTTAAAAAATTAAGCATAAAATATCAAAGGTATAAAAACCTAAGTATATCTTATCAAAAGAAGATTAATTGATCAAAAAGAAATTTATTTAAAATATAAAGCAGAGGTTTGCCTGCGGCTCAAAGGCAGATCTATTATTCTACTAAACATGCATCATAGGGACATAAAAATTAAATTAAAGACAGAGCACAAAAATAAAATCACTTAACTTCACTTTGTGCTCCGATCCAAAGAATCTACCCCTCCATTGCAAAAGATGTGATTTTCATTAAGAACTTCATGGCAATTACAATTTTCTCTCACACTCTTCTAACCTAGTTCTGGAACAGGGCCCCAGAATACCTAAAAATAACTCTTAAATTCTATTAATTAGGGAAAGAAGAGAAAGTGGAGAGAGAATAATTAGGTAGGTCCAAGTGGGGGAGTGTGTCTCTCGTATGCTACCTTTTGGTTCCTTTTATATCTCCGGTTATTTACAGATACATTGAATCTGAACACCTTCTTTGCAGATTTGATTTATCTTTATTGATAATGTATATCTCTTATCTTTTTTGAATTTGAATGAGGTGGAAGCTTCTGGAAACCTCTAGGTGGATTGGCTAATCTTCAAATGGAGTTCCACAAGGGATGTGCAGCAATTGATTATCAACGGTGTGGATTTAATTTGTAATCCCGTCTAAAAATGAACATGAAAATATCCAGATCCATAACTTTATCGATATAGCTCTGATTTACACATTCTTTGGCTCCATAAGTTTCTACTCTAAATAAGCTTTCCAATGGTAGGTAAATTTCATCGATCCGACGGTCGGATTGAAAGTTATGGCCATTTGAAGATGAGCTATCTCAGAAAAATGGGATTAGCTTTTAAAATTTGATTTGCAATGGATTCTATCTCTGCACAACTTCCATTTTCGAAAGGACATAAGATGTGGATGATTCAAACTCTTCTTCTTTTGTTCCAATCAGAATGGTACTCTTTGAATTATCCATTAATAATTTTAAATTTACAACTACTGCGGACCCTGCCATGTGGGACATTTCATATGTTTGAACAGTAGGCCCTATGAGAAGTCTTCTACTGTAATTATGATTCTTCAACTGACATGATGAGTGGACTCCTCCTTTGATTGATTTGCATTTGGCTTGTGTGTGGGGTCCACGTGGTGAATTCTTCAATTTTCTTCTTTTTCAAGCTTCAATTCAGCAATGTAAGGCCCAAGATAACTATGTGTGCTTGAAAGTGGGCTCCGTGACAGAGGCCTGCAATTCTCATTTTCTGCATATTCTAATTCAACACATCTAATACTGAAGAGCCCATATTAAAGCGGGATCCATTCGGACAGAGTTCTACTCCAAGTAGGACTCTTTGGAGAAATTTTACAAAACAATCTAAGTTAATGCAAAAAATGTATGAAAAGTATGAAAATTCAGGTTCTTAGGTGAAAATGCATGAAATGATGAAATTAGATGAATAATGATGCAATTCACCCAATTAAATCTCTAATTCATCCTAAAATGATGCGTAAATGTGCAAATTCATAAACTCAACCCCTAGAAATCAATAAAAATACATATAATTAAAGAAAAGACTATCCATCATCATGATTTCTCTATATTTTTCAAAAAATTTTAAAAAAAATTCCAGACCCTAGCCCAATGCATAAATAACTTAAAATTTTAACTAATGGTTTTTAATTAAACCCCACATCAAAAGGATGGACAAGACATAGGTCGTTAACTAATTTACTTCTGAAGTATCCCTCTTAAAAAATCAACATACAATTTATGAAGTTTGATTACCCATCATCAAATTTTCTCTACTATTATTTTATTTAGGAACTCATAATCCAATAATAGTGTCATATGGCTTATATTTAGTTGGGTTTTATCCTTTTTATAAATTTGGCTTCCTCCTTATAGAGGAAGACCATACCATACCTATGAAGACCTGCCTTTCCATCATTTGGAGTATTTTTCATATACATGGTGATTATTTAGATTTCTTCAATTATGGATTATATGGTGGATTGTGAAGAAACTTGGTTTTGTTCTTTCTTGTGGTATGTACTAAGAAACTGCATCAATACTACATTTGATCATAGCTATAAAAAAGGATAAAAATAGACATAATGCTATGTAAAAATCCATATATAATGGATTAATATGAGGAAAAGAATTACTAATTTGGTATAATTAGAAGCTAACTAGTCAACAAATTAAAAAGCATTCTCTTGGTTTTAATAGTTGTAATAGCAACAAAGACATCCATTGGGAAAATATCTCCATGGTACATCAAATAGCAGACCATATATTCTCATCATTTACCTTCTGCTTAATGCAACTCATAATTAAAAAATAATTTAAGAGGAGAAATTGGAGTACATCAAAGAGAGTAGTCTAACAGGCAAAAGAGGATGGAACATACCAATAAGGTGTCCTTTGGCAAAACTGTTAATTGAAAATAGTTATAGATTACAAGCATAAGGAGAATCACAAAAATTCAATGAATAATAATTAGATATTTCATCCAAACCACATGGCAGAAGAATAAGAACACATCTAAAAGGAAAATCTTAATCAAAGATGAAATAGAACAGTGCAGTGCATCCATGAGAAATTGACCAAAATATTAGACTTCTGAATATTCTTTTACTTCACGCACATTTCCAAATTCATACCAGATATAAAAATAAAGAATAAAAAAGAACGACAAATAGACATTGACAACCCTCTTTCAGAAAACTGATTATCATTTTTTTCAGTAAATGGGAATTGATTGTCTTAAATCCAAGTAATATTATGGTAGCAATATTCATTTATACCACTCCTTCCGTATCTTTGTGATGGGTTTTTGTTTATGTTGCATCTCTATTAATCTTTAATATATTGCTTTCATCACTGATGAAAAATGAAAAATCTATACAAAATGGAAATAGTGATTATCAACATCTTAACAAAGAACCATCCAAAATCCAAAACAAGAAAAGGCAATTGCTATCAATGAACTTTTGATGAGGGAAAGCTACAATAAAGATGGTAAAAAGAAACAACAATCACAATAAGAGATAATAAGGGATAAAAGAGAGGAGTCAAGCTCTCTACTAAATTAAAATGAAACAAACATAATCTATCGCACCATTAGACTCTTACAAGATATATATAACACTCCTCTCATGATTAAATGCTTAATCCCAATGATAGCTATATTCAATATTACAACTTTCTAAATAGTCGACTTATACTCCCAAAACAAATAAAAATTAATTGCATTCAATGCCACAACTTAGTATGTAGCCAACTAAGACTCCCAAAGCAAACACAACTTATTAAGAACTAGTTACTAGGCAACATAATTACTTAGAGTTCCAAGAAATTCAGAATAATACCAAACCCCTTCCCAAAGTCACATTATTTGAGTAGAAGAAACTTAGTCTTCCAATGTTACCACATGAGTGTTGGAAATAGGTAGGCCTCGTGGATAGATTTCAAAAACTTTTGTCCCACTTGATGCAGGGATCAATTATCCATAAGACTTCAAACTCGATTCAGGATCCAATCCTCAAACTCATCAACCAAGATCAATAGAAAAACTATCTCTAAGATAGAAAATAACATCACCATACATCCACAATAAATCTACAACATACAAGGAGTAGGTTTTATCTTGGGAGCTCAGTAGTGCTCTAATGGAGAAGTAGACAACTTGTAGGAAGAAGAACTCTTTCTTTCTTAACAAATTAGAATCTCCAAGACTCAATTGTCTTCCACGATATGTCCCGAATCAGATCTCTTTTTTCAAGATGATGGGTGAGATTTTCAAGAGAAAACAACTAGAAACTCTTCGTAATCCGGAAGAGAACTAGAAGAAAGAAAGAGAGATGGCGTGCAACAACTTGCACTAGGCTAGGGTTGGGCATGCACTCCAATGGGATAAATCTCGTGTGTCGTCCAGCCCCTAAGACCTCTCTCTCTCTCTATATATATATATATATTCCTTCAAGCAAATCCTTTTACTAATTAAAATAAAAGTCTTACTTCCATTAAGAATTAGTAACTTTCTCATTTTTAATAATTATAGAAGTCTCACTTCCACAACAATTATTAACCTACTATTACCACTATTAAAAGTCTTACTTCAAATAGAAATAATAACTTTCTAATTCTTTCCTTTTAGAGTCCAAGTAGGATTAATAACTTTCTAATAACTGGGGCTAGTGTGGGGACCACTAGGGATTCCATAGAAAGCTGGCTTCAACTGGGACACCGCGACCCTACATCTCATGTGCAATCTGGGCCCGCAGTTAATTGCAAATAACTCCACTATATAAATGCAATTTCACTCCAGTCCTAAGAATAAATTACAAAGAAGACCCTAAACTTCCCTACTACCACAAGTATGCCCATCCATCCATATCCATGGATCATTTGGACCTGTCCACCAAAATAGATCTATATCCTATTATCCTTGAGCCCCAATTAATTATAGTGATCATCGGTATCTATCCAATTAACTCTTAATTGGAATGGGTGAGCACTTACCAATGATAATTCTATTAATTGGCACAAGGGGATAATCAGGATAGATTTCATCTTGACCATTGAATGTTCTCACAGTCTTACTACTACTTACTCAAGACACCGAGGTGTTGACTTACAATTGGCCTCACTTATTGGTGACTCAAAGTAAATGAATAGACAGAAACTTGAGTTCATTAATGTCTCAGAATTATAAGCCTATTGTTAGGAAATTATAAGAGCAGACCTTAAAGTAAATACAGTATACATAAGATGTTTCTCTTGGTCCTTCAATACATCCAATGTACCAGCATCATGATCCAGAATCTTACATTCTGATGATCGAGACAAATCACACTATCTCATAGTGATCAAAGTGCTGCAACCTTGTCAAATGAGATGCCCAATCTCATCACTGGTTGTGAAGATATTTAAGTATAAGATTTGCGACACATGTCTCCTGTATGTGGATCTCATCCATACACATGTATTATGTCTAGTATACTTGTGGACTCCGATACATCTCATGAACCATCATGTCATTCGTATTGGTTATATGCAAGAAAGTAATAAAACACCATTCATCTCATGAAAGGAAAACATGATTATATTGATAAATAAAGAAATTAATCAATTTGTTACATCATCTAATTGATTAAGGCCATATAAACTAACAATGAGAGCCCACATGACAATGAAAGTGACATGGCCAATACCTTCATACATCAACTTCATATACTAAAAGAGTAAATCCTTCCAAAATGAGAGAAAACTAAACGCCTTCAATTCAATTAAAAAAAAACCAGTTTTTTATGTAGACAAGAAAAAACATTTCTATCGTTTAATTACAATTCATGATTATCACACCTAACACAAATCATTACATATCAGAGACAATAAAACAGTTTCCAACATCCATTCCAATGAAAGTTCAAATGAGAAGGAAGGGGGGAAAAGAACTCGCAAATCTAACAGATTCTATTTTAAAGACTTCTAGAAAGATCATAAATTCCAACAAACTGCTCAATTCACTGTGGAAATCTATCCTTAGACAAACAATGAAAATCTCTTGGAAGAGGAATACAAATCCTTCAAATTCAATTAAGATCAATCAAATATATCTTGTCAATTCATCCCCATAATTATAAGATCTCTTTACGCAAAGAAAACTAAACAAAAACAACTGAGTTGAGACAACACACCAATTACAAAAGAAAAATTGAGAGAACTATTCTCCATCGAAACACACCTTCTGAGATGGCGTTGACTATGGTGTTGTGGTTATTCGTGCTTTCCTCCTCCTTGGTCAAGTAGAGCCCATTTGGTATTATTCCCATGCATATGTAGAATGTGATGAGAATGTTCCCATTCTTAGAGACTGAGGTTAGGGGGTGTTTGAAAACAAGTTATTTCAAGAGATTTTGCTATATTATCTCGTAGTTTAGAATATAATCTATTCACCAAAAAAAGATGTATTTGGATAACTTATAAAGTATCTTACAATATCTCACTTTCTTCCAAAAACCTTCATATTAGATTATTCAATGATATACTATATAAAATAATCTCATGTTAAAAAAGCTTTCCTAAATATGAAAGATTGCATGGGCAACCATTAATTATAGCGACCCACTATAAGTTTTAGCATCAATGATCCTTATAGGAGTGCAATTATGACATCTAATATTAGATTGGCCCCACAATGCTTAAAGTGAGATCCTATAACCATCTCACAATTACATAGCCCTTGTTAATTATCAATATTAACTGGGTCCTAATAATGTCACACTAAGGGCCTTCATCATGATTGTCAACATTAGGTGGGTCTCATACTACTAAAATTAGTTGGGCTCCCTCTTAATTACTAAGATTGAATTATGTGATTGCAATTATCAGTTTATCATTATTAAATGGGCTAGAAACGGGCTTTAATGACTTCAAAATGGCTTTAACGACTTCAAATGGGTTGGGCTAAAACACGAAAGTTGCTTGTTATGAAATTCTATACTTGATTGACCCAACATTGAGCTATTTCTAAAGCTACAAACTACCCTTCACATGAAAATCTAAAATTACAAAAAGGGTCCTCAAACTACAAATCCAAAATTACAAAAAGGTCCTCAAACTACCTAGTTTAGCTCAAAACCCCTCGAATCTACTTAACCAATATCACAAACATGCAAAATAATAAATTTAGCATTTAATAACCATGAATTAGTTACTAATCACAATTAAGAAGGGTTAAGGTCTTACACTAGGAACAAAAATTTTCAAACGCAATTGCTTTAGGCATATATGAATAACAATGGAGAGACTTTTTCAGAAGATGGAGAGGGAAAAGTATATCAAAACTATTTTTAAAGAAAATCTATGTCAAAGCTATGTAGACATCAACTAAAGTGTCAGTTTGTTGGCATAAGACATGGATTTGATCCTTGGTTGTATGTTCGATACCCCCAAAATTGACCTAGGGCATGTGTTGTGGGGTCGTGCGTGTACCTTGACTTCTTATTAGGTCAAACAACATGTGGAGACTCTTGTAAGAAAAAAGAAGAAGTCTTTTCAAGTTTCGAGGATTTTACGAAAAAAAAAACCCTTAGATGTCCTGCACACCCCTATAGTTCTTAGGTTACAGTAAAAGCCCTCCCCGTGTTGTAAAAAGAGAGATACAAGAGAAAGAAGATTAGGAGGGAGAAAAGAGAGAGTTTTATGTTATCTCAATATCTGTGTACAAATACAATAGGGAGATGCCTATTTATAGGCAAAGTAGTCTCATAATAGAGAAACCCTAAACTTAACCCTAACTCTTCTTAAGTGGGCATCCACCCAAGATCCATATCTTATAACACTCCCCCTTGGATGACCACCATTCAATGACAATTGCCTCATTAAAAACCTTGCTAAGGAAAACCCAGTGGGAAAAAACCAAAGCGAATGGAAAAAGAGTACAACATTCTTCAAGATCATTGAACTGGTGTTGGACGTGCATAATGCTGCCTCGTTAAAACCTTAACTAGGAAAACCCAGTGGGATAAAACCTAGAGAAGGAAAAAGAGTACAGCACACAAATGTCCATAGGTAGCATACTTCAGGATGCTCCCTGATAAACAACTCCCCCTGATGATAATAACCATTTTACATAGTTTGATTATGAACTCTGCGCATGCCAATCTCATATACAAACTTCTGGAATACTGATTTCGGCAAAGATTTTGTAAACAGGTCAGCCAGATTGGTACTCGAACGAACTTGCTTGACTTCGATTTCATTGTTCTTCTGAAGTTCATGAGTGAAGAAGAACTTCGGTGCTATATGTTTAGTCTTGTCTCCTTTAATGAAACCTTCTCGAATCTGTCTTATGCATGCTTCATTATCTTCATAGATAATGTTTGGAATACCTGCAATAGAAGGCAATTGACAAGAACTACGAACATGCTGAATCAGAGATTTTAGCCATACACATTCCCTACTGGCTTCATAAAGAGCCAAAATCTCAGCATGGTTGGAGGAAGTAGCTACCAAAGTCTGTTTTGTAGAACGCCAAGAAATGGCGGCATTACAATTTAAAAACACATAACCTGTCTGTGATCCACCCTTATAAGGATCAGAGAGATAACCTGAATCTGCATATCCTACTAAACTGGAATCTTTATGATCGTAAGCATAAAATATTCTCAAATCAGTTGTTCCACGCAGATATCGTAGGATGTGTTTAATACCAATCTAGTGCCTTTGAGTTTGTGTGGAGTTATACCTGGCAAGTAGATTCACAGAAAATGCAATATCTGGTCTAGTGCATTGTGTCAAGTACATCAATGCTCCAATAGCACTTAGGTATGGTACTTCGGGACCCAATACCTTTTCATTTTCCTCGATGGGACGGT
The DNA here is from genome assembly GCA_038049695.1 of Cinnamomum chago. Taxonomy (NCBI): domain Eukaryota; kingdom Viridiplantae; phylum Streptophyta; class Magnoliopsida; order Laurales; family Lauraceae; genus Cinnamomum; species Cinnamomum chago. Next base: position 52,072,369 of record CP142453.1, on the reverse strand, counting down.
ATGGATCTTTCTTTATATTAAGAGACCAGACAACCATAGGGGTGCTTAATGGATGTGCCTTGTCCATACCAAATCGCTTTAAAACCTTCTCGATATAATTAGATTGATGGACCAACATCTCATTAGAATTTCTCTCGATTTGCAATCCGAGACAGAATCTCGTTTTTCCAAGGTCTTTCATTTCAAATTCTTTCTTTAAATAATTAACAGTTTTTTCAAGCTCTTCAGGAGTCCCTATCAAATTTATATCATCAACATAAACTACTAATATAGCAAATCCCTTCAAGAATTTCTTTATAAATAGACACGGGCAAATGGGGTTGTTTTCATACCCCCTTTTAGACAAGTATTCACTATGGCGATTGTACCACATTCTTCCGGATTGCTTCAGGCCGTACAATGATCGCCTTAATTAGATTGAGTACGTACTCCTTGGCTTTGCTTCAGGCAAATGAAATCCTTCCGGGATTTTCATGTGAATTTCTGTGTCTAAGTCCCCATATAAGTAAGCAGTTACAACATCCATGAGTCTCACTTCTAGATTTTGAGAAACTGCTAAACTTATCAAATATCTAAATGTCGTTATATCCATAACGGGAGGGTATGTTTCCTCATAATCAATCCTAGGTTTTTGCAGGAAACCTTGTGCCACTAATCGTGCCTTATATCTGGTAATTTCATTTAGCTCATTCCTTTTTCTTACAAACACCCACTTGTAACCTACAGGGTTAACAACTTTTGGGGTTTGTACTATAGATCCGAACACACCACGTTTGTTGAGAGATTCTAACTCTGTTTTGATGGCACTTTCCCATTGTGGCTAATCCTTTCTTTGTCGACATTCATTTATAGAACGTGGTTCTATGTCCCAATCATCATCATCATTTTCCTTTGATATTTGTGTAGCTACCGCATATGCAAATGCATCATTGATGATAATCTCATTTCTATTCCATCTCTCTTGTGAATAATTGTAAAGTATAGAGATCTCTTTATTTTCCAGTACCGATGCCTCTTTAGGGGCTTCCAAAGTCTCACCAGGGACTTCCATTTTTCTAAAGAGAACGGATTTTGCCATAACCTCTTCAGGAGCATTATGTGCCTTTTCGGGAGGAACCTCTTCCGAAGCGTTACATGCCTCTTCGAGAGGATATGATGATGATTGCTCATTTCTCCTTTTCGGCGGAGCTGAGTCTTTTGAACCTATAGGACTGCCACGCTTCTGGCGTATCGCAGATTCTTTTGCTGTCGTATTTTAATTTCATCCTACAGAGACATTAATCATGGCAGGTGCATTCATAGCTTGCACATGTGATTTCGTCACTTTTGCTGCATCGTTAAATGCATCAGGTAATTTGTTTGCAATTTCTTGCAAGTGCACAATTCTCCGAACTTCATTCTCACATTGTGAAGTTCGTGGATCTAGATGAGACAGAGTGGAAGTATTCCATGTTAATTCTCGTCGTTCTTCAGGAACGGGTTGTTCTACGGGAACAATAAGTTCTTCAGGAACTATCTTATCTCCCCCTAACGGCGGGAAAATTGTCTCATCGAACTGACAATCGAGAAAACAAGCAGTGAAGACATCTCCTGTCCTTGGTTCTAGATATCGAATAATCGAAGGAGAGTCAAAACCTACATATATTCTCAATCTACATTGTGGTCTCATCTTAGTACGCTTAGGGGGTGGTATTGGGACTTGAACTGCACAATCAAACTTGCGCAAGTGAGAAATATTGGGTTGATGTCCTGATATAAGTTGTATATGGGAAAATTGATGATAGGCCCTGGGCCGAAGTCAAATTAACATTGCTGCATGCAACACAGCATGTCCCCAAGCACTAACTGGTAATTTAGATTGCATCAGCAGAGTCCTAGAAATAAGTTGGATGCGCTTGATCATGGATTCAACTAAGCCATTTTAGGTGTGGACATGGGGGACAGGATGTTCGACTACAATGCCTATAGACGAGCAAAAATCATCAAAAACCTGGGATGTAAATTCGCCTGCATTATCAAGTCTTATAGACTAAATGGGATAATCGGGGAAGTGAGCCCTCAATTTAATTATTTGAGTTAATAGGCGGGCAAATGCTACGTTCCTGGTTGAAAGTAGACAAACATCCGACCAACGGGTGGAGGCATCGATCAAAACCATAAAATACTTAAAAGGTCCACTAGGTGGATTGATGGGTCCACAAATATCACCTTGTATCCTTTGTAGAAAGGATGGGGATTCGGATGCAACTTTAGTAGGAGAGGGTTGGGTGATCAGTTTCCCTTGTGAACATGGGGTACATAAGTACCCACTAGGTATGGTCAATTGATGGTTCTCTAAGGAATACCCAAAAGAGTTATCGATGATTTTTCTCAACATAGTAACCCCAGGGTGACCTAACCTATCATGCCAAAGCTGTAAAGCCTTAGGATCACTGAGCTTCGGGCTCGACTTTGTTGTTTTGCTCATAACAGAATGTGATTCAACATTGGAGATTGTCATGTAATATAATCCTGAAGAGAGTGCACTTAGTTTTTCTAGTATTTGCTTCTGGCTTCCGATACTAAAAACGATGCATAAGTATTCCTTGTTACCTTCACTTACAGTCTCAATGTGGTACCCATTCATTCTGATGTCTTTGAAACTAATCAAGTTTCTTCGGGAACTTTTTGAGAACAAAGCATCTTTGATGAATAGATGGGTACCATTAGGTAACATCATATGGGCTCTTCCGGAGCTTTCAATTATCTGCACAGGTCCAGCTATGGTGGATACCTTTCGTGGAATGAACATCAATTCTGAAAAAAAATTCTAATTTTTCAGAATGGTGTGTTGTGGCACTATCTACCAAACAAAGATTGTCCTCAGTTCCATGATCCATACCTTTAACAAAAAAAAATAAAAAATAAAAGCATCATAACTATGCAATCACATGATTAAAAATGAAATAATTAAAAACATTCACCATAAATTAGGATATTAAGGAAGTTATCAAAAAACAGAAAAGTCTAAGAAACATGCATCTCAAAGGAACTAAAAAAATTTTAAGTGATGCTCAAAGAATCATGGGTCTTCTAGATCATGCCAGGGAGTGCCCCCAAAAGATTATTAAATGCCTCATTTTTCAGATGTTGGCTATCTTCATCCTCAAAGAAGTCACGAGTCTCCAAGTTTGTAATGTCGATTGGAGGATTCTCTGATGTCATTATATCCCAATTCCAGCCTTCTAGATCATTTGTCTCCGCTGAATGGACAGAGGCCTTATATGCTTTGTATCGTTCCACCGCTTCCTTTGGTGCACGGCAAGTGCGTGACCAATGCCCACTTCTTCCACATCTGTGGCACGTGTCATTAGGACGGTGGGAAGGATTTGCCGGTGGATTTTGGTTGTTCTTATGCTGAGGGCTAGACCACTTCTGGTGATTTTTGAATTTTGGTAGATGACCTTTAAAACTACCTCTCCTGGAGGAGTTATGTTGCCCACCTCTACTGGAGGATTTATGTCTGTCATTCCCCCTGCTTCTGCCTCTGTTTGAGCTAAGACTAACATTTGCTTCAGGAACTGACAAAGATCCAGTTGGTCTGGAATTATGATTTTTCATCAATACTATGGAATTCTGTTCAGCAACTAGGAGGCATGATATAAGTTCTGAATATTTGGAGAAACGTTGCTCTCGATACTATTGCTGCAGGAGCACATTCGAGGCATGAAAAGTGGATAACGTTTTCTCCAACATCTGCTCCTCCGAAACCTTTTCACCACATAATCTTAATCTGAAAATAATATTGAATAGAGTAGAGTTGTATTCAGATACTGTTTTATAATCTTGTAACCTCAGATTTAACCATTCATTCCGGGCAACTGGCAATATGACCATCTTCTGGTGATCATACCTATCCTTCAGGGATTTCCATAGGCCTGCTGGGTCTTCCTCAGTAAGGTATTCATGTTTGAGGTCGTCATGTATGTGGTGACGCAGGAAGATGAGGGCTAACGCCTTTTCTTCTGGGGATGTCTTGTTACCTTCCTTTATAGTCTCTCCCAATTTCTTGGATTGCAAGTGGATTTTAGCATCTAATTGCCAAGATAAATAATTATCCTCATTTATGTTAAGTGCTTTAAAGTCAAGTTTAGGCAGATTTGACATCATGCAACAACTGTAATAAGAGATATATGTAAAGTTAACCATATGGAAATAGTTAATAAAGTAAAGGGGAAAACAATGAAAAATTTAACATCAGAAATAATTAAGGAAGGAATTTAATTACAAAAATTAGCCAATGAAAGGCGTAGAACATCAGGTTCTCAACTTTGAGAATCAGAACTGCTGGTTCTGTCAAATCTTCAGGTTTGAAGTAGAACTTCTGGTTCTAATAATTGATCAGAGCTTCAAATCTTTAGGTTTGAAGTAGAACTTCTGGTTCTAATAATTGATCAGAACTTCCCGTTCTGTCAAAACTTCAGGTTTAATTTCATGGCTTTATAATTTTATGGATATGAATTCGCAGGTTCATATCAGTATTCCAACTTTTAGGACTGCTGGTCCATAGATTGATGAACTTCAGGTTTAGTTCTAGAACTTCTGGTTCTATTTTGTGATCCATTCATAATATTGATAAATGGAAAATAAATAAATAATTAAAAATGCAAGATGATGAACAGTAACCAAAACAGTATGAATACTATAAACAAGTATTATAAACTGGTTTCATGCATTCTAATAAATTAGTTTTAATTATGATATAGATACTACTTACCAAAAGTAAAGTCGTTTGAAACAGGGTCGAGGCAGGAAATTTACTCACGTTGAAAATTTGCTCCTGACAGTTTTGAAAGTTTTTTTTTTCACGCTTCTCGAGTTTGAAGATGTCTTTGAAAGAAACAAAAGTTTGCTAGCTACAGTAAGCAAACCGAGTGAAACAAGACTTTTTGTTTGCACGCTTCTCGAGTTCAAGTCTTTGGAAACTACCATATGCAAACAGTGCGTGGCAAAAATTTGAGGCACATACAAAGGTGATATTTTCTTTTATTATTTTTTGTGATTTTCGGTGAACAATGTTAGACCTCTCATACATATATATATATATATTTTTATTCCACATGCAAACCAAAAATAGAATGAAAACGAAGGTAGTTTTCTGACCTGTGTTATTCCACACGTACGGCGGACAAGGGCTGCGATATTGGAGCTGAGCTCTTTAAATTTTCTTCTCAACGTGCGCAGGAGGGTTGCGAAGGCTCTTTCTTGTTTTTTTTTCCTCGTGTTGATAACTTGTCGTAAAAAGAGAGATACAAGAGAAAGAAGATTAGGAGGAAGAAAAGAGAGAGTTTTCTGTTATCTCAATATCTGTGCACAAATACAATAGGGAGATGCCTATTTATAGGCAAAGTAGTCTCATAATAGAGAAACCATAAACTTAACCCTAACTCATCTTAAGTGGGCATCTACCTAAGATCCATTTCTTATAACACCCCGCCGATTTTCACTTTTCTTTTGCCATTTTCACCGAGTAGCGATATCGGGGCTAGATACAACCGTAGAAACAGTTAACGAAGGTATTCCAGCTCGCTCTTCCCTTGCACCAAGAAACAAGCATCCAGCAGACCGACAATTCATAAAGTTGTAAATGTCCTTAGATCCCTTGTGCATCAGGCCAATTCACCAAAGCAGGTGCCCCCACCAATAACACCAAGTTACATGGGCAGACACGCAAGCCTCAAGAGGCCGAATGCACTAGCTTGTGCAACGTTCATTTACAACTCGGATGCTGATCTCTTCCTCAAATTTGGAAAAGTGGTTTTACATAATACTATTGAATGATATGATCAAATGAGAATGAAAATTATTTCTATACTACAATTAATGATTGAAAAAAGGATTTGATCGAGTTAGAGATGAGCACAGATAATTTTAAGCTTTTGGGACCAGACGGATTAAGAAAGGGCCTCTTTTAGCCTGGTTGTGTTGGGAGAAAATAAGATGGGTGATAGGTGTGATGGTTGTGTCGGATGACTGAAAATGGTGATGGGTTTAGTCGTTTTGCTTTTGAGTTGACCGCATATGTTGAGAGGCAGGGGGAATAGGAGGGCTTGATTGGCGAGGGGGAAATAGGTATGAGTTAAGTTTACGAGGGTGTGGCGTTGGGGGTGGTGGGCGGGGCGGAAAATGAATAGAGAAATGGAGAACATGAGGAAAAAGAGAAATATACAAGGAGCACGAGCAATGATATTAGGGATTTTTACCAAAAAAGTGTTTCTACACTTGTATTACACAAATTCAGTTACAAATACATTAAAACATCCATATGGGTGTTCGTACAAGTTTTCTGGACAATTATGCCCCTCCATCCATGCGAACGATATAGTCATGGCATCGTTTTCTATACCCACTTTCACCATCGTTTTCTATTCTCTAACTCCCGCCCTTTGCCTCTTCTATCTAGATGATATCCTGCCCTCAAGATTTTCAATCTCAGAGAAGGTTTCTCCTAGTTTTGGTCTGCCAATTGGAGAAGAATAGGAGTTACAAAGGGATCTTGGGCTGGGATTCTCTATCATGCAGGAGGAAGACAAGGCTTCCGGTTGCTGCCTGAGTATTTTGTGTGTTGATGGACTCCGATCATCGCCGGAGAGAAGAATCCGTGTTCTCCGATGCCTGAAAAAGTTACTCCCCACTTGTTTTGAGCCATCAAACTCTCTGATTTTCCCTTCTTCCTTCTTCCCCACTCTCTGCCCTTCCTTGTTCCCCCCTTCCCTGCAACTATTACAATATTTGGATCTCCATTTACAATTCACCATGATGGGCAGATTCTATTTGGACATTCAGATGAGTATTTATGCTTCGTGATGGGGGATGGTGTAAACCAGGGCGATCCTTTCAATTTCACCCTAGTCGCATTTGGGATTTTATACATTACGGAGCATTGGAGGTGATGTCATTGCCTTTTAATTTGAAATTATTTGGTTTATCATTTTTTGGTGGCAGGTGTTGGGTAAACTTAAACACCTCCATTTGGGAACCACCACTTTGTGTGCTTTATTGTGTGCATATAAGAGTCCATTTAGATATGAGTTGCATAACGTTGGGAGAAAGGAATCACTTACACAATTACTAAGATTTAGAAGCCACGAGTGTTAATGGCATAAAGTCATGAATATCCATATAATGTCTCTGTTTAGTCGGCATGATTGTATGATCACTTACACGTGAATACCATAGCTGACTGTTTTGGCAATTTTTAGTGCAAACAAATCATCCACACACCCACCAACTCCTACCCTACAAGAAGTTCATCCGCACACCCACAAACTCCAACCCTGCAAACAGTTTATTTCTGGTCTCATTTCTGAATTCAGTCTCTAAGTAGTCCACATTGCTACTTTTCCTAATTGTTGTTTTATTTCTGGTTACTAGAAAATAACATATTTTAACGGTACATTTAAATGTGACCCATACAAGGTCCTTTCAAACGATTTGAGTTTTTATTTTTATCAAGGGGCACTAGAAAGCTGTCTACTATCTCATATATATTTTTTGTGGGGATTTGATATCTTTTGAGAAGAATAAAGGAGTTTAGGGCTCGAATAAGAAGGATGGTGATGATGAGATGCATTGTTTATGTTCTTACACAATAAATAGGGTCTGTTTTTGTATTTTTCTTGGATTCTTTTGCTGCCTTTGGCGATTTCCCAATTCCTATGAAGGATCGTTCTCATTTCCATTTTGAAGCGAAGTTATGCTCTCTTTTTTTTCTCCTTAGTGTATGTTTTGAAGGAAACATCTCTTATCTACAAAAAAACATACAGTAACTGGTTGGGCATGACCATGGTTCTAATTTTCCATAGTCTTCGTTGCATATGCATGCATTTTTTTTTTTTTTTGTGTTGAGCATCTGTGTACCATTTCATTTCTTTGGGATGCTTTGGTACATATGAAAATATCCTAGTCCGCCTAATATTTAATTCCTTTTAAACTTTAATGCTTGTGCCTGTAGTGTTTTCAAGTGTGATTTCTAATGCTTTCAAGTGTGAATTCCTGCATGTTGAATTACTCTTGCCATTCTTCATATTTCCAGGCACCTTTTGGATTACAAAGAATCGATCGACTTATAAGTGTTAAGCATGTTTGGATCATCTTCTAATGATGCCTCTTGATCGACAGGGGCTTGGGGATATGGTTGCAGCCAAAACAGTCTTTTGTGGTTATTTTATTGGGAACCTGTCACAGATTAATCACATTTACACATAATATACCAATTTCATTTCTAGTACATTTTCACTTGTAGAACAGTATAGAAAATGAACTACTCATGTTTGAATATCATGTGAGATTCCAATGTTTTGGACTAACGTACGAGCTACAGAAAGACGATAAGAGTGTAGGGTCATACGATGTTTAATATTTACCTATAAATAATGATCAATGATCTTGTTGTCCTATAAATGATGTTGAACAAAAACCACTTGGTGAACTCTGTAAGTCTTTCCCATTGTATATGCAGCTCATTATATAGACCTTATTGTTTTCTTGTAGGGTGCAAAAATTTGGCGAATAACGTATAAATTTCTGAAATGATATTGTTATGAAAAAATTGTCGGAAATCAAAATTGACTTAAATCGTTCGTCCTTCTCATATTCTAAGCATCTCAATATGTAGTCACCATAGCTATCTTGTTGTGCATCAAATTCGGATGAATACGATAAAATTTATGGTTACGATATCGTTATCAAAAATCGAATTCCTTTTTCTTGATAAACGCAGAACGTGAGTCCTTCACATTTTTCGTTATCTCAATATACACTGACCATGAATTTGTGATTGGACACCAAAATAGGATAAAGAAAATGAAAATTCTTGTAACGCTATCGTCATCAAAAAATAATTTCAAATCTTTAGTCTATCACCTTTTATCTTCTCAATAGAAAGTCAATGAAGTTATCTTGCTGGTCACCATAATTGGATGAAGAAAATCAACATTCACTGTAACGATATCGTTGTCCACTAGCATTTCATTATTGCTTGCACTTTTTATAAATTCATTGGTAAACAGAATAATTAAGTCTGCATTCTTAATGATTTAGCATTGTTTAACAATTTCTCTGTAGTCGATCACTGGTAATTTGTTTTAAGGGACGGAATTTTGTCCATATCATTGTCTAGGCATCTCATTCTAGATTCGTTGTGATGCGGCTTTTTGGGAGTAAATTTAACTGATGCCCAATCTAATGTGTGAAATTCAGTTTGAATATCATCCTCGTCCTACACCTTGCATGTGTTAATCAGTTTTCTACGGATAACTATTAGTTTTACTGTCTCTACTATATTAGCACAACGACTCGCTAAATATATGCTTAAACATTGGCTCTTTCCTTTTATCCGGTAGGAATGTGGCCCGAGAGGTTCTAACTCACCATCGAGAATCTAACACCTGTAAATCTGGATAGAGCCTTTGTTGTTCTGAGGAGCCATCCCAATAAGCAATCCAAGCTTGAAGCTTGAGAAATGGAGTCCATCAAACCAAGTGTGTGAAAAGATAGTATAACAAAAATTAGGCAATTGAAAGATGGTCCAAGCTAGCTTCACGTGGCCAGTAGCAAACGATGAAACTGCCTCTGGAAATATTACAAGTAGGAAGATTCATAATCTAAGTGCTAAAATTGAAGAGTGTGTTTGCATTTTTTATTTTATGATCATATCATTCTTGAAAGCCTTTTTTGGCCTGTTGTTAGTTGATTCACGTGCCGTATTTTCTGTAGCTTCTATTCAGAATAAAAACTAGCTACTGGGATTGCAAATGCGAAATGATTATCAGACAAATGCTATAGGAAGATCATGCTGCGAAGACAATGGACTTGGACGGAATCTATAGCCCATGTAAGCTTTTCTTGAATCTTGATTAATGCAATTGCATCATATCTTTTGATTCAATTCTTTTTACCTACATCTCAATCTTGCCTTTTTCTGGTCATTTTACCTACATTTAAATCCATTCCGATATTCGCTTTGCATTGCATGCTCTCTGTACTGATGAGACCAGATTCGCTGGTGTTTTGATGGGGTTGATATGAGGGAATGCCCATTTTGATTTGGTAGATTCAATCAAAACTATCTCAGTTTCAAAAAGATTGCAGGGAATTCCACCAAATAGATGTTGCTTTATTGAAAGTATATTTTCTTCAAAGTGTTTTGTTTCTTTTAAGAGATTCAGATTTCCTAAATGTATGGGTATGAATAATGAAACAAAATGCCTCAATGCAAGGTCTAGTTTTGATCCATTTCGATGACTGGTTAACAGTTAGTTTTGATCTATTTCGATGATCTATTTATTAAGTCTTGCAATCTTGATGCCTCAAACATCAAACAGAATCTGTCAAATGTTAATGCAGCTTGTATACATGGATCGACCCTACCAGTATTATGGATCGACCCTACCAGTAATTGAGCTTTATAGATTTGATACCTGAATCGGTGGTATTTAGTCGCACCCCCCCCCCCTCCCCTCCCCCAATCATTTTGTATCCCTTATTGCTTATCCAGGTTTTTTTCTTTTGCCCACCTGCTTTTCCCATCGTCATCATTCCCCTGTTTTTTTTTTCCAACAAAGTAAGTAATCACTTTGGTCATGTACAAGAAATCTCAATCGTCATTTATACGAAATGTAAATATTCCTTTCCTAGTATATTATCATGTGTAGAACAACAGAGAAAATGAACTACTCATGTTTCCAATAATTATTTTGGAGTTTGGTCAGTGAATTACTACTGGCCTTTTTGCCTAGTTGATAATACAAGGCTTCAGTACTTTTGGACTAACATACAGTCTATAGAGATGTGTTAATAGCGCAAGATAAAATGTAATTGAGCACACACTTATGGGTAATGGTATTGATCCTGTTGTCATACAAATGATGTTGAAATCAAAATCTGGGCGAAGTCCTTAAGTATTTCCCATTGTTTATGCATGTCATTATACAATCATTATTATTTTGTTGTGGAATTGCTAAAGTCAATGGCAAGAGTGTCAAGTACATCTCTTTTGCGGGTGCTACAGTCTAATTTCTATTTGCCAATAGTTATTTGTCACATCTCTTTTGATGCTTATTTGAATCAGTTGATAAAACTTTAAGTGAATTTCGTGTCCATCTGACATTCACTTGTGGTGCAGGAGGATAAATTCACCTCATATTGCAAGGGGTTCAGATATTTGGCAGAAAGAATGGTTGTGTTCTATTGTTTCAGATGAACATGATTGAAAACCTGATTCCAGATGAAGAGCTTACGAGTTTTCTAACTCTACTACCACCAAACCATGTTCTGCATCTGTGGCCGATAACGGTTTGGATGGAAAAGGTGGATAATTCCACATCCCTATCTCATGCAGACAAATCTCATGCATTGATGAAGAAGGCTGCATAGAGGAACAACCGGACAAGTTAAGTGGGGAAGAGAAGGCGACTGAAAATCGAGCATTGTTCTTGCCTTGGCGTGTTTTCTCCTGTTGTGGTTTATTAGTGAATGTTGCTTTTGGGCTAAAAGCCTAAAATGTCACATAACATTGAAATATATAGCTTCTTTAACTCAGACAAGGCTTTCCTTTCTTTTTATGGATTACTGATATCAATTGAAAAGAATAATTTTTTTGCCTACCTCTCATGGGTTATATAACAACCTTCAGTCTCTTTGAAGTCTTGGATTTGTTCATGCGTTTTAATTTCTTATTTCTATAAATTACATAAAAGGTTATCATCATCAAGGCTCTAAATCACAGTGGTTGTGGCCTATAAACAACAAATGGCATTTATCATATCTCAAGCAGGGGTTAAGAACATCAGATCGTTGAACAAGAGCTGCGTGCAAAAGGGCTCAAACCATGTCATGCACGTTGTCCTCTTTGAATAAGAGCTTCGATGCTGGTGTACTGACCTGAAAACAGTAGCTATTAGCTTGTTGAAGATAAGTATATAGATTTTTAAATAGCTTGTTGAAGATAAGAAGCATTGAGAAACTTGTGTTCTTATCTAGTTTTATGTATTCTACGTGTGTGCATTTTCATGGTTTTCTAGATTGTTTAGGTTCTTGACGAATGTTGAGTGATTGTCATTGTATAATACCTCAAGAGGAACAAAACTTTACCGACCAACCTTCGAACCATCCTTACTGAAGATCACATCATAACTACAATGCAATCGACTTACTGGATAACAAATTTGAGGTTGAAAAGTATGAAGGTTGGTAACGATATCATCGTTGTAATATCAACAAATTGTACATTTTTTGCAACCTGAGGTAGCCTTATCCATTGCATTTGGATCTCAATACATAGTCAACCACATTGTTGTTGCCGGACAAGCCTTTGGAAGTGAAAAGCTATATCCGACAAGAAGCCTTTGGCAAAAAGCGTGGCCATAATAGACAGACATGTAGAGATCTACCTCCAAGGGGATGACTCTTCCATTCCCCCCCCCCCCCCCCTCTTTTTTTTTTTTTTTTGGTGTTGGAATGAGATAGAACTTTGTGGCCTTCACATCTCAATTGTTTGATCTCGGGCTTGGTGTAAATACTTTTTTACGTTGGGGGAGCATATTTTGACTTGTATTTTGGATGTATCTCTTGCTGAATATGGGAGAACATACTGTGTATATTCTGATGTGTAGACGCAAACCTGTGTTGATGCTTGCATGTGATAAGTTGTTAAATGAATTTTTTGTATACCGGCAATGACAAATGAAGCTAATGCTATTGGAAACTGGGATTCTACATTTATGTCATTTGTGCGTTTATCAATTTTCTTTTGTCATGGTTGAGCTTTTCCCGCCACCAAGGAAGAGTGCTTACCACCCATTTTGTTTCTATGAATTTATCTTTTCATATCTTCTACTATAATTATTGTTTACCCTATAACTTGGCCTTTTAAATGTAGTTTTCATTATATTATGATCATGTATCTGGATTTTTAGCCTATTTTGAAAAAAGCCCTCTCGAGAGAGAGGAACTGATTGTTGAACTGCATGAAAATCACCAAAGGTGGCTTCAGACATTTATGACCCATGAACCTACCTTTCCATCCAGGCCGATCAACCCAAAGCATAAATTTCTTGGCGTGCTAATATGCGTTCTAATTTACCTAAGAAGGGTTGATATGAGGGCTGGCCCCTTTGGTGGAAGTATAATCCATCAAAACTCAAACAGGTTCAAAATGATTATAGGGTCGAACTCAAAACTTGCTAGTTCAAACCCTTGGCCCATCTGGAAATTGGCCCAAAAAGTCCTTTATACGAAGGTTTGAGATCCTATCTCGTCGATCGAAAAAAAAAAGATGTTAACTGTTAACGGACTTCGTATGAGGCCTCGCATTATGGTTTAAGAATGATTCACGGCTAGACTGCATTTTCCTGATTCACCGTCACTGGGCCAACTTCCGGCAAACACAAAGGTTCGAACCCTCAGGAAAAGGGTTCGAACCCTTGTATCCTGCACTCCTCGGGCCATTTTCCAGAGGGGTCGAAGGTTCGAACCCTCATCCTGAGGGTTCGAACCCTTGTATCCTACATTCCTTGAGCCATTTTCCAGGGGGGTCAAAGGTTCGAACCCTCATCCTGAGGGTTCGAACCCTTGTATCCTGCACTCCTCAGGCCATTTTCCAGAGGGGTCGAAGGTTCGAACCCTCAGGAAGAGGGTTCGAACCCTTGTACCCCAAATTCCCCTGAGCCATTTTCAAGGGGGTTCGAAGATCACAATGAGGGCTCGAACCTTCATATTTTGCCTTCCCTGGACCAAGATCCAGAGGTGCATTCATGAGTCTTTCTCATTGTTTAAAGATCACATTTTAAAATCGAGGCCATTAGTTTGCTAGATAACAAATTTGAGACTGAAAACTGTAAAGGACGGTAACGATTTTGTTGTTGGAATATTTGCAATTTGGTCTTCTTGGTAACCTCCGTGCACCTTTTTCATTGTTTATGCATCTCAATATATAGTCAGGGCTAATGTGATAGCTGGGGAGGGGAAAGAGAAGTGAAAAACTTTAAAGGATTGTAACGATATCGTTATAAAAAACGTTTAGAAACCACTAATCTGGGTGAAATTAGTGAGCCTTTTTCATTGTTTATGTATCTCAATATATAGTCCGGGTCAATATCGTTGAAAACTATAAAGGATTGTAACGATATCGTTATCAAAAAATTTAGTAACCACTAATTTGGGTGAAATTTTTGAGCATTTTCCATTGTTTATGTATCTCAATTTATAGCCAGGGCCAGTCTCATTGTTGGACAACAAAAATGAAAGAAAATGCGCCAAAATCGTAATTGTTAATTACTAATGTAAAGCAATAAAAATCCAACAGTTGTGGCCTTCCAACCTTATAACTTGATTGCTACATAGATCACTTTATCCAGAACAATGCGAGTGCAACAACGATACAATGACGATACAATGAATGGTTAATGCAATAACAAATTTAGAGCACAACTGTCATGTCTATGTCTTTAGGGGAAATATAAACAATGATGGACTTTATAGTAGCAGCATCAACAACTATGGTACAGCCGGTGGTGATAACCCTCCCACCAACCCAATATGCACAAACAAGGATGGACATTAGCTTATTCTCTATGACTGCAGCCCAATTCCGCAACCTTGTTCAGGACAAGCTAAACCATGCCTGCAAACCCCATCCCTCTTTCCGAAGAATACCCTCTACGATTGTCTTCCATTTTGTATCTCTTCCACTTATCAAAATCAGAAGGAAGTAGCTGTATTCCTTGCAAATTAGCTTCAGGTACAAACTCAAGTGGGCACTTCTTATCATCCATTTTCCTGAAGCTCATCTCACCTATAAGAGCAAGGTATGAAGTACGTAGTAGTACATATAGCTCATAACTCAATGCTCATCTTCCTTATAAGAGTAACATGTAAAGGAGAACTCAGTAAGTCAATGAGCAAGAGACTAATCTCCCTTAAAAGAGAAACAAAACAAAGTAATATAACAAACTTAGGCAACATGAACTTACCAGTAGATGCAGAGATGCTGAAAGTAGCTGGCTTGCCTCTCACCACTGGATCTGGAGATATCTTGACTCCCTTGGCCTCAATGTCATAGTCACCTCCCCTCTCTGCAATCGTCATAAAATCAGAGAACACAATCACTGAACCCACTAAATGTTAACTAGTCATCGAAATGGATCAAAACTAGACCTTGCATTGAAGTTTTTTTTTTTTTTCAATATTCATACCTATATATTTAGGAAACCTGAATCTCTTATAAGAAATACGATCAGAAAAATACTAATTTCAATAAAGCAACATCTACACACTTTTTATCTCAAATATAAGCAAAAAAGCAACTCCAACCAATGAATTTACTATATCAATTGAAAGAAGAATCGAAAAAATTGGTAACAGAATGACAATGATGATGATAACCATGAACTTCTTAATTATCAACAGAGGAGTATTATTATCAGCAAAATGAAATCCATAGGTTTTTTTTTATACAATTGTAAAATAATAGAACTTAAGCTAATGACCAAACTTTGAAAACTTGAATGTTTCGTTATTCTATCCAAGTATTGCCAGAATCCATCATCCATCATGATCACAATCATCAAAGCCTTGTTCCACATGTCTAGGACCGGCTTTAGTTCCATTCTTCCACTCAACCCTCAAAAGCAGGTTCATCATATCTCTCCACAATCTATAATGCCATTCCCCATTACTTTATTCAAGGACTTCATTTCTCCCTCTCCTTCCTTGAACTTGGAATCTCCAACTGCATGATACAGGGGCTAGCTATATATTGTGATCCAAAGCTTGCAAGCCCAGACCATCTCAAACAACATTCCTATATTTTTTTCCTTTTTCTATTGGTTGCGAGTTACCTCCTATGAACACAATCATTCCTAGTTCTATTATTGTAACTCCAGAACCTAACAAACACATCCCTCTTGCTTTTAAAGTACACAAATAGTAAGCCTAAATTCAAATGAACATAAAATGCAAGAGTTACTTCCTAAGGATGCAGAAACTTGTTGGGTTAAATGAAAATTTAATAAGGAAACAAGTTTGTGGGGAGAAACTGATTTTAAGTAAATAATATATTAGAGGTTCTGGCACTATACATGATAAGCTTAAATTCATATCTTACCAAACTACTCATGGATAAAGTATTTTTTCATGGTTCACAGGTGTGTTTTGTTGGTCTTGGCTTTGGTTCATCAGTTATCACACCATGCCTTAATAGGGATACTTCTTACATGTCCAAATCTCCTCTCACTGATTCTTCTACATTTGTCACTCTTAAAGATAAAATTAGGGGAGGCGATAGGTTGGTGTGGGCTGGGTTTGGTGGATTCAGTTTAGTATTGTGGATAACTTGTAAACGCTCAACTTGTATTCAGTATATTTATTATTCAGGTTGAACATGTCAATCCAAATCCAAAGCAAAAACAAATAGAGTATATTGGAGCATAAAATAAACAAGTTGGATTCAGGTCTGATGGGCACTTCATAGTGCAATTACTAGATTGGTTGATCGTTCAAATAATAAGAATAGGCTTAGCCTCAACCCAACATGTTTATTAATTGGGTCAACCTAAGAACAGAAAGGGTCATATGAGACCAATCATAAGTGATGGCACTGCAACTCAATTCCCATTCAACCTTTCATATCTTCGCAAACCCACCTTATCTTCTTCTTGATCAACATCTCAGTCCTTCACTTTCACCATCACTGACCATTTCATTTATACAAGTTTCAAAATCTCCAAACATATCCAAGCCTAAAAATCACTCGACCATACCCAAGCCCACATGCAACTCATTGCACCCATTTGTTTCCATCAACTTTCCAGCCCGAAAATAACTTCTCATTATCTTGACCACCAACACCACTCCCAAAATACATGAGTTGACAATGCATATGGAACCAAAACCCCATCCCACAAAAGAGAGCTCCCTATAAAATTAAAAACCTTGCCACCATCAAACATTTTGGAAACTCCCAACCTTCCCATATGTCTCGCTACATATACAAAAAAAAAAATTTATATCAAGAATTGGTCAATCATAAACACTAGTATCAAAAGTGTTACAATGAGACCTCTATCAGAAAGGTCCTCTAATATTTAATAACAAGCATGTTGTTCAAAGCTTGGCATTGTGGCGAAGACTCTTTGTAGATGGTTGCAAAACAATGCGGTCAACACCACCATTACCGCTACCATAACAAAGACAATGCGGAGCTCTCCTTTCCCACGCATTTGATTTCTTTCTTAACATGAGTATTGAAAATAAAATAAACTATAAATCATAACAGTCAGAGGCTTCTAACAATTCAATCTACAGCTCTCTATTTTCTATTAATCCCAAATTACTAATATTAGTGAGATGGTGGAGGATGGTAATCAATATTGAATTGTTTGCATGGTAGGAGTTGGTGGGTGTGTGGATGAACTGTTTGCACCAAAAATTACCAAAACAACCAGTGATGGTATTCACGTGGAAGTGATATGCCCTACTAGAACCTGAAGAAAGGTCGACTAAACAGTGACAAAGTATCAGTCTTATTGTAGATTTTATACCTTTACACCCTTATGACATATTTTATGATTAGTTAGTCTTTTTTTTTTTGGTTTGGGGGGGGGGGGGGGGTCCATGTTGAAATGTTACTGTTTTGATTTCTTACTAATTGTGAAAGTGCTCCCTTTCTCCCAATTGTCTTGCACTTCATATGTATCGTACTAGTTCTACTATAACACACTTGAGGTTTCCTCATTCTATTATAAGAATCGGCCAAAATCTATGTACATCATACTAGATCTCCTATAACACACTGGAGGTTTCCTCATTCAGAACCACTGGTAAGTGGTTGTGACATCTAATTTTACATGATTGAGCCTGAAATTCCAATCTCATCAGTCAACTTGGTAACCAATCCCTCAACCAGGATGTGAATACAGAAAACGATGTCACATGAATTTTGAGAAGTATTATCTTATATCATTCTTCTCAGTGATGTTTCCTGTATAACTCCATTGAGTACATAATCCAAGAAAGCACCATAGTAGAATTACACTGGACACCAAGTTACTCGTGCATCAAGCCAGCAACCTACTGGAGAATTACATAGAACATAGTGTCATAAAGAAAACTAAAATATAGAAAAACCATAGCCATTGGCAGTAAGCACCACTAAGATCAAAGTAATTAAAAATTAAAATCATCTTTGAAAAGCATCAGTGACTCTTAAGAAATACTACTACTTCTAAGGAAACCACTTTTTGGTTACCCAATTCTGCTCCATGTGAGCATGATAGACCCAAAAAAAAAAAAAATTTTTTTGGAACATCAACAACCATATAGTAAACTAATAGTGTGGAACCCAACCACGTAATTCCATCCACACACATTACCGCAGCTACATCGCAAAGATCTACTCCAAAATTTATGGCGATAAAATGACGGGATAAGGTTGCAAAAAGGAAGCCAGATAGCAATTACCAACACATCATCATGAGTTAGTTACTTAGTTTGAATACATGCAGGGCAAGCATTCAAGCAAGCTGAGACCATTCAAATGTCTGCTAACTGTAATGTTCAAAGCTTAGCCCAGCTCCTGTGAAGGCTTAATTTCTATAAGCTTCTCAAAACCAAGAGTTCTTGAATTGATTAATCAATACCACTACCCAAATAATGAAAATGGACTTCATCATCACTTTTAAAGGGGGGAAAAGTTGATCGTTACTAACAAAAGTTTAACCATACCAATAGCCAAAAACTCAAGCTTGTCAAAAGACTCAACAGTAACTCGACATATAGTCAGGTCATCCAGAATGCATGTATCATATTCAAATTCTGATTAGATAAAATCAGTGAGTTTTAAGAAATCAATCATGCTAAACTTAGGTCTTAAAAGACAAGATTTCAGAGAATCAAATTTCACTATTGACAGAACTAAGCCCACCGCATTAGCGGCATTGCAATGAAGCTCAGTGACAGAATCTCCCCTGCCTTGCTCTTCAAATACCTCATAAGCAATATATGTCTTTGGCCCCAAATCTGGTTTCAGACTTTTCTCTGGCAGTTTTACAACAAGATTAAGGTTACCTAACTTAGGGTGCGTATATTCCTTATACGGCAATGCACTAATGAACTCAGCACTATGACGAGGCAACCGCTCGTCAAACAAGGCAGAAGGAGGCCAATCTTTCAATTTAAGCATCTCAGGCTAGAGATTTTTGTTCGCTCGTCCATCATTATAACCTTTAAAGAATTGGTGAATGTTGATATAAACTTGCAAATAGAAAAATGCATGAAACCTTGAATATGTCATCTTCTCGGTAAGAAAGCTTCTCTACATAACTGAGAGACTTGGCATTTTCTTCTGCAAAATCCTCCAACGACCTCTCTTATCGTCTTCCAAAAGGGAGAGGGAGAGAGGGAGCGCATGCAGAAGGAGAGGGAGAGAGCAGGGAGTGCATGCAGAGGGAGAGGACGGGGAAAGGGAGAGAGAGAAAAAAGGAGGGAGAGGAAAAATGGGGAAGAAAGAAGAATCGTTGATAGGGATTTGGGTGAGTTTTTGTGACGATGTCGTTCGGCAGTTTCAGGGGTAAAATGGTCCAAAACTCGTGTACGAACACCAAATTTGGTATTTTGGTGTATTTCTTACTAAATCAGGCTAATACATGTCTAGCAACACTTTTTTGGTAAAATTCCCAATGGATAAAGCATATCTAGGATACCATATTCCCCCTTTCTACCAACCATGGTGTCTCGTTAGAGAAGATTAGCAGAAGACTACAAATGAAACCAGTGGCCAGTTGGACAATAAAAAGGAGCAACTATTCAATCACTTGTAACAAAACAAAAGCAAAGATTGAAAGAAAAAAAAAAGAAAAAGAAATTATCTGCAGGAAAGGAAAAAAAAACATTTCATTCAAACAGTTCTTTCATCATATATCAACACCCAACGACCAAAACAAACTGCATCAATCAGAAGAAAAAAAAGAAAAACTCAAAAAGGGTAGATAAATGGAAGAATAGCGATAAATTATAATCAACAAAAGCTTAGAAATATTCATACAATAAAAAATCACTGCTTTGAATACCAGATTGACAAGTACGTCATATAATAACACATTCTCCACAACCTCCAACTACTTCAGTTAATCATCTAAGATGCAAATATAGGATGGGGGAACCTCAAATCAGAATCAGTTCAAACAGTTTCCCCACATCAGATAATTTATCTAATCCATACAATAAAAAAATCACTTCATAAAAACAGCTCCTTTAATACCAGAATGACAACAACGTCATATAATAAAACAATCTCCACAACCACCAGCTACTGCAATTACTTATCTAAGATTCATTTGGGGTAGGGGCACCCCCAATCACAATCAGTTCAAACAGTTTCCCCATATCAGTTCAAGCACTTATCTTAATCCCACATATACTTTCACAATATAATTTAACAGACCAAGAACAGATATTTGCAAGCAAAATCTCTCCATGAGAATATAAAAATCACAAAAACCGAATGAAGAAGAAGAAAAATTAAAAAATGCATTTCTCAAGTGCTAACAATCTTCAACCATAATTTCTAATACATAATGACCTTTCCTGCACTTTCCTGAGACCAAACCTCTTTCAATTGGATCTGAAAATGTCCACCCAAACAACTGTGATTAAACAATTAAACACACCAATTCCTCTCAAACCCATATCCAAATTTTAGAACAAGTTCAAGATGAGAATGAAAAAAAGGACACCCAGATTGGATTAAGAAGAAGAAAGATAAAAAAACAAAAAAAGGGCAGCATAAGCTAAATTCAAAGTGGAAGACGATACTAATTCAAATCCCATCTATAAATCCCAGAAATCCTAAAATGGGGATGAAATAAAAAGTACCCAAGATCTGATTCAGAGAGAGAGAGAGAGTGATTGAGACCATCTGCCTCTTCCCATAGTTGATCAACTTGATAAAAAACAAGAGCAAGTAAAAGATGAACAACATACCTGACGATCCAATCGATGATGTCTCTCTCTCTAAACAGATTTAGGGAGTTATTCGACCTTCAAATAGGCAGGATGAGGGAAAGAGAGAGGAGGGAGCAGAGGAGAAAGAGAGAAAAGGCGGGAGAGGAGAAAGTTGGTGAAGAGAAGAAGAACGAACTCCATTCGATTAAAGTGCTAAGGTTATAATTTCATGACGATTTCGTTCGCAGAATGAGGGGTAAAAGCGTCCAAAATGCATGTACGAACACCAATACAGGTGTTTTGGTGTAATTCTGTTTTAAATGGGCTAATACCTGTTTTGCAATACTTTTTTGATAAAAATCCCATAATATTATTATTAAATTGAATCGGGCCACTGTATGGTCGTCAAGTCAAAAGAACAAATAATAATAAAAAAGGTTAAAACATGTGGGAGGGCATTATTCTATATATATAATTGGAAATATGATGTTCATTTTCGTGCACACGCATTGAATGAGTGTTTTTCCGTGAAGTTCTCTTTATTTTATTATATGTACTCCTAAACTTCCTCCGAAGGAGGATCTACAGTCCGGATGACTTGCAACATCAGCGCGGCCCACCTCCTCACGACTAATGACCGAAGCAATTCCTACTCCTAGTCCTAGTCCTAGTCCTACTCCTGCACATAAAGATAACGCCTGGATTTTTCTGTCCCTCCTTAGACACGTGCCCTTCCATCAAAATGCCCTTCCCTTAAATAGCAGGGGCTCCACTCCAAAATGCCATCTCCCCTCCTTTCTTTCTTTCTACCCCTTTTTCTCATCTTCTCCTTCCGTCCCTCGCAGATCTTTCAGTTTACCTTCTCTACTCTCTCTCTCTCTCACACACACACATCATTTTCCTCTTCTTCTCTTCTCTTCTCTTACGAAGAAAGAACCATTTCCAAAAAAAAAAAAACATTTCCATTGAAAGTTCTACTAAAACATTCTAGATATAGAGGGAAGATTGAGAAACCTCTGAAGAGGGTCTTTTCGAAAAAACTGACACCCCTTCCTTCTTCTTCATCTGCCTATTTTTTTGTAAATTAAAACTTGAAAAATGGCGGATTTTCAGTCACAATCCGATGCTCCCACGAACGGTGGCATGGCATCGGAAAACCCCGGCCCTTCCCTAGGCTCCAAGCGGCAGCGCAGGCCGAGCGTCCGATTGGGTGACATAGGGGAGCCATCAGCTGCGGCGGTCATCTCCTACGAAGCGTATTACCGCAAGAACAAGCAATGGAAGGTCTCCCGCCACGGCCACCTCCTACCCAAGGAACTGATGGTCGGAAAGGCGGCAACGTCGTCGTCGAAGACGCGGCCACTCACTAATATCGGAAACGGGGATTCCCACGAGACTCAGGAGTTGATTGACGAAAGGAACACATCTGGTGGTGATTTGGATTCTGCCCCGGCATCCGGGGGGCTGACCGGCAGCCGGAAAGGGAGGGAGCCGAAGCAGAAGAAAGGATCGATGGCGGGGACCAAAAGGGTGAGGACGAATTGGGTTTTGAGAGTGGAAGGAGGAGGTGAAGGAGAGAATGAGAAATTGAGTGGGGATGCCGCCGCTGCCGGTGTTGGGGACGATGAAGGGTTTCGAGATTTCGATCCCGAAGGATCGGAAACCCCATCAAAAGAACACAGCCCTATTCGCTCGATGGAGAACACCAACGCTGTGGAGCTGCAGGGGCATGGGCATGGGCATGGGAGTGAGAAAGAAGGGGGTTTTCCAAGAAGAGGGTTTAGAACTAGGGTTTTGGAGAGTAGGGAGCCTGATGCTGTGGAGGAGCTCGATGTGCCATCTGATATGGAAGGCGGGGATTGGAGGTGTGGGACGAGCCTGGAGCAGAATGGGGGACGCGACAGGAGGTTCCAGTCATCGCATGATGATGGGGTGCGGTCATGGCTGAATGAATTGGGACTCAGTCGCTACGCGCAGGTCTTTGAAATTCATGAGGTGGATGAGGAGGTACTGCCCCTTCTTACTTTGGAGGATCTAAAGGATATGGGGATAAATGCAGTTGGGTCGCGAAGAAAGATGTACTGTTCGATTCAGAAGCTTAGAAAGGGCTTTTCGTGATGTTCGTTGGTGAAGAATTGGCCATTGAGGAAATGGAAATGTACATGTCTGATATGGTCTGTGCTCTTTTCTTTTCTGAATCTTTATTAATTTTGCCTATCTACTCGCAAGTTTTGGTTGGAACAGAATGGTCCTGATGCTTTTTGCATAATAGTGAATTTTCCTTCCCACTATGCTTTGCATTTCTGTTTCACATTTGTTTCTCAGTTACTAGTTTGTTCTGCTGGTTGAGATTGTATTTGGTTGAGATTGTATTTCTAACGTATCCATGGGTTATTTTTGTCTTCATTAGGGAACCAACTTAAAACTCAACTAATGATAAATGACCATAAACTCATTCTAGGGTGTTGAGAGTAGAATTTACATGTCTAACAGTAGTTTATTGTTCTTATAGGAAGAAATGAAAGTCCTTGATGGTTTGTGTTTCAAAATAAACCAAAACCATGTTATTGAAGTCTCTTGAATCCTCCCTTTTAAGGTGAAAAGGACGACATTTTGAAAGGCCCACATGGGAGTGTGGATCCTGTACGTTAAATGACCGTATGGATTTCCTATGGTCAGCTAAGGAGGGCCACATCGTTGGCTGTTCATGGATAATGCAATTGCTAAAATTGGGCTATGCTGTTCATTTCTAACGGTTTAATGTGTTTCCTTCCATTTCATTGTTATAGATCATACGGTAAGAAATAACCGTTGAGGCTGATTCTTCAGATGCCTTATTCATAACTAGTTCTATCTATTGGACCAATGAACCTCACCTAGAAGCTATGTGGACCTTTTTGGTGGACTCGAGAGAATCATACTCCTCCAAATGGAAAGAAAGATAATTGGAGAGGTGTTGTTATATGATCTTTAGACATTTGCTAGAACCATTCTCCTCTACATGTGCCTAGGCATTTTCAACTTCGATTTCTAACTGATCTCGAAATAGTTAACTAGTAACTTCTCCATGTCACACATTTTGCATGTTCATATCATGACTAGCTGTCTCAATGGACAAGAGTGTGCCACTTTTTGTAAGTGTGATAGCCAAGGTTTTGAAAATTAAAATCTATATTTTATTTTTATTTCTGAAATTGCATTACATTTCCAACCATTGGTCAAATCTCTTGCTTGTCCATTTTTGTTAAAATCATGGTGTTATCTTCCAAAACTAATTGTCCTATAAAACATGTCAAATCACCTTACCTCATGCTTTACTTAATTATTTATGATGCAAGATGTTGGCTAAAAAGGAATTATCAAAGAAGGCCCAAGAAAAAGAAAAGAAAAGGACCAACATAGGCTGAATTGACTAAAAAGACCCATAAGCATTACTTGGGCACATATTGAATAAGGATATTAGTTGTAAGTGCCTAAAATAATGTGGACTTGATTAAGAGATAAATATGCTGATTCACTGTTAAGCTTTCTGGAGAGATTGAGTGCCTGAGCCTGAAAGGGAAGAAGAGGCAAAGGTTAGAGACCCCTGGTTGTTGTCAGCCGAAGGCCCTCCGATGCCTGAGTTAATACAGCCACTAAGCAAATGATGAGTGGAGGAGAAAGTGAATGAGAATGTTTGTGCTTTTTTAGCCTTACCCTCTCGGACTTAACTCATGTGTTTATATAGGCGCAGAGGTCCCATCGGAAGCTTCCTTAGTTGAGGTAGGTAAAAAAGTGAATGTCCCATCAGGTCATACCTTGTACCCTTAGTGGGAGTAAGTGTAAGCTTTGTCCCATCAGCCCATAACTTGTATGGCTGCGGATGTGACCATCTTATAAGGTCAACCCCTTATCAGGCGCATGTCCTATCTGATAGCTCGTTCTGCAACGCCGCAGCACCCTAATAGGGTATTAACTAAGATTGACGTTTGGCACTTATCTCGGTCAACCGGAGACGCCGAGACCGAGATGGGTGTGCCAGCATTGGAGCCGAGACGAGACTAGCGGGTACTCTTACCAAGACTAGCCAGAACCGAATGCCAAACCCGAGGTGGTGCAGAGACGGGCCTAGCAGTTTATTTCGGAGTTATGAGACTGAGATCAGGGCGAACCCAATTGGTATTTTTACCGAAATCAGACTTATCTTTGGTATTACGAAAATGCCCCCACACATTAGTATTACAATAATGTTATAGATCCAACCAATTTCAATCTTGTATCTTAGGAAGTTTTATCTAAAGAGAATCCTCTGGATTCTTTTATCCTGACGGATAAAGCTAGTGGGAACTGCAAGGGTTTTGCCTTCATCTAGTTGGAATGAAGTCGGAAGCTGAGAAAGCTATTGATCTTTCTAGAAGCAAGTTGTGGGGAGGCATGAAAATTAGGGTGCAAATATCTAGATTTGGGAGGAGTCTTGGTTCCCGTTCGAACAGGCTAGATGGTCACAGCCTTCAAGATCAAAGCCAAGACTCCAAATAAGTCTTCTGCAGAGCTTCAGGAAATTCTCTAGAAGTGAATCATCATGCAAAAACTTGGACTAGAAGTCTGAACTCTATAAATAGAGTTAGGTCCTATGACAAGATGTTGGTGGTGTATCCCCGGATTTGCCATCAAATAGATCAACACCATAGATAGGGTTGATCGAATCCAAAGATGGATTCATGCACTATGGCACGCGCACAACAAAGTTTAACACCACAATCCGAGAGAAAACTCGGAGGAATCTTTAATTGATAATAGTAAGCATGAATTGTAATGAGGTGTATATATATAGCAAATCGGTCCTCTCTATTACTCATACTCTGAGACTTTCCTAAACATTAAGTTTAAATAAATTAGAAACACATATAATAGAAACCCTAATAGAAATAGAAAATAGAAATAGGATTGAAGAGAAAGCACAATCCCTCTTAGTCAAATTGGGCCTGTGGGCTGAACCCAATGGGTCACCCAGTTGACCTAGTCCTAGTCTGTACTGCATCAACTCTCTCAAGCTTGGAAAAACTCAACTCCGGCAGGCCGTCGAGTTAATTGCTTGGTAATTTTCAAAGAGATCCAGGTTCAGATGCTGGGTATCGGAAGCGATAATCCATGTGGTATCTGAGAGTGGACGGTCCTGCCATCAAAGCCGACCCATGGTCTGGCCTACATTAGTTCTCCCTGTCTTGGAGAGAACTCGACCTCAAGGTAAATGTCCTCCTTGATTGAAAATTAATCACGCAAACTTCCGATTCTCTTGTTGATCTCTATTCTCTTATCATGGCTTGGAAGCTTGATTCGATCTTTTCCTCCACTTAGAAGTAGATTGGAGGTGTCCTTTCTTCTAATGTTTTCATTTAGCTTGGATGCATAATCTGACCATTAGATGCTTCAATTGTTGACTTTGTAACAAGAGATCACGATCTTCATATATCTATCGTTGATTCCCAGAGATGAAGTCAATATGGGACTGGGAGACTTCAACGAATGGTTCTTCTTTTGTGGTCCCTTGAGTGATCAATGAAGGAAGGAAAACCATGAGCCATAGCTTGGTTGGCTTCTTAAAATCTTCTGAAAATGGGTTGGTACAGGTTGAATCCTGACTGCAATTTTGGTGGGGTAAAATGCATGTGATAGTGAAACTGTTGGATCCTTCAATGGTGTGGATGCAATTCCTTTCAGATAAAGAAGTGGAGAAGTCCTTCATTGCGTGGAAGATATTGCATTGTCCCTTTTCATTGTAGTTGAAACATGGATTGAAGTTTTGGGCATGCCTTTATGGCCCATATGTGTGCTTTTTATAGTAGTCCCTCTCTATGTGTGGAGGGATGGTGTTTTCAAACTGTTGGAAGGCTGTATGGCTCACACAGCAAGGGTTGATCTTAAAACCTATATGGCAGTGTGAAGGTGCTGAAAAGCGAAATCCAAGAGACTCCGAAGGAGATACACTTATGGCTGGATGATCTCAGGGATTGGTCAGGATGGAGAAAGAAGATGGTGGAAATCAGTTGGGCAGAGCTCTTTAGTCTTGTTTGTAGGTGTCGAGGGACCTTGCAGAGCTTCATTGAATTTAAGCTCAGATGGTTATGAGATGATGATTCAGAGGAAGATGATGGTGGCGTTAGGGTTTTAAATTGTTTAGAGATGATGGAGGAAGACAATGGCATGATCTCTTTAGTTTCAATAATAAATCCCCTTGTTTCCGCTCTTACTATGGACCTATCCAATTGGACAATATTCCCTTAGGAGGCTTGTTGTATTGCTCTGATGACCTGGGTCTTTTGTCGTGCCCTGGAGCTAGGGATGGATCTGGCCCTACTAATGGGATCGTCCTGGATTAAAGTTGTTGTGACTCAGCCCGCAAACTGGGGATTAGGCGGGGCTGTGATGTGGACTTGGGTTAATTATACATGATTCCGCCTGAGAATGATCAAGATATGATCTCTCAATCCGTGCATTTCCGTAATTCGGCGGAGGCTTTTGTGACCAACCATTGTCCACAATAAATGAGCATTGGTATAAAATAATAATGAAACAGAATATCAGAGTAACCGTAATTCCAAAAGAAGGCATTCCCATTAATATCAAAGTTGTTAATACAAAAGTATGTTATGTACAACCTAAAAGAAATGGCCTACAAAAATACAGTCAGAGAAAAAATTACAAAAGAACTAAAATAAACCCAAAAGATGTGATAGTAGATCTGGCACCATTACGATGCTCTACAAGACATAGTCTACGCTCCACTAGACTAAGCCTTATGGCTCCGCCGCCACCGCTGCCTCCATGGAAGGGCATGGAAGTTGATACCTATAGCACCAAAGTGTAGTACATTGTCAGGTATGACTGACTTGGCAAATACTCAATATAAATGGCATAGCATGTTTGCATTAATATTGAATCGAAAGACATGTGATCATATGAAAGTAATAAAGGACGACTAAGCAAAACATGCTGGAATAGAAATACTTGTGGAATCAGATCAATACAAAGCTAACATCAGGTAATCCTAGCAAAAGGTATCGGCGGCTTATGGTATCGGCGGTGCCTGCGACAGGTGGTAAACCTTGCGGACCTACTGGCGTTCCATGACAAGCTGGTAGATCTCAATCGCACAGTAGCTCTGGGGTGTGGCTGTGGAAAGGCAGACAAAATCACAATCACACAGTAGCTTTGCAGTGTGGCTATGGAAAGACAAGCGGCATGATAAATGATATATGTACATAGCCTTTCAAAGGCTTCGGTGTCCGCGACAGGGGGTTGCCCTTGCAGACCTACCGAGCATAGAGGCGATAATACAATGCAAAGGTCCAGCGGGTCCATATCCGGCTATCTCCAAATAGATACCAAAGGGCACGGGCAAAATAGGATATGGAACCATCAGGTACTTGTACGAACATATGAGGCTTTACTTAACATTCTGAGGGACTGTTAAACTGAGTAAAATGGACAAATGAGGCTAAACAAGCCAAACTGGATTAAACTTACCAAAACTGGGCCAAACTGACTGGACTTACTACAAGGATCCTGTCAGTCCAAGGGTAGATGCGGCACCGAGATGCACGCACACCGAAGGACCTGACTCAAAAGTACTAGAATCAGCTACACTAAGCTCGGGTGAGTCACAGGTAGGATACGGGTACGAGCTAAGCGTAAAAGGGGTTTACATGTGCCTCGCATGTGAATAAATGAGTACCTTGTGCTATGATTGACACCAACCTATTTAACAATCAAGGAACCCTTACAAAGTATTAACGTAGTGTCATGGTCGCCATTGTAGAGCCAACACAAGGCTATTCCACTCTATGCATGCTTAAGGCCCAAATGCCATGGTTTACAAGTCACTTGGTGCTTTAGAGGATGGTTGACATTCAACCTTAAGTCAGCATACACTAGACTTAGAAATGTGTGGGCACTTCTCCGGACAACTCCTGGGGGTGATAATCAGCTCAAACTATCACTTCCGCTAGTTTCAAGCTCATCCCGAAGCAATTCCAATTTACAAGTCCAAAGGTCCCTAATTAAGTCTAAGATTCTCATCTTAAAGAACCAA
This sequence comes from Cinnamomum chago, assembly GCA_038049695.1. Lineage (NCBI taxonomy): Eukaryota > Viridiplantae > Streptophyta > Magnoliopsida > Laurales > Lauraceae > Cinnamomum > Cinnamomum chago. The sequence goes on along the minus strand of CP142453.1, from coordinate 52,043,319 downwards.
GTTTTGAGTCCCCTAATTGGTCAACTAGGAAGGGCAAACAATGGCCCAAAGGATGATAATTTAGTCCTCAAAATGTCTTGGTAATAGTGTGAAAATGTGGGCTTCAAATCACATGAAAAAGGGCCCCACAGGGGCATCCCTGTGTTGATTGGACATTAGGCCCCTTGTGGCCCAATGTCCAATCAGATTTTGGTCGGACATGGGGCTACAGGCTCATGTGCGACTAATGGGGTGGTCGGACCCAATGTCCGATCATATTTTGGGCTCTCTGAGTCCAAAAATTTGGGGCGCTTTCCCCACTTTCTAGTCTGACTTTGAAGGGAGCTTTTTGCACAAATTAAAAGGGTGTTCAGGCCTACTAATCAACATAAAAAATCACCATTATTTTGGCATGTAAACTTTTTTTGATTGGTTGGCCCGGCCTGTGGGCTTATTTGTTTTGTTGGTTAACTCTCTTTGGTTGCTTCCTTGGTTTGAGGTGGCAAGTGTTGAGAGCTATCCTCTTATTCTTTGTTGTTCCTATTCTCTTTGGAAATACATATACTTACCTTTCCAGAAAAATAGGAGCCAAGACTGTTGGCTAGTTGTCTGTGTGAAGTTTGTAAAGACTTCCCAAAGTAATTTGATGAACATCTCTTACTTTCTCGAGTCAGTGAAGAAAATATCTCTTAGCCTTGAGTGAAGATGCCTTGGCATTTCCAATGTATGAAGACTCCCTTGGAATGACTTCCCGTGGTATGACTTCAAGATGTATTGGAAGACTCCTCATTGATCGACCCTCCATTAATTTGCCACCTCATTAGCTCTTCTAATTGTGTGGTTAAAGGAAATGATGTCGATGTATTCGTATCCCAAAATTTCTCCTTGAATGGACATGAATTTTCATCTTCCCCTCATTTCTATCTTCCTCTCCCTTTTTTTCTTCTCCAATGAATAGCATCTCTGAGTCACTTTCAATTTTAAGATCTCTAGAGAAGTTGTCTTTAAAATTTCCTAGTATGGTAGTACCAAAGGATACGGTCTCTCCAAAAGGCATCAGAAAGTGATGAAAACCTCACCCCCTGTGATCTCAATGAACAGTTAACCTTGAGCAGTCCCATGAATGATAAACTTCCATGACCTAACTGGGGTAGACACCATGTTCTTGACTTCATTCATTCTGATTTCTCCTCGATAATAAGCAAACAAATGTCTTAAATATTTGAATTCCTTGAATTGCCTAATGAGCTCCTCTGAACCTTGATGAGGTCAAAGGCCTCTTTATCCTTCCTCTGTTAGTGAAAATTCTTTTGTTGCATCCACAAAGACCATAATATTGTGAATTGATTAATCTTACATGAAATCCTGCCCCTCTTTTGGAATGGACCACGTAAAAAATAATTAATGCTTCTAATGATCTGGTGAAAACCTACTGGACCCAAATCAATTTATCATTTTGCCATTGCTACTTGCAAACTCACATATAATGAACATATCAGTGACTGGTACCTTCCTTGTAAAGTAGGCATAGAAGGCATACACATGGAAATACAATTCCCTCTGTAGATTGTCGCTAGTAAGAATCTTTTTGAAAATAGTAGCCTAAGAAAAAGCTTCCACCCTCGAGGACCAGTCATCATAGTTATCAAAATCTTATGATTCGTATCCTGAATTTTAAGGAAAACGATTCGTATCTATGCAACGAACCCCATTTACAAATGAATCTTAGGATTCAGGTGTGAATCATACGATTCAATACTCGTTTCATTGAATCTTACGATTCAGGCGATTCGGCTAAGTGAGAATAACTACAATCAATAAGTTAATATTAATAATCTTTTACTTTTTTTCTTTCTTTAGCACTTTTATTTTTAAAAGGTTACTTAGTAGTTAACGAAAACTCCTAAGAATTTTTGCGCCTTTGATAAGGTTTTAAAGATGAATTGAGAACATGCATTTAGCTAAACATTTGACTGTACGTATGGTGCTTGTCTATATCTTCATCTTTTTTTAATCTATTTTGGTTTTTTCTCCTCATAAACACTTTTGTAACTTTAAGAGATACAAGGATGAAAATAGCGGTAGCGGCGGGCCGCAAACCGCTACGAAGCGGGCGATACGTAGCCTAGCAGGGATACGTAGCGGCATAACGGTGCGATTTGAAAAAATCGCCAAAAAAATCTGAAAAAATCACAGAAAATCCAGAATATTGGAAATGATAGAAAATGTTTTTTTTTTTTGCAAAAGTAATTGAGATAAGGGGGCGTAGCGGTCCCTTCATTGTACGAGTTCTTATATCGCTGTATGAATAGAAAAGAGTAGGAATAATCATTTTTTTCACATTTATTCATGTTTGTAATCAAACATTGTCATCAAAATATTATCATCATCATTGCATAGGATATCACATTTCTGAGTTATATTTTGAAATGTGTATATATATATATATAGTTTAAAATTTCTGTTAAAGAAAAATTTGATCAGGGCCTATTTCCAATCAGAGTAAAATTAATTTGGGCCACTATGTCCTATTAGAGCAGAATTTGGTTAAAGTCTTATTTCCTATTAAAATAAAATTTGGTTGAGCCCTATTTCCTATTAGAGAAAATTTTGATAGAGCCTATCTTCAATTAGTGTGAAATTGACCATGGCCCTATTTCCGGTTAGAGTGAATTTTGATTGGTCTTTATGTCTAATTAGAGTAAAATTTTGCTAAGCCCTAATTTTTATTTATTTGGCTAAGCCATAAATTTTATTTTTTTTTAATATTTAGGACCCATTGTGGAGCCCACCAATGGTAATAATATAGGGTGCATCAACTTTAATTTTTCTGAGGGGCCAATTGAGTTTATTTATAACTTAGATAAGGTGAGCCACTGTGTGCCCATTTAATCTTTAGTTACAGCTTTCATAAAGTGAGCCCAATGTGGGCTTATTTTTATTTACCCAACTGGCTAAATAAAGAAGGGACTGAAAGGGGTTTTTTATGCCCTACTTCCTTCTCCTGAAGGAGAATGATTGAGAAAAGAGGAAGAAAGAAAAGAAGAAGAGGGGAAGGAAAAGAGAAGAAAGAAGAAGGAGAAGAAGAAAAGCGGTGCTGGTGCTGCCGCTGCTCCTGCTCCTGCTGTGATGCTGCTGCCGTGCTGATGCTGCTCCTGCAGTGCTGCTGCTGCCGCTGCCCGTGCTGCTGCTGCTTTCAGTTCCAGGTATGTTTCTCCATCTGCTGCCCTTTTTTTTTTCATTTCTTCATCTTCCTGTCAAACAGGGTTTTCCTTTTTTTATTTTTTATCGTTTCAGTTCTGCATGCTACTAAGGAAGAAGAAACAAGTTGGTATTTTCCCTTTCATTCATTGCTTTTTTTCTACAACAATGTTTGATCTCTCTGGGATTTTTTTCTTTTTTGGGCAGCCGAGTCAAAGCGGGCACCACGTTCTTTTTTGGGTGGCGGAGTCAAAGTGGGCGCCACGAAACGTGGCGGCCTGTATCGGCCACTACGCATGGGTAACAGCCGCTACGGGCGCCATGGGGTGCGATACCCGATAAATCCTACGTAGCGTGGCGGGCTCGGCCGCCACGGCCGATATAGTAGCGTAGCGGCCGATATTTTCATCCATGAAGAGATATCCTACTATGTTAGATTGATTTTTTGGATTTTATTTTTATTTGAAGATAATAAAAATATATATTTATACTTTAACCTTATTTAACTATTTTTTTTGCTGAGTTGGCCTAGTGGCCAGGAGAGGAAACTGGAAACAATCCCGGGCAGGGTGTATGGGAGCAGGAGTTGTGATTCTCAAACTTATTTAACTATTTACACATCATTTATTTCATATATATATATATTAATATATGTCATGATGTTCTTGATATGATTGTATGATAGACTTACTTCTTATTATGTTTTTACTGCTATAAATGGGAAAATGGATGGTTATGAATAATTACTTTTTTCATTTTCTTTTAATTTTTAATTATTTTTCATTTTTATTAGAAAAATAAAAAATCCTACGATTCGAGATTCGATTCAATTCATGGGTATGTACGATTTGCAATACGATTCCGATTTTGAAAACTATGCTAGCCATACTAGTTGTAGGAGCAAGTAGGGGGGCATAACACGGGAAAGGCCTGAGTGTTAAAGAAAGAACTAGTAGGAAAATTCTTGAACGGGCCCCATTGCGAAACTCCTTGAAAATAAATGCATTTTTAGAACAGATAATAAATACTCATACTTAGTGGACTTTGACGTAAAAATATTTCTTTAAAACTCAAGAAGATACGGAGTTTGACTCAGAAGTATTAGAACGCAAGAAGCTACACCACTTTTACCACTTGAAAAACTTAAACCCTACATGTGTAAGGCCTTTCTAAGAACCACACCACTTCACAATCTGTGTAACCCTCCCATAAGTCTTCTCAATAATGGGCTCTAGATCCTTCCCCAGCAACAAAATGGATCCCCTTGAATAGATCTCTGTAGGTCACTGAGACACTGACTCATGCAATCGAGTATTCCTTTTCAAGAACCATGAACAGTTGGACCTACAAACTCTATCCAATTTCTACCTTCGACACCTTCCTCACATTTTGGAGATAACCCCTTTCTCCATTGAAATTTTCTTTCATCTCCTACTTGCTTTTAATCAGTTCTTGTTCATGTCTGTAATTTTCTTAGATACAAACTCATTATTTCTTAGGCTTTGGCACGTCCTCCTAGTTAGTCAGGTAAACTTAATTTTATTTGGTAGTCTCCACTTTTGCAACCTATGCTTTGCTTAAAACAAGGTGTCTTCGGTGACATGAATATGAATGATTCCCATTCTTCAATGCCAATTTTAATTGGTAGCTCTACATGAGCTCTTTCCCTAAGCCTGCCAAAAACCTTTTGCCACTATAGTGAAGAGGAAGTGAGGAACACAGAGAGGGGGTCACCTTGTCTCATTCTGCTAGATCCTTTGAATATGACAATCGACAATCCTTCTACTAACATAACACAGCAAGCTTTAGAGATGCAATTACATTATCTAGTGTTCAACCTTACCCTAGAGCACATTTAGTGTAACATATACTCCCATGAAAATCTCGATCAAAATGGTCAAACGCTTTTTCCAAGCTTTTAATTCTTGTATTAATGGTAAATATTAGGACATTTAGTTTCATATTTTAATTCTTCATAGATTATGAGAAATTTGTGAAAAAAGTCTAAAAAATCCAAATACATCTAGAATTGTTGGATGTACTAATTTATTCATGTGTAAAATGGTGATTTTGACAAACATGGTAATGTATTTCCCATGTGTAACATTTGCATATGTAGCATTTACATATGTAAAAATCTCATTTTCCTATGATGTGTAAAAAGTAAATGAACCCTTTGGAAGCTTAGAGGAATAGTGGAGTGATGGTTATAAGAAAATTAGAGTAGTTGGAGATTAATGGTTCTGTTGTTATTCGTTTTATTCAAAAGTTGAAGCCTAGGGTAGACAATAGCCTGTTTCACTGTTGAAGGTGCTCATTGTTGCAATCACGAGATTGCAGGTTCAAGTCATGTTACCAATAAGAAAGAAATTTATCTCTTAACATGTGCTACAGGGTAATTGAAGGGGATGGCTCTTAATTCAAAATTGTATAATCGACAAATAGTGGATATGAGAACAATACAGAAAGAAGCATGGTTCAAAATAGTGATTGCTTCTTATTAGGGTATTTTTTGGTTTGTGGCTTTGTGCTGATAATTTTGTATGCATCGCAATTATCAGCCATTGCAATCAAAGACTGTTATGAGCTTATAAAAGCAACCTGACAAGAATAATCTCTCTTTCTTTCACATGATTTCAAGGTATTTTAAAGAAGAGTTGGTAGAATCATTTTTTGTGGCATTCATAGTTATATTTGAGCATCAATAACATGATTACAAGCTACAAAATGTCAAGCCTCCGCATTTTAATTGTTCTCTAATATGTTGAAATGCTTAAATCTTTGCTTTTTTTAGCTAACTGTAATGTTGGGCCCCTTATTTTTCATTTTTATTGCGATAGATACTATGTTTTATATTCTCGAGTCTAATACTGTAATTAGGGTTCGTCAATCAATAACAACTATTTTTTCTACTTCTATATTCCATATCTAGTAATCATCTTGCTTCATTTGTTTCAGTTTTTTTGCTTCATACTTGGAAATTGAGTGAGTTTTGTAATTTAGTCTTCATATGGTATGAGTTTCAATTTAATTAATGAAAAACTGAAGTAGCTCATGAATCGCTGTTGATGTGGCTTATGTATATTACTTTAGCCAATGTAGTGGATACGAATCAACTCATTCAACGGTTTATGGTCAAATAGCAATACAGGACCTACATGGCATTTTCATGTCTGATGCATACTCGTGTACTACATGGGAACCCAGATAAACATCAAAATCTATTATTTTACAGTACAATTGATATTTTAATATATTTTTGAACTTTTTGGGAAAGAATCACACCTCTACAGTTTGCTATGATTGATGATCACTGCATATCAGCATTCGGCAGATACATATTACTTTTTTGGACTGATTGAAATGGCCACCAATAACATTATTTTGAGCCATGACAAGGATATGTCTCTCTCACAAAAGGTGTTAAGAAAATGGCTTCATGTGGTATCTTGAATAACTGAAAGAAATGAGATGCTTAGTTGATTTTTTACCAAAAGGAAATGCTTGGGACTTCCTGAAACATGCGCTTTGGAAATAAGAGGAATGAAAGAGAGTAGTAAGTGAGAAGCTATTGAATGGTAGGAAAGAAGAGTGTGAGAACTATGTGGGGGAGATGTCTGAGTTCTTAAAGTTGTTTACGTCAAGGATCTATGTTATGCTGTTATTTATATTCTTATGGACAACTTAAAGACAAATTAATAAGGTATTGTTCTTTGGAGCACTTGGTTAGGGAGGATGTGGTTACTCATTCGTGAGACTAGAGATAAAAAAAAAGCAAATGGCTGGCTAAAACTTTGGAGAAAGGCTTTAGAGTCAAAGATAGAATGTATGAAGTGGAAGGACATCAAATTCAAGAGCAAGGAAAAAAATTACTGATAAAACCTGAAATAATTTATTGTCATTGTTTTATAAATTTTGGTATCTGGGAGTAACTATCAAGCAAAATGGAAGGTTTGAGTTGGATATTTAAAATAAGGTTGTGATGGGTGAGCGAAGTAGAGAAACGCAAGTGTCTTGTTATGATCTGGTTGGGTGCCACTTTGAATAAAGGGGTGGTTTTTTTTTTTTTTTTTTGAAAAGGAATAAAGGTGTGTTTTTACAAGGAGACAGTTAGACATGCAATGCTATGTAATGCTGAATGTTAGGCAATGGAGAAAGGAGAAAAAGTATACTTGTTTCAGAAATGTGCATGCTGTTAGGGACATATGGAGTTGCATAAAAAGAAGTTAGTATTAGGAATAACCACATAAGACGACACTCCATGTAGCTCCAATAAAGGAAAAGAATCAAAGAATGTAAGTTGAAGGATACAAGTTCAGGTACTAGGAAAAGAGGGCGAGGGAAACCGTTAATGGCCTTAAATGAAGCAGTGAGAAAAGTAGGGTTGAGTGGAAAAGTAAAACTTATAAAGCTGAAGTTGATTAGATAGGGCTTCAATGATGATCATGATGAGTAGGGTTGAATGGAAAGTTAGAACATAAAGCTAAGATTGATGAGATAGGGCTTTGGTGATGATCATGATGAGTAGGATTATTAGAAGTAGATTTTTAATCTGCATGTGTGAAGGACAAAGTGTGAAGGATGTTGAGAAAAAAAAATTGCGACACTATTGTCTTATGGATGCAGCGTTGGACAGAGTAAAGTGTATGGGCATGCTCTCTCTCTCTCTCTCTCTCTCTCTCTCCCTCCTTAAAAGGGTCCCGTTGCGATTTAGTGTGAGGAAAACATCGTAGCTAGCCCCTCCCTCCCTCCTTCCTTAAAAAAGTCCGGTTGCGATCTCTCTCTCTCTCTCTCTCTCTCTCTCTCTCTCTCTCTCTCTCTCTCTCTCCCCTTAAAAGGGTCCCGTTGCGATTTAGTGTGAGGAAAACATCGTAGCTAGCCCCTCCCTCCCTCCTTCCTTAAAAAAGTCCGGTTGCGATCTAGTGTGAGGAAAACATGTTAGCTAGTAGGGGCTATGAAGCAAGCATGAATGCAATTTAAAGCATGATTTATTGACATAAAAGATACAATTTAGAGCATGCTAGTCATTAAAATGTAGTGACATTATGGTTAGACATTCATTACCTGATGAAGATAGAAAAAAATAGGGTTAGAAACACGTCTTACTAAAGAGAGAACTACAAATTATTTCATTTTTCATTTTTTATGTAGTCATGCGAAGCAGCATTGGACAATTTAGTTACCTGAGATCAGTCAAGTCAAATGACAAAACCTTGGAGTGGAGAAACATTGTTACAAGGAAAAAAAAAAGAAAAAAAAAAGAAAAAAAAAAGAAAATCTAAGAGCGGATGTTTAATGAAAATCCTAGAGACAATATTATCTAATAAAGATGGTTTAGTCGAATGACAAACAACCTTATAGAGGAGAAACATTGCTATGAGAAAATAGAAATCTTAAAGAGATGTTTAGAGATCCCCTTTCCTTATATGTGTCTCCAGGTTTGACTCTACACTAGAGATCCTCTTCTTAGACAATATAGTTACTTGAGAGAAATTGAGTCAAATGACAAAACCTTGGAGTCTAGATGGAGTCTTGGTGGCAAATGAATGTGTGCACTCGAGGAATAAAGAGAGAAAACCAGGGTTAATTTGCAAGCTGGATTTGGAGAAGGCCTACGATAGAGTGGATTGGCAGTTTCTACAATATTTGCTTCGAAGAATGGGTTTTGGGGAGAAATGGAGAGGTTGGGTTCAGCAATGTGTCTCTTCAGCTTGGTTTTCTATTATGATAAATGGATCCTCTAAAGGTTTCTTTCCTGCTGAAAGGGGTCTTAGACAAGGTGATCCTCTATCTTTGTTTCTTTTTGTTATAGTAGTAGAAGCTTTTGGGTAGAATGGTGAGCAAGGCTGCAACAGAAGGTCTTCTAGGAGGATTTAAAGCGGCTGATGCAGTCCCTCTGGCAGTATGCAAATGACAATTTGATTTTCTGCAAGGCAGCTGAAGATCGGATAAGGAATGTCAAAGCAATTCTTCTATGTTACTGCAAGTGACAATTTGATTTTCTGCAAGGCAGATGAAGATTAGATAAGGAATGTCAAAGCAATTCTTCTATGTTTTGAGGTTGTGTCAGGCTTCAAAATTAACTTTTTCAAAATTGAGCTGATTGAAATAAGAGTTGGGAAGCACAACTATATCAATCTGCAGATCTGTTGGGATGTAAGGTAGCGTCCATTCTGGTTTCTTATTTAGGGTTGCCTCAGTTTGGGATCTGTTAGAAAGGATGTGTGGAATCTGGTGGTGGAAAGAGTCGAGAGAAAGTTATCCATGTGGAAGGCAAATTACTTATGCATGGGAGGTAGAGTCACTCTAATCAAATTCGTGCTGGCAAACCTTCCGGTGTATTTTCTATCTATGTTCAAGTGCCCGGTTTCAATCATCAATCTAATTGAGAAGCTGCAACAGGATTTCTTGTGGCACGGAAGTAGTGAACAGAAGAAATTTCACTTCGTTGACTGGACCTCGGTTTGTAAATCGAAGGAAGAGGGAGGGTTGGGGATAAGACCCCTTAGACAAATGAACCAACCTTTACTTGGAAAGTGGTTATGGAGGCTAGGAGATGAATTAGATGGTCTTTGGAAACAATTACTGACTGGGAAATACGGTATTTCTAGCAATGGATGGGATGTTCAAGATGTCCTATAGAAAGCCTTGGCTATTTGGAAGGGTATTCTCTCTGTCAAAGAGAGCTTCATGAAGAATATTACATGTCGAGTTGGATCGGGTGAGAAGGTTTTATTCTGGCATGACAGGTGGCTTGGAGAATGACCATTGGCAAGGCAATTCCCTGACATCTTCAAATGCGCTCTTAATAAGGATGCTAGGGTTCATTGCTATTTGTCGACTTCTGGTGAGCAGAAAGTATGGAGCCCAATTTTGAGGAGAAACCTTAAAGAGCATGAGGAAGACCGATTTATTTCCCTAATCAATCTCTTCTTTTTCCAAGGATGGATTATTTTCAGTCTCTTCTTTTTCCTTAGCCTTAGCCAGAAGGGTAGATTCAAATAGCTCCGTGGGTAGCATTTGGAAAATTAAGGCTCCACCTCGAGTTGTGGTCTTTGGATGGATAGCTCTTCGTAAAAGAATCCTTACTGTGGATAATCTAGGGCGAAGAGGGAAGATTGTGGTCAATTGTTGTCCCATGTGCTTGGGGGCTGAGGAATTGGTGGACCACCTCCTTTTGAATTGTCATGTTGCTCAGGTGATTTGGAGATTGGTGGTTGACTGGTTTGGGTGTAGTTTGGTCTTACCAAAGTGCATCCTAGAGCTTTTTCAAGCATGGTCTCCTCCAATAGGATCGCCCAAGGGGAAGGAGTCATGGAGGTTGTCCTTTTGGGCAGTTATTTGGATCTTTTGGAAGGAAAGAAATTCAAGATGTTTTGAGGGGAGGTCTGAGAATCGCGGATCCTTGTTAGAAAAGATTAAGTTCTTGGTTGCTTCTTGGGTAATCATTAGTCAGCATTTCAGAGGCTACTCCTTGGATCAAATTATGTGAAATTGGAAAGAAGTGGCTCTCTCTAATGGAGTGCCTTAGTTCGGTGTTGTTTCCTTTTAGTTTCCTGTTTTCTTTGGTGTCATCTTGTTTGTGTTGTGTGGTTTTTGCTTGTCATTCTCATTTGTAAGCTTGTCAGTATGGTAAAAAGTAAAAAAGAAGAAACAATGTTACAAGAAAAATAAAATCTTAGGAGTGGGTGTTTAATGAAAATCCAAGAGACAATATTATATAATAAAGATGGTTTTAGTCAAATGACTAAAATCAACCTTATAGAGAGAAACATTGCTATGAGAAAATAGAAATCTTAGAGAGATGTTTAGAGATCCCCTTTCCTTCTTATTCGTACCTCCAGGTTTGATTCTTACATCAATTTCGTTATGGTGGTTGTAGTTTGATATGTTTTTTCAGAAGGAACCTTGGTGTCAATGTGTGGCCCTTGTTTGTTATAGGAACACTATTTATCTCTATATAATCTTGTTTTTGGTAGGGTGGCCTCTGTATAAAAAAGAAAAGTGAAGAAAGGTCACCTCAGTTGGGTGTATTTTGTTAGAAGTGGTGATACTGTCGTGTGGGCTCCTATTTTCAGAAGAAACCTTTCAATTGCTGATATAGAAGTTGTATTCTCTGTTGACAGATCTTAGTGGTCACTGCATTCCTCTGTATGGGTGGAAGACACATTTGGATGTTGAGTATTAGGGAAAATTGTTCAGCTAAATCCTTTTATGGGCATCTTAGTGCTGACTACGTTTTCAACAACGATTTCCTTATTTATGGTGTATACGGGTCCAAGCTCACGACCTTGCTTTTGCTAGTAGATTACAAGGATTGACTAGACCATCATATTATTAGCACACTTGATAAGGGGTTAGCATAGTATAATAAATGTATTCATTTTATGCCTTAAAGATGCAGGAAGTGTTCTCCATTTGCTAATTCTTTGCCTCAACCTACAACAATTTGGGTTATTTCCTTCCCCATCTTTTGGGTTATGTTTGTGATGCAAAGCCTAGGGAATGTCTGGAATTTGGATCGTAGATTGCTTATGCTAGATTACAAGGATTGACTAGACTATCATATTATTAGTACACGTGGTAAGTGGTTATCATAGTTTAATCAATGTATTCATTTTTTGACTTGAGAATGTAGGGTGTTTACCATTTGCTAATTTTTTTGCCTCAAGCTACAGCGATTTGGGTTATTTTCTTCTCCCTCTTTGGGGTTATAGTGGTTATGCAAACCCTAGATAAATATCTGGATTAGAGGATGAAAGTGCCAAAGCACGTAAAACAATGTCTCAAAAAAAAAAAAAAAGACTCACAAAAAGAGGAAACTGTTAGTTTTATGGTCTCAATACCAAGTATATGATGTAATAAATTGAATAATTTATTTATTTATCAATACAATCATGTTTTCTTTTCATGAGATGAATGGTGTTTACTTATATACTTGCACATAACCAATACGAATGACATAATGATTCATGAGATGAATCGGAGTCCACAAGTATACTAGATGTAATATATGTGTGGATGAGATCCATATATAGGAGACATGTATTGCAAGTCTTATACTTAAATATCTTCACAACCAGTGATGAGATTAGGCATCTCATTTGACAAGGTTGCAGTACTTTGATCACTATGAGATAGTGTGATTTGTTTTGATCATCGTAAGATTTTGGGTCATGGTGCTGGTACATTGGATGTATTGAAGGACCATGAGAAGCACCTTATATACACTGTCTTTACTTTAAGGTATGCTCTTATAATTCTCTAGTAATAAGCCCACAATCCTGAGACATTAATGAACTCAAGTTTCTATCTATTTATTTGCTTTGAGTCACCAATGAGTGAGGACAATTGTAAGTCAACACCTCGGTGATTTGGGTACGTGATAGTAGAGCTGTGAGAACATTCAATGGTCAAGATGAAATTTATCTTTAATATCCCCTTGTGCCAATTAATGAATTTATCATTGGTAAGTGCGCACTCATTCCAATTAAGAGTTAATTGGATCGGTACCAAATGATCATTATAATTAATTGGGGCTCAAGGATAATAAGATATGGATCTAATTTGGTGGACATGTCCAATTGATCTATGAATATAGATGGAGGGGTCTACTTGTGGTAATGTGGAAGTTTAGGGTCTTCATTGTAATTTATTCATAAGACTGGAGTGCAATTGCATTTATATAGTAGAGTTATTTGCAATTAACTGTGGGCCCGGATTGCACATGAGATGTGGGGTCACGTGTCCCAGTTGGAGCCAGCTTTCTAAGGAATCCCTAGTGGTCTCCACGCTAGCCCAAGATATTAGAAAGATACTAATTATAGTCGAACTCTAAAAGGAAATAGAAAGTTACTATTTCTATTTGAAGTGAGACTTCTAATAGTGGTAATAGTACGTTACTAATTATTAATGGAAGTGAGACTTCTATTTTAATTAGTAAAAGAGGAAGTTACTAATCATATTTGAAGTAAGACTTCTAATTGTGATTTGGTAAGCAACTAATTGTTATGGAAGTAAGACTTCTATTTCAATCAGTAAGAGGAGGTTGCTTAAGTGTTATAAAAGGAGAGATGAGGCTTGGACGTCCCATGCATTGATTCCACCTAAGGATTCACGCCCATCATCATCTTCCTCTCTTGTGCAAGTTGTTTCACATCACTTCCCTCTTCTAGTTTCTCTTCTAGTTTCCTCTAGGGTTTTTCTCTTAGAGACTCCACCATCTTCTTAAGAAAAGAGAATCTGATACGGGTCATAGCGTGGAAGATCAAAAGGTGTTGGAGATTCTGATTTGATTAGTGAAGGTGTTCATCATCAAAAAAAGAATTCAAATTCTCCATTAGAGCACAACTAAGCTCCAAAGGTATAATCTACATCCTTGTATGTTGTGGATTTCGTGGTTACATGTTTATGTGCTGTTTTCTATCTTCTAGATAGGTTATGTTACTGTACATGATTTATGAGTTTAAGGGATTGCATCCTGGATTGGGTTTATTGCCTTCTAGATAGTTGATTATTGCATTAAGTGGATCAAAAGTTTTTTGAAATCTATCTGAATGGCCCACCTATTTTCCAACAATTGGTATCAGAGTCATATCTCACCTCTAATCATGTTAGATCAGTGATATAGATCTAATCTTTGAATGAGATGCGAAGAGGATAGACCTAGGGCTATGTAAGGATCAATTATGATTGGGTTTGTTTACTTTATGTAGTAAATCCATGTTTGGATAGTCACAAAAGGGTTTAATTATGATAAGAAGGATGGTAGGATGCCATTGAAAGCCTTCAAAAGTGTTTTAGATGTGTTTTGACTCGAATTGAGAAAACCCAATTTTCTGCCTTCGTCAGGCGGGTCGACCTGGCCTCGTGCTCGGTCGACCGGGTACCTATAGGGTCGGTCGACCGGGAACACATGATCACTTTATTATTATGATCCGGATTTTTTGGTTCGGGGGCAGCGCCCCCGCGAGCTTATCGGTCAGCTCAACCCCCGCCAGGGGACACCCCCGGACCCCCTATGCGAAGTGCGTGTATTAAAAGAGTGGCTACTTTTGGCATATTGTTTTTCCATTGTGGTTCGGTAATCTGGTTTTGTTGTATGAGATACTAACTTGCAGGTGATGATGTCCTTTCCATATGGCCCACTAGTCTTTTACTTTCTTTTTATGGTTATTGGTTTATTTGAAGCTAAGTGTAAATGGCATCATGGTTTCCTTGGTTTCCCGTGAAAGGGCAAGGCATGATGAATTTTCCTATAGCCCTTTTTATTTCCATGTTTAGATTACCATGTAAGTCTCATAATCGAGGCATAAGAATTTATGTAATTTTTTTAAATTTGTAAATTCTAGCGATGTCCGAGACGAAGGAGGAAAGCGATGTTGGACTCCTAATCAAAGAGCTTGAAGATTACCAAGAGTTTTGGAGTTTGCCAAAGAGTTTGAGGAATTTCAAAGTTTTGGAAAGTCTAGAAATCCAAGAAGTCTATTCCGTTAGGGCCATGTGGAGGAGAGGACTAGTTTCTAATTTTAGCACTTTCTATATATGGATGTATGCTTAATTTAGAATATTTCCAAATCTGATCCAAACATAGCAAGTTACCAAAATTGGTCAAATCAAATTAATTTTTGGAAAGAGTTCTAATTAGAGTTGATGGGCCCATGAGATGGATCCATTGGTAACACTAATTTAGAAACTAGACTTTCCTTAAAATAACTTGACTTGGAACCAATCATTGGCCATATCATGAGATGATTTGATATGTATATATGTGGGCCCATGTACCTTAAGATAAATCCTCAATTCTAAAATATTAAGTGGGAGCGGGGCATTTATATTTAGAAATCCCCATGGTTTTCCACCATAGGTCCATTGTAAGGAAAGTGTTAGCCTCGCTCAATCTTGAGAATGACCGTTCCCCACGAAGGGCTTTTATTTTTCCGATTACTAGATATAGATCTCCTATGGATAGTGTTGGTGAGACGGGGCGGGGGCCCACTCCCCAAGGAGGAGCTGCCCGCAACGGTTGTCATACAATGCTAGTTGGTGGGTCACACTTAACTAAAATAATGATGTAGTATCCCCAAGGATTTTGACTCATGTATTTTAGAGACCAAAGCAAATCGGGAGTCATACATTATTTGGTATGAGATACCTATATAATAATGAATGAAGGGGATCATTGATAGTTAGTCTTAATTCTGATTTTGACCAACTTTGATCCGCACCAATCTAGGTGGTATTTGCACTCCCTAAGGAGGCATACCCCGGGGATTGGGATTCCGATGTATTCTGAATTTAGTGGTTATGAGGATTCCATATAAATTTGGTAGAATACTAAACCCTAATGTCATTTAAATTCATTAATTGAATGTATGGTTATGTGTTACAGTATTTCAAGCAGAAATTCAAATACTTTCAATCCACTTGCGGCCATCCTCAACCAGAATAAGTTGGTGGGATCCAACTATGTAGACGGGAAACGGAACCTGGATATAGTCTTGACAGCTTCAGGATATAAATATGTCCTTACCAAACCCCCCCTTGATGAGCCAATGCCGGAAGCATCACAGGAAGAAAAGGAACTTTACACCAAATGGGCCAAAGACGATGAAATGGCCCGATGTTACATACATGCATCCATGTCTAGTATTTTGCAACACTAACATCAATCCTATAAGACTGCATATGATATTATATCAAACTTAAAGGAGATATTTGTGGAACAGGGCAGGCTTGCTAAACAGGCTGCTATGAGGGTGCTTATAAGCACTAAGATGGCTGAAGGCACACCAGTACAGGACCACATGTTGAAAATGAGGGACTCATTGAATGAGTTGGATGTACTGGGGGCTGCGATTGATGCAGAATCACAGATTGACATAATCCTTGAGTCACTACCAGAGTCATTCAACAATTTCAAGGTCAATTATAATATGAATAAAATGAATTTAACTCTAGCTGAGTTTTCTATCCAGCTGGTGGTGACTGAAGGGATTATGAAGAAGAAGTCAACTGCCCTGATGACAGAAAAGTCATTTGCCAAGTCCAAACCGAAAGGCAAATGGTGGAAAGGCAAGAAGAAATCAGTTCCGAAGGGTCCTAAGGTGGAGAATGGTCCTAATGGTGGTGTTGGCAAAGCTAAGAGCTCGGGGACAAAAGGAAAGTGTTTCCATTGTGGTGTGACAGGACATTGGAAAAGGAATTGTCCAGATTATCTGTCTAAGAAGAAGACCTCAGGTATGATTGAGTCACTTGTTTCTGAAGTTAGTTTTGCGACTGGTACTTCAGAATCTTGGTGTGTGGACTCCGGGGCAACTAATCACATATGTAATTCGTTGCAGGGGTTCAGGGAAACCAGGACTCAGTGACGGCGAAATCATTGTCAACGTAGGATCTGATGCTAAGGCGGATGCGGTCTCAGTAGAAGTTATTACTTTATGTTTTCAAGATAATAAGTTGGTTTTGTCAGACACTCTATATGTACTGTCTTTAAGACGGAATTTAATTTCAGTTTCTAGTTTGGTGAATAAAAGTTATTCTATTACTTTTGGTACTAAAGTTGTCATAAAGAGGAACGGTACTTTTATATGTTCTGGCAAGGTAACCAATGGACTTTATCTGTTAACTCCCACAATGTATGAGATATATGATACCGAAATAATTAATAGGCCATCATTAAAGAGAAGGTTACCTTCATTTAATCCAACAAAACTTTGGCACTTGAGGCTAGGTTATATAAACTTAAATAGGATTGACAGGCTAGTGAAAGATGATATCTTGCCTTCATTGGTTGTAGAACCAATGCCTGTCTGTGAGTCCTGTCTGAAAGACAAAATGACCAAAAGACCCTTTTCATCCAAGGGCAATAGAGCCAAAGATTTATTAGAATTAGTGCATACTGATGTGTATGGACCCATTAATGTCAGGGTCAGAGGAGGATATGAATACTTCATCACTTTCACAGATGATTATTCAAGATATGGATACATATACCTTATGCACCGCAAGTCGAGACTTTTGAAAAGTTCAAAGAGATTTGAGCGGAAGTGGAAAAACAATTAGGTAAAAGTATCAAGACTCTTCGATCAGATCGAGGAGGGGAATATCTTTGATCGAAGAGGGGAATATCTCTCTAGTGATTTTATAGCACACTTATCAGAAAATGGGATTCTATCCCAGTTGTCTCCCAGTTGTCTGCTCCTGGTATGCCTCAACAGAATGGAGTAGCGGAAAGAAGGAACCGGACTCTTTTAGATATGATTAGGTCTATGTTGAGTTTCTCAGGATTACCTATATCCTTTTGGGGATATGCCTTGGATACTGCGATGTACATACTAAACATTGTACCATCTAAGTCTGTACCTAAGACTCCCCGAGAGTTGTGGTCTGGGCGAAAGCCTAGTCTACAACATTTACATATTTGGGGTTGTCCGGCACACGTGCTAAAGGTAAAGACGGATAAGTTGGAAACGAAGTCGGAAGTATGCACGTTTGTAGGATATCCTAAAGGAACTACAGGTTGGTTTTTCTATAATCCCAGAGAGCAGAAAGTGCTGGTGAGCACTAATGCGGTTTTTCTGGAGGAAGATTATATGATGCACCGGAAATCTTTAGAAAATGTAATCTTGGAAGAGATTCAAGAACAATCAATTCCAAATCCAAGTATAACCGAACTTAAGGAAGAATCGCCCCTAACAGACCTAGTAGTTACACCAGTGCCTCGTCGTAGTGGGAGAATAATCAGGCCCCCTGATAGGTTCTCGTTCTTGCGAGAGTCTTACAAGGCAATCCCGGAAGAATTGGAACATGATCCCTGTAACTATGATGAAGCAATTAATGACATAGATTCGGGATATTGGCAAGATGTTATGAAAGTTGAAATGAAGTCTATGTACTCTAATCAGGTCTGGACACTTGTGGACTTACCTGCCAATATCAAATCTATTGGGTGCAAGTGGGTCTACAAGAGAAAAAGAGGACCAGATGGAAGAGTTGAGACTTTTAAGGCCAGGCTTGTTGCGAAAGGGTACACTCAATAAGAGGGTATCGATTATGAGGAAACCTTTTCGCCGGTAGCCATGGTCAAGTCCATCCGGATATTCTTATCCATAGCGGTTCATCTCGATTACGAGATTTGACAAATGGATGTCAAGACAACGTTTCTCAACGGCCATCTTGAGGAAGACATCTATATGATACAGCCAGACGGTTTTATAGCGAGTAACCAAAAGCAAAGAGTTTGCAAGCTGCAGAAGTCCATTTATGGACTGAAGCAGGCATCCTGAAGCTGGAACATCCGTTTTGACCGGGCAATCAAATCATTTGGTTTTAGTTAAAATCCGGATGAGTCATGTGTGTACATGAAAAATGAAGGTAACAAGGTAGTTTTTCTGATTTTATATGTCGACGACATCATTCTCCTTGGGAAGGATATAGGAATGTTGTCAACAGTAAAAGTTTGGTTAGCAAAGACTTTTGATATGAAGGACTTGGGAGAAGCTAGTTACATCCTAGGGATCAAACTCCATCGAGACAGAAAAAATAGGATGATTGACTTATCTCAAGCTGCTTACATAGATAAGGTACTGGTACAGTTTGCTATGCAGGACTCCAAGAAGGGTATCACACCTTTTAGGCATGGAGTGCACATTTTCAAGGATCAGGGTCCCAAGACCCCGGAGGAAAAGGAGCAAATGAGAGCAATTCCATACGCTTTGGCTGTTGGTAGCCTCATGTATGCTATGCTATGTACTAGACCGGATATCTGTCATGCAGTGGGCTTAGTCAGCAGATATCAGTCTAATCCAGGTCCTGACTATTGGACTGCTATAAAATATATCCTCAAGTACTTGAGAAGAACTAGAGATTACATGTTGATTTACGGCAGTGATGAGCTGATTCCTGTCGGATACACAAATTCTGACTTTATGTCAGATAAGGATTCCAGGAAATCCACCTCTGGTTATGTGTTTATGCTTGGCGGATGAGCCATCAGCTGGAGGAGTATTAAACTGGAATGTACCGCTGATTCCACTTCTGAGGCTGAATATGTAGCGGCTTGTGAAGCAGCTAAGGAAGCAGTATGACTCAAAAGATTCATTTTGGAACTTGGAGTGGTACCTTTGACGCGACAGCCGCTCACAGTTTACTGTGACAGCAGCAGGGCAGTCGCTCAGTCTAAGGAACCCAGGAGCCATAAAAGCCAAAAGCATGTATAGAGGAAGTATCACTTGGTCAGAGAGATTGTGCAAAGAGGTGACATTGCTATCACCAAGATAGCTTCTGCGGACAATCTGACATCCTTTACTAAGCCTTTGACCACCAAAGTCTTTGAGCAGCATGTAGACGGGATGGGCATGGGATGCAATCCTGACTGGCATTGAGCACAAGTGGGAGATTGTTAGTTTTATGGTCTCAATACCAAGTATATGCTGTAATAAATTGATTAATTTCTTTATTTATTTATCAATACAATCATGTTTTCTTTTCATGAGATGAATGGTGTTTACTTATATACTTGCACATAACCAATACGAATGACATAATGATTTATGAGATGAATCGGAGTCCACAAGTATACTAGATGGAGTGCAATTGCATTTATATAGCGGAGTTATTTGCAATTAACTGTGAGCCCAGATTGCACATGAGATGTGGGGTCACGTGTCCCAGTTGGAGCCAACTTTCTAAGGAATCCCTAGTGGTCCCCACGCTAGCCTAAGATATTAGAAAGATACTAATTATAGTAGAATTCTAAAAGGAAATAGAAAGTTACTATTTCTATTTGAAGTGAGACTTCTAATAGTGGTAATAGTAAGTTACTAATTATTAATGAAAGTAAGACTTTTATTTTAATTAGTAAAAGCGGAAGTTACTAATCATATTTGAAGTAAGACTTCTAATTGTGATTTGTTAAGCAACTAACCTCAAAAGGGAAAAGAAACCGGCAAACTGTAACTTTTATTAATCTTCAACTCCATTCTAAGGCACTACGATGCTCATATATATAGGAAAACAAACCCAACAATCCAAGACTACTAACTAGACGAGGAAACTAAATACTGACTCCTACAAGAACTAGAAAGCTAATCCTAATTACAACTCAATAAGGAAATAAAAAAAGAAACAAAATCCTAGACTTCATTGGCTCTCGCATGTGGCCATGGGTTTGGTTGCATCGGCCCTTTGGCTTTGCATTATTCCCTTGGGGTTGCCAAAGAGTTTAGTTTGCATTACCTCTATAGATGTGACATACTTGAAGTGATTCTTTTGTAACATTGGCTTTTTATCTTCGTTTTGGTGATTCCGGATTCATAGGGATGTAGTGTGGATGTTTTTCCATTGTGAACAAACGTGTAAGTATTGCTTGGAATCCCATAGATTCCGTTCTGGTCGTACATCCATAGCCTTAGTAAAATATCCTGAGTATCCATTGGTACTACATCACACCACATTGTGTCCTATTATATATATATATATATATATAGGGCTATGCTCACACAAGCTGCAGCCCACCTTATTACAAGCTGGAGCATGTGAGGCCCAGGTGAGGCCCAAAGGGTGCTTATGAGGCTCCAGCTTGTAATAAAGTAGGCTGCAGCTTGTGTGAGCATATCCCATATATATATATATATATATATATATATATATATATATATGAAGCGAACAGAACTCAATTGCAAAATCATCCTATTGGATTCAATTGATTTTGACTGAGTTTTGTTGACATTTCTCACAATTGCCCTCCCATTGTAACTCCTAATAAATAAAAACGTTTCCCTTCTCAATTGCAATCAATTGTTTTGATTGTCCCTCAACTTTTAATCTTTTAGCAAGAGCTCCAAGAGGTGATGCAACTTGCATGAGCGGACGTCCTAGATCCTCCCTCCAAAGAATGCCCACATTCTCCTTCTCTTCCAAGGACTCTCCATGAACCACGAAAGGAGAAAGTACCTGAGATTCCGGATTCTTATTCTGGATTCCACCTGTAAGTACCTCTGTCCATTCCTTTTCCAAAATCCAAAATTCCTCCTTTTTCCTTTTGTTGTTCTTTTCTTCCCCTTTGCTGGGCTTCGCCTCCGTCAACCTGTATATGTTGTTCTCTTGTGGATTGTTTTTTCCTCAGTCTGTAACAAATTGAATTGCCTTGATAGTGCTATTGTTATGACATGCTTCCAAAAGCTCCAAAACCTTGCTCCAGACCTTCTCCCCAGATGTGTATCTCCTCAAAAATGAGTTTGGGCTCTTATTTATAAGTTTTGGGATGAAAAACCTCTTCAAAACGTGCATGAGGCGGACTCTCATACGGTCCGGGCGTTCGGACGCCAGGAATTTTTTCCTGCGCGCCTCTCTGTGCCGGGGCGTCCGGACGCCCGGAGCCAGAGAGCTTGATTTTCTGGGATTTTTGCCTTTTTTTCTCCAATTTGCGCCAATTTCTTTCCAATGCATTTCGAACACCTGTAAACACGAAAATACTAAAATTAGACTAAATGGACTCATCAAAGCGCATATCAAAGTCTAAATTAAGGGGCCTAAATGGTGCATTTTAGGCTCTTATCAATTATATTGATGTGGGATAGAAATTTTTTTTTATATAGTCTTTTTATGGTGCTGACTGACATAAAATCACTAGAAAAATTCCAAGGAAATTGACAGACATGGTTATTATCTAATGATGGCTAAGAGGAGGTCGTGCTAATTAATAAGCGGCAGTTGCATGAAATGAAGATTTTCAGAATAATGTATTTATTCTAGAAAGAGCTTTTGCTATCTTGGAAAAATTATCAAAATGAAGAATGAGGGACCAAGAATGAAGGGACCATTTGTGTGTAAGGAATGTATACAGTGGTTTTATTTATTTTTCAGCTCCTCTCATATTCTCAGACTCCTTTCAAGCGATCATTGACAATGGGTAGAAAACATTGCACTGTGTTTCTTTCAATCCTTTAATCTCTTCAATTCACAAACTCCTTTGATTATCATTGGGTTTGATTTAATGTTAATTGATTTTCTTCTATTGGTTTTTTGAATTAAGTGCGCAGACACATATATTAATGCGTATATATGTATAAATTTTTATACAAATTGTTTTGTTCCAAAAGACTTGCAACTACGGATTTTGCTTTTGCAGCTGAATGGGTTTGGAGAGAGGCACGGGTATGGGGATTTGAATAAGATTTTGGAGCATGTGTATGGGTTATTGGAATTTAATATCTTGATTAGGGTATTTTTTCAGATGATGGCCATTGGCAAAAGGTGCTCACAGATGATTAATTCATGAATCTAGCAGATGAGTACTTTCTGTTTTGGTGTGTTTGTGTTGCATAGATCATAAGTTTCATTTGATTCTCACTTTGACTATTCCTAGGTGTTGGAAAATAGGTGGGCCATTCGGATAGCTTTCAAAAACGTTTGACCCACTTGATGCAAGGATCAACTATCTAGAAGGCAACAAACCCAATCCAGGATGCAATCCCTCAAACTTATAAATCATGTACAGCAATATATCCTATCTAGAAGACAGAAGACAGCACCTAAACATGCAACCACGAAATCTACAACATACAAGGATGTAGATTATACCTTTGGAGCTTGGTAGTGCTCTAATGGAGAATTTGAGTTCTTTCTTTGATGATGAACACCTTCACTAATCAAATCAGAATCTCCAACACCCTTTAATCTTCCACGCTATGACCCGTATTAGATCTCTTTTCTCAAAAAGATTGGTGGAAACTTCAAGAGAAAACCCAACTAGTAACTCTAAGGAACTAAAGGAGAAAGAGAAGAGAACTAAAAGAGGAAGAGAACTTGTGCAACACTTGCACACAGGGGCTGGAATTGCTCTCTCTATTATGGACGTCCAAGAGGGGATGTATCCCCTATTTATAGTCCTCCATTCCACCTCTTTACCTATTTGAAATAGAAGTTTAACTCCATTACAAAATAGTAACCTTCTCCCTTGCTAGTTGCCATAGAAGTCTCACTTCTACAACAATTAATAGCTTTCTCCTTTCTAATTAAAATAGAAGTCATACTTCCATTAATAATTAGTAACTTACTATTACCACTATTAGAAGTCTCACTTCAAATAGAAATAGTAACATTCCTTTTAAAGTTCAAGTAGAATTAGCATCTTTCTAATAACTTGGGCTAGCGTGGGGACCACTAGGGATTCCTTAGAAAGTTGACTCCAACTGGGACACGTGACCCTACATCTCATGTGCAATCCGGGCCCACAGTTAATTGCAAATAACTCCACTATATAAATGCAATTGCACTCCAGTCTTAGGAATATATTACAATGAAGACCCTAAACTTCCTCAGTACCACAAGTAGGTGATGAGTGTTAAATATTGCATATTTTACCCCTTATTAGTCCGAGTTTTATCAACATCTCATATGCATATCATTTGCCTTACACAAAGATTTTATCATTCTATCACATTAACGGATTATCGGATTATCATGTATAAATCCGATTATTTGTAGCGCATTTTTATGTAATTTCTCTTGTGTAGGTGGACCCCGCAACTATCCCAACCTTCCGGCTAGTGTCCCAAGCCATCAAAAAGATATTTCAATAAAGAAATTACTTGAAGAAATCTTAGGGAGTGTTGAAGAATTCCAAAATAAGAGGAGAAGACTTTATGGATAAAAGAAGTCATTTTCTAACACAAAGGATTGGTTGGTGTATTGGTTGGAGCTTGGGTTGGTATGGAATAGGTTATGGGTTCAAATCCTAACAATTGCATATTATTATTTTTTTTCCATCCAACTCACCTCTCCATGTGAAAGGATATGAGTCAATCAAAGCTTGCCATGGCACAAATCCATGTGAAAGGATATGAGCCAATCAAAGCTTGCCATGGCACAAATCCATGTGAAAGGATATGAGCCAATCAAAAGCCTCCAAGTTGAAGGACCACATAAAGCAAAAGGCACATATGCTTTTGGAAGGAAAGTTTGTTGCAACCAATCAAATTGAAGCTATCCATGTGAAAACAAAAGAGCCAATGAAAAGCCTCCAAGTTGAATTCAAGCAATCCATGTGAAAGCAAATAAGCCAATCAAAAGCCTTCAAGTTACAACTAATCAAATGGAAGCAATCCTTGTGAAATGAAATGAGCCAATCAAATGTCTTCAATGTTCCTATAAATTAGAATGTTTTTGTAGAGTGAAGAGGGATCTTTTGGCAAGTTAGTCTTCTTGCAATTTTATTTTTACTCTTAGATTGTAATTAGGAGCTACTTTGTAACTAATCTAGAGAGAGTGTGTGTATTTGAAAATCATTAATGAAGATTTGGAGCTCTTTCTTGATGTTTAGTGGCTAAGGCTCTTGGATTAGGCTCTCCTTTTGAAGCTAAGTAATGTGATTAGTTCAATTATATGCATGTTTTAGTTCAAATTCCTTACTTTTGCCTTCATTGATTAATAGATCTTAGATCTAATTGCACTAATCTCTCTCATTTTTCATGCTCTATCTCTACACTTGATGCTTGGATAATCTCAATTGATGCTTTGTAGTTGGATTAAGTTCTCTCACATAGCATGCTCTAGAGCCCTTATCTTTGATCTTTTGTAGCTTGATCTTGATGATTAATTGTTAGGGTAGTTAGGTTATGATTTAGAATCTTAGCTTTTTGTTTTCTTTACTTTGATCTTCATTGTTATATCATCCAACCCAATTAGGCAACAGATTGCTAATTGGATTGTAGATTTAGGAGTTGAAATATTAGAACATGCATTGGTTGAATTAATTTCATACTTAGTGGATTTTGGATTGCCTAATCTCTTCTTTTTATCATTGTTAATTTAAATCCTTGTTTGAATTGTTTTTTTTACTTTTTAGATTGTTAGATATATATTTCACATAACTTGTTTTAAAATCCACACATTTCACACCACATCTTCACCTTAAATCTTCCATTCCCACCAACACTCATCCACTAGTTTAGTGTAGATCTTATTAATTTCATTGTTAATTAGTTGTTTACATTGCATAGTTTATTAGTTTTAATTATTCGCTTCATTTGTCTATATTAGCTTTACCTTAGTTCAATTCTACATTAATTGGATTCATTGCTTGTTACATCCTCTCCTCGTGGGATCGATAATCCGGACTCTTTAGTCCTTTACTACTTGACGACACCGTAGTCTTGCGGTTAAGCGTTACACATATAAGTGTCGATCAAGTTCTTGGCGCCGTTGCCGGGGAAAGGCATTGGAAAGCTTTAAATTTCATAGAGTTGAACTAATTTTTAGCTTAGTGTACTTTTTATCTTTCCTTTATTTTCCTTGCGGATTCTACACATTATTTGTGTTTGTTTTGTAGGAAATTTCTCAATTGGAGTGAAGGAAAGTGGAAAAGTGCATTGGAGAACTTGAAGATTTTATTTGCTTCCTAGTTTAGGATTAATTTAGACATTTATTTACTTTCTTAGTTGGTTGTATTAGGTACTTATTATCAAAGTTGTAATAATTTTGGTTGCGGGTCGGCCCGTGACCCATTTACTTTACTTAACACACTTTACTTGCTTTAAGTAGTTAGTTGTTTAAGTAGAATTGCAATAAATTACTTGTAGGGAAGGAGGACGGTTGGGCTATACCGTCGCGGCCCCTCACATTCGTACACGGAAATTGGTGTCCGTGGTGTGAGTCAACAACAACCGATTCGTCCCCTGAAATAAATCGGGAGGTTTGCATTTCCTAACCCCCACGAATCCCTTGCAAGCGGGTTTACTTTGTTTGTTGTTCCTTGTTTTGTAGTGTAATTATTTCAAATACACTTTTAATTTGGTGCACTACTAGTAAAGGGCAAATTACCCCAACAAGATAAGGATTCGGATTTCATCACCGTTTTCTTGCCCTTAGGATTTCATTTTAATTCTCACTTAGTTTAGAACCAATAAACCATAATAAAATTGAGTAGAAACGTGACCTTAGGTTACGAGCTCACTAGGGAAGACCACTGTGGTTGTGCCAATTGTGTGCCTTGGTGGAATTTCTGGTGCCTAAGCAAACCTTGTCCCTTGGCACCATCTTGCCAAATAGGGAGACAACTTTGTTGTTCGAGGAGTTGGTTTTTAAGAGGAGCCTTCGCCTAGAGCGTCGTGATCCCACCATCTACCTGGGGGTTAACTGGCCAGAATTTCCGTTTCATAGGTTCAGGTTGGAGGCCAGAGTGTCATCTTCATAGTTAGGAGCTGTCTAGAATTCTTTTAGTTAACCTTAGTTTAGATTAGCTTTTCATTTAGTTTTCAAACTTTTTGTTGTGTTACATTCATTTCATTAAGTGGGCCATTGCATTGCTGGGTTAGTCCCAGTTGTATGCAAGTGTGGATATGTGATCAGGGCCGATTAGTGAGGATTGATTACCTTGCCTTACCCGCCCCACCCACAGTACCCAGAATGGCTGCTCAAAACCCTCAGCAAAGGACCCTTAATGAGCTATTTGCACCATTCTCATCCACTTCACCTAGTTGTATAGTTTTGCTAGAAAATAATGTGGACCAATTTGAGATCCGGCCCGCCACCATCAACATGTTAGCAAAATTCCATGGATCAGACCTAGATGATGATGAGGAGGTGAACATGATTGATACATTAGTTGATCAAACAGTTCAACTATCATGTTACACAGATCTGCTGGAGGAATGTTTGGCTCACTTCAATGCCAACATAGACATCGACGGGTCCATATGCGAAGTTAATGCATTATTGGATTCGGCCCAGCCAATGGATATTGGCCAATGGAAGCAGAAAATTGAGCCTATCTTTAAATCCACCTCTGAATCTAAGGTCGAAAAAGAATCAGTTAGTGTTGAGCCACCCAAGTCAGAATTGAAACTATTACTCGAGAATTTTAAGTATGCCTACTTGGGGCCCTCTGCTAGTAACCCAGTAATTATTGCCTCAGACCTTCAGAAAGAGCAGGAAAAGAAATTACTGGATGTGCTAAAAGACCATCAGAGTGCCCAAGGTTGGACCATCTTGGACATTAAAAGAATCAATCCATCTATAGTTATGCACCAGATTCATATGGAAGAAGGTGCAAAACCATCATGTGAACCTTCAGTCCGATCCCATGGTGCAACTGAACTTTTGAATCCCAGAGATGGTAGCACATTTCAAGTAAACGGGCACAGATTAAAAGAGTATCTTGAGTTTGTGGATCTTGATAATGTTGCTGAGAAGGTCCTTCTTGTGGACCCAGGATAGATTGGCCTCATACCATGTTAATTGTGTCTGGCTGAAGACGTTAAACTTAGCGCTTGTTGGGAGGCAACCCAATATACCCGTGTGTCGGCACCCCATGGTGAGAAATTTCAATTTATCTTCCTTGTCCTATTTTATTTCTATTCTACATAAACATTGGGGACAATGTTTAGGATAGGTTTGGGGGTGAGGCACTGCATTTCATGCATTGCATTTTGCATGTACATAAGTCTTGTTTTCTATTTATACCAAAAACCCTAAAAATTTTAAAAAAAATTCCAAAATCACTAAAAGTCTGAAAAAATTTTAAAAATTGTCCATGGATTTTAGCTTGAAGAGTTTTCATAAATACAAGTCCTAAAAACTTTTTACACATTTAGCCACATGAGTGTAGTCCAAGAGAAGAGCAAATCACTTCTGAGATACCCGAAAGAATCATTAGTGGAGACTAGAACCCATTGAGCGATTGAGCCTATCTATATCCGTTTGGATGAGGACTCTTCTGTGCTATTCCTGAGTAGAATGAAGAGCAACTCCTAGAGCTTCTTAGTCCAGCATTTCCGATCTCATAAGTGTTATTCCTTGTTCTAACCATAGAGGTGACATCAAAATGCGAAGAAACCTTGACTTGTAGCTTATGATGCATTTTGCTGAACTTAGGGGAAGATGATAGGCATTCAAAAAAGAAACCATGGCCAAAATTTTGAATTCACATTTTATATCCTTAGTAGCCTTCTTGAGCTTATCTTACAAGAAACCTTCCTTCATTGACCCTAGCCTCATCACCCACATATATATCATCCTTTTTGACCTATTGTTTTTTAGAAGGGTAATGATACATGATGAGAGGAAGGATTTGAGCATTAGCGTTGAAGACTTCACATGGGCTATCAAAAAAATAGATGTTAAACAAAAGGATGACAATGGAATTTGAGAGTTGAAAGTCCAAAGAAAAAAGTAAAAAAAAAAAAATAGAGAGAGAGAGAGAGAGAAAAAAAATAGAAATGAGAACCAAAGAAAAAGATATGGGAAATCAAAGAAAATCAAGCACAAAAAAAGAAAAGAAAAGATAGAGTGGAATAAAGAACACAAAGCAAAAGAAGTGAAGACAGTTGAAGACCTTCCTATGAAGACTTGAAGACCCTTACCTTATCAAAAAACTTTAGCCATATTTAACCATTATCCCACCTATTAAACCCTAACCCCATTACAACCTATGAAAGACCTATTGGATCCTAAGAAAGGTTAGGTGTTGAATGAGTGAGAAGTTGAGTGAGCATTTCCACCTTCTATTGGTTATATCTTGTTCTATGAGATCAATCATTCTATACATAAACTCCGTTCTTCATCAATTATGTGAGTTCTTAGCCTTGTTCATACTCACATACTGAGAGTTAGTCAGTAAAAGCAGACCCAGTAGTTACACCAGTGCCTCGTCGTAGTGGGAGAATAATCAGGCCCCCTGATAGGGTCTTGTTCTTGGGAGAGTCTTACGAGGCAATCCCGGAAGAACTGGAACAGGATCCCTGTAACTATGATAAAGCAATTAATGACAACTGAGCAAGTGAAAGGAAATTGCTTTTCATTAATGGAGGACATAGTTACAGAATTCTGTACACTCAGAAAAGAAAGAGAAAAATACATCAAAGAAAAAAGAAAAATACAGACACATTATTATTCGGGTGCCGCGGCTTTATTCTCTGGAGGGACGGATGAAGTAGGATCAGAAACGCCCGGGGTCTCGAGCGAAGGAGCCGCGGAAGAGGCCTGGGCCTGGTCGCCCTCTGCGGGAGTCGGGGGCGGAGGAGGAGGGCCTGGAGCTTCAGGAGAGGCTTTCGGAGGGTTGGAGTCGAGCTCTGACTCTGGGCTAGGTATGACTGACTGGAATTGGGGAAGGTTCGCAAATATGGGGTCATCCTCAGAGACCCCGTACTCACGAAGTGGTTCCCTGCATCCCATCTCGTACAAGACTAGGCTCAGGTCCTTGATTTGAGCCACGTACTCCGCCGATGCCCAATCCACTCCTTCCTGATAAGCTTTTGCGGCCTGCTCGCAGAGTGGACACGGCATCGGCCTGCTCCTTCCTAGAGGACTCGAGCTCGGCCTCTTTCCCAGCCAGTTCAGTTTCCTTCTTGGCAAGCTTGGTCTCTAGTTGATGCACCCTCTTCACCTTGTCCTCGGCCGCGCCCTTTAAGTGCTTATTTTTGGCTCGCAACTTGATAATCTCGGCCTTTGCCGCTTGTTGCTCCGTTGCGAGCTTGGCGATCTTCTCCTCCGCCTTCTTCATTTCTGCCGCACTGGCCTCCAGGGCATCTCCCATCTTCTTCTTCTCGGCGTCCATCTCAATAACCCGAGCAACTGTCTTCTCCGTCCTCTCCAATATTATTTGGAGCCTCTGTACATTCTGTGAAGAGAAAAGGGGGGTAGGGGGTCAAAGCAGGCTACTAAGACATAAAGCTTAAAAAGACAGAGGACTGGGAATCACCTCGAGCAACGCCCTCATCGTCGAGTAGATCAGGCTCATTTGCTCGGCTTTATTATGCTTCTCCATGTCCAAGGGGAGAGCGCATGCCTTGGCAACGGCCGTGATCGTCCTGGTAAAGGTCCCCATCCGGTCCTCCACGCTCAAGGGCTCGTCGGGGTTGAGATCAAGGTTGGGCCTGAAGGGGGGCGGCTTGACAAACTGGAGCCGCGGAACCACTTCGGAGGCCTGCTCCTCCTCACCCCCCACGCGAGGCCTCTTTTCGGGAGGGGGCCTCTCACCCTCCTTCTCGGCCTCCGCGACCTGCGGCCGGGTGTCCTTAGGCGGCTCTTCCGACCTCCCCCTCTTCTCCTGCGGGGGGCCTCGCGCGCCTTTGTCTTTCGCGGAGGAGGAGGTCCCTGCTGTGCCCGAGGGACCAAAGGGGGCGCTGGTTGAAGAGCCTTGAGCGGTGCAAGGCCCGCTGTGAGCACACCTCGGAGCGGGAGGAACTCGGCCTTTAAGGACCAAGTCTCCCAGGTTTTTCAAAGGAGGACGCTGCCCGTCCATTTCCTATTCTGCTTGGTCTCGGGCGAAAGGGTTGTCTTCGACTGGGGTCGGACGGAGGGGCTCCGAGGCTTGACCGCCGGTTTCCGCAAGCGCGAGCACGATCTCCCCTATCGGCTCAAGGGGGATCTCGGCAGTCTTCCTGGTGTAAGACTGGTACCGCGGCTTGTACCGGAGCAGCGAGAAAGCGGCCCGATCGTTGTGGCCGTGGTAATGATAGATCTTCTCGAGCCAGGTGTCGTTCCTCTTCCAACGATCGAGGCTGGCGTCTCTCCTCCTTTGCTGAACACCTGCGCAGAAAACAGAGGACATCAGCTTGGTGAATCAGCAGTAAAACAACACAAATAGCCCGGGGAAGCTAGTATTTACTCGGAGGGGTCCCAGGTTTTCGCAGAATATGGATCCTCCGCTCCACCTCGGTCTCGGTCGCCCCGAACTCCCTGTTCCCCGAGACTAGTAGGCAGTCATCCCCGGCGTACTTACTTGAGTCATCCAGGGCGTTAATCAAGGGCCGGCATCTCGCCTTCACCCGAAGATAGTACGAATCCTCGCCCCCCGTGGAGTCACAGATGTCATAGACATCCTCTATGTCTGCACGCCGAGGTTGATATCCAGGATTCGGTTCAACTCCGCCACGCCCATTATTATTTTAAACCCGTTTGGCATCAGCTAGAAAGGGCAGATCCGCCACGAGCTGAGGCAGGATCGGAGAAGCGGGTAGACAGGGAACCTAACCCCACCCTCGATTACCGACACCAGAGGGAAAGACATCCAATCCTTGTATCGGGTGAGGCCGTCATGCAATGGGCCAATCCTTGTATCGGGTGAGACCCTGGAGGTCGTCAGGCTTCACCAGAACGTCAACTGGTATATCGTACGCCGTCCTGAGTCCCTCCAGGGCTTAGGGGCTCTCTAACCAGTGGGTGTAAATTCCCATCTCCTAAAGGCCAAAGAAAGGCAGAGAGCAGAATAGAAGGAGCAGGACCTAAGAAACCCTAAGGGACGGAAACTCTCTAGAAGAAAGGTAAAAGAAGTGAGAAGAGGATGGGGTAGAAGAGAACTCACAGAGGGAATGAGAAGGTTTTTCAAGAGTAGAGGTCTCCGAGTTCGTTGAAGGTCTGGTTTCAGCAGAATGTCTTCTTCAGCAGAATCTTCTTCCAAGTAAGAGCAAAGATAAGGGAAGAAAGGAAAGGGGGCATCCCTATTTTATAAAGGGACGCCCCTCTTAAATGTCAAGCGTACGAGGCAACGCCTTGGACTCTCCACGCGTCACTTCGATCCTGGTAAACCACCAGACGGAAGGCGACATGTGGCACCACCAGTTCACCTCCCACCATAACTTTAGTACATTATTTATCACCTCGGGCATACGAAACGACGTCCGCATGCCCGCCTTGGTGAAACAATTATGAGACCGTATTTATTGCCTAGGGCAAACGAAAAGGCATCATGATGAGGATCACATGTCAGCAAGATACGACCGGACAAGGGCCAGCACATCCTTTCAATCTTAGCTCCCGATCTCAAAGAGAATTAGAGGTCGAGAGCTAGGGGGCAATTGTGTGGGGTCACTTTGTAATTACAGATTCGCGTGGGGCCACTTCCCAATTTCAGGATAGTCCCTAGTCTCGGTGATGCCAGCTCGGCAGAAGCGCCAGCTCGGGGAAGCACGGAGCCCATCTCGGTGGCCACGTATGCGGGCGCCCACCTCGGTCTCGGTCTTAGCTTGATCTCGGCCTCCTGTCATTCAGCCATAAATGCGACCATAAATGCGCTGTCATGACGGTAGACGGCAAACTGACAAATACAGTGGGCGCTGGACCTAGATAAATGACACGCCTTATCTCAAGGTCACATTCATAGGCCTAGGGGGATGGTCTGATGAGACGTTCCCTTTTTACCTACCCACTCAGGAGAGAAAGTACATGTTGCTGAGACTTCCATCTCTCCCTGAGGGGTCCAGTCTGATGATGACTCTCACGTCTATATAATGCATGAAGGGAAACTGTGAGAACCCGACCCCTAATCTCTTGGATTAGTGTTGTTTTATTTGTGGATTAGTTCCTTTAGTGGGATTAGTATTTGTTGGGTTGAGTTTGTGAGCTAGAATGGGTTTTCTTCTAGTTTTGGGCTTTTGAGTGCTTTGGTAGCTTGTGGGGCCCTTTGGGGGTTCCCTTTTCGGCTTTGCATTTTCTTGTGAGATTTTCCCGATTTGTTTCGTATTGTGTTTTTGGCCCGTTGCATTCATCTTGAGGAATCCTACAACTTTCATGTTGATCCCATATCCATTTGAGAACCCAAAAACCGATTTCTTGGCCTTGAGGGCAAAACAGTCTTTTCACACCAAATCTGTCCATTAATTTCGAAAATTTCAGAATTTGGCAAAATTAGACTTTTTGGAAAGTAGATTTTTCGCTGATGAATTTTTTCTTCTTCGTCGTTTTCATTCGGGGCCCAGAAACTTGTGTTTTTCCTTTGAGAAGTTTAAGTGAGGTGGGGCCCACACCCACCCCTTTATAAAATGGGTTCCTTCTCCTTCCTCTTCATCCTTTTCCCTGCAACGGTTCCAGCAAGAGCTGGAACCACTCCTCTCTCAGCCACTCTCTCTCTCTCCTCTTTCCCTTGGCTTCTCTTGATTGTAAATGGAGACTTGATCTCCTCATCATCTTCCATACCTTCCAAGCTTTCCAAAGATGTTATTTTCATGGATTTTGAGCAAAGGCAACTTCTCTTTTCAAGCTCTTCTTCTTGGTTCAAGGCTTTAAAGGTTAGCATTTGGTCTCTTTCTTTTAATCTTTGTTTTCCCAAACCATTTGGAGTATTTTTATCTTCCATTCATGGATTTTCATTGAGGTTTGCAATGGATTGGATTTTCTAGGGTTTTCATGGAAAAATTTGGGGGTTTTGGTGGGTTTGGAGCTAGAGACTTCTTTGAGGCTTTTGTGGAGTGATTTGTGCATCTTCTTAACCCAAGGCAAGTGGATGAATGGATGTTTTTAATGTTATCAAAGCTTTATGAGAAAATCCCAAGTTTATTTCTTGTTTTTGATCATTGAATACATGCTTGCACATATGCCCCTTGTCACATATATATGGATTTCGAAATTTGCACATTAATGGTGGTTTCTATCTTGTTAATCTCTTGGAGAGGTATGCATTTCAATTGATCAAGTTTACTCATATGGTTTTATAGAAATGTGGTTGATTTTATTGTTTCTCCCTACATGTTTATTTATTACTTGGACTTGAAATGAATGCTCATGAAGAGCCTTGATAGTACATTTATTGTCATAGATATGTGATGGTTCATAGCCTTAATTCCTCTTGTTTTGTCCCAATTATATCTTATGTGAAATGGTTTCATTCTTGCTTTCCTTGGATTGAGTGTGATGTTGATGGAGGGGAATGTGATGGAGGTTGTGAAACATTTGATGGTATTTGAATCAAGTTTTAGACTCCTCATTTGATGTGTAAGAAGGGCTAGAGAAATGTTGTAAAAAAGGAAGGAAAGAGGGCAGCTGAACTGGTCCGGAATGCATTTCTGGACCGTTCGCTCGAGCGACCGTGACCGTTCGCTCGAGCGACCAGTCCAGAAACGAATTCGAGAATTCCAGTAGCTAGTTCGCTCGACCACATTTAAATATTCGCTCGAACGATGAGTTCGCTCGAGCAATGCGGTCTGCCTGAACTGTTTCAAATGCACTGGGCCAAAAATTTTGAGGTTTATTTTCTTCGTGGACCTTGGCTAACCTCCTCGAACTCACTCGACCATATGTGAGAGCGTCTTGAGCCGATGCTCTTCACGGTTGGTTCGGTAGCATCGAAGTTCAATCCATTTCAATCTTGAACGGGATGGAACGACGCGATATCTTCGTTATATCTAAACACAAGTCTTTCCCTTGGTTATCGCGAATTCTATTCCTTTCGGTGACTGAATAGGTTGCTCGATGTTTCCGAATTAATGTCATACCTAGGATGGACCGGTTATAATCTTGATCTTGCTATTGTAACATCTAGTACTACCCATAAGCTCATGTTAAATTTTAGAAGTAGTAAAAGTGCATAAGGAGCCCGGAATGTCTTCAAACTCAAGGAGTACCAAATAATTGTTATAATCGACGTACGGGACCCCTATTCACTTAAATAGATCTTGAAATTAATACTTTTCCCGAAATTGTCATAGTTCATTGTTTCACCTCTTGTCCCGAGATTTGCATTACATGACTTGTTTTCCCGAAAGCATTGAAGTTACATTAGTAACAGTTACTTGTCCCGAAATGTATTGCCCGATATGATATGACAGTGTGCCCTTGAGCACCCCCGTTTACCCGTTTATTTACGTGCCCTTGAGCACCCCCGTTTACCCGTTTATTTACTGTACTTGATTACTTGCATATGTCTCGATTGGTTTTAACCTATGAGTCGGCATCACTAAGCTTGGATACCTTGTCAATCTGATCCACTGACTTGGAAATCCCTCTCCCGTCCCGCCAGCTGCAGTTTGGATCCCGATACCCGGTTATTGCCGTGGTCCCGTCCCGATACCCGGTTCGCTACCGTGGTCCCGTTCCCGTATATTTATTATTGTATATGATTTACGTTGAGTCTCCTCACCTTGTGTGACTGAGACCAACGTCCCGCTCTTGTCACTTCGGTGATAAAGGACTTAGCTTCTTGTGATTGCCATCTTGCCAGTTCCCGATTCCTTGGACACCCGACATGGTTTATATTGCTTACTTGTTTTCAGTTAAATGATTCATTGCTTTTATGAAAGTTGTTATTTAGATAAGTGTTAATGCTCTCTATTGTAAATTCAGTCACTATTATATTGTTTTATGTCCTTTGCACACGTACATGTTTTACAGGAATGCCGGTTGGGCGAATACCCGTGTTTTTACATATGTTTCAAACGATAAATGATTTTGCTAGATTTATATGATTTCACATGTTTTAAAGGAATACCCGAATTGTTAAATATCCGTGCTTTGTTTTAAATGACATTTGACTTGTGAGATTCCCATGCTTATACATGTTTTAAATGATTACCCGATTTCTAAATATCCATGCTTTGAAATATGTTTCAGATGACATTTGTTTGCAAGATCCCTACGTTTATACCTGTTTTAAACGATATCCGGTTTGTTAAATATCCGTATTTCTACATAGGTTTCAAATGGACATTGGTTTTGCTAGACTGTTATGGATACCTGATTTGTTGTATACTTGTGTTTTACTTAAGTTTCAAATGAACGTTTGTTTTGTCAAACCACTATATTTATACATGTTTTAGACGAATACCCGACTGTCAAATATCTATGATTATAGATGATGTAAATGAATACATGTTTTATTAGATATTCATGTTTTACCCGTGCTTGAAATGAATACAAGTTTTCTCCGAGATTCCCGACCTTGCACCCGTTTAATTATATGCAGTACTTGATCGATTAGCATGATTTATTATATGTTTTATTCTTTAGTATAACTGTGATCTTTTCATCCACCTGCCAGACCGTCGTGTCTGACCCACTACTTTTGGTACTCAGGTTCAGATTTCTTCGCCCCGAGTTGAGTGCTTTTGTTGGCTGTAGAGCCATGCTTTGCAGGTTAGTTTGTCGGCTATGTCATGTAGACATTGAGCTTGACATCGGAGCTACGTCACATTTGGGTAGTGGTTTATAGCTTCTTGTTGTATGGCTTTTGTTAGCCTTTTCCTTGGGATTCTTAATTAATGTACATTGATAATTGTAACTTGAATATATTTGGGAATGTAATATCCTGTTACTGTCAGCTCTGTAATTTATTGTGATGGTTACTACAGTCTGATATGATTCTTGATATAATAGCTATGGGCTAAAGGTTGAGTGCGACGCGGAATCCGATGGCCACGGACTTCGGGTCGCAACGCCACAAATGCTTCCGCAAAATATTCAGAATGTGTTGTCTTCACACACGCGGATCTTGGGAGAAGTAAAATACATTTATGCTTAATCCCATCTCCCGCCCCCGAGGTTTCGGTTCGGGGGCGTGACAGAAACTATAGGAGG
Source organism: Cinnamomum chago (assembly GCA_038049695.1). Classification (NCBI taxonomy): domain Eukaryota; kingdom Viridiplantae; phylum Streptophyta; class Magnoliopsida; order Laurales; family Lauraceae; genus Cinnamomum; species Cinnamomum chago. The sequence continues at coordinate 52,006,851 of CP142453.1, read as the reverse complement.
TACGCAACAAGTTGTCCCCCATACTTCTTCTTCCTTGTTTTCCCCTCAGTTATAAAACTAACTCAGGCATCGGAGTGCCTTCGGCTACCAACAACCAGGGGCTCTGACCTTTATTTTTCCTTTCAGGTTACTGGAGACCGATCCCTTCCCATAATCATCCCAAGATCACTAAATCGAGAGTTTAATCCTTTTTTAACCAAGTCCATAATTTTTAGGCACTTATAGTCATAATAATTGAAACACCTTATATCTGTATATTTGGCACCTGGTCCATGCAAGGTACATGCATGTTTGGATGCTTTATTATGTTTACTGATAAATGGTCCTTAAATAGAGTGATGAATAGCCTGTCAACAATAAAAATAAATACATAAATAAAACCAACATTGATTCATACATAAATAAATAGTTGCATTCACATTTGTACATACTTCTGCTTTATTTTATTCTCCCCCCGATAATTATGTGTACCTCTAATGATTTCTTTGCTGGTCCGATGGATGGGTATTCCAATGCTGGTATGGACCGAGTTAGGGACCAACACCAGTTTTTAATTCCTTTGATCATTGATAGTATGAACTCTTCTCTTCTGATAGTGGCTGTGTGTCAAATTGTTAAATGGCTCCTATACTCATGTTGGAGGAACAAGATACGTCAATGTCTCTCCCTCTGTATTGTCATCTTCTATCTGCAATGTGCCAAACTCGTCATATTCTCCTTTTTTCCAATTATAATATATTGAGGAGGAGGATTTTGGCTTTAATTTTGAACGTCAGTTGTAATGTTGACTAATACATATTCCTTTCTTTTCTTTTTTTTCAAATGTTCCATGTTCTCTCCCTAGTAATATTTATTTATCTCATGTAGGTACATGCTCATATCTTTATCTCATCAAATCAATCACCTCGAGAGACTACTTTTTCAATTCCTCTTTGTAAAAACTCTCATTCTACATATCTCTTCTATTCCTTTTCAACCCCAATTACCAGCGATCTACCTATCTTTTTTCTTCCTTTTCAACTCCAATTCTTCTATTTCCAATTTATGTAACTTGCTCCATGGAAAGAGGGTACTCTTATAACCTTTTTAATATGTGAATATTTTTAATTTGGAATGCATGGACATGCCCATGTTGAGCATGGGTTATTGTGCTTGTCTTCTATTGGGAATAGCATATAGAACATATAATTAGCTCATTATTGAAATCATAGTCAAGAACTTATACCTTTTTCTGGTGATGTACGATCGACAAATCTGGTATCAACGATGGTTTTACTTAAGTCGTAAAATTTGAAGAAAATTCATCCAGTCAGGCTGGTAGTCTATTCTTGCTTGCTACTGTTCTATATGATGCTAAAGCAATTACTACACTTAATTGAATTTAGGCTGTTGCTCTGCTAATGCACTGTTGTAAAGATGTTTTAATCCTGATCATTGGCATATAATTAGTGGTAAAATATCTCGGTTAGTCCTAGTAATTAAGTGCCTGCTGCTTTTAACAAAATAATTTAGGCAAACAATCCCTAAGTAATGCAAACGCAAGCCTATAGGGATGATGTGTTGGGATGGTCCCATTTGATCTGTACATGTAGGCTATGGGTCCCATGGAGGCCCTAGGCACCTCACGCATGCAAATTTAGGGACTCTGTTGTGCAGGCTGTGATGTGGCCTTTCATGTCTAAATTTTCTTAAAACTCACCATCCGTCCTCAGTTGAAAAGGACCCAATCTTGAGTCTGTAGTTTCACCATTGATGTACACAGGTTCCAATGCTGTATATCTAGTAGGCTCTGCCACATTAAGCACATTTGATGTGTTAATACCACTGGGTACTAAAGAGTTTGTTGGTATCATTGACCTGATCTGCTTTAGCACCTTAAAACCTGATCTTCTTTGAGCTTGTCGTAGGAGCTTGCTAGAAACGTTTCCTTCCTCATGTAGACCTGCAGAAGATCTCCTACACTTAAATGTCATATTCTGTCCATGTTTATCAATAGCCCTCTCGCAACCAAAAGAGTTCTTCTCCATCTGGTGGAAAACTTGCCATGTTTTAGTTTATGGTCTCAATACCAAGGGTATATGATGTAATAAATTGAATAATTTCTTTATTTATCAATACAATTCATGCTTTTCCTTTCATGAGATGAATGGTGTTTTATATACTTGCACATAACTAATACAAATGACATAATGGCTCATGAGTGAAACCAATTGTAGGTCAACACCTCGGTGATTTGGGTACGTAATAGTAGAGCTGTGGGAACATTCAATGGTCAAGATGGAATCTATCTTTAATATCCCCTTGTGCCAATTAATGGATTTATCATTGGTAAGTGCGCACCCATTCTAATTAAGAGTTAATTGGATCGGTACCAAATGATCATTATAATTAATTGGGGCTCAAGGATAATAAGATATAGATCTAATTTGGTGGACAGGTCCATTTGATCCATGGATATAGATGGAGGGGCCTACTTGTGGTACTGTGGAAGTTTTAGGGTTTTCATTGAAATATATTCCTAAGACTGGAGTGCAATTGCATTTATATAATGGAGTTATTTGCAATTAACTGTGGGCCCGGATTGTACATGAGATGTGGGGTCGCGTTTCCCAGTTGGAGCCAGCTTTCTAAGGAATCCTTAGTGGTCCCCACGTTGGCCCAATTTATTAGAAAGATACTAATTCTACTTGAACTCTAAAAGGAATGTTACTATTTCTATTTGAAGTGAGACTTCTAATAGTGGTAATGGTAAGCTACTAATTATTAATAGAAGTAGGACTTCTATTTTAATTAGAAAGGAGAAAGTTACTAATAGTTGTGGAAGTGAGACTTCTATGGCAATTAGTAAGGGAGATGTTTACTAATTTGTAATGGGAGTTAAACTTCTATTTCAAATAGGAAAAGAGGATAAATGGAGGGCTATAAATAGAGGAATACTCCTCTCAAATTCGTGCATAATCAGTAGAGCACTTTCAGCCCCTTGTGCAAGAGTTGTACAAGTCATCTTCCTCTCAAAGTTCCCCTCTCTTTCACCTTTGGTTCCTTAGAGTTACTAGTAGGGTTTTCTCTTGAGGATTCCACCATCTTCTTGAGAAAAAGAGATCTAATACTGGACATAGCGTGGAAGATCAAAAGGAGTTGAAGATTCTGAATTGGATTGTGAAGTTGTTCATCATCAAAGTAAAGAACTTAAATCCTCCATTAGAGCACAACAAAGCTCCAAAGGTATATCTACATCCTTGCATGTTGTGGATTTCGTGGTAGCATGTTTATGTGCTGTTTTCTATCTTATAGATAGTATATGTTGCTGTACATGGCTATGAGATTGAGGGAATTGCATCCTGGATTGGGTTTGTTGCATTCTAGACAATTGATCCATGCATCAAGTGGGTCAAAAGTTTTTGAAACCTGTCTGGAAGGCCCACCTATATTCCAACAATTGGTATCAGAGCCTAACCTCATCTCTAATCATGTTAGACCAGCAAGCTTGCTCTGATCTTTGCATGAGATGTGAAGAAGATGAAGCAAGGGCTATGTAATGATCAGTTTTGATGTTTTTACTTGGTTTGATAGTAGATTCATGTTTGGATAGTCACAAAAGGGTTTAATAATGATGGAATGATCATAGGAAGCCATTGGGGCACTTTGGAAGTGATTTGGGAAAGAATGGACGCGAACAGAAAACCCAAGTTGCAGAAATTCGTCAGTCCGGTCGACCTAGCCCCATGCTCGGTCGACCGGCTGACTTGCTGGCCGGTCGACCGGGCCTTCTGTGCAGAATGCTGCAGAAATTGATTTTTCATGTTTCGGGTCTACTTTTACTTCCTATTTTTCCAGCATTGTTTGGCAGCCTATTTTGTGATTTGTATGGTTGTATAAGATACTAACTTGCAGATGATCTTGTCCTCTCCATATGGCCCACAAGTCTTTTGCTTTCTTTTATGGTGATTGGTTTATTTAAAGCTAAATGTAAAGGGCGTCATGGTTTCCTTGGTTTGCCGTGAAAGGGCAAGGCATGATGAATTTCCCTATAGCCATTTTAATTCCAGTTTTAGATTACCATGTAAGTCTCAAATTTGAGGCATAGGAATTTTTGTAATTTTTCTAAATTTGTAAATTCTAGCGATGTCCGAGACGAAGAAGGAAAGCGATGCTGGACTCCTAATCAAAGAGTTTGAAGATTACCAAAAGAGTTCTGGAGTTTCCCAAAGAGTTTGAGGAATTCCAAATTTTTGGAAAGTCTAGAAGTCCAAGAAGTCTATTCCGCTTGGGCCATGTGGAGGAGAGGACTAGTTTCTATTTTTAGCGCTTTCTATTTATGGATGCATGCTTAATTTAGAATAATTCCAGATCTGATCCAAACATAGCAAGTTACTAAAATTGGTTAAATCAAATTAATTTTTGGAAAGAGTTCTAATTAGTGTTGATGACCCATGAGATGGACACATTGGTAACACTAATTTAGTAACTAGACTTTCCTTAAAATAATTTGACTTAGAACCAATCTTAGATCATATCATGAGATGATTTGATGTTCATATGTATACATGTGGGCCCTAATACCTTACAAAGAAATCCTCAATTCTAAAATATTAAGTGGGAGCGGGGCATTTATATTTAGAAATCCCCATGGTTTTCCACCATAGGTCCATTGTAAGGAAAGTATTAGCCTCGCGCCATCTCGAGTATGGTCGTTCCCCACGGAGGGCTTTTACTTGTCTGGCTACTAGATATGGATCTCCTATGGATAGTGTTGGTGAGACGGGGCGGGGGCCCACTCCCCAAGGAGGAGCTGCCCGCAACGGTTGTCATGCAATGCTAGTTGGTGGGTCACACTTAACTAAATAATGATGTAGTATCCCCAAGGATTTGCCTCATGAATTTTAGAAACCAAAGCAAATCGGGAGTCATACATTATTTGGTATGAGATACCTAGATAATAATGAATGATGGGGATCATGGAAAGTTAGTCTTAATCCTAATTTTGACCAACTTTGATCTACACCAATCTAGGTGGTATTCGAACTCCCCAAGGAGGCATACCCCAGGGATTGGGATTCCGATGTATTCTGAATTTAATGGTTATGAGGATTCCATATAAATTTGGTAGAATACTAAACCCTAATGTCATTTAAAATTCATTAATTGAATGTATGGTTATGTGCTACAGTATTTTCAGCATGAATTCAAACACTTTCAATCCACTTGCGACCATCCTCAACCAGAATAAATTAGTGGGATCCAACTATGTAGATTGGAAATGGAACCTGGATATAGACCTGACAGCTTCAGGATATAAATATGTCCTTACCAAACCCCCCCTTGATGAGCCATTGCCGGATGCATCACAGGAAGAAAAGGAACTTTACACCAAGTGGGCCAAAGACGATGAGATGGCCAGATGTTACATACAGGCATCTATGTCTAGTGTTTTACAACACCAACATCAATCCTTTAAGACTGCATATGATATTATATCAAACTTAAAGGAGATGTTTGCGGAACAGGGCAAGCCTGCTAGACAGGCTGCTATGAGGGTGCTTATAAGCACCAAGATGGCTGAAGGCACACCAGTACAGGACCATATGTTGAAAATGATGGACTCATTGAATGAGTCAGATGTACTGGGGGCTGCGATTGATGCAGAATCGCAGATTGATATAATCCTTGAGTCACTACCAGAGTCATTTAACAATTTCAAGGTCAATTACAACATGAATAAAATGAATCTGACTCTGGCTGAGCTATCTAGCCAGCTGGTGGTGACTGAAGGGATTATGAAGAAAAAACCAACTGCCCTGATGACAGAAAAGTCATTTGCCAAGTCCAAACCGAAAGGCAAAGGGCGGAAAGGCAAGAAGAAATAAGTTTCGAAGGGTCCTAAGGCGGAGAATGGTCCTAATGGTGGTGTTGGCAAGGCTAAGGGAGCAGGGACAAAAGGAAAGTGTTTCCATTGTGTTATGACAGGACATTGGAAGAGGAATTGTCCAGAATATCTGTCTAAGAAGAAGACCTCATGTATGATTGAGTCACTTGTTACTGAAGTTAGTTTTGCAACTGGTACTTCAAAATCTTGGTGTGTGGACTCCGGGGCAACTAATCACATATGTAATACGTTGCAGGGGTTCAGGAAAACCAGGAGACTCAGTGACGGCGAAATCATTGTCAACCTAGGATCCGATGCTAAGGCGGATGCGGTCTCAGTATGAGTTATTACTTTATATTTTCAAGATAATAAGTTGGTTTTGTCAGATACTCTATATGTACCGTCTTTAAGACGGAATTTAATTTCAGTTTCTAGTTTGGTGAATAAAAGTTATTCTATTACTTTTGGTACTGAAGTTATCATAAAGAGAAACGGTACTTTTATATGTTCTGGCAAGGTAACCAATGGGCTTTATCTATTAACTCCTACAATGTATGAGATACATGATACCGAAATAATTAATAGACCATCATTAAAGAGAAAGTCACATTCATCTAATCCAACAAAACTTTGGCACTTGAGGCTAGGTCATATAAACCTAAATAGGATTGACAGGCTAGTGAAAGATGGTATCTTGCCTTCATTGGTTGTAGAACCAATGCCTGTCTGTGAGTCCTGTCTGGAAGGCAAAATGACCAAAAGACCCTTTTCATCCAAGGGCAATAGGGCCAAAGATTTATTGGAATTAGTACATACTGATGTGTGTGGGCCCATTAATGTAAGAGCCAGAGGAGGATATGAGTACTTCATCACTTTCTCAGATGATTACTCAAGATATGGATACATATACCTTATGCACCGCAAGTCCGAGGCTTTTGAAAAGTTCAAAGAGTTTCGAGCGGAAGCGGAAAAGCAATTAGGTAAAAGTATCAAGACTCTTCGATCAGATCGAGGAGGAGAATATCTGTCTACTGATTTTATGGCACACTTATCAGAAAATGGGATTTTATCCCAGTTGTCTGCTCCTGGTATGCCTCAACAGAATGGAGTAGCGGAAAGAAGGAACCGAACTCTTTTAGATATGATTAGATCTATGTTGAGTTTCTCAGGATTACCTATATCCTTTTGGGGACATGCCTTGGAAACTGCGATGTACATACTAAACCTCGTACCATCTAAGTCTGTAGCTAAGACTCCCCGGGAGTTATAGTCTGGGCGAAAGCCTAGTCTACAACATTTACACATTTTGGGTTGTCCGGCACATGTGCTAAAGGTAAAGACGGATAAGTTGGAAACGAAGTCGGAAGTATGCACATTTATATGATATCCCAAAGGAACTAAAGGTTGGTCATTCTATAATCCCAGAGAGCAGAAAGTGCTGGTAAGCACCAATGCGGTTTTTCTAGAAGAAGATTATATGATGGACCGGAAATCTTTAGAATAGGTGATCTTGGAAGAGATTCAAGAAAATCAATTCCAAATCCAAATATGACCGAACTTGAGGAAGAACCGCCCCTACCAGACCCAGTAGTTACACCAGTGCCTCGTCGTAGTGGGAGAATAATCAGGCCCCCTGATAGGTTCTCGTTCTTGGGAGAGTCTTACGAGGCAATCCCGGAAGAACCGGAACAGGATCCCTGTAACTATGATGAAGCAATTAATGATATAGATTCGGGACATTGGCAAGATGCTATGAAGGCTGGGATGGAGTCTATGTACTCTAATCAGGTCTGGACACTTGTGGACTTGCCTGTCAATATCATACCTATTGGGTGCAAGTGGGTCTACAAGAGAAAAAGAGGACCAGATGGAAGAGTTGAGACTTTTAAGGCCAGGCTTGTTGCGAAAGGGTATACTCAGAAAGAGGGTATCGATTATGAGGAAACCTTCTCGCCGGTAGCCATGCTCAAGTCCATCCGGATACTCTTATCCCTAGCGGCTCATCTCGATTACGAGATTTGGCAAATGGATGTCAAGACGGCATTTCTAAACGACCATCTTGAGGAAGACATTTATATGATGCAGCCAGACGGTTTTATAGCAAGTAACCAAAAGCAAAGAGTTTGCAAGCTGCAGAAATCCATTTATGGACTAAAGCAGGCATCCCGAAGCTGGAATATCCGTTTTGACCGGGCAATCAAATCATTTGGTTTTAGCCAAAATCCGGATGAGTCATGTGTGTACATGAAAAATGAAGTTGACATGGTAGTTTTTCTGATTTTATATGTCGATGACATCCTACTCCTTGGGAAAGATATAGGAATGTTGTCAACGGTGAAAATTTGGTCAGCAAAGACTTTTGATATGAAGGACTTGGGAGAAGCTAGTTACATCCTAGGGATCAAACTCCATCGAGATCGGAAAAATAGGATGATTGGCTTATCTCAAGCAGCATACATAGATAAGGTACTGGTACGGTTTGCTATGCAGGAATCCAAGAAGGGTATAACACCTTTCAGGCATGGAGTGCACCTTTCCAAGGATCAGGGTCCCAAGACCCCAGAGGAAAAGGAGCAAATGAGAGCAATTCCATACGCTTCGACTGTTGGTAGCCTCATGTATGCTATGCTATGTACTAGACCGGATATCTGTCATGCAGTGGGCTTGGTCAGCAGATATCAGTCTAACCCAGGTCTTGACCATTGGACTGCTGTAAAATGTATCCTTAAGTACTTGAGAAGGACTAGAGATTACATGTTGATTTACGGCAGTGATGAGCTGATTCCAGTCGGATATACAGATTCTGACTTCATGTCAGATAAGGATTCTAGGAAATCTACCTCTGGTTATGTGTTTATGCTTGGCGGAGGAGCTATCAGCTGGAGGAGTCTTAAACAGGAATGTACCGCTGATTCCACTTTTGAGGCTGAATATGTAGCAGCTTGTGAAGCAGCTAAGGAAGAAGTATGGCTCAAAAGATTCCTTTTGGAACTTGGAGTGGTACCTTTGGCACGACAGCCGCTCACAGTTTACTGTGACAGCAGCGGGGCAGTCGCTCAGTCCAAGGAACCAAGGAGCCATAAAATCCAAAAGCACGTACAGAGGAAGTATCATTTGGTCAGAGAGATTGTGCAGAGAGGTGATATTGCAATTACCAAGATAGCCTCTGCGGACAATCTGGCATATCCATTTACTAAGTCTTTGACCACCAAGGTTTTTGAGCAGCATGTAGACGGGATGGGCATGAGATGCAATCCTGATTGGCATTGAGCCCAAGTGGGAGATTGTTAGTTTATGGTCTCAATACCAAGGGTATATGATGTAATAAATTGATTAATTTCTTTATTTATCAATACAATTCATGCTTTTCCTTTCATGAGATGAATGGTGTTTTATATACTTGCACATAACTAATACAAATGACATAATGGTTCATGAGATGAACCGGAGTCCACAAGTATACTAGATGTAATACATGTGTATGGATGAGATCCACATACAGGAGATATGTATTACATATCTTATACTTAAATTATCTTTACAACCAGTGATGAGATTGGACATCTCATATGACAAGGTTGCAGCATTTTGATCACTATGAGATAGTGTGATTTATCTCGATCATCAGAATGTAAGATTCTGGATCATGATGCTGGTACATTGGATGTATTGAAGGACCATGAGAAGCACCTTATATACACTGTCTTTATTTTAAGGCCTGCTCTCATAATTCCCTAGCAATAGGCTCATAATCCTGAGACATTAATGAACTCAAGTTTCTATCTATTCATTTGTTTTGAGTCACCAATGAGTGAGGCCAATTGTAGGTCAACACCTCGGTGATTTGGGTACGTAGTAGTAGAGCTGTGGGAACATTCAATGGTCAAGATGGAATCTATCTTTAATATCCCTTTGTGCCAATTAATGGATTTATCATTGGTAAGTGCGCACACATTCCAATTAAGAGTTAATTGGATCGGTACCAAATGATCATTATAATTAATTGGGGCTCAAGGATAATAAGATATAGATCTAATTTGGTGGGCAGGTCCATTTGATCCATGGATATAGATGGAGGGGCTTACTTGTGGTACTGTGGAAGTTTTAGGGTTTTCATTGAAATATATTCCTAAGACTGGAGTGCAATTGCATTTATATAATGGAGTTATTTGCAATTAACTGTGGGCCCGGATTGTACATGAGATGTGGGGTCGCGTTTCCCAGTTGGAGCCAGCTTTCTAAGGAATCCTTAGTGGTCCCCACGTTGGCCCAATTTATTAGAAAGATACTAATTCTACTTGAACTCTAAAAGGAATGTTACTATTTCTATTTGAAGTGAGACTTCTAATAGTGGTAATGGTAAGCTACTAATTATTAATGGAAGAAGGACTTCTATTTTAATTAGAAAGGAGAAAGTTACTAATAGTTGTGGAAGTGAGACTTCTATGGCAATTAGTAAGGGAGATGTTTACTAGTTTGTAATGGGAGTTAAACTTCTATTTCAAATAGGAAAAGAGGATAAATGGAGGGCTATAAATAGAGGAATACTCCTCTCAAATTCGTGCATAATCAATAGAGCACTTTCAGCCCCTTGTGCAAGAGTTGTACAAGTCATATTCCTCTTAAAGTTCCCCTCTCTTTCACCTTTGGTTCTTTAGAATTACTAGTAGGGTTTTCTCTTGAGGATTCCACCATTTTCTTGAGAAAAAGAGATCTAATACGTGACATAGCGTGGAAGATCAAAAGGAGTTGAAGATTCTGAATTGGATTGTGAAGTTGTTCATCATCAAAGTAAAGAACTTAAATCCTCCATTAGAGCACAACAAAGCTCCAAAGGTATATCTACATCCTTGCATGTTGTGGATTTCGTGGTAGCATGTTTATGTGCTGTTTTCTATCTTATAGATAGTATATGTTGCTGTACATGGCTATGAGATTGAGGGAATTGCATCCTGAATTGGGTTTGTAGCATTCTAGACAATTGATCCCTGCATCAAGTGGGTCAAAAGTTTTTGAAACCTGTTTGGAAGGCCCACCTATATTCCAACAAATGTATCTGCTTCTTTGAGTTTGATATGAGAATGAAGTCCACCATGTTGGTTGGACTTGCCCTCATACACAATTGCATATGGGCTTCTTCTAGTGGTCCTGTTCTTGGATCTGTTGACCATTTTGTAGGCTTGCCATGCACCAGACTCCCTAATATGCTCTCACCAAACTACGGCCCTCCACTTCCATTTGACCATTTGTTTGAGAAATAGGCACGGTGAAAGCTAACATTTACTTCCATAAAGTTCACCAAAAGTGACTGACAAACTTGCTATCATGATCCGATGATGTGCTTTTTGAAGCACCATGTAACCTGACCACCTCACTAAGTACATTCAAGCCGCATTGCATGCACCGTTGATCTTCTTACATGAAATTAAATGTTTCATTTTAAAACCAATATATGACAATGTAAACAGAGCTGCTACCTTGTATGTGCAATTGTTCTGAGGCCAAAATACATACCAACATCCTCCCATGTGCCTTGGGACGTGTAGACTTGGAAGTGACATATAGAGGCCTTTATTCTGTTGTTCACCCTCGGAGATTTGGCTTGTATTATGTATATCATTTCTCAACAAAGCAAGCCACATTTTGATGCAATCTTGCTCAATAGTACTTGAACAATCACAAAGTCAATATTTTGAACCACGCATTTAATCAATGATCTTTATGTCTATAGTTGACACTAGCGAGCAAATTCAGCGGGTTCTGCAATCATATACTGGTCTGCATATTTCTGCAGCTTCAACCTTCCTCATGGCTAGGGTTTTCAATATTTTTCTTGGATTTTGTCTATGGTGCTTCCAGTAGTCACTGTGCAATCATATACTTGCCTGCATATTTCTGCAGCTTCAACCTCGCTCTTTGTTAGGGTTTCATATGTTTACCTCGGATTTCTGTGCCCCTGCTCTCAGCTGCCAACTTTGTAGAGCAGCTGGTTTATTGTCTAAATTGTCCTTTTTAATCGTCATCTTCTGGATTTGTTATGCAGGACCGCAATTTCGTAAAGGTTATTGAGACTACAATAAAGTTGGCGGACTATTTTTTTCTGAAAATGGATGGCAGATTTTCATTTTAGAGTATATCAATCTGTTTATTTTATTTTTTTTAACCCTCGGAGCCTTGAGTTCTGCTTTTCTGATTTATGATAATTCGTTTCATTTATGGCATAACAGAGTAGGGTGGGTCACCACCCATGTTGAAATGTCTATTTTAGGGATGGAAGATATAGTGTCTGCACTCCTAAAAGCTGAAGTACATATTCAGATGTGGGGTCTATGCAGGCCTAGGGTTTGGGCTTGTGAGAAAATGCTAAAGTACAATAAGGGTGCCCAAGCACCTATCCGCATATACAATAAGGAGTCTCCGGTGAACCGATAATACGAGAACGCAACTCAAAAGGAATCAACCCACAATCTATTAATCAACTCTGAGAAATTTTTCTCTACAATGCTATATAAATAGGAAAAAGAAAACATAGGCCCTAAGAAAACTAATTAAACTACGAAATTAAAGAAATTAGAAGCCTATCCTAATTACAACTCTTAAATAAATTAAAAAACTAATGCCATATAATTAGTTATTAAAAATTTTTAAATTTACTTGGGCCCTACATGTGTGGCCTAAGGTTTGTCCTGCATCATTTTCCCCAGCTTGAAGAGAACTCGACCTCCAGTTTTGTAAGTGTCCACTGGGGTCGAAGATCAATTGGACGAACTTCCGATTTGTTAGTTGATCCACGACTTATGGTTGTGCCTTGCAAATAGCATTTGATTGTTTCCTCTTGATATCTGGATTTTGTTTGGATGTGCGACCAAAACTTTGGATACTTCATATGTTGAATTTGTATAATCAACACGCAATCTCCAAGCTTCCATTGTTGGTCCCCAAACTTCAACAACTTTTTCGTTTTTCCTTGCTTCTAGCTTCTCTTCATCAGCATTGTTTATAGAAGGAAGTTTGTGCCCATTTTCGTCTTTTTGCTCGTTATTTGGTTCTAGCATCTCAATGTTAGTCTGCATATCCTCCGCCACAGGTTTCACGACATTGCCTTTAGATATTTACGGTGATTCTTCTTCTGGAGTCACAGCTTTTCTCAAATGAGATCGTTTAAGCATGCATTAAACATTAATTGCTTTCCACTATGCCTCATGATTATTCTTGCAATCATTCATTTGCTCAAATGTTTTTGGTCTCAAACCCTTGAGAAAACTAATTAAATCATATTCTTCGTCATCCTCTAATCTACAAACGTCTTACAACCTTAAAAATTAGTCAGATTATTTAATAACCGACAACTCTCCTTGTGTCAAATTAAAAAAGGGTTCCAAGTCCAATCCCATGTACTAAGGGTCAAAGTTCAAGTCAAAGAACCAAGGTTAACTAACACTTAATTGGTCAATTGGATGGGGCAAGTAACGGCCCAGAAGGTGAGGCACAAATCCCAAGATCGGTGCCCAAAAGGGTGGAAGAGGATGGACTTTGAAGACCTCAAACCATGGCCTAAAAATGCCTAAAATCAACATGGCTGGACATTGGGGGTGGGGGGTTAATTACTGTTCGAACATGGACCCCCTTGTTAATCAGACACGGCCTAGGCCCAGATTCGGTCAATTGTTAGACAGGCCATGTCCTATCAAACAGTTGGCCGAATCTGGGCCCTTTTTCAGGGGCTATTTCTCCCATTCTTTAGGCCAACTTTTGAACACATACAGGGGTACAATTAAACATCAAATTAGGCTACCAATCACCATTTATATATTGTCCAAATTGAAAAATATAACTGAGCTGAAACATGTGTATTTCTAAGCAAAAAAGGAAAAAAAAAACATAAGATAGAATTGTACTTCATCAAGATACTTACAAACAAGTTGTGACATTTAAATTGATCACTTGCCTCAGACTTCTCAAACCTCACAAATAGAATAGAAAAGAAACTCCTCAATCCCACATGGGCCCCTTGCACACAACCTAATGTCCTAAGATCCTATAAAATGACCAAGAATTGGAAAATGTGTACGGAAGATGAATTAGGTAATGAAATTAGGGGTCCACGGCTGAAATCTTACCCTCTACAACATACTAGAATTTGAGAGGAATCCAATACCTCTAAGCTCTCTAAAAAATGCTACATTCGACGATGGAGGGGTGGTCCACCACGAAAATCGATGAAATTGTCCATAGACGTACACGTCATCGATACGAGGCTTTTAACCTAAATGGAGTTTTGATTTGCCAAGTAAAATGAGATGAAATCAGCTAGGAAAGTGGCTATTGGAATGAAGCTTGAAAGAGATGAAAGAAGAACTGTGCTGGGATTTCTCTTGCTTATATAGGTTTGACTTTATGGGAATTACAGGTCTGCCATCAATTATGTGGGGCCGGTAAATACGGCCTCTAAAGTGATTCTCGAGGCATAAAAAAGAGTCGTGTTCTACATGAAGTTTCACGAAATAATTTTTCCTTTCCAACGATCCCTAGTGTGATAATTTTTGAGGTCTTTGTCAAATAGGCAACCCTTTCGAAAGGGATACTTTGACCATGACTTAAGTATAGAGCGAACGACCTAAACGAAATCTTTTCCGGACATTGGAAAGATGTGGAGTCTTAACGAAAGTTTTTCCAAATTAAATTATATTTTCGACAAGCCTGCTATCTCAATATTTTAGACAAATTCTAGGAAAAAACTCAATATTCACTGAAAGACGACTAAGCCCCTGTTTGACATCACTATTTTTAGCCTTTACTTCTCTAAATCTTTAAGAGGCATTTGGCAAGAATTTCAGCCTCTGCCCACTTTAGAGAAGTAGATGAGAGAGTAAATTAAGATCTAAACTGTTGGAAATGTTCACAAAATCAAACATGACTATTTTTCCACTCCACATGGTTTTCTTTATTATGATCCTAGTATCAATCGTATTTGTGTCTCTCGCAAGTAATACCTTTTTGTGCGAAAGGCATAAGAATGATGTTTCTATACTTTCTCCTCCTCAAGATCTACCACCGGCACCTGGTCCACCAACTACCATTGTCCAATCTCCACTTCCATTTATGTTGGAAGTAGGTGGGCCTCGGTGATAGATTTTCAAGACTTTTGACCCACTTGACTCAGGGATCAAGTACCCATAAGGCCATAAACCATATACAGGATGCAATCCCTCATTCTCATCAATCATATACAGCAGTAAACTCTATCTAAAAGATAAAAATCATCAATACCATGCAACCAAAATAACCCACAACAAATATAGAAGCAGATTATACTTTTGGAGCCCGATAGTGCTCTAATGGAGAAGAAGACAATTAGCTTGAACAAGAACTCTTTTTGAAGCAAATTAGGATCTCTAAGACCTTGTTGTCTTCCATGCTATGACCCACTATTAGATCTCTTTTCTGAAGAAGATTGGTGGAAACTTTAAGAGAAAACCCAACTACAAACTCCAAGGAACTAGAAGAGAAAGAGAGGAGAGAGAGATGTGCAACTATTGCACAAAAGAGGGGGTTGGGCGTCAATTCCAAGGTGGGACGTCCAGCCCTCTTTTGTCTCCTTTTATAGCTTTTCAAACCTCCTTTTTTCTTGATTGAAATAGAAGTCATACTTCTATTTAAGAATTGACAACTTTCTCCCTTTTAATTATCATAGAAGTTTGACTTCCACAACAAGTAGTAACTTTACTATTACCGTTATTAGAAGTTCTACTTCAAATAGAAATAGTAACTTTCTAATTCATTTTTGGAGTTCAAGTAGGATTAATATCTTTCTAATAACTTGGGCTAGCACGGGGACCACTAGGAATTCTATAGAAAGCTGGCTCCAATTGGGACACTGCGACCCCACATTTCATGTGCAATCCGGGCTCACAGTTAATTGCAAAGAACACCACTATATAAATGCAATTGCACTCCAATCTTAGGAATAAATTACAAAGAAGGCTCTAAACTTCCCGATTACCACAAGTAGGCCCCTCTATCAATATACATGGATTAATTGGAATAAATCCATCTCTTCCAATCTTAGATCCACATCTTATTATCCTTTAACTCCAATTAATCACAGTGATCATCAGTACCATTCAATTAACTCTTAATTGAAATGGGTGCGCACTTACTAATGACAAATCCATTAATTGGCACAAGGGGATGATATAGATAGATTTCATCTTGACCATTGAATGTTCCCACAATCCTACTACCACGTACCCAAGACACCGAGGTGTTGACCTACAGTTGGCCTCACTCATTTGTGACTCAAAGCAAATGAATAGATAGAAACTTGAGTTCATCAATGTCTTAGGATTGAAAGCCTACTGCTAGGGAATTATGAGAACAGAGCTTAAAATCGAGACAGTATTCCATAAGGTGTTTCTCATGGTCTTTCAATACATCCAATGTACTAGCACCATGAGTCAGAATCTTACATATTGATGATCGAGACATATCACACTATCTCATAGTGACCAAAGTACTGCAACCTTATCAGATGGGAGGCTCAGTCTCATCACTGGTTGTGAAGATATTTAAGTATTTGATTTATGACACATGTCTCCCGTGTGTGGATCTTATCCATACACATATATCACATCTAATATACTAATGGGACCCGGTTCAATTCATGAACCATCATGTCATATGTATTGGTCATGTGCATTAAGTAATAAAACACCATTCATCTCATAAAAGAAAAGCATGATTTTATTGATAAATAAAGAAATTAATCAATTTATTACATCATCTGATGGATTGAGTCCATACAATCTAACAATCTCCCGCTTGGGCTCAATATCAGTCAGTGTTGCATCTCATGCCCATCCTATCTATATGCTGCTCAAAGACTTTGGTAGTCAAAAGCTTAGTAAAGGGATATGCCAGATTGTCTGCAGAAGCTATCTTGGTGATAGCAATATCACCTCTCTGCACAATCTCTCTTACCAAATGATATTTCCTCTGTACATGCTTTTGGCTTTTATGGCTCTTGAGCTCTTTGGACTGAGCGATGGCCCCGTTGCTGTGACAGTAAACTGTGAGCGGCTGTTGTACTAAAGGTACCACCCCAAGTTCCATAAGGAATCTCTTGAGCCATACTGCTTCCTTAGCTGCTTCACAAGCCGCTACATATTCAGCCTCCGAGGTGGAATCAACGGTACATTCCTGTTTAATACTCCTCTAGCTAATAGCTCCGCCACCAAGAATAAACACATAACCAGAGGTGAATTTCCTGGAATCCTTATCTGACATGAAGTCATAATCTGTGTAATCAAGTGGAATCAGCTCATCACTGCCATAAATCAACATGTAATCTCTAGTCCTTCTCAAGTATTTGATAATACACTTTACAGCAGTCCAATGTTCAGGTCCTGGATTAGACTGATATTTGCTGATTAGGCCCACTGCATGACAGATATCCGGTTTAGTACATAACATAGCATACATGAGGCTACAATTATTGACCCACTTGACTCAGGGATCAAGTACCCATAAGGCCATAAACTATATCCAGGATGCAATCCCTCATTCTCATCAATCATTTACAGTAGTAAACTCTATCTAAAAGATAGAAATCAGTAACACCATTCAACCAAAATAACCCACAACAAATAGAGAAGCAGATTATACCTTTGGAACCTGGTAGTGTTTTAATGGAGAAGAAGACAATTAGCTTGAACATGAACTCTTCTTGAAGCAAATTAGGATCTCCATAGACCTTGTTATCTTCCACGATATCTGGTCTAGTACATAACATAGCATATATGCTGACTTAGGCATTCCACACGTAGCTCATTGCCTCTAGACATATATTGTTTCACCCATACCTCTTTGGTTGCCACCTTATCCTATTTTGCCATACTGATCTTATTCGCAAGCTGTGAAGCATGACTGTTGATAGAAGGCAATGCAAGATGAATTAGAAGTACTTCAGGCAAATCATAAATGGGATATTGATCCATGCCCCACTTCTGCAAATGTTAGACCCCGACCCAGACCAAATCGATTAGTGTGCGATTAGTATGTGTTTAGTCCTAAGTGAGTTTAGTTGTTGTTGGGTTAGAAGTAATGAGTTTAGTCTCGGACATAGCTTTGGGAGTTCTGAGAACGTTTAGTATTAGTTAGACACACTAAGGAAGGCCTGAGTGCACGTGTGAGCTTGGGAAGATCGTGTCGATTTCCGTGTGAGTGTGATTTTTGATTTCATTTGAATGATGTTTCGACGTGTTACAACTTTCGTTTTAAGGCTATTCTTGTTTGAGACCCAGAAACCCATATTTTGGCCCAAAGAGGGTAAAATTGTCTTTCTTGCACAAATCTGGACACAATTTTCGAGATCTCAAAACCATGTCAAAAATATACTTTTTGGAAACTAGATTTTTCGAAGATCGTTTTATCCTTCTTCGTCGAAGTCATCCGAGGCCCACGAGTTTGTGTTTTGGGCCATTTCTAAGTTCAAAGTCATTTGGGGCCCATTAACCTTACTAAAGCCCCATCTCCCTCTCTTTTCATTCACTTTACCAATTCCTGCAACTTTCTTAACCTAGGGCAAGGAAAGCTCTTCTTCTCTTCAATCTTCTTCATCTTGCATGCTTTGGCTAGAGAGCTCCAAATAGAATTCCAAGCTTATCATCTTCTTCATCTCCTTGCAAGCTCTCTATTGGTATAAACTTCTTGGAACTTCTTGCGAGACAAGCCTTCAATCTTCTTCATCTCTTCTTGGTTGACCTTCTCTAGGTAAGAGCTTCCACTCATAATTTTCATGGAGTTATTTTGGTCCCTTAAGATCTTGTTTTTCAATTGAAAACCTCTTTTTATAAAAATGGGTTTTTTGCTTTCATTGTGTTAAGTTTGGTATGGTTTTCTCTTGGGTTTTCTTGTAGTGTTGGCTTAGCTTTTGAGTGAAGTGCTTGGAGAGGATTATTAGCATTTGGGCAAGGCAAGTAATCTCTATAGGACCATTGTGCATGTGTATTTTAAGCTACATTGTTGTTTTGGAATTTTTGCATACAAATATGTTTACAAGTTTCATGATTATGTTTTCTTCGGATTGAATGTTTAAGATTGGGAAAAATATGTGTGTTTTACCCTTGGAGAGCATGTAGGCTCAAGGGAATGCAGGTGGAATGAGAATAAGAAGAAGGGTAGAAGAAAAATGTGAAAAACCTGCACTGCACCGCGCGTCCCGTACATTGGCGGTCAGCTTGCGGCTAGCCGCCAGTCTCCACTTCGGCTAACCGCAGGCTAACCGAACTCGGCGGTTGCTTTTCCAGTAGCTGGCTTTTGCATCAGGGTTCGGCGGTCAGCCCTGCGGTCAGCTTACGGTTAACCGCCAGCGTCCCTTGCGGCTAACCGTAAGCCAACCGCGGCATTTCGGTTCCTTTTCCAGAGAGCTGTTTCAGACCTGGGTTTCCAGCGGTCACCCTGTCGGTCACCTTGCGGCTAGCCACCAGTTCTCATTTCTGCTAGCCGACAGCTGACCGCGAGCTGACCGAAATTGACACATTTGCTTGTTTTGAAGAGTTTTTGCAAGAATGAAAACCAGAACATGTTTAAGGGCCTTTAGCCGGATATTATGCACTCGAACCCGAGATGTCCTTGAACTTCTAGGGCACCAATTCTGTTTCAATCCCAACATCTGGGCTTCGCCTGCACAACGATCAACCAAAGGTCCTTGCATGAACTTGTTAGGTTTCGTATTCGTACCTTGGTTTTTGATATGATGAATATCATCGTGTACTCGTTTTGAAGTCAAGTACAAGCTAGTTTTGAAGATGTGTTTCAAGAAAAAGGGGATCACTTCCTAACCGTGTTATGCATATTAATTATGCCCTTGCTAGTCGTGTTCATCGTATGTTGATAAGTGATTTTCCCCTTTTTATCTAGACAAGTTTTGCTAATATCTCGCGTGTTTTGTGCATTCATAAATTAAGTAAACACCACTGAGCTTAGACTGCCCTTTCAGTCTGATCCACTGCCTGGGGGTCTTTAAACATGTGGATTGTCTGCAGACTGGTCGTGTATTTATTACACATCGTGTGTGTCCGGTTCCGCGATCGGAATTCCCGTCTTTGTGGGAAATCGTGTCGTGCTTATATTATGTATATCGTGCTTGTCGTGCGTACTTGCTCTTTTCATTATATAAATGATAGAGAAAGGATGGGCTCTTTGTGGATTGTAACTGTTCATGATATATTATGTATTCATGCTAGTTGTTTCGGTATCTCAACTTTGTTCGCATTCTTGAAAATGTACCTCAGTTTTGATAGTATTTCATATCAAGGATTTGCTTATATGTTTTCTCTAAAAGTTATTGTTCATGTTCATGCCTAAATTGATTACCTGCCAAACCGTTGTGTTTGACCCTTGTTTGTTGGTGCCCAGGTGCAGGAGACGTTACCTTTGAGGAGGAGCGTCAGGAGGAGGCTTGTGAGCCAACCCCTGTGAGAGAATGGCAGCCCGACGATGTCATCTAGACGTCGGGTGGGTTCTCAAGTTTCGTCACCTTTTGTCTTGTGGTTTCTTTTGGTTATGTTTTGGAGAAGTGTATTGGCCTCTATTGGCCTCTTATGGAATTGTAACTTAACTTACTTTTGATTAGTCTTATAACTTGAATATTAATGGGAATGCCATGTTAGTTTCTTTCTTTGATACTATGCCTTGTGATTATTTGTTATGGCACCTAAATATTTTATTGGGGCTCATCTTGATGTGTTTTGCTACACGCTTCCGCAAAGCTTGTACGTGTGAGTCAGATTTCGCGTGTCCTTGGGAATCCTCACCGCGGGAACCTGTGGGAAAGTATCATCTACTGCGTCGCAGGCCCGGGATCCGTTCCGGGGTCACGACAGCAAAGCCCATTGAATGAAAATAGGTTTTCTTATTTAAACAAAAGGTTAATGGATCGTTAGATCGCTATAAAGCACGACTTGTTGCATTTGGCAACCGTTAAGAATATTGCATAGACTATGATGAAACTTTTGCCCTAATTGCAAAAATGACAATAGTTCGTACCATTCTCGCCATTACCTCTTCTCGTTCATGGCCTCTTTACCAGTTTGATGTCAAGAATGCATTTGTCCATGGTGATCTTAAAGAGAAAGTATATATGCATCTTCCACAAGGACTAATCGGTGCTTCCAATGGTGATGTTGCATTTTTACTATGATCCCTTTACAGTCTCAAGCTGGTACATTGGGCTTGGTTTGAAAATTTTCGCGATACTCTGCTTCAACTTCATTTTCAGTAGAGTGCATATGATCCTTCCATGTTTCTACATCATACTTTGAAAGGAATTACAATGCTCTTAGTTTATGTTAATGACATAATCATATCTGGTACAGACTTTGACTGGATCACACATCTCCAAAGTCCACTTAATGTGTCTTTTAATATGAAAGATTTTGGACCCCTAACCTATTTTTAGGGCCTTGTAGTACATTAGTCCGATAAAGGTTTAGTCCTAGATTAGCACAAATATGCAATAAATCTTATTGAGATGGCGAGACTTCAGCACTCCACTCCCGTGGATGCTCTTTTGAGGTGCATGTTAAGCTTAATAAAGATACGATGATCTTCTTCCTTATGCCACATTATATCAACGATTAGTCGAAAGTTTGGTCTACCTTATCATTAACCAACCTGATATCTTGTATGTGGTTAATTTGGTTAGTCAGTTCATGAAAAAACCTTGACATCTTCATCTCGCTGCCGTTCGGCCCATTATTCGTTATATCCTTAGCACTCCACACTCTTTCTTGTTGGCAATTCTATTTCTCTAATAGCCTACTCAAATGCTAAATGTCCTGATACTTGACACTCTACAGCTGGATGATGCATGTTTGGGAGACTCCTTGATTTTATGGTAGTGTAAGAAACAGGATAAAGTATCTGAATCCTCCACGTAAGAAGAATATCATTCTATGTCTGTAGCTTCTTCTAAAATAGTTTGGCTTCGTGGTCTCCTCTCTTAGCTTGGGTTTCCACAATAAAATCCAAAACCCTTTTTTTTTTGCTGATAATACTAGTGCCATTAGGATTACTGCTAATTCCGTGTTTTATGAATGCACCAAATATATTGAAGTCAATTGTCATTACATACGGGATGAACACGTGCGTAAGACCATTAGTCTCCCTCATATTTCTACCGGACTTCAGGCTGCCGATATATTTACAAAAGCACTACCATGACCACGAAATCATTTTTTAGTTAGCAAGTTACTGCTGGTTGACTCCACATCATCAATTTGAGGGAGGATGTTAAGTTGGTCATAAACCTCCAATGTCACAGCCCATATGTATAATAAGGCTCAGCCTACTTACAAACTTAAAGATGGTCAAAGCCATCCAATCATGTACAGTTGTACAACATTATGTAATACCATATTAAGTGATTTTCTTAGGATTGTGATCTCTTTAAATTGAGTAGATTGTAGACCATAATGGACATTGTGAATTCTATATAAAGGAATGAGACACTAAAAAAGGATCATTGAATTCACTCAAAACCTTCTTATCAACGCGATATGTAACCAATATTGGAAGAATATAGCACATGTGGAATGCCATTTTGTTAGGATACATCTATTAGACATTATCACACATGATTCCTTATGTTACATGCTTATTCATGCATGATTATGCCTAGTACTCGCTTTATTGATATCTTCATGATCATCTGTAATTTATATTTATTCGAAGCTACATGTTATGCTTATTATATCTATTTAACTTGCTAGACTGTGTAACAATGCTACACTTTGTATTACAGGTGACGATGCTGAAGCCCTTGCCCCAAAGACTTAGAAGGTCATAGAGACACCTCAGGAGATAGTGGAGTGATCACCCGATGATGTCGTATAGACTCTATGCTACGCGAGATCTGTCACAACCAGATTTACTCTCTTTTGTTGGCCTTTTTTGTTTAGACCATGTAACTATGAGATGTTTTAGATTGTTTATGTTTTATAATCCTTAACATTAATGCTTACTCAAGACTTTAATGTTATATGTGGACATGTTTATGCTTTTATCCTTTATTCAAATATACTATGGAATGCATTAGATACCATGCCTTATTATGTGGATTAGTGGATTTTATGAGTTACCCAAACTTCCGTGAGAAATGTTTTAAATTGTGATGGATTTTGTAGATGACTCGCACATGGAATTTTGTGGGAATTCACGCATGGGGGCTAATTGCGCATGAGTCTGGTCGACTTCAATCCCCATGCGGGTCACACTTCAAGGCTCGTGTCCGTTTACGGGAGACCTGGGCTGGGGATGTGACACCATTTGGTTAGCTTCCCAACATTGTGTTTTCCAAGCCTCTTTTTTCACTAAAACTTAAGTGATTAGCAATATTTTGGTGGATTCTCATATGAAGGCTTCTTTCCTCCTCAACTGCAATACCTCTATGTCTATACTCCGTTGTTTTAATTAATTCATTCATTTTAATATAGTAGTAAATATTACTTAAAGAGTTAAAATCTACTCTCAACTTACTTGGTGATTGAGTAATTAAGTACTGCACTACTACTACTAGTATTTTGACTTTAATTGTTTAACACTAATGGTTAATTCAAAATTATGGTTGCAATACATGTTGTGAAATTTATGATATTTTAATATATATATATATATAAATGAGCCCCCCTCTCCTCAACTCATGTGCGGGGCATGGTCTGCTCAAACGTGCCAACTACATGTATGATAAGGATCCAATGACCTAAAGCCCGCCCATTTCTTGAAAGAAACTTTTCGAGGCCCGCCATTTCGTTTCTGTATCCCAAACGAATAGAACCCTATATCATTTGCACATCCCATTTCTGAAAGAAAAAAAAAAAAACGATTTGAGGCACCTCCACGCTCTCTCTGATCTACAATCGGAGACGCCCTCTCAATCTCAGTCCGAGCTCGTCGCAGCGACGCGACGCCTACAAGCACGCTCCTCGGCAGGTCTCCATCGTCGGCTCCTCTGTGGTAGTCCTGTCTCCCTCAACGAGACACTCAACATCGTCGGCTGCTCTGTGCGACCCACTCTGATGTGCTAAAAGTAAGATTTAATGCTTTGGAAGGGGTTTTGGAAAGGGATTTGGTTTGTGGGTCTTCCCCCTTTCAGATTCTTCCTTGTTCCGTTTTATTATTCAAGGTTTTTTTTTCCATTCTGGGTTCCTTTTGTTTTCCCCCTTTCTGGTATTTACGTTGAGCCACAAACGGACTGGATCATCTAATAGTGGCCTTGCTATCATAGGGGTTTGGAAGTATTGTCGTTAGGGCGTCATGTTCTGATGAGAAAGTACTGCCTCAAAATTAATGTTGGAGGAGCCCGCTTAGATTCATGTCTGATAACGAATGTTGGTGGTCTTTTCTCTCTTTTAAATCCACATTAAGAGCTTCTGATCTTTCCATGTCTTGGTGATTTTACATGCATTTATGTGGATTATTAGATGATTTTGAAATGTTAAGTTTGAAATAGGTTATCACCTAACAAGTATTTGTTTAGGTCTGTCATTTCTGCCTATCAAATTGGACCCGACCATTTTTTTCAACTTGGACCGAATTTTTAAGTAATCTTGGTTAGATAACATGCCTGACCTAATCTATTTTATTATTTTTCATAGAGTAGTTGAGCCAATAATAGGGAATTGAATAATTGCCAACCATGACCCTGTGACTACAAGGATTTAGGTGTCTTAAGAAATTCCGGCCCCATCTGTTATTGCTAAGCCCAAGTAAGGGCTTAATGGAAAGCTTGACATAGAAACCAGCTGTGCTGCAGTGAAATGGCTGTCCCAGCCACTGCTTTTGATTAGAGACTACCACTTGACTGTCTATCTATTCAATATGGTTTTTCTCTCTGGAAGAATCAGGCAATGATGATTGATTCACTATAATAACATCTGCTCTTTGAGTTTGCAAATCAATTCATTTGATAGATTTCTACTGAGAACTTCTATGTTTATAAAGTTTGAACTCACATCATAATTCCAAATTGCAGGTAGCTGATGAAGGTTTATTTAAATTTACCACACTCTGGTGTCTTGAACCATTCTTGCAAGTTGCTTATTTAAATTTAGTTACTGTGCTGCACAACATATTTGTATTATGAACCAAAGTCATGCCTTTCAACCTGTATTTCAATTTGGTCCATGTACTTTTGAGCTTAAACTACTTGCTTAGGATGGTGGTGGTGGAAATATTGACTCCTTGACCATTATCCTGTGCAAAACTGGTGATTGAACACTAGTGGTGGAAATTTTTTTTTCATTGGTGGTGGAATTTTTTTTTTTCACTTGAATGCAAAACTGGTTTCATTCCATCATTGATGAATGCCATCATTGAATTGGTGCAGGGTTTTGAATATGGACGTGTCCTCATCTTCATCACCAGCTTTGCATTATCCGATGTAGATGAGAATTTGACACCAAAATTGGTAATGCATTTTGAGGATTTAACGAAAGCATATGGATTTTACAATGTTTATGCAAAGGCGGCTGTGTTTAGTGTAAGAAAGATTCAACTCGTACTAAAGACAGGGAGGTAGTTTGGAAGCGATTTTATTGTTCAGAGGAGGGTAAAACAGACGAGAAGCATTGGATTGACAAGGATGTTGTTCAAAGGTGTCGCATGGAAACACGAAAAAATTGTAAGGCGCAAATGCAACTGAAAAAAGATAAATCAAATGGTTATGAAGTGTCGAAATTTGTTCTTGGGTATTGCCACCCCCCCTACTCTGTTAGTTTTATGGTCTCAATACCAAGTATATGATGTAATAAATTGATTAATTTCTTTGTTTATCAATACAATCATGTTTTCCTTTCATGAGATGAGTGGTGTTTAATTATATACTTGCACATAACCAATACGAATGACATGATGGTTCACGAGATGAATCAGAGTCCACAAGTATACTAGATGTAATACATGTGTATGGATGAGATCCACATACAGGAGATATGTATTGCAAATCTTATATTTAAATATCTTCACAACCAGTGATGAGATTGGGCATCTCATCTGACAAGGTTGCAGCATTTTGATCACTATGAGATAGTGTGATTTGTCTCGATCATCAGAATGTAAGATTCTGGATCATGGTACTGGTACATTGGATGTATTGAAGGACCATGAGAAGCACCTTATATACACTGTCTTTACTTTAAGGTCTGCTCTCATAATTCCCTAGCAATAGACTCATAATCCTGAGACATTGATGAACTCAAGTTTCTATCTATTTATTTGCTTTGAGTCACCAATGAGTGAGGTCAATTGTAGGTAAACACCTTGGTGATTTGGGTACGTGGTAGTAGAGCTGTGGGAACATTCAATGATCAAGATGGAATCTATCTTTAATATCCCCTTGTGCCAATTAATGGATTTATCATTGGTAAGTGCGCACCCATTCCAATTAAGAGTTAATTGGATCGGTACCAAATGATCACTATAATTAATTGGGGCTCAAGGATAATAAAATATGGATCTATTTTGGTGGACATGTTCAATTGATCCATGGATATAGATGAAGGGGCTTATTTGTGGTCATTGGGAAGTTTAGGGTTTTCATTGTAATATATTCCTAAGACTGAGTTCAATTACATTTATACAGTGAAGTTATTTGCAATTAACTGTGGGCCCAGATTGCATATGAGATGTGGGGTCACGTGTCCCAGTTGGAGCCAGCTTTCTAAGGAATCCCTAGTGGTCCCCACGCTAGCCCAAGTTGTTAGAAAGATACTAATTATTGTGCTAGTGTTGCACACTCCTCTTTCTCTCCCTCTTTTAGTTCTTTTCTAGTTTTCTCTTGGAGATTCCACCATCTTCTTAAGAAAAGAGAATCTGATACGGGTCATAGCGTGAAAGATCATAAGTCTTGGAAATTCTGATTTGATTAGTGAAGGTGTTCATCATCAAAGAAAGAGATCAATTTCTCCATTAGAGCACTACTAAGCTCCAAAGGTATAATCTACATCCTTGTATGTCGTAGATTTCGTGGTTGCATGTTTATGTGTTGTTTTCTATCTTCTAAATAAGTTATATTGCTGTACATGATTTATAAGTTTGAGGGATTGCATCCTGGATTGAGTTTTGTTGCATTCTAGACAGTTGATCCCTACATCAAGTGGGTCAAAAGTTTTTGAAACCTATCTGAA
Organism: Cinnamomum chago; assembly: GCA_038049695.1. Classification (NCBI taxonomy): domain Eukaryota; kingdom Viridiplantae; phylum Streptophyta; class Magnoliopsida; order Laurales; family Lauraceae; genus Cinnamomum; species Cinnamomum chago. The sequence goes on along the minus strand of CP142453.1, from coordinate 51,979,800 downwards.
AGGCCCACCTACTTCCAACAATTGGTATCAGAGCCATACCTCATCTCTAATAATGTTAGATCAGTAAGCTTGTTCTAATCTTTGCATGAGATGCGAAGAAGATAGAGCAAAGGTTATGTAAGGATCAGTTTTGATGAATTTATTTGGTTTGATAGTATATTCATGTTTGGATAGTCACAAAAAGGGTTTAATAATGATGGAAGGATGATAGGAAGCCATTGGAACACTTTAGAAGTGATTTGGTGAAGATTGGACACGAACTGCAGAAACCCAAGTTGCAGGTTTCCGTCAGCTCGATTGACCGAGACTCGTGCTCGGTCGACCGAGCCCTCTGGCCGGTCGACCAGGACACTGCACAACAGGTTGCAGAAATTGGATTTTTCAGTTTCGAGTCTTCTTTTACGTCCTATTTTTCCAACATTATTTAGCATCTTAATTTTGTGATTCATATAGTTGTATGAAATACTAACTTGTAGATGATCATGTCCTCTCCATATGGCCCACAAGTCTTTTGCTTTCTATTTATGGTTATTGGTTTATTTAAGGCTAAGTGTAAAGGGCATTATGGTTTCCTTGGTTTCCCGTTAAAGGGCAAGGCATGATGAATTTCCCTATAGCCTTTTATTTCCTTGTTTAGAATACCATGTAAGTCTCATAATCGAGGCATATGAATTTATGTAATTTTTATAAATTTGTAAATTCTGACGATGTCCGAGACGAAGAAGGAAAGCGATGTTGGACTCCTAATCAAAGAGCTTGAAGATTACCAAAAGTGCTTTGGAGTTGCCCAAAGAGTTTGAGGAATTCCAAATTTTTGGAAAGTCTATTAGTCCAAGAAGTCTATTCCGCTAGGGCCATGTGGAGGAGATGACTAGTTTCTAATTTTAGCACTTTCTATTTATGGATGAATGCTTAATTTAGAATGTTTCCAAATCTGATCCAAACATAGCAAGTTACTAAAATTGGTCAAATTAAATTAATTTTTGGAAAGAGTTCTAATTAGTGTTGGTGGGCCCATGAGATGGACACATTGGTAACACTAATTTAAGTAACTGGACTTTCCTTAAAATAACTTGACTTGGAACCAATCTTTGATCGTATCATAAGATGATTTGATGTTCATATATATATGTGGGCCCTAATACCTTACAAGGAAATCCTTAATTATAAAATATTAAGTGGGAGCGGGGCATTTAAATTGAGAAATCTCTATGATTTTCCCCCATAGGTCCATTGTAAGGAAAGTATTAGCCTCACGCCATCTTGAGAATGACCGTTCCCTACGGAGGGCTTTTATTTCTTCGGTTACTAGATATGGATCTCCTTAAGATAGTATTGGTAAGACGGGGCGAGGGCCCACTCCCCAAGGAGGAGCTGCTCACAACGGTTGTCATGCAATGCTAGTTGGTTGGTCACACTTAATTAAAATAATGATGTAATATCCTCAAGGATTTGCCTCATTTTAAAAACCAAAGCTAATCGGGAGTCATACATTATTTGGTATGAGATACCTAGATAATAATGAATGATGGGGATCATGGATAGTTAATCTTAATCCCGATTTTGACCAACTTTGATCCACAGCAATCTAGGTGGTATTTGCACTTTCCAAGGAGGCATACCCCAGGGATTGGAATTTCGATGTATTCTGAATTTAATGGTTATGAGGATTCCATATAAATTTGGTAGACTAAACTCTAATGTCATTTAAATTCATTAATTGAATGTATGGTTATGTGCTACAGTATTTCAAACTTGAATTCAAATACTTTTAATCCACTTGCGACCATCCTCAACCAGAATAAGTTGGTGGGATCCAACTATGTAGATTGGAAACGAAACCTGGATATAGTCCTAACAGTTTCAGGATATAAATATGTCCTTATTAAACCCCCACCCCCCCTTGATGAGCCAGTGCCGGAAGCATCACAGGAAGAAAATGAACTTTACACCAAATGAGCCAAAGACGATGAGATGACTAGATGTTACATACAGGCATCCATGTCTAGTGTTTTGCAACACCAACATCAATCCTATAAGATTGCATATGATATTATATCAAACTTAAAGGAGATGTTTGCGGAACAGGGCAGGCCTGCTAGACAGGCTGCTATGAGGGTGCTCATAAGCACCAAGATGGCTGAAGGCACACCTGTACAGGACCACATGTTGAAAATGATGGACTCATTGAATGAGTTAGATGTACTGGGAGCTGCGATTGATACATAATCGCAGATTGACATAATCCTTGAATCACTACCAGAGTCATTCAACAATTTTAAGGTCAATTATAATATGAATAAGATGAATTTGACTCTAGCTGAGCTTTCTAGCAAGCTGGTGGTGACTGAAAGGATTATAAAGAAGAAGCCAACTGCCCTGATGACAGAAAAGTCATTTGCCAAGTCCAAACCGAAAGGCAAAGGGCGGAAAGGCAAGAAGAAATCAGTTTCGAAGGGTCCTAAGGTGGAGAATGGTCCTAATGGTGGTGTTGGCAATGCTAAGGGGTCGGGGACAAAAGGAAAGTGTTTCCATTATGGTATGACAGGACATTGGAAAAGGGATTGTCCAGATTTTTTTTCTAAGAAGAAGACCTCATGTATGATTGAGTTACTTGTTTCTGAAGTTAGTTTTGCAACTGGTACTTCAGAATCTTGGTGTGTGGACTTCGAGGCAACTAATCACATATGTAATTCATTGCAGGGGTTCAGGGAAACCAGGAGGCTCAATGACGGAGAAATCATTGTCAACCTAGGATCTGATGCTAAGGCAGAGGCTGTTTCAGTTGGAGATATATATTACCTTATGTTTTTTAAATAATAAATTGGTTTTGTCAGACACATTATATGTACCGTCTTTACGGCGGAATTTAATTTCAGTTTCTAGTTTGGTGAATAAAAGTTATTCCGTTACTTTTGGTACTGAAGTTGTCATAAAGAGGAATGATACTTTTGTATGTTCTGGCAAGGTAACCAATGAGTTTTATTTGTTAACTCCCATAATGTATGAGATACATGATACTGAAACAATTAATGGACCATCATTAAAGAGGAAATCACCTTCATCTAATCCAACAAAACTTTGGCACTTGAGGCTAGGTCATATAAACCTAAATAGGATTGACAGGCTAGTGAAAAATGGTATCTTGCCTTCAATGGTGGTAGAACCAATGCCTGTCTGCGAGTCTTATTTGGAAGGTAAAATGACCAAAAGACCCTTTTCATCAGAGGACAATAGGGCCAAAGATTTATTGGAATTAGTGCATACTGATGTGTGTGGACCCATTAATGTCAGGGCCAGAGGAGGATATGAGTATTTCATCACTTTCACAGATGATTACTCAAGATATAGATACATATACCTTATGCACCGCAAGTCCGAGGCTTTTGAAAAGTTCAAAGAGTTTCGAGCGGGAGCGGAAAAGCAATTAGGTAAGAGTATCAAGACTCTTCGATCAGATCGAGGAGGGGAATATCTCTCTACTGATTTTATGGGGCACTTATCAGAAAATGGGATTCTATCCCAGTTGTTTGCTCTTGGTATGCCTCAGCAGAATGGAGTAACGGAAAGAAGGAACCAGACTCTGTTAGATATGATTAAGTCTATGTTGAGTTTCTCAGGATTACCTATATCCTTTTGGGGATACGCCTTGGATACTGTGATGTACATACTAAACCTCGTACCATCTAAGTCTGTACCTAAGACTCCCCGGGAGTTGTGGTCTGGGCGAAAACCTAGTCTACAACATTTACACATTTGGGATTGTCCGGCACACGTGCTAAAAGTTAAGACGGATAAGTTGGAAACGAAGTCGGAAGTATGCACGTTTGTAGGATATCCTAAAGGAACTAAATGTTGATTATTCTATAATCCCAGAGAGCAGAAAGTGCTGGTGAGCGCCAATGTGATTTTTCTGGAGGAAGATTATATGACGGATCTGAAATCTTTAAAAAAGGTGATCTTGGAAGAGGTTCAAGAGCAATCAATTTCAAATCCAAGTATGACCGAACTTGAGGAAGAACCGCCCTTACCAGACCCAGTAGTTACACCAGTGCCTCGTCGTAGTGGGAGAATAGTCAGGGCCCCTAACAGGTTCTCGTTCTTGGGAGAGTCTTACGAGGCAATCCCGGAAGAACTAGAATAGGATTCCTGTAACTATGATGAAGCAATTAATGACATAGATTCGGGACGTTGGCAAGATGCTATGAAAGCTGAGATAGAGTCTATGTACTCTAATCAGGTCTGGACACTTGTGGACTTGCCTGCCAATATCGAACCTATTGGGTGCAAGTGGGTCTACAAGAGAAAGAGATGACTAGATGGAAAAGTTGAGACCTTTAAGGCCATGCTTGTTGCGAAAGGGTATACTCAGAAAGAGGGTATCAATTATGAGAAAACCTTCTCGCCGGTAGCCATGCTAAAGTCCATCCGGATACTCTTATCAATAGCGGCTCATCTCGATTACGAGATTTGACAAATGGATGTTAAGACGGCGTTTCTTAATGACCATCTTGACGAAGACATCTATATGATGCAGCCAGACAATTTTATAGCTAGTAATCAAAAGCAAAAAGTTTGCAAGCTGCAGAAATCTATTTATAGACTGAAGCAGGCATCCCGAAGCTGGAACATCCGTTTTGACCAGGCAATCAAATCATTTGATTTTAGTCGAAATCCGGATGAGTCATGTGTGTACATGAAAAATGAAGGTGACAGGGTAGTTTTTCTGGTTTTATATGTCGATGACATCCTTCTCCTTAGGAAAGATATAGGAATGTTGTCAACAGTAAAAGTTTGGCTAGCAAAGACTTTTGATATGAAGGACCTGGGAGAAGTTAGTTACATCCTAGGGATCAAAGTCCATCGAGACCGGAAAAATAGGATGATTGGCTTATCTCAAGCTGCTTACATAAATAAGGTACTGGTATGGTTTGCTATGCAGGACTCCAAGAAGGGTATCACACCTTTTAGGCGTGGAGTGCACCTTTCCAAGGATCAGGGTCCCAAGACCCCGGAGGAAAAGGAGCAGATGAGAGCAATTCCATACGCTTCGGCTGTTGGTAGCCTCATGTATGCTATGCTATGTACTAGACCTGATATCTATCATGCAGTGGGCTTAGTCAGCAGATATCAGTCTAACCCTAGTCCTGACCATTGGACTGCTGTAAAATGTATCCTAAAGTATTTGAGAAAAACTAGAGATTACATGTTGATTTACGATAGTGATGAGCTGATTCCAGTCGGATACACAGATTCTGACTTCATGTCAGACAAGGATTCCAGGAAATCTACCTCTGGTTATGTGTTTATGCTTGGCGGAGGAGCTATCAGCTGGAGGAGTATTAAACAGGAATGTACCGCTGATTCCACTTCTGAGGCTGAATATGTAGCAGCTTGTGAAGTAGCTAAAGAAGCAGTATGACTCAAAAGATTCTTTTTGGAACTTGGAGTGGTACCTTTGGCACGACAACCGCTCACAGTTTACTGTGATAGCAGCGGGGCAGTCGCTCAGTCCAAGGAAGCCAGGAGCCATAAAAGCCAAAAGCACGTATAAAGGAAGTATCACTTGGTCAGAGAGATTTTGCAGAGAGGTGATATCGCAATCACCAAGATAGCCTCTGCGGACAATCTAGAAGATCCTTTTACTAAGCCTTTGAACACCAAAGTCTTTGAGCAACATGTAGACGGGATGGGCATGAGATGCAATTCTGATTGGCATTGAGCCCAAGTGAGAGATTGTTAGTTTTATGATCTCAATACCAAGTATATGATGTAATAAATTGATTAATTTTTTTATTTATCAATGCAATCATATTTTCTTTTCATGAGATGAGTGATGTTTAATTATATACTTGCACATAACCAATACGAATGACATGATGGTTCATGAGATGAACCAGAGTCCACAAGTATACTAGATGTAATATATGTGCATGGATGAGATCCACATACAGGAGATATGTATTGCAAATCTTATACTTAAATATCTTCACAACCAGGGATGAGATAGGGCATCTCATCTGACAAGGTTGCAGCACTTTGATCACTATGAGATAGTGTGATTTGTCTCGATCATCAGAATGCAAGATTCTGGATAATGGTGCTGGTACATTGGATGTATTGAAGGACCATGAGAAGCACCTTATATACATTGTCTTTACTTTAAGGTCTGCTCTCATAATTCCTTAGCAATAGGCTCATAATCCTGAGACATTGATGAACTCAAGTTTCTATCTATTCATTTGCTTTGAGTCACCAATGAGTAAGGCCAATTGTAGGTAAACACCTCGGTGATTTGGGTACGTGGTAGTAGAGTTGTGGGAACATTCAATGATCAAGATGGAATCTATCTTTAATATCCTTTTGTGCCAATTAATGGATTTATCATTGGTAAGTGCGCACCCATTCCAATTAAGAGTTAATTGGATCGGTACCAAATAATCACTATAATTAATTGGGGCTCAAGGATAATAAGATATGGATCTATTTTGGTGGACAGGCTCAATTGATCCATGGATATAGATGAAGGGGCCTACTTGTGGTCATTGGAAAGTTTAGGGTCTTCATTGTAATATATTCCTAAGACTGAAGTTCAATTGCATTTATATAGTGGAGTTATTTGCAATTAACTGTGGGCCCGGATTGCACATGAGATGTGGGGTCGCGTGTCCCAGTTGGAGCCAACTTTCTAAGGAATCCCTAGTGGTCCCCACGCCAGCCCAAGTTATTAGAAAAATACTAATTATAGTAGAACTCTAAAAGGAAATAGAAAGTTACTATTTCTATTTGAAGTGAGACTTCTAATAGTGGTAATAGTAAGTTACTAATTATTAATGGATGTGAGACTTCTATTTTAATTAGAAAAAGAGAAAGTTACTAATCATATTTGAAGTGAGACTTCTAATTGTGATTTAGTAAGCAACTAATTATTATGGAAGTAAGACTTTTATTTCAATTAGTAAAAGGAGGTTGTTTAAGTGCTATAAAAGAGGAAAGGAGTGCCTTGGATGTCCCCAATGCACAATTCCACTATTGAAATTCACGCCCAAGCCTAGGATTGTACAAGTGTTGCACACTCCTCTTCCTCTCCCTCTTCTAGTTCTCTTCTAGTTTCCTTTAGGGTTTTCTCTTGGAGATTCCACCATCTTCTTGAGAAAATAGAATCTGTTACGGGTTATAGCGTGGAAGATCATAAGGTCTTGGAGATTCTGATTTGATTAGTGAAGGTGTTCATCATCAAAGAAAGAGATTAACTTCTCCATTAGAGCACTACTAAGCTCCAAAGGTATAATCTACATCCTTGTATGTTGTAGATTCGTGGTTGCATATTTAAGTGTTGTTTTCTATCTTCTAGATAGGTTATATTGCTGTACATAATTTATGAGTTTGAGGGATTGCATCCTGGATTGGGTTTTGTTGCCTTCTAGATAGTTGATCTCTACATCAAGTGGGTCAAAAGTTTTTGAAACCTATTTGAAAGGCCCACCTACTTCCAACATACTCATCGCAAACGATTCATGTTGAGATCACGCCGATTTGTTCCAGAAACAATGGAACAACAAATAAATATATATGATACCGTAAATATTCGAAGCAAACAACAAACGCAAATATTCAATTCGCAATTTGGGGGACTAGAGAAGATTGGATTTACAGATAGAGATATTGAGAATCACCGCAGAAATGATAAAGAGAAGAGAAAGGGGTTGGATGGTCAATTGTTGTTTCAACTCTTTGAAAATCGCGAGGAAATGAGTTATGAATTTACTTATAATATTGAGTGAGATGTAGAAAAGAAGATAAGACATATTTTTTGGGCGATTGCAACATTCTCTTCGGCATATAAATTTTTTGGTTATGTTGTAACATTTGATACAACATATAAGACAAATTGTTATGGGCTAATTTTAGGTGCATTTGTTGGTTGCAATCATCATGGTCAAACAATATTGTTTGGATGTGGGTTCCTACTGAATGAAAAAACAGTCTTTTGAGTGGTTGTTTAACAGATGGCTTGAAGCCATGTCTTGTGGCCCACCTAGAGGAATTATTACGAATCAAGATTTGGCTATGACAAAAGCCATAAAAAAAGTCACGCCGAACACACGTCACTGGTATTGCCTATGGCACATTCTGGATAAACTGCCATTGAGTTTGAGAGGGTTTTTTTATTCACAATGAGGGTTTGACTGAAAATATTAAACGTTGTGTTCAAAAATTTGACACTCCTCTCGAATTTGAGAGTTCTTGGAATGAAATCATGTCAGATGCTTCCCTTGTGGACAATGATTGGTTGAAAGCTATATTTAGCATCCGTAATATGTGGGTTCCGGCATATCTGAAGGAGAATTTCTTTGCGGGCATGTCAACTACTCAAAGAAGTGAAAGTATGAATTCATTTGTGAAGTAGTATGTTGAGTACATCATTGATTGATTTTATATTGCGGTTTGACTTTGGGGTCGAACTTTTAAAATATCTTGAAAACAAGGATGATTTCGAGTGTAGTAATCGATGCCTAAATTAAAAACATGCTCACCAATGGAAAAACAAATGGCCAGTATCTACACACGAAACTTGTTTTATAAGTTTCAAGATGAGTTATTCGTTACCTTGTCAATGGGCGTTGATATTGTAAATGAAGATGTTGTCAGTTGTAATTTTATTGTGACAAGTTTGATGGGTGAAAATGAAAAAGAGAGAGAGAGAGGTTTTGTGGAAGAAAGAAGAGAAGCAAGCATACTATTCCTGCAAGAAATTTGAGTTTGAAGGCATACCGTGTCATCATGCATTGTCTGTTATGGTGCGTTTAAACATAAGATATTTACCAGAACGTTACATCTTGAAGCAATGGACGAAGGAAGTTACAAAACTAAATTCTATTGATAATGATGGAGTTGAAATAGAAAGCACTGGTGGCTTTGACTTGTTAATGGCTAGACATTTTTACAGTTCAGGTATTTTTACGCCGATATTTAACAAAGGTTGTCTATCTATAGAAGGCTTTGAAATTCTAGTCAATGCTCATGCCAAAGTGTAAATGAAATTGCGAAACTTAAAATTGGACATCCCATCAGAGGCAAGCACGCAGCCATGGAAACGATTAGATAGTGATGTTGTAGAATATCAAGAACCATCGCATGTTGTAACGAAATGACTCGCAAAGAGACTCAAATCATCGAAAGACAAAGCAACAAAAGGGTGTCTTTGTAGTGGTTGCAACAAACACGGTGTCAATCATGATAAGCGAAATTGTCATGTGCTACTGAACAAGTATATAGTTTATGATTTTAATTTTTAGATTTTTTTTTCCTTCCATCTTGCATATTAACATAGTACATTTGATATATAATTTCAGGTTGGTTGATAATGATCCAAACCAAACAAAAGACAATAGCTATTCAAGTTCAGAAGGCTCTGATTCTGAAATGCTTGGATAAGAAAATGGTAAATGATTTAATTTTATGGCTGCATTTCAATTTTAAGAATGAGTTTGTGTTTTTTATTTATGGTTTTGATGAATATTTGTATTTAGTCACAGCCATACAAAAAGTTCGTTGACCCTGTGGACGAGACAATGACATTGCAAGACCCATGGCATCAATGACGGCACATGATATTGCAGACATCTTGGTTTGACTTGTTGATTACTCCTAATTGCATAACTATACAAATATCTTAGGTCCTTGTTTATTCTAATTATGATATCTCATACGGCACTGACTGAATCAATACTGGATGCTGGCTTGCCTTACAAGGACATGAGAATATCACAGGTCCTTTTTTATTTTAGCCTCAAATGTTGATGTTAATGTGGAAATCACTTTATTCTATTTGGCCTTCCGCAGGCAAAATTTCCAACAAAGCTATCTAGCAAAATTCCCTGAATTTTTTTTTTCTTTTTCCATATGCCCCAGTTTACACTATTTTCCCACCAACTCACTATCTTCAAAATCTTTTTAAAATGGATTCAGATCTATTACAACTTGTCAAAGAAAAAGTCTATTGACTCTTACATTACAGAGACATTGTTCTTTCTTAAAGAGGGCATTTGGTAGAGCATGTGGCCTTTTTCTTTGGGCTTTTTTTTCTCCTGGGCATATGCTCTAATCGAAGCATGTATCAGGACCATTCTGCAAATCCATCAAAGCTATTATACATGGATAGAGCGAACAAAAATGCAGTCTCCATTTCTCAAGTTGGTTCCATTTAAATAATCAGGCACCAATTAGTTACATCAAAGCACGCCTAATCATTAAGCACAATAACTACATCAACTCCAATAGACTGTCACATCCATTTTTCAAACACTAGATAAATACAACAAAAAAAACTAACAATGACGTAAATCGAGTTGGGCGTCTGTTTCCCATATTTTGAGGCTCTATACTTTCTCTTAGACGTTGACATTCCAGCCTCATTTCTTCAATAGAGCCTTTTGTTAATTAGTATGACTCACTATTAATTAGTAAGTCTTGGTTAACCGGGCTCCTGGATTGCCCAAGTTGTACTGTGATTATAAGTATGCCTATTATAGTAAGTCTACTGAGATTAGAAGTAGGGTTTGGGTATAACAGGGTTTGGGGTTGATATTATAAATAGAGACCCAGAGTCTCTAGGATGTACACACAACTATTCTGATTCTCCGGTCTTTCCGTGGAAGTAGGCCAAAAGTCGAACCACATAAATCTCGTGTTCTCTGTGCATGATTGATCTCTTCTCGTAGCCCTAGATCATAACAAACTGATATTAGAGCGTTTTGGCTTGATCGGAAGAGGGTTTGGGGTTGATATTATAAATAGAGACCCAGAGTCTCTAGGATGTACACACAACTATTCTGATTCTCCGGTCTTTCCGTGGAAGTAGGCCAAAAGTCGAACCACATAAATCTCGTGTTCTCTGTGCATGATTGATCTCTTCTCGTAGCCCTAGATCATAACAAACTGATATTAGAGCGTTTTGGCTTGATCAGAAGGGATTCGAAGGATCGGATCTCAGAGGGTCTGATTGGAGAAAGTCATTTGTGTCATCCGATTTGGAAGAAATCGAAATTCTATTTTCGGTTTGTCAGCGTGGCAAATTGATCTTGAAGTGGGCCACGATCAATCTTGAAGTGAATTTTTTGCTTCGATTTGCTGCCGGAATTGTTTGGGTTTGCACGAGGGAGAAGATCATAAGCAAGGGCAAAATCATTTTGGGTTTTATTTTTTTATTTTTTGGCTGGGCCCCACTCGCCGTGAAACCCACCTCCGGCATCGTCGTTGTCGTCGCCGCGTGTCGCCCCCGTCGCCGGAGCACAAGCGCTGCTGCGCCATTGTCGTGGACGAAGAAGAAAGAGGAAACAAGAACATTGGGGAAGAATCAGGTTCAGGTTCTGTTACAGAACTTGGGGAAGAAGAAGGGATTTGGGTCGACTGCAGTTCTGGTCAAGTTCAGGTCCGCCCAACCCGTTAGCAGAAGAAGCCCATTCTTTGGGCAATCCAAGTCGAGCCAGTCCAGGTCTGACCCAACCCGCGTGCAGCAAGGCCCAAGAGCAGCGGCAAGGCGCTGACGTCATCACTGACGTCAGCGCGGTACGGTCAAAGGCAAATTTGACCAAAATCAACGGCTGAAATTGTTTTCGCAATATCTTGACGATCCGGAGTCCGATTTGAGATCCGTTTGAACCTACAGACTCGTCTCGAGGAGATCTACGCAGGTGTAGTGAAAGATCCGTGGAATGGCTGCTAAATTTGAAATTGAAAAATTCGACGGAAACAATTATTTCGGTCTATGGCGTTTGAAGATGCATGTTTTGCTGGTTCAGAATGGTTTGCAGAAAGCTTTGAAAGGAAAGAATGCTTTGTCTGACAAACTGTCAGATGAAGAGAAAGATGAGTTGCTGGAGAAGGCGTACAGTCAGATTCTGCTATTTCTAAGTGATGGTGTACTGTGAAAGGTTGTCTAGGAGAAAACTGCTGCTGGCATATGACAGAAATTGGAGAACTTGTACATCACGAAGTCCCTCACAAATCGCTTGTACCTGAAGAAGCGATTGTTCACCTTACAAATGCAGGAAGGTACGTCTGTTTCAACCCATCTTGATTCTTTTACAAAAGCCATTTTGGATCTTGAAAATATAGATGTTCATATTGATGATGAGGACCAAGCTATAATGTTGCTCTGCTCTTTACCACCCTCGTATGAGAACTTTGTTGATACCATGATGTATGGTAGAGAAACTCTTTCTAAGGAAGATGTTGAGTCAGCCTTGAACTTTAAGGAGATGAAGAAAAAGGTTGCAACTGAAAATACTGATAGTTCTGGTGAGGGTCTGGTAGCGCGTGGTAGAACAGAGAAGAGAGAGCAGAATAGAAGAGGCCGATCTAGGTCAAAATAAAAAACTAGAAAATCAAAGTGCTTCAAATGTCACAAGGAAGGGCACTTTAGAAAAGACTGTCCATAGCGAAAAGGGAAGGAGAAATCTGATTTTGGAGAACTTGCCGGAGTTGCAACCGAAGTTGCAGAGATTAATTCTGATGGTGCAGAAATTCTTTCGGTTACTGTTGGTAGCTCAGTAACTGAGTGGATTCTTGATTCAGGATGTTCCTATCATATGTGTCCTTACAGATATTGGTTTACCAATTATCAATCGATTGATGGTGGTAAAGTGCTTATGGGAGATAATGCAGCCTATAAGGTTGTTGGGATAGGTGCAATCAAAATTAAGATGTATGACGGTATTGTGAGAACTTTGTCAGGTGTTAGGCATGTTCCAGAGTTGAAGAAAATTTTGATTTCCTTGGGTACGCTTGACTCCAACGGTTGTACCTACAAAGCTGGAGGTGGAGTTATGAGAATTTCGAAGGGTGCTCTTATAGTGATGAAGGGACTAAAGCATAATGGCATTTACTTTCTTCAAGGTAGTACAATTACAGGTGTTGCAGCTGTATCGTCTTCAGATTCAGATTTAGAAACTACCAAGTTATGGCATATGCGGCTTGGGCATATGAGTGAGAGAGGTTTGGATGAGTTGACTAAACAGGGTTTACTGTGTGGTCAGAAAACAGGAAAGCTGGACTTTTGTGAGCATCGTGTCTTCGGAAAACAGTGTAGGGTCAAGTTTAGGACAACTGTTCATTGGACCAAAGGTACTTTGGATTACATCTACTCTAATCTTTGGGGTCCCTCTCGTGTTCCGTCTCTTGGTGGTGGTTTATACATGTTGACTTTCATTGATGACTATTCTCGAAAGGTCTGGGTGTATATTTTAAAGCACAAACATGAAGCTTGTGCGCAGTTCAAGCAATGGAAAGCTATGATTGAAAAGCAGACAGGTAAACAAATCAAGCACTTGAGAATTGACAACGGCTTGGAATTCTGTAACAATGCTTTTAATGAGTTCTGCAAGAATGAAGGGATTGTGAGACATCGCACAGTTCGGAATACACCGCAACAGAACGGAGTTGCAGAACGGATGAACATGACCATTCTAGAAAAGATCTGGTGCATTCTCTCCAATGCAGGGTTACCAAGGAAGTTCTAGGCAGAAGCTGTTAACACAGCTTGTTATCTGATTAACTTGTCTCCATCAACATCTATAGAATGTAAAACTCCTACAGAGGTATGGTCTGGATCTCCTGCTGATTACACCAACTTGCGGATATTTGGTTGTCCTGCCTATGCTCATGTGAATGATGGAAAGCTTGAACCAAGGGCAAGAAAGTGTATATTTTTAGGATATGCAGATGATGTGAAATGATATAGGCTATGGTGCCTAGATGGGAAATCTCCCAAATGCATTATAAGCAGAGATGTGACCTTTGATGAGTCTGCTATGTTCAAACTAAAGGAGTGCCATGATGCTGGAAACAAAAATGATGTCAGTAAAAAGGTGGAGGATAAAAACGGTAGTGTCAGTAAACAGGTGGAGCTTGAGAATGAAGCTTCAGAAAACTTGCAAGATAATGTGCAAGCAGATGTCCCAGTTCGACAGGATGTAGAGGAGATGCAAAGCTCAAATGAGGAAACTGCAATTTCAAATGATTACATGCTTACCAGGGACAGAGAGAGGAGGTAGATTAAGCAACCTCAGAGATACGAGTATGAAGATATTGTTGCCTACGCTCTTAATACAGCTAAGAGTATTGAGTCAGAGTCGGTTACATATCGGGATGCCGTCACTAGCAAAGAATCAGCAAGATGGGCTGTAGCCATGAGTGAGGAGATTGAATATCTTCACAAGAATCAAACTTGGGAGCTGGTGAAACCTCCAGAAGGCCAAAAGATTGTTGGTTGCAAATGGGTCTTCAAGAAAAGGAAGGAACTTCAGGGGTGGAAGATGCTAGGTTCAAAGCACGTCTGGTTGCAAAAGGCTATACTCAGAGGGAGGGTGTTGACTTCAATGAAGTGTTCTCTCCTGTGGTGAAACATAGTTCTATCCGGGTGCTACTTGCTATGGTTGCTAAATTGAATTTAGAATTGAAACAGCTTGATCTTAAGACTGCGGTTTTACATGGCGAGCTAGATGAACAGATTTATATAATCAACCAGAGGGGTTTGAAATTCATGGAAAGGAAGACCACGTATGTTTGTTGAAGAAATCGTTATATGGCCTGAAACAATCTCCTAGACAGTGGTACAAACGTTTTGATACCTTTATGGTTGGAAACGGTTATTGCAGGAGTGCATACGACAGTTGTGTCTATCACAAGAAGCACTCAAATGGCTCGTATGTCTATTTGCTGTTATATGTTGATGATATGTTGATTGCTGCAAAGGACATGTATGATATCAACAGGTTAAAGGCTCAATTAAATGGTGAATTTGAAATGAAGGACTTAGGTGCTGCAAAGAAAATTCTTAGAATGGAGATACGAAGGGACCGGATAGCGGGCAAATTGTTTTTATCACAAAAGGGGTACCTTGAGAAGGTTTCGGAGCGCTTTGGTATGCAAAGTTCAAAACCTGTAAACACTCCATTGGCAGCCCATTTCAAGCTTTCCGCTGCTTTATCACGACAAACTGAGGAAGAGGTGGAGCACATGTCTTGTGTTTCTTATGCTAGTGCAGTTGGGAGTATCATGTATGCCATGGTTTGTACGAGGCCAGATATTTCACATGCGGTTAGGGTAGTTAGCAGATACATGGATAACCCCGGGAAGGCTCATTGGCAGGCATTGAAATGGACACTCCGTTACTTGAAAGGTACTACTGATGTTGTGATAGTGTATAACAGAAGCAACAACACTTCTGGAAGTGTTATTGGATATGTTGATTCAGATTTTTCTGGAGATTTAGACAGAAGAAGGTCCTTGACAGGTTATGTCTTCACTTTTGCTAGCGGTGCCATTAGGTGGAAGGCAGCATTGCAATCCAAAGCTGTCTTGTCTACCACTGAAGCAGAATATATGGTAGCTACAGAGGTAGTGAAGGAAGCTATTTGGCTGACAGTCTTGGTTGGAGATCTGGGATTGGAACAGAAGCTGACAACTATTTTCTGTGACAGTCAGAGTGCGATCGATCTGACACACAATCCTAAGTATCATGAAAAGACCAAACACATTGATGTTAGGGCACACTTCATTCGAGATGTCATCGCCGAGGGTGCTATTGCAATGATTAAGATTGCTACGGCGGATAATCCAGCAGACACGATGACCAAGACTATTCCAGCAGTCAAGTTCAAGCATTGCTTGGACTTGATCAATGTGGTCAGTACCTGAGTGCCTGAGTGCCCTCAGGGGCAGGTGGAGACAGTGAGACGTGTTTTGTGCATGACGTTCAGCTTCAATGTTCACAAAGGTGGAGATTTGTTAATTAGTATGGCTCACTATTAATTAGTAAGTCTTGGTTAATCGGGCTCCTGGATTGCCCAAGTTGTATTGTGATTAGAAGTAGGCCTATTATAGTAAGTCTACTGAGATTAGAAGTAGAGTTTGGGTGTAACAATGTTTGGGGTTGATATTATAAATAAAGACCCAGAGTCTCTAGGATGTACACACAACTATTCTGATTCTCCTGTCTTCCCCGTGGACGTAGGCCAAAAGCCGAACCACGTAAATCTCATGTTCTCTGTGCGTGATTGATCTCTTCTCGTAGCCCTAGATCATAATACATTTCATTTCTTCCATTTTCGTTTCAATTTTGCCACATCTTGAATTTGAGTTAGGAATCCACTCCGACGTAACTTCATCCATCCAAATTAGAAGACCACAACTTCTTTGTCCCTACAATAAAATGCATCATAATATCAATAAAGAATGTTGTAGTCAAAAGATAACATTAAAGGGTGATCAGTCTAGCTTACATTCAAATCTGGACATTTCCAAAATTTGCACCCAGGGTTCGATGTTGTACGTGAAGTCCTTGGAATCATAGACCCGTATCCACATGGGCACTTTGGAGCCCATTCTAAGTTTCGGAATGAAAGCGACAATGACGTGCTTAGAGATGACATGAGAAATGATGACCCAAATACTTCAGATTTGAAACAACATGTACCAATGAAATTTGAGTAATAGAGATAGAGATAATCAAGGGAAAGAAAGTATTCAATTAGTAGTAATAAAGATAATTTAGACGAACGCATTATTATAACTAGAATAACAAGAATAAAGATACCAAGGCATATCAGGAAAAAAAAATTAATAGCTTAAAAATGCAACCACCTTCCAAAAATACTAGGTAATGAAGAATGGAAGTAGGTTCTTGTAAAAAGAAATGCAAAAGGACTTGCTCATCCCACAACTGCATTTTTTTTTAACACAGCCTCCCAACATTTTGATATTTGCACCACAAACGTGTTAATGTAAAAAATCAAGACCAATAAAAATCAAGGTCAGTAGCCATAAAAATTGAATCATTTACCATTTTCTTATCCAAGCATTTCAGAATCACACCCAACTTCCTCAGCTTAAATCCTAATCGATTTTCTTCCTTGGTCCAGTATTGTGTGTAATGAATTATGATGAAGAGTACCCAACTAATGGAATCTCCAAACACATGATGGTCATCAAACCCTAATCAATAAAGGAATGGGTTTTACAATACCTTTATTGGAGAGATCAACCTAACCCAACTCCTCAAATTCAATCAACACCCATCTTCCTCTCTCATCAAACCCACTTCATATCATACAACCTAGGTAGAGCTACTTTGCATTTTATTTCTTCCCTTCAAATGGCACAACTGTAAGGATGTTGAAACAGTAGAATATAGGGATGGGCTTTTTTTGCTTTTGCTTTTGGCTCTCGGAAACCCTAATTAGCACTTAGCTAGCAAAGAGAGCGGGAGATGTTGCCGCCTTTGGAAGACACAGAAAGTGAAAGATCTGAGGTACGACAATCAATCAACGGCCCAGACCTGAATCAATCCCAGATCCAAAGACATATAGGGAAGGAGAGAACAAGGGAGAGGGGGAGAGCCTTGCTCACCTGCTATTCGGTCGGGCAAGGGCATAAGCGGACGTTCGGGAGAGAGCGGTGCATGAGAGAGACAATCGTTGTTCGAGAGAGATAGACGGTCGGGGATGGAGAAAACTTCGGGAGGGAGAAACAGAGAGAAAGCTCGGGAGAGATGCTTTTCGTAGTTTTCTGGGTGGGCCAAAAGAGAATTTTCATTTTCGTAGCTGTCTGGGTGGGCTTTAAGTCATGTTTTAACCTTTCATCAGTTACACGTGTAGTTGGCATGTTTGAGCGAATGTTGCCATGCACATGAGCTGAGGAGAGGGGGGCTATATATATGTATATATATATAATTCAGAACGGACATTACAAGTTTTAAATAAGACAATAATGCATGATGTTGTGACTTAGGGGGATCAATATTTTGCTTTAAAGTGTTGACTAATGGAAAAGATATTGTTTTTCTAGGACTTTATAATATTCTAGATTTTCTAGAAATTTTTTCGGAGTTTTTGTGGAGTTTTGGGTTTTCTTAGGCTTTTGAGGGCTTGGTTTGGAGAATTCCGATAGATTTGATCTAAGGCAAATACAATATATGAGTGACATAGCATGCATGTTCCTCTTTTATGACTCTTGTGTTGAATTGCAATGATCTTGATGGGTTTGTTGAGATCTCTCTCTAAACTAAGCTTCTTTTTTTTTTATTTTGGAACCCCTTTGTATGGATTGGAAACCCAATTAATGGAAACCCTTTCACTTATGATATTCATGGATGGGAATTGGTTATAAATTATGAGCTTGAAGTGCAAGTGAAGTTTGGTGGCGATTAGAGGTGATCTTAACGGGTTTTACATCAATTCGAACCAATGGAGATTGAATTCTAGAACCTACGGTGAGTCGTAGCTCCGTCACAACTAGCCATATGGGTTTCAAAAAGCTAACCGAGGTTGTACATCAAACAACTTTCCTAACGAGTTGAAAAATGACCAAAATACACATTGACAACCTTACAACTAGTTGCAGGTCATCCCATGGCGAGCCGGAAAAGCTCATTGTAGTACATCCACAACTTGTCAAAATAGGGTTACCACTAACCGTAGACCAGTGTTTCTTAATTTGTAGAAGTTGTAACTTATACCTCTTTTTTCCAATTTAACCTGTGTAATGACTCATAAATGGAGACTTTAAGCTGTGTGGAAGTTGGAGTTTAGCATCCACTCATCGGTTGTTGAAAGTAGGGTATGGAATATGAAGTTAGGCCAGGAGGGTAGCCATGAAAGGTCTTTCAATGTCAGACCCCATTAGAGCACTAAGCACTAATTATTAGACATCCAAAACTCAACTCGGCCACTATGCTGGATGATTCAACACTCATACCTGAATGGGGTGACCTTTGACCTAGGTTGTGCTTGTTTGTACTATCCGTTTTATTGAATATCATTGGTTGGTGGATCTTTACATTGTTTCATTATTGTTGACCTCTTGTCTCTTGGTTTATATTGTTGTACTTGATACCTTAACTGTAATAGAATAATGAGGACGTTGACCTAGGGTTTACCTAGAGGAGACTTTGTATTGGTATTGGAGATGGATTACCCGTGCCTTGACCTAGGTTGGATACTCGGTGGCCTTGAAGTTAAGGAACTATCTCTTGGATTGAATTGTATATTGATTGATGCCTTGTAATGAATTTGGACACTTGGAATGTCTTGGGAAAATTCTTGTGGGACATAATGGATACCTTGAAGTAGTTCTTTCAGCTTGATTGGGATTCTTCTTCACGCAAGAGAAGCCTAGCCAAACACCTTTCTTGTAATTCCTTAAGTCAAGGCACCACTCAACTGAGTAAGTCTAGCCATTGGCCAATCACCTTTGGTAGGGACTAATTTCTTACCATATATAGATTCATGTTCTTGCTTGAGGTGGACGTATATAGTGGGTACCACACATGATACTTGACGCATGCACTTTATACGGTACCAACTCTTGGTTGGCTATTCAGGCACTTCTTGCTCTTGGCTTGGCTTGTTATCCCGTGTGTCTCCCCACCATAACTCTATGGAGTATGGGAGGGCCGTGACAAAATTTCCAGCAGTACTATCCTATGTGGATGTGCCTATTACTAGACGAATGGATTGATTGTAGGTTCTCTATTTATATTGATTAATGATGAACTCTATTCTATTGCACTACTTGCTTAGTTTTTCCTATCATTGCTACTTTACTGATCATGATTATTGTCTCTATTCTATTTTAATGCATCCATTCTATGTTATATATATATTATTTGTCCTGGACCTTTTACATCTCATTCTATTTAACCTTGGTGTTCTAGGTGAGCCCTTTGCCGATGTCTCGAAGGGTGAGACGATGTTTGAGACACCGATAGCGGCGAGATTTGAGTGGGGTGCTGGTGATGTAGCTGATCACTTGGTGAACTTAGGGCGATAGATTTGGGGAGGTTGATTTGAGTAGTGGTTTTGTATTGAGATTTGTGAATTGCAATAACTCTTTTGATATTGAACTGAAACATGTTAGTTGGACTCATACCCAAGGTTGATATGTCATATATAGAGAGCAATCCCTAAGAGTCGCGACCAATCCGGACTCTACATCTCCTGGAATCCCACATCTCCTCACCGCAGTGGGGATCTTGTCAAACTAAGAGTCTGATCCTGATCCAAACTTTACAACCAAGAGTTTGATCTCTATCTTACTCTACCAGATCAAGATTATTGGGAGTTCGCCCACAGCACATTACCCGGGCTCGATCTAGCGTGGGTCCCATGGCAGTTGGACTACACAATTTTCCAACAATGTGAACAACAACCTGCATGGAAAATCAAAGTATTTTTGGTTATCGTAGTATCCTCTTATCCCACAATCACACCCTTAGAGCATATTTCTTTAATAGAATGAGGGGATATCAACTATCTAGAACCTATGACATTCTCACCCTTTAGAGCACGTTTCAGCAGAATTTTGAAAACCCAAAAATTCCAGCTTTCTCGAATGCCCATAATCAAGCATTCCTAAATCCTAACAAGCACTTTTGATTTTTAGAAATCCCTAATTCCACCTATGACTTCTATGTTACAAGTGGCACTTCGGTGACAGGGGAATTGACAGGAGCCACGTGCACCTTGAAGTAACCCCCAGTGGATCCATATTCCATACTCATGGAGTCATAGTTCACTCCCCCATCCATAACTAAAATACTTGGGAACTAGACTTTACTCGGAACTCAGAATGCAACCGAACTATGTCACTGCAGCAACTGGAGCCAAGTACCCCAGTACTTGGCAATTATCTGCTAGGCTCATTCCACTACCATGATTTGGTGACTTATACTAATCCAAAGTTGACTCGGATAAGTTTGAACTAGTTGTTAAACTGCTGTCAGCAACAGCAACTCAACAAAACTTGGCCCGATCATGTTGTGGTCGGCTAAACTATAACATCTTGATTACTATGGAATCAGACTTTTATCTAGGGTTGCAAATGGACCAAATTGAAGCTTGTCTAAGCATAAACTATTTCTATTCATCAGGACTAATTCAGGCTTAGGTGGACCACGTCTAGGTACAACCCATTAACTACTTATCATGCCCATTTGTTTTGATGGTATCATGTTGGATAGGGCCACTTATATTGACTGTTAAATAAATATAGATAGTCACCCTGCTGGTCACCACAACAGAATCAGGCCCTAACAAAGTCCATTGGCTTCTTAAGTCAGTTGACATCTAGGGGTCATCATCTTCACATTCCTCTATAGAGCACAATATTGATGAGTCCATCTGGTCCATGGTTATTTTCTACTTGCCAAATGAATCATTGATGGACTAGGGCTGCTTGTAGACCAGACCAGCTGGACGTAGACTGCACATTATGACCTATGGACTGAGAGTGGGATTGGGTGCAAGTATGCCAATGGTGGGTATATGTTCTAGCTTGGCCCAAAAACATAAACATGAAGGGGGCAATAATTAGCCAATGAGAAGGGCGACCTGAATATTAGACTCAATTAACTTGTATATGCTGAGCTCAAACAAGCTTCGTCCCAGACCAACATTGCCCATGTAGGACCCTCCTAGAGACTTTGTACGACAAATATGATAGCAGGTTTTCGGCAACCGTTAGGTCCCTGGTACAACCCTTATGTGCACCGTGGTGGAATGATGCTCGAATGCCTTCCTAACGCAACTAACATACTATAAAACCATTATTGCGACATTTCCGGTCACCAATTAGTTTTGGGATAAGTGGTAGCTCAATGGGGTCTGAGATCCTACAACAACCTCCCTAAAATATTCACAATAGGATGGAGCAACCAAGGGACTCTAACTTTATTTTCTAGGGCATGCTTATCTTGTGGGCGAGAACCTTTTCGCTTAACTTTCATAGGATTGGATTTACTAAGTTGATAGTTGTGTATTCATTTTTCACTAATTGATATTATGTTATGGTCATTTTTTGGATTTTCTCCCTTCAATTTTACCATTTTGAAGGGCATTTTCTAGAATTCTAAAGAATTTATATATATGAAAGGGACTATTTTTAATCACCAATTGATTTTGACTACACAATTTGTTTTGACCACTCAACTTTCAATTTTTAAAACCGATTTCAATTGAAATGAGACATTTGATTACCATATAGCTGAATGGACTGTTAATAAATAGTTTTAACAACTTTCAATTTTCGAAACTGATTTCAATTGAAATAAGGCATTTGATTACTATTTAACTGAATGAGCAGTTAATAAATGGTTTTAAATCTCTATGCAATTAATTATTTTTTAAGTAGTTTCGTAGGTACTAAATGATTTTAAATCTCTATTGACTGGTTTACTAAAAAAAAACCTCTAATGATTATGCAATTACTAAATGGTTTTAAATCTCTACATTTTATATCCATGTCTTCCACTACCCCACTTGAAAGGACCCGTCCCTAGAAATACATAGTGGGACCCATTTTGACTAAGTCAACCTTAAGGTATCCTATTTAATAGGTGAATAGAACATGAGTAGTTAGTAATTCCCATTAATTACGCCTAGTTTATAAGGCTAAGACCCTTGTGAGATTAATAGTGGTTTTCAAAAATTATAAATGAATTTCCCTTAGAGAGTTGTGCAATTTATCTTAGAATGACCCAACTACCCATGGCCTAACCCATTTGCCCATTAATTATATGAGGGTACTATAGTCATTCCAACCACGCATTTTCCCTCCTTTTTGGAAATCCCAATACCTTAAATGACATTGGCCTCCTTTATTCTCTAAACATGGGTACTTTTGTCATAATAAATAGTATACATTTATTGTCCTTAGGTTCTTTTATTTACAACCACTCATTTGAAGATACTTTAGTCATTATATGTGAATACCTAAACTATCCTAGTCCTTATCCTTTATTTCTATTAGCAACCAAGGACCCTTTGGTCATTCCATTTTAACCATTTCCCAAATACCCCCATCCTTATCCTAAACTTACACTAGCAAGAGACGCCTTGGACATTTTCCATTCCACATATTCCTATAAAAGAAACCTACTACAAACTTCCCAAACATTTCCTACGCTCCTTTCCTCTCATTTCACTATAATTCCCTCCCATCTCTCTCTAAGTTAGAGATTAGGGTTTCTCTCTCTAGATCTTAGCCCTCTAATTACTAGAAGCAAGAGTCTCATCTACATCTAGTCATCTATAAGCTAAAGAACTCATCTCATCTCCTAGATCTCTCATCCCTCTCCAATTAAAGGTAATTTTCATCTCCCTTTTCAATTTCCTTGTAAAATAGTCTTTTCTCTTAGATTTCTCTTCCTTATGCATTTCTCTCTTTGGGAATGCGTGTAGAGATTGTAGATCCAGTTGTAGGAGTGATCTTAAAGCATTTGGAGAGAACCCCAAGCTAATTAAGGAGCTTCCTTCCTAATTAGGCAAGTAGACACGTTAGATTCTTTAATTAATTAATTAATATGTTTAGATTGTTAATTTCTATCTTTTATGATTATTTGGCATGATTTATGTATTTGGATGGTTGATTGGATGATATGATGTGTAGAATTTTTAGTCTAAGCTCTTGTATTGTGTTTTTAGCCATTAATGGATGGGAATCCCCCATTTGGAAGATTAATGGCCCATTTGTGATGAGGTCATGATGCGGGAGGCGTGTTTGATAATTGGAAGTGATTGGTGAAGACATGGGATGTATTTGATGGAGTTTTGATGGAAAATGGAAGCGGGCAGAATCCTGAAAATCAGGGTTTTATGTGTAAAGTCTGGGATCCGAACCCTAGAGGGGGGGGTGAATAGGGTGAGCTCCATTTATGACCAATTTTAATTTCTTTAAAACAAACTAGTCACAAGTGATGATTATCAAACAAAATGCGAAAGCTTAATAAAAACAATCACCACAAAGCAAGCACCATGACACATGGATTTATAGTGGTTTGGCCTCAATGCCTACATCCACTACCGGCTTGTGATCCAACACCCCACCGGATTTCCACTATTTATGCTTTTCAATAGGCTAAGCAATAACCTTTACAATTATGCTTTTCAAGGCTAAGCAATAACCTTTACATTATGCTTTTCAAGGCTAAGCAATAACCTCTTCAACCACAAGGTTGGTTATCTCTCTAATTAGTGTCTATAATACACTTGATGGAGATTCAATTAAGCTCATTACAATGCCTCTTAAATAGGCGGATATGGAAGTGAAAAACTAACTCACACAAACACTTAATGAATGCAAAGATGTATGCTCATGATGTGTGTGTGTGATGTCCTCAATCATTTTGAAAGTGAAAACTCATAAATGTATGCCTAAGGCTTTTGAAAGTTTTAGCTCATAAGACATTTATGATTGAGGAAATGCTAATCACATGTTAAAACTAACTTGTAAAAGATATACATTTGTATCCTAAACAAGTTGTGAAAATTCAAAGACCAAAACATGTGAAGTATAGGGATGTCAATCAAATCAACAATGTAGCTCAAAACATAAAGATAGATTTGATTGAAATAAGGGGACAAATCATATGTAATTATAAATACAACTTGAATATGATATACCAATCAATGCAAAGCAAGTTGTGAAACTTTAAAACAAATTTACATATGATTTGTAAAGATGTTGAATCCACAACATAAGATATATTTTGAAAGATATTTTCTTATGATGAAAAACAACACCCAAAGATTCAACCAAGTATATGAATCATGTTACATATAATTTCAAAGATTCTTTCATTAACATGATCTACTTAGATTTACCAAATAAAGTACTACTTGGATTGAATCAAATGGTGATGCATCCAAAACAATAGATCTATTCAAAACATAAAACATGTTAAGGACACAACACATCATAGTTTATCATGCTAGAAAGGATTTACCAATAATTAGAGCAAAACATGAAAACATATGATTTGCAAAAATGTTGAATCCAAAACATAAGATATATTTGAAAGTGATTTTCTTATGATGGAAAACAACAACCAAAGATTCAACCAAGTATATGAATCATGTTACATATAATTTCAAAAATGTTTCCATTAACATGATCTACTTAGATTTACCAATTCAAGTACTACTTGATTGAATCAATGATGATGCATCCAAAACAATGAATCAATTCAAAACATAAACATGTTAAGGATACAACAAAACATAGTATATCATGCTACAAAAGATTTACCAAAAATAAAACAAAGCATGACAACATATGGTTAAGGAAAGTAGAGCTTACTTGGTGATTTAACTCATTAATCCAAGCTTTAGCTTTCCTAATGATCCCCTTCATCCCTTAGTTCATTTCCCTTTGATTTGCCTCAAAACCCCTCAAGGAGGGCCTTAAAATTTCCAACTTTTGGCAAAGGAAAGAACTCATATTTATAGCCAAAACAGCCCAACGGCTAGTCCCCGGTCGACCTGGCAACAGGGCTCGGTCGACCTGGCATTCACAACGGCTATAAAAAGATCCATTAGACAGCCCAACGGCTATGTCCTGGTCGACCTGGCCTGCAGTGTGCCCGGTCGACCTGGCACACTGCAGGCCCGGTCAACCTGGCCTTCTGCGGATCAGGCCAAAATTCCCATATTTCAAAGATTTTCTTGAGGGAAATTTTTGGGCCATAAAATCAAGCTTGAATACATGTTTTAAATCATTCTAAGGGTTTTAAAACATGAAACATAAAAAGCCAAAAAAGATTCGAAATTATAAAACCAATGGCTTGCTTGATTTTCTAAAACTCTTTTTTCAAAAACAAATGCATCCAAGATTAAAAACAAAAACATGCATAAAGCAATATTTCTTCAAGTCTAAAAACCAATGCATGTATAAAACAAGATTTCAAGATTTTCTAAATCAATGCATATGTGTGTAAAACAAATGATGCTAGAATGATAATGCATCCATCAAATTGCAATATACAAAATCCCTAACATTATGTGTACCCGGTCGACTTGGTCACCCAGGATGTCGACCGGGCACACAAGGGACTTCCCCTCAATTGAGAGCAGAAAATCACCTCAAGGTACAGAACCTAGTGTACCTGGTCGATCGGCCAAGAGGCCCGGTCAACCGGCCACACTACAAATTCTCAATCTGCCAAATATTAGATGTCATGTCTCCTAGTTCACCTGGTCAACTGGAGGACCCTCCAGGTCGACTGGGGACACTGCAAACAGTGTTTTCTGTCTCCCAGTTATCCGTTCCTTCACACAGAGTACTAGGTCGCCCATGGATCCATGATGTTGACTTGGTACACTGTAAATAATATATTTCCCAGATTTGGACCCTTTTATGATTTAATCATGTGTGGGCCCGTTGACCTTCCATTTGGATTGTTTGCGATACGCTAGACACGAGTCAAAGGCCGGGCTTAACCTTGACCCATGTAGCAACCTAAGTAGGGTCTTGGGTTGTGAAATGGAACTCGATTCAATGGTTATGGATGTCCTATGATTCTAATTACCTACAGGAGCACCAAGGATATATAATGAGCATTTGAGACTCTATGATCACTGTCTTAGGTGAAGTGGGACCCTAGACCTGAAGAGAGGGGCAGCGATTATCGATGGATTTGTGACATGTGGTACTTATGTTGATGAAACGAACACTGAGGCCGGCTGGTAGGTCCAAACCTTGGATGTTGGCCTTGAGAGGTACTATAAATCAGGGCATTGCACATAGGCTCTGATCTATGATCACAGTCCGTATTGGATGAGATGTTGGGACATTGCACTTGAAGTCCTGACCTGTAATATTGGGAACTTAACGGTAGATATTGATAGACGGATTGTATAATGAGATAATGTTAACTAAGCATATCGAAAAACGGAATTTACAAGGGTATGTATTATTAACTGTTGGGAATCACAAGGATTGATTAGCTATACCCGAACTTCGTGCTTCGTACCCTTGACTATTATCATCTCATATTAAGGATAATAACTATCCAGTTAGGAGTACCCCCACCTAGTGGTCTGTAGGTTTGTGGATATACGATTGGTCTGCCGAGGGTTATGATGCCGGCATGGACATTGATATTGAGTGGTTGAGAGATTGAGTGGATGACACAGTAGGTACTATGTGGGAGGGGTACTGAGACCGTCGGTGCTCGGACCAGGTATGGATGGACGGTGATGTTGATCTAGCACGTAAGACCAATGGCTGAGACTTGGCTATAGCTATGGATATTGTTGGTTGATCTAGCACGTAAGACCAATGACTAGGACTTGGCTGTGGTTATAGACATTGATAGACTCTTATACGCTCCTATTCGATGTGACAGCAGCAACGGGTGGCTATGACCCTCATGGTTGATGTCCATCGACAGTTGTTGGGACGACGACGACGGGCTAGCTCTGACCCCCCACGTCCCTTGTACTTCAATTGTGGATGCACCTTTATGTGCTCTTGTGGATGTATATTGGATGTATGGATATTATGTATTATGGATGTCGTTGCTTAGTGTCTTTAATTGCCGACGTTGTTATGATTGGATCTAGATACGATGGTTACGAATATGGTAAGGCTACTTCCACAGGTTGCTTCTTTACTGGTGACTCTGATGTGTTTGTATGATTTATATAATGTCTTGATGATGATAGCTTCTCTTATCTACCTGATATGCTGTATCGAACATTTGTTATATAAATATCTCGATTATTGTTCACGCACTACACTCCACACCATTTCTGTTGCACTTTGATGTTCTACATTATTATCAAGATACTAATCACACAGGTACAGCTGGGATAAACATGCTTATTTGCCTAGCTTATCAAGCCTTACCCAATCCTTGGTGTTTTCAGGTATCTTCTCTTCCGCTTTCTTTGATTGGTGGTTTGCTTGGCGGTTGATCCGTTGCCGCAGGGTTCGGAGAGAGATGCAGTTGGTGCATCAAGAGGCGTTTATTACATAGATCTTTATTCTTTCATTTCCTTAGGATTGTAGTTAGTTTAATTATGGAAAGTACCTTGTAATCCCTTAAAGTGAAATAAAATTATAAGGCATTGCCCATTTACTTGCTCATATGAGATTCTCACTTGATTATATTATTGCATTTGTGATTCAATGGGAACCCTTGTTAGGTTTATGGGTTTGGGTTTTGGCTTGTTTTATTGGCCCAACTCATTTGTATTCGGATTGAGGGGTAATTTGGTATTTGTCTAAAACTACATATTTTCTCTTTTAGTTGTAACCCTAATGGTTGAGAAAAACTCTGCTTAGTGGAGAAAAAGAAGACCAACTTTGTCCGTGGACGTAGGTGTGAAATCACTGAACCATGTAAACCCTATGTTCAATTTGTGTAGCTTGATTTGTTTGCTTGTTGATTGCACGCTTCTACACATACAATCACAACACCCCTTACATGTAAAATATAGTAGCTACACATTAATAAGCACTAAGATTTTTTTTTTCATGATTTTTAAAGATGAGTCCCATGTTTGATTATTGCATTTTGTGATTAAGTGAGACCTATATATGTACGATATAGAAGCTAACCCGTGCATCAATAAAGAGGGCTTCAAAACTAGTTAGAAAACAAAAAGGAAAGAAGAATAAGAAAATGAAAGAGTCCATAACAAGTAACAAACATTGGAGTATGCTTTAGAGCAAAAGGCTTTAAATCAAAGAAATTCGAGAGAAATGAGAAAAGATGAAAATTGGGAAGAAAGAGAATAAAGAAGAAGAAGAAGACTTCAAGTTCTGTAATAAAAAAATAGGCCCTATGATCCCATAGATTTTGCATAATAATACTTGTACAGTAAATAAATAACAAGATTAGACCTGTATGAATCATAACACTCCACCTCAAGCTAATGCAACTATGCCCAACTTGGAGAAACACCAAATGAATATCTCTTTAATACCTCTTTTGTCAGAAAATCTACCACTTGATCTTCAAATCTTGCATATACTAATTATTACTCATACCTTGCCAATTTTTTTCACAAATAAAATAACAATCTTCAATGTGCTCCATGCGCCCATGATACTAGATTTGAAGCTATATGAATGAGTTTGGATCCCCTATTTTGTAGAAACAGGGGGAACCTATTTCATTCAATCCGCATTCACAATTGTGAATTGGATGAAACAGTATCTCCTTGTTTTTATGAAACATGGGATCCGGACTCCTATATGTAATCACAATGCAGAATCATATGCAATCTTCAACTGTGCCCGAGTCCCCGACTTAGGGTGGGATGTGCTAGTTAAACATCAGTCATGTTTGTTGCTCTTTGTTTGTAATTGGGGATATGCTCTTGTACCCTCCTCTTTTTTAGTTTGTTGCCCTTTGTTTGTTGTTTCCTTTTTTAATGAAATTGAGTTACCAAAGATGTTTCCAAGTTTTAGTCTATGCCTAAGAAACAGACAATAAAAAATGTCACTATTTGGACCGTCCAATTCATGGCCTTAAATTGAAATTGAACACCAAATAAACATAAATTTGAATTGAATACAACGTGATGCATGAATCGAAACCCTCTTATGCCACACCTATGTTTCATTAGTGAGCCCAGGTATTAAATCGAAATCACTCAAAAGATTTATTCCATTACGTAATAGCTCTAGTCCAAATTTTACTTCAATTGAAATGGAGCCCACCATCAGATTGATAACATGTAGAACATGTGATTATTCCTTTTTCATTTTTACTATTTGAAAAGGATCAAGTGCAATCACATGTTCTTCATATGATCAATCTAATGGTAGGCTCAATTTTAATGGTAGCAAGATTTTTACTCATAAGCAATTTGGATATACCTCATGAGCAATTTGGACATTGTTGGTTGCCAACACTAACGAAAATATAGGATTGGCCTTTTGAGAATTCTCTAAGGCCTAGCCTTATGTGATCTAGATTCATCCGTGCACTATGGAACTGCATTGTCTATCAGTATGAAGCTCTCTACCGCTTTCAACATTAGACATATATTAGTTTTGTGGCCCATTGGCCTACCAAATGCAAGATAGTTTTGAGGGTTAGCCACCTCCAAAATATCAAGTGCATTTATTCTGAAAACTATTCGATGTAAATCCACGAAATTATCGAATGCCAAACTCTATTTTGATTGTCCATTTCACATCCATAAACCACATAGATGGAAATTTCTACCAAGCTTCAGAGTTTTGAAGAAAGTTAATCTTCAAAGCCTTTTTGTATTTAGTAAGTCTAATAGGCACCCGAAGCTCTAGCACATGTTCTATTTAAAAAAAAAACAACAATCTTACAAGGTTGAACTAGAAAAAGGATAAAAAAAAAAACAAAATGCTCTCTATTGCTATTAAAATAACACATGTGGTAGAATTTGTGGGGCTCACTAGTCTTACTATATACCAAGGAAACATTGGCATCTAGCCATTTGCAAAGTTCCAGTTTATTGGATGTAGCCAATTGTTTGATCTAAAGCTATAAAATGAATGATTAGCAAATAAAGGAAGAAGTTTCTTTCTTAACCGTCCATTTTACAGCCTTAGGTCCAACAACTAGTAGCATCTAAATTAGATAGATTTTCTTTTCAAAAAAAGGATTTCCCAGATTTAGAAAGCATTAAAAGTTAACGTGGTTGAAGGAAAAAACGGTCTCCTCTCTTATATCCAGTACTCTAATATGACCCTAGTACATTTAGAACTTTGTTTCTTTCCATCTACTCCTTTAAAACCAGTTTGGCAATTTACTACTAAAGTAAAAGTGATGTAAAGCATCAAATCAAGAGATAATAAAATATAAAGGGATTATAATGGTATTTTTTCTCTAGTGGATTGGTAGGGAATTTGTTTGACGTTTTGTGTTAAAAGTGGGTGTTTCTTTTTTCATTTAGTGGAGAAGGATATTGTTCTTTTACTTGTTTTAGAAAAAGAATGAGGGAATTTTAAAGATTTGTACTTTTGATGTGAACCATTGCCAAACGGGTTAGGGACTACTAGATTAAAAGACAAGAAGCTTTGTGAGAAATCCTTTTGGTTTTGGATTTAAAAGAAGGGAATTTTCATCTTCCATGTTTTTTCAACAATAAACAGTGGTTCAAAACAAAAAAAAAGGCTAAAATGTGTATTTCATGAAGGTTTTATAATTCAGGCGGCTTTTGGAAATCTTGAAAGATAAGGGTGTTTTGCAGAAACGACTCAAACCTCACGGTGGTTTTTAGAAAAATACCCATTTTTATGAACTGAATTGTTGTTTGTTTTCACCCACTTTTTTTGAGAAGTAACCTTTTCTTCACCTCAATTTTCATATCATAGTGAGTTTTTTTTCTTTTCTATAAAAAAAATGCTAATCACTGATCACGCCTTGGCCTTGCCTCGCCTTGTGCGACCAGTGATGGCCTTGAATATTGGTTCTGTGAACACGGGTTGGCCAAGATATGGAAAAGGCCCTAGGAATAGAATCAATCAACATTAAGATGCATTTCCAAAAGTACAAATGCCTAGATTATCTGGTACTCTTGAACATGAACAACTGGAGAAAATCACACCAAACTGCAGGCAAGCTCAAGGATTGCTAAAGCCTAATAATCCAAAACTGCTAGTCTCTCTCTGCCTAAGCTGCTTCAGCTTTCTTCTGGCCAGCTTCTCTATCAAGTCTGTTGCTTCTTAGACAGTTGGTATATTTTGAGAGCTCTCTTCTTCAACGCTGATCCCAAACTCTTCTTCCAATCCCATAACTATCTCTACCTGCACACCCCCCCAATCCCCATTGTAACAAATCGCCATATTCAAATAGAAGGGAGAGAACACTCACATAGTCAAATGGTCTGAAAAAGTGGAGTCGGCCTCTAACTCGGCCATGGTCGGTTGAACTAGGCTGAGTCAAGGTTGCGTATGGATTTGGGCCAATTTCTAGCCCCCAAAAGTTCTGAAAAAAATCTTTGACAAATAAAAAAAAT
Organism: Cinnamomum chago; assembly: GCA_038049695.1. NCBI lineage: Eukaryota > Viridiplantae > Streptophyta > Magnoliopsida > Laurales > Lauraceae > Cinnamomum > Cinnamomum chago. The sequence continues at coordinate 51,948,010 of CP142453.1, read as the reverse complement.
GGTATAACAGAGTTAGTGCTTGGGAAGTGGAAGGGGTTTGATGAAACTGGGTATGGGAAGGGGTTTGATGGAGTTGAGACTTGGAAGTGTTAATAACCAGAATCACCAAAAGCTTAAGTTGTTGGTGAATGACATAACAGGGTATCCACATGTGAATGACAGAAACACACCAAATGACCAACCTTAATAGAAACATGTTCCCAGGGATTTGAACGCACGACTCCGGCTCTAATGCCATGTTAATAACCAGAATCACCAAAAGCTTGAGTTGTTAGTGAATGATAGAACAAAGGGTCCTAATAGGAAGTAGAAGGGGTTTAATGGAGTTGAGAAGTGGAAGGGGTTAGGTGGAGTTGGAAAATGGGAAGGGGTTTGATGGAGTTGGGAGTTGAGACTTGGGAAGTGAAAAGGGTTTGATACAGTTGGGGAGTGACAAGGGGTCTGATGGAGTTGGGACTTGTGAAGTGAAAGGGGTCTGATGGAGTTGGGACTTGTGGAGTAAGAAGTGGAAGGAAATTGATTGAGTCGAAGGGGATTGATGGAGTTGGAATATGGGAAGGGGATTGAAGAAGTTGCAGTCGGGAATTAGGAAGTGGATAGTGTTTGATAGAGCTGGGAAATGGAAAGGGGTTTGATGGAGTTGAGACTTGAGAAGTGGAAGGGGCTTGGTGGAGTGGGAAAAGAGGTTTGATGGAGTTGGAAAAGGGGAAGTGGTGGGGGTTTGGGACTTGGGAGTTGTGAATTGGGAAGTAGAAGGGGTTTTGATGGAATTGGAACTAATAATTCTGAGGTGGAAATTGAAGTGTTTTTATCGTCAGACCATGATGGAGGTAGGACTTGAACAGGTCCGGCCTGACCCAACTTAACTCGGTGATGGCCGAGTTCGAGTCAATTCAGCCATGTCAACTTGAACTCAACAAGTTTTAGAACATTAGTTTTAAATAGCTTAAGTGCCAAGTCTCAAATAAAGTTAAGTTCGTGCAATATAAGGACCCTTCACCGGGATTGCTAATATGATAATGTATATCTATAGTGAGCTATTGTATTCCTTCTATTTCCTAAATGTCCTAGGAAATTGGAAGGCCTTCCTTGGGAGGGTCATATTTATCCTCAAAACCAAACAATGCAGGGAATGGGCATGTTAGCTCCAGTTGCTCAAACAGTCCCACAAACCCCAAAAATATAAACCAATATCCATCTAAGGAATAGAGGGACTAACCATATACAAAGATTCATATACCCTTTATCTAGTGTCGGGGGGGAGGGGAGGGGGGGTCACAGCTAGATCACACGCCTAAAAGTCTCATGAAACATACTATTCGATATCAGCATTCATTCAAATACTTGGTCTCATTCTCACGATCTCTACAGGTTTGTTAAAGGGATACCGGCAGAGTGGAGAGTGAAGCCTCAAGGGTGGAGATCGCGTGGGGACCATAAAATTCCTAGGATTCAATTTCAAAAAGTGATGGTTGGGCAATCTTTCCGATCCACGTGGAACATATTTGATGGTCCCTTACAGATCTCAACCTCTGATTCCTCTTGGACATTCTAAGTAATCCTAGGAATTCAGAAGGAATTAAGCAAACGTGCCCCTAGGAATCACCATCCACATTTGAGCTCTTCATAATCAATGGCACAGAACAGATCTCTGGTGGTTTTTTTTTTGTTTTGTCATGCCCGATTAATGTCATGAAGTAAAGATCTTGTATTTCTCCTGCTCATTACCTATAGAACTTGTCATGGTGGACTCGATTGCATTAAATTTGGTACAATTGAAGAAATTAGCTTTTCTGTAAAATGTTATACTTCAGGAAAAATGTATATTATTGCAGACAACTTTAAAACTTTAAAGAAATTGTCTTGATTCTCTCTTTTACATTAGGTGATCCACCGCCATCAGTGGCTAGGCTGTGAGAAACTAATCAATCAAACAATTCTGACCATCTGATTGTTGGCTAGGCAAATAGATATTTAAGATAATAGCTTTCTCCATTTCTAGTGATTGAACAACCACAAATGAGATAGCTTTGATCACCCAACAGAGGACTTTTTGAGCCCAATATCAGATACATTGGGCTAACCAGTTGATGGATCTGGACCATTAACATTTTTAGACTACCCCACTTCTTATTGGCATAAGAAAATAAGGCTAAACCAAGATGCTGAAAAGATGCAAGGCATGAGGAAGTACCGTGTCAAGGGAATCTGCACCAAGAGCAGAGAACTTGGACCCTGGGGTGAGCTCTGGCTCAAGAGACAGTGCCAATTGCTTTCTAACAAACTCACAGACCTTATTTACTGTCTCTGGTTTTGCATGTCTCCCAGTTCAAGCATTTACTTAAAAGAGAGAGAAAAAAAAGGGAAAGCCCATTCTTTTCCTTTATAAAAAAGAGCTAATTAAGAAGAGCAAAAAGGAAAATACCACACAACAGATGCGGAAGTGTGATGTTCTCAGAGAAGGGAAGCTTGATATTTTCATCCTCCCCAACGGCACCAGCTTCAAGTTGGACAGTCCATGTACCTAAGAAATTTAAAGTGATCATCTGTAAGTAGCATAAAAACCAAAATTCACTCTGTGCATGCCTAAATTATTACGGGCTTGCTCGGTTAAGATCGTTGTAAAGCTTCTTGGGAAAGATTGAATGCCTGAAACCTGAAAGGGGAGGAGAGAACAGAGGTCAGAGTCCTTGGCCGAGCTTGGCCGAAGGAACTCTAATGCCTTAGTCAGTTCAGTAACTAAAGAGCCAAGAGGAGGGCAGAGTTTGGGCGTATGTATATATGCATACCTTTTCCATATTAGCTCTTTGAATATATAGGCCAAGGGTCCTATGACTCTAGTCATGGTCTCTCGGAAGTAGAGTCTTACTCAGACAATGCCCCGATCTTTTAAGGATTGTGGATGTAACCACCGAATAAAGATAACTCCTTATCTCTATCTGGCGCTTATCCTTACCTCTTGACATGTTCTGTAATGTGGTCGAGCCTTTATAGGAGTACAATTGTAACTGACTGAGCGTCAGTACTCACCTCGGTTAACTGAACCGAACTGAAGATGATACCGAGGTCAGGTATGACCTTAAAATGGACGCATTCTGGCACTATTTCCGAGATGCATTAAACCGCGACCAAGACATGCCTTGCTAGTACTTTTACCGAAACTAGAACAATCTCGGTACTGTGAAAATGTCCCCCCACACACTCCATGTCTATCTCAGCACTCCATTTTTCATATCACGATCTAACGGGAAGTTGGACACTTACACTGCAAACCATTTCAGTTCCTTAGTCTTGCACTACATGCAATATACCATTGACAAATGTAGTTGTGTGATACTTATGCAGTGGCATATAACAACGTATCAAACAATGCACATTGAAGAGGTGTTGCTACAACTCTTTCCTTGTCCATTTCATTCGATACAACCATTGCTATAGCTCTTTGAGCAATATATAACGAAACCGTAATACAAGAAATACTCAACATCCTACTAAAGATCAAACTGTAGTGAACTTTAAAGAAAGAAAGAAAAAAAACCCAATTTATCTAAGGCTATTCGAATTTGGAATTTAATTGAGCAAAACCCTGAAATCGACGAAAATGGGTAAGTAAGAAGCAGAAGAAATTGAAGAGAAAGAGGAAGAGATGTAAAATCCCACCTGCCCACTCCGATTCGCTTGCTTCAACGAAGATCCAAATCAGATGGAAGTTGCATTGACAGTCGCCATCGAGACTTGAGAGGCTAAAAAGATAAGGCGACTAGGCGAGGAAGAAAAATGTAAGGAAGGCGAAAAGAGAGTTTGAATTAACTTAAAAGAGGAGTCGTCTGTGTCCGAGCATGTGGTCTGAAAGCCTATATGTTTGACTATCACAACTCGTGTGTCATTGGCTAAGGATTAGGATGTCTAACTGGCTTGCCACATCAAGAAGGGATACAGACAAGTAAGGGTTCAGCTGTTCAGGTCTGGTGGTCTAATGCGCACTGCACGTCTTCACCGGACCTAAACCTGTCATGTATTAACGTTTGACAGGGTTACAAGTAGGGGTGCACAAAAAATTCGTCGATCCGTAAATTCGATCCAATCGATTCGATCCGTGGATTTTTATCCGATGCAAAGGTAAACGGATTGGTGACGGATTGAGAATTTTGTAATCCGTTAACAACGGATCGGTGGCAGATTCCACCCTCAATCCGCGGATTTAATCCGATCCGATCCGTTGACATTAAATATAAATAAAAAAAATATAAGGGGTCTAAATATAAATTAAGATGTCTAATTATAAAATAAGAAAAAAAATTGGGTCAAAATGTAAATTTTTTACAACATGTTTGATATTTTTCTTTTAACATTAGATCGAACGGATTAATCCGATCTGATCCAGTCCACCACGGATCGGATCAGATTTTAACAGCCACGGATTGGTGATGGATTTCCGTAGGTAATGGACTGGTGACGAATTTGGCCCAATCCGCACCAATCCGATCCGTGTACACCCCTAGTTACAAGATGTATTTATACAAGGGGTAGGGATGGCAATGGGCTAGATTTAAATGGAAACTGACACCCACCATGATCCTCTGCTATTAGAGATGGGTTTGGTAGTGGTTATCTTGGAACCAATGGATTTAGGTTTTGTTGGTGTAACCCGCCCTGCCCCATTTATATAATATATATTTATTAATATTAATAATATATATTTATTTAGTAATATTAATAAAAGTATAATCAAAATTTATATGGTGCAAGTGGTGTTAGGGTGTTAATGTAGGGCATGTATGAGATAAGAATCATTAAGTTTTAGTATACTCCGCTCAAACGGGGCGGGTTTGGTATCACATACCAGTGACCCGTCATAGGGAGGGTCGGGTTTGGAGGAGACATCCCTAGCAAGGGGTGATAAATTTCAATCCGACCAATTTTGACCTACCAAACCCGACTAGTAAGAAATACACGTCAGCCATGGGTCAAGTTTTTCTAACTCACACAAAAATATAATAGTTTGGTTTAACCCACTAAACCCACATGGCCACATATACCCGCCCGTTATTTTATGTTCCAAAGACATAAGACCTACGTATATAAGGGCCTATTTGGGAGAATTCCTGACAAGAATTCTGAGTGTCGGGTATTCCTGAAATTCCTATCAGGGATTCTTTGTTTGAGTGAGAGAGATATCAATTCGAATGCTAGAGAGGCACCTAGCATTCTAGGAATTACGGGAGGAAGAGATTTCAGAGGGAGTTCAAATGACTTTCAGTTTGCAACAATCGTCCAGTTTATGTAGATTTCGTTGGATGAGATAGGGTTTTGGACGAAATACATGAGACTGTAATTTGTACAGAAACTTGGAGTTGGCATGGTGATTCATAGAAACTTGGGGTTATGAAGTTGGTGTCAAAATAGAACCGATTGAAGGATAGAGGCGGTGTTGGTGATTGCAAGAAGATGGGTTGTGGATTCTTTCTCCTATAGTCGTTGCACAAATCGCTTCAAGATGGTTATTGATCCATTCGTACCCAGCCACTGTTTAGAACTCAATCAAACCCTCTCATTGCAAAGGGAAGTAATTTCTTGAATCTACATTGCATCTACATTGCACATGATCCTGCTTGACATGTGGATTGGTCTCTATCTTAGCAGTAGATCAAGGATGTAAAAGTTTCCTCACTAAGACACCTATGATCTTACAATGCTTTTCAATGGTCATTGATAATAGTTATGATGACCCATTAATTGCAGCTATCAAGATTCTCCCAACATAAATGGACCCATATTCAGACCCATGGATTGGAATCATATTGAGTTGCATGTGTGCGCCCCATCTATTGGGCATTACTCTACAAATGGACCCACATATAAAGTTGCAATTTTTTTTTCTTCCAAGTCTTAGTAAGTATCAAATAGAGAATTCCTAAAATTCAAGTAGATTGAATTTTTTATTATGTAATTTCAGGACGAATCAAATAGAGCATTAGAAATCAAAAGCATTTTGAATTCCAACATTCCTAATTTTATGAATTCCAACAGATATAAATTCTCCAAATTCCTGCAAGCAAATGAGCCCAAAAGGTAGATCATATAACTCCACCTTTTGATCGAGAGTCCACGACTCTCAACTTCAAGTGTTCTTCTCTGTCCACGACGATTCTATGATGTTGTCAGTTGTAAATCTCCAGTCTCTAATGTATTTCTGCAAGGCTGCAACCCTAAGCTTGATGCAAGATGGGTTCTATCTTTTTTATATGAAACTCTTACATATTGTTTGGGAAGGAGGTAAAATGAGGGGAAGGAAAAAAAAAAGAGGGGAAAATGGAGGGAATGTTGAAATTGAGGGTGTTTGGGAAGGCGGGGGGGGGAGGGAAAGTGGAGGAGGGGAATTTGGGGATAAAATTAGTATGAGGCCCACTCCAAAATTTTCCCTTCAAAATCGGGGGAAAATATGAGGCAAAGAGGGGAATTTTTGTCAAATTACTAAACTACCCTTTTGTTTCTTATCTTTTTTACAAAAGTAAGGACAAAATGGTAATTATCTCTCTACCTCACAAACAAACAAAATTATACTTTTTCACTTTTATTTTCCCTACTTTTTGACTATCCAAACAAGAGGCCTCCCCTCCATTTTCCGTCCCCCTCCCCTCGCCTCCCCTCTTCCCAAACATAGTGTTAAACAACTTTATATCCAATAAAAATATGAATTTGAATTTAGGTATACTACCACTGGACACTAATGTTAGGGACTTTGTGTGTTACAATTTGATGGATGCATTATCATTTAAGCATTACTCGAATTTTTACATGAGCATTGATTTTGAATATCTTGAAATCATGAATTTACAAATGCATGGTTTTATAAATTTAAAACTTATTTTTCATGCATGATTTGGATTTTTAATCTTTGATGTATAACTTATTAAAAATCTAGTTTAGTCATGCATGCATATGGTCTTGGGATTTCAAAATCATCATAGGAATTGAAAGGTTCATGTTTTAGAAAACACTTTTTGGATTGATTTAAACATGAAACCAAGCATGACTTCCATGGAAAAAAAAAACCCCTTTTAGAAAATCATTTTCAAGTAAAAAACTCTGGGAATTTTCGGTTAACCGACCCTCAGTTCGGTCAGCCCTCGGTCAAAATAACAGATTGGCAAAAAAGTGCAGGTTTTTCACTCCGGTCAGCTGTCAGTCATCTATCAGTTAACCAAGAGGAAGTTCGATCAATTAAATTTAGATTTTATAATTGTTGGAATTTGACAGTTGGGAGTTCAGTTAACTGAAGTATAAGTCGGTTAACTAACCAGATAGTCGTTGAACAACTTTTTCTATATAAACTAGCTCACGCTAAGGCCAAAATTGAGGAACCAAGATGTACTCCTTGAGGTATTTTGAGGCCAAACAAAGGGGAATGAGATAAGGAAGGCTAGAGGTTCGAAAGGGAAGCAAAAGCTTGGAATCATGAGCTAAATCATCTAAGTAAGCTTTGTTTTCCTTATCATACATTTTTATGCTTTGCTTCAATTATTGGTAAATCTATTTTAGCATATTAACTATGATTTGTTGTATCCTTAACATGAAAGTGAATATGAATTTATTTATTATTTTGGATGCTTCACTTTGAGTCACACTAAGTTGGACTCAAATTGGTATATCTAAGTGTATCATGTTTTGGGATCACCTTTGAAATCACATGTAAAATGACTTGTATACTTGGTTGAATCTTTGGTTGTTGTTTTCCATTATAAGAAAATCACCTTCAATCTATCTTATATTTTGGATTCAACAACACTCACAAATCACATGTATTTAGTTTTTAAAGTTTCACACAACTTGCTTAGCATTGACAGGCATATCATTTTCAAGTTGGCTTTTTAAATTACATGTGATTTGTCCTTTTACTTCAATTAAATCTCTTTTTGTGTTTTACACTTGCAAATGCTTTTATGATACATTTATTGAGCTACATTTCTAAAATTGATTGAAGTCTTTATGCATCACATGTTTTGTTCTTAAAACTTCACAACTTGCTTAAACTAGATAGGCATATCTTTTACAAGTTATTTTTAACATGTGATTAGCATTCTTTCCTGTCACAGCCTTGAACCCGATTAGAGAATAAACAGGATCCGGGGTGTGAAATTTAGGGCTAATTAAAAATTTTTGCCTTTAATGCCCAATGATCGAGGTTCGCTATGAGGATTGTGTAGTTGAGCCTCATTAACAAATAATCAACGGGACTTGTCCGGTAAACACAATATTAAACTTGTAAGAATATCAAGGCAAGTATGGATTTCGTCCATTATATATTCAAGTTTCAAAAGATAAAACATATAAAGTTTATAACCATCAGGACCATCCTTAAAACCTAGGTCTTGGTACAAAAGATATACAGTGCTAGGATAAACAAGGCCAAAAGATCTAAACCAAAAGATGAAATGAGGTGGCACGATGATAGTATCCCCGTGTAATGCGCACTAGTGCCGGGGAGTGATGACGCTAAGCTACATCATCCCCTGGTTGAGGATCCTCTAGGATTGCCTCGGCATCCGGGTTGGCGTAATAGTAGTAGGTGTCCTCTGCACACCATGGAATAAAAGATCAACAATATGTTGGCAAGGAGATAAGCAATATACATTATTCATAACATGTTTCAAACGAGAATAAAAACAAGTACATGATTATAAGATAACAAGGTACAAGTTAGGCATAAAGCATGAGTAATTAAAAGAATCAAGTGGCAATATAAATCCTAGCAAGATAAACAAGAATAACCATCCATGAAATGCAATGCCAAGCAAGAGGAGACTCTGTCGATGTCCTAGACATCTCACAGGGGTATAAGTGACTTCCGGCTCTAGGGGGGTCTTAGCTCCCTGTCCTAGGAATAGCAGCACGGTCCGAGTTTGCTCCAAGCTATTCACGCCATGGGTGCTATCCAAGCCGACTGTCCACCCTAGTAGCAGGTATCCGACCCACTTTATTATCATGAGTCTGCAGCTGGTCATGAATGCAAGATGATGATGGTTTGTACATGACACAAGTTCCAAGACAAATACACGTGGATAGATTTCCAAGTACAAGATAACAAGCCGAGGGCTACTCCAAGTCAAGTCAAGATATAAGTCAAGTTCCCAAGTTCCATGAGTAGTCATCTTTCAAGTCTATCCACACATGTTCATTAATACAAGATAAAGGTACCTAAGGATACACTCTAAGTCCGGTCAAATTCTAATTCTACAAGTTAAGTTACAAATTATACAAGTATACAAGATAGAGTATACAAGGTACGACAAGCTACGGATATAAGATTCACGAGTCAAGAGTGAACAACAAGCCAATCATAGGTCTAGAGTTGTCCACCTTATATCGAACGTGTCCCCAACGGAGTATGTATGGAGGATGAGTCAATGGTGTCCTAGTTTGGCGGGGCCCAAGGTCTACGAAAGTTTTTGGGAACCAATTAACTCAATTCCATACACATTCGGCCAAGTTAGTTAATATATGGAAAAATCTCGGACAACCGACGAAGCACCCCAAGCCAAACGTGCTCTATTTTCATTTTCCCCTAATTGGTCATGCAAGGGTAGGGTCATAGGGTCCCACACCTAAGGTCCAAACCTAGGTTAGAGGTCCCTTTTTAAAAGAAAATTGATCATTTCGGTTACTATTCGGTCAGCATTTGTCCAGCAGAGAGGCCCAGAATTTCAGACCGATTTTGGTCATGTGTCGGTCACTGTTCGGTTGACCGAACTCCAGGATTCGGTTAACCAAACTCAACTAGTTGAAAAGTCGTGCATTCTGGAATTGGAACCGAACTTGAGTTCGGTTGATTGAACCCTAACCGACCTCATGACGTCCAGAACTGATATAGTTCTGTTCAGGTGATTTCTGGAGCCCTTCCACCCCAGGTCATTTTCCTCCATTCCTAAGCCTTTCCAAAGGCTAAAAACCTGCACAACAAGAGCCTCCATGCTCCCTATTCATCCCATTCCATTCCATTCAACCATCCATTTACAATTAAGGTCCATTTACATTCAAATCCTAGCAAAATTCCTAATTGACATGTTTAACCAAATTAATCAAAACAAGCTTGGCATTTAGGGAAATCTAAGCAATTGCGATTAAAATCATTCCAAGAAGCAAGAAATATACTTGCATTATCATATATAAGGCTAATCTACGTGCCGTCACTAAAGAGAGTGAAGGAGATAGAAATTGAGGATGAGAGCTCCCTCACACACCCTAGCCAAAATTGTTTCAAAAAACTCTTCTCCTACACCCAAAGAACACCAAGGAAGAAGAAGAGGAGGAATCCATGAACATGCAACATGATTACAGCAACAAGGAAGGAAATTAGATGAGAAGAAGTTAAGGAAAACTCACCAAATTTAGATCAAGATGTAGAGGAAGAAGAGAGGAAGAGATTGGTGAGCTTGGTTGTCCTTGAGATGGCCTTTAGAACCCACATGCAAGAAGAGAGAGAGTGAAGGAGGAAGAAGAGAAGCTACAGCAGTTGCACTTTGAAATGAAGATGAATAGAACGAATGTTGTAGCTGGGTTTGAGTTTAAAAATGAAGATGAAGGAGGAAAAGTCCAAAACGCCATTTTGAGTGAATTGAGAGAAATGTGATTAATTGAGGGACTTCGGGGCGTCGAATCGTGACGAGTTAAGAACAGAAGATGACGAGCATGACGAGATATTTCCAACGAACCCAAATTCGGCGAAAACGGAATTTTTGGAGAAAATGCCCAATTTTCCTATTAATCACAACCTAACCCCTTATTAAGACTAATCGCACTCGTAATCAAACGAAACTTCGTAAACCACTTTCTAATGATAAAAGAAACTCTCTTAGCCACTAAACCCACCTAATTAGCTATAATCACAATTAATTAGGCTAATCACCAATATTAGGAAATTAAACACCCTATTAAGGTCAGGGACCATACATTTCCTCAAACAAAAATGTTTTTATGAGCTAAATTTTTTAAAATCCTTTGGTAATATTTATGAGCTTTCATTTTTAAAATTAATTAAGGACATCGTGCATACACATTGAGCATTCATCTTTACATTCATATAGTGCATGTGTGAGTTAGATTTTCACTTTTATATCCGCCTAATTAGAGGCATTGTATTGTGCTAAAATTGTGTCTCCTCTTGTGTATGTTAGACACATTTTACAGAGAAAACCTTAGGGTTGTAAAGGTTATTGTTTAGCTTGTTGAAAAGCATATAGTAGAGGTTATTGTTTAGCCTTGGAAAGCATTTTATAAAGGTTATTGCTTAGCGTATTGAAAAGTATAGATAGTGGAATGTCGGTGGAGTGTAAGAACACAAGCCGGGAGTGGATGTAGGCATTGAGGTTGAGCCACTATAAATCATTGTGTTATGGTGTATTCTTTATGGTGATTTATCTTTTTAGCTTCCACACTTAGTTTCATAATAATCACTTGTGACCAATTGATTTAAAAAAGTTAAAATTCAGCATAATTGGTCACTAATTGAAGTTAAACCTATTCAAACCCCCCCTCTCTTAGGTTTGGGTCCTGGACTTTCAACTAAATACGTGTAAGATCACTTATCAGGCACCTCGATATCCCTTTCAGATTCGAAAAAAGGCACAAAACCGGACACAAGATGTAAACTATCCAATGTCTCATGTCTTCTTGTGTAATATTTTTTTTTAAATTACATTCCTTAGGGAGGTAAAATGAATTATTACTAGCCTTCTAAGGGCCGGAAAAAAGAAGAAGAAAACAACACAAGTATAGGGGCAAATGCACATAACCTCCTCTCTAGTCAACTCCCCAATCTCCAATGCTCCCCTCTTTGTAATCCCTCTCCTCTATGGTTTAATATCGAGATCGCGCTTGCCATCGAGGGTGATCCTAAAAATTATTATGACGAGACATCGCGTTGTGGTTTGCGGTGCAAATTTTTATTTTACCCAAAAGAACTCAAGAACTATAGATCTTGTCACGCCCCGAGCCCGAGATTTAAGCTCATCTCGAAGCATGATGTACGCCCACGTGGAAATTCAAACCAACATGAATTCCTCAAATGGGTTTTCCCACAAGATATCATGTGTGAGATAAAAATTTCCTTAACCTGTATAGTTCAATCATAACTTGTCCATACATATAAACATCCATCAAATATATAATCATGATAAAAGAGTATAATCTAGTCCACAAGCATAGTTAAGAGTTTAAGTTTCAAAGTGAGCAAGTAAGAAAGAAATACTAAAGTATAGCTGAAGCAAGTATTAATTATGTTTATAATCCCAAATAAAAGTCTAAATCAAGTCTAAGTATATCGCAATCCATGCCATGGTCAAGGGAAATGGTGACGCATGTATACTCAACGCATAGATGTATACTCTGGGGCCCACTCTGCTAGTTGTTGAGGAGTCTCCTCCCCAACCTCCATGATCTCTTGGGCAATGGCGTCGACGTGGTCCTCCCCTATAACGCCAAGTGTAGCACCATTAGACTTCGCTAAGCAAGGTAAACAAGAATAAAATATAACATGCATATCAAACGAGTAATAGTGACAAGATAGATATATGAGATCAAATAAGGAAATCTAGGCATACGTGATGCGTGAGTAAGCATGATATGTAAGGAATCAAAGATGACAAGTGCATAGACATACATATCATAACTAGATGGCAAAACCACATGAGCTATATTCTCCCACATAAACATGTAAACATAGTCACATGAGAGCATGGCATAACATAACATAAACATGAGGTACCACTAGGAGGCATAGGGCCTGATACTCCATCGTGGACCTGAAGTACCGGTCAACCCCCCATAGAAATACCATCTGCAGAGGTCCATAAAAATTAACTAAACCCGCACCCAGCCGGATCCAATTGGGTTAAGGTCAAAGCTAAGTAGTGCCGACTCAAGGGATAGAGTGTATATCAAATATCATGGTGTGATATAGCGTGAGCATAAACATATACAAATATAAACATGGACAAGTACATGACGATAATCATAAGTGCGTAACATGACATATCATATGAACATACATAGATACATAATGCATAAGGAAACATATGACTTAAAACAACAATGGCACATGAGCTAAGCAAATAGACACGAGATAGCATGTACATATCATGCAAGAGCACTAGAAACGAAAATGAAATCCATGCATAAGGATTATATACGGAATCAAGGATGCATGACAAGCCAATCCTAAGGTTTTGGAATACTCATGGGCTTCACCGTCCAACAATGTGTAAGTTTAAGGTTTCCAACATCATTGGGCTACAAAAGAACCCTTGGCGTTACATAATTTGGGATGCCAAATACCTTAAGATAACACCATTGGTTCAAGGTAAAAGAAGACCAAGAGCGAGTTTCCATGAGAGTGTACATGTACTCAAACAACACCCTCTAACATTAGAAATCCATTGGGCTTAAATTAAGGTTCAAGGATCCAATACTAAGGTCCAAAACTAGGTCCATAACCACCTAAAAATCCTATTAAGTTGATTCCAACATAACCACACTTGGTTCACCTAAGTACAATGTGGGTAGCATGAGTTATGGGGCTAACTTCATTGGTTTAAATCTCCCCTAACTTTCCTAACCTCTGATCATAAAGTGGTATGGACCAATGAATTCTACATTCTAAGAGCTTTCCAGCAATATGTAGTGTGAGAACCCGACCCCTAATCTCTTGGATTAGTGTTGTTTTTTTTGTGGATTAGTTTCTTTTAGTGGGATTAGTATTTGTTGGGTTGAGTTTGTGAGCTAGAATGGTTTTTCTTCTAGTTTTGGGCTTTTGAGTGCTTTGGTAGCTTGTGGGGCCCTTTCGGGGTTCCCTTTTCGGCTTTGCATTTACTTGTGAGATTTTTCCCGATTTGTTTCGTACTGTGTTTTTGGCCCGTTGCATTCATCTTGAGGAATCCTACAACTTTCATGTTGATCCCATATCCATTTGAGAACCCGAAACCCGATTTCTTGGCCTTGAGGGCAAAACAGTCATTGCACACCAAATCTGTACCCAAAACTCGATATTCTCGAAATCCGTGAAACATATACTTTTTGGAAACTAGAAATTTCGACATTCATTTCTTCCTTCTTCGTCGAATTCATCCGAGGTCCCGAATTAGATGATTTCAGCCAAACTAGTCCCTTAAGTTGTGGGACCCAACCTCCTTTGTTAACATAAGAGAACCCACCCCCTTCATTGCATCCCATTCCCCATTTTTCCAGCACAGCCAGCTGAACCTAGGGTTCCTTGTGCTTCTCTTCTTCTTCTTGCTTCTTCATCTCCAAGCCGCACCAATAGTTCATCAATCAAGAAATGGAGATCACCAACCTCTTCCTCATCTTGCAAGCTTTCCATTGATACCATTTGTGAAGAGAACCCTCCATCACAAGACTTCCTTTGAGCTTACCTTGTCCATTAGAGGACCTTGCAAGTAAGTGTTCTTCTTCATCTTCTAGATTTGTAATCTTCTAGCCTTAGAGAAGCTCCACCTTGATTATTGAAAGGTTTCCTTGTCATTTCATGGTTTAACCCATTTTAGGGTTTGTTTTGGGGGTTTTTGTAGAGATTGTGGATCTTGAGCTTGAGAGGTGATTAGGAGCTTGATTTGCTAGATTGGAACCCAAGGCAAGTGGATGAATGGATGGTTTTAATGTTATCAAAGTTTTATGAGAAAACCCTAAGTTTATTTCTTGTTCTTGATCATTGGATACATGCTTGCACATATGCTCCTTGTCACTTATATATGGATTTCGAAATTTGCATATTAATGGTTGTTTCTATCTTGTTAATCTCTTGGAGAGGTATGCATTTCATTTGGTCAAGTTTGCTCATATGGTTTTATAAGGAATAGGATTGGTTTGGCCATCCATGGTTATGTTTATTAGTTACATTGACTTGAAGTTGATACTCATTTAATGAGTTTTGTTAAATCATCTATTGTGATGGAAATGTGATCAATAGACTTTGTTTATCCATAGATTTTTGGCTCAATTGGACCTTTGTATACATTGGAGATTCTTTCCTTGGTTTGGTTTTTTGTTAAATGGGAAGAAAGAGGTGTTTAAAGTTAATTTTTCATTGGAGTTTTAATGAGGATTTTAAGTGAATATGGAATAAAAATGTTAGTGGTTTATGTGTTGGAAGGAAAGGAAGAGAAAGAGGACAACTGAATTGGTCCGGAATCCATTTCTGGACCGTTTGCTCGAGCGACCATGACACTTCGCTCGAGCGACCTGTCCAGGAAAGGATTCGGGCATTTCCAGTAGCTTGGTCGCTCGAACGCATTTAAATAACCGCTCGACCGATGAGTTCGCTCGAGCGAACTCTTCGACTCGCTCGAGCGATGCGATCTGCCCGGCATAGGCCACGTTGGGATAATGTTGAACTGTTTTAATGCATTGGGACATAATTTCGTGGACCTTGGCTACCCTCCTTGGATTCACTTGACCATATGTGAGAGCGTCTTGAGCCGATGCTCTTCACGGTTGGTTCGGATGCATCGAAGTTCAATCTATTCAATCTTGAACGGGATGGAACGACACGATATCTTCTTCATACCTAAATGCAAAGTCTATTTCCTTGGGTATCGCGAATTCTATTCCTTTCGGTGACTGAGTAGGTTGCTCGATGGTTCCGAGTTGACATCATACTTAGGATGGACCGTTTATAGTCTTGATTTTTCTATCATAACATCTAGTTATAATCATAAGCTCAATTTAAGTTTTAAAAATAGTAAAAGTGCATAAGGAGCCCAGAATGTCTTTAAACTCAAGGAGTACCAAGTAATTATTATAATCGACATACGGGACCCCTATTCACTTAAATAGATCTTGAAACCGATATTTTTACCCGAAATTGTTATAGTTCATTGTTTCACCTCTTTTCCCGAGATTTGCATCACATGACTTGTTCCCGAAAGCATTGAAGTTACACTGGTAACAGTTATTTGTCCCGAAATGTATTGCCCGATATGAAGTGACAGTGTGCCCTTGAGCACCCCCGTTTTACCCGTCTATTTATTGTATTTGATTTACTTGCATATGTCCCGATTTGTTATTTGACCTATGAGTCGGCATCACTAAGCTTGGATACCTTGTCGGTTTGATCCACCGACTTGGAAATCCCTCTCCCGTCCCGCCAGCTGCAGTTTGGATCCCGATACCCGGTTATTACCGTGGTCCCGTTCCGATACCAGGTTCGCTACCGTGGTCCCGTTCCCGTATATTTATATTGTATATATGATTTACGTTGAGTCTCCTCACCTTGTGTGACTGAGACCAACGTCCCGTTATACTCTTGTCACTTCGGTGATAGAGGACTTAGCTTCTTGTGATTGTCATCTTGCCAGTTCCCGATTCCTTGGATACCCGACATGTTTTATATTGCTTACTTGCTTTCCGATAAATGATTCGTTTCCTTTATGAAAGTTGTTATTTAAACAAGTGCTAATATTCTCCAATGTAGATTCAGTTATTATTATATGGTCTTCTGTTCTTTGTACCCGCACATGTTTTAAATGATTACCCGATTCGTTAAATACCCATGCTTTTACATATGTTTCAAACAATCAATGATTTTGCTAGATTTATATGATTGCACATGTTTTAAAGGAATACCCGAATTGTTAAATATCCGAGCTTGCTTTAAAGGACATTTGGTTTGTCAGATATCTATGTTTATACCTGTTTTTAAATGATACCCGATTTGTTAAATATCCATGCTTTGAAATATGTTTTAAACGACACGCGTTTTGCCAGATTCCTATGTTTATACCTGTTTTAAATGATTACCCGATTCGTTAAATATCCATGCCTTGAAATATGTTTCAAATGACACTTGTTTGCCAGATTCCTATGTTTATACATGTTTTAAATGATTACCCGATTCGTTAAATATCCATGCTTTGAAATATGTTTCAAATGACACTTGTTTGCCAGATCCCTACGTTTATACCTGTTTTAAACGATATCCGGTTTGTTAAATATCCGCATTTCTACATAGGTTTCAAATGGACATTGGTTTTGCTAGACTGCTATGAATACCTGGTTTGTTGTATACTTATGTTTTTACTTAAGTTTCAAATGAACGTTGTTTTGCCATTCCACTATATTTATACATGTTTTAGACGAACACCCGATTGTCAAATATCTATGATTATAGATGACGTAAACGAACACATGTTTTATTAGATAGTCATGTTTTACCCATGCTTGAAATGAATACAGGTTTTCCCCGAGATTCCCGACTTTGCACCCGTTTAATTATATGCAGCATTTGATCGAATAACATGATTTATCTTATGTTTTATTCTTCAGTATATTATTATCTTTTCATCCACCTGCCAGACCGTCGTGTCTGACCCACTACTTTTGGTACTCAGGTTCAGATTTCTTCGCCCCGAGTTGAGTGTTTTTATTGGCTGTGGAGCCATGCCTTGCAGGTTGGTTTGTCGGCTATGTCATGTAGACATTGAGCTTGACATCGGAGCTACGTCACATTTGGGTAGTAGTTTATAGCTTATTGTTGTATGGCTTCTATTAGCCTTTTTCTTGGGGATTCTTAATTAATGTACATTGATAATTGTAACTTGAATATATTTGGGAATGTAATATCTTGTTACTGTCAGCTCTGTAATTTATTGTGATGGTTACTCCAGTCTGATATGATTCTTGATATAATAGCTATATGCTAAAGGTTGAGTGCGACGCGGAATCCGATGGCCACGGACTTCGGGTCGCGACGCCACAAAAGCTTCCGCAAAATATTCAGAACGTGTTGGAATGTGTTGTCTTCACACACGCGGATCTTGGGAGAAAAATATAAATTATGTTAATCCCATTCCCGCCCCCGAGGTTCCGGTTCGGGGGCGTGACATGTAGAACTCCGAAATTAGGCATACGGATCAAAAGTTATGGCCTTTCGAAAATTTGTAAATTCGGTAAAGAATCTACCCAAATTCAGTTGGCCAAATTCTTGACTGAATTTATGACCTAAAATTTGGCATAAACCATGAATTTTATGCTTGAAACTCTATCTTTGGAATGGGCTCCTTCCCAACTTCTCACAATCTTTCAAACTCATTTCATATGCACAAAAGGAGTCTCAAATACGCACTTCAAACCATCAAACACATTCCTAATCAAAATAAAACCCAAAAGAAATAACAAGTTATTACTACACCCATTTAAAAATTTAAATCAAATTAGAACAATAGACAACATGAGCTGAAATTGGGTAATCTAAAATGAGATCCATTACGAGAATCATAAATAGAGAAAAACATGCACATTTTATAAATGTTTACTTGCGTTAGGTGCTTGCAACACAAATTTATAGAAATCCAAGTTGTACCACTCAATCCAAGCTCTAACCAAAAACCCCCAAAATGGAACCTCAACCAAGCTCCTACAATGGTGAAAATTAGAAAGAACTACAAAATCAACAAGTATTCACTACTAAAAACCTTTTAAACAATAAGGAGTGATTTGGGAAAATTTTTGCTTACCTATGGAGTGGAATGGAAGAAGAAGAACAAATGAGAGCTTGAAGAAGATGAAACTTGTAGAAAATGGGTTCTTGCTTGAGGAAGATGAAGGAAAACACTCTCAAACCTCTCTATTTGGTGTTTAGTAGCAAGGAGAATGATGAAGAATGGGTAGGAAATGGAACCCTCGGTGCCTCTTGCTAATGGAGATGGAATGAAATGGAAGAGATGGGGTTTAGGGTTTTAGCTAGTCTTTTATACTATGAAGTTCTAGTATTTGAAGGAAAGTCCAAAAATATAATGAAGATTTATAATATAGGGCTTTTGGCTTCTAAATGAGTCTAAATGAGCTCAAATGAATTGGGTCAAAATATAGAAATTGAAAAATGACTCATGAACTATGAGATGCACCCAAAATCCTTGGAAAAATAGAAAACACACACGCGGGACCCAATAAACCCAAAATACCCAATAGTTATAATGCTACCTACTCAATGGTCAAACCCCATTCTAATCTACCTAATCAATCCTAAATACATTCAAAATATACATTAGGCATCTAATTAAGATTAATTAGACACTAAATACGATTAGGTAAGATCCAGATATTACAGATCTACAGCTCCTACACCCAAATCCAAGGAAGAATCATACATTAGGGTTAGAATTCAAGAAGAGAAACCTAGAGATGGACTTAGGATTTGAAACTTACCTTGAAAGAGAGAGAAGAGAGAACTAGTTATGGATCCTGATATAATTAGATGAAGAGGGCTAGAGATCCTTGAATTTCAATGATCTTCAACGGTGACAGCCTTGGAATTGGAGAGAGAGATAAGATTGGAGAGGAAATAGTGAAAGGAGGGAAATGTCATTGGAAAAGGGGGAGGGTTTGCAATGGAGAGCTGCTAAATGCACATATGATTTTTCTTTCCACACACTGCTGCTTTCGACACCCACCACTTAAGTTAAAGAATTAACAAAATCACTCTTTACACACCCCATTTTTCCTAAACTACCCTAACCTATACTTTATCAACTTCTCTCTATGCTTCCCTTCCCCAAACAACCACTCCCTCTCTCTCCCTGCATGCCTTCGCCTATCACTCGCACACTGCTACTCTCGACACCCACCACTTAAGTTAAAGAATTAACAAAATCACTCTTTACACACCCCATTTTTCCTAAACTACCCTAACCTATACTCTATCAACTTCTCTCTATACTTCCATTCCCCAAACAACCACTCCCTCTTCTTCCCCCCCCTTCTCCCTGCACACCTCCGCCTGTCACTCGCCCTCATCCGCTCTCCCTGTCTCTCTCTCACCCTTTCCTTCTCCTTGTCTCTCTCCCTCTCCCTACCTACCTATGCCCGTTCTCTCCCTCTCTCTCCATCTTTCCCCCTCCCTTTCTCTCTCCCTATCCCTCCCTTTTTCCCTCCGGCATCGTTGGTTGGGGTGGCGGGTGGGGGTGGGTGAGTGTAGAAAGAAGTTGAGGAGGTAGAGAGACTTTGTTAGATGTCCTTTTAGGTAATTTACCACATGGGTATATTAGTCATAAAAATTACAGTGTGTGAAAAGAAATTCCTATTGTGCATTTAGAATCTCCCTTTCGATGAGTGGGTTAAAGACCAAAAAGCCATCAATTGAAGTGTTGTGCAATGAAGGACTATGAAGGGTATTTTTGTCCAAATTCAAGGATAACATACTTTCTCCCAAGGACCCTACATTGACCTAAACCACACCCAATGGCCTATCTCCGAACACTTTCTAAAATTATAAAACACCCCTACACTAATCTATAAATACAAATAACCTCCTAAACTCTCAAATCTTGCCTAGAAATACCTTTGACACTTGAAATCAAGCCTCTAACCCCTTCTAATAACCCAAAGTCACACAAGCATATATAATTAACATAAATAAAGCTAGAAAAGGTCCGAACCTTACATCCTCAATCCAACAATTTCATTTCAATGACGAACTAGGAGCCTAGTCTACTCTCGCCAAAAGAGTGGCGAATGAATCGGCTCATCATTCTCGAGTATGGTGTTGGCCCACCATCGATTTTCTTCGGCCACTAGCTCCTTCTCCAGTATCAAGCGGATGCAGAACATTGTATGCTAGTCTCATTAGAATTAATTGTAAGGTTTTGTCTGTTAAGATGATTTAATATGTTTGCCGCAATTCACGTTTAATTATGCTTAGTTCAGTCTTATTTGCTTTCCTTTGATCTACTGTTGTTATACTATATTTTGAAGCAACATAATGATATTATTTACATTGATCTCTTGCTTAGCCTATTCATGGTCTAATATTACGTTTGGTGCTGAATTTGAGTACAAAATTTGAGGATGACGTCGAATGAGGCATCGGGTTGGCACGAGAGGGAATTTCACATCATTTTGGGCATATCACATCTCTTTTGGATAGTTTTATCTTTTCCACCTTTACTTAAGGTTTTTGTCTTTATTGCCTTTGGGAATGTAATTAATACTTTTGTAAATGCTTAACTTTAATGCCTTAATATTTATCTTTAAAATATTATGTTTTAATCTGATATTTTTTTATATCTCTTTGTCTGTGGAAATATCTGTGCTAGCTTATTGTCACAGCCCCACCCAAGTTAGTATGATATTATCCGCTTTGGCCCACATACATGCGTGAGGACCGCCCAGGCGGTCACCCATCCTAGTACTGCGCCGCACGAGCACGCTTGACTCTGATGTTCTTATAGGGTCCGAGATCGTATGACTTTAAAGCGGGTCATGTTGAATTAAGATGAGGTTTGACTTATAAGCCCAGGGTTGGGACTTGGATGTTTCTAATGTGGGACGTAGTGTAGTCCAACCTTTGAGAGACAAGCAAGCTAGCAAGTAAGACGGGCAAGCCCAAGAGATGGGATCTCACACTTCAACTATTTTTTGTTGGCTTTTTATAATCTACCAGAAACTCACATCACGGAATCCTTTGGGAAACATGAGGTTGTGCAGAGATTTTAAGTTGTTTGCAATTTTTTCTGCCATCACGCGCCCCGAGAAACGGTTATTACAATAATTCCTTCTTAAGGGCATGACAGGACTGACATGAATAATATTACCACTTTGAAAGAGACCTTTGTTTCCGCAGCTAAAAATTATGAACCAGGGATATAATTACACAATTTGAAAAACAAATAGAAAACACGAGAAGAAACAAATTTGCATTAGGAAATGTCAAAATATGCCTTTATTTCTTTTTTTTCTTACATGGGTTCTATATTTCTCATCTCCCAGGTGCAAGTTATTTATATGTGCCTTTTTTATATTTTCCCCGTTCTTAGGAGATCAAGCACTAAGAAAAATACACAGAAATACATGACATCAAGGACACTCTCTAGATTAAGTTGGGGGGTGGGAACAAGCACGCTTGTCCAATTTTAGACAAGGTTTTCACTTTTTATGTAGTTTATAGTAAAGTTTTTCAAAAGAATTTTGGATTTTCTAGGTTTTTGTTTGACTGAAGACGTTAAAATGAGCACTTGTTGGGAGGCAACTCAATGCTTTCTAGTTTTCTTCACTGTGTTTGGTGTGTGTCAAAGCTCGATGTCTTTTTCGACATCTAGTTCATCATCATGATGAAAATAAGGAAGGCCTTTGAGCAGAGAATGAAGGTTAAACAATCGTTGTCATTCGATGGCAAGAGCCTCTATGCATTAAATGTAGATCAAAGAGGATTGGTTGTTGCTACTATTGTGCTAAACTGAACTGTAACTCAATTGTAAGAGAAAATGGAAAAAAAGTGCAATGGACTATTTTTCCCTTTGCAGGATGATTACAAAGAATGCTACTAATTCGGGAATCGCTGAGTAAGACTAGAGAAATTTGGTCTGAGACGGGTTACGCCAGTAAAGAGATGAACAGGTTCTTGTAGAGGCAAAACTACTCCTTACCACAGTAAGCAACTCATCTGGGAATATGACGTTAAAAGACCACCCATGCAGGTCCGAGGTGGACCACTTTTTGGTTTGTCATTTTTTTAGGAAAGAAAGTTTTCAAAAGATCTTGATAATTTGAAGATATTTAGAAATATGGAATTTCAAAAATTCTGGAAGGAAGTAAAATGAAGGTTCACTCTTTCTAAAGGATGAAATCTTTCAAAGAATTGTCAAACCCTTGTTTTTCGCGAAAACAAGTATTCATCTTTCAAAATTTTGATAGGAAGCTTGGATGTCGCTTTCAAAATTCTTCGGGAAAAATAAGATGACTTTCTGAAATTTAGTCGTATAAGTTTTCCTGGTTCATCTGGGTGGTTAGGCCAACACCAACGAATTACTTCGGGCGAATTGAAAAGGGCTGCCTATTGTTGGTGACCGTTTTGAAAAAAATTAGGGGCACACAAACTTGAAAAAGGTGAAATACATGGGATGTGGGTTTGCCCCCCCATGTCTAGTGTGCTAGGGCCAACTTCACCCGAAGGAACCCGACTTTTGAAAAATTGAGCTCGTGGAAAATTTCCTGTGCATGCTAAAAAGAATTGTGCTAAATTGAGTAGGATGTGGGTTTGTTCCCTATGTCATATATTTTTTATTATGAAAATACGGATATTTCTTTGAAAAAAACCAGAGAGAGATGCATCTTGCGGCCTTTGAAAAAATAATAGTGGGAAAGCCGTCATAATAGCTTTTAGAGGTTGCTTATATTTCCTAAGTCAAGGAGAGTTGGAATATTTGAGGGAGAATTCTGATTTCACAACTTTACAGCGGAATATTTGAAAAATCAATCTAATGTATACACTTACATAAGACACACAAAGTTTCGAATGATTTTGAGAAAATTTCTAAAACTAGAAATGTAAACCCGATCTTGGAAAGTCTGAGGTTTTAATTATACTGGAATTTGAAAATATCTGATTTGGCTTGACTTTCTTTTGGAAAATTTATTTTACTTTTGTTTTCATTTTTAGGGTAAATGAATTTTGTGGATATATTCACTACAAACCCTTACGAGGCACAACTCGTCCACTAGGGGTAACCTAGGGATCTAAGGGGTTGTTGCATATGCTAAATGTAGTTGAGAGTGCCCGCAAAAGTGGCTTTATTTTGTTTATCATTTGTTTGCATTACTTTCTAGTATAGTTTTTAGGATGGAAGCCTCATTCTCATTTGCATCTTTTGCTAGGGACTAGCAAAACGCTAGTTGAGGGTGTGATGAGTCCTTAAAACTGCATTTTTTTTAGAATAATTTGGGACATTTTAAGGACTTATTCATTCAAAGTGGCATCACTTAGGTCGAAATCATGATTTATGCATCTTAAAATTCATTGTAGTGTTTTGATGCACAATTTTCTCAAAATCCATATGTTTTGCATAAAATTTTGAAAAACTGCGCCTTTGGAACCCTGATTTCTAAAAATCTTTGGCAATGTTTTGATTTCTCGTGATATGTTATGAGTTATCATCGTCATTGGCTCATTTAGTTCAAACCATATTTAATGATGTCATTTTATGCTAACATTTCATGTGAAATAGATTCGTATTCATGCATTTGTGACTTTAAGGGTAGAAATGCCTTTTCATATAAAATAACACATTCTTTTCCATGAAATCATCCAAGCCATCTTGCATTGCATTCTTTAGGGTATTATTTTTCATTCCTTGGAATTTCGAGGAATCCTAGTTTGATCAAGACTTTTCATGAGAAATCCCAATTGCACTAGAACTCTTTCATTTCTACAGGGAACTCGAAAATTGGGACCCATGGTCGGAAAAAGAAGACCTAGTCAGATAAGGAGTCCTACTGGCATCAGAATTCTTGCTTGGGTCCCACTCACAAGCACATAAGATCAAATCTGGGCCCTATAGTGAAGATGAAAGCTGAAAATGAAAAGAAATGAGGGATGGACCCCACACACACATCCACATGTGGATGCTCACACATGCTGCATGTTCAAGAGGTGGGTTCCGCACTTCCGTTCCTCCATGCAAATTATCTCTATAGATAATGCCAGGAAATTTCCAAGAAATTGCCAAAGACATTTATGAAATTAGAAGACTTTTGCATAAAGAATAGTTGTGTTCAGAATTTGAAATGCAAGAAGGTCCCACAGTCACATCCACACCCCTGGACGTCCTACTCTTGTTCTCAGCCAGAAGTCTCCAAAAGGCTCATGATCTCTCTTGTTCAATAGAGTCCAGAGCTGAGAAAAGTCTTATCCAAGAAAGAGAGATTAAATAAAGAAGAGATAGAGTTGCAGAGGAACTACAAGAGGTCCCACCACCCTGGGACGTCCATGGGAACTCTCACCATATCTGTCACGACCCGGACCCAAGATCAGAGTCATTAGGGTTAACCCCCGAGTCGCAATGTAATCATACTTACTCCCGTAAACCCCGATTAACCGAAGTCCACAAGGGATCTTGCATACGTACCTATCAATGTACAGTGCGGAATATACAATAATATACATTGACAAATATTTCACAAAACGAATCATATACTTTACTTTAAATCGTAAAGTTCACTATACATCGTTTCAGTTTCCTACTATCAGCCACTGCATATTTAAATACAATGCAGGGGACACTACTTACAATACCAAAATGATTATATAAAACAATTTCTAAAATGTTTCCCAAAGATTCCATGTTACTCGCTCTCCAATCATGTCCATTTGGCTAGACCTCCTGGAGGTATCGAATGGGCCTCCCCCGCTGGCGGGACGGTCTCAGAGGGACCGGCACGGGCAACTGAGCCTGTAATATCATCAGTAATACCATGAACACGACGGTTCAATAAGGTACACATATATTTATAGCATGCTCACAATTCCTACAATTCATTGCTTAACAGTTCTAAGCAATCAATATCAAATACAAATAACAATGACAATAATACTGGCAACTACACTAGCATTGGTTTAAACTCCATTCAGTTCTTCCCAAAAGGAAGCATTTCATTTTTATTTAATCATTATGTTCAATATTTATTCATGGCTTTGCAATGGATGACTTTTCGGTCCAATAAGGTGGGATCTCCCAGTGTCTTGATCAGAGATCACTGGTGTCACCACGGGCTTCGGAACACCCCAATCTCATCTACTGCAGTAGGAATAGTCATTTCAGTTACTTTTCGTAACCGTTCATTTATCACTTTATTCAATTCAATTCAATACGGAGTTTGGAAATCACTAGGTAGTGCCAGACCGGTTAACAATTCCTATTAATCTCATTCTAATTCTAAACCAATCCTCTAGTTAACCCTTAAGTGAACGGTGGTTATTAATGCATGTATTACTGTCGATGATATTACTTTTTGAGAAATTTATGCATTAAATTAACCTTCGTAGCACTTAGGAAGGTCTAAACATAATTAACATTAATCTCTTAGCGTAAACTATTAATCCCGGAAATTCGGACATTAAAATGCATGTCCAAAGAATTTTCAGTGGGCCGGGTCGACCTGGCAACAAGGCCCGGTCGACATGGAGTTGTAACTAAAAAGGGTGAACAGTATTTTGGTTAGGCTCTTTCGAGCCTGACCCAGTGTGCCCGGTCGACCGGCCACACTGCAGAAACAGAACAGCAGTTCTGTAACTGCAGTGCAGTGAAGGGATTTAATCCCTTTCCTCTCTGTACTTGCTGAACCTGATTGACAATAATTTTAGGAACTTCACAAAGGTAATCCAAGACTAATAATCTAACTAATACAACCCTACTTATCTGAATCCATTACATTAATTACACAACCTAAATAAGGTTCTAAAATCCATAAATCACTTTAACATGTGATTCATCATTTCTTTCCATCAAAATCAATGAAAATACCTTAACAAGCATAACCATATGTATTTACTTGCCTTAAATGAAGTTTCTCCTTTGGTTAGCTTGGATTTGAGATAAAATCCTCTCTTTTCAAGCTTGATTTCCAAGAACCTCTAATAAGATGATGAAGATGATGAAGATGATGAACTCCTCTTCACTTCACTTCACTTCACTTGAACCTCACTTTTGATGAAGAAAAGTTGAAAGAAAGAAGAAGAAACGGATGGAGGAGCTATTGCCTAGGTTTAGGATGAGATGAATGGGATTCATCTCATCTTATAAAGGAAATTTTGCATTTAAGCCCCCTTAATTTCATTTAATTCCAATTCAAGTCAAATGGAGGTCCATTTGATCAAATACCCGTCGAACCAATTGAAGCCTTTTATGAAAATCATCGTACTCGTCGAGATACACATGTTGATATCAAGACTTTCCGTATTCGACAAAAATACGTACAATTTCGTATTTATACACAATTCCTTCATTTTGCTCATTTGAGCTTCATTTTCACTCTATTCCATTCTTAAGCTTAGTTACTATTTCATTAAGCCTAAATTAATCACATTAGGCTAATTCAACTTCATTTAGTGATAAATCACCATTAATTCATTTAAACCGGCTTAATTAGTCTTAAATTCAATTAATTAGAGTTAATTTGGATTAACTCTGGACGGAGCCTAACATTCTCCTAAACTTTTAGAATCATTCGGTCCTCCGAATGCAATACAAAGCAAATGACAATTCAAATAAAAGTTACCTGAACGAATAGCTCTGGATACTTCTGAGCCATTTGTTCCTCAAGTTCCCATGTAGCTTCATTGGGTGTATGATGATCCTAAAGTACCTTGACCCATTTGATCGTTCTCGTGCGTAGAACGGCCTCTTTGGTATCAATGATCTGAATTGGCCTCTCAACATATGTGGTGTTTGGCAATACTTGGATCTCTTCGTGACGAATCACGTGTGAAGGATCAGCCACATACTTGCGAAGCATAGAAACATGAAATACATTGTGAATACCAGAGAGCTCTGCTGGAAGGTCAAGACGATAAGCTACATTTCCAATTCTGCTCAAGATCTTAAAAGGACCAATAAATCTCGGGGAAAGCTTCCCTTTCTGACCGAATCGGATTGTACCCTTCATCGGAGAAGTCTTCAAAAAGACTAGATCATCAACAGCGAACTCTAAATCATGCCAACGGTTGTCAGCATAGCTTTTCTGCCGTGATCTAGCAACTTTCAGCCTATCCTGTATCTTCTGCACCCTTTCTGCGGTTTCAGCGATAATGGTAGGACCGTGGAAACTCCGAGTTCCAACTTTTTCCCAACTTACTGGGGTCCTACATCTGCGACCATACAGTGCTTCAAATGGTGTCATCTCAATACTGGAGTGATAGCTGTTGTTGTACGCAAATTCGCACAACGCCAAATGTGTTAGGAATTTTGTATTTGCAATTTGATGGATGCATTTTCACTTTAGCATCATTTGAATTTTCACACTTGCATTGTTTTAGAAAACCTTGAAATCTGGTTTTATACATGCATTGCTTTTAAGATTTGTAAAAGTATTGTTTTATGCATGTTTTGTTTTTATACTTGGATGCATTGGTTTTAGAATCCAAACTCTTTTGAAAACCTAATTCTTTGTGCATTACTTTTGAGAAATCATATTGAGAATTTAGGTCTCTGCCTTGCATACATTCATCACTTTCAGAATCTTTTTTTTGTATGCATTTTTATGTGAAAAGAGTTTTTAGAAATCAAGCTAGCCTATGTTTTAAATCTTCCAAATTATTTTAGGCTTTTTGTGTTTCATGTTTTTAAACATCTTCGTTTGATTTAAAACATGTTTCCAAGCTTGGTTTAGTGGCCCAAAAATCCCCATAAAGAAACACCTTCAAATTTGCAATTTATGGGAATTTTTGTCCCAGGGGGTGGTCCGGCAGTGTCACCGGTCGACCGGCCCAGAGGTCCCGGTCGACCGGGAACACTGCAGGCCAACTGGGCCCCTGGAGCCCCAACGGTCATATTTCTGACCGTTGTGTGATCCCGGTCAACCGAGACCTATTTCCAGGTCGACCGAGGACTAGCCGTTGGACTGTTTTTCATTATAAAGTCCATTCATTTTCCAACTTTCAAAAGGCTTGAAACATGAACTTTAGAGACCATTTTGGAGCCAAAGAAAGAGGAAGAAGTTGGAAAGGCTAGAGGGCTATTTGGAAATCAAATGCTTGAGTTTTCAAAAGGTACATCTTACTAGTATTTTGATTTCCATTAAAATGAAATCCATGCATGCTTAAATCTTTGTATTTTCACTTATGCATGATTTCTAGAGAAGTTTAGCAAACTCATTATCTTCTTTGGAACATTAGAATGATTTGCAAACTCTCTTGACTAATTCACATGCTATTAGACTTTAAATATTCATACAACTTGTTTATCATTTCTTCAAAGTTGTTTGAATCTTTTATGTGATTAGTTTTATCTTCAATCATCTTTTTCTAAGCTTTGATTTTAAAATGCATCAAGCATTCATTTAGGAGCATCATTGTAGAAATTGATTGAAGTAGAAGCATTCATACACTTGTGCACACACTTTAACTTGTTTTAGTGTATGATTGTAATTGGAATTTCACTTTCACATTAGCCTATTTAAGAGGCAATTCCATTGTGCTTAAATTGTATCTCTTGGAGTGTTCTTTTGTGAAGACACCTTCTTAGAGAAATCTTCATTTGTAAAGGTTATTGCTTAGCCTAAGAAAAGCATCTTGTAAAGGTTATTGCTTAGCCTAAGAAAAGCATTTTGTAAAGGTTATTGCTTAGCCTAGAAAAGCACATTGAGAGGTTGTTGTTTAGCCTAGAAAAACAACATTGTAAGGGTTATTGCTTAGCCTAGTAAAAAACATAAATAGTGGAAATCCGGTGGGGTGATTGGATCACAAGCCGGTAGTGGACGTAGGCATTGAGGCCGAACCACTATAAACCTTTGTGTTGTGGTGTATGCTTGTGGTGATTCATTTATTAGCTTCCGCATCTTGTTTGATTAATATCATCACATGTGACTAGTTTGTTTTGAAGAAGTTAAAATTAGTCTAAATTGGTCATAGTTGTAGCATACCCTATTCCCCCCCCCCCCCCCTCTAGGGTTAGGATCCCAGGACTTTCAAAATGGTCATCCCAATCACTCCCGAAATCAACTACACTGGCACGAAGCAAATCCTCTGAGGTCTGTATAGTCCTCTCTGACTGTCCATCTGTCTGTGGATGATAAGCAGTACTAAACCGAAGTTTGGTACCCATAGAATGCTGAAATGACTGCCAAAATGAGGATACAAACCTGTTAGGGTTTTTGTAGATTGCAATTTGATGGATGCATAATCATTCAAGCATCATTTGATTGGCATACATTCGACGGTTCATCTCCAACCTATCAGGGAAGTGCCGTCCATTCCCTCGGTTAATGAAGAAAGGTGTCGATTTTTTCTGGGATGCTGAATTTGAAGCCGCGTTCCAGGACATCAAGACATACCTGACTAAACCTCCAGTGTTGGCTGCCGCCACAACTGGAACACCATTCCTCTTGTACACAAGAGCCCTTGACTGTTCTTTAGGCGCTCTACTCGCACAAAAGAATGACGAGGGAAAAGAAGCTGCTCTATATTACCTTAGCCGCATGTTGGTAGGTGCAGAGCATCGCTACTCTCCAGTCGAAAAAGAATGCTTGACAGTGATGTTCGCAGTACAAAAACTGCGTCACTACCTGCTATCCAACACAGTGTACCTGATTTCGAGGATTAACCTCCTAAAGGTCCTTGTCACAAAAGCAGGTTCTCTCAATGCCCGACTGGCAAAATGGTCCATCCTCCTGTCACAATTTGACATTAGGTATGTACCACAAAAAGCAATCAAAGGCCAAGCTCTAGCAGACTTCCTCGCGGAGCATCCATTGCCTAAAGATTCACCACTCAGGGATGACCTCCCAGACGAACCGGTCTACAGTGTGGAGACTTCCTTATCAAATGCTTCCTGGCACATGTACTTCGATGGCGCAACCAGGACAAATGAAAAGGGAAATCAAATATCGGGAATTGGCGTTCTCTTTGTTAGTCCCGACAAATACATGATTCCACACGCATTCTCGCTACTGGAACCATGTTCAAACAATGCAGCTGAGTACCAAGCCCTCATCGTAGGATTGGAGCTCGCCCTTGAATCCGGCATCACTACGCTGGAAGCTTTTGGAGACTCTCAACTGATCGTCAACCAGATGAATCAGAAATTTGAAGTCAGAAAGCCCGATCTGTTGCCTTACTACAACAAGGCACAATCGCTTCGACAAAAGTTCGACATCTATCACATCACCCACATCCTCAGAGGTGAAAACATTCGTGCAGATGCCCTGGCTGGACTTGCTGCGTCTATGGCAATCCAAGAAGGGGAAAACATGCAAGTTACAGTGTGTCAAAAAAAGATTCTCCCTCCTCTCAACACACATCAAGCAGTTGCTGAATGCCACCAAGTGGTTGGAAGTCGGATCTCCGTCCTTAAACCTCTGATCGGCGACTGGAGGGATCCGTTCATTGATTACATCATGTTCGGAATCCTACCTGAGGATCCAAAAGAGCGGGTAAGCATCCAAAGGCGAACCCCAAACTTTCATTTGGATATTCCTTCAAAAATGCTTTATAGGAAATCCTACAATGGAGTACTTCTACGCTGCTTGTCACAACAAGAGGCTGAGGAAACACTCAAAGAAGTACATGCTGGTCTTTGTGGAGCCCATCAGGCTGAGCCTAAGCTCTACGATCAGATAAAAAGGTTAGGTTATTATTGGCCTACCATGGTGGCTGATGCAATGCAATTTGCTAAGCGCTGCCAACAATGCCAAGTTCATGGAGATTATGTTCACATGCCTCCGGAGTGGCTACATCCTACAGCAATCTCATGGCCTTTTGAAGCCTGGGGTATGGACATCATAGGTCCTATCTCTCCCCCATCAAGCAAAGGTCATCGCTTCATTTTGGCTGCTACGGATTATTTCTCCAAGTGGTCAGAAGCATTTGCGCTCAACGAAATGAAGACCTCGTCAGTCCTTCAATTCTTGCGCACTAATATAATTTGTCGCTTCGGCATACCTAAAAGATTCGTCCATGATAACGGACCACAGTTCCGCGATCACCGATTCTACAGGTTCTGCGACAAATACAAAATCCAAAGTTGTCCTTCAACTCCGTACAATCCGGCAGCGAATGGACTAGCAGAGGCTTTCAACAAAACGCTCTGCAAAATCCTCAAGAAAATGGTCTATAGTCACAAAAGGGATTGGGGCGACAAACTGCCTGAAGCTTTGTGGGCCCTATCGAACCACCGTTCGAGGACCAACCCATAGCACACCATTCTCCTTGGTCTATGGATGCGAAGCTGTTGTCCCTTTCGAGGTTCAAATTCCTTCCTTAAGGGTATCTCTGCAAAATGACATGACGCAAGAAAGTAATGTCAAATTGAGACTCCAAGAGCTGGATAACCTTGATGAGAGACGGCTCGAAGCTCTACAAAGCATTGAACTCTACCAAGCACGCATGGCAGGATCTTTTGACAAGAAGGTCAGGCAACGCGCCTACGAAAAGGGAGACTTGGTTCTTACAGTAAAAAGACCAATGGTTTTTGCCAACAAATCCAAAGGCAAATTTGAACCAAAATGGGAGGGACCTTTCGTCATCAACAAAGTCTTCTCCAACGGCGCATACGCTCTTCTAAACATGGAGGGTGACAGTTGTATGCTGCCCATCAATGGAAAGTTCTTAAAGCAGTACTACCCTTGAAGGCTTCTTCCATCGGGTCAGAGCAACGCCTGCACGGCCAAAGCCTATTCCTAGGTATCTGCTCGTCAAACCCACTCCTTTTGGAATTTTCATCCTCTTGTTGAAATTTCTAAAAAAAACCCTCAAAACAATGTCTCTTTCATCGTTTCATTGTTAAAAAAAAAAAAAAAAAAAGCAAATCCAAAAATCCAAGTTTAGGAGCCTCTTCCCAAACTTGACCAAAATTTTCGATCATTGAACCCAAAATTCATGGTTTGAAACAAAATCAGGACCTAGGGATTTCAGCCCTAGTCCACCCCGACTTTTACCACCAAAATGGTTTTGAGTCAAAATTTACGACCCTCGTGTCTTTAAACAAAAAAATGGTTTTTCAAAAACCGCAGGGAAGCAACGTTCAGTCGATACTTGCAAAACCCAAAATCGGAAGGATGCGAACCCCATTCGATACTTCCAAAAACCCTAAAATTTCAAAAATCGTGGAGACGCAACGTTCCAGTTGATATCCACAACCCAAATTTCAAAACAAACAAAAAACAAAACAAAGGTTCGAAAAAACCTCAAAATTCAAAAATCGTGGGGAAGCGACATTCCATCGATACCCACAAAACAAAATTTTTGAAGACAAAAGCAGGGTAGCGACGCTTAGTCGATACTTGCACCAAACTCCGCGAGGAAGCGACATTCCATCGATACTCGCAACCGAATGAGCAAGGAGGCGACATTCCATCGATACTTGCAATACCATTCAGCAGGGAGGCGACTTTTAGTTGATACTTGCATTTTTTGAAAACCAAAAACCTGGCTTTCACGCCAAAAAACCCGGCTTCCATGCCAAAAATCCGGCTTTCACGCCAAAAAATCAAAAATCCGGCTTTCATGCCAAAAACCAAAATTTGGCTTCCATGCCAACAAAACAAAACTCGATTTTCAAAACAAAAAATCTGGCTTTCATGCCAAAAAGAAATTTCGGCTTTCATGCCAAAAACAAAATCTGGTTCTTACACCAAAAACAAAAACCGGCTTTCATGCCACCCAAAAAAAAAATCGGCTTTTATGCCACCTCAAAATTCGGCTTTCATGCCATCTCAAAAAAATTGGCTCTCATGCCATCCCAAAATTTGGCTTTCACGCCACCAAAATCGGCTTTCATGCCACCTCAAAATTTCGGCTTCCAAGCCATCCAAAATTTTGGCTCTCATGCCATAAACCCAAATTTCGGCTTTCATGCCATCTCGAAAACCGGCTTTCATGCCACCCAAAAAAAAAAAAAAAAAATCGGCTTTCATGCCACCCCAAAAAAATCGGCTTTCATACCACCTCAAAATTCGGCTTTCATGCCATCTCAAAAAAAATTGGCTCTCATGCCATCCCAAAATTTGGCTTTTACGCCACAAAAACCGGCTTTCATGCCACTCCAAAAAAAAATCGGCTTTCATGCCACCTCAAAATTCGGCTTTCATGCCATCATCAGAAAAAAAAAAACCTGCCTTTTACGCCAACCAAAACAAAAACCCGGCTTTCATGCCAACAAAACAAACTAGTTTTCAAAACAAACCGGCTATTGATGCCATCCAAATCCGACTATAGATGCCACCCGAAATTTGGCTTTCATGCCGTAAACAAAATCTGGCTCCCATGCCAAAACATGTCTCAAAAACTGGCTCCCATGCCAAAAACAATCATTTGTCAAAAGATTTCTCACAAAATGACAAACTTTTGATCACATCCCATTTAGCAATCACTTTAATCACAATATTTGAGTGAGCGTAGGGAAAATAAAAAAAGAAAGTACCAAAAAATATATGTGGTACCAAAAAAAAGAAGAAAAGAAAAGTGTTCACAAGCACTACAAAAATGTATACCAAAAAAAAATACATGTGGTATATAAAAAGAGAGAAAGAGTTTCTGTTACAAAAAAAAAAAAAAAAAAACAGGGCCTCAGCCAAAAATGCTCTCCAGCCAAGCTTTCAGCTCCTCAAGCAAACTCTTGGCTTCATCCGTCAGAGTCTCCAAGGCACGCTTCTTCAAGAATCTGCCATGAGTAGCTGGAGAAGGCTCTATCCCTTCTGCTACACCAGGAAGATTATCCCGAGCAGTCTGCCATCATTCATTCTCTCTAGCCTTCCTATTGAGAATCTGATCGGCCTCTGCAACTTGGCGAATCAAAGCACTCTCCCTGTCACGAGCCTCTGTTATGGCGGACCACGTACTGGCGACTTGGGCTTTTAAGTGTTCGAGATGCTTCCTTGCCTCCTCTGACCTCTCCTCAAGGACGCTGTCAATCGGCATGAACTCCTCATAGAGTTTCCCGAGGATGGGCAACCCGGTAATGGCACTCAGCTCCTTCAGAGAAAAACCAATCTCACCATTCGTCACTATGAAGGTATTGGTTTGAGGGAGGAATGACTCAAGCATGGCCATGAAGGCCTTGTCGGAAAAGATCACGGTCTCCCTGAATGCACGGACCGCATCAAAGATCCCGGCTTCCTTCAAAATGGCACCTCCAACAAACAAGATATGGTCAGTCCAAGACTTCCACTCGGAGTCAGCACTGAAGCGGCCGCGGAGTCGAAAAGGCTTCACCCAGTTGCTGCCATCACCACTGAAGATGCCAAGGCCCATCGGTCTCAAATCAACCGATGGATAATCTGCGCCCTGGTAGTTGCTGGCCGGCATCAAGATGTCCATGTCAGCAGGCGACTTCTCCATATGTCCAGGAGAACTGCCAATGAAAACCCCGGTCTTGACCACGTTGGTCCTCTTCACCCATCTTGGAGGATCTTCCCTGTTCGAGCACGTGGGAGAGAGACTCATGATCGAGATAGTACGATCAAAAGTCGATCGGGTGGCAACAGTTTTCTTCACACCATCAACCGTGTAGGAAAACTGGAAGCATCTCCTCTGATACGTCATATCGGCTGGGGCTGCATCACCAAAGAAGAAGGTAGGCTTGGGCAACACCCTCTGATCCTCCATCACCCAGGGACGACTGCTTACCATGATTTTATAGAAATCCTCTCCTTTGCGAGCAATCAGTGCCTGCCGCGCCTCCTCTCTATTGAGGGAGTCACACTCCTCGAGGTGCTGCTCGACGTATTGCACCTTCTCCCAGGCCTGCTGGACGGCCGGATTAGAAGATCGCGCAGATCGACGGGGTACGCTTGTGATAGGTTCTTTACCCTTGTCTGTTCTGGAAGGACCACCTGCAAAAGGTCAAAAAAAAAAAGGGGGAAAGAATTATCATCAAAATGACGAAATTTTGCTAAAAAAAAATCTGGCGAAATTTCGGCATGACCCCGGGGCAATTCCAAAAAAAAAAGAAGTACCCCGACAGAAATAGAAAGCTTGGAGATAGGCTCAACATCATTGTGAGCTCCAAAACTCCAAACTTTTGAAACCTTGAAAAACTCCGCAAAATCAGGAAGGGCTCAACATTGCTGCGAGCTCCAAGTTCCTAACTTTGCAAAGGTTTTCAGGTATGTCACCACATCATGCTATCAATTGTTAAAAAAACAAATGCATGTATGAACATCTTGATATGCAACAAAAAAAAAAAAAGGATGCATTGTCATGATGAGAAAAAAAAAAGAGAAGAAAGAAAACTTTCTCAACAAAAAAAAAGGGAGAAAGATCAGAAAAAAAAAAAAGAAAAAAGGGGGCTGGCCTGTGGGCCGTGGGCCACGGGCCGTACGGCCAGATCTGTACGGATATGTCCGTACGGCCCACCAAAAAAAATTCAAAAAGAAAAAAAAAAGAATGAAAAAAAGAGAAGCACGAAAAAAAAAAAACGTGCAAAAAAAAAAAAAAAAAAAAAAAGAAGAGAAAAGAAAAAGAAAGAAAGAAGAAAAGAAACACTTTCTTTTTTTCCCATCCTATTTCTACATGGATTTCTTGTAAAAGAAAAAAAGATAACTTACTTGAAGCCATGGATGGAGATGAAGAAGAACTTGAAGACTCTTGAAGAAGGAGAACTCTTGCACTTGGAGCAACTCTTGAAGACTTTTGGAAAAAAGAAAGCAACAAAAGCAAGAGATCCCACCTCACTTGCTTTTATAAAAGAGAGCAAACCAAAAGAGGAAAGAAGAGAAAAGCAAGGAGGCAAGTGCTAAAATTAGCAACCTTCCCAAAAGAAAATGGAATTTGAGATAATCTCTCCTAAAGAGAATATTCTTTGAGAAATTCTCTCTAAAAATCAAGGGAACTTGAGAAATTCTCTCCAAGTTAAGATATTCTTAGATATTCTCTATCCAAAAGAGATATCTTTAGAAATTCTTTCCAAAATAAAACCATATGAGATCTAAGCCATTCCCAAAAGCTTAAGGTCCCATGGGTTAGCCCATATGAGCCAGGTTTGACCACCTAGGCACTAAAAGTGGCTTTTAGAGAAGATTCCTCTTACCAAGAGCATTACAAAAATGGTTCCATGCCTCTCTTTTGAGTTGATTGGACCATACCATACAAGAATTCCAGGCCCCATGAGCTTCCAAGAAACCTAACCATCTCACTTCATGAGCCAAATTGAGCCAAACCTTGAAATTGACATTTCACCAAAAATCAAACCGGTCCCCTAACATTCCACATACAGCTTGTTAGGTCACAAGACCAAAACCAAAAACCAAAACCTGACCCCCCCCAACATTCCACATACAGCTTGTTGGGTCACACGGTCAAAACCAAATCCGACCCCCTAACTTGCCACATACAGCCTGTTAGGACTCAAGGTCAAAACAAAAATCCAAATCCGCATCCCTGATGTCATCTTCGATACTTTGCCTTAAGATGGTACATGATTCCTATCACTACCATAAAATCCCCTGGAAGCTCAAAAGGCTACTCTATAAAAAAAATGCTCAAAGACTCTTGGTCAAGTCAGAAGCTCTTCTTCAAGATTCTCTTCGAGGCACATCGACTGCAAAAGCCATCGTCGCTGTACCTCGAGTGGGCATTTGTTGACACAAAAAATGTCACTTTGCCTCTTCACACCAAAAGCTACATGGAGCCGCATCCTACCCCAAATAGGCAGGCGCCACTTCAAGCATCAGATCTTGTCAGAATCAAACAAAAACTGCAAGGTTATTCAAAACAGCCAAAAGAGAAGTACACATGAAGTTTCGGGCCATTCCGACATCATTTGGCCTAGCTTCACTTCTCCAACAGCTAAGCAGCAGCTCCCGGCGGCGACAGTGTCGAAGACCCCAAATCTTCGATCAGAGCCTACGGATGGTCTCAAAATACCTCCGAAAGGCTACATGTCAAGTTTCAAGTCAAACCGACACCGTTTGACCCTCCATCAACTCTCGAGCAGCAAAATCAAACCCTTAGGTAGCGAGAACTACCGAGGTCGTCACTCATCAAACAGAGCACATGGGCGGCTTCTACATACCTTCAAAGGGCTGCACAACAAATTTCAGGTCATTCCGATGACGTTTGACCCAGTTTCGATGCTCGGAAACAAAATCAAGCCTACCGGCGGCGGAGCACCCCGGGACCATGGCACCCAATTCGGAGCTTGTGGATCATCTCAAAATGACTCCAGTAGGCTCCCCGTCGAATTTCAGGTCAATCGGACATCGTTTGACCAAAAGTCAAAGCTCGACATTTCCCCCGCGGTGAAATAAAGGCAAGCGTTTGCATGACTCCAAATGGCTTCAAAACTCAAACGAAAGCCTATGGTTGGTCTTATCTACTGATGAGGGAGTCACACGTCGAATTTCAGGTCAATCGGACATCGTTTGACCAAAGGTCAAAGCTCGGCATTTCCCTCGCGGTGAAATAAAGGCAAGCGTTTGCATGACTCCAAATGGCTTCAAAACTCAAACGAAAGCCTATGGTTGGTCTTATCTACTGATTAGGGAGTCACACGTCGAATTTCAGGTCAATCGGACATCGTTTGACCAAAGGTCAAAGCTCGGCATTTCCCTCGCGGTGAAATAAAGGCAAGCATTTGCATGACTACAAACGGCTTCAAAACTCAAACGAAACCCCATGGTTGGTCTTATTTAATGCTCAAGAAGCTTCACCTCAAATTTCAGGTCATTCCGACATCGTTTGATCCTGTTTCAGCTTCTGGCGGAAAATCAACAGTTCTGCGTTCGAATTTTTCCCGGAAAATCGGAAACTTTGCAAACCAATTTGCTTGGATTCTCATCAGGTTTTTCAGAGGGAAATCAAGCAAAAAAAATGGAAGCAAAAAACGACGAGAAACAGCCAAAAAAAGGCCCCGGGGAGGTTTTTTTCCCCCATGCCTGCGACCCTGGGCCATGGTCGCCGGTGACCATGGGCCCGGCGACCCTGGGAGGTCCGGGGCACCAATTTCGCCCCAGGACCCCCCATTTCGTCCGTTTTCGCGAGACGAGTTGTTCTGTCCCTGTGATTTTTCCAGATTCATGCTTTTGAGGCTCCAAATTCACTGATATCCATCAAGATCACAGGACTCCTTTCCAGAACTTCAAAAACTTCATTGATCGCCAGCCGAACGACAAAAAAAGTGCACTTTCTACCCGCCCGATCGCGAAATCGACTGGACAGATGCTGCCGGCCCGCTGGTATCAACCAATGTCTGAAACTACATGATCATCTACTATTGATTTACATAAGGATCCATCGATAATCATCGCAAAGGGAATTCCAAAAGACGCAACATGGCCCGCGACTCTTCAGCTAC
Source organism: Cinnamomum chago (assembly GCA_038049695.1). Lineage (NCBI taxonomy): Eukaryota > Viridiplantae > Streptophyta > Magnoliopsida > Laurales > Lauraceae > Cinnamomum > Cinnamomum chago. The sequence goes on along the minus strand of CP142453.1, from coordinate 51,909,224 downwards.
CAAGGCGGCCACTTAATGCTATCAATTGGCCCGTTTATGGCAAGTTAATGCGGTCATTAACTCATTATTTTGGACGGCCCAATCAGAAGCCTCCGTTTAGGAGTTACAAGTCCAAGCAATCATGGCATTCAAGCCATGAAACTCCTAACATAATGGAGATTAAAGGCAACTAAATGCCCATGACTCTCCTTTGGCCAATGAAATCCAAGGGTCAGGAGTTACAAAACAAAAAGCAATTAAACCTGTAACTCCTCCCATAACTTGGCTTATTGCCATAATTGCCATAAATGACCATAAACCACTCCTAAAGGCCACCAAAAGCCTATAAATAGGAGTCCCCTCCAAGCATTCCGGGGGGATCAAAAAATCATCAGCAATTCTTGCTCTAGAGATCCAGAAGCTCAGAGAGAGAGAAACCCCTGTCGGAATTCCGCAGCAGCCTCCACTACAAGGTGACAAAAGTCCCTTGGGGGGCACTCCCCCCAAGGTCTTTTACCTTCTACTTCAACAAAAGTGGCTTAGACATAGCTCTTCAGCCCGTCTACTCGGCTTTTTATTGAACATAAGACCTTCTCTCGGTCTTTGTTCTCTAAAAATCTGATGATATAGCCAAGCCAAGCGAATCCAAAGCATCCGACGTTCTCATTTGCATGGATGATGGCGGAGTCCATACATGACTCGCGACCGTCAATCTAAACGGGTCCCTCCCACAATCTCCTGAAAAGTTAGATTCTTCCTTTCTCGCTTTTCATTTTATTTTGTATTTTTTTTAGAAAGACAAAAAAACCACAACTCTTGTCTTTCATTATTGATGAGAATTGTAAATCGGCTATAAACGCCAAAAATCGGCTATAAATGCCAAAAAAATCGCCTTTTACGGCAAAATAAAAAACTGTCTCTTTTCTTAAATATATGTGCAATGGAAACTTGAAAAGAAGTTGATTTCCTTTTTACTTGCGAAGATTGATCTCCGGATCATCACTTGCAATTCCAAGTAAAATAGAAAATCTGGCACACCCACAAACACACAAAAGCGTTGATGCACGCTCCGCCTTCCGGGGGCGAAAGGGTCGGACCGAACGGACTCCCACGTCCGCCGACGCCCGGTAGCGCCGGGGCCGGAGCGCGTTCCATAATTTATGTTTCATGTTTTTAAACCTCTTAGAATGATTTAAAACATGTTTTTAAGCTTGATTTAGTGGCCCAAAAAGTTCCACAAAGAAAAACTTTGAATTTGCAAAAGTTGGATTTTTTGGTCCCCGTAGTGTCGCCGGTCGACCGGCGCAGAGGTCCCGGTCGACCGGGAACACTGCAGGCAGAAAATGCCCTGGCGCCCCTAACGGTCAGAAATATAGCCGTTGTGTGATCCCGGTCGACCGAGACCTGTGTGCAGGTCGACCGAGGACTAGCCGTTGGGCACTTTTTGCTATAAATATGAGTTCTTTCCTTTGCCAAAAGTTGGGAATCTTAAGCCCCTCCTTGAGAGGTTTTAAGGCATATTCAAGGGAAAAGAACCAAGGGATGAAGGGGATCATTAGGAAAGCTAAAGCTTGGATTAATGAAGTTAAATCACCAAGTAGGCTCTACTTTCCTTAATCATATGTTTTCATGCTTTGTTTTATTTTTGGTAAATCATTTCTAGCATGTTAAACTATGTTTGTGTTGTGTTCTTAACATGTTTTATGTTTTGAGTTGATTTATTGTTTTGGATACAACACCATATGATTCAATCCAAGTAGTACTTAATCTTTGGTAAATCTAAGTAGATCATGTTAATGAAAGAACCTTTGAAATTATATGTAACATGATTCCTATACTTGGTTGAATCTTTGGTTGTTGTTTTCCATCATAAGAAAATCACTTTCAAAACTATCTTATGTTTTGGACTCAACTTCTTTACAAATCATATGTTTTCATGTTTTGTTTTATCTTAGGTAAATCTTTAGTAACATGATAAACTATGATGTGTTGTATCCTTAGCATGTTTTATACTTTGAATAGATCTATTGTTTTGGATGCATCACCATTTGATTCAATCCAAGTAGTACTTTATCTTTGGTAAATCTAAGTAGATCATGTTAATGAAATATGTAACATGATTCATATACTTGGTTGAATCTTTGGTTGTTGTTTTTCCATCATAAGAAAATCTCTTTCAAATGTATCTTATGTTTTGGATTCAACATCTTTACAAATCATATGTGTATTATTGTTTTAAAGTTTCACAACTTGCCTTACTTTGATAGGTATATCACTTTCTAGTTGTATTTATAATTACATATGATTTGTCCCCTCTTTTCAATCAAATCTATTTTTATGTTTTGAGCTACATTGTTGATTTGATTGACATCCCTATGCATCACATGTTTAGAGCTAATTAATTTCATACAACTTGTGTAACTTTGATATCATTAACAAGTTGTTTCTTTTAACATGTGACTTGCATTATATCCTCAATCATAAATGTTTTATGAGCTAGAACTTTCAAAAGCCTTAGGCATACATTTATGAGCTTTCATTTTCAAAATGATTGAGGACCACACACACACACTTCATGTACCTTCATCTTGGCATTCATAGTGTGAGTGTGTATTAGTTTTTCACTTCCATATCCGCCTAATTAAGAGGCATTGTAATGAGCTTAATTGAATCTCCATCAAGTGTTTATAGACACTATCTTAGTGAGATAACCAACCTTGTGGTTGAAGAGGTTATTGCTTAGCCTATAAAAGCATAATGTATAGGTTGATGTTAAGCCTTGAAAAACATCAATGTAAAGGTTATTGCTTAGCCTTGTAAAGGTTATTGCTTAGCCTATTGAAAAGCATAAATAGTGGAAATCCGGTGGGGTGTTGGATCACAAGCCGGTAGTGGATGTAGGCATTGAGGCCGAACCACTATAAATACTTGTGTGATGGTGATTGCTTTGCGGTGATTCTTTTGTTAGCTTCCGCATCTTGTATGATTAATCATCACATGTGACTAGTTTGTTTTAAAGAAGTTAAAATTGATTAAAATTGGTCATAATTGAAGCTCACCCTATTCACCCCCCCTCTAGGGTTCGGATCCCCAGGACTTACAAAACCGACTATCCCGATCGGAAACAATCGAGACCGGTGTTCCATGCAATCGAGTCACTTCCCTGACAAACAATCTGGACATCTCGCTGAACCCCATATCTTTCCTAAATGGAAGGAAATGTGCGGACTTCGTCAGACGATCCACAATCACCCATACGACATCGTGCTGCTTCCTTGTCCTCGGTAAACCCGATACAAAGTCCATCGTGATATGATCCCATTTCCACTTGGGAATATCCAATGGATGAAGCAAACCTGGCGGTTTCTGGTGCTCGAACTTCACACGCTGGCAAGTTAAGCAGGAAGACACATAGCCTGCTATTTCCCGCTTCATATTGTTCCACCAAAATCTGCCATTGAGATTCCTATACATCTTGGTGCTACCTGGATGCATAGAATATCTGGTGTGATGAGCTTCAAACATCACTGCTTGCTTCAAATCTTCCTATGCTGGTATACACAATCTATACTTGAAGTAGAGGACTCCTTCTATCAACACGAAATCTGGCCTGTGTGCAATGTTATCCCTGATCTTTGCCAAGTCAGGATCTTCGAACTACCGCTTCTTAATCTCTGTGATCAGAAGACGTTCGAATACGGACATTGCTGCAACCATTCTCCTGTCAGTTATGAATTCAATGGACACATCTGAGTCCTTGAAGTCTTCTATCAGGTTCCATCCATCTTCTAATGATGCCAAGTCAGCTACCTTCCGACTCAAAGCATCAGCAACTACGTTCCCCTTTCCAGGTACATACTTGAATGGAAAGTCGTAGTCTTTAATCAGCTCCAACCAACGGCGTTGCCTCAGATTGATATCCTTTTGAGTAAACAAGTACTGAAGGCTTCTGTGATCACAGTAGACTTCAAAAGTCTCTCCGTACAGATAGTGCCTCCACTGTTTCAATGCAAACACAACCGCTGCGAGCTCAAGATCATGAGTAGTGTAATTCTTCTCATGGTCTTTCAATTGACGCGAACCATACGCTATCACCTTTCGGTTCTACATCAAGACACATCCCAATCCTACACCCGAGGCATCTGAGTAAATCTCAAATCCTCCTCTCCCTTCGGGTAAGGATAAAATTGGGGCTGAAACTAGCTTCTGCTTCAAAGTCTCGAAGACAGTGTCGAAGACCCCAAATCTTCGATCAGAGCCTACGGATGGTCTCAAAATACCTCCGAAAGGCTACATGTCAAGTTTCAAGTCAAACCGACACCGTTTGACCCTCCATCAACTCTCGAGCAGCAAAATCAAACCCTTAGGTAGCGAGAACTACCGAGGTCGTCACTCATCAAACAGAGCACATGGGCGGCTTCTACATAGCTTCAAAGGGCTGCACAACAAATTTCAGGTCATTCCGATGACGTTTGACCCAGTTTCGATGCTCGGAAACAAAATCAAGCCTACCGGCGGCGGAGCACCCCGGGACCATGGCACCCAATTTGGAGCTTGTGGATCATCTCAAAATGACTCCAGTAGGCTCCCCGTCGAATTTCAGGTCAATCGGACATCGTTTGACCAAAAGTCAAAGCTCGGCATTTCCCTCGCGGTTAAATAAAGGCAAGCGTTTGCATGACTCCAAATGGCTTCAAAACTCAAACGAAAGCCTATGGTTGGTCTTATCTACTGATGAGGGAGTCACACGTCGAATTTCAGGTCAATCGGACATCGTTTGACCAAAGGTCAAAGCTCGGCATTTCCCTCGCGGTGAAATAAAGGCAAGCGTTTGCATGACTCCAAATGGCTTCAAAACTCAAACGAAAGCCTATGGTTGGTCTTATCTACTGATGAGGGAGTCACACGTCGAATTTCAGGTCAATCGGACATCGTTTGACCAAAGGTCAAAGCTCGGCATTTCCCTCGCGGTGAAATAAAGGCAAGCATTTGCATGACTCCAAACGGCTTCAAAACTCAAACGAAAGCCCATGGTTGGTCTTATTTAATGCTCAAGAAGCTTCACCTCAAATTTCAGGTCATTCCGACATCGTTTGATCCTGTTTCAGCTTCTGGCGGAAAATCAACAGTTCTGCGTTCGGCTTTTCCCGGAAAATCGGAAACTTTACAAACCAATTTGCAAGGATTCTCATCAGGTTTTTCAGAGGGAAATCAAGCCAAATAATTTGGAGAAATGTCAGAGAAAATAAGCAAAAAAAACGGAAGCAAAAAACGACGAGAAACAGCCAAAAAAGGGCCCCGGGGAGGGTTTTTTCCCCCATGCCTGCGACCCTGGGCCATGGTCGCCGGCGACCCTGGGAGGTCCGGGGCACCGATTTCGCCCCGGGACCCCCCGTTTCGTCCGTTTTCACGAGACGAGTTGTTCTGTCCCTGTGATTTTTCCAGATTCAGGCTTTTGAGGCTCCAAATTCACTGATATTCATCAAGATCACGGGACTCCTTTCCAGAACTTCAAAAACTTCATTGATCGCCAGCCGAACGACAAAAAAAGTGCACTTTCTGCCCGCCCGATCGTGAAATCAACTGGACAGATGCTGCCGGCCCACTGGTATCAACCAATGTCTGAAACTACATGATCATCTACTGTTGATTTACATAAGGATCCATCGATGATCATCGTAAAGGGAATTCCAAAAGACGCAACATGGCCCGCGACTCTTCAGCTACCAAGGCGGCCACTTAATGCTATCAATTGGCCCGTTTATGGCAAGTTAATGCGGTCATTAACTCATTATTTTGGACGGCTCAATCAGAAGCCTCCGTTTAGGAGTTACAAGTCCAAGCAATCATGGCATTCAAGCCATGAAACTCCTAACATAATGGAGATTAAAGGCAACTAAATGCCCATGACTCTCCTTTGGCCAATGAAATCCAAGGGTCAGGAGTTACAAAACAAAAAGCAATTAAACCTGTAACTCCTCCCATAACTTGGCTTTATTGCCATAATTGCCATAAATGACCATAAACCACTCCTAAAGGCCACCAAAAGCCTATAAATAGGAGTCCCCTCCAAGCATTCCGGGGGGATCAAAAAAATCATCAGCAATTCCTGCTCTAGAGATCCAGAAGCTAAGAGAGAGAGAAACCTCTGTCGGAATTCCGCAGCAGCCTCCACTACAAGGTGACAAAAGTCCCTTGGGGGGCACTCCCCCCAAGGTCCTTTACCTTCTACTTCAACAAAAGTGGCTTAGACATAGCTCTTCAGCCCGTCTACTCAGCTTTTTATTGAACATAAGACCTTCTCTCGGTCTTTGTTCTCTAAAAATCTGAGGATATAACCAAGCCAAGCGAATCCAAAGCATCCGACGTTCTCATTTGCATGGATGATGGCGGAGTCCATACATGACTCGCGACCGTCAATCTAAACGGGTCCCTCCCACAATCTCCTGAAAAGTTAGATTCTTCCTTTCTCGCTTTTCATTGTATTTTGTATTTTTTTTAGAGAGACAAAAAAACCACAACTCTTGTCTTTCATTATTGATGAGAATTGTAAATCAGCTATAAACGCCACAAATCGGCTATAAACGCCAAAAATCGGCTATAAATGCCAAAAAAATCGCCTTTTACGGCAAAATCAAAAACTGTCTCTTTTCTTAAATATATGTGCAATGGAAACTTGAAAAGAAGTTGATTTCCTTTTTACTTGCGAAGATTGATCTCCGGATCATCACTTGCAATTCCAAGTAAAATAGAAAATCTGGCACACCCACAAACACACAAAAGCGTTGATGCGCGCTCCGCCTTCCGGGGGCGAAAGGGTTGGACCGAACAGACTCCCACGTCCGCCGACGCCCGGTAGCGCCGGGGCCGGAGCGCGTTCCATCAAGCTGGCACACCCGGTGGGACCCGTTTACTTGAGAACACCGGATGCTTGGAATTGAAATATTCGCATATTATATCTTTGCTTATGTTTCTTTTCCGAATTCCTTGGCTACTTTTTGGCTGGTGGCCTATGTTGGATTTCGCATGAGATGGGATTTTTTTTGGAAATTTCAAATTCTTTCAATCTATTTCCATTCTTTCTCTTTTCAAAAAAAAAAAAAAAAGTTCAGATTTCTCGTTTTGGATTCAAAATTGAGAAACTTTGATCCTTTCCTTTCTGGGCATTGGCGCTCGAGATTATCCGCTGAGACCGGCTTGGTTCGGGGATTGGGCCATTGTTTCTCTTCGACGAGTCTGTTAGAGATTTCAAAAAAAAAAAAAACAAAGGAGCTTCAAAAAAAATAAAAATAAAAATAAAAAAAAGCAAACTTCTTTGCCTTGGATTCAAAATTGAGAAGTTTTGATCCTATCCTATCGTTCATCGCGCTTGCAGAAATGTTGAGCCTGTTCGACTAAAGGTTTTGGATCATTGTTCCTCTTTGATGAATTCATTAGAATTAAAAAAAAAAAAAAACAATTTCAAAAAAAAAATCAAAACTTTCCGTTTTGGATTAAAAATTGAGAGGTTTTGATCCTATCCTATCGTTCATCGCGCTTGCAGAAATGTTGAGCCTGTTCGACTAAGGTTTTGGATCATTGTTTCTCTTCAATGAGTCTAGTAAAAATAAAGCAAAAAAAAAAAAAAAAAAGACATAGACCGCTAAGGCCAAACCAACTGCGTTCTTTGATCTCGGTTGATTCAAGAAAAGCCTTGTCCAGAGTGTAGAGACAGCCTGACTGTTCGAGGCAAGGGTCCTCCAAACGGGTTCATTAAGTAATCCTACCCTTACCTGGGGGCAATTCTATCAATTATGATTTCATAAGACCGGGTTAGGAAGCCTATGTGTGCTCTCTTGTCTTTTAAATAAAAATTGTAAAAAAAAAAAAAAAAAAAAAAACTCGTCATTTTGGATTCGGATCCGAGAAATTGTGGTTCCTTCCGGGGTACTGGCGCTCGCGGAAATCATTGAGCCCGTCTTTGGATTGGGATACCACATGCTCTCCTTGATGAATCCATTTTGACATTTAAAAAACAGAGAATCCCATCTCATGGATGCGATCTCCAACATTTGTGTCTAGTGGTGCTAGTACGCCCTTTCAGGGTCTACTGTATTCGCGACCGGCGCATTTGTAAAACTCCAACCTTATAGTCTTCTTATCTCGAGCAAGCCCTGCTTCGTGATAAGTCGAATTTAGGTTTACAATTGCTTCTAGCAGTCACTGGGACGCTCATTTTGGGGCTCACCATACTTGCAATAAGAACAATTGTGCCCTCTATGGCTTTTGCCCTCCTCACGTCGCCTGGGTCATATCCCTCGAGCGATCTGAAAAGGCAACCCCATAGATTGCCTTTTTTCCATTTATAATTATTATATTCTTGTGATTACTAATGGATGTGGTCTTGTTTCAGAAGTTTTCCAAAAAACTAACAACGGCAGCTTCATTAACCAGCACCTTTGATGAGAACAAGTACCAGCTCATGCTCCAAGACAAACAAACCAAGCGCACTTACAAGCGCCCTGCCAGCTGCTGAAGCATCATTTCCCTCGGCAACTCAGAAAACACCGGGTCGACCTCAACTCCTCGGACCATTGTCTTCGGGTCATTGAGACCATTCCCACTACCCGCAGAAGAAACCGCACCTGCCAAGAAGCAGAGAACCGCCCCTCAACGTATCACTACAGTGATACCAAGGGCGATCATCAAGAAGCCTGAGGCCCGTAGCGCTCCTGCAAAGCCTCAACCAGCAAGAAACCAGGTCTGCTCAAAGACTTGGTCTCCAAGGCCTTCACCCAAACAGCGAAGGTCACAAACATCAGCAAAGCCAGCATACCTGGCCCCTCTCAAGGAGAACCGGTTCTACCCTCTTGCTTACATGAAAGAGGAGAAACCGACCCTCCGCCAAACAAAACCAACTCAGCATGAGCCGGCTTGCTCCTACAAGCCCAAAATCAAGTCATGCATCATCAGGCCTCCGCAAGAACTTGCAAAAGCCTGCACTCTTGCGAGTCGACCCTTCCTCTCAACAGGAGCCGAACTCGCCAAATTCAAAGCTTCGCTGCGACAGACAAAGGACCGCGTCCAGATCCTGTCCCTGCCCGTCTTCAAAGAAGACAAGCTCGGCTGCTGCGCACCAGGGACTGAAAGATAGTGTGATTCAGTTCTGAACTCCTTTAAAGAAGAGGGTTCTTTGGCTGGAATTTTTAAACTTTTAGCCAGGATACGAATTAGAAAGTAAACCAGCCATGTAAATCACACCATAACACCATGCAATCATAATCAACTTGTGTGAAAACAAATAAGATACAAAGGAGAACATGTACCTGATGATCTTAGGGTGAAAAACTTCTGAAATCTGAATCAAAAACTCAGATCTGTAACTTGCTAATTTCAGCACACCTTGCTGGAATTTCTGCAGTAATCTTTCTTCTAGTCTTCTCCTCTATTCCCCTTTCTACTAATCTGATTGGTTAGTGTTGGTGGGAACACAACCAGGTTTCCTTCTAACTATTTTTCCTTGATCTGAAGTGTAGGACTCAGATCTGATATGGGTTTTCGTGCAGGAAGAAAAACAGGACCAGCAAAGAGAACAATGGTGCAGTGGACGTCCAAAAGAGTGGCTGGTTGCTCTCTCTATCTCCACGCCCAAGGGCTTTTTCTCCTCTCTCTCTTGATGTGATCCACGCCCAAGGAGAAGCCACCAGCTATTTATAATAGCTGAAACCCTATTTTTTGGAGAAGTCCTTTCCTTAAAGAATAAGGAAACCAAGAGATACTAACCAAAAAGGCAACCACCCTATTTGGACGTCCAGCCCCTTACTTTCTAGTTTAGTTTCTAAATAAAATTAGAAGGCTACTAAACTTAAGGAGAGCTTGCACAAAAGGAAATCCTTCCAAGTGATAGGACCTACACAAACTTGGGACCCACATACTAGGGACCACATTGGCTAGCCCACACATACTATGGTCCATGCACCAAATAATTTTTCTAGAGTTGTAATTCATGTATGCCATCATGGGCCTATTTGAATTTACACTCAAAATTATTTCTCCACACATTTAAACAATTTAGGAAACCTTGCCAATCTAGGAAAGTGGCTAGAGAAGGGACCAAAAGACATATTTGCCCTTGGCTCCCAAAATGACCAAAATGTCCATGCTAACCCCATAGCACCATTATGATCATTTTAACCTTAACTCATTCCACTAGAGAGTTATGGTTGCACTCCAGGGACAAATATTAAATGCAAATAAAGCTCATCATAAACAGACGATTCTCTTTGACCTACCAAGTACAATGACCATAATGCCCCTCTATGTAACATCCATAATCAAGTAGGTTAACCGATGTACTATCTACCTTCTTGATTACATCTCATCCTTAGAACTTCATAGCCTTGACTTAATCATCATCCGGATATCATTCTCTTGATCCAGGGAGCGACCCACAAGTTAAATATCCATATGGAACATCCATGTACTAAGATCTTAGATTCTGATGATTAATCGGATAATTCTAAGGGGACGATCATTCCATCATATGATGGCATAGATTCCATATTGCATTTGCACGTCCCAACTAATCAAGCCCGAGTACCCAAAACACAGAGCTGTTGACCCATGAACAGGATCTCACCCATAGTGAATTAAAGCACAAGAACTTGACTTCGTCAGTTCATCCACAAATGCTCAAGATTAAGAGCACTGGTCACTCAGTAGCAAGAGGTGAGTTGATCTCTCTCTGTGATAGTACTATTTTAGAGATCACACCTACAAGTGGTCATGTTCAATGCATGACACATGCACTAATGAGATAAATCCGGAAAGACCTCCGTGACTAAGGTAAGTCACCCTGAATACAGGAGAGTATCTCATTATAACTTATACCAAGATGAAGTGCCCAACTCCATCTCTCAGTTATGAACATGTTTATTGTTTCAAGTGTCTATGACTCAGACCTTACTGTGTGTAGCCACTACACACCTGAGTCATTTACTAGAAAACAATGGGCCTTACACAACCATACATATACACAAGTATAAAGAGAAAGATGTCATTCCATTAAATAACCAATAAATATCCAGTTACAGAGATGTGAGTGCAGTCAGTGGGCTTTAGGGCATACACTACGTCCTTCATTGCCAGAGCACAGCCAGAGCTAACCGAAGCTCAAATCGCTCGTCGTATGCGCCGCCGTGCGGCATATCGACAAAAGAGACTAGAGAAGCAAAGAACCCAAGATTCTGCACTTTAGGTCTCCCAAAAATGGGTCGAAAAAGAAAGACCCGACCAAGTTGCTGCTGTCCATATGGTTGGCAAGACCAGAAGACGTCAGAAGTCAGCAACAAAAATCCATGTCAGGCATCCGGTGACTCGCAGCGTCTCCCGGACACGAAGACATAAAGAAAACTCTCTCGCTCCTTCAAGCCAAGGACATCGGAGTGACCACTCTTCGAGCTCTTCATCTAAAAGGATGAGCTCCAGCTCAGTCACCAAGACTGTATCCTCTTTCGACTCTCGAAGAGTGAACGTCTTGGTCACAAATGTTGAGCAACCTCCGCCACATGATGACGTAGCTGCACGCATCCAGCAGCTGGAACAAGGACAGCAGAGAATAGAGGCCCTAATGGAAAACCTCCTTCTCACTATCCAACGTCCGCCAAACAATGAAACTCCTCCGAGCCATCAAGGCGACGAAGAAAATGCGGAAGACAGTGAGTCACGCGCCCTTACCAAAAAGGACGTTGACGATATCCTCGCCAAAGCAAAAGAAGAGGATACACTAAAGGAGCATGGGATCAAGCCACCATATCCCTTGTGGATGGACTCGGTCCCGTTCCCTACAAAATTCAAGCAACCTACTCTCCAAACATATACGGGGAAGGGTTCAGCCAGACAACATGTCATCCACTTCAAGATCCTGACGGGAGCAATTGCGGATCAAGATGCCCTCAAAATCTGCCTCTTTGCAAGTACCCTAAAAGGTACGGCCTTTGATTGGTACTCCACTCTGCCGGAGGACTCCATTCAAAATTGGGCCATGCTGGAGACACGCTTCCTAACCCACTTCAAAGGTGAGGATCATCCTGTTACTATGGCTCAGCTCTGCAGGCTAAAACAGGGAGAGAATGAGTCAACATATGACTTCATTCACAAGTGGAAGGCAATGGCATACAAATGCTCCGATGTACTGCCACAAGCGTCACTGGTCGACATCTGCCGAAACAACATGAGAGCAAGAATCCGCTCCATGATCATCGGCAATAAATCAAAGAACCTGGGAGAACTCTTGGAAGCAGCTATGGAAGCTGAAACGGTGATCAAAGACCTCAACAGTCAGAAATCATCAAAGAAAGAGCCGACTGCCATTGCAACCTCAAAACCAAAGAAAAAGGAGGTTCTCAATGTGCAAACCAAGTCAGCTCCTCAGCAGCCAAAGAAAGCTGAAAACAAAGCTGCAGGTAAAAAGCCTGAACTTTCTGATGCCTTCAGAGAACGAGTAGAAAAGAAATACCCGTTCCCCTCAAATTGCGAATGAATCCCCTCAAATGCTTCTTCGGTGTTTCATCGGGTAAGTTTCTCGGATTCATAGAACAGAAAGCTGGCATAGAGCTTAACCCCACCAAAGTCAAGGCTATCCTAGAAATGCCACCTCCAAGAACCCTAAGACAATTAAAAGGGCTCCAAGGAAGATTGGCATAAATTCGACGGTTCATCTCCAACCTATCAGGGAAGTGCTGTCCATTCCCTCGGTTAATGAAGAAAGGTGTCGATTTTTTCTGAGATGCTGAATTTGAAGCCGCGTTCCAGGACATCAAGACATACCTGACTAAACCTCCAGTGTTGGCTTCCCCCACAACTGGAAAACCATTCCTCTTGTACACAAGAGCCCTTGACTGTTCTTTAGGCGCTCTACTCGCACAAAAGAATGACGAGGGAAAAGAAGCTGCTCTATATTACCTTAGCCGCATGTTGGTAGGTGCAGAGCATCGCTACTCTCCAGTCGAAAAAGAATGCTTGGCAGTGATGTTCGCCGTACAAAAACTGCGTCACTACCTGCTATCCAACACAGTGTACCTGATTTCGAGGATTAACCTCCTAAATGTCCTTGTCACTGTGAGAACCCGACCCCTAATCTCTTGGATTAGTGTTATTTTATTTGTGGATTAGTTTCTTTTAGTGGGATTAGTAGTTGTTGGGTTGAGTTTGTGGGCTGAAATGGTTTTTCTTCTAGTTTTGGGCTTTTGAGTGCTTTAGTAGCTAGTGGGGCCCTTTGGGGGTTCCCTTTTCGGCTTTGCTTTTACTTGTGAGATTTTTTCGATTGGTTTCGTATTGTGTTTTCGGCCCGTTGCATTCATCTTGAGGAACCCTACAACTTTCATGTTGATCTCGTATCCATTTGAGAACCCGAAACCCGATTTCTTGGCCTTGAGGGCAAAACAGTCATTTCACACCAAATCTGTACCCAAATCTCGATATTCTCGAAATCCGTGAAACATATACTTTTTGGAAACTAGAAATTTCGACGATCATTTCTTCCTTCTTCGTCGAATCCATCCGAGGTCCCGAATTAGATGATTTCAGCCACCCAAGTTCTTTAAGTTGTGGGACCCAAACCTCACTTGCTTATAAGAGGAACCCATCCCCTTCATTGCACCCCATTCTTCATTTTCCAGCACAAACCAGCAACCTAGGGTTCTCCTTGTGCTTCTCTTCTTCTTCTTGCTTCTTCATCTCCAAGCCACACCAATAGTTCATCAATCAAGAAATGGAGATCACCAACCTCTTCCTCATCTTGCAAGCTTTCCATTGATACCATTTGTGAAGAGAACCCTCCATCACAAGACCTCCCTTGAGCTTACCTTGTCCATTAGAGGACCTTCCAAGTAAGTGTTCTTCTTCATCTTCTAGATTTGTAATCTTCTAGCCTTAGAGAAGCTCCACCTTGATTATTGAAAGGTTTCCTTGTCATTTCATTGTTTAACCCATTTTAGGGTTTGTTTTGGGGGTTTTTGTAGAGATTGTGGATCTCGAGCTTGAGAGGTGATTAGGAGCTTGATTTGCTTGATTAGAGTCAAAGGCAAGTGGATGAATGGATTGTTTTGATTATTAACATGTTTTGTGAGAAAAATCTTCTTTCATTAAGGGTTTTGGTGATTTTAGTAGTTGTCTTCACTATGATTAATATTGATTTCGAAATGTGCTTATTGATGAGTTATTTCCCTCTTGTTCATGCTTGGAAAATGTATGCATCATATTGTCAAGGTTTCAAATGGTTTCACATGAATGAGTTTTCTCCACCTTGAGATTTGTTGTGAATGGAAAGAATGGAAAGAATGGAAAGGGAGAAACTTGAAATGAGGAGCTCTTTAGCTCATTTTAATGTCTTGGAATCATGTGTTTAAATCACCTTGTTCATAGTTATTTGTGGTTGTTGAGGTGTTGGAAGGAAAGGAAACAAAAAGGAGAAAAATCAAGTTCCCGGGCATGCTTCACGCCCAGTGCCGATCGATCGGACCTACAGGCCGATCGATCGGTCTGTCTTTTAACTGTAAGGGTTTTTGGGCCGATCGATCGGACCCTGTGCATTTCTGGTACAGAAATTAGTGAAATTTGATATTGTTATTTTTTTGGAAACCTTTGGGCTTTCTATGAGTCCTAGAGGTATATACCTTAGTGTTAAGACCAATTGTACCCTAATCTAAGGTCTCTAAGACTAGGGAACTAAAAGGAAAGAATGGTGATGATCTAGGCACTAATTCTCGGTTTTAGGTGGGACCCTGGCTACCCTCTTTGGACTGTTTGGACCATGTGTGAGAATGTCTTGAGCCGACACGCCTCACGGTTGGTTCGGTGGCATCGGAGTTAATCCATTTCAATCTTGAACGGGATGGAACGACGCGATATCTTCTTTATATCTAAACACAAGTCTATTTCCTTGGTTATCGCTAATTCTATTCCTTTCGATGACTGAGTAGGTTGCTCGATGTTTCCGGATTAATGTCATGCCTAGGATGGACCGTTTATAATCTTGATTCTTGCTATTGTAACATCTAGTACTACCCATAAGCTCATTTTAAGTTTTGAAAGTAGTAAAAGTGCATAAGGAGCCCGGAATGTCTTCAAACTCAAGGAGTACCAAGTAATTGTTATAATCGACATACGGGACCCCTATTCACTTAAATAGATCTTGCAATCAATATTCTTCCCGAAATGGTATAGTGCATTATATTTCCTCATTTCTCGAGATTTGCATCACATGATATGACAGTGTGCCCTTGAGCACCCCGTTTTACCCGTTTATTTATTGTACTTGATTTACTTGTTTCCCCGAAAGCATTGAAGTTACACTAGTAACAGTTATTTGTCCCGAATGTATTGCCCGATATGAAGTGACAGTGTGCCCTTGAGCACCCCCGTTTTACCCGTTTATTTACTGTACTTGATTTACTTGCATATGTCTCGATTGGTTTTGACCTATGAGTCGGCATCACTAAGCTTGGATACCTTGTCGGTTTGATCCACTGACTTGGAAATCCCTCTCCCGTCCCGCCAGCTGCAGTTTGGATCCCGATACCCGGTTATTGCCGTGGTCCCGTCCCGATACCCGGTTCGCTACCGTGGTCCCGTTCCCGTATATTTATATTGTATATATGATTTACGTTGAGTCTCCTCACCTTGTGTGACTGAGGCCAACGTCCCGTTATACTCTTGTCACTTCGGTGATAGAGGACTTAGCTTCTTGTGATTGCCATCTTGCCAGTTCCCGATTCCTTGGATACCCGACATGTTTTATATTGCTTACTCGCTTTCCGATAAATGATTCGTTTCCTTTATGAAAGTTGTTATTTAAACAAGTGCTAATATTCTCCAATGTAAATTCAGTTATTATTGTATGGTCTTCTGTTCTTTGTACCCGCACATGTTTTAAAGGATTACCCGATTCGTTAAATACCCATACTTTTACATATGTTTCAAACGATCAATGGTTTTGCTAGATTTATATGATTACACATGTTTTAAAAGAATACCCGAATTGTTAAATACCCGAGCTTGCCTTAAAGGACATTTGGTTTGTCAGATATCTATGTTTATACCTGTTTTTAAATGATAATCGATTTGTTAAATATCCATGCTTTGAAATATGTTTTAAACGACACACATTTTGCCAGACTCCTATGTTTATACCTGTTCTAAATGATTACCCGATTCGTTAAATATCCATGCTTTGAAATATGTTTCAAATGACACTTGTTTTGCCAGATCACTATGTTTATACCGGTTTCAAATGAATATCCGATTTGTTAAATATCCCTGCTTTGAGATATGTTTTAAATGAACATTAGTCTTGTCAGATTTCTTTGGTTACACCTGTTTTAAACGAACACCCGGTTTGTTAAATATCTGTATTTTCACATATGTTTCAAATGATCTTAGGTTTTGCTAGACTGCTATGAATGTCTGGTTTGTTGTATACTTATGTTTTTACTTAAGTTTCAAATGAACGTTGTTTTGGCCATACCGCTATATTTATACATGTTTTAGACGAACACCCGATTGTCAAATATCTATGATTATAGATTATGTAAATGAACACATGTTTTATTAGATAGTCATGTTTTACCCATGCTTGAAATGAATACAGGTTTTCCCCGAGATTCCCGACTTTGCACCCGTTTAATTATATGCAGCATTTTGATCAAATAGCATGGTTTATCATATGTTTTATTCTTCAGTGTATTTGTTATCTTTCCATCCACCTGCCAGACCGTCGTGTCTGACCCACTACTTTTGGTACTCAGGTTCAGATTTCTTCGCCCCGAGTTGAGTGTTTTGTTGGCTGTGGAGCCATGCTTTGCAGGTTGTTTTGTCGGCTAGGTCATGTAGACATTGAGCTTGACATCGGAGCTACGTCATTCATTTGGGTAGTAGTTTATAGCTTTTGTTGTATGGCTTTTGTTAGCCTTTTTCTTGGGATTCTTAATTAATGTACATTGATAATTGTAACTTGAACATATATGGGAATGTAACATCCTGTTACTGTCAGCTCTGTAATTTATTGTGATGGTTACTCCAGTCTGATATGATTCTTGATATAATAGCTATGTGCTAAAGGTTGAGTGCGACGCGGAATCCGATGGCCACGGACTTCAGGTCGCAACGCCACAAATGCTTCCGCAAAAATATTCAGAATGTGTTGTCTTCACACACGCGGATCCTGGGAGAAGTAAAATATAATTGATGATAAATCCCATTTCCCGCCCCCGAGGTTTCGGTTCGGGGGCGTGACAGTCACAAAAGCAGGTTCTCTCAATGCCCGACTGGCAAAATGGTCCATCCTCCTGTCACAATTTGACATTAGGTATGTACCATAAAAAGCAATCAAAGGCCAAGCTCTAGCAGACTTCCTCGCGGAGCATCCATTGCCTAAAGATTCTCCACTCAGGGATGACCTCCCAGACGAACCGGTCTACAGTGTGGAGACTTTCTTACCAAATGCTTCCTGGCACATGTACTTCGATGGCGCAACCAGGACAAATGAAAAGGGAAATCAAATATCGGGAATTGGCGTTCTCTTTGTTAGTCCCGACAAATACATGATTCCACACGCATTCTCGCTACTGGAACCATGTTCAAACAATGCAGCTGAGTACCAAGCCCTCATCGTAGGATTGGAGCTCGCCCTTGAATCCGGCATCACTACGCTGGAAGCTTTTGGAGACTCTCAACTGATCGTCAACCAGATGAATCAGAAATTTGAAGTCAGAAAGCCCGATCTGTTGCCTTACTACAACAAGGCACAATCGCTTCGACAAAAGTTCGACATCTGTCACATCACCCACATCCTCAGAGGTGAAAACATTCGTGCAGATGCCCTGGCTGGACTTGCTGCGTCTATGGCAATCCAAGAAGGGGAAAACATGCAAGTTACAGTGTGTCAAAAAAAGATTCTCCCTCCTCTCAACACACATCAAGCAGTTGCTGAATGCCACCAAGTGGTTGGAAATCGGATCTCCGTCCTTAAACCTCTGATCGGCGACTGGAGGGATCCGTTCATTGATTACATCATGTTCGGAATCCTACCTGAGGATCCAAAAGAGCGGGTAAGCATCCAAAGGCGAACCCCAAACTTTCATTTGGATATTCCTTCAAAAATGCTTTATAGGAAATCCTACAATGGAGTACTTCTACGCTGCTTGTCACAACAAGAGGCTGAGGAAACACTCAAAGAAGTACATGCTGGTCTTTGTGGAGCCCATCAGGCTGAGCCTAAGCTCTACGATCAGATAAAAAGGTTAGGTTATTATTGGCCTACCATGGTGGCTGATGCAATGCAATTTGCTAAGCGCTGCCAACAATGCCAAGTTCATGGAGATTATGTTCACATGCCTCCGGAATGGTTACATCCTACAGCAATCTCATGGCCTTTTGAAGCCTGGGGTATGGACATCATAGGTCCTATCTCTCCCCCATCAAGCAAAGGTCATCGCTTCATTTTCGCTGCTACGGATTATTTCTCCAAGTGGTCAGAAGCATTTGCGCTCAACGAAATGAAGACCTCGTCAGTCCTTCAATTCTTGCGCACTAATATAATTTGTCGCTTCGGCATACCTAAAAGATTCGTCCATGATAACGGACCACAGTTCCGCGATCACCGATTCTACAGGTTCTGCGACAAATACAAAATCCAAAGTTGTCCTTCAACTCCGTACAATCCGGCAGCGAATGGACTAGCAGAGGCTTTCAACAAAACGCTCTGCAAAATCCTCAAGAAAATGGTCTATAGTCACAAAAGGGATTGGGGCGACAAACTGCCTGAAGCTTTGTGGGCCCTATCGAACCACCGTTCGAGGACCAACCCATAGCACACCATTCTCCTTGGTCTATGGATGCGAAGCTGTTGTCCCTTTCGAGGTTCAAATTCCTTCCTTAAGGGTATCTCTGCAAAATGACATGACGCAAGAAAGTAATGTCAAATTGAGACTCCAAGAGCTGGATAACCTTGATGAGAGACGGCTCGAAGCTCTACAAAGCATTGAACTCTACCAAGCACGCATGGCAGGATCTTTTGACAAGAAGGTCAGGCAACGCGCCTACGAAAAGGGAGACTTGGTTCTTACAGTAAAAAGACCAATGGTTTTTGCCAACAAATCCAAAGGCAAATTTGAACCAAAATGGGAGGGACCTTTCATCATCAACAAAGTCTTCTCCAATGGCGCATACGCTCTTCTAAACATGGAGGGTGACAGATGTATGCTGCCCATCAATGGAAAGTTCTTAAAGCAGTACTACCCTTGAAGGCTTCTTCCATCGGGTCAGAGCGACGCCTGCACGGCCAAAGCCTATTCCTAGGTATCTGCTCGTCAAACCCACTCCTTTTGGAATTTTCATCCTCTTGTTGAAATTTCTAAAAAAAACCCTCAAAACAATGTCTCTTTCATCGTTTCATTGTTAAAAAAAAAAAAAAAGCAAATCCAAAAATCCAAGTTTAGGAGCCTGTTCCCAAACTTGACCAAAATTTTTGATCCATGAACCCAAAATTCATGGTTTGAAACAAAATCAGGACCTAGGGATTTCAGCCCTAGTCCACCCCGACTTTTAACACCAAAATGGTTTTGAGTCAAAATTTACGACCCTCGTGTCTTTAAATAAAAAAAATGGTTTTTCAAAAACCGCAGGGAAGCAACGTTCAGTCGATACTTGCAAAACCCAAAATCGGAAGGATGCGAACCCCATTCGATACTTCCAAAAACCCTAAAATTTCAAAAATCGTGGAGACGCAATGTTCCAGTTGATATCCACAACCCAAATTTCAAAACAAACAAAAAACAAAACAAAGGTTCGAAAAAACCTCAAAATTCAAAAATCGTGGGGAAGCGACATTCGATCGATACCCACAAAACAAAATTTTTGAAGACAAAAAGCAGGGTAGCGACGCTTAGTCGATACTTGCACCAAACTCCGTGAGGAAGCGACATTCCATCGATACTCGCAACCGAATGAGCAAGGAGGCGACATTCCATCGATACTTGCAATACCATTCAGCAGGGAGACGACTTTTAGTCGATACTTGCATTTTTTGAAAACCAAAAACTTGGCTTTCACGCCAAAAAACCCGGCTTCCATGCCAAAAATCCGGCTTTCATGCCGAAAACCAAAATTTGGCTTCCATGCCAACAAAACAAAACTCGATTTTCAAAACAAAAAATCTGGCTTTCATGCCAAAAAGAAATTTCGGCTTTAATGCCAAAAACAAAATCTGGTTCTTACACCAAAAACAAAAACCGGCTTTCATGCCACCCAAAAAAAAAATCGGCTTTTATGCCACCTCAAAATTCGGCTTTCATGCCATCTCAAAAAAATTGGCTCTCATGCCATCCCAAAATTTGGCTTTCACGCCACCAAAATCGGCTTTCATGCCACCTCAAAATTTCGGCTTCCACGCCATCCAAAATTTTGGCTCTCATGCCATTAACCCAAATTTCGGCTTTCATGCCATCTCGAAAACCGGCTTTCATGCCACCCAAAAAAAAAAAAATCGGCTTTCATGCCACCCCAAAAAAATCGGCTTTCATGCCACCTCAAAATTCGGCTTTCATGCCATCTCAAAAAAAATTGGCTCTCATGCCATCCCAAAATTTGGCTTTTACGCCACAAAAACCGGCTTTCATGCCACTCCAAAAAAAAAAATCGGCTTTCATGCCACCTCAAAATTCGGCTTTCATGCCATCATCAAAAAAAAAAAAAACCTGGCTTTTACGCCAACCAAAACAAAAACCCGGCTTTCATGCCAACAAAACAAACTGGTTTTCAAAACAAACCGGCTATTGATGCCATCCAAATCCGGCTATAGATGCCACCCGAAATTTGGCTTTCATGCCGTAAACAAAATCTGGCTCCCATGCCAAAACATGTCTCAAAAACTGGCTCCCATGCCAAAAACAATCATTTGTCAAAAGATTTCTCACAAAATGACAAACTTTTGATCACATCCCATTTAGCAATCACTTTAATCACAATATTTGAGTGAGCGTAGGGAAAACAAAAAAAGAAAGTACCAAAAAATATATGTGGTACCAAAAAAAAGAAGAAAAGAAAAGTGTTCACAAGCACTACAAAAATGTATACAAAAAAAAAATACATGTGGTATATAAAAAGAGAGAAAGAGTTTCTGTTACAAAAAAAAAAAAAAAACAGGGCCTCAGCCAAAAATGCTCTCCAGCCAAGCTTTCAGCTCCTCAAGCAAACTCTTGGCTTCATCCGTCAGAGTCACCAAGGCACGCTTCTTCAAGAATCTGCCATGAGTAGCTGGAGAAGGCTCTATCCCTTCTGCTACACCAGGAAGATTATCTCGAGCAGTCTGCCATTGTTCATTCTCTCTAGCCTTCCTATTGAGAATCTGATCGGCCTCTGCAACTTGGCGAATCAAAGCACTCTCCCTGTCACGAGCCTCTGTTATGGCGGACCACGTACTGGCGACTTGGGCTTTTAAGTGTTCGAGATGCTTCCTTGCCTCCTCTGACCTCTCCTCAAGGACGCTGTCAATCGGCATGAACTCCTCATAGAGTTTCCCGAGGATGGGCAACCCGGTAATGGCACTCAGCTCCTTCAGAGAAAAACCAATCTCACCATTCGTCACTATGAAGGTATTGGTTTGAGGGAGGAATGACTCAAGCATGGCCATGAAGGCCTTGTCGGAAAAGATCACGGTCTCCCTGAATGCACGGACCGCATCAAAGATCCCGGCTTCCTTCAAAATGGCACCTCCAACAAACAAGATATGGTCAGTCCAAGACTTCCACTCGGAGTCAGCACTGAAGCGGCCGCGGAGTCGAAAAGGCTTCACCCAGTTGCTGCCATCACCACTGAAGATGCCAAGGCCCATCGGTCTCAAATCAACCGATGGATAATCTGCGCCCTGGTAGTTGCTGGCCGGCATCAAGATGTCCATGTCAGCAGGCGACTTCTCCATATGTCCAGGAGAACTGCCAATGAAAACCCCGGTCTTGACCACGTTGGTCCTCTTCACCCATCTTGGAGGATCTTCCCTCTTCGGGCACGTGGGAGAGAGACTCATGATCGAGATAGTACGATCAAAAGTCGATCGGGTGGCAACAGTTTTCTTCACACCATCAACCGTGTAGGAAAACTGGAAGCATCTCCTCTGATACGTCATATCGGCTGGGGCTGCATCACCAAAGAAGAAGGTAGGCTTGGGCAACACCCTCTGATCCTCCATCACCCAGGGACGGCTGCTTACCATGATTTTATAGAAATCCTCTCCTTTGCGAGCAATCAGTGCCTGCCGCGCCTCCTCTCTATTGAGGGAGTCACACTCCTCGAGGTGCTGCTCGACGTATTGCACCTTCTCCCAGGCTTGCTGGACGGTCGGATTAGAAGATCGCACAGATCGACGAGGTACGCTTGTGATAGGTTCTTTACCCTTGTCTGTTCTAGAAGGACCACCTGCAAAAGGTCAAAAAAAAAAAAAAGGGGAAAGAATTATCATCAAAATGACGAAATTTTGCTAAAAAAAAAATCTGGCGAAATTTCGGCATGACCCCGGGGCAATTCCAAAAAAAAAGAAGTACCCCGACAGAAATAGAAAGCTTGGAGATAGGCTCAACATCATTGTGAGCTCCAAAACTCCAAACTTTTGAAACCTTGAAAAACTCCGCAAAATCAGGAAGGGCTCAACATTGCTGCGAGCTCCAAGTTCCTAACTTTGCAAAGGTTTTCAGGTATGTCACCACATCATGCTATCAATTGTTACAAAAACAAAAGCATGTATGAACATCTTGATATGCAACCAAAAAAAAAAAAGGATGCATTGTCATGATGAGAAAAAAAAAGAGAAGAAAGAAAACTTTCTCAAGAAAAAAAAAGGGAGAAAGATCAGAAAAAAAAAAAAAAAAAAAAGGGGGCTGGCCTGTGGGCCACGGGCCGTACGGCCAGATCCGTACGGATCTGTCCGTACGGCCCACCCAAAAAAAATGCAAAAAGAAAGAAAAAAAAGAGAAGCACGAAAAAAAAAAAAAAAAAAAAACGTGCAAAAAAAAAAAAAAAAAAAAGAAGAGAAAAGAAAACGAAAGAAAGAAGAAAAGAAACACTTTCTTTTTTTTCCATCCTATTTCTACATGGATTTCTTGTAAAAGAAAAAAAGATAACTTACTTGAAGCCATGGATGGAGAAGAAGAAGAACTTGAAGACTCTTGAAGAAGGAGAACTCTTGCACTTGGAGCAACTCTTGAAGACTTTTGGAAAAAAGAAAGCAACAAAAGCAAGAGACCCCACCTCACTTGCTTTTATAGAAGAGAGCAAACCAAAAGAGGAAAGAAGAGAAAAGCAAGGAGGCAAGTGCTAAAATTAGCAACCTTCCCAAAAGAAAAGGGAATTTGAGATAATCTCTCCTAAAGAGAATATTCTTTGAGAAATTCTCTCTAAAAATCAAGGGAACTTGAGAAATTCTCTCCAAGTTAAGATATTCTTAGATATTCTCTATCCAAAAGAGATATCTTTAGAAATTCTTTCCAAAATAAAACCATATGAGATCTAATCATTCCCAAAAGCTTAAGGTCCCATGGGTTAGCCCATATGAGCCAGGTTTGATCACCTACGCACTAAAAGTGGCTTTTAGAGAAGATTCCTCTTACCAAGAGCATTACAAAAATGGTTCCATGCCTCTCTTTTGAGTTGATTGGACCATACCATACAAGAATTCCAGGCCCCATGAGCTTCCAAGAAACCTAACCATCTCACTTCATGAGCCAAATTGAGCCAAACCTTGAAATTGACATTTCACCAAAAATCAAACCGGTCCCCTAACATTCCACATACAGCTTGTTAGGTCACAAGACCAAAACCAAAAATCAAAACCTGACCCCCCCCCCCAACATTCCACATACAGCTTGTTGGGTCACACGGTCAAAACCAAATCCGACCCCCTAACTTGCCACATACAGCCTGTTAGGACTCAAGGTCAAAACAAAAATCCAAATCCGCATCCCTGATGTCATCTTCGATACTTTGCCTTAAGATGGTACATGATTCCTATCACTACCATAAAATCCCCTGGAAGCTCAAAAGGCTACTCTATAAAAAAATGCTCAAAGACTCTTGGTCAAGTCAGAAGCTCTTCTTCAAGATTCTCTTCGAGGCACATCGACTGCAAAAGCCATCGTCGCTGTACCTCGAGGGGGCATTTGTTGACACAAAAAATGTCACTTTGCCTCTTCACACCAAAAGCTACATGGAGCCGCATCCTACCCCAAATAGGCAGGCGCCACTTCAAGCATCAGATCTTGTCAGAATCAAACAAAAACTGCAAGGTTATTCAAAATAGCCAAAAGAGAGGTACACATGAAGTTTCGGGCCATTCCGACATCATTTGGCCTAGCTTCACTTCTCCAACAGCTAAGCAGCAGCTCCCGGCGGCGACAGTGTCGAAGACCCCAAATCTTCGATCAGAGCCTACGGATGGTCTCAAAATACCTCCGAAAGGCTACATGTCAAGTTTCAAGTCAAACCGACACCGTTTGACCATACATCAACTCTCGAGCAGCAAAATCAAACCCTTAGGTAGCGAGAACTACCGAGGTCGTCACTCATCAAACAGAGCACATGGGCGGCTTCTACATACCTTCAAAGGGCTGCACAACAAATTTCAGGTCATTCCGATGACGTTTGACCCAGTTTCGATGCTCAGAAACAAAATCAAGCCTACCGGCGGCGGAGCACCCCAGGACCATGGCACCCAATTCGGAGCTTGTGGATCATCTCAAAATGACTCCAGTAGGCTCCCCGTCGAATTTCAGGTCAATCGGACATCGTTTGACCAAAAGTCAAAGCTCGACATTTCCCCCGCGGTGAAATAAAGGCAAGCGTTTGCATGACTCCAAATGGCTTCAAAACTCAAACGAAAGCCTATGGTTGGTCTTATCTACTGATGAGGGAGTCACACGTCGAATTTCAGGTCAATCGGACATCGTTTGACCAAAGGTCAAAGCTCGGCATTTCCCTCGCGGTGAAATAAAGGCAAGCGTTTGCATGACTCCAAATGGCTTCAAAACTCAAACGAAAGCCTATGGTTGGTCTTATCTACTGATTAGGGAGTCACACGTCGAATTTCAGGTCAATCGGACATCGTTTGACCAAAGGTCAAAGCTCGGCATTTCCCTCGCGGTGAAATAAAGGCAAGCATTTGCATGACTACAAACGGCTTCAAAACTCAAACGAAACCCCATGGTTGGTCTTATTTAATGCTCAAGAAGCTTCACCTCAAATTTCAGGTCATTCCGACATCGTTTGATCCTGTTTCAGCTTCTGGCGGAAAATCAGCAGTTCTGCGTTCGGCTTTTCCCGGAAAATCGGAAACTTTGCAAACCAATTTGCTTGGATTCTCATCAGGTTTTTCAGAGGGAAATCAAGCAAAAAAAATGGAAGCAAAAAACGACGAGAAACAGCCAAAAAAAGGCCCCGGGGAGGTTTTTTTCCCCCATGCCTGCGACCCTGGGCCATGGTCGCCGGTGACCATGGGCCCGGCGACCCTGGGAGGTCCGGGGCACCGATTTCGCCCCGGGACACCCCGTTTCGTCCGTTTTCGCGAGACGAGTTGTTCTGTCCCTGTGATTTTTCCAGATTCATGCTTTTGAGGCTCCAAATTCACTGATATCCATCAAGATCACAGGACTCCTTTCCAGAACTTCAAAAACTTCATTGATCGCCAGCCGAACGACAAAAAAAATGCACTTTCTACCCGCCCGATCGCGAAATCGACTGGACAGATGCTGCCGGCCCGCTGGTATCAACCAATGTCTGAAACTACATGATCATCTACTGTTGATTTACATAAGGATCCATCGATAATCATCGCAAAGGGAATTCCAAAAGACGCAACATGGCCCGCGACTCTTCAGCTACCAAGGCGGCCACTTAATGCTATCAATTGGCCCGTTTATGGCAAGTTAATGCGGTCATTAACTCATTATTTTGGACGGCCCAATCAGAAGCCTCCGTTTAGGAGTTACAAGTCCAAGCAATCATGGCATTCAAGCCATGAAACTCCTAACATAATGGAGATTAAAGGCAACTAAATGCCCATGACTCTCCTTTGGCCAATGAAATCCAAGGGTCAGGAGTTACAAAACAAAAAGCAATTAAACCTGTAACTCCTCCCATAACTTGGCTTATTGCCATAATTGCCATAAATGACCATAAACCACTCCTAAAGGCCACCAAAAGCCTATAAATAGGAGTCCCCTCCAAGCATTCCGGGGGGATCAAAAAATCATCAGCAATTCTTGCTCTAGAGATCCAGAAGCTCAGAGAGAGAGAAACCCCTGTCGGAATTCCGCAGCAGCCTCCACTACAAGGTGACAAAAGTCCCTTGGGGGGCACTCCCCCCAAGGTCTTTTACCTTCTACTTCAACAAAAGTGGCTTAGACATAGCTCTTCAGCCCGTCTACTCGGCTTTTTATTGAACATAAGACCTTCTCTCGGTCTTTGTTCTCTAAAAATCTGATGATATAGCCAAGCCAAGCGAATCCAAAGCATCCGACGTTCTCATTTGCATGGATGATGGCGGAGTCCATACATGACTCGCGACCGTCAATCTAAACGGGTCCCTCCCACAATCTCCTGAAAAGTTAGATTCTTCCTTTCTCGCTTTTCATTTTATTTTGTATTTTTTTTAGAAAGACAAAAAAACCACAACTCTTGTCTTTCATTATTGATGAGAATTGTAAATCGGCTATAAACGCCAAAAATCGGCTATAAATGCCAAAAAAATCGCCTTTTACGGCAAAATAAAAAACTGTCTCTTTTCTTAAATATATGTGCAATGGAAACTTGAAAAGAAGTTGATTTCCTTTTTACTTGCGAAGATTGATCTCCGGATCATCACTTGCAATTCCAAGTAAAATAGAAAATCTGGCACACCCACAAACACACAAAAGCGTTGATGCACGCTCCGCCTTCCGGGGGCGAAAGGGTCGGACCGAACGGACTCCCACGTCCGCCGACGCCCGGTAGCGCCGGGGCCGGAGCGCGTTCCATAATTTATGTTTCATGTTTTTAAACCTCTTAGAATGATTTAAAACATGTTTTTAAGCTTGATTTAGTGGCCCAAAAAGTTCCACAAAGAAAAACTTTGAATTTGCAAAAGTTGGATTTTTTGGTCCCCGTAGTGTCGCCGGTCGACCGGCGCAGAGGTCCCGGTCGACCGGGAACACTGCAGGCAGAAAATGCCCTGGCGCCCCTAACGGTCAGAAATATAGCCGTTGTGTGATCCCGGTCGACCGAGACCTGTGTGCAGGTCGACCGAGGACTAGCCGTTGGGCACTTTTTGCTATAAATATGAGTTCTTTCCTTTGCCAAAAGTTGGGAATCTTAAGCCCCTCCTTGAGAGGTTTTAAGGCATATTCAAGGGAAAAGAACCAAGGGATGAAGGGGATCATTAGGAAAGCTAAAGCTTGGATTAATGAAGTTAAATCACCAAGTAGGCTCTACTTTCCTTAATCATATGTTTTCATGCTTTGTTTTATTTTTGGTAAATCATTTCTAGCATGTTAAACTATGTTTGTGTTGTGTTCTTAACATGTTTTATGTTTTGAGTTGATTTATTGTTTTGGATACAACACCATATGATTCAATCCAAGTAGTACTTAATCTTTGGTAAATCTAAGTAGATCATGTTAATGAAAGAACCTTTGAAATTATATGTAACATGATTCCTATACTTGGTTGAATCTTTGGTTGTTGTTTTCCATCATAAGAAAATCACTTTCAAAACTATCTTATGTTTTGGACTCAACTTCTTTACAAATCATATGTTTTCATGTTTTGTTTTATCTTAGGTAAATCTTTAGTAACATGATAAACTATGATGTGTTGTATCCTTAGCATGTTTTATACTTTGAATAGATCTATTGTTTTGGATGCATCACCATTTGATTCAATCCAAGTAGTACTTTATCTTTGGTAAATCTAAGTAGATCATGTTAATGAAATATGTAACATGATTCATATACTTGGTTGAATCTTTGGTTGTTGTTTTTCCATCATAAGAAAATCTCTTTCAAATGTATCTTATGTTTTGGATTCAACATCTTTACAAATCATATGTGTATTATTGTTTTAAAGTTTCACAACTTGCCTTACTTTGATAGGTATATCACTTTCTAGTTGTATTTATAATTACATATGATTTGTCCCCTCTTTTCAATCAAATCTATTTTTATGTTTTGAGCTACATTGTTGATTTGATTGACATCCCTATGCATCACATGTTTAGAGCTAATTAATTTCATACAACTTGTGTAACTTTGATATCATTAACAAGTTGTTTCTTTTAACATGTGACTTGCATTATATCCTCAATCATAAATGTTTTATGAGCTAGAACTTTCAAAAGCCTTAGGCATACATTTATGAGCTTTCATTTTCAAAATGATTGAGGACCACACACACACACTTCATGTACCTTCATCTTGGCATTCATAGTGTGAGTGTGTATTAGTTTTTCACTTCCATATCCGCCTAATTAAGAGGCATTGTAATGAGCTTAATTGAATCTCCATCAAGTGTTTATAGACACTATCTTAGTGAGATAACCAACCTTGTGGTTGAAGAGGTTATTGCTTAGCCTATAAAAGCATAATGTATAGGTTGATGTTAAGCCTTGAAAAACATCAATGTAAAGGTTATTGCTTAGCCTTGTAAAGGTTATTGCTTAGCCTATTGAAAAGCATAAATAGTGGAAATCCGGTGGGGTGTTGGATCACAAACCGGTAGTGGATGTAGGCATTGAGGCCGAACCACTATAAATACTTGTGTGATGGTGATTGCTTTGCGGTGATTCTTTTGTTAGCTTCCGCATCTTGTATGATTAATCATCACATGTGACTAGTTTGTTTTAAAGAAGTTAAAATTGATTAAAATTGGTCATAATTGAAGCTCACCCTATTCACCCCCCCTCTAGGGTTCGGATCCCCAGGACTTACAAAACCGACTATCCCGATCGGAAACAATCGAGACCGGTGTTCCATGCAATCGAGTCACTTCCCTGACAAACAATCTGGACATCTCGCTGAACCCCATATCTTTCCTAAATGGAAGGAAATGTGCGGACTTCGTCAGACGATCCACAATCACCCATACGACATCGTGCTGCTTCCTTGTCCTCGGTAAACCCGATACAAAGTCCATCGTGATATGATCCCATTTCCACTTGGGAATATCCAATGGATGAAGCAAACCTGGCGGTTTCTGGTACTCGAACTTCACACGCTGGCAAGTTAAGCAGGAAGACACATAGCCTGCTATTTCCCGCTTCATATTGTTCCACCAAAATCTGCCATTGAGATTCCTATACATCTTGGTGCTACCTGGATGCATAGAATATCTGGTGTGATGAGCTTCAAACATCACTGCTTGCTTCAAATCTTCCTATGCTGGTATACACAATCTATACTTGAAGTAGAGGACTCCTTCTATCAACACGAAATCTGGCCTGTGTGCAATGTTATCCCTGATCTTTGCCAAGTCAGGATCTTCGAACTACCGCTTCTTAATCTCTGTGATCAGAAGACGTTCGAATACGGACATTGCTGCAACCATTCTCCTGTCAGTTATGAATTCAATGGACACATCTGAGTCTTTGAAGTCTTCTATCAGGTTCCATCCATCTTCTAATGATGCCAAGTCAGCTACCTTCCGACTCAAAGCATCAGCAACTACGTTCCCCTTTCCAGGTACATACTTGAATGGAAAGTCGTAGTCTTTAATCAGCTCCAACCAACGGCGTTGCCTCAGATTGATATCCTTTTGAGTAAACAAGTACTGAAGGCTTCTGTGATCACAGTGGACTTCAAAAGTCTCTCCGTACAGATAGTGCCTCCACTGTTTCAATGCAAACACAACCGCTGCGAGGTCAAGATCATGAGTAGTGTAATTCTTCTCATGGTCTTTCAATTGACGAGAACCATACGCTATCACCTTTCGGTTCTGCATCAAGACACATCCCAATCCTACACCCGAGGCATCTGAGTAAATCTCAAATCCTCCTCTCCCTTCGGGTAAGGATAAAATTGGGGCTGAAACTAGCTTCTGCTTCAAAGTCTGGAAACTGGACTCACATGCATCGTTCTATTGAAATGGAACATTCTTCCGAGTCAGTCTCGACAGTGGTGCTGCTATCTTCGAAAAGTCCTTTACGAACCTTCGGTAATAGCCTGCCAACCCTAAGAACCTTCTCACTTCAGGCACATTCTTCGGACTCTGCCAATTGGTAATGGCCTCAATATTAGCTGAGTCAACCGCTAACCCATCTCTGGTAATGATGTGACCCAGAAATGCAACCTACTGTAACCAAAAGTCACACTTTTCAAGCTTTGCATACAACTAATTCTCTCTCAGTATCTGCAAGGCTGTTCTCAAATGTTGTGAATGCTCTATCTCTGTTTTTTAGTAGACCAGGATGTCATCAATGAAGATCACAACGAACTGGTCCAGATAAGAAGCAAACACCCTGTTCATTAAAGCCATAAACACTACAAGTGCATTGGTTAGACCAAAAGGCATTACGAGGAATTCATAGTGCCCGTAACGAGTCCTGAATGCAGTCTTTTGTACATCTTGATCTCTCACTCGAATCTGGTGATATCCAGATCGAAGATCAATCTTTGAAAAGTACGCTGCACCCTGGAGTTGATCAAACAACTCATCGATCCTAGGCAGAGGATATTTGTTCTTCACTGTCACTTGATTTATCTGCCTATAATCGATACACATTCGAAGCGTGCCATCCTTCTTCTTTACAAACAGTACAGGTGCTCCCCATGGCGAGACACTAGGTTTTGTCACGTCCCCCAAACCCGATTAGAAAATAAACCGGATTCGGGGAGTGAAATTTTGGGCCAATTAAAATTTTTTGCCCTTTTTGGCCCAAGGATCGTAAGTCCGCTGTGAGGATAATGTATTTCAACCTCAAAACATAAAACAATAGCGGAATTCATACATTGATATCAACAATGGATAATAAATCTCAATTAAATTTAAAGTTGCAAGCAATAATTAAAGCTAAAGTGAAAGTTAATTTAATTACTATGACCATCCCATAAACTAAGGCCATGAAACAACATAGAGTCAATGAAAGAAAGTTCAACGAAGAAATAACAATGAATTAATTAAAATCTAATATTTGTCCCAAAGTGAGTCTCTCATGTGCCTAGTATTGATGACGCTACTCTACATCATCGCACTCCACTCCCGTGCCTCCTCTGCTGGTTGGAGATCCTCTGGGATCTCCTCACCGGCCTGCTCCTCGTAGTAGTACTCACCTGAGGAGTCTGCACACCAAGGAACCGCGTCAACGACATGTTGAGCAATAGATAAGCAAGATATAATTAAAACATAACATGCATCAAATATAAGAGTAATGACAAATACAAGATCGTAGGAATACAAGGGACAATACTAGGCATGTAGCATGAGTAAATATCATCAGAATCATAAACAGGAATCCTAGTAATACTAACAATCACCACTACCAATGTAATGAAATGCACAAGAGGGAGACTCCGTGGATGTCCAAGCCACCTCACGGGGTACCAATAACAATCCTATCCGGACTACTGATACCAAAGTCCGGCTCCAAGGGGATCCAAGCTCCCGGTCCTGGGAATAGTAGCACGGTCCAAGCCCGCTCCCAACTATTCAACGCCATGGACGCCATCCAAAGCCGACTGCCCACCCCGATGTCCGAGTAACCGGCCCATCAATAAACCCCAAACTGCAGTTGGCCATGATATGCAAATAGTAATAATAATAATAATAAAGTGGTGTTGACACGCGGGGAAAAACCAAAACAAGCAAGTTTGGCTAGCTCAGCAAACAAAGCATGTTCTTTGGGATTATATCATTCAAGCAATACAAGTTAGACCATCCACACGATAATCCCTTACATTCTAGCCAGTCATGTTTATCAATACACGATACATGGTTCCTAAGGTACACTCTAAATCAGGTCCTTGTTCTAATTCTACAAGAGTTTATGTTTCATAATTAAATATGTGTTTTATGCCAAGAGAGTGTACAAGGATACAAAATCAACGGATACGATTAACAAATCAATGAGAGATTACAATCTAATCCTAGGCAAGTGTTGTCTTCCATGTACCATATGTGGTGTAACGGAGTGCGTGGGGATTTTGAATCATCAAGGCTTATAAAGAATTTCCTTGGTGTACAATCATGTCGAGCATCGATTGATTCACTTCCGTACGCATTCGGTTAGACCATACACAATACACGAATACCTAGACAACTCATCGAAGCACACCAAGCCACGTGCTACGATTTCAAAACCCCATTAATGGTCACGTGAGAGTGGTTTCATGGTTTCTAATCTCTAAGGCCCAAACCTAGGCTAACAATCTCGTTACTAACAAGAAAGTGGTCTAAATAATTAATCGCCTTAGTTACCTCCCTACCTGATCTCCAATCATCGCGAGACATGTATCATTGGATTCTACGCTCAAAGAGCTTTCCAACGGTATATGGCTTGCGAGATTCCGACATATGGTTCAGAAGTTATGGCCCATAGAAGTTTGCCCCTTTATATATATAAAATATAAATCGCGACGGACCAACAACGTGTCCAACTCAGTGGATAGACGATGCAACAGCAACTATGATTCATGTCAGGCAACGTTCCATTGTTTTCTTTTCTTTTCTTTTTTTATTCTTCCCATATGCGCTGATGTCGTCATGATTCAATGGCCATTGTTCTGAAACGTTCTGTGGCCATTGTTTCTTTTCATCTTTTTTTTTTTTTCTAAAGGCCAGAGTACATTGTTGACTGACGTTCAGAACGTTCAGTTGATTCTTCTTCTTCTCTATTTTTTTTTCTTTTTTTTTCTTTTCTTTTCTTTTCTGTCAAATACAGAACCCCATTTTTGTAGTTTTTCATCCAATCCATTCCAACAATTCACCTGCACAAAACTGAGCCACCGTGCTCCCTCAATAATCCATTCCATCCAACATCATTTCTACTTACATCAAATTAACAAACTAAAATTAACAATTAATTAAATAAACCCAAATTAATAATAGAACAGGCTTGGAATTAGGGAAAACTAACAAGAAAACACATTCAATCAATAGAAGACATACACACATGCTTAATTATAAAATGCAGATCTACTTGCCTCAACCAAAAAGAAGATTGGAATTGGGGAAATCTGAGGAGAAGCCCTACAACTGCAGAAACCTCGATCTACCCCGACCAAACGCAATCTAACACGCAAAGAAGAAGAAAAGAGAGGAAAAGATCAAGATCTAACCTAAATCTAAGCCAAAGAGAATTGATTGAAAAAATGAAAGAGAGGGAATCTTACCAAACTGACGTCAATGGAAAGAGGAGATCGCGAGGAAGAAGGTGAGCGGCTCGGATCGCGGAAGTGATCCTTCAGGGAAAGAGTTCTGGAGCCTTGGAAAAATGAGGAAGAAGAAAGGTTACTGTAACTTCATTCGTTGCAGAGAATGATTAAGAGATTAGGGTTAATCTCTTGTTAAGAAGAAGGGAGGGAGAAAAGACTAAGTTACCCTTTAAGTGGGTCCGGAAAAAGAATTAATTATTAGAAATGTTTCTGGTCATCGGATCGCATCGAGCCAGAAGACAAAATTGATCAACGCGACGAGACCTTTCCAACAATTACAAAATCACGGCGATAGGAATTTTTTGGAGAAACACTCAATTTTTTCCTAATTTGCAAACTACCCCCCCTACTAGGGTCAAACGAACTCAGAATCAAACGAAACTCCGCATGCACTATTCTAACACTAAAAGAAACTCGTTGACCATCTAAACCCACTTAAATATCTAATAAAACAATAATTATAATAATAACAAAATAAATGGGTCAACGGGCCGGTAATTGGGCCCAACTGACCCAGTAAGGTCACAGACCTTACAGGTTTGATGAAACCTTTGTCGAGCAAATCCTGTATCTGTCTCTTCAACTCATACAAATCAGACGGTGCCATCCGATATGGTGCCCTGGATATCGGTGCTGTACCAGGCACAAGCTCAATAGTAAAGTCTACTTCCCTAGCTGGAGGTAGACCTGGCACTTCATCTGGGAACACATCTGGAAATTCACAGACTACAGGAATATTTTTCAACTCCTGTACAGGCTTTTTCTATGAGATAAAGGCAATATAGCCTTCACAACCACTCTGCATCAACCGTTCAGCCTTGAGCGCTGAAACAAGCCTGGTGTCATATCTCTTTCTAACTCCCTCAAAAAGTACACTAGCATTGGCTTCATCAACCCTAAAGGTGATGATCTTGCGGAAACAGTCTAAAAAAGCCCTGTACTTCGCAAGCCAATCCATGCCAAAGATCACATCAAAATCATTCATTGCTAGGACAACCAAATCTGCTGGCATGGACACCTCTCCAATCCTGACAGTGCACTGAGGTATATACAACTCACACCTCACTTGTCTCCCCAAAGAAGTAGATGTTAGAGTTTTTGTTTTGTTGCAATTTGATAGGATGCATTCAATTTCATAAAGCTTGTCCTCTCATTCATTCATGGTCTTATTCATAGGATCATCATGCATATTTCTCATTCTTGATCTTTGTATTTATCATTTGTTATGCTTGGTTTTCATTTCAGTTTATCTCTTAAGATCATGGAGTTTTTGGTTTCAAAAATCATCCAAGCTTTCCAAAGTTTCTATCTTTAAAATCATTATTTTGATTTGGAGTTTTCATGGCTTTAAAAAATTCAGTTTTCATCTTCTTTCAGTCATGATTTATTGCTTGGTATTTATGTCTCAAAGTCCCCTGGAAGATGCCCTCAAAAGTTTCATGTTTCACTCATTTTTCAAAAATCTGGGCATCTGTCAGTGTTGTCGGTCGACCGGACCAAGCTTGCCGGTCGACCGGGATCACTGCAGCTTTTTAGTGCAGTTTTTGAACTGAAGCTCCAACGGTCAGATATATGACCGTTGTGCTTTCCCGGTCGACCGAGACCTGTTTGCAGGTCGACCGAGGACTAGCCGTTGGCAACTTTTTTGTTATAAAAAGTGTCTTTTTGGTTGAAGAAAGTTGCTGACATTAGAGGGACTTTTGAAGCCAAGGATTAGCAACTTCTCAAGAGCATTTTCAAAGGAATTATGAAGCCATTCCATTAAGTCAACCTTTGATCTTCTAATGGGTGTGCTTTCTTTAATCCTAGTCTTTTTAAAATCATGTTTCGTTTCAAATCTTTGATCTCTTTCAATACATGATTAACAAGTTGCTTTCCTTTTAAAATGTTGACCTTCATAACATGCTTAGTACTTTAGAAATCACATAAGCTTTATGGATGCAACATATGGTCTATGTTACACATGATTTTACTTTCTTGTTTCAAAAATCAACTTGTTAGACTTTAGAACATCTTTCTTGAAAACAAGTTATTTTTCATTGTTAATCACATGTGTTAGACATACAACTCTTTCTCAAATATTTGATTAACATCTTTGCATCATTCTAGTTTTTATCTTTTCAAAGAGAAAGAGTTATTTCTAGAAAATGCATCATTCATAGACTTTGTCATAGTTATGCATATTTCTAGGAGTTGAGTTTTCACTCCTTTTTAGAGGCACTCCATTGCACTTCATTGTTCTCTTTATCCATGCATTCTTAGGCATATTTCTTAAGAGAAAAATTCCTTGTTGTAAAGGTTCATGCTTAGCCTTGAAAAGCATATGATGTAAAGGTTCATGCTTAGCCTTGAAAAGCATAGTGTTGATTGTAAGGTTTGAGGTGATCCTAAACCTTAATTGAAGATAGTGAATACCGGTAGGTGTACCGGGAGTGGATGTAGGCAATTTGGCCGAACCACTATATGTGATTGTGTTATGGTGATTGTCTTTATGCTTTCATTTTATGGATTATGCTCTCTTGGTTGATTTCATTCTTCTTCTTCAAAGCATAAGAGACTTAAAAGCTAAAAGAATTAAAATTGGTCTAGGTCTTTGAGCTCACCCTATTCACCCCCCCCCCCCCTCTAGGATTCGATCTTGGACTTTCAGTAGACACAGTGAAATCATATGCTAATTGCATAATCCAGTTTTGCATATCACAAGCAAATGCAAGTGCAACAAAAGAATGCGTAGAACCCGAATCAAATAATGCAATAGCAGGTCTATCATCTATAAAAATTGTACCTTCAACAACATTGGCTGCAACATCAGCATGTTCCCTGTTGACGGCACAAGCCATCCCAGCCATCTGTGGTCTGTCGGCCTACTGTTGCTGTCTGGGCTGCTGTCTCTGCCACGGACGCTGCTGGCCCTGACGCTGAGGCTGTGGCTGCTGTGGCCTAGGAGGCGGAGCTGGTAATGCTAACCGCTGTGGAGGAGCAGGAAGCGCTAATTGTCCTGGAGCTGGGTACTGATAAGGAGCTCTATCATCTCTCTTAGCTCTCGGACAAAATGCCATTCTGGGTTCCAACGAACCACAGACTAGGCAAGCTCCAGTAGTCCTCCAACATGACTCAGTCCTGTGGAATTTCCCACATGTAGCACAGACTGGTATGTTCTCTCTCCTCTCATTCCTATCAGGTCTAGGAATGAATCTGTGTTTCTGCCTCTTGGACCTAGATGGTCCTCCCTTCCGAAACCATGAATCACCACTCCTCTTGGTGCTCAAGGTCTCAGCCTCTTTCTCTGCTTCCTTCTCTCTCTGAATCTCCTCCGCTGTGTAGGCCCTATCAACGGCGTCATCAAATGTCGTAGGCTTCTGTCCAGCCAATACGACAGCCTTGTACTCCGGATTTAGGCCTAAGAGGAATCTCTTCAGCTTCTTGGCTTCTGTATCAATCAACTCAAGTGCATACTTGGACAGCTGCAAGAAGATATGTACATATACAGCCACTGTCATGTGACCTTGCTTCAAGGTCAAGAACTCTGACTCTTTCTGCTGCTGCACATGCTCTGGGACGAATTTCCTCTGAAACTGCTGCCTGAAAATCTCCCAGATACCCTCTGCGGGCATTGCCTTAAAGGCATCTCTAACACTCTTCCACCACACCTTTGCTGCTCCTCAGAACATGGTGGAAATGAGTAGCACTCTCTGCTTCTGAGTGCAAACAACTGTTTCAAACACATCTTCAATGTGTTCGAGCCATTCATCTGCTTTCATGCAATCCTCATCTCCGTGGAACTCAGTGGCTCCCCTCTTCCGGAACCTCTCAAAGATAGCATGAGGGTCCTTGTCCTTATGCTGTAATACCACTTGTGTCTCAACATGTGGCGGTGGCTGGACTGGTATTACTGGAGATTGCATATGAGCCTGCATCTGGCTCTGCACTTGCAACATAGAAGCCATTTGGGCTTGCATACCCATTTGAGCTTCATGGCTGTGGGCTAACTGCAACAGAATAGCAGTAAAGCGCGCATCACTATCAGACTGAGGAGGGGGAGGTGGGACAATCTCTACGAAATCATCATGCCCATGTCCAGATCCCGATCCTGATCCAGATCCTGATGTCATACTGTAAACAATACGGAAGGTAAGAATACATCTTTACACTTCCATCTCAGTTACATCACATATATATCACATATATAGCACAATATGTGAAAGCAATAAACACAAATTCATAGTTGAATTTGTTCGAAACACACATTTCTCACTTCGTTCCTAGTTTTGCTAAGGATTTTCAAATTCTCTTAACCTAGTCTTTTCACTAGGCTCTGATACCATACAATAAGTATGTCACAACCCGGACCCGAGATCAGAGTCATTAGGGTTAACCCTCGGGTCGCGATGTAATCATACTTACTCCCGTAAACCCCGATTAACCGAAGTTAACCGAAGTCCACAAGGGATCTTGCATACGTACCTGTCAATGTACAGTGCGGAATATACAATAATATACATTGACAAACATTTCACAAAACGAATCATATACGTTACTTTAAATCGTAAAGTTCACTATACATCGTTTCAGTTTCCTACTATCAACCACTACATATTTAAATACAATGCAAGGGACACTACTTACAATACCAAAATGATTATATAAAACAATTTCTAAAATGTTTCCCAAAAGATTCCATGTTACTCGCTCTTCAATCTTTCGAGCCTGACCCAGTGTGCCCGGTCGACCGGGCCCTGCTGGCCGGTCGACCGGCCACACTGCAGAACAGAACAGCAGTTCTGTAACTGCAGTGCAGTGAAGGGATTTAATCAATTTCCTCTCTGTACTTGCTGAACCTGATTGACAATAATTTTAGGAACTTCACAAAGGTAATCCAAGACTAATAATCTAACTAATACAACCCTACTTATCTGAATCCATTACATTAATTACACAACCTAAATAAGGTTCTAAAATCCATAAATCACTTTAACATGTGATTCATCATTTCTTTCCATCAAAATCAATGAAAATACCTTAACAAGCATAACCATATGTATTTACTTGCCTTAAATGAAGTTTCTCCTTTGGTTAGCTTGGATTTGAGATAAAATCCTCTCTTTTCAAGCTTGATTTCCAAGAACCTCTAATAAGATGATGAAGATGATGAAGATGATGAACTCCGCTTCACTTCACTTCACTTGAACCTCACTTTTGATGAAGAAAAGTTGAAAGAAAGAAGAAGAAACGGATGGAGGAGCTGTTGCCTAGGTTTAGGATGAGATGAATGAGATTCATCTCATCTTATAAAGGAAATTTTGCATTTAAGCCCCCTTAATTTCATTTAATTCCAATTCAAGTCAAATGGAGGTCCATTTGATCAAATACCCGTCGAACCAATTGAAGCCTTTTATGAAAATCATCGTACTCGTCGAGATACACATGTTGATATCAAGACTTTCCGTATTCGACAAAAATACGTACAATTTCGTATTTATACACAATTCCTTCATTTTGCTCATTTGAGCTTCATTTTCACTCTATTCCATTCTTAAGCTTAGTTACTATTTCATTAAGCCTAAATTAATCACATTAGGCTAATTCAACTTCATTTAGTGATAAATCACCATTAATTCATTTAAACCGGCTTAATTAGTCTTAAATTCAATTAATTATAGTTAATTTGGATTAACTCGGGACGGAGCCTAACAATATCGCATGGCCAAGGTGGGTCCCACTCAATCTGAAGAAGAATTTAAAAGGTTCTCTTG
This sequence comes from Cinnamomum chago, assembly GCA_038049695.1. NCBI lineage: Eukaryota > Viridiplantae > Streptophyta > Magnoliopsida > Laurales > Lauraceae > Cinnamomum > Cinnamomum chago. Next base: position 51,870,073 of record CP142453.1, on the reverse strand, counting down.
TGAAATAGAGATTGTGGAGACTCTAAGTTTAAGATTCGAAAAGGCTAAGAAGATGGAATTTGAAAGAGACTTGAAAGCTAAGATGGAGAAGAAAGATAATGAAAAAAAAAATCAAAAGAAACATGGACGTCCACCCCACTCTCTTCCATATGATCCACGCTCGAGGTGGGCCCATTTCACTCCAAAGTGCAGCCAATTGAATTGTCTCAATGCAACTCAAGTGGGCCCGATTATGGAGAATTTCCAAATTAGAGAAATCTTAAAGTCTGGTAGGTTCCAGAGCTCTCTCAAGTTTGAATTCAATTCAAACTCTCTCTCAAAGAGAGATAATTGTAATCAAAGAAAGAGTTACAGAGAGATTCAAGCTGAAAAACCTATAAAAGAGACTAATAAGGGACACCCCACACTCTGAAGAAAGAAACTTCTCTCTCTAGTCTCTCCTACACCACACATCGATCCCTTCTTTCTCTTTCTTCCACCCCCTCCATTTCTCTATCTCTCTTCAAGAAGGCTGGTTCCAAGTTTAAGATCGTGTAGGCTAGAAAGAGCTTCTTCATCCTATCATGTGTATGGTTCGATTTTTAGATTCTTTTATCTTTTGTAATGAACAATCAATGCTAGTAAAATCCATATTTCTTTTCAAAAGGGCTAATTAGGTTGTACTTAGGTGGCCTTGACACGAATGGCTTAATTTAGTAACCTCCAACGTGTGGGCGTGGATTCGAACCTTGAGCATGAATGTGAGGCAATGCAAGTTAAGAAACCAAAGCAAGATTTTGTAGACTTAGTAGAGGTTATGAGTACCACCTTAAAACCCTGAGCAATTTTCACACTAATTTAGGGTTCATAATTAGATTGACGACCCAAGTTCTAGAACTGGCCGTAGATAGTAATCTTAATTAGTAGTTCTTGGCCAAGTTGAAGAGAAGTAGAAGGAATATTGGATTCACTACATTTAATTTTCTGAATGCTTCACCACATTTAATTTTCTGAATGCTTAACTACATTTAAATTTTCTAAATGCTTTGACTACATTTAATTTTCCACAAATTTTACACTAAGTCCAGATTTTCTAAATGTTTTATGCATCTTAGTTTGATTTTATGCATGATCTTATGGTTGGATCGTAAGCATAGCATGCATTAGAGTTAGGTTTTGATTTTTAAATTTTGATTTTCTCATGGTTTACGTTGTTGGAAATCAAAAAATTAAAGGTTGATAAAAAGAAAGAAATCCGGACTTGGCATAATTGGTATAAATTTGCATTGCTGCCAACAGATTCTGTCTATTTATATCTCAAAAAAGTACATGCTGTGAAAACCAAGCAAACGAAGGAACTTCTTTTCGAAATTGTACAAAATTATGTCTTTGAAACCCCAGAATTTCAGACCCAAATAGCATTGGGAAGTGGATTAACCAGTAACCTAAACAAGGGTACTCAACATGACTGTAACAAATTTCCTGTAGCATAACATGACCAAATAGGCATCTTTAGGTTATCATTTCTTTTTCGTTTTGCATCATTTTTCACCTTTGCTTTTTTTTTTTTTTTTTTGTTAGATCCATGCATCATCAGACTTTAAAATCCAGTCATAAGATTTGGGATTAGATCATATTATGTCGTTTTTTTAGACTTAAAAAACTTCAGCATTCATTTTAAGAGTTTGACTTTTCTAAGACTGCATTAATCTCATGTTAGGATTACACAATTCATTTATTTTTGCATAAAAATAGGTTTTAGAGTTAATTGAGAATCAATTAGGAATTTAAAATAATTAACAAAAACTCAGCTCAATTAGAATTTGAGTTAGATCAGGATACTAACTTGAATAGTCTTAGCGAACTTGCATTTAGGAGTTTTAATTTTTATTCTTGCTAATTTTTAAGAGAACTCTAGAGTTTGAATTAATTTTATAGTGCTGAATGATAAGATCAAATTTGAAAGTTTTCAAAATCTGAAAATCTTAAGTTAGAAGTAGTTAAGATATGTTAGAATTCTAATTAATTTTTAATTATTTTCTCAATTTGAACTGCAAATGGTGCCCGTGCTAATCACGGGCAATAAATCAACCAACCATTTTTTGTGCTCCTCACCCAATGGAGAAAATAAGAAAAGCACAATGTACATTTAATTGAGTTTAAGTATGTAATTAAGTTATAATCAACATTAAAATTAAGTTACAAAGCTCAAAAGAAATGAAAATATAGGGAGGGAGGATATAGAAAGGTGTAGAGTCATTGAGAAAAGGAGGCCAAGATAAATTTATTGATTTCTCAATTGAAATCAGTTGCTTTCATATATTATAATTGCCTTGAAATATCTTGAATAATTGAAAACTTCTAGAATTAGGGAGTCATAGTTTATTTAAAGTCTTTGCTGATTCTTACTTTATTTTCCTTTTCCTATGTACAAATTCAAGTTGAAAAAGATTTTATTTTTGAACCGCTCCCTGAGGATCGACCCCGTGCTCACCGGGCTAATAAACTACAATCAAGGCTTTGCATTTGAAGCTTATCAAGTATCGAACATGAACAAATCCACGTCTTATGCCACTCCACCAAATCCTAGGTTGGTTAATCACATTTTAAACTTAGCCAACTACACACCCACACACACAAAGCGGAATTCTTAAAAATGCCCCACTTTAAAAAAACGCCCCGTTTTTCGCCCCTCTTTTTTTGGGCATAGGGCCCACGTTGATTCAATCTAGTCTTTTCACACACACTAACCCCATAAATAGTCTCAAGTCAAAATTTAACACTCATCCAACTTTTCCTCGCTATTGGAATGAAATCATAATAAAATGATGCCTCTAAACTATTAAATTTTAGGGCCATGAATTAAAAGGTTAGGATAATCTTATGGACTAAAGACTTTGCATATAGGTAGGCCTAATATGGATCTTTTCATCCAATAGACTCTCATAACATCCTAGTGAGCTCAATGAGGAAATGCGTTTTCTCCTAAAAAAACACCCAAGCATTATATAGCGCTCCCCCATATATATATAATTAATTAGTCTCGGGGTTTCCTTCACTATTATGGGATGATCTTATAGCCTAGGCTAGAGACTCATTGTTGTTGGGTTGTTTTATTTGGACTGTTACCAAACTAACAAGTGCCTATTTTCACTCAAACCTTACCTTAATGCATATTACCATTAATTTTCTCCAATATCACAATCACATTTTCTCCAATATTCTCATATTCAATAAAAAATGAGGAGTTTACAGGAAAAAAAAACCCCATACATGGATGCTACATTAAAAAAAAAAAGACCCACTAAAATTGTGTAGACAGAAGGGGTCCTTTAGGCCCCTTTCGTCTTTTTTGGGATGGTTGATATCCACCATCACTGCGCATCAACGAAAAGACAAAAGGGAAATGCAACTGCCCGGCCTATCCTCCCTGTTTTGATCACAATCACATTTTCTCCAATATTATTATATTCAATAAAGGGGATTTAACTGGAAAAACCCTCATAAAGACCCTATTATTTAATTTGGCCCCAATAGAAGACGCCAGACAGAATGGGCCCTTAATTGACGTTTCTCTCTTCTTCTTCTTTTTTGTCTTCTAGTGATATAGTCGATATCGACTATTCAAGACTCAATACAAAACCGCCGCGAAACCGCTTTTAACTATCACTGTCTTCTTCTTCTTTTCCCTTTTTCCCTTTCATTCTCACTGGCGATTGTTCACTCTCAATGGTGGTCCCAGGCAGTGGTCCCCTATCACATTCGCTCTAACTTTTCAAAGATTCTACACCCTTTGACGCACATGGAGGTATGTTTGTTTTCGTTGTGTATTTCTGCCCTAAATTTGGACTGGGATTTATTGGTTTTCGATGGGATTGATCCTTCGAAAGGGAGCGACCTTGCAATCTCCTTCTAACTTTGTAGTTTCACTAAATGCAATTTTATTCACAGTTTCCAGTTTGTCCATGTAGAAAGGGATGCACCGACTATCAGCGCTGCGATTTTTAGGTTTTTTTTTGTGGGGTTTTCTGAATCATAGTGATTGGGTTTTGAATGAAGATAACATTTTAGTGGAATTTACCAACTAGATTCCAAATAGCAAATGTGAAGTAGCCCGTTGTATGGTTTGATGAAGAAATTTTGCTTCATTGAAGCATAGGATCTATGCTCTCTATTTTCAGTGATTTTATCCTCTTTAAGCAAGAAATGTAGCAAGTGCAGTTTACTCACATAAAGAAAGTACTAATTGGGCACAGTCACAGTCGATGGGAACCACACATCACTTCCCCAAACATGCAGTATACATTTTTTTTCCTCCTCATTTGCTCGAAACCTAACTGCATTATCAATCAAACAAAGATATGTATCCTTGAACATTACTACATCATGGCTAATTAGTTGCCTAACTATAGTTTTTGGCAGTGGAGGACCCAGGATTTTTGTTTGGGTGGGGCGGATAATGACAGAAGGTGAAAACCGGCAGTAGTCTGAAGGATCTTTTGAGACTACATACATCCAAGTATAAGAAAATTAAGATGGTCTAAGACTCTGCACAACACAACTCATAATAATCTTTATAAAACAAACCCTTTCTTTCTATTAATTTCTGATTGGGAATTGGGGATGAGACGTTTCGACTTATAATTATCCCCCCGGCATTGATTTCTTTTTGTACAAAGGAAAGGCAGGTGGCGTTCTTTAATTTTCCCACTACCATTTAACAAGATGATAGAGGATTTGTACTCCCATTTTACTTTTTAGGAGTTGTCCTTTACACAGTGAGGAACATGTGGGGTGATCTATACAAGGGACGATCTGTCCTGCACATGTGGTGCATAGGCTACAGCCTAATTGGACTTCATGCAGAAGACTAGATTTGATTTGGGGTGTCCGCCCCAGATCAAGATAACGTGGGTCCACCCCTGGTTTTTGGTTCATACCATGGATCGAAACCCTTTTCCATCACAATGTACGACTACTTTTTACGTGCAGCAAAGGTTAGATATGGGTGGTTTGTTCGCTGTCCTTGATGTTATGTTCCCAAAGTAGCAAGTTAGATGCAAATTTTGTTCCTTTTTTTTGTCGTTATGTGCTTTTGTATGTGTGGCCATTCCATTTACATGTGGTGGTTTGTTAATGATCAATCTAGAAAGAGTGATGTAATATGGGATTACTTAATATGTGGGCTACCCATAGCTACCCATAGAGAGTATTATAATAGGGTGTGTGGGTAGTGGAGTACTATAACTAAATATTCAATTCACCTCCAAATACGACATTACTTATATCGATTAGTTGACTCCAGAATTGAATATATTACTTTCCTCCTTTGTGGTCCTTGTGGGCATTTTGTGCTCTATGCTAACTGACACTTGCAAGATTTGTGGATCCACCGCATACACTATTCCTTGGTGGAATAGTGGACATTGCTTGAAGCCTTGAACTGTAAAGGAGTGGTTTGTCATGCTTAGCCTGAGTAAATTAATGTTGAATCTTTAGCCATTCATCTGATATCAGATTTCTTATTCAATGATATAAAATCATGGGCCCCTCTGTACATTAGCTCCCCATGTCTAACATGAGGCAAATCATAAACCATAAGTGCTACGGACTCATAACAGACCTTGGCATCAATTGTAGTTCTATCAAGATTTAGAACTGCCTTCTCCTGTATAAACACAACCACATTTCACTTTCTTCTTTACAGGTTCATGAAGAAAACACCAATGATTCTGAGAGAGGACTCCTATTCTCACAAAGAAATCATATTTCAGAAGGCATTCATCAAGCAGAGGTATAATGTAAATAGATATCAATTATCTAACTATAATTTCAATCTCTTAGCTGGATTGTATTGTCCTTGGAGTTACCTCAATAATTATTGTTCTTACAGGAACTTGGTCGCATGAGATGTATCCCAACAAACCCCAACAAGGATATATGGGTGCTTACATACACTCAGAAGCAATACGTACGGCGGACGGGACTATACCACTTGTCGGAGATAGATCGTATGATCATAGACCATGTGGTGATAACAGCGTTGATTGAGAGGTGGCGTCCAGAAACAAATACATTTCATCTGCCAACGGGGGAAGCAACTATAACACTTGAAGACGTTGCTTATATCTATGGCTTGCCAGTCGATGGCCCGGTCGTAATCGGTCGGACTTTCCCTGGGAGGTTTGTAGAGCCAGTGTGCCAGGAGTTGCTTGGGATCACGCCCCAAAAGAAGCAAGACTATGTTGGCATAACGATAAAATTTAAGTAGCTTGAAGTTCTGCCTGGCAGGATGAGGATTTTAAGATTAACAAAAATGATGAGATTAGAGTCACTCGGGCTTATTTGTTCTTTTTGGTGTCCGGGAAAATCTTCATACAGACTTCCGATGCGAGGGGTCCTGCTTTTCTACTTGAGTTGTTTAAAGAATTCAAGCCTTACGCATGGGCCCTTGCATGCCTTGCAAACCTTTATAGAATGCTTGCAAAAGCAACTTGGTGGGGCCAGGATCCGCAAGTGGCTGAAGGAAAGGGAAAAGATCAACAAGAGGATGATAGTAAGTCCTGCAGGACACCCACGAGGCCTTTGCAGCCTCTACAGGTGATTAATTCGCAAGCCTACCATTATTTTGGGTTCATTATTTAAAAGCTAACGTATGACCGCATCTTATTGTTTTCCATCACAGATAGGGGCTTATTCTAAAATGACTATTGGATGGTGTCATCTGCCAGATCGTAGTTAGAAGAAGGACATACAATTTCCGTTGTTCAAGACATGGCATAGGAGGTTGGGGGAACACCCACCCCTCACAACGGTCAAGGAAGTAAGGCACCAACTAAACACCTTGCCGGCTGATGGGGTAAAGATATATGTGGTTTCCAAGACAATTGAACATGTCTTTAATTTGGTTACCTATTGCATGTCTTACCGGCTTCTTATGCGTGACCGCATGCAGTTCACTTGGCAGCCGTACGCCAACTACCCCAAGAAATTCCAATCGAGCGTACCCAAAGGGGATCACGATCTTTTTTCATCCTCGACTGTGCTATTGTGGTACTAGATTGTTGAGCGCCATAACACGTGGCGACTCATGAAGCAATTTGGGCTCAAGCAACTTGTACCCCCTCCCTTCAGTATGTCATACGTGAGAAGAGAACGTGTAGAGAGAGTGGTAATTGATTACAGCTTGTATATGGGTGAAGAGATAGCAGGATTGTGGGCTGCGAGAAGGCAACTCGGATTGCGCGGGGAGGGGTGCACCCAGCCTGCACATTTTGAAGAGTACTTATTCTGGTATGTTGCCAACACAGTCCAACACATAGGCATGGTCGAGCACAGAGAGGGTACCGAGGCCAAAGCCCCTGCTCAGCAAGAAAACCCATTTGTTCCACAGAAATTTGTCAGTATTTGAATGCTATAGCGTTGATGTTTTTCATTCATATTGTAGTAATGTTGCTTTTCACTGATTACATGAATTGGGCTGTAATCAGGTCAAACAACTTGTTGCTGGCTTAGAGCGATCATGCGATCGGGCGGACAGGAGGAAGAAAAGCATGTCCAGGTTGGCGGATTCCATCCGGAAAAAGCTTAAGACATTTAAAGCAACATTCGGGACTTCATTCGAAAACTTCAACATGGAAGAGTGCAACAGCTCAGAGTCTGATGAGAATGTAGAGAAGGTAAACCGCCCGGCCCGAACTTGAATTTACTCTTGTGCAATATAACGATGTTCCTTACTGTTTAGCTGCAGACAAAAACTGGAACCTCTCGCAGTGCTCCATCTCAGGTTGTTCCCGATACCCATGCTGGTCCATCTCATACTGTTTCTCCTAGGACTATCCCGAGAATGGATCTGGTCCAACACACACTGTTTCCCCTCAGGCTGTTCCCGACACTGATGTTGGTCCATCCCACAATGTTCCCTCTCAGGAAGGTAAAGAGACTAATGCTGATCCAGATTTCACTGGGCCCTCTCACATGAGAGTTAAGAAAGCTGCTAAGAAAAGTACAAAAGCGAAAACTTACAAAAAAATTGGCAAGAAACAAAGTGACGACGTTCCAAGTAAAGGTCAGCCAGCCGACTTACCACCATTTGAAGAGGTGCTCGACACCCCCCCCCCCCGAGTAGCCAGGGCATTTTTCGACACCCTGGTGTCAGTTCGTAGTGATTCTGCGATAGTTGCTGCAGCACCCCCCGCTACCATAGTGCCTTTGATTTGGAGAATCAAGCGATTGCCCCGCATGCGTAAGGTGCCTGTAAAGTTCTCCGATTACTCTCATTCTATGGTGCATTCGGGCTACGTATTAAATGAGCAGGACCAATTCTTGGTCAGGGGTTTCAACGAATATTACAGTACAAAGTAAGCGTGGAAGTTTCCTTAATGTTTTTCCACACTGTACCCATCTTCATTAATATATTTGTTGTAATAATTGTGTTTATTAACAAACATCTCTTTCATGTAGAGGGGATGAACTAGCAAGCATTTATACAATGGTATCCAGCAACGATTTAAAGAAAGCACTTGACGAGGGAACTTGGCTGGACGCCAATCTTATGTACTATTACTTTGAGATTTTGAGAGACGGATGTCCCACTGCATTCGTCGCGGACCCAAGCACATCCGTAAGTCTATGCTAAATTGTCCTTCACTTTAATTTTAACAAACCCCTCTGATTTATATCACAATTTTGTGTTAACCATTCATATTGTGGATACATTATTGTATGCAAAGTTGTGGCAGGATGGATCCGATGCCAGTATTGAAGCTGCCTTCGGCAAGCATGGCCATAGGGTCTGGGAGCCCGAGAGTGTCATACTCTAGTGTTTGTACTACACTACAGGAACCATTTCACATTGGTTGTGGGCTACGTTGATAAAAGAAGGTGGGAGTTCTACAACAGTCTGGCTGGTGATCGTTTGACACGAAGTAAGGCGGCGCAGTTTGTAAGTGTTGTTTTTTATTCTAAATTGCAACCATTAATTGAAATTGAGACATCACCCCAGATAACATGCTTTCCCCCTATTTTGACATTGTTGTAGATTGGGTAGTTGAACGCTATGTATATGCATTTTAGGTGGACTGATTCATTTATATGGCCTATATTAATTAATGAAGGCATTCCTCATCAAGACAATGGTAATTACCGCGGAGTCTTCACTGTTGCATTCGCGGAGCATTGTGTTCACCGCCATCTGATCACATTTACACAGTCCGACATCCCTTACTTCCGAAGCATAATTGTCATTGAGTTATTCAAGAGAAGTTGGTAGGTGAATGCTAATAGGCTGAATCTTCCTGAGTTGTTGAACCTACCAATTTGATCATCCTGAGTTGTTAAGGTTTTGGGCGGTAGTTGGAGACGCCGAATGACATGATTCAATTGATTTTTTTGACTTCGTGTATATGAAATTGTGGACCTTGTGGGCACTGAAATTGATGAAATTGTATGGTTTTTGAAAGTTGTTAATTTATGAAGTGGGAACACATTCACATTGATGAATGGTTTGTTATTGTATCTCAATGTATGTTTTGTTATTAGAATGTATAGCATGGAATGTGAATGGAATGTATCTCAATGTTTTGTTATTGTAGCTCAATGTATGCCAGAGAATGGAATGTGAATGTATCTCAATGTATGCCAGGGAATGAAATGTGAATGTATTCAGACTGAATGTAACCCTCAGGAAGACGGTTATGTGGTATTACAATGATCAATAGTCGATATCGACTATAATAACAGTCGATATCGACTATTTAACTGAACACCAAAAAAGACAGACATAGTCGATATGACAATTTAACTGTACATCAAAAAAAGACAGTCATAGTCGACATCGACCATTTAACTGAACAAATAAAAAGACAGGAATAGTCGATATCGACTATATAGATAGTCGACATCGACTACTTAACTGAACATAAAAAAAAACAGGAATAGTCGATATCGACTATTATAATAGTTGATATCGACTATTTAACTGAAACTTTAAAAAGACGGGCATAGTCGATATCGACTACAGGAATAGTCGATATCAACTGTTACAGCAGAATTTTTATTGTCGATATCGACTTTTTCAGCAGAATTTTTACTTTTATCGACGACTTAAGAGCTAAGTTAAGTTGTGGTCAATTTCGAAAGTCTAGCTAGAACTTACAAAGTTATCAGAGTTGGGAACAAACAATTGATATTGGGACAATACAAACAACAATATGCATAGAAAAGTTTTCAACATATAGCCCCTTAAAATGGGTCGTCCATCTTTTTACATAAAAGAAATATGTTTAATAATACTTAAATGTCGTTCCAGAAAAATGTTGTGTCATGATGTACAAGGTCTGAACAACATCTTCTATAACCAGCCAAAAAACGTTGTTCAGAAGACTGTACACTGTCAAGACGGTTGCATCGTCCAGCACATTCACACTAAATATTCACCACCCACTTCCAAAAGACATTGTTCAGTAGATTGTACACTGTCAAGACGGTTGCATCTTCCAGCACATTCACACTAAATATTCACCACCCACTTCCAAAAAATGTTGATAAGTAGACTGTACACTGTCAAGACGGCTGCATCTTCCAGCACATTCACACCAAATATTAACTATTTGCATCCGCCTTCCCAACAATATTAACACCAACAACCAAAATTTCTTCCAAAAAATGATTCAGCAATATATTAAGTTTGCGCCGGTGGATTGCGGCAACTTTGCCGGTTATGCTCCCTCTCCTTACAGTTACCACAAGTCACTACCCTTCATTGACGGTCACGATCTTCAGTCTGAATCCTATTTTTCTTTGGCCACCCTGGCTGTTTAGTGGCTCGTGGTGGGAGAACTCGTTCATCACTTGTGTGCTCCCATTGTTTACTGTCACGGGTAGCATGCAAGACTTCACTATACATCGTGCGATATACATTTGAGAGGTACCAATGTTCGCAGAATTCATATGGATGATAGTTTCTAACTCTCATTGAAGCCAATGCATGAGCACACAGGATCCCCAAGATATCTCACTTTCGACATGTGCAAGTCTTGCGTTCAAAATCGATGACATCCACGTACTCCGCAAATTGTACCTAAGACTCAACTAGGCCAGCCACACGAACATGCAGTTGTTTGGCTTCTTCCGTTTCTTTTTCCAACACTTTCTCTGCATACGGTGTTAGACGACTTGTAACTGCTTGCGATTCAAGATGGGGCTTCTGGTAAAATTCCATTAGTTTGACTCATATTTCCTCGACCTGTTTTGTAATAGGAAGGACTATCGTGTCCTTTAAGAGGTCATTTGTGCATTCTGCTGCGTTGCTAGTGAGCATGTCATACTGCCGTCCATCTACATATGCATTGGCCCAACATTGCCTTCCAATTGAATCAATGTAAGTGAATGCTTCTTGGCTGACTGCTCGTATATCAATCATATATGCATCGTACTCAAATGGCTTGTTCGCTTTGGCGGCATGCCAAAATTTCATAACAGTTGCCGCATCACTAAAAGCCACCCCGATATTCTCGGCGATGTGACGGCAACAATAACAATGCTTTGCAGAGGGTATAGTGTTCAAGAGCGCTGGAATAAGACCTTTTTGGCGGTCAGACACAAAAGTCAAATTGTTAGGCTCACCCAACGTTATATACAAATTTGCAAGGAACCACTCCCAACTATCAGGTCGCTCGGATTCTGCAAAGGCAAAAGCAATTGGGAGGAGCTTATGATTGGCATCGTGTGTAACAGCAACGAGCAAAACACCAGGATACTTCCCTCAGAGATGTGTCCCATCTACAGCAATCATTGGTCTACAAGTATTCATGAAAGACCTTAGACAAACTCCGAATGCCCAAAAAAATATTCTAAAATGGTCTTCAGATGTGGTGTCTATGTTTGTTATTGTGCCTGGATTGGTCCTCTGCAGTTCAATACAGTAACTAGGCAGCATTAGAAAGGACTCCTCGTAAGATCTTTGCATTGCATGCAAGGCTATCTCCTTTGCTACATGTGCTTTCCTGTAGGAAATAGTTGTCCCAAATTCCATTTGGCAGTCGTTCATGATCTCATTTGGCTTCAGATTCGCATTTTGTCGGACTCTCTCAATGATGAACTCCGCAATTGACAGTGCTGACGCCTGTTTATGTGTCATCCTCACCATTGGCTTCGAGCATTTATGGACTGGATTATACGTACGCACTTTGAATTGTGGTCCTGATTCCACAATGGAGGCATGAATGCGCCAAGGGCAATTCTGATCTTTACAGCATGCTGCCACTTTGTACATGTTAGTCCTCAAGTGCTTCAGAGTAAAGTTTTCATAAATTGCAAACTTGGCCAAAGTCTTCCGGAACGTGCCACGATCAGGGAATTCACGGCCAATCCACATTTCCCGTGCTGAATTGTTTCCAACGTCTGCATTCAATTCTTCAGGTACCATGTCGTCGATGAAATTAACACCCGAATGTTCACTTGAAGGACATGCATTGTTTGTTGTAATAGCCCCGGCAACGTTGTTTCTGTCCGCGCCCATCACAACCACTGGAATTTGTCCGATGAAATTATTTTCAACAAAATGATTCCCATCACCATACTCTGCCACATCCTCTATTTTATTAACAAATGCATTGTTGACTGGATTAGGGCCCACAATGTTCCTACTATCTGCGGTCATCACAACCATTGGTACTTATCCGGTGAAATTTTTTTCAACAAAATGATTCTCATCATCATACTCTGCCCCTTCATCTATATTATCAACACCTGCATTGTTGACTGGATTAGCTCCAGCAATGTTCCTTCTGTCCATGCCCATCCCAACCACTGGATTTTGTCCGGTGAAATTAATTTCATCAAAATCATTCTCATCACCATACTCTGTCCCATCATCTATATTATCAACATCAATTTCTTGACATAAGGTATGCAATGGACTTGTAATGTCCCGAACAGTTGAAAAATGCATGTCATTATCTTCTTGGAGATCGACAGTAGGAAGCTCTGGAACGGCTATCCCGTCGTTCACTTCTTTTCCCTTGCAATTTAACAATACACCCCTCGATATCCCAAGATAAGAACGATGCTTGTCATTCCTCTGAAACCTACAGTGTATCAACAATATAGCAAAATCTGTGTGAGGGATTGGGATTAATATATGATAAATATTTAATTTAGAATACAACAAATTAACATACCTTGATTGTTCTCCTCCTCTACATTGTCCATTGTTCGATCTGTTAGAAACATATAAGTATATCCATTTGTATCCCGACCCGATGCTTTCATCATTCTGTTTACGTCATTATCATCTTCAATGCTAGCCAGTGAAAATGCACGTCCATTGTGATGAAGGGATTGTATGCTTAAACTTTCAATCGATGAATCCCAATTAGATGCTTCAATTGCTTCGGCAACCAATGACCCATATGTTATGTCGGTTGATAATACCTCATCTTCTGCTTTCCTCCATTATAGAAGGGCCGCATCACATCAAACTCAAAGTTTCCATCGTAGTGGAATATGATTAGGATATCGCAATCTGACATGTTGTTTATAAATAAAAATTATTAAGTTTATACAGTGGTGGAAACAAAAGATAAATATGTATGCATAAACAATGTCCATGGTGAAAGGGCAAGTGTATGTTTAAAGTAGATGCATTGTGATATTCCAAAGGTTGTACTAAATACACAGACTATATACAATTTGAACCATAGACAAATTACGAATTTGAAAACTAAATACGACAGTGTAGGAGCATATCCACATTTTATACCAATTTCATGGGACAAGGTCCATATGCTGTTAAAATTTCTAGATCTTGAAAAATGAAATAGTCGAAAAACAATTAACATGGGGCATGAATGTTCTGTTTTAGTTTAGGTTAAATAAAAAAAGAGGAGTGATGTCTGCATTATCAAATACAACCACATTTAAAACCCTAAACAAAAAAAAATAAAAAATCCTATGCTAAAATTGAAGATGGGAGTGTCACTTTAGGAGAAGATATCCACCTTTCAGAACTCTAGATGCACTTGGGTGCCATTTTCTGGGACAGTAAAAAAATGCACATTTTACAACTCTAAACCCAAAAACGTATGTGAAGATTAAAAAGATGGGAGTGGTTTTTTATGAGCAAATATCAACTGCTCACAACTCTATATGTACTTGGATTACATTTTTTAGGACAGATCAAGGTTGTTGGTTACTTGTCTAAGGCCGTTAAGATATAAAAGGAAGAACAGTAATCAACAAGTTGGGTGACTGCCAAGTTTTGGGGAAACTATCAAACTAATAATAATAAAGATTCATGTGTGTACCTGCCTTTTAAATGAGTGAAACCACCACCTTTAATAGAGTGCTTGAAGAGCTGTAGTGGATTTTCCAGCCAAAGAAGGGTTGCTCGCACCAGACGAGGCGAACGATGTAAACGGGAAAAGCAGATGCAAAAATGGGTTGTAAGTATAGTTACAGATGATAGTCGATATCAACTATATCACTAGAAAACAAAAAAAAAAAAAAAGAAGAGAGAAACGTCGATTAAGGGCCCATTCTGTCTGGCGTTTTCTATTATGGCCAAATTAAATAATAGGGTCTTTATGAGGGTTTTTCCCGTTAAATCCCCTTCAATAAAAAAAGAGGAGTTTACGGAAAAAAAAATCCATACATGCATGCTAAATAAAAAAAAATAAAACCCACTAAAATTGTGTAGACAGAAGGTCCTTTGGGCCCCTTTCGTTTTTTTTTCTTTTTTTGGGATGGTTGATATCCACCATCACTACACATCAACTAAAAGACAAAAGGAAAAAGCAACAGCCAGACCTATCCTCCCTGTTTTGATTCTACATCAGAGCTTCTCTGTAACCAGAGGGAGAAGCAACAACCCTGCCTATCCTCTTAAGCATTCTCCGGCACTGGCGGCACACAATGGGCGGTGGAGTTGTCTGAAACCATAGTCGGTTGTCTTCTCTGACTCAAACAAACAACAACACACGCAACAAAGAGTCTCGATCCTCTGATTGTCCTCCGTTCCGACCTTTTCCAACAATAACGAAGAAACCGACCGAAACCACCCATGTCCAAAATTGTCCAAATCTACTGCCTTGATCCGGTTTTTCATCTCCGATTCAAGCTAGCAATCCGGACGACTATTCTTTGTAGTGATTATGTGAATACGGCTGAAACATGGCAACAACCCTTCTTTTTCCTCGTTGACCACTCAGGCAAGCCGAGAAAGCCCAGATCCCTTCTCTGCGTGTCTTCTACGGGACGAGCACCAACTGAATATCTAGCAGCCTTCTAAGTCTTCTATCACCACACAAAAAAGCCTCAAACGCCAACCAGATGCAATGCCCTCTTCTTCCTCGATCTGCAAACTATCCATAATCCTCGGTCTTTCTTCTCCGGGACGTTTGGACCAGACTGGGGTGTGATGACCACTTCTTCTCTCTGCAAACAAGGCACCCAAAGTTGTGGTCCTCCTTTTGATCTTGTTCTTCTTTGGATGCAATGCATCGATAGAGCTATGAATCCTCCTGATCTCTGCAAAACCGCCTCAGTTGAAATCCGAGAACAACCTAGGCCCCTGTCTTCTTTGTTTGTAGTGAATGCAACTTGGCAACAGGGCAAAGCCCTTCCTTTTTTTTTCTCTCAAATCCTTTGCCTTCTGCAACAAGCATAAGCGATGCTCCGAGGTCGAAAGTTTTAGACCATCAATACCTTTGTCTGGGATTGATGAGGTTTCTTTGAATTAGTGAAGGCTTTGTTTGTAAGCATTCTTGAGGATGACCTTTTTGTTGTTGGAGAAATGGTTCTTGGTGATGTCTCCGACTTAATTTTATGGATTGCTAAAAACACAGATGATACTTATTGTGATATGTTTCTTTGAAGACTGAAATGTAATGGAATGGGAAGTTATTCATAGGTTAGTTTTTTTTAGACTGAACATTGCTCTACAATTGATTTGCAAGCACTTCTTTCTCAACAATTTGTTTGTCATCAAGCAAGTAGATTGTATGTCTTAACAACCTAATTGTTATCAACCTGTCAATCAGGACTCACCCCAACTGAAAGCTGGCATTTCTACTGAAACATGACTTATAGTTGAAATCGACAATAGCCACTTAGAGATGATGGTCGATATCGACCAACCTGTTAGTCTGGATTCACCCCAATTGAAGCTGGCATTTATGTTAAAACATGACTTATGGTCGATATCGACCATAACCTCTTAAAAGTGATGGTCGTTATCGACCAACCTGTCCGATAGGATTCACCCAAATTGAAGTTGGCATTTTGGCTAAACATGACTTATGGTTGATATTGACCATAACACAAAACGTAAAAAAAAAAAAAGAAGCAAAAGCACAACGGAAGGACCTTTTATATTTGTAAAAGCTTAGTGGGATTTTATTTGCGTAGCACCATCTATTGGGGTTTTTTCGATAAATTCCTAAAAAAAATCATATTATATATATTAAAGCAAATGGGGAGGTGGGCTGTGAGGGGTGCCACATCATCCCTAAAAATTCTCTCTTTTCAAAGATGGCTACTCTTTCTTTCCTAAAACCTCTCTCATAAGAGATTTTTATGAACGTTTGAATTTGAGTCCTATTTATTGCCATTATCCAAATTATAAGCAAATCTTTATAGTAGATTTGTTTTCTTTTCCTTAAATCTTCAATTATCAACGGTTTGTTTTTTTTTCCTTAGATCTTCAATCATCAATGGGTCCCATGTTAAATATGCTTTGCGGGCTCTACCGATTATTGAAATCCAAACTATTGCTCCTTTACTCTCCTTAAGTTTTTTTCCCTAAATGGATGGATCCAGTACTAGGCACAAGTTCGTATTAAATATATTCCAAGATTGGACTCCAGAATTGGATGAAATCCTAATGGCCTTCTCTTAACCCATTTTTTCTAAGAGTGGGCCCCACTGATGGAAGGAGGCAAGCCTATTGGCTGTTGTCTGGTTTCTTAATGGATACAAATCAATTAGTGGACCCCTCACATTTAACTTATTTCTGCAGTGGGACCCACTCATGGATTATGCATAGATACTAGTTTTCTAAGTCAATATGGATTATGAATTATTCTCTCTCTCTCTCAACACCATCTATCTTCCATCCTCTCAAGATTGTCATCTTTTTATTTTAATATTTGGGGCCCACCTTTCAACAATTCACACCTATAAATTTTTCATTAAAATATCATTTTCTTTTAGTTTCCAAATAGCTCTCTACTCTATTCAGAGATTGTCACACGTGAACGAAAATCAAACCTGACATTCTGGTAGACCACCTCATAGATGGGCTTGTGATAAAAATATTTTGAGGTTGAAGTTTTTTTTATTGAATCTTATAGGCATCATTTTCCAATCTGATTATATAGACAAATGACCATAGGTTTACCCCACCATAATTACACTTCCGTGGGCCCACATGGACCCATAATTAAGAGATATTTACATTGATCCAAGGTGAGCCAATTATTACTGAGATCAAATAACACTAGCATGTGGTTTTAAGTTCTCATAATTTATGGCTTTTAAAGTTAAGATGTTTATACTCTTATTGAAGAAATTTGTGCGGATGGATTAAAATGAATATGGTCCTGTGTGAAGATAACACTTGTATTTATTATTTAAGATGTGTTGACTATTTTTATATAAATATATATGAATACACTCTTATATATTTATAATTAATTTTGATATCTCATAAATTAAAAATGTAATATCCTATGTTTTTTTTTTCCCGAGCTAAGCACAGCGTGATGGTTGTATGAATTTTTCCCGAGCTAAGCATAACGTGTTGATTGCTAGTATATTCATACAACCTAGAGATGTCAAACGGGCCGTTCCGGCCCCAGCTCCGGCCCACCCGTGCCACGGGCCGGGCTGGCACGGCCCGCCATGGGGCGGGCCGGGCTGGCACGGCCCGCCATGGGGCGGGCCGGGCTAGGCGGGCTTGCTGGGCCTGGTCTTTTTTTTCTTTTCTTTTCTTTTCTTTCTTTGTTTTTCTTCTTTCTTTCTTTCTTTCTTTCTTTGTTTTTTTTTTCTTTCTTTGTTTTTTTTCTTTCTTTCTTTCTTTCTTTTTTTTTTCTTTTTTTCTTTGTTTTTTTTTCTTTTTTTCTTTCTTTCTTTCTTTCTTTTTTTTTTCTTTTTTTCTTTGTTTTTTCTTTCTTTCTTTCTTTTTTTCTTTTTTTCTTTGTTTTTTTTTTTTCTTTCTTTCTTTTTTTTTTTTTTCTTTTTTTCTTTCTTTCTTTCTTTTTTTTCTTTCTTTCTTTCTTTCTTTGTTTTCTTTCTTTCTTTCTTTCCTTCTTTCTTTCTTTCTTTCTTTCTTTTTTCTTTCTTTCTTTCTTTCTTTTCATTATTAGAAAAAAATAGAACACGAATACACAATTACAGAGAATGACAAAGATATTTAAGTGGTTCGGTCAAACTCGACCTACTCCATTGAGAAGAGAAAACCATTTGGATCTTAACTTCTTGAAGGTTTCTAAATAGGATTACCTTCAAAACCTTACAATCTTTTTTAGAAAAAAAAAAAAGAATGTTAAACTTATAAATTTAAAAATTACAATGAAGGAAAAAGAAAAAAATCAGACGTGTAGTCCACTGAAGTATTCTACTGGATCATAATCTTCCATTGATGTCAACTGTTGCTTCCTCTTATCTGCCAAATTTCAGTCTCGTAGGCAAACACAACACTCTACCGTTTCTTCAATTAGATTGGTTCTTTTGTCATCCACCACACGTTCACCTGCACTAAAAGCCTGTTCTGATGCTACAGAAGACATTGGAATAGTCAATAGATCACGAGCCATGGCGGCTAACACCGGATAAACGCTTTCTTGTTACTTCCACCAAGCTAAAATGTCAAAACTAGATACATCCTGCATCCATATTACACCGATGTCAAGATACGATGATAACTCCGTCATAGTGTTACTTGAACTTGAGCCGGATGCCATGCCCGTAGACAAGGAAGAATACCACACATCCCACTCACCAACACCTGTTTGCTGGACTTCTGAATTGCCCATACTAAGCCCATCTGTACCCATTTGCTCACAGTAAAATTGAAAAAGTGCTTGTAAATTTGTCTTAATGATTGATAAAGTATTTAAATTTATATAATTCATATTTTTATTTATTTCATCAATAAAAAATTGTACACTACTTAATTTTAACCTAGGATCAAATACGGCAGCTAAAAAAAATGTCATTGGAGCCTCTTTCCAATATTTATTAAATTTTTCTTCCATGTTTTTAACAGGGGTACTCAGTAAATCATGATTTCTAAATCTACATAATTGTACAGTAATTTTAAAAAGCTTCATTAGATGTGGGATAATATATCCCGGAAAAAAATATTGTTGAAGTATAAAAAGCTTCTAATAAATCCCTTATATGTGCACATAACTCCCAATGTTCATCACTAATCATCAAATGTTGTGCATGAAAAGCACAAAATTCATTTAAAACAATTCTCCTGTCAAGTGCCTTGTTTAACAAATCATACATAGAATTCCATCTATGTTCTATCTCCTTTGGTATTTTAATAGCTGATACGCCTTGCCTCGTACATATTTGGGCATACAATTTTCTTTTTTGTGCGGATGTGAAAATAAATAGAGCAATGTCTTTAATAAAATCTGTGTAAGTTACAATATGCTTTAAACCAACCTTTGCAATGAGATTTAAGATGTGACATACACATCTATTTTGAAAGATAGAGCTATCTATCAAAGTTACAAGTGACATCTGCATTCTCATTAATTCAATAGCCACTGTATTATTACTGACATTATCTAAAGTTACAGATAAAACTTTTTCTTTAATATTATATTCATCTAGTTTTTTTCAAAAGAAATGTACTTATTCTAGTGCCACTGTGTGGCCATTCAAGAGTGGTAAAACTAATTATACGTTTATTAATAATCCATTTTGAATCTATGTTATGTGTAGTAATACAAAGATAACTGTCACCCCCTTGAGATGTCCACATATCTGTGGTTATGGCTATTCTGCCATGAATTTCTGCAAGGTAATTTTTTGTATTTATTTTCTCTTCCTGCCAGAGTCTAATAGCATCATTTCTGGCTGTATTTCTTGAAATACTGTGAAATTGTGGTTGACAGTATTCCTGGACCCATTTTTCAAAAAACTCCTTTTCAACAAAACAAAATGGTAATTCGGATAACACAATCATTTTAACAAGATTTTTGTCGCGACCCCGGACCGGGCCCCCGCGAAGGAACGGATCCGGAGTCGAGACATTAGTGTTATAAAACCACAACATCTATAAGAATGATTAACATTACATTTATCTAATTTCCCACAGGTGTCCGCGGTGAGGATATTACAACCATCAATGAATATTTCTTTTAAGTGCGGAAGCATGTAGCAAATCAAATAGTCAGACTATCTCTAGCCATGAAAGCATTAACATCATGCATAAATACAGTATCAGAATGAGCAATGATCTATAGCATGTTTCCCAAAAGTAAGTTAAAGTTTAACAAATGACATTTAATTACAATTCCCAAAATTAGAAGCCAACAAAGGCCAATATAACAAGATAATAACTCAAAAGAATGGTTAATTAGTCCTCCTCAAAATGTTACGCCTCTCTTAGCAACCCGATGTCTACATGACATCGTTAGCACGCCACTCGACTAGAGGTTGCGACTCACCTACCGCCTCCTCCGGCTCCTCCTCAAGGAAACCGCCAACGGGACCTGAGTACCAAAGCAAATGGGTCAGACACGACGGTCTGGCAAGAGAGTGAAAAGATACAACAACATATAATAATAAAGGAAATATCTTGAAAAGCATAGAAATCTGTTTAAGCAAGAACTCTTATAAAATAGATGAATCATTTGCTAGAAAACAAGTAAACAAGATAAAACATATAAGGTATCCAAGGAAAACGGGAACTAACAAGATGACAATCACATAAAGCTAAGTCCTCTGTCACTAAAGTGACAATAGTGTAACGGGACATTAATCTTAGTCACACAAGGTGAGGAGATTCAACGTAAATCATATATACAATATAAATATACAGGACGGGACCACGGTAGCGAACCGGGTATCGGGACGGGACCACGGTGATAAACCGGGTATCGGGATCCAAACTGCAGCTGGCGAGACGGGAGAGGGATCTCCAAGTCGGTGGATCAAACCGACAAGGTATCCAAGCTTAGTGATGCCGACTCATAGGTTAAATAGCAAATCGAAATCAGAACGAGTAAATCAAATGCAAATGCAATAAACATGCGGGGCTAGTATACTCAAGTACATAACTTACATTTCGTGTCGGGCAATACTCTTCGGGACAAGTCAATGTTACTATCATGCTTTCGGGAACACAACTCATGTAGTGTAAATCTTGGAAATGAAGGAATATAATGAACTATTACAATTCCGGGAAAAATATTGATTTCAAGATCTATTTAAGTGAATAGGGGTCCCGTCCTGTATGTCGATTATTGAAATGATTTGGTACTCCTTGAGTTTGAAGACATTCCAGGCTCCTTATGCACTTTTACGATTTTTAAAACTTAACATGAGCTTATGGTTAGAACTAGGTATTACCATGGAAAAATCTAGACTATAAACGGTCCATCCTAAGTATGATGTTAACCCGGAACCATCGAGCAACCTACTCAGTCATCGAAATGAATAGAATTCACGATACCCAAGGGAAAAGACCTTGCGTTTAGATATGAAGAAAATATCGTGTCGTTCCATTCCGTTCAAGATTGAAATAGATTGAACTTCGATGCATCCGAACCAACCGTGAAGAGCATCAGCGACGTCCTCACATATGGTCTAATGAGTCCAAGGAGGGTAGCCAAGGTAAAAAAAAATAATAATATCAAATTTCACTGGTCCGATCGATCGGCCGAAATTTCTGTCCCAGTTACGGGCAGGTCCGATCGATCGGATGACAGTCCGATCGATCGGATCGAAAAGCCTCTCAGTTAACGACAGTCCGATCGATCGGCCTGCATGTCCGATCGATCGGACCTGGGCGTGTAGCAGGTCCGGGAAATTTGATTTTTCTCCCCTTTTTCCTTTCCTTCCAACACATAGACTACCACATAGAACTATAAACAAGATGACTTAAACACATGTTTCCAAGATATTAAATGAGGCTATCAAGATGCAATAAGAGCATTTATTTCAACCATAAATAAAGCCATAAAAGCATGAAAATCCATAAATACTTCACCAAACCATTTAAAACTTAAAAACACCCAATCATTCACTTGCCTCAAGTCCAAGCTAGCCAAAATCAAGCCTCTAATCACTTCTTAAGCTCACTTCCAAGCTACAATAAAAAAACCCCCAAAACAACCCTAAAATGGGTTACACAAGGAATGAAAATGAATGAACTAACAATAATGCAAATGTAGCTTCCCAAAGGCTAGAAGACTACAAATCTAGAAGATGAAGAAGAACACTTACTTGGATGGCCTTCAAATGAAGAGAGCTAGCTCAAGGAAGGTCTCTAGGTTGGAAGATTTCTCCAAAAATGGTATCAAGATGAAGCTTGCAAAATGAGGAAAAGGTTGGTGATCTCCATTTCGAGTTTGGTGCAAGATTGGTGAGGATTAGAGATGGAGAAGCAAGAAGAAGAAGAAGTTGCAAGAAAAACCCTAGGTTCAATAGTTTGTGCTGGAACAAGGGATTGGAAAGGGAAATGAAGAAGGGGGTTTCCCTTTGTTAACAAATGGGATTGGGTCCCACAACTAAAGAAACTTGGGTGGCTGAAATCATTTCTTTCGGGACCTCGGACGGATTCGATGAAGAAGGAAGAAATGATCGTCGAAATATCTATTTTCTAAAAAGTATATGTTTCGCAGGTTTCGGGAATATCAAGTTTTGGGTATAGATTTGGTGTGCAATGACTGTTTTGCCCTCAATGCTAGGAAATCGGGTTTCGGGACCTCAAACGGAATCGGGGTCAACATGAAAGTTGTAGGGATCATCAAAACGAGTAAAACGGGGTTAAAATCATGAATGTAAAAACTTCCGATAAATCCTCAAACATATGCAATGTCATGAAAAGGAACCCCCAAAGGGCCCTACTAACACAAAGCAAATCAAAATCCCCAAAACTATATCAAAAGCTATTCCAAGCCCAACTTAGCCAAAAACACTAATCAAGCTTAGCACTAACACGCACTTAATTAGCACTAATCGGGTTCACTCGGGTCGGGATCTTACAATTTTGTCTACAACTTTGTGCATTAAAAGAAAAAAGACCTAAACTGCTACTACTACCACCACCACCACCACCAGTACTAGAAATTTGAGTCTGTGATCCAGGCCTCCCTGTCCCTGCATCAGCCGGCTTCTGTAAGGCAAAACATTTTTGCATATGTCTTGTCAAATGTCCGGTACCCATTTTTGACATGGCATCATAAATCTTACTACAAAATTTGTATTTTGCCTTTTCAACTGTTTTTTCATTTTCAATAATATCAAACCTTGTAAATATTTTCCAAACTGGTGAAGTTCTATTTCTCTTGGTTGATTTACGGGAACTCTGAGGAAGTGGTGGTAAATCACCTACTTCATCTTGTAATTTAATAAAATTTTCATGTTCCCCCCTTATATTAACAGAAGAAGATTCTGTGGGAAGTCTTCTTGCCATATTTCAAAAAATAAACTTTATAAATAATAACAGTAATAGGCTCTAATAGCCTTCTCTTGTGATAATTAATATAAGAAAAGGGAGAAAATGAGAGTTAATATAATATAATATAAACTTATATATATGTAATCTCAAATTTAAATAATATAAATACCTCTAAATCTTTGAAGGCCCCTTTATCTTGTTTCTTGATGACTTGATCTTTGGCCCTCCAAAAACTTCTTAGAGAGAGTGAAAGAGTTGAATGCTTTGAGATAGAAGAAGAGAATGTATAAAGAGAATGAAAGAGTTGTGTAAATTGGTGAGGAACGAGAATGGGAGGGTTAAGGTGTTTATAGACTTTGTAAAATGACAAATGACACAAAATACCCCTTATATAACCGTTTTATGGCTGTTGGGGGGGTAAAAGTGACTTTTTAAAAAAAAAAAGTGGATTGGGCCGTTGGGCGGGCCAGTTCCAGCGTGCCCAGCGGGCTGGAACCACCACCCCACGGGCCTGGCGTGCCAACGGGCCCAACCACCTCGGCCCAGCATGGCCCGTGTCTCAGGCCGTGCCTTGCGGGCCGTGCTGTTGACCGGTTGACTAGCGGGCTGGGCCGGGCCGAACCGGCCCATTTGACATCTCTAAATTACAACCTTCGTTTCCATCACCGCCGTCGGCAGCAAAACCCGTAACGAAAACCGCGGGGCCCGCCCGACAAACACAATGCGAATGTAACTGCTGGATTTTATTTCATCACTTCTTTCACTCAGATCTACCTCTGTAACGGAAGCATCGGTCCCTCCTCTTCCCCGTTTCTTCCTCCCAACAAATTCCAGATCGGACGGCCTATATTCTCTTCATCTTCTTCTTGTCTCTCCTTTTTCTTTTTCCTCTCTTTTTCTAAGTCAGAAGTCCAACAATTTCATCTCTAGGGTTTTTCTTTTCCCATTTCAATTTCAATAGATGGACCGGCGCCGAGCAGGGAGCCCGGTCTACTCCCGCCAAAGGAGCGGCGAAAGCACCGGCTCGTCGTCCCCGGGCATGTCGCCGGCCCACCACCGGTCCGCTTCCGCCGCCGGCTCCTTCTCCAGCATCAAGCGGACGCAAAACGTGGCTGCCAAGGCCGCCGCGCAGCGCCTCGCACAGGTCATGGCATCGCAGGCTGCCGGTGCCGACGACGACGACGACGACGACGATCTTACCGCCTTCCACTACAAGGCTCCACCGCCTTCCATGCCGCGGCTGTCAAACAATAACGCCGGGAGCGTCCCGCCCGCGGCGATCTCAGTCTCAAGGACTATGAGATCACCATCGCCTGCGGTACTCTCTCTAATTTGATGTGTTTTGAAGTCTGATCTGATTTTGAATTCCATGTGATTTGTGTGTTTTAAGTGAGAGATCTGATTTATATTGGATCTTTATATCAAAAGAAATATATATATATTTTTTTGTGGGCAATATTACTGATTTGCTTTATCTTGAGTCTTTGTATTGAATGGATCGGTGAGGATTCTGGAAATAAACTCGAAATGACAATTACAGCGAATTGGTCGGGTTCTTTGTTTGAGCTGCAGTTCTGTGAGACAAGTGTAATGTTTAGTTCTCAAATTTGATTGAGTTGGGGAAGAGTTTTTATGAAGAATTGGATTGTTTGAACTAACATTTTGATTGCATTGGGATTCAATTATTGTTGGATGAACTGGAAATGATTTTGAGTTGTCTTATATGTTTGTTTGTTCATTTCTTTCAAATGAATTTTTTGTGATTCTGATCTACCATCCTAAGCTATTCTATCTAGACTGTTTTTCTTAATGTACTATTATATTAGCCCATATCTCCCCATTCCAACTGAGGCTGGCCTGCCCTTGGAGGACTTTGATGTACCTTACTAGCAGAACTTGTAGCTCAGTGACTTAGTTTTGTGGACTCCTCTCTTCCTCTCTCTCTCTCTCTCTCTATATATATATATATATATATATATATATATATATAAGGGGACATTCATGTGCATCCATCCCTCACCAAAGGATGAGGGACACTTACATGGCTTTCCCTCTTTATACAGAACATTCTTTTTTTGCATATGACCATATATGATTTTTCCTCTTTTGCACATGAATATTTCCAATTATGTAAGTGTCTCTCACCCTATGGTGAGGGATGGATGCACATGAATATTCTCCATATATATATATATACATGGGCCAGCTCTTCTAAGCTGAAGCTTAACTTATCCTAAGCTGAAACAGTGTTGGTCCCACAAATCAGGGTCGATTATCTTTGCCTTTTGCATCATGATCGTCTCTGAAATCAAGAGAAATCCAATCAGAAGTGGATTTTCCAGTTCCATCATTCGAAAAACCGATATAATCAACTTTAATTTGTGGGACCGACACTATTTCAGTTTAGGATAAGCTAAACTTATAATTTCTTGTGTTTGCTTTCACATGTGTATATGACAAACAATCTTTGAAATGAGCTTCGTAACATGATGGACATGTGTCAGACATGAATGGTGTTGGATTCTTTTAGTGCTAATTTAAACAATGTTTTACAATTTATGAAATATTAATATTCGTTTTTTTCCTTTTAGAATTTACGTAAGATATTAACTTGTTTATTTATTTCTATTAGTGTTGTTTTTCCTATAGTTGTTTTCACTTAGAAATGATTATTTGTTCAAATATATTCAAAACGTGAATCCACGAATTCTATATTTTTAGATGTGGCCTTGTTCCTGCGTCAGATTCTGACGTGTACCCGCACTCATGTGACTTAGATCATTACAATCTCTAGAAAAAAATGGTTTAATACCTGGGGTTTTTATGCTGTGTATTTGGCTTGAATATTATTTTACGTTGAATTTGGGAACAATTTTAATTCCCAGTTTTCTTGATGTACATCAGGCCTCACTCTGTTTCTGAATGAATCAGGGAGCAACCGTTTTAGGTAAAACTATATGAATCTTAGGAAAGAAACATTGAAGAACATCTAAAAAAGATTTGCTACAATATTTTGTTGTAATTTTTTTGGACACTTATTTTTTTTGTTGGATTTAATTTGAGAATGGTATGGTTTCAATCTGGTTTTAGTTGAAGTTGTGTAAGATAAGTCTATTGGTTTTCTGTCTTATGGCCTTGTTTTTAGGTGAATCAGTACAATGAAAATGAAATCTCTGTGTTGATATTGGTTGCTATGAGACATATGCACATCTGGTAAAGACTGTTTTACACTTAAGGATAATGAAGGATGTGCCTTGGATCAAACAAACACCAGATTTGAACCTTCCGTAGTTGACGTTGAAGCATATGCGTATCTCAATATTCACACAAGTTTTCCTTCTATAAGCAGATGACAATTGACAAGAAGCATGATAATTTGAATTCTGTTGGCCTGAAATTGAATCCCGAATGAGATCTTGTTTGTGTAAAGTAGGAAAAGAAGGAAGGAATTTGACCCCTATGCTTTTAGTTTGAACAATGGTTTTGGTTGGGCTTTAAGACTGATGATGTCTGATGGGATAAACTGCATGTGTTTTGGCTTAGTTCGACTGGCCTGAAGAAGGAATTTGGGATGCTCATGGTTTGTTTGGATCTGATTTTGAGCTCAGGTTTGTTTGGGCCAGCTTTGGGTCTAGTTGAGAATAACTTGTTATGCAACTCGAGTTGGGCTGACAAAGTACTGAAATTGAATCAATATGGGCTCAGGTGGACTGGATACTGGGCTTGAGAGCCTGGCATGCATGGATTAGTCCAGATTTAAATCTGGGCTGCGCTGTTCTTCCTATTAAAGTCGAAGTACTGTTTATTATGCAGATCTGTCATGTACCCTATCTACCGAATGACCATATAGCTGTCATGTGGCATACCATAATTGTTATTCTTCCTAGGTTAGCTCTATCCTTATCTCACGAGCTATGATAGAGATCATTAGAGATGATTGTTATGTAATTTCCATCTTTTATGTAATTCGAGTCCTCATGAAGAAAATTTGGCTGGTTACTCAAACGAGACAAATTAATTTCAACTGCGAGTTTATTTTTTGTTGGATATTTTTATGGTATATCAGAGCTAGGTTGTTGGGGGCTCATATAAAGAAAAAAGTTCTCTCTTTTTTTTTTTTTTGTCATTCATTTTTTCAAGGATCCTATTTTTGTCTAGCTTTGGTAGATTCCTGGTCCATCTTCTGGAGAGATTCCAACATCTTTCATTCTCTTGTTTTTCTTCCATCATCTTTCTTCCTCTCCATCAAATGATTTTGCATATGATATGTACAGATCTCATCTCAGATCTATGAATCTGGAGAAATTAGGCCTTTGTGATCTTTTGGCAATCACATGAGTGCAATTGGTGAGGTCCACTGCTTTTGATGCTCTTCTACGTATTCGCCCCTATGTTCCAACACATTTGGTTTGCAGTTTTACCGAAGGCTGTTGCATTTTCTTCTTCCCAGTTTTTGAAGTTCTATGGAAAGAAGCATCCATTGATTAGCTCAAGGGGACTATAAGGAATCTAATGCAAATGGTCCCACTTTTGGTTTTCGTGGATGGGACTATAGGGGATTAGGAGTACATTTACAATTTTAGGATGTAGAAGTACTTTCGAAATCCATTTAGGTTAGATTCCCAATAGGGCCCACTCTGCAGAAACATCTTAATAGAATCATCTATTGATTCTTTGTGACATAATCGTCCATTGACTGGATTGTGGAATCAGGGGGCGAAGGGAGGGAGGGTCGAGAGGGGGCAGCTGCCCCTCCTCAACTTCTTCATCTACCTAGAGATAATGCTATAGATGCTGGGCCATTTCATGTAGCCCCCATGTTGCCCAACCTCAACTTCTCATGCCCTATATGGAATGCTATAAATGTAAAGCCAATTCACTACTTGTATTAGAATAGTTTTC
This sequence comes from Cinnamomum chago, assembly GCA_038049695.1. Classification (NCBI taxonomy): domain Eukaryota; kingdom Viridiplantae; phylum Streptophyta; class Magnoliopsida; order Laurales; family Lauraceae; genus Cinnamomum; species Cinnamomum chago. The sequence continues at coordinate 51,841,548 of CP142453.1, read as the reverse complement.
TCCATATGAGCCCTCTCATTTCTTTACCCTTGAAATTTACTACCCCAAAGATCTCAAATCACATTGATTTATTTCCTAATTATTAAGTGGATAAGAAGACTCTGAGGAGATATACTTCTTGTTTGTGTCTTATTGGTAAAATCACTCTATTTGGCCCAAAAATTCAATCCAAACCTGCTAGTTACAATATGATGACCCGCTAATCCAACCTTACACCACCTATTACTTACAGGTTCTGATTGAGATTTTCAACTTGATTTATAAAATTGTTTGGTTTGAGTTGAGTCAATACATGTCATCCTCAATGCTCAATCCAACAACTCTTCTCATCTAGTGGTGAGCCAATGTTAATTAGATTGTGGCCCAAATGTTAGGCTTATCAACTTTTCACGTAGACCATATGCCATCATCATCTTAGCTTTATACCATCAATTTAGGGTCATCATTATCAAAAAGACCACATTTGAATTGATTTTGACTAATGAACTTGTTTCACTGTTTGTTTTCATGCACGTGTGGCCCACATGATTCGGTAGATCCCCAACCCACAAACAACCCCAAGAAGAAAATGCTGGCTTTGCCACTACGTGGCGTGAGGTCACCTCTTGCACTTAGTTGCTATTGGCACAAGGTGGATCTCTGCTCTAGTTGATAGAATCATATAAATTTTAGTGGTGGTGCTTTAGGGAACCCAAGATTAGTGGAGTGGCAGATCATTTGAAATTTTTGATTCTTGATCGTCACTTTCTTAGGTCCCCCATAGGCATCCGGTTAGCAAAAGTGAGATTGAAATGATGGCTTTGTAGACTGGTTGAAAGAAGCTTCTCAGCTCAATCTCCATTAGATCATTATGGAAGTGGACTCTTCCTGAACTATCCTATTGGGAAGCGGCGAATGCTTGTTTTTGTGGAGGTAACATATATAGCTGAGGAGGTGAGACTTGGCCCAGTCACTTCCTACATTGTTTGTCCATGTCAAGTGGAGTGCCAATTGAGGAAGCAGGCAATTTGGGCAAATGAGGAGTCATGCGCTGGTTTTCGGCAATGGCTTTCTGATATCATTTGGACAAGCTTTTCTAAGTTTTCAAAGAAAATCGTTCCTTTTTCATATTAGGTCCCTATTTTTGTTTTGTGGGCCTCCCCCATGTTTATTAATTAGGGCAGCTCTCTTACTGTATGCAACTTTATGACTCCTTTCCTATTAGGGATTTGGGTGGGAGTGCATGAGTTTTGACTCTTCAAAGTAGCACAAAAAAAAGAAAAAAAAAGAAAGAGAAAAAAGAAACCAATAAGAAAAAGGTTATCTCCCTTTTCAAATGTCCGGCCTCTCTTATCAAGAGAATAGAAAGGTTGCAAAGAGAATTCTTGTGGTATGGAAATGGCCCTCAAAGGAAGTATCACGTGGTGGATTGGGGTTCGATCTGTAGACCGAAGGAAGAAGGGGGCTTGGGAATTAGACCCTTGAAGTAGATGAATCAAGCCCTTTTGGGTAAGTGGCCATGGAGGGTTGGAGATGGGAAAGATGAACTATGGAGACAGGTGTTGGATAGGAAATACAGTCTGCTGAGAAATGGATGGGAGGTCAAGGACCCCCCCAATAAGGCGTTTGCAATATGGAGGCATCTTATTAGTAAAATAACTTATTATTGAGATCATCAAATACAAGGTTGGATTGGGGGAGAAGATTCTTTTTTGGAAGGACCGGTGGGTTGATGACAGGACTCTTGGTGCTCAGTTTCCGGATCTGTTCAAGTGTGTTGTGGATAAGGAGGCTACGGTTAATTCTTATACGATAAGAGTTGGTGGTCAGTTGGCCTGGGGCCCTGGAGCCCCATTTTAAGAAGGAATTTGAAGGAGCACGAAGTAGATCAATTAATTTCACTTCTCAACCTTCTAAAAGGGGTGCACATTCCGGATAGAGGGGAGGATGCTAGGTTGTGGTTTGCCTCGAAAGATGGATTATTCTCAGTTTCCTCTCTCCTTTTGGTATTATCTATTAGACTGCGGGAGAGGAGTGATGTGTGTAGTTTATGGAAGTTGAAGGCTCCGCCAAGGGCCATCTTCGAGTGGCTGGCTCTCAGAAAAAGAATTTTTACTATGGATAACTTAAGGAGGGGGAGGATTATGGTAAACGGATGCCCCATGTGCTTAAGAGAGGAGGAATCTGTGGACCACCTTATGCTTCATTGCAAAACTGCACTGGCTATTTGGAGGTCGGTGGTTGGATCGTTTGACTGTTGTCGGGTATTTCCTAAAACCCTTCTATAGCTTTTCCAGGAATGGAAGCCTCCCATAGGGGTTCCTAGAGGTAAGGAACTATGGAGATTGACTTTTCTTGCGGTCTTGTGGACAATATGGAAGGAAAGAAACTCAAGGTGCTTTGCACTGTCAGTTGCTTGGTGGAGAAAACTAAGTTTTTAGTTGCTCTTTGGGTATCCATAAGCCCGTCTTTTAAAGGATACTCTATGGAACATATAATGTTGCATTGGAAGTGATGCAGGCCAGACCTATGGTCTGCCAGCTAATTGGGCCTAGTCCATAAGCCCAATAGGTTATTCATTTAGTTTGACTTTTAATTAGTTAAGAGTCTTATTTAGAGAGTTATTTATTTAGAAGTCATTAAAATTAGGAGTTTTATTTTATTTGGATTATAACCAAGTTTAGTTAAGTTTAGTTTCCTTTATTGTTTAGGAAACAGAGTCCTACTAGGAAAGGGGATGCCCATCCCTTCCTATAAATATGTAATCCCTCTATTAGGAGAGTAGTTCATCATTATTCAATTATAAAGATTGGTTGGTTTGTTTGGTTTTCTCTTTATCTTCAATGGAAGATTGATATTGAGTTCCGAGAGGAATTCGGCTAATTCCCATATGCGGAGTTGGTCCTCACTTGAATCCGTCCAGGATTCGGCAAACTCTCTTGCAGGGTTTGTTTACACCCGTTTCATCACCGCTGACGGATCTAGGCTGCTTCAGGAAGGAATTGGCCTTCTCTTATGCAGACAGGGCCTTAGTTGTTTCTCTTAGGGCCCTCTTTCTGTCTGCTGTTTTCCTGTTTTGGCTTGTTAGTATACTTCTCTTGTATTGCTTGCTTCTTTTAATGAAAGTAACCATTCAAAAAACAAAAAAGAAAAAGGTTCCTTCTCGTGTCTTTGCCTACACTTCATTTGGTAATGGATTCCCCGAGAAAGGTAAGCTGGATGATGGAGTATCAATTGTGTTTTTGTTGGATGATCAAATACTCAAAATGGTTGTGATGTTTTCGTCCTCCAAGCGGAAAACTGTTTACATCCATGAAATTTACTTTCTTCAAGGAATCTTTACTCAAAATAGAACAGTTTGAAATAAAAAAATTTCTCGTGATTTTTCTATAAATAATTCAGTTCTTCCAATTGTTTGTTTTGATCTTCTTACATACATTCCAACTGAGAAACCACCTATACACGATCTACTCTAGAAGAGATAAGCTGACTCAGCCTCAACTGAATATCCTAACAGCACCACTATACCTTCTTCTATATCTACAGGTACTCACAAAGACTCAAATGATCCAAGTTGCTTCTAAAAAAGGATAGCATTATTTTTTCTGTTTTTGGTCTCATCTCGCTTCTAAAGCAAGATCAAACTGGCCTTAGTGCCACTCTATTTTGATACTATCTAATTACTTTATTTCCAAGTATAGTGTTTGGTCATCACATTCAAGAAGAAAATTCAAAGGGCTTCTGCGCTTGAAGTTCTAAATATCAGGAAACCTAATTTGGCTAATCAAAGAAAACAATAGTCAGAAGCAAACTTTCGTCCTATTTTTGGATTGGGTTTAGGACTGGTCGAATCTGACTAAATAAACTGCATTTTCATTGGCCTGCTTTGGTGGTCTGATGAAGGGGAATTTGGTTCACCTGGCTTGCTTGGATTCATCTGGACTAAAGATCAAGTTCATATGTCTCTGCTTTGGGCCAATTTTTCTCTGATTTGATAACTTATTTGGCTTGCCTGCTTTATACTGTATGTGGTCTCAGCTGGTCTGGGTTGTGGGCTTGGTTAGCCATTAGCCTGACATGTGCTTAAATCTGAGTTGCATCAGATACTATTCAACTTCGTTCTGTTGAATTTAACTTAATATCAATGAAGATGTTATCTTGTTCTATGACTTTTTTAAAATGTGGTTTGTGTTAAACTTTAATTTTGTATAATCCTGTGATCAAAACTGAAGAATGATTAACAAAATATGCAACAGACCCAAGTTCCAAGTCTGGTGAATAAAATCTACATTTCAGGGACAACTACTTGTCAAGGGTAGACGATCAGACCAGTTCTATCCCCTATGATGTCAACTGTCCTGATGGCTTCAATTGAATGGTATATCTTATTGAGCTGATTGATCTTTATGGAATGGTAAATCTACATTTCAGGGATTATTCAAAAAAAAAAAAAAATCTACATTTCAGGGACCACCATTCACAAATGGTAGTTCTCATCCTTTGGTCTACTTTGACCTGAAGTGGCCTCCTCTACATTTCTGTCTGTCTTGCTTGTAATAGAAACTATGGTTTTTCGCTTGCATATAAATCATTTCCATTAGAAATACTGTAGGGCTCCTTTTCTTAGTTCATTACTTTTTGCAACAATCACTTTGCTAATTGGATTTTGTCATATTTAATTAGTTAGGTCGGAACTTTGTAGAGAATACTCCATCTGTTCGTTCTGCATCAACTGGAAGGCCGTCGATATCTGTTCGTTCCAATCCGTTGGTGCCCCCTAGTAGAACGTCACTGAGGACTCCAAATTCTATTCCTCCAATAGAACCTCCCAATGATAGGCGTAGAGAGAAAAGGTATTATTCTCTTTGCTATTGTTTCGCTCTCATACTAAAATGGAAATAAATTGGGAAATTTGAACGATTAGTACAAGAATATCCAAAGCTAATATTCTAAGCAATGAACTTTGTCCATCATATTCAATCTAATTTTCTTTTTGCTTGAAAACGTAATTTCTTTGTTTACTTGCTTGTAGGGATACTTTAATATTCATCTCTCTATTTATATATGTGTATATATGTATGTGTCCTGTAATATAGGAAGATATTCACCTGCGCATGGTGTATATGCACACTGTGCATCCAGAACGACCGTCAAAAGTAACACATGAAATTCAGAGGTGGGCCACACCTCTGAGATGTCCCAGATGCATGGTGCGCATACGCACTGTGCATAGGTGGATATTATCCATATAATACAATATATTTCTCTGCATGTCTTTGCATCATAGTTGTTGAGAAACTCTATCGCTGCATCCCCTATGGTTCTTTTTACCTTGGTTTGCTTCATTAATCTGAATAAGTAGTCTAATATAGTGTGCAAAGATTCCCATTTTCTATTGGTAACTATCCTTTGTGTGCATATAGTTGTTTTCATAAATGGGCCAATGGAAAACACAATTTCTGTTTTTATTAGAATAACATTCTTCATTAATTTCTTTTATTGTTAACAATAAAATATCATTTACATAGTGATAAAGAGGTACAACAGGGCTTTGCCAGTATAAGAGACACTCCAAGCAGAACAACAAAGAAATGAAAAAAGAACAATGACTTAAGATGACAAGGGAAATTACTCCATTGGTTCTACACAAATCATTTCTATTCACTTCCTCTATGGCGAATGAATCTGCAACCTCATTTGAATCCCTTTGTGTATGTCAAAAAGTCTACCTTCATTGTTATACACTTTTCTTATCTTGCATAAAATAAAATTTCTTCTCCAAGGATCTTTCCCATCCTCTGATGCTCAATCAAGTATTAACCGAATCACTATCCTCAATTAGTCTATTCTATATGAGATTTTTGAAACTCTTAACACGTTCCTAATAGCCAACACTTTTGGTTTGTCTAAATCTCTTACCCTAACTGAATTGGAGAACACAACCTTGGTAGACTGTTGTGATACAGAACTATGTCAGCTGGTCCCAGTTTGATGAGTAATCCATCTCACCAAATTTCCCATCCTCTATCACTAACATTTAGGTCTTTTAATTTCCAGTTGTTTCATTTGTTGACCGTCTTAACATTTGCGAAATCCTTTGCCTTCATAGAATCATGTGCCTCTGAAATCTCATCTTATTTCCTGTACATGTTAGACCATTCCTTTCCCTCGGCCACTAAGGGACCAGGATTTGCCTCCAACACTAGTATCCAAAGAACTCGTCTCTTTTATGGGATGGATTTTTTTTTTTTTTTGGGGGGGGGGGGGGTGTTGGTCATGGGGTGTTTTGGGGTTGGTTAGAAGCTCAGAAAAGGAAAGGAAGGAGGCCTTTCAAGACCAATGAAAGAAAATAGAGGTTTCAACATTCCCTTTGGAAATCATGTGAAAGCATCACTCACATTTCCTTAATTCTAGCTCAGTAAGACTTATTTGGATGGGACACTCCAAACCAACTGCTCCAACTATCCCAAAAATGAACCACCAACTTAATGACACCTAGTATATTTGGCACTTAATGGGATCTCTGTCACCCACAAGTCTTTCCAGAACCTCAGCCCACTTAAAATCTACCCTTTCTAGGATTTCCCCCTTTCAGTCTTCATGGCTTATTCTCACCATAATTCTTTCCAGAACTTCATTGATGCAAACCTAACCCTTCAAAAGAACTGCAACTCCAAAGAACTGGACTGTTTTTGGTTCTGGCAACTGGGTCTTTCTTCCATCTCCACTCTAAAGAAGTTTAGCAACAATGCAGAAATTTTAGCAATGTGGATCTCTTGGCAGAGAAGGCTGCAAGTACAAAACCTTCTTCACTGGATTGCATGGCTGCGTAGGGATTGGAAAGTTTGAAAGAACAGAACCAGCGGAAAGCATAAAGTCTAGCAAATAACATATGAATTAATAAATTTCAAAGAGATCTTATTGAATCTATTGAAAAAATCACCAGTTAGGGTTGAAGGGCCCTTCTCCTTTACCATATAGTGGGTTTTTTTTTTTTTTAATCAAATAAAATCCTAAATCTCTACTAGCAGGGAATATTTCCCTACTGAAATGCCTAGAAAATAGAAAGCCCCAAGACACTAAGAATCCTAACGATGTAATAACTAAAAAGGAAAGAAAAGATGGGGGAATTTGCTGATTAGCTGCCCTTGGTTGACTGTTGAAGACCTATTTCAAGACCTCGTGAATGACCCACAAGCTCTGGCACACTTACTGGATAAATCTGGGCCCAGTTATGGGCCTGGACAGGTTGGGCCTGATGTTGGATTGTATCACTCACCCCACTTCAAAACCTACCGCTTTCCAAGAACTTTTCAGTCTTACAGGGCTCATCCCCCACCTTTTGCAATAGGACCCCAACCCCCTGACTCATTAGACCTTCTTACTCTTGGCAACCCTATATTTACATGCCATTACATTTATCTCTTACACCTTCTCTCTACTTCAATCACCACTTGCAAGCACCTGTTTTTTGTGCACTCAGCTTTCCTATTCTTAGACCACCTTGACCACCTCTCAATTCTTCAGGCTTTCTTTCTTTAGCCTTTTTCCTCCCTTCAATGAGAGGTTTCTCTGAATTCTCGTAATTATTTAGCAACTGCTACTAGGATTTTGGGAAGAGATGAGCAATATACTGGTAAGTGGCATGTATGCTCTGGGAAGTGGTGTGTGCTGGTAAAAGTGTGTGTGTGTGGATATATTGTAAAGGGAAGTTGATGATTCCGGCATCTGGAGAAGTAGGATGATGGTGCTCATATTCTTTTGATGGGATATAGTTATTAGCTTCTGATATCTATTATAGGTTTACACCAGATCTGGGACATTTGAACTCCAAAGAAACAGGAAATCAACGTGAGGCTTCTGCACTGCGTGATGAGGTATTTCATTGTCCCCTATGAATCATTTGGTCCTTGTTGGGTATTTTCTTTGAAAGTTATATGTGAAAAGCTATCTAAAGTCACCTCATAACTGCTCCGACTGCAGCTTGAAATGCTTCAAGAAGAAAATGAGAATATTCTTGACAAGGTAAGCTGTTATTATTTTTTATGCAAAAGTGGGGTTTTAAGTAATTGTTTTTCTTCTATATTGGTTTATACATGTATAAAACTCATAGTAAAATGTGGTTTCCAGCTTCGAGTTGCTGAAGAGAGACGCGAGGAAGCAGACGCTAGAGCTAGGGAGCTTGAGAAACAGGTTAGTTGTTGCTATAATTCTTATGTAATGATTACCGAGTTTTAGCATAACAAATATTCAAGCCACTGATTAGTCCCATTTAGAATGTTAAATATTTATCAGACCCCTTTCTGTTGAAGCAACATGTTACGATATCTTGATTTGTGGGATGTAATGAGGCTCAATAAGACAGGATACCCCATGTATAAAAGACGATATTTTGCATTATATCACAGAGAAATCTTAGATTTTATTTGTTTTTTGGAGACAGACGGGAAATTTGGAATACAATTGAGCATCCATTGAGATGATGGATGGTGAGCCCCAAGAAACAATTAATCAATTGGGCACTGATCCGAATGAAGGCAAGGAATGTCAGATGAACTCCAGTTAGAAATTTCAGTCTTGCATTAGGTAGGAATTTCACTGTCTTGCATACTTGCGTAGAATTGGATAAAGCCAAGTCCTCATTAACAGTAAAAGATATGGATGACGGCCCACTGCATCTTTAAGGATCACCATTGTGAGTTTTGATCGGAATAATTATCTTGGGTCATGAATGTGCCCTGTTTTCCAAAATCTAAGGATAAGAATAAGCTTTGGCGTATCGACGCTATATAATAAAAGCCTGTAAAGATGATATGGGATTTGCTGATTGGGGTGCTGGAGATCAGATAGGGGCTCGACTTCTCCAACAGAGTCCATTTTAAGATACTTGTGTTTTCTGAGACTAAATGGGATATGCGGACAAGTCTAAAAGAAAGGAGTCTTTTCATAAAAGACTAATATTTCTTCATTGTACTAGCTATGAGTTGGCTATTAGAGCGTATAAACAAGGGTTCAAGACATTAGGAGGTTACTATTTCTATTTTAGATGAAGGGGATTATGGGAAGAACTCACTCATGATATCAGCTTATATCTTCTTACTGTGCAAAGGAAAGTACCAAAAAAGAAAAAAAAACATATATTTGATAGGTCGAGTGGCTTGAACTCTTAGTTGAGGCCATCGCGTGACTATGAAACATTGCCTTTTAGGGAACTTTCTCCCTTCTTTATCGAGAGGAGACCTGGTTAGGGTGATGAGGATTTATGCTTCATCCTTCGAAAGGTCTACCTTTGTTTCTACTGCTAGAAATGGTAATCCTCATAGATGTCCGGATAAGCATGGTAGAAGCTCATGTCCTTTATCTTCATAAAGACAAGCAACTAGTCTACTCTCATTGTGAAAAGCATGGATGTACTAGAGAGACTTGTTGGAATTTGCTTGACCAAAAAAATTTCCAGCCCTGGCAGAAAAAAATAAACAATAAATTGAGAAACAAAAAAGGACTGCATAAGTTTTAAGAATCAGGGACTGGTTTGTAATTACGCCAATTATAGGTTTTTATTTGTAATTTTGTTTGACATAAATATAAATAATATGTAGTTGTGGCCCCTTTAGCAACAAAAAAAAAAAAAGGAAAAAAAAAAAAGAGTAGATGTCACCCAACTTTGTAAGATTGACCAAATACTTTTATTTTCCAATTTCCCCCGCCCTCTTTTTCTTCCTCTACTCTTTTTCTCAAATTTTCAGACATTTGCCTCATTAAGTTCAAATAATTAAAAATCTATAAATTCAACTTGGAATCATAGCCTACTGGAGGGAAGAAGACTGAAAAGGCACAAGAGGCAAGAGTTTCCAAGAGGTTTCACATTTTTTGTGTAGAATAGGGTGACCTTAACACCTACATGTTGATGTTAGTGGGACCTTGAGTATGGAGAAGCATTCTTTTTGGTTGGATCTTTGCCTAATGTGAATGTCACGACCCAAATTCCGGGGCCCTGTCGGATATCCGGATCGTGATAACTTGACAACGTTTACCATATACATTTATCAAATAGTTCTAGCAAGAAGGTAGGCATTTAAATCAAACCATAATCCTAACTAAATTATGAAAAGTCAGTAACACCAATAATCTATGCATAATAAAAATCCTTATGCTTTGACTGAATCCATAATGTACTTAAGATATTAAATAAATTTCCTAAAACAAGAGCTAATCTCTCTGACAATTATTTAAATGTTTCTCGTTCTCTCCTTTCAGCCACGCATGCCAAAATCTACGTGCTGAACACCGTCCTGTTCTGGCCCACCCGCAATAAGATTACCTGAAGGGGTAACACAACATCAGTATTTACTGACAACATCAGTATTTACTGGTGAATGAATATTCCTAATTACACAAGTCACATATAATATAACATCACATAAACAACAAATCTGAATCAATAATCAAATATCATTAAAAGTACATTCATATATAAATCCGTGCCCATGCACATTACCACGCCTCAAAGGCCCATCGTATACATGTATACCGGTCACCATGACCCTGTCTCATTAGACACGTCCACTAAGGACCAGCCATCATAATGGCCACTCACGTCCACTAAGGAACAACCGCTAAAACGGCCCGGACACTAAGTACAACATCCCACGTCTGGGACACAGTGCTCAATATCTCATAATCACATAGCAACCAGAATTCATTATCATTAATATCTTACACAATCAGTAGTATGGATCCAACCCTTATACACTTCACTAACTGATGCCTCACTCCAAATCATAATTGTTATTGAATGATATAGAAGTGACCCACCTTTACAGAATATTACTCAAAGTGACAGAATCATGCCAACATTCCAAAACAGCCCATACAATTTACTGTAACTACATAAAAACCTTAATTAATTTGGATGAAAGGGTTACATGGTAATTATCTACCAAGTCTAGGGCAAACCCCAATTACAGATTTCATCCAGCCACATCTAAACATACAGAAATTAGCACAGGAAGTAATTCACGCTTGAAAATCATCTTGGCCTAAGGTACAGCGGGTCCCACTTGTCTAAATCACGATCATGTCTACCCTCTAGAGTCGCCCAGGGCTAAGCTTTCATTCCAATGGATTGGATTCACCATCAAGCATCCTTATTGGGCACCGCAGTCTCAACAACACAAATAGAATTCATAAATAAGCCTCATGGTTAACAAAATTGAAGTTCTTGGAAAACTGGGCAGATGGAGACTAGGCCACATGGGACCACCACCATTCAGGTCGTCCCTGGGCCTACTTCAAGACGTGGGGTCCTCATCTCTGATCAACTTAGGTATTGGGTCCCACAATCAATATCGACTTTCAGCCTTGCTCTTAATATATTAACGCCTGGAACTCTTTAGAACTGATGGATAGCGGGACCCACTAGTCCAAAACCCAGATGTCCCATTTTCCTAAGGTCGCCCAAGGGTCTCACACTTGATGACTGGAGCTGATTTCCAATCAAGTGTCCAGGTGGGTCCCAAAAGGCTTGACGACAAGAAGTTATAAAATCCTGCAACAGTCGCCTCTATTTCATCATACCAATTGGATGAGGGCCCAGATGGGGCCCACTCTTCATGGGTCCAGGTCCTTGTGGGTCGACCATGGGTCTGCCTCCTACCATAAGGTTCAGATCATCCATACAGTGGGCCATGGGGTCCCACAATCCTCCAATTTCCATACACAACCTGTCGACAGTCTCTGTTTTCAACAAATTTCATGCCTATTCAATGTATTCAATAAAAATAGCACTCCATCCTATTTGTATTCTTCCATCAACCATGTACATATGAATTTTGAACTCAAAAACAGATTTCTATAACCATCTCATGTTATAGAAAAAAATCTCTATAAATTGAACAATACAAAAAGAATTGGATCACCTGCCATTATCAAACATCTTGAATAATTAACTGGTTAACTAGGAAGATCCACTCACCTCTGGTATGTGATCGTTTCTTTTGTGATGTGCGGATGCGAAAAGGACATCCGGTGATCCTCTTCCCGATTGGTTTCTTCCTCTTCTTCCCCTGGATTCCAATGACCAAGCTTTCTCTCTCAGATTTCTCTCAAAGGAAAATTTTGAATTTCATACTGCAAGAGGGGTCGTTGTTTACTTATATATACAAGGGAGATGAGTCCTAGTCCTCCCCTACTTCCTAATTAGCGGTTCTTCCCCTTTCCAAAATCTTTCACGTGACACTTCCAATTCAAAACAAATTGACCAACTAAAGTCCTACCTGGGCCAAACTAATCCTGGGCCCGGGTAACTTAGGATATTACAGTGAAAGTAATAAATTTATTTGAAGGAACTTGGGTTTTCCTTATTAAAGAGGAACGATCCTTTATTTTGAGTGGTGATGTTTGTGTTGGAAATAGGTGGGCCTCGTTGATAGGTTTCAAAAACTTTTGACAAGTACCCATAAGGCCATAAAACCCAATCTAGGATCCAAGAACCTCAAACTCATGATCATGATCAGTAAACACTATCTCTAGGATAGTAAATAGCGACACCATGCAACCAAAATAAATCCACAACATACAAGGAAGTAGATTATACATTTGGAGTTCGGTAGCGCTCTAATGGAGAAGAAGACAATTATCTTGAACAAGAACTCTTCTTGTGGCGAATTAAGGATCTTCAAGACCTTGTTGTCTTCCACGCTATGACCCGTTTTAGATCTCTTTTCTTAAGAAGAATGGTGGAATCTCCAAGAAAAAATCAACTAGAAGCTCTAAGGAAACTAGAACAAGAAACTAGAAGAAGAGAAGAGAAAGGAGGGAGTGCAACTCTTGCACTATTGGGCGTGAATTCCAACGAGGTCATCCAAGGGGTTTGGTTCCCCTATTTATAGCCCTATGCAACCTCCTCTTTCTAATTAAAATAGAAGTCTCACTTCCATAAGAATTAGTAACTATCTTCTTTCTAATTATTATTAGAAGTGCAAGAGGTTTGGTTCCCCTGACCCCACATCTCATGTGCAATCCGGGCCCACTGTTAATTGGAAATAACTCCACTTTATAAATGCAATTGCACTCCAGTCTTAGAAATAAATTACAAAGAAGACGCCGAACTTCCCTATTATCACAAGTAGGCCACTCCATTTATATCCATGGATCAATTGGACATGTCCACCAACTTAGATTCATATCTTATTATCCTTGAGACCCAATTAATTATATTGATCATCAGTACCATCCAATTAACTCTTAATTGAGATGGGTGCGCACTTACTAATGATAAATCCATTATTTGGCACAAGGGGATAATGTAGATAGATTCCATCTTGACCATTGAATGTTCTCACAGTCCTACTACCACGTCCGCAAGACACCGAGGTGTTGACCTACAGTTGGCTTCACTCATTGGTGACTCAAAGCAAATGAATAGGCAGAAACTTGAGTTCATTAATGTCTTAGGATTGAGAGCCTATTGCTAGGGAATTATGAGAGCAGACCTTAAAGTATAGACAGTGTTTGATAAGGTGATTCTTATGGTCCTTCAATACATCCAATATACCAGCACCGTGATCCAGAATCTTTCATTCTGTTGATCGAGACAAATCATACTATCTTATAGTGATCAAAGTGCTGTAACTTTATCAGATGAGATGCCCAATTTCATCACTGGTTGTAAGTCAATTTAAGTATAGGATTTGTGACATATGTCTCCCGTATGTGGATCTCATCAACACACGTGTCACATCTAATATACTTGTGGGCTCGGGTCCATCTCATGAACCATCATGTCATTCGTATTGGTTATATGCAAGAAAAGTAATAAAACACCATTCATCTCATAAAAGTAAAGAATGATTATATTGATCAATTTATCAAGGATGAAAATAGCGGCACGCCCGCCAAAACACTACGTAGCGCCTGCTATGTAGCAGCGTAGCGGTGCGATTTGGAAAAATCGTCAAAAAAATATGAAAAAATTGTATAAAATCTAGAATATTGGAAAATGAGAGAAAATGTATTTGTTTTTATTTTTTATTTTTTATTTTTTTTGAAAAATAACAAAGATAAGGGGGCGTAGCGGTCCCCTCATTGTATGAGGTCCTGTATCGCTGTATAATATAAATAAAAAATAATAGTAATGATCATATTTTTTCACATGTGTTCATGTTGCTTAGTTATGCTAACTTAGAAACTAATGAAAGGCTCATTAAAGAAAAAACCATCTCATGAAGTCAAAGAGTACCTAGAGAAAAAAAATACATCTATCAAAGGGGGTGTCTTATAGGATGTACTTAGAGAAGAATCCTTGAGAAGAACCCTCTGTATCAATTGTAATTCGGCAAGATTATGTGCTTTTTGGTGTTCTTTTAAACATAAAAGGGTAGAAAAGTTGTGTAAAAATGTTATTTGGAGAGAAGATTAAAAGAAATAAGTCTTATTATGTATTTTAAAAAAAATTGGAAAGCATGAATTTTTCTCACCTTGTAGTGGTCCCGTAGTAGACGTAGCGCTACGGGTGCAACGGGCGATAAATCGCTCATAGCGTGGCTTGGTTTTGACTGTGAAGAAACTCAATCCCTCTAGATTATCATGATCATCAAAGCCTTGCTTCAACTATATTGAGGTTGGCTACATGAATTCTGTTTCTCCATTCTGATCTATCTTGAGCCAAATCCTGAGCATGGGGTAGATTGGGAAGCTCCTTGGGTGGACTATATTTTGTATTTGTTGTTTCCTTGTAGGGTAAATCTCTTATACCCTTGTTTTGTTTTCCTTTCAATCTTTTTTCTATTTTAATAAAATTATTCTCCTTTACTGATAAAGAAAAGCCCCGAGTCAAATCCTTGGAAGGTTAATCTTCTTCATATCCATCCTTACTTCTATCCTTGATGAACCTCTCTAGATAACTACTTATGAATTAGTTCTTCCCAAAATACCCTTATACATATTCTCTCTCTAAACCATGGTTCATGTATTTGTACATTATGAATATTAATGTAAGTACATGGCACTCCCTCAAAGAGGATATAACAATTTTATGCCAATCCTAAGTTTGTTAGTTGGGTTCTAAAGCAATTATGTGCATATTTTATGTGGTGTCGAAGCATTGTTATTAGAATCCTGCGATTCGTATCATGAATCCTAAGGAAAATGATTCGTATCAATGCAACAAATCTCATTTCTGGATGACCGATTTACAACGATTCACAAGTTGATTCTATTCATGGGGTATGAACAATTTGCATATATAATTATTTATATATATATATATATATTGCCGGGAAAGAATGGGAAATAATGTTATTAGTATGGATGTAATATCTTTTGAAAACATTCATTTTATTCACTAGAAAGCAATGGGATAACAAAGCAAAGGAGTTAGGGGGCTATAGTTGAGATTTAGTGACTACATATGACTAGTTTCCCTAAGCACTCCCCTAGTTTCTCCCCTAGTAGAAAGGAATGCTCAATTATCATTACTAGTTTTCCTAGCCAACTGAGCTACCCCTCGGGGTTGGATTTTCTGCAGACACGTGCTTTGGCA
This sequence comes from Cinnamomum chago, assembly GCA_038049695.1. Lineage (NCBI taxonomy): Eukaryota > Viridiplantae > Streptophyta > Magnoliopsida > Laurales > Lauraceae > Cinnamomum > Cinnamomum chago. The sequence continues at coordinate 51,826,028 of CP142453.1, read as the reverse complement.
CCCACGCAAGCCCTGACTCTAGGGCTTGCATCAGAGCCATCTTCACCATCCACTAATCACCCCCAGATCCCGAATCCGCCCCTTCTGTTCCTCTTCCCATTGCCTACCACTCATCGTTCGCTGTCCTGAGGCCCAAGTTTATATCTGCTTTCTGAAATCCAAACAAAACCCCAATCCCCAGTCTATTGAAGCCGATCCTTGACCAAATACATGAAGCCACCATCTTCGAAAAACCCCCAAATCGCTGCTGCCAGATCCCGAACCAAACCAAAACCCTAAAGCCTCTGGAACCCTGTCAAACCCATTCCAGTATCCAAACCGAAACCCTAAAAGCGTCCACTATTCCAACCCATTTTAGACCTCGATCGAGTCCTTATACCCATCTCAGCTGAGCCTCACGCCCATCTGTAACCCCAATCCTTCTCAAATCCCATTCTCGAGAGAGAAAAAAAGAAGAAAAGTAATAGAGAAGGAGTTAGAGAATCAAGACATACCTGGCACCAAAGCGCCACTCGTCATCTCCACAGCCGTCGTCGCCCGATCCCAATCTCCACCAGCGCACTCTGAAGCCGCATGCAAACAGTTGAGCTGAGCCCCTTTACTGATAACAGTCGCGTCGAGCATTTCTGTTGCGAGAAAGGAAGAAAGAGGAAGGCAACCGTTCATTGCCAGTGTCGAGACTAGTGCTAGGGACCGGAGACCATCGTCCAACCTCCAATTCTTCTTCGTTGATTAGAGAGAAAAAACAGGGTTTTAAATCCTTTTTCTTCTCTTTCCAGTTGCTGGATTCGAAGCAGGCATGAGAGGTCTAACACGGGCCAACTTTGACACGTGCCTCATTTAAGTCCAATTCAGACCCGACCTGTTTACGGAGAGCTCAGGTCCACATCAGGCCAGCCCAGTCTGACCTGTTAGCGTTACAATTCACACCAAAGTAGGTCAGATCATGTTGGTTTTGACCTATTAATAGAGAAACCCGCCGTCATGGGCTTGCTGACATCATCACCACATCAGCAGAAGCAGTCAACAGCAGGTTTGACCAGAATCAGCAACAAAATATTATTTTATCGATAGTGAGCCCATCCAGTGTCGGATTTCAAATCAGTTTTTGCCTGTGCGCTTGTGGAGAGCAGATCTACAGAAAGATCAGTCTATTCTTACATCCAATTCAGTATGAAATTGCATATCAGTAGATTCTACAATGATCTTCAAAGAGCCAAATATGCACTTAAATATGGAAAATGGTATTCTGAGAATGAAGAATATTTTCAGCAATTTCTTGATTTGAAACAAGGTGAGTTGTTCGTTGTTGAATATTCTGACCAGTTTTCAAGGTTGCAAGATGCATTTGGATTAGAAGATGATGAGGAACGTGATTTAACTAGTTTTCCTCATAGGCTCAAGATCATATATATTGAAGAAAATGAATGATTGCAAGAATATTCATGGGGCATATTGGGAAGCAATCCGTGTTGAGCACATGCTTAAACAGTCTCGTTTGCGGCAAATAACTAAAAATCATGTTGTGAAACCCGTGGTGGAGGATATCCAGACTGACATTGAGATGCTAGAACCAAAGCATGAACAAAAAGATGAAAATGGGCCTGAATTTCTTTCAATAAGCAATGATGATCAAGAGCTGCAAGCAACAAGGAAAGATGAACAAGTTGTTGAAGTACCCCACATTGATTTTGTCCGCGGCGGATCAACAATGGAAACTTGGAGATTATGATTTGATGGTGCAGATTTTACACGTGGTATCCAACGGCGCGATCACACATCCAAACAAAATCTGGCCATCGAAAGCAGTTCTACTTGAAGTTGTACATATAAGCTGAAGATTATCCAACAGATTGGAAGCTCTTCCGATTGATCTTTGACCTAGGCGGACATTTACCGAACTCGAGGTCGATTTCTTTCAAGCCCGGGAAAAATGATGCACGATAGACCTTGAAGGCCACTTTCGTAGGGCCCAAGTTAATTTAAGATTTTCTTATTAGTTTCCTAAATTTATTTAAAGACTTGTAACTAGGATGGGTTTGCTTAGTTTCCTATTTTTATTAGTTTTCTTAGGGCCTAAGTTATGTTTTCCTAATATATGGCATTGTAGAAGTTGGGATTTCAGAGTTCAGTAATAGAATTGGGTTTCCCATTGAGGGGCATCCTCATTGTTTTCTCTGGGGAGACGTGTTGAAGTGTCTGCGGACACGTGCTTCGGCACCCACACAAGCCCTGACCCTAGGGCTTGCACCATCCTTTCACTGGTTACTTGGATTGTATGATGAAAACACGCACCATCAGATTTAGAGTCCTGAATAGGTTTCTTCAGTCCCACCATGCTTCTGTTCCACAACCTGATTTCTTTTTCCCACCCTTTAACAATCTCTAACTTATGTGATGAAAGCGGATGAAGTGTCATGTACTGCTGTGTTGGTCTTTTCCAAGCATAACATGTCTATGATCTTGCACTCCTTTAACAGGATCCTGGCTTAAAATTTGTTTCCAGAGTTTCTTTTATTCTAGTTTAATGCCACTAAAAGATTCATAGATGCGTTGATTTCAGTAGCTTTTCTCTTGACCGAGAGGGATAGGTCATCATAGCTCAAGTTCTCTCCATTCCCTGAATTTGAGCATAATAATCCCTTAGGGACATACCTCCTTGATTTAAATTGGCTAGTTCCCTTGTCATTTGGTTGATCCTAGCATGATTCCATTTTTGAGAATATGAGTTATGAGCTGAATCTTTTAACTCTTTTGCAATCTTAAAATGGCAGAAACTCCTTGAAATGTTTTCTTCCATAGAATCATAGATCCAACTCATAATCAGCATACCTTTTGCCTTTCATTTAACATATTTGGGGTTATCCTTAGGTAGTTTTGGTATGGTTCTATCAACATATCCCAATTTACGGGTCTTGCCAAGGGCCTATTTGTTGAATATGACTACTTCTTGTAGTTCATTCCATTAAATAATTCTCCAAAAATTCTGGAATTAGGGTTTAGGTTTCCCAATAGGGGTGAGGATCTATCAGAAGAAGAACCGCTAGGGTTCTCTTCCTCCTCCATTGATTCCATGCTAACCTTATTTCCGATTTCTGATGAAGAATAACTATAGTAACTAAAGAATCATCTTTTGGAAGAATAACAGGCTTGATAGACAGAATAGTACCTCATATTGATCCCCATTTTAGGCTTGATTGACGGCACAGTATCTTTCTATCCCCTTTTTTAGGCTTGATAGGCAACACATACCTGTCGATCCCTTTCTTTGAGATGTCGAACAATTTCTATTGAACCAATTTCTGCCAAGCCAATTTCAATGTTAGTGATACCTTTGTCAAACCCTTCTTTGAGCTGTAGGACTAATCTCTGTTGAACTCCTTCACAGGGCTGCCAAACCAATTTCTGCGGAACTCCTTCACGGGGCTTTTGAACCCATCTTTGTATGAAATGGAATAAAAAAGAGCGACTTTGTTTGTATTTCTGGCTTTAAGGTTTGGACAGAAGAGGATGAAGACCCAGTTTTATTGCTAGCTCAAGAATACATGAGAGCATTTGTTCAAGCACATGGGATCCTAACCCAGGTGTAAATGTTTGATCTGATTGCCATCCAAAACTTTAGATTAAGCCAACTAGTGATTAGTGATGATGATTATTGAGTTGACTGGATATAATTAAGGATTTGGATTCCTAAATACTATCCATAGTTGACTGTCAGTCAACAGTCAACAGTGAGAATGATTGATCTCTTTCCTTTTTGATTTCTAATTAGAGTCTAGTAGCATCTTATTAGTAGGAAATAATTGTTGGAATGAGTGATTGAGATTGATTTCTTAATGTAAGGGCTGTGAAGGTATTTTAAACACCAGTCATTGAAAGGGACTGATGAATGAGTATTATCAATAAAGAGTATTGTTCTCTTTTATTTCATTCAGTTTTCTTTCTCTTGCCTTACTGTCTTTAACATGATGCCTGTTGTTTAGTATCATTATAGTAGACTGGTCTCTCCAGTCTTGCTGATATTCATGCTGCAACTTAGAACAGTCGCCACGTACTGTTACAAAAACAGTATGTCTCCTGCAACGGCAAGCCGATTTCTGTTGGGGCTCTTTGACACTGCTGAAACTCGTTTCCAGCCACCTGTTTGTTGCATATGGATTGTTTCAAACGATCCATTTTGCAGTAGAAGATTGACTTGGCTTCAATGTCTGGATGGAAGATTGGCTTCAAGGTCTGGATGGAAGTTCGAAGTCAGTGATAGATGACTTTGAATCACAGGAGCAGAGAAGTGAGGAATGAGATCAACACTGCCTGATACTGTTCCCTTTTCAATCCCAAAGGATTGATCAAAACTTTCCCCCTTCTGTTTGTGATGGAGGAGACCACAAAATAGACCGTTTCTGTGAACAGTTCACAGGAACAAACAGCAGACTGAAAGTCGACCTACTTTTGTAGGGTCGACTAGGGCAAAACACCACTAAAATCTGGTTTTCTCTCAAATCCCCACAGATAAACTTGTTTAACACCAAGTCTTCTACATAGAGGAACGCTCTGTGACCATGTAAACTAAATAGTCAATAGATCTTTAGGGATTATTTGTTTGTAGGGAGGAGTGGAATGAAACAAAATTAAGCGTCAAATCAATATAAAATGACAAAAATGGTACTTCTAGTTGCACGATATGACAAAAAAGATATTCTTCAAAAGCATAAAATGACAAAAAAAAGAAGAGAGTACTCTTAAACAACAACAAAGTGACAAAAAGGTGCTTTTCCCTCCCCTCCACTTTCTTTTTATCTTTGATTTGACACTCAATTTTATTTCATTCTACTCCTCCCTACAAACAAACAGGCCCAAGGGTTTTCCCTTAGAAGTCAATAAATGCTAGTCGAAGAAAATCTCAGAAAGGAGGGATAATTCATTCAAAGGAAGGGTTTTGCAGTGTGCCTAGGGTTAGGTGACATTCCCAATTTATAGTTTACCTTATTTTTGAAATTACAAAGAGCCCCCCAACTGTGTCATATTTACAAACCAGTCCAGAATATCCCAATAATTCCACACAGGTCTTCATGATCACTCTTAACAATGATTATATGATCAGTCATCAGCAATCAATCCGTTGAATTTCATTTCTGCTTCTTTCACCCATATATGATGATTCTTTTCTTATGATGCTCTCTGCCCTTGATTTCACATCTCTGTTACTTCAAATGGATTTATGGACTTTGTTTTCTATTTATTTATTTATTTTTAGATGCTACAACGAAGGTAAGGGATGCCTTTATTTTGTTTCACATTTGGTTTCATTATCTTTAGAAAGATATTATGCATTATTGCACCTGTGCTGAAAGTTAAATTACAGTCATATTACCTGAATTTTTGCTATTAAAATCTGATATTCTCTAGGTTGCTGCTCTTGGGGAAGGGGTGTCTCTGGAAGCCCGACTATTGAGCAGGTAAATTGTTTAAGGGTTTAGAGTTACTTATCTTCACAACATCTTCTTATGTTTCTGTCATGACACCTTCCTATTTCATTGGCAGGAAAGAGGCAGCATTGCGTCAAAGAGAGGTAAATGTGTGGAAGGCTTACTGTAAGTGGTTTTCAAAAATTCACCAGATTATTTACTGGCAGATATATACTTAAACGAGGTTTATGTTCTTGTTTTGGAATTACTTTGTGCAAGTATTGTTTTAAGTTCCATTTCAAAAAAAAAGTATTGTTTTAAGTACCATGTGAATGGTGATGTTTTTCTTTTTCAGATATTATATTGGATTCTATTGGCATGAGGGGGACTGAAACTGGTAAAACCCTCCAGGACAGATTCCAGGACCTGCTTCCTAATGGTTGTTGTCTAACCAGCTTGCTACTTGTGATGTTGGTGCATTAGGTGGATTTTCAATCAATTAGTCTATTATAACTCATTCGACATTTGTCGTGATTCTTCAAATACCCACTGAGATGAAAGTTGGGCTTCACCTAAAGAAAAGGAAACCTGAGGGCGCGAGTTTTTCCTAGCTTGCGGAAGTTGATGCAGCCAACTTTACATCTAACTGCAGAGCTTAGTATATAAGGCCTTCATGCGTTGAAGTGTTTTGAAATGCGATAGAATTGGTGTTATTATATAGACTTTACTGTCCAACAATACTAAGTGCAAGATTGTGTGATTTGGGCAAGATTCAAGGATGCTAGGGCCCATTTATTCTTTGGATACAGTTTATACTCTCTAGAGTTATGGTTATTATGGTAAGTAGATTAGTTATAGTTTTACTGGGAAATGTTAAAATGGTCTAATTGAATTGTTTGAAGTTAATTGAAGAGGTATTTTTTTAGGCTTAAGAGACTGTTTAACACATTTATAAACTTGTTAGAGGCATACAACTTAATTAGACCATTTTGAAGGCTTCGGTTTTTCTAAAAGAAAAACAGAGCATGTTTTGTTCATAAACTTGAAAGGAGGACCTTTCATAGCCTTTTATTTTATATTGTTATTCCCTCTATATTCTTGTCAATTGTCATCCTTGTTGATACTTGTAAAAGCCTGTGTGGGTATTTGTATAGGTATTATTAGGTAATCAAGCTATAAACTTTATCTAGATGTCCAATTCTAAACTTTATCTATTGTACATCTCCGTCGCTTGCTTATTGTTTTAGATTTGCTTACATCGGTCATGGACTCATTCCAACTTCTTGTTTCAGGCTGCTCTTAAAGCTGCCAAGCAAACTAAGGATGGAAGAGATGATGAAATCACAGCTCTTCGATCGGAAGTTGAGGTAAGATCTGCTTGTACAGTCCTTTTTTGTCCTTTATTTCTTACTTTTCATAGAATGCTAAACTCATTGCAGTGAGGAAATATCTGCCCTGCCTGCCCTGCAGTTCTGCATTCTTTCCTTATTCTTTTGCATATTATATTTAAATTTCTGTTCTTTTCCTTTTCCTTTTCCTTTTCAAATCAGTCAGCGAAAGATGAGGTGTCAGCTGCAGTAGAACAGCTCCGAGAAGCAGAATCTGAATCCAAAGCTCTTCGCTCCATGACTCAGAGAATGATCTTGACTCAGGAAGAGATGGTTTGTACTTGTTCCTTTGGTTTAGTTTGGTGCATGGTTACCTGAATGAAAATCATGCTGGTTCACTGTATGAAGTCTTGTTTATTCGCAGCCTACCATTCCTATTTACTTCTAAAATATTTAGGGATCATGATTTATTTTTTCATAAGGGCTACTTCAGTAGTGTGCAAGAAAACTAAAGCAGCTGTGTCTCTGGTTGGGACATGTATGGGTGTGTAATTGGAAAGCTCAAGAGGTGGATCAGATCAAGAATAGGCAATATGCTGAATAACATGGCCCTAGCTATTCAATAAACAGACTGTTAACATAGAATGAGTACTGATTGATGTTTATCATTCCATGGTTGTGTATCCTTGATGGGGCCCACCACCTGAAATGAGGTTCTTACACCACAATGGATGGCTCAATTTTGGACCTGGGATGCTGTTTCACTTCCTCTGCATCCATGCCGTATTTGGGCATCATTGTCATGTCCCAAATCCTGGGCCCACTGATTCTGGACCATGACTAGGAGCATCATAAACCAACATAAATTAAATCCATTACATAAGCTTAGAACTTAGCATTTATTTGAACTATATAATAACCATTACTAATGTCCACAGTAAAAGGAAAATCTAAGTACACATCACTAAATGAAACCCATAAGTTAAGCAAATTACTCAGATCTAAATAAACTAAATGAAGCTAGTCCTCGAAGTTGCTGGTGTTGTGCCTCTCAACTGTAATAATATATGAAGAAAGGAGAGGAAGAAGAAGAGAAATTGTGGGAGAAGGTTGTGCCAACACAGAACATCGACTATCATATTTATATTGATATGATGCCCTAATCAAGGCTCTAATTAAGTAAGGATTACAAATCAGAATAACAAAAGAATGGAAAGAATCAATTATATCCTGTACATAGAAGGAGAGAAATTAGGGACTAAATCTTATCTTGTACAGATTTGTGTATATCCCACGAGTGGGCTTGGCACATGGGCTGGGCCTGCCGGGCCTGTTATCTTCTACACTCCCCCTCAAATTGATGTGGTAAGTTTGAAAACATCAATTTGCAAGTCAGATCATGATGATGGTGTTTGGGAAGTGCTTTGGTAAAGATATCCGCCAATTGGTTAAAAGAAGATACATGAGGCAGAGTTATCTTCTCAGTAACGACATGTTGTCGGATGAAGTGACAGTCAATCTCTATGTGCTTTATTCTTTCATGGAAGACCAGGTTGTTGGCAATTCTGGTAGCACTGGTATTGTCCCTATGGAGAGGTGTGGAACTACCAACAAGAACACCCAATTCACACAGAAGGCGGCGGAGCCATATAATTTCAGCACTGGCGGAGGACATCGCCCGATATTCTGCCTCAGCAGAAGACTTTGAGACAGTGGTTTGCTTCTTGCACTTCCATGCAATCAGAGATTTTCCAAGAAACATACACCAGCCAGTGGTAGACCTCCAAAAGTCCAGATAGCCAGCCCAGTCAGCATCCGCATCAGCTGATAATTGCAGAGAAGTATCAGAAGGGAAAACGAGACCATGATGAAGAGTTCCTTTAACATAGCGGAGGATGCGTAACGCAGCAGCAAGGTGCGGTTTGTGGGGATTGCTGACAAACTGACTTACCGTGTGAATTGCATGAGAAATATCCGGTCGAGTCATAGTTAAGTATAGCAAACTACTAACTATCTGTTGGAAAACAGATGGATCATCCTGGGGAGAGCCATCATTGGAACTGATTTTGCTGTTCAATTCCAGAGGTGTATCAAAAGTGTGAGCATCATCAAGCCTGGCTGACGTGATCAAATCTTGCGCATATTTGTGCTGAAGGACCCTAATGCCGGATTTGTTACACACAAACTCAAGCCCCAGAAAGTAGGTAAGAGGACCAAGATCCTTTATTCTGAAGTGGCGGGTAAGGTGGTGTTTGAGATCTGTAATGCCGGTAGTATCATTTCCACTAATAATCATATCATCAACATAGACCAAGAGGAATGTCTAGCCCTTTGATGTCCATCTTTGGATGAGGGAACTATCAGAGTGACTCTAACGAAATTCGGCTTGAAGGATTGCTGCCCGGAACTTATCAAACCAAGCCCGCGGAGCTTGTTTAAGCCCATAAAGAGCTTTCCTCAATTTGTACACATGCTTTGTAGGACAAGCATATCCCGGTGGAGGTTTTAAATAAACAGTCTCGCGCAAATCCCCATGTAGAAAAGCATTTTTGACATCCATTTGCCATAAAGGCCAATTGTGGGCTGCCGCGACACTAAGAAGAGTACGAACGGTGGTCATTTTCGCCACTGGTGCAAATGCTTCCTCATAGTCAATGCCATATTCCTGTTTATATCCTTGTGCAACCAATCTGGCTTTGTAGCGATCAAGGCTCCCATTAGAGTGGACTTTGACGGAGTATATTCATTTGCTGCCAATCACAGATGCTCCATCCGGGGCCGGTACCAATTCCCATGTTTGGTTTGCTTCAAGAGCTACTAATTCCTCAGTCATAGCATCCTGCCAGTAAGCAACCTTTGAGGCCTGTGAATGAGGTGGGTATAGGAGTACTATCTAAGGAAGTAAGAAGAGCAGGAAATCCGTAACGGTTAGGGGCAACAGAAGGACGACTAAAGCGTCGTAGAGAAATGGTGCTATCAGAAGAAGTATCATTACCTGAAGATTCAGTAGGCGGCGCTGGGAGAGGATCAGGAGAGGGAGTCGCCAAATGAGGGACCTTGTTCCGCAGGACATAGACTTTGGGAAGAGGTGCTGGAGAAGTAGACTCTGAGAATTGTGGCAGATAAGATACAACAATAGGATGACTCTCCAAATGTAAAGAAAAGAAGGGAATATGTTCCAAGAAAATAACATTACGAGAGATGCGCATGCATTTGTCCAATGTAAGATACCATATATCAACCTAAAAGCTTAAGCTAATATGTGGAAGGCCCATATAGGTATATTAAGATATGTCAAGCCTATTACTTAGGCGATGTGGGATGTGGGACTTCCCAACACTCCCCCTCATGTGCAGGCCCAATAGATTTCATGGACGGGCCTGTCACGTGGGCTACACAAGAACACCGAGATCGAAACCCGCTCTGATACCATGTAAGATACCATATATCAACCTAAAAGCTTAAGCTGATAGGTGGAAGGCCCATACAGGTATATTAAGATATGTCAAGCCTATTACTAAGGCGATGTGGGATGTGGGACTTTTTGTGCGGTTGTGATGAAAACAATTTCAGAAAGTTGAATAATCACAAGATGGATAAAAAGGCCTACCTCTGATCTCTGAAAAATTCTGAAAAAATCTTCAAAAAGACAAGAAGAGATGGGCAACCAAGGCTGGGGAGAGACTTGTCTATATTGTGATGATCGCAGGTGGGCCACTATGATCACGATGAGAAACAGTGAGTTTTCACTCACGTTTTTGCTTCCAAAAGGCACAGATGCATGATCTGTATTGCCAAGATGATGCAGATGACGTCTCCAAGAGATTATGGCTCTGATACCATGTAATAATATATGAAGAAAGGAGAGGAAGAAGAAGAGAAATTGTGGGAGAAGGTCGTGCCAACACAGAGCATCGACTATCCTATTTATATTGATATGATGCCTTAATCAAGGCTCTAATTAAGTAAGGATTACAAATCAGAATAACAAAAGAATGGAAAGAATCAATTAGATCCTATACATAGAAGGAGAGAAATTAGGGACTAAATCTTATCCTGTATAGATTTGTGTATATCCCACGAGTGGGCTTGGCACATGGGCTGGGCCTGCTGGGCCTGTTATCTTCTACAGCAACCATGAATGTCAAAGTTCAATTCTTGATCATCGTGGCTCGCATAGTCTCCTACAAGCTGGTTACGTGGCAAGGGCAAATCAGGAATCAGTACATACTGAGTGAATGGAAATTCTAATTTAATTGTGTGCTTATGTGTGTTCTTATGTAACATGAGAGATACATACTAAAATAAAGGAAATCAAAATTTCAGGTTTAATAATGGTCCTACAATGACTTTAGTTGCATCAAATTGACTATCCCTCAACCGTTTGCCAGCTTGGGCCCACAAGAAGATTCTCCCCGTAAATGCATCCCAACATGTGTAACACAACTGATACATCCCAACACAACGAAAGATGCTCACACAACACATATATCTCATCAGGCCTCCCTTAGACATACACATCAAAATGCCTCCCACAGCACAACAAAATACACCCACAACACCTATATCTCACCAAACCTCCCATAGGCACACAGAAACAGGAGTTGCCTTCCACAATACATAATTGTATTTGTAAGACAACATCACAAGGACATGCTTATAAGATGCCCTCCTCAACACATACACATCCTCAGAATGGCTAAAACTGAAATCTGAACAACCGCCTGTAATGGCCCTCATATAAGAGTGTTTCTTATATTGTGCTCGGTGGTCAAGTGTGTAAAAAAAAGGATATCACAATCAGAGAAATCCTTATTTGCTATCACATTTGTTTAGTCCAATAGATTGTCATTTCTAACATAGAAGTTCTTAATGACTACTACACATTATTGGGTGGATTTTTGTAATCATACCACACTCTTTCCTGGTTGTAGTTGCCCTTACCTGTTTTGAAATTGGTCATCATCATGTGTGTGATACTAACTACATCACCAGCCCATTAATGGTGTAGATTAATTCTTAATTAACATGTCATGACTGCCTGATGCATAAAGGATATGATAAGCCTCATCATTTAAGGAAAGCCATAGCTATACTATAACATAAATCATATTCCAAACAAATGTGTCTATCATAATTCATAAGAAACTACATATCTGAAATATAGGAATATTCATGACAACTTGGACTTGTGAAGTACAACACACATCCGCCCTACATCAAAAACTGAATTTGGGATCGATCCAAATCTGAACTCCTTGAAAGGGTTCAACTGTCATAAAATACCCAATTTAATGTCTGATTTCCATTCCTAAATTCCAAGGTTTGATTTCAGATTCATCCGATGTTCATTGATTGAACAGCCATGCCGTCAAGAGGCTTAATTCATAATCAAAAGTCCAAATACAATGAACCTGGTTGTAAACAGTGACCATAAACCCTTTAAGAAAATTCTACCATGTTCAAAACAGTGTTTAAGTACACAACTATGACCTGAATACCCCTTAAAGGGTTCAGATCCCAATACAACCCCAAAATAGGGGTCGACCATGAGATCTAGGGCTTGGCCAACCTGAATCCCTTATTTCTCATATTTGGCCAGCCCTAGATCTCAAGATCTAGGGCTCGGCTAAGGGAAAAGGACCTCCAACCGGGTTTTCATCATAAACTCATCATGAATCTCTTTTTCCCAAAGGGATTTTCAGATCTGAAATCCTAGATCTACATACATCGGAATTACATCAATGAATTGACACAAAAGAACACAGTTATGCATCGGAGAACTTAGAAACAATTTCATTAACCATCAACCCTTTATGAGCCGAAGAGGCTTTAGATCATTGTATAGGAAAAGAAATAACCTAGATCTAATCTGGACCATCCAAACACATTGATGGCTACGATTAAAACATCCACTTAAATAACTTAAAAACATAAATATAGAACACTCTAAATAAAAAAAAAATGGGTTGGGCCCAAAGGCTGGTCAAGATAGATGGGTTGGGCCAGAAGGCTGGGGCATGGGTCTGTCCTGCATCGTGCTCTTTTCAAGTTTCAATACTACTTTTTAATTAAAAAAAAAAAGTTTGGTACGTAGGCTAGCCTGGCCCATGTAAGGCATGGCATGGCTCGTGGGTGTGCTTGCGGGTCGTGCTTGGCCGAGGCCCTGGCAGCCAAGGCACTGTATGGCATGGCTGGGCCGGGGATTTGATGCTGGCACGACCCATTTTGAATCCCTAATCACCATGCACCCAACATATGAGGCCTCTATTGGAGGGATAGAATATTTTTCCATGACTAATATTCCTCTTTTTATTCCTGAAATAGTTCCTACTTTCCTTTTCTTATAAAAGATAGTGTTCTAAAGTTAATTAATGAAGATAGTTATAATGTTTAGAATATAATTGTATACATAAATGGTGTTGACTTGATCTTTGATGGGGCTGACAATAATATATAATTGTGAACTGATAGTCTTTTCTTAGGTAATGTATTTATAATACTAGTTGAAGAAACTAAGCAATCACATTATTTGTAATATGATATATTAATACATGATGGCCACATCTAATTACTTTGTTGAATTCATGTTAGAGTTACTGTGGTTATTATGCTTTCATACATGTTTTCCTGTAATAGTACAACTTATAAATATGGCTGTACTTCCCCTTTTGAGGGTTATTTCTGCATTTGTTTTCTGTTTCTTTTACTGTGGTTTAGAAAACTATAAGCTGCTCAATTTGCTCTTCGAAGATTTAGTTGTTTTACTAGATCTGCATTTCAGGAAGAGGTTGTTCTCAAGAGGTGCTGGCTTGCTCGGTATTGGGGTTTAGCTGTTCGGCATGGTAATCTACTTATTATATCATTTTTTCTCCTTCGGCACAAAGGAAAAAGTAGTCTGGTCTTTTTTGCTTTAAGTTTCATTATTCTACACCAGCTTAACCACCATAATGGAAGGATGCATGGTAGAGACGACATCCTGTATCCCAACATAAGCATGCATATGTAGTCTGTAGGATTTCAGAAGTTATGACTGGTCTATGAACAATTCATCGGCTTTGAGCTCTTGGTTCCTGACTTTAATGAGAGATACAGATTTTGCGACAGGTCCTGCTGATGTACTAACTATTGTGAATTGTAATATACATTATTACACCGTTCTCTATCAGCTTAAACAATTCTCTATCAGTCTAAGCTTTTAAAGTAAGTGGTTGTCAACATTGATATACTAGTTCCACAACATGTTTTTCGAGTCCTTTGACATTGTGAAGCAATCATAAAGAGAGCTTGATGAAAATCATGTCATTGTGACTCCCGCCAATGATATATTTCTACTATTGTGTACAAAATTAAATATACAGGACGTATCCTAATCATATAGACTACACAAAGGATCACCAAAGCAAGGTTTTTAAAAGTTTAACTTGGACGGGAAGAGTCGAGTTGAGTCTAACAAGTCTCGCATGACTCAGTGGATTTAACCTAGGCCTCTGATGCATAGGAATGGTTAGAAAAATTCCAAGAAATTGCTCTAAAAGTTTTAAAAATAAGGCAATAAGCTGGATTTGACTGAATCAATTTGTTTCATCACTTAATAATTAATCAAAGCATGACACAAACTTGCTTATGAATGTCAACAATCCCATTTGCTCATCCTTTTTGACTAAATTCAATAGTTGGGACTAATAATTAAGTGAGGATTGATAAGGAATTCAATCATTTAAGCTTTAAAATTTAATTTAATAAACTCAGTAAGAAAATAGGAACAAACAAAACAATGCAAAATACAGATATGTGGGTCATATGTTATTAAATGTAGTTGAACTTTTATGTAAATATAGAAACACTCGAGATTGTTTTGTAATTTCATAAAATATACAAGGGTCTTTTCTTTAAATATGAAAAATATAATAATTGTGTGGGATATTTTCCTAATACCTAGATTATCCTATTTTGGTAAGAGTACCAGTTAGGCACATCTTGATCTCGGCTTTTTTCATCTCGGCAATAGTGCCAGAATGCTTCCATACTGAGGTCACACCTGACCTCGGCATCATCTTCAGTTCGGTTCGGTTAACCGAGAAAGGCACCGATTCTTAGTCAATTATGACTGTACTCCCATAGAGAAGACTCAATTACGTTACAGAACGTGTTGATTGATGGTGACATGCCTCGGATTGAGATAAGAAGTTATCATTACCCGGTGGCTACGTCTACATCATTACCCGATGGGACTCTCTCTGCCTCTAAGGTCAACCAGGGTAAGGTCCAATGAGACTCTATTCCCAAGACGTCAGGGTAAGGTCTGATGAGACCCTGCCTCCAAAAGTCAACTCTTGGCCTATATATACGAGGAGCAAATCCAGAAGAGGTACGCAACATGCAATGTTTTACACCCATACTCTAAACTCCCCCTTCTTCTTCACTCACTCATCCTTTGTCTAGTTGCTGAACTAACTAAGGCATCGGAGTGCCTTTGGCTGACTGCAGCCAGGGTCTCTGACCTTTGTCTCTCCTTCCCTTTCAGGTCTCAGGCATTTGATCATTCCTTAGAAGTTCTATATCCATATAATCAAGCCCGTAAATATTTAGGCACTTACAATTGGTTTTTGGTCTGTGGGGAAAGATCAAACCAAATTTACAAACACCAAACCAAAGCCATTGCCGCCGGACCCTTCGCCAGAGGAGGACCGGGGCAAGATCTGGTGCAGTGAGCGTGGAGGGACCTGTGACTCAGTCAGGTTCATCATCAAAGGGGATGACAGCACCCTCCCAGCGAGATAACCCTATGCTGGAGCATTCCCGACAAGGTGATCCTCCGTCACAGCGTCCCCAACGAGACAAATCCCATTGCTAGGTCGATGTTGATTGTTGATGACGATGACAACCCACTCCTCGTGGATATCGAGGCCCAAAACCTTGTTATCCAAGAGCAAGGTGAGTTGATTCGTCAACTCCAGCAACAACTCCAGGAGAAGACGATGGCCCCGACTCCACCCCCTACACGCAGCCAAGCTCCTTCGGTCGATCAGGATTTGAGGCAAATCCTGGATAACAAGAGGCGCGACCGAGCTTACGACGAGGGCTCGAGTAGCAGCTAGTTGAACGAGGACTCAAAGAGACAGACCGGAGGACAATGACGACCTGAGAGAATGGCTGGACCGGCAAGTAAAACAGATGGTCCAGAGGAACATGGAGGTGGTCGGTTTCACCCGAGACCGGCTAAATGCCTACGACACTGAGGATCTCAGCACATCTCCTTTCTCTCAGGAAATAAGGAACTTTTCTCTCCCTGAGACGTTCAGTGTCCTGAGGTTCGTTCTTTACGACGGAACCTCAGATCCAGCAGCACATCAGCGCCACTTTACTCAGAGAATGTCAGTTTGGGGTGATACAGATCACCTAAACTGCAGAGTGTTCTCCTCGAGTCTGGGGGTCCTTCCCCTAAAGTGGTTCTGTGGATCAATTTCGAGCTGGCGGCAGCTGCGAAATTCCTTCATGGAGAAGTTCCAGGCTCATAGGGTCATCCCCAAGACCGATGATGACCTAATGGCTATCAGAATGAGGCGGACTGAAAATATCATTCAGTTCGCTAAAAGATTCTAGACTGTATATAGCCAGATTGAGGATGCCATTGATAGGGTGGCCAACAGGTCCTTCAAACAAGCTCTACTGCCAGGCAACGAGCTTCGAAAGGACTTGGGTCGGTTCCCCGTGGTCACGGTGAAGGCACTAATGGCCAGGGTGAACCAGTTTATTGAGCAAGAGGAAGACAAGGCCCGAGCTGGGGAAAGCTTTGGCCTCTGGCAGGAGGACAAACCCCCCAAAAGAGACAAAATCATCTCGGAGGGAGGAGACAGACCGAAACAAGGCATCGACAAGTTCAGCGATGGCCCCGGCTCCCACCTCGGGGGGTAGCAAGAAGTCCAAGCCAGCTGTCGCCTCCTACAAGGCTGTGAACACGATCTTCAAGGAGCCAATCTATAAGCTCCTCGGCAGGATCAAGTCACAGCTGTTCTTTAAGCGGCCGCAGCCGATGAAGGGTGATCCTTCCACCCGAGATCAGAATAAGTTCTGTGCTATGGGCACAGGATCGAAGACTGCATGGCCTTCAAGTCACACCTTGAAAAACTCGTCAAAGAAGAGCACTTAAAGGACTACGTCAAAGAGGAATGCATAAATAATAGCCGAGGTCATCGACGAGATGATGATGATCAAGACAGTGATGAGCCGGAGGGCATCATCAATGTCATTCACCTAGCTCCCGCGCCAAAGGGAAGCAATCAAGCTTGTGCCGAGGCGAGGAAGGCTTCGCACAACAAACACGTGATGACAACCGAGCTAGGACCAGCTGCCAAGAAAGCTCGGAAAGAGAGGCCCAAGATCTTGTTTTCAGATAAGGACCTAGATGGGGTCCAGCTCCGCCACAACGATCCACTAATTGTGACCCTGAAGTTAAAGAACTTCAGGGTACAAAGAATTCTTGTGGATCCTAGGAGCTCGTCAGAGATCCTCTACTTTGACTACTTCAAGAAGATGGGTCTCAAAGAGGGGGACTTGCAGGAAGCCTGCACTCCCTTGGTGGGCTTCAGCTCAAAGCCGGTATACCCCAAGGGAAGAATCTCCCTAAAAGTCTAAGTTGGAGGCGCCTCTATGCTAGCCGACTTTCTTGTGGTAGATGTACCATCCCCATATAATGCAATAATGGGGAGAACTTGGCAGCATAACATGGAGGCAGTACCTTCCACTCATCACCAAAAACTCAAGTTCCTGTTAGAGAACGAGAACGGCAGAGTTGAGGTGATCACGGTCAGAGGTGACCAGCACATGGCCAAGCAATGCTTGATGGCCGTGGTGCCTGGTGTAGCAGAGCCAACGCAGGTGCATATGGCCGAGCTGGAGAGGGAAGCCGAACTTTGAGACGTCGGCTGAACCCCAGATCAAAAGAGCGTTGAAGATCTGATCGAGATCAGGATCGATCCCAACGATCTTGAGAGATATTTTCTGCTCGGGAGCTAACTCCCCAAAACTTAGAGGTCTAAGCTCTTAAACTTCTTGTTACAGAACAAGGAAGTTTTCGCTTGGACCACTTATGAAATGCCTGGCGTCGATCCCAAGATCATGTGCCACAAGTTGAATGTGGACCCGAAGCACAAGCCCGTAGTCCAGAAGACTCGCAAAACGGGGATCCCACAAACAGAAGCCGTGATTGAGGAGGTCCAGGAGCTGCTGGAGGCCAAGGCGATCAGGGAGGTTCACTACCCGGATTGGTTGCCCAATACGGTGGTGGTCAAGAAAAAGAATGGAAAGTGGAGTCTGTGTCGACTTCACCGTCCTCAACAAAGCATGCCCCAAGGACAACTTTCCACTTCCAAAGATTGACCAGATGATCGATGCCACCGCTGGGCATGACAAGATGAGTTTCCTTGATGCTTACCGTGGTTACCATCAAATTCCAATGCATGGGCCTGATGAAGAAAAGACCGCATTCAAAACACCGGGAGGCATCTGCTGCTACAACGTGATGCCATTTGGGTTAAAAAATGCGGGGGTAACTTACAATGGAGGTCTACATTGACGACATGTTTGTCAAGTCTAATAGGTCACAGGACCACTTGGCAGACCTAAGTCAAACATTTGATATTCTCAAAAAGTTCCAGCTCAAGCTGAATGCATCCAAGTGTGCATTTGGCGTCGGCTTCGGCAAATTCCTAGGAAGCCTGGTCACAAGAAGAGGAATTGAAGCAAAATCCAGACCAAATCTCAGCAATTAAGGGGATATAGAGCCCAACTACTGCAAAACAAGTTCAGAGGTTCATTGGCATGGCTGCTGCACTCAATCGCTTCATCTGCCGAGCTTCGGACAAATGCCGACCCTTTTTTCAACTTTTGAAGAAAAGTTCGAAATTTCAATGGACACCGGAGTGCGACCGAGCTCTGCAGGAGCTCAAAGCTTACCTAGCTTCACCACCCCTGCTTTCAACGCCAAAGCAGGGAGAGGTGCTCTACCTATACCTGGCCGTCTCGGATCACGCAGTGAGCTCGGTACTCATTAGGGAGGAAGACATGCAATAGAAGCCCATTTACTACACGAGCAAGATCCTTCTTGATGCCGAGACTAGGTACCTACCATTGGAGAAACTTGCATTAGCACTCGTCAGTGCTTCTCGCAAACTTTCTCACTACTTTCAGACGTACACTATAGTGGTTGTTACGGAACATCCACTTAAATCCCTTTTCAGAAAGACAGATTTCTCTGGAAGAATCTCAAGATGAGCCGTCAAGCTGGGGCAGTATGATATTCAGTATCAACCCAGAACAACAATAAAGGCCCAAATTTTGGCAGACTTCATTGTGGAGTTTGTCTCTCCTAGTTTGGCACCGAGCCTTCGAGCCGGGGGGCAAAGGGGATGAGGACGAAGTCGTCGAGACAGAAGATGAGCAATCTTGGAAGCAGTTCTTTGGTTTAGCGTGGAAGGTCTTCGTCGATGGATCCTCAACCTCCAAAAGGGCTAGCGTTGGCATAGTCCTCCAGTCTCAAGAGGGCCTAGTCATCGAACAAGTCTTAACACTTGGCTTTAAAGAGTCCAATAATGAAGCTGAGTACGAAACACTGATTGCAGGGCTAAACAACGCTGAAATCCTGGGGGCACGGCAGTTGGTGGTCTTCAGTGACTCCCAGTTGGTGATGAGCCAGCTGAACGGAGACTACCAAGTTCGCGACGAAATGATGGTAGCCTACCTAGCTCATGCAAAACAGCTTATTCCTCAGTTCGAGAGAGTTGAAGTTAAACAGGTCGGTAGAGATTTTAACTCATGCCGACGCTTTCGCCAACTTGGCCTCTGCCGTCGAGGCTGGGAGAAAAAGGACCGTCGAGGTGGAAACGTAGGAAAAACCAAGCATAGAGCTTCAGCCACCTCGGCAGATTTTATGTGTTGATCTCGGTTCGAGCTGGATGGACCCAATCATCTCCTATCTCAGAGATGATCAATTTCCTGAAGACAAGAATGAGGCTCACAAAATCAGGCTGAAAGTAGCTCGGTTTTGGTTGTCTTCAAATGACAAACTTTACAGGAAGTCTTATACCGGCCCTTACCTCCAGTGTGTTCACCCAAGCAAGGTTGAAGACTTCCTCTATGAGATTCACGAAGGAATATGTGGAAGCCACATTGGGGGTCAGTCACTAGGATATCGAGCTATCAGCCAAGGCTATTGGTGGCTTTATATGCAGTAGGACGCTCAGCTATATGCCAAGAAGTGCGAGAAATGCCAGAAGTTCTCACACTCCATCCATCGGCCAGCACAGGATTTGAGCCCACTTTCTAGCCCATGGCCCTTTGCCCAGTGGGGCTTGGACATTGTGGGGCCACTCTACCGAGCTCCAGGGAATAAGAGGTGGCTAATAGTAGCCGCCGATTATTTGACCAAAGGGATAGAAGCCCAACCGTTGTCTTCCATCACCGAGCAAGACTTGAAAAACTTAGTGTGGAAGAACATCATCTCATGGTTTGGTGTCCCATGAGCTTTGGTCTCAGACAATGGGACTCAGTTCGACTCCAACCTCTTTAGAAACTTCTGCCAGGAGCTCGGCATCAGAAATTACTATTCCACTCCGGCCTACCCGCAAAGCAATGGTCAAGCCGAAATCTCGAACAAGGTGGTGCTCGATGGACTCAAGAAGAGACTTGACCGAGCTAAGGGGAGATGGGTGGAGGAACTTCTGAGTGTCCTATGGGCATATAAGACTACTCCAAGACGCTCCACTTCGGCAACACCTTTCTCCTTGGCCTTTGGAATGGAAGTCGTGATCCCACTCGAGGTCGGTCTCCCAACTTTGAGGTCCGAGCTCTTCGATCTTGGCCAAAATGAAGTGAATCTGGCCCGGGAAGTAGACCTAGCTGAAGAGCGAAGAGATGCAGCAGCTATCCACCTAGCTGCCTACCAGCAACAGTTGGCTAGGGCCTACAACCAAAAGGTCAGAGAAAGGAAGTTCTTAGTTGGAAAATTGGTCTTAAAGAAGATGCTTCTCGGGGATAAGAATCCTAGCGAAGGCAAGCTAGCACCAAACTGGCACGGGCCATTCAAGGTGATCTTGGTTGTCGGGCAGTTAGCATACTGGTTTGAGGACATGTCTGGTAAAGAGTTACCACGGCCGTGGAATGCTACACACCTCAAGAAGTATTATTTTTAAATTGTATTCAATTTCCGAGATCAATAAAAATAGTCTTTGTTGCTCTCAATTCTCGCCAAGTTGTAGAACTCGGCAATTACCTGCCTAACCGCTGTGGAGCATTAGGAAAATGAAGCCTTAAATAGTTAAGGCACAATGCCGAGTTAAAGAACTCGGTGGCTGCTTCGGTGTTCGGAATTGAGATGTGTTTGGTTATGGAACCGAATATTCTATCACCGAGGTAAAAACCTTGTATTTCTTTAAGTTAAAGGACCTAATCCAATTTGCTCCCATCGAGCTCGGTTAATGAACTAAGCTACGTTGCGGACAAATTTTGTATCCAGACACGAGTTTCTTGAGTTACGGAACTTAAGAATAGACGTGGTCTCGGTTGTTGAACCGAACTCAAATACTTAAACAAAATCGACTTCCTAAGCATGTGAAGGGCTCGGTTAAGTTACTGAGGTCAAACATATGAAGAAATCGAAGGCAATCATGAAAAAGGAAAAAATCAAATTGTATTCATAAAAAAAGGAGGTACAATGTTCAACCATTACATAAAATAAATAAAAAATTACATCAAAGACATATTTTCTTCAAGCTTCGTCCCCTGCAGCACCGGTATCACCCTCGGTCGCAGCAGCTTCAGGAGGAGCCTCGGACGAAGAAGGGGCAGAATTCGGTTCAGGCTCCGAGCCTGAGAACTTGGCTAGATTCTTGTAAGCCGGGTGGTCCTCGGAGACTCAGCTTCCTTCAGTGCTGCTAGCCACCCGAGCTCCCATGCCTGGTCCCTCACAGTGAGGACCTGAGCCTCGTAAAGGGTCGTCGCCTCTCCATTGCTTCACTGAAAGCGGAAACAGTCTCTGACTGGAGTTTGGCTTCAGCTTCCTCTTTTTGACTCTCTAGCTCGGTTGCCCTCTTCTTTTGCACCTCGATTCCGGCCTTCGCCTTATCAAGCTCGGTCCTGACGCCTCGGATCGTCTCCTCCTGCTCCGTTTTTTTGCTGCTCCCCTCCAAAGCTGTCTTGAGGTCTTTATTCTTCGTTTCCATCCTCAAGATCTTGGCACTGCTCTGCTGGACCCTCTCCAACGAGACTTGGCATTTCTACACTATCTGTAGAAGAAAAAGGCGTCAGAAAGCAATAACCGAGATCAAATACTTAGTAAAATTTGTGGAAACCTAAACTCACCGAGATGGTCGATTGCATTGTCGACGCCAGCAATGTCACGTCATTGGCCTCGTGCTTCGCCATATCTCGCGGCAGGGCGCATGCGTGGCCATCATTGGCCTCGTGCTTCGCCATATCTCGCGGCAGGGCGCATGCGTGGCCAAGCGCGACGATCACAAGGGCGTTCCTGGAGACTCGATCCTCCACGTTTAGCGGCCTACTGGGCCCGAGTTAAAGGCTCGGTCTCCAGGGATCCGGCGTGGTAGACTGGGGGACCGCGGTGTCACTAGGACCCCGCTCAACTGGGCCTTCGAGCTGACCCTTTTTTCCGCCTGAGCCCCCTCCTACACGGTTTCGGCATGACGGTGTTGAACTTCCAAGCTTGATGACGGAGCGGGGGCGGAAGTGGGAGGAGCGTCTGCAGAGGTCGAGGGGACCGAAGGGGCTCGAGGAGCCCGGCCCCCAAACGCCAGAGCTTCCAAATCCTTGACAGCCACAGGGGTCGGCGCTGTTGCATGTCGTCTTCCTCCTCTGAGCTAGAAGAAGAACTGGAGGCGTGAGCGGCTTGCTGCAATCCCCTTAAGGTCTCGGAAGACTCGAAGTCGGACCCCGAAGTACTTACGGGAGTGGAGTTACTTGCGGGAGCAGTCCGAGCTTCAGTGTCGGTCAAAGGCCCTTCTACTTTGGCCTGATCTTCTCTCTTCGCTTGAGGTTGGCCAGTCCTCTTTTTGATAAAGGAGTGGTACCTCGGCTCGTAATTTAGAAAAGAACAGGCAGCGCGGCCAGAGTGGCCTAGGTAGCTATACAGCGCCCGAAACCAGGCTTTGTTTCTTGCCTAGCCGACCCGCTTGGCCGCCTGTCTTCTCTGACGGACGTCTGCATGGCAAACGGAAAACATTAGCTCGACAGAAAATGAAAAAGAAAAAGAAAAGTGCAAGGAAAACTTAAAAAGAGTAAGTTTTTACTTGGAGGGGTTCCGAAGCCACGAGGAACTCTGAATGGCCTCTCCACCTCGGACTTGGCCGCCGATGAATTCCCAATTACCCGAGACGAACAGGCGGCCATCCTCGGCATACTTGTTGGGGTCCTCCAAGGCGTTGACGATACACTCCCGGTTCACCTTTGCTCAGTGGTAATAAGTGTTATCACCCCTGGACTTACAAAGGTCGTAGACATCCTTGATGTCATGGACGCCGAGGTTAATGCCGAGGATCTTGTTGAGCTCGGCAACGCCCATTATAATCTTGAAGCCGTTTGGCATCAACTGACAGGGGCAGAGATGCCATTTGCTAAGGCAGGTCCTAAGGAGTTGGTGAAGGGGAAACCGAACCCCACCCTTAACTATGGTTTTACCAGAGGGAACGACATCTAGCCGTTGGTGAAGGTGTGTCCGTCAAAAGGGTTTTCGGTGTCGTCTAACCTAATCTGGACATCGTCAGGTACCCTGCACTTAGCCCTAAACTCGGCCGTGGCCACTGGGGTTTCCAGCTAGTGCCTACAGATACCCATTCCTAAAGTTTGGAGAAACTAGAAGGGCGAAGGGTGAAACTTGAAAAATGAAAAAAGGAGGAGGAACGCTAGACGAAAGAAGAAAACGGAAGTAAACAGGATGGAAGACTTACAGAAGGCAAAACGGACGAGGTTAAACTCGAAGGATGTTTGGAAATCTCGACCCCGGCGCGAAATATCTCTTCTACAAATCCTATTTCTTCTCCGAATGCGAAAGTGGAGAATGAGAGAGAGGCACCTCTATTTATAATGGCAAGGGGCGCCGTTTCGAATTTCAAGGACTCGCGCCGTTTCTAGTACTGGGCACGTCTCTTCGAAACGATTGGACGACCAATCAGGTGTTGACACGTGGTGCCACCGTTGATCGACGTGCTATTAATCACCTTGGGCAGACGAAGTGACATCGACGTGCTATTAATCACCTCGGGCAGATGAAGCGACATTGACCTGCTATTAATCACCTCGGGCAAATGAAGCGACATCATGATAAGAATCAGATGTCATCAACCGACACCGAGATGCAATATAGTATGAGCTTTAAGCCTAATACCCAGAAGATTCTACCATCATAATGCTTAGCTCCCGACCTCAAAGAGTTATAAAACTCTAATAAGTCAGAAGCTAGGGGCAATTGTGTGGGATATTTTCCTAATACCGAGATTATCCTAATTTTAGTAAGAGTACCAGTTAGGCACATTTTGATCTCGGCTTTTTTCATCTCGGCAATAGTGCCAGAATGCTTCCATACCGAGGTCACACCTGACCTCGACATCATCTTCAGTTCGGTTCGGTTAACTGAGATAGGCACTGACTCTTAGTCAATCGTGACTGTACTCCCATAGAGAAGACTCAACTACATTACATAACGTGTTGGTTGATGGTGACATCAAGGATGAAAATAGCGGCTACGCTCGTTGCCAAAACGCTATGAAGCGGGCGATACGTAGCGTAGCGGGGATAAGTAGCGGCGTAGCGGTGCGATTTGAAAAAATTGCCATAAAGATCTGAAATTTTTTCAGAAAATCCAGAAAATTGTAAAATGAAAGAAAATGTATTTTTTTTTGCAAAAGTAACTAAGGTAAGGGGGCGTAGCGGTCCCCTCACTGTATGAGGTCTTGTATCGCTGTATAAATAGAAAATAATAGTAATGATCATTTTTTTCACATGTGTTCATGTTGCTTAGTTATACTAACTTAGAAACTAATGAAAGACTTATAAAAGAAAAAACTATGTCATGAAGTCAAGACTTAAGAGTACCTAGAGAAAAAAATACATCTACCAAAGGGGGTGTCTAATAGGATGTACTTAGAGAAGAATCATTGAGAAGAACTCTCTATATCGACTGTAATTTGGCGAGATCTATGAGGTCTTGTATCGCTGTATAAATAGAAAATAATAGTAATGATCATTTTTTTCACATGTGTTCATGTTGCTTAGTTATACTAACTTAGAAACTAATGAAAGACTTATAAAAGAAAAAACTATGTCATGAAGTCAAGACTTAAGAGTACCTAGAGAAAAAAATACATCTACCAAAGGGGGTGTCTAATAGGATGTACTTAGAGAAGAATCATTGAGAAGAACTCTCTATATCGACTGTAATTCGGCGAGATCATATGCTTTTTGGTGTTCTTTTAAACATAAAAGGGTAGAAGAGTTGTGTAGAAATGTTATTTGGAGAGAAGAAGAAAAGAAATAAGTCTTATTATGCATTTAAAAAAAATTGGAAAGTAGGAATTTTTCTCACCCCGTAGTGGCTTCGTAGCGGTCCCGTAGCGGACGTAGCAGCCGCTACGGGTGCGACGGCCGATTAATCGGCCGTAGCGTAGCGGTGGCAGCCGCTATGGCCAATATAGCGTAGCGGCCGCTATTTTCATCCATGGGTGACATGCCTCGGATCGAGATAAGAAGTTATCATTATCCGGCGGCTATGTCTACATCAAGGTAAGGTCCGATGGGACTTTGCCTCTAAGGTCAACCAAGGTAAGGTCCAATGAGATTCTATTCCCAAGACGTCAGGGTAAGGTCTGATGGAACCCTGCCTCCAAAAGTCAACTCTTGGCCTATATATACGAGGAGCAAATCCAGAAGAGGTACGCAACATGCAACGTTTTAGACCCATACTCTAAACTCTCCCTTCTTCTTTACTCACTCATCCTTTGTCTAGTTGCTGAACTAACTAAGGCATCGAAGTGCCTTTGGCTGACTGCAGCCAGGGTTTCTGACCTTTGTCTCTCCTTCCCTTTCAGGTCTCAGGCATTTGATCATTCCTAAGAAGTTCTATATCCATATAATCAAGCCCGTAAATATTTAGGGACTTACAATAACTATATATGGGGGTGATCGCCCAACCCTAGTTACTGCAACCATATTTTCTTTTGCACCCATCCTTAACTAGCATGTGTAGCCAATATGTATATTACTGATATTTCTACAAAATTACAAAATCCCCATAATGTCACTGTTTTATGAATTACAGGAAAGGGGTTGCTGTTACATATGTACAAATCAGTTCCTGATTAAGGGAAAATAACCAGATTACATAAAATCCTAGCACTTTAACAATCCCTTCAAGTTGGCGCTAGATATCAATCATGTCCAACTTGCTTGAAATCTTTTGTACTTGATTTCTTGGAAGAGCCATTGTAAAATTGTCCCACACTGACTCTCAGATCTCACAAAGGGCGTGCAGTAACTATATCTTGTACCTTTTCCCGTACAGGTGATAATCTGCTTCTGTGCTTCCCATTGCTCTGTACTCCTCTTCTGCACTTTTGCACGTGCCATAGTAATTGCTTCTTTTTCTTCCAAGTAACCAGATACCTCCTATAAATATCCAATTTCCAAAAGTTGAATGTCTATCATCTACAGAACTAGCCCAATCATTGTTTGAGTGGCTACCTTCATTCAGATTTCCATGATTGCTGTAAAGAATACCTTTGTATGGCAAACTCGACGTATCTCAAAAATTACTTCACTGTCTCCACTTGTCATGTTTTTCGTGGATGCATGTATTGACTGATTACACTTACATGTTACAAGTCTAGCCTTGTGATTGTCAAATGATTTGAGTTTACTAATAATGTTTGAAACACCTTTGGATCTTCTAAAGACAATCCCTCACTTATAGATTCCTTGTTCACTTCTGTAGGAGTATCAAGTGGTTTAGCACCTAGATTACCCTAGTTACCCTAGCATGTAATAGAGGAAAAGCATATTTTGTGTGGCAGAAATACATCTTGGTTGGATTGTGAAACTTCTGTCTTAGAGCATATTCTCTTATGCAAACTGCTTAAATCTTGATTTCCTTTATTGAATGCTGCTCGAATTCCTTGATAGCATTTTGATTATCCCAAGTGAATTTAATATTATCCACAAACATATAAAATGATTACACCATGTTCTTTCCACTTCACATGTATGATCTGAATTGCTTTGCTCGAAACCTACTTGTAAGAGGTTATCTATAGCTCTCTTCAGCCGATAAACATTGTATTCCATTCTTCAGAGTATAAATCCCAAAAGTGAAAACATGCAGATTTCTTCATGTAGAAATGCATGATTCACATCAAACTGATGTAACTTCCAACCTAGATTTGCAGCAACTGAGATGATTACAAGTCTGCTGCTGGAGAAAATATTTTCAAGTAATCCTCACCGTACTCTTGGGTGAACTTCTTAGCTACTGGTCAGGCCTTGTAATTTGTAGTAATACCATCAAGTTTATATTTTAAGGTGATGACCCATTTGCATACAATGGGACATTTTCCTATAGCCAACTCTATCAACTTCTGGATGTTACTGTTTTCAAAGGCGTATAGCCTTTTGCCAAGATGAGTATCTCCAGTTACACTTCTGGAGGTGTGACAGACTGGATAGCTGCAGGAAGCTACCTGTGATGAGGAGATAACGCTTGATAGGAAACAAATTGTTCAACTAGATGGTTAGTGCATGCTATTTTGCCTTTAAATAGCGCAATAGGAAGATCTAATGAAGGACTTATATGAAGATCTTAGGAAGGAATCCAAGTAAAAATATGAACTGGGAGAGTGTGAGGAATTACCAGCTTCATAGTCTACCTGATCAGTGGGGTTTGAGAGACTGGAGTATGATGCAGTGTCCTAATGTAGGCCTGAGGTTTTATTACGTTCTTTATGTGCTAAGGGCTCTTATCGATGTCACCAACAGTCTTTGGAATAGTATCAGAATAGTTAGGTTCATCTTGGAAGAACAACCTCAAACTTGTCATTGGAAGGGCAGTCATAATTTTTCCCTTTCAATGAAATGGTATGAAATATCTTCAAAGAATTTTCTTCTGCGGTTGTTCCTGCATGTGGATATCACTGTCTTCATGTTCGACACCAGTGAGATTGGAAAATCCGCATGCGGGCATTTCTATTGTTGAAAATTTATCTTTGTAATTGGATGGCAACATTTGTGCCTTCAGCTAGTTTAGAGCTATATCATATGGTTAGGTGCCTATATGATATTGAAAGCAGGGGATATATTCTTTTTTCTTTTTCTTACTCATGGGATATGCATTTTTGTTGAAGAGTCCTTATTATAGTTTATTATGGATTGCTTTATAGTTTACTCATTCACATGCAACCTGCTTTGACTTTGTGATTTGGGTTTCCTTGTAGATGTCTATCCAGAAATTGCAGTGTCAAAACATGAGCACTGGTCGTCATTAGCACCTCTACCTCTTGAAATTGTTCTTTCTGCTGGGCAAAAGGCGAAGGAAGAATCATGGAATAAAGGCTGGTCATCATGCATTTGTTTTAATTTATTTGCGTCTTTCTTTTCCTTTGATATAACTAGAGGAGTCATATTATATCTTTATGGGCAATACTTTCATAATTAATAAAAAGAATCGTATTTACAACTATGAACAGGTAATGATGATCCTATCGTTAGGGATTTGAATGATCTTACTGGAGAAGGAAATATCGAGAGCATGCTTTCTGTGGAAAAGGGCTTAAGAGAACTGGCATCTTTAAAGGTCTTCTTTCATCTTCAATGTTTAAATTCTCTCTCTCTCTCTCTCTCTCTCTCTCTCTCTCTCTCTCACACACACACACACACACACACACACACACACACACACACACACATGCACGAGCGTGGCACATGGTTACTTTTGTTCTATTCCTTCCCCTCCCCTTTTGACGTAGGACCCTATAGTTAGGGTTTGTGTCAAAAGTGCCAAAGACCGATAGAGGTCTCTGCAAAGACTATCACATGAGTTCACACCTCAAAGGGGACAAAATCCACCACAAATTTTATTAAACTTATGAACTGAGATCCAATGTCTACAATGTGCATATAAATAAGAAAAGAAACTTAGGGGCTAAGACTCCTAACCATACTAGGAAATTTAATCAAATTGGAAGCTATCCTAGTTACAACTTATTATACAAAATAAAAAAGCTTAATAATGACAACTAATTAAGAAAATAAAAATAGAAAAAATATTTCTAAATTTTCTTGGGCCCCACAAGTTGGCCATGGGCTTCCTTGCAACGGCTCATCAGCTTTGCACCATTCCCCCATGTTGCAAAAGAGTTTTTCCTCTAACTCGAATTCTCTTTGCTTTGCCTTCATAGACTTGTGTACTTGAAGGGCTTATTTTGTAAAATTAATGGCAGACCCAGGAGTTTTGTTTCAGCGGGGTGAACCCAAATAGTTTGTTGGGTTTTTGGAGGTCAAACCCAAGATTTTCATGTGAGTTTTGGAAGCAGACCCAGAATTTTCATATGAGTTTTGAAAGCGGATCCAGGTTTGACGAGGGTGTGATGCTGATAGACCTCATGATGCAGCGATCAATCCTTTGAGAGATTGATCTAACAACCCGATCTTGGATCTTTTGCTGCATCACCTCAGGCCACATGTATAGGGCCTAAGATAGCTTAGGGATTTTTCTATTAATTGTTATTAGCTATTAATTTTATTTAATGAGTTTTAATTAGGATTAGTTTTCCAATTTCAATAGTTTCCTAGTTTTATTAGGTTTCTTAGACCCTAAGTTACATTTTCTTATTTATATGACATTGTAGAAGATGGATTTTCAGAGTTGATAATTAGTTGATTTGGGTTTTATCCCTGAGGTGCGTTCTCGTTATTGTCTCTGCGGAGATGTATTGAACGTGCTTCTGCACTTTCTTGCTAGACTTTCCTGTATCAGTTTGGTATCAGAGCCGAATGATCTTTGTGATCGATTTGCATGACTACCCCTATCCATCCATCCATCCATCATCAAATCCCTCTATCATAACCATCTTCGTTTCATCGCCACCATGTTCCCATCAGCTTACTGCCCTGTCATGTAATCGAGAACCCCATCTCATTCCCGAATTCCATCTCCAAGAACCGAACCCTACAAAATCCAACCCATGTAGCCCAAACCTCTACCCAATCTCTGACCAAATCCTTTGTGTCCAACCCCCGGAACCCCTTCCTCACCCATTAAAAATAAAATAAAATGTTGCAATCATAAAAGCGTAACCCAGTCGAACCTTCTGAAGCCCCATCGAAACCCAGACCTCAGTCAAGACCCATTGCTGTCCACTTCCCAAACCCTGACCCAATTGAAACAACAAACCCCCGAACCGATCTTCATGGACATCTAAATCCCATTGGCTCAGATAAAAAAAAAATAAAAAAAAAAGAGCAGAGGAGAGCAGAGCCTAGATAAAGAAAGAGGAGTAGCGTACTTAGTTCGGTGCCCTCATGCACCACCAAGTTCGTCTTTATCGTCAATGCCATTGCTAACTCCAGCCACCGCCGCCCTACTTCACCGCCTGCAACGTCCAACAAAGGGCTGTAGCAATCGCCAACCATCGTCATCTCCATATCATCATCTTCATCGCCTAGAAAAGAAGAGATTTTCTCTTGTTGTTTTCAGAGAGCAAAGAGAAGTCAATGGGGGATTTCCTTCCTCCCCTTCGTGTAGTGCCGAACGAAAACGGATTTCATTCCCTTCTTTCTTCGACACAAATATCGAGACACTCATGTGTTTAGTGAGTGAAGGTTGCATCGGGTAGAGACATTGGGCTAGTTCGACTCAGGTTTAGGTCCACATTAGATCAGATCGGGTTGGATCTGATCCATTCCATACAATGTTTTAGAAAAACCAAACTCGGGACTTGACTCGGCTTGGGCCGAGTCCGAGTCACTTGAGACTCGGCCAAGGCAGGATCCATCCATTGCTGTACAAAGAAAATTGTAAAAATAAATAAATAAAAGGAACCCCTCTCCCAAACCCAGCCCCAGTAGACTGAAAAAGGGAGGAAGAGAAAACAAAGAACCCTTTTCCCCATTTCACCTTTATAATGCTCTCTCTCCCCATCCCTTTATTTAAAGTGATTTTACAAAAGCAACCCTCTTGTTTTATATTATTTTGAGCTGAGTTAGCAACTTTTGTCAACTATCGGTTGACTAGATCAAAAGCATTTTTTCTGTGATATTGGAGTCCTCTAAAGTCGGATTTCATATCCATTTCTGCCTACAAATTCGTGGAGGACAAAGCTACAAAAAAGGTCAATCCATTTTTACATCAAAGTGAATATGAAATTGCATATCAGAAGATTCTACAATGAACTTCAAAGGGCCAAATATGCGCGTAAATATGAAAAATGGTATTCTGACGATGAAGACTATTTTCGGCAATTTCTTGATTTGAAACGAGGAGGGTGGTTCGTTGTTGAATACTCTGACCAATTTTTCAAGGGTCCAAGATGCATGTGGATTAGAGCATGATGAGGAACATGATTTAATTAGTTTCCTTCAAGGTTTGAGATCGGATATAGTGGAGAAAATGAATGACTGCAAGATCATTCATGAGGCATATTGGGAATCAATTCGTGTGGAGCACATGCCTAAATGGTGTCATCTTGGAACAGTTTTGCCTCAAGAAGGAAAGTCATCGCGAATAACAACAGATCATGTTATGGAATCCGTGGTAGATGATATGAAGACTAAGAAGCCAGAACAAGACATAGAAGATTCCATGATTACATGCGTCCCCAAATGACATAGAAGATTACATGATTTTATGTAGCCCCAAATTTCCTCTTCTAGGTAATGGTGATCAAAATATACAGGCACGGAAAGACGAACAAGTTATTGAAGTCCCCATCGTTGATTTTATCCTCAGGGGATCAACAATGGCAATTTGGAGATTGGAATTTGATGGTTCAAATCTACATGTAAAGTTTCAAACAATATAATTGCACATCCACACAAAATCTAGTTCTCAAGAGAAGCAAAGTGTTAGGCTTAACTCAAATTGGAGGAAACAACCAAATACAATTTTGATGTTGTGCACATAAGTTTAAGCCCAACCAACAAATTGGAAGTTCGTCTGATTGATCTTCAACTAAGGCGGATAGTTACCGAACTTGAGGTCGAGTTCTTTCGAAGCTGGTGAGAATGATGCAGATAGACCTCAAGCCACATGTGTAGGGCCCAAAATAGTTTAGGGTTTTTTTTCTATTAATTGTTATTAGTTTTGTTTAATGATCCGTAATTAGGATTAGGTTTCCAATTTCATTAGTTTCCTAGTTTAATTAGGTTTCTTAGGCCCTAAGTTATGTTTTCCTATTTATATGGCATTGTAGAAGATGGATTTTCAGAGTTGATAAGTAATTGATTTGGGTTTTATCCCTAGGGTGCGTTCTCGTTGACAATTTCATGAACACAGAACCTTGAGAGCCATGGTTGTTGAATCAATACTGAGAATGTATTGTCGTATGTTTTATTGGAGAGCATTCTTCACTATATATAGGTATTACATGCCTTAATGAAGGCTCTAATTTAGGTTATTACAGCAATATCTATTCTAGTTTAGGAAAACCACAATCTATCTAAGATAGGAAAGCTATTAATAAACTATCTAAGATAGGAAAGCTACTAATAAAATAACATGTACATCTGTGTCACAAAACAATCCACGTGAGATATAACTGAATCTTCCATGGGCCTTGGGCCTGTTTAACACTCGTTATTGTCTCTGCGGAGACGTGTTGTAGTGTCTGCAAACACATGCTTCGGCACTTTCCTGTAAGCCCTAACCCTAGGGCCTATATACTATGATGCCCAGATACGGATAGGATACCATAAACACGGCAAGGACATGGATTTTACACATAAAAAGTGAAGTATTGGATACGATACGACACGATACGTTGCCCATTTCGAAGTATCCGTGCATCATAGCCTATATAAGGGTAACTGCCCCCCAAAAGCATGTATGTAGGTTGGCCCCTGTTTGTAATACGTGCCTTTGATCATTTCTTTGGTGGTTCTGGCTTCTTTGGATGGAGTGCGACATCATCGTGATCAAGCATGTATTTATTGTATGGTTACCTATATCGTTTCGTTTCGGCCGGAATGGATGAAACCTTTTGTTATGGTATACCATCTCAAAGTTTTCGGCTTGGATTTCACTTCATATCAGTCAAAATCTAGGATTCAGTCCTTTAAAAAAGAAAAAGAAAAACATGCATCGAGAGAGAGGGCATGGTTGTAGGAAAGAAAGAAAAATAAAAGGAAGGAAGGAAGGAGGAGAAGAGCGTCCACTTGCCATCGCCGTTGCCAATAACCACCACCGTTGCTACTCCTGCTCAACCAAAGCCGCCCCTCCGCCCCCCTTCTAATCTCTCTTTAGATCTCTTGATTGATCGATGTGTGTGGAAGTAACGCAAGGTTACTCTCTGTTGTAGACAAAATAAGAAAATGGGTAGGGAAACCTTCTCTTGATTCTTCTTTTGCTCAAAAAGGGGCAAATCTCCTTTTTATAGGGATTTCTCGGTTAACCCCCTTTGCTTTCTTTTTTCTTTTAAAACATCATTCTTTGATTTTGAGTTTTGTTGTTTTCTCCCTTTGTTTCTTTTTTTTCTTCAAAAAATCCTTCTACCCTAAAAGTTTATTTTATTTTTTACATATTTTTTTAATTTTTTATATTTTTTCCAAAAAACTACTCCGAAAAGTTTCACCGAAATTCCAAAATGCCGAAATATTTCATTTTGGACACTAGACTGAAATTGGGATCGAAATGAAATTGACGACTATGCTGTATGGTCCTGCATTTCATGAGTTTCATTCTTGTTGTACGTCCACAGTTGTCCAAGTAGTATATCTCTATTATCCATTGGGAGCACTTCACATCACACTGTATCCTTATAGTTTTCACCAATGGTAAAAGTAACTTGACACTTATGTTCCACTTGTACTTCATCACTTGTCATCAGCAATCGAACAAAATAGGGGCGATGTTGCTTATGTACCTTCAGCTTCAAGTAATCCGCAAGAGCTTGGGATTCATGTTCTCAGAAATTCCTCCGCCAATCGCAACAATGCAAGTTTGTCCATTAAAAAATCTTCCACAAATTTATTAAACTTCAGAACTGAGATCCAATCCCTACAATGCTCTTATAAATAAGAAACTTAGGGGCTGAGATTTCTAATTAAACTAGAAAATTTAAGATAATTGGAAAAAATCCTAAATACAACTCATTAAACAAAATTAGAAAGCTTAATCATAATGACAACTAATTAAGAATATAAAAATAAATAAATTCTAAGCTTTCTTTGGTCCCACCCGCTCGCCATGGGCCTCCTTGCAATAGCTCATAAGCTTTACATCACCGTCCCTCAATCCAACCCCACTCTTTCTTTCTCGATCACACATGCACACTTTTCTTTATTTTTGTTTTCCAATTCTGTACTTCTTTATGCTGCTTAATTGGTAATTTGTTTGTGTTTCCAATGGCAACTTATTCAAGGTTGAAGATGCTGTTGTGCTTGCATTGGCTCAGCATCGACGTCCAACTTCGGTTCGGCAATCAATCTCAGGTTTGTTGTTGTTATTTGATAGGTAACCAATTTTACCAATGAAGAGAAATGAAGGATATTGAAACAAACAGAAAAAATAGGGAATGAGATCTTCCCCCATAACACCATGATAGTCATAGTGGAAAGGAAAAATCAGGGCTTAGTGAGAACCCCCAAAAGGACACAGCCATAAGTGTGAATCAATAACATCGCTGCATTTGTTGCAGAGATCTTTAAAAGAGCACCCCAAAGAGCTCTCCCGCGCAAACACCCCCCCCCCCCGGCCCCCCCCCGCAAAAAAAAAAAAAAAAAACAGTGAAAAAGCTTCACCTTAATCATTGAAGATTCTTCTATTCCTCTGAAGCCCAATCCCTCATTATTGCATAGTGAAAGTGACTCCACAAGACTTTCTTTTCTCTTGAAAGTGCCAATGTGGGAAAATATCTTGAATTGATCTTGGAGCCTGCTGAAACTAGCTTGGATATGGTGAGAAACCGACTCCAAATGGAGAATGGAGGAAAAGATGGTTCCTGATTTCCGGACATTTCTTAGATATAAAGCCTATAGGTCCAACCTTGCTCCCTTACTCTTAAAGCAGTTATAATGTGGGAAGATTGGTGTTGTAGGCTGTAGCTAACGAAACTTAGTAGATTCAGATGATCAATCCTATAGCATGTCCCCGTGGCGGACCTAGGATTTTTATTTGGGTGGGGCGAGAATATTTTAGACTTTGCTAGACTTTTTTCTACATCAACAAATAGTGAAAAAAAATGTATTGCATTCAAAAGAAGAAGAATAAATAAGTAGTTAAAACTCAATTTCTATAATTTTATACGTGAAAGGCCTTTTGATTGAATGAGATCGAATGGCTTATATTGTTTAATGGGGCTACGTGTAAAGCATCCAAAACACCCTCTTCGTTCTTATATGGTTTTACTCGTGTTTTGAGCAACCTTGAGCTTTTCATTGCACTTGGACATATATTGAGAAAA
The DNA here is from genome assembly GCA_038049695.1 of Cinnamomum chago. Classification (NCBI taxonomy): domain Eukaryota; kingdom Viridiplantae; phylum Streptophyta; class Magnoliopsida; order Laurales; family Lauraceae; genus Cinnamomum; species Cinnamomum chago. The sequence continues at coordinate 51,790,622 of CP142453.1, read as the reverse complement.
AAGAGCGGAACATTACAGTGGAGCCCATTTACTTGAATCTGAGCCCTGCAAAATAAAGGTCTTCAAATATATACGATATTGAGAAATAGAATTAATCCTACCGTTCGATTGATTTTTTCCTAAAAAAATGTGATTAACATTATTTTATGTATATTTATTTCTATTTTTTTTATCAAATGATTAATCCAATAGTGAGACCGACTCAAATGGAGATCTCATATGGGGCAGGGACGTTGGAATGTTGTCGCGACCCCGGAACGGATCCCGGGCCCGCGACGGTTGTTTCTGTTTGTTTTCCCACAGGTTCCTGCGGTGAGGATTCCCGAGACACGCGGAATCTGTCTCACATGAACAAGTTTGCGGAAGCGTGTAGCAAATCATATCAAGATAAGCACCAATAAATTTTTAAGTGCTATGATAAATAATAACAAGACATGGTATCAAAAGAGAGGAGTTAACATGGCATGCCCATCATGATTCAAGTTATGAGACTAACACAAAAGTAAGTTAAGTTTAGATACATCCCATAAGAGGCCAACAAAGGCCAATACAATTCTCAAAATAATAAAAGAACCCAATGACAAAATGTAGCAAAACTCAAGAACCCGCCCGACGTCTAGTTGACATCGTCGGGTTGCCACTCTCTGACTGGGGGTGACTCAAGAGCCTCCTCCGGACGCTCCTCCTCAAAGGCAACGTCACCTGCACCTAGGCACCAACATACAAGGGTCAAACACAACGGTTTGGCAGGTAATCAATTTAGGCATGAGCATATAAGTAGTAAACGTTAAAGGAAACATTTAAAGACATTTTGCTGAATTGTAAACAGTTACATGACTAAGGTACATTTCAAAATACGAGCAAAACTGACATGAATACTTATAATATCATAAAACGAGCCCATTCTTTCTCTATCATTTATAATGAAAAGAGCAAGCACACACGACAAGCACGATATACATAATATAATCACGACACGATTCCCACATATACGGGGATTCCGGCCGCGGGACCGGACACGCACGATGTGTAATAAAATACACAACCAGTCTGCAGACAGTCCACATGTTTAAGGACCCCCAGACCAAGGATGAAAATATCGGTAGCGGCGGGCGTAGCGGCCCGCCGCCAAACCGATACGAAGCGGGCGATACGTAGCGTATCGGGGATACGTATCGGCGTAGCGGTGCGATTTTAAAAAATCGCCAAAAAAATCTGAAAAAATTCCAGAAAATCCAGAAAATTGTAAAATGAAAGAAAATGTGGTTCTTTTGCAAAAGTAAGTAAGAAAAGGGGGCGTAGCGGTGCCCTCAATATATGATGTCCTGTATCGCTGTATAAATAGAAAATAATAGTAATGATTAGTTTTTTCACATGTATTCATGTTTCTTAGTCATGTTAACTTAAAAAGTAATGGAAAGCTAAATAGAAAAAAATTAGAACATGAAATAAAGGCATAAGAATTAAGAAGACTTAAGAGTTAGGTCATTAGTGAACATTGAACAATCAAATATCAATACTTCAGCATTCAAGGTTCAAATTCAATCAAGTGAATGAACTATGAAGTGATCAACAATCAACATTCAACACCAATTTAGAAATGACAAAGGGAGTAGAGAGTTAGTGAGAGAAATAGGAAATTAGGAATACCTTGATCACCACCAAAAGGGATTTGGGAGACACTTATATTCATACATTTGAACAATATGTAATGTAAACATCATGATAGTACTATTAGAGCCAAATATCAGTGTTTAATTGTTACTTTGTTAGGGTCACTGTGGTGAGACCTAACCCTAAGTATAAAACTTTGGTGATCAAAATTAGCTTAATATGAACATAAACATTATATGTTGCATGCATTCATGATAGATCATTCAATATATGAAAAGTACTGATAAAGAGGCCGAGCCCCGGAGGGCTGTCCGACGGCTCTTTGGAGCATGCATTCACGATTTTTTTTTTTGAACTTACTCAAGATGGACCACAAAGAGGTGAAAACAGCAACCATAGAGGGAAAGAGATGAAAGAGAAGGGTAAAAAACCCTAAAAAGTCCAAAACGGGGGGGGGGGGGGGGGGGTTATACACGTCGTATCGGCCGCCACGTAGCGTGGCGGCATGTATCGGCCGATACTCTTGACTTAGGAGACATTTGGGACCACAAAGAAGTGAAAATGGAAACTATAGAGGGGAAGAGAACAAAGACAAGGGTAAAAAACCCTAAAAAGTCCAAAAGGGGGGGTTTTATACCCCCCCCCCCCCCACGTGTATGGGCCGATACGGTACGTATCGGCCCGTATCGGCCGATACACTAAAGTATCGGCCGATACGCTCCCGTATCGGCGGCCGATAACTTCTTGTACCGTATCGGCCAAGGCCGATACGGCCGATAGCGTATCGGCCGATATTTTCTTCCTTGCCCCAGACAGTGGATCAAACTGAAAGGGCAGTCCAAGCTCAGTGGTGTTCACTTAAATTCATGAATGCACAAAACACGCGGAACACTGTCTAAACATGTCGAGATAAAAGGGGAAAATCACTTATCAAAACACGACAAACACGACTAGCAAAAGGCATAATTAATATGCATAACACGCTTAGGAAGTGACCCCTTTTTCTTGAAACAAATCTTCAAAACGAGCTTGTACTTAAACTTCAAAACGAGTACACAATGATATTCATTGTATCAAAACCAAAGTACGAACACAAAGCCTATCAAGCACATGTAAGGACCTTTGATTGATCCTTGTGTAATTGAAACCCAAATGTTGGAATTTAAAAGAGAATCGGTGCCCCGGAAGTTCAAAGACATCTCAGGTTTCGAGTGCACAATATCAGGCTAAAGGTCACTTAACATGTTCTAGTTTTCATTCTTACAAATATTCTTCAAAATAGGCGTTTTGTCAATTTCGGTCAGCTCGCGGTCAGCTGTCGGCTAGCCGAAGTGGGATATGGCGGCTAGCCGCAATCTGACCGACAGGCTGACTGCTGGAACTCAGGTTTGAAAACTTAACTCTCTGGAAAAGGAGCCGTAATGAGTTCGGTTGGCCAGTGGTTAGCCGAAATGGGGATTTCGGCTAGCCGCTAGCTAACCGTCAAGCTGACTGAAACCCACTGTCAAAATGCAAGCTTCTGGAAAGGGAACCGCCGAGCTCGGTAAGCTCGCGGTTAGCCGAAATGGGGATTTCGGCTAGCCGCCAGCTGGCCAGCGGCTGACCGAAACTGCACGGGAAGTGCAGTTCAATTCAGGTTTTCTTGCATTTCTTCTTCCCTTCTTGTTTCTCATTCAACCTGCAACTCTTGAGCCCACATGCGCTCCAAGGGGTAAAACACCCATTTCATAGCACAAATAGAGACATTACATTCCCATTCTCCAATCTAAAACAAAATCTCCAAATTTTCCATTCAAGACATAAATTCAATGAAATGAGAGGAATGAAAAGAAAACAATCAAATGCACACATGCTATCATCCATCCTAGATTGGTTACTTGCCTTAGTCCAAGATGCCACAAACCTCTTCAAGCACTTCCACTCAAGCTAATCCAAAGACTACAAAACCCATGAAAACCACACAAAACTCACTCAATTTTGAAAATAAGAAACCCATTTTCGCAAAAGGGTTTGTAAACATGAAAAACATGATCTTAAGGAACCAAAAAGGCTCCATTAAAGAGATGGGTTGGAGCTCTTACCTAGAAAAGGCCAAACAAGAGAGAAGGAAGAAAATGGAGCTCTTGCCCAACTAGAAACTTCAAGAAATTTGTGTCAATGGAAAGCTTGGGATGAGAGGAAGAAGATGATGGTCTTGGAATTCTCTTTGGAGTCTTCTAGCTTGATCATTCAAGAGAACAAAGTGGAAAGAAAGGGTTTCTCCTCTTGGCTGCTCTAGGGTTAGGGTTTAACAGTGAAAAGAGAAAAAGAGGGAAAGAGTTGACTTAAAACCTTAGCAAATGGGGCCTAAATGGCCAAAATCTTGTATCAATGAAAACATGATCTTGCGGGCCTCGAATGAACTCGACGAAGAAGGATAAAATGATCCTCGAAATATCTAGTTTCCAAAAAGTATATTTTTGACATGCTTTTGAGATCTCGAAAATTGTGTCCAGATTTGTGTATAAAAGACAATTTTACCCTTTTTGGGCTAGAACTTGGGTTTTTGGGCTTCAAACATGAATGGACTGAAAACAAAAGTTGTAATACATAGTAAAATCATTCAAATGAAATCAAAATCACAATTAAAGACGGAAACCGATACGATCCTCCCAAGCTTACAAGTGCACTCAGGCCTTCCTGAGTGTGTCTGACTAACACTGAACGTCCTCAAAATTCCCAAAGCTATATCCAGGACTAAACTAATTATTTTTAACCCAACGACAACTAAACCCACTTAGGACTAAACACGCACTAATCGCACACTAATCGAATTAGTCTGGGTCAGGGTCTAACAAATGTGGTATTGGTTTAATGGGTTCTTTAAGTTTTCCTATTTTATTCCTACTCCAAAGCATTTGTAATTTCAACAAGGAGACAGAGATATAAAATATTTTGGGGGTGGGGCAGTCAGTCTTTTGGGAATGACCAGGAGACCATTATCTATTTTTGGGGTTTGTCCAAGTCGCCGCAGGTGCTTATCACCTAGGTCCTAAGCCAATTATAAGGACCCCATTATCTCTAAGTGGGCCAATGCCTTCCCCATGTCAAAGTGGTGGGTCCCATCCATCTCGGTCTGGACAAAGAGCTGGCACACTGGGATGTCTGCCTCTGCGTACGTGAGCATCAGTGGGACCCATGCCCCATGGTCCAGCCTACGAGTTTTGTCCTCCTTCACACGCCCAATCCTGCTTTTAATGGCAGTTCCTTCACCCTTTTCGCCAACTGTGGTGCACCTTGTGCTGGATACTTGAGCTGCCATTACATACACAGTTTATCTAAGGCAGTTTAAAAATTGACCCGTTGCGGTAGGTCCGCCATTGACTTGAGCTGCCATTACATACACAGTTCATGTAAGGCAATTTAAAAATTGACCTGGGGCAACTCTATGTTGGTCCACCAGTGGCATGTCCAATCTCCTATGAGAGTGATAACTCGGTCAGTGTTAGTATACCAAGCAGGAGTAGTGGGATTGAGCGACTTCGATCTGAGAATGGTGGGCCCACATCAGTCAAATGGGCCAAGGGTACAGGTGCTCCATTTTGCACCAGTGGAAACTGATCATTTATTCTTCTGTATCTGCTCTGTAATCTTTGTTTAGGGGCTGTAAATTTTTGTGCTTTGAACTTGGATTTCTTTCATTTAGAGGCCTAGAATACCATCAAAATAAATTTTGGAGATGGATAATATAGATTGTCAATTTCTTGACCATTGATTGACTTTGAAGTAAAGTGGACAATTAGTGATACCTGCCTCTTTTGGTGACAGGAATATGCTGTTAACAATTCGAAGGACCATTACCTTACAACAGTTATAAAAACTTTGAATGTCAGGCCATATGAAATACAGTCACATGTGGCTGAGATTTGTAATAAACGAGGCTATTAATTCTTAACATCCCTGCACCGGTTCATTCCTGCACCGGTTCACTACTTTATTTGGTTTTTGTGGATTGATAATTCAAAATATGCACAAGTGCATTGATTGTTTATCTGGCTTATGCTGTTATGCAACTTTGAATGGTTTTGAACATTTTGGAAAGAATGAATGACTGTTTATCCATTATGCCGTGTGTGATTGGTAGGGTTGCAAACGGGACGGTCCCGGGTCGGAACCATATTGGACCCGGACCCATTTCTAAGTAACAGTTCTGGTTCCGGACCTGGTTCTAGATCGAAACCTATTTTGTTGGTTCCAGGGCCGGAAACGGGTCCAACTAGAGGACCGAAATCTAGTTCCAAAATCAATTCTAACTTATTTTCATCTTTTTATTTTATTCTTAAAGCGAGGATATCATTTAACTTATAACATTGTATGAAGTCTACTACCACCAGGATTAAACATAAAAATGTCCAACAAAAACTAGATTTTGAACTATAGTTTGCAACATTAAAGACTCGTATGCCGTGTCCTGGGTCCATGGGTCGGAACCTGTATAGACCTTGAATTGGACCCGTTTATCAATTGGAACCTAAATTGGGTTTTGGACCCAGACCCATTTATGAATCGGAACCTAAAACAAGTTCTAGATCCGGTTTTCTATGGGTCGGAACCTCTGGATAATCAGAAAATTGGATACCCGATTGCATCCCTAGTGGCTGTCATGGTCCAGAAATTCAAAAGTTCACTTTAGATGGTTGGACATTGTCTTCTGACCTGCTGATATATCAGTACTACCGATCAGCATTGACAATCATTTGGGCCGCAACTGCGTAATGTGGTTTCAGTTCTGGTTCTGTTGCAAATGCATAGCATGTTTAATTGCCATAACATGTGGCAAAATATTGAAGCAGCCAACAATTTGGTGAACATCCAAAACACCGGTTGGCTGGAGTCCAGTTCACTTATTTTAAGGAACATTTTGATCTTAAGAAGAATTTTCTGCTCTTACATTTGTGGCTTTGAAAATGTGGATGCACTATACTCTCTGAGGATGAAGATGCGATGAGATGCAACTAATGCGTCCGTTTTCTTTTCATGCTTTCAGATCTAAAGTCTCCAGCAGATCCAAAGTTTTTCGAGGCATTTGGTAAATGTTCAATTCTAATTTGTTCATTTAAGTACACCGTAGAATGCATTGGATGATTTAGACGAGTGTTCCTTTTGAGGAGCATTTGCAACTGTCATTAGTAGTTTGGGATTTTTATATATGATATTTTGCTACTCTTGCTTGCTTGTTTTCATCCTTCTGAAATACACATGAGATTTGCATTTTGTTTCAGAGCTAGGTCAAGAGGAAGCTGAAGATGTTTTCTTCAAACAGGTAATTCCTTGCAAATCCTGTTTTGATGCCTTCTTCGCTTGCAAAAACATCATTTTTCCTTTGCATATCCTCACACCGTCACACAGATTATTTTGGGCGAGTCATAAACATTTGCTACTTTATCCTAACACGTTTTTGCGACTCCGACGTAACACGTTTTTTTTAAAGGTTGATAGCTAATTGTAGCATTTTTACCAAATGTAAGATCTAATATGGTTTGCAACAGAAATAAACCTACGGATCTTGACTTATGCATTAAACAATGGACAATCTGAAATTCTAAAAGTGTACCTTGCGGCATGGTCTTTATGATGAGCAGTTTGGATTTGATCTAAAGCTTGTCCCGCCTTGCTTCAACGACCTTTATCAAATAGGTTTTCACCCATCTCCCTTGTGACTTACTCTGATATGCGTGAGAGTGGATGGGTACTATGCATTATGTTGTGAGTTAAGAGAGAGAACCGGAAAACTACTTTTATAGATAACCCTAGAGAGATTTCTTCGCAAACTTTTTCTTTGCTCATGCTAAATACTGATTCTATTTAAAATTACCCTCCTATCTACAATTTGTCCACCCATTCAAAACTCTAGGTCCTTCACACGCATCTATGTTTTGCTATATATATATATACATATTATATATGTGTGTTGTGCACGCACGCGTGTGTGCACATGCACATATCTTCACAACTTGAATGAGAGGAAAAACTCTAAGCCTCTTGTTGATGCACGCCCTAGGGTTAGGGCTTGTGTAGATGCCGAAACACGTGTCAAAAGACACCTCAAATTATCTCCGCAGAGATTTCTAACACGATGAACAATTATCTCAGGGAATATCCCAATCTCCAAATCTGAGATTATTATCTCTACATTGTAATATAAGTAGGCAAAGTAACTTAGGGCCTAAGAAAACCTAATCTAATAATAGAAAGTATCCTAATCAAACTAGGAAACCAAATAAATCAGCATACTAATCCTAATTACAATAAAATTAAGAAATTACTAAAAATAAACATCCGCTCTGCATCATTCCCCCAGGTTGAAAGAAGAGTTCGACCTCGAACTCGGGTCTTCTTCAAGTTGCCTCTATATATATGATGTACGTGAAGCACTTCCTTTGTAGCATGGGCCCTTGATTTCTTCTTCGGTGATTCTGGCTTCTTTGGAAGAAGAGTAACGTCTTGTCCACCGTGCATGAAGGTATACGTGTTGTTGCGCATCCCATGAGTGCCATCCTTGTCATACATCCATGGGCGACCTAATAGGATATCTCCACTGTCCATTGGTAGCACATCGCACCAAATTGTGTCTTTGTAATCATCACCAATTGAAAAAGTAATCTGGCATGTATGTCGCACTTGCGCTTCATCGCCTGTCATTAGCCATTTGACGAAGTAGGGACGATTGTGCTTGTAAACCTTCAACTTCAAACGATCAACAAGAGATGGAGAGATAATATTCTCACAACTTCCACCATCAATCACAACTGTACAATTTTTCCCATGTATTTTACCTGTGGAACGAAAAATATTTTTCCGCAACCATTTCTTCTCAACAATGGGTAAAGACTTTTGTTGCACCAAGAGAAGTGCACCCTCTGTGTCAGCTGATATTTCCTCCACTTCATCGGAGTCTTCACTTTTAGGATCATCTTTTGTTTCCGGTCCTTCTGGTGCACCTTCTGTTAAATTGATTCTTTTTGGGTATTCAAACGCACGGTGACCCTTTTGCTTCCAATGAAAACATGTGAACTTGTTCTGATCTTCAAACTTGGAGGATAACTTTTTTGAGGAACTGGCACTTGGATTGAAGTCTGGCTTTGCTGGAGTCTTTTGTGCAGGCCATTTAGACACACTAAACTTTCGAGCTTGATAATTAGCAATGTCTTCAGCTTTGATGGCATGTTGGATGATCTCATCAACATTATCAAAATTCTTGAATGTAAGGATATGTTGTATGTCAATGCGCAACCCATGAAAATATCGATCAACCAACACATCATCATCTTCATTCAAGCCACAACGAGCTTGCATGGTTAGGAACTCCTCAGAATATTCATTCACAGTTTTGGAACCTTGCTTTAAATCTTGAAAACTAGAACGAAGATCTCTTGAATAATTCACAGGGAGGAATTTTTGCTTCAATAAATTCTTCATCTCGATCCATGTTTCAATGGGGTCAATATTTTGATTTCTTCGTTTCTTTTGCAACTCAGTCCACTAAATAGCAGCATAATTGCGCAATCGAGTTGCCACTAAGGTGACTTTATGACCATCCGTCATTGGCTTGTGTGCAAAAATATTTTCAACACACTAACCAATCCATGAATTCCTCCGATTTCAACTTTCCATCATATTTTGGAATCACGAGCTTAATGCCCAAATCACGATCAACATTGACTGCATGTAGATCTCGTTGATTCCGATTATGTCCTCCATGAGCTTGATGATTATCCTCACGCCGATTAATTTCTAAAGTAGTTAATCGAGTTTCAATCCTTGTAAGAGTGTCTTGCATTTGGACCATCATTGCGGATAGTTGATTAACATTTGCTGATAATTCCGCAACGGTTCCCCTTAATTCATCATCATTGTGAGAGGAAGATTCCACTTCTACCTGCTTCTTGGGAGGCATTTTTGTTTAAAGCAAATTTAAAATTTCTAACTGACCTGATTCGTGGAAGATCTGTTTTCCACGAGCACGTTGGTGAAAACGGTTGAAAATCTAATGCTATAAGTGCCTGATATCGCCAAATGAAAATTTTAACCGTGGATCTGGCCAATGGCTTTCGTTAATTAGAACCTCTTGATGCTGGGATAATTGCAGCACAAATAAATTGGGCGTCTTCAATGGGCCTGATCTTCCTGTGGGCCAAACTAGAAATTAGGCCCAATCTACTGTTGCAATGCTGCCTCGTTCTTTGTGCAATAGCAAGAAGAAAAGGAGGAAATCCTTTTTCCTGGTGTTCTGCGAAGAAGTCGAAGAGGGCTGTGATGAAGTCAGAGAGGGAGAGGAAGTCTTCTCTGGCGGATGCGAGGCACTGGCGACAGCAGGCGAGTGGGCGACGGCGACAGCGGGCGAATGGTGCACGGTACTCACTTCTTCCCCTATTCCCTCTTGTCTCTATTTCTTCTCCTTTCTGCTTCTCGCTTTTGTTGGTTGGGAGGGGTTTGCTGTGGAAGGAAGGCGAATGGTTGTGGGGGTGTGGCCTGTTCTGGGTGGGGTTTGGTGTCGAGGGTTTTGGCGATGATGGATTTGGGGATTAGGGTGCAGGGAGAGTGTTATGGACGAGTGTTTTTTTTTTTTTTGGACAGAAAGGTAGGGTCTGCGGTGGTTTTGGGAACAGATGGATTAGAGATGAGGAAGGGCGATTGGGGTTCGAGTTGTGAAGGACGATGGCAGCGGCTATGGAATGGGAATGGATGGTGGACGATGGGTGTTACGGATGGATAGGCTCTGATCGGTGACCGGAGGGTAATCAAAGCGTTGTGGATCTTCGCTCTGATACCAACTGATGCAGGCCCTAGGGTTAGGGCTTGTGTAGATGCCGAAGCACGTGTCAAAAAACCCCTCAAATTATCTCCGCAGAGATTTCTAACACGAGGAACAATTCTCTCAGGGAAAATCCCAATCTCCAAATCTGAGATTATTATCTCTACATTGTAATATAAATAGGCAAAGTAACTTAGGGCCTAAGAAAACCTAATAGCCTAATCAAACTAGGAAACCAAATAAATCAGCATACTAATCCTAATTACAATAAAATTAAGAAATTACTAAAAATAAACATCCGCTCTGCATCACTTGTTGCATGCCAATCATAGGAGGATAGTGTAATGGAAAGGTCTCATAGTGGGTATGATTTTTGGGTCAGATCATCACGACCACTAATTTGGAAAGATATCGAGCAAAGAGGAAAAATGTGCATATGGTCTTCATCGATCTAGAAAAAGCCTATGACAGGGTACCTAGAGATTTGATTTGGTGGGTTTAAAATAAATGGAATATTTCAAGAGTTTATATTAAAATTATTAAAGACATATATGAAGGAGCAGTAATTAGTGTGAGAACTACTTGCGGAGAGAGGTGAGTTCCCAATGACCATAGGTTTACATCGGGATTCAGCTCTAAGCCCTTATCTCTTTGCATTGATTTTGGATGAGTTAATTGCTCATATTCAAGAAGAGGTACATTTGGTGTATGTTATTTGCAGATGATACAGTGTTGGTAGATGAATCAAGAGATGGTGTGAATGAAAAACTCGAGAGATGGTGGGAGGCTTTATGAAGCAGCTTGGATTCGCAAGCGGTGATGAAACAGGTGTAGACAAGCCCTGTAAGAGAGTCTGCCAAATCCTGGACGGATTCACGTGAGGACCCACTCCGCATATGGGAATTAGCCGAATTCCTTTAGGAACTCAATAACAATCTTCCGTTGAAGATAAAGAGAAAACCAAACAAATCAACTAATCTTTATTATTGAATAATGATGAACTACTCTCCTAATAGAGGGATTTCATATTTATAGGAAGGGTTGGAATCCCCTTTCCTAATAGGAATATGCTTTCCTAAACAATAAAGGAAACTAAACTTGGTTGCAATCCAAATATAATAAAAATCCTAATTTTAATGGCTTCTAAATAAATAACAACTCTCTAAATAAAACTCTTAAATAATTAAAACTCTAACTAAATGAATGACCCTTTGGGCTTGTGAATTGGGCTCAATTAGTTGGCAGACCATGGGTCTGGCCTACATTAGTTTCTCCCCGCTTTGGAGAGAACTCGACCTCGAGTTCTATAAATGTCCACTTGGGTCAAAAATCAAGCGTACAAACTTCCGAAGTTCTTGATCTTTATATTCTTCACATAGCTTGGGAACTCGAATTGATTTCTTCCTCCAGTTAGAAGCAGATTGGAGGTATTAATTCTTTTGATGTTTGCATTGTTCTTGGATCTGTGGTCGAACCATTAGATGCTTCAATTGTTGCATGTGTACCATCAGATCTTGATCTTTGAATATATATAGTTGATTCCCGAATATGAAGTCAATGTGTGGGACTTCAACGATTTGTTCTACTATTGATGTCTCTCGAACGACCATTAGATCCATTGAATGATTTGGCTTGTTGTTCATTAGATCTACGTCTTCAAGATGCGCTTGACATTCTTCATTTGCCTCTTGCCTCTTTTGATCAGCACTATCCATAGCAATGATTTTAGTCCCTGTGTTTTCTGGCTCTTCTGAAATATGCTCCATAGGAAAATTTTTGCATGTTATTTCATCTGACAGTGTCGTGACATCTTCAGTTTCTTGATCTTGTTGTTTAATGTCATCCTTGATGTCTTTTATCATGGTTTGTAGCGCTTGTGGTACAATCACAACTTCCGTTTCTTCTTTCTGCTCACCTTTTGATTTTTTGATTGGAAGTGATGATGTAGATGGAGAAGGCATTGTCGATGGCAATGGAATGAGCTCGATCCGTTGTCCTTTCCAAAGAAAAGAATGTATGTTATTCTCTTCGTTAGTATGCAGATTCATATCCAAAAGCCATGGTCTTCCAAGAAGAATATGGTGACATTCATATTGATAACATCACACCAAATATTATCTTCATAATTGCCAATCTTGAAAGATACCAAACATTGATGAGTTACCGGAATGATTACATCATTGGCCCATGTAACTCTATAGGGCTTGGAGAGCTTCTTAGTTGACCAGTAAAGTTTGTCAATCACTTCTTGTGCAACAAAGTTTATCGCGCTGCTGCGATCAATAATCAGATTAGCTAGCTTGCCTTCACACCTGACACGTGTTTGGAATTTTGTATGTTGTTTCCATTCTTCTTCTTCCTTCTCATTTGTGGTGAGAAGTCAGCGTATGACATGCTTGGGATTATCCTCTCTTGAAAAATGTGTTTCAACAATATGAGCTCTTCTTCTTTGTTGGGACCTTCTTTCTTGAGGTTTACATTGCTGTATGTGAGATTGTCGAAGCATGTGCTCAACATTGATAGCTTCTTTGTATGCTTCTTGAACAGTTTGACAAAACTTCATTTTCTCCTCTTGATCAGAGTTTAACCCCCTCATAAAACGAGTGACATCATGCAACACACTTTCATTCAATGCACATAGATGTTGTAGTTTTCGAAATCGGCAAGTATATTCATCAACTGACAACTCCTTTTGCTTCAAATTGAGGAATTCATGAAAGTAAAACTTATTCTGAAAATACCAATTTCCATATGTGTATTGATATAAACAACTTTGAACTTCATCCGAGGGACCAATGTTTCGCACTGATTTGAATGTTCAATAAAAATATTTTGAACTGACCTTTCCTGGAGATATAATTGTTTGGAGTATGCAGGAGAAATTGGATCGTGGGTCAGAACTGGAATTGGCCAACTTTTTGAATCTGCTGATGTGATGTCAGCTCTGAATCAGAAGTTGGATGATGGCTGGAAATTTCTTCTGGGCCGGGTACACCTGAACTCAGGCCCAAATGGGCAATGTTGCGGTTGTTGGGTTGGGTTAAAACTCAAAGTCAGGCCCAATTGGGCTGTGGCCGTTGGACTTGGGACAGCACGTGTCTTAGAGCCACATGTGAAGAGGAGAACACTCAATTTCTGTGCATGCAGAAAAGAAAAAGGAGGGGCGATGGTTTATTTGACTTGTTGTTGCTGGAGAGCTGGGTGCAGGCAGAGGACAACAGTGAAGACAATGGGGCCCGATGACGATGAAGACGATGTTGCTGTGTAGATGCGATAACGGCAACGGAGAAGATGCTGTTGCTCGGTGGGAAAGCACGACGACACGACGCTGCTGGAGGTGAGCGACTGCAGTTGTTGGAGACGTTGGCTGATTACTAGCTGTTGGAGATGAAGATTGCTGTGCCAAATATCTCTTCAACTCAACCTTCTTCTCTGCTCTCTTTATATCTATTTTTTTTTTCTGATGTTTCTTCTCTTTCTCGTCTCTATCTTTTCTTTTCTTTTTTTTTTTTCTTTTTTTCCAAATGGGGCTTCAGGAGTGGGTTTTAGCGTGGGGATTCGTTTCATGAAGTGTGGGATGGGTTCCGTTTTCAGTTGATGCTGGGATACTTGGAGCAGTGGGTGTGGAGGTTCTGGAAGGTTTGGGGGAGGTCAGATTGGAGTTCGGATGTGGATTAGAGACGGGTCTAGGGTTCTGTCGTAATGGTTTGGGTTGCTGGGGTTTCGAAAATTAGAAAGGGGCTGCAGAGGTCTCAGGTTGGTCGACTGGGCTGGGGTTCCCAAATGGTGGATGGTGGATGTGGTTGGGATGGGGACTGACGAGATGAATGGATGATGGTTGTGGTAAAAGATGATGGTGTGGGGGAAATTTTGGGTTTAGAATTGGTGATTTGGGATTCTTTTAGGGTATAGGATGGCCGGATGGGCTCAGATACTCTGGACTGGTCCAAAGTGATGTGGCTGGGTTTCGCTAGGGTTTTAATGGGTTTGGCTGGCTTGGGTTTTGGGGATTGGAGGGTTTCAAGGGATTTGTTGGATGAAAAGTTGGGGAGTTGACTTCGTTAGAGGTGCGGGAAGGGTTTCGAACTATTTGGAGTTTGGGGGGTTGTCAAGAGGAGACGGGTTAGGGACGATAGGGTCGGTATTGTTGGGGATCGGTGAGGAGTTTGGGTGGAGGAAAGGTCTATCAGGGCTGGTTTGTGAGAGATGGTGGAATAAAGATGGGTTTGGGACTAAAGAGGATGATGATGAATGAATAGGAGGATGATGCAATGGATGGAAACGAACGGGTTTACAGGTTACCTCGAATCGGCGATCTCGACGGCAATCCGGTATGGGATCTTCGCTCTGATATCAATTGAAGTAGCCTGGATTCACAAGCGGTGGTGAAACGGGGTGTAGACAAGCCCTGTGAGAGAGTTTGCCAAATCCTGAACGGATTCACGTGAGGACCAACTCCACATATGGGAATTAGCCGAATTCCTTTAGGAACTCAATAACAATCTTCCATTGAAGATAAAGAGAAAACCAAACAAACCAACTAATCTTTATTATTGAATAATGATGAACTACTCTCCTAATAGAGGGATTACCTATTTATAGGAAGGGTTGAAATCCCCTTTCCTAATAGGACTCTGCTTTTCTAAACAATAAAGGAAACTACACTTGGTTACAATCCAAATATAATAAAACTCCTAATTTTAATGACTTCTAAATAAATAATAACTCTCTAAATAAAACTCTTAAATAATTAAAACTCTAACTAAATGAATGACCCATTGGGCTTGTGGAATGGGCCCAATTAGTTGGCAAACCATGGGTCTGGCCTGCATCACTTTTGAATCCAAAGGCTTTAAAATAACCATATAAAGACGGAATATATGGATTGTACTTCAATGGGCATATAGAAAGAGCTGAAACTACTATGAGAATTGAAGACTATGAGATACCATAAAGAAGTTCTTTCCGTTACCTTTTTTCTATAATTAGTAAGGATGGGGAGATTGATGAAGATGTTGAATATAGGATAAAAGTGAGATGATTGAAGTGGAGACTTGCTTCTGGAGTGCTTTGTGACCGACGAATGCCAACAAGATTGAAGGGAAAAGTTTACAGGACAATGATTAGACCAGCTATGACCTATGGAGTAGAATGTTGGCCAATCAAGAAGCAACACATGCCCAAAAAGGATATGGCAAAGATGAGAATGTTGAGGTTGATATATGCTAAAAGTAGGAAGCATAAAATGAGAATTGAGCGCTTTCTAGAGCATTTTGGGGTAGTAATAATAGGGGATAAAATTGGAGAAACCCATTTGAGATGTTTTGGGCATGTCTAACGAAGGCCGGCAACGGGGCCGATAAGGAAAAGTTTGGCCATGAAGGTTGTTGGCCCACCAAGGGGAAGGGGTAGGCCAAAGAGGACGTGAATGGAGGTAATAAAAATAGATATGAAGAAGTATAACTTATCTGAGGAGTTGGCCTAAGATACATCAGAATGGGGAAATGGAATTCATGTAGCCGACACCAACATGGTTGGGACAAGGCTTTGATGATGACGATCATCATCGTCATCATCATCACAACCATTAATTCAAGGGCCTTTAGGTTTAGCAATTTCTTAAGTTACATTTTTTTTTTTTTTTTTTTTTATGAAATTCAATCAGATGCCGAGTCTAATTTTGATTAGTGTCAAACTAGGCTGAGTGCTAATTTGTGTTAGTGACTTTGAGTGGGATGCATGGATGAAAATAGTGGCTGCTATGCTATATCGGGCGTAGCGGTCAAAATTGCATTTAGTGGCGTTCACATCCGTAGCGGCTACTATGGGGCCGCTACGGAGTGAGACGGATTTGTATTTTCCAAAAAAATTTTAAATACATAATAAGACTTATTTCTTTCTTGTTCTCTTCAAATAACATTTCTACTCAACTCTACTACCCTTTTATGTTTAAAAGAACACCAAAAAGCACATGATCTTGCCAAATTACAATCAATACAAAGAATTCTTTTCTAGGTACATCGTATTAGACACCCCCTTTGGTAGATATATTCTTTTCTCTAGGTACTCTTAAGTCTTAAGTCTTGACTTCATGACAGTTTTTTTTTATGAGCCTTTCATTAGTTTCTAAGTTAGCATAACTAAGCAACATGAATACATGTGATAAAAATGATCATATTGCTATTATTTCTATTTATATAGCGATACAGGATCTCTCACACAAGCCGTGAGAGACGTCTCTTAGAAGTGGGTGGCTTATATTCTGCCAAGAGGTATTATCTCCCATGGATTGCATAAGAGGTAAATTTTTTGCCACTACATGGGACCTATGACAAATCCGAACCCCTCACTCACGAATTCCTTATGAGTTTCCATTTATCCTAGTATGACACTGATCTGAATTATACTCAGCGCTGAATTAAGTATCATAAAAGTGTAACTTTAGAAACCGTTAAAGTTTAAGGCCCCTAAATCACTGTTTGTGATTATCCGATAACAATGTAATATGTTGCGCTATAGGCTGGGTTGGAATTTGGTACCTTTGTTGTGATGTGGTCGTGTCTTCTTATAGCATTGGAACTTCCAAGTATAAGAAGTGTACGATGATTACAGTCAATTAAAAGCCCTTAATTGGGGCGATTTCCCTAATTTGGTGATTCTAATATCGAGGAAACAGGTCACATATGATACAAATAAGCACAATGATATCTTCTAATTCTCTCCATTTTTCCCTCCAAATCTCAAATTGATGCTAAAGTGTCATTGGACAACAATTTGCACGCAAGGAATTGATGTCGACCGGAAAATTTCACGTTCAAAGGCGATGTGAGGAACATATTTAATATCTTCAATAGAGGCTTCGCGGATGAAATGACAATCAACCTCAATGTGTTTGGCGCCCTCATGCAAAACAGGATTAGCCACTATCGGATAGCACTGGTGTTGTCAACATGGAGAGGTGTGGCCTTTTCTTGTGAAAATCCAAGCTCAGAAAGTAGTTCTCGAAACCAGTGAATCTCAGAGTAGGTTGAGGACGTAGGTCGATCTTCAGACTTAGTGAATTACTTGGATGTGCAGTCTTGTTTCTTGCATTTCCACGAGATCAACGTGTTTCCTAGATCCATGCACCATTTTGTGGTAGATTGATGAGTATTGGTAGACCTAGCCTAGTTGGCATCACAATATGCGATGAAATGGAGGTTGGATCCAATAGGAAAAAAACAGCCCTCACATAGGAGTACCAAGAAGATATCGAATGATCTCTTGACTGCGGCCATATGAAAATGACATGGGCTTGTCATAAAGTGACTCACAATATGGAGTACGTGATTTATATTCGGGCTTCGAGCAGGTTATAGTTAAGTAGACAAGGCTCTCACCAAACCGGTGAAAGATCGTAGGATTGGAAAGAAGAATCTCATCATCTTTATTCTACTTAACGTTGACCTCGATAGGGGTGTCAACAAGAGTAGAACCTTCTAGACGGCAGGATCAATAAGATCTTTGGTGTATTTGTGTTGATTAAGAAAAAGTCCCTTGGTGGAAGGGTGAACCTCAAGGCCAAGGAAATAGGCGTGGTCCAATATCTTTCATATGAAAAGAGAATGGAGGGAGTCTTGTAATTGATGAATAGTCATTGAATCTGTCCTTGTGATGATGATATCATCGACGTGAACAAGAAAAACTGTTGCGCTTATCATCATCGACGTGGACAAGAAAAACTGTTGCGCTTGAAGTTGTTCGTTGAAGAAACATGAATGTATCATATTGGCTTTGTTGAGAGTGAAGATGAAGCAGTGTTTGACAAAACTTCTCAAACCATGCCCTCAATACCTTTTTATGCCCATACAAAGAGCGATGCAAGCAACAAACATTGTGAGAAGTGCCTGATAAGCTTTGGCGGGAATTGCATGCAAAACCTCTTCCTTAAGGTCCCCTTGAAAAAAAAAGGCATTTTGGCAACTGGGCATAGATTTCTTTATAACCTGTCTTATATTCATCTTGGTTACCTAGAGCCACACATTGAACCTTCCACCAACACAGAACCATCTGATTTAAGCTTAACAGATTGATCCACTTGCAGTCGATCGGCTTTGTGAAGGGTGGAAAGGAACAAGAACCCATGTGTGATAAGTTGAAGAGCATCAAGTTCATCCTGAATCGCTTTTTGCCAATATTCATGCTTCAGTGCCTGAGAATAACATGAGGAATAGATTTCAAGGACAAAGTAGCAATTAATGAGGAATGAGAAAAATCACGACTAGGTGGGTGAGAGGGACAAGTGGACCTACCAAGTGGCAGGGGATCAGGATCAAGAACCGGGTCATGCTCGCAGGAATATAGCCCATTTGTAGTTTCGCCTTGAGAATTTATCCTAACACAACCCTTGGTTTAAACTTTTGTCATTGAGGGGGATGGCCCAAAATGTTGAAATAAATATGGAATTTCAAAGAAAACAATATTGCGAAAGATGCGAATTCGACGAACCAAGGGATCATAATAAAGAAACCTTTTAGTGAGTATAGCCTAGGAAAGCATTTTTAATAGATTCAATAGAGAATTTATTCCTCTTCTGTGGTGGGAACCTCGGAGATAAACAAAATAGACACAGGCAGAAGTAGATGAGATATTCATCCTTAAGCTTATGTCAAGGAAAGTAGTTAATGAGATGAACAATCGTGTAAAGGGCCTTGACCTGGAAGGTGTCAAATGGGGCAGTGGGTCACGGTCCAATGGGTCAGTGACCCACTGACCCATGGTGGTGATGAAAACTATTTAAAGAAAGTGATTAATCACAAGAGGGAGCAAACCGCCTACCTCTGCTCACTGAAAATTGCTGAAAAAATCTCCAAAATAACCAGGAGGGATGGACGACCAAGGCTGGAGTGAAACTTGTGGACGGTGAGATGATCGCAGGTGGGCCACCAGTTGATCAGATGAAGAAACAGCCACGAGATGCCTTTGCAGAGCACAGATCCTTGATCTGTGTGAAAAAAATCCTCAACCAATGTCCTCAATCACCAGAGGAAGCATACGACCAGATTGGTTGCACTGTTTTGGCTTGATAATGTTGATCTAGGGTGGGCCACTTCTGATCACACCTTGATCTGACGACTTCCAATGCTTGGAAGATGAAGAGAAAATACCCAGAGAGTCTCTCAGAGACTATGACAGCCTCCAATACTTGGAAGATGGAGAAGATTCACTCAGACACATATCTCTGATACCATGTGAAAGACAGCAAGGGAAGAAGAGACAAGAGCCTTTGTGAATTCGATGATCCTTTAGAGGGTCTCGATCTTTCATTATATAGATTAAAGTTGCTATATGTGTTACAAGAATTGAGGCAATTAGCTAAATTACAGTCATTGTATGCTAGTCATATCTCCTAATAAGGCGGAAAATAAATTACATAGCTGTACATACGAGGCTTGTTTTGACCCACAAGTTGGGCTTTTTTCTGCCATGGGTTGTGACTCACTGACCCATTGGACCGTGACCCACTGACCCATTTGACAGAAGATAGATAGGACATTTGATTCAAGGAGGGGTCTGGACAACATCAAGAAGATGTCGATTTTTCTTTCAGCTACCTCATTTGTTAGGGGTATAAGGACAAGTTCTTTTAGTGATAATACCCAAAGTTTAGGGGGAAAAAACACTATAACCTTTTAGAAACTTGAACCCCCCTTCCCCTGGTGTTTTTGTAGTCTGGGCAAAGTATTTTGATGTTTTTAGAGAACTGAGTTTTAGTTTCAATTAAGGTGAGAAACTTTTTAAAAGCATCAAAAACTTTGGATTTGGCATGTAAAAAAAAAGAATCCACGTAAGACAGTGCAATCATCTATAAAGGGTATGATGTATAGATATGGATACGGGGAATGGGGGTTCGATACGCCAACTTCAAAAAGTTAGGACACGGATATGGGTACAGCATCACAAATTTTTATAAAAAAATAATATATGTAGAAAAAAAATTAAAAACAAACAAAACATAGTTAGAGAATTTTAAAAATAAAACTTGTATCCAGCCCAGCCCATTTATAAGATTTGACCCAGGCCCTATACTAATTTTATGAAACCTACCCCATGCCAAGGGCCAAGCCCATTTAACTAAATCTGCCCTAGGGGCAGCCCAGATCCAATCCCCAACCTCATTAATAACAGGCCTTTTCCCTATAAAGTCTGTTTTGAAAGGGATCCTTTTCCCTACCCTTCTCCCCTCTTTCCAACGAAAGGCAGCAAAAAGGAAAGAAAGAAAGAAAGGAAGGAGGAAGAGGACGATGATGGCGTGTGCTGCAACCGGCTGTGGGGGCGGATGTGATCGGCGGCGGCAGTAGAGGCGACGACAATAGCAAACCCCTAGGACACAGGTAGCTCTGTTTCTTCTTCTTCTATTTTTCCTTTTTCTTTGTTCTCCTCCTTCTCCTTCACCATCTTCCCTTACAAACTTTTTTTTAAGGACAGAGGACCCATTTTTTCATTCTCTTGATCCCACGAAATGAGGAAAAGGGATATGATTTTTTTTTCTTTTTAACGTCATAACAAAATCATATTATTTTATTACAACCGCAAAATTGGGGTCCTAGTGGAATAGAACAAACTATGTTGAGCCGAGAGCATCTTCTTTGATATATAAAATGGTGGGTACAAGAATCCACAGCCGATAATAGATGAAGGCGATTAGGAGATTTGGGATGAAATTCGTTGTTTCAACCAATTTCACCTTTTTTCCCATAAATTCAGGAAAGCCGTATCCTAAATTTATGCACCATATCCCATCCGTATCTTTCTGAATCGCATATGCGTATTGGACTGTATCGGCATAGGTACCATGGGTGAAATGCCGTATCCGGGTATCATAGTTTATGTTGTGGATGTGAAATGGTAGGTATGATGCGCCAAACCTCAGTGTGAATCAATCAATGCAATTTGTAGTAATATCATCGCACGGGGAAAAGGCAGCACCTTGCTTTTCCCATTTGCCACCTGGAATAATAAAAAATATCATCTTGCAAAAACAAGATGATTTGTTCATTGATACTCACTTTCCAGAAGTAGTTTTTCATTTAATTCATGAAGGCCACTCTGCTCTGGGGTGATGAATTGTTTGCTACAAGGGGGACTTAATATATTATTAACTCTCTAGGAACTTTGCAGTATATTTTCTGTTGCATGTCATCTTTTACATTATCCAATTCATTTTAAATTGTTGATGGGAAAGTGACAAACTGTAATGGGACCACTCTTAACACAAGGGCGCAAATCGTAGGATATTTTCTACTTTTCTTAATATAGATGGAAAAAAACTGAAAAAAATATTATATTAAAAAAATATTCAAAAAATAAAAAATGAATTTTTTTTAAGAAAATGGGAAAAATTATACATGTCCATAATCTATCTATTGTTCATCCATATCAACAACAATACATGACAAATATTAGCATCTTAATATATTACTAGTTGAATTGTTGAACATGATTAAGATATAAAAAAGAAGTAACATATCTATGATATCAACATTAAAGATAAGCATGTAGGTTGTAGTATGAAAATGCCCAAGTGTTTCAAAGAAAAAAATATATTTGACACTAAAATAAATTCCATCAAGTGACCAAATTCTTATAAAAAAAAGTTTAAAAATCTTCAATCCCCATATCTAAATTTGCCCATGTAAAAGAAAAAAAGGTGTCAATTGAGTGAAACAAACAACTGCCGGATGAAAAAAAAAAAAAGGTGCCAATTGAATGAAAAGAGGTGTCAACAGTGGGGCCCACATGTGTGTTAAAAATCCTAGACCCAAAACATTTTTCAGGCAGGTCTAAGAGATTGATCAAAAAAGAAAGGCCCCACTGAAAATACAACCTGATCATCATGCAAAAAAAAAAAAAAAACTATTCACAATTGGGACCCACTGGTGATATATGTAGAGTTGCATAAAATATTATATTTAGGAAACAGCAACTGGAAAGATGCACACAAATAGATTTTGAAAAATCTACTCACCTCGATTATGCTATGATGGCTCTATCAATGGGCGAGAAACTCTTCTACTGCTGGTTCTTCTCTACTTTCAGATCTTTCTTAAAACTTGCTAATTCTTAATTTAAAAACTAGGGTTTTAGGCTTGGAAGAGAGGAAAGCAAGAGAAAGTAGAGAAAAAGAGAGTGTGGATCGTGAGGTGCTTCCTTCACTGTCAAGTTGCATATATAGGCAAGGTCTACTTCCTATTCTCAATTCCTTAAATTATCTCCACTTTCTAATATCACCGCGGAGTCCTCAAGAGGTCTTGCGCAAGTCTAATTTGGGATTTGGGTTTCAATAGAACATGGGATAGAACATGGGTACTTAAGGTTTGGGTCCCACCCAAGCCTCTTATTAACTAGGTACTACTCATTTAAACCATGGGTCCTATTAAAGAACTATAATCTTTTAGAAAATAAACTTGGGATTTGCAAATATCTAGTAATTAAAGCCTATTCAAATATAACTTAAGTCCACATAATTAATGGGTCCTACCAAGCCAGGGATCTATTTAAAAGGCAATTCTATGCTGCACAAAAGGGTCCCACATACTTATATATACATCTATATAGGAAATCACCACAGCCAATAACATATATAATTACTCAAGATAAATCATAAATCCAAGAAAATCAAGCAAATAAAATATTAAAATTTTTTGGCCCCTATAATAGGGTCTTGGGGTATTACAGGTCTATGGGCCTTTTTAAATGGGGGCTAGGCCAGATGAGCCTTATAGCCCTTATGGGCTATTTTCTAGTCTGGTGGGGGCTGAAGCCCCCAGGCCCATGAATGTGGGTCTGCCCTGGCTACAAAAGCAGTATCAAAGTTCTACAAATTGGTATTAGAGCTTACAAAGTGGCATCAAAGCCATTTTATACTCCATGAATATTTTAAAATGGTATCAGAGCTTACAGAGTGATATCAAACCGTCTTACATGTGACTAGAACTTTCAATGTTTCAATTACCAGAATATAAGAGCTATTTCTGTGAAGAATGATCTCGAAGTATGTTACACTACAAGTAAGGCTATTGTGGCGTACTCAATGACTAGCTTACTTTTGTGGGGGTTTGAGTTTTGGAGCATCCTAGTTCTTGTACTGGGGAGGGGGGCGTGATTGCTTTTCATGCATTTATTAGTAAGGAGTTGAGGAGCCAAATTGGGAAATGATGATGAATTCAGAAGCTGAATTCTATGAGTATGGGGTGGATAAATGGGGTTGGGTGCCTAAGTTGGTCCCTAAATATCGTCTGGCGGGTGTATGGGGTCCTATATCTAGTGTTGAGGATGTGTCTAAATTATAGGGGAGGTGTTTAGTAATGGTGTCAGCTTTGGGTTTTATTTTATTTTATTTTATTTTTTTGGGTTTGGGGGGCGGGTTCGAGAGGGAGGTTCGTTTCGGTTTGATAGGATGGGAGTGGGTCATAGCTTTTAGGGTAGCATCAAACAAAGTAGTCAGTGAGTGTTATGTGGTCAGAGGAAACTTGTCTTTGGGTGTGATGTAATGGGAATTACTTGAATCTGCTTACTAACATGTTTATTTTTAAGGAAGAAAATGACATCTACATTTGGAAGCCCTCAACATCTGGGAAATCTTAGACGAAGGCCTTGTGACGCCCCCAAACTGGATCTCTGAAAACTACTGTCACGCCCCCAAAAATGAAACCGGGGTTATACGTGAGATTAGGGCCAATTAAAACTTTTTCCAACATTAATCAAATGTAACTTGCCCTAATCATGTCCCATAGGATCGTAAGTCTGCGGTGAGGTATAAATATTTCTTCGGTAACCATAAAACACAGTGGAACATCATAATTAAACAGATGGTACAATATAACATTTCAGAGTATGCACATCTTTCTTTTCTATAGTTTTAGTTTAGCAAAAGATAACAAAAGTATATTAATTAATGGCCTCTAACAAAACCTAAGCCAAAAGAGAATAAATACGACTAACCAAAGTATGAAAGCACTCATGTGCTGGTCATGACGACAATACCGTCAACACACAACTCGTACTCACCATCAGGCTAAACTGCCTGAAGCGACGCCTCCACTTTCCCAAAAGTAAATGTACCCGGTACCTATGCACCAAGAGTAGCATCATCAGACACAAAGGTCGGCAAGGAAATAAATATATAATTACAAAAGATATGCAAACTAAAGAATATACGAATAGACAATATCATGAGAGATGCATAGCGTCCTGAATGTAATAAACGCATAGCATATGAATCATAGAACCAACTAACAAACTTCTAAACAAATAGGCAAATCACATAAGCTAATCACCACGGGATAGTTTCACTTGACCCTCCGGGCTCAACATGAGAGCTGTGGTAGAGTAAAGCAATAGGCACGGGATGAAAACCCGGCAAGCAATCATATGATACCCTCAAAACAAAATAAACAAAACCAAACATCATACTTCTTTCAGAACGGGTATCTGATGGTGTACATCCATCTAAAACATAAAAAGTCGTACTGTGCAGACGTTCATTCCAAAGTCCTCACACAATTGGTGCCCCAAAAGTGTTGGGCGTTAACAGCTGAGTGATGCCTGACACAAGAGTCCTAAATATACAATAGTGAGGGGCTAGACTTTTCTGCGTGAGCAAGATTCATTAGTCAAAGAGAAACTACCTTGCCATTATCAAATCATAACTAACAAACTTCTTCATACTTCACACTTCACCATCATAGGTAGTCATTGACAAGCTTTCACAATCAAGCCATCTAGCCTCAACACTTCGATCATATTTCGAAACAAACGGAACATCAAAAGGATCCTAAGTTCATCTTCTAAGTTCATTATGTGATCCCAAACAAATCAAAACAAACGAAGCTAAAGAACATGGATGTTTCATGCGAAGAGTACCAAACGGTACAATTCAGAATCATAAGCGATAAACAATCCAATTTTAGATCATTGTTATTCCCGAAGTCTCGTACAACCCTACTCAGTCAACGAAAGGGATTAGGGTTCGCGATACCCAAACAGAGCCTCTTCGTGCATAGATATAAGGACGTATCCCGTTGTCCCATTCCGTTCAAGATTGAGATGAATTGCAATCCGAGAGAACGGAAATAACTACGAGAAATCGTCTGCTCAAAACATTCCTCGTACATAGTCAAATGAGTCCAAAAAGGGTAGCCAAAGTCCCACTTAAGTCCATCAAGATTGGGTGAGAAAATCCTTCCAAAAAGGAAATCCATAGATGTCTCGGTCGACCCGGCCCATGCTCGGTCGACCCCATACACAGCAGTCCAGGTCGACCTGAGGAAGTCAGGTCGACCTCCTTCATGCATGCCCGGTCGACCAAGCCCTTGGCCGGTCGACCAGCAGTTGTAAACGAAAAAGGGAAACAGTAATTTGGTAGGTTCCAGAGAACCTGACCCTGTGTCGCCGGTCGACCGGGCCCCCTGGCCGGTTGACCGCATACACTACAGTTACAGAACCCAGGTTTTGTAACTGCAGTGAAATGGGTGCAATCCAATCCTCTCTTCCCTGAACCTGATATACAATCAAATAAGGGATATAACCAATCCATTCTAATTCCAACAATCCTTTTAATTAAGTCATTAACCTAAATATCCATTCCATTAAGTTAATAAACCTAATTAACATGTTTTCAAACTTCTAAAGCATCTATTGAGCAATTAACATCTAAATCATCATTTTTCCATAAAATCAAGGAAGACAAACATATCAAGCATCTATATAAATATTTACTTGCCTTTGGTTGAAAATGCCAAATCCACAAATCCTAGCTCCATAGTCCAACAACCAAGCCTAAGGGAGGGATAAACAACAAAATAAAACTAAATTAAATATAAAATTGAGGGGAAGCTCTAAGCTACCAAACACATTTCTACACCCATAGTGTATTAACCCAAACCTAAGGGGAATGAGAGCTTACCAAACAAATAGGTGGATGGAGTGGTGGCTTGAAAATTGGAGATTGTTGAGCTTGCGGGGTCCACGCGAAGATGATAGTGATCATCGGAGGTTATGGGGCCCACTTGATCAGTGGCCCACTGATTAGTGGTGATATGGCTCTTGGTGGTCCATTGACAAGGAGGAGAGTGAAGATAGAGAGAAATAAAGAATGGAGGAATAAAGAGAGATAAAGAAACAGAGAATGAATTAGAGAGAGAGAGTGAAATGGTGACATGGGTGAGGGGAGAAAAGTCAACGTGAGTGACAGTGAGTGGAGTGAGGTGAGGGAGAGGTGAGGTGAGATGAGATGAGGTGGGATGAGAGGGAAAGAGAGGAAGAAATAAAGAAAGAGAAACAAGAAGGAAAACAGAGAACGGGACAAAGAAACAGAGAAGGGGGGAAAGAAATAAAGAAATGAAGAGATAAATGGTGAGATGGGTTCAGTGGTGGTGGACAGTGAGGGAGGTGAGATGAGGGAGGAGAGAAAGGGGAAAAAGAGAGAGGGATGGGCTGCTGTGAGCTGGGAAGAGGGAGAGATAAGTGAGAGAAATGAGTGATGAGATGAGAGAGTCGAGAAGAGAATGGAGAGCTTGGCGGCGGCGTCCGGCGGCGGCGGCGGCGAGGAGAGTGAGAGGGAGAGAACGAGAGAGAGATGAGAGAAACAAAGGGGGGGTGGGCTGTTGTGTGGAGTGAATGAGAAGAGGAGGGAAATGAAGATAAGGGAGAAGGAAAGAAAGAATAAAGGAAGAGAGGGGGCAGCTGGCTATGCACGTGGAGTGAGGGGAGAGAAGGAAATGAGTGAGGAGAGAGAAAGGAATGAGGAGAGAGAGAGAAGAAAGTTTAATGGGTTTGGGCCTGGTCAAGCTTTGGGTCGGGTTCGAGGGTCCGGATCGAGGTGCAACAAAAGAATAAAATCCGGGAAATTAGGTAATCTACCCGATGGTGTCAAAATCTCGAAAAGCGGAAAATACTAAAAAGCCCTCGGAACTTTCTGGAAATAGCGACACACACCCCTACTGTACCCAAACGGGCTCGGATCTCAACCCAATTTCGCACGCGCAACCCTAAAGATTAATCGGACCTGTTTGGCTTATAAATGAGCTTAATTAGCTAAAAATACAATTAACTAAGCTAATTACAACCTTGGAATTTCGGGATGTTACAACTACTCTGAATTTCGGGGCGCGACTGGTGTGGGGTCTACCAAGGATAGCGATTTGTCCCACACCTATGTTCCCACAGGATTTCGCGTGTGAGAATATGTACAGATTTCCATCCCATTTACAACATACTTCAGTGGAAGCATAAGTGTGATTGACATCAAGCAATGAAACACATAAGCAACGAAATAATGTAATAGGGTGTCTTGTTATTTAGCATAAATGAGTCCATCATCAAAGTAAATAGTGTGGAAGCGTAAAAGGTTAAATCATTATTACATGTTTTAGACAAAACCAAACCACAAAGGCTAAAGCAACTAGAACTAGTGAAAGACAACAAAATTCCGAAAGTATCAATGTGTCAGCTCTCCTGCCAGCAGATGCCAACACAACGTCAACCGAAGTCCACTCAACTAATCCTGATGCTATCTCCTCTGGCGCCTCAGTCTCCGACTCAAGGGTATTGGCGTTGTCTCCTACAACGTCAATGGTAGCAAGTGAGAGCAAGTAAGCAAATATAATAAACACAGTCATGTTACTTAAAATAGATAGATTTAAAGACAAGTAGATCATAAGAATTGCAAGAATGCGAATAACTAGGCATGGCTATGCAATAAATAGATTGTCTTCATCGAATCATGTATGATAAGGCTTAACAAGTGTAAACTAGCAGCAAATCCACGTGAGCTCATCCTCTCAACTGCATGGTTATGGGCAAGATGTCCGCGGCGAGAACCATGTCCTACTAGAATAGGTCGAAGCTAAGTGGTGCCGCCACGTGAATCAATGGCAACTTTAACCGGACGCCGTAACGAGGTAGGCTACAATATACTAGCTCATCTAGTAGCATTATCAAGATATAAAGCCTTTACACTTACAACTCCTAACTCTAGGTCATCATGGTAAACCTAGTAAATAAAGGATACAATGTGTCCATTATACGAGGGTCACTAGGTCCATCCTAGGTACAAGTCCTTCATGTGAAGATATCAAGTATAAACAAATATAAATAATTAGAATTGTATGTGCAAGCCATGTGAGTATTGAAGTAAAATAGGACATAACTCATAAGACAATGCAAGTCAAGGACAAGTTACAAGAACCAACCTTGGGTTTAGATCGCCCTTGGACAATGCCATCCAACCCTACGTAGCCATAGGGAGTATGATGTCTATGTTGTAATATACCTTGGCGCCTGGAAGTTAGATGACATCAATGGCCCTAAACCTTCGCACACTTGACATAGGATTGGCCTAATCATACTTGGGGCAATCAGTAGGTGAATGTCAGCTCAAACACCACCTACACTTGTCTCACAAATGAATTACAATGGGACATGCTCAATGGGTTCCAAACTATCCCGAAATCCTAGGTTAAAAGTCCCCCAATTAAAATGGAATCTAGAAGGGTACGGTTAGCCGTGGGTGCTCCATGGTTAGCTGTATGTGCCTTACAATTAGCCATGGGTAGCCGTATGGTTAGCCAATGTAGAAGCTATGGTTAGCCGTAGTTCAAAAACCCTGAAATTGTAACCATAAGAGGGCTACAACAAGCTTGCTGAGGCCTTACAACTAGCCATAGGTGTGATTTCTGCAAGCCGAATTGAATCGATATATTTCATGGGGATTTTCATTCCAAACTCCAAATCCGACAAAATTCCATTGTTTTAAGGGTTTTCAAGGTCCAAACTATTACATGCAACACCTTATTCTAACATATTATCAATTAGTTACTTCAATCAACATGTAATTATTTCAAAACCACAAAAAAACTTGAATTAGGGTATCCTAGAGTAGATCCATTATCAAATCAAGGAAAGCTAGCATGCATGTTATGTCATTATAGATGTTTACTTGCCTCAGGCTGGATCTAGGTGAAAATTCTCCAAGATCTTCAAGTCCTCTCATGATCTCCAACTATCTCCAAGTAATCCCAAAATCTAACCCCAAATAGAGATCCTACAGAAATAAAGGGTACTGGGGCTAGAGGAACTTGCATACAAAGATTCTAGCAATTGGATCTCATAATTAGATGCGAGAAATGATTTGGGAAGGAAATTGCTCACCAAAAGAGATGAAACCAAGAGAATTAGAGGGGAAGGAGATCCTGTTGAAGAAGGTGATGATCAAGAGTGCAAGTAGCTTGGATTGGCCATCTCTAGCTTGGATTTGATGAATCCTTTGATTTCTTGAATTCAGGGAAGGAGAGAAGAAGAGAGAAGTAGAGAGTACAGAGAGTTTTGTTGTAGGAGAGAATATAAATGAGGTGGAATGCAATGAAATGGAATGAGGGCTGGGTTTATATAGTTTAAGTGAATTTCTAGTATTTACAAAGAAGTCCTTGGCTCTAGTTCATCAAGCAAATGAGCTTTGCAAGGTTTGTGGGTCCAACAAAAGATGCTTTCTAAGAAATGAAGGTGCCCCAACACATCTCCCCCTGTCGAAAGAGCCCAAGACCACCAAGATTCTAAAGTTGCAAATAACCCCCCATGCCCCAAAGGTTTACGAAGAGTTCCTTCTATGTCTCCAACTAGGTCCACTCCACGACAATCTAATCTGTAATCCAACTTGCAAAACTGCTAATTACCATCCAATCACGATTAATTAGCATCTGATCCTATTATAACGGAACGGGGCCTTACAGGCCAGGCCTTCTATCTATCCTTGGAGGGGCCTCCTCTCCCAAGTTGTTTGCGTCCTTTGTGCTGGTTGGGGTTGGCTCCTCCACAGGTGGAGGCGTTTTATTGGCTAGTGGTACCAATAAAGATTTGAGGTAGCAGGATAGATTACTATGGTTGACAGCCTGAGGAGGAGAGGGATCTCTTCGAGCATCATTTCTCATATAAATATTAGTTCTTCATGTAGGAAGGGGAATTAATTGATCACTTGTTTCTGCATTACGAGATAGCTTCTCATCTTTGGAGTTATTTTATCAACAGGTTTAGTCTACCTAGGTGTTTTATTGGTCTTGGTGGAGGCATGGAAGTTGCAGCCTTTCAGGGGGTCTGGGCTTTTGCTTTGGAGGATCGTTCCATTTGGTATTCTTTGGATATTATGGAAGGAAAGGAATAACAGAAACTTTAGGGACACTACCTCTTCTTTGGAAGATCTCGTATCGAAAGTGGTTTCAAGGGTGACCAAGTGTTTTGGTAAGAAAGGAAATTGATAACTTAAAAGATTGATGATATTTTGTGCAACTAGAAGGCATGTTTGTCATCTGGTAGAGGGTGGATTTCTGTTATGTGCTTACATCGGTGAATTCTATGGCAAACACTTTGGCAAAGCAAGGGGTCGAAAGAGATTTCCCTTTCTTTGATTCTATTATGTAATGTTGTGCTGGGTATAATGCTCTTATACCCATTTTTTGGGTGGTTGTTTCCTCTGTGTGAACCTTTAAATCTTTTAAATAGAGTTACTTGTTACCGAATAAAAAAATAGAGCACCCCAGTAACTTAAGTTCACAGCAAATGATTACATTGAAAATATGAAGCAACTAGAGTTACAGAAGTTTAGTGACAAGCTAAAAGCAAAGACTAGTGTGGATGAGCATCAAGCTATTGTATTTGAAATTCTTATGGAAATTATTCCAGTAAGACTTGTGTGGATGCACATCAAGCAAAAGTATTTGAATTTCTTCTGGAAACTACTACAGTTGAGCAATGGTTTCTTTGAGTGACAGGACATTTCAGGTCTGGGGATTCTTTGATCTGTTATTGTTGCATGCATGGTTTCCAATATTATTTATGAGAAACCAGTTTTCATATGTAAAGATATGTTATTCACGTTCCACTTTACTACTTGCATGCACTAACTACTTTCTTTGCAGTCATGGCTTACATATTTCTGGAGAAGAGCCAAAGCCCACAATGTGGAAGAAGATATTGCAGATGAGAGACTTCAGTTTTGGATCAGTCGAAGTGGTCAGTCACCAACTTCGCACGATGCTGTGGATGGTAATTTCTAGTACTCACTTGTATTCTGTTGAGGGAGATTTTTTTCATTTTCGAAAATCTCATTGAATGAATGGTCATTGATAAACTTATGGAATTACGATCTTTTGAACGTAAATAGTTTCTCATCCTCTTCTTCTTGGTGAAAGTAAATCCCATCACATGGGAAATTTTGATGGTTTTTACTGTTGACCATCCTCTTTTCATCATATTCTCCTCTTCACCCCTTACACCTTTCACTTTCCTATATAATAATGACATGTGGTGGTGGTGAATATACGAGGTTGGAGGGAGGGGGAGGTCTGAGTAACATAGTATGTCCTGAGCAATATCAGTTGTTCCTCAATCAAACATTACAGTCATGGGTCACTCCAATGATTCAAGTCATGTCCGAAGGCATATCAAGGATTGGTTGTTGACCAAGAAACTCCTCCATCTCTTAAGTCATTTGATGGGATGATGGATAGACTGACTCCTGTTACATGTATAGCATTTTCTATTTTACGAAAAGATCATACTTAATGCTGACAGAAGAGCTTTTGGAACATCTTTAGTGATGGGGCTCATTGGATATTAGAATGGATACCAGAAAGGGGTTGTCACGACCCTAAAACTCAAATCCGGGATCGCAACGCGTGCAAGGAATAATGACTTTGTTAATTAAAATTTTCCCACACGTGTTCCCACAAGATTCCGCTATGTGAAGATTTACCGGGTCCCTCACATCCATGAGGGATTCATTGTGGAAGCTTGTGTGGGCCAGTTAAGATATAACAGGTATGTAAATAGACTTATGAAATGACAATATAGGCTGGACAACAGAAAAGAACGCATTTCCATTGCATTCATATTAAAGTTAAAACATTTACAACAAAAGATAGTTTAATTACAACCCCAAAATAGCAAGGCCTGCAAAAACGTCGGTCGTAATTACAAAAGCTACAAAAAATAAAACCCAAAACCAAAACCTAAAAGGGTGTGACGATCTCCCACGCATCCAATGCCTCAGACTACATAGTTAACGGTCCACTCTCAAAAACGTTACGGTTCCTCTTGGACCACCGAAGCCTTCTGCTCAAAGGCAAAGGATTTGTCACCTGTAGCACCAAGTGTAGTATCAAACAATTTGTCTGGCAAGATAGTTAATAAAGATAACATAACATGTAAATCAAGTGTGAATAAAGGACATGCATGATTAGCAGAATTCCAACAACGAATACAGGTAATGAAGATAGTTCAGTAATGAGTAAACATGCTGAGAATTATAAATAACAAGCTAACAAGCTACTTCTCGCAATATGAAATCCATGTAGCAATAATCTTCGGTATAGGTGTGTCCACGTTTGCCATAGCGAGCAAGAGCAAGGCAGTGCCACGTTACTACCCTGGAGTATATAGCCGTCAAGCAAGATTGGCCCTGCCGTGGGTGCATCCGTGTTTTCCTGACAGGGGTGAGTTGTCAATATACAAGATAATAAATATAATAATAAAAGTTGGGTGGTGCCGACTCGAGAATCTAAGACTCTACCAAGACTAGAGTCTGAAAACTGGGAAATGATACAAGTCATGATATACTACAAGTCATAGGGCTGATGCAGGCCCTATGGTTAGGGCTTGCTGGAAAGTGCCGAAGCACATGTCCGCGGACACTTCAAGAAGTCTCCAAAGAAAGATAACGAGGACACACCTCAATGGGAAAACCCAATTTCTATTAATCAATTCTGAAAAATCAATATCTACAATCCCATATAAATAGGAAAAAGAAAAATTATGCTCTAGGAAACCTAATTAAACTAGGAAAATAAGCAAACTAGAATCCTATCCTAATTACAATTCTTAAAATAAAATTAGAAACTAATGACATAATTATTGAATAAACATCCTAAATTTACTTGGGCCCTACACATGTTGCTTGAGGTCTATCTGCATCATTCTCCCCGGCTTGGAAAGAACTCGACTTCGAGTTCGGTACATGTCCTCTTGGGTTGAAGATCAATTGGACGAACTTTCGATCCGTTGGCCGAGCTTCAGCTTGTGCACTTGTCTTGAAAACCCTGAGCATGACACATCTTTTGATTTGAGAGCCGAATTGTGTGTGGAAGTGCGATCGATCCATTGGATACATCATGTGGAATTCGTACCATCATATCACAATCTCTGACTATCCGCCGTTCATCTCCAAAGATGAAGTCAATGGAGAGACTTCCATGGATAGATATTCTTGGGAAAACATTGGAACAAGCGATTTGTTCTCCAACTTAATGGTTGGACCTCCATTTGACTTTTCTTCCAAATTGAGATTTGTAGTCAAGTTTTCAGCAGATCGATCTTCTATATCTTCATTTGCAATTTGATTGACGTTAGAATGTAGTTCAAATTTCTCTTGAAATTCCGATACATCTGCCTTGATGTTAGTTTTTATCGTTTGACACCGCTTGAGAAGAGGCGATAGCCTTTCGTTGAGAGTCATCTTGAGCCAACTTTTCTTGGATTTGAGATTTTAGCAAGTAAGAATCTTTTTCCATTTCTTGTCCTGCACAACGATCATTTTCTAAATTGTTAAGTCTAATTTCCATCCTTGCAATAGTTGGTTGGATTTGACTGACCGCAGTTTTGATTTGATTGACAAATGTGGATAATTGAGAAACGGTTCCAGTAAATTTCTCCATGGGAGAAGATGAAGACTCCACTTCTTTCTTGGGAGGCATATTTTTATAATGCAAATTTAGAAATTCAGACTTACATGATTTGTAAATCTGCTCTCTACGAATATGCTGGTGAAAACAAATTCAAAATCCGAGTTTGGATGGCTCCGCAATTATGAAATGAAGTTTCTACTTTGGTCTGGTCAGCAGGGGATGTCAGCACTGTTACTGTTTACTGGATCTGCTATGGCGTCGAGCTGGGTTGAACTGTGACCTGAAACGAACCTGGAACAGAACTCTGCACTAAGTCACTAACCCAGGCACTCAGGTTGCACGTGTCACAGGAGGGACATGTGCGTTTCTTCTTCTTTTTGTCTAGGCTGAAGTGCCGAAGAAGAAGAAAAGGGGATGAGACCCTTCCCTTTTCGCCTGTGCGTGTAGAAGAATGATGGAGACGGTGGCTGGCTGCGGTCAGGCTGTGATGCGGGTGAGACTCATCTGCTCTGGTGCCAGGTATGCCAAAGCTTTTTTTTTTTTTTTTTTTTTCTCTCCTCTTGCTTATGCCTTTTACCTCCCTTTTTTCTCACTCGACAGGAGAAGGGGTGTGGGGGCCGAGGGGTTGCGATCGATGGAATTGTGCAAGGGTTGGGTTTCGATGGATGAAATTTCGTGTAGGGTTGGAAGCGTAAGGGGATTTTGGGTTTTAGAGTTTGGCAGAAGGGCGATTTGGAGATTAGGAAAATTTGGGATTTAGGTGACATGGACTAGGACTGTAAACGGAGTTCTAGGTTCTGGATGTCCGATTAGGATTGGTGATGATGATGGGTTCGGTAGGGAAGGTTGAGGCAAGGAAGGGGAGTTAAGGGGTCGGCTATAATTCGAT
This sequence comes from Cinnamomum chago, assembly GCA_038049695.1. Lineage (NCBI taxonomy): Eukaryota > Viridiplantae > Streptophyta > Magnoliopsida > Laurales > Lauraceae > Cinnamomum > Cinnamomum chago. The sequence continues at coordinate 51,755,611 of CP142453.1, read as the reverse complement.
ATGGGGGTTTTTGATATAGCAATTTTGTTTTTATGAGTTCTGAGTTGTGGAAGTTCGACAGCGGATTGACTGGATTTGGGATTTGGGATTGAGGCCGATGGGTTCAGAGGGAAAGGCGATGGGGTTTTGTAGAGATGGGTTCAGGATTTGGGGGAAGTTTAGGCTCGGCTAGGATTCGGGGAGGAAGGTTTGGTTTTAGGACGGATGGGATATGGGGATGGTTTGGGGTTCGGGGAAGAGATTTTGGACGATAAGGTAGTATGACACATGACTTCGGTGGATGGATTTGGGTGACGGAACAAGAAGTGGATGATGGATGGATGGATGGATTATGGGATGGAGATGGGATGGATAAGGGTAATCACGCCGATCAATCAAGGGATTGTTCGGCTCTGATACCAAACTGATGCTAGCCCTAGGGTTAGGGCTTTGCTGGAAAGTGCCGAAGCACGTATACGCAGACACTTCAACATGTCTCCGAAGGGACGATAAGGAGGACGCACCCCAATGGGAAAAAACCCGATTTCTATTAATCAACTCTGAAAAATCAATATCTGCAATGCCATATAAATAGGAAAAAGAAAACTTATTCCCTGAGAAGCCTAATTAAACTAGGAAACTTAGCAAACTAGAATCCTATCCTAATTACAATTTCTTAAAATAAAATTAGAAACTAATGACATAATTATTGAATAAAAATCCTAAATCTACTTAGGCCCTACACTTGTGGTGTGAGTTCTATCTACATCACGGGCATGCACGACTATAATTATGACGTTCATGAATAACCTATGTTGTATTTGGTTTCATTAAATACACCCATGTAACTCGAGTTGCGTCATCAATGAATGTAACAAAATAATGATGACCGTAATCAGAAACCACAAGAGCATACTACACATCAGAATGGATTACATCAAATGGACTAGTACTTTTATTAATATTCACTGAATACATAGTTCAACTTTTTTTAGCAAACTGACATGCATCACATCTCAAAACATTATTATTGTAATTCTGAATATCATGGATGAAAATATCGGCCGCTGTTGCGGCCGATTTATCGCCCGTCACACCCGTAGCGGCCGCTACAGGGTGAGAAAATTTTCCGCTTTCCAAATTTTTATAAAATGCATAATAAGACTCATTTCTTTTATTCTTCTCTCCAAATAACATTTCTATATAACTTTTCTACCCTTTTATATTTAAAAGAACACCAAAAAGCACATGATCTTGCCGAATTACAGTCGATACAGAGAGTTCTTCTCAATGATTCTTCTCTAAGTACATCCTATTAGACACCCCCTTTGATAGATGTATGTTTTTTCTCTAGGTACTCTTAAGTCTTGACTTCATGACAGTTTTCTTTTTTTTTTTATGATTTTTTTTTAAATTTTTTATGAGCCTTTCATTGGTTTCTAAGTTAGCATAACTAAGCAACATGAATACATGTGAAAAAAAATGATCATTACTATTATTTTCTATTTATCTTATGCAACGATACATGACCTCATACAATGAGGGGACCGCTACGCCCCCTTATCTTAGTTACTTCTGCAAAAAAAAAAAAAAACATCTTCTCTCATTTTCCAATATTCTAGATTTTCTGCAATTTTTTCATATTTTTTTGACGATTTTTCCAAATCGCACCGCTACGTAGCATTTTGGCGACAAGTGTAGCACCGCTATTTTCATCCTTGCTGAATATTTAAAAAAAACAGAGAAATTTCTAAGACACTATAAGGGTGCATGGCCAAGATGACGATTCCACAATTGCACTTTATTCTCATCAACTCTTTCTGTCTGCAACACTTGAGGCTCTATCTTCAAATCTAGAGTATACAGACCATTGTTCTCACTACCACTACCAATCCTCTGTCCGGGCTTCATATCCTGATAAACACAATAGGATGGATAGAAGGTGACACAACATTGCGGGTTTTAGTTAGAACACCGACAGACATAAGATTAAATGAGAAACGAGGAACATGAAGAACAGATGACAATGAGAGGTCAGGTGAGACTTGAAAAGGAACTACCAACTACAAGAGCATATGACATATAAAACACAATATAATTCGAATTATATGTCATACCAACTACAAGAACATTGCGGCTTTTGGACTCCTCCATACTTCGGAATCAAACACAATTCACTTCCGACAATAAACTGATTTCACATATGACATACCAGTGATCACACAGAATCCTGCTGAAGACCACACACCTAAACCAAAAAACTCTCACATGAACTACTACAAATATGGAAATCACAAAGTTTCACAACCCAGGTCACCAGATATGCCTCTTAACCATCACAAATGCATCATTCATTTATTACAAAGCACTGTCGGGTCTTGCACACCACCGTCGACTCACAACAGATCGTCAAACACACCTAGAAATATCGCAATTTCACAGAATACTGCCAAGTCTTATGGAGGACCGTCTGACCAAGAAATAATGCCATTCATTATGTCTCGATGAATACCAGAATCCACACTCGTCCCAGCTGAACCTACACAGGTTCGGCTAGGCCTTGTGTCCTCCAAGTGAGTTTTTCTGCTAGATCCGTACCCTTGAAGACCTCTATACACAAGTCTTCTAATGCCCAGTGAGCTCTGATACCAAATTATAAACCTAGATCTTCCTAAATCTAGGATTTTATGCCAATATATCAAGGAAATGAAAAATAAGAAGAAATTAGAAAAGAAATGGAGAGAGATAAGGAAAAGGGTAACACCAGAAGTGTCGATCAACCTAGATGGTTAGTCGACCCTTATTATAAGATTATTTCACTATTTATGAAATTTACAAAAGAGTTCCCAAAGTTTCTGGTATTAACATGAAGGTCCCTACTTCACTACAAATTACAAATAAGTCCTACTCCTTGACTTACAACACTTACCGCTCTTCCCGAAGAAAAAAGAACAGTTGGGTGCAAATGAGTTTATACTATTAAGTATAATCCAGATGGCATAATTAATAGATATAAGGCTAGTAGACTTGTTGCTCAGGGATTTACTCGATCATATGGTGTTGACTATTTTGAAATCTTTTCGCTACTGGCAAAGTTAAATTCATCCGGGTAATATTATCCCTTGCAGTAAACTCCAACTAGCCTTTAATACCAATTGGATGTAAAAAATGCTTTTCTCAATGGGAACTTGAAGGAAGAGGTATATATGGACCCTCCACCAGGATTTGTTGTCAAAGGACAGGAGAATAATGTGTGTCGTCTTAGAAAGTCATTATATGGACTAAAGCAGTCTCCCGAGCCTAGTTTGAAAGATTCAGTAAAGTTGTGATCAGACATGGGTTTACGAGGTGCTATGCAGATACTATATTTGTTAAAAGGAGAGTCCGGGAGTTAGTTATACTTGTGAATGTTGATGATGTTGACATCACAGGAGATGATGATCGTGAAATCTCGAAATTAAAGAGTTTCATTCGAATGGAGTTTGAGATAAAGTACCTAGGACTGCTTAAGGATTTCCTAGGAATTGAAGAGGCAAGATCAAGAAGTGGAATTGTCATATCACAAAGAAAATATATTCTTGATCTCCTCAAAGAAACTGAAAAGTTAGGTGCAAAACCAGTGGAAACTCCAATTGAACAGAACCATGGTTTACACATAAGTGGTGAACTACTTGAAGATAAAAGACTGTATCAAAGGTTGGTGGGAAAATTGGTTTATCTCACCATTACAAGACCTGCCATTTTTTACGTTGTTAGCCTGGTAAGTCAGTTCATGCATGCACCCGGATTAGATCATCTTACAGCTCTGTATAGGATCCTCCGATATTTAAAATGATCTCCAGGCCAAGGAATACTATATAAATCCTATGGTCCTGCAAATGCAATAGCCTTTATAGATGCCGATTGGGTTGGGCCTTTGACAGATTGGAAATCTACTACAGATTACTGTACGTTCGTTGCAGGAAATCTGGTCTCGTGGAAAAGTAAGAAACAAGTTGTGACTAATAAGTCCAATATAGAATCTGAATATAGGGATGTAGCTCATGGATACTGTGAACTATTGTGGTTAAGAATCTTGCTAGATGAATTAGGGTTCAAGCAAGTTTGTCCAATGCATATCTATTCCGATAGCACATCTACAATTAAACTAGCTAATAACCCTGTCTCTCATGACAAGACAAAGCATGTAGAAGTAGATTGTCATTTTATCAGGGAAAAGATTGAAAAAGATGTGTTTCTCATATGAAAGATCAGTTAGAATATTTTCTTACTAAAGTAGTTAATAAAGCTAAGTTGCACTTTATTTCGTCCAAGCTGGGCATAGTAAATATCTGTGCACCAGCTTGAAGGAGTGTTGTAAGTCAAGGAGCAAGACTTATTTGTAGTGAAGTAGGTATCTTCATGTAAATACCAGAAGCTTTGGGGTTTTTTTTTTGTTTGTTTATTTATTTTTATTTTTATTTTTTGTAATTTTCAGAAATAGTGAAATAATCTTATAACAAGGTCCGACTAACCATTTAGGTTTCGACTGTTCTGGTGTTCCCCTTTCCTCATCTCTTTCTAGTTCTTTTCTAATTTCTTATTGTTTTTCATTTCCTTGATATATTGGCATAAAACCCTAGGTCTAGGAAGATCTAGGTTTACAACTGCCTGAACCATCTCAAATGACTAGTAAGGAGAGACTAGGCAAGGCTAGGCAAGTCACCATAACAACAAGCAAAATTGGGTGATCCGGGCATAACTAAACTAGACTACGCAATACGAGGTGAAAGGCGAGTTAATGGGTCAAAATGGACTAGATTAGCATTTACTTGGGTTAAATGGGCAAGATTAGCGTAGAATTTCTAGGTACAAACGGGTAGCATTTTAGCTAGAAATGAAGTGCCTGAAACGGGTGGAAAAAGTGTCAAGCGGATTCGGGTCGCTTCCTCACCGACCCAAGTATACCACAACCATGGATCCTGTCATCTGAAGGGGAAAAATGACAATCAGGTGCACACTCCACCCTAATGCATGCCTAACACAAGCCAAACAATGGTCAGTCTAAGGTTGGGTGGTCCCGGGTACGAGAACAGTGGGAATACTAGTAATATATAGGCACAAGCATAGTTTTAAAAATCGGAATCGTGTCGCAAATCGTTCATACCCATGAATCGAATTGAATCGCGAATCGTATCGTGAATCATGGGATTTTTTATTTTTCTAATAAAAATGAAAAATAATTAAAATTAAAAGAAAAAGAAAAAAATTAATTATTCATAACCATCCATTTTTCCATTTATAGTAGTATAAATATAACAAGAAGTAAGTCTATCATACAATCATATTAAGAACATCGCGACATATATTATTACATACATATATATATATATATGAAATAAATGATGTGTAAATAGTTAAATAAGTTTAAAGTATCAATATGTATTTTTTATTATCTTTAAATCAGAAAATAAAATAAAATCCAAACCATCAATCTTACACGGTAGGATATCTCTTAAAGTTAAGAAAGTGTTCATGAAGGAAGAAAAAAAATAGATTAAAAAAAGAAGATATAAACAAGCACCATACGGACAGTTGATTGCTTTAGTTAAATGCATGTTCTTTATTCATCTTTAAAACCTTATCTAAGCTATAAAAAATTCTTACGAGGTTTCGTTAACTACTAAATAACCTTTTAAAAATACAAGCGATAAAAGAAGAGAGAATAAAGAAAGAAAAAAGGTAAAAGATTACTAATATTAGTTTATTGGCTATAGCCATTCTCGCTTAGTCGAATCGCTTGAATCAAAAGATTCAATGAAACGAGTATTGAATCGTAGAATTAATACTTGAATCCTAAGATTCATTTGTAAATGGGATTCATTACATAGATACGAATCATTTTCCTTAAGATTTGGGATACGAATCATAGGATTCAGATAACTATGGGCACAAGCACCATGCTTGCGAATAAACATGTACATAAGGTTAGACAATCCTACCGAGCTATTTGACATTCAAAGAACCATTACAAAAGTCCATCCTAGGGTTAGGGACTGGGTTGCCTTTGACATGCTAAAATGACACCATTCGCCTTTATGCTCACTTGGGTCCGAATATCTGATTTTCAAGTACATTGGTGCTCTTATGGTGTTTGACATTCAAAACACTAGGTTCATACACTTGACTTGGTATTGCATGTCAACTGTCTCCGGACAATCTCGGAGGTGATGGTCAGCTTAAACATTACCCCCTTGTAGGTCCAAGTTCAAGTTTTATGTGAATCCGGATTACAGGTTACTAATTATGCTCTAAGGTTCATGATTCTAACTTAGATACAAGGAATTTTGGTCCACCAATTGGTCAATTTGGGAGGGCAACAATGGCCCATAATACCTTCCACAATTCCCCAAAGCATCAGTTGAAAAGGTGGAAGGGAAGGAGGGCCAGCTGCCAATCAAACAAGCCCCAAATGGGATTGTCCCGGTGCTGGTCGGACATGGCACTCTGAGGGCCATGTCCCAATGTAGGCTGGTCAGAGGACCATGTCCGACAGCACCCTTCACTCTGCACTTAGCAACTCATGTCCGATTGCACACGAACTTGGGCCAGTTTTTGCTGATTTTTAGCACTTCTTTAGCCAATCTTTTGGGGGATTTTTGGAACGTAACCATACTAATCTAAGCTCCGATTCAGTTACAAAAATGAACAAAAATCCACATGAACTACAATGGGTTTCTTGCACAAAAATGAAGAGTAGTAGAAAGTGAAATCATAAAAAATGCTTGCATGCATGATATGTAATCTACTTGCCATGGCTTCTACAAGTCACAAATCAACTCTAGAACACCTCCAAGCCAGCTGGAGAGCTCCCAAACAGAAATCCCCAAAACTGCACCTAAAAAATCCCCAAATCTACACCTAGAAACCGCAAAATCACAAAACTAGCGAAAGAAAGAGAATGGGACTTGCATGGCTGAAAAACGATGGGGACGGTCCTAATGAACAAGTTAACACTCAAGGAAGGTCTCCTAACCTCTAAGAAACCGTTCCAAGCTTGGGAGGGTTGTGCAAGGGGTTGCCTTGGCCGTTTCTTGCAAAGAAAGAGATGGGGAGGAAGAGAAGATGGGGGAGGTGAGAATGGCCTTGGCTCTGTGAATCGGGCTCCAAATCTCCACTAGTAGAAAATGAGGAGGAAGGACGAGTTACTGGAAATGAGACAATGAAGAGGGAAGTGGTCTATCAGCTTATTAAGGGGGTTTCATTCAGCTTTATCAAAAATGACAGTTGTGTCCTTTTAAGTGACAGCTTTGATTCGAACAAAATGACTAACTTCGGGACCTCGGATTAATTTGAGAAAAGAACAATAGTTGTTAGATATTAAATTTTCTTTCCTACAAAACCGAAATCATAATTTCTCAAGGCTCCGAGAGAAACTCAACTTTTGGAAAAATGACGACTTTGTCCCTGCTCAAGAGAGATTCAATGAAATGAAGAGTTTCGGGATATTGAATTGACACAAGTTGAATACGAAAGAACTTGGGCCAACTACTGAACCTAACTTTGTATTTTTCTGAAATTCCCAAGATTCTCTTGATATTCCCCAAAAATCTGAACTAATTACCCTTCCAAGTACTGAACTCAGTCCGAAACCTCTTGAAACTTCTTAAAACTACCAACACACTATTCTGACCCATGAAACTAATCAATTAACATCTGAACATGCATACTTAAATATTAAGCATAATTAATTAATGCCTATCATTGTAATTAGGGATCTGGGCCTTACAGGGTCATAACGAAAAAGGAAAGTGGGTCTGCTGGATCATAAGAAACACTGTATTGTAATCAATTTGAACTGCTTAGTTCTTAATGTTTTTATGCTTTTGCTGTTCAGTTGACAGAGGTTTGATAGAGCTGAGGAAGCTGGGGATAGAACTGCAACTCTGGGAAGCATCTCGTAAAGAGATTGATCAAGCCTCTGCAGCAGCTTTTAATCACAAACCAGCCTCAGAATTGGATTCCTCTTAATAGTTCTGCAGCCTCCCATTTCTTTGCCCTCCGTTTCTATTTCATTTGGTATATGAGAGTGCCTGCCATTTTTCATTCTTCTGGCCCTTTGCCACGTCTGATCATCTGGTGATCATCTTCAAGCCATGACCGTTGACGTGTTACTACCGAGGAAGGATGTTGTGTTACTACCAAAGACGCATGGCACTCTCAGGGGTGTGATTTTCTTCTACCTTTGCTGGTCAGTTCGTTGTCAGGTTTGTATAATCAGTTGGATTGAAAAGGAAAAGAAATTTTTTTTAAGATTTTATTTAAATTGAGTTGAAGTTTCCTATCATGCTTTGATAATTATTTCAATTTGTTTGTAAGAGTGCACACTGAATGGAATGATATGAATCTCTGTCACGCACTAAACTGCTCAAGGGATGTCAATGGTCTGCCATAAATGTGGGTTTTCCTATGATCAATTCCATATCCGTACACGTATTTTTTACAGCCGAACAAGTAGACTTCCTCTTTGTGAACTATTCCATCCATTAATGTGGGTTATCCTGTGATCAATTCCATATCCAGGCCCGTACACGTATTTTTTACAGCCGTACAAGTAGACTTCCTCTGTGATCTATTCCATCTACAAGAATAATTTCCAGCAACCCATCAACTTGGCGCGTGTATGGGTCACCCTTTGCTGAGTACCCTCTTATGGGCCATTGGGGGATCAAAAGATCCAAATGTGACCGGTCCAGCCTGACCCGTCCCTCAAAAGGCCATTAAAATGAGGGCTTTTGTGCTTAAGAAAAAAGAAAACCAAAGGCTTTTGTTCTTAAGAAATGAAAGCCCCGTCAAAGTGTTTCTATAATTACATGCAAGGGAAAAAGTTGCCCCTTTTTCTATGTTGATTATCTCCGTTTCTATTCTTAGTCTTCACATTTGTTTTGTGATGGGTTTAATTACACGATAAAATTTAAAGTGGTTTGGACTGGAATGAGAATTTGTCAGGTTATAGTCGGCTCCATGGTTACTCGGCCTGGGCCTAAAATGGATTATACATACGCCATTTCCATACCTCTACACTGGGCCTATAGAGCTAAATTCATATACGAATTCACATGGAATGATCAAAACCTATATACGTTTTTTATTTGGGTTTGAATCCATCCTTTTATTTATTTATGATTTTAGTCTTAGGGATTGTCCTAATCCCAGCAATATAGACTTCTAGGCATTTTGTTGGATTAGGTAAAGTAGGAATTGCAAATATGTTTTAATCATAATTAGTTGAAACATAGGTTTTGTAATCATGATTAAAATTCATCCAAAACAATTTTATAACAACTTTTTTTTTGTCTCCCTTATTCTCCTTTATTTCTTATTTTGGGTAAGGGTAAGGGTAAGGGTGAGGGTGAGGGTGAGGGTATGTTCACGGCCTGGATAGTGCGTGCCCTCCTAGGGCATTGACCTGTATGGGCACAACGTTGCATATAATAATAGTAGAAGTAGTAATGTTGAGATAAGAGCTTAGGTAGTGCGAGCCCTATGAGGGCTTTGACTTATATGGGAACGGCCTTATATATATTAAGGTCAAGGAAAGGACAACTGGGGGCCTAACCCTTTGACCAATAACTAAAAGTTGATTATTAGACTATAGAACAACAATGACTGATGGGGGATATACTCGACTTTTCCAGAATAGGTCCGAGTCAAATAGCAATGATTCGAAGTACTTCTTTTTACACTATTTCGGAAACCCAAGGACTCGATCGTATGGATATGTAAAATACAGGATTTCCAATCCTAGCAGGAAAAGGTGGGAAACAACCCCTATAAGAGTAAATTAGTGAGAGATCCCTCATATTGGCCTTATAAGGCATTCAGTCCAATGACTTTTCCTCTAAAGCCTATGGGCCATATAGCTGTACATAGTTTGGCAAGAGGTCCTTATATACGCCACATCAGACATTTTCATGACTGATTTGCCCCTTTAGCTTTTTAGGCATAAAAATTTGAATTTCAAAATTTTAAATCTTTCATTCGCCCCCTCTGTCTGTGGCTATGTAAACCCTAAAGTCTTCTTCAATCGATTGGAGAGAAACTGGTTCGACTCAGTGCTTCTCGATTTCGATCTGTGTAATAACTCTTCGGAGAAGATAAGAAGAGTTGTAGAGGAAATCTCTGATGGGCCACATAGACTCGTTGGAGTCGGATAAGAGAGAAGTAGTCTAGGTTCTTTGTTTTGTAGAGTTTCAAGTACTGATCTCAAGGGTTGTAGAGTTCCATTGCATCTCTCTTGTCTCGGTTTGCATGATCAAAAGCACATGGCCTTTTCTCCCATGATCTTGACAAGTGGTAGCTAGAGAAAGAGCTAGGAGAGAAGTTGGCTTAATTCAAGCCAAACTACTGGAAGAAGATAGAAATGGGGAAGAGAACGGCTCAGCTTTTGCACGTAATCGGATGTGATGCGCAGTATCCCCTCAGTCCGTATGCCAGCAAATTTGTGTTGGTCCAGACTCAATAAATTTGTTTGCGAATCAGAAAAGTTGTTCAAAACTCAGATAAATTTGTTTGAATTTTGTCAGAAGTTAAGATAAGTTTTCAGAAAACTCATATAAATTTACTGTTTTTCTGAGTTTGCTGTTAATTTATCTACTTGGATAAATTTGTGTTGGTCTAAACTCAGATAAATTTGTTCGCAACTCAAAAAAGTTGTTCAAAACTCAGATAAATTTATCTGAGTTTTGCCAGAAGTTAAGATAAGTTTTCAAAAAACTCGGATAAATTTACTGTTTTTCTGAGTTTGCTGTTAATTTATCTGCTCAGATAAATTTGTGTTGGTCCATACTCAAATAAATTTGTTCAAAACTCACATAAATTTGTTTGAATTTTGCCAGTAGTTAAGATAAGTTTTTAGAAAACTTAGATAAATTTACTGTTTTTCTAAGTTTGCTGTTAATTTATCTGAGTTTTTGTATATGTTATCTAATTTTTTCATGAAGTTATCTGACTTTAAATTAATGTTATCTCTGTATTTATATGAATTTATCTGTCTTTTATGTTAATTAATCTATGTTTGTTGTCAATTAATCTGAGTGTGACTTCAATTTATCTGAATTTGAAAGTAATTTATCTAATCTTGCTGTGCATTTATATTAATTTGATCTGCACTTTTTTTAATTTTGATGTGAGTTTATATTAATTTAACTGTGTTCGAGATCATAACCAGTTTAAAAACAAAAGTTATGTACCATAAAAAAAGTTATATGGATTTTATTTATATCTTTTGAAGTTTATTTACATTTTTTTAAATTTATTTGAATCTTTTGAAAAAAAAATTGTCTTTTTAAATTTATTTGCGTTCTTTTGAGATTTATGTGCATTTTTTTGAAATTTAGTTGCATTATTTTAAAATTAATTTGCGTCTTTTGAATTTTATTTGTGTTTTTTTTTAATTTATTTCAAAATCTCATTAATGGTATTTTCATTAATCGTGGTCAATTAAATAGTAGCTGACCATTATTAATCGCATATCCCACTAATCATTGGATATGATTTATCTTTAAATAGATAAGGGCTTTTAAAGAAAGTGCAATTTGGGCATTTTAGATCTTCAAATTTGGAAGGACTTATGACACTATGAAAAGAAAGTGCGGAAGTAGCGAAGTATATTAATATAGCTCCGAATGGATTGGACCGTTGGATTGAATGTGTATTTTTTTTTTATGTAGAACCATTAAACTTGTGTTCCACAAATCGAGGGATTAGAACCTTTGGATTAACTTGAAATGTCATAACTGTGTTGGTCCCTTCTGTATTTTTCAACCCCACCTCTCCAAGATCTGTGAAGCAATAGGTGGGCCCCAGCAGCTGTCTCGCACAGTGCTCTCTCTCATAAGAACACAACCCATATTAATATCATAACATATGCACAAAGAATTTGTCAATATTTATTTATTCTGCTTGAATCAAAATATGCCCTTAGATCCTCCTGGAGGTGAGAGAAAAACTAAATTTACCTTCGTTACTAATTTTTCGCACTCCATGGGCCTTCAATTCATGATCTCAATCATTTATTTGTCTGAGCACCGTTACTAGAGAAGTTTGAGGTTCAAGAGGCCACTAAGTTGTATAAAAGTATTATACAGGCTTTCGTCCCCTTGCAACGTTATCAATTTTGGAAAAAATTATTTACTCGTCATGTGTTTTAGCCTTATTAGAAAGCATCAGCAAGAGTTGCAATTGAATATTATCTTTAATAAGATAATCTAAAATATCATAATATTAGCCTTGTTCGTATTTGACTGGCAAAGGATGTCTATGCTTTAAGCACTTAAAAGGAATTCAAAAGAATTCAAAGAAGTGTGTGCCACGCTTATGTGAGGGAAGATGAGGTGAAATTTAAACTGTTGCCGTTCTCTCTTAAAAGAAAAGGCAAAAGCATGGCTCCACTCCCTAAATCCCAATTCAATTGCTTTGTGGACCGATATGGTTAGAGAATTTTTGACAAAAAATTCCCACCTCACAGAGCCAACACCATATGATGAACTTCTGACAAGGAAAGACAATCCTATTACAGGAGTTTGGAATGTTTTAATGAACTCCTCCTCGCATGTCCACATCATGACTTTGAATTGTGGCACATAATAGGGCTCTTCCATGATGGACTTAGTTCCAAGACGCACCAATTTGTAGAGATGATGTGCAATAGCGTTTTCCTTAGAAAAGCTCACAATGAGGCATAAGAATACCTTCAGTTTCTAGCTCACAGTGCCCGGAACTAGGACATATCTGAAGGTATTGAACAACAAAAACAATCGAACTAGTCTAGGGAGGGGAATTGTACTTATTAAAAGAAGAGGAGGATAATCATGCTGAGGTAGCTACCCTCTCAGAGAAATTGAGGCACTGAAATTCATGAAGAAAAAGGAACTCATTACCATTTGTGGCATCTGCAGTTGTGACACTCGTACATTAGAGGATTGTCCAACAATCCCTGCTTTCCAAGAGGTGTTGCAAGAACAAGCTAATGCCACCAGCGCGTACCAATGGCCATTCAACAACAATATGATAGGTGACACAAACAATTCTAGCTGGCGGAACCACCCCAACTTCCGTTGGCGAAACGTACCCATTGCCACACAGTGCATTTTGCCCCCAAAGACCTAGTCAATTAAATGGCACTTCGGCACCTTTGAATCAAAATTCGCACTAAGTGCCACTACCTCAACAAGGCCGTTGGAGTAAAACTCTTGCCAACTTCATGCTGATCCTAAACAATATAAACCAAACCAACATGTAGTCTTTTCATGAATTCCAAAAAGAGATGAGGACCTCCATTAATAACATCTATGATGCCCTCAAGACGCAAAACAAAAGTGTCTTCCCGACCCAACCACAACCTAATCCAAAAGGGAAGTATGAAGTTACTAATGCTGAGCCCTAGCTCCAATTCAAAGGACTAGGTTCAAGCCGTGACTACTCTCTGTAGTGGTAAGAAGAAACAAAAGTCTAACTCGGAAAAGGATAAACAACCTCCATCCTCAAATCAGGAAGAGCCTCAAATTAAATATAAGGAAAAGATCGCAGCTAAGGAGAAAGAGAAGAGTTCTGGGCCTCCAGAATTCAAACTTGTGGGCCCTTTCCCCCAAAGACCGACTCCGCACAAGCAATCCAATCAGAACAAGGAGCCCTTGGATGTTCTGAAGGAAAATAAAATTAACATCCCTCTTTTGGATGCAATCAAACAGGTCCCATCTTACTTAAAGTTCCTTAAGGAACTATGCACAATCAAACGTAAGATGAATGTACAAAAGAAAGCCTTTTTAACTGAGCAATTGAGCATAATTCTAAAACACAACACTCCTCCCATATATAAAGATCCCAGTTGCCCCACGATATCATGCATTATTGGAAATCACCAGATTGAGCAAGCACCTTATTTGTCAGGTACCTTAACTAAAAGGTACAATGATATGATCACTCATGACTTTTTTTTTTCTTCTTTCTTTCTTCTTCTCCCTCCTCATTATCCATCTCTTCCACTCTATTTCTCGCCTAACCCACCACCCAATGCCTCGCCTTCAATTCTCTTCCTTCCTTCCATTTTCTTTCACCCTGGTTCTCTCTTCATCTCCCCTTCGTTTTTCAAGCTGAAGAAATTTACTGTATATCTTTTTTTCCTTCTTTTTTCTCTCTTTCTCTATCCCTCTCTCTATCTCTGCAATCTGCTCTCCTCTACAGTCGATTCTCTGTGTGTGCGTCTAGCCGGCACCTACTGCAAGTAGTCTCTCTCTCCAAAATTTTTTAAGGGTTTGGGGATTTCAAAATCTATTTCAAATGAAGGGTAAGGAGCACGGGATTTTAAGTTTTTTTGGGTTGAAACGAAGGGTACAGTGTTGGAGACTTTGAAGTTTTGGGGATCCCTCTCTATGTTTCTCACCTCCCATATCTCTCTTGTGAGTGTTTACAGTTTGGTGGGCACCATTTATAGATTTTTTTTTCTTTTTTTCCTACTTCTTGAATCTAAACCACTCAAAACCTCGATTATTTTCTGTTTATGTTTGACTGTTTACTTTTATGGTTTCCCCCATTCCCTTTTAGTTGAACGAAACTTAGGATGTTCCAGAAGGTGAATATATTGACTTATGGCCATAGTGTTTATCATATCAAATTAATAAGACAAATTTTCTATAATAGAAAAAAACAGGCAAGTGCAGTAAGTAATTCATGTCAGTCTATCTTGCATTTGACCGATCCAATTAAGCGCTTAGTAGCTGAGTGTAAGTAACCAGTATTGTGAGTGCCTAAATATTACGGACTTGGATAAATAGATGTTTAGTTTATGACGGTGCTGTAAAGCTTCTTCGGGAAAGATTAACCGCCTGGGACCTGAAAAGGAAAGAGGAAGAGTAGGATCAGAGGCCTAGGCTACTATCAGCCGGAGGCACTCCGAAGCCTAAGTTAGTTCAGTCACTAGACAAAGGATGGGTGAGTAAGGAAGGAGAGAATGTAGAGTAAGGTGATATATGATCTTGTGTCCTTTGTGGGTTTACCTCATGCATATATATAGAGGAAAGCTCCTTCCCTGGAGGTAGGTAGAGGCACTGTCCCGTTGCCCCACGCCATGCGTCCTTAATGGCGGTAGGTGGGGAAACGTCCCATCGGATTATGCACCGAATCCTCGTATTAATGTGGAGGTGATCGCCTGATAAGGCCGGTCTCTTATCATAGTCTGGCACCCATCTTGTCTGTCAGTACGTTCTGCAGTGTAGCCATAGCGTTATGGGGTACAATTATGACCTTGTACTCATCCTAGTTGGCAATGCCGAGCTGAGGATGATGCTGAGATGGACGTGTCATGGCATTGCTGCTGAAACCGAGATGAGGCTAGTTGGTACCTTTATGAAGGCCAACTCAAGTTGGATGCCAGCTGGCACCGTTGCCGAGCTGAATGTGATACTCCTGCCGAGCTTGGATACCGAGACTAAGATAAGCCAAATCGGTAATTTTGCCAAGATTAGTGTAATCCTGCTCTTAGGGGAAGCCCCCACACAATTGCCCCCTAGCTCTTGACCTTGTAGAGTTCTCGAACTCTTTGAGGTCGGGAGCTAAGTGATGTGACTGAAGAGTCCTGGGAATTTAATGCGCACCCCATCTTTAATGTCGGTTCCTTGCCCGAGGTAATCGATAGCACGCTGCCGTCACCTCGTCTGCCCAAGGTAATTAGTATGATGCTTTGAATCATTGCATGAGATGAACTGGTGGCACCACGTGTCGTCATTTGGCTAGTTGCCCAATTAATTTGAAGTGACGCGTACGGTTTCCGAGGTGACGCTTAGCATGCGCGTCTTTCGAAATTCAAAAAGGGCGCCGTATCTTCTATAAATAGGGGTGTTCCTTCCTTCTCACTTTCGCCTTGCATTCGTTCAGAAGAGTTTTTCGCAGAGAAAGAGCTTGTTGTTAGCTTTATCTGATCAGAGTCCGGCATCTCTAGGATCCCTCTTCGCTATTGTAGGTCTTCGCCTACCCTACTTTCTTATGTTCTGAGACCTCCCCAGGTTCTCCTCTGCCCTATTCCATCTAGGGTTTTCGGTGCCTTCTCGATCTTTTGCCCCTTTTTCCCCAAGTCTTCTCATATTCAGAAATGGGGATCTACAGAAGTTGGGTAGATACTCCAGCGGCTGTGATGGAGTTTAGGGCAAAGTACGAGGTTCCAGACGACGTAAGGATTAGGCTAGACAACCCAGAGAACCCCTTTGATGGGCTTTCCTTCCGGGAAAGGCATGACGGCTGGATGCCGTTCCGGTTAGTGTCAATAGTCGAGGGTGGAGTCAGGTTTCCTGTGCATCCCTTCCTTAGGATCTGCCTGAGCAAATTGAGTCTCTGCCCTTGCCAATTGATGCCGAATAGCTTTAAAATCATCATGGGAGTAGCCAAGCTGAACGGAATTCTAGGTAACAATCTCGGTGTCCATGACATCGAGGATTCCTATGACATATGTAAGACCCGGGGGGAAAATACATATTATCTTCAGGTTAAGGCAAGAAGAGTGCCTTTTGTCCGAGATTTGGAGGATTCGAATAAATACGCCGGAGATGATCAGTTGTTCGTCTCGGGAAACTGGGAATGAGGCGAGGCCGAAACCAGTTTCGAGAAGGCGCACAGGATCCCTCGTCATCTCGGGGCTCCTCCAAGTAAATATTGAACTCCTGATCTTTTTGTAGTGCTTCTTCCTTTTTTCGCCGATCTGGCGTTCTGTTTTCTTGTGCAAGTGTTAGTGAAAGGAGGAGAGAAGCGGGGCGAGCCGGGTGGAAGAAGAATAACGCCTGGTTCGACGTCGTCTACCGATATCAAGGCCACATAGGCCGGGCTGCCTAGGAGTTGCTTGGGTACGAACCAAGGTACCGCTGGTTTATCAAAAGGAGAGAGGGCGAGCCGTCGGGGAATTCGGAACTAGTATTGGACCTGACTTGCGTTGATCGGCAAGAGACATCGGGCGCCGAAGCCTCTGTCCCGCACTCCAATTTGGAGGAAGCTGAGCTCGAGCGGGTTGTCGAATTGTACGTCTCCCTGAGCTCAGAAGAGAGAAGAGGGGACATGGCACCAAGACGCCCCCTGGCAATAAAAGATCTGAGTTCCCTTATCTTCGGTGAGCGAGCTATTTCATCTGAACCGGATCCGTTCACCAAGGTTGTCGAGAATCCTGTCTCGACCTCGGAAGCTCGGCAGGAGGAGCAGGGTCAGCGGAAACAAGGAGAGATCCGACCGGAGAAAAGGATCAGGGTAGAGAGCCCTCTTCGAGAAACCCCGGGTAGCACCTCGACAACCCAACCCACCGTGTTGGCATCATGGAGGCCAAGCTTCATGATAGAGCCCGGGAGATCGGTGATGGTGGAGGATCGGATGTGGGGGAACCCTAACGTGATTGTGGCTCTGGCCCACGCCTGCGCTTTGCCGAGGGACATGGCGAGGCACAGGGAGACCGAAGACGTTCAGCTGGCGGCTTGGAATATGCAGTCAGCTCTTTCAATGAGACTCAGTTTTTCATGAGCTTTTCCACTTCGTCTTAGTCGTCGTGTCTTGACAAACTGTCTCCCTTACAGGTACTGCAAAGAACCCAAGTCCAATTGGAAAAGTCTTAGCAAGCCGGGACTCGGATTGCGAGGCTGGAGGAGGAGAAGTGGGCCCTCCAAGCAGCTCTGGAGGAAAACAAACAGAGGGAGGATGAGCGGGAGGTGACCGTCAGGATTATCATAACCGAGCTTGAGACGACGAAGGCTGAGGTTGAGGAGCAGAAACAACTTGTTGCCGAGCTCAAGAAGCAGAAAGAGGATGCTGAAGCCAAACTGGAGACCGAGGTTGATTCTGCTTATCAAGAGGGGACGGAAGCGGCTTCTCGTGCATATGAGGTTCAAGTCATGAATTTGAACCAGACGATTTAGGAGCTGGGGTGGAGAGGCGCTCTGAAAGAAATCGGAGTCTTCGAAGATCATTCTTTATATAAGAATCCACCCAAGTTCCAACCCCCAGAGCCAGAATTTGAAGTCCCTCCTGTGTCGACGAAATCCCTCCTGAGTCAACCAAGATCCCTCCTGAGTCGACCGCATCCGAAGCCGAAAAGGAGAATGCCGAGGTTGAAAACTGAGACCGGGGGTGTCAGGGCTGTCCCTTGAACTACTGATGTATTTCTTTTTACACTTTTTTGATGTAATGTAAACTGTAACTTTTACAATAGTGAATACAACTACCTTTTCGCATCTCATTTTCAAGTATGTGAGTTCGGTGTAAGAATATAATAATTGAGTTCGGTTCAATAACCAGAACCGTTAAATAATCATTGGGTACACAACCTTGGTTCCATAACCAGAAGGAAGTTAGCTTAATCGAACTTGGTCTAAAAATCCTGTTATATATGGTTCCATAACCGAACTAGGATAGTTGTTGGGTTTCATAACTCAGCATTTCGCATGGCTGGTTCCATAATCGAGCCGAAGTCATTGAGTTTGAGTTGGTGTCGAGTTTTGTAACTTAGCGAGCTGGTTCCATAACCGAGCTGAGATGTACGCCGAGTTCCATAACTTGGCGATTTGGTTAGCTGGTTCATAACCGAGCTGTGGCCACCGAGTTCCGCAATAAGGTGCTGATTGAAAGTAATGAAGTACATCTTTTCACAAGAATTTACTTTTATTGATTCCAGAAACTGAGTACAATCTAGAATTAGTATTTCTTAAGATGCGTGGCGTTCCATGGTCGTGGTAACTCTTTACCATCCATGCTTTTAAGCCTGTAAGCTGATTTCCCGGCTACCGAGATCACTTTGAATGGTCCATGCCAGTTCGGTGCAAATTTGCCTTCACTTGGATTTTTGTCTACTGGAAGTGTCTTCTTCAAGACCAGTTCTCCAACCGAAAACTTCCTTTCTTTGACTCTTTGATTGTATCATCTGGCTAACTACAGCTGATAGGAAGCCAGGCGGACAGCTGCTACATCCCTTCTTTCTTCAGCCAGGTCAAGCTCTCGAGTTAGGTTTACCTCATTCTGACCTTGGTCGAAAAGTTCTGACCTCAGGGTTGGAAGGCCGACCTCGAGGGGGATCACAACTTCCATTCCATAGGCAAGGGAGAAGGGCGTTGCCAAAGTGGAATGCCTTGAAGTAGTTATGTACGCCCAAAGGATGCTGGGAAGTTCTTGCACCCATCTCCCCTTGGCTCGATCGAGTCTCTTTTTGAGTCCATCGAGCACCACTTTGTTCGAGATCTCCGCCTGACCGTTGCTTTGTGGGTAAGCAGGAGTCGAGTAGTAGTTCCTGATGCCGAGCTCTTTACAGAAGTTCTTGAAGAAGTTGGAGTCGAACTGCGTTCTGTTGTCCGATACTAGGGCTCGCGGTACTCCAAATCTTGTGATGATATTCCTCCATACGAAGTTTTTTATATCGTGCTTAGTGATGGAGGATAGTCCCTCTGCTTCCATCCATTTGGTGAAATAATCAGTAGCTACTATTAACCACCTCTTATTCCCTGGAGCTCGGTGGAGTGGTCTGACAATGTCAAGGCCCCATTGGGGGAAGGGCCATGGCTAGAGAATGGACTCAGGTCTTGTGCTGGTTGGTGGAGAGAGTAAGAGAACTTCTGACATTTTTCACACTTCTTGGCATAGAGCTAAGCGTCTTTCTGCATGTATGGCCACCAGTAGCCTTGGCTGATAGGTCGGTAGGCTAATGACTGACCTCCGATGTGGCTTCCGCAGATTCCTTCATGGATTTCATAGAGGAAATCTTCGACTTTGCTAGGGTGAACGTACTGGAAGTAAGGTTCGGTGAAGGATTTCCTGTAGAGTTTCCCATCCAAGGATAACAAAAACCGAGCTGCTCTCAGCCTGATCTTGTGAGCTTCATTTCTATCTTCAGGGAGCTGGTCATCTTTTAGATAAGCTATGACTGGATCCATCTAGCTTGGACCGAGGTCAGCACACAGAATTTGTCGAGGTGGTTGAAGCTCTATACTTGGTTTTTCCTGTGTCTCCACCTCAACTGTTCTTTTCTTTCCGGCCTCTACAGCAGAGGCTAGGTTGGCAAGAGCATCAGCATGGGAGTTTGATTCCCTACCGATCTATTTGACTTCAACCTTCTGGAATCGGGAGAGGAGCTGCTTTGCGTGTGCCAAGTAGGCTGCCATTCTTTCGTCTCGGGCTTGGTAGTCTCCGCTCAGTTGGTTCGTCACCAGTTAAGAGTCGCTGAAGACCACCAGTTGCTGTGCCCCCAGTATTTTAGAGTTGCTGAACCCTGCGATCAGTGCTTCATATTCGGCCTCGTTATTGGATGCTTTGAAGCCGAGTGTCAAAGCTTGCTCGATGACAAGGCCTTATGGAGATTATGGCACGATGCCGGCGCCAACTTTTTTGGAGGTTGAGGATCCGTCGACGAAGACTTTCCATGCTGAATCAAGGAACTGCTTCCAAGATCGATCTTGATTTGTCTCGGTAGCCTTATCATCCTTATTGCCCCCCAGTTCGGTATCGAGTGGTGTCGGTGTCGAACTAGGAGAGGTGAATTCTACAATGAAATATGCCAAAATTTGGGCTTTGATCGCCGTTCTAGGTTGATATTGGATATCGTACTGGCCCAGTCGACAGTCCATTTTGAAATTCTTCCAGAGAAGTCCGCCTTTCTGAAAAGGGACATAAGCGGATGTTCTGTAACAACCACTATTGTGCATCTCTGGAAGTAATGAGAGAGTTTGTAAGAGGCGCTGATGAGCGCCTATGCAAGTTTCTCAAGTGGAAGGTACCTGGTCTCGGCGTCGAACAGGATCTTGCTCGTATAGTATATAGGCTGCTGGTGCTTGTCTTCTTCTTTGACTAGTACCGAGCTCACTGCATGATCCGAGACGACCAGGTAGAGGAAGAGTACCTTGCCCTGTTTCGGTGTAGACAACAGGGGTGGCGAAGATAAGTAGGCTTTGAGTTCCTGCAGAGCTCTGTCGCACTCCGGAGTCCACTGGAACTTTGAGCTTTTTCTTAAAAGCTGGAAGAAAGGGCGACATTTGTCCGAGGCTCGGCTTATAAAATGGTTCAGCGCAGCGGCCATTCCTGTGAGCCTTTGAACTTGTTTCACCGAGGTCGGGCTCTGGATCGCCTGGATCGCTGAGATTTGCTCCGAGTTGGCTTCGATCCCTTTTCGGGTGACCAGGCTTCCTAGGAATTTTCCGGAGCCGACACCGAATGCACACATGGAAGCGTTTAGCTTGAGCTGGAACTCTTTGAGGATGGTGAATGTTTGACGCAGGTCTGCCAAGTGGTCTTGTGACCTTTTAGACTTGACGACCATGTCGTCAATGTAGACTTCCATTATTTTCCTGAGCTGGGTCTGAAACATTTTTGTTACCAGCCTCTGGTAAGTTGCCCCGGCATTTTTTAACCCAAAGGACATCACTTTGTAACAATAGATGCCTCTAGGTGTTATGAATGCAGTTTTTTCTTCGTCGAACCCGTACATTGAAATTTGATGGTAACCTCGGTAGGCGTCGAGGAAACTCATCCTATCATGTCCTCTGGTGGAGTCGATCATCTGGTCGATCTTCGGGAGTAGGAAGCTGTCCTTAGGACAAGCTTTATTGAGGTCGATGAAGTCCACGCAGACCCTCCACTTTCCGTTCTTCTTCTTGACCACCACTGTGTTGGCCAGTCATTCTGGATAATGTACATCTCGGATTGCCCTGACCTCTAGGAGCTTTTTGACTTCTTTAATCATTGCCTCTGTTTGCGGGACCCCCGTCTTGCGAGCCTTTTGCACTATAGGATTGTTTTTGGGGTCCACGTTTAGCTTGTGGCACATGATCTCGGGGTCTATGCCTGGCATCTCGTATGGTGTCCAGGCGAAAACGTCATTGTTTTGCAACAAGAAGTTGAGCAGTTCAGACCTTTCATTGTCGGGGAGCGGCTCCCTAGCAGAAAATATCTCTCGAGGTCGTCGGGATCGATTCTGACTTCGGTCAGATCTTCTACGTTCTTCTGCTCTGCTGATCGACCGACATCCCCGAGCTCAGCTTCGAGTTCGGCCATATGTACCTGTTGCGGTTCTGCTTCATCAGGCACCATAGCCATCAGGCACTGTTTGGCCATCTGCTGATCTCCTCGTATTGTGATCACCTCAACTCTACCGCTGGCATTCTCCAACGAAAATTTGAGTTTTTGGTGATGGGTGGAGGGGACCGCTTCCATGTCGTGCAACCAAGTTCGCCACATTATTACATTGTATGGGGATGGTGCATCCACCACCAGGAAGTCGTTGGTCTTGGTGGCGCCTCCGATTTGGACTTCTAGGGAGACTTTCCCCTTAGGATATACTGGCTTCGAGCTGAAGTCCACTAGGGGAGCGCGGGCTTCCTGCAAATCTTCCTTTTTAAAGCCGAGCTTCTTCAAGCAGTCAAAATAGAGGATCTCAGACGAGCTCCCGGGGTCCACAAGAATGCGCTTCACCTTGTAGGTTTTCAACCACAAAGTGATGATTAGTGGGTCATTGTGGGGGAGCTGGACTCCTTTAAGGTCCTCGTCTGAGAACCAGATCTTGGGCCTCTCCTTCCAAGCCTTCTTGGGCGCAGGTTTCGGTGTTCGCTTGACATCACCTGCTTGTCGTGTGAAGCCCTCCTGGCCTCGGCACGAGCTTGGTTACCCCCTCTAGGAGCGGGGCTAGGTGAATCACGTTGATGATGCCCTCTGGCTCGTCGCTATCCTGATCTTCATCAGGTCGGCCCTTCTGAGCTCGGTTGACCCTTCCACCTTCCTTGATGTAGTCTTTCAGGTGCCCGTCCTTGACAAGCTTCTCAAGATGGGACTTGAGGGCCATGCAGTCCTCGGTCCTGTGCCCATTCTACTTATGGTAGGTACAAAACTTGCCCTGATCTCGGGTGGATGGATCGACTTTCATAGGCTACGGCCACTGGAAGTACGGCTCCGTCTTGATCTTGCCGAGGAGCTTATAGATGGGCTCCTTGAAGATCGTGTTGACGGCCTTGTAGGAATCAATGGCCGGCTTGACGGGCTTGAACTTTGACTTCCAATTGCCCCTAGAGGTGGAGGCCGAGAAGGCTGCCGAACTTGTCGATGCCTTCTTTCTGTTTGGTTCCCTTTTAGAGAATTTTTTGTCTCCTCTGGGGGGTCAGTCTCCTCGCGAGAGGCCGAAGCTTTCATTGGCTCGGGCCTCGTCCTCTTCTTGCTCGATATACCGGTTCACTCTAGCCATTAATGCTTTCATCGTGACTACGGGGGACCAGACCAGGTCTTTACGGAGCCTTTTGCCTGGGAGCAAAGCCTGCTGGAAGCACATGATATCGACGTCATCTTTGGCGTCTTCGATCTGGCTATAGATTGCCCAAAATCTTTTGGCAAACTAAGTAACATTTTCAATTTGTCTCATCCGGATTGCCATGAGGTTGCCACCTGTCTTCGGGATGACCTAGTGTGCCTGGAACTTCTCGACGAAGGAGTTCCGGAGCTACCGCTAGCTTGAAACCGATCCCTCCGGAAGTTCGCAAAACCATCTTAGGGGGAGGTTGCCTAAACTGGAGGAGACGACTCTATAGTTCAGGTGGCCGACATCCCCCCAGACCGACATTCGCTGGGTGAAATGCCGAAGGTGCGCCACTGGATTCGAGGCTCCGTCGTAGAGGACGAATCTCGGGACACTGAATCTCTCAAGAAGAGGGAAGTCCTTTATCTCCTAGGAGAAGGGGGACATGCCCTGGTCCTCTGCGTCGTAGGCGTCTAGCCGGTCTCGGGTGAGGCCGACTTCTGCCATCTGTGCTGGACCTCTTGCCTGACATGGCGGTCAAGCCATTCTCTCAGGTCTGCAACGTTCTCTGGTCTCAGCGATTCTGGCTTCAGCGACTCTGGTTCTTGGCGTGATCTCGTCGAGTCGCTGCACAAATGGCTGCTGCTCGAACCTTCTTCTTCACCTCGGTCTCTTCTTTTTTTGGTCAGGACTTGCCTCAAGTCCTGATTAGCCGAGGGAGTCGGGTTCCATCTGTGGGACGGTACCCGGGCTTTCCTATTCTCTCTGAGCTGCCTCTTGAGCTGACGAATCAGATCATCCTGCTCTTGGATGATACGGTCCTGGGACCTGACATCGACGACGAAGGCATTGCCATCATCACCATTGTCAGCTTAATGAGTAGATCTGCCCACCGACACCGTGAAGGGTCTTTCCACACTCGGCGCTGCAGATTTTCAGCAAGATCTCCTATTGTGGGGGGGGGGGGGGGTGATCTTGGAGTGGCAGAGGTTATGGTTGGAGCGGCTGGGGTTGTGGCTCTAGTTGTGGAAACAACGGTGATGGCGGATGCTCTGGTGGTGGGAATGAGTACACCGGCGGTGGCACCGGAGGTGGTAACAACGAGTCCTTTCGGGCTTTCGACGTACCTTCCTTGTTTCTAGTCTTTGGAGGCATGATTTTTATAGATTTGGTTTAATTGTTCCCACAGACGGCACCAATTGTGAGTGCCTAAATATTACGAACTTGGATAAATGGATGTTTAGTTTATCATGGTGCTGTAAAGCTTCTTCTGGAAAGATTAACCGCCTGGGACCTGAAAAAGAAAGAAGAAGAGTAGGATCAGAGGCCTAGGCTGCTACCAGCCGGAGGCACTCCGAAAACTAAGTTAGTGCAGTCACTAGACAAAGGATGGGTGAGTAAGGAAGGAGAGAATGCAGAGTAAGGGTGTATCTGATCGTGTGTCCTTTATGGGTTTGCCTCATGCATATATATAGAGGACAACTCCTTCCATGGAGGTTGGTAGAGGCACTGTCCCGTTGCCCCACGCCATGCTTCCTTAATGGCGGTAGGTGGGGAAAAGTCCCATCGGATCATGTGCCGAATCCTCGTATTAATGTGGAGGTGATCGCCTGATAAGGTTGTTCTCTTATCATAGTCCGGCGCCCATCTTGTCTGTCAGTACGTTCTGCAACGTAGCCGTAGCGTTATAGGGTACAATTATGACCTTGTACTCATCCTAGTTGGCAATGTCGAGCTGAGGATGATGCCGAGATGGACGTGTCATGGCACTGCTGTCGAGACCGAGATGAGGCTAGCTGGTACCTTTACCGAAGCTAGCTCAAGTTGGATGCCAGCTGGCACTGTTGCCGAGCTGAATGTAATACTCTTGCCAAGCTTGGATATCGAGACCGAGATAACCCAAATTGGTAATTTTGCCAAGATTAGTGTAATCCTGCTCTTAGGGGAAGCCCCCACACAAATACCATCACCATCATATTCAGAAGGTTTTCATGTTTTCATGTCCCTAGATTTCATTCAAATAGATTATTCTATATAGTAAACTTTACCTTCAGTTTCTTGAGTTTCTAGACTTTGATTTCTTTTTACTAGTGGTCTTTCTTTTCATGTGCATTGGGATTTTTGTCTTTGTTATGTTTGCTCGTTTGAAATAAAAATTCAGGTTTTCTTGGTTCTACACTTTCTTTCTTTCCTTTCAGTTTTTTGTGTTGGCTTGCTTTCAACCCATCCAATTAGGAGAAAGAAAGATTTTCAATAGTTGATAATATTGCCTATGACTCTCTTTGTAGAGAACTAGGTAGTATAAAATGTGTCTAGTTTTTCTCAAAGAAAAATATGTTTACTAGATTTTTCCTTTCTATGTAAGAATATGATTTTATGGACATGGTCGATGCTCTTAAACCCAATCCTAAGACCTGCATCAGTGAATGCAAGTACATTGGAAATTATATTCTTGCCCATAATTGTTAGGGATTTTGTGTATTGCAATTTGATGGATGCATTATCATATTAGCATCATTTGAATTTTCACACATGCATTGTTTTAGAAAAACTTGAAATCTTGATTTACACATGCATTGTTAGAAATATTGATTTATGCGTATTTTGATTTTAAACTTGGATGCATTTTAATTTGAAAAGAAGTTTTATGAATCCAGCTAGCCTATGTTTTAAATCTTTCAAATCATTTTAGGCTTTTTGTGTTTCATGATTTTAACCCTCTCAGTTTGATTTAAATATGATTCCAAGCTTGATTTAATGGCCCAAAAGTCCCCACATGAAAATACTTTGAAAAATGCTATTTTAGGGAATTTTGGTCAAAGGCCTGGGTCGACCCGCCGGTCAACCGGCCACACTGCGCGGTCGACCGGGAAAGAGCCGTTGGCTCCTTTTTCAAACGGTCAGATTTTTTACCGTTGAAGGCTAGGTCGACCCGGGGGTCATGGAGTCGACCGGGAAAGAGCCGTTGGGCACTTTTTGGCTATAAATAGTGGTTCATTCCTTTGAAAAATAAGAGGATCAAGAGGCCCTGCTTGAGATGTTTTGAGGCCAATCAAAGGGGAATGAGATAAGGGATGAAGGGGGTCATTTGGAAAGCTAAAGCTTGGTTTCATTGAGTTAAATCACTAAGTAAGCTTTACTATTCTTAATCATATGTTTTCATGCTTTGCTTAATTATTGGTAAATCTTTTCTAGCATGATAAATTATGATTTGTTGTGTCCTTAACATGTATATGTTTTGAATTGATTTATTGTTTTGGATGCATCACCATGATTCAATCCAAGTAGTACTTAAATTGGTATATCTAAGTAAATCATGTTAATGAAAACATTTTTGAAATTATATGTAACATGATTCCTATACTTGGTTGAATCTATGGTTGCTGTGTTTCATCATAAGAAAATCACTTTCAAATCTATCTTATGTTTTGGATTCAACAACTTCACAAATCATATGTACTTTTATTTTAAAGTTTCACAACTTGTTTAGCACTGATAGGTATATCATTTTCAAGTTGAATTTATAATTACATATGATTTGTCCCCTAACTTCAATCAAATCTATTTTTATGTTTTATGCTTATAGCATACACATATTGAGCTACATTGTTAATTTGATTGACATCCCTATGCATCACATGTTTTGTTCTTAGAATTTCACAACTTGTTTAGAATACATATGTATATCTTTTACAAGTTATTGTTAACATGTGATTAGCATTCTTTCCTCAATCATAAATATTTTTATGAGCTAAAACTTTCAAAAGCCTTAGGCATACATTTATGAGCTTTCATTTTAAAATTGATTGAGGGCATCATACATACACATTGTGCATTCATTGTGAGAACTCGACCCCTAATCTCTTGGATTAGTGTTGTTTTATTGGTGGATTAGTTCTTTTAGTGGGATTAGTATTTGTTGGGTTGAGTTTGTGAGCTAGAATGGTTTTCTTCTAGTTTTGGGCTTTTGAGTGCTTTGGTAGCTTGTGGGGCCCTTTGGGGGTTCCCTTTTCGGCTTTGCTATTACTTGTGAGATTTTCCCGATTTGTTTCGTATTGTGTTTTTGGCCGTTGCATTCATCTTGAGTAATCCTACAACTTTCATGTTGATCTCGTATCCATTTGAGAACCTGAAACCCGATTTCTTGGCCTTGAGGGCAAAACAGTCTTTTCACACCAAATCTGTACCCAAAACTCGATATTCTCGGAATCCGTGAAACATATACTTTCTGAAAACTAGATATTTCGACGATCATTTCTTCCTTTTTCGTCGAATCCATCCGGGGTCCCGAATTAGATGATTTCAGCCACCCAAGTTCTTTAAGTTGTGGGACCCAAACCTCACTTGCTTATAAGAGGAACCCATCTCCTTCATTCATTTCATTCACCATTGTTCCAGCTGAACCTAGGGTTTTTCCCTTGTGTTTCTCTTCTTCTTCTTGCTTCTTCATCTCCAAGCCACATCAATAGTTCATCAATCAAGAAATGGAGACCACCTTCTTCTTCCTCATCTTGCAAGCTTTCCATTGATACCATTTGTGAAGAGAACCCTCCATCACAAGACTTCCTTTGAGCTTACCTTGTCCATTAGAGAACCTTCCAAGTAAGTGTTCTTCTTCATCTTCTAGATTTGTAATCTTCTAGCCTTAGAGAAGCTCCACCTTGATTATTGAATGGTTTCCTTGTCATTTCATTGTTTAACCCATTTTAGGGTTTGTTTTGGGGGGTTTTTGTAGAGATTGTGGATCTTGAGCTTGAGAGGTGATTAGGAGTTTGATTTGCTTGATTAGAGTCAAAGGCAAGTGGATGAATGGATGGTTTTAATGTTATCAAAGTTTTATGAGAAAATCCTAAGTTTTATTACTTGTTCTTGATAATGTGATATATGTTTCTACACATGCTTCTTGCCATATTTCTATTGATTTTGAAATTTCATATTGTCACGCCCCCGAACCGAAACCTCGGGGGCGGGAGATGGGAATAAGGAATAATTGTATTTTACTTCTCCCAGGATCCGCGTGTGTGAAGACAACACATCCCAACACATTCTGAATATTTTGCGGAAGCATTTGTGGCGTTGCGACCCGAAGTCCGTGGCCATCGGATTCCGCGTCGCACTCAACCTTCAGCATATCGCTATTATATCAGGAGTCATATCAGACTGGAGTAACCAACACCATAAATTACAGAGCTGACAGTAACAGGATATTACATTCCCAAATATGTTCAAGTTACAATTATCAATGTACATTAATTAAGAATCCCAAGGAAAAGGCTAACAAAAGCCATACAACAAGAAGCTATAAACTACTACCCAAATGTGACGTAGCTCCGATGTCGAGCTCAATGTCTACACGACATAGCCGACAAACCAACCTGCAAGGCATGGCTCCACAGCCAACAAAACACTCAACTCGGGGCGAAGAAATCTGAACCTGAGTACCAAAAGTAGTGGGTCAGACACGACGGTCTGGCAGGTGGATGAAAAGATAACAAATATACTGAAGAATAAAACATAAGATACATCATGCTATTCGATCAAATGCTGCATATAATTAAACGGGTGCAAAAGTCGGGAATCTCGGGGAAAACCTGTATTCATTTCAAGCATGGGTAAAACATGAATATCTAACAAAACATGTGTTCATTTACATCATCTATAATCATAGATATTTGACAATCGGGTGTTCGTCTAAAACATGTATAAATATAGCGGTATGGCCAAAACAACATTCATTTGAGACTTAAGTAAAAACATGAGTATACAACAACCAGGTATTCATAGCAGTCTAGCAAAACCAATATCCATTTGAAACCTATGTAGAAATGCGGATATTTAACAAACCGGATATCGTTTAAAACAGGTATAAACGTAGGGATCTGGCAAACCAGTGTCATTTGAAACATATTTCAAAGCATGGATATTTAACAAATCGGGTATCATTTAAAAACATGTGCGGGTACAAAGAACAGAAAACAATATAATAATAACTGAATTTACATTGGAGAATATTAGCACTTGTTTAAATAACAACTTTCATAAAGGAAACGAATCATTTATCGGAAAGCAAGTAAGCAATATAAACCATGTCGGGTGTCCAAGGAATCGGGAACTGGCAAGATGGCAATCACAAGAAGCTAAGTCCTCTATCACCGAAGTGACAAGAGTGGGACGTTGGTCTCAGTCACACAAGGTGAGGAGACTCAACGTAAATCATATATACAATAATAAATATACGGGAACGGGAACGGGACCACGGTAGCGAACCGGGTATCGGGACGGGACCACGGTAATAACCGGGTATCGGGATCCAAACTGCAGCTGGCGGGACGGGAGAGGGATCTCCAAGTTGGTGGATCAAACCGACAAGGTATCCAAGCTTAGTGATGCCGACTCATAGGTCAAAACCAATCGAGACATATGCAAGTAAATCAAGTACAGTAAATAAACGGGTAAACCGGGGGTGCTCAAGGGCACACAGTCACTTCATATCGGGAATACATCTCGGGACAAATAACTGTTACTAAAGTAACTTCAATGCTTTCGGGAAACAAGTCAATCAAGTACAATAAATAAACGGGTAAAACGGGGTGCTCAAGGGCACACTGTCGTATCATGTGATGCAATGCACTTCGGGACCAATGACTGTTACTAGAGTAACTCCAATGCTTTCGGGAAAACAAGTCATGTAATGCAAATCTCGGGAAAAGAGGTGAAACAATGAACTATAACAATTTCGGGTAAAAATATCGGTTTCAAGATCTATTTAAGTGAATAGGGGCCCCGTATGTCGATTATAACAATTACTTGGTACTCCTTGAGTTTAAAGACATTCCGGGCTCCTTATGCACTTTTACGCTTTTCAAAACTTCGAATGACATCCTTGTGATCTGGTTTCTTCCTCGAATGGCCTCATACCATGCTTAGTGAATCTCCTTTGATCGACAAAGCTCAACGCTCGAACGAACCGGAGAGTTCGTTCGAGCGGGGAGCTTTTCGAAATCTGGGGAATTTCGGTTACCTGGCGGTCAGCTGGCGGTTAGCCGCCGCTGGGGCAGGCGGCTAGCCGCTGGCTGACCGCACAGCTGACCGCGGCTGGGCTGCAGAAATGCAGCTTACTGGAAAGCTGACCGCCAAGTGCGGTTAGCTGGCGGTTAGCCGCCGATGTGTTCGGCGGTTAGCCGCAGGCCAACCGTGGAGCTGACTGAGTTTTGAGGAGAAGAAGTGTGCTCTCTGGAAAAGCCACCGTGACATTTCGGCTAGCTGGCGGTTAGCCGCCAGTCACCAGGCGGCTAGCCGCAAGGTGACCGCAGGCTGACCGCCAGGTGCGGGAACACCCACTGTAATCAGATTTTTAGCCATTTCTCCTCCTTAAAACCGTTCTCCCCACTTCTACTGAGTCCCTACAATAAAATTGAGCTAAGAGCTCCTCCAATGCATCCATCTACACTTCTCCAATACTCCATCATGTGTTCATCTCCTCACCTCTTCCATCAATATCAAATCCAATGCAATTAAAGAAAGAAGGAAACCATTTCACAAGCATTCATATAGGATATAACCAAAGGACAATACATGCTAAACCAACATGTTTACAAAACATTAAATGACTTAGCCAACCACATTCCTCATGAAAACTCCAAGGAAAAAGTAAGACTAAACATCTCCTTTCTTCTCACTTAAAACCAAACTAAACGGGAAGAATCTCCATTGTATACAAGGGTCCATTTGCCATAATCAAGGGGGTAATTAAAAACCATTGAGCCCATTTCCAAAACAATGGATTAGTTGGCCAAACTCTTTAAATGAGCTTCTATTTCAAATCCATACAAGCTAGTAAACATAACATGGGTGGGGAAACCAACCCCATTCATTTCAAGACCATGTGAGCAACTTTGACAATTTGAAAGCATATCTTTCCAAGAAATTAACAAGAGAGAAACAACCATTGATATGCAAATTTCGAAATCAATATATATGTGGCAAGAAGCATATGTGAAAACATGTATCCAATGATCAAGGACAAGTAATAAAATTTAGGATTTTCTCATAAAACTTTGATAACATTCAAACCATCCATTCATCCACTTGCCTTGGGTTCCAAGCTAGAAAATCAAGCTTCTAATCACCTCTCAAGCTCAAGATCAACAATCTCTACAAAAACCCCCAAAACAAACCCTAAAATGGGTTAAACAATGAAAGACAAGGAAAGGGCTCAAACCAAGCTAGGAAATAGAACCTAAGGGAAAGCCATTGCACATCCAAGGAAAATGGGAAAGAGTCATTACCTCTAGAGTCATGAGTGAACAAGAAGGAGCTTGCAATAGGGGCTGCCCACCTTGGTTTTGCACAAGAATGGTGTCAAACAAGAGAGGAGATGAAGGAGAAGAAGTTGCCGGAGTTCCCTCGTCGGATTGGTGGCTTGGAGGCTCCATTAGAGCAAGAGAAATGGAAGAAACGGAGAAGAGGGGCTGCTGGCACTGTAGCTATGGAGGTTTCAGTCGATGGAATGGAGAAATGAGGGAGAAAGAGAGTGGAGTCACTTATATAATGGGTGGGTGTGGGTCCCACTACACTCAAAGCTTGCAAAGGGTAAAACATCTATTTGTGGGCCTCGGATGCGATCGACGAAGAAGAGAAAAATGTTTCTCATAAAATCTAGTTTTCAAAAAGTATAACTTTGGCATGGTTCTGGGATCTCGAAATTTGGGTCCAGATTTGGTGTGAAAAGACTGTTTTGCCCTCCGGGCTGGAAAAACTGATTTTCGGAACTTCGAATGGGTATGGAGTGAACACGAAAGTTGTAGAGAATAACAAAACAAGTCAAATGAGGCTAAAACAAGAATTATCGGGAATTTTGAATAACCTCCCAATTACGCGCAAAGTTACTAAAAGAACCCCCAAAGGGTCCCACTAATCACAAAGGCACTCAAAATTCCCCAAAACTAGAGGAAAACCATTCTAGCTCACAAACTCAACCCAACAAATACTAATCCCACTAAAAGAAACTAATCCACAAATAAAACAACACTAATCCAAGAGATTAGGGGTCGGGTTCTCACACATATTAATGGTGGTTTCTCTCTTGTTAATCTCTTGGAAAAATGTGCTTTCATTTGGTCAAGGTTTGCTCATATGATTTTAAAATGAATGGGGTTGGTTTCCCATTCATGTTTATGTTTACTAGCTTGAATTGATGTGAAATTGATGCTCATTTTAAGAGTTTTGCTAAATCATCTTTTGTTAAGGAAATGTGGATCAATAGTCTTGATTTATCTCTAGATTTTTGGCTCAAATGGACCCTTGTGTATATTGGGGATTCTTCCCTTTGTTTAATGTGAAATGAGAAGAAAGAGGTGTTTGGATTTAATGATTCATTGAAGTTTTGATGGGAGTTCTATTGTAGTTAAGATGTTGTTGAAGCAAGGAAAAACTCAATTTGTATAAGTGTTGGAAAGGAAAGCAAAAGAGGAGAAAATTCAGTGTTCCCGGACCTGCACACGCCCAGGTCCGATCGATCGGCCGATCGATCGGACTGTGTTTTAACTGTAAGGCTTTTTGGGCCGATCGATCGGACCCTGTGCATTTCAGTTTGAGTCCAGTGAAATTTGATATTGTGTTTTTTTGGAAACCTTTGGGCTTTTTATGAGTCCTAGGGGTATATACCTTAGTGTTAAGACCAATTATACCCTAATCTAAGGTCTCTAAGACTAGGGAACTAAAAGAAAAGAATGGTGTTGATTAGACACTAATTCTTGGTTCTAGGTGGGACCCTGGCTACCCTTTTTGGACTGTTTGGACTAAGTGTGAGAATGTCTTGAGCCGACACGCCTCACGATTGGTTCGGTGGCATCGAAGTTCAATCCATTTCAATCTTGAACGGGATGGAACGACGCGATATCTTCTTTATATCTAAACACAAGTCTATTTCCTTGTTATCGCTAATTCTATTCCTTTCGATGACTGAATCGGTTGCTCGATGTTTCCGGATTAATGTCATGCCTAGGATGGACCGTTTATAATCTTGATTCTTGCTATTGTGACATCTAGTACTACCCATAAGCTCATTTTAAGTTTTGAAAGTAGTAAAAGTGCATAAGGAGCCCGGAATGTCTTCAAACTCAAGGAGTACCAAGTAATTGTTATAATCGACATACGGGACCCCTATTCACTTAAATAGATCTTGAAACCGATATTTTTACCCGAAATTGTTATAGTTCATTGTTTCACCTCTTTTCCCGAGATTGCATTACATGACTTGTTTTCTCGAAAGCATCGGAGTTACTCTAGTAACAGTCACTTGTCCCGAAGTGCATTGCATCACATGATATGACAGTGTGCCCTTGAGCACCCCGTTTTACCCGTTTATTTATTGTACTTGATTTACTTGTTTCCCCGAAAGCATTGAAGTTACACTAGTAACAGTTATTTGTCCCGAAATGTATTGCCCGATATGAAGTGATAGTGTGCCCTTGAGCACCCCCGTTTTACCCGTTTATTTACTGTACTTGATTTACTTGCATATGTCTCGATTGGTTTTGACCTATGAGTCGGCATCACTAAGCTTGGATACCTTGTCGGTTTGATCCACCGACTTGGAAATCCCTCTCCCGTCCCGCCAGCTGCAGTTTGGATCCCGATACCCGGTTATTGCCGTGGTCCCGTCCCGATACCCGGTTCGCTACCATGGTCCCGTTCCCGTATATTTATATTGTATATATGATTTACGTTGAGTCTCCTCACCTTGTGTGACTGAGGCCAACGTCCCGTTATACTCTTGTCACTTCGGTGATAGAGGACTTAGCTTCTTGTGATTGCCATCTTGCCAGTTCCCGATTCCTTGGATACCCGACATGTTTTATATTGTTTACTTGCTTTTCGATAAATGATTCGTTTCCTTTATGAAAGTTGTTATTTAAACAAGTGCTAATATTCTCCAATGTAAATTCAGTTATTATTATATTGTTTTCTGTCCTTTGTACCTGCACATGTTTTAAATGAATGCCGGTTGGGTGAATAACCATGCTTTTACATATGTTCCATACGATCAATGATTTTGCTAGATTTATATGATTACACGTGTTTTAAAGGAATACCCGAATTGTTAAATATCCGTGCCTTGTTTTAAAGGACATTTGGTTTGTCAGATATCTATGTTTATACCTTTTTTTAAATGAATACCCGAATCGTTAAATACCCATGCTTTGAAATATGTTTCAAATGACACTTGTTTTGCCAGATCACTATGTTTATACCGGTTTCAAATGAATATCCGATTTGTTAAATATCCCTGCTTTGAGATATGTTTTAAATGAACATTAGTCTTGTCAGATTTCTTTGGTTACACCTGTTTTAAACGAACACCCGGTTTGTTAAATATCCGTATTTTCACATATGTTCCAAATGGACTTTGGTTTTGCTAGACTGCTATGAATGTCTGGTTTGTTGTATACTTATGTTTTTACTTAAGTTTCAAATGAACGTTGTTTTGGCCATACCGCTATATTTATACATGTTTTAGACGAACACCCGATTGTCAAATATCTATGATTATAGATGATGTAAACGAACACATGTTTTATTAGATATTCATGTTTTACCCATGCTTGAAATGAATACAGGTTTTCCCCGAGATTCTCGACTTTTGCACCCGTTTAATTATATGCAGCATTTGATCGAGTATCATGATTTATCTTATGTTTTATTCTTCAATATATTTGTTATCTTTTCATCCATCTGCTAGACCGTCGCGTCTGACCCACTACTTTTGGTACTCAGGTTCAGATTTCTTCGTCCCGAGTTGAGAGCTTTGTTGGCTGTGGAGCCATGTTTTGCAGGTTGTTTTGTCGGCTATGTCATGTAGACATTGAGCTTGACATAGGAGCTACGTCATATTTGGGGTAGTGATTATAGCTTATTGTTGTATGGCTTTTATTAGCCTTTTTCTTGGGATTCTTAATTAATGTACATTGATAATTGTAACTTGAACATATATGGGAATGTAACATCCTGTTACTGTCAGCTGTGTAATTTATTGTGATGGTTACTCCAGTCTGATATGATTCTTGATATAATAGCTATGTGCTAAAGGTTGAGTGCGACGCGGAATCCGATGGCCACGGACTTCGGGTTGCAACGCCACAAATGCTTCCGCAAAATATTCAAAATATTCAGAATGTGTTGTCTTCACACACGCGGATCCTGGGAGAAGTAAAATACATCTATGCTTAATCCCATTTCCCGCCCCCTAGGTTTCGGTTCGGGGGCGTGACATTCATCTTTGCATTCATATGTGTGTGTGTGTGTGAATTAGATTTTCACTTTCATATCAGCCTATTTAAGAGGCAATTCAATTGAGCTTAAATTGTATCTCTTAGAGTGTTTTTGTATAGACACATTCTTAGAGAAATCTTTCATTTGTAAAGGTTATTGCTTAGCCTAAGAAAAGCATAGTGTAGAGGTTATTGCTTAGCCTTGAAAAGCATATTGTAAAGGTTATTGCTTAGCCTATTGAAAAGCATAAATAGTGGAAATCCGGTGGGGTGTTGGATCACAAGCCGGTAGTGGATGTAGGTATTGAGGCCGAACCACTATAAATCCTTGTGTGATGGTGAATGCTTTGTGGTGATTGTTTTTGTAAACTTCTGCATTTATTTACTTAATCACCACTTGTGACTTGTTTAATTTAAAGAAGTTAAAATTGGTTAAAATTGGTCATAATTGAAGCTCACCCTATTCACCCCCCCTCTAGGGTTCCGATCCAGGACTTTCAATAATATTATGTTTTTGAATATGCTAACAATGATTTTTATACCAAAGAAGAAATATAATGATTTATAAATACAAGTGCTCTCATTTGGATTCGCATGAGAAAAGGATAAAGAGGTACTAATTTTTACCTGATATGTTTAACTTCTTTAGAGTTCTTAAGATCTCCTTTATTATTGTTGTGGTATGGTTGTTAATTGTTGTGCTAATTTCTTGAGGATTTGTGTCAAGTCCCCCGAACCCGATTAGAGAATAAACTGGATCTGGGAAGTGAATTTTAGTGCTAATTAAAAAATTTTCCCTTTAGGCCCAAGGATCGTTAATCCGTTGTGAGGATATCGCATTTCAAACCTTAAATAATATAAACTGCAGAATTCATACAATTCCAGGCATATTTGGATATCAACAATGAATGATAAATCTCATTAATTATTAAAGTTGCACCAAGGAATAAACAAAACTAAACAAAGAAGTTAATTTATTACAATGGCCAACCCAATAACCAAGGCCATTAAACAACATAAAGTCAATGAAATAAAGGTCCAACAAGAGATACTAAGAATAAATAAATCTAATTATGTCCCATGTGAATTCTCTCGTGCCGGGAGTGATGACGCTACTCTACGTCATCGGCACACCACTCTCGTTCATCCACAGCTGGTTGAGAGGATCTCCTCACCCGCCTGCTCTCTATAGTACTTGGAGTATTCACTTGGAGTGTCTGCACACCAAGGAACAGAGTCAACGACATGTTGAGCAATAGATAAAACAAAGTATAAATGACATGGCATCAAGTATAGAATAATGACAAGTACATAATCATCTGAGTACAAGGAAACGAATCTAGGCATAAAGCAAGAAAAATAACCATCAGAAGCAATAACGGGAATCCTAACATCATCTAGCAATAACCACTATCCAAACAATGCAATGCAAGTATCAAGACGAAAACTCCGAGGATGTCCTAGCTACCTCCCGGGGTACCAATAACAATCCAAACTAGACTACTGATACCAAAGTCCGGCTCCAGGGGGATCCTAGCTCCCGGTCCTGGGAATAACAGCACGGTCCTAGCCCGCTCCCGGCTATTCAACGTCATGGACGCCGTCCTACGCCGACTGCCCATCTCAATGTCTGAGTGGCCGACCGATCAATAAAACCCCAAATTGCAGATAGCCATGACATACAAATAATAACAAATTGGTGTTAACATGAGGAAAACCAAGACAACCAAGTCTGGCTAGCTCAACACACAAGACATGTTCATAGGGATTATCTCATTCAAGACAATACAGGACAAGACAATCACCTGATAATCCCTTTCATGCTAGCCAGTTATGTTTATCAATTACATGACACCAGGTTCCTACGATACACTCTAAGTCAGGTCCATATCCTAATTCTACAAGAACTTATGTTTCATAATTATTAAAGTGTTTTATGTCCAGAGAGTGGACAA
Organism: Cinnamomum chago; assembly: GCA_038049695.1. NCBI lineage: Eukaryota > Viridiplantae > Streptophyta > Magnoliopsida > Laurales > Lauraceae > Cinnamomum > Cinnamomum chago. The sequence goes on along the minus strand of CP142453.1, from coordinate 51,718,136 downwards.
GGAATAGTAATAACAGATACAAGTAACAAGTCAAGGAAGAATTACAATCTAAACCTAGGCAAGTGGTGTCATCCCTGTACCGCACATGTTCTAACGGAGTACGTGTGGAAATTGACTCAACGATACTCCTAAGGAAATCCCTTGGTTTACAATCATGTTAAGTATCCATTGAGACAATTCTATATACATTCGGTTATACCATGTGTAATACACGAATACCTAGACAATCCATCGAAGCACACCAAGCCACGTACTTCGATTTCAATCCCCATTAATGGTCAAGTGAGAGTAGGTTCATGGTTTCAACATCTAAAGCCCAAACCTAGGTTAACAATCTCATTTCCAAGTAAACATGAGTTGGATCATTAATCTGGGTAATTACATCACTTCCCGACCTCTTATCGTGTTGAAACTAGAACCATTGGATTCTACATCTCAAGGGCTTTCCCACAATATATTACACGTAGAAATCCAACGGGCGGATTAAAAGTCACAAGTCTATGAAATTATCACGTTAAGTGATCTTGCACCCTCCGATCGATCGGCACTGAACCACTCTCAGTTAGTGACTCTGTCCGTTCGATCAGACAGACAGTTCGGTCAATCGGACTGTAATATGTCTCGGTTAATAGTTCCGACCGATCGATCGGTCTGAAGGTCCAATCGATCGACAATGAGCATCTCCAAGTTAGCAAAGACATCCCTCAATCCGATCGATCGCACTAAGTGCTTGATCGATCAGACTGAATCCGACCTCAGTTAACTGAGTAGTTCCTCTGTCCGATGGATCACACAGAGCGACCAATCGATCGGACAACGAACCTGTAACCTGAAAATGGGTTTTCTATCCTTTTCTCCTCTGGCCAATCCATGTCTAATATGCAGCAAATGAGGCATCATGCTCCCCATTCATCACATACATCATTTTACATTCATTCTAGCAAATTAAAACAAGCTAGGGTTACCAATTACAAATGAACCAACCCCAAATCCCAAAACCTAGTCTAACATGTGAATCCCAAATCAATATCAACAACAGGCTTGGAATTAGGGAAATTTAACAAGAAATCATTGCAATCAATAGGAGCAATACAGACATATTCAATTATAAATTGTATATCTACTTGCCTCAACCAAGAAGAAGAAGAAATTAGGAAAATGGGAGGAGAAGCCTTCTACCGCGAAAACCACCGACCTAACCCACTCAAAAGCAACCTAGAACACAAAGGAGAAAGAGAGGGAAAGATCAAGATCAAAACTAGATCTAAACAAAAGATAAAATGATTGGAAAAGTGATGGTGAGAAAAAGCTTGCCAAACTGACATCAAAGGAAAGAGGAGAATGAGACGATGAAGTTGTGCGGTTTGGATCTTCGATGATGATATTCCAAGGTGGAGTTCTGGGCTTGAGAATATAAAGAGGAAGAAGAGAGGCTTTTGTAGCTTTCGTTGCAAAGTTTGGGAAAATGAAGAGATTAGGGTTAATCCCTACTTAAGAAGAGAGAAAGGGGAAAATGACTAAAATTGCCCTCAAGTGGGTTCGGTGAAGGAATGGACCACTTGAAGGGTTTCCGATCTTCGGATCACGACGAACCAAGAGACAAAAATGATCAGCATGACGAGACCTTTCCAACGAATCGAAAAATCATGGTGATTGGAATTTTATGGAAAAACACTCAATTTTTCCTAAATTACAAACTAGCCCCTACTAGAGTCAAACAAAGTAGGAATCACACGAAACTTTGCAAACACTATTCTAATACTGAAAGAAACTCGCCCATGATCTAAACCCACTTAAATATCTAACAATACAATTAATTATAATAATAATAAAATAAACGGGTCAACGAGCCTACTATTAGGCCCAACTAACCTAGTAAGGTCGGGGACCTTACATCTCTCACCTCTAAAAAGAACATTTGGTCCCCCAAATGCCTAAACATACCTCATCAGGAAAAAGATGAGGATACACCTTCTGAATCTGGTCCTTTAGCTCCCACATAGCTTTCTCTGCAGTATGATGCTCTTACTGTACCTTGACCCACTGGATGGTCTTGGTACGAAGCACTACCTCCTTGGTGTCGATGATCTGTGCCGGCCGCTCTACATAGGTCACATCTGCCTGTAGCTAAAGTGGCTTATGTTGCAACACGTGGGTGGGATCTGGAATATACTTCCGAAGCATTGAGACATGGAAAACGTCGTGCACACCGGTTAACTCTGGTGGTAGCACAAGACAATAGGCCATGAAAACTCCGAACTCCTACCTCTCCCAGCATGCCGGAGTCTGCATTTCTGTCCGTACAATGCCTCAAATGGTGCCATACCAATACTCGAATGGTAGCTGTTGTTGTAGGCAAACTCACACACAGGCAAACTTTCATCCAAATTCTCCTTGAAACCCAAAACACATGCTCTATGAAGATCTTCCAAAGTCTGAATGGTGCGCTCTGACTGTCCATCTATATGATGGTGGTAAGCTGTATTGAATTTCAACTGAGTACCCATAGATGACTGAAAAGTAGACCAGAACCGAGAGACAAACTTGGTGTCTCGATCAGATACTATGGACTTAGGCACTCCATGCAACTTAACTATATTATCCCTGTACAACTTAGTCATCTTGTCCATAAACTAACCAGTCTTGAATGACAAGAAATGTGCTAGCTTAGTCAACCTATCCACAATCACCCAAAAAACATCATTGCCCTTCCTAGTGTTCGGCAACCCTATCACGAAATCCATGGTGATATTCTCCCATTTCCATTGTGGAATATCCAACGGATGAAGCAAACCAGGAGGCTTCTTGTGCTTTACCTTAATCTGCTGACAAGTCATACACTTGGAAACGAATTCTGTAATCTCTTTCTTCATTTTCCCCTACCAATAGTGATTCTTCAAAATCTGATACATCCTGGTGCTCTCCGGGTGAATAGAGTACCTGGTGTGGTCTGCATTTGTCACACCTCTGACTTGATGTCTTGAACATTTGGCACACACAACCTGTCCTTGCAATACAGAACTCCAACAATCAATCTGAACTCTGGCTTGTCATCAACATGCTCAATGATTCTTTGCAACTTTGGATCATCCTTCTGAGCTTCCTTGATGTTAACTATCTCTAGCTCCCAAACTCCCATAGTAGTAACTGGGACTTTCTCGTTGACAGTCCATAGTTCTACATCCATATCTCTGAAACGCTCCATCCATCTCCATTCAGGCATTATACATCCACTGAATGTTGCTTTTCTACCGAGAGCATCTGCTACCACATTTACCTTCCCAAGATGGTACTTGATTGGAAAATCATAATCATTTATGTACTCCATCCTTCTCCGCTGCCCGTTATTCAAATCACCCAGTGTAAACAGATATTGCAAGCTCTTGTGATTTGTGTGCACCTCAAATCTTTCACCATACAAATAATGCCTCCAAAACCTCAATGCAAACACCATTGATGTAAGCTCCAAGTCAGGTGTGGCATGCTTCTTCTCATGATCCTTCAATTGCCTCGACCCATATGCGATTACCTTGTCATTCTGCATGAGAACACAACCCAATCCAATCCCTGATACATCTGTGTAAATCACAAATCCTCCACTTCCAGAGGGTATGGTAAGTATGGGTGTTGTAGTCAACCGTGTCTTCAACTCTTGGAAACCCTTCTCACACTCTTCTGTCCACACAAATGGAATATCCTTCCTCATCAACTTAGTGAGTGGAGATGCTATGGTAGAAAATCCTTTCAGAAACCTCCTGTAGTAACCTGCAAGTCCAAGAAAACTGCTAATCTCCGCTGCATTCCGCGGGCTTCTCCAATTAACAACTACCACCTTCTTAGGATCCACTGTCAGTCCTTCTTTAGAAATAATATGGTAAAAAAATGTCATTTGCTCCAACCAAAACTCACATTTACTCAACTTAGCATACAGTTGGTTATCCCGCAAAAACTGCAATGACATTCTGAACTGATGCTCATGCTCCTCCTTAGACTTCGAGTACACCAACACATCATCAATGAAGACAACCACAAACTGATCCAAGAAAGGGGAAAACACTTTGTTCATCAATGCCATAAAAACTACTGGTGCATTCGTCAACTCAAAAGGCATCACAAGAAACTCGAAATGGCCATATCTCGTCCAGAATAAGGTCTTAGGAACATCCTCGTTCTTGAATCGCAACTGGTGGTAATCGGAACGCAGATCTATCTTCGCGAATAATTGAGCTCCCTACAACTGATCGAGCAACTCATCAATCCTCGACAACGGGTACTTGTTCTTAACAATCACCTGATTCAACTATCTATAGTCTACGCACATCCTTATCGTCCCGTACTTCTTTTTCACAAATATCACCGGAGCTCCCCACGGTGAAACACTAGGCCTGATGAAACCTTTATCCAACAAATCTTCTATATGAGTCTTCAATCCTTATGGAGCCATCCTATACTGGGCCTTCGAAATAAGTGTTGTACCTGGCTGCAATTCTATTGTGAAATCCAACTCACGAATAAGTGGCAAACCAAGAATCTCATCCGGAAACAAATCCGGGAATTCTCGCACCACTGGAATCTCATTAACAGTGTTGGACTCCTTGTCCTCCACGATAAATGCGATAAAGCCTTCACAACCGCTCCTTATCAACCGTTCTACCTTCAATGCAGAAATCGACCGAGTGGAGGTGGGCTTCTCACCTCCAACAAACTCAACACTACGGTCTGCACCCTGTAACCTCACGGTCTTGTTAAAACAATCTAACACTACTTGGTTCGCTATTAAGCAATTCATACCGAGTATCACATCAAACTCCGCCATTGATAAGATGATCAAACTAGCGGTCAGCTGAACTTCTCCAATCTGAACACTACATCTAGGGGAGATAATATTACAAGGTTCTGATCTACCTACAGGGGCGACTACTATCAAATCATAAGGTAATGTCTCATTATCCTCCTCCAAGTGAAGTACAAATGCTAGTGCAATAAATAAGTGCATGGATCCAGGATCAAATAGAACTTTAGCATCAAATCCACATACTGAAAGTGTACTTTCTATGACATTGCCTGCAGCCTCTGCTTCCTCATGCGACAGAACATAAGCTCTCCCTGCCTGCTGGGGACGCTACTGATGATACTGCTGCTGTGGCCTAGGGCCACGAGCCTGGAGTTTGGGTGGTCTGGAGGTCTTTGCTGAAATCGCTGATGTGGTACTAGAGGACGCTGTTGCGGAGGCTGGGGTGGTCTAACAATAATCTGTTGCTGCTGGGGTCGGGCCTATGCAAGAGGCACCTGTCTCAACGGCTGCGCAGGATATGGTGGCCTGGGCGTCGGAGCTGGGAGTGCTAGTGGTGCCACTCTTGTCTTCCCTAGGCAATGGCGAACCTTATGCCCTATTTCCCCACAATGGTAACATGCCCCAGACTGCTTCCTACAATCGCGGACATGATGATTTCCTCCACAATGAGTGCAAGTGATCCGCAGCAGCAACTGCCGAAGTACTGGCTTATATCGTAGCCTCTTAGGTGCTGGCTGCTGAAAGTGATGGGATGATGAACTCTACGACTTGGATTGAGGTATCAATGCCAAGATCCTCTGCTGTTCCAATATGATCATATCCTTCAGGGACTCTTTTGCCTAATAAGCTTCCTTGACCACATCATCATAGTCGGTCAGTTTGTTGCGTTGAACCTACTTCTTGATGTCTGCTCGTAGTCCTTTGAAAAACCTCCTAACTCTCTCAGATTCGGGCTAAATCAGAGCCTCTGCAAATCTAGATAGATGTGTGAAGGAGATCTCATACTCATGCACTGGCAAATCACCCTGCACCAATCGCTCAAATTCTTCTATCTTTTGATCCTTGTAATGCTCTAGGATAAACTTATTCTGGAACTGCTCAGTGAACGTCTTCCAAGCCACATCTTCCACGATTGTCTCGTACGGGTTCTTGACCGTCTTCCACCATCTTTATTCCGCCCCACGGAACATATGAGCTGCTAACTGCACCTGCTAATTGCTCGTACACTTGAATACTTCATAAATCTTTTCCATCTAAATGACCCATTCATCTGCAACTGCGGGGTCCTCAATGCCATGAAACACTAGAGGAAACATCCTTCTGAACTTCTCAACTAACTCGTTGAGGACAAACAACGTAGGCTGTGGTTGGCCCACTTCTGCACTACCTCAATCGTCTGAGCTTGGAATACAGCCTAACTCTTGTAAGTCCTGGGATCCGAACCCTAGAGGGGGGGTGAATAGGGTGAGCTTCATTTATGACCAATTTTAATCAATTTTAACTTCTTAAAAAAAACTAGTCACAAGTGATGATTATCAAACTAAACGCGGAAGCTTAATGAAAACAATCACCACAAAGCAAGCACCATCACACAAGGATTTATAGTGGTTCGGCCTCAATGCCTACATCCACTACCGGCTTGTGATCCAACACCCCACCGGATTTCCACTATTTATGCTTTTCAATAGGCTAAGAAATAACCTTTACAATATGCTTTTCAAGGCTAAGCAATAACCTTTACAATGATGTTTTTCAAGGCTTAACATCAACCTATACATTATGCTTTTATAGGCTAAGCAATAACCTCTTTAACCAAATGGTTGGCTATCTCTCTAAGTAGTGTCTAACATACACTTGATGGAGATACAAATTTAGCTCATTACATTTGCCTCTAAAATAGGCGGATATGAAAATGAAAATCTAATACACGGACACACACACTATGAATGCAAAGATGAAAGTACATGATGTGTGCGCGTGATGTCCTCAATCATTTTGAAAATGAAAGCTCATAAATGTATGCCTAAGGCTTTTGAAAGTTTTAGCTCATAAAAACATTTATGATTGAGGAAAGAATGCAAGTCACATGTTAAAAGTAACAACTTGTTAATGATGTCAAAGATTCACAAGTTGTATGAAATTAATTAGCTCTAAACATGTGATGCATAGGGAAGTCAATCAAATCAACAATGTAGCTCATAAAACATAAAAATAGATTTGATTGAAATTAGGGGACAAATCATATGTAATTATAAATACAACTTGAAAATGATATACCTATCAAAGTAAGGCAAGTTGTGAAACTTTAAAACAATAATACATATGATTTGTAAAGTTTGTTGAATCCAAAACATAAGATACATTTGAAAGAGATTTTCTTATGATGGAAAACAACAACCAAAGATTCAACCAAGTATATGAATCATGTTACATATAATTTCAAAGATTCTTTCATTAACATGATCTACTTAGATTTACCAAATAAAGTACTACTTGGATTGAATCAATGGTGATGCATCCAAAACAATAGATCAATTCAAAACATAAAACATGCTAAGGACACAACACATCATAGTTTAACATGCTACTAAAGATTTACCAAAGATAAAACAAAAACATGAAAACATATGATTTGTAAAGATGTTGAATCCAAAACATAAGATAGTTTTGAAAGTGATTTTCTTATGTTGAAAAACAACAACCATAGATTCAACCAAGTATAGGAATCATGTTACATATAATTTCAAAGATTCTTTCATTAACATGATCTACTTAGATTTACCAAAAATAAAGTACTACTTGGATTGAATCAAATGGTGATGTATCCAAAACAATAAATCAACTCAAAACATAAAACATGTTAAGGACACGACACTTCATACATAGTTTATCATGCTACAAAAGATTTACCAAAAGTAAAACAAAGCATGAAAACATATGATTAAGGAAAGCAGAACCTACTTGGTGATTTAACTTCATTAATCCAAGCTTTAGCTTTCCTAATGATCCCCTTCATCCCTTAGTTCATTTCCCTTTGATTTGCCTCAAAACCCCTCAAGGAGGGCCTTAAAATTCCCAACTTTTGGCAAAGGAAAGAACTCATATTTATAGCCAAAACAGCCCAACGGCTAGTCCCCGGTCGACCTGGCAACAGGGCTCGGTCGACCTGCCCTTCACAACGGCTAAAAAAAGATCCGTTAGATAGCCCAACGGCTATGTCCCGGTCGACCTGGCCTACAGTGTGCCCGGTCGACCTGGCACACTGCAGGCCCGGTCGACCTGGCCTTCTGCGGGTCAGGCCAGAATTCCAAAAAATTCCAATATTTCAAAGTTTTTCTTGGTGGAACTTTTTGGGCCATTAAATCAAGCTGAAATACATGTTTTAAATCATTCTAAGGGGTTTAAAAACATGAAACATAAAAAGCCTAAAATGATTCAAAACTTTAAAACCAAAGGCTTGCTTGATTTCTAAAAACTCTTTTCTAAAACAAATGCATCCAAGATTAAAAACAAAACATGCATAAATCAATACTTTTACAACTCAAAGATTCTCCAAGTCTAAAAACCAATGCATGTATAAAAACAAGATTTCAAGATTTTATAAATCAATGCACATGTGTAAATCAAATGATGCTAGAATGATAATGCATCCATCAAATTGCAATCTACAAAATTCCTAACAATCTCCTCCTTTGCAATTTGATGGCAACTCACTCACCACTGGAAATACACACCAAGTCTTCAGCTCCCCCTAAGCTGGACAAGTCTTGAAATCTCTTGGATGCTTCTTCTCTTAGCTTGGGCTCTTGGGCTCTTTTCTTCATTCTTCTTGATGCTTGGAGCTTGATCATTCTTCAAGCTTTCTTTTCTTCTTTCTCTCTATAGTGAAGCATCTTCTTTAGCTCCCAAGCTTTCTTCTTTCTATTAGCTCTCCCTCTTTGACCATGCCTCTCTCTCCCTTTGGCAAGATATGCATTCTCTCCCCTTGTAGAAGATCATACAAAATCTCCCCTTAGGAAGCTTGGACATTCTCTTCACCCTTTTGAGAACTTGAATGCTCTCTCCCACTTTGACATTAAATTGCAAAGGTACCTACACACATGAAACAAGGAAAATACCTTTTTGTAGCACCTGTTAACAAAAGAAATCGAAAATGAAGTACATAACAGGTTATCATGTATGGAAGTAATCTCTAAGGGTTCAAAGGCAATCCAAGGGTGAATTTGATCAAAACTAATACTTCCTGTGAAGGTTTACACTCCCCCTCAATCCATTCTCTCCTTTTGTCAAACTTTTGACAAAGATATAACTATTTGGTTCAAGAAGAAGATGGTTTTACCAATTGAGAGTCAACTTCAAGGGAAGGATTAGATTCGTTTAACTATAAGGCTCAATATTATCAAATTACCAAAAGAAGGCAAGGTCTAAAGAGAAAAGCAATCATGGATACCAATTGGAAAAACAAAGAATACCAATTGAGATTCAAGGATAGTTCTATTAAAACAATCACTCTAAAATGGAGTTATAAAGGATATAACTATTAAGATAAATCCAAATTAGAGCTATCCATGATGCATGGGGTTTACTAAACATAGCATCAAATAATTTAACTATGAAAATCATATGCTATGAAAGTTTTGAAATCATTTCATTCAATCAAAAAATGTGACTACTAATGTGCAAGATGAGTGAAATGAAATTCAAACATGAAGCCAACCTCAACTAAGAACCACCCAAGATTATGAATACATAAACATGGTGATCATGAGATTTACCTATATGAGCAAGTGAGGAGGCAACATGAAAATTATGATGCTAATGGAGTGTGACATGGAATGAAAACATATAACTTAGCAAGTTCAATCCAATGTACACAAGGTCTATCACATTCACAAGAAATCAAATCAATCAAAAATTATACCAATTAAAACCAATTGAATTTGACAACATGATTAAGAGCAAGAATGTGACAAACACAAAATCCCATCAAGCATCATAAATGCATATTCATCACTTTTAAAGATATAACTATTGAGCATAGTGATGAACAAGATAAATTGCAATGCAAAAGGATATAACTTTGAAATGCATGCAATTTTCAAAGTGACTAAATCATATGAATTCAACATCTAAGATATCCATCAAACATATAGAAATACGAGGAATGGATTTCAAAGAGTTTCATATGATCAAGATCACTACTATGATGTTGAAACATGTATAAGGATGGCATCATTTAGAGAATAAACATGAATCAACACGATAACCATCCAAAAAGAAATGACTAGAAGGCACAGAGGATGGATTTAAGTTCTAGTATGGTTTCTACAAATATAACTAAGATAATAACCATACATAGAACGATTTGACATTTGCATAGAGAGGATCAATCAACACTCAAGATCTAACTCATACCAATCATCAAAAAAGAATATAACTATTTAAGCACAAGAAGGTATGAAGTTAAAGGAATCAATCTATCATGCAACATCTCCACTCTTAGCAAATGTACTAAGCTTACAATGCAATGGAAAAGGATATGAGGTTTATACCAAATGAACTTAGCACATTAAATCACATATGTACTTATTAGGCTCAAATGATAATAAAACAAAATATTTTACTATAAAGCACATAAACAATCATCAATTTGCATTAATGAAAATATATATACCAAGTTAGGCACAAACATGCAAATCAATGACACCATATCCAACCAAGCAATGTAAGACATCAAAATCAATTTGCATAAAAAGAATGTAACTAAATGAGCAAAGATGCAAATTGTTTGTAAACATTATTTCCTTCCAAATGATATAATCATAATTAAGCACAAGGAAATAAATTCAAGGAAAATGCTTCTAAAAATACAACCAATAAAGCTTAGAACATTTTCCAAGGTTTTTCAAATCACTTTAATATATGAAATTCCAACAAAGAATCATTTATAGAATTATGAGCAAGTGAATTTGAAAAACAAGAAGTGTACTATTGTAAATTTCCAATTTGTATTCTCAATAAGACAATAGACACTCCTACAAATTGAACACATATTTTCCATACCAAGAGATATAACTTTAAAAACTCAATGGAAAACTTAAATTGCTTCAAATCATTTGATTTACAAAAAGGATCTAACTAAGACATTCATCAAATGATTTTCCAACATCAATTGATCATGAAAAATCTAGCTATGAAAGCTTTTGTAATCACAATTAATTGATCATGAATAGATATGCACTACAAGAGATATAACTATATGAACAAAATGCAAATCCATCATGAAAATATTGCAATCAAAGGATTTTGAAAACCATGAGATATAACTTAAAAGTTCATGAAGACAAAATCAAATGACCACAAAGAAACATTGCATTTTAAAAGATGTGACTATAAAGAAACAAAATGCAAATGCAACATGACCAACAAATAGATATAACTAAAAAGAATAGGTTGGTCTAGAGAGGATCAAGGCCTTAAGATTAGTCTAAATGTGTACCAATAAAGATTCACCTAAGGTCTTGAAAAGGTTGTCCTTGAGAGTTCATATAGAGGACTCACCAACTCTTGAAGATATAACTTGAAAAGGTCTTAGAGTAGTGCAATGATACTAGGGGAAATTTCATTTTCAAACATAGTGGAAATCTTTAAAAAGATATGCAATAAATCACAACAATAGGGTTCAAATCTAGCAAGGATCAACTCCGGGTTGTTAAGCCCTAAAATGGAGTAACCCGCTCTGATACCACTTGTAAGTCCTGGGATCCGAACCCTAGAGGGGGGGGGGGGTGAATAGGGTGAGCTTCATTTATGACCAATTTTAATCAATTTTAACTTCTTTAAAAAAAACTAGTCACAAGTGATGATTATCAAACTAAACGCGGAAGCTTAATGAAAATAATCACCACAAAGCAAGCACCATCACACAAGGATTTATAGTGGTTCGGCCTCAATGCCTACATCCACTACCGGCTTGTGATCCAACACCCCACCGGATTTCCACTATTTATGCTTTTCAATAGGCTAAGCAATAACCTTTCCAATATGCTTTTCAAGGCTAAGCAATAACCTTTACAATGATGTTTTTCAAGGCTTAACATCAACCTATACATTATGCTTTTATAGGCTAAGCAATAACCTCTTCAACCAAATGGTTGGCTATCTCTCTAAGTAGTGTCTAACATACACTTGATGGAGATTCAAATTTAGCTCATTACATTTGCCTCTAAAATAGGCGGATATGAAAATGAAAATCTAATACACGCACACACACACTATGAATGCAAAGATGAAAGTACATGATGTGTGCGCGTGATGTCCTCAATCATTTTGAAAATGAAAGCTCATAAATGTATGCCTAAGGCTTTTGAAAGTTTTAGCTCATAAAAACATTTATGATTGAGAAAAGAATGCAAGTCACATGTTAAAAGTAACAACTTGTTAATGATGTCAAAGATTCACAAGTTGTATGAAATTAATTAGCTCTAAACATGTGATGCATAGGGAAGTCAATCAAATCAACAATGTAGCTCATAAAACATAAAAATAGATTTGATTGAAATTAGGGGACAAATCATATGTAATTATAAATACAACTTGAAAATGATATACCTATCAAAGTAAGGCAAGTTGTGAAACTTTAAAACAATAATACATATGATTTGTAAAGTTTGTTGAATCCAAAACATAAGATACATTTGAAAGAGATTTTCTTATGATGGAAAACAACAACCAAAGATTCAACCAAGTATATGAATCATGTTACATATAATTTCAAAGATTCTTTCATTAACATGATCTACTTAGATTTACCAAATAAAGTACTACTTGGATTGAATCAATGGTGATGCATCCAAAACAATAGATCAATTCAAAACATAAAACATGCTAAGGACACAACACATCATAGTTTAACATGCTACTAAAGATTTACCAAAGATAAAACAAAAACATGAAAACATATGATTTGTAAAGATGTTGAATCCAAAACATAAGATAGTTTTGAAAGTGATTTTCTTATGTTGAAAAACAACAACCATAGATTCAACCAAGTATAGGAATCATGTTACATATAATTTCAAAGATTCTTTCATTAACATGATCTACTTAGATTTACCAAAAATAAAGTACTACTTGGATTGAATCAAATGGTGATGTATCCAAAACAATAAATCAACTCAAAACATAAAACATGTTAAGGACACAACACTTCATACATAGTTTATCATGCTACAAAAGATTTACCAAAAGTAAAACAAAGCATGAAAACATATGATTAAGGAAAGCAGAACCTACTTGGTGATTTAACTTCATTAATCCAAGCTTTAGCTTTCCTAATGATCCCCTTCATCCCTTAGTTCATTTCCCTTTGATTTGCCTCAAAACCCCTCAAGGAGGGCCTTAAAATTCCCAACTTTTGGCAAAGGAAAGAACTCATATTTATAGCCAAAACAGCCCAACGGCTAGTCCCCGGTCGACCTGGCAACAGGGCTCGGTCGACCTGCCCTTCACAACGGCTAAAAAAAGATCCGTTAGATAGCCCAACGGCTATGTCCCGGTCGACCTGGCCTTCAGTGTGCCCGGTCGACCTGGCACACTGCAGGCCCGGTCGACCTGGCCTTCTGCGGGTCAGGCCAGAATTCCCAAAAATTCCAATATTTCAAAGTTTTTCTTGGTGGAACTTTTTGGGCCATTAAATCAAGCTGAAATACATGTTTTAAATCATTCTAAGGGGTTTAAAAACATGAAACATAAAAAGCCTAAAATGATTCAAAACTTTAAAATCAAAGGCTTGCTTGATTTCTAAAAACTCTTTTCTAAAACAAATGCATCCAAGATTAAAAACAAAACATGCATAAATCAATACTTTTACAACTCAAAGATTCTCCAAGTCTAAAAACCAATGCATGTATAAAAACAAGATTTCAAGATTTTATAAATCAATGCACATGTGTAAATCAAATGATGTTAGAATGATAATGCATCCATCAAATTGCAATCTACAAAATTCCTAACAACTCTCATTCTGGTTTGTGCTTTGTTCAGCCATATCCTTCTGAGACTGAATGAATGCTGCCATGAATTGGTGGAATTGATTCTCAGGGCTATTCTGAGAAGAACTACCCTCTAGGGGTGGCACACTATTGGATCGAGTGGAGCTGCCGGCCATTGTCCTGTAAAATATTCAAGGTTAGTTCCAATATGCCTCAAGCTAACAACAAAATGCTAGAAATAGAACTAAGAAATCAACCTACTTCCTAACGGAATCCTCACACACGTCCTATGGTGTCGCGACCCCGGAACGGATCCCCGGGCCCCGACGTGTCGAAATGAAAGATAGTTTGTGTTTATAGTTTTCCCACAGGTTCCCGCGGTGAGGATTCCCAAAGACACGCCGAATCTGACTCACACGATCAAATATGCGGAAGCGTGTAGCAAAACACAATAAGATGAGCACCAACAAAATATTTAAGTGCCCTAACAAATAATCACAAGGCATAGTATCAAAGGAAGAAGCTAACATGGCATTCCCATTAATATTCAAGTTATGAGACTAATACAAAAGTAAGTTAAGTTTTGTTACAATTCCATAAGAGGCCAACAGAGGCCAATACAATTCTCAAAATAACAAAAGAAACCCCAACAAAAGATGATGAGTCTCAAGGACCCGCCCGACGTCTAAATGACATCGTCGGGTTGCCATTCTCTCACAGGGGTTGGCTCACAAGCCTCCTCCTGACGCTCCTCCTCAAAGGTAACGTCTCCTGCACCTGGGCACCAACAAACAAGGGTCAAACACGACGGTTTGGCAGGTAATCAATTTAGGTGCAAGCATGAAACAACAACGTTTAAGAAAACATTTAAGCAAATCCTTGATTTGAAATACTATACTGACTGAGATACATTTGTAGAAATATTTAATCGAGCTGAGATACTAAAACAAACTAGCATGAGTACATAATATATCATGAATAGTCATCATCCACAAAGAGCCCATCCTTTCTCTATCATTTATATAATGAAAAGAGCAAGCACACACGACAAGCACGATATACATAATATAAGCACGACACTATTTCCCACAAAGACAGGAATTCCGGACGCGGAACCGGACACGCACGATGTGTAATAAATACACGACCAGTCTGCAGACAGTCCACATGTTTAAGGACCCCCAGACAGTGGATCAAACTGAAAGGGCAGTCCAAGCTCAGTGGTGTTACTTAATTCATGAATGCACAAAACACGCGAAACACTATCAAAACATGTCGAGATAAAGAGGGGGAAATCACTTATCAAACACGATGAACACGAGTAGCAAGGGCATATTTAATATGCATAACACGTTTAGGAAGTGATCCCCTTTTTCTTGAAACACATATTCAAAACGAGCTTGTACTTAAACTTCAAAACGAGTACACGATGATTTTCATCATATCGAAACCAAAGTACGAATACAAAGCCTATCAAGCTCATGCAAGGACCTTTGGTTGATCGTTGTGCAGCCGAAGCCCAGATGTTGGAATTAAAACAGCATTGGTGCCCCAGAAGTTCAAGGACATCTCGGGTTTCAAGTGCATAATATCCGGCTAAAGGCCCCTAAACATGTTCTAGTTTTCATTCTTGCAAAAACTCTTCAAAACAGGAAATCTGTCAATTTCGGTCACCTCGCGGTCAGGTGTCGGCTAGCCGAACTAAGGTCTGGCAGCTAGCCGCCAGCTGACCGCTGGAAATCCAGGTCCAACACAGCCCTCTGGAAAAGGAACCGACCTAACTGCGGTTAGCTTACGGTTAGCCGAACTGAGGCTTGGCGGTTAGCCGTAAGCTGACCATAGGGCTGACCGCTGGAAATCCAGTCTGAAATGTAGCTCTCGGGAAAAGGAACCGACATCGCGCGGTTTGCTAGCGGTTAGCCGACATGGGGTATGGCGGTTAGCCGCTTGCTGACCGTCAAGCTGACCGTAAACCACTGCCGAAATGTCAGCTTCTGGAAAGGGAACCGCCGAGCTCGGTCAGCTCGCGGTTAACCGAAATGGGGATTTCGGTTAGCCGCCAGCCGACCGACGGCTGACCGAACTGCACGGGAAATGCAGTCCAGTGCAAATTTTTGCACATTTCTTCTTCCCTTCTTCTTATTTCTCATTCCACTTGCACTCCCTGAGCCTACATGCTCTCCAAGGGACAAAAAACATATTTTTCCCAATCTTAAACATTCAATCTGAAGAAAAACATAATCATGAAGCTTGTAAACATATTTGTATGCAAAATCTCCAAAACAACAGTGTAGCTTAAAATACACATGCACAATGGTCCTATAGAGATTACTTGCCTTGCCCAAATGCTAAACACTCTTCTCCAAGCACTTCTCTCAAGCTAATCCAACACTACAAGAAAGCCCAAGAGAAAACCACACAACTTACTCAAAATGGAACCAAAGAACCCATTTTAACAAAAGGGTTTGGAAACATGAAAAAAATGATCTTATGGAACCAAAATAACTCCATGAAAGGTATGAGTGGAAGCTCTTACCTAGAGAAGGTCAAACAAGAGAGGAGGAAGAAAATGTAGGGCTTGTCCCACAAGAAGCTCCAAGAAACTTGTATTGATAGAGAGCTTGCAAAGAGATGAAGAAGATGATGTTCTTAGAATTTTCTTTGGAGTCCTCTAGCTAGATCATGCAAGGTGAGGAAGATGGAAGGGAAAGAGGGGTTTTCCAACCCTAGGTCAAGAGAGTTGCAGGAATTGGTAAAGTGAATGAAAAGAGAGGGAGATGGGGGCTTAAGTGATGAAAATGGGCCCCAACTAGCTGAACCTTGAAGTGACCAAAACACGATCTTGAGGGCCTCGGATGACTTTGACGAAGAAGGATAAAACGATCGTCGAAATATCTAGTTTCCAAAAAGTATATTTTTGACATGATTTAGGGATCTCAAAAATTGTGTCCAGATTTGTGCAAGAAAGACAATTTTACCCTCTTTGGGCCAAAACTTGGGTTTTTGGGCTTCAAACATGAATGGCCTCAAAGAAAAAGTTGTAACACATAGAAAAAATCATTCAAATGAAATCAAAATCACAATCACACGGAAATCGATACGATCTTCCCCAGCTTACACGGGCACTCAGGCCTTCCTGAGCGTGTCAGCCTAACACTAAACGTTCTCGAAAATCCCCAAAGCTATGTCCAAGACTAAAACTCATTACTTCTAACCCAACGCCAACTAAACCCACTTAAACTAAACACATACTAATCGCACACTAATCACATTGGTCTGGGTCGGGGTCTAACATATGGTTTCCACAATTTCTACCCTGAGAAACCATCCATTGCTCTGATACCATTATGTCATGTCCCTCGAACCCGATTAGAGAATAAACCGGATCCGGGGAGTGAATTTTAGGGCTAATTAAAAAAATTTACCTTTAGGGCCACGGATCATAAGTCCGCTATGAGGATATCGCATTTCAAACCTCAAATACTATAAAATTGCAGAATTCATACAATTCCAGGCATATTTGGATATCAACAATGAATGATAAATCTCATTAAATATTAAAGTTGGACCAAGGAATAAACAAAAATAAACAAAGAAGTTAATTTATTGCAATGGCCAACCCAATAACCAAGGCCATTAAACAAACATAAAGTCAATGAAATAAAGGTCCAACGAGAGATAACAGGAATAAATAAATCTATTGATGTCCCATGTGAATCTCTCTCGTGCCGGGAGTGATGACGTTACTCTACGTCATCGGCATGCCACTCTCGTTCCTCCTCAGCTGGTTAGAGGATCTCCTCACCGGCCTGCTCCCCATAGTAATAGTAGTCACTTGGGTGTCTACATATCAAGGAACAGAGTCAAGGACATGTTGAGCAATAGATAAATAAACTATAAATGACAAGGCATGCATCAAGTATAGAATAACGACAAACACATAATCATTTGAATACAAGGAAACGAATCTAGGCATAAAGCAAGAACAATAACCATCAGAAGCAATAACGAGAATCCTAACATCATCTAGCAATAACCAATATCCAAACAATGCAATGCAAGTATCAAGAGAGAGACTCCGAGGATGTCCTAGCCACCTCCTGGGGTACCAGTAACAATCCAAACCAGACTACTAATACCAATGTCCGGCTCCATTGACATCCTAGCTCCCGATCCTAGGAACAACAGCATGGTCCTAGCCCGCTCCCGGCTATTCAACGCCATGGACACCGTCCTACGCCGACTGCCCATCTCTATATCCGAGTAGCCGGCCCATCAATAAAACCCCAAACTGCAAATGGCCATGAAATGCAAATAATAACAAAGTGGTGTTGACACGAGGAAAACCAAGACAAGCAAGTCTAGCTAGCTCAACACACAAGACATGTTCATAGGAATTATCTCATTCAAGACAATCACCTGGTAATCCCTTTCATGCTAGTCAGTCATGTTTATCAATGACATGACACCAGGTTCCTACGATACACTCTAAGTCGGGTCCATATCCTTGTTCTACAAGAATTTATATTTCATAATTACAAAAGTGTTTTATGTCCGAAGAGTGTACAAGGAATAGTAACAACGAATACAAGTAACAAGTCAAGGAAGAATTACAATCCAAACCTAGGAAAGTGGTGTCATCCATGTACCCCACATATTCCAACGGAGTACGTGTGGAAATTGACTCAATGATACTCCAAGGGAAATCCCTTGGTATACAATTATGTTAAGTATTGATTGAGACAATTCCATACACATTCGGTTATACCATGCGTAATACACGAATACCTAGACAGCCCATCGAGGTACACCAAGCCACGTACTTCGATCTCAATCCCCATTAATGGTCAAGTGAGAGTAGGTTCATGGTTTCCAACATCTAAGGCTCAAACCTAGGTTAACAATCTCATTTCCAAGTAAACATGAGCTGGTGGATCATTATCCGGGTATTTACATCACTTCCCGACCTCCGATCGTGATGAAACCAGACGATTGGATTCTACATCTCAAGGGCTTTCCAACTGATGGACCGCGCCCCTCCGTTCCTCCTCCGCTGCCATCCGTCCCGGGTCTGTCGGGGTCCGGAAGGAGGGAGACGGAAGAAAGAAAGGCGGGTATCAACATTTTGTGGGTCTGCCAGATTTTCTTTTCTACTTGGAATTTAGAGTAGTGATCCGGAGATTCACCTTCACAAGTAGAAAGGAAATCAAATTTTTCCTAACTTTCCATTGCACACATATTTTAAAGAAAAGAGACAAGTTTGGTTTGAATGTCGTGAGAGGCGATTTTCTTTGTTTGCCGTGAAAGGCGATTTTGGTGCCGTGAAAGGCGATTTTGTCGTGAAAGGCGGTTTACAAATCTCATCAATAATGAAAAGACAAGAAATGTGAATTTTGTGTCTCTTTAAGAAAAAATACAATACAATAGAAAAGAAAGAAATGGAATCTAACTTTTCATGCGATTGTGGGGGGGCCCGTTCAGATCGACGGTCGCGAGTCATGTATGGACTCCGCCATCGTCCTTCAGATGAGAACTTTGATGCTTGATTTCTTGGCTTGGCTCCAACCTCAGATTTTTAGAGGATAAGGACCAAGGTAAGGTCCTATATCCGGTAAAAAGCTGAGTAGACGGGCTGAAAAGCCGCATCTAGCCATGTTGGATAGAAGGAGAGGTGGCCTTGGGGGGGGGGGGGGGGGGGGGTTGGCCCCCCAAGGGGCTTTGATCACCTTGTAGTGCTTGTTGCAGCAGAGTTTTCTTCAATAGAGGAGAGTTTGTTGCAGAGGTTCTGGATTTTTCTTGGATTTTTCGGAGAGTTTTTGGATAATTTTTCCCTGGCCCCCCTTTTCCTTAGAATGGCCTCCTATTTATAGGCATTTGGTAGCCATTTAGGAGAGTTTATGAGCATTTATGGTATTAATGCTCATGATGGGAGCAGTTACAAGTTTTTAATTTCTTGATTTGGTAACTCCTTTTTCCTTGAATTTGATTGGCCGGTGGAGGATAATGGGCATTTAGTTGCCTTTAATCTCCATAATGAGGGGAGTTTCATGGTTTTAATGCCATGAATACTTGGATTTGTAACTCCCATTCGCTTGCTTTTGATTGGGCCGTCCAAGATAATGAGTTAATGACTGTAATAAGTTGCCATAAACAAGTCAATTAGCAGCATTAAATGGTCTCCCGGTCGCTTGAAGAGTCACGGGCCGCGCCGCGTCCTGTGGAATTCTTTTGGCGATGATCATCGATGGATCTTCATGTTGATCGACATCGGATGATCATGCAATTTCAGACTTCGATTAATATCAACAAGCCGGCGACATCTGTCCAGTCGATTTCTCGATCGGTCGGGCAGAAAGTGCATTTTCTTGATCGGTCGGTTGACAATTTTGAGGTGTCGGATGATGATTCCATGATTCCGGCGGCGGATCCACGATGTCGACGAAGATCGACGGATTTCATGCTCAAAAAATCAGAATTTGGAAAAATCACAGGGGCCAATCAACTCGAGACGCGAAAGATACCCGAAAAACGGGGTTTTTGGGCGAGGTCCGGCGGCCCGGACCTCCATGGTCGCCAGCGACCATGGGGTTTGTGCCCCATGGTCGGCCGCCTTCCGGTCGCCTTTTCTTCTTCATTTTTCATCGTTTTTCGCTTCTGTTTTCTCCTGCATTTTTCTTGGAATTTCCTCTCATTTATTGGCTGAATTCCCCTCAAGAAAACCTGACAGGAAGCCGTGCAAATCGGATTGCAAAGTTTCCCATTTTCTGAAAAGTCGAAGACTTTGCTGTGGATAACTCCCGATTTTTTGTCAAGCGTCGAAACTAGGTCAAACGATGTCGGAATGACCTGAAATTCGACGTGTAGCTTCTTGAGCAGTAGACGAGACCAACCATAGGCTTTTGTTCAGGTCTTGAAGCCGCTTGGGGTCCCGCAAACGCTTGACTTTGATTTCACCACGAGGGAAATGCCGAGCTTTGACTTCTGGTCAAACGATGTCCGATTGACCTGAAATTTGACGGGGAGCCTATTGGAGTCATTTTGAGATGATCCACAAGCTCCAAATTGGGTGCCATGGTCCCGGGGTGCTCCGCCGCTGGTAGGCTTGATTTTGTTTCCGAGCATCGAAACTGGGTCAAACGTCATCGGAATGTCCTGACATTTGATGTGCAGCCCTTTGGAGGTATGTAGAAGCCGTCCATGTGCTCTATTTGATGAGTGATGACCTCAGTAATTCTCGCTACCTAAGGGCTTGATTTTGCTGCTCGAGAGTTGATGGAGGGTCAAACGGTGTCGGTTTGACTTGAAACTTGACATGTAGCCTTTCGGAGGTATTTTGAGACCATCCGTAGGCTCTGATCGAAGATTTGGGATCTTCGACACTGTCGCCACCGGGAGCTGCTGCTTAGCTGTTGGAGAAGTGAAGCTGGCCAAATGATGTCGGAATGGCCCGAAACTTCATATGTACTGTTAGGGATTTTGTAATTTGCAATTTGATGGATGCATTTGCATATTGGCATCATTTGAATTCACACACATGCATTGATTTAAAATATCTTGAAATCTAGTTTTATACATGCATTGGTTTTTAGATTTGGAAAAGTTTGTGGTTTATGCATGTTTTGGTTTTAAACTTGGATGCATTAGTTTTAGAACCCAAAACTCTTTTGAAAACCTAATTCCTTGTGCATTATATTTGGAAAATCATGTTAGGTATTTAGGTTTGAGCTTTGCATGCATTCATTACAAAAAGAATCATTTTTGTATGCTTGTTCACTTGAAAAGAGTTTTTATCAAATCAAGCTAGCCTTTGGTTTTAAACCTTTGAATCATTTTGGCTTTGTGTGTTTCATGTTTTTATATGTTTTAAAACATGTTTTTAAGCTTGGTTTAGTGACCCACAAAATTCCACAAAGAAAATCTTCAAAATGCAAAAGTTGGAATTTTTGGGGGTGTCCCAGCAGTGTCGCCGGTCGACCGAGACCTGGGTCTCGGTCGACCGAGAACACTGCAGGGCAAATGGACAGTTTTTGAACTGTTTCAGGCCAACGGTCAGAAATATGACCGTTGTGCTTTCTCGGTCGACCGAGACCTGTGTCTAGGTCGACCGAGGACTAGCCGTTGGGCACTTTTTGGCTATAAAGTCCATTCATTTCCAACCTTTTTCAAGGCTTGAAACTTGAACCTTTGAGAGCATTTTGGAGCCATTGAAAGGGGATGAAGTTGGAAAGGCTAGGAGGCAATTAGGAGAGCTAAAGCTTGGATTATTAAGTTAAACCACCAAGTAAGCTCTACCTTTATTAATCATAGTTATGTGCTTTGTTTAAACTATTGGTATATGATATTTAGCATAATAACTATGATGTGTTGAATCCATTCTTCTTCTAATCTTTGGTCTAATTAAGATTGGATTCTTCACCTTTGTTTTCAATCCAAGTTGTTAACTTTATTAATCATGCTTAGACAAAATCTTTGTTTTTCTTTCATAGCATGAGTCTTTTACTTGGTTGAAACATTGTTTGTTGTTTTCATTCATTTAAGCATTAGTTAAATTAATTTGGTTTTGAAAACAACATGCACATGCATCACATGTTCTAATTTAGCCATTTTCATACAACTTGTTAGTCCTTGATTTTCATGTCATAAACAAGTTGAATTTCATACATGTGATTTGCATAAGACTTCAATCAATCTTTTATGAGCTTTAAACTTTGAATTGCTTTAAGCAATATATTTGATTAAGCCTTCCTTTTGAACTTGATTGAAGCCATCACACACACACCTCATAAGCATACATCTTTGCATTCATAGAGTGTTTGTGTGAGTTTAGTTTTCACTTTCATATTAGCCTATTCAAGAGGCAATTCCATTGAGCTTAAATTGTAATCTCTTAGAGTGTTCTTTTGTTAAGACACTTTCTTTGAGAAAACTATATTTGTAAAGGTTATTGCTAAGCCTAAGAAAAGCAACTTGTAAGGTTATTGCTTAGCCTTTGAAAAGCATCTTGTAAGGTTATTGCTTAGCCTTTGAAAAGCATCTTGTAAGGTTATTGCTTAGCCTAGAAAAGCACATTGTAAGGGTTATTGCTTAGCCTAGTAAAAAGCATAAATAGTGGAAATCCGGTGGGGTGTTGGAGACACAAGCCGGTAGTGGATGTAGGCACGTTGGCCGAACCACTATAAACATTGGTGTTGTGGTGCATGCTATGTGGTGATTGTATTTGTATTAGCTTCCGCATTTTGTTTGTTAATCATCACATGTGACTAGTTTATGCTAAGAAGTTAAAATTGGTCATAATTAGTCACAATTGTAGCTCACCCTATTCACCCCCCCTCTAGGGTTAGGATCCATAGCGGACTTTCAATTGGTATCAGAGCCAAGTGCTCTATCCCTTAGGATCAAGTGTTTGGAACTCTTGATTAGGTGGAAAAACCTAGAGTTAAAACCCTAGAGTTGTGCTTTTTTGAAAATCATTAGAATGGACTCCACTAGCCTAGACTTTGTAGATTCTTCTAGACCTCTCACTCTTCCTTCTATTAGAGATTCAAACCATCAATTAAATGAATATCAATTTGACTCAAAAGAGGAAGAAAATGAGTATGATGAAGATGATCTTCAACAAGCCTATAATGAATTATATACATTATCTACAAAGCTTGATAAAAGAAACAAAAGCTTAAGAGAAGAATCTATGAATCTAACCAAAGAGCTAGCCTCTTCAAAAGATGAACTTAGAGAGAAAGAAGAAGTAATAAAATGTCTAGACTCTAAGTTCATGATCTCTTTAAATAATCTATCTAACATTCAAGATGAACTAAAAGAATTAAAGATGGATTATGATAATGTCAATAAGGAAAATCTAAAACAAAGAGATCAATTACAAAGGCAAGATAAAGACTTTAACAATCTTGAATCTAAATTGACTATCTCTAAGGAAAATTTATCTAATGCTCAAGATGAATTAAATGAGATTAAGATAAATTGTGATGAACTTAAAAATGAAAATTTAAACCTAAGAGATACAATTAAAAGACAAGATAAAGACTTTAACAACTTAGAAGCCAAGTTGATCAAAAGTAAGTTAAAAACTCAAGAACTTGGATCTAAAGTTGTAAATGAATTAAAACTTGCCAATGAAGAGCTAATCAAATATAAGGAACTTGAAAATGAACTTTCAAAAGTCAAACATGAAAATTCAATCCTTATAACCAAAGTCACTCAACTTGAAAACAATAAACAAAAGTATGAGTGCAAGTTTACCCAAAGTGAAGAGAAACTTGAAAAATTATTCAAATTGGGTAAATCTCATGGAGATAGGACGGGTATTGGATTTAATAGGAATATGTCTTATAACCCTAAATTCACCAACACTTTTGTGAAAGGTGAGTCCTCATTCTCTAGCACTCACACTTCTTTGCCCAAAACCAAATGTAATTTTTGTGGCATTGAAGGACATTTTATGTTTGAGTGCAAACTAAGAAAGAGAAGCCATGTGTCTAAACCCATCTTTGAACTCAAAAATGGAAAATCAAACTTGAAGGGTAAGACACTAAAAATCAAGGAAAACTCCAAAAAGACTAAACAAGTTAAATCCTTTAAAATGGAGTCTCCTAAAATAGATTCTAAAAAGCTTAAACAAGTTAAATCAAGCTTGAAAGAATCTAAGAACAAAAAGCTTCTCAATCTATCTCCCTTATATGAACCAATGAAAGAACTTTTGAAGAAAGTTGCTAAGTTAAATCTAAAATTCAAAAATCAAGTAAAGGGAGAAAGTAAGAAGAAAAGAAAAGTGAAACAATCCCCAAAGAAACAAACTCACCAACATCAAAAGACTATTCACCATTCTAAACCAAATTTAGTAAAATCTAAATATCATGGTGATAAGTTCAATTTGAAGATTTATCAAGTTAAATCTCCTTTAGTTGGTGAGAAGTCCAAATTTGACCTCAAAGTTCAACCCTCCCAAGACCTTAGGTGGATTCCTAAAGTTATCTTCTTAGACAAACCTTAAGGCCTTGAACCCTCTTGACCAACCTATTCTTGTTATAGTTAAATCATTTAGTTGGTCATGTTGCTTTGCATTTTGGTTCTTTCTTAGTTACATTTCATAAAATGCATTGCTTATTTATGATCATTTGATTTTGTTTTCATGCACCTTTCTAAGTTACATGTCATGGTTTTCAAAATCTCTTGATTATAAATTCATCATGTTTGATTTGCTTTTTGCACTCATATGCCTTGCATTGCATTTCTACATGATAAATTGATTGTGTTGTTAAAAGCTTTCATAGCTAGACTCTTCATGATCAATTGTTGTTGAATCATTTGTAAGACTTTTTGAACAAATGATTTGAATCAATTCAAGTTTTTCCATGGATTTCTAAGTTATACTTGAATATGGAAAATCATTGTTTTGAAAAATCAACTTGTATGTGTTTCAATTAAGTTATATCTTTTAAAATACAATGTTGAAAATTGATCTTCAAAATCATTCTTTCTATGCTCATTGTTGGATTTTGTTTTTCAAAATGATTTGAAGATTGTTTGAATGGAAATGCCTATAACATCATTAGTTATATTCTTCTAAAGCATGTTCCATGTTTTCATTTCCTTTTCTTTTGGTTTCATTATATTAGAATTGGAAATGAATGTTGTTTGCATCTTTGCTTTTTTAGTTATTCTTTTTATATGCAAATGACTATTGGTTCCATGTATGGTTGTGTTCTTAGTTACATTTGTAGAATCCATACTAGAACCCAAATCCATCCTCTATGCCTAATAGTCATTTCTTTATGGATGGTTATGATGTTGATTCATGTAGATTCTCTTGGAGTCATCCTTATACATGTTTCAACTTCATAGTAGTGTTCTTGATCATATGAACCTATTTGAAATCCATTTCTTGTATTTCATAGTTATATCTCTTGTTTGATGGATTTCTTAGTGTTGAATTCATATGATCTAGACACTTTGGAAATTGCATGCATTACAAAGCTTTATCCTTTTGCATTGCAATTTGCCTTGTTCATCACTATGCTTAATAGTTATATCTTTAAAAGTGATGAATATGCATTAATGATGCTTGATGGAAGTTTATCACATCCTTGCTTTTACTCATGTTATCATATTCAATTGGTTACATTTGGTATAACTTTCCATTGATTTCATATCCAATTGATATCTTATCTTGTGTATGTGATAGACCTTGTGTGCTTTGGACTAAACTTGATAAGTAATATGATCATTCCATGTCACACATCATTAGCATCATAATGCTCATGTTTGCCACCTCTTTTGTTCTTATAGTTATATCTCATGACCACCATGTTTATGTGTTAATAATATTGGTTGGTTATTATTTGAGGTTGGCTTCATGTTTGAATTTCATTTCATTCATTCTTGCACATTAATAGTCATATTCATTGTTTGAATGAAATGATTTCAAAACTTACATAGCATATGATTTTCATAAGTAATATTGATTGATGCTATGTTTGAGTAAACCCCTATCATGGATAGCTCTAATTTGGATTTTTCCTAATAAGTAACATTCTTGAATCCATTTTAGAGTGATTATGTTAATAGTCATATCCTTTAATCTCAATTGATATGTTTGTTTCAATTGATATCCATGATTGCTTCTCCCATTAGACCTAGCTCTCTTTTGGTAATTTGATCATATTGTGCTTAATAGTTAAATGAATCTAATCCTTTCCTTGAAGTTAACCCTCACTTGGTTAAACCATCTACTTCTTGAACCAAATAGTTATATCTTGTCAAAAGTTTGACAAAAGAAGAGAATGGATTGAGGGGGAGTGTAAACCTTCATAGGAAGAATTAGTTTTGATCAAATTCACCCTTGGAATGCTTTTGAGCCCTTAGAGTTAACTTCCATACATGATAACCTGTTATGATTTTCTTTTTCGATTTCATTTGTTAACAGGTGCTACTAAAGGTATTTTCCTTGTCTCATGTGTGTAGGTACCTTTGCAATTTAATGTCAAAGGGGGAGAGAGAGTTCAAGTGTGACTCAAAGATCTCCTACTCTTCAAAGGGGGAGAGAGTTCGAGAGTTCAAGTACTCAAAGATCTCCTATCCATCAAAGGGGGAGAAAGCCTTCAAGTTCTCAAGAGGAAGAGAGAGGCATGGTCAAAGGGGGAGAGCAAATAGAAGAAAGAAAGCTTGGAGCTAAAGAAGATGCTTGGCCATAGAGAGGAAGATGATAAGAAAGCTTGAAGAATGATCAAGCACCAAGCATCAAGAAGATTGAAGAAAAGAGCCCAAGAGCCCAAGCTAAGAGAAGGAGCATCCAAGAAGAAGATTTCAAGACTTGTCCAGCTGAGGGGGAGCTGAAGACAGAGTGTGTAATTTCAATGATGAGTAAGTTGCCATCAAATTGCAAAGGGGGAGATTGTTAGGGATTTTGTAATTTGCAATTTGATGGATGCATTTGCATATTGGCATCATTTGAATTCACACACATGCATTGATTTAAAATATCTTGAAATCTAGTTTTATACATGCATTGGTTTTTAGATTTGGAAAAGTTTGTGGTTTATGCATGTTTTGGTTTTAAACTTGGATGCATTAGTTTTAGAACCCAAAACTCTTTTGAAAACCTAATTCCTTGTGCATTATATTTGGAAAATCATGTTAGGTATTTAGGTTTGAGCTTTGCATGCATTCATTACAAAAAGAATCATTTTTGTATGCTTGTTCACTTGAAAAGAGTTTTTATCAAATCAAGCTAGCCTTTGGTTTTAAACCTTTGAATCATTTTGGCTTTGTGTGTTTCATGTTTTTATATGTTTTAAAACATGTTTTTAAGCTTGGTTTAGTGACCCACAAAATTCCACAAAGAAAATCTTCAAAATGCAAAAGTTGGAATTTTTGGGGGTGTCCCAGCAGTGTCGCCGGTCGACCGAGACCTGGGTCTCGGTCGACCGAGAACACTGCAGGGCAAATGGACAGTTTTTGAACTGTTTCAGGCCAACGGTCAGAAATATGACCGTTGTGCTTTCTCGGTCGACCGAGACCTGTGTCTAGGTCGACCGAGGACTAGCCGTTGGGCACTTTTTGGCTATAAAGTCCATTCATTTCCAACCTTTTTCAAGGCTTGAAACTTGAACCTTTGAGAGCATTTTGGAGCCATTGAAAGGGGATGAAGTTGGAAAGGCTAGGAGGCAATTAGGAGAGCTAAAGCTTGGATTATTAAGTTAAACCACCAAGTAAGCTCTACCTTTATTAATCATAGTTATGTGCTTTGTTTAAACTATTGGTATATGATATTTAGCATAATAACTATGATGTGTTGAATCCATTCTTCTTCTAATCTTTGGTCTAATTAAGATTGGATTCTTCACCTTTGTTTTCAATCCAAGTTGTTAACTTTATTAATCATGCTTAGACAAAATCTTTGTTTTTCTTTCATAGCATGAGTCTTTTACTTGGTTGAAACATTGTTTGTTGTTTTCATTCATTTAAGCATTAGTTAAATTAATTTGGTTTTGAAAACAACATGCACATGCATCACATGTTCTAATTTAGCCATTTTCATACAACTTGTTAGTCCTTGATTTTCATGTCATAAACAAGTTGAATTTCATACATGTGATTTGCATAAGACTTCAATCAATCTTTTATGAGCTTTAAACTTTGAATTGCTTTAAGCAATATATTTGATTAAGCCTTCCTTTTGAACTTGATTGAAGCCATCACACACACACCTCATAAGCATACATCTTTGCATTCATAGAGTGTTTGTGTGAGTTTAGTTTTCACTTTCATATTAGCCTATTCAAGAGGCAATTCCATTGAGCTTAAATTGTAATCTCTTAGAGTGTTCTTTTGTTAAGACACTTTCTTTGAGAAAACTATATTTGTAAAGGTTATTGCTAAGCCTAAGAAAAGCAACTTGTAAGGTTATTGCTTAGCCTTTGAAAAGCATCTTGTAAGGTTATTGCTTAGCCTTTGAAAAGCATCTTGTAAGGTTATTGCTTAGCCTAGAAAAGCACATTGTAAGGGTTATTGCTTAGCCTAGTAAAAAGCATAAATAGTGGAAATCCGGTGGGGTGTTGGAGACACAAGCCGGTAGTGGATGTAGGCACGTTGGCCGAACCACTATAAACATTGGTGTTGTGGTGCATGCTATGTGGTGATTGTATTTGTATTAGCTTCCGCATTTTGTTTGTTAATCATCACATGTGACTAGTTTATGCTAAGAAGTTAAAATTGGTCATAATTAGTCACAATTGTAGCTCACCCTATTCACCCCCCCTCTAGGGTTAGGATCCATAGCGGACTTTCATGTACCTCTCTTTTGGCTGTTTTGAATGACCTTGCAGTTTTTGTTTGATTCTGACAAGATCTGATGCTTGAAGTGGCGCCTGCCTATTTGGGGTAGGATGCGGCTCCATGTAGCTTTTGGTGTGAAGAGGCAAAGTGACATTTTTTGTGTCAACAAATGCCCCCTCGAGGTACAGGGACGATGACTTTTGCAGTCGATGTGCCTCGAAGAGAATCTTGAAGAAGAGCTTCTGACTTGACCAAGAGTCTTTGAGCATTTTTTTTTTATAGAGTAGCCTTTTGACCTTCCAGGGGATTTTATGGTAGTGGGAGGGATCACGTACCATTTCAAGGCAAAGTTTTGAGAATTGACATTTGGGATTTGGATTTTGGGTTTTGGATTTTTTGGGTTTTGGATTTTCCTTTTTGACCTTGTGAACCTAAAGGCTTTATGTGGCGCATCAGGCGGTCAAGTAGGATTTTTTTTTGTATTTTGACCTTGTGACCTAACAAGCTGTATGTGGCAGGTTAGGGGGTCGGGTTTTTGGTTTTTTGATTTTGGCCTTGTGACCTAACAAGCTGTATGTGACAAGTTAGGGGACCGAAAGTGGGTTTTTGGTTGGCCTTCTGACCTAACAAGCTGTATGTGGCAAGTTAGGGGACCATGGTTTGGTTTTTTGGTTACTCTTTGGGACAAATTTTTTTGAGTCCATTGGAGTGGTTTTGGATTTTGGAAGAATGTCAATTTCAAGGTTTTGGCTTAATTTGGTTCATGAGGTGGGATGGTTTGGATTTTGGAAGCTCATGAGGCTTGGAATTTTTGTATGGCCCAATCAACTCAAAAGAGGCATGGAACCATTTTTTTTTTTTTTGTATGCTCTTGGTAAGAGGAATTTTGACTAAAAGCCACTTTTAGTGCCTAGGTGGTCAAACCTGGCTCATATGGGCTAACCCATGGGACCTTAAGCTTTGAAAGATGGCTTAGATCTCACATGGTGTCGTTTTTGTAGAGAATATCTAAAAATATCTCCTTTGGGTGGAGAATATCTAAAAATATCCTTACTTTGAGAGATTTTCTCAAGTTTCCTTGATTTTGGGAGAGATTCTCTCAAAATATCTTTCTTTGGGAGAGAATATCTATCATTCCCTTTCTTTTTGGAGAGAATTTCTCAAGGAATCTTTGTTTTGGGAGAGAATATCCCAAGTTTCCTTTTCTTTTGGGAAGGTTGCCAATTTTTAGCACTTACCTCATTACTTTTCTCCTCTTTCCTCTTTTGGTTTGCTCTCTTCTATAAAAGCAAGGGAGGTGGGATCTCTTGCTCCTATTGCTTTCTTTTTGCAAAAGTCTTCAAGAGAGCTCCAAGACCTTCTTTTCTTCAAAGATCTTCAAGCTTTTCTTCTTCTTCCTCCATGGCTTCAAGTTGTAAGTCCATGGGGATCCGAACCCTAGAGGGGGGGTGAATAGGGTGAGCTCCAAGTATGACCAATTTAAACAATTTTAACTTCTTTAAAACCAACTAGTCACATGTGATGATTTATCATACAAGATGCGGAAGCTAACAAAATAATCACCACAAAGCAATCACCATCACACAAGTATTTATAGTGGTTCGGCCTCAATGCCTACATCCACTACCGGCTTGTGATCCAACACCCCACCGGATTTCCACTATTTATGCTTTTCAATAGGCTAAGCAATAACCTTTACAATATGCTTTCCAAGGCTTAGCAATAACCTTTACATTGATGTTTTTCAAGGCTTAACATCAACCTATACATTATGCTTTTATAGGCTAAGCAATAACCTCTTCAACCACAAGGTTGGTTATCTCACTAAGATAGTGTCTAACAAACACTTGATGGAGATTCTATTAAGCTCAATACAATGCCTCTTAATTAGGCGGATATGGAAGTGAAAATCTAATACACACTCACACTATGAATGCAAAGATGAAAACAAATGAAGTGTGTGTGTGTGGTCCTCAATCATTTTTAAAATGAAAGTTCATAAATGTATGCCAAGGCATTTGAAAATTTTAGCTCATAAAACATTTATGATTGAGGATATAATGCAATCACATGTTAAAAGTAACAACTTGTTAATGATATCAAAGTTACACAAGTTGTATGAAATGGATTAGCTCTAAACATGTGATGCATAGGGATGTCAATCAAATCATCAAAGAAGCTCAAAACATAAAAATAGATTTGATTGAAAAGAGGGGACAAATCATATGTAATTATAAGGACAACTTGAAAATGATTTACCAATCAAAGTAAGGCAAGTTGTGAAACATTAAAACAATAATACACATATGATTTGTAATGATGTTGAATCCAAAACATAAGATACATTTGAAGGAGATTTTCTTATGATGGAAAAACAACACCCAAAGATTCAACAAAGTATATGAATCATGTTACATCTTTCATTAACATGATCTACTTAGATTTACCAATAAAGTACTACTTTGATGAATCAATGGTGATGTATCCAAAACAATAGATCTATTCAAAATATAGAATATGCTAAGGATACAACATATCATTTATTAACATGTTACAAAGATTTACCAATGATAAAACAAAACATGAAAACATATGATTTGTAAAGAGGTTGAGTCCAAAACATAAGATAGTTTTGAAAGTGATTTTCTTATGATGGAAAACAACAACCAAAGATTCAACCAAGTATATGGATCATGTTACATATGATTTCAAAGGTTTTTACATTAACATGATCTACTTAGATTTACCAAAGTTAAGTACTACTTGAATTGAATCATATGGTGTTGTATCCAAAACAATAAATCAACTCAAAACATAACACATGTTAAGGACACAACACAAACATAGTTTATCATGCTAGAAATGATTTACCAAAAATAAAACAAAGCATGAAAACATATGATTAAGAAAGGAAGAGCCTACTTGGTGGTTTAACTTCATTAATCCAAGCTTTAGCTTTCCTAATCATCCCCTTCATCCCTTGGTTCTTTTCCCTTTTGATATGCCTCAAATCCTCTCAAGGAGGGGTTAAAAATTCCCAACTTTTGGCAAGGGAAAGAACTCATATTTATAGCAAAAAGTTGCCAACGGCTAGTCCTCGGTCGACCGACAAAGAGGTCTCGGTCGACCGGGAAGGCACAACGGTCAGATTTCTGACCGTTGGAGGTTTCAGTTCAAAAACTGCAGGTTTTACCTCCAGTTGTCTCGGTCGACCGAGACCTGCCTCTCGGTCGACCGGCGACACTGCCGGGACAGCCTCCCTTTGCAACTTTTGCATATTTTAAGGTTTTTCTATGGGGGACCTTTTGGCCACTAAATCAAGCTTGGAAAACATGTTTTAAAGATTCTAATGGTTTTTAAAACATGACATAAAAAGCCTAAAAAGATTCAAAACTTTTAAAACAAAGGCTTGCTTGATTTCTTGAAAACTCTTTTCTAAAACAAATGCATCCAAGTTTTAAAAACAAATCATGCATAAATCAATACTTTTACAAATCTTAAAAGCAATGCATGAATAAAAACAAGATTTCAAGTTTATTTAAAACCAATGCAAGTGTGTAAATCAAATGATGCTAGAATGAAATGCATCCATCAAATTGCAATCTAGAAAATTCCTAACAATCTCCCCCTTTGCAATTTGATGGCAACACACTCACCACTGAAAATACACACTTAGTCTTCAGCTCCCCCTCAGCTGGACAAGGCTTGAAATCTTCTTGGATGCTTATCTTAGCTTGGGCTCTTTTCTTCTCTTCATTCTTCATGATGCTTGGAGCTTGATCATTCTTCAATCTTTCTTTCTTTAGCCAAGCATCTTCTTTAGCTTCCAAGCATTCTTTCTTCTATTTGCTCTCCCCCTTTGACCATGCCTCTTTCTCCCTTTGGCAAGGTATGTATTCTCTCCCCTTGTAGAAGATCATACACAACTCTCCCCTTAGGAAGCTTGGACATTCTCTTTACCCTTTTGAGAACTTGCATAATTTCTCCCCCTTTGCCATTAAATTGCAAAGGTACCTACACACATGAAACAAGGAAAATACCATTAGTAGCACCTGTTAACAAATGAAATCGAAAATGAAATACATAACAGGCTATCATGTGAGGTAGTAGTCTCTAAGGGCTCAAAGGCAATCCTAGGGTCAATTTGATCAAAACTAATACTTCCTATGAAGGTTTACACTCCCCCTCAATCCATTCTCTCCTTTTGTCAAACTTTTGACAAAGATTTAACTATTAGGTGCAAGAAGAAGATGGTTTAACCAATTGAGGGTCAACTTCAAGGAAAGGATTAGATTCATTTAACTATAAAGCACATATGATCAAATTACCAAAAGAGAGCTAGGTCTAATGGGAAAAGCAATCATGGATATCAATTGGACAAACAAAGAATACCAATTGAGATTTAGGATATGACTATTAACACAATCACTCTAAAATGGATGTAAGAATATACCTATTAGGAAGAATCCAAATTAGAGCTATCCATGATAAGGGGTTTACTCAAACATAGCATCAATCAATATAACTTATGAAAATCATATGCTATGTAAGATTTTGAAAATCATTTCATTCAATCAATAAATATGACTTATTAAAGTGCAAATGGAGTGAAATGAAATTCAAACATGAAGCCAACCTCAACTAATAACCAACCAATATTATGAACACATAAACATGGTGGTCATGAGATATACCTATATGAGCAAAGGAGGTGGCAACATGAGCATTATGATGCTAATGGTGTGTGACATGGAACAAAAATATAACTTAGCAAGTTCAATCCAATGTACACAAGGTTTATCACATTCTCAAGAAATCAAATCAATCAAGAATTATACCAATAGAAACCAATTGAATTTGATAACATGATAAAGAGCAAGAATGTGGCAAACTTCCATCAAGCATCATAAATGCATATTCATCACTTTTAAAGATATAACTATTGAGCATAGTGATGAACAAGATAAATTGCAATGCTAAAGGATATGACTTTGAAATGCATGCAATTTAAAAGTGACTAAATCATATGAATTCAACATCTAAGTTATCCATCAAACACATAGAAATATGAGGAATGGATTTCAAAGAGTTTCATATGAGCAAGATCACTACTATGAAGTTGAAACATGTATAAAGATGACTCCAAGAGAATCTACATGAATCAACATCATAACCATCCAAAAAGATATGACTAGAAGGCAAAGAGGATGGATTTGGGTTCTAGTATGGTTTCAACAAATATAATAAATACCACAACCATACATAGAACACTATGACATTTGCATAGAGAGGATTAATCAACATTCAAGATCTAACTCATACCAATCATCCAAAAAGGAATATAACTATTTAAGCACAAGAAGGTATGAAGTTAAAGGAATCAATCTATCATGTAACATCTCCACTCTTAGCAAATGTACTAATGCTTACAATGCAATGGAAAAGGATATGAGGTTTAAACCAAATGAACTTAGCACATAAAATCACATATGTACTTAAAAAGCTCAAATACAAGATTTTACTATAAAGCACATAAACAATCATCAAAATGCATTAATGAGAATATACCAAGTTAGGCACAAACATGCAAATCAATGAAACCATATCCAACCAAGCAATGTAAGACATCAAAATCAATTTGCATAAAGAATGTAACTCAATGAGCAAAGATGCAAATTGTTTGTAAAAAATATTTCCTTCCAAATGATATAATCATAATTAGGCACAAGGAAATAAATTCAAGGAAAATGCTTCTAGAAATATAACTAATAAAGCTTAGAACATTTTCCAAAGTTGCAATCAAAGGATTTTGAAAACCATGAGATATAACTTTAAAAGTTCATGAAGACAAAATCAAATGATCACAAAGAAACATTGCATTTTAAAAGATGTGACTATAAAGAAACAAAATGCAAATGTATCAAGACCAACAAATAGATATAACTAAAAAGAATAGGTTGGTCTAGTGGGATCAAGGCCTTAAGGTTACTCAAATAGTCTACCTTTGAAAATTCACCTAAGGTCTTGAAAAGGTTGTCCATGAGAGAACACTTTGAGGACTCACCAACTCTAGAAGATATAACTTGGAAAAGACTTAGAGTGGTGCAATGAGGCTAGGGAAAATATCATTTTCAAACATAGTGGAAATCTTTAAAAGATATGCAATAAATGACAACACTAGGGTTCAAATCTAGCAAGGATCAACTCCGGGTTGTTAAGCCCTAAAATGGAGTAACCCGCTCTGATACCACTTGTAAGTCCATGGGGATCCGAACCCTAGAGGGGGGGTGAATAGGGTGAGCTCCAAGTATGACCAATTTAAACAATTTTAACTTCTTTAAAACCAACTAGTCACATGTGATGATTTATCATACAAGATGCGGAAGCTAACAAAATAATCACCACAAAGCAATCACCATCACACAAGTATTTATAGTGGTTCGGCCTCAATGCCTACATCCACTACCGGCTTGTGATCCAACACCCCACCGGATTTCCACTATTTATGCTTTTCAATAGGCTAAGCAATAACCTTTACAATATGCTTTCCAAGGCTTAGCAATAACCTTTACATTGATGTTTTTCAAGGCTTAACATCAACCTATACATTATGCTTTTATAGGCTAAGCAATAACCTCTTCAACCACAAGGTTGGTTATCTCACTAAGATAGTGTCTAACAAACACTTGATGGAGATTCTGAAAGTCCACGAGGATCCTAACCCTAGAGGGGGGGGGGGGGTGAATAGGGTGAGCTACAACTATGACCAATTTAGACCAATTTTAATTTCTCAAACTAAACTAGTCACATGTGATGAATTGTCATACAATATGCGGAAGCTAATACAAAAACAAACACCACATTGCAATCACCACAACACAATATTTATAGTGGTTCGGCCAACGTGCCTACATCCACTACCGGCTTGTGTATCCAACACCCCACCGGATTCCACTATTTATGCTTTTTACTAGGCTAAGCAATAACCCTTACAATGTTGCTTTTCAAGGCTAAACAACAACCTCTCAATGTGCTTTTAGAGGCTAAGCAATAACCTTTACAAAATGCTTTTCTTAGGCTAAGCAATAACCTTACACAATGCTTTTCTTAGGCTAAGCAATAACCTTTACAAATCAATATTTCTCTAAGAAAGTGTTTACTCAACACTCTAAGAGATTACAATTTAAGCTCAAATAAATTGCCTCTAAATAGGCGGATATGAAAATGAAAATCCTAACTCACACAAACACTCAATGAATGCAAAGATGTATGCTTATGAAGTGTGTGTGTGAAAACTTCAATCAAGTTTAAAAGTAAGCTCAATCAATTTATGCTTAATGCAATTTGAAAGTTTAAGGCACAAAAAGATATGATTGAAGTTCTATGTAAATCACTTGAACAATTACACACTTGTGAATGATATGAAAATCTAAAGATCACAAGTTGTATGAAAGTGTTTAAGCCTAATCAAGTGATGCATGTGCAATGTTGTTTTCAAAAACTAATTTGACTAAAGATTAAATGAATGAAAACAACAAGGGAAGTTTCAACCAAGTGAAGTAATCATGCAATAAAAGAAATCAAAGATTTATGGCTAAGCATGATTAAGAAAGTTTAAAACAAAACTTGGGTTGAAATCAAAGTGATGAATCCAATCTTGAATATCAAAGAAGGAGGGAAGAAAGGATTCAACACATCATTGTTATCATGCTTGAAATCATTTTCCAAAGATTCAAATAAAGCACATAACAAATGATTAATAAAAGTAAAACTTACTTGGAGATTTAACTTAGTTGATCCAAGCTTAAGCTTCACTTAATGACCCTTTGATGTCTCTTAGATCATCCCCTTTGTCTTCTCTCAAAGCTCCTCAAAGAGGGTTTCAAAATCTCCAACCAAAGACAAAGGAAAGAACTCATTTATATCCCAAAAACAGCCCAACGGCTATATCCCCGGTTGACCGGCCATGACATGGCAGGTTGACCGGCCAAACACAACGGTCATAAAAAGAGCCGTTTGGCTTCAGGAGCCCGGTTAACCTGCCCTGTGTGGCCGGTTGACCGGGCCTCTTGGCCGGTTGACCGGCCACACATGGCCGGTTGACCGGGCCTGCAGCCCCATTTTTCCCATTTTTGGGTTTTTGAAGATTTTCTTTGGGGATCTTTTGGGCCATTAAAATCAAGCTTTTTCACATGTTTTAAATCATTCAAAGATGTAAAAAAAAACATGAAACACACAAAGCCTAAAATGATTTGAAACTTTAAACCATAGGCTAGCTTGATTTCTAAAAACTCCTTTTTCAAAAACAATGCATACACATATGATTATGAAGGGATGAATGTATGCAAAGTTCAAACCTAAATTGTCAAGATGATTTTCCAAATATAATGCACAAGGAAATAGGTTTTCAAAAGAGTTTGGGTTTCAAAACTAATGCATCCAAGTTTAAAACCAAACCATGCATAAAACAAAAGCTTTTCCAAATCTTAAAAGCTATGCATGTATAAAACTAGATTTCAAGGTTTCTAAAAACAATGCTAGTGTGTGAATTCAAATGATGCTAAAGTGCAAATGCATCCACCAAATTGCAAATTACAAAATCCCTAACAATCTCCCCCTTTGCAATTTGATGGCAACTTACTCATCATTGACATTTCACACTTAGTCTTCAGCTCCCCCTAAGCTGGACAAGTCTTGAAATCTTCTTGGATGCTTCTTCTCTTAGCTTGGGCTCTTGGGCTCTTTTCTTCAATCTTCTTGATGCTTGGAGCTTGATCATTCTTCAAGCTTTCTTTCCATCTTCCTCTCTTTAGCCAAGCATCTTCTTTAGCTCCAAGCTTTCTTTCTTCTATTTGCTCTCCCCCTTTGACCATGCTTCTTTCTCCTCTTGAGAACTTGAAAGCTTTCTCCCCCTTTGATGAGTAGGAGATCTTTGAGTACTTGAACTCTCGAACTCTCTCCCCCTTTGACATTAAATTGCAAAGGTACCTACACACATGAAACAAGAAGAATACCTTTAGTAGCACCTGTTAACAAATGGAATTGAAAATGAAATCCATAACAGGCTATCATGCATGAAAGTTATCTCTAAGGGCTCAAAGGCAATCCAAGGGTGAATTTGATCAAACTAATACTTCCTATGAAGGTTTACATTCCCCCTCAATCCATTCTCTTCTTTTGTCAAGCTTTTGACAAGATATAACTATTAGATTCAAGAAGTAAATGGTTTAACCAAGTGAGGGTCAACTTCAAGGAAAGGATTAAATTCATATAACTATAGGGCTCATATGATCAAATTACCAAAAGAGAGCAAGGTCTAATGGGAGAAACGATCATGGATACCAATTGAAATAAACATATCAATTGAGATTAAAGGGTGTGACTATAAACTCAATCACTCTAAAATGGATTTAAAAGTATAACTATTATGAGAAATCCAAATTAGAGCTATCCATGATATGGGGTTTACTCAAACATAGCATCAATCAATATTACTTATGAAAATCATATGCTATGTAAGTTTTGAAATCATTTCATTCAAACAATAAATGTTACTATTAATGTGCAAGAATGAGTGAAATGAATTTCAAGCATGAAGCCAACCTCTACTAATAACCAACCAATATTATGAACACATAAACATGGTGGTCATGAGATATACCTATAAGAGCAAGTGAGGTGGCAATATGAACATTATGATGCTAATGGTGTGTGATATGGAACAATCATATTACTTATCAAGTTCAATCCAATGCACACAAGGTTTATCACATTCTCAAGAAATCAAATCAATCAAAAAATTATATCAATAGAAACCAATTGAATTTGATAACATGATAAAGAGCAAGAATGTGGCAAACTCCATCAAGCATCATAAATGCATATTCATCACTTTTAAAGATATGACTATTGAGCATAGTGATGAACAAGGTAAATTGCAATGTAAAAGGATATTACTTTGTAAAACATGCAATTTCCAAAGTGTCCAAATCATATGAATTCAACTACTAAGATATCCATCAACCAACATAAATGCAAGGAATGGATTTCAAAGAGATTCATATGATTAAGAACACTACTTATGAAGTTGAAACATGTATAAGGATGACATCAAGAAAATCTACATGAATCAACATCATAACCATCCAAAAAGATATGACTATAAGGCATAGAGGATGGATTTGGGTTCTAGTATGGTGTCTATAACTAAGATCACAACCATACATGGAACCAAAAGTCATTTGCATATAAAAAGAATGTAAATAAACAAGCAAGGATGCAAACAACATACATTTCCATTTCTAAGATAATGAAATCAAAAGAAAAGGAAATGAACACATGGAACATGCTTTGATGAATATAACTAGTGATGTTATAGAGCATTTCCAATCATACAATCTTCAAATCATTTCAATGAACAAAATCCAACAATGAGCATAAAAATAATGATTTTTGAAGATCAAGTATCAACATTGTATTTTAAAAGATATAACTTAATTGAAACACATACAAGTTGATTTTTCAAAACAATGTTCTCCATATAAAAGTTTAACTTAGAAGTCCATGGAAAAACTTGAATTGAGTCAAATCATTTGTTCAAAAAGTCTTACAAATGATTCAACAACAATTGATCATGAATAAATCTAGCTATGAAAGCTTTTAACATCACAATCAATTAATCATGTAAAGAAATGCAATGCAAGGCATATGAGTGCAAAAAGCAAATCAAACATGATGAAATTATAATCAAATGATTTTGAAAACCATGATATGTAACTTAGAATGGTGCATGAAGACAAAATCAAAAGATCATAAAGAAACATTGCATTTAAATAGATGTAACTATATAGAAACAAAATGCAAATGCAACATGACCAACAAAATGATTTAACTATTAAAGAA
Organism: Cinnamomum chago; assembly: GCA_038049695.1. Lineage (NCBI taxonomy): Eukaryota > Viridiplantae > Streptophyta > Magnoliopsida > Laurales > Lauraceae > Cinnamomum > Cinnamomum chago. The sequence goes on along the minus strand of CP142453.1, from coordinate 51,678,155 downwards.
TAGGTTGGTCAATGAGGTCCAAGGCCTTAAGGTTTGTCTAAGTATAAAACTTTGGGAATCCACCTAAGGTCTTGTGAGGGTTGAACTTTGAGGTCTAGTTTGGACTTCTCACCAACTATAGGAGATTTAACTTGATAAATTTTCAATTTGAACTTATCACCATGATATTTAGATTTTACTAATGTAATCTTAGATTGGTGATTAGTCTTTTGAGGTTGGTGATTCTTCTTCTTAGGGGATTGTTTTCTATTCTTCTTATTTTCTCCCTTTCCTTGACTTTTGAAATTTAGATTTAACTTTGTAATTTTCTTCAAAAGTTCTTTCATGTTTTGACTTAAGGGAGGTAGGTTGAGAAGCTTTTTGTTAATAGATTCTTTCAAACTTGGTTTGACTTGTTTAAGCTTTTTAGAATCTATCTTAGGAGACTCCATTTTAAGAGATTTAACTTGTTTAGTCATTTTGGAGTCTTTCTTGATTTTTAGTGTCTTACCCTTCAAGTTTGATTTTACTTTCTTTGGTTCAAAGATGGGATTAGACACATTGCTTCTTCTTAGTTTGCACTCAAACCTAAAGTGTCCTTCAATGCCACAATAATTACATTTTGTTTTAGGCAAGTGACAAAGAGTGCTAGAGAAAGAGGACTCACCTTTCACAAATGTGTTGGTGAATTTAGGGTCATAAGACATATTCCTATTAAATCCAATACCCGTCCTATCTCCATGAGGTTTACCCAATTTAAATAATTTTTCAAGTCTATCTTCACTTTGGGTAAACTTGCACTCATACTTTTGTTTATACTCTTCAAGTTGAGTGACTTTTGTTTTAAGGGTTGAATTTTCATTTTTAACTTTTGTTAGTTCATTTTCAATTCCCTTAAAATTGTTTAGCTCTTCATAGGCAAGTTTTAACTTAGATTTAAGCTCATTAACAACATTTGATCCAAGTTCTAAAGTTTTTAAATTACTTTGAGCATTAGACAAATTTCCATTGGAAATTGTCAACTTGGATTTTAAATAGTTAATGTTTTTATCTTGTCTTTTAATAGTATCTCTTAGGTTCAAATTTTCATTTTTAAGCTCATCACAATTTATCTTAATCTCATTTAATTCATCTTGAGTAATAGATAAATTTTCCTTAGAGATAGTCAATTTAGATTCAAGATTGTTAAAGTCTTTATCTTGCCTTTGTAATTGATCTCTTAATTTTAGATTTTCCTTATTGACATCATCATAACCCATCTTTAATTCTCTTAGTTCATCTTGAATGTTAGATTGGTTATTTAAAGAGATCATGAACTTAGATTCTAAACAATTAATGACTTCTTCTTTCTCTCTAAGTTCATCTTTAGAAAAGACTAGCTCTTTGTTTAGTTTTATAGATTCTTCTCTTAAACTTTTATTTCTCTTATCAAGCTTTGAAGATAATGTATATAATTCATTATAGGCTTGTTGAAGATCATCTTCATCATAATCATTTTCTTCCTCTTTTATGTCACATTGAGATTCATTTAATTGAGAGTTTGAATCTCCAATAGAAGGAAGAATGAGGGGTCTAGAAGAATCTACAAAGTCTAGCATAGTGGAGTCCATTCTAATGATTTTCAAATAAGCACTACTCTAGGGTTTTAACTCTAGGTTTTTACACCTAATCAAGAGTTCCAAACACTTGATCCTATAAGATAGAGCACGAGGCTCTGATACCAATTGAAAGTCCACGAGGATCCTAACCCTAGAGGGGGGGGGGGGGGTGAATAGGGTGAGCTACAACTATGACCAATTTAGACCAATTTTAATTTCTCAAACTAAACTAGTCACATGTGATGAATTGTCATACAATATGCGGAAGCTAATACAAAAACAAACACCACATTGCAATCACCACAACACAATATTTATAGTGGTTCGGCCAACGTGCCTACATCCACTACCGGCTTGTGTATCCAACACCCCACCGGATTCCACTATTTATGCTTTTTACTAGGCTAAGCAATAACCCTTACAATGTTGCTTTTCAAGGCTAAACAACAACCTCTCAATGTGCTTTTAGAGGCTAAGCAATAACCTTTACAAAATGCTTTTCTTAGGCTAAGCAATAACCTTACACAATGCTTTTCTTAGGCTAAGCAATAACCTTTACAAATCAATATTTCTCTAAGAAAGTGTTTACTCAACACTCTAAGAGATTACAATTTAAGCTCAAATAAATTGCCTCTAAATAGGCGGATATGAAAATGAAAATCCTAACTCACACAAACACTCAATGAATGCAAAGATGTATGCTTATGAAGTGTGTGTGTGAAAACTTCAATCAAGTTTAAAAGTAAGCTCAATCAATTTATGCTTAATGCAATTTGAAAGTTTAAGGCACAAAAAGATATGATTGAAGTTCTATGTAAATCACTTGAACAATTACACACTTGTGAATGATATGAAAATCTAAAGATCACAAGTTGTATGAAAGTGTTTAAGCCTAATCAAGTGATGCATGTGCAATGTTGTTTTCAAAAACTAATTTGACTAAAGATTAAATGAATGAAAACAACAAGGGAAGTTTCAACCAAGTGAAGTAATCATGCAATAAAAGAAATCAAAGATTTATGGCTAAGCATGATTAAGAAAGTTTAAAACAAAACTTGGGTTGAAATCAAAGTGATGAATCCAATCTTGAATATCAAAGAAGGAGGGAAGAAAGGATTCAACACATCATTGTTATCATGCTTGAAATCATTTTCCAAAGATTCAAATAAAGCACATAACAAATGATTAATAAAAGTAAAACTTACTTGGAGATTTAACTTAGTTGATCCAAGCTTAAGCTTCACTTAATGACCCTTTGATGTCTCTTAGATCATCCCCTTTGTCTTCTCTCAAAGCTCCTCAAAGAGGGTTTCAAAATCTCCAACCAAAGACAAAGGAAAGAACTCATTTATATCCCAAAAACAGCCCAACGGCTATATCCCCGGTTGACCGGCCATGACATGGCAGGTTGACCGGCCAAACACAACGGTCATAAAAAGAGCCGTTTGGCTTCAGGAGCCCGGTTAACCTGCCCTGTGTGGCCGGTTGACCGGGCCTCTTGGCCGGTTGACCGGCCACACATGGCCGGTTGACCGGGCCTGCAGCCCCATTTTTCCCATTTTTGGGTTTTTGAAGATTTTCTTTGGGGATCTTTTGGGCCATTAAAATCAAGCTTTTTCACATGTTTTAAATCATTCAAAGATGTAAAAAAAAACATGAAACACACAAAGCCTAAAATGATTTGAAACTTTAAACCATAGGCTAGCTTGATTTCTAAAAACTCCTTTTTCAAAAACAATGCATACACATATGATTATGAAGGGATGAATGTATGCAAAGTTCAAACCTAAATTGTCAAGATGATTTTCCAAATATAATGCACAAGGAAATAGGTTTTCAAAAGAGTTTGGGTTTCAAAACTAATGCATCCAAGTTTAAAACCAAACCATGCATAAAACAAAAGCTTTTCCAAATCTTAAAAGCTATGCATGTATAAAACTAGATTTCAAGGTTTCTAAAAACAATGCTAGTGTGTGAATTCAAATGATGCTAAAGTGCAAATGCATCCACCAAATTGCAAATTACAAAATCCCTAACAATCTCCCCCTTTGCAATTTGATGGCAACTTACTCATCATTGACATTTCACACTTAGTCTTCAGCTCCCCCTAAGCTGGACAAGTCTTGAAATCTTCTTGGATGCTTCTTCTCTTAGCTTGGGCTCTTGGGCTCTTTTCTTCAATCTTCTTGATGCTTGGAGCTTGATCATTCTTCAAGCTTTCTTTCCATCTTCCTCTCTTTAGCCAAGCATCTTCTTTAGCTCCAAGCTTTCTTTCTTCTATTTGCTCTCCCCCTTTGACCATGCTTCTTTCTCCTCTTGAGAACTTGAAAGCTTTCTCCCCCTTTGATGAGTAGGAGATCTTTGAGTACTTGAACTCTCGAACTCTCTCCCCCTTTGACATTAAATTGCAAAGGTACCTACACACATGAAACAAGAAGAATACCTTTAGTAGCACCTGTTAACAAATGGAATTGAAAATGAAATCCATAACAGGCTATCATGCATGAAAGTTATCTCTAAGGGCTCAAAGGCAATCCAAGGGTGAATTTGATCAAACTAATACTTCCTATGAAGGTTTACATTCCCCCTCAATCCATTCTCTTCTTTTGTCAAGCTTTTGACAAGATATAACTATTAGATTCAAGAAGTAAATGGTTTAACCAAGTGAGGGTCAACTTCAAGGAAAGGATTAAATTCATATAACTATAGGGCTCATATGATCAAATTACCAAAAGAGAGCAAGGTCTAATGGGAGAAACGATCATGGATACCAATTGAAATAAACATATCAATTGAGATTAAAGGGTGTGACTATAAACTCAATCACTCTAAAATGGATTTAAAAGTATAACTATTATGAGAAATCCAAATTAGAGCTATCCATGATATGGGGTTTACTCAAACATAGCATCAATCAATATTACTTATGAAAATCATATGCTATGTAAGTTTTGAAATCATTTCATTCAAACAATAAATGTTACTATTAATGTGCAAGAATGAGTGAAATGAATTTCAAGCATGAAGCCAACCTCTACTAATAACCAACCAATATTATGAACACATAAACATGGTGGTCATGAGATATACCTATAAGAGCAAGTGAGGTGGCAATATGAACATTATGATGCTAATGGTGTGTGATATGGAACAATCATATTACTTATCAAGTTCAATCCAATGCACACAAGGTTTATCACATTCTCAAGAAATCAAATCAATCAAAAAATTATATCAATAGAAACCAATTGAATTTGATAACATGATAAAGAGCAAGAATGTGGCAAACTCCATCAAGCATCATAAATGCATATTCATCACTTTTAAAGATATGACTATTGAGCATAGTGATGAACAAGGTAAATTGCAATGTAAAAGGATATTACTTTGTAAAACATGCAATTTCCAAAGTGTCCAAATCATATGAATTCAACTACTAAGATATCCATCAACCAACATAAATGCAAGGAATGGATTTCAAAGAGATTCATATGATTAAGAACACTACTTATGAAGTTGAAACATGTATAAGGATGACATCAAGAAAATCTACATGAATCAACATCATAACCATCCAAAAAGATATGACTATAAGGCATAGAGGATGGATTTGGGTTCTAGTATGGTGTCTATAACTAAGATCACAACCATACATGGAACCAAAAGTCATTTGCATTTAAAAAGAATGTAAATAAACAAGCAAGGATGCAAACAACATACATTTCCATTTCTAAGATAATGAAATCAAAAGAAAAGGAAATGAACACATGGAACATGCTTTGATGAATATAACTAGTGATGTTATAGAGCATTTCCAATCATACAATCTTCAAATCATTTCAATGAACAAAATCCAACAATGAGCATAAAAATAATGATTTTTGAAGATCAAGTATCAACATTGTATTTTAAAAGATATAACTTAATTGAAACACATACAAGTTGATTTTTCAAAACAATGTTCTCCATATAAAAGTTTAACTTAGAAGTCCATGGAAAAACTTGAATTGAGTCAAATCATTTGTTCAAAAAGTCTTACAAATGATTCAACAACAATTGATCATGAATAAATCTAGCTATGAAAGCTTTTAACATCACAATCAATTAATCATGTAAAGAAATGCAATGCAAGGCATATGAGTGCAAAAAGCAAATCAAACATGATGAAATTATAATCAAATGATTTTGAAAACCATGATATGTAACTTAGAATGGTGCATGAAGACAAAATCAAAAGATCATAAAGAAACATTGCATTTAAATAGATGTAACTATATAGAAACAAAATGCAAATGCAACATGACCAACAAAATGATTTAACTATTAAAGAATAGGTTGGTCAATGAGGTCCAAGGCCTTAAGGTTTGTCTAAGTATAAAACTTTGGGAATCCACCTAAGGTCTTGTGAGGGTTGAACTTTGAGGTCTAGTTTGGACTTCTCACCAACTATAGGAGATTTAACTTGATAAATTTTCAATTTGAACTTATCACCATGATATTTAGATTTTACTAATGTAATCTTAGATTGGTGATTAGTCTTTTGAGGTTGGTGATTCTTCTTCTTAGGGGATTGTTTTCTATTCTTCTTATTTTCTCCCTTTCCTTGACTTTTGAAATTTAGATTTAACTTTGTAATTTTCTTCAAAAGTTCTTTCATGTTTTGACTTAAGGGAGGTAGGTTGAGAAGCTTTTTGTTAATAGATTCTTTCAAACTTGGTTTGACTTGTTTAAGCTTTTTAGAATCTATCTTAGGAGACTCCATTTTAAGAGATTTAACTTGTTTAGTCATTTTGGAGTCTTTCTTGATTTTTAGTGTCTTACCCTTCAAGTTTGATTTTACTTTCTTTGGTTCAAAGATGGGATTAGACACATTGCTTCTTCTTAGTTTGCACTCAAACCTAAAGTGTCCTTCAATGCCACAATAATTACATTTTGTTTTAGGCAAGTGACAAAGAGTGCTAGAGAAAGAGGACTCACCTTTCACAAATGTGTTGGTGAATTTAGGGTCATAAGACATATTCCTATTAAATCCAATACCCGTCCTATCTCCATGAGGTTTACCCAATTTAAATAATTTTTCAAGTCTATCTTCACTTTGGGTAAACTTGCACTCATACTTTTGTTTATACTCTTCAAGTTGAGTGACTTTTGTTTTAAGGGTTGAATTTTCATTTTTAACTTTTGTTAGTTCATTTTCAATTCCCTTAAAATTGTTTAGCTCTTCATAGGCAAGTTTTAACTTAGATTTAAGCTCATTAACAACATTTGATCCAAGTTCTAAAGTTTTTAAATTACTTTGAGCATTAGACAAATTTCCATTGGAAATTGTCAACTTGGATTTTAAATAGTTAATGTTTTTATCTTGTCTTTTAATAGTATCTCTTAGGTTCAAATTTTCATTTTTAAGCTCATCACAATTTATCTTAATCTCATTTAATTCATCTTGAGTAATAGATAAATTTTCCTTAGAGATAGTCAATTTAGATTCAAGATTGTTAAAGTCTTTATCTTGCCTTTGTAATTGATCTCTTAATTTTAGATTTTCCTTATTGACATCATCATAACCCATCTTTAATTCTCTTAGTTCATCTTGAATGTTAGATTGGTTATTTAAAGAGATCATGAACTTAGATTCTAAACAATTAATGACTTCTTCTTTCTCTCTAAGTTCATCTTTAGAAAAGACTAGCTCTTTGTTTAGTTTTATAGATTCTTCTCTTAAACTTTTATTTCTCTTATCAAGCTTTGAAGATAATGTATATAATTCATTATAGGCTTGTTGAAGATCATCTTCATCATAATCATTTTCTTCCTCTTTTATGTCACATTGAGATTCATTTAATTGAGAGTTTGAATCTCCAATAGAAGGAAGAATGAGGGGTCTAGAAGAATCTACAAAGTCTAGCATAGTGGAGTCCATTCTAATGATTTTCAAATAAGCACTACTCTAGGGTTTTAACTCTAGGTTTTTACACCTAATCAAGAGTTCCAAACACTTGATCCTATAAGATAGAGCACGAGGCTCTGATACCAATTGAAAGTCCACGAGGATCCTAACCCTAGAGGGGGGGGGGGGGGTGAATAGGGTGAGCTACAACTATGACCAATTTAGACCAATTTTAATTTCTCAAACTAAACTAGTCACATGTGATGAATTGTCATACAATATGCGGAAGCTAATACAAAAACAAACACCACATTGCAATCACCACAACACAATATTTATAGTGGTTCGGCCAACGTGCCTACATCCACTACCGGCTTGTGTATCCAACACCCCACCGGATTCCACTATTTATGCTTTTTACTAGGCTAAGCAATAACCCTTACAATGTTGCTTTTCAAGGCTAAACAACAACCTCTCAATGTGCTTTTAGAGGCTAAGCAATAACCTTTACAAAATGCTTTTCTTAGGCTAAGCAATAACCTTACACAATGCTTTTCTTAGGCTAAGCAATAACCTTTACAAATCAATATTTCTCTAAGAAAGTGTTTACTCAACACTCTAAGAGATTACAATTTAAGCTCAAATAAATTGCCTCTAAATAGGCGGATATGAAAATGAAAATCCTAACTCACACAAACACTCAATGAATGCAAAGATGTATGCTTATGAAGTGTGTGTGTGAAAACTTCAATCAAGTTTAAAAGTAAGCTCAATCAATTTATGCTTAATGCAATTTGAAAGTTTAAGGCACAAAAAGATATGATTGAAGTTCTATGTAAATCACTTGAACAATTACACACTTGTGAATGATATGAAAATCTAAAGATCACAAGTTGTATGAAAGTGTTTAAGCCTAATCAAGTGATGCATGTGCAATGTTGTTTTCAAAAACTAATTTGACTAAAGATTAAATGAATGAAAACAACAAGGGAAGTTTCAACCAAGTGAAGTAATCATGCAATAAAAGAAATCAAAGATTTATGGCTAAGCATGATTAAGAAAGTTTAAAACAAAACTTGGGTTGAAATCAAAGTGATGAATCCAATCTTGAATATCAAAGAAGGAGGGAAGAAAGGATTCAACACATCATTGTTATCATGCTTGAAATCATTTTCCAAAGATTCAAATAAAGCACATAACAAATGATTAATAAAAGTAAAACTTACTTGGAGATTTAACTTAGTTGATCCAAGCTTAAGCTTCACTTAATGACCCTTTGATGTCTCTTAGATCATCCCCTTTGTCTTCTCTCAAAGCTCCTCAAAGAGGGTTTCAAAATCTCCAACCAAAGACAAAGGAAAGAACTCATTTATATCCCAAAAACAGCCCAACGGCTATATCCCCGGTTGACCGGCCATGACATGGCAGGTTGACCGGCCAAACACAACGGTCATAAAAAGAGCCGTTTGGCTTCAGGAGCCCGGTTAACCTGCCCTGTGTGGCCGGTTGACCGGGCCTCTTGGCCGGTTGACCTGCCACACATGGCCGGTTGACCGGGCCTGCAGCCCCATTTTTCCCATTTTTGGGTTTTTGAAGATTTTCTTTGGGGATCTTTTGGGCCATTAAAATCAAGCTTTTTCACATGTTTTAAATCATTCAAAGATGTAAAAAAAAACATGAAACACACAAAGCCTAAAATGATTTGAAACTTTAAACCATAGGCTAGCTTGATTTCTAAAAACTCCTTTTTCAAAAACAATGCATACACATATGATTATGAAGGGATGAATGTATGCAAAGTTCAAACCTAAATTGTCAAGATGATTTTCCAAATATAATGCACAAGGAAATAGGTTTTCAAAAGAGTTTGGGTTTCAAAACTAATGCATCCAAGTTTAAAACCAAACCATGCATAAAACAAAAGCTTTTCCAAATCTTAAAAGCTATGCATGTATAAAACTAGATTTCAAGGTTTCTAAAAACAATGCTAGTGTGTGAATTCAAATGATGCTAAAGTGCAAATGCATCCACCAAATTGCAAATTACAAAATCCCTAACAGATTCTATTAAGCTCAATACAATGCCTCTTAATTAGGCGGATATGGAAGTGAAAATCTAATACACACTCACACTATGAATGCAAAGATGAAAACAAATGAAGTGTGTGTGTGTGGTCCTCAATCATTTTTAAAATGAAAGTTCATAAATGTATGCCAAGGCTTTTGAAAATTTTAGCTCATAAAACATTTATGATTGAGGATATAATGCAATCACATGTTAAAAGTAACAACTTGTTAATGATATCAAAGTTACACAAGTTGTATGAAATGGATTAGCTCTAAACATGTGATGCATAGGGATGTCAATCAAATCATCAAAGAAGCTCAAAACATAAAAATAGATTTGATTGAAAAGAGGGGACAAATCATATGTAATTATAAGGACAACTTGAAAATGATTTACCAATCAAAGTAAGGCAAGTTGTGAAACATTAAAACAATAATACACATATGATTTGTAATGATGTTGAATCCAAAACATAAGATACATTTGAAGGAGATTTTCTTATGATGGAAAAACAACACCCAAAGATTCAACAAAGTATATGAATCATGTTACATCTTTCATTAACATGATCTACTTAGATTTACCAATAAAGTACTACTTTGATGAATCAATGGTGATGTATCCAAAACAATAGATCTATTCAAAATATAGAATATGCTAAGGATACAACATATCATTTATTAACATGTTACAAAGATTTACCAATGATAAAACAAAACATGAAAACATATGATTTGTAAAGAGGTTGAGTCCAAAACATAAGATAGTTTTGAAAGTGATTTTCTTATGATGGAAAACAACAACCAAAGATTCAACCAAGTATATGGATCATGTTACATATGATTTCAAAGGTTTTTACATTAACATGATCTACTTAGATTTACCAAAGTTAAGTACTACTTGAATTGAATCATATGGTGTTGTATCCAAAACAATAAATCAACTCAAAACATAACACATGTTAAGGACACAACACAAACATAGTTTATCATGCTAGAAATGATTTACCAAAAATAAAACAAAGCATGAAAACATATGATTAAGAAAGGAAGAGCCTACTTGGTGGTTTAACTTCATTAATCCAAGCTTTAGCTTTCCTAATCATCCCCTTCATCCCTTGGTTCTTTTCCCTTTTGATATGCCTCAAATCCTCTCAAGGAGGGGTTAAAAATTCCCAACTTTTGGCAAGGGAAAGAACTCATATTTATAGCAAAAAGTTGCCAACGGCTAGTCCTCGGTCGACCGACAAAGAGGTCTCGGTCGACCGGGAAGGCACAACGGTCAGATTTCTGACCGTTGGAGGTTTCAGTTCAAAAACTGCAGGTTTTACCTCCAGTTGTCTCGGTCGACCGAGACCTGCCTCTAGGTCGACCGGCGACACTGCCGGGACAGCCTCCCTTTGCAACTTTTGCATATTTGAAGGTTTTTCTATGGGGGACCTTTTGGCCACTAAATCAAGCTTGGAAAACATGTTTTAAAGATTCTAATGGTTTTTAAAACATGACATAAAAAGCCTAAAAAGATTCAAAACTCTTAAAACAAAGGCTTGCTTGATTTCTTGAAAACTCTTTTCTAAAACAAATGCATCCAAGTTTTAAAAACAAATCATGCATAAATCAATACTTTTACAAATCTTAAAAGCAATGCATGAATAAAAACAAGATTTCAAGTTTATTTAAAACCAATGCAAGTGTGTAAATCAAATGATGCTAGAATGAAATGCATCCATCAAATTGCAATCTAGAAAATTCCTAACACAAGTAAGTTTATTTTTTTTCAAGAAATTGCATGTAGATGTAGAAAGAAAGTTTCTTTTCTCTTTTTTTTTTTTTTCTTCTTTTCTTTTTCTTTTTCTTTTCTTTTTCACGTGTTTCCTTATTTTTTTTTTCTTCTTTCCTTTCTTTCTTTTGCTCACGGTTTTTTTTTTTTTTTTTTTTACCGTGTACTGTTTTTTTTTCTCTTTTTTTTTTTGCACGTTTTCTTTCTTTTTTTTCTTTTTTTTTTTTTGCTGCTGTACGGCCTGGACCGTATAGCCACGTGGCTTGTGGGCCATGGGTTGCGGGCCAGCCCAGAAATTTTTTTTTTGAATGAGGTTTTCTCTCTCTCTCTTTTTTTTTGCTCACCATGATAATGAGATTTATGCAATCCAAGATGTTCATGCACATACTTTTTTTTTTTTTTTGACAAGATCATATTCATACCTTTTCTTGTGTTTTTGCCAGCAGGTTGTGAAGCAACAGGAGAAGTTCCTTCGTCTTCCTTAGGGCCAGAGCAGGAGATGCCAGCAGCCGATCCAGAAGTAGGGGCTTCTTCTACCAGTCCCGTCATGGCGGAGGCGGGACTTTGTGGTGATATTGCTTCTTCAGTGGCTCGGATTGGAAATAGCCTTTTGATTTCTTCTCCACCACGACCTGACATGGGCAGTCAGCCAACAGATCGTGGTGAATCTTCATCTGGGCCATCCCTCCAATATGCAAAGAAGGTGTTGAAGAGTGTATTGAGCTCATGGGTTGAAACTCTCTCTTCTGGCCATTTGGAAGCTGGTTTTGGCATGGTCAAGCATGTACAGGACATCCTTCCTGACAGTGCAGAGGTCGGTCTGGACGTTGCAAGTGCCAAGGCCTTTGTTGATGAAGTCATTGCTTTGGGTGACAAATGGACCGAGACCAAGAATTTCCCAAGCGGTGACTTCTTCAATGAGATGTTTTTGCAGCCATCCGGTAAGATCAAATCTGAAATGGATGAGATCTCACGGGCTCGGAAGCAATTCATTCGGGAGAGGAACGTTACCGAGTTGGCTATCATCGAGCTAACACAGGACCTGCACTGTCTTGATAGGGAGGTCACAGAAGCTAGGCAGCGCCTTGAGCAATTGCAAGAACAAAGTGCTGCCAAATGGACTGCCATTGTAGAAGCCCGTGCTAAAGAGGGAACTCTGATTCGCCAGGTTGAAGAAGCCAGTAGCAGCCTCCAGAGAAAGACTCAGGAGTATGAGCAGTGGCAAATTCTCTGGGAAGAGCTTCCTCGTGCCGAAGATGGGTCGCGGCGTTCTGCCGCGTTTTATGGCAAGCTCTTGAAGAAGCGCGGCCTGGAAGCTTTAGAGGCTAAGGCCAAGAGTCTGCTTGAGGAGTTGGATCTTTGGTTGAAGACCATGCTAGACTGAGCTCTTGATTTATAACAAACTCTTTTCTTCTTTTCTCTCTTCTTCTTTTTTTGGTACCTCTATGTAAAACATTTTTGGTACTCTATGTACCTTTTACTTAAATTCTTTTTGGTGAAAATAAGCAAAGGTTGGGTGAGAATGTTTATTTGAGAATTTTGATCAAAAGGTTGTCATTTTGTGAAAATCTTTTGTCAAAAGGGTTGTTTTGGCATGAAAGCCAGATTTTGCGGCAAAAGCCAGGGTTTTTTTTTGTGTGGTTTGAAAGCCGAATTTCGAGATGGCATGAAAGCCGAAATTTGGGTTTATGGCATGAGAGCCAAAATTTTGGATGGCGTGGAAGCTGAAATTTTGAGGTGGCATGAAAGCCGATTTTGGTGGCGTGAAAGCCAAATTTTGGGATGGCATGAGAGCCAAAAAAATTTTGAGATGGCATGAAAGCCGAATTTTGAGATGGCATGAAAGCCGAAATTTGGGTTTATGGCATGGGAGCCAAAATTTTGGATGGCGTGGAAGCCGAAATTTTGAGGTGGCATGAAAGCCGATTTTGGTGGCGTGAACGCCAAATTTTGGGATGGCATGAGAGCCAAAAAAATTTTGAGATGACATGAAAGCCGAAATTTTGAGGTGGCATGAAAGCCGATTTTTTTGGGGTGGCATGACAGCCGGTTTTCGTGGCGTAAAAGCCGATTTTTTTTAAAATGGCATGAAAGCCAAGTTTGAGATGGCATGGGAGCCAAAGATTTTTTGTGGCATGAGAGCCAAGATTTGGTTTGTGGCATGAGAGCCGGTTTTGTTTTTGGTGTAAGAACCAGATTTTGTTTTTGGCATGAAAGCCGAAATTTCTTTTTGGCATGGAAGCCAGATTTTTTGTTTTTGGCATGAAAGCCAGATATTTTTTTTTGAAAACCGAGTTTTGTTTTGTTGGCATGGAAGCCGAATTTTGATTTTTGGCATGAAAGCCGGATTTTTGATTTTTGGCGTGAAAGCCGGATTTTTGGCATGGAAGCCGGGTTTTTTGGCGTGAAAGCCAGGTTTTTGGTTTTCAAAAATGCAAGTATCGACTAAAAGTCGCCTCCCTGCTGAATGGTATTGCAAGTATCGATGGAATGTCGCCTCCTTGCTCATTCGGTTGCGAGTATCGATGGAATGTCGCCACCCCGCGGATTTGGGTGCAAGTATCGACTAAGCGTCGCTTCCCTGCTTTTTTTCTTCAAAAATTTTGTTTTGTGGGTATCGATGGAATGTCGCTTCCCCACGATTTTTGAATTTTGAGGTTTTTTCGAACCTTTGTTTTGTTTTTTTTTGTTTGTTTTGAAATTTGGGTTGTGGATATCAACTGGAACGTTGCGTTTCCACGATTTTTGAAATTTTGGGGTTTTGGAAGTATCGAATGGGTGTCGCATCCTTCCGATTTTGGGTTTTGCAAGTATCGACTGAACGTCGCTTCCCTGCGGTTTTTGAAAAACCATTTTTTGTTTAAAGACATGAGGGTCGTAAATTTTGACTCAAAACCATTTTGGTGGTAAAAGCCGGGGTGGACTAGGGCTGAAATCCCTAGGTCCTGATTTTGTTTCAAACCATGAATTTTGGGTTCAAGGATCGAAAATTTTGGTCAAGTTTGGGAAGAGGCTCCTAAACTTGGATTTTTGGATTTGCTTTTTTTTTTTGAACAATGAAACGATGAAAGAAACATTGTTTTGAGGGTTTTTTTTTTTAGAAATTTCAACAAGAGGATGAAAATTCCAAAATGAGTGGGTTTGACGAGCAGATACCTAGGAATAGGCTTTGGCCGTGTAGACATTGCTCTGACCCGGTGGGGAAAGCCTTCAAGGGTAGTATCGCTTCAAGAACTTTCCATTGATGGGCAGCATACACCTGTCACCCTCCATATTTAGAAGAGCGTATGCGCCGTTGGAGAAGATTTTGTCGATGACGAAAGGTCCCTCCCATTTTGGTTCAAATTTGCCTTTGGATTTGTGAGCAAAAACCATAGGTCTTCTTACTGTAAGAACCAAGTCTCCCTTTTTGTAGGCGCGTTGCCTGACCTTCTTGTCAAAAGATCCTGCCATGCGTGCTTGGTAGAGTTCAATGCTTTGTAGAGCTTCGAGCCGTCTCTCATCGAGATTATCCAGCTCTTGAAGTCTCAATTTGACATTGCTTTCTTGCGTCATGTCATTTTGTAGAGATACCCTTAAGGAAGGAATTTGAACTTCCAAAGGGACAACAGCTTCGCATCCATAGACCAAGGAGAATGGTATGCTATGGGTTGGTCCTCGAACGGTGGTTCGATAGGCCCACAAAGCTTCAGGCAGTTTGGATTTTGTATTTGTCGCAGAACCTGTAGAATCTGTGATCCCGGAATTGCGGTCCGTTATCATGGACGAATCTTTTAGGTATGCCGAAGCGACAAATGATGTTGGTGCGCAAGAACTGAAGGACTGATGAGGTCTTCATTTCACTAAGCGCGAATGCTTCTGACCACTTGGAGAAATAATCCATAGCGGCGAAGATGAAGCGATGACCTTTGCTCGATGGAGGGGAGATAGGACCTATGATGTCCATACCCCAGGCTTCAAAAGGCCATGAGATCGCTGTAGGATGCAGCTATTCTGGAGGCATGTGGACATAGTCTCCATGAATTTGGCATTGTTGGCAGCGCTTAGCAAATTGCATTGCATCAGCCACCATGGTAGGCCAATAATAACCTAACCTTTTTATCTGATCGTAGAGCTTAGGGCCAGCCTGATGGGCTCCACAAAGACCAGCATGTACTTCTTTGAGTGTTTCTTCAGCTTCTTGTTGTGACAAGCAGCGTAGAAGTACTCCGTTGTAGGATTTTCTATACAGCATTTTTGAAGGAATATCCAAATGAAAGTTCGGGGCTCGTCTTTGGATGCTTACCCGTTCTTTTGGATCTTCAGGTAGGATTCCGAACATTTTGTAATCAATGAACGGATCCCTCCAGTCGCCGATCAGAGGTTTAAGGACGGAGATCCGACTTCCAACCACTTGGTGGCATTCAGCAACTGCTTGATGTGTGTTGAGAGGAGGGAGAATCCTTTTTTGACACACTGTAACTTGCATGTCTTCCCCTTCCTGGATTGCCATAGACGCAGCAAGTCCAGCCAGGGCATCTGTACGAATGTTTTCACCTCTGAGGATGTGGGATGTGACAGATGTCGAACTTTTGTCGAAGCGATTGCGCCTTGTTGTAGTAAGGCAACAGATCGGGCTTCCTGACTTCAAATTTCTAATTCATCTGGTTGACGATCAGTTGAGAGTCTCCAAAAGCTTCCAGCGTAGTGATGCCGGATTCGAAGGCGAGTTCCAATCCTATGATCAGGGCTTGGTACTCAGTTGCATTGTTTGAACATGGTTCCAGTAGCGAGAATGCATGCGGAATCATGTATTTATCGAGACTAACAAAGAGAATGCCAATTCCTGATATTTGATTTCCCTTTTCATTTGTCCTGGTTGCGCCATCGAAGTACATGTGCCAGGAAGCATTTGATAAGGAAGTCTCCACACTGTAGACCGGTTCGTCTGGGAGGTCATCCCTGAGTGGAGAATCTTTAGGCAATGGATGCTCCGCGAGGAAGTCTGCTAGAGCTTGGCCTTTGATTGCTTTTTGTGGTACATACCTAATGTCAAATTGTGACAGGAGGATGGACCATTTTGCTAGTCGGGCATTGAGAGAACCTGCTTTTGTGACAAGGACCTTTAGGAGGTTGATCCTCGAAATCAGGTACACTGTGTTGGCTAGTAAGTAGTGACGCAGTTTTTGTACGGCGAACATTACTGCCAAGCATTCTTTTTCGACTGGAGAGTAGCGATGCTCTGCACCTATCAACATGCGGCTAAGGTAATATAGAGCAGCTTCTTTTCCCTCGTCATTCTTCTGTGGGAGTAGAGCGCCTAAAGAACAATCAAGGGCTCTTGTGTACAAGAGGAATGGTTTTCCAGTTGTGGGGGCAGCCAACACTGGAGGTTTAGTCAGGTATGACTTGATGTCCTGGAACGCGGCTTCACATTCAGCATCCCAGACAAAATCGACACCTTTCTTCATTAACCGAGAGAATGGACGACACTTCCCTGATAGGTTGGAGATGAACCGTCGAATGTATGCCAATCTTCTTTGGAGCCCTTTTAATTGTCTTAGGGTTCTTGGAGATGGCATTTCTAGGATAGCCTTGACTTTGATGGGGTCAAGCTCTATGCCAGCTTTCCGTACTATGAATCCAAGAAACTTACCCGATGAAACACCGAAGAAGCATTTGAGGGGATTCATTCGCAGTTTGTGTTTGCGAAGTCGAAGGAAGACTTCTCGAAGATCTTTGAGATGGTCTTCTTTTCTTTTGCTTTTGACGGCGAGGTCATCGACATAACATTCGGCCGTCTTGTGCTGCATATCTTGGAAGATCTTCATCATAGCCCTCTGATATGTAGCGCCGGCATTCTTCAGACCGAATGGCATGACAGTGTAGCAATACACGCCAAACGGGGTCCAAAATGCTGTGTGTTTTTCATCTTCAGGATGCATCTTTATCTGACTGTAGCCAGAGAAGCCATCCATGAATGTCATTCGCTCGAACCCACAGGTGTTGTCGATCATCACCTCCGGTATAGGGAGCGGGAATTCATCTTTTGGGCATGCATTGTTTAGGTCTCTGTAATCAATGCAGACCCTGATTTGCCCATTTTTCTTTGTCACGGGGACGATGTTGGCCAACCATTCAGGATGCTGTTCCTCACGGATGAAGCCAACGCTTTGAGTTTTTGAGCTTCTTGTTCAATTTTGTCCATCACGTCAGGACGGAACCTTCTTTGGCCTTGTTTGACAGGCTTGATATCTTTTTGAAGATTGAGTTTGTGGACTGCTATTTTGGGGTCTAAGTCAGGCATCTCAGCGTAAGACCATGCAAAACAATCAACGAACTCATGAAGAAACGCGATATACTCGGGTAACTCATCATCCTTTATATTCTTGCTTATGAATACAGGACATGGGTTATCAGGTGTTCCCAAGTCTATCTTTTGAACAGAATCTTCAGTTGGAAGGTTTGAAGGTGGTTCCTCCATAATATTTTCGGAGGCTTCCAGCCCAACAAAGCCTTCTAGAGTTCCAAAGGTATCTACAGACCATGGCTCTGCTTTTGTCCATGGGTCTTCTTGATTGGTACTTTTCTCAAGATTTGCTATGAGATGGTCCCAATCACCTATTGAAACTAGGTCGAAGTAGGGCACTTCTTTTGGAGATGATGGTTCTTCTGGGCTAGAAAATCGTATATCCGTATCATCGGTCAATTCCTCTTCATCATCCGAGAAATCATACCAATTGGGTGAGCTTCCTAAATCTTCGACGGGTGACTCTTCAAAGAGATATCCGGGGAGATCGATGTCTTCATTAATATGAGATGTTGAGGCTTGGTCGGCAAGACGACTTTGCAGCCTTTGTGGCAACTGTTTCAAGGGAGCGTCAGGATCATACCCCAGCCCATGTGAAGACTTTTCTATGTGGCGGTGGGGTTTCCAACCTTCCAGTTGACTTTTGGTCAGGGTTGGTTCCAATGGCGTGATAATACCACGGCCACCTCCCAAACCGATTGGGTTCTGAGCGTCGTAGCCCATTTTCTTCATGATAGCTTGTGCCATTGGACTATACAGGGATAGTTGAGGCATACCTTCATTTTGGAAAGGTTCAAGCGAAGAATTTGATGAAGAAACTCCCGATTTATGGAAGAAGATTGGCTTTTCTTCTGCTGATGTTGCTGGAACAACGAAGGAAGCAGATGCCGGATCTTCTATGTCAACGGTTGTCTCCATCGGAGTGAGAGCGGGCTGGACTTGTTGATCATCAGCTTGGCTTGACGATGTGTCGTCTTCTGGCTCTGAGTCCGAATCCGTGTCTTGCAAGATAGTCACGAAGGAGACAGCAAACTTGCCCCCAGCCTTTTGTTTTGTCTTCTTTGCTTTGGTGGTGATCACCAGAGGCTTTGAAGACTTGAGGGAGACCATGAAGGGAGATTGATTATTCTCTTCGGTTTTGATAGAGGGTTTGTTTTCTTCCGGTGATTGCTGAGGAGCCTTGCCTTTGTCTTTCTGGAGATTTTCGGCAAAGGGTGTTGTTTCTTCCTCCCTTTCTTCTTTTTCATCTTTGTACATCTGAGCATCTGCGAAATAGACTTCTTTACCTTTGAAGGGCTTTTTGTCTGCAAACACTCGATGTATCAAGCCGTCATTGTCAACAAACTTGATGCACTGATGTAAAGTCAAAGGGACAACACCATTCTCGTGTATCCAGGGGCGTCCGAGAAGGATGTTGTAGCATGAAGGGGTCTTTATTGCATAGACAGTGACCTCGGAGATAAGATCACCGATTTGCAACTTGAACCTGATTTTGCCGATCGGCCTTTGAGCGCTGCCATATTATCCAAAGATGGACACAGACGTGTGACTCAGCTTGCTAGGCGGAATGCCCAGTTCTTCGAGTGCCGAAGTGGAGATGAGGTTGAGTGCAGAACCTAGATCGATCTGGATTCTGCGTACTGGCACCTCTTTGATGTACCCGGTGGAGTACAGGGGTCGGTTGTGCTTTGTCTCGCCTAGCAGGAGGTCTTCCTTGGTGAAGGCGATGGTTGCACTTGCTGCTTTTTGAACCGAGAGGCATTCGATGCAGTATCCCTCAGTTTTCTTCTTTTCTCCTTTTGAGGGAGTTTTTGATTTTTTGACCCTATAGTCCATTTCAATTTGTAGGACTTGTGGGGCATGTTTGTCGACCTCCGCATCCAGCATTTGTAGTTCTGAAATGAGACTATCACGAGTCTGTGGTGACATTCGTAATAAGTCTAGGATGTGCAGACGTGCAGGTATGTGTTTGAAGTGCTGAATCAAGTCGTACTTGAAAGCCTCCTTGGGGCCTGCATTTTCATTATTCTTGCCACTAGGGGCGTTGACAGCTTGTTTTCCCGAAGGATTTACATAAGAAGCAGAAGGTTGGTTGTAGTTTTTGTGGTAATCCCGGCCAGAACGGGTACCTCTACCAACTTCAAGAGCTTCTGGAGAAGGGTCTTTGTTTGGAAGATCACCCTCGAGATCGAGGGGTTGTTCCTTCTCATTTGCTGAAGATGTCTCTGTGTCAGCATTGCCATCTTCAGTAATTGTGTTGCATGGAGCATTTTTCGGGATCAAGTCCTGAACAGCATCCAGCAACTTTCCTTCTTTATCGAATATTTTGTCGGTCCAGACATCACCGATGAGATCGGGCATTTGGGACCAATTGACCGGATTTTCTTTGAAGAAGATTTCACCGGCTGGAATTTCTTCAAGGTGATCAGTCGGAAGAGGTTTGAGTTTCGATGTCACTGTTCCAGGAGACGAAGCCTGAGAAGGTGTGGTTCCGGAGGAATTATCATCCTGAGCTATTGCATTGCAAGTAACTTTGACGGAAGATGCCTCCAAGATGAACTGTTGGGAATCAGATTCGTCCTCAGATGTAAGAGGATCATCGATCCAACAGCTTTCTTCGTTTTTTGGGGTTACCGGAGGAGATTCCTGTAGATTTTCAGGAACTTCCGGTGCTGGGTTGTGACGAAGCTGGTTGATGCGACCTTGTTCTTGCTCTATAGCAAGGTGCTGCAAGATCCTTGCGTATTCATCGAGATCAGGCATGGGGCCAAATCTTCTTCTTCGTCTGCTCCTTGTGGTTCAACATGGTTGGGTTCCACTGGAGTATTTTCTTGGACAACCTCTTGGTCTTCTTCATCATCAGACCAGGATCCTTGCGGCTGTAATGGGTTATACCAGATTACTGGCATAAGATGAGATTCAGGGATCCATTCCTCGTCGGAGAGATATTCTCCTGTTTCGAGGGATTCCTCCCACTCATCGATGTCGCTAGCGGTGTCACTGGACTCGTATCCATCCATGGGGAATCCGACCACCGAGTTGCAAGAGTATGATGCCCCCTGCGTAGTTTCATCTTTGAGGTGCGGTGGCATGAAATCACCAAGAGTGAATCTTCTTGCCGCCTTTGAAGTCTTGGGAGGAGACTCTTCTGTTGCCCCCAGTGAAGCGGTAGAGGAGGTCTCTGCCTTTTCAGCGACTTCTTGTTTTTTCGGAGCTTTCTCCTGCTGTTTGAGTTTGCGGAGTTGTCTCCTGGCTTGCCTTCGCTGTTGAGCGGTTGGCTTTGTTTTGACGACCTCCTAATTTTCATCTTCTAGGAGATCGGGGTGTACCCATATGGGCTGTCCGTCTGATGTTGGATATGGAACCAACTCTTGGGAAGTTTGGGTCATCTTTATCACCTCGAAGGAAGTAGTGATCTTCTCTTTTGGTGATTTTTGTTTTTGTCCACACGACACCATGTTGACCGAGGCAGACCCATAGTTCTTGTCGAAGGTGATGACTCTGTTTTTCCACATCTCATTTATCTTCTCTCTCACAACAAAGCATTGATTGAGAGGATGCGAGACCATCTGATGGTATGGACAGTACCGAGGATCGTTGGTTTTGCCAACATCGCCCGGTCTTTTGGGGTCAGGCAAGGTGAGTTTACCGTTTGCGAGAAGTGCCCCAAAATTTTCTTCAACATCTTCATCGAACGGGTATTTCTTCTCTACTCGTTCTTTGAAGGCATCAGAGAGTTCAAGCTTTTTACCTGCAGCTTTGTTTTCAGCTTTCTTTGGCGGTTGAGGAACTGACTTGGTTTGCACATTGAGAACCTCCTTTTTCTTTGGTTTTGAGGTTGCAATGGCAGTCGGCTCTTTCTTTGATGATTTCTGACTGTTGAGGTCTTTGATCACCGTTTCAGCTTCCATAGCTGCTTCCAGGAGTTCTCCCAGGTTCTTTGATTTGTTGCCGATGATCATGGAGCAGATTCTTGCTCTCATGTTGTTTTGGCAGATGTCGACCAGTGACGCTTGTGGCAGTACATCGGAGCATTTGTATGCCATTGCCTTCCACTTGTGAATGAAGTGATATGTTGACTCATTCTCTCCCTGTTTTAGGCTGCAGAGCTGAGCCATAGTAACAGGATGATCCTCACCTTTGAAGTGGGTTAGGAAGCGTGTCTCCAGCATGGGCCAATTTTGAATGGAGTCCTCCGGCAGAGTGGAATACCAATCAAAGGCCGTACCTTTTAGGGTACTTGCAAAGAGGCGGATTTTGAGGGCATCTTGATCCGCAATAGCTCCCGTCAGGATCTTGAAATGGATCACGTGCTGTCTGGCTGAACCTTTCCCCGTATATGTTTGGAGAGTAGGTTGCTTGAATTTTGTAGGGAACGGGACCGAGTCCATCCACAAGGGATATGGTGGCTTGATCCCATGCTCCTTTAGTGTATCCTCTTCTTTTGCTTTGGCGAGGATATCGTCAACGTCCTTTTTGGTAAGGGCGCGTGACTCACTGTTTTCCGCATTTTCTTTGTCGCCTTGATGGCTCGGAGGAGCTTCATTGTTTGGCGGACGTTGGATAGTGAGAAGGAGGTTTTCCATTAGGGCCTCTATTCTCTGCTGTCCTTGTTCCAGCTGCTGGATGCGTGCAGCTACGTCATCATGTGGCGGAGGTTGCTCAGCATTTGTGACCAAGACGTTCACTCTTCGAGAGTCGAAAGAGGATACAGTCTTGGTGACTGAGCTGGAGCTCATCCTTTTAGATGAAGAGCTCGAAGAGTGGTCACTCTGATGTCCTTGGCTTGAAGGAGCGGGAGAGTCTTCTTGATGTCTTCTTGTCCGAGTGATGCTGCGAGTCACCGGTCGTCTGACATGGAATTTAGTTGCCGACTTTTGATGTCTTCTAGTTTTTCCAACCATATGGACAACAACAACTTGATTGGGTCTTTCTTTTTCAACCCATTTTTTGGAGACCTGAAGTGCAAAATGCTGGGTTCTTTGCTTCTCTAGTCTCTTTTGTCGATATGCCACGCGGCGGCGCATACGACGAGTAATTTGAGCTTTGGTTAGCTCTGGCTGCGCTCTGGCAATGAAGGACGTAGTCCCTGGTGCGCAGCAGCCGAGCTTGTCTTCTTTGAAGACTGGCAGGGACAGGATCCGGACGCGGTCCTTTGCCTGTCGCAGCGAAGCCTTGAATTTGGCGAGTTCGGCCCCTGTTGAGAGGAAGGGTCGACTCGCAGGAGTGCAGGCCTTTGCAGGTTCTTGCGGAGGCCTTACGATGCACGATTTGATTTTGGGCTTGTAGGATCAAGCCGGCTCGTGCTGAGTTGGTTTTGTTTGGCGGAGGGTAGGTTTCTCCTCTTTCATGTAAGCAAGAGGGTAGAACCGGTTCTCCTTGAGAGGGGCCAGGTATGCTGGCTTTGCAGGTGTTTGTGACCTTCTTTGTTTGGGTGAAGGTCTTGGGGACCAAATCTTTGAGCAGACCTGGTTTCTTGTAGGTTGAGGCTTCGTGGGGTTACCACGGGCTTCAGGTTTTCTGATGGCCGCCTTTGGTGTCGGAGTAGCGACATGTCCGGTGGCAGTTTTCTGCTTCTTGGCAGTTGCGGTTTCTTCTACGGGAAGTGGGAATGGTCCTAGCGACCCGAAGACGATGGTCCGGGGAGTTGAGGTCGACCCGGTGTTCTGGGAGTCGCCAAGGGTGGTGATGCTTTGGCAACTGGCGGGGCGCTTGTAGGTGCGCTTGGTTTGCTTCTCTTGAAGCATCAGCTGGTACTTGTTCTCATGAAAGGTGATGGTTAATGAAGTTTTCATTGTTAGCTTTTGGAAAAACTTTTGAAACAAGACCATATCCATTAGTAATCACAAGAATATGGTGATCATAAATGAAAAATACTATGGTTTCGCCTCTTCAAGCCGCCCGAGGGAACATGGCCCAGCCCAAGCAACATGAGGAAGGTAGAAAAGCCATAGAGGGCACAATTGTTCTAAACGCAAGTAGGGTCAGCTCAGAATGAGCGTCCCAGTGACTGCTAGAAGCAATTGTGAACCTTAATTCAAATTACCGAGAAGCAAAGCTCACTCAAGGTAAAATGATATAAGGTTGAGATACAAATGTGTCGGTTGCGAATACAGTAGACCCGAAAGGGCGTACTAGGACCGCTAGGCACAAATGTTGTAAATCGCATCCTTGGAAAAGACACGAGATGGGATTTTTGAAAGGTCAAGATTGGATTCATAAAAGAGAGCAAATGGTATTCCAATCCGAGAATGAGCTCAACATTTCTGCGAGCTCGAAAATCCGAAAAGGAAGGAACCAAGATTTCTCAAATATGAATCCAAAAGTGATAGAACTTTTTTTTTTTTTGTTCTTTTTTTTTTTTTAGAAATTTTTTTTTTTTTGAAGATTTTTTTTAAGAGTTCACATAGATCTCCAATTCGATCTTATGAAACCTCAGTTGATAGATCAGCCCCCAGGTAAGGGTAGGATTACTTAATGAACCCGTTTGGAGGACCCTTGCCTAGAACAGTCTAGCTGTCTCCACACTCTGGACAAGGCTTTTCTTAAATCCACTTTGGTCAAAGAACGCAATTGGTGCAACCTTAGTGGCTTTTTTTTTGAAAGATTTTTTTTATGGATTCATAGAAGAGAGCGAATGGTGTTCCATTCCGAAAATGAGTTCAACATTTCTGCGATCTCGAAATCCGAGAAAGAATAAGCCAAAGTTTCTCAACTTAAACCCAAAAGGGAGAAATCTGAAAAAAAAAATTGTAAATCAGATTTTTTTGTGGATTCATAGAAGAGAGCAAATGGTGTTCCATTCCGAAAATGAGTTCAACATTTCTGTGATCTCGAAATCCGAAAAGGAAGAAGCCAAAGTTTCTCAACTTAAACCCAAAAGAGGGAAATCTGAAAAAAAATTTAAATCAGATTTTTTTTTAGATTTTTTTTTTAGAAACGGGAAAGGCTGGAAATAAACTTAAAGAAAGAAACTTCCAAAAATCCCATCTCATGTTTTTTTTTAGATGCAAGATCCAACATAGGCCACCAACTAGAATGGAGCCAAAGAATCCAAGCATTGTGTTCTCAAATGAACGGGTCCCACCGGGTATGCCAGCTTGATGGACCGCGCCCCTCCGTTCCTCCTCCGCTGCCATCCGCCCCGGGTCTGTCGGGGTCCGGAAGGAGGGAGAGGTCAGAAAGAAAGGCGGGTATCAACATTTTGTGGGTATGCCAGATTTTCTTTTCTACTTGGAATTTAGAGTAGTGATCCGGAGATTCACCTTCACAAGTAGAAAGGAAATCAACTTTTTCCTAACTTTCCATTGCACACATATTTTAAAGAAAAGAGACAAGTTTGTTTTGAATGCCGTGAGAGGCGATTTTCTTTGTTTGCCGTGAAAGGCGATTTTGGTGCCGTGAAAGGCAATTTTGCCGTGAAAGGCGGTTTACAAATCTCATCAATAATGAAAAGACAAGAAATGTGAATTTTGTGTCTCTTTAAGAAAAAATACAATACAATAGAAAAGAAAGAAATGGAATCTAACTTTTCATACGATTGTGGGGGGACCCGTTCAGATCGACGGTCGCGAGTCATGTATGGACTCCGCCATCGTCCTTCAGATGAGAACTTTGATGCTTGATTTCTTGGCTTGGCTCCAACCTCAGATTTTTAGAGGATAAGGACCAAGGTAATGTCCTATATCCGGTAAAAAGCTGAGTAGA
The DNA here is from genome assembly GCA_038049695.1 of Cinnamomum chago. Classification (NCBI taxonomy): domain Eukaryota; kingdom Viridiplantae; phylum Streptophyta; class Magnoliopsida; order Laurales; family Lauraceae; genus Cinnamomum; species Cinnamomum chago. The sequence continues at coordinate 51,652,849 of CP142453.1, read as the reverse complement.
CGGGCTGAAAAGCCGCATCTAGCCATGTTGGATAGAAGGAGAGGTGGCCTTGGGGGGGGGGGGGGGTGGCCCCCCAAGGGGCTTTGATCACCTTGTAGTGCTTGTTACAGCAGAGTTTTCTTCAATAGAGGAGAGTTTGTTGCAGAGGTTCTGGATTTTTCTTGGATTTTTCGGAGAGTTTTTGGATAATTTTTCCCTGGCCCCCCTTTTCCTTGGAATGGCCTCCTATTTATAGGCATTTGGTAGCCATTTAGGAGAGTTTATGAGCATTTATGGTATTAATGCTCATGATGGGAGGAGTTACAAGTTTTTAATTTCTTGATTTGGTAACTCCTTTTTCCTTGAATTTGATTGGCCGGTGGAGGATAATGGGCATTTAGTTGCCTTTAATCTCCATAATGAGGGGAGTTTCATGGTTTTAATGCCATGAATACTTGGATTTGTAACTCCCATTCGCTTGCTTTTGATTGGGTCGTCCAAGATAATGAGTTAATGACTGTAATAAGTTGCCATAAACAAGTCAATTAACAGCATTAAATGGTCTCCCGGTCGCTTGAAGAGTCACGGGCCGTGCCGCGTCCTTTGGAATTCTTTTGGCGATGATCATCGATGGATCTTCATGTTGATCGACATCGGATGATCATGCAATTTTAGACTTCGATTAATATCAACAAGCCGGCGACATCTGTCCAGTCGATTTCTCGATCGGTCGGGCAGAAAGTGCATTTTCTTGATCGGTCGGTTGACAATTTTGAGGTGTCGGATGATGATTCCATGATTCCGGCGGCGGATCCACGATGTCGACGAAGATGGACGGATTTCTTGCTCAAAAAATAAGAATTTGGAAAAATCACAGGGGCCAATCAACTCGGGACGCGAAAGATACCTGAAAAACGGGGTTTTTGGGCGAGGTCCGGCGGCCCGGACCTCCATGGTCGCCGGCGACCATGGGGTTTGTGCCCCATGGTCGGCCGCCTTCCGGTCGCCTTTTCTTCTTCGTTTTTCGTCATTTTTCGCTTCTGTTTTCTCCTGCATTTTTCTTGGAATTTCCTCTCATTTATTGGCTGAATTCCCCTCAAGAAAACCTGACGGGAAGTCGTGCAAATCGGATTGCAAAGTTTCCCATTTTCTGAAAAGCCGAAGACTTTGCTGTGGAGAACTCCCGATTTTTTGTCAAGCGTCGAAACTAGGTCAAACGATGTCGGAATGACCTGAAATTCGATGTGTAGCTTCTTGAGCAGTAGACGAGACCAACCATAGGATTTTGTTCAGGTTTTGAAACCGCTTGGGGTCCCGCAAACGCTTGACTTTGATTTCACCACGAGGGAAATGCCGAGCTTTCACTTCTGGTCAAACGATGTTCGATTGACCTGAAATTCAACGAGGAGCCTATTGGAGTCATTTTGAAATGATCCACAAGCTCCGAATTGGGTGCCATGGTCCCGGGGTGCTCCGCCACTGGTAGGCTTGATTTTGTTTCCGAGCATCGAAACTGGGTCAAACGTCATCGGAATGTCCTGAAATTTGATGTGCAGCCCTTTGGAGGTATGTAGAAGCCGCCCATGTGCTCTGTTTGATGAGTGACGACCTCAGTAATTCTCGCTACCTAAGGGCTTGATTTTGCTGCTCGAGAGTTGATGGAGGGTCAAACGGTGTCGGTTTGACTTGAAACTTGACATGTAGCCTTTCGGAGGTATTTTGAGACCATCCATAGGCTCTGATCGAAGATTTGGGGTCTTCGACACTGTCGCCGCCGGGAGCTGCTGCTTAGCTGTTGGAGAAGTGAAGCTAGGCCAAATGATGTCGGAATGACCCGAAACTTCATATGTACCTCTCTTTTGGCTGTTTTGAATGACCTTGCAGTTTTTGTTTGATTCTGACAAGATCTGATGCTTGAAGTGGCGCATGCCTATTTGGGGTAGGATGCGGCTCCATGTAGCTTTTGGTGTGAAGAGGCAAAGTGACATTTTTTGTGTCAACACCAACGATATATTACATGTAGAAATCCAACGAGCGGATTAAAAGTTACAAGTCTTCGAAGTTATCATATTAAGTGATCTTACACCCTCCGATCAATCGGACAGAAGGTCCGATCAATCGACACTGAATCACTCTCAGTTAGTGACACTATCCGATCGATTGGACTGTAATCTAGTCTCGGTTAATAGTTCCGTCCGATCGATCAGTCTGAAGGTCCGACCGATCGACACTAGGCATGTCCCAGTTAGCTGAGACATCCCTCAGTCCGATCGATCGCACTGAGTGCCCAATCGATCAGACTGAATCCGACCTCAGTTAATTGAGTAGTTCCTCTGTCCGATCAATCACACAGAGCGACCGATCGATCAGACAGCAGACCTGTAACCCGAAAAATGGGTTTTCTACCCTTTTCTCCTCCTGCCAATCGATGGCTAACCTGCAGAAAATGAGCCATCATGCTCTCCATTCATCACATACATCATTTTACATTCATTCTAGCAAATTAAAACAAGCTAGGGTTACCAATTACAAATTAACCAACCCCAAATCCCAACACCTAGTCTAACATGTCAATCCCAAATCAATATCAACAACAGGATTGGAATTAGGGAAATCTAAGAAGAAATCATTGCAATCAATAGGAACATACATACATATTCAATTATAAATTATATATCTACTTGCCTCAACCAAGAAGAAAAAGAAATTGAAAAATGGGAGGAGAAACCTTCTACCGCGAAAACCATCGATCTAACCCACTCAAAAGCAACATAGAACGCAAAGGAGAAAGAGAGGAAAAGATCAAGATCAAACCTAGATCTAAACAAAAGAGAAAATGATTGGAAAAGTAACTGTGAGAAAAAGCTTGCCAAACTGATATAAAAGGAAAGAGGAGCTTAAGAGGATGAAGTTGTGCCGTTCTGATCTTCGAGGATGATCTTCCAAGGTGGAGTTCTAGGCTTGAGAAGATGAAGAGGAAGAAGAGAAGTTGATGTAGCTTTCGTTGCAGAGTTTGGGAAATAAAGCAATTAGGATTAATCCCTACTTAAGAAGAGAGAAAGGGGAAAATGACTGAATTGCCCTTAAGTGGGTCCAATGAAGGAATGGACCACTTGAAGGGTTTCTGATCGTTGGATCGTGACTGTCGGATGTGAATTTTGATCCCCCCGGGGATGGAAATAGTCATTCATCTATGTGTGTTATTTAGATTTTACATCGAAAATGAGGATTCCGACTACCCTCAAAATCGACAGATCACGATCGCCAGCTACGGTAACGGCCGTAACACCGTTCTTCGACGGAAGCCAAAAAAGAATGGGAGAAAATAAAAGGATGGGTTCTTCTTCTCGTCTAATGTGCCGCCGGTAACACACGACGGTTTTCCTGTCACATTAATTTGGGTCTCTTTAATAAATGGTCAATTCAGGGCTATGAGTTAAAGTCTGAATAAAGATTAATCCTCACTATGCAAAATCATGGTATATCCAAGTGAAATGAAATAATTAAAATAAAGAAAATAAAAGGGGGAGGTGCCAAATATTTAAGAAGAGGATCGGCCCCGTTCCCGGGTACCCCCTTCTAATCCCTTGGCAAAATAGGGTTTAAAGGCTGACTTATCAAATCAAAATGACGATGCAAATGAGACTTTGACTTGTGATTTCTGTGTTTTTCGTGTGCGATACACGAGTGATAAAAGTGAGAAGCCAATGGGTTGTAATTGATTGAAGGTGGCCGATGGGCCGGTGTTTGTTTTAGAGAGGCCAGTGGGCCGTGATTGTTTGAGGGTGGCCGATGGGCCGAAATAAAAATATGCAAAGTGTGTGAAATCACTCATCTCGTCTTATTATTCTCTTCTATTCAATTTTAGAAATCAGAGTTTTATTCCATTTTATCATTAAGTTTGATTAAATATCTGGCACCTGAGGTGGAAGAAGAAATAAAAGGAAAATCTTTTTGGGTTCATTTTGTTGGTTTTATAGTTTTTATGGATTTTTAATATTGGGCTAGAAGGGCCTAACTAGGGGATTTTACTTGGATTTACATGATTAATGTTTTTTTACTGATCATCGGATTAACCCTAACCTAAGGTTCTAGATCGCCCACATCAGCTCTCCCGATCCCCTAACAGAACAGGAAAAGTGATGGGACAAAGCCTAATGCTCTAATCTATCTAAAAGAGAAACCTGATATAATCCTAGGGTGTAAATACCCTAACTTCGATAGTTTCTGCACCTAAGCAGTTTGTTGAGTAGGGTTCTGATTGGTTCTGTTTGTTTTAAATTGAAAATTGATTAAGAGTGATTTAGGGATGCTTTAATGTTTTGATTAAGTTGTTTTTAAATATATTAAGATTCTGTTTAGGTTGTTTAAGGTTCCGGAGTTTCAGGTTTTACTCCAAATAACGGAAAGATATCGAAATCAGTGAAACGGGGGTGACAGAGGACTTGGGCGCACCTGTGGTTGCGCCTAGGTCACTCTGGTGACTTGGCCGCACAGATAGTGGCGCCCAAGTGCTAGGCCTCGTGTGGCTTGGCTGGTGGTGATGAATTGACTTGATCTTTGGAGTTCGTAGGGTTTCTATTTCATGCAAGTTTCCATTTTAATGTTGTTTAGATTCTGGATTGATTTATTTTTATAATCTTGAGTCCGGAATTTGAAATACAGCCGAGGTTTACAACTTGGGCCAGATAGGGAACCTGGGCGCACCTGTGTGTGCGCCTAGGTGCCTCTGTGCACTTGGGCGCACCAGCAGTGGCGCCCAGGTGGTGTTTTGATGTTCTTCGACCGTCCGACTTTGGTTCGAGGTTCCAGATGGGTTTTAGTTGATTAAGTCTTTGGTTTGTGGACTGTTGTTGGTTCGGTAAGGATTCTGAGATGTTGATTGAGGTCAAGGTTGGAAGTGAATAGGGATTCGGTGGTCCCAGGGAATGGAGATGGACCTGGTGCTTGGGTTTTAGCGCTTTCCGAGATTCGTTCACTTAAACTTGGATTTTCAGATGTTCTATGTTAATAAATCTATATCTCGGGTTGGTCTTGAGTCTATAAACCTTAAATGTGGCAGTGGTTTGTGTTCGGGAGTAGAAACGCAACCGAAACGCACTTCGGGATTGGAATAGGAAGTTGGGCGCACTTGTGTGTGCGCCCAGGTTTCTTGGGTGACCCAAGTGTCTGTCTGTTGGGTGATTTCGAGTTCGTCTAATTCTAGAGTGTTTCTAAGTCGGATTCGGGTATTCCAATTTGTTCCTTGATTGAGGATTGTCTTTATTCTTTAGATGTGAATTGTCTATTGTTTTAATTAGATCTTGACTAGGGTCTTAAAGTTTGAATTTAGGTGGGGGCTGTCAATTATAATTGTGTTGGTTAAGGTTTGAATTAAAGTTTGATTTGAATTTGAAGTTTAGGTTATGATTTTATTCATTTGACTTTGTAAATTAAGGCTTGAATTAAAGGTTTGTTGTTTAAATTTATTAATTGAGATTTTAATTGGATCTTTGAGTGATTAAGGTTTATTAATTAGGGTTTTTATTATAGTTTGTTGATTAGGGATTGCTTAAAGTTTTTAATTAGGGGTTTTAGTTAAAGTATTTTATTAGGATTGATTAACTCGCTTAGGCACGAATAGAATAACCTAGGATTATCTACCTAATATCTATTATTTTTATAGATTTTTCTATTTCTTTTAATTTTTTTTGGTTCTCTTCTCTAATTACTAAAGAGTAAGATAAGAAGGGAAGAGTTTTATGCTTTTGTGATTTTTTTGGTGTTTTTTTCAATATTAATGTAACCTAACTTAAAGTGTGATGATTCAATAATTCGAAGTCTAGAAATTCAATAATCAGTTATAATCATCACAGAGATTCAGCAACAATTTAAATTAAATGCAAGATGTGGAAAATGCAGGCCGGAAGGCGAATTGGGGACTTGGGCCCATACACAGGGGCGCCTAAGTGTCTCCTCACTACTTGGGCGCACAGACAGTGGCACCCAAGTGTCTCCTCTGCGGGTTGTGATGCACTTGCAATTTTCAGCGATATTCCAATGCAATTTCTAACACGATTTCTAACAATTAGCGACTAAATGCAGAGTCCTAATATGAATCAATGATATCAGAACTTCCGGGTTTGAAAACGATGATGTGAGGACTAAGATTCGAGCGACAAATCCCTTTGCAGAGACTTGGGCGCACTCACAGTGGCGCCCAAGTACCTATATTCTTTCTTCTTTTCTTTTCCTTCCTTTTTATCAATGTATATAGTCCTCTTTCGATTCTTTCAGTGCTATCCACAAATCCGAAAGCTTTAATATACATTTTTATGAAGATAGACTCGGATCTAAGAACCAGAATGCACGCGAAATGGGGAATCGGGGTGAAACCCTGAGCTTGGACTTGGGCGCCCCTGCAGTGCTTTCCTGCACTTTTCTTCCTCTTTTATTTCTTTTCTCAATGCTTTTCGCGTGATTTGGAACACAAAGTTATAGATCCGAAGGTCCCGATATCAATATGTATGAGAACGAATTCAGATATAAGGAATGAAATACACACGGTATGAAAATCGGGGTCAAAATCCCATACAGGGACTTGGGCACACCTACAGTTGCGCCCAAGTGCTATGCTGCACTTTTTTTCTCTTTCACTCCCTTTTCGATGCTTTTCGTGTGATTTCAAACACAAAGTTACAGATCCGAAAGTCCCAATATCAATATGTATGAGAATGAATTCGGATCTGAGAAAGGAAGCGCACGCGATATGAAAATCGGGGTTAAAACCCTATGAGGGACTTGGGCGCACCCACAGTTGCGCCCAAGTGCTCTGTTGCACTCTTTCTTCCTGAAATTCGGATTTTCCTAATAAAATGATATGAATGTAAATCTATCCTAATCACGAGTTCAAGATGGTGAAAATGATGCAGATCTACAACCTATAGATGATCCTAAGCATATTACTATTGATGGATGACTATTAGATGTTAGATCTACTAAGAAGTACTGTTATTAGTGCAGATCTACAATGTATGGATGATCCTATGCATGTTTCTAATCATTAATGGTGCTGAATACTAATTGAAGATAACTAAATCTAGAAATACCCGTTTGGGTTGTATTCTTCAAGTCCTAGAATGAAGCTTTTGCGCAAGTCCATGGCTTTTGGAAACCTTCTCCATTGCTAATCTTGGAAACCAGAAGGCTCCTCTTCTCCTTTCTTCTAGATCTAAAACTTCCTCTATGGTGGCTACTCTCTCTTTTTCTCTCCCTTTTACTTCTCTCTTTTTCTATTTTTTTGGTAGCCCCCTCTTGTTAATGGTATAAGAGATCCTTATATAAGGGTTTTCTCGTGGAGATGAGGCTAGGGTTGCTGTTTGCACGAACATCTAGAAGTTTCACGCAAACCAAGGCGGATCTAGGGTTATAGGTGACTTGGGCGCACCCAAGTGGATTTTGTGACTGTATGCGCCCATGTCTTGTTTTGGGGCTAAGTGGGCTTAGGGTTCGGTTTCATACTGTTTTTGGGCTGAGGTCGGGTCAGAACTGTGAAAGATAGAGCGAAACTCACCTAAGTATGTATTCAAGTGCTTTTCTAGGGCAACCGGGGACGTGGGCGCACACAGCTGGGAAATGGGCCCCAGTGTGTCTCTGGCCAGGGGCCGCTAGGGTAGTCTTTCGGTGGTCATATCTCTTGGACCGTTTGTCAGAATTAGACGTTCTGCATATCGTTGGAAAGCTCTCGAAATGTAGAATATGTTGCTCCATACATCATAATGATCAGAGGTTGGGAAAAGGTAGGGACTTTGGCGCACACACAAGTACGCCCAAGTCCTTTTTTGGGGTTAAGTTGATCTAGGGCTTGGTTCGGGTTGTTTTCGGATTAAATTTGGACTAAAATAGTGGAAATTGGGCGTGGGCGCACCTGTGGGGGCACCTATGTGATTTTCAAGGTGATTGGGGATCTGGGCGCGCACACAGTGCATTTCTGGACATGGGCGCACCTGTAGTGGCGCCTAGGTGTGTTTCTAGCAGGGCTGTTAGGGTAATCTTCCGAGGGCCATATCTTTTGATCCGTTTGTCCGATTTGGACGTTCTATATATCGTTGGAAAGCTCTCAGAACGTAGAATATTTTGGTCCATACATCCTAATGGTCAGAGGTCATGAAGATTTAGGGATATCTGTATCAACGATCCTAGCCTCCTAATTCATGCAAATCATATCGTACTAAGGAAAACTAAGTGTAATCTCTTTAGGAACAACCTGAGTGTGTTCTATGTAGTCTGGAAGGGGCTTGGATAGTGTTGTAGTCCATCCCTTGTTTGAATAGTGGGTTGAACTCAAGATCCTGACGTGATTCGGCCTTTTCTCTCACGAATTTCTATAGATCATCGAACTAAGTCTAAAATTATCAACAAGCATCTTCATCGTCATTAATTAATTTGAATTATGCCACTAACCATTCAATTATGGGTGAAATGGGGGCATCATTATATATGTTAAGTGTTTTAGGGCCATCATAGGGGCCCAAATGAGGTGTCTACAGTATGCCCCTCTTTGGAGAACAACACGTGGAGAGTTGTGCTCCAAAGAAAGTAGACACACCACTCATGACTCACGGGAGCTTTTGAGCTCGTGGGAGTGGCCTCCTACGGATGTATGCAATTGCAAACTCGTTCTAAAGGTGATGTTCACTTTTCTAGGATTGATCCTGATTCAGGGGAAAAAGAAGAAGAAGTTACGTGCATACTAATTTGATTGGAAACCCGAGATCTGTGCCTCGGTGCCCGTGGTATTGCCACGTGGCGGGTTGGGAACTGTGCCCCGGCTTCTTAATTTAAAGCGATGGTGGGAACTGTGTCCCGGTTGCTTAATTTAAAGTGATGGTGGGAACTGTGCCCCGGTGGTCTGAATCAAAAGTCGGTCTTTCGATTGGCTAAGTCACTATCAGAATTTCATTTGTTCTTGCAATAGAGTTCTATTCAATTTGTCATATTTAATGTCTTTTGACTTTCATCCACAGTTGAATGCTCAAGGCATAGTTGAAACTAACTAGCAATAATGGAGATCTTGAAGGCAATCATAAACATAGTTCAAGCAATGGTGTGAGGTGCATGTGAGAATGAGATGCATTTTTTTTTTGAGAAGAGATTTTTATTTTGAAACCCAGGTATGCATCGATAAAGCTAAATCAATGGAAAATATCCACCGGAATAACCGTCACTCTCTAGGGATCTTGGTCTTCGTCCAAGCCTAGATGAGAACCTGGGATAGATTCAATCATCATTTCGTGCTTATCATGGAGAGTTTCGAGTTACACGGATTCCATTCTCCAACGTCAAGATTTGAGTCGGCAAACACCACAATTCGTGATAACACAATATTATGGTTGCCATACCGATTATAAGCGCTTAAGGGAGGCCTACGACGACTCAATTTCCAGACGTGAAATAAAATCATGAAAATCCATAGTTAGGGGTACTTACCCCAAGAGCTTTTCGTAAATCCGGTGATGGGGCACATTGCCGGTTTCTTCCGTAGTTCACTTGTCGAAATTTGTGTCATTCATCCCCATCAGTGTGTTTGAATCACTTTTGTTGTTCTCATTTTGGGTTGTAAATCTGCAGTGGACAAACACCAAAAGATTCTGTGCTCTTGTCTATTAGTACTCAATTTTATAATTTACAGAAATAATAATTTTAATTTCTACTGATGGAGATGACATAGAATGCAATGCACAATGTTAGATCTATGTGTGATGGGATTAGAGTGTATGCAATGAGTTTCCATGTGAAGGAGTGGTGTCCAGTGAGCATTTTTTTTTTTGGCTACTCAGTCGCTTTCATTACTCTCTTTTGGTTGTTATTTGCTGTTGCCTTTGTTTGATTTGATTACTAATCATCAGAGAACCATTTTGGTTTTGAGTCTATGGATTGCAGGGTTTTCCGGGTTAAAATATAGGGTTGGGCGCACATGGAGGGGCGTACATGTGTTCCGGTCAAGTAGTCCTTCCTACTCGGTTCAGAATTCTTGTGAGGCGGTTATGCAAGGTACCCTTGCGTGATGGAATTGGAAAGTGGGGAACTTGGACGCCACTAGGAGTGTGCCCAAGTGGCATTCATCTTCTTCTAAAACTAGGACATTAGTCTATATAATGGAAGGGCTGCCTATGGGTTTCCCCACGTTTTCTACTCCCCAAACTTCGAGTTCCAGGGTCTTTGGTCTCCTTTTTGTCTTCAAGTAAGCACTCTTTTCTCTCTTTTGGTCTTGAAGTATGCAACATGCTTTCTAGTTGCTTTGCTCTTCTTTGAGAGATGATGGGATGTTCTCTTATGTTTCAATCTCAGATTGGTTTTGATTGTAGCCATGCTATGCTCTTGTTTCTTTCTTAGACTAGGCCATCTTCTTCATTCTTTTTCTCTCTCTTCTTCAAAGCAAAGGTGTTTCTTGCCTTTTTTTTTTTTATGCTGAAGTTATGATGTTCTTTTGTGTTTATGTCATGTCCTATTAACTACTAAAATATTTATGATGTCTTTCTTTTATTTCAGATTTGTAGTTCTTCGTTTTACTCATCATTGAATGGTGATTTTTTTTTAGTTCAGACTTGGATTGTAGTTCTAAGATTGGAGTTTCATCATTTGATTGAACACCAATAGGTTTTGATTTGCTGTCATATTATTCCCATGTCTCATAGATTTCTCTCTTGTAATTTTCAATGTTGTTTGTTTGTTGTTAATATGTTGCATTGCATGATTAAGACTTGTTTGAGCAAAGAAATCATGTTTTTGGTTTCCCAAAGACCTTAAAGTGACTTGTCAGTACCCTCGGGGAACTTGCCCCACGGATCTCAGGGGTTATGATGAATAGTTTTGGCCTAAACCGGACCCACATGGGATGAAATCCCTGAGATGAACTTGGGCACCACCCCTGGTGCGCCCAAGTGATCTTCCGCTTTTTTTTTTTGGTTGAATTCCTCTTTATACCATCATTCATGTGGAGAGTCTCTAAGGCTGGGCGTATTTGTTTGCAGGTTTGATTTCGCTCAATGGCTGGTTTCCCGATCTTTTCGTTCACTATCAATGGTGGTGCGGGTCCTGGCGCTTGCAAACTTTATGTGCCAAGAGACAAATATTGGTCTCCTAGGACTGAGAGGATAGGCTATCATGACTCTGAGGAATGAGCAGAATTTTATCTTGAGCATGAGTCATCCATGCCCGCTACTTATGATCGCGTGTTCGAATTTGAGAAGATAATGGATCAACGTCTTGCTGAGGTTAAGCGCGGGACATACGATCTGTTAGTAATGAAATATAAAAGAATTTGCGGGCTATATGGAGATTTATGCGTCATCGGGAGGACTACCCTTGGTAGATTGTGTGGTTACACTAGGCTTTCGGAGGACTTACCGGGTTTTGTCAACGAGGTGCTTCAGTCCCTCTTATGGAGTTTGATAGACCTCAGGGCAATGCTTGAGGTTTGGGAAGTCACCAAGACTGCTAATGAAAGGGCTTTAATCGATGATTTTAATACACTGCAAGGACAGATGGATCAATTGGAGCCCATGACTGTGTCCTGCCCCCATGAAGCTGAGGTGTGCATTCCAAGGCGCTATAGAAAATACTTCGAGATGCAGAACACTACGCATTCGACGCTCATTCACGTGTATACAACTCTTCAGGATGACTCCCGACAAACCCGAGAGATTTACGATGCTCTTCGGGATCCTCTAAATAATTTCAAAGAGATACGAGGGCGGCTCGAGGCTCACGTCGTAGGAATGGAGGCGCGGATGGCTCGCTTCCCAGTCTTCAATGGCATGATTCACCCGTTCTAGATGACTCACTAGGGGTCCTTATTTTAGGCTAAGTTTTGATTGAGAGGTTGGGTCGTTAGGACCAATAATAGTAGTTAGAGGCCTCAAATGGGATTTGGAGGCAAAAGTGATTACCTCTCTTCGTTTTTAGTTGATGTCTAGGCTAGTTGATTTAATTTATCATTCCATTGTTAAGTGACTCTTATGAAAATTTAATAAAAGTCAATTTAGATTTTATAACTCCTTTCTCCCTTTTTATTCGTTTATTTTATTTATATTATGTGGTGATGTTTAGTGCTTAATGATAGCGGCGATATCTCATTATTGTGATATTATTGATGATGAGTTATGAGATTTGATCATGAATTATTAATGTATCATGAATGGGTGATGGTCAATTACTGTTATGGATTTTTTTATCATAATGGAGTTCATGATTATGGGGGATGCTTAAGTTTCTTAATTAATCCTGTTGTCTCTGTTTTTTTTTTTTTCTCATTATCATTATTTTTTTTATGTAAGGGACACACAGTTGTGCTTTAGGTGGGCCCTTCATAGAGAGGGACCCCCACCACGTGATGGGGCTGGGCCATCCTGCACCTAGCTTTGGGCGTTTTTAGGGTATGGTGGCTGGTCCTTTTCCCTCTTTCTTTTCATTCTTTGTTTCCCTACCTTTCTTTTCTTTTGTTCTTCTTTCTCTTAGGCGTGAGTTCAGGTGGAGACAGAGGAGAGTGAGGAGCGGAGTGGATAAAGAAAAGGAAAGGAGGAGGTGCAGCGTGGGTTTGTTGGCGCCCAGGTATGTGGATCTGTCCCTTCCCCTGCTTCCATTCTTTCTTTCCCCCCCCCCCTTTTTTTTTGAATCCTGCTACTGCCATTTCAGGTGAAGAACGAGTGGAGGAAAAGACAAGGAAACAGAGATGAGGAAGGAGAAAGGAAAGGGAGGAGAGAGGAGGTCAGGCATGCATTTTATTCATCTCCATTCTTTTTTTCTCTCTCTCTCTCTCTCTCTTTTTGTTCTTCTTTCCCTCCCCCTTTTTTTTGAATCTATTGTTGTTGTTTGTAGGTGAAGGACAAGTGAAGATAGCAGTGAAGAAGAAGTAGTGTGGGTCCAGCAGTGTCCAGGTGTGTGTGGGTCCCGCCCCTTCCATCTATTTATTCTTTTCCTTTTTTTTTACTATGGTTGCAGAATGGGGGTTTTGGGGCTCGGTTTTGGCCAAGGGCAGCCAGGGACACAGTGGATTTCCGTGAGGAAAAAGAAAAGTGGAGTTGTCTCCATTGTGAGGTTGGTAATCCCAGCCCTCATGATTCAAATTTGAAAGGTTGCACAGGGGAAATCCTTTGGCAAAATCAGTTTGGGTGGAAAATGGGCATTTACTTGTAACTAGTTAGGATTGATGAGATGATGAGGAGTGAGTTTGGTGTCACCCATGGAACCTAATAGGTATAGTGAAGATTGTTGAGTTTATTGGACTCCTCTATTGGCTTTAAATGAGAACGTGGTGAATATGATCTTGGACTCCTAACATAGATCTTGGCCATTGCAGGGGGCGGCTTGGGCTTTTTTTTTTGTTATTTATGCATTAATTTTCTGTTACTGCCATTCAGGGATTTGCCTAAATTCGTGGAGTGCTTGTTTAGTCTTGTTTATGAGAAAACAATGATGTGTTTTATGCTGGCTTTTATATCTGTAACTGTGTTGAAAACCTTCTGTTCTGTTACTCTCGCTCTCTTTTTGGTTTGTTCGTTTGTTTGCATAGAAGAGTAAATTTGATAATGGAGGGGTGTGATGATCAGGTGTGATGGGACAATGGACAAAAGTCAGGGGGGTTGTTTCACCTTACTTGTTCTCATTATCATTATTATTATTTATTACTATTATTGGTTTCACTCTTGTTCTTTGATTGATTCACTTCAGAATTGGTTCGGCCAATGTTTTCAAATTTGATGTCTCTCCTAGATTCATCTTGGTTGTTTTGTACAATCTTCTATGTGACATCTTCAAAGTTAAAACTTCCCCTTTTGCTCATGTATTTCTAAATCCATGGTTTCTCATATATGCTCTCTCTCTGTTTTTCTTTTTTTTTTTGGAATGTGCAGAATGGCTAAGACGAGGCTTGCTAGTAAGAGGACTTCGACGTTGGTTGAGTCAGGAGAGGGTCCGTCGGGAGATTGTGGGGGCGTTCCCTTAGATAGGCTCGGGGAGGACCCCGGAGTTGAACTTACTAGGGAGCCTGAGGCGGGGCAGAACACGGCCCGACCCGGAAAGAGGCACAAGAAGCAACGAACTAAAGAAGATCCCCACCTTGCCGATGAGATAAGAGCGAGCAAGGGAATACACCTAGTCTTTTCTGTATTGCGTCTCGCCATTACTCATCTTTAAATCTTTAGGTTAACAATCATGATGTTTCTCCCGATTTTCAGCTTGTACCTCTTGCTCGGGTGAGGGTGGGGTGGCTTAAGGTGAAAGAGTGGTGAACGGAGCTGCCGGACACTCTAAAGGATCGTCTCCGAGTCATGGGTTTCGGAGATTTCATGTTGATTGTAGCTTTCCGAGTCAATCGTTGTCTTATTAGCACACTTTCAGAGAGATGGAGGGATGAGACTCATTCTTTCCATTTCCCGACTGGCGAGATGACCATCACCCTTGAGGACATAGCGAGATGTTGGGGTTTGAGGGTGAGCGGTTTGCCAGTTTCAACTGGTGCAGCTGACGCTAATCCCAAGCTCATTCGGCCCTCGCTTTAGCGTTTGTTTTGGCGCACGGCGTTATCTTGGCTCTAGCCAGATTGACATCGAGTGGCTATGGGAGGCTTATGGCCCCGCGAGGGCGAAGATTCTAGACAGTGAGTATTCTTCCTTTGTTCTTGTAATCTTTGATTCATTTGCTCACTCACTTATCATCGTTTCTTATCCGATCTAGGTTGGACTCGTGATCAAACAAAGTTCTTTACTGGTCATGAGGTGCAGATGGCAGCCGCCGGAGGTTCACCGGTTAGGCGTGGAGACAACGGACCTGCCCCGACTCCTACTGAGCAGGCAAGGACGGGCATGTCGGATACTACTCACCTGGATGCCGAAATGGATGAGAGTGAGGGCGCCGTTAGCGACTCTGATGATGAGGAGTATATAGCGCCTCTAGATGAGCTACTTGCGTTCGATGATAGTGATGACCCGATGGACGACGGAGGTAGCGGAGATGAGAAGGGTGGCAATGGAGTGGGGAAAGGAGACGATGAGGGCGGTGATGATGTTGTCCCTCCTCCAGGTAAATTCTTAAGTTTATTCTTACCCCTCATTATTTTAGCAGCTAATGTTTATAATCGCCTTTCCCATTTGTAGAGTATGAGTGCAGAGAGGTACCCGTCGATGGGATCTATCGTCGGAAGAGAGTGGGGATCCCTTCGAGACCTTCTATGTGACGGGTGAGTAGTAAGCCATGATCTTAATATTGCTTTCCATAAATGGATGAGTATTATTAGTTGTAGATCTCGGTCAATTTGGTAGGGAAAAAGGGGACCCGACCCGATGTTGCATTGAGGCGTCCTTGGTTATCGTCGGCTAGGCAAGGCGAGGATGAGAGCCTTCGTGCGTTCCTCCTCTATTTCTTTGGGAAATGTTTATTTGCGAACGCCACGGGCAACAGAGTGTCTGGCACCCTACTTAGGTTTGTAGATGATTTGAGCCGAGTAGGTGATTATGCCTGGGGTGCGGCAGCTCTTGCCTTTCTCTTTCATAGCCTAGATGATAGATGTCGGGTCCAGAAGGGTCACAGGAGTCTCCGGGGCTTTGTCCCAATTCTTCAGGTAAATCAACTTCCTATATTTGTTAACCTTCTGCTTTGAACATTCTGCCTTACTAATGATTTAACTGTTTTGAAACAGGTGTGGATGTGGGAGCATGTCTTGCAGGGTCGCCCCGAACGTTTGCCAGTGCGGTTGAGCCTTGCTCCCCGGGCGGCGCAGTGGTATCCGAATGCTACTGTGCCAGGTTTCGCTGACATCCGACCTACAAAGCTGGCGAAAAGAACCAAAGATTTGAGGATGAGACCTGATGAGTAGGGCTACTGCTTCATTTTGAACGAGTCGATGGACCGGGAGGTAAGTCATTCTTTCTATCTCTCTCTCTTTCTCTCTTTCTTTTTAAGTTGTTAGCCTGTTTTGGAATTAGGCCAGAATCGGCCACCTTCCTGTTTTAGGTTACTAATGGTTGACATCCTTTGGGGTTATACTCTCTTCCCTTTTTTTTCAGATCATTTGGTGTCCTTACCAGGGCGGCTTGGATGATGAGTTGGTGGCGAGAGTGGGTGCATTTATTTGCAATAGACATATGGTTTCACGCTCCTCAGATTGTTTCTAGGCTCATTGTGAGTCGAATTGCTCGCCAGTTCGGTAGTCATCAGGTCGTCCTACCTCCTGAACCTGCCATGAGTCATTCATATAGGGGATGGGGCGAAGCGATATTTGGTCACTCCCATCCACACAAGCTTGAAATCGATGATTGGGATAGAGGGGGACAAGCGCCTACCTTCAGTGCGGATGAAGAAGCATCAGGTGATTATGAGCGGCGCTGGAGGGACATCACGCACTGGTATATACTGCCTGAGTCATATTCCGGCGGATCTTCCTATTCTATCCGAAATTGCGCTGAGGCGATGGAGACGTTGCTATCACTTCGGGTAATCATTTAAGCTTTTCTACTTATCTGACTTGATATTGTCCCTTATCCTCGATTTGATCCATCATGTTGTTTTCCTATTTCAGACGGCTTCCCTAGCCAAGATGGGGTGTGAAGAGACTCGTCCATTAGGTGATAATTCAGGCGAGGTAAATTTCACCAGGTTCATGAACCATATTTTTTTTATCCTCCATTTTTAATTGTTCTCATTGTGCCTCGTGGTAGGGGACCTCTACGAGAATGGTGTCTGATGTTGAGTTAGCCCTTCGGGAGGAGGTACTCCGACTATCCGAGTTGGTGAGAGAGAAGGTAATACTTGTTCAATTTGTAGTATGGGGATTGGGGGTACTATCCTTTGGTGTTGTGTGTCAGAGTACTCATTCACTGCATTGTATACCTTGTGACCTCAGGAGGCCATGACGATGGGACTACATGCGTCCTTTGTGGCTAAGGAGGCATGGGAATCATGATCCCTCATCTATTGTAAAATTAATCTTTTAAACTCACTGACTCTCTTTACTTTGTTCAGAGGGATCTACGAGAGGAATTGCGGCTGCGCGATGCCATCATTGATGCACTGGCGGATACCCCTATGAGGTAGAAGGTTATTAACTCAATCTTCATCGCGAATTAAGATTTATGACATCTGATTGCTTGTGCAGAGGGATAGGGATTTGGCTGCATCGGAGGCTACGAGGATTAGATTGGAGAGCGAGCTTCAGACACTGCGGGCTGAGATGGACCGACTGCAGGTTAGTGAGGCTCAAACTTTTATTGCGTCGTTTTTTTTTTTTTTTTGTGTAACGACTGATCCTCGACCGTTTGTCTCTTTGTGATCTTTTAGGGGGAGGCTTGTAGCGAGCGCGACAAGGCGCTAGCGGAGAGAGATGCTTCAGAGGCACAAGTATGAGCCTTACTCATGTGACGTTTCATTCTTGATTCTTCGCCCATCATTGATGCGGTTTGTAATCTTGTGATTTGCAGGTTAACGAGCTACGCGCCAAGCTCATGAGCTATGAGGCCTCCGTGCAAGTGAGGGTCTTTTCTCCCTTTTAAGTTCTATGTTTGTTGCAGCGAGGTTTGTTGAATGTAATGTTTCTTTAAAATGTTGTCTTGTAGAGCGGTGCTATTGTTGCTTCTATTCCTTCACGTCTCAGCTCAAGTGAGGAGAGGGCTCTTATCCATGATCAGTATGCTGGGCGTATGGATCGCATGGTGCGATGTCACGAGGAGGTGGTTGCTGATCTGCGAAGGTGCCTCGATCGATATCGCCAGAGGGCGGAAGAGAGAGGTTATGCATTTTCGGACTCGATGTGAGCTCCTTCTTAGCGTACCCTTGGTCCGTCCTCATTCGCTTCATCGACTCGTCATAATGGAGCTGCTCCGCCGAGTTATCGTTCTTCGATTGATCTCCTAGGGATCCATCCCTTGTGCATCCTTGTTCTATATTGTACTCATATGTGCCGTCCATGTATTTATGATGTTTCATGTTGTACTTGGCTCATGGCATGGGCTTGTATGTATTTGGTCTGAGATGTATAGTGTGTGTGTGTATATACCATGTATGTGTAGTTGAGATAGTGTGTTTGATGCCTTAGAAGTGCCATGAGAATGCGGTTGATTGATGAGGAGCTTTTATGGGAATGTCGGGGAATATATGGAGTGTTTTTCTTCACAAGTAATAGTTTTTTTTTTTTTGTATCAGGAGATTTTTCGGGGTCCAAAAACCAAAGGGAGATGCTGCCGAAATTTTTCTAGAATTTCTCAAAGTTTGTGCTCTAGCATGGATCTCGTATGGAAGACCATTAGTAATTAGAGATAGCCGGAATGAGACCTATATAATATATCAAATGACTACACTTTCGTACTAATTTTGAGCTGGAGATGTAACATAGACTTAGGGTTCTCAGACAATGGGAGTGCCTGGGTGTGTGATGCTTGTGGCCTAAGCAGTTCTATGTTTTAAGGCATTCACATTGTTAGCTACAAATATAAAGACAGAGGTTTAAGATAACTGCATTCTTTAAATAGCATTAAATGTGATATCATAGAAAAAGGTATGAACAGTAGGCATCTATAATTAAATTCATCATATAGTATCGTAATAGACATAATTTATCTCTCAAATTTAATTACCACCATTGTATTCCTTTCAAATCATGAGGAGTTGTGCGCAAAATAATGCATGTAAAATAAAATGCCCCAGCTTGTGGGATGTTTTAGATGTGATCAGGGTTGGGTTCCCTGCAAGGTCTCGAGACAAACTTGTTAGTTTAATATTTCTGACCCCCTGCATAGTTTGGCTAAGGTAATTTTTTCTTTCTCGGTAAAAATGTCAGGGGGCCGTTTCGGCACTCAAGCTTTGAGAATAACAAGATTGAATTCATACCTTAGGGGATATGTCTTCCCTGCATCTAATCAAAAGTGATTAGTAGTAAAAGCCTGCATGAGGTGAGTGGGTGCGGGCTAGTGAGTGCTCGTGGCAATCGTGTATGTGGTGAGGGCCCAGGTTGGGAAGTCGTGTGAGATAAAAATATATTCATATGTATATATATATATATATATATATATAAAATGCCCCAGCATAAGACTAGTGTTCATTATGGCCGTGGGCGAGAATGTGAAGATAGATTAGCTTCTCGATCCATGATCTTCACTCTGGTGGTAATGTGATCCTCCCTAATTTTCCTTTGGAGGTCGAGCCCTCACGGGCCCCTTTTTGTAGCTGCTAGTCTTTTCGGCTGAACTTCAGAGAGCACCTGACTGCCTCCGGGGCTCATTTGTGAGTAATGTTCGTGTGTGGGGTGGTGAGTCACCGTGCTACCTTAGTGTTATGGTTTCTGACCATCTTTTGCTTAGTTCACCTGATGAGTACCCATGTCACTCCAGCTAGCCTAATTCTAATAGAATTTTTTTTTTGTTTTTTTTTTTTTTTGCGTGTGACTGTGCAATGCTCGGGTCCCTTAAGCTTTCTAATCAACCCATGTAACGAGCATTCGACCAATGACTCCCAAACCAGGTGGCTTTAGGGCACTAAATATGTAAATACCCTTACGAGCTTACTGGCTTGGGTTAAAAAGGCTACGAACCCAAACTAGTCACAAATTTTTTATTTTTTTTTAGACTCCTAACTAAACAAACTCTTTTCCTCTTTTTTTTTTTTTTGGGAATAAAAAAGCTTTCATGACACGGGCGATCTCACCTTCAAACCTTTACATTGGGTGGCTTTAACAATGCAAAATTTGTGTGGGGTAGACTCACCATAGGGGCCAGGGGTCCTATGATATCTAAGGCCCATGTCGAAAAAGGCCATGGAGCTATGGTAGGGTGAAGGGATGATGCGGGGGCATGTACTAGGTCGGCATGCAACTGACATTCTTTACATCTCCTAACATAATGGACTGAATCCGACTCTAGGGATGGCCAATAATAACCTAAACGGATGATCTTCTTAGCCAACATCTAGCCGTTGACATGTCCTCCACACTCTCTTGAATGTGCTTCTTCAATCATCTCTTCCCTTCTTCTGTGGTCACACATCGTAGGAGAATTCCACTAAATGATTTGCGATACAATAGCCCTGCGACTACGACATATCTCTGAACCAATTCTTTCAACTTTTATCCGATCGGGTGGCATGTTCAGGAATGTAGTCATCGTGCAAGAAATTCCAAATATCGTCGTACCATGGGTGGTCATCTACCAGGTCATCGTCATGTTGTATCCGGGCTAGGACTCCTTCGGGCTTGGTGTTCTCCTCCTGATCAGACTCTTTGGCCTTGGTTTTCTTACTCTTTTCCTTCGGAACTTTTGGCAGAACTTCGGCAGGGTTCCCTTTGGTTAAATCCATCGGTTTGATGGACGGAGACGCTAGCATTTTAATTAGAAAGCCTTTAGAATCTTTGTCGTCAGGTATCTCTATGATCGAAGCTAGGATTGCTAACGAGTTGGCCAGTCAATTCAAGGCTCGAGGAATGTAGAGGAAGGAAATCTTCTTGAAATCAGACATTAATTCTTTTGCTTTTGCATGGTAATGTGCAAGCTTCGGGGCATTGACCTTCCATTCTCCGGCTATTTGGGAAATAACAACCTTGGAATCACCGAAGACTCTCAGGTTCTCAATACCTAGGGTGTGGGCTTCTCTCAGTCCTACTAGTAAAGCTTCGTATTCCATTACGTTGTTGGTTGCTGGAAACCCAATCTTGTAGGCTTTCGGTATGGCAACTCCTTCCGGGGATAACAATACTATCCTGACTCCCTTTCCATTTTGGTTCAAAGCCCCATCGAAATAGATGGTCCATAAATCATCATTCTTAACTCCTTCAATGTTTGTAAATAAAATGTCCTCATCGGGGAAACCGGTTTTGACTGGCTCGTATTGAGGTAGAGGGAGGTGTGCTAGATGGTCAGCGATCACTTGTTCTTTTATGGACTTTTGTGTAATATAGGTTATGTCAAATTCGGCCAAGAGTATTTTCCATCGGGCAACTCTTCCTGAAGTGACAGGTTTCTCGAAAATATACTTTAAGGGATCCATCCTCGCTAGGAGTTTAACTTGATGGGCAAGAAAGTAGTGTCTCAATTTCTGAGCCGCCCAAACTACAGCTAAGCAGGTTCTTTCCATTGGGGAGTATTTCCTTTCATAGGGTAATAGCGATTTGCTCAGGTAATAAATAGCGTTCTCCTTTCGGCCGGTCTCATCGTGCTGACCTAGGACCACACCTATCGCAGATTCTGTCGCTGACACGTATAAGATAAGAGGCTTGTTCTTAATAGGGGGTTTTAGAACGGGAGGACTCAATAGGCATTTCTTCAGATCTTCAAATGCCTTTTGGCAGTCGTCGTCCCAGTGGTACTTCACACCTCCTTTTAGCAATTTGTGGAATGGTTCGCATCTTTGGGAATGCTGTGATATGAATCTCCTGATGAACTGTAATCGCCCTATGAGGCCCCTTGATTCTTTGAGATTCTTCGGGGGCAGCATTTCAAGGATGGCCTTTACCTTGGACGGATCAACCTTGATCCCCCGATTAGTTACCATAAAACCCAAGAGTTTGCCGGAGGATACTCCAAAAACACATTTCTTCGGATTCATTTTCAATTGGGTGTCCCTAGATCGTTGAAGGACTCTCCTGAGAGTCGTGACATGATCTTCATGGGTTTTGGATTTGATTAGAATATCATCTACATAAACTTCCATACAATAGTGTATCATATCGTGGAAGATCGCCATCATGGCTCTCTGATAAGTGGCACCGGCATTCTTTAACCCAAAAGGCATCAAAAGGTAGCAATAGGTCCCCCAGGGTGTTGTGAATGATGTTTTCTCTTGATCCTCTAACGACAGCTTGATTTAATTGTACCCTGAGTAACCATCCATGTTTGATAGCATAGCGTGCCCTGCAGTATTATCTATAAGCACGTCGATGTGAGGCAAAGGGAAATCGTCTTTGGGAGATGCCTTGTTCAGATTTTGGAAATCAATGCAGACTCAGACGCATCCATCTTTCTTCTTTACCGGGACTATGTTGGTTACCCATTGAGGGAATAATACGACTCTAATGAATTTAGCTTGGTGGAGTTTGTCAACCTCTTCTTTTACTTTAATAGCAACCTCGGGGAGCATCTTTCTTAATTTTTGCTTGACAGGCTTAGCATTTTCTTCTAGTGGGATCCGGTGCTCCACCAAATCGGGTGCAAGTCCGGGCATATCCTTATAATCCGATGCGAACACGTTCTGATATTCTTTTAGGACCTCAAGTATCTTATTCTCCTCATCGGGTTCTAGGCACGCGTTGATTTGGACCTGTTTGGGTCTCTCTTCCGTCCCTAGGTTTATCTCCTTTGTCTTTTCGGCAGCTGCTTGTGTCTCTTCATCAAACTTCTTGACTATTCTCCTAAATTCCTCAGAAACTTCGTCATCTCCTTCTTCAACGTCCACTAATTCGCAAACACCCATTCCATCATTGACGTTCGCATGTTGCGTTGAGGGCTCGGGTTCTGGAATGATAGGCAGAGATTCACAGCCTAACTTATCAATGTTGATCATAATCTCCTCTAATTAGGATTGCTCTACCGAGGGTAACTTCCACCGCCTTGGATCACCCATATTTTGATGATGACTAAAGTTTTCTACTTCTACGGTTCCTAATTTTTTGGGTTTTCTATTTTCTAATTTTTTTGGGTTTTGGGGGTTTTCTATTTTTTTTGGGTTTTTGGAATGATATGGTACAGGTGGGGTTGAAGATGGGCTATCTAACGAGGAGGCTCCTCCCCGCTGGCGTGGCCAAGCAGTGGGGCGGTATACCACTTCGTGATCATTTCGGTCATCAGCTTCCCAAATTTCATGGTCTTTTTGAGAGGGGTCTTCTCACCAATGGCGCCAGGCAATGGGCTAATACACCACTTCTTCTCGAGTAGGGTCTTCAATTTCCCATGTCTCGCGGCTTTCTCGGAGTTCGGCAATCGGCCTTTTTTTTTTTGGATAAATGAGTTGGTTTACTCACAGTCAACATGTTGCATGATAGGAACTGGGACCTCGGATCAATAGTGTGTTCTGCATTGTCCACTTCTTTTGGTGAATGGAGTTCTCTCCAAGTGCCAAAGATTTCCTCGTAGATCTCGCTTTCAGATGACGTGGAGTCTTCCCAATCTTCTACTAAAATGGCCTTACCTTTATCGTTTGAATCCAAATTGTAGTGTCCATCCCTAGTCTGTGATGTATCGGGATCTAGAATTTTATCGTGTCTCACGAAGTGTTCATCTAAAGTCCAGTCCTCTGGTTTATTTCTCATATCATTGTGTGTATCATACCCTAATCCTTTTGCTCTCACTCTAAGATCTGGTATGTAAGGGTCAATAATACCTTCTCCATCCTTTCCAAGTCCAAATCCGGGTTGATATCCCATCTTCCTCATCAAAGTCCTTCCTTGAGCTTGACTCTCATTGTCCGTTGTTGGACTTTGCAGAGGGGATAATTCAAGAAATATATTTTGCATGGGGTCCATATCCATTAAGGAGATGAGAGGGTCAACTCTGTATACGTGAATCTTGACCTCTGGCATCATAGGAGCAGGCCGCAAGATCGGGAGTACTTGAAGTTCTTCTGGTTCAATCACAGGTGGATCCCCCATCATTTTCACGATCTTGCCTAAATAGGGGAATTTAACACATTGATGCCTACTTGACATGACAGCGTTCATATGATTCAACCATCGACGTCCTAAGATTAAGTTGAAAGTGGCGGGGATATCCATGATATAAAACTCTTCTGGCATCGAGACCAGACCTGCTTGCACTAATAACATGATTTTTCCACATACCGCTTTCTTATTTCCATCGTAACCAATCACTACCATGGGTGCTGGAGTCAGGTCTTTTGTCGTGAGCCCTAAAGCTTTGTATGTTTTCAATGGGCATATGTTCAATGATGCACCGGTGTCTATTAGTGCTCCTCATACTTCCTTTCCTGCTATCTTGACCGTTAAATGTAGGGGAGACGTCCTCGCCTCAGGTGGTACTTCTTTCAACTCTTCTTCAGTAAATGTGACGGCAGGGAAAGGAGTTCCCGGGGCTAAGGCCGCGATGGTAGTTCTCAACTCTTTGGGAATTAAGCCCACGGGGACTTCCAAATGCGTAATAGCCTCAAGTAATTGTTGTTGATGCTTTGGTGAGGTTTTAATCAAGTCGAGGATAGATACCTTAGCTGGGATCTTTGTAAGGTGCCCTAAGAGATCATACTCGATTCCAGTTTCTATTGAAGTATGAGCTCTATCATCAACTGTTTCCTCAACCTGACCGTTGGGGTTCTGTGAGCCCAGATCTTGGGTAACCTGGTGAGGAGGTAACCGGGGAGGACGGATCCGTCCAGATCAGAGGTGGGCTTGAGAAGCGTTTGTATCCGAGGGATGATCTAGTTGGGAATTCATAAGGATCAGTGGTTTTTGGTCATTTGGCTCATTGAAATTCACTTTGTAAAGGTCAGGATAATCAACGATATCACCTATTCAGGAATTGAAGATTTTGAATTTGGTTTTCCCATCCCATGGCACTATGTATGTTCGATAGTCTTCTTCCTCAAAGAACTCATCGTGGCATGGTTGGCTATGGTTTATGCTTCCTTAGGCTGGGGCACGAACACATTGGTGTTCTATCATGGCTATGTTTATCAATTGAGTCTGTGAGGTTTGTCTAGAGGTTGACGGCCCATGTTGAGGTAGGGGGTTTGTATAAATATGCATGTTCGGAACATTTTGTGCTGGATTTGTAGTCGCGTTTCGATTAGGAGGGGTATTTGGCGGGTCGGTCGTGTTTATCGGCCTAATATTGCTCCAATCGATCCTACCTTCGTCATTGAGATAGTAAATCAGGTCTCTAACCGTGTAGCATTGGATGAGGTCATGCCCCGACATCCTATGGTAAGCACAAAATTTGGTTTTATCTAGGTGTTCTGACCATGCCTGCGGTCGTTCCGGCGGGAGTTAAAGAGCGTTTTGCCTTAGAAGGGACCAAAAGACAGTAGTCCAAGGTTGGGGTAAGGATGGGCAGTTTGCCTTCTTGGGTCCGAATCTTCTTCTATTCCCATTGTTTGTGTTATTTTGGTTGCCATTGTTGTCTCTATTTTAATTGAAGGGAACGGTTCCGTAGTTGGGATGAGGATTTGTGTTCTGATTCTGTGGCGGAACTGTTGAATTCGGGACTAGTTGTATGTGATCAGAGTTCTGGTTTTGATTCATCGGGGGTCCTTGGTTCCTTTGTGGTTGGTCATAACCTTGATTGTTTCTTGAAGGGTTTTGAAAGTTCTGATTACTCCGTTGATAATTCTGGTTGTTCCTTTGATAATTCGGGTTACCGCCCTGGAAGTTGGAGTTGCTATTTTGCCCCTTATTTTGGTGTTGGTTAAAGCGAACGCTATTATGTTCTTGGTATGGTCGGTAAACTTCCTCTTGATTCGAGCTCACCTCAGGGGTCGCACGACTTTCTGGTTGGGTAGTTGTGCCTGCTCTATGCGTGTTCTTTTTACGGTCGATGATGGGGTTTAACACTCCTTCGTTCAAATTTTGTTTCATCCTGGACAATCTACGGTATAGGCCACTCCAACTAACAACCTCCCCGATCGTCATTAAAGCCCTCATCGGATCTTTCATATTTGATATAGTCATTCTCACTTGTTCTTCTTCTTGCATATTGCAGACCGGTCGTGCAAATTGATTTTGCCATCTCACCGCGAATTCCTCATAATCCTCGTTGTTCTTTTGTTTGAGGTTTGCTAAGACAAGCCAGAGAGGTTTGTTTTTAGTCAGGTGCTAGGGTGCTAGAAATTTTTCCACTACATCCTCGAAGGTATTAATTTTGTGGGAAGGTACAGACGTATACCAAGTCAATGCATCCCCGATTAATGATTCCTAAAAATAGTTTATGAGCATGGAGTCATTATCAGCAATGGCATGACATTTGTTGCAGAATGAGACCGGATGGTGTTGAGGGTCAGCTGTCCCATCGTAAGGTATGAATTTAGGATCCCTAACAGGGAAAGGTGACTTCTCCTTTTCTTCTTTTTTGGTGAAATCATAGAAACCTAGCTTTTTTCCAGTTGAGCTTGAGGACTTCTTCTTAATTTCATTTTTAAGCTCCTCTACATTTTTCTGCAATTCTTTAAATGCTAAAGGATCTAGGTATTGAATTGTCTGTGGTTGGTATGCTCCTTGCGGTTCTAGTGGAGCAGGAGCGTAGATTGGCTCCTGGAACTGGTCTTGGGGATATGGTTGCTGAATAGGATGATAGTTTTGGTTCAATTGAGTCCTCCATAAGCAGCCGACTGTCCTCGAGGTGGGCGGTCGATCTGCCTGCGGATAGCGTGGCTCATCTCCCTGGTATGTTTGATAAGAATGTCTAACGCCCGAGGGATTGATGACCTGCACGTTTTGGACCGGGGGACCCTGATCTGAGTTAGGCACTTGGTAGATTGGGGCAACCTGATTTTGGTAAATAGGAGGGGTCCTCTAATATATCATTGCTGGCCATCACAGGATTGTAACCTGGAATTGAGGTCGAGCCACCTCACATTGTTGGTAAACATTTGATGTTCCTATATGATTCAAAGGGTTTCGCTACAAGGTGTCGGACGTCATCAATTGTCCCAGGTTTACTAAACCATGACTCGCTTGATGATACAGATTCTCGTTTATTGTGAGAGTTGTGATGGTGTGATGACTCTAACCGGTGTAGTGATAGGTGCATCAGCGGGCATCTCGTATTGCGGGATAGAATAAGTGATTGGCTCAGTCTGAGTAATTAGGGATGAGTAGGGTATAACCTGCAAAACCATAGGATCACTTGCGCGGAGAGAGTGATCCCTTGACGAAATATTATCGTGAACCCTATATCTTATAACCTGGCCAGTAGGACTGGCTAGGTCCGTGTAGGTTACCCCTGAATGCGAGGAGAATTGGTTTTTCGCTGACGAATGAGATGGGGTAGATGTGTTAAAATGATTCCTCCCCATTGTAACGGTATTAACCGGGATTGGGCCTCCTTCGAAGAGGGACTGTCTTATCTGTTGTGGGTCATGACTTGAAGCTGCTAAGGATCCATCTAATACCCTAGAGGATTCTATATTATGTGGGACTTGATGTGACCCGCTAGTGGTGCAGAGCATTAGTGGGGGTGAGGGGGGTTGAAGGTCGGACATTCCGAATGTGTAACCCTCCATTCGTGAAGAAAGATTTAGATGAGAATAGAAAGAAAGAAGGGATGAGAAAAGCACGTTTTATGTTGTTCGGAGTGAGTGTTGGTGCAAGTTTGTTTCTTATATGATGTAATGGGGAAAGCTTAGTGGACGGTCCATTGGGACCTCAGGTTTAATTTCAGACTAGACTCATAATAACCCTAAACTGAATGGAACACAGACATCTGATCATTGATTGGATGTTCGTGTCTTAGAATAAAATTCTAGAAAGACCCAAATAAGTGACAGGAAAACAAAAGTCGTCCCATCATGATCGCCAGCTGTCGGATGTGAATTTTGATCCCCCCCGGGGAGGGAAATCGCCATTCATCTATGTGTGCTATTTAAATTTTACATCGAAAATGAGGATTCCGACAACCCTCAAAATTGACGGATCACGATCGCCAGCTACGATAACGGCCATAACACCGTTCTTCGATGGAAGCCAAAGAAGAATGGGAGAAAATAAATGGATGGGTTCTTCCACTCGTCTAATGTGCTGCCGGCAACACACGACGGTTTTCCTGTCACATTAATTTGGGTCTCTTTATTTATGGTCAATTCAGGGCTATGAGTTAAAGTCCGAATAAAGATTAATCCTCACTACGCAAAATCATGGTATATCCAAGTGAAATGAAATAATTAAAATAAAGAAAATAAAAGGGGGAGGTGCCAAATATTTAAGAAGAGGATCGGCCCCATTCCCGGGTACCCCCTTCAAATCCCTTGGCAAAATAGGGTTTAAAGGCTGACTTTTCAAATCAAAATGACGATGCAAATGAGACTTTGACTTGTGATTTCTGTGTTTTTCGTGTGCGATACACGAGTGATAAAAGTGAGAAGCCAATGGGTTGTAATTGATTGAAGGTGGCCGATGGGCCGGTGTTTGTTTTAGAGAGGCCAGTGGGCCGTGATTGTTTGAGGGTGGCCGATGGGCCGAAATAAAAATATGCAAAGTGTGTGAAATCATTCATCTCATCTAATTATTCTCATTTACTCAATTTTAGAAATCAGTTCTTTATTTCCTTTTATCATTAAGTTCGATTAAATATCTAGCACCTGAGGTGGAGGAAGAAATAAAAGGAAAAACTTTTTGGGTTCATTTTGTTGGTTTTATAGTTTTTATGGATTTTTAATATTGGGCTAGAAGGGCCTAACTAGGGGATTTTACTTCGATTTACGTGATTAATGTTTTTTTACTGATTAACGGATTAACCCTAACCTAAGGTTCTAGACCACCCACATCAGCTCTCTCGATCCCCTAACGGAACAGGAAAAGTGATGGGACAAAGTCTAATGCTCTAATCTATCTAATAGAGAAACCTGATATAATCCTAGGGTGTAAATACCCTAACTTCGATAGTTCCTGCGCCTAAGCAGTTTGTTGAGTAGGGTTCCGATTGGTTCTGTTTGTTTTAAATTGAAAATTGATTAAGAGTGATTTAGGGATGCTTTAATGTTCTGATTAAGTTGTTTTTAAATATATTAAGATTCTGTTTAGGTTGTTTAAGGTTCTGGGGTTTCGGGTTTTACTCCAAATGATGGAAAGATATCGAAATCAACGAAACGGGGGTGACAGAGGACTTGGGCGCACCTGTGGTTGCGCCTAGGTCACTCTGGTGACATAGGCGCACAGATAGTGGAGCCCAAGTGCCAGGTCTCGTGTGGGTCGGCTGGTGGTGATGAATTGACTTGATCTTCGGAGTTCGTAGGGTTTCTATTTAATGCAAGTTTCCGTTTTAATGTTGTTTTAGGTTCTGGATTGATTTATTTATATAATCTTGAGTCCGGAATTCGAAATACAACCGAGGTTTACAACTTGGGACATATAGGGAACCTGGGCGCACCTGTGTGTGCGCCTAGGTGTCTCTGTGCACTTAGGCGCACCAGCAGTGGCGCCTAGGTGGTGTTTTGATGTTCTTCGACCGTCCGACTTTGGTTCGAGGTTCCGGATGGGTCTAAGTTGATTAAATCTTCGGTTTCTGGACTGTTGTTGGTTCGGTAAGGATTCTGAGATGTTGATTGAGGTCAAGGTTGGAAGTGAATATGGATTCGGTGGTCTCAGGGAATGGAGATGGACTTGGGCTCACCTGTGGTTGGCCCCAAGTGTCTGGTGCTTGGGTTTTAGTGCTTTCCGGGATTCGTTCACTTAAACTTGGATTTTCAGATGTTCTATGTTAATAAATCTATATCTCGGGTTGGTCTTGAGCCTATAAACCTTAAATGTGGCAGTGGTTTGTGTTCGGGAGTTGAAACACAACCGAAACGCGCTTCGGGATTGTAACAGGGAGTTGGACGCACTTGTGTGCGCGCCCAGGTTTCTTGGGTGACTTGGGCGCACATGTAGGGGCGCGCGCCCAAGTGTCTGTCTATTGGGTGATTTCGAGTTCGACCAATTCTAGAGTGTTTCTAAGTCGGATTCGGGTATTCCAATTTGTTCCTTGATTGAGGGATGTCTTTATTCTTTAGATGTAAATTGTCTATTGTTTTAATTAGATCTTGACTAGGGTCTTAAAGTTTGAATTTAGGTGGGGGGTTGTCAATTATAATTGTGTTGGTTAAGATTTGAATTAAAGTTTGATTTGAATTTGAAGTTTAGGTTATGATTTTATTAATTTGACTTTGTAAATTAAGGCTTGAATTAAAGGTTTGTTGTTTAAATTTATTAATTGAGATTTTAATTGGATGTTTGAGTGATTAAGGTTTATTAATTAGGGTTTTGATTATAGTTTTGTTGATTAGGGATTGCTTAAAGTTTTTAATTAGGGGTTTTAGTTAAAGTATTTTATTAAGATTGATTAACTCGCTTAGGCACGAATAGAATAACCTAGGATTATCTACCTAATATCTATTATTTTTATAGATTTTTCTATTTCTTTTAATGTTTTTTGGCTCTCTTCTCTAATTACTAAAGAGTAAGATAAAAAGGGAAGAGTTTTATGCTTTTGTGATTTTTTTGGTGTTTTATGCAATATTAATGTAACCTAACTTAAAGTGTGATGATTCAATAATTCGAAGTCTAGAAATTCAATAATCAATTATAATCATCACAGAGATTCAGCAACAATTTAAATTAAATGCAAGATGTGGAAAATGCAAGCCGGAAGACGATTTGGGGACTTGGGCGCATACACAGGGGCGCCTAAGTGTCTCCTCACTACTTGGACACACACACAGTGGCACCCAAGTGTCTCCTCTGCGGGTTGTGATGCACTTGCAATTTCCAGCGATATTCCAATGCAATTTCTAACACGATTTCTAACAATTAGCGACTAAATGCAGAGTCCTAATATAAATCAAAGATATCAGAACTTCCGGGTTTGAAAACAATGATGTGAGGACTAAGATTCGAGGGACAAATCCCTTTGCAGAGACTTGGGCGCACTCACAGTGGCGCCCAAGTACCTATATTCTTTCTTCTTTTCTTTTCCTTCCTTTTTAGCAATGTATATAGTCCTCTTTCGATTCTTTCAGTGCTTTCCACAAATCTGAAAGCTTTAATATTGATTTTTATGAAGATAGACTCAGATCTAAGAACTAGAATGCACGCGAAACGGGGAATCGGGGTTGAAACCCTGAGCTTGGACTTGGAGGGGGGCCCAAGTGCTTTCCTGCACTTTTCTTCCTCTTTTATTTCTTTTGTCAATGCTTTTCGCGTGATTTGGAACACAAAGTTACAGATCCGAAGGTCCCGATATCTATATATATGAGAACGAATTCAGATCTAAGGAATGAAATATACGCGGTATGAAAATCGGGGTCAAAATCCCCTTTTTCCTCTTTCACTCCCTTTTTCGATGCTTTTCGCGTGATTTCAAACACAAAGTTACATATCCGAAGGTCCCGATATCAATATGTATGAGAATGAATTTGGATCTGAGAAAGGAAGCGCACGCGATATGAAAATTGGGGTTAAAACCCTATGCAGGGACTTGGGCGCAACTGTGCTCTGTTGCACTCTTTCTTCCTCAAATTCGGATTTTTCCTAATAAAATGATGTGAATGTAAATCTATCCAAATCACGAGTTCAAGATGGTGAAAATGACGTAGATCTACAACCTATAGATGATCCTAAGCATATTACTAATGATGGATGGCTATTAGATGTCAGATCTACTAAGAAGTACTGTTATTAGTGCAGATCTACAATGTATGCATGATCCTAAGCATGTTTCTAATCATTAATGGTGTTGAATACTAATTGAAGAGAACTAAATCTAGAAATATCGGTTTGGGTTGTATTCTTCAAGTCCTAGAATGAAGCTTTTGCGAAAGTCCTTGGCTTTTGGAAACCTTTTCCATTACTGATCCTGGAAACCAGAAGGCTCCTCTTCTCCTTTCTTCTAGATCTAAAGCTTCCTCTATGGTGGCTACTCTCTATTTTTCTCTCCCTTTTACTTCTCTCTTTTTCTATTCTTTTGTTAGCCCCCTCTTGTAAATGGTATAAGAGATCCTTATATAAGGGTTCTCTCGCGGAGAAGGGGTTAGGGCTACTGTTTGCACGAACATCTAGAAGTTTCACGCAAACCAAGGTGGATCTAGGGTTATAGGTGACTTGGGTGCACCTAGGGTGGCGCCCAAGTGGATTCTGTGACTTGGGCGCACACACAGGTACGCCCATGTCTCGTTTTGGGGCTAAGTGGGCTTAGGGTTCGGTTTCAGACTGTTTTTGGGCTGAGGTCGGGTCGAAACTGCGAAAGATAGAGCGAAACTCACCTAAGTATGCATTCAAGTGCTTTTCTAAGGCAACCGGGGACCTGGGCGCACCTGTGTGTGCGCCCAAGTACAGGCTAGGACATGGGCGCACCTAGGGTGGCGCCCAAGTGTGTCTCTGGTCGGGGGCCGCTAGGGTAGTCTTCCGGCGGTCATATCTCTTGGACCGTTAGTCAGAATTGGACGTTCTGCATATCGTTGGAAAGCTCTCGAAATGTAGAATCTATTGGTCCATACATCATAATGATCAGAGGTAGGGAAAAGGTAGGGACTTGGGCGCACACACAAGTACGCCCAAGTCCTTTTTTGGGGTTAAGTTGATCTAGGGTTTGGTTCGGGTTGTTTTTGGATTGAATTTGGACTAAAACAGTGGAAATTGGGCTTGGGCGCACCTATGGGGGCACCTATGTGATTTTCAAGGTGGCTGGGGACCTAGGCGCACCTGTGTGTGCACCCAAGTGCAATTCTGGACATGGGCGCACCTGTAGTGGCGCCCAGGTGTGTTTCTTGCGGGGGCGTTAGGGCAGTCTTCCGAGGGCCATATCTTTTGATCCGTTTGTCCGATTTGGACGTTCTATATATCATCGGAAAGCTCTCGGAACGTAGAATATTTTGGCCCATACATCCTAATGGTCAGAGGTTAGGAAAATTTAGGGATATCTGGATCAACGATCCTAGCCTCCTAATTCATGCTAATCATATCGTACTTAGGCAAACTAAGTGTAATCTCTTTAGGAGCAACCTGAGTGTGTTCTATGTAGTTTGGAAAGGGCTTGGATAGTGTTGTAGTCCATCCCTTGTTTGAATAATGGGTTGAACTCGAGATCCTGACGTGATTCGGCCTTTTCTTTCACGAATTTCTATAGATCGTCGAACTAAGTCTAAACTTATCAACAAGCATCTTCATCGTCATTAATTAATTTGAATTATGCCACTAACCATTCAATTATGGGTGAAATGGGGGCATCATTATATATGATAAGTGTTTTAGGGCCATCATAGGGGACCAAATGAGGTATCTACAATGACGAGTCAAACGAACTCGGAATTGCACGAAGCTTCACTGACATTATTCTAACATTAAAAGAAACTCGCTCATTGTCGCTAGCCCGGACCGGGTTACCAACCTCATCCGGTATCGGGACGGTATTAGTGATGATTATGCCAATGTTTATTTGGCTAATCGTACATGGATCAATAAAGAACATGTTACTACCCGTGTACTTGATTTCTCATAGG
The DNA here is from genome assembly GCA_038049695.1 of Cinnamomum chago. Classification (NCBI taxonomy): domain Eukaryota; kingdom Viridiplantae; phylum Streptophyta; class Magnoliopsida; order Laurales; family Lauraceae; genus Cinnamomum; species Cinnamomum chago. The sequence continues at coordinate 51,619,723 of CP142453.1, read as the reverse complement.
TGTCCGCAGTGAGGATATCACACATACATTGCCTTTTTTATATGAGGTGCGGAAGCGTGTAGCAAATCAATTCACAATTCATTTCAAAATCACAATACTAATAGCACGTATATACAACTTGATATAAAGTGAGTAATGATCATTATAGCATTTCCCAAAAGTAAAGTTGAATGTTTATACAAATGATCAATTAATTAATCACATTCCCAAAAATAAAGGTCAACAAAGGCCAGTACAACCAAAATAATTCCCCAAAAGAATATGTTAGTCACAACCCCCAAAATGTTCCGTGCCTCAAGGCTTGACTGAATGTCGAGACGACATCATCACCCTGCCACTCTCCTACTCAGTGCGGCTCTTCGATCGTCTCCTCTGGCTCCTCCTCGGGATTACCGGCATCTGGACCTTAGTACCAAGGAATAGGTCAGACACGACGGTCTGGCAGGTGGGTGAAAAGATATAGCAACATAACGACATTTAAATGTACCTTGGAAAACATTGAAACCTATTTGAACAATAAATTTCATGAAGTAGAGTGCATCACTTATTAGAATTCACATGTACAATATGAAAACAAGTAAAGGTACCAATGAACAAGGAACTAGCAAGATAGCAACCACACGAAGCTAAATCATCTATCACCAAAGTGATGAGAGCACATCGTCTCTGACACACAAAGTGATGAGATTCAATGAAATATACATATATATATATAACTATACGGGACGGGACCACAGTAGCGAACCGGGTATCGGGACGGGATGGGATCCAGGCTGCAGCTAGCGGGATGGGACGGGGACCTCCAAGTCGGTGGATCAAGCCGACAAGGTCGTCCAAGCTTAGTGGTGCCGACTCATAGGTTACATGAATGAAATCGGGACATGTACCAATATACATATGAAGTAAAGCACATAAACGGGCGGGACGGGTGCCCATAGGCACAAATATCACTTTATTATCAGGCAATGCACAACAGGCTAGCAAAATGCTAAAAATACAATTCAGTGTTTTCAGGCATGACTATTCATGTAGTATGAATTTCGAGAGGTGCATGTCAAAACTTCGGGAAAAATAAAACACAAATAAATTTCTAAAATTCCTAGGTCTAGCATTGGCGTTCAAGATTAACTCAATGTGAAGAGGGGTCCCGTATGTCGATTTCAATATAGACTAGGTACTCATTGAGGTTTGAAGACATTCGGGCTCCCTATACACAATGGTAAGTTCAAGGCCATCAATAAATCTCCAGGATAAGGTTTCTTCTGAATAAAGCGCCCCACTTCGATTCCTCGATCTTACCATCGCGTTAGGGCTCCAAACAATACATCCCCAAGACTTAGAAGAACATTTCAAGACTTACTGCATTGACTCAGGCCCATTGCATAGTTGGCTCGAGCAAACTTGAAGTTCGCTCAAGCTAACGGCTCTCTGTGAGGAGTTCGCTCGAGCGAACACAGATTCGCTCGAGCGGACCTTCCCAGGTCAGGTTGGGCGAGCGAACTATCAAGTTGGTTCGAGCCAACTGTCCTCTGGATGGGGTTTGCTCTAGCGAACTATCATAGAAGCTGCAGAAATGCAGTTTCAGGTTCCTCCATTTCTTCCCTTTTGCATACATCTTTTGCACTTAAAGGAGGGCTTATAACCCTCTCCAAAACCACACTTATTCCTCCATTTAAAACACTCCATAAGATGCATCACATTCTTCCTCATTTCATCAAAGGAAACCCAATCATACAAGAGATCCATAACAGTTCATGAAACAAGCTCTAACTAAAATCAAATATGCACATGTCCAAGAAGTTAAGCAAAAGGAACAGGGCTTATCAATATACACATTTTGAAATCAATGAAAAGATGCATGTATGTACTAAATCACCAAAAGCATGAAATGGAAAAGCCACATTCACCATAAAACACAAAAACACTTAAACATTCATTCATCCACTTGCCTTGGGTCCAAGCTAGCAAAGGAAGCTCCTAATCACACTCTCTCAAAGCCAACCTACAAATACATCCAAAAACCCCCAAACACAAACCCTAAATATAGTCAAAACAAGAGATGAGAAAGAAAGGGCTAGCAATAATGAGGATGGAGCTTCCCTAAAGGTAGAAGAAAACAATGCTAGAAGATGGGAGAGGTAACTTACAAGAGAGTTCCTCAAATGGACACGATAAGCTCCAAGAAGACCCCAATGGGGCTGGATTCCTTTACAAATGGTGTCAATGGAGAGCTTTCATGGTGAGGAAGAAGAAGATGACCTCCATTTTTGTTAGACCCCGACCCAGACCAATTCGATTAGTGTGCGATTAGCATGTGTTTAGTTCTAAGGGGGTTTAGTTGTCGTTGGGTTAGAAGTAATTAGTTTTAGTCTTGGACATAGCTTTGGGAATTTTGAGAACGTTTAGTATTAGTCAGACACACTCAGGAAGGCCTGAGTGCCCGTGTAAGCTTGAGAAGATCGTATCGGTTTCCATATGATTGTGATTTTGATTTCATTTGAATGATTCTTCTATGTGTTACAACTTTCGTTTTAAGCACATTCATGTTTGAAGCCCAAAAACCCATGTTTTGGCCCAAAGAGGGTAAAATTGTCTTTTGGCACAAACCTGGACACAAATTTTGAGATCTCAAAACCATGTCAAAAATATACTTTTTGGAAACTAGATATTTCGAGGATCGTTTTATCCTTCTTCGTTGAAGTCATCCGAGGCCCACAAGATCATGTTTTGGTCACTTCAAGGTTCATGTTAATTGGGGCCCATTGTCTTCACTTAATCCCCCTTGAAAGTCCTTGGGATCCTTACCCTAGACGGGGGGGGGGGGGGGGGTGAATAGGGTGAGCTACAATTGTGACCAATTTAAAATAATTTTAACTTCTGAACAAAAACTAGTCACATGTGATGATCAATCAAACAAATATGCGAAAGCTAATAAACACAATCACCACAAAAGCAAGCACCACAACACCAAGGTTTATAGTGGTTCGGCCTCAATGCCTACATCCACTACCGGCTTGTGATCTAATCACCCCACCGGATTTCCACTATTTATGCTTTTTACTAGGCTAAGCAATAACCCTTACAAAGTTGTTTTTCTAGGCTAAACAACAACCTCTCAATGTGCTTTTCTAGGCTAAGCAATAACCTTTACAAAATGCTTTTCTTAGGCTAAGCAATAACCTTACAAGATGCTTTTCTTAGGCTTAGCAATAACCTTTACACAATGCTTTTCTTAGGCTAAGCAATAACCTTTACAAATAAAGATTTCTCTAAGAAAGTGTCTTCACAAAAGATCACTCTAAGAGATACAATTAAAGCTCAATGAAATTGCCTCTTAAATAGACTAATATGAAAGTGAATAACAAACTCACACAAACACTAAATGAATGCAAATGTGTATGCTCATGATGTGTGTGTGTGATAACTTCAATCAAGTTTAAAAAGAAAGCTCAATCAAATATATGCTTAAAGCATTTCAAAGTTTAAAGCTCATGAAAGATTTGATTGAAGTCTAATGCAAATCACATGTATGAAAATCAACTTGTTAATGACATGAAAATCAAAGACTCACAAGTTGTATGAAAATGACTAACTTAGAACATGTGATGCATGTGCAATGTTGTTTTCAAAAACCAAATAGATTTAACTAAAGTTCAAAAGAATGAAAACAACAAATTAGGTTTCAACCAAGACAAAGAATCATGCTTTAAAGGAAATCAAAGACTTTGGCTAAGCATGATTAAGAAAGGTTTAAAAAAACAACTTGGATTGAAACCAAGGTGAAGAATCCAATCTTAATTAGATCAAAGATTAGGAGAAGAATGGATTCAACACATTATAGTTATTATGCCAAATATCATTTACCAATAATTTAAACAAAGCACATAACTATGATTAAGAGAGGTAGAGCTTACTTAGAGATTTAACTTCATTAATCCAAGCTTTAGCTCACCAAATGACTCTTTGGTCTCTCTTAGTTCATCCCCTTTGTCTTGTCTTAAAGCTCCTCAAAAGAGTCTTCAAAATCTCCAACCATTGACAAAGGAAAGAACTCATTTTTATAGCAAAAAGTGCCCAACGGCTAGTCCTCGGTCAACCTGCAAACAGGTCTCGGTCGACCGACAACACACAACGGTCATATTTCTGACCGTTGGAGGCGCCAGGGCCTGTTCTGCCTGCAGTGTTCCAGGTCGACCGGGACCTCTGCGCCGGTCGACCGGCGACACTGCCGGGCCACCCCCCTTTTGACAAAAATTCCAATTCTTGCACATTTGAAGGTATTTCTTTGGGAGGATTTTTGGGCCACTAAACCAAGCTTGAATACATGTTTTAAATCATTCTAAGGGGTTTAAAAACATGAAACAACGCAAAGCCTAAAATGATTCAAAACTTTAAAACCAAAGGCTAGCTTGATTTCTAAAACTCTTTTAAAAAACAAATGCATACAAAGATGATTCTGAAAGTGATGAATGTATGCAAGGCACAACCTAAATTCTCAATATGATTTCACAAAAGTAATGCACAAAGAATTAGGTTTTCAAAAGAGTTTGAATTCTAAAATCAATGCATCCAAGTATAAAAACCAAAACATGCATAAAACAATACTTTTACAAATCTTAAAAGCAATGCATGTATAAAACCAGATTTCAAGGTTTTCTAAAACAATGCTAGTGTGTGTAAATCAAATGATGCTAAAGTAAAAATGCATCCATCAAATTGTAAATACAAAATTCCTAACAATCTCCCCCTTTGCAATTTGATGGCAACTTACTCATCAATGAAATTACACACAAAGTCTTCAGCTCCCCCTAAGCTGGACAAGTCTTGAAATCTTCTTGGATGCTCCTCCTCTTAGCTTGGGCTCTTGGGCTCTTTTCTTCAATCTTCTTGATGCTTGGAGCTTGATCATTCTTGAAGCTTTCTCTTCTTCTTTCCTCTCTATGGCCAAGCATCTTCTTTAGCTCCAAGCTTTCTTTCTTCTATTTGCTCTCCCCCTTTGACCATGCCTCTCTCTCCCTTTGGCAAGGTATGCATTCTCTCCCCTTGTAAAAGATCATACACAACTCTCCTTAGGAAGCTTGGACATTCTCTTCACCTTTAGAGAACTTTGAAAGCTCTCTCCCCCTTTGAAGAGTAGGAGATCTTTGAGTACTTGAACTCTCTCTCCCCCTTTGCCATTAAATTGAAAAAATACCTACACACATGAAATAAGGAAAATACCTTTAGTAGCACCTGTTAACAAATGAAATCGAAAATGAAATACATAACAGGCTATCATGTATGGAAGTTATTTCTAAGGGCTCAAAGGCAATCCAAGGGTCAATTTGATCAAAACTAATACTTCCTATGAAGGTTTACACTCCCCCTCAATCCATTCTCTTCTTTTGTCAAACTTTTGACAAGATATGACTATTTGGTTCAAGAAGTAGATGGTTTAACCAAATGAGGGTCAACTTCAAGGAAAGGATTAGATTCATTTAACTATAAGGCTCATATGATCAAATTACCAAAAGAAAGCAAGGTCAATGGGAAAAGCGATCATGGATATCAATTGGAAAAACAAAGAATACCAATTGAGATTTAAGGATAAGACTATTAAATCAATCACTCTAAAATGGAGTTATAAAGAATATAACTATTAAGATAAATCCAAATTAGAGCTATCCATGATGCAATGGGGTTTATTAATCATAGCATCAAATAATCTAACTAAGGAAAGCATATGCTATGAAGGTTTTGAAAATCATTTCATTCAATCAATAAATATGACTATTAATGTGCAAGAATGAGTGAAATGAAATTCAAGCATGAAGCCAACCTCAACTAATAACCAACCAATAATATGAACACATAAACATGGTGGTCATGAGATATACCTATATGAGAGCAAGAGAGGTGGCAAACATGAACATTATAATGCTAATGGAATGTGACATGGAATGTAAACATATAACTATCAAGATCAATCCAATGTACACAAGGTTTATCACATACACAAGATAAGATATCAATTGGATATGAAATCAATGGAAAGTTATACCAAATGAAACCAATTGAATATGACAACATGATTAAAAGCAAGGATGTGACAAACCCAAAATCCCAACAAGCATCATAAATGCATATTCATCACTTTTAAAGATATGACTAATGAGCATAGTGATGAACAAGGCAAATTGCAATGCAAAAGAATATGACTTTGAAATGCATGCAATTTCCAAAGTGTCAAAATCATATGAATTCAACATCTAAGATATCCATCAACCATATAGAAATACAATGAATGGATTTCAAAGAGTTTCATATGATCAAGAACACTACTATGAAGTTGAAACATGTATAAGGATGACATCACTTAGAGAATTCACATGAATCAACATCATAACCATCCAAAAAGAAATGACTATAAGGCATAGAGGATGGATTTGGGTTCTAGTATGGTTTCTACATATATAACTAAGATCACAACCATACATGGAACCAATAGTCATTTGCATATAAAAAGAATAACTAAATAAGCAAAGATGCAAACAACATTCATTTCCAATTCTAAGATAATGAAACCAAAAGAAAAGGAAATGAGAACATGGAACATGCTTAGATGAATATAACTAATGAGGTTATAGAGCATTTCCATTCAACCAATCTTCAAATCATTTTGATAAACAAAAACCAACAATGACCATAAAAAGAATGATTTTGAAGATCAATTTTCAACATTGTATTTTAAAAGATATAACTTAAATGAAACACATACAAGTTGATTTTTTCAAAACAATGATTTTCCATTTTAAAGTATAACTTAGAAGTCCATGGAAAAACTTGAATTGATTCAAATCATTTGTTCAAACAATCTTACTATGACATCTACACAAATGATTCAACAACAATTGATCATGAATAAATTAGCTATGAAAGCTTTTAAAATCACAATCAATTGATCATGTAAAGAAATACAATGCAAGACATATGTGTGCAAAAAGCAAATCAAACATGATGAAATTATAATCAAAAGATTTTGAAAACCATGATATGTAACAAGAATGGTGCATGAAAACAAAATCAATTGATCATAAAGAAACAATGCATTTTAATAGATGTAACTAAGAAAGAACAAAATGCAAAGCAACATGACCAACAAAGTGATTTAACTTAAAAAGAATAGGTTGGTCAAGAAGGTTCAAGGCCTTAAGGTTTGTCTAAGTGAATAACTTTAGGAATCCACCTAAGGTCTTGAGAGGGTTGAACTTTGAGGTCTAGTTTGGACTTCTCACCAACTAAAGGAGATTTGACTTGATAAATTTTCAATTTAAACTTATCACCATGATATTTAGATTTTACTAAATTTAGCTTAGATTGGTGATTAGTCTTTTGATGTTGGTGAGTTTGATTCTTAGGGGATTGTTTCACTTTTCTTTTCTTCTTATTTTCTCCCTTTACTTGACTTTTGAATTTTAAATTTAACTTTGTTACTTTATTCAAAAGTTCTTTCATGGGTTGATATAAGGGAGATAGGTTGAGAAGCTTTTTGTTTATAGATTCTTTTAAACTTGGTTTGACTTGTTTAACCTTTTTAGAATCTATCTTTGGAGATTCCATTTTAAATGATTTACCTTGTTTAGTCTTTTTGGAGTCTTCTTTGATTTTTAGTGTCTTACCCTTGATAGATTTAGATTCTACATTTTTTAGTTCAAAGATGGGTTTAGACACATGGCTTCTTTTTCTTAGTTTGCACTCAAACGTAAAATGCCCTTCAATGCCACAATAATTACATTTTGATTTGGGCAAGGGAGAAAGAGTGCTAGAGAAAGAGGACTCACCTTTCACAAAAGTGTTGGTGAATTTAGGGTCATATGACATATTCCTATTAAATTCAAGACCCGTCCTATCTCCATGAGGTTTACCCAATTAAATAATTTTTCAAGTCTTTCTTCACTTTGGGTAAACTTGCACTCATACTTTTGTTTATATCCTTCAAGTTGAGTGACTTTGGTTATAAGGATTGAATTTTCATGTTTAACTTTTGAAAGTTCATTTTCAATTTCCTTATATTTGCTTAGCTCTTCATTGGCAAGTTTTAATTCAAGTTTAAGTTCATTGATGACATTAAATCCAAGTTCTTGAGTTTTTAACTTACTTTTAATCAATTTGGATTCTAAATTGTCAATGTCTTCATCTTGCCTTTTTATTTGATCACTTAGATTTAAATTTTCCTTATTGACATTATCATAATCCATCTTTAATTCTTTTAGTTCATCTTGAATGTTAGATAGATTATTTAAAGAGATCATGAACTTAGAGTCTAGACATTGTATTACTTCTTCTTTCTCTCTAAGCTCATCTTTTGAAGAGACTAATTCTTTGTTTAGTCTTTTAGATTCTTCTCTTAACTTTTTGTTTCTCTTTTCAGTCTTTAAGGATAATTCATATAATTCCTCAAAGGCTTGTTGAAGATCTTCTTGATTGTAATCATTTTCTTCCCCTTTTATGTCACATTGAGATTCATTAGTTTGAGAGTTTGAATCTCCAATAGAAGGAAGAATGAGGGTGATGGTCCCGGCTTTTCTCTTTTTCCAAAGCTGCCTCCGCCCCGGGGCTGACGGGGTACGGTGGAGGGAAAGAAAGGAAAAGCGGGCATCAGTTTTTTTTTTTTTGTACGGGTATGCCAATTTCTTTTTTATACCTGGAATTTAGAAATGGTGATCCGGAGATTCACCTTCACAAGTAAAAAGGGAAATGAAACTTTTTTCTAGTTTTCCATTGCAAATATATTTTAATAAAAGAGACAATTTTTGAATGCCGTGGAAGGCGTTTTTGTGCCGTAGAAGGCGGGTTGGTGCCGTTGAAGGCGATTTTGCCGTAAAAGGCGATTTGGTGCCGTAAAAGGCGATTTACAAATCTCATCAAAATGAAAAGACAAGAATTGTGATTTTTTTTGTCTCTTAAAAAAATACAATTTACAACAGAAAAGTAAGAAAAATGAATCTAACTTCTCATGCGATTGTGGGAGGGCTCGTTCAGATCGACGGTCGCGAGTCATGTATGGGCTCCGCCATCGTCCTTCAGATGAGAACATAGTGCTTTGATTCTTTGGCTTGGCTCCAACCTCAGATTTTTAGAGGATAAGGACCAAGGTAAGGTCCTATATCCGGTAAAAAGCCGAGTAGACGGACTGAAAAGCCGCATCTAGCCATGTTGGATAGGAGGAGAGGTGGCCTTTGGGGGGGTGGCCCCCCAAGGGGCTTTGATCACCTTGTAGTGCTTGTTGTAGCAGAGTTTTCTTAAAGGAGCAGAGTTGTAGAGATTTCTCCGAGGACTTTTGAATGATTTTCTGGCGATTTTTCTCTGGATCTCTAGAGCAGGAATTGCTGATGATTTCGATACTTCTGATGCTTCTGATCCTTCTGATCATTCTGATCCTTCTGATGATTCTGATGCCTGGAATGCTTGGAGGGGACTCCTATTTATAGGCTTTTGGTGGCCTTTAGGAGTGGTTTATGGTCATTTATGGAAATTATGGCAATAAAGCCAAGTTATGGGAGGAGTTACAGGTTTAATTGCTTTTTGTTTTGTAACTCCTGACCCTTGGATTTCATTGGCCAAAGGAGAGTCATGGGCATTTAGTTGCCTTTAATCTCCATTATGTTAGGAGTTTCATGGCTTGAATGCCACGATTGCTTGGACTTGTAACTCCTAAACGGAGGCTTCTGATTGGGCCGTCCAAGATAATGGGTTAATGACCGCATTAACTTGCAATAAACGGGTCATTTAACTTCATTAATTGATTGCCCGGGCGCTTGAAGAGTCGCGGGCCGTGCCGCGTCCTTTGGGATTCTTCTTGCGATGATCACCAATGGACCCACATGCTATTTGATGTCGGATGGTGATCCAATTTCAAACATTGGTTGATGTCAGCGGGCCAGCAACATCTGTCCAGTCGATTTCGCGATCGGGCGGGCAGAAAGTGTGCTTTCTTGGTCAGCCGTTTGACGATCTTGAGGCGTCCGATGATGATCTAATGATTCCAGTGATGGATCCGTGATGTTGATGAAGATCGACGGATATCATGCACAAAAAATCAGATTTTGGAAAAATCACAGGGGCCAATCAACTCGAAACGCGAAAAGTACCCGAAAAACGGGGTTTTTGGGCGAGGTCCGGCGGCCCGGACCTCCATGGTCGCCGGCGACCATGGGGTTTGTGCCCCATGGTCGGCCGTCTTCCGGTCGGCTTTTCTTCGCCGTTTTTCTCTCATTTATTGGATGGATTCCCTCAAGAAAACCTGACGAGAAGCCGTGCAAATCGGATCGCAAAGTTTCCCATTTTCTAAAAAGCCGAAGACTTTGCTGTGGAGAACTGCCGATTTTTTTGTCAAGCGTCGAAACTAGGTCAAACGATGTCGGAATGACCTGAAATTCAACGTGTAGCTTCTTGAGCAGTAGACGAGACCAACCATAGGCTTTTTTTTGAGTTTTGAAGCTGTTTGGAGTCATGCAAACGCTTGCCTTTATTTCACAGCGAGGGAAATGCCGAGCTTTGACTTTTGGTCAAACGATTTCCGATTGACCTGAAATTCGACGTGTGACTCCCTCATCAGTAGATATGACCAACCATAGGCTTTAGTTTGAGCTTTGAAGCTGTTTGGGGTCATGCAAACGCTTGACTTTGATTTCACTACGAGGGAAATGCCGAGCTTTGACTTTTGGTCAAACGATGTCCGATTGACCTGAAAGTTGACGTGTGACTCCCTCATCAGTAGATAAGACCAACCATAGGATTTCGTTTGAGTTTTGAAGCCATTTGGAGTCATGCAAATGCTCGCCTTTATTTCACCGCGAGGGAAATGCCAAGCTTTGACTTCTGGTCAAACGATGTCCGATTGACCTGAAATTTGTTGTGCAGCCCTTTGGAGGTATGTAGAAGCCACTCATGTGCTCTATTTGATGAGTGACGATCTCGGTAGTTCTCGCTACCTAAGGGCTTGATTTTGCTGCTCGAGAGTTGACGGAGGGTCAAACGGTGTCGGTTTGACTTGAAACTTGACATGTAGCCTTTCGGAGGTATTTTGAGATCATCCGTAGGCTCTGATCGAAGATTTGGGGTCTTCGACACTGTCGCCTCCGGGGGCTGCTGCTTAGCTGTTGGAGAAGTGAAGCTAGGCCAAATGATGTCGGAATGGCCTGAAACTTCATGTGTACCTCTCTGTTGGTTGCTTTGAATGACCTTGCAGTTTTTGTATGATTCTGACAAGATCTGATGCTTGAAGTGGCGCCTGCCTATTTTTGGTAGGATGCGGCTCCATGTAGCTTTTGGTGTGAAGAGGCAAAGTGACATTTTTGGTGTCAACAAATGCCCCCTCGAGGTACAGCGACGATATAGCTTTTGCAGTCGATGTGCCTCGAAGAGAATCTTTGAAGAAGAGCTTTTGACCTGACCAAGAGTCTTTGAGCTTTTTTTTATTTTTTTTTTATTTTTTGATGGAGTAGCCTTTTGAGCTTCCAGGGGATTTTATGGTAGTGAGAGGAGTCACGTACCATCTCAAGGCAAGATTTTGAGAATGACATTTGGATTTGGATTTGGTTTTGGTTTTTTTTTGTTTTGATTTTGACCTTGTGACCTAACAAGCTGTATGTGGCAGGTTAGGGGGTCAGGTTTTTGGTTTTGGTTTTGACCTTGTTCCTTACAGGCTGTATGTGGCAAGTTAGGGGGTCGGGTTTTGATTTTTGGTTTTGGTCTTGTGACCTAACAAGCTGTATGTGGCGAGTTAGGGGACCATGGTTTGGTTTTTTGGTTCACTCTTTGGGACAATTTTGGGTCCATTGGAGTGGTTTGGGCTTTTGTGGAATGTCAATTTCAAGATTTTGGCTTAATTTGGTTCATGAGGTGGGATGGTTTGGATTTTTGGAAACTCATGAAGCTTGGATTTTTGTATGGTATGGTCCAATCAACTCAAAAGAGGCATGGAACCATTTTTTTTTATGCTCTTGGTAAGAGGAATTTTGACTAAAAGCCACTTTTAGTGCCTATGTGGTCAAACCTGGCTCATATGGGCTAACCCATGAGACCTTAAGCTTTGAAGGATGGCTTAGATCTCATATGGTGTCATTTTGTAAAGAATATCTAAAAATATTTCCTTTGGATGGAGAATATCTAAAAATATCCTTACTTTGAGAGATTTTCTCAAGTTTCCTTGATTTTGGGAGAGATTCTCTCAAAATATCTTTCTTTGGGAGAGAATATCTATCATTCCCTTTCTTTTTGGAGAGAATTTCTCAAGGAATCTTTGTTTTGGGAGAAAATATCCCAAGTTTCCTTTTCTTTTGGGAAGGTTGCTAATTTTTTAGCACTTACCTTCTTACTTTTCTCCTCTTTCCTCTTTTGGTTTTGCTTTCTTCTATAAAAGCAAGGGAGGTGGGATCTCTTGCTCCTATTGCTTTCTTTTTGCAAAAGTCTTCAAAAGTTGCTCTAAGATCAAGAATCCTCCTTCTTCAAGAGTCTTCAAGTTCTTCTTTCTTCTCCATTCATGGCTTCAAGTAAGTTTTTTTTTTTTTTTTACAAGAAATTCCATGTAAAGAAAGTTTCAACATTTTTTTTTTCTTTTTTTTTTTTTTGCACGTGTTCTTTTCCTTCTTTTTTTTACACGCCCTTTTCTTTTTTTTTTTTTTCTTCTTCTCTCTTTCTTCTCTCTTTTTTTTTGCTGCTGTACGGACATGTCCGTATAGCCTGGCCGGTACGGCCATGTGGCCCATGGGCCACGGCCTGTGGGCCTCGGCTTGTGGGCCAGCCCAGAATTTTTTTTTATTATTTTTATTTTATTTTATTTTCTCTTTTTTTTTTCTCTTTCTTTTCCCCCCTTTTTGCTCTCCATGATAATGAGATTTATGCAATCCAAGATGCTCATGCATTCCTTTTTTTTTTATGCATCAAGATAGAAGGCTAGAATTTCTATGCTAAGCCAACATGAATTTTGACTTAGACAAAGTTTGATTTTGACCAAATTGGGTTGGAATTGGTCAAATTTTGTCAAGGTTTTCCTAGCATCTAGTGCATGATTATTTTCTTTTATGCATGATTTTTGTAAATTGGATTGGGAGCATGATGATGCACACCTGAAAATCTTTTGGAGTGGAAGTCCTGACTTTGACAGCGAGGCAGGTACTTCAAGTAGACCGGCTCGTAGAAAAAAGAGGAGGAGAGGACAACGTCGCACTGAGAGACGCCACGAAGACTCTCTTGATCTGGAAGTCCCTTCTACCATCGCTGAGGAGGTATCAGGAGATGCTGATGAGCCTCCAGAGAAGAGGAGTCGTGAAGAAGAGACCGCCGATGTTGGTATGATTCTCCTTCTTCTCTATTTCCGCTTCTTTCCTTTTATGAGGGATTTTTTTTTGATCTGTTGTTTTCTTTCTTTTGCAGAAGATGAAAACTTGGTGATGCCCGAGGTTCCTGTTGATGAGGCAGTGATGGATCCAGTTGCGGCATCTGAAGAATTGAGGGACTCTGGGGAGGACCCAGAATCTCCACCTGGTATGAGGATGATTTTTTTTTTCGAATTTGCTGACATTTTTTTTTTAGCTGACTTGCCAGAGGGTTCAGACTTCGAGCCATCTATGGATATGGCTTTCGACGATGCCTCGGATGAGTAAATGGAGACAGAAAGTACTCCACCCATCATGGAAGAAGGTATTTCATAGTGATAATCTTGACATTGATTTTTTTTTGACAAGATCATATTCATACCTTTTCTTATGTTTCTGCCAGCAGGTTGTGAAGCAACAGGAGAAGTTCTTTCATCTTCCTCAGGGCCAGAGCAGGAGATGCCAGCAACCGATCCAGAAGTAGGGGCTTCTTCTACCAGTCCCGTCACGGCAGATTCTTCAGTGGCTCCGATTGGAAAGAGCCTTTTGATTTCTTCTCCACCACGGTTTGACATGGGCAGTCAGCCAACAGAGCGTGGTGAATCTCCATCCGGACCATCCCTTCAATATGCAAAGAAGGTGTTGAAGAGTGTGCTGAGCTCATGGGTTGAAACTCTTTCTTCTGGCCATTTGGAAGCTGGTTTGGCATGGTCAAGCATGTACAGGACATCCTTGCTGACAGTGCAGGGTCGGTCTGGACATTGCAAGTGCTAAGGCCTTTGTTGATGAATTCATTGCTTTAGGCGACAAATGGACTGAGAACAAGAATTTCCCAAGCGGTGACTTCTTCAATGAGATGTTTTTGCAGCCATCCGGTAAGATCAAATCTGAAATGGATGAGATTTCACAGGCTCGGAAGCAATTCGCTCGGGAGAGGAACGTTACCAAGTTGGCTATCATCGAGCTAACACAGGACCTGCGCCGTCTTGATAGGGAGGTCACAGAAGCTAGGCAGCGCCTTGAGCAATTGCAAGAACAAAGTGCTGCCAAATAGACTGCCATTGTAGAAGCCCGTACTAAAGAGGGAAGTCTAATTCGCCAAGTTGAAGAAGCCGGTAGCAGCCTTCAGAGAAAGACTCAGGAGTATGAGCAGTGGCAAATTCTCTGGGAAGAGCTTCCTCGTGCCGAAGATGGGTCGCGGCGTTCTGCCGTATTTTATGGCAAGATCTTGAAGAAGCGCGGCCTGGAAGCTTTAGAGGCTAAGGCCAAGAGTCTGCTTGAGGAGCTGGATCTTTGGTTGAAGACCATGCTAGACTGAGCTCTTTATAACAAACTCTTTTCTTCTTTTCTCTCTTTTGTTTTTTTTTTTTTTTTTTTTGGTACCTCTATGTAAAACATTTTTGGTACTCTGTGTACCTTTTACTTAAATTCTTTTTGATGAAAATAAGCAAAGGTTGGATGAGAATGTTTGTTTGAAAAAGGTTATCATTTTGTGAAAATCCTTTGTCAAAAGGGTTGTTTTGGCATGAAAGCCAGATTTTGCGGCAAAAGCCAGGTTTTTTTATGGCTTGAAAAGCCGAATTTTGAGATGGCATGAAAGCCGAGTTTATGGCATGAAAGCCAAAATTTTCTTTTTGGCATGAGAGCCAAGTTTTGGTGGCATGGAGGCCAGTTTTGAGATGGCATGAAAGCCAATTTTTGGGGTGGCATGAAAGCCAAATTTTGGGATGGCATGAAAGCCGAATTTGGTTTGTGGCATGAGAGCCGGTTTTGTTTTTGGTGTAAGAACCAGATTTTGCTTTTGGCATGAAAGCCGAAATTTCTTTTTGGCATGGAAGCCAGATTTTTGTTTTTGGCATGAAAGCCAGATTTTTTTTTTTTTAAAACCGAGTTTTTGTTTTGTTGGCATGGAAGCCGAATTTTGATTTTTGGCATGAAAGCCAGATTTTTTATTTTTTGGCGTGAAAGCCGGATTTTTGGCATGGAAGCCGGGTTTTTTGGCATGAAAGCCAGGATTTTGGTTTTCAAAAATGCAAATATCGACTAAAAGTCGCCTCCCTGCTGAATGGTATTGCAAGTATCGATGGAATGTCGCCTCCTTGCTCATTCGGTTGCGAGTATCGATGGAATGTCGCCTCCCCGCGGATTTGGGTGCAAGTATCGACTAAGCGTCGCTTCCCTGCTTTTTTTCTTCAAAATTTTTGTTTTGTGGGTATCGATGGAATGTCGCTTCCCCACGATTTTTGAATTTTGAGGTTTTTTCGAACCTTTGTTTTGTTTTTTGTTTGTTTTGAAATTTGGGTTGTGGATATCAACTGGAACGTTGCGTCTCCACGATTTTTGAAATTTTGGGGTTTTGGAAGTATCGAATGGGTGTCGCATCCTTCCGATTTTGGGTTTTGCAAGTATCGACTGAACGTCGCTTCCCTACGGTTTTTAAAAAACCATTTTTTGTTTAAAGACATGAGGGTCGTAAATTTTGACTCAAAACCATTTTGGTGGTAAAAGCCGGGGTGGACTAGGGCTGAAATCCCTAGGTCCTGATTTTGTTTCAAACCATGAATTTTGGGTTCAAGGATCGAAAATTTTGGTCAAGTTTGGGAAGAGGCTCCTAAACTTGGATTTTTGGATTTGCTTTTTTTTTTAACAATGAAACGATGAAAGAAACATTGTTTTGAGGGGGTTTTTTTTTAGAAATTTCAACAAGAGGATGAAAATTCCAAAAGGAGTGGGTTTGACGAGCAGATACCTAGGAATAGGCTTTGGCCGTGTAGACATTGCTCTGACCCGGTGGGGAAAGCCTTCAAGGGTAGTACCGCTTCAAGAACTTTCCATTGATGGGCAGCATACACCTGTCACCCTCCATATTTAGAAGAGCGTATGCGCCGTTGGAGAAGATTTTGTCGATGACGAAAGGTCCCTCCCATTTTGGTTCAAATTTGCCTTTGGATTTGTGAGCAAAAACCATAGGTCTTCTTACTGTAAGAACCAAGTCTCCCTTTTTGTAGGCGCGTTGCCTGACCTTCTTGTCAAAAGATCCTGCCATGCGTGCTTGGTAGAGTTCAATGTTTTGTAGAGCTTCGAGCCGTCTCTCATCGAGATTATCCAGCTCTTGAAGTCTCAATTTGACATTGCTTTCTTGCGTCATGTCATTTTGTAGAGATACCCTTAAGGAAGGAATTTGAACTTCCAAAGGGACAACAGCTTCGCATCCATAGACCAAGGAGAATGGTATGCTATGGGTTGGTCCTCGAACGGTGGTTCGATAGGCCCACAAAGCTTCAGGCAGTTTGTCGCCCCAATCTCTTTTGTGACTAGAGACCATTTTCTTGAGGATTTTGCAGAGCGTCTTGTTGAAGGCCTCTGCTAGTCCATGAAAGTCCGCTATGGATCCTAACCCTAGAGGGGGGGGGTGAATAGGGTGAGCTACAACTATGACCAATTTAAAGCAATTTTAATTTCTTAACACAGATTAGTCACATGTGATGATTAAACATACAATATGCGGAAGCTCAAATAAACAATCACCACAAAAGCAATCACCACAACACAATATTTATAGTGGTTCGGCCAACGTGCCTACATCCACTACCGGCTTGTGTATCCAACACCCCACCGGATTCCACTATTTATGATTTTTACTAGGCTAAGCAATAACCCTTACAATGTTGCTTTTCAAGGCTAAACAACAACCTCTACAATGTGCTTTTAGAGGCTAAGCAATAACCTTCACAAAATGCTTTTCTTAGGCTAAGCAATAACCTTACAAGATGCTTTTCTTAGGCTAAGCAATAACCTTACAAGTTGCTTTTCTTAGGCTTAGCAAGAACCTTTACAAATATAGATTTCTCAAAGAAAGTGTCTTCACAAAAGAACACTCTAAGAGATTACAAATTAAGCTCAATGAATTGCCTCTAAATAGGCGGATATGAAAGTTTAATACAAACTCACACAAACACTCTATGTATGCAAAAGTGTATGCTCATGATGTGTGTGTGTGATGACTTCAATCAAGATTAAAAAGAAAGCTCAATCAATTTATGCTTAATGCAATTTGAAAGTTTAAGGCACAAAAAGATATGATTGAAGTTCTATGCAAATCACATGAATAATAAACAACTTGTTAATGACATGAAATTCAAAGAATCACAAGTTATATGAAAAATAAAGTTTAAGAAAGCATGTGATTTAATAAGAGTGATTGCAAACCATTCTAATATACCAATGATGAAAATGAGTTTGCAAAACAACTCTTTAAAAACTAGTAATCATGCATAAAAGGAAATACAAAGATTTATCATGCATGGATTCTAATTTTAATGAAAATCAAAATACAAGTAAAGTGTACCTTTTTAAGAACTCATGTATTTGATTTCCAAATGGCCCTCTAGCCTTTCCAACTTCTTCCCCTTTCCTTGGCTCCAAAATGGTCTCAAAAGTTCATGTATCAAGCCTTGAAAAAGGTTGGAAATGAATGGACTTTATAGCCAAAAAGTGCTCAACGGCTAGTCCTCGGTCGACCTAGACACAGGTCTCGGTCGACCGAGAAAGCACAACGGTCATATTTCTGACCGTTGGCCTGAAACAGTTCAAAAACTGTCCAGGGCCCTGCAGTGTCCTCGGTCGACCGAGACACAGGGCTCGGTCGACCGACGACACTGTCGGGCGAGTCCCTGGGGCCAAAAATCCAACTTTTTCTATTTTCAAAGTTTTTCTTTGGTGGATCTTTGGGCCACTAAATCAAGCTTAAATAACATGTTTTAAGGCATTCTAAGATGTTTAAAAACATGAGAAACACAAAGCCTAAAGAGATTCACAAGATTAAAACCAAAGGCTAGCTTGATTTAAATACAACTCTTTTCAAATGAAAATGCATACACAAATGATTCTTTTTGGGTTGAAAGTATGCAAAGCTCAAACCTAAATTCACAAGATGATTTTCCAAATATAATGCACAATGAAATAGGTTTTCAAAAGAGTTTTGGGTTTCAAAACTAATGCATCCAAGTTTAAAACCAAAACATGCATATAACAAATACTTTTCCAAATCTTAAAAGCTATGCATGTATAAAACTAGATTTCAATGTTTCTAAAAACAATGCATGTGTGAAATATCAAATGATGCTAAAGTGCAAATGCATCCATCAAATTGCAAATACAAAATACCTAACAATCTCCCCCTTTGCAATTTGATGGCAACTTACTCATCATTGAAATTACACACTCTGTCTTCAGCTCCCCCTCAGCTGGACAAGTCTTGAAATCTTCTTGGATGCTTCTTCTCTTAGCTTGGGCTCTTGAGCTCTTTTCTTCAATCTTCTTGATGCTTGGAGCTTGATCATTCTTCAAGCTTTCTCTTCTCATCTTCCTCTCTTTAGCCAAGCATCTTCTATAGCTCCAAGCTTTCTTTCTTCTATTTGCTCTCCCCCTTTGACCATGCCTCTTTCTTCCTTTGGCAAGGTATGTATTCTCTCCCCTTGTAGAAGATCATACACAACTCTCCCCTTTGGAAGCTTGGACTTTCTCTTCACCCTTTTGAGAACATGCATAATTTCTCCCCCTTTGCCATTAAATTGCAAAGGTACCTACACACATGAAACAAGGAAAATACCTTTAGTGGCACCTGTTAACAAATGAAATCGAAAATGAAATACATAACAGGCTATCATGTGAGGTAGTAGTCTCTAAGGGCTCAAAGGCATTCCAATGGTCAATTTGATCACAACTAATACTTCCTATGAAGGTTTACACTCCCCCTCAATCCATTCTCTTCTTTTGTCAAACTTTTGACAAAGATTTAACTATTAGGTGCAAGAAGAAGATGGTTTAACCAAGTGAGGGTTAACTTCAAGGAAAGGATTAGATTCATTTAACTATTGAGCACAATATGATCAATTTACCAAAAGAGAGCTAGAACAAAAGAGAGAAGCAATCATGGATATCAATTGAAACAAACATATCAATTGAGATTAAAGGATATGACTATTAACATAATCACTCTAAAATGGATTCAAGAATGTTACTTATTAGGAAAAATCCAAATTAGAGCTATCCATGAAATGGGGTTTACTCAAACATAGCATCAATCAATATTACTTATGAAAATCATATGCTATGTAAGATTTTGAAAATCATTTCATTCAATCAAAAAATATGACTTATTAAAGTGCAAATTGAGTGAAATGAAATTCAAACATGAAGCCAACCTCAAATAATAACCAACCAATATTATTAACACATAAACATGGTGGTCATGAGATTTACCTATGAGAGCAAAAAGAGGTGGCAATCATGAACATTATGATGCTAATGGTGTGTGACATGGAACAATCATATTACTTATCAAGTTCAATCCAATGCACACAAGGTCTATCACATACACAAGATAAGATATCAATTGGATTATGAAATCAATGGAAAGTTATACCAAATGAAACCAATTGAATATGACAACATGATTAAAAGCAAGGATGTGACAAACCCAAAATCCCAACAAGCATCATAAATGCATATTCATCACTTTTAATGATATAACTATTGAGCATAGTGATGAACAAGGTAAATTGCAATGCAAAAGGATATTACTTTGTAATGCATGCAATTTCCAAAGTGTCTAGATCATATGAATTCAACACTAAGATATCCATCAAACAAGAGATATAACTATGAAATACAAGGAATGGATTTCAAAGAGGTTCATATGATCAAGAACACTATTATGAAGTTGAAACATGTATAATGATGACAACAATAGAATCTACATGAGTCAACATCATAACCATCCATAAAGATATGACTATAAGGCATAGAGGATGGATTTGGGTTCTAGTATGGTTTCTACAAATATTACTAAGATCACAACCATACATGGAACCAATTGTCATTTGCATATAAAAAGCATAACTAAATAAGCAAGGATGCAAACAACATACAACAATTGATCATGACTAAATTAGCTATGAAAGCCTTTAAAGTCACAAACAATTTAATCATGTAGAAATGCAAGGCAAGACATATAACTCAAGGAGTGCAAAAAGCAAATCTAACATGAAGAGATTATAATCAAATGATTTTGAAAACCATGAAGTGTAACTAAGAATGGTGCATGAAGACAAAATCAAATGATCATAAATAAGCAATGCATTTTAATAAAAGTAACTAAAAGAAACAAAATGCAAAGCAATCATGACCAACAAAAGGTTTAACTTATAAAGCATAGGTTGGTCAATGAGGTCCAAGGCCTTAAGGTTTGTCTAAGTATAAAACTTTGGGAATCCACCTAAGGTCTTGTGAGGGTTGAACTTTGAGGTCTATCTTAGAAGTCTCACCAACTTTAGGAGATTTAACTTGATAAATTTTCAAATTGAACTTATCACCATGATATTTTGATTTGACTAAATTTGGCTTAGAATGGTGATTAGTCTTTTGATGTTGGTGGGTTTGCTTCTTAGGGGATTGATTTGTTTTTCTTTTCTTCTTATTTTCTCCCTTTCTTTGACTTTTGAAATTTAGATTTAACTTAGTAATTTTCTTCAAAAGTTCTTTCATGTTTTGACTTAAGGGAGGTAGGTTGAGAAGCTTTTTGTTAATAGATTCTTTTAAACTTGGTTTGACTTGTTTAACCTTTTTAGAATCTATTTTTGGAGACTCCATTTTAAGAGATTTAACTTGTTTAGACATTTTGGAGTCTTTCTTGATTTTTAGTGTCTTACCCTTCATAGGTTTTGATTCTCCATTTTTTAGTTCAAAGATGGGTTTAGACACATGGCTTCTCTTTCTTAGTTTGCACTCAAACATAAAATGCCCTTCTATGCCACAATAATTGCATTTGGTTTTGGGCAAAAGAGAAAGAGTGCTAGAGAATGAGGACTCACCTTTCACAAAAGTGTTGGTGAATTTAGGGTTATAAGACATATTCCTATTAAATCCAATACCCGTCCTATCTCCATGAGGTTTACCCAATTTAAATAATTTTTCAAGTCTATCTTCACTTTGGGTAAACTTGCACTCATACTTTTGTTTATAACTTTCAAGTTGAGTGACTTTGGTTATAAGGATTGAATTTTCATTTTTAACTTTTGAAAGTTCATATTCAATTTCCTTATATTTGCTTAGCTCTTCATTGGCAAGTTTTAATTCATGTTTAAGTTCATTAACAACATTAGATCCAAGCTCTTGAGTTTTTAACTTACTTTTGATCAACTTGGCTTCTAAATTGTTAAAGTCTTTATCTTGTCTTTTAATTGTATCTCTTAGGTTCAAATTTTCATTTTTAAGCTCATCACAATTTATCTTAATCTCATTTAATTCATCTTGAGCATTAGATAAATTTTCCTTAGAGATAGTCAATTTAGGTTCAAGATTGTTAAAGTCTCTATCTTGCCTTTTTATTTGATCTCTTAGAATTAAGTTTTCCTTAATGACATTATCATAATCCATCTTTAATTCATTTAGCTCATCTTGAATGTTAGATAGATTATTTAAAGAGATCATGAACTTAGACTCTACACAATTTATTACTTCTTCTTTCTCTCTAAGTTCATCTTTTGAAGAAGCTAATTCTTTGCTTAGATTTTTAGATTCTTCTCTTAAACTTTTGTTTTTCTTTTCAAGCTTTAAGGATATTTCATATAATTCTTCAAAAGCTTGTTGAAGATCTTCTTCATTATATTCTTCTCCTTCATTTAATTCACATTGAGATTCTTTTAATTGAATGTTTGAATCTCCAATAGATGGAAGAATGAGAGGTCTAGGAGAATCTACAAAATCTAGCATAGTGGAGTCCATTCTAATGATTTTCATAAAAAGCACAACTCTAGGGTTTTAACTCTAGGTTTTTACACCTAATCAAGAGTTCCAAAACACTTGATCCTAAGGGATAGAGCACGAGGCTCTGATACCAATTGAAAGTCCGCTATGGATCCTAACCCTAGAGGGGGGGGTGAATAGGGTGAGCTACAACTATGACCAATTTAAAGCAATTTTAATTTCTTAACACAGATTAGTCACATGTGATGATTAAACATACAATATGCGGAAGCTCAAATAAACAATCACCACAAAAGCAATCACCACAACACAATATTTATAGTGGTTCGGCCAACGTGCCTACATCCACTACCGGCTTGTGTATCCAACACCCCACCGGATTCCACTATTTATGCTTTTTACTAGGCTAAGCAATAACCCTTACAATGTTGCTTTTCAAGGCTAAACAACAACCTCTACAATGTGCTTTTAGAGGCTAAGCAATAACCTTCACAAAATGCTTTTCTTAGGCTAAGCAATAACCTTACAAGATGCTTTTCTTAGGCTAAGCAATAACCTTACAAGTTGCTTTTCTTAGGCTTAGCAAGAACCTTTACAAATATAGATTTCTCAAAGAAAGTGTCTTCACAAAAGAACACTCTAAGAGATTACAAATTAAGCTCAATGAATTGCCTCTAAATAGGCGGATATGAAAGTTTAATACAAACTCACACAAACACTCTATGTATGCAAAAGTGTATGCTCATGATGTGTGTGTGTGATGACTTCAATCAAGATTAAAAAGAAAGCTCAATCAATTTATGCTTAATGCAATTTGAAAGTTTAAGGCACAAAAAGATATGATTGAAGTTCTATGCAAATCACATGAATAATAAACAACTTGTTAATGACATGAAATTCAAAGAATCACAAGTTATATGAAAAATAAAGTTTAAGAAAGCATGTGATTTAATAAGAGTGATTGCAAACCATTCTAATATACCAATGATGAAAATGAGTTTGCAAAACAACTCTTTAAAAACTAGTAATCATGCATAAAAGGAAATACAAAGATTTATCATGCATGGATTCTAATTTTAATGAAAATCAAAATACAAGTAAAGTGTACCTTTTTAAGAACTCATGTATTTGATTTCCAAATGGCCCTCTAGCCTTTCCAACTTCTTCCCCTTTCCTTGGCTCCAAAATGGTCTCAAAAGTTCATGTATCAAGCCTTGAAAAAGGTTGGAAATGAATGGACTTTATAGCCAAAAAGTGCTCAACGGCTAGTCCTCGGTCGACCTAGACACAGGTCTCGGTCGACCGAGAAAGCACAACGGTCATATTTCTGACCGTTGGCCTGAAACAGTTCAAAAACTGTCCAGGGCCCTGCAGTGTCCTCGGTCGACCGAGACACAGGGCTCGGTCGACCGACGACACTGTCGGGCGAGTCCCTGGGGCCAAAAATCCAACTTTTTCTATTTTCAAAGTTTTTCTTTGGTGGATCTTTGGGCCACTAAATCAAGCTTAAATAACATGTTTTAAGGCATTCTAAGATGTTTAAAAACATGAGAAACACAAAGCCTAAAGAGATTCACAAGATTAAAACCAAAGGCTAGCTTGATTTAAATACAACTCTTTTCAAATGAAAATGCATACACAAATGATTCTTTTTGGGTTGAAAGTATGCAAAGCTCAAACCTAAATTCACAAGATGATTTTCCAAATATAATGCACAATGAAATAGGTTTTCAAAAGAGTTTTGGGTTTCAAAACTAATGCATCCAAGTTTAAAACCAAAACATGCATATAACAAATACTTTTCCAAATCTTAAAAGCTATGCATGTATAAAACTAGATTTCAATGTTTCTAAAAACAATGCATGTGTGAAATATCAAATGATGCTAAAGTGCAAATGCATCCATCAAATTGCAAATACAAAATACCTAACAGTCCATTCGCTGCCGGATTGTACGGAGTTGAAGGACAACTTTGGATTTTGTATTTGTCGCAGAACCTGTAGAATCTGTGATCCCGGAATTGCGGTCCGTTATCATGGACGAATCTTTTAGGTATGCCAAAGCGACAAATGATGTTGGTGCGCAAGAACTGAAGGACTGATGAGGTCTTCATTTCACTAAGCGAGAATGCTTCTGACCACTTGGAGAAATAATCCGTAGCGGCGAAGATGAAGCGATGACCTTTGCTCGATGGAGGGGAGATAGGACCTATGATGTCCATACCCCAGGCTTCAAAAGGCCATGAGATCGCTGTAGGATGCAGCCATTCTGGAGGCATGTGGACATAGTCTCCATGAATTTGGCATTGTTGGCAACGCTTAGCAAATTGCATTGCATCAGCTACCATGGTAGGCCAATAATAACCTAACCTTTTTATCTGATCGTAGAGCTTAGGGCCAGCCTGATGGGCTCCACAAAGACCAGCATGTACTTCTTTGAGTGTTTCTTCAGCTTCTTGTTGTGACAAGCAGCGTAGAAGTACTCCGTTGTAGGATTTTCTATACAGCATTTTTGAAGGAATATCCAAATGAAAGTTCGGGACTCGTCTTTGGATGCTTACCCGTTCTTTTGGATCTTCAGGTAGGATTCCGAACATTATGTAATCAATGAACGGATCCCTCCAGTCGCCGATCAGAGGTTTAAGGACGGAGATCCGATTTCCAACCACTTGGTGGCATTCAGCAACTGCTTGATGTGTGTTGAGAGGAGGGAGAATCCTTTTTTGACACACTGTAACTTGCATGTTTTCCCCTTCTTGGATTGCCATAGACGCAGCAAGTCTAGCCAGGGCATCTGCACGAATGTTTTCAGCTCTGAGGATGTGGGTGATGTGACAGATGTCGAACTTTTGTCGAAGCGATTGCGCCTTGTTGTAGTAAGGCAACAGATCGGGCTTCCTGACTTCAAATTTCTGATTCATCTGGTTGACGATCAGTTGAGAGTCTCCAAAAGCTTCCAGCGTAGTGATGCCGGATTCGAGGGCGAGTTCCAATCCTATGATCAGGGCTTGGTACTCAGCTACATTGTTTGAACATCGTTCCAGTAGCGAGAATGCATGCGGAATCATGTATTTATCGGGACTAACAAAGAGAATGCCAATTCCCGATATTTGATTTCCCTTTTCATTTGTCCTGGTTGCGCCATCGAAGTACATGTGCCAGGAAGCATTTGATAAGGAAGTCTCCACACTGTAGACCGGTTCGTCTGGGAGGTCATCCCTGAGTGGGGAATCTTTAGGCAATGGATGCTCCGCGAGGAAGTCTGCTAGAGCTTGGCCTTTGATTACTTTTTTTGGTACATACCTAATGTCAAATTGTGACAGGAGGATGGACCATTTTGCTAGTCGGCCATTGAGAGAACCTGCTTTTGTGACAAGGACCTTTAGGAGGTTGATCCTCGAAATCAGGTACACTGTGTTGGCTAGCAGGTAGTGATGCAATTTTTGTATGGCGAACATCACTGCCAAGCATTCTTTTTCGACTGGAGAGTAGCGATGCTCTGCACCTACCAACATGCGGCTAAGGTAATATAGAGCAGCTTCTTTTCCCTCGTCATTCTTTTGTGCGAGTAGAGCGCCTAAAGAACAGTCAAGGGCTCTTGTGTACAAGAGGAATGGTTTTCCAGTTGTGGGGGCAGCCAACACTGGAGGTTTAGTCAGGTACGACTTGATGTCCTGGAACGCGGCTTCACATTCAGCATCCCAGACAAAATCGACACCTTTCTTCATTAATCGAGAGAATGGACGGCACTTCCCTGATAGGTTGGAGATGAACCGTCGAATGTATGCCAATCTTCCTTGGAGCCCTTTTAATTGTCTTAGGGTTCTTGGAGATGGCATTTCCAGGATAGCCTTGACTTTGGTGGGGTCAAGCTCTATGCCAGCTTTCCGTACTATGAATCCGAGAAACTTACCCGATGAAACACCGAAGAAGCATTTGAGGGGATTCATTCACAGTTTGTGTTTGCGAAGTCGGAGGAAGACTTCTCGAAGATCTTTGAGATGGTCTTCTTTTCTTTTGCTTTTGACGGCGAGGTCATCGACATAACATTCGACCGTCTTGTGCTGCATATCTTGGAATATGTTCATCATAGCCCTCTGATATGTAGCGCCGGCATTCTTCAGACCGAATGACATGACAGTGTAGCAATACACGCCAAACGGGGTCCGAAATGCTGTGTGTTTTTCATCTTCAGGATGCATCTTTATCTGATTGTAGCCAGAGAGCCATCCATGAATGTCATTCGCTCGAACCCACAGGTGTTGTCGATCATCACCTCCGGTATAGGGAGCGGGAATTCATCTTTTGGGCATGCATTGTTTAGGTCTCTGTAATCAATGCAGACCCTGATTTGCCCATTTTTCTTTGTCATGGGGACGATGTTGGCCAACCATTCAGGATGCTGTTCCTCACGGATGAAGCCAACGCTTTTAAGTTTTTGAGCTTCTTATTCAATTTTGTCCATCACGTCAGGACGGAACCTTCTTTGGCCTTGTTTGACAGGCTTGATATCTTTTTGAAGATTGAGTTTGTGGACTGCTATTTTGGGGTCTAAGCCAGGCATCTCAGCGTAAGACCATGCAAAACAATCAACGAACTCATGAAGAAACGCGATATACTCGGGTAACTCATCATCCTTTATATTCTTGCTTATGAATACAGGACGTGGGTTATCAGGTATTCCCAAGTCTATCTTTTGAACAGAATCTTCAGTTGGAAGGTTTGAAGGTGGTTCCTCCACAATATTTTCGGAGGCTTCCAACCCAACAAAACCTTCTGGAGTTCCAAAGGTATCTACAGACCACGGCTCTGCTTTTGTCCATGGGTCTTCTTGATTGGTACTTTTCTCAAGATTTGCTATGAGATGGTCCCAATCACTTATTGAAACTAGGTCGAAGTAGGGCACTTCTTTTGGAGACAGTGGTTCTTCTGGGTCAGAGAACCGTGTGTCTGTATCATCGGACAATTCCTCTTCATCATCAGAGAAATCGTACCAATTGGATGAACTTCCTGGTTCCTTGACGGTCAACTCTTCAAAGAGATATCCAGGGAGATCGATGTCTTCATTAATATGAGATGTTGAGGCTTGGTCGGCAAGATGACTTTGCAGCCTTTGTGTCAACTGTCTCAAGGGAGCGTCAGGATCATACCCCAGCCCATGTGAAGACTTTTCTATGTGGCGGTGGGGTTTCCAACCTTCCAGTTGACTTTTGGTCAGGGTTGGTTCCAATGGCGTGATAATACCACGGCCACCTCCCAAACCGATTGGGTTCTGAGCGTCGTAGCCCATTTTCTTCATGATAGCTTGTGCCATTGGACTATACAGGGATAGTTAAGGCATACCTTCATTTTGGAAAGGTTCAAGCGAAGAATTTGATGAAGAAACTCCCGATTTATGGAAGAAGATTGGCTTTTCTTCTGCTGATGTTGCTGGAACAACGAAGGAAGCAGATGCCGGATCTTCTATGTCAACGGTTGTCTCCATCGGAGTGAGAGCGGGCTGGACTTGTTGATCATCAACTTGGCTTGACGATGTGTCGTCTTCTGGCTCTGAGTCCGAATCCGTGTCTTGCAAGATAGACACGAAGGAGACAGCAAACTTGCCCCCAGCCTTTTGTTTTGTCTTCTTTGCTTTGGTGGTGATCACCAAAGGCTTTGAAGACTTGAGGGAGACCATGAAGGGAGATTGATTATTCTCTTCGGTTTTGATAGAGGGTTTGTTTTCTTCCGGTGATTGCTGAGGAGCCTTGCCTTTGTCTTTCTGCAGATTTTCGGCAAAGGGTGTTGTTTCTTCCTCCCTTTCTTCTTTTTCATCTTTTTACATCTGAGCATCTGTGAAATAGACTTCTTTGCCTTTGAAGGGCTTTTTGTCTGCAAACACTCGATGTATCAAGCCGTCATTGCCAACGAACTTGATGCACTGATGTAAAGTCGAAGGGACAACACCATTCTCGTGTATCCAGGGGCGTCCGAGAAGGATGTTGTAGCATGAAGGGGTCTTTATTGCATAGACAGTGACCTCGGAGATAAGATCACCGATTTGCAACTTGAACCTGATTTTGCCGATCGCCCTTTGAGCGCTGCCATCATATCCAAAGATGGACACAGACGTGTGGCTTAGCTTGCTAGGCGGAATGCCCAGTTCTTCGAGTGCCGAAGTGGAGATGAGGTTGAGTGCAGAACCTGGATCGATCTGGATTCTGCGTACTGGCACCTCTTTGATGTACCCGGTGAAGTACAGGGGTCGGTTGTGCTTTGTCTCGCCTAGCAGGAGGTCTTCCTTGGTGAAGGCGATGGTTGCACTTGCTGCTTTTTGAATCGAGAGGCATTCGATGCAGGATCCCTCAGTTTTCTTCTTTTCTCCTTTTGAGGGAGTTTTTGATTTTTTGACCCTATAGTCCATTTCAATTTGTAGGACTTGTGGGGGCATGTTTGTCGACATCTGCATCCAGCATTTGTAGTTCTGAAATGAGACTATCACGAGTCTGTGGTGACATTCGTAATAAGTCTAGGATGTGTAGACGTGCAGGTATGTGTTTGAAGTGCTGAATCAAGTCGTACTTGAAAGCTTCCTTGGGGCCTGCATTTTCATTATTCTTGCCACTAGGGGCGTTTACAGCTTGTTTTCCCGAAGGATTTACATAAGAAGCAGAAGGTTGGTTGTAGTTTTTGTGGTAATCCCGGCCAGAACGGGTACCTCTACCAACTTCAAGAGCTTCTGGAGAAGGGTCTTTGTTTGGAAGATCATCCTCGAGATCGAGGGGTTGTTCCTCCTCATTTGCTGAAGATGTCTTTGTGTCAGCATTGCCATCTTCACTAATTGCGTTGCATGGAGCATTTTTCGGGAGCAAGTCCTGAACAGCTTCCAGCAACTTTCCTTCTTTATCAAATATTTTGTCGGTCCAGACATCACCAATGAGATCGGGCATTTGGGACCAATTGACCGGATTTTCTCTGAAGAAGATTTCACCGGCTGGAATTTCTTCAAGGTGACCAGTCGGAAGAGGTTTGAGTTCCGATGTCACTGTTCCAGGTGACGAAGCCTGAGAAGGTGAGGAATTATCATCCTGAGCTATTGCATTGCAAGTAACTTGGACGGAAGATGCCTTCAAGATGAACTGTTGGGAATCAGATTCGTCCTCAGATGTAGGAGGATCATCGATCCAACAGCTTTCTTCATTTTCCGGGGTTACCGGAGGAGATTCCTGTAGATTTTCAGGAACTTCCGGTGCTGGGTTGTGATGAAGCTGATTGATGCGACCTTGTTCTTGCTCTATAGCAAGGTGCTGCAAGATCCTTGCGTATTCATCGAGATCAGGCACGGGAGCCAAATCTTCTTCTTCGTCTGCTCCTTGTAGTTCAACATGGCTGGGTTCCACTGGAGTGTTTTCTTGAATAGCCTCTTGGTCTTCATCATCATCAGACCAAGATCGCTGCGGCTGTAATGGGTTATACCAGATTACTGGCATAAGATGAGATTCAGGGATCCATTCCTCGTCGGAGAGATATTCTCCTGTTTCGAGGGATTCCTCCCACTCATCGATGTCACTAGCGGTGTCACTGGACTCGTATCCATCCATGGGGAATCCAACCACCGAGTTGCAAGAGTATGATGCCCCCTGCGTAGTTTCATCTTTGAGGTGCGGTGGCATGAAATCACCAAGAGTGAATCTTCTTGCCGCCTTTGAAGTCTTGGGAGGAGACTCTTCTGTTGCCCCCAGTGAAGCGGTAGAGGAGGTCTCTGCCTTTTCAGCGACTTCTTGCTTTTTCAGAGCTTTCTCCTGCTGTTTGAGTTTGCGGAGTTGTCTCCTGGCTTGCCTTCGCTGTTGAGCGGTTGGCTTTGTTTTGACGACCTCCCAATTTTCATCTTCTAGGAGATCGTGGTGTACCCATATGGGTTGTCCGTCTGATAATGGATATGGAACCAACTCTTAGGACGTTTGGGTCAGCTTTATCACCTCGAAGGAAGTAGTGATCTTCTCTTTTGGTGATTTTTGTTTTTGTCCACACGACACCATGTTGACCGAGGCAGACCCATAGTTTTTGTCAAAGGTGATGACTCCATTTTTCCACATCTCATTTATCTTCTCTCTCACAACAAAGCATTGATTGAGAGGATGCGAGACCATCTGATGGTATGGACAGTACCGAGGATCGTTGGTTTTGCCAACATCGCCCGGTCTTTTGGGGTCAGGCAAGGTGAGTTTACTGTTTGCCAGAAGTGCCCCAAAAATTTCTTCAACATCTTCATCGAACGGGTATTTCTTCTCTACTCGTTCTTTGAAGGCATCAGAGAGTTCAGGCTTTTTACCAGCAGCTTTGTTTTCAGCTTTCTTTGGCGGCTGTGGAGCTGACTTGGTTTGCACATTGAGAACCTCTTTTTTCTTTAGCTTTGAGGTTGCAATGGTGGTCGGCTCTTTCTTTGATGATTTCTGACTGTTGAGGTCTTTGATCACCGTTTCAGCCTCCATAGAAGCTTCTAGGAGTTCACCTAGGTTTTTTGATTTATTGCCGATGATCATGGAGCGGATTCTTGCTCTCATGTTGTTATGGCAGATGTCGACTAGCGACGCTTGTGGCAATACATCTGAGCATTTGTACACCATTGCCTTCCACTTGTGAATGAAGTCATATGTTGACTCACTCTCTCCCTGTTTTAGGCTGCAGAGCTGCGCCAAAGTAACAGGATGATCCTCACCTTTGAAGTGGGTTAGGAAGCGTGTCTCCAGCATGGCCCAATTTTGAATGGAGTCCTCCGGCAGAGTGGAGTACCAATCAAAGGTCGTACCTTTTAGGGTACTTACAAAGAGGCGGATTTTGAGGGCATCTTGATCCGCAATAGTTCCAGTCAGGATCTTGAGATGGATGACGTGCTGTCTGGCTGAACCTTTCCCCGTATATGTTTGGAGAGTAGGTTGCTTGAATTTTATAGGGAACGGGACCGAGTCCATCCACAAGGGATATGGTGGCTTGATCCCATGCTCCTTTAGTGTATCCTCTTCTTTTGCTTTGGCGAGGATATCGTCAACGTCCTTTTTGGTAAGGGCGCGTGACTCACTGTTTTCCGCATTTTCCTCGTCACCTTGATGGCTCGGAGGAGCTTCATTGTTTGGCGGACGTTGGATAGTGAGAAGGAGGTTTTCCATTAGGGCCTCTATTCTCTGTTGTCCTTGTTCCAGCTGCTGGATGCGTGCAGCTACGTCATCATGTGGCGGAGGTTGCTCAGCATTTGTGACCAGGACGTTCATTCCTCGAGAGTTGAATGAAGATATTGTCTTGGTGACTGAGCTGGAGCTCATCCTTTTAGTTGAAGAGCTCGAAGAGTGGTCACTCCGATGTCCTTGGCTTGAAGGAGCGGGAGAGTTTTCTTTATGTCTTCGTGTCTGGGAGACGCTGCGAGTCACCGGACGCCTGACATGGATTTTTATTGCTGACTTCTGACGTCTTCTGGTCTTGCCAACCATATGGACAGCAGCAACTTGGTCGGGTCTTTCTTTTTCGACCCATTTTTGGGAGACCTGAAGTGCAGAATCCTGGGTTCTTTGCTTCTCTAGTCTCTTTTGTCGATATGCCGCACGGCGGCGCATACGACGAGCAATTTGAGCTTCGGTTAGCTCCGGCTGTGCTCTGGCAATGAAGGACGTAGTCCCTGGTGCGCAGCAGCCGAGCTTGTCTTCTTTGAAGACTGGCAGTGACAGGATCTGGACGCGGTCCTTTGCCTGTCGCAGCGAAGCTTTGAATTTGGCGAGTTCGGCTCCTGTTGAGAGGAAGGGTCGACTCGCAGGTGTGCAGGCCTTGGCAGGTTCTTGCGGAGGCCTTACGATGCACGATTTGATTCATACAAGCCGGCTCGTGCTGAGTTGGTTTTGTTTGGCGGAGGGTAGGTTTCTCCTCTTTCATGTATGCGAGAGGGTAGAACCGGTTCTCCTTGAGCGGGGCCAGGTAGGCTGGCTTTGCTGATGTTTGTGACCTTCGCTGTTTGGGTGAAGGCCTTGGAGACCAAGTCTTTGAGCGGACCTGGTTTCTTGTAGGTTGAGGTTTTGCAGGAGCGCTACGGGCCTCAGGTTTCTTGATGATCGCCCTTGGTATCACTGTAGTGATACGTTGAGGGGCGGTTCTCTGCTTCTTGGCAGGTGCGGTTTCTTCTGCGGGTAGTGGGAATGGTCCCAATGACCCGAATACAATGGTCCGGGGAGTAGAGTTTGACCCGGTGTCTTCTGAGTTGCTGAGGGAAATGACGCTTTGGCAGCTGGCAGGGCGCTTGTAAGTGCGCTTGGTTTGTTTGTCTTGGAGCATGAGTTGGTACTTGTTCTCATCAAAGGTGATGGTTAATGAAGCTGCCATTGTTAGTTTTTGGAAAACTTCTGAAACAAGACCATATCCATTAGTAATCACAAGAATATGGTGATCATAAATGGAAAATACTATGGTTTCGCCTCTTCAAGTCGCCCGAGGGGACATGGCCCAGCCCAAGCAACATGAGGAAGGCAGAAAAGCCATAGAGGGCACAATTGTTCTAAACGCAGGTAGGGTCAGCTCAGAATGAGCGTCCCAGTGACTGCTAGAAGCAATTGTGAACCTTAATTCAAATTACCGAGAATCAAAGCTCACTCAAGGTAAAATGATATAAGGTTGAGATACAAATGTGTCGGTTGCGAATACAGTAGACCCGAAAGGGCGTACTAGCACCGCTAGGCACAAATGTTGCAAATCACATCCTTGGAAAGGACACGAGATGGGATTTTTGAAAGGTCAAGATTGGATTCAAAGGAGAGAGCAAATGGTATTCCAATCCGAAAATGAGCTCAACATTTCTGCGAGCTCGAAAGTCCGAAAAGGAAGGAACCAGGATTTCTCAAATGTGAATCCAAAAGTGACGGAAGTTTTTTTTTGAAAGTGTCAAGATTGGACTTTATAGAGAGAGCAAATGGTATTCCAATCCGAAAATGAGTTCAACATTTCTGCAATCTCGAAGTCCGAAAAGGAAGGAACCAGGATTTCTCAAATATGAATCCAAAAATGACAGAAGTTTTTTTTTTGTTCTTTTTTTTTTTTGAAGATTTTTTTTTAAGAGTTCACATAGATCTCCAATTCGATCTTATGAAACCTCAGTTGATAGATCAGCCCCCAGGTAAGGGTAGGTTTACTTAATGAACCCGTTTGGAGGACCCTTGCCTAGAACAGTCTAGCTGTCTCCACACTCTGGACAAGGCTTTTCTTAGATCCACTTTGGTCAAAGAACGCAATTGGTGCAACCTTAGTGGTTTTTTTTTTTTGAAAGATTTTTTTTTATGGATTCATAGAAGAGAGCGAATGGTGTTCCATTCCGAAAATGAGTTCAACATTTCTGCGATCTCGAAGTCCGAAAAGGAAGAAGCCAAAGTTTCTCAACTTAAACCCAAAAGGGAGAAATCTGAATTTTTTTTTAAATCAGATTTTTTTTTGTGGATTCATAGAAGAGAGCAAATGGTGTTCCATTCCGAAAATGAGTTCAACATTTCTGCGATCTCGAAGTCCGAAAAGGAAGAAACCAAAGTTTCTCAACTTAAACCCAAAAGGGAGAAATCTGAAGTTTTTTTTTTAAATCAGATTTTTTTTGTTGTGGATTCATAGAAGAGAGCAAATGGTGTTCCATTCCGAAAATGAGTTCAACATTTCTGCGATCTCGAAGTCCGAAAAGGAAGAAACCAAAGTTTCTCAACTTAAACCCAAAAGGGAGAAATCTGAAGTTTTTTTTTTAAATCAGATTTTTTTGTGGATTCATAGAAGAGAGCGAATGGTGTTCCATTCCGAAAATGAGTTCAACATTTCTGCGATCTCGAAGTCCGAAAAGGAAGAAGCCAAAGTTTCTCAACTGTGAATCCAAAAGGGGGAAATCTGAAATTTTTTATAAATCAGATTTCGTTTCTTTTTGAGAATTTTTTTTTTAGAAACAAGAAAGACTGGAAATAAACTCAAAAGAAGAAATTTCCAAGAATCCCATCTCATGTGTTTTTTTTAGATGCAAGATCCAACATAGGCCACCAACTAAAAGGAGCCAAAGAATCCAAACATTGTGTTCTCAAATGAACAGGGTCCCACCGGGTATGCCAGCTTGATGGTCCCGGCTTTTCTCTTTTTCCAAAGCTGCCTCCGCCCCGGGGCTGACGGGGTACGGTGGAGGCAAAGAAAGGAAAAGCGGGCATCAGTTTTTTTTTTGTACGGGTATGCCAATTTCTCTTTTATACCTGGAATTTAGAAATGGTGATCCGGAGATTCACCTTCACAAGTAAAAAGGGAAATGAAACTTTTTTCTAGTTTTCCATTGCAAATATATTTTAATGAAAGAGACAATTTCTGAATGCCGTGAAAGGCGTTTTTGTGCCGTAGAAGGCGGTTTGGTGCTGTAAAAGGCGATTTTGCCGTAAAAGGCGATTTACAAATCTCATCAAAATGAAAACACAAGAATTGTGATTTTTTTTGTCTCTTAAAAAAATACAATTTACAACAGAAAAGTAAGAAAAAGGAATCTAACTTCTCATGCGATTATGGGAGGGCTCGTTCAGATCGACGGTCGCGAGTCATGTATGGGCTCCGCCATCGTCCTTCAGATGAGAACATAGTGCTTTGATTCTTTGGCTTGGCTCCAACCTCAGATTTCTAGAGGATAAGGACCAAGGTAAGGTCCTATATCCGGTAAAAAGCCGAGTAGACGGACTGAAAAGCCGCATCTAGCCATGTTGGATAGGAGGAGAGGTGGCCCCCCAAGGGGCTTTGATCACCTTGTAGTGCTTGTTGTAGCAGAGTTTTCTTGAAGGAGCAGAGTTGTAGAGATTTCTCCGAGGATTTTTGAATGATTTTCTGGCGATTTTTCTCTGGATCTCTAGAGCAGGAATTGCTGATGATTTCGATGCTTCTAATGCTTCTGATCCTTCTGATCATTCTGATCCTTCTGATGATTCTGATGCCTGGAATGCTTGGAGGGGACTCCTATTTATAGGCTTTTGGTGGCCTTTAGGAGTGGGTTATGGTCATTTATGGCAATTATGGCAATAAAGCCAAGTTATGGGAGGAGTTACAGGTTTAATTGCTTTTTGTTTTGTAACTCCTGACCCTTGGATTTCATTGGCCAAAGGAGAGTCATGGGCATTTAGTTGCCTTTAATCTCCATTATGTTAGGAGTTTCATGGCTTGAATGCCACGATTGCTTGGACTTGTAACTCCTAAACGGAGGCTTCTGATTGGGCCGTCCAAGATAATGGGTTAATGACCGCATTAACTTGCCATAAACGGGTCATTTAACTTCATTAATTGATTGCCCGGGCGCTTGAAGAGTCGCGGGCCGTGCCGCGTCCTTTGGGATTCTTCTTGCGATGATCACCAATGGACCCACATGCTATTTGATGTCGGATGGTGATCCAATTTCAAACATTGGTTGATGTCAGCGGGCCAGCAACATCTGTCCAGTCGATTTCGCGATCGGGCGGGCAGAAAGTGTGCTTTCTTGGTCAGCCGTTTGACGATCTTGAGGCGTCCGATGATGATCTAATGATTCCAGTGATGGATCCGTGATGTTGATGAAGATCGACGGATATCATGCACAAAAAATCAGATTTTGGAAAAATCACAGGGGCCAATCAACTCGAAACGCGAAAAGTACCCGAAAAACAGGGTTTTTGGGCGAGGTCCGGCGGCCCGGACCACCATGGTCGCCGGCGACCATGGGGCCGGCGACCATGGGGTTTGTGCCCCATGGTCGGCCGTCTTCCGGTCGCCTTTTCTTTGCCGTTTTTCGTCCGTTTTCGCTTCTGTTTTCTCCTGCATTTTTCTTGGAATTTCCTCTCATTTATTGGCTGGATTTCCCCTCAAGAAAACCTGACGAGAAGCCGTGCAAATCGGATCGCAAAGTTTCCCATTTTCTGAAAAGCCGAAGACTTTGCTGTGGAGAACTGCCGATTTTTTTGTCAAGCCTCGAAACTAGGTCAAACGATGTCGGAATGACCTGAAATTCGACGTGTAGCTTCTTGAGCAGTAGACGAGACCAACCATAGGCTTTTTTTTAGTTTTGAAGCTGTTTGGAGTCATGCAAACGCTTGCCTTTATTTCACCGCGAGGGAATTGCCGAGCTTTGACTTTTGGTCAAACGATGTCCGATTGACCTGAAATTCGACGTGTGACTCCCTCATCAGTAGATATGACCAACCATAGGCTTTAGTATGAGCTTTGAAGCTGTTTGGGGTCATGCAAATGCTTGACTTTGATTTCACTGCGAGGGAAATGCCGAGCTTTGACTTTTGGTCAAACGATGTCTGATTGACCTGAAATTTGACGTGTGACTCCCTCATCAGTAGATAAGACCAACCATAGGCTTTCGTTTGAGTTTTGAAGCCATTTGGAGTCACGCAAATGCTCGCCTTTATTTCACCGCGAGGGAAATGCCAAGCTGAAATTGACCTGATTGACCTGAAATTTGTTGTTTTGCCCTTTGGAGGTATGTAGAAGCCGCCCATGTGCTCTGTTTGATGAGTGACGATCTCGGTAGTTCTCGCTACCTAAGGGCTTGATTTTACTGCTCGAGAGTTGACGGAGGGTCAAATGGTGTCGGTTTGACTTGAAACTTAACATGTAGCCTTTCGGAGGTATTTTGAGATCATCCGTAGGCTCTGATCGAAGATTTGGGGTCTTCAACACTGTCGCCTCCGGGGGCTGCTGCTTAGCTGTTGGAGAAGTGAAGCTAGGCCAAATGATGTCGGAATGGCCCGAAACTTCATGTGTACCTCTCTTTCGGTTATTTTGAATGACCTTGCAATTTTTGTTTGATTCTGACAAGATCCGATGCTTGAAGTGGCGCCTGCCTATTTTTGGTAGGATGCGGCTCCATGAAGCTTTTGGTGTGAAGAGGCAAAGTGACATTTTTGGTGTCAACAGAGGGGTCTAGAAGAATCTACAAGATCTAGCATAGTGGAGTCCATTCTAACGATTTTCATATAAGGACAACTCTAGGGTTTTTTACTCTAGGTTTTTACACCTAATCAAGAGTTCCAAACACTTGATCCTATAAGATAGAGCACTTGGCTCTGATACCAATTGAAAGTCCTTGGGATCCTTATCCTAGAGGGGGGGTGAATAGCGTGAGCTACAATTGTGACCAATTTAAAACAATTTTAACTTCTTAACAAAAACTAGTCACATGTGATGATCAATCAAACAATATGCGGAAGCTAATAAACACAATCACCTCAAAAGCAAGCACCACAACACCAAGGTTTATAGTGGTTCGGCCTCAATGCCTACATCCACTACCGGCTTGTGATCTAATCACCCCACCGGATTTCCACTATTTATGCTTTTTACTAGGCTAAGCAATAACCCTTACAAAGTTGTTTTTCTAGGCTAAACAACAACCTCTCAATGTGCTTTTCTAGGCTAAGCAATAACCTTTACAAAATGATTTTCTTAGGCTAAGCAATAACCTTACAAGATGCTTTTCTTAGGCTTAGCAATAACCTTTACACAATGCTTTTCTTAGGCTAAGCAATAACCTTTACAAATAAAGATTTCTCTAAGAAAGTGTCTTCACAAAAGATCACTCTAAGAGATACAATTAAAGCTCAATGAAATTGCCTCTTAAATAGACTAATATGAAAGTGAATAACAAACTCACACAAACACTAAATGAATGCAAATGTGTATGCTCATGATGTGTGTGTGTGATAACTTCAATCAAGTTTAAAAAGAAAGCTCAATCAAATATATGCTTAAAGCATTTCAAAGTTTAAAGCTCATGAAAGATTTGATTGAAGTCTAATGCAAATCACATGTATGAAAATCAACTTGTTAATGACATGAAAATCAAAGACTCACAAGTTGTATGAAAATGACTAACTTAGAACATGTGATGCATGTGCAATGTTGTTTTCAAAAACCAAATAGATTTAACTAAAGTTCAAAAGAATGAAAACAACAAATTAGGTTTCAACCAAGACAAAGAATCATGCTTTAAAGGAAATCAAAGACTTTGGCTAAGCATGATTAAGAAAGGTTTAAAAAAACAACTTGGATTGAAACCAAGGTGAAGAATCCAATCTTAATTAGATCAAAGATTAGGAGAAGAATGGATTCAACACATCATAGTTATTATGCCAAATATCATTTACCAATAATTTAAACAAAGCACATAACTATGATTAAGAGAGGTAGAGCTTACTTAGAGATTTAACTTCATTAATCCAAGCTTTAGCTCACCAAATGACTCTTTGGTCTCTCTTAGTTCATCCCCTTTGTCTTGTCTCAAAGCTCCTCAAAAGAGTCTTCAAAATCTCCAACCATTGACAAAGGAAAGAACTCATTTTTATAGCAAAAAGTGCCCAACGGCTAGTCCTCGGTCGACCTGCAAACAGGTCTCGGTCGACCGACAACATACAACGGTCATATTTCTGACCGTTGGAGGCGCCAGGGCATTTTCTGCCTGCAGTGTTCCCGGTCGACCGGGACCTCTGCGCAGGTCGACCGGCGACACTATCGGGCCACCCCCCTTTTGACAAAAATTCCAATTCTTGCACATTTGAAGGTATTTCTTTGGGAGGATTTTTGGGCCACTAAACCAAGCTTGAATACATGTTTTAAATCATTCTAAGGGGTTTAAAAACATGAAACAACACAAAGCCTAAAATGATTCAAAACTTTAAAACCAAAGGCTAGCTTGATTTCTAAAACTCTTTTAAAAAACAAATGCATACAAAGATGATTCTGAAAGTGATGAATGTATGTAAGGCACAACCTAAATTCTCAATATGATTTCACAAAAGTAATGCACAAAGAATTAGGTTTTCAAAAGAGTTTGAATTCTAAAATCAATGCATCCAAGTATAAAAACCAAAACATGCATAAAACAATACTTTTACAAATCTTAAAAGTAATGCATGTATAAAACCAGATTTCAAGGTTTTCTAAAACAATGCTAGTGTGTGTAAATCAAATGATGCTAAAGTGAAAATGCATCCATCAAATTGTAAATACAAAATTCCTAACACCCCTCTCCCTCTCTTTTCATTCATTTTCCCCAAATTCCTGCAACTCTCTTGACCTAGGGCTGGAAAATCCCTCTTTCCTTTCCATCTTCCTCACCTTGCATGATCTAGCTAGAAGATTCCAACGCTACCATATTCTTCCTCTCATCCTAAGCTCTCCATTGATGCAAGTTTCTTGAGTTTCCAAGTTGGGCAAAAGCTCCTTTTTCTTCTCTTTCTCTTGTTTGGCCATTTCTAGGTAAGAGCTTCAACCCATATTTTTCATAGAGTTATTTTGGCTCCTTAAGATCTTGTTTTTCATTTGGAAAAACCCTTTTTGTTAAAATGGGTTCTTTGTTTCCATTTTGAGTGAGTTTGTGTGGTTTTCTTGGGTTTCCTTGTAGCATTGGAATAGCTTGAGTGAAGTGCTTGAGAAGGATTGTTAGCATTGGGCAAGGCAAGTAATCTTTCTAGGAAATGATGCATGTGTATTTTGATTTCATTGTATTTTAGAAATTGTGCATTTAATTTGTTTACAAGCTTAATGGTTATGATTTATTGGATTTGGATGAGTGAAATGGTGATAAATGAACCCTTGGTGAGCATGAAGGCTCAAGGGATTGTATGTGATTGATGGATGAGAAGGAGGAGGAAAATGTAGTGGAAGTTGTACAAGAGAAAGGCAATTTCTGCACTCTGCGAGCACAGGCAGCAGCTTGTCCGCTCGAGCGACCCTTGGGTCCGCTCGAGCGACCAAGCCTCTGGTTGGTCCGAGCGCAGACAGAGAACTGTCCGCCCGAGCGACCTTATTGTCCGCTCGAGCGAACCGCCCTCTGTATAATCTAAAGCAAGACAGAGAGTTGTCCGTTCGAGCGTACCTTATATCCGCTCGAGCGAACTGTCTCGCTCGAGCGAAGTGTCATCACCTTATAAAGTTCGCTTGAGCGAACCTGCCAGATTCAGGAAGAAGAATTATTTCGTGTGTATTTTCGTGAAGGATGAAAAACTAGACTATGTTAAGGGTTTTGACTTGACATTGTGTAAATGGAACTTCGAAATGCAACCCAACTTCGGGGACACCAATTCTTATATATTCCGACATTTGGGGTCCCAATTACACAAAGGTCAATTAGCAGCCTTAACACATGCTTGTTAGATTTCGTGTTTGAATTCCGTTTTGGTATGATAAGTGTCATCGTGTACTAGTTTTGGATTTCGAGTATAAGCTTATTTTTGAAGAATTGTTTCAAGAAAAAGGGGATCACTTCCTAAGCGTGTATGCATATTTATTATGCCTTTTGCTAGTCGTGTTCGTCGTGTTTTGATAAGTGACTTCCCCCTTTTTATCTCGACATGTTTGATAGTGTTTCGCATGTTTTGTGCATTCATGAATTAAGTGAACACCACTGAGCTTGGACTGCCCTTTCAGTTTGATCCACTGTCTGGGGGTCCTTAAACATGTGGACTGTCTGCAGACTGGTTGTGTATTTATTACACATCGTGCGTGTCCGGTTCCGCGGCCGGAATTCCTGTCTTTGTAAGAAATCGTGTCGTGATTATATTATGTATATCGTGCTTGTCGTGCGTGCTTGCTCTTTTCATTATATAAATGATAGAGAAAGGATGGGCTCTTTGTGGATGATGACTATTCATGATATATTATGTACTCATGCTAGTTTGTTTTAATATCTCAGCCAGTGTAGTATTTCAAACCAGGGATTTGGTTATATGTTTCCAAAACATTTATTGTTTCATGCTTGCACCTAAATTGATTACCTGCCAAACCGTTGTGTTTGACCCTTATTTAT
Organism: Cinnamomum chago; assembly: GCA_038049695.1. Classification (NCBI taxonomy): domain Eukaryota; kingdom Viridiplantae; phylum Streptophyta; class Magnoliopsida; order Laurales; family Lauraceae; genus Cinnamomum; species Cinnamomum chago. Next base: position 51,578,801 of record CP142453.1, on the reverse strand, counting down.
TGGTGCCCAGGTGCAGGAGACGTTACCTTTGAGGAGGAGCGTCAGGAGGAGGCTTGTGAGCCAACCCCTGTGAGAGAGTGGCAGCCCGACGATGTCATCTAGACGTCGGGCGGGTTCTTATGTCTCGTCATCATTTTTGTCTTGGGGTTTCCTATATTATCTTGAGAAGTGTATTGGCCTCTGTTGGCCTCTTATGGGTTGTAACAAAAACTTAACTGACTTTCGTGTTAGTCTCATAACTTGAATTATGTTGGGAATGCCATGTTAGCTTCTTTCTTTGATACTATGTCTTGTTATTAATTGTTATAGCACTTAAAGATATATTGGTGCTTAGCATGATGTGTTTTGCTACACGCTTCCACATACTTGATCGTGTGAGTCAGATTTCACGTGTCTTTGGGAATCCTCACCGCGGGAACTTGTGGGAAAGTATATCTCCAATGTACAATTCAACAATCGCACGTCGCGGGCCCGGGGCTCCGTTCCGGGGTCGCGACAATTTCTCAATTGGTGCAAGATTGGTAGTGGATTGGAGATGGAAGAGCAAGAAGAAGAAGAGGGGAAAACCCTAGCTTGGCTGCAACTTTTGAGCTGGAAAAAGGAAAAAGGGAAAAAGGGTTTCCTTTTATAGCAAGTGAATCTTGTCGAGCTAAAAACATGCTTTTTGGGATCTCGGATGCATTCGACGAAGAAAGGAAAAATGATCGTCGAAAAATCTAGTTTCTAAAAAGTATAACTTTCGAGGGTTTTGGTGTAAAAAGACTGTTTTGCCCTCGAAGTTGTAAAAGTTGGGTTTCGGGGTCTCAAACAAAAATGAAGTCAACACTAAAGTTATAAAGGTTAGCGAGATAAGTCAAACGAGGTTAAAACATGAATTTTTTTTGGAATCACGAATAATCCCCAGTGTACACGCAAGGTCACTCAAAGAACCCCTAAAGGGTCCCGCTAGATTAAGAAGGCACTCAAAATTCCCCAAAGCTATATAAAAGCTATTCTAATCCCAACTTAACCGAAATCCACTAATCTCACTTAGAACTAAAACACGACTTAATTAGCGCTAATCGAGGTCACTTGGGTCGGGGTCTTACACTCAAGATTTAAACCCACTTAAATATCTAACAATACAATTAATTATAATAATAACAAAATAAACGGGTCAATGGGCCTACTATTAGGCCCAACTGACCCAGTGAGGTCGGGGACCTTACAATTTGTTTTAGAGTCAAGATCACTTTTGATAAGGAAAATATATGTTAGTTGATGTAGTTAAATATTTTGCATCTATTTAATTGCAATGTATGTTTTGTTTTGCTATTGCTAATGTGAAACAAAATTCTAGCAAAATTTTAGCCGTATCTATACGAAAACCCTAGCATTTTTTGACATTCCAACTAAATATGATGAAAGTTTCGGGTTCGTTCGAGATCTCTAGGTTGGTCAACTCAACAAAACAGCCTAATAGTGTGCGAAATAAATAACTAGGTAACTGTAATAAAATCAACAAGCACACACCACAAGGACACCAGATATAACGTGGAAAATCCTAACCGGGTGAAAAACTACGGATCCGAACTGGATCAACAATCAAGTACTATGAATCTCGTAATTACAAGAAAATCATATTTACTCCTCAAATATTCCCTACCTAAGGACTGAAGTTACCTTGTGTCGCTTCACGCTTTAACGACTTTACACCGTTGATTACAACAAACTCAATCCCGCACTTGGCTCCTCAAATCTTCTATGCAGAAGATTGTCGCGACCCCGAAACGAATCCCACGCCCGCGACGTTGTTTGTTGTTGCTTTCCCACAGGGTCCCGCGGTGAGGATTCCCTTGACACGCAGAATCTGTCTCACACGATCAAGTTTGCGGAAGCGTGTAGCAAATCATATCAAGATAAGCACCAATAAAATTTTAAGTGCCATAACAAAATAATATCAAGACAGAGTATCACAAGAAAGGAGTTAACATGGCATCCCCATCATAATTCAAGTTATGAGACTAACACAAAAAGGTAGTTAAGTTTAGTTACATCCCAAAATAAGAGGCCAACAAAGGCCAATGTAATTCTCAAAATAACAAATGATCCCATGACAAATGAAGCGCAACTCAAGAACCCGCCCGACGTCTAATTGACATCGTCGGGTTGCCAGTCTCTAACTAGGGGTGGCTCAACAGTCTCCTCCAGACGCTCCTCCTCAAAGGCAACGCCACCTGCACCTGGGCACCAACATCCAAGGGTCAAACACGACGGTTTGGCAAGTAATCAATTTAGGCATGAGCATGTAATAAGTAAATGTTTAAAGAAACATATTAAGACATTTTGCTGAATTGGAAACAGTTACATGACTATGGTACATTTCAAAATACTAGCAAAGCTAGCATGAATACTTATAATATCATGAATAGTCACGACACGATTCCCACATATACGGGGATTCCGGCCGCGGAATCAGACACGCACGATGTGTAATAAAATACACGACCAATCTGCAGATAGTCCACATGTTTAAGGACCCCCAGACAGTGGATCAAACTGAAAGGGCAGTCCAAGCTCAGTGGTGTTCACTTAAATTCATGAATGTACAAAACACGGCGAAACCCATCTTATACCAAATCAAGCTTGAAGGGGGAAATCACTTATCAGGATTAAACAAGACACGGCTAACAAGAGGCATAAGTACATATAGGCAAAACACGCTTAAAAAGTGACCCCCTTTTTACTCTTGAAACCATTATCAAATGAGTTTATACTTAACTTCAAAACAAGTCCACAATATTACTTGTTGCATCAAAACTAAAGTTCGAAAGCAAAGTCTATCAAGCGTATTTAAGGACCTTTGGTTGACCCTTGTGTAATTGAAACCCAAATGTTGAAATTGCAAAGAGGACTAGGTGCCCCCCGAAGTTAAAGACATCTCAGGTTTCAATCACACAATGTCAAGCTAAAAGCCCCATAACATATTCTAGTTTTCATTCCTTTAGAAATCCTTCTAAAACAGCTCATCTTGAAATTTCGGTTACCTCTCGGTCACCTGTCGATCGACCGAGACGGGGTATGTCGGTTAGCCAACAGTTGACCGACGAGCTGACCGACAGATTTTCCCAGAAAACCTCAACTCTCGAGAAAAGGAACCGAACTAATTTCGGTTGGCTGTCGGTCGACCGAGGTGAGAAACGTCGATTAGCCAACAGCTGACCGAAATCTTCCTGATGAAATGCAAGTCTAGGGAAAAGGAGCCGACTGAGTTCGGTTGGTTGTCGGTTGTCCGAAGTGGGAATTTCGGTTAGCCGACAACTTACCGACGGGCTGACAGACACTACGCGGATAGTGCATTTCAAGTCAGATTTTTACATTTCTTCTTCCCTTCTTCTTATTTCTCCTTCAACCTGCACTTCCCTGAGCCTACAAGCTCTCCAACGGATTAAACATACATATTCAAGCACAATTTAAAACATCTCATTCCCATTCTCCAATCTAAAACAAAATCCCCAAAATTTCCATTCAAGACATAGATTTCCAATGAAATGAAGAGAATGAAAACAAAACAAACCAAATGCACACATGCTAACATCCATCCTAGATTGTTTACTTGCCTTAGTCCAAGATGCCACAAACCTTCTTCAAGCACTTCCACTCAAGCTAAGCCAAAGGCTACAGAAACCCCATGAAAACTATTCGAAACTCACTCAAACTTGAAAACAAGAAACCCATTTTCACAAAAGGGTTTGCAAACATGAAAAGCAAGATCTTTAGGAACCAAAAAGGCTCCATTAAAAATATGGGTTGGAGCTCTTACCTAGAGATGCATAAACAAGAGGGAAGGAAGAAAATGGAAAGCTTGCCCAACTAGAAACTTCAAGAAACTTGTATCAATGGAAAGCTTGGGTTGAGAGGAAGAAGATGATGGTCTTGGAATTTCATTTGGAGTCTTCTAGCTTGATCATTCACGATAAATAAAGTGGAAAGAGAAAAGGGGCTTTCTCTTCTTGGTGCTCTGGGGTTAGGGTTTGAGAGTGAAAAGATGGAAGGAGAAATAGTTGACTTAAAAACCCTAGCAAATGAGGCCCAATGAGCCTAAACCTTGCATTGACAAAAACATGATCTTGCGAGCCTCGAATGAACTCCACGACGAAGGATAAAATGATCCTCGAAATATCTAGTTTCCAAAAGGTATATTTTTGACATGGTTTTGAGATTTTGAAATTTGTGTCCAGATTTATGTATAAAAGACAATTTTACCCTTTTTTTGGCCAAAACTTGGATTTTGGGCTTCAAACATGAACGGGCTGAAAACGAAAGTTATAACAACTAATAAAACCATTAAAATGAAATCAAAATCGCAATTAAAAATGGAAACCAATACGATTCTTCCAAGTTTATTCGTTCTCTCAGGCCTTCCTGAGCGTGTCTGACTAACACTTATGTTCTCAAAATTCCCAAAGCTATATCCAGGACTAAAGCTAATTATCTCTAACCCAACGATAACTAAACCCACTTAAGACTAAACACACACTAAACACTCACTAATCGAATTAGTCTAGGTCGGGGTCTAACATCCTCCACCCCTTAGGATATTTGGTCCACCAAATAAAATGAATATTTACCTCCAGTAAAAGCTGTGGATATTTCCTCTGCACTTGATATCTCAATTCCCATGTGGCTTCCTCTGGTTCATGATTTTCCCAAAGTACCTTGACCCAATGAATAGTCCGATTTCTCAATTCTTGCTCTTTGGTATCAATGATCTTGATCGGCTTTTCCACATACGAGGCATCGTCTCGAATCTCCAAAGGCTCGTGCTGTGGTATATGTGAAGGACTAGAAACATATTTCTTGATCATGGAAACATGAAATACATTGTGCACCCCGGAGAGTTCCGACAGTAACGCAAGTCTATATGCGACATCTCCAATCTTACTTAAAATCTCATACGGACCAATAAACCTCCTTGACAATTTGCCTTTCTGTCCGAATCTCAAAGTTCCTCTAACTAGTGAGATTTTCAATAACACTTTGTCACCCACTTGAAATTGCAATTCTCTTCGGCGAGTGTCTGCATAACTCTTCTGTCTACTTCGGGCGATCGAGGATCTCCTCACCTGATTGAGGAGGAACGAGAGTGGCGTGCAGATGACGTAGAGTAGCGTCATCATTCCCGGCACGAGAGTGATTCATCGGGACTTCCCTAGATTTTATTTCTTCGTTTATTATCTCTCGTTGAACTTTCATATCATTGACTTCTTAATTGTTTTAAATGGCCTTAAGTATTGGGATGGCCATTGTAATAGATTAACTTCATTGCTTAAGTTTTATTTTATTCCTTGTGCAACTTTAACTATTAATGAGATTTATTATTCATTGCTTTGAAATTTAATATGCCTCATTCGTATGAATTCCGCAGTTTTATATTACTTGAGGTTTGAAATATTATATCCTCACAGCGGACTTACAATCCTTGGGCCTAAAGGGCAAAATTTTTAATTAGCCCTAAATTTCACTCTCCGGATCCGGTTTATTCTCTAATCGGGTTCGGGGGACGTGACTTGAAAGATAGTGTGATTCAGTTCTGAACTCCTTTAAAGAAGAGGGTTCTTTGGCTGGAATTTTTAAACTTTTAGCCAGGATACGAATTAGAAAGTAAACCAGCCATGTAAATCACACCATAACACCATGCAATCATAATCAACTTGTGTGAAAACAAATAAGATACAAAGGAGAACATGTACCTGATGATCTTAGGGTGAAAAACTTCTGAAATCTGAATCAAAAACTCAGATCTGTAACTTGCTAATTTCAGCACACCTTGCTGGAATTTCTGCAGTAATCTTTCTTCTAGTCTTCTCCTCTATTCCCCTTTCTACTAATCTGATTGGTTAGTGTTGGTGGGAACACAACCAGGTTTCCTTCTAACTATTTTTCCTTGATCTGAAGTGTAGGACTCAGATCTGATATGGGTTTTCGTGCAGTAAGAAAAACAGGACCAACAAAGAGAACAATGGTGCAGTGGACGTCCAAAAGAGTGGCTGGTTGCTCTCTCTATCTCCACGCCCAAGGGCTTTTTCTCCTCTCTCTCTTGATGTGATCCACGCCCAAGGAGAAGCCACCAGCTATTTATAATAGCTGAAACCCTATTTTTTGGAGAAGTCCTTTCCTTAAAGAATAAGGAAACCAAGAGATACTAACCAAAAAGGCAACCACCCTATTTGGACGTCCAGCCCCTTACTATCTAGTTTAGTTTCTAAATAAAATTAGAAGGCTACTAAACTTAAGGAGAACTTGCACAAAAGGAAATCCTTCCAAGTGATAGGTCCTACACAAACTTGGGACCCACATACTAGGGACCACATTGGCTAGCCCACACATACTATGGTCCATGCACCAAATAATTTTTCTAGAGTTGTAATTCATGTATGCCATCATGGGCCTATTTGAATTTACACTCAAAATTATTTCTCCACACATTTAAACAATTTAGGAAACCTTGCCAATCTAGGAAAGTGGCTAGAGAAGGGACCAAAAGACATATTTGCCCTTGGCTCCCAAAATGACCAAAATGTCCATGCTAACCCCATAGCACCATTATGATCATTTTAACCTTAACTCATTCCACTAGAGAGTTATGGTTGCACTCCAGGGACAAATATTAAATGCAAATAAAGCTCATCATAAACAGACGATTGTCTTTGACCTACCAAGTACAATGACCATAATGCCCCTCTATGTAACATCCATAATCAAGTAGGTTAACCGATGTACTATCTACCTTCTTGATTACATCTCATCCTTAGAACTTCATACCCTTGACTTAATCATCATCCGGATATCATTCTCTTGATCCAGGGAGCGACCCACAAGTTAAATATCCATATACTAAGATCTTAGATTCTGATGATTAATCGGATAATTCTAAGGGGACGATCATTCCATCATATGATGGCATAGATTCCATATTGCATTTGCACGTCCCAACTAATCAAGCCCGAGCACCCAAAACACAGAGCTGTTGACCCATGAACAGGATCTCACCCATAGTGAATTAAAGCACAAGAACTTGACTTCGTCAGTTCATCCACAAATGCTCAAGATTAAGAGCACTGGTCACTCAGTAGCAAGAGGTGAGTTGATCTCTCTCTGTGATAGTACTATTTTAGAGATCACACCTACAAGTGGTCCTGTTCAATGCATGACACATGCACTAATGAGATAAATCCGGAAAGACCTCCGTGACTAAGGTAAGTCACCCTGAATACAGGAGAGTATCTCATTATAACTTATACCAAGATGAAGTGCCCAACTCCATCTCTCAGTTATGAACAAGTTTACTGTTTCAAGTGTCCATGACTCAGACCTTACTGTGTGTAGCCACTACACACCTGAGTCATTTACTAGAAAACAATGGGCCTTACACAACCATACATATACACAAGTATAAAGAGAAAGAAGTCATTCCATTAAATAACCAATAAATATCCAGTTACAGAGATGTGAGTGCAGTCAGTGGGCTTTAGGGCATACACCAATCCCAACACTTCAAACGTTCCTGAATCACCTTGACCTCGTCACTCGTCTCTCCAACTATTGTCGGTCCATGAAAACTACGCTCACCGACTTTTTCCCAGTAAACCGGAGTTCTGCATCTTCTGCCACAGAGTGCTTCGAAAGGTGTCATACCGATGCTAGAGTGGTAGCTATTGTTATAAGCAAATTCACAAAGCGGTAAGCACTCATCCCACTGAACCTTGAAGTCCAATACACAAGCACGTAACATGTCTTCGAGAGTCTGTATCGTCCTTTCTGACTGACCATCTATCTAAGGATGATAAGTTGTACTGAACTGAAGCTTGGTACCCAAGGACTCATGAAGAGTTTTCCAAAACTTTGAAACAAACCTGTTGTCTCTGTCTGAAGTGATGGAGACAGGCTGACCATGTTTACTAACAATTTCATCGACAAATAACTTTGCAAGTGGTGCCATGTGCATCATATTCCCTGTCTTCATCGGAATGAAATGAGAGACTTTGTCAGAAGATCTACATTAATCCAGATTGCATTATTTCCCTTCTTGGTATTCGGCAAACCGGAAACGAAATTCATGGTGATGTGCTCCCATTTCCACTCTGGGATCTCCAATGGTTGTAGCAAACCTGGGGGCTTCTGATGTTTTGCTTTAATCAGCTAACAAGTAAGACAACGAAACACAAAAGCTGTTATCTCTCTCTTCATGTTGTTCCACCAAAATCTATTCTTCAAATTGTGGTACATCTTCGTGCTACCCGGATGCATCGAGTACCTTGTGTTGTGAGCTTCATTCATTATTTCACTCTTCAAGTCATCCACATTTGGTACACACAACCGGTCACGGAAATACAGTACTCCATTCACCATCTCTGTCTCATATTTAAATCCTTCTGCGAGAACAAATATTGCAAACTTCGGTGATCTGAATGGACTTCAAATTTCTCTCCGTAGAGGTAGTGTCTCCACATCTTCAAAGAAAAAACAACTGCCACCAATTCCAAGTCATGAGTAGCATAGTTCTTCTCATGATCCTTCAACTGTCTTGAGCCATAAGCAATCACCTTGCCATCCTGCATCAATACACAACCTAGTCCCACATTTGAAGCATCTGTATAAACAATAAATCCGCCGCTGCCCGATGGTAATGTAAGAATTGGAGCTGTGGTTAACCTTCCCTTCAAATCTTGAAAACTTGTTTCACACTGTTCGGTCCAAACAAATGGGACATTCTTTCTAGTCAATTTTGTCAACAGTGCTACAATGGACGAAAAACCTTGGACAAGTCTTCTGTAATACCCTGCTAACCCCAAAAAGCTTCTGATTTTAGTCACACTGCTTGGTCTCACCCAATTAACAACTGCCTCTATCTTGGCTGGATCAACTGCTAAACCTTCTCTGGAGATGATGTGGCCTAGAAAAGCAACTTTCTCTAACCAGAATTCGCACTTACTGAGTTTTGCATAAAGTTGGTTGTCCCTCAAAAGTTGTAACGCTGTCCTCAAATGTTCTTCATGCTCCTTCTTACTCTTGGAATACACAAGGATGTCATCAATGAATACTACTGTAGAGTGATCCAAAAACTGTGCAAAGACTTTATTCATAAGAGCCATAAAGATTGCGGGTGCATTCGTCAAACCAAAGAGCATCACTAAGAACTCGTAGTGCCCATATCTTGTTCTAAAAGCCATTTTCTGAACATCTGAGTCTCTAACTCTCAACTGATGGTATCCTGGCCTCAAGTCTATCTTGGAAAAATAGGCTGCTCCTTACAATTGATCAAATAATTCGTCTATCCTTGGCAATGGATACTTGTTCTTCACAGTCACATGGTTCAATTTCTGTAGTCAATGCACATTCTCAGACTTCCATCTTTCTTTTTCACAAATAACATTGGTGCTCCCCAAGGTGAAACACTTGGCCTAATGAAGCCTTTGCTCAACAATTCCTACAATTGGAGTTTTAATTCACCCATTTCTGCTGGAGCCATTCTGTATGGTGCAAAAGAGATCGGAGCTGTCCCTGGAAGAAGTTCAATTGTGAACTCAACTTCTCTAATTGGTGGTAATCCCGGGATTTCTTCTGGAAAAACATCTGGAAATTCACACACAATGGGGATATCCTCCACCCATTGGGACTGTTTATCCTCCGTGATAAACGCAATAAATGCCTGACACCGACTCTGAACTAATCCGCTTGCCTTCAACACTGAAATAAATCATGCCTGAGTTTTCTTCTTGCTTCCCTGAAATATCAATTCTGCTTGTGCTCCTTGGAATCTGAATGTTATGGTTTTACTAAAACAATCCATAGTGACATGATATGCTTCTAACCAATCCATGCCTAAGATGATATCAAAATCATGCATGCCCAAAACAATGAGGTTGGCCGGTAAATTAACATCTCTTGAAAAAACTGTACAGCTAGGGTAATAGGTTCTACACCCAACTTGTTTCCCTACCAGTGTGGTAACGATCAGAATATAATCCAATTCACTATGTGGTGTATCAATCAACTTAGCAAAAGTAGGAGATAAAAACAAATGTGTGGATCCAGGATCAAATAAAATATGAGCTTCTACCCCCACAAACAAGAAGTTTACCTTCTAATCACGTCACCTGCAGCTTCAGCATCCGCACGATTGAGATAATGCAAACGTCCATGCATCTACAGTCTATTCAGTGCTTGATTTTGCCTTCCTTGGGCATGTCTATTTTGTTATGGAGGACGAGCATTCTGATTCTGTACGGGTGGCCTAGCCTGCTGCTGCTGCTGAGGTGGTCTAACTTGGTTCTGAATTGGTGCTTGATTCTGAGGAGCTGTTTGTCTCTGCTGTTGGTTTTTGTTTCCTTGATTCTGAAGTTGTGGGCAATCCTTGATTGCATGGTTCATGGCCCCACATTTGAAACAGGCACATGTGGCCTTACGACTTTCATGAGTTTAGTGGTTCTTGCCACAGTGGCCTCAACCCTGTCTCACTTGACTATGTTCTTGCTTCGGTTTCTTATTATGGTGTTGCTTCTGATTCTGCTACTGGTAGTGTTGTTTCCTATCTTGAATGATCAGGTTGTTAATGTCTTCAAACTTATACGTTCGTTTGACCGCCTCATCATAGGTAGCTGGTGGAATTACTCCTATTGCATCCCTCATGATAATCGGGTTCAGTCCTTTCAAGAACTTTGTTATCTTTTTCTGCTCAGTGTCAATCAACTCGGTAGCATATTGAGCCAATCTCTCAAATTTGGTGACATAGTCTAGCACAGTCATGCTGCCCTGCTTGAGCTACTGGAATTCAATAGCCTTCTGTCTCTTAACATGGGAGGGAATGTACTTATCCTGGAATTGTATCTTGAATGCTGCCCATGCATCTTCGTTAGCCATTACCGTGTATGGGTCCTTAACCGTTTGCCACCACTGATCTGCAAGCCCATAGAATAGTGAAGCTGTGAGGTTGACCTTCTGTCTCCCTATGCATGTGAAGACATCAAAGATTTTCTCGGTGTTAGCTAGCCAATCATCTGAAACTAACAGGTCCTCATTGCCTGAGAATTCCTTTGGTGCTCTCTTCCTGAACCTCTCAATTAGCGTGTTAGGGTCATGATCCCTATTGTGGATAACAATCTGTGGACCCAAAGGTTGAGGTTGTGGAGCCTGGTTTCTATTCTGAAGAACTTCCAAGAATTGTCTCTAAACTTGAGCCATTTCCTCATCTTTTTTTGCTATTTGTTCTTGAAATTTTTCTTGAGTCTCATTTGCCTGTCGTTGTTGCTCTATAATAGCATGCATGAGCTCTTAGAACTGTGTAGTTGTTGGTGTATTAGTCGTGTCTGACTCATTCTGATTACTGCCTGAAGCATTATTGTTTGGAACTTTTCGGGGAGGCATGATGCTGTAAAACAAGGTGTTAGTACACAATAAACATGGTATAAAGGTTTCTAAGGTCCTATACCAAACGAATCTATCGAACTCACGAATCCTCGCCACGTTCCTAAGACCTTTCTAGTTTTTTTTTTAATTTGCCTGAAACAAGTCCCGTTCTGATACAAAGTCCTGTCGCGACCCCGGAACGGATCTCGGGCCCGCGACGTTGTTTGTTGTTGTTTTCCCACAGGTTCCCGCGGTGAGGATTCCCTTGACACGCGAAATCTGTCTCACACGATCAAGTTTGCGGAAGCATGTAGCAAATCATATCAAGATAAGCACCAATAAAATTTTAATTGCCATAACAAAATAATATCAAGACAGAGTATCACAAGAAAGGAGTTAACATGGCATCCCCATCATAATTCAAGTTATGAGACTAACACAAAAGGTAGTTAAGTTTAGCTACATCCCAAAATAAGAGGTCAACAAAGGCCAATATAATTCTCAAAATAACAAAAGATCCCATGACAAATGAAGCGCAACTCAAGAACCCGCCCGATGTCTAGTTGACATCGTCCGGTTGCCACTCTCTAACTGGGGGTGGCTCAACAGTCTCCTCCGGACGCTCCTCCTCAAAGGCAACGTCACCTGCACCTGGGCACCAACATACAAGAATCAAACACGACGGTTTGGCAGGTAATCAATTTAGGCATGAGCATGTAATAAGTAAATGTTTAAAGAAACATATTAAGACATTTTGCTGAATTGGAAACAGTTACATGACTATGGTACATTTCAAAATACTAGCAAAGCTAGCATGAATACTTATAATATTATGAATAGTCACAATCCACAATGAGCTCATCCTTTCTCTATCATTTATAATGATAAGAGCGAGCACGCACGACAAGCACGATATACATAATATAATCACGACACGATTCCCACATATACGGGGATTCCTGCAGCGGAACCGGACACGCACGATGTGTAATAAATACACGACCAGTCTGTAGATAATCCACATGTTTAAGGACCCCCAGACAGTGGATCAAACTGAAAGGGCAGTCCAAGCTCAGTGGTGTTACTTAATTCATGAATGCACAAAACACGCGAAACACTATCAAAACATGTCGAGATAAAAAGGGGGAAATCACTTATCCAAACACGATGAACACAACTAGCAAGGGCATAATTAATATGCATAACACGCTTAGGAAGTGATCCCCTTTTTCTTGAAACACTTCTTCAAAACGAGCTTGTACTTATACTTCAAAACGAGTACACAAAGATATTTGTTGTATCAAAACCAAAGTACGAACACACAACCTATCAAGCACATGTAAAGACCTTTGATTGATCTTTGTGTATTCGAAGCCCAAACGTTGGAATTATAGATGGAAATGGAGCCGACAACGCGCGGTTGGCCAGCGGTTAGCTGACATGGGGTATGGCGGCTAGCCGCCTGCTAACCGTCAAGCTGACCGAAACCCACTGTCGGAAAGTCAGCTTCTGGAAAGGGAACCGCCGAGCTCGGTCAGGTTGCGGTTAACTGAAATGAGGATTTCGGCTAGCCGCCAGCCGACCGACAGCTGAACAAAAATGCACGGGAAATGCAGTTCAGTTCAGATTTTCACATTTCCTTCTTCCCTTCTTCTTGTTTCTCATTCCACTTGCACTCCCAGAGCCTACATGCTCTCCAAGGGACAAAACACACATTTTTTCCCAATTTCAAACATTCCATCCAAGGAAGACATGATCATGAAGCTTACAAACATATTTATATGCAAAATTTCTGAAACAACAATGAAGCTTAAAATACACATGCACAATGGTCCTATAGAGATTACTTGCCTTGCCCAATGCTAACAATCCTTCTCAAGCACTTCACTCAAGCTATCCCAAAGCTACAAGGAAACCCAAGAAAACCACACAACTCACTCAAAATGGAAATAAAGAACCCATTTGAACAAAAAGGGTTTTCCAAATGAAAAACAAGATCTTAAGGGACCAAAATAACTCTATGAAAAATATGGGTTGAAGCTCTTACCTAGAAATGGCCACACAAGAAGGAATGAAGAAAATGTATAGCTTGTTCCACAAGAAGCTCCAAGAAACTTGTATTGATAGAGAGCTCGCAAGGAGAGGAAAAAGATGATGATTTTGGAATTCTTTTTGGAGCTCTCTAGCTAAAGCATGCAAGATGAAGTGAAGAGGAAGAGAAAAAGGGTTTTCCTTGCCCTAGGTTAAGAAATTGCAGAGATTTGGTAAAGTGAATGAAAGAGATGAGGGTTTAGCTTAAAACCTTAGCAAGTGGGGCCCAATTGACTTGAACTTTGAAACGACGAAAACATGATCTTGTGGGCCTCGAATGACTTCGGCGAAGAAGGATAAAACAATCCTCGAAATATCTAGTTTTCAAAAAGAATATTTTTGACATGGTTTTGAGATCTCAAAAATTGTGTCCAGATTTGTGCATAAAAGACAATTTTACCCTCTTTGGGCCAAAACATGGGTTTTTGGGCTTCAAACAAGAATGGGCTTAAGAAGAAAGTTGTAACACATAGAAAAATCATTCAAATGAAATCAAAATCACAATCACACGGAAACCGATACGATCTTCCCAAACTCACACGTGCACTCGGGCCTTTCCGAGTGTGTCTAACTAATACTAAACATTCTCCAAATCCCCAAAGCTATGTCGAAGACTAAAACTAATTACTTCTAACCCAACGACAACTAAACCCACTTCGGACTAAACACATACTAATCGAACACTAATCGCATTGGTCTGGGTCGGGGTCAACATCCTCCACCCCTTAGGATATTTGGTCCACCAAATAAATCAAACAATTACCTCTGGTAAAAGCTGTGGATACTTCCTTTGCACTTGCTCTCTCAATTCCCAGGTGGCTTCCTCTGGCTCGTGGTTTTCCCAAAGTACCTTGACCCAATGGATAGTCCGGTTTCTCAATTCTTGCTCCTTGGTATCAATGATCTTGATCGGTCTATCCACATACGAGGCATCTTCTCGAATCTCTAAAGGCTCATGCTGTAGAATGTGTGCAGGACTAGAGACATATTTCTTGAGCATAGAAACATGAAAAACGTTGTGCACCCCGGAGAATTCCGGCGGTAACGCAAGCCTATAAGCGACATCTCCAATCTTGCTCAAAATCTCATACGGACCAATAAACCTTCTGGACAATTTGCCCTTCTGTCCGAATCTCAAGGTCCCTCTAACTGGTGAGATCTTCAAGAACACCTTGTCACCCACTTGAAACTGCAATTCTCTTCGGCGAGTATCTGCATAACTCTTCTGCCTACTTCGGGCTATCCTCAACCGTTCGTGAATCAACTTGACCTTGTCACTTGTCTCTCCAACTATCGTCGGTCCATGGAAACTACGTTCACCGACTTCTTCCCAGCAAACCGGAGTTCTGCATCTCCTACCATAAAGTGCCTCGAAAGGTGCCATACCAATGCTAGAGTGGTAACTACTGTTATAAGCAAATTCACAAAGAGGTAAGCACTCATCCCACTGAATCTTGAAATCCAATACACAAGCACGCAACATGTCTTCGAGAGTCTGTATCGTCCTTTCTGACTGACCATCGATCTGAGGATGATAAGTTGTGCTGAACTGAAGTTTGGTACCCATCGACTCATGAAGCGTCTTCCAAAACTTTGAAACAAACCTACTGTCTCTGTCTGAAGTAATGGAGACGGGCTGACCATGTTTACTAACAATCTCATCAACAAATAACTTCGCCAATGGTGCCATGTGCATCATGTTCCCAGTCTTCATCGGAATGAAGTGAGCAGACTTTGTCAGACGATCCACAATGATCCAGATTGCATTATTTCCCTTCTTGGTATTAGGCAAACCGAAGACGAAATCCATGGTGATGTGCTCCCATTTCCACTCCGGAATCTCCAAAGGCTTTAACAAACCTGGAGGCTTCTGATGCTCTGCCTTAATCAATTGAAAAGTCAGACAGCGAGACACAAAAGCTGCTATCTCTCTCTTCATGTTGTTCCATCAAAATCTATTCTTCAAATTATGGTACATCTTCGTGCTACCCGGATGCATAGAATATCTTGTGTTGTGAGCTTCGTTCATTATCTCATTCTTCAAATCATCCGCATTTGGCACACACAACCGGTCACGAAAATACAATATCCCATTCACCGTCTTGAAATCGGGACGTTCTGCAATAACCTCTACTATCTTAGCCAAGTCTGGTTCTTGCAACTGATTTTCCTTGATCTTCTGGATGAAGGTAGGTTCTGATACTGTCATATTTGCTAACATCGCACCCAATCTCAGGGTTTGCACCTCTACCCCCAACTCTTCAAACTGCTGTAAGACACCCATTCCTCTCAAATTGGCCATGACTACTGATTTTCTGCTCAAAGCATCTGCTACCACATTCACTTTGCTTGGATGATACTTGATTGGAAAATCATAATCTTTGATATACTCCATCCACCTCCTCTGTCTCATGTTCAAATCCTTCTGCGAGAACAAATACTGCAAACTTCGGTGATCTGAATGGACCTCAAACTTCTCTCCGTAGAGGTAGTGTCTCCACATCTTCAATGCGAAAACAACTGCTGCCAACTCCAAGTCGTGAGTCGCATAATTCTTCTCATGGTCCTTCAACTGTCTCGAGCCATAAGCAATCACCTTGCCATCTTTCATCAATACACAACCCAGTCCCACATTCGAAGCATCCGTATAAACAATAAATCCACCGTTGCTCGAGGGTAACATAAGGATTGGGGCTGTGGTTAACCTTCCTTTCAACTCTTGAAAACTTGTTTCAGACTGATCGGTCCAAACAAATGGGACATTCTTCCTAGTCAATTTTGTCAACGGTGCTGCAATAGACGAAAAACCTTGGACAAACCTTCTGTAGTAGCCTGCTAACCCCAAAAAGCTTCTAGTTTCTGTCACACTGCTTGGCCTCACCCAACTAACAACTGCCTCCATCTTAGCTGGATCAACTGCTAAACCTTCTCTGGAGATGATGTGGCCTAGAAAAGCGACTTGCTCTAACCAGAATTCACACTTACTGAGTTTTGCATAAAGCTGGTTGTCCCTCAAGAGCTGCAACGCTGTCCTCAAATGTTCTTCATGCTCCTTCTTACTCTTGGAATACACAAGGACATCATCAATTAATACTACTGTGGAGTGATCCAAATAGGGTGCAAAGACCTTGTTCATCAGAGCCATAAAGACTGCGGGTGCGTTTGTCAAACCAAAGGGCATCACTAAGAACTCATAGTGCCCATATCTTGTTCTAAAGGCTGTTTTCTGAACATCTGAGTCTCTAACTCTCAACTGATGGTACCCTGACCTCAAGTTTATCTTGGAAAAATAGGTTGCTCCTTGCAATTGGTCAAACAATTCATCTATCCTTGGCAAAGGGTATTTGTTCTTCACGGTCACATGATTCAACTTCCTGTAGTCAATGCACATTCTCAAACTTCCATCCTTCTTCTTTACAAACAATACCGGTGCTCCCCACGGTGAAACACTTGGCCTAATAAAACCTTTTTGCTCAACAAATCCTGCAGTTGGAGCTTTAGCTCACCCATCTCTGCTGGAGCCATCCTATATGGTGCAATCGAGATCGGAGCTGTCCCTGGAAGGAGCTCAATTGTGAACTCAACTTCTCTAATTGGTGGTAAACCCGGGATTTCTTCTGGAAAAACATCCGGAAATTCACACACAATGGGGATATCCTCCACCCCTTGGGACTGTTTATCCTCCGTGATAAACGCAATAAATGCCTGACACCCACTCTGAACTAATCTGCTTGCCTTCAACACTGAAAATAAACCCTGATTGAGATTTTCTCCTGTTCCCCTGAAATATCAACTCTGCCTGTGGTCCTTGGAATCTGAATGTGGTGGTCTTACTAAAACAATCCATGGTGGCATGATATGCTTCTAACCAATCCATGCCTAAAATGACATCAAAATCATGCATGTCCAAAACTATGAGGTTGGCCGGTAGATTAACTTCTCCTAACAAAACTGTACGACTAGGGTAATGGGTTCTACACACAACTTGTTTCCCTACTGGAGTGGTAACCACTAAAATGTAATCCAACTCACTACATGGTGCATCAATCAACTTAGCAAAACTAGGAGATGCAAAGGAATGTGTGGATCCAGGATCAAATAAAATCTGGGCTTCTACCCCACAGACAAGAAGTTTACCTTCTACCACGTCTCCTGCAGCTTCAGCATCTGCACGGTTGAGATAATACAAACGTCCATGCATCTGTAGTCTGTTTGGTACTTGGTTCTGCCTTCCTTGGCCATGCCTATTCTGCTGTGGTGGACGGGCATTCTGATTCTGTGCCGGTGGCCTAGCCTGCTGTTGCTGCTGAGGTGGTCTGACTTGATTCTGCACTGGTGCTTGGTTCTGAGGAGCTACTTGTCTCTGCTGCTGGTTTTTGTTCCCTTGGTTCTAAAGTAGTGGGCAATCCTTGATTGCATGGTTCATGGCCCCACACTTGAAACAGGCACCCATGGCCTTCCGACATTCATGTGTCTCATGATTCTTGCCACAATGTCCACACCCTTGCCTCACTTGGCCTTGTTCTTGCCTTGGCTTCTTGCTGTGCTGTTGCCTCTGACTCTGCTGCTGATAGTGTTGCTTCTTGTCCTGAACAATCATATTGTTAATATCTTCAAATGTATAAGCCCGATTGACTGCTTCATCATATGTGGCTGGAGGAACTACTCCTATGACATCTCTCATGATGATTGGGTTCAACCCTTCCAAAAACTTAGTTATCTTCTTCCTTTTAGTGTCAATCAGCTCGGTGGCATATCTAGCCAATCTTTCGAACTTGGTGACATAGTCTAGCACCGTCATGCTACCTTGCTTAAGCTGCTGAAACTCAATAGCCTTCTGCCTCTTGACATGAGAGGGGATGTATTTGTCCTGAAACTGTATCTTGAAAGCTGCCCATGCCTCCTCGTCAGCCATCACTGCATATGGATCCTTGACTGTTTGCTACCACCAGTCTGCAAGCCCATAAAATAAAGAAGCTGTGAGGTTGACTTTCTGTATACCCGTGCACATGAAGACATCGAAGATCTTCTCCGTATTGACTAGCCAGTCATCTGCCACCAACGGGTCCTCATTGCCCGAAAATTCTTTGGGTGCTCTCTTCCTAAACTTCTCAAATAAAGCATTAGGGTCTGGATCCCTATTTTGAATTACAATCTGTGGACCCACGGGTGGTGCTACATTCCTGTTCTGGAGAACTTCTAACAATTGTCTCTGAACTTGTGCCATCTCATCATCTTTCTTAGCCAACTGTTCTTGAAATCTGGCCTGGTTCTCATTAGCTTGCCTTTGTTGTGCTATCATGGCTTGCATAAGTTCCTGAAACTGTGTAGCTGTTGGTGTCTCAGATGCATCTGACTCATTTTGATTACTGCCAGAAGCATGATGATTTGGAGCTTTTCTTGGAGGCATATTGCTGTAAAACAAAGAGTTAGAACACAATAATCATGGTACAAGGGTTTCTAAGATCCTATACGAACGAATCTATCGAACTCACGAATCCTCGCCACGTTCCTAAGACCTTTCTAGTTTCTTTTAAGTGCCTGAAACATGTCTCGCTTTGATACCAGTCCTGTCGCGACCCCGGAACGGATCCCCGGGCCCGCGACGTTGGTGAATTGCACTGTCTACTGTTTTCCCACAGGTTCCCACGGTGAGGATTCCCAAAGACACGCGGAATCTGGCTCACACGTACAAGCTTTGTAGAAGCGTGTAGCAAAACACAACAAGATAAGCACCAATAAAATATTTAAGTGCTATCACAATAATAAACAAGACATAGTATCAAAGGAAGAAGTTAAAATGGCATTCCCAACATAGTTCAAGTTATAAGACTAACACGAAAGTAAATTAAGTTTTGTTACAATCCATAAGAGGCCAACAGAGGCCAATACACTTCTCCAAAATAATCAAAAGAAACCCCAACAAAAGATGACGAGACTCAAGGAACCCGCCCGACATCTAGATGACATCGTCGGGCTGCCACTCTCTCACAGGGGTTGGCTCACAAGCCTCCTCCTGACGCTCCTCCTCAAAGGTAACGTCTCCTGCACCTGGGCACCAACAAACAAGGGTCAAACACGACGGTTTGGCAGGTAATCAATTTAGGCATGAACATGAACAATAACATTTAGAGAAACATGTAAGCAAATCTTTGACATGAAATACTATGACAACTGAGGTACATTTTCAAGAATGCGAACAAAGCCGAGATATCAAAACAAACTAGCATGAGTACAGAATATATCATGAACAGTTACAATCCACAAAGAGCCCATCCTTTCTCTATCATTTATATAATGAAAAGAGCAAGCACGCACGACAAGCACGATATACATAATATAAGCACGACACGACTTCCCACAAAGACGGGAATTCCGGCCGCGGAACCGGACACGCACGATGTGTAATAAATACACGACCAGTCTGCAGACAGTCCACATGTTTAAAGACCCCCAGACAGTGGATCAAACCGAAAGGACAGTCTAAGCTCAGTGGTGTTTACTTAATTCATGAATGCACAAAACACGCGGAACACGATCGAAACACATCGAGGCAAAAAGGGGGAAATCACCTATCAAAACACGACGAGCACGACTAGCAAGAGGCATAATAAATATGCATGACACGCTTAGGAAGTGATCCCCTTTTTCTTGAAACAATTCTTCAAAACAAGCTTATAATTGAAATCCCAAAACTAGTATACGATGGTACTTATCGTACCCAAACGGAATTCGAACAGGAGATCTGACAAGCATATGTTAAGGCTACTGGTTGACCTTTGTGTAATTGGGACCCTCAAATGTCGAAAAATAAAAGAATTGGTGCCCCCGAAGTTGGGTTGCATTTCCAAGCTCCATTTACACAATGTCAAGCTAAAACCCTTAACATAGTCTAGTTTTCAACCTTCAAGAAAGTACAGAAACAAAATAAATCTTCTCCTGAATCTGGCGGGTTCGCTCGAGCGAACTTTATAAGTTGATGACACTTCGCTCGAGCGAGACGGTAGCTCGAGCGAATATAAGGTGCGCTCGAACGGACAGCTCTCTGTCTGCGCTCGGACCAAGCAGAGGCTTGGTCACTCGAGCGAACCCAGGGGTCGCTCGAGCAGACAAGCTGCTGCTTGTGCTCGCTGAGTGCGGAAATTTCCTTCCTCTTGCACAACTTCCACTACATTTCTCTCCTTCTTCTCATCCATCAATCACATAAAATCCCTTGAGCCTTCATGCTCACCAAGGGTTCATTTCTCACCATTTCAAACATTAAATCCACAAGAAGCAAGATCATGAAGTTCATAAACAAGTTTATATGCACAATTTCTAAAACAACAATGAAATCAAAATACACATGCATCAATCCTATAGAGATTACTTGCCTTGACCAATGCTAATACTCTTCTCAAGCACTTCTCTCAAGCTAATCCAACACTACAAGAACCCAAGAGAAAACCACACCAAACTTAACACAAATGAAAGCAAAGAACCCATTTTCATAAAAAGGGGTTTTCAAATGAAAAACAAGATTTTAAGGAACCAAAATAACTCCATGAAAATTTTGGGATGAAACTCTTACCTAACAATGGCTAAACAAGAAGAGGTAAAGAAGATGAAGAGCTTGTCTCACAAGAAGTTCCAAGAAATTGGTACCAATGGAAAGCTTGTAAGAAGATGAAGAAGATGATAACTTTGGAATTCTTTTTGGAGCTCTCTAGCCCAAGCATGCAAGATGAAGAAGATTGAAGAGAAGAAGAGCTTTCCTTGCCCTAGGTTAAGAGGTTGCACGAATTGGGAAAATGAATGAAATGAGAGGGAGATGGGGCTTTAGTGAGGTTAATGGGCCCCAAATGACTAGAACTTTGAAATGGTCAAAACGCACACTTGCGGGCCTCGGATAACTTCGACGAAGAAGGATAAAATGATCACCAAAATATCTAGTTTCCAAAAAGTATATTTTTGACATGGTTTTGAGATCTCGAAAATTGTGTCCAGATTTGTGCAAGAAAGACAATTTTACCCTCTTTGGTCAAAACTTGGGTTTTTGGGCTTCAAATATGAATATGCTTAAAACGAAAGTTGCAACACGTTGAAACATCATTCAAATGAAATCAAAATCACAATCACACGAAACCCAACACGATCTTCCCAAGCTCACACGTGCACTCGGGCATTTCCGAGTGTGTCTAACTAATACTGAACGTTCTCCAAATCCCCAAAGCTATGTCCAAGACTAAACTACTCATTTCTAACCCAACAACAACTAAACCCACTTAGGACTAAACACATACTAATCCCACACTAATCGAATTGGTCTGGGTCGACGTCTAACAAAAAACATCCAGAAATTCACACACAATGGGGATATCCTCCACCCCTTGGGACTGTTTATCCTCCGTGATAAACGCAATAAATGCCTGGCACCCACTCTGAACTAATCTGCTTGCCTTCAAGACTGAAATAAACCCTGCCTGAGATTTTCTCCTGTTCCCCTGAAATATCAATTCTGCCTTTGGTCCTTGGAATCTGAATGTGATGGTCTTGCTAAAACAATCCATAGTGGCATGATATGCTTCTAACCAATCCATGCCTAAAATGACATCAAAATCATGCATGTCCAAAACTATGAGGTTGGCCAGTAGATTAACATCTCCTAACAAAACTGTACAATTAAGGTAATGGGTCCTACACACAACTTGTTTCCCTACTAGAGTGGTCACTACTAAAATGTAATCCAACTCACTACATGGTGCATCAATCAACTTAGCAAAACTAGGAGATCCAAAGGAATGTGTGGATCCAGGATCAAATAAAATCTGGGCTTCTACCTCACAGACAAGGAGTTTACCTTCCACCACATCTCCTGCAGCTTCAGCATCTGCACAGTTGAGATAATACAAACGTCCATGCATTTGTAGTCTGTTTGGTACTTGGTTCTGCCTTCCCTGGCCATGCCTATTCTGCTGTGGAGCAAGAGCATTCTGATTCTGTGCTGGTTGCCTAGCCTGCTGCTGAGGTGGTCTAACTTGATTCTGAACTGGTGCTTGGTTCTAAGGAGCCACTTGTCTCTGCTGCTGGTTTATGTTCCCTTGATTCTGAAGTAGTGGGCAATCCTTGATTGCATGATTCATGGCCCCACACTTGAAACAGGCACCCATAGCCTTACGACATTCGTGTGTTTCATGATTCTTGCCACAATGGCCACAACGCTGCCTCACATGACCTTGTTCTTGTCTTGGCTTCTTGCCCTGCTATTGCCTCTGATTCTGCTGCTGATATTGTTGTTTCCTGTCCTGAACAATCATGTTATTAATATCTTCAAATGTAGAAGCCCGCTTGACTGCCTCATCATATGTAGCTGGTGGAACTACTCCTATGACATCTCTCATGATGATCGGATTCAACCCTTCCAAAAACTTAGTTATCTTCTTCCTTTCAGTGTCAATCAACTCCGTAGCATATCTAGCCAATCTTTCAAACTTGGTGACATAGTCTAGCACCGTCATGCTACCTTGCTCAAGCTGCTGAAACTCAATAACCTTCTGCCTCTTGACCTGAGAGGGAATATATTTATCTTGGAACTGTGTCTTGAATGCTGCTCATGCCTCTTCGCCAGCCATCACTGCATAAGGATCCTTGATTGTTTGCCACCACCTATCTGCAAGCCCAAAGAATAATGAAGTTGTGAGATTGACCTTCTGTATTCCCGTGCACATGAAGACGTCGAAGATCTTCTCCGTATTGACTAGCCAGTCATCTGCCACTAGCGAGTCCTCATTGCCCGAAAATTCTTTCGGTGCCCTCTTCCTAAACTTCTCAAACAGTACATTAGGGTCGGGATCCCTATTTTGTATAACAATCTGCGGACCCACGGGGTGGAGCTACATTCCTGTACTGAAGTACTTCCAACAGTTGCCTCTGCACTTGTGCCATTTCATCATCCTTCTTTGCCAACTGTTCTTGAAATCTGGCTTGGTTCTCATTAGCTTGCTTTTGCTGTGCTATCATTGCTTGCATAAGTTCCTGAAATTGTGTGGCTGTTGGTGTATCAGATGCGTCTGACTCATTCTGGTTACTGCCTGAAGCATGATGATTTAGAGCTTTTCTTGGAGGCATATTGTTGTAAAACGGAGAGTTAGAGCACAATAACATAGTACAAGGGTTTCTAAGATCCTATACGAACGAATCTATCGAACTCACGAGTCCTCACCACGTTCCTAAGACCTTTCTAGTTTATTTTAAGTGCCTGAAACATGTCCCGCTCTGATACCAGTCCTGTCGCGACCCCGGAACGGATCCCGGGCCCGCGAAGTTGTTGTGTACATTGGAGATATACTTTTCCCACAGGTTACCGCGTTGAGGATTCCCAAAGACGCGCGGAATCTAATTCACACGATCAAGTTTGCGGAAGCGTGTAGCAAAACATATCCAAATGAGCACCAATAAAAAATTTAAGTGCCATGACAAATAGTAACAAGACATAGTACCAAAGAAAGAAGCTAACATGGCATTCCCAACATAGTTCAAGTTATAAGACTGACACAAAAGTAAATTAAGTTTTTGTTACAACCCATAAGAGGCCAACAGAGGCCAATACACTTCTCCAAAAAAAATCAAAAGAAACCCCAAGGAAAAAGATGACGAGACTCAAGAACCCGCCCGACGTCTAGATGACTGCGGTTAGCTTACGGTTAGCCGAACTGAGACTTGGCGGGTAGCCGTAAGCTGACCGTAGGGCTGACCTCAGGAGATCCAGTCTGAAATATAGCTCTCGGGAAAAGGAGCCGACAACGCGCGGTTGGCCAGCGGTTAGTCGACATGGGGTATGGCGGCTAGCCTCCTGCTAACCGTCAAGCTGACCGAAACCCACTGTCGGAAAGTCAGCTTCTGGAAAGGGAACCGCCGAGCTCGGTCAGGTCGCGGTTAAACGAAATGAGGATTTCGGCTAGCCGCCAGCCGACCGACGGCTGACAAAAAATGCACGGGAAATGCAGTTCAGTTCAGATTTTCACATTTCCTTCTTCCCTTCTTCTTGTAACTCATTCTACTTGCACTCCCAGAGCCTACATGCTCTCCAAGGGACAAAACACACATTTTTTCCCAATTTCAAACACTCCATCCAAGGAAGACATGATCATGAAGCTTACAAACATATTTATATGCAAAATTTTTGAAACAACAATGAAGCTTAAAATACACATGCACAATGGTCCTATAGAGATTACTTGCCTTGCCCAATGCTAACAATCCTTCTCAAGCACTTCACTCAAGCTATCCCAAAGCTACAAGGAAACCTAAGAAAACCACACAACTCACTCAAAATGGAAACAAAGAACCCATTTGAACAAAAAGGGTTTTCCAAATGAAAAACAAGATCTTAAGGGACCAAAATAACTCTATGAAAAATATGGGTTGAAGCTCTTACCTAGCAATGGCCACAAAAGAAGGAATGAAGAAAATCTAGAGCTTGTTCCACAAGAAGCTCCAAGAAACTTGTATTGATAGAGAGCTCGCAAGGAGAGGAAAAAGATGATGATTTTGGAATTCTTTTTGGAGCTCTCTAGCTAAAGCATGCAAGAGGAAGTGAAGAGGAAGAGAAAAAGGGTTTTCCTTGCCCTAGGTTAAGAAATTGCAGAGATTTGGTAAAGTGAATGAAAGAGATGAGGGTTTAGCTTAAAACCTTAGCAAGTGGGGCCCAATTGACTTGAACTTTGAACAAGAATGGGCTTGAGATGAAAGTTGTAACACATAGAAAAATCATTCAAATGAAATCAAAATCACAATCACACGGAAACCGATACGATCTTCCCAAACTCACACGTGCACTCGGGCCTTTCCGAGTGTGTCTAACTAATACTAAACGTTCTCCAAATCCCCAAAGCTATGTCCAAGACTAAAATTAATTACTTCTAACCCAAGGACAACTAAACCTACTTAGGACTAAACACATACTAATCGCACACTAATCGCATTGGTCTGGGTCGGGGTCAACATCCTCCACCCCTTAGGATATTTGGTCCACAAAATAAATCAAACAATTACCTCTGGTAAAAGCTGTGGATACTTCCTGTGCACTTGCTCTCTCAATTCCCAGGTGGCTTCCCCTGGCTCGTGGTTTTCCCAAAGTACCTTGACCCAATGGATAGTCCGGTTTCTCAATTCTTGCTCCTTGGTATCAATGATCTTGATCGGTCTATCCACATACGAGGCATCTTCTCGAATCTCTAAAGGCTCATGCTGTAGAATGTGTGTAGGACTAGAGACATATTTCTTGAGCATAGAAACATGAAAAACGTTGTGCACCCCGGAGAATTCCGGCGGTAACGCAAGCCTATAAGCGACATCTCCAATCTTGCTCAAAATCTCATACGGACCAATAAACCTTCTGGACAATTTGCCCTTCTGTCCGAATCTCAAGGTCCCTCTAACTGGTGAGATCTTCAAGAACACCTTGTCACCCACTTGAAACTGCAATTCTCTTCGGCGAGTATCTGCATAACTCTTCTGCCTACTTCGGGCTATCCTCAACCGTTCGTTAATCAACTTGACCTTGTCACTTGTCTCTCCAACTATCGTCGGTCCATGGAAACTACGTTCACCGACTTCTTCCCAGCAAACCGGAGTTCTGCATCTCCTACCATAAAGTGCCTCGAAAGGTGCCATACCAATGCTAGAGTGGTAACTATTGTTATAAGCAAATTCACAAAGAGGTAAGCACTCATCCCACTGAATCTTGAAATCCAATACACAAGCACGCAACATGTCTTCGAGAGTCTGTATCGTCCTTTCTGACTGACCATCGATCTGAGGATGATAAGTTGTGCTGAACTGAAGTTTGGTACCCATCGACTCATGAAGCGTCTTCCAAAACTTTGAAACAAACCTACTGTCTCTGTCTGAAGTAATGGAGACGGGCTGACCATGTTTACTAACAATCTCATCAACAAATAACTTCGCCAATGGTGCCATGTGCATCATGTTCCCAGTCTTCATCGGAATGAAGTGAGCAGACTTTGTCAGACGATCCACAATGATCCAGATTGCATTATTTCCCTTCTTGGTATTAGGCAAACCGAAGACGAACTCCATGGTGATGTGCTCCCATTTCCACTCCGGAATCTCCAAAGGCTTTAACAAACCTGGAGGCTTCTGATGCTCTGCCTTAATCAATTGAAAAGTCAGACAGCGAGACACAAAAGCTGCTATCTCTCTCTTCATGTTGTTCCATCAAAATCTATTCTTCAAATTATGGTACATCTTCGTGCTACCCGGATGCATAGAATATCTTGTGTTGTGAGCTTCGTTCATTATCTCATTCTTCAAATCATCCGCATTTGGCACACACAACCGGTCACGAAAATACAATATCCCATTCACCATCTTGAAATCGGGACGTTCTGCAATAACCTCTACTATCTTAGCCAAGTCTGGTTCTTGCAACTGATTTTCCTTGATCTTCTGGATGAAGGTAGGTTCTGATACTGTCATATTTGCTAACATCGCACCCAATCTCAGGGTTTGCACCTCTACCCCCAACTCTTCAAACTGCTGTAAGACACCCATTCCTCTCAAATTGGCCATGACTACTGATTTTCTGCTCAAAGCATCTGCTACCACATTCACTTTGCTTGGATGATACTTGATTGGAAAATCATAATCTTTGATATACTCCATCCACCTCCTCTGTCTCATGTTCAAATCCTTCTGCGAGAACAAATACTGCAAACTTCGGTGATCTGAATGGACCTCAAACTTCTCTCCGTAGAGGTAGTGTCTCCACATCTTCAATGCGAAAACAACTGCTGCCAACTCCAAGTCGTGAGTCGCATAATTCTTCTCATGGTCCTTCAACTGTCTCGAGCCATAAGCAATCACCTTGCCATCTTTCATCAATACACAACCCAGTCCCACATTCGAAGCATCCGTATAAACAATAAATCCACCGTTGCTCGAGGGTAACATAAGGATTGGGGCTGTGGTTAACCTTCCTTTCAACTCTTGAAAACTTGTTTCAGACTGATCGGTCCAAACAAATGGGACATTCTTCCTAGTCAATTTTGTCAACGGTGCTGCAATAGACGAAAAACCTTGGACAAACCTTCTGTAGTAGCCTGCTAACCCCAAAAAGCTTCTAGTTTCTGTCACACTGCTTGGCCTCACCCAACTAACAACTGCCTCCATCTTAGCTGGATCAACTGCTAAACCTTCTCTGGAGATGATGTGGCCTAGAAAAGCGACTTGCTCTAACCAGAATTCACACTTACTGAGTTTTGCATAAAGCTGGTTGTCCCTCAAGAGCTGCAACGCTGTCCTCAAATGTTCTTCATGCTCCTTCTTACTCTTGGAATACACAAGGACATCATCAATAAATACTACTGTGGAGTGATCCAAATAGGGTGCAAAGACCTTGTTCATCAGAGCCATAAAGACTGCGGGTGCGTTTGTCAAACCAAAGGGCATCACTAAGAACTCATAGTGCCCATATCTTGTTCTAAAGGCTGTTTTCTGAACATCTGAGTCTCTAACTCTCAACTGATGGTACCCTGACCTCAAGTCTATCTTGGAAAAATAGGTTGCTCCTTGCAATTGGTCAAACAATTCATCTATCCTTGGCAAAGGGTACTTGTTCTTCACGGTCACATGATTAAACTTCCTGTAGTCAATGCACATTCTCAAACTTCCATCCTTTTTCTTTACAAACAATACCGGTGCTCCCCACGGTGAAACACTTGGCCTAATAAAACCTTTGCTCAACAAATCCTGCAGTTGGAGCTTTAGCTCACCCATCTCTGCTGGAGCCATCCTATATGGTGCAATCGAGATCGGAGCTGTCCCTGGAAGGAGCTCAATTGTGAACTCAACTTCTCTAATTGGTGGTAAACCCGGGATTTCTTCTGGAAAAACATCCGGAAATTCACACACAATGGGGATATCCTCCACCCCTTGGGACTGTTTATCCTCCGTGATAAACGCAATAAATGCCTGACACCCACTCTGAACTAATCTGCTTGCCTTCAACACTGAAATAAACCCTGCTTGAGATTTTCTCCTGTTCCCCTGAAATATCAACTCTGCATGTGGTCATTGGAATCTGAATGTGATGGTCTTACTAAAACAATCCATGGTGGCATGATATGCTTCTAACCAATCCATGCCTAAAATGACATCAAAATCATGCATGTCCAAAACTATGAGGTTGGCCGGTAGATTAACTTCTCCTAACAAAACTGTACAACTAGGGTAATGGGTTCTACACACAACTTGTTTCCCTACTAGAGTGGTAACCACTACTCCAATAGTAGGAGTGGTCACTACTAAAATGTAATCCAACTCACTACATGGTGCATCAATCAACTTAGCAAAACTAGGAGATGCAAAGGAATGTGTGGATCCAAGATCAAATAAAATCTGGGCTTCTACCCCACAGACAAGGAGTTTACCTTCCACCACGTCTCCTGCAGCTTCAGCATCTGCACGGTTGAGATAATACAAACGTCCATGCATCTGTAGTCTGTTTGATACTTGGTTCTGCCTTCCCTGGCCATGCCTATTCTGCTGTGGAGCACGAGCATTCTGATTCTGTGCTGGTTGCCTAGCCTGTTGCTGCTGCTGAGGTGGTCTGACTTGATTCTGCACTGGTGCTTGGTTCTAAGGAGCCACTTGTCTCTGTTGCTGGTTTCTGTTCCCTTGATTCTGAAGTAGTGGGAAATCCTTGATTGCATGATTCATGGCCCCACACTTGAAACAGGCACCCATATCCTTACGACATTCGTGTGTTTCATGATTCTTGCCATAATGGCCCCAACCCTGCCTCACATGACCTTGTTCTTGTCTTGGCTTCTTGCCCTGCTGTTGCCTCTGATTCTGCTGCTGATATTGCTGCTTCATGTCCTGAACAATCATATTGTTAATATCTTCAAATGTATAAGCCTGCTTGACTGCCTCATCATATGTGGCTGGAGGAACTACTCCTATGACATCTCTCATTATGATTGGGTTCAACCCTTCCAAAAACTTAGTTATCTTCTTCCTTTCAGTGTCAATCAACTCAGTAGCATATCTAGCCAATCTTTCAAACTTGGTGACATAGTCTAGCACCGTCATGCTACCTTGCTCAAGCTGCTGAAACTCAATAGCCTTCTGCCTCTTGACCTGAGAGGGAATATATTTATCTTGGAACTGTGTCTTGAATGCTGCTCATGCCTCTTCGTCAGCCATCACTATATAAGGATCCTTGACTGTTTGCCACCACCTATCTGCAAGTCCAAAGAATAATGAAGTTGTGAGATTGACCTTCTGTATTCCCGTGCACATGAAGACGTCGAAGATCTTCTCCGTATTGACTAGCCAGTCATCTGCCACTAGCGAGTCCTCATTGCCCGAAAATTCTTTCGGTGCCCTCTTCCTAAACTTCTCAAATAGTACATTAGGGTCGGGATCCCTATTTTGTATAACAATCTGCGGACCCACGGGGTTGAGCTACATTCCTGTTCTGAAGTACTTCCAACAGTTGCCTCTGCACTTGTGCCATTTCATCATCCTTCTTTGCCAACTGTTCTTGAAATCGGGCTTGGTTCTCATTAGCTTGCTTTTGTTGTGCTATCATTGCTTGCATAAGTTCCTGAAATTGTGTGGCTGTTGGTGTATCAGATGCGTCTGACTCATTCTGATTACTGCCTGAAGCATGATGATTTGGAACTTTTCTTGGAGGCATATTGTTGTAAAACGGAGAGTTAGAACACAATAACATAGTACAAGGGTTTCTAAGATCCTATACGAACGAATCTATCGAACTCACGAGTCCTCGCCACGTTCCTAAGACCTTTCTAGTTTCTTTTAAGTGCCTGAAACATGTCCCGCTCTGATACCAGTCCTGTCGCGACCCCGGAACGAATCCCGGGCCCGCGAAGTTGTTGTGTACATTGGAGATATACTTTTCCCACAGGTTACCGCGTTGAGGATTCCCAAAGACACGCGGAATCTGATTCACACGATCAAGTTTGCAGAAGCGTGTAGCAAAACATATCCAAATGAGCACCAATAAAATATTTAAGTGCCATGACAAATAGTAACAAGACATAGTATCAAAGAAAGAAGCTAACATGGCATTCCCAACATAGTTCAAGTTATAAGACTGACACGAAAGTAAATTAAGTTTTTGTTACAACCCATAAGAGGCCAATACACTTCTCCAAAAAAAACCAAAAGAAACCCCAAGGCAAAAGATGACGAGACTCAAGAACCCGCCCGACGTCTAGATGACATCGTCGGGCTGCCACTCTCTCACAGGGGTTGGCTCACAAGCCTCCTCCTCAAAGGCAACGTCTCCTGCACCTGGGCACCAACAAACAAGGGTCAAACACAACGGTTTGGCAGGTAATCAATTTAGGGGCAAACATGGAACAATAACCATTTTAGAAAATATATAACAAGTCCTTGGTTTGAAATACTATAATGACTGAGATACATTTGCAGAAATATTTAACTGAGCTGAGATACTAAAACAACCTAGCATGAGTACATATAATATCATGAATAGTCACAATCCACAAAGAGCCCATCCTTTCTCTATCATTTATATAATGAAAAGAGCAAGCACGCACGACAAGCACGATATACATAATATAATCACGACACGATTTCCCACAAAGACGGGAATTCCGGCCGGTGAACCGGACACGCACGATGTGTAATAAATACACGACCAGTCTACAGACAGTCCACATGTTTAAGGACCCCCAGACAGTGGATCAAACTGAAAGGGCAGTCCAAGCTCAGTGGTGTTACTTAATTCATGAATGCACAAAACACGCGAAACACTATCAAAACATGTCGAGATAAAAAGGGGGAAATCACTTATCCAAACACGATGAACACGACTAGCAAGGGCATAATTAATATGCATAACACGCTTAGGAAGTGATCCCCTTTTTCTTGAAACACATCTTCAAAACGAGCTTGTACTTATACTTCAAAACGAGTACACAAAGATATTCGTTGTATCAAAACCAAAGTACGAACATACAACCTATCAAGCACATGTAAAGACCCTTGATTGATCTTTGTGTATTCGAAGCCCAAACGTTGGAATTATAGATGGAAATGGTGCCCCGGAAGTTCAAAGACATCTCGGGTTTCGGAGTACACAATATCATGCTAAAGGTCATTTAACATGTTCTAGTTTTCATTTTTACAAAACTTCTTCAAAACCGGTAATTTGTCAATTTCGGTCACCTCGCGGTCAGGTGTCGGCTAGCCGAACTAGGGTCTGGCGGCTAGCCGCCAGTTGACCGACAGGCTGACCGCTGGAATTCCAGGTCCAACGCCGTCCTCTGGAAAAGAAACCGAACTAACTGCGGTTAGCTTACGGTTAGCCGAACTGAGACTTGGCGGTTAGCCGTAAGCTGACCGTAGGGCTGACCGCGGGAGATCCATTCTGAAATATGGCTCTCGGGAAAAGGAGCCGACAACGCGCGGTTGGCCAGCGGTTAGCCGACATGGGGTATGGCGGCTAGCCGCCTGCTAACCGTCAAGCTGACCGAAACCCACTGTCGGAAAGTTAGCTTCTGGAAAGGGAACTGCCGAGCTCGGTCAGCTCGCGGTAAACCGAAATGAGGATTTCGGCTAGCCACCAGCCGACCGACGGCTGACCGAAAATGCAAGGGAAATGCAGTTCAGTTCAGATTTTCACATTTCCTTCTTCCCTTCTTCTTGTTTCTCATTCCACTTGCACTCCCAGAGCCTACATGCTCTCCAAGGGACAAAACACACATTTTTTCCCAATTTCAAACATTTCATCCAAGGAAGACATGATCATGAAGCTTACAAACATATTTATATGCAAAATTTTTGAAACAACAATGAAGCTTAAAATACACATGCACAATGGTCCTATAGAGATTACTTGCCTTGCCCAATGCTAACAATCCTTCTCAAGCACTTCACTCAAGCTATCCCAAAGCTACAAGGAAACCTAAGAAAACCACACAACTCACTCAAAATGGAAACAAAGAACCCATTTGAACAAAAAGGGTTTTCCAAATGAAAAACAAGATCTTAAGGGACCAAAATAACTCTATGAAAAATATGGGTTGAAGCTCTTACCTAGCAATGGCCAGAAAAGAAGGAATGAAGAAAATCTAGAGCTTGTTCCACAAGAAGCTCCAAGAAACTTGTATTGATAGAGAGCTTGCAAGGAGAGGAAAAAGATGATGATTTTGGAATTCTTTTTGGAGCTCTCTAGCTAAAGCATGCAAGAGGAAGTGAAGAGGAAGAGAAAAAGGGTTTTCCTTGCCCTAGGTTAAGAAATTGCAGAGATTTGGTAAAGTGAATGAAAGAGATGAGGGTTTAGCTTAAAACCTTAGCAAGTGGGGCCCAATTGACTTGAACTTTGAAACGACGAAAACATGATCTTGTGGGCCTCGAATGACTTCGACGAAGAAGGATAAAACGATCCTCGAAATATCTAGTTTTCAAAAAGAATATTTTTGACATGGTTTTGAGATCTCGAAAATTGTGTCCAGATTTGTGTATAAAAGACAATTTTACCCTCTTTGGGCCAAAACATAGGTTTTTGGGCTTCAAACAAGAATGGGCTTGAGATGAAAGTTGTAACACATAGAAAAATCATTCAAATGAAATCAAAATCACAATCACACGGAAACCGATACGATCTTCCCAAACTTACACTTGCACTCGGGCCTTTCCGAGTGTGTCTAACTAATACTAAACGTTCTCAAAATTCTCAAAGCTATGACCAAGACTAAAACTAATTACTTCTAACCCA
This sequence comes from Cinnamomum chago, assembly GCA_038049695.1. NCBI lineage: Eukaryota > Viridiplantae > Streptophyta > Magnoliopsida > Laurales > Lauraceae > Cinnamomum > Cinnamomum chago. Next base: position 51,545,545 of record CP142453.1, on the reverse strand, counting down.
ACGACAACTAAAACCACTTAGGACTAAACACATACTAATCGCACACTAATCGCATTGGTCTGGGTCGGAGTCTAACAGTCCACATGTTTAAAGACCCCCAGACAGTGGATCAAACTGAAAGGGCAGTCCAAGCTCAGTGGTGTTCACTTAAATTCATGAATGTACAAAACACGGCGAAACCCATCTTAAACCAAATCAAGCTTGAAGGGGGAAATCACTTATCAGGATTAAACAAGACACGGCTAACAAGAGGCATAAGTACATATAGGCAAAACACGCTTAAGAAGTGACCCCCTTTTTACTCTTGAAACCATTATCAAATGAGTTTATACTTAACTTCAAAACAAGTACACGATATTACTTGTTGCATCAAAACTAAAGTTCGAAAGCAAAGTCTATCAAGCGTATTTAAGGACCTTTGGTTGACCCTTGTGTAATTGAAACCCAAATGTTGAAATTGCAAAGAGGACTAGGTACCCCCCGAAGTTAAAGACATCTCAGGTTTCAATCACACAATGTCAGGCTAAAAGCCCCATAACATATTCTAGTTTTCATTCCTTTAGAAATCCTTCTAAAACAGCTCATCATGAAATTTCGGTTACCTCTCGGTCACCTGTCGGTCGACCGAGAAAGGGTTATGTTGGTTAGCCGACAGCTGACCGACGAGCTGACCGATTTTCCCAAAAAACCTCAGCTCTCGGGAAAAGGAACCGAACTGATTTCGGTTGGCCGTCGGTCGACCGAGGTGAGATACGTCGGTTAGCCAACAGCTGACCGAAATCTTCCTGACGAAATGCAGGTCTCGGGAAGGAGCCGACTGAGTTCGGTTGGTTGTCGGTCGACCGAAGTGGGAATTTCGGTTAGCCAACAGTTGACCGACACTACGCGGATAGTGCATTTCAAGTCAGATTTTTACATTTCTTCTTCCCTTCTTCTTATTTCTCATTCAACCTACACTTCCCTGAGCCTACAAGCTCTCCAAGGGATTAAACATATATATTCAAGCACAATTAAAAACATCTCGTTCCCATTCTCCAATCTAAAACAAAATCCCCAAAATTTCCATTCAAGACATAGATTTCCAATGAAATGAAGAGAATGAAAAGAAAACAAACCAAATGCACACATGCTAACATCCATCCTAGATTGTTTACTTGCCTTAGTCCAAGATGCCACAAACCTTCTTCAAGCACGTCCACTCAAGCTAAGCCAAAGGCTACAAAAACCCCATGAAAACTATTCAAAACTCACTCAAACTTGAAAACAAGAAACCCATTTCCACAAAAGAGTTTGCAAACATGAAAAGCAAGATCTTTAGGAACCAAAAAGGCTCCATTAAAAATATGGGTTGGAGCTCTTACCTAGAGATGCATAAACAAGAGGGAAGGAAGAAAATGGAAAGCTTGCCCAACTAGAAATTTCAAGAAACTTGTATCAATGGAAAGCTTGGGTTGAGAGGAAGAAGATGATGGTCTTGGAACTTCATTTGGAGTCTTCTAGCTTGATCATTCATGAGAAATAAAGTGGAAAGAGAAAAGGGACTTTCTCTTCTTGGTGCTCTAGGGTTAGGGTTTGAGAGTGAAAAGAGGGAAGGAGAAAGAGTTGACTTAAAAACCTTAGCAAATGAGGCCCAATGAGCCTAAACCTTGCATTGACAAAAACATGATCTTGCGAGCCTCGAATGAACTCGACGAAGAAGGATAAAATGATCCTCGAAATATCTAGTTTTCAAAAAGTATATTTTTGACGTGGTTTTGAGATTTTGAAATTTGTGTCCAGATTTGTGTATAAAAAACACTTTTACCCTTTTTGGGCCAAATCTTGGATTTTAGGCTTCAAACACGAACGGGCTGAAAATGAAAGTTATAACAAATAATAAAACCATACAAATGAAATCAAAATCGTAATTAAAAATGGAAACCAATACGATTCTCCCAAGCTTACACGTTCACTCAGGCCTTCCTGAGCTTGTCTAACCAACACTTACGTTCTCAAAATTCCCAAAGCTATATCCAGGACTAAAGCTAATTATCTCTAACCCAATGATAACTAAACCCACTTAAGACTAAACACACACTAAACACTCACTAATCGAATTAGTCTGGGTCGGGGTCTAACAAAGATGATCTTCTATAAAGGATGCAAAAGAAACTGGCTCTCTAGAGAACTTGTCAGCACAACTCTTTAATTAATCTCTAAAGAAGAATTCTCTCAAATATAATCTCAAACTCAGAACTTTGAGAGGTGAGGTCTCTCTTTAGAATAGCCCTTGAGTTCTTTAAATAGCCCTTGGACATGCTTAAGGTTGTCTAACTTAATTAGGATTAAAACAAGCAGTTTGGGTGATGTGATTTTAAATTCAATCTTTTAATACTGCAAGTGCACAGCTGTCCTTTTGAGAGAGTGACAAATACAGGTCGAATTCCACAAGGAGCACTACTAAGTTAAAATTTAAAATTTGATTTTTTTAATCAAAGATTAATAAGTAATTGAGATCCAAGAAAAAAAAACTAGAAAAATACAGAAACAGAAACCAATCAAATATATAAAACAGATCAGAGCATCCAGAATCCACTAAGCAAGATTATTAATCCATCCATGTAATTATTCTATTATTTGTCTAAAAAAATTAACTCAGATCATAAATAAATCAATGTTTTGGATCCGGAGGATTTGTCTTTTGCAAAAATTAATTTTTAATAAAAAGAATAAGGTTACAACCCAAGACCTCCTTCACCTCATAAAAGAATGAAAAATCATAAACATGACTCATCAAATTAAGCATAAATTATCAAAGGATCTCAGCCCTAAGCATAATCTATCAAAATAAGTATAAATCATCAAACTATTTTCATTAGAAATCAAAACAGAGACTGCCTAAGGAATGAAGACTGATCTATTATTCTAATAGAGCATGCATTTAAAAGAGACAAGAAAGTAATAGAAAAATAACATAGATCACTACAACAAATTGCATTATTACCGGCGTTTTTTCCCGGCGCAATCAATAAACGCCGGGAAAAGTATAACTTTTCCCGGCGAAAAAGATTATTTCGCTGGGAAATGATAATGTTTTCCCGGCGAAAAATTTTCGCCGGCAAAAGGAGTGTTTTAATGGCGCAAAAATTGTGTTGCCGGAATAGGCTATATTTATTGCCGGAGAAATAGGTATTTCGCCGACAAAGTTCACCCGCCTTAAGGCATTTGGTAATTTAACTTTTGCTGGCGCATAAATTTAGCCGGGAAAGTCTTCTGTTATGCAAAATAAAAAATAAGTGGAGCCCAAAAATCTATTTTTCTATTTCCCGCGCCCGCGCCTCCTCTAACTCCATATCCATTTCCTGCATCCTTTCTCGTGCCCGCGCCTCTTTCTCTAAATCGTGTTCGTGTTCGAAGCTGCCCCCTTTCCATTTCCAGCGTCCCTGCCTCTTTCTCTAAATCGTGCATCTCGTGCATCTCTCTCTTTCTTCATCATCAATTCAACTGCATTGCCTTCTTACAACCCCCTTTCTCTTTTACATTAGTGTTTGGGGTTTGATTTCTTCCACCAGCGTCGACGCGTTTGATTTCCATCATCTCGTTCTGGTGCGTTTGATTTCTTCCACCAGCGTCGACGCGTTTGATTTTCATCATCTCGTTCTGGTGCGTTTGATTTCTTCCACCAGCGTCGACGCGTCGCAGCCCGCCGCCGGTCGAGAAGATGGCCCCCTCAAGATCTGGCTCGTCTCTCCCGGCTCCGTCGAATGGCACGCTATTCCATGTGTCCGCAGACTATCCAAGGCAATCCCAATTCTAGGGTTTCTTCCTTCGTCTATCCTCATCCAGCATCGACGGTTCGATTTCAGAGTGGGATCTTTTCTCCTTGAAGCAGAAGGTATTCATTCAAATGCCCCTTAGATCACAATCGATTTACAGTTTCTTTTTTTTTTAGAGGTTTGATTTACAGAATTTTTTTCTGTTATTACTGCTCTAGTTCTGTTGGTTACCTTTTATTTTAATTTTTTAGATGCGAATCTGGTTTGGGGTATTTTTGGATTGGTAGGGCTGAAGGAGAAGCTCCGAGTGCCGTATGCAGAAATTTGGAGAGGGAGAGAGCTTCCATTTCAATCAACAACGACAATCCCCAATGACTCCACTCCACTGTCTGAAAACTAATACAAGAAACTGAACTGATATTTTCAGAGGAATCTTGCATGGATGTTTGATCCACCTGCAAATAAGAGGTACCAACTTATCATTTCCCCATCCCAGACTCCATTCAAGCTTAAAAATCACGTAATCCTTGTCCTTTTTTTTATTACACTCGATTTATTCATCATCTTCTTCTAGTAGTAAGTTCAGATATTTCTTTCTATTAAATTGGGTGTTGTTGGAGGAGATCTGCTTAAGATCCGGTCCAGTTTGCTTTGGTTTTAGGGTTAGTTTTGATGTAAGCCCAAATCACAGGAAGTTTGGATCTTTGGGAGCTATGTATGTTTTTTTTTGTTGTGCTTTGCGGTTTGATGTAAGCCCAATTTTTTTAAAGCCAGAGAAGCAAGAGGAGGGTGTAGGCAGTTGAAATTAGTTGGTGTATACACAAGCTCCTCAACAGGGCTGATCTTTTTGAATGCTTAAATTGTTTTAAGTTGGTCACTGACATAAGGAAGAGGAGGATATGGGGTCATATCTTTCAGTGGGTGGGTTTGGCTACTGCCTATTGAACAAGACATCACCAATCTGATGTTTGAAAGTGAGCTCTGATAGAGAGATTATGTATTTGTGTTGTTGGGGTTGGCAACTTTCTCTAGGCTGTAGAGTTTTTCTACAGTATTTTTTTTTCGAAGCAAGAGACTGGTTGCAAGTTAGTGGAGCCTACTCACCAACAAAAATAAGGTTTCATCCTTATTTAATTATTTAGTTTTTGATAGATAGCTAATGAACAAATCCCTCTTTTGGAAATGGACACCCATTACTCAATTACGCATAAGGTTTGATGAATGTTTATGTTGGGAGTATAGAGACTAAGCAAGTGTTGTATTTATGGAGGTGACAAACTATCATATCACAATCTTCTTCTAACTTTTTTGAAAAGCATATTGAAGATTATGTTGATTGATCTAGTGTATTATTTATTGTCGTGAATCCTTTGGCTGATTTAGATTAATCAGATTTGATCATGATTGTCATTTACCAAGCCAAGAATTTTAAAGTCTCCAGCACAGGATGAAAAAGGAAGTCATTTACAAAGGATATGTCATTTTATATCTCTGTCATTTTCAACATGTATGGCCCAAGGTGTTTACAGAATTGTGACAGGATAAGATCCTTGACAGGTTTGGTTATCTTCTCATCTCTTCATTGTAGCCTATAAATAGATGTAATTCTCTTGATTCAATATCCACTTTCTCAAAAATATTTTACGCATATTATCAATGGTTCAAATCACTAGGTGATGGGTCTTTAATCTAGGGCTTGGGGTTCCTCACAAAAGTGTACACTTGTTTAGCCTAAGGACTCTACACCTTATTTTTTAAGTTTATTTTGTTGTTGTTGCTGTGGTGTGCTGGGGCCATGCGGTCATCTCTGTTGTCCAGCTGCTGAGCTCTTTTGTTTAGTAGAGATTAGAAGTGTCGTGCTCTGCCTGGGGTGCTCTTGTTTCTGGTCTCATCTATAGAAGCCCAGTGCTCAATTCCCTTTTCCTCCTCTTTGTTGTTTTCTACTGCTTCCTTGCTGTTTCCAGCAGCTTTGTTTCCAGCTTTGTATCAGTTCTAACCAAAACTCATAAACACTTGAACAGGTCATGTCTGGATCAGTTCCACAAACGTTGTTCAACCTGCCAATCCAAACTGAAAATTACCCAACTTAGTCCTTTATGCTTTGACCAGCCAACCAACTTGAACCAGATCCAAAATTTTCAGGGATCAGCTATGTATTTCCAATCCGATTAATAAATGGGTCGGGTGTGAACGAGCCTGACCTGATCTATTACGCATCTCATATCCTGGTTGTGTCTAAGCCCTGGCCATGGAAACCATTTTCTGCACTTGGTTGATGAACTATCTGTAGATGGTTGTTCTTTCTCGCACTAACAACTTGCAAGGATGGCAGCTTTGATATATTCATAGGAAATATAGTAGTAATATGAGAGGCTTTGGGGCTTGGAAAATGTTCGAATGCACAATAATCTCAGAGAAACCATTGGTCAGGTTTATATTTATGCATCTATTTTGTTTTATGAATCAAAGGAAAACAAACACCTCTGCATCTCAATAGTGTATTTTTTTTTTGTTGTTTTGAAAATGAATCTTTATTTATTTTTATTTTTTTGGGTAGAATCGGCATCTCATTAGTTGGGGTCCATTTGGATCTTCATATAGCAAGTGAAGCTAACCTGGTTTGTGCATAAACCAGCATTAATGCGTTTGGATGACCTGAATTACCTAGGAGGATTTCCCCTGACACAGAGACTTCATATACGAAAATGCATATCACAATTGGAAGATTTGTTCTTGCAAACGTCTACAAGAGATGTCATGTTTGAAAACGCATATCCACTCTTAATGTAGGGGTACGTAGAATGCATTGATAGGGCAGGATGGAGTTTCCTTTATGTTGTCCCATGCAAATGTTTATAGGAGAAAAACTTGTCCTGTGCGAAAACACATGTTCACTCCTTTTTTTTAGAGCTGCCTAGAGCATTCTCTGCTCAGCCAGGTTGCCTCTCTGTTTTGCCTTTGTTGTTGTCATCCTGGAATGGAGTTTCTTTTATGCAGCTGCTATCTAGTTCTGGCGATGTTGGTTGCTGTGATTGGAGATATCTTTAAGTTCCCCTGCAGTTTTCCTTCTCCCTTTCCTCTGGTTTGCTGCTCTGCTCCATTGTTCCTGCTGCAGCTGCATGGAGCTTTCTCTGTATTAGCATGAAGCGTTTTTTGTTTTGTTTATTTACTTTTGGTTGTATTTTTTCTTCTCCTTTCTCTTTGGGGCTTTGCCCTTCTTTTCTCTTCTCAATACAAATTTACCAATTAGCAAAAAAAAAAAAAAAAAAAAAAAAAAAAAAAACTTTGATTCCTAGCTAATTCAGCCACACTACTGAAAGGGAAAAAAGAAAATCATTTCACTTCTATGCAAAACCTTTTAATTGTCCCCAGCTGTAGCTCATTGTTGGTAAGAAACATGGTGTGCACGTGCGAGTGCATGGGTTTAAATCCCTATATATATATATAACAAAGTATAGATAAATCAGTGAAGAGTAGGTAACTTTCTAGGTAAGACCTAAAACTTCATCAACAAAACAGAACAAAGCTCCATTGAACATAGTTCCATAAAAAAGGATCAAACCTGAACTGAAAGAATACTTCATTCACATGCACATATTCTTATAAGAAATGTCGATAAATCCAAGCTAAATTCATCAGTGGAAATCACCTAAAATAATCATTTACAATAATCATTTACTTTGATTTATTAAGATTTCAATTTGCTTAACAGGAAGAAGAAAATCACTCATGAACACATTATTAGCTGCGGTCCTGGAAGTAAAAGTAAATTACCATAAGATTAAACCTTTGAATCTCCACTGTCTTAAAAGAGAGATGCAGATTATCACAAACTGAAAATTGCCATGAGTTTAATATAATTTATTTGCAATGATAGCATGGTTTAGAGAGTTTTAACAGAGATTATCACAAACTTTGAATCAACCAGCCACCTGGGATGTAGTTCTGATGATGAAACCAACCAAATTATTAAGGCTGTATATGAAAGTATCCAAGGGTAGCATAAAGCTGGACCTTCTTCACAGAATGTTACTGCATTAGAATTTGGCTTCTACTTTTGTTTTGTCAAAAGCACCAAACTTCGCCATGCCATTAAAGACCACAACTGCTCTTTGCAAAAATCTCTAGGTATAATCTTTGCTCTTTTTTTTTTTTCATTTTCATGTGTGGTTGCATCAGAGATTATTAAGAGTTTTGGTCATCAACATTATTTTGAGTCTCTGCGGTCCTTTTTTAGGTGGAAAGAGATAAAACATGACAATACAGTTACCTGTTTGGCATTTTGGAATGATCCAATCAATCCAAAAGAATTCAAGTATGTCTTCTTAGCAGCAAGCAGTTCCTTGAAAGGACGGAGTGACAGAGAAATATGAGAAAGCAAGGATGTTGAAGGCAAGTTTTGTATATGGTTTTTATCTGTGGAATTGGTGATAATTTGTGGTATTTGTTGTTGATTCTCATATGAATTGGAAGTTTCACTGGACACGCAATATCTTTTACCCCATAACTTTATGTGCAGGACTACATTGATGGCATTAGAGCAACATACACAAAGGATTTTGCGAGCAAGGATCTAACCAAGCGACAAATAGATGTTGCTACATATCTCATTGATAAGCTAGCTCTTAGGGCGGGCAATGAGAAGGTAAAGTCTAATTGCCCATGCACATGCTAGTTGAACAATTATTTTATTCTCATTGGCTTGTTAGACCCATTGAATCCTTTAGTAATGTTTGCACTGATAATTGCATAGGTTGGATATGAAAAGCTAACTGTGGAGATCTTCATAGCTGCTCTAGGTAATTTGGTTAATTTGAAGGTGTACGGAACAGAGCATTTTATGGAGAAAAGGACACATTTAATGGCTGATGCAGTGTCTGATGTCTGTGTTTTTAAACCATGATTTCTCAAGTGGGTATCTCTAACAATGGCTTGGGGTCTCCAGATGCACTCTGGCAATGTGAACTGGTCTTGGTTAGTTTCTATTTACAGCTGCTGCATGCAAGACATGACTGTATAGTCTAATCTAGAGAGTCCTTATTGTGGGCTACAATCCAAAATTTTGCAGGAATTGAATGGACCCAGCATTCTCATTAATGGATTGGACATCATACATTTGCATTGTCTGTAGCTTTTGTTTCTGCTAAGGTTCATGGTAAGAAATTTGATTTAAGTAGGCATGCTATTGCAGTGTTTCATTCTGGTCAATTTAGTCTGCAGTTTCTTCTCCATGCAGATAAGAAAAGAAGCTCTTTGGGCCTGCTTTGCAATGGAGCCTAATTTTGAAGCAATGATTTCGGTTTGTAACTTGACAGACCCTCTTCCTATTGAATTCTTCTGTGCCATTTCTAAGTGTATGATTTGAAATTTCTATTAGTTTCAACTTCAATTGTGCATAAAATCATGGCTCAGTGCATATTCATGGGAGTGGCCCATGTCATAAATTAATGGTTTCAACAAAGTCAATGTGTGGCACACTTGAGTCAAACTAACTCACATACTGACATCAGCTTATGCCTTCATGTGAGGGAAGCCAAAGGAAACATGTCCCAACTGCTGAACAAGCCTCAGGCTCAGATCAATTGCCAAACTATCTGGTGGGGAAATTTTCCAGTTCAGGTTCGGACTGGCCCAAGTTCCATCAATTGTGGAAACCATTAAAAATTATATTATTGTCTTAAACAGTTTCATGGTAAATTTATTCATCAAGATTCAAACTCAAACCTAAAAAGTTGTCATGAAGAAACTGTTTAATAAGATAATGATAAGAGTGGTTTTCCACAATAACCATCCTTAGAGAGGCTGGGGACTATAAACTTATTTCTAGTCTAACAATACAGATGTCAATGGAACTCCATTAGTGGGGTAACTAATAAATGACCCTACATGAAAACTCAAGGGATGGACCCTTCTTTTAAGGCCCAAATTAGGTTGGGAAGGGAAAATCATTACTCATACTTGACTCCCACAATCTAAAATATTGACTACTGATGAGTTGTCTTGGGTGATTTTTGATTCTATTCATATTTTAAATACCTACTAAAATATAAATTCACACTGAAAATGTCTTTATTAAGAAGAAAAAAATTTGAAAACCTCTTTGTATGATGACCATTTAATCAGTCAAGTCCTGACACATATAAAACTTTCTGTAATATGATGACCATTTAATCAGGCAAGTCCTGACACATATAAAAACTTTCTGAAAGATGAAGAGAGAAAGTAAAGCAAAGGAATTTTACTGATCAATATCATACTAAAAAACATGTTACAGCAAAACTATGACATGCAACCAAAAACCAACCATACAATCAAACTTGTATGTATCCATGCACCATCAATACAGTTTCTAGTGCCATTGCTCACATTCAATTTCTATCATTACTGCTATGAGGGCCAGAGAAATGTGCCCATGGCAACCTTTGTCACGCCCCCGAACCAGAACCTCGGGGGCGGGAAATGGGATTAAGCATAAAATATATTTTACTTCTCCCAGGATCCGCGTGTGTGAAGACAACACATTCTGAATATTTTGCGGAAGCATTTGTGGCGTTGCGACCCGAAGTCCGTGGCCATCGGATTCCGCGCCGCACTCAACCTTTAGCATATCGCTATTATATCAGGAGTCATATCAGACTGGAGTAACCAACACAATAAATTACAGAGCTGACAGTAACAGGATATTACATTCCCAAATATATTCAAGTTACAATTATCAATGTACATTAATTAAGAATCCCAAGAAAAGGCTAATAAAAGCCATACAACAATAAGCTATAAACTACTACCCAAATGTGACGTAGCTCCGATGTCAAGCTCAATGTCTACATGACATAGCCGATAAACTAACCTGCAAAGCATGGCTCTACAGCCAACAAAAGCACTCAACTCGGGGCGAAGAAATCTGAACCTGAGTACGAAAAGTAGTGGGTCAGACACGACGGTCTGGCAGGTGGATGAAAAGATCACAAATATACTGAAGAATAAAACATATGATAAATCATGCTAATCGATCAAATGCTGCATATAATTACACGGGTGCAAAAGTCGGGAATCTCGGGGAAAACCTGTATTCGTTTCAAGCATGGGTAAGACATGAAGATCTATTAAAACATGTATTCATTTACATCATCTATAATCATAGATATTTGACAATCGGGTATTCGTCTAAAACATGTATAAATATAGTGGTTTGACAAAACAAACGTTCATTTGAAACTTAAGTAAAACACAAGTATACAACAAATCAGGTATCCATAGCAGTCTGGCAAAACCAATGTCCATTTGAAACATATGTGAAAAATACGGATATTTAACAAACCGGGTGTTCATTTAAAACAGGTGTAACCAAGGAAATCTGACAAGACTAATGTTCATTTAAAGCATATCTCAAAGCAGGGATATTTAACAAATCGGATATTCATTTGAAACCGGTATAAACATAGTGATCTGGCAAAACAAGTGTCATTTGAAACATATTTCAAAGCATGGGTATTTAACAATTCGGGTATTCATTTAAAAACAGGTATAAACATGGATATCTGACAAACCAAATGTCCTTTAAAACAAGGCACGGATATTTAACAATTCGGGTATTCCTTTAAAACACGTGTAATCATATAAATCTAGCAAAATCATTGATCGTATGGAACATATGTAAAAGCATGGTTATTCACCCAACCGGCATTCATTTAAAACATGTGCGGGTACAAAGGACAGAAAACAATATAATAATAACTGAATTTACATTGGAGAATATTAGCACTTGTTTAAATAACAACTTTCATAAAGGAAACGAATCATTTATCGGAAAGCAAGTAAACAATATAAAACATGTCGGGTATCCAAGGAATCGGGAACTGGCAAGATGGCAACCACACGAAGCTAATTCCTCTATCACTAAAGCGATAGAGCAATAACTAGGCCCTGATCTCAGTCACTCGAGGTGAGGAGAAATAGGGGATCTCATATAAATACATATACTAGGCACTGATCTCAGTCACTCGAGGTGAGGAGAAACAGTGGATCTCATGAATGCATATACATATACTATACATGACCACGGTAGCGAGCCGGGCATCGGGGACCACAGTAGCAATCTGCGGTATCGGGACAAGACCACGGTAATAACCGGGTAGTGGGATCCAAGCTGCAGCTGGCGGGACAAGAGGGGGATCTCCAAGTCGGTGGATCAGACCAACAAGGTTATCCAAGCTTAGTGGTGCCGACTCATAGGTCAAATACAATCGAGACAATGCAAGTAAATCAAGTACAAATACATAATCAAACGGGCAAGACGGGGGTGCTCAAGGGCACACTGACATATCATGTGGTGCAATGCACTTCGGGACAATAACTGTTACCAGAGTAACTTCAATGCTTTCGGGAAACAAGTCATGTGATGCAAATCTCGGGAAATGAGGAAATATAATGCACTATACCATTTCGGGAAGGATATTGATTTCAAGATCTATTTAAATGAATAGGGGTCCCGTATGTCGATTATAATAATTACTCGGTACTCCTTGAGTTTGAAGACATTCCGGGCTCCTTATGCACTTTTCGATTTTCCAAACTTAAAATGAGCTTATGGGTAGTACTAGATGTTACAATAGAAAAGAATCAAGATCATAAACGGTCCATCCTAGGCATGACATTAATCCGGAAACATCGAGCAACCTACTCAGTCATCGAAAGGAATAGAATTAGCGATAACCAAGGAAATAGACTTGTGTTTAGATATAAAGAAGATATCGCGTCGTTCCATCCCGTTCAAGATTGAAATGGATTAACTCCGATGCCACCGAACCAACCGTGAGGCGTGTCGGCTCAAGACATTCTCACACATGGTCCAAAGAGGGTAGCCAGGGTCCCACCTAAAACCGAGAATTAGTGCTTATATCATCACCATTCTTTCTTTTAGTTCCCTAGTCTTAGAGACCTTAGATTAGGGTATAATTGGTCTTAACACTAAGGTATACACCCCTAGGACTCATAGAAGGCCCAAAGGTTTCCAAAAAAAACAAATATCAAATTTCACCAGAAATGTACAGGGTCCGATCGATCGGCCGATCGATCGGCCCAAAAAGCCTTACTGTTAAAAGACAGGCCGATCGATCGGCCTGTAGGTCCGATCGATCGGACCTGGGCATGCAGCAGGTCCGGGACACTGATTTTTCCTTCCTTTTTTCCTTTCCTTTCCAACACTTCAACAACCACAATTAACTATGAACAAGGTGATTTAAACACATATTTTCCAAGACATTAATATGAGCTAAAGAGCTCCTCATTTCAAGTTTCTCCCTTTCCATTCTTTCCATTCTATCCATTCACAATAAATCTCAAGGTGGAGAAAACTCATTCATGTGAAACCATTTGAAATCTTGACAATATGATGCATACATTTTCCAAGCATGAACAAGAGGGAAATAACTCATCAATAAGCACATTTCGAAATCAATATTAATCATAGTGAAGACAACCACAAAAATCACCAAAACCCTTAATGAAGCAAGATTTTTCTCACAAAACATGTTAATAATCAAAACAATCCATTCATCCACTTGCCTTTGACTCAAATCAAGTAAATCAAGCTCCTAATCACCTCTCAAGCTCAAGATCCACAATCTCTACAAAAAACCCCCAAAACAACCCTAAAATGGGTTAAACAATGAAATGACCATGAAACCTTTCAATAATCAAGGTGGAGCTTCTCTAAGGCTAGAAGATTACAAATCTAGAAGATGGAGAAGAACACTTACTTGCAAGGTCCTCAAATGGACAAGGTAAGCTCAAAGGAAGTCTTGTGATGGAGGGTTCTCTTCACAAATGGTATCAAGGGAAAGCTTGCAAGATGAGGAAGAAGAAGGTGGTCTCCATTTCGAGTTTGGTGCAAGATTGGTGAGGATTTGAGATGGAGAAGCAAGAAGAAGAAGAAGTTGCACAAGGGAAAACCCTAGGTTCAGCTGGAACAATGGTGAATGAAATGAATGAAGGAGATGGGTTCCCCTTATAAGCAAGTGAGGTTTGGGTCCCACAACTTAAAGAACTTGGGTGGCTGAAATCATCTAATTCGGGACCTCGGATGGATTCGACGAAGAAAGAAGAAATGATCGTCGAAATATCTAGTTTCCAAAAAGTATACGTTTCACGGATTTCGAGAATATCGGGTTTTGGATACAGATTTGGTGTGAAATGACTGTTTTGCCCTCAAGGCCAAGAAATCGGGTTTCGGGTTCTCAAATGGATACGGGATCAACATGGAAGTTGTAGGATTCCTCAAGATGAATGCAACGGGCCAAAAACACAATACGAAACAAATCGGGAAAATCTCACAAGAAAATGCAAAGCCGAAAAGGGAACCCCCAAAGGCCCCCACAAGCTACCAAAGCACTCAAAAGCCCAAAACTAGAAGAAAACCCATTCTAGCTCACAAACTCAACCCAACAAATACTAATCCCACTAAAAGAACTAATCCACAAATAAAACAACACTAATCCAAGAGATTAGGGGTCGGGTTCTCACAACCTTCCTCTTCTCCGCAACGCCCCCAATGGCGGGTAGTCCATATTCTTTGAGCAAGCAGTCGAGCTTCCATTCAGGCATGGTCTCGTAGTCGGCTTTAGTGTATCTGGGGTAGTGCAGGGGCATCTGGAACTCCCAGCAACTCTTCTTCGCTCGCTTTTCGTCGGTGTTTCCTCCCAAAATCACCATTGTTTGGGCAACATCTGATCCCAAACTCCCCATCTTTCTCTATGTGGAGTTTTGGAAGGAGATGTATGTATGTTCTCTGCACTGAAATCTCTAGAGGGGAAGGAAGGTGGCCTTCTATAGAAATCAAATGGCTTTGAGAGAGGAAGAAGAACTATAGTGTATAAACAGGCAAGCTGGGCTTTTATATATATATATAGAGAGAGAGAGAGTGCCTTGTGAGAGAATCAAGAATTGACTGTTCAACCGCGTGGAAAACAAAGTTCCCAAAATAGGAATGCTCTTGATTTCTTGTACTAATGTGGGAAAATAGAATATTCGGAGACAATCTTTGGTTTGGGAAATCTTAAATGCCAGCTGCATTCATGTTGCCGCCTTTGATATTTGCATTGTGCATTGGAAAGTATTTAGCTTTGGAAGTTGAGAAAGAGCAGATCTTTCTTTCTTCTTTCAATTATAGAGAGTTAGATTTTTAGCTTGGTGTGAATGCATGACTTCTCCTTCTATTTTCTTTACGTACTACACATCAATGATGTCTTTTGATTTTCAATGGTGGATGGATTTTCCCAAGTCATCACAAAGTTAACATCTCTGTTCATCCAATT
Organism: Cinnamomum chago; assembly: GCA_038049695.1. Lineage (NCBI taxonomy): Eukaryota > Viridiplantae > Streptophyta > Magnoliopsida > Laurales > Lauraceae > Cinnamomum > Cinnamomum chago. Next base: position 51,530,475 of record CP142453.1, on the reverse strand, counting down.
GCTCACTTGAGGTGGGCCTCATTTAATTATTGGACAGTATAGCTTTTGTATGTTACTAAGTATATGAAGGTCCTTAAAAGGAACAATCAATCACACCAATCAGTGAGTTCAATCATTGAATGGAAAATATGTCTCAATCTGATTGATGAAACAAGTAATTCAATTGAGAGATGGTGCCTTGAGGAATAAGCATATCATCTGATAGGTGATATTAGGTTTTTTGTTTCTCTGATAGGTGACATTACTAGAACCTGCCTCATGGTTGTGATAATGAGTGCCTTCCAACTGTGCTACTGGCTTGGCCATATAGGGGCATTGTTCCTTCTCCCCTTATAAAAATGTTGGGTTCTTGCATTGTTTGGGTGAAGTTGCTACAGGACATCATGTATTAGGATGGGTTGAGACAGAGATTGTCTATTGCAACAGTTAATTAACCTCTATTTCACTTGTGTAAGAACACTTTGAACAATCCATAAGCACAGAATCTGTGAACAATGAAAATAATAAAAGAACAAGATCATGCCACAGCTTGGGATTGAGTTGTATTTGAATGTCCCTTTCTCATTTCCTCCTTTCTGACTTTTATATTGTTATCTCTATCATTTCATTAGATTCTTCATTTCATTAGATTCTTTAATGGTAGACTTTTGTGAATGAGTTGAAGAGAACAACTTTTGCTTCAGAGATGAAGGTTGTGTACTTGGGCTCAAGGAAGAATTTTTGCATTAATTCAGGTTTCTTCCTTTCTTTTAGATGCATTACAGAAAATTCATCTTCTTTGGTTCAAGAGGAATGTTCCATTGCGAAACATCCTTAGTGAAAGTTTGATTTGGGTGAAATTGGTCATTTTTCTGGGAGGGGCAGTGTGTAAAGTACGGTGTGGTGTGTTTGATTTCGATCTTGATAGACAGATGAGAAGTATTTCTTTGTCAATGCATGCAAATTTTTTTTTTAAATTTCTTTGTCAATCTTTATTTTTCTGTCGGAAGAGAACTCAAAGCTAAAGATGACACAAGATTATCACAAATTAATCTTTTCTTTTTGTTTTTGTTTGTTTTCGCTGAATACAACTTGATCATTTATTACTTCAACTTTTTTTTAGTCAATTTCAATTTGTTTTGCTTATTTTCTTTTTTGGTTTTCAGCTATGGCGAATCAAATTGCAGTAACTGTGAGAAAGATGCTGAACATAAGCACCCCCATCTTATGTAACTCAGGTTGGTTTTAAATCCTGTTGGATCAATGTATTTGGTTTCATTAGTGAATCCAATGTTTCATTCTTCAGATACATGAACATTAGTATTTTTTTTTCAGATGGTGTTCATGCAAAGAGAAAGATAAACAGCAACCCAAAAGCTTGGGACGTAGAGTTAGAAGAAGAACATTCTCAGTCTCTATCCCATTCCCATCAAAAGCAGACCATGGTCTCTCCACTCTTGAATATGAACATATAATTGTCAAAATGCATTTGTTTTAATTTTATAATGGTAATGGTAAAGTGTTTTCAATGTTGCAAGGATGTTTGAATATTAATATGAAGTGAAATGAATTTTCTTGTTTCATTTGTTGATGATTTTGGAATGGAAATGGATGTAGGGTGTGTAGCAGATGTGGTCTTGGATAATGGAATTAGAAATTTCAATTTATTCATGTGACAAACAGGAAAAGAAATTTAAAAATCAAATAAATAAAAAAAATTATTCCCTGTGAGAAACGACGCCGGCAAAAAGAATTTGAAAAAATAATTTTCGTAAATTGTAAATCTTTTCCTGGAGCAAAAAACGTCGGCGAAAGTTTTTCTAAATTTATTTTTGAAAAAATAAACCACTTTTCCCGGCGCAAATTAATGTTGGCGAAAGTCTTTCATGTAGATAATCCAAAATCTTCTTCTTTTATTTCAATCAAAATTGTATTCTTTGAATTATCCATTAATAATTTCAAATGTGCATCCACTGTGGACCCTGCCATGTGGGACATTTCATCTGCTTGAACAGTGGACCCTATGAGAAGTCTTCTACTGTAGTTAGGACTCTTCAACTGACATGATGAGTGGACCCCTCCTTTGACTGATTTGCATATGGCTTGTGTGGAGGGTCCACATGGTGAATTCTTCAATTTACTTCAATTGATCAGCAATGCAGGGCCCAGGATGACAATTCCGTGACAGAGGCCTGTAATTCTCATTTTCTGCACATTCTAATTCGACACATTAAATACTAAAGAGTCCATATTGAAGCGGGACCCATCCGGACAGAATTCTACTCCAATTGGGACTCTTCGGAGAAAATTTACAAAACATTCTAAGTTAATGCAGAAAATGTATGAAAAGTATGAAAATTCAGGTTCCTAGGTGAAAATGCATGAAATGATGAAATTAGATGAATAATGATGCAAATCACCTAATTAAATATCTAATTCATCTTAATATGATGCGTAAATGTGCAAATTCATGAACTTAACACACCCCCCAACCAGCATTTTACTAGTCCCTTAGCAAAAGTTGCGACCAGAAAGGTTTGAAGTTCTTTGACATAATCTAAAAAGTAAATATGAAAACAAGACCACTTTTGCTGGTGCTCTCAGTTGCATTTAGCGTATGCAACAAGCCCTTAAACCCCTAGATTCCCCCTAGTGGACGAGTTGTGCCTCGTGAGGGTTTGCAGTGAATATACCCACAAAATTCATTTTTTTTTTTTTTTTGCAAAGGATGTTTAAAACCTATCAAAATCCAGGGAAACTTCTTCCAAGGGAAAATCTTTAGACATTGACTATTCTTGGTTCTCGAAATTTTCAAAGACAAATCTTAAATTTAGTTCACCAATCCTATCTTTTGGTCAGAAATTCTCGAAATCATGCTAATTGATCGTGCATAGTGAAAAGTATGTATACGTAATAAGCATCAAATGATCCACTAATAATTTCCGTGAATATATTTTATTTTATTTTAAAATTTGGGTTGCCTAATCTTAGTAAAGAAAAACAGTCTTCCTCTCAAGGCAATAATGACAGCTTTCACACTACTGTTTTTTCAAATGCCGCATTTTTTTTTCAAACACACACATGTGACTATGCAATGTCTAGGTTCCTTAAGCTTTCTATTTAACCAATGTAACAAGCATTAGGCCAGTGACTCCCAAAACAGATGTCTTTAGGGCACTAGGTATGTAAATACCCCTACGGGCTTACTGACTCTGGTTAAAAAGGCTACAAACCCAAACTAGTTACAAAACTTTTTATTCTTTACACTTTTTTTTATATTTTTTCTTTTTTTTCCTTTTTTTCTTTTTTTTTTCTTTTTTTTTTACGGTCCCCAACAATAGGTAGCCCTTTCCATGTATCCTCCCATTGAACCAGGAAGCTTTGTACACTAGGGGTCGATTTTCCATTTTTTTTTATCAAAGAAAAAAACAGAAATCATAGCTTCACAATCAAAATCTTGAAAACGTATACCACCTGTGTAAAAGTGAGGGATCAAAATTCAGCACTTCTCCAAAAACCCTTTCCATAAATAAAATCGTGAACCATTGTTTTCTTTTCCCCAAAATAAATATCTTCAGTCAATAAAAATTCTCTCGAAAGTTTCCCTCTAACATAACAACTTTTTTGTTTAAATCTCTTAAAAACCAAAGCAAAGCGAAAAAGAAAATGTAGAAAGAAAATTGAACGAATGATCACATGTCAAGTTCTAACTCACACCCCCAAACCTAAATTCAACATTGTCCTCAATGTTATGAATGCATGTGTAATGTGAAAATGAACAATAAGGAAAATTAGAACATCTTACCGTGTAGGGTGATTGCAAAAGAATGTGATCAACCAGCTCAATTACCTTCCAAAATTGGGTTGCCTCCCAAACAGCGCTAAGTTTAATGTAGTCAGCCCGACACGATAAAAAATGATTAGTCTTGGTAAATTGGGTCTTCCAGATGGATATCCTCAACGTTTTTATCCTTTAGTTCTAGAAACGGTTTCAACCGTTGACCATTCACCTTGAAAACATCCCCATTCTTGGGATTAAACAATCCTGACTATGAATGGACCAGTCCACCGGGTTCGTAACTTCCTTGGAAAAAGGTGTAATCGGGAGTTATACAGAAGGACTTTCATACCCGGTTCAAAAGATTTTCTTAAAATTGACTTATCATGGTGCAACTTCATTCTTTCCTTGTAGATCTTGGTATTCTCGTAGGCATCATTTTGAAGTTCTTCCAACTCATTGAGTTGCAATTTGTGGAGAGTACCCGCAGTGGGTAAGTCAAAATTAAACTTCTTAATGGCCCAATAAGCTCTATGCTCCAATTCTACAGGCAAGTGGCATGCCTTCCCATAGACCAATCTATATGGGGACATCCCAATAGGTGTCTTGTAAGCGGTTCGATAAGCCCACAGTCGTCGACCAATCGCAAAGGCCAGTCTTTCCGAGTGGGATTGACTGTCTTTTCCAGAATTTTTTTAATTTGCCTATTTGAAATTTCCGCTTGGCCACTTGTTTGTGGGTGATAAGGTGTAGCAACCTTATGGGTGACATAATATTTTTTCAACAAATGCTCAAAGGGACGGTTGCAAAAGTGAGTGCCTCCATCACTAATGATTGCTCTAGGGGTACCAAAGCGAGAAAAGATATGATCTCTCACGAACTTAATCACCACATAGTGATCATTTTTCTTTGTTGGTATGGCTTCCACCCACTTGGAAACATAGTCTACTGAATGTAAAGATTTCCAAAGGAACTTGGAAATGGCCCCCATGAAATCAATTCCCCACACATCAAAAATTTCTACCACAAGTATGGGATTCAAGGGCATCGTGTTCCTTCTATTGAGCTTTCCAAGCTTTTGACACCTCTCACAGTTCAAACAGAAAGTGTGGCAATCTTTAAAGATAGTGGGCCAGTAAAATCCACACTGTAAAACTTTTGCAACTGTCATTTTCGAACTAAAGTGGCCTCCACAAGCATGATCATGGCAGAAGGAAATGACCGAGTAATGGTCATGATCAGGAATGCATCTTCTGATGATCTGGTCTGGGTAGTATTTAAAAAGATACGGGTCATCCCAGAAAAAATACTTGACCTCAGCTAGAAATTTTGATCGATCATGTTGTGACCAATGAGCAGGCATCTCCCCTATAATAAGGTAATTGATTATATCTGCAAACCAGGGGATTTGAGAAATACTGAGCAATTGTTCATCAGGAAAATTTTCATTCAGTGGGACTGTAGACACCTCATTTTGGCCCCCTATGATAGCCTTAAACACTTATTATATATAATGATGCCCCCATTTCACCCATAATTGAATGGTTAATGGAATAATTCAAATTAATTAATGACGATGAAGATGCTTGTTGATAATTTTAGACTTAGTTCGACGATTCATAGAAATTGTGAGAGAAAAGGCCGAATCTCATCTGGATCTCGAGTTCAACCCACTATTCAAACAAGGAATGGACTACAACGCTATCCAAGCCCCTTCCAGACTACATAGAACACACTCATATTGTTCCTAAAAAGATTACACATACTTTGCCTAAGTACAATGCGATTAACATGAATTAAGAGGTTAGAGTCATTGATCCAAGTATCCCTTACTTTTCCTGACCTCTGACCATTAGGAACTATAGACCACAAGATTCTACATTCCGAGAGCTTTCCGATGATATATAGAACGTCCAATTCCGACCAACGGATCAAAAGATATGGCTCTTGTAAGACTACACAAGTGGTCCCGCACCAGGGACACACTTGGGCGCCAATATAGGTGCGCCCAAGTTCCAAACTGCACTTGGGCGCACACACAGGTGTGCCCAGGTTCCTATGTGTGCGCCCAAGTCCCTGGTTACCCTAGAACACACTTTAGTGCACATTTAGGTTGGTTCCGCTCCATTCTTCATAGTTCCGACCCAATCTCATTCCGAAAACAATCCAAAACCAAACCCCAAGCCCATTCGACCCAGAAGATAACATGGGCGCACCTGTGTGTGCGCCCAAGTTCTAAAATCCACTTGGGCGCCCCCACAAGTGCGCCCAAGCCCAATTTCCTCTGTTTTAGTCCAAATTCAACCCGAAGACAACCCGAACCAAACCCTAAGTCAACTTAACCCCAAGTCCCTACCATTTCCCGACCTCTGATCATTATGATGTATGGACCAATAGATCCTACCTTTTAAGAGCTTTCCAACGATATGTAGAACGTCCAATTCCGACCAACGGTCCAAGAGTTATGGCCCACGGAAGATTGCCCTAACGGCCCTGTCACGCCCCGGGACCGAGGCCCTGATAATCAAGTCCTTAATCCGGGATACGTGGCGCGACGGGTCAGAAAATTTCGCCTGCACACACTATTTATTTTCCCACAGGATTCCGCGGTGAGGATTCCAGACGATCCATCACAACCAATTAATCGAATTCACAACAAATAATAATATGCGGAAGCTTGTAGCAAAATGAAAACCAAACGAGATATAAGGTAATTGCACAAACTCTGTATCAAAAGAGAAATATATAAAGGTATAACCCAAAGTTAGTTAAAGTTGTGAAGATCACAAAAGTATATTTATTTTATACATCCCAAAAGAAGACCGATGAGGTCATAAACTAAGTTCCCAAAATGTTATCCCAGCTCAAATTCCAACACGACGTCTACATGACATCGTTGGGCTACCACTCGTGCTCCACTGGCGGCTCTACCGCCTCAACCGCGTGCTCCGCCTCAAAATCTGCGGGTCCGACATCTGACACCAAACAAAAGAGTATCAGACACAACGGTCTGGCAAGTGAATAAAGCAAATGAGGTATACAAGTTTTATAAATGTCATGTTTAAGATCATAAAATACAATTGAAACGAAACATATATAAAGAGTAAACCAAATGAACCAAATCTATACAACTGAAAGAATTTCATAGTTTAAATGTTTCAAACTAACTGACAAATAATCGAAATATTGGCAAACCACATGTAGCTATATTCTCCTATTACTGAAGTAACAAGAGCACACAGACAAATAACCGTTGCCATATAAAATGGCCGGAACAGACAGACAGAAGCCGTTGCCACTACTCGTGGGACTGGAATACAGAACCGTTGCCATGGCCGGAGCAAACAAACAGAATCCAAACTGCAGTTGACAAATAATTTTAAGATCCCAAGCCGGGTGATCAGCCCAACTAGGTGACCTAAGCTTAGTGGTGCCATTCAAAACCAAAACCTGAATCGATACAAATCAAATCATAGTAATACATTTCCAAAATTGATAAAAGGAACTACTCCAGACAAATATATACTGACAAAATTCGAACGAATCAGATGAGTAACCTTACCGATGTTTCCAAATGTGGCAAACCACTCAAATCTATTTCAAAACAATTGGTAGAAAGTATATAAATTTTCTTAACTTGGAATGAAGTAATGTATAGTGGTTTAATGGCTTACCACGGGTCGTCTTGACATACACTTAGACCCTTAATGTCAATAATATATGCGGAGCTTGGTGTCACTGAAGATCTCCGACAATTAAGGATATAAAGTGTGTATTAAGACTTAATTAAATTTCCCGGGTAATTCTAACATCAAACAATTCCATCATTTTTCCCATTTAAATTCACGATTTAAGGTAATTTGATTCAATGTATACATCTCATACTACTATGCTTCAATGGGGTTTAAATGGGCTTAAAATAATGGGGAAAATGGGCTGGAAAAGGGGCTGGAATGGGCTGTAAAACAGCCCAGAAATGGGCTGAATTGAGCCGGAAAACAGCCCACAAATTGGGCCTGAAATGGCCTAGAAAACTGCCCTTGAATGGGCCTGATATGGGCTGGAAAACAGCCCTGAAATTGGGCCTGAAATGGCCTAGAAAACTGCCCTTGAATGGGCCTGATATGGGCTGGAAAACAGGCCTGAAATTGGGCCAGAAATGGACCTGAAAACAGTCCAGAAATTGGGCCTGAAATAGGCCTGAAAACTGCCCAGAAATTGGGCCTGAAACGGCCTAGGCCCACTCGGACTGGGCTCTGCACGCCCAGTTATGTGCAGGTTTCCTGCACTGTTTTGAGCATCTCCTTCCCCCCCTTTTCAAACCAATTTCGACCTCTACAGCTGAGTTATCTTAAGCCTCAATATATCATCCATTCAACTCTAAAAATATCTCATTCCATGTACAAGTTTGATACAGAATTTAAACACTAATTAGAGGAAAACATAGAAGCTCCAATTGGCCTCTCCATGCACAGAATTGTTGCAGAAATTCTGACATTAACTAAGCTGAAAACAGAGATTTAGAGAAGAATTTCCAGCATTCTTAAAACATTAGTAAACCAGAGATCTTCATATTAATATAAACAAAACCATATAAAAGGGCTGAACATAAATTCATTGCTAGAAAACTTCTGTAAATCAGACCATACACGGCTCAAATAATCATTCAAGTGAACTAATATTTTCAAACCACAATTTAACATAATAGAATCATAAAGATATCAATTCTGAAATGCATCCTCACTATCTTAAAACAAAGCAGAAACTTTAATGAGAGAGGGTCATGTTGCTGTAACAAACAATATGTGAAAACATAGTATTAGTCATCACTCAAAACATTTCTAATTCAAATCTCAGTGATAAAGAACCCATTTAAAAGCATTGGAGTTGCAAACAAGGAATTTAAAGAAGAATAGATTTTTCATAACATGCACCACATAATCTGATTGTTCACTTGCCTCTAGTCCAATGGAAAGGGTCTCAAACACACCCAAAAGAACTCCTACAACCAGCTGCAAACCTACACCAAAACCCATGGGAAAAACCCATTCAAAAACTCAATATTTTGAAAAGAGAATGAGCTCTCAAAGGGCCTCCTTGCATGCAAGTAGAAGAGCTTCCAAAGGGTGTGAAAAACCCATATCTAAAAGGAGAAACAAAACCTTACCTGTAGATGTAAAAACCAGCAACAAAAGCTTGAGAAATGAAGTTGGTTTCAGCTGGAATTTCTCCAAAAATAGTATTAATAGCAAGCTTGGAAGATGAGGAATAGGGTGGTATAACTTGTTTTTCAATTTGGGTTTGTTTTCTTGACATCCAAGAAGAGAGAGATGACATGAAGAAGGGAGTTCTCTCCCTGGCTCGTTGCTGCAGAAATGAAGAATGAAGAAGTAGGAGTGAACTGATGGGTCTTGGTTTTAAATGGGTTTAAGTTGTGAAAGGTGGGGCCCATGGGGCCCAAATCTTCAAGTGGCTGGATCGATCATTTGTGGGTCCCGAATGGAAACGACGAAGAAGACAAAAATGATCGCTGAAAAATCTAGTTTTCAAAAAGTATATTTTTCTCATGATTTTCAAATTTCGAATTTTATGGGCAGATTTGGGTGTGAAAAGACTGTTTTGCCCATTTTTCCCGAAAAACGTGATTTCTAGGTTTCAAATGCAAACGGAACAAACATGAAAGTTATTGGGATCAAAATAAAAAATTCAAAAATGTCGAAATCCATATTTTTCATAAATCAAATAAATCTAATAAATCAAATTCCCATACTAACACGTGACACACGGGCCACCCCGGGCCCGGTCAAACTAAACTCAACGCGCTCAAAATTCCCCAATGTTATCTAAAATTCTAATCTAACTAAAAATCCAAGCTAATCGTCCCCTAATCTCACTTAGAGACTAATCACAATTAAAACAATAATAATATATATTAAACCTGGGTCGGGGCCTGACAGGCCCCCCACTAGAGACATACTTGGGCGCCACCCTAGGTGCGCCCAAGTCTCAGCCTGTGCTTGGGAGCACACACAGGTGCGCTCAGGTCCCCAGTTGCCCTAGAAAAGTGCTTGAATACATACTTAGGTGGGTTTCGCTCTATCTTTCGCAGTCCCGACCTGACCTCGACCCAAAAACAGTCTGAAACCGAACCCAGAGCCCACTTAGCCCCAACACAAAACATGGGTGCACCTGTGTGTGCGCCCAAGTTCCCAGGCCAACATGGGCGCACCTATGTGTGCTCCCAAGTCCCCCATAACCCTCGATCTGCCTTGGTTTGCGTGAAGCCTCTAGAAACTCGTGCAAACAGCAGCCCTAACCCCTTCTCCACGAGAAAACCCTTATATAAGGATCTCTTATATCATTTTACAAAGGAGGCTACCAAAAAGAATAGAAAAGCTAGAAGAAAAGAGAGAAAAATATAGTAGCCACCATAGAGGGAACTTTAGATCTAGAAGGAAGAAGAAGAAGAGGAGCTTTCTGGTTTCCTAAGATTAGCAACGGAGAAATCTTCCAAAAGCCATGGATCTGCGCGAAAGCTCTGACCTAGAACTTGAAGGATACAACTCAAACCGGTATTTCTAGATTAGGTTCTTTTCAATCAATATTCAGTATCATTAATGCTTAGAAATATGCTTAAGATCATGCATGCATTGTAGATCTGCATTAATAGTAGTATTTTTCAGTAGATCTAATACTTAGCAATCATCTATCATTAGTAACATGCTTAGGATCATCCCTACTCTATAGATCTGCATTATTTCTAGCATTCTGAACTCGTGACTAGGGTAGACTTTGCATCCATCTTGTCTTCATTAAGGAAAATCCGGAAAAAAAAAGTGCAACAGAACACTTGGGCGCAACTATCTGTGCGCCCAAGTGTTTGCATCAAGTTTCAACCCCGAGTTTCATATTAAGCATAGTTTATCTCTTAGATCTGAATTCGTTTTTCATACATATTGATATTGGGACCTTCGGATCTGTAGTTTTGCATTCCAAATCACGCAAAAAGTATTGAGAAAAGAAAAAAAAGAGGAAGAAAGGTGCAGGAAAACACTTGGGAGCAACTGTGTGTGCGCCCAAGTTTCTGGATAGGGCTTTGGCCCCGATTTCCCATTTCGCGCGCATCCTGGTTCTTAGATCCGAGTCCATCTTCATATATATTGATATTAAAACCTTTGGATCCATAAAAGGCATTGAAAGAATCGAAGAAATACCGGAATATAGTACCAAAAGGTAAAGAAAAAAAAAGACAGTGAACTTGGGCGCCACTGTGGGTGCGCCCAAGTTCCTGCCAAAGGGATCCGCCTCTTGGACTTTGGTCCTCGTGTTATTACTTTCGAATCTAAAGGTTATTATATCAATAATTCATATTAGGACCTTATATTTAGTCACAAAGTGTCAAAAATCGAATTGGAATATCGTAGAAAATTGCAAGTGTATCACAACCCGCAGGGGAAACACAGTGGCGCCCAAGTTGGGCAGAGGCACTTGGGCGCCCCTGTGTGTGCGCCCAAGTTCCCAATTCGTTTTTCGGACCGCATTTTCATACCTTTGCATTCCATTTAGCTTGTTGCTTTATCTTTGTGGTAATTTCAATTGACTACTGAACCTCTAGACTTCGAATCATCGAATCATCATCATTTTAGGTTAGGATAAATTGCATAAAATACCAAAAAAATCATAAAATCATAAAACACTTCCCTTCTCATCTTGCTCTCTAGTAATTAGAGAAGAGAACAAAAGGATTAAAAGAAGTAGTAGAATTAGAACAATAGACATTGAGTAGAGGATCATAAGTTGTTCTTTAGGTTAGGTTGCATTGCTATTGCATAAAAAACCAAAAAATCACAAAATCATAAAATACTTCTCCTCTCATCTTACTCTCTAGTAATTAGAGAAGAGAACACAAAAAAGAAAGTAATTAAAAGAAGTCTTAGAATTATAAAAGTAGACATTAAGTAGCTGATTTTAGGATACTCCATTCGTGCCTAAGTAAATCAATAAATTCGATCAACTCCTAATCTAAAAACTTAATTAACTCAAAACACCTAATTAAAACATCCAATTAAAATCCATAGAATTAATTAATTAAATCCTTGAAATTGATTAACAACTCCTAATAAAACCCTAATTAACGAACCTTAATTAAAATTCTAATTAATAAGCCTATATAAACCAAAACCCCTAATTAATCAAACCCTAACAAACAAAATCTTAGCCACCAATCCATAATTAAGACCCCGATCGAAACCTAATCAAAGACAATAAGACCAAACCACACCCAGAGAATAAAGACATTCCCCAACCGAGATACGAATCCGACTTAGAAACACCCTAGAATCCAATGAACCAGTAGCTCCATAACAGGCAGACACTTGGGCGCCTCACAGGTGCGCCCAAGTTACCCCAAGAACCTAGGCGCACACACAGGTGAGCCCAACTTCTTGTTCCGACCCTGAGACACGCATTGGTTGCGTCTCAACTCCCGAACTTAAACCACAATCACATTTGAGGTTTATGACTTAAGACCAGCCCGGGATACATAATTATTGACATAGAACACCTGAAGCTCCAAGCCTAAGTGAACGAATCACGGAGAGAACCAAAACACACGAACCAGACACTTGGGCGCCACCACAGGTGCGCCCAAGTCACCCAGGGAACATAGGCGCAACCACAGGTGCGCCCAAGTTCATCTCCATCACCCAAGACCTCCGAATCCTTATTCACTTCCAACCTTGACCTCAGTTAACATCCCAGAATCCTTACCGAACGAACAACAACCCATAAATTAAAGATTTAATTAACTTAAACCCATCCGGAACCTCGAATCGAAGTCGGACGGGCGAAGAACATCAAGGCACCACTTGGGCGCCCATACAGGTGCGCCCAAGTTCATAGAAACGCCTAGGCGCACACACAGGTGCGCCCAGGTTTCCTGTCTAGCCCAAGTTGTGAATCTTGGTTACATTTCGAGTTCCGGACTTAAGTCATTAAGAATAAAATCAATCCAGAGCCTAAAACAACATTCAAACAAAGACTTGCATCAAATAGAAACTCCCCGAACTCCGAAGATCAAGTCGATTCTGTTAGGGATTTTGTATTTGCAATTTGATGGATGCATTAACATATTCATATCATTTGAATTTACACTCATGCATTGTTTTAGAATATCTTGAAATCTGGTTTTATACATGCATTGCTTTTAAGATTTGTAAAAGTTTTGTTTTATGCATGTTTTGGTTTTAAACTTGGATGCATTGGTTTTAGATTCCAAACTCTTTTGAAAACCTAATTCTTTGTGCATTATATTTGGAAAATCATTTTGAGAATTTAGGTTTGAGCATTGCATACATTCATCATTTTCAGAATCAGTTTTGTGTGCATTCTCATTTGAAAAGAGTTTTTTTTTTCAAATCAAGCTAGCATTTGGTTTTAAACTTTTGAATCATTTTAGGCTTTGTGTGTTCCATGTTTTAAAACCCTTAGAATGATTTAAAACATGTTTTTTAAACTTGATTTATTGGCCCAAATAGTTCCACAAAGAAATACTTTGAAACTTGCAAAAGTGGAAATTTTGGCCTGTGCAGTGTCACCGGTCGACCGAGACCTGCTTCCCGGTCGACCGAGACCACTGTCGGTCGAGTCCTCAGTTTCTGAACTGTATCATGCCAACGGTCAGAAATTTGACCGTTGTGCTTTCTCGGTCGACCGAGACCTGTGTCCAGGTCGACCGAGGACTAGCCGTTGGGCATTTTTGGCTATAAAAATGAGTTCTTTCCTTCGTCCAAAGCTGGAGATTTTTAAGCCTTCTTTGAGGAGCTTTGAGACAAGACAAAGGGGAGGAACTAAGAGAGACCAAAGGGGTCATTAAGTGAAGCTTAAGCTTGGATCAACTAAGTTAAATCTCCAAGTAAGTTTTACTTTTAATTAATCATTTGTTATGTGCTTTATTTGAAACTTTGGAAAATGATTTCAAGCATGATAACAATGATATGTTGAATCCATTCTTCCCTTCATCTTTGATATTCAAGATTGGATTCATCACTTTGATTTCAACCCAAGTTTTGTTTTAAACTTTCTTAATCATGCTTAGCCTAAATCTTTGATTTCTTTTATTGCATGATTATTTCACTTGGTTGAAACTTCCCTTGTTGTTTTCATTCATTTAATCTTTAGTCAAATTAGTTTAGAAAACAACATTGCACATGCATCACTTGATTAGGCTTAAACACTTTCATACAACTTGTGATCTTTAGATTTTCATATCATTCACAAGTGTGTAATTGTTCAAGTGATTTGCATAGAACTTCAATCATATCTTTTTGTGCCTTAAACTTTCGAATTGCATTAAGCATAAATTGATTGAGCTTACTTTTAAACTTGATTGAAGTTTTCACACACACACTTCATAAGCATACATCTTTGCATTTCTTTGAGTGTTTGTGTGAGTTAGTTTTCATTTTTCATATCCGCCTATTAAGAGGCAGATTAATTTGAGCTTAAATTGTAATCTCTTAGAGTGATCTTTTGTGAAGACACTTTCTTAGAGAAATCTTTATCTTGTAAGGTTATTGCTTAGCCTAAGAAAAGCATCTTGTAAGGTTATTGCTTAGCCTAAGAAAAGCATTGTGTAAAGGTTATTGCTTAGCCTTGAAAAGCATCTTGTAAAGGTTATTGCTTAGCCTATAAAAGCACATTGAGAGGTTGTTGTTTAGCCTAGAAAAACAACATTGTAAGGGTTATTGCTTAGCCTAGTAAAAAGCATACACAGTGGAAATCCGGTGGGGTGTTGGATGCACAAGCCGGTAGTGGATGTAGGCACGTTGGCCGAACCACTATAAATATTGTGTTGTGGTGATTGCTATGTGGTGATTGTTTTTGTTTAGCTTCCGCATTTTATATGATTAATCATCACATTTGACTAGTTTATGTTAAGAATTAAAATTGGTCTAAATTGGTCATACTTGTAGCACACCCTATTCACCCCCCCCCCCCCCCCCCCTCTCTAGGGTTAGGATCCCAAGGACTTTCAATTGGTATCAGAGCCTCGTGCTCTATCTTATAGGATCAAGTGTTTGGAACTCTTGATTAGGTGTAAAAACTTAGAGTCAAAACCCTAGATTTGTCCTTGTATGAAAATCATTAGAATGGACTCCACTATGCTAGACTTTGTAGATTCTTCTAGACCCCTCATTCTTCCTTCTATTGGAGATTCAAACCCTCAAATTAATGAATCTCAATATGAGTCAAAAGAAGAAGAAAATGATTATGATGAAGATGATCTTCAACAAGCCTATAATGAATTATATAAAGTTTCCTTAAAGCTTGAGAAGAAAAACAAAAGTTTAAGAGAAGAATCTATGAATCTAAACAAACAATTAGTCTCTTCAAAAGATGAACTTAGAGAAAAAGAAGAAGTAATAAAATGTTTGGAATCTAAGTTCATGATCTCTTTAAATAACTTATCCAATATCAAAGATGAACAAAATGAGATCAAGATAAGTTATGATGATGTTAAAAAGGAAAACTTAAACCTAAGAGATCAAGTAAAAAGGCAAGACAAAGATTTTATCAATTTAAAATCCAAGTTGACAATTTCCATGGAAAACATGTCAAATGTTCAAAGTAAATTAAAAACTTTAGAACTTGGATCTAATGTCATTAATGAACTTAAATTTGAATTAAAACTTGCCAATGAAGAGCTAAGCAAATATAAGGAAATTGAAAATGAACTTACAAAAGTCAAACATGAAAATTCAATCCTTATAACCAAAGTCACTCAACTTGAAGAATATAAACAAAAGTATGAGTGCAAGTTTACCCAAAGTGAAGATAGACTTGAAAAATTATTTAAATTGGGTAAACCTCATGGAGATAGGACGGGTCTTGGATTTAATAGGAATATGTCTCGTGACCCTAAATTCACCAACACTTTTGTGAAAGGTGAGTCCTCTTTCTCTAGCACTCTTTCTCCCTTGCCCAAATCAAAATGTAATTATTGTGGCATTGAAGGGCATTTTATGTTTGAGTGCAAACTAAGAAAAAGAAGCCATGTGTCTAAACCCATCTTTGAACTCAAAAATGTAAAACCTAAATCTATGAAGGGTAAGACACTAAAAATCAAAGAAGACTCCAAAAAGACTAAACAAGGTAAATCATTTAAAATGGAGTCTCCTAAGATAGATTCTAAAAAGTTTAAACAAGTTAAACCAAGCTTGAAAGAATCTATGAACAAAAAGCTTCTCAACCTATCTCCCTTATATAAACCTATGAAAGAACTTTTGAATAAAGTAACCAAGTTAAATTTAAAATTCAAAAGTCAAGTAAAGGGAGAAAATAAGAAGTAAAGAAAAGTGAATCAATCCCCAAAGAAACAAACTCACCAACATCAAAAGACTAATCACCAATCCAAGCTAAATTTAGTCAAATCTAAATATCATGGTGATAAGTCTCAATTAAAAATTTATCAAGTCAAATCTCCAAAAGTTGGTGAGACTTCTAAGATAGACCTCAAAGATCAACCATCACAAGACCTTAGGTGGATTCCCAAAGTTTTATACTTAGACAAACCTTAAGGCCTTGGACCTCATTGACCAACCTATGCTTTATAAGTTAAACCTTTTGTTGGTCATGATTGCTTTTGCATTTTGTTCTTTCATAGTTACATTTCTTAAAATGCAATGTTTCTTTATGATCAATTGATTTTGTTTTCATACACCATTCTAAGTTACACTTCATGGTTTTCAAAATCTTTTGATTATAATTTCATCATGTTTGATTTGCTTTTTGCACTCATTTAGTTTTATGTTTTGCATTGCATTTCTACATGATTAAATTGTTTGTGACTTTAAAAGCTTTCATAGCTAATTTAGTCATGATCAATTGTTGTTTCAAGTCATTTGCATCTTTGCTTATTTAGTCATTCTTTTTATATGCAAATGTCATTTGGTTCCATGTATGGTTGTGATCTTAGTAATATTTGTAGAAACCATACTAGAACCCAAATCCATCCTCTATGCCTTATAGTCATTTCTTTTTGGATGGTTATGATGTTGATTCATGTAGATTTTCTTGGTATCATCCTTATACATGTTTCAACTTCATAAGTAGTGTTCTTAATCATATGAAACTCTTTGAAACCCATTTCTCATATTTATATATGTTTGATGGATATCTTAGATGTTGAATTCATATGATTTTGACACTTTGGAAATTGCATGCTTTACCAAGTCATATTCTTTTGCATTGCAATTTGCCTAGTTCATCACTATGCTCAATAGTCATATCTTTAAAAGTGATGAATATGCATTTATGATGCTTGATGGTATTTTGAGTTTGTCACATCCTTGCTTTTAATCATGTTATCATATTCAATTGGTTTCATTTGGTATAATTTTCCATTGATTTCATATCCAATTGATGACTTATCTTGTGTATGTGATAGACTTTGTGTACATTGGATTGATCTTGATAGTTATATGTTTTCATTCCATGTCACATTCCATTAGCATCATAATGTTCATGTTGCCACCTCTCTTGCTCAAATAGGTATATCTCATGACCACCATGTTTATGTGTTCATAATATTGGTTGGTTATTAGTTGAGGTTGGCTTCTTGTTTGAATTTCATTTCACTCATTCTTGCACTTTAATAGTCATATTTATTGTTTGAATGAAATGATTTTCAAAACTTACATAGCATATGATTTTCATAGTTATATTGATTGATGCTATGTTTAGTAAACCCCATTTCTTCATGGATAGCTCTAATTTGGATTTTTCCTAATAGTCATTCTTTTAAATCCATTTTAGAGTGATTGATTTAATAGTCATATCCTTAAATCTCAATTGGTATTCTTTGTTTTTCCAATTGGTATCCATGATTGCTTTTCCCATTAGACCTAGCTCTCTTTTGGTAATTTGATCATATTGAGCTTTATAGTTAAATGAATCTAATCCTTCTCTTGAAGTTGACCCTCAATTGGTTAAACCATCTTCTTCTTGAACCAAATAGTTATATCTTGTCAAATGTTTGACAAAAGAAGAGAATGGATTGAGGGGGAGTGTAAACCTTCATAGGAAGTATTAGTTTTGATCAAATTGACCCTTGGATTGCCTTTTAACCCTTAGAGTCTTCTTCCATACATGATAGTCTGTTTTGTATTTCATTTTCGATTTCATTTGTTAACAGGTGCTACTAAAAGGTATTTTTCTTGTTTCATGTGTGTAGGTACCTTTGCAATTTAATGGCAAAGGGGGAGAGAACATTCAAGTACTCAAAGATCTCCTATTCTTCAAAAGGGGAGTCAAGAAGGGTGAAGAGAATGTCCAAGCTTCCTAAGGGGAGAGTTGTGTATGATCTTCTAAAGGGGAGAGAATGCATACCTTGCCAAAGGGAGAGAGAGGCATGGTCAAAGGGGGAGAGCAAATAGAAGAAAGAAAGCTTGGAGCTAAAGAAGATGCTTGGCCAAAGAAAGGAAGATGAATAGAAAGCTTGAAGATTGATCAAGCTCCAAGCATCAAGAAGAATGAAGAAAAGAGCCCAAGCTAAGAGGAGGAGCATCCAAGAAGATTTCAAGACTTGTCCAGCTTAGGGGGAGCTGAAGACTTGTTGTGCTAATTCTATGATAAGTAAGTTGCCATCAAATTGCAAAGGGGGAGATTGTTAGGGATTTTGTATTTGCAATTTGATGGATGCATTAACATATTCATATCATTTGAATTTACACTCATGCATTGTTTTAGAATATCTTGAAATCTGGTTTTATACATGCATTGCTTTTAAGATTTGTAAAAGTTTTGTTTTATGCATGTTTTGGTTTTAAACTTGGATGCATTGGTTTTAGATTCCAAACTCTTTTGAAAACCTAATTCTTTGTGCATTATATTTGGAAAATCATTTTGAGAATTTAGGTTTGAGCATTGCATACATTCATCATTTTCAGAATCAGTTTTGTGTGCATTCTCATTTGAAAAGAGTTTTTTTTTTCAAATCAAGCTAGCCTTTGGTTTTAAACTTTTGAATCATTTTAGGCTTTGTGTGTTCCATGTTTTAAAACCCTTAGAATGATTTAAAACATGTTTTTTAAGCTTGATTTATTGGCCCAAATAGTTCCACAAAGAAATACTTTGAAACTTGCAAAAGTGGAAATTTTGGCCTGTGCAGTGTCACCGGTCGACCGAGACCTGCTTTCCGGTCGACCGAGACCACTGTCGGTCGAGTCCTCAGTTTCTGAACTGTATCATGCCAACGGTCAGAAATTTGACCGTTGTGCTTTCTCGGTCGACCGAGACCTGTGTCCAGGTCGACCGAGGACTAGTCGTTGGGCATTTTTGGCTATAAAAATGAGTTCTTTCCTTCGTCCAAAGCTGGAGATTTTTAAGCCTTCTTTGAGGAGCTTTGAGACAAGACAAAGGGGAGGAACTAAGAGAGACCAAAGGGGTCATTAAGTGAAGCTTAAGCTTGGATCAACTAAGTTAAATCTCCAAGTAAGTTTTACTTTTAATTAATCATTTGTTATGTGCTTTATTTGAAACTTTGGAAAATGATTTCAAGCATGATAACAATGATATGTTGAATCCATTCTTCCCTTCATCTTTGATATTCAAGATTGGATTCATCACTTTGATTTCAACCCAAGTTTTGTTTTAAACTTTCTTAATCATGCTTAGCCTAAATCTTTGATTTCTTTTATTGCATGATTATTTCACTTGGTTGAAACTTCCCTTGTTGTTTTCATTCATTTAATCTTTAGTCAAATTAGTTTAGAAAACAACATTGCACATGCATCACTTGATTAGGATTAAACACTTTCATACAACTTGTGATCTTTAGATTTTCATATCATTCACAAGTGTGTAATTGTTCAAGTGATTTGCATAGAACTTCAATCATATCTTTTTGTGCCTTAAACTTTCGAATTGCATTAAGCATAAATTGATTGAGCTTACTTTTAAACTTGATTGAAGTTTTCACACACACACTTCATAAGCATACATCTTTGCATTTCTTTGAGTGTTTGTGTGAGTTAGTTTTCATTTTTCATATCCGCCTATTAAGAGGCAGATTAATTTGAGCTTAAATTGTAATCTCTTAGAGTGATCTTTTGTGAAGACACTTTCTTAGAGAAATCTTTATCTTGTAAGGTTATTGCTTAGCCTAAGAAAAGCATCTTGTAAGGTTATTGCTTAGCCTAAGAAAAGCATTGTGTAAAGGTTATTGCTTAGTCTTGAAAAGCATCTTGTAAAGGTTATTGCTTAGCCTATAAAAGCACATTGAGAGGTTGTTGTTTAGCCTAGAAAAACAACATTGTAAGGGTTATTCCTTAGCCTAGTAAAAAGCATACACAGTGGAAATCCGGTGGAGTGTTGGATGCACAAGCCGGTAGTGGATGTAGGCACGTTGGCCGAACCACTATAAATATTGTGTTGTGGTGATTGTTTTTGTTTAGCTTCCGCATTTTATATGATTAATCATCACATTTGACTAGTTTATGTTAATAATTGAAATTGGTCTAAATTGGTCATACTTGTAGCACACCCTATTCACCCCCCCCCCCCCCCCCCTTAGGGTTAGGATCCCAAGGACTTTCAGATTCCTCACCGCCAGCCAAGCCACACAGAACCTGGCACTTGGGCGCCACTATCTGTGCGCCCAAGTCACCAGAGCAACCTAGGCACAACCACAAGTGCGCCCAAGTTCTCCGTCAGTCCTATTCCATCGATTCTGACATCTCTCCATCATTTGGAACAAAAATTGAAACTCCAGAACTTTAAACAACTAAAACAGAACCTTAATATATTTAAAAACATATTAATCAGAACCTTAAAGCATCCCTAAATCACTCTTAACCAACCTTCAACACAAATAAACTTTTAATTTAAAACAAACCAACCCAATTAAGACAATACTTAACCAAATTCCTTAGGCATAGAAGTTGCCAAGCTTAGGCAATTTGCACCCTAGGATTATATCAGATTCCTCCATTAGATAGATTAGAGCATTAGGCTTCGTCCCATAACTTTTCTTGTTCCGTTAGGGGACCGGGAAAGCTGATGTGGGTGGTCTAGGACCTTAGGTTAGGGTTAATCCGATGATCAGTAATAAAGCACTAATCACGTAAATCCAAGTAAAATCCCCTAGTTAGGCCCTTCTAGCCCCAATATAAAAAATCCATAAAAACTATAAAACCAACAAAATAAACCCAAAAAGATTTTCCCTTTATTTCTTCTTCCACCTCAGGTGCTAGATATTTAATCGAACTTAATGATAAAAGGGAATAAAGAACTGATTTCTAAAATTGAAGAAATGAGAATAATAAGATGAGATGAGTGATTTCACACACTTTACATACTTTTATTTCGGCCCATCGGCCACCTCTAAATCATTCATGGCCCATTGGCCCTCTTTAAAAACAAACACTGGCCCATCGGCCACCTCCAATCAATCACAGCCCATCGGCTTTTCACTTTATCACTCGTGTATCGCACACGACAAACACAGAAATCACAAGTCAAAGTCTCATTTGCATCATCATTTTGATTTGAAAAGTCAGCCTTTAAACCCTATTTTGCCAAGGGATTAGAAGGGGGTACCCGGGAACGGGGCCGATCCTCTTCTTAAATATTTGGCACCTCCCCCCTCCCCCCCTTTTATTTTCTTTATTTTAATTATTTTGTTTTACTTGGACACACCATGATTTTGCTGTGTAAGGATTAACCTTTATTTGGACTTTTACTCATAACCTTGAATTGGCCCAATATTAAAGAAACCCAAGGAGACCCAAATTAATGTGACAGGAAAACCGGCGTGTGTTGCCGGCAACACATTAGACGAGAGAAGAACCCACCCATTTATTTTCTTCCATTTTTCCTTTACTTTTGTGGAAGAACGGTGTTACGGCCGTTACCGTAGCTGGCGATCGTGATCCGTCGATTTTGAGGGTAGTCATAATCCTCATTTTCGATGTAAAAATTTAAGTAGCACATATAGATGAATGGCGATTTCCCTCCCCTGGGGGGGATCAAAATTCACATCCGACAGGGACCTCATTTGATGGCTCTAAAGGTATCCTCGAAAGATGGTCTGCTACAACATTTTCACATCCTTTTTTATCTCTTATTTCCAAATCAAACTCTTGTAGCAGAAGGATCCACCGGATCAATCGGGCTTTTGCATCCTTTTTGGACAGAAGGTATCTCAAAGTTGCATGGTCTGTGTAGATGATGACTTTGGACCCTATCAAGTAGGACCGGAATTTCTCCAAGGCAAAAATCACAGCGAGCAATTCTTTTTCAGTGGTTGTGTAATTTAGTTGTGCATCATTGAGGGTCCTACTTGCATAGTAAATCACATGAGGTAGCTTCCCAACCTGTTGACCCAAAACAACTCCAATAGCTGTATCGGATGCATCACACATTAGCTCAAATGGAATGGTCCAGTCAAGCGGCTGAATTATAGGGGCTGAAGTTAGTTCCTTTTTTATTATCTCAAAGGCCTTTAGACACTTCTCATCAAATTCAAACGGGGCCTCTTTTGTCAACAATTGGCACAGAGGTTTAGTGATTTTACTAAAATCCTTGATGAATCGAAGATAAAAACCAGCATGGCCTAAGAATGATCGAATC
The DNA here is from genome assembly GCA_038049695.1 of Cinnamomum chago. Taxonomy (NCBI): domain Eukaryota; kingdom Viridiplantae; phylum Streptophyta; class Magnoliopsida; order Laurales; family Lauraceae; genus Cinnamomum; species Cinnamomum chago. The sequence goes on along the minus strand of CP142453.1, from coordinate 51,508,088 downwards.
TGCTTAACTGATTTTGGTGGTGGCAATTTGGAGATCAAATCAATTTTTGCTTTGTCCACATCAATTCCATCATCAGAAATAATGTGTCCCAGAACTATGCCCCTTTTTACCATAAAATGACATTTCTCCTAATTTAAGACTAGATTCTTTTCTTTGCATCTTTCAAGCACAAGGGACAAATGATGTAAGCACTCCTTAAAAGAATTGCCAAAGACCGAGAAATCATCCATGAAAACCTCAATGAATCTTTCTACCATGTCAGAAAATTTGCATAACATGCACCTTTGAAAGGTGGCCGGTGCATTGCATAGCCCAAAGGGCATGCGTCTGTAAGCAAAAGTGCCAAACAGACAGGTGAAGGTGGTCTTTTCCTGGTCCTCGGGTGCCATTGGAATTTGATTGTAACCGGAATAACCATCTAGAAAACAATAATAAGCATGACCGACTAGGCTAGCCTTTCGAGCATCTGATCTATGAATCGGAGGGGAAAATGATCTTTTTGAGTGACTGAGTTCAACTTCCTATAATCAATGCATACCTTCCATCCAGTCTGTATCCGAGTGGGTACCAATTCATTGCCTTCATTTTGAACCACTGTTATTCCAAATTTCTTTGGTACTGCTTGAACCGGGCTCACCCATGCACTATCAGATATGGGGTAAAGAACCCCTGCATCGAGTAATTTAAAAACTTCTGACCTAACCACTTCCTTCATTACAGGGTTCAGTCGCCTCTGTGGTTCACGAGAAGTTTTTGCATTTTCTTCCAAATGGATTCTATGCAGGACCACAAATGGGCTAATTCCTTTGATAACTGCAATGGACCACCCTATAGCTTCATTGTGTGTATCCAAAATTCTCACGAGTTTTTCCTCTTGGACAGGGTCCAAGTCTGAAGCTATAATCACTGGAAGGGTTTCTAGCGAGCCTAAAAACACATATTTCAAGGTATCTGGCAATTGCTTGAGTTCTAACTTAGGGGGCTCTACAATTGATGGGACAGGTGGGGAAGCAGATGGAGTCAGAATCACGTGCTTTGGTTGCCACCTTGAGCAATCCATGGATGGGGTTGAGTCTAACAGTGCATTGACTTCCTCAATATGTCCATCTACATCAAAATCACTTCTAAAGTGGCCAGACAAGCCTTTAGTGGATCTTCAAGTTTCAAATGGGGTAAGTGATTTTCCACCAATTCATGAATGTAACTAATGTGAAAAACCCCATCATCCTCATCAGGAGGTTGCTTACTGACATTAAAAATGTTCACTTGGACTGTCATGGTCCCAAAAGAAATTTACATCACTCCATTCCTACAATTGATCAAGGCATTTGAGGTGGCAAGGAATGGTCTCCCCAGGATTTTTGGAATTTTGGGTTCAGCCCCAGATGTGTGTTTGGTATCCAAGACAACAAAATCGACAGGAAACACAAAGTCTCCGACTTTGATAAGAACGCCTTGAACTACCCTCTTGGGGTATCGAATTGATGCATCAGCCAATTGCAAGGTCACATGGGTCTTTTTCAACTCCTCCAAACCTAATTCTTCATAAACAGAGTACGGAAGAAGGTTCACACTTGCACCCAAGTCTAGCAAAGCTTTCTCTATGTGATGGTCCCCTATCTGGCAAGAAATGGTAGGACACCCTGGGTCCTTATATTTGATTGGAGTTGGGCAGGAAATGATTGAGCTAGCTTGTTGGGCTAGAAAATTCTTCTTGGGCACATTGGTAGTCCTTTTGAAGGTGCAAAGGTCCTTCATAAATTTTGCATAGGCTGGAATCTGTTGGATAGCATCAAGTACCGGGATATTAATCCACACTTGTTTGAATACTTCAAGCATTTTATCTAACTGAACAGTTGATTTTGTTGGGCGTAGCCTCTGTGGGTATGGTGCCTTAGGAACATAGGTCCTAGGAGTGGGCTCACTAGGTGATGGTTCAACATTGACTGGGTTCTCTGGTTCTAATATGGGTTCAGCATTCGCACTTGGTTCCTCAGTTTCCACTATCTCACTTGATTCTTCCTCAGGTTCCTTGGGTAGTTCCACCTTGTTATCAACCTGTGTACCTGACCTAAGAGTGATGATGGATTGGACTTGTTCCAGGCTTTTTCCATTAGGATCATGAACACCTTGGCCCTTGAGATTAGGTTCGGGTTGACTAGGGAAGGTTCCTTTGTCTCTGGCACTGATGGAGTTGGCCAGTTGGCCCATCTGATATTCCAGTTTTGCAATTGATTGTGTGTTAGCATTTAAACTCTGAACAGTGCTTTGCTGAAACTAGAGGGTATTCTGAGCTAACAGTTTCATGGTTTCCTCGAGAGAATTTATTCGTTGATTTTGCGGATTGGGGGTGAAATTGAGCTTTTGGAAACCGGGTGGGGCACTGGACTGAAGTTGATGGGATTGTGATGGGTCACCTTGAGTTGGGCCTTTGGTCCAAGAAAAATTTGGATTATCCCTCCAACCTGGATTGTATGTGTTGGAGTATGGGTCATACCTCTGACAATTATCAAAACGAGTGTTCTGATAAAGCGCGTTCACCTCCTCAATAGACTCGGTCTGACCCAAAGTTGTTGGGTCAATCCCTCCATTCATGGCCTGGTTATATTTCAATGACTCCAAAGTGTTTGGAGTGGGTTTTTGGTTCAGCTCTAAGGCCTCTATTCTCCTCACCAGTGTGGCCAATTTGGCCTCTGCCTCAATTTTGGGTTCAATCTTGAACATCCCCCCCTTTTCAGGAATGGTGGGTTTGGTGGGCTCCCTCTTGATAGGGGCCCACTGCGGTGTATTTTCAACGGTTTCTTCCAAAAATGTCCATGCTTCATCCGCTGTCTTCTGTGTAAACTTCCCACTACAGAAAGATTCCACCATTTGCTTAGTAGGGTAATCCAAACCCTCATACACGATCTGGACTAATCGAATTTTTTCAAATCCATGGTGGGGACACTAGATTAAGAGGTCCTTGAACCATTCCAAAAAACTGTAAAGTGTCTCCCCTTCCATTTGATGGAATCCATTGATGGCCTGCCTAATCGAAGCGGTTTTTTGCGTAGAGTAGAATTTTTTGTAAAATTCTTCGACTAGCTTGGCCCATATAGTGATAGACCCAGCCTGTAAGGCATAAAGCCAAGCTTTAGCCTTTTCTTTTAGGGAGAAAGGAAATAATCTAAGTTTCAGTGCCTCCTCAGTCATGTGATTGATTCTCATGGTCCCACAGATGTCCTCAAATTCCCTAACATGTTAATATGAGTTTTCCTAGTCTAGCCCACGAAATACTGGGAGCATCTGAATTATACCAGATTTCAGCTCAAATGTGGCATTGGTCTGAGGTAGGGTGATGCAGGACGGTTGAGTTGTCCTGGTGGGGTACATATAGTCCTTCAAAGTTATGGGTGGGTCCACTTGATCAGCCATCCTAACAATTTCTTCAAAAATGGAGGACTTTCCGACAACGGTTAAGGCTAATTCGTGATCTATCCTGACTAACCTTTTACTCTTGCACACCCACAATTTCTCTCTCTCAGGTCTAGAGCGCATGCATCGGGTTCAACCTTAAAGAAATGCAAGCCTAATCTATATGCGGGGCCCTAATGGTCTTACTAGATGAAGCACAAGCAGTCAAGCACAAAGATTGAGCACAAAAAATTATCCTACGGTTAGCCTAATCACTAGACAGCTCCTAACTGGTTTGAAGAGTGCACTACGGCCTCCAATCCGGTCTTATGAAGTCAAATTGACCAGGTAAGTCCCCAGGATGAGTGGTGGGGTCACAATGCACTTGGCAAGGGTCCCGCTTAAGAACCAAACTCCTAGAACAGAGACTGTCACCCTTTTTGGTAGGGACATGACTTACCTAGACATCAACTTGACCAATGAGCGCAACTAGTACAACCTTTTGTGGTCTTCGTCCTACTAAGCTCGAGTCTTATGGTCTCGTTTCTACTTAATTTTAATTAATATTTAGGTTACTATGTGAGAGGTGGTTAAACCTAATTGGGCAAGGATCTGGTGATGAAATCCAGTCCTTATCTGATTGGGGTAATTGCCCTTAACTAAGTGTGTGGGGTCCAGTTTACTTGGTGTGTCAATCATACAATCATACTTGCTGAAATTTAAATCACCCAAGCCTCACTTGCAAGTAAAAGATTCGTGGGGTAAAGTTTAGAAACTCTTACAGCGGGCCCACGCCTCTTTTTTTTTTTTTTTTTTTTTTGCAAATTTTGCAATTCTGATAGCAATTTGTTATTAGCAATTCTGAGAGCAACTTGTTTGCTTAGGGCAAATCCACGAAGTTTTCTATTTTTGTGCAACTCTCCTCTTACCAAGGTAACGTATTCAAAAGAAACTCTTGTTAGTAAATCCTAAGTTAACAAATCAACTCAAAATTCTATCTTATCCTAATTTAAAAAAATAATAAGAAAATTCAAAAGACACCAAGTTAATAAAAACTCTATCAAAGTGGATTCTAAGTTATTGAAACAAATCAAAAATTCTATCTACAAAATAAAAAAAAATCAGAAATTCTAAATTATCCAAACAAGTGTCTAGATATGGTTAGAGTTTTCAAAAAGCTTTCAATTATATGAAATCTAATCTTATCCAATTCAAATTTTAGATTTTAAAACTCTAACTAATCTAAACAACTTAAGAGATTGAATTGTAAAATTTCTAACTACCTAATTTCATAATTCAAAAGTTAGCATATTAATCAAAACAACTAATCCTAAAGATTTTAAACTTTATCTTACCAATCCTAATCTAATCAGGACACTAGTTAAACCAATCTAAAATATTTTTTTTGTTTTTATTTACTGAAATTCGAAATTAAAAGAAATCCTTCAAAAAAAATTTGGTTCTTTTATTAATTAATTATTTGTTCCGAAAATTCAATTGATAAAAAAGAATATCAGAAAAATTAGAAAAAATCAGGAAAGTCTGAAAAATTAGCAAGCTGAAATACTAACTAATACTAATTGCAAAGAACACTACTAATGCAAATTAGATGACTAAACAACTAATACAACCAAAATATGAGCATGCATATGAATCTAATAAAAATAAAAAAAAATTCAGATTTTTAATAAAAACTCAGATTTGGCTCCCCGGCAACGGCGCCAAAAACTTGATGTGATTTTAAATTCAATCTTTTAATACTGCAAGTGCACAACTGTCCTTTTGAGAGAGTGGCAAATACAGATCGAATCCCACAAGGAGCACAACTAAGTTAAAATTTAAAATCTGATTTTTTTAATCAAAAATTAAAAAGTAATTGAGATCCAAGAAAAAAAAATACAAAAAAATACAGAAACAAAAACCAATCAAATATATAAAACAGATCAGAGCATCCAGAATCCACTAAGTAAGATAATTAATCCATCCATGCAATTATTCTATTATTTGTCTAAAAAATTAACTCAGATCATCAACAAATCATTGTTTTGGATCCGGAGGATTTTTCTTTTGAAAAAATTAATTTTTAATAAAAAGAATAAGGTTACAACCCAAGACCTCATTCAGCTCATAAAAGAATGAAAAATCATAAGCATGACTCATCAAATTAAGCATAAATCATCAAAGGATCTCAGCCCTAAGCATAATCTATCAAAATAAGTATAAATCATCAAACTATTTTCATTAGAAATAAAAAAAGAGGTTGCCTAAGGCATGAACACTGATCTATTATTCTAATAGAGCATGCATTTAAAAGAGACAAGAAAGTAATAAAAAAATAACATAGATTAAATCAAAGATCTACTTAGCTTCATTTGTATGCTCCAATCCAGAAATCTAGCTAGCTATTGAAAAGAACTCCATAAGTAATTTCATTGATAGCATCTCCTTGTACAATGATCTCTCAGAAATCTCTTTTCTAAAAATCCTAATTTTTGGAACAGGGCTCCAGAATACGCAAAAATAAAAATTAAATTCTATTAATTAGAGAAAGAGGAGAGAGAGTGATTATGGACGTCCAAGGGGAGGGAGTTACTCCCGTATGCTACTTTTTGGTTCCTTTTATTTCTCTGGTTATCTATCAGATACATTGAATCTGGACACATTCTCTGCAGATTTGATTTTTCTTCATTGATAAGGTATATCTCTTATCCTTTTTTTGAATTTGAATGAGGTGGAAGCTTCTGGAAACCTCTGGGTGGCTTGGCTAATCTTCAAATGGGGTCCCACAAGGGACGTGTAGCAATTGATTATCAACGGTGTGGATTTAATTTGCAATCCCGTCTAAAAAATGATCATGAAAATCTCTGGACCCATAACTTTGTCAACATAGTTCTGATTAGCACATTCTTGGGCTCCACGAGTATCTACTCTGAATAAGCTTTCCAACGGTATGTAAATTTCATCGATCCGACGATCGGATTGAAAATTATGGCCATTTGAAGATGAGTTGTCCTGAGAAAAACGGGATTAGCTTTTAAAATTTGATTTGCAATGGATTATTTCTCTGCACAACTGCCATTTTTGAAAGGACATCAGATGTGGATGATCCAAAATCTTCTTCTTTTGTTTCAATCAAAATTGTGTTCTTTGAATTATCCATTAATAATTTCAAATGTGCATCCACTGTGGACCCTGCCATGTGGGACATTTCATCTGCTTGAACAGTGGACCCTATGAGAAGTCTTCTACTGTAGTTAGGACTCTTCAACTGACATGATGAGTGGACCCCTCCTTTGACTGATTTGCATATGGCTTGTGTGGAGGGTCCACATGGTGAATTCTTCAATTTACTTCAATTGATCAGCAATGCAGGGCCCAGGATGACAATTCTGTGACAGAGGCCTGTAATTCTCATTTTCTGCACATTTTAATTCAACACATTAAATACTAAAGAGTCCATATTGAAGCGGGACCCATTCGGACAGAGTTCTACTCCAATTGGGACTCTTCGGAGAAAATTTACAAAACATTCTAAGTTAATGCAGAAAATGTATGAAAAGTATGAAAATTCAGGTTCCTAGGTGAAAATGCATGAAATGATGAAATTAGAAGAATAATGATGCAAATCACCTAATTAAATATCTAATTCATCTTAATACGATGCGTAAATGTGCAAATTCATGAACTTAACATTGGGCACAATTAGAAAAAGGTATCTAATTTTCGTATGACTCTTCCACCTTGTGCGCTCGAGCGGACCTTTCACCAACTCGAGTAGATGAGGTTTTGTCTCAACGTAAAAAAAAAAAAAACTTCTGTCATGCGTTTGGCTATTCTGACTCATGTCAGCTCGAGCGGATTCCATTTTGGATGATCTGGAAATTCAGCTCTTTATTTCTTCCCACCTTTCTTCTTTGAGTCCTTCCATTCTCCTATCTTCATAGTCCTTTTCTAAAAATAAAAGTTACAACTCAATAAACCCAAAGTTTTGTCCAACCCTTGAATTCGCCAATAAACAAAATCCTAACATATGATGATCCAATGTACATGTGCATAACCCTATGTCAATCCAAACTTTCCTCCAAATTATGACTCATGGCCCCCATTATAGATGGACAAAAAACCAAAATCAGATTGGTTTTAGACCTATCTTAACCAAGTGGGGTGAAATGATAGCAGGTGCAAAAAAAGGAGAAGTCCAATTTTACAAGTCTTTTACCTTTGATGGTGAGGTATATTCTCTTTATGACTGTATATATACGCCGAAGATGAGCCGAAGCCGTATATTGGAAAGCTTATGAAAATATGGGAGAAACGAAATCATGGAAGGAGAATAAAGGTCTTGTGGTTTTTTCATCCTATTGAAATTCATAACTAGATAAAAGGTGATTTAATGCAAAATAATAAGATCTTTTTGGCATGTTGTAAAGGGTTGGGCCTCACCAATGTTAATCCACTTGTAAATTACATTCATGGATCATCTCTTGAGTGTCTTTCTTCTTCATTTAGTACTTGTTCTTGTCTAGGTTATATCTGTAAAATTGTATGGCATAAGTTGGTATGGACTTGTTGCAATATAAAGAGATGTCAAATTGTTTCAAATTTGTGTGATTTATGGTTCTGATTCACCTAATCTAAACTTTAGCAAGCTTGATCCTTTTTGGTTCTTTGAACATCAGTTTTTGGTGATAAATATTAGTGAAGATCATGCTATTAGTTTTGCATGCTAAATATCAGTAAAGACCGTGCTAAAAATACGTATTAGTAATACCAATAGTAAGTCGTCTCAAATTTTATGATGACCAAGCTTTTAAAAGTGAAAGTCTGGGGATCCGAACCCTAGAGAGGGGGGGGGGGTGAATAGGGTGAGCTCCAATTATGACCAATTTTAAACAATTTTAACTTCTTTAAAACAAACTAGTCACAAGTGGTGATTACAAATAAAATGCGGAAGTTTAATAACAACAATCACCACAAAGCAAGCACCATCACACAAGGATTTATAGTGGTTCGGCCTCAATGCCTACATCCACTACCGGCTTGTGATCCAACACCCCACCGGATTTCCACTATTTATGCTTTTCAATAGGCTAAGCAATAACCTTTACAATATGTTTTTCAAGGCTAAGCAATAACCTTTACAATGATGTTTTTCAAGGCTTAACATCAACCTATACATTATGCTTTTTTAGGCTAAGCAATAACCTTTACAAGATGCTTTTCTTAGGCTTAGCAATAACCTTTACAAATGAATGATTTCTCTAAGAAGGTGTCTTCACAAAAGAACACTGCAAGAGATACAATTTAAGCACAATTGAATTGCCTCTACATAGGCTAATATGAAAGTGTAATTCAAATTACAAACATACACTAAATGAGCTAAAGTGTGTGCACAAGTGTATGAATGCTTTTCTTCAATCAATTTCAACAATGAAGCTCTTAAATGAATGCATGATGCATTTTAAAATCAAAGCTTATAAAATGATGATTGAAGAGAAAACTAATCACATAAAAGATTCAAACAACTTTGAAGAAATGAACTAAACAAGTTGTAAGAATATTAAAATCTAAGAGCATGTGAATTAGTCAAGAGAGTTTGCAAACCATTCTTAATATTCCAAATATGGTAATGAGTTTGCAAAACAACTCTTTAAAAACTAGAAATCATGCATAAAAGAAAATACAAAGATTTAACCATGCATTGATTCTAATTTTAATGGAAATCAAAATGATAAGTAAGATGTACCTTTTTAAAACTCAAGCATTTGATTTCCAAATAGCCCTCTAGCCTTTCCAACTTCTTCCCCTTTCTTTGGCTCCAAAATGGTCTCAAAAGTTCATGGTTCAAGCCTCTCAAAAGGTTGGAAAAGAATGGACTTTATAAGAAAAAACAGTCCAACGGCTAGTTTACCTGGTCGACCCCATGACAGGGCCCGGTCGACCCCATACACACAACGGTAAAAAAAGTGACCATTTGAAAAATGGCCAACGGTAGTGTACCCGGGCGACCCCATGACAGGGCCCGGTCGACCCCATACACAGCGGGTTGACCCCTAGGTTAACATCCTGGGACCAAAAATCCTAATTTTTGCAAATTTGAAGGTTTTCCTTGGAGGGGATTTTTGGGCTAGTAAACCAAGCTTGGAAATATGTTTTAAATCAACTTAAGATGTTTAAAAACATGAGACACAAAGAGCCTAAAATAATTTGAAAGATTTAAAACATAGGCTTGCTTGATTTCTAAAAACTCTTTTCACATTAAAATGCATACAAAAATGATTCTGAAAGTGATGAATGTATGCAAGGCACAAACCTAAATTCTCAATATGATTTCTCAAAAGTAATGCACAAAGAATTAGGTTTTCAAAAGAGTTTGGATTCTAAAACCATTGCATCCAAGTTTAAAAACAAAACATGCATAAATCATTAATTCTACAAGTCTAAAAATCAATGCATGTATAAAACCAGATTTCAAGATTTTCTAAAACAATGCATCAGTGTAAATTCAAATGATGTGAATATGTTAATGCATCCATCAAATTGCAAATACAAAATCCCTAACAAAAAGTTCCATGTTTTGTTGTGTAACTAAAATGTAATGGAAATTGCCAAAGCTGTAAAGGTTTTATTAATCATGTGAATTAGAGGACTACTCAATTACTAATAGAGATTAGTAAGTCGTCTCAACTCTTATGATGTCCAGGGTGTTAAAAATTCCATATTTTGTTGTTAAACTATTCTTATCTCGGTAATAACAATAGCATATGAAACGAAAGAGAAGAAAAGAAAGGGGAAGGAAAAATGAAGGGAAGATGAAGTCAGGCCAGTGACGCACTAGGATATCATCAAAGTGATTTTCATAATTGACAATGCTCCATTAAAACGGAGTTCTCCTCTTCAAGCCATGTGCAATCATATCATATGGACCAATAACACATCAATAGAAGACTTGCTCACAAGTCACAACAATCTAAAAAAAAAAACATTGATCAAGACAATTAGAAGTATAAACCATAGACAGCCCTCTTTAAAATTACAGCCCCCAAGTTCTCATGGTTCAAAATCCAACCCCGGAACTGCCCCCATCTCACAATCTTTGTTCTTGCATCTCTTCTTATAAGTGGCCCTTCTAGGGAAAAATTACATCCAAAAAAATTAAAATAACTTAGCAATATTCAAACCATGCCTCAATTTATACATGAAACCCCAATCAATCGATTATAAATGCAAACGCAGTTCTTCCTTTCAAGATATAGAATGCCAAAAGAACAAAATAGTGATAAAATATTTCGTACTCGCTTGATTCTCCAAGTCTCTCAAATTGAAATAATTTAAAAAATACAAATTACCAAAGAGAACGAGGGTGAAATAAAATGGAGGAAGGAAGAGTACTAAAGGCGAGGTATTGTGGGTGGTGTAAGGACCCGATTTCTAATTACCGCTATTAATTCTAATTAACTACGTTAGTGGCTAATGATACGTGATTAGATGCTAATTGAGTGCTTCTTAGGGTTAGAATTAAGTTTGGGTTGGTTTTAGAGAGTTTCAAGTAGTTTTGCGGAGAGTTCAATTTTTATCGGGCCTAAGGTAGAATTTTGAGAATTTAATAAAAATTACATCTTGAAGCCAAAAGTTAGGTCTTGACCTACCCAATAACTTTCATGTTCATCCCAGACTCATCCGAGGTCCAGAAAGTCCAGTTTGACTCCCGGCATACTTTTTGAGGTGCTTACCACAGTTTGGAAGATCGCAACTTCTGCCACTGATCTCTGAAAAGTCTTATCCCAGGCTTGTTGGAAAGCTCTTCTCATGACCTACAATTGTTTTTCTTTGACCAAAATCAGATGAGGTCTTGACGACCATCGTTTTCGCATCATAAGTTTCCTAAAAATGTGCCAAACTCACAAGCTACCTTACTCACAAAATATGCCAACGACCTAACCTACCACCACCTACCCCCATAAATCCGCATTACTCCCTTTATTTCCATCCTCTAGCAACAGAGAACAATCTCCTTCTCCTTGTCTCTCTCTGTTCTTCATCTCTCCAATGGGGGGAATCGTCTAGTGGTGGGCTCCATTTGCAAGATCCGACCCCACCAATCGATTCTACATCATCTCCTACGCAACATAGTTCGTTTTGGCAAAAATCCATCGGTGGCAGTCCTTCAACTTTATTTTCTTTCTTGCTTGAACTACTTAGAGGTAAGAGCCCATCTCCCTTAGTTAATTTCTTGATCTAGAGATTCATTTGCACCTTATTTCTTGCATGCTTGGGTTGGCCAAAGTGTAGAGAGGTTTTGATTTTAGGGGCCTTTAAGAGGTGGACTGTGAGAGGTTTGAGGATGTAATCCATCTAAGATTTGGGTCATTTGTTGAGTGCTTGGACTCTTTTGGATTTGTGCTTTAGCCAAGGCAAGTTTCCAAACTAATTTGCATAGCATGTTATTGTTGTCTTCATGATTCATATAAATTTGTCCAATGGTTTAGATGTGGAGAAATGCATGATTTTACTCATGCTTAGATCATTAAGTTCTTGTCAGAAATTGTGAGTGATTAATCTAATTAGTGTGTATACTTTGGGGTTTTCAATTTATTTTGTGGACATATTAGTATAAATAACATGGATTAATGATGGCCGCAATGGGAATTGCTCCTTGTCAAAGTGGTAATTTTAATGATAGAGGAATTAATTTAATGGAATGCAGTGAGGCCCACTATGGGACCCCTCCCCTTGAACAGTCGGCTATCAGCCGTGGGCCAGGTGGTTGGGCGGATGGCCAATAGTCAGTCAACAGGCATGGCCAGCTAGTTGGCGTGCTGTGCCCCAACAGCCAGCCATGCAAAACCTGTTGCATGACTAACCAGCCTGCCGACCATGCAGCATGTAGCTGGCCGCACAATATGCGTTGAATGGCCGACTAGTGCTGGTTGGCTGCGCCGTGCGTGCCGCATGACTAGTCGACGGAGACTGGCGGGCCCGTTCGTGGGCCTCGTGGAAACCTTTTTTTTTTTTTGGGTTGTTTTGAGAGCCTTTCTTAGACTAGTTGAGCCCGATTCACCCCCAACAAAATTCTGAATTTTTGGTACTCAAATTAGAACTTAGAATGAAAAATTCGGTGGTACCCGAATTATGTAACCCCCATAAATATGGATTTTTTTTGTGAAAACCCGGATGACCCCATGATATTGATCGAAACCGTACCCCAAACCTGAGCAAAACATAGTTTTCTATCTACCCAAATAAATTGAGAGGGCATGTGGAGCACAGTGACTTGCATTTTTATCCAACTTAGGGCCTTGGATATTCCTACCTTATGAATGCATCAAGTGTGTGAATTACGCATAATATCCAACCCTTCGAGCGTATAGACTTGGGAATCATCGTACTTACATGCCCAAAATGTTTAAAAGTCATGCTCGTAATTGTTCCTTGATTATTGTATAGGATGTTAGCTTGATTTAACTAGTTATTTTCCAAATCCTCGTGCATGGTGCACATTTCTCACTTTTATCATGTTTTCATATGTCTTGTCATACTTGGCCCTAGCACTATGAACTATGGGACTCCTTGGGATTCAGCGAGCTGTCTTCGCCCTGCTTAGACCTTGGACGTACTCATATCCTTAAGTGGTTTTTTGGTTGGCGTGTTAGCATTCAGTTGCCCTGCCCCTTCCAAGTTACCCAGATCAACTTACTTGTTTTACCACCCGTTCGGGGCCTCCACTTCTAGCCGAAGTGCAACCCGTTTTTTCGTAGGATTTTCCATACCAAATTTGATTACTTTTAAACCCTAAATCAACATTGGCTTCTATTTTTGGCATTATAATTGTCTTCCTATCCTTGTACTTGATCATATGCATTGTGAGTACCCGAATTACTCATTTATATCTGATTAAGCACTGAATTGAATTATGGACTATCATGTACCTGAAATCTCGAATTAGCATTGATTCCCAAGTTGGCACCACCCAGTTGTTTATTATATATATAATATATATTGTTCATTGCAGTTTGTAGTCTTGTATGTGATACGGTGTCACTAAAATACGCCTGCTGTCCAGGGTAGACTAGGTATCCCTGCGGCAAGACCAATAATTTCTAACGGCCGTAAACTCCAGGGTGAGTTCAAAGGTACTACCTGCCAATTCGTTAGGGGCCAGCATGTGAGGCCATGCCCCTTTGCTAGCCTAATTATATGCTAATTATACTTAATTATATCTATCTACACTAATTGATGAGGGTTAGTATGGGTAGATTAGTCTTTTCTCAGGAATTAGTCCTATTTTATAGGAATTAGACTATTTTTAGATTACTAGAATTAGTTAGGTGTTAGATGAATTTCCTAAGATTATTTAGTTAGTTAGAGGCCCTGAGAAGTAATTAGAATTTATAGGAGGGGTTTCTCTTAAAGAAATTGGATTCTAAACCTAAAATACCCAATATACGCTTTAGCTCCTTCACAAAGCAATCAAATAAGCCCATTTTGGACATTTCATCCTCACCAAAGTCTAAATGTGAACTCAATTTCATCCAACGCCATTTCCACCTCTCTCTCTCTCTCTCATTTTTCCTCCCATTTCTCTCTTCTTCGCTCTCTTCTTCTTCCATTTCCCTCAAAAAATTCCCTTCCCTCCATCAAAGAATTCCTAGATCTAGGGTTCCTACCACCAAAAGAACAAGGATCTCTCCAAGCTACTGTCATTTTCAAGCTAAAGATCACCTCTCTTCTCCTAGATGTCCTTCTTCTCTACAAGACAAGGTAAACATCATTCCTTAGCTCAATTTCCATATAGATATCCTCATTCTCCTTAGAATTCTCCTTCCTTATGTTAGGGATTTTGTATATTGCAATTTGATGGATGCATTAACATTTTAGCATCATTTGATTTACACACATATGCATTGATTTAAAAAATCTTGAAATCTTGATTTACACATGCATTGTTAGAAATATTGATTTATGCATGTTTTGATTTTTAACTTGGATGCATTTTTATTTGAAAAGAAGTTTTATGAATCAATCAAGCCTATGAGTTTTAAATCTTTCAAATCATTTTAGGCTTTTTATGTTTCATGTTTTTAAACCTCTTAGTTTGATTTAAAACATGATTCCAAGCTTGATTCAGTGGCCCAAAAGTCCCCATATGAAAATACTTTGAAATATGCTAATTTAGTGGAATTTGGTCCCTGGGCAGTGTGCTCGGTCGACCCGCAGTGTGCTCGGTCGACCGAGCCCATGGACCCGGTCGACCGAGCACACATGGGGCCGACCGGGGCAAAGAGTCGTTGGCTCTTCCAATGGTCATTTTTCTGACCGTTTGAAGCCAGGTCGACCGGGCACTCGCAGAAACCCATTTTTTGGGTATAAATAGTAATTCATTCCTTTGAAAAATGAGAGGATTAAGAGGCCCTCCTTGTGATGTTTTGAGGCCAATCAAAGGGGAATGAGCTAACGGATGAAAGGGATCATTTGGAAAGCTAAAGCTTGGTTTCATTGAGTTAAATCACTAAGTAAGCTTTACTTTCCTTGATCATATATTTTCATGCTTTGCTTTAATTATTGGTAAATCTTTTCTAGCATGATAAACTATGATTTATTGTGTCTTTAACATGTATATGTTTTTGAATTGATTTATTGTTTTGGATGCATCACCTTGATTCAAACCATGTAGTACTCATATTGGTATATCTAAGTAAATCATGTTAATGAAAAAATCTTTGAAATTATATGTAACATGATTTATATACTTGGTTGAATCTTTGGTTGTTGTTTTTCATCATAAGAAAATCATTTTCAAATCTATCTTATGTTTTGGATTCAACATCTTCACAAATCATATGTATTTTTGTTTTAAAGTTTCACAACTTGCTTTGCATTGATAGGTATATCATTTTCAAGTTGAATTTATAATTACATATGATTTGTCCCTTAACTTCAATCAAATCTATTTTTGTGTTTTATGCTTATAGCATAGACATATTAAGCTACATTGTTAATTTGATTGAAATCCCTATGCATTACATGTTTTGTTCTTAGAATTTCACAACTTATTTAGAATACATAAGTATATCTTTTACAAGTTATTTTTAACATGTGATTAGCATTCTTTCCTCAATCATAAATGTTTTTATGAGCTAAAACTTTCAAAAGCCTTAGGCATACATTTATGAGCTTTCATTTTCAAATTGATTGAGGATATCATACATACACATTGTGCATCCATCTTTGCATTCAGTGTGTGTGTGTGTGTGTGTGAATTAGATTTTCACTTTCATATCTGCCTAATTAAGAGGCATTGTAATGATCTATTAATTGTATCTCCATCAAGTGTATTATAGACACTACTTAGAGAGATAACCAACATTTTGGTTGTAGAGGTTATTGCTTAGCCTAAGAAAAGCATAATGTAGAGGTTATTACTTAGCCTTGAAAAGCATATTGTAAAGGTTATTGCTTAGCCTATTGAAAAGCATAAATAGTGGAAACCCGGTAGGGCATTGGATCACAAGCCGGTAGTGGATGTAGGCATTGAGGTCGAACCACTATAAATCCTTGTGTGATGGTGCATGCTTTGTGGTGATTGTTTTTGTAAGCTTCCGCATTTATTTACTTAATCACCACTTGTGACTAGTTTAATTTAAAGAAGTTAAAATTGGTCATAATTAAAGCTCACCCTATTCACTCCTCCCCCCCCCCCCCCCCCCCCCACCCCACCCCACCCCTCTAGGGTTCGGATCTCAGGACTTTCACCTTATGCATTTCTCCTTGGGATTTGGGTGTAGGAGTTGTAGATTTTTATATATTTGTGTTTTTTAATACTATTGTGGAAATTGGAGAGCTACAGGCCTGGATTGGAGAATTAGAGCTTGGATCTTGAAGATCAAGCAAGGAAACCTTGATTTGGACCAAAAGAAAGTACAAGAATTGAGAGCAGGTCTATCAGGTTTTTCTGAGAAATTTAGTGTAGCTGGTCGACCGAGTACACTGCATAGCTGAGAACAACTAACAGACTAGTTCCCAGGCTCCTCTGTGTAGCCGGCCGACCGGGCATCCAAAATGTTGACCGGCTACATTGTAGCAATTCCAGATCTGAGACCTGCCTACTAGGTTTCTATCCTTTTAGCCTCTGTATATGTGGTGGGCGCCCAAGTGGTCAACTGAGCACACCATCACTTGAAAGACAAACCCCAAGTCCCTCAGTGCAGTCGGTCAACCAGCCAGCTATGATGTCAACCGACCACACTACGAACAGTACTTTTCAAATTTTGGTGATCTTAAGTTTTGATCTGTTGTGGGGCCCATTGACCTTCCATGTGGTCCTCTATTGATGTGCCATGCATGAATCAAAGGTTAGGCTTAACCTTGACCCATGTGGCTACCCAAAGTAGGGTCTAAGGCTGTAAAACGGAATATGATTCGGTCTTTAAAGATGGTCTTAGATGCCCATAACTTCAGAGCACCAAATACACTCCTCTTGGCATATGATGTTTCCTTTAATGATGAAATTGGGTGAAGTGGACCCTAGACCTAAAAGTGTGGCATTGATCTAGGTGGGCCTTTGCTATTTCCTTTCTTTGATTAACATGGAGGTTATATGATTTGAAGTTTTCTATTTATTGTTCACTCTTGTCCTTATCATTGTTACACCTAATTAATAAATGGAAAATAGGGGACCTCTACCTAGGATTCCCAAGAGGTTACCCGATATGAGTATGGAGAACACTTTACTCATGTCTGTGGTTAGACGGGCTATTTTATGGTCTAAGAAATGGATGGATGAGATGACCTTGAAATAGATGGATGTATACTTATTCTAGGGACCCATTTATGGGTGGAACATAAATTGAATCACTGTAGCTAGTTGTAACTATGGAAATGGAAATGCTATGGAAATTAATGATGGATAATGGATTTGGACATAAACGATGGATATGGATTATGGACTGTGCGACGGATTGGACTATAATATCAAACCTTGTATGGACATGTAATAGCTTTGCTCATGTAAGGATAGCCTAGCCAGACATTAACCTGTTATATGGTTCATTGTGAGTCGGCATAAACATTCACTTGGTTGATGTGAGCTTAGCCTTGGCACTGATCACCCTTGGTAAGAGTTAATTTTATATAGCGACCATCATGATGAGCAATAGAAGTGGACGTATGCCACTGCGGTATCACACGACACTGCACGAGCCGGCAGACTCCTGTAATTTATGTTTTGGATGGGCTATTATACCGTGCATTTCCCCACTGCAACTCGAAGGTAGTACGAGAGGGCGACGGCATAATATCCTGCGGTTCAAGCCTGTGTGAATGTGCCTTATAGCTTAGATGGTTATTTGGCATGCTTACTTTATGTTGATCTTTATTGATAGACATTGTGCACAATTGTCTAGTATTATACCTTTGTTATTCAATTAATCATATTATTGTCTTTGTTCCCTTTTGATCCATTCATACTATGTTACTTGTATACTGTGCTGCTGGGTCCTTTGGATTTGATTCATCATATTTGGTGCTTTGGTATTATTGCTGACCCCATCCCCAAGGGTGAGGCACTCCTCAAGGTGCCATTAGTAGATGAGTACAAGTTGGGCACCGTTGACCCAAAGGACGTACCGGAGGATGAAGAGCTTGCACATGTGGTTTGAGTGTTATCTTCTTTTAGGTTGAGTGACCTTTGTCATGACTGTTGGGGCATTTTTTTAGATATGTACCTATTATATTCTCCACTCTGAAATCTAGATGAGACTTATATCTTTTTACATTTGTTTTAGGAGACTGATACCTCATTATCTGCTTCCGCATACATGATATATTGCCTCTGTTATCTCTTACTTGCTTCCGCAATTAACTGTCATTGTAAATGTTGTTAAAATTTTTTTAAATTGAACCTCACTGAAGACCCATGATCCTTAAGTTTCCGATTAATTCGGGAAGTAGAGTGCCAAATCCAGGTTCTTGGCGGTAGACTCAAGATTCAGAATTAAGGCATTACACAGTGGCTGCCTTTCCTTCTGAGGATTTGTGCAACGTGTTTCCTAATTAGTCTATAGCCTGATTATCTGTTGTTTATGATTCTATTATTTATATTCACATGCACTAATCTGCCTAGATTACTGTTGCGTGAACTTCGAATAATTACATGTCATTTATACTCCGCTGCAAAATATGCCTTTTATTTTGGATATTTTCTAGGCGATCTACGCTTGATGCCATAGGTAACGAGCTCGTGTATGTACCCGAATAACACTTTGTAGCGGTCCAACAGGATTTTTCAGTCATACCAGAGTGGGCAACTAACTACATAGAATAGTGCCAGAAGCTGTGGAGCTCGAACAACATCGTTTTGGTTTTTGTTTCTTTTTTGGGGAATCACATCTTTTGTACTTGTGTTAATGGACGGTGTTTTTGTACGGCCTTATTCTGGGTTATAATTAAACTTAAACTTTTGTTAGACCTTAATGATAAATTATGGAATGAGTTCCTTTCTGTTATTTACACTACACCAAAAAATCGAGAAAAATGACGGCCTTTGGTAGTTGTTCTATATAAACGACTGCTAGTGGGCATCCCTGATTTTGTAGTAGTTTTTCATTAACGACTGCCCTTATGCCGTCGGTAAATGTAAACAACAACAACGGCTTAAAGGCAGTCGTTTAAGTTCGTTAAAAACTACTGCCTTAGGGCTGTCGTTTTTAATTTTTTAGAATTTAAAAATCATATTGAAAAACCTGGGCATGCCTAGATTTTTCAGTGTTTTTTTAAAAACCTGAAAAATAGTTTTTGGAATCACTTAAAATCTTTATAAAAATATAGAACACTAACACATTTAAAATCTTAATTACATTGGAGAAGAGTCCAAAAAATCAATAATAGAAGTGGGAGGGAGGCTTTTTGGGTTGGTTTCTCCGGGAGGGGTTTAGTTGAAAAGGTCACAGCTCTTGCATGTAGGTTCTCTCTCCTGATTTCCAAATAGGTGGTGATCTTCTTCATGGCTGACCTTCTTGTTCTTGCACCCTTTCTCTTGCACCCACCAACTATATGTAGCAGCCTTTGCTTCAAGCTCACATGTAATCTCCTTATTTTATCAAAGAAAGCAACAATATTTTATTAAAATCATCAAAGTGAACAATTCGGAGTGGGTTAGCTAGAAAATGATTACCAATCTCCACAAACATGGTTGGTGTATTGACAAGAGGTCCATGATGAGTCGCCTCCAAAGTAAACCTAAGGGGAAGAACAGATAGCAAGTTAAGAATATAGATAACCTGTTAATAAAAGAAAAGGCTGTAAAATTGAACTGTAAACCAAACTTTGGAGTAAGGACTGTAAAATTGAACTCAGTCTTAGATTTATGTTTCCCTTATTCTATGCTTTGCATCAACTTCTAGAAAGAGGAAGGAATTTGTAACTAAAAATTCAAATATAAGCAAAGAGCCATTGTCTTTAGAAATTGAAGAGGAAATCAGCTCATATGTTAGGAAGTGTGCCATCTCTCAATGCGTCCACAGTGCGAAGTAGAGAAATGGTTCAATGAACCCATATTTTCTTTTCATCTGACGAGGCCCATTTGAAGGGTGAAACACAAAATCTTCTTAGATCAAGACATCCTAACAACCCAATCTTTAACCTTTCTATTTCTTCTTAAAAGTTGATTCATCAGCCAAAGATTTGATGGACAAGATTAACTATTTTAAAAAATTCTTTAAACAGTCCGTCCTAGAAGATATTCAAGATAACCACTTCTATGATACACCCCACTAAGCCAAAAAACCAACTTGTACAACATGTGTGCATCCAGCAACTCAAAACTGCTTGGTCTATTCTGAAATCAAAATAACTTATAAAAAAAATGCTTTACCTAGCTCAACATGAAGATGCCTCAAATTCAGGAATAAGATTCTGAGCTTCTGCGATTGTCTTCAAGAGACTAAACCATGGTCCAATGCAAGGGCTAGGAGGTCCTGCCCATCTAGACTTTCCACCTTGAAGCGGTATATCAGTTTCGTGCAAATGAGGTACACCTAAAGAACATAATGCATAAGAACAATAAGGGCAATGAATCAAAAGAACCAAATTTTAAATTTTGTTTTGTTAACCATAGTCAACTAATTATTACCAGTACATAGAGAAACAAAAACCCAAAAAATTACATCAATGGTTACATTACATACCAATTGGGTGAAATGTGAGTGCAGGGAGGTTTGTCCCCTTTTTTCCCTACTTCTACAAAAGCCATAGCTTTCTTTTATTATTCTTTTGGAAATGCATAAGGAGAGATTTTATAGATGTGCAAAAAGGAACAGAATCTTCACCAGTTAGAAGGACTTGTCGCGACCCCGGAACGGACCCCCGGGCCCGCGACGTTAATGTTTGCATTACTCTGTTTATTAGAGGTGTACTTTCCCACAGTTTCCCGCGGTGAGGATTCCCAAAGACACGCGGAATCTGACTCACACGATCAAGTATGCGGAAGCGTGTAGCAAAACACAACAAGATGAGCACCAATAAAATATTTAAGTGCCATGACAAATAATAACAAGACATAATATCGAAGGAAGAAGCTAACACGGCATTTCCATTAATATTCAAGTTATGAGACTAATTCAAAAGTATTTTAAGTGTGGTTACAACCCATAAGAGGCCAACATAGGCCAATACAGTTCTCCCAAATAATTCAAAGAAACCCTAAGCCAAAAGATGACGGGACTCAAAAACCCGCCCGACGTCTAGATGACATCGTCGGGCTACCACTCTTTCACAGGGGTTGGCTCACAAGCCTCATCCTGACGCTCCTCCTCAAAGGTAACGTCTCCTGCACCTGGGCACCAACAAACAAGGGTCAAACACAACGGTTTGGCAGGTAATCGATTTAGGTACAAGCATGAACAAATAACGTTTTAAGAAAACATATAAGCAATTCTCTAGTTGAATTACTACAATGACTGAGATACATTTTCGAGAATACAAGTAAAACTGAGAGACTAAAAACAAACTAGCATGAATACATAATATATCATGAATAGTTACAATCCACAAAGAGCCCATCCTTTCTCTATCATTTATATAATGAAAAGAGCAAGCATGCACGACAAGCACGATATACATAATATAAGCACGACACGATTTCCCACAAAGACGGGAATTCCGGCCGCGGAACCGGATACGCACGATGTGTAATAAATACACGACTAGTCTGCAGACAGTCCACATGTTTAAAGATCCCCAGATAGTGGATCAAACTGAAAGGGCAGTCTAAGCTCAGTGGTGTTTACTTAATTCATGAATGCACAAAACACGCGAAACACTATCAAAACTTGTCGAGATAAAACGGGAGAAATCACTTATCAAAACACGATGAACACGACTAGCAAGGCATAATAAATATGCATACACGCTTAGGAAGTGATCCCCTTTTTCTTGAAACAATTCTTCAAAACAAGCTTATAATTGAAATCCAAAACTAGTACACGATGGCACTTATCGTACCAAAACGAAATTCAAACACGAAATCTGACAAGCATGTGTTAAGGCTGCTAATTGACCTTGGTGTAATTGAGACTCTAAATGTTGGAATATATATAAGAATTGGTGTCCCCGAAGTTGGGTTGCATTTCGAAGTCCCATTTACACAATGTCAAGTCAAACCCTTAACATAGTCTAGTTTTTCAATCTTCAAGAAAACACACAACGAAATAATTCTTCTCATGAATCTGGTAGGTTCGCTCGAGCGAACTTTATAAGGTGATGACACTTCGCTCGAACGAGACAGTTCGTTCGAGCGGATAATAAGTGCGTTCGAACAGACAACTCTCTGCCTTGCTCTAGATTATACAGAGGCTTGGTGCAGAAACTGCCTTTCTCTTGTACAACCTCCACTACATTTTTCTCCTTCTTCTCATCCACCAACCCCATACATTCCCTTGAGCCTTCATGCTCACCAAGGGTTCATTTATCACAATTTCAAGCATCCAAATCCAATGAAAACATAATCATGAAGCTTTTAAACAAATCAAATGCACAATTTCTAAAATAACAATGGAATCAAAACACATGCACATTGAACCTATAAAGATTACTTGCCTTGACCAATGCTAATAATCCTTCTCAAGCACTTCTCTCAAGCTAATCCAACACTACAAGAACCCAAGAGAAAACCATACCAAACTTAACACAAATGAAAGCAAAGAACCCATTTTAACAAAAGGGTTTGAAAACATGTAAAACATGATCTTAAGGAATCAAAATAACTCCATGAAAATTATGAGTTGAAACTCTTACCTAACAATGGCTAAACAAGAAGAGGTGAAGAAAAAGGAGTTCTTGCCCAACTTGGAAACTCAAGAAACTTGCATCAATGGAGAGCTTAGAATGAGAGGAAGAAGATGATGGCCTTGGAACCTTCTTTGGAGATCTACAGCTAGGGCATGCAAGGGAAATGAAGTGGAAGGGAAAAAGGGTTTTCCAGCCCTAGGTCAAAGAAATTGCAGGGATTTGGGGGAAATGAATGAAAGGAGAGAGATGGGGTTTTAGTGATGGAAATGGGCCCCAATAACTTGAACTTTGAATGGCCCAAAACACGATCTTGTGGGCCTTGGATGACTTTGACGAAGAAGGATAAAACGATCGTCAAAATATCTAGTTCCCAAAAAGTATATTTTTGACATGGTTTTGAGATCTCGAAAATTGTGTCCAGATTTGTGCATAAAAGATAATTTTACCCTCTTTGGGCCAAAACTTGGGTTTTTGGGCTTCAAACATGAATGTGCTTAAGACGAAAGTTGTAACACATAGAAAAATCATTCAAATGAAATCAAGATCACAATCACACGAAAACCGATACGATCCTTCCAAGCTTACACGTGCACTCAGGCTTTCCTGAGTGTGTCAGACTAACACTAAACGTTCTCAAAATTTCCAAAGCTATGTCCAAGACTAAACTAATTACTTCTAACCCAACGACCACTAAACCCACTTAAGACTAAACACATACTAATCGCACACTAATCGACTTGGTCTGGGTCGGGATCTAACATCCTCCATCCCTTAGGATATTTGGTCCACCAAATAAATCAAACAATTACCTCTGGTAAAAGCTGTGGATACTTCCTGTGCACTTGCTCTCTCAATTCCCAGGTGGCTTCCTCTGGCTCGTGGTTTTCCCAAAGCACTTTGACCCAATGAATTGTCCGGGTTTCTCAATTCTTGCTCCTTGGTATCAATGATCTTGATCGGTCTTTCCACATACGAGGCATCTTCTCGAATCTCCAAAGGCTCATGCTGTAGAATATGTGCAAGACTAGAGACGTATTTCTTGAGCATAGAAACATGAAAAACATTATGTACCCCGGAGAGTTCCGGCGGTAACGCAAGCCTATAAGCGACATCTCCAATCTTGCTCAAAATCTCATACGGACCAATAAATCTTCTAGACAATTTGCCCTTCTGTTCGAACCTCAAAGTCCCTCTAACTGGTGAGATCTTCAAGAACACCTTGTCACCCACTTGAAACTGCAATTCTCTTCGGCGAGTATCTGCATAACTCTTCTGCCTACTTTGGGCGATCCTCAACCGTTCCTGAATCAACTTGACCTTGTCACTTGTCTCTCCAACTATCGTCGGTCCATGAAAACTACGTTCACCGACTTCTTCCCAGCAAACTGGAGTTCTGCATCTCCTACCATAAAGTGCCTCGAAAGATGCCATACCAATGCTAGAGTGGTAACTATTGTTATAAGCAAATTCACAAAGAGGTAAGCACTCATCCCACTGAATCTTGAAATCCAATACACAAGCACGCAACATGTCTTCGAGAGTCTGTATCGTCCTTTCTGACTGACCATCTGTCTGAGGATGATAAGCTGTGCTGAACTGAAGTTTGGTACCCATCGACTCATGAAGAGTTTTTCAAAACTTTGAAACAAACCTGCTGTCTCTGTCTGAAGTAATGGAGACGGGTTGACCATGCTTATTGACAATCTCATCAACAAATAACTTCGCAAGTGGTGCCATGTGCATCATGTTCCCTGTCTTCATCGGAATGAAGTGAGCAGACTTTGTCAGATGATCTACAATGATCCAAATTGCATTATTTCCCCTCTTGGTGTTAGGCAAACTGGAAACGAAATCCATGGTGATGTGCTCCCATTTCCACTCCGGAATTTCCAAAGGCTGTAACAAACCTGGAGGCTTCGGTGCTCTGCCTTAATCAACTGACAAGTTAGACAACGAGACACAAAAGCTGCTATCTCTCTCTTCATGTTGTTTCACCAAAATCTATTCTTCAAATTGTGGTACATCTTCGTGCTACCCGGATGCATAGAATATCTTGTGTTGTGAGCTTTGTTCATTATTTCACTCTTCAAATCATCCACATTTGGCACACACAACCGGTCACGAAAATACAGTATTCCATTCACCATCTTGAAATCGGGGCGTTCTACAATAACTTCTACTATCTTAGCCAAATCTGGGTCTTGCAACTGATTTTCCTTAATCTTCTGGATGAAGGTAGGTTATGAAACTGTCATGTTTGCTAACATAGCACCCAATCTCAGAGTTTGCACTTCTACACCCAACTCTTCAAACTGCTGTAAGACACCCATTCCTCTCAAACTAGCCATGACCACTGATTTCCTACTCAATGCATCAGCTACAACATTCACTTTGCCCGGATGATACTTGATTGGAAAGTCATAATCTTTGATATACTCCATCCACCTTCTCTGCCTCATGTTCAAGTCCTTCTGCGAAAACAAATATTGCAAGCTTCTATGATCTGAATGGACCTCAAATTTCTCTCCGTAGAGGTAGTGTCTCCACATCTTCAATGCGAAAACAACTGCTGCCAACTCCAAGTCGTGAGTCGCATAATTCTTCTCATGGTCCTTCAACTGTCTCGAGCCATAAGCAATCACCTTGCCATCTTGCATCAATACACAACCCAGTCCCACATTCGAAGCATCTGTGTAAATAATAAACCCGCCGTTGCTCGAGGGTAATGTAAGGATTGGAGTTGTGGTTAACCTTCCTTTCAACTCCTGAAAACTGGTTTCACACTGATCGGTCCACACAAATGGGACATTCTTCCTAGTCAATTTTGTCAACGGGGCTGCAATGGACGAAAAACCTTGGACAAATCTTCTGTAGTAGCCTGCTAACCTCAAAAAGCTTCTAATTTCTGTCACACTGCTTGGCCAACTAACAACTGCCTCTATCTTGGCTGGATCAACTGCTAAACCTTCTTTGGAGATGATGTGGCCTAGAAAAGCAACTTGTTCTAACCAGAATTCGCACTTACTGAGTTTTGCATATAACTGATTGTCCCTCAAGAGCTGCAACGCTGTCCTCAAATGTTCTTCATGCTCCCTCTTACTCTTGGAATACACAAGGACATCATCAATGAATACTACTGTGGAGTGATCCAAATAAGGTGCAAAGACCTTGTTCATCAAAGCCATAAAGACTGCGGGTGCATTTCTCAAACCAAAGGGCATCACTAAGAACTCATAGTGCCCATATCTTGTTCTAAAAGACATCTCAGTCTCTAACTCTCAACCGATGGTACCCTGACCTCAAGTCTATCTTGGAAAAGTAGGTTGTTCCTTGCAATTGGTCAAACAATTCATCTATCCTTGGCAGTGGATACTTGTTCTTCACGGTCACATGGTTCAACTTCCTGTAGTCAATGCACATTCTCAAACTTTCATCCTTCTTTTTCACAAATAACACCGGTGCTCCCCACGGTGAAACACTTGGCCTAATAAAACCTTTGCTCAACAAATCCTGCAATTGGAGCTTTAGCTCACCCATTTTTGCTGGAGCCATCCTGTATGGTGCAATCGAGATCGGAGCTGTCCCTGGAAAGAGCTCAATTGTGAACTCAACTTCTCTGATTGGTGGTAAACTCGGGATTTCTTCTTGAAAAACATCCAGAAATTCACACACAATGGGGATATCCTCCACCCCTTGGGGCTGTTTATCCTCCGTGATAAACGCAATAAATGCTTGACATCCACTCTCCACTAATCTGCTTGCCTTCAACACTGAAATAAACCCTGCCTGAGATTTCCTCCTGTTCCCCTGAAATATCAACTCTGCATGTGGCCCTTAGAATCTGAATGTGATGGTCTTACTAAAACAATCCATAGTGGCATGATATGCTTCTAACCAATCCATGCCTAAAATGACATCAAAATCATGCATGTCCAATACTATGAGGTTGGCCGGTAGATTAACATCTCCTAACAAAACTGTACAGCTAGGGTAATGGGTTCTACACACAACTTGTTTCCCTACTGGAGTGGTCACTACTAAAATGTAACCCAATTCACTACATGGTGCATCAATCAACTTAGCAAAACTAGGGGATGCAAAGGAATGTGTGGATCCAGGATCAAATAAAATCTGGGCTTCTACCCCACAAACAAGAAGTTTACCTTCTACCACGTCTCCTGCAGCTTCAGCATCTGCACGGTTGAGATAATACAGACGTCCATGCATCTGTAGTCTGCTTGGTACTTGATTCGGCCTTCCTTGGCCATGTCTGTTCTGCTGGGGAGGACGAGCATTCTGGTTCTGTGCCGGTTGCCTAGCCTGCTGCTGAGGTGGTCTAACTTGATTATGCACTGGTGCTTGGTTCTGAGGAGCTACTTGTCTCTGCTACTGGTTTCTGTTCCCTTGATTCTGAAGTAGTGGGCAATCCTTGATTGCATGGTTCATAGCCCCACACTTGAAACAGGCACCCATGGCCTTACGACATTCGTGGGTTTCATGATTCTTTCCACAATGGCCACAACCCTGCCTCACATGACCTTGTTCTTGCCTTGGCTTCTTGCCTTGCTGCTGCCTCAGATTCTGCTGCTGATATTGCTGCTTCTTGTCCTGAACAATCATGTTATTAATATCTTCAAATGTATATGCCCGTTTGACTGCCTCATCATATGTAGCTGGAGGAATTACTCCTATGACATCTCTCATGATGATCGGGTTCAACCCTTCCAAAAACTTAGTTATCTTCTTCCTTTCAGTGTCAATAAGCTCGGTAGCATATCTAGCCAATCTCTCAAATTTGGTGACATAGTCTAGCACCGTATTGTTACCTTGCTTGAGCTGCTGGAACTCAATAGCCTTCTGTCTCTTGACATGAGAGGTAATATATTTATCTTGAAACTGTATCTTGAATGTTGCCCATGCCTCCTCGTCAGCCATCACTGCGTAAGGATCCTTGACTGTTTGCCACCACCGGTCTGCAAGCCCATAGAATAATGAAGCTGTGAGGTTGACCTTCTGTATTCCCGTACACATGAAGACATCGAAGATCTTCTCAGTATTGACTAGCCAGTCATTTGCCACCAACGGGTCCTCATTGCCCGAAAATTCCTTGGGTGCTCTCTTCCTAAACTTCTCAAACAGTGCATTAGGGTCAGGATCCCTATTCTGAATAACAATCTGTGGACCCACGGGTGGTGCTACATTTCTGTTCTGAAGTACTTCTAACAGTTGCCTCTGAACTTGTGTCATTTCATCATCTTTCTTTGCCAACTGTTCTTGGAATCTTGCTTGGTTCTCATTAGCCGGCCTTTGTTGTGCTATCATGGCTTGCATAAGTTCCTGAAACTGTGTGGTTGTTGGTGTCTCAGATACATCTGACTCATTCTGATTACTGCCTGAAGCATGATGATTTGGAGTTTTTCTTGGAGGCATATTATTGTAAAACAAAGAGTTAGAACACAATAACATAGTACAAGGGTTTCTAAGATCCTATACGAACGAATCTATCGAACTCACGAATCCTCGCCACGTTCCTAAGACCTTTCGAGTTTCTTTTAAGTGCCTGAAGCCTGTCCCGCTCTGATACCAGTCCTGTCGCGACACCGGAACGGACCCCCGGGCCCGCGACGTTAATGTTTGCATTACTCTGTTTATTAGAGGTGTACTTTCCCACAGTTTCCCGCGGTGAGGATTCCCAAAGACATGCGGAATCTGACTCACACGATCAAGTATGCGGAAGCGTGTAGCAAAACACAACAAGATGAGCACCAATAAAATATTTAAGTGCCATGACAAATAATAACAAGACATAATATCGAAGAAAGAAGCTAACACGGCATTTCCATTAATATTCAAGTTATGAGACTAATTCAAAAGTACTTTAAGTGTGGTTACAACTCATAAGAGGCCAACATAGGCCAATACAGTTCTCCCAAATAATTCAAAGAAACCCAAAGTCAAAAGATGACGGGACTCAAAAACCCGCCCGACGTCTAGATGACATCGTCGGGCTGCCACTCTCTCACAGGGGTTGGCTCACAAGCCTCCTCCTGAAGCTCCTCCTCAAAGGTAATGTCTCCTGCACCTGGGCACCAACAAACAAGGGTCAAACACAACGGTTTGGCATGTAATCGATTTAGGTACAAGCATGAACAAATAACGTTTTAAGAAAACATATAAGGAATTCTCTAGTTGAATTACTACAATGACTGAGATACATTTTCGAGAATACAAGTAAAACTGAGAGACTAAAAACAAACTAGCATGAATACATAATATATCATGAATAGTTACAATCCACAAAGAGCCCATCCTTTCTCTATCATTTATATAATGAAAAGAGCAAGCACGCACGACAAGCACGATATACATAATATAAGCACGACACGATTTCCCACAAAGACGGGAATTCCGACCGCGGAACCGGACACGCACGATGTGTAATAAATACACGACTAGTCTGCAGACAGTCCACATGTTTAAAGATCCCCAGATAGTGGATCAAACTGAAAGGGCAGTCTAAGCTCAGTGGTGTTTACTTAATTCATGAATGCACAAAACACGCGAAACACTATCAAAACTTGTCGAGATAAAACGGGAGAAATCACTTATCAAAACACGATGAACACGACTAGCAAGGCATAATAAATATGCATACACGCTTAGGAAGTGATCTCCTTTTTCTTGAAACAATTCTTCAAAACAAGCTTATAATTGAAATCCAAAACTAGTACACGATGGCACTTATCGTACCAAAACGAAATTCAAACACGAAATCTGACAAGCATGTGTTAAGGCTGCTAATTGACCTTGGTGTAATTGAGACTCTAAATGTTGGAATATAGATAAGAATTGGTGTCCCCGAAGTTGGGTTGCATTTTGAAGTCCCATTTACACAATGTCAAGTCAAACCCTTAACATAGTCTAGTTTTTCAATCTTCAAGAAAACACACAACGAAATAATTCTTCTCATGAATCTGGCAGGTTCGCTCGAGCGAACTTTATAAGGTGATGACACTTCGCTCGAACGAGACAATTCGTTCGAGCGGATAATAAGTGCGTTCGAACGACCAACTCTCTGCCTTGCTCCAGATTATACAGAGGGCAGTTCGCTCGAGCGGACAATAGGGTCGCTCGAGCGGACAACTCTCTGTCTGCGCTCGGACCAAACAGAGGCTTGGTCGCTCGAGCGGACCCAAGGGTCGCTCGTGCGAATCAGCTTCTGCCTGAGCTCGCAGAGTGCATAAACTGCCTTTCTCTTGTACAACCTCCACTACATTTTTCTCCTTCTTCTCATCCACCAATCCCATACATTCCCTTGAGCCTTCATGCTCACCAAGGGTTCATTTATCACAATTTCAAGCATCCAAATCCAATGAAAACATAATCATGAAGCTTTTAAACAAATCAAATGCACAATTTCTAAAATAACAATGGAATCAAAACACATGCACATTGAACCTGTAAAGATTACTTGCCTTGACCAATGCTAATAATCCTTCTCAAGCACTTCTCTCAAGCTAATCCAACACTACAAGAACCCAAGAGAAAACCATACCAAACTTAACACAAATGAAAGCAAAGAACCCATTTTAACAAAAGGGTTTGAAAACATGTAAAACATGATCTTAAGGAATCAAAATAACTCCATGAAAATTATGAGTTGAAACTCTTACCTAACAATGGCTAAACAAGAAGAGGTGAAGAAAAAGAAGTTCTTGCCCAACTTGGAAACTCAAGAAACTTGCATCAATGGAGAGCTTAGAATGAGAGGAAGAAGATGATGGCCTTGGAACCTTCTTTGGAGATCTACAGCTAGGGCATGCAAGGGAAATGAAGTG
The DNA here is from genome assembly GCA_038049695.1 of Cinnamomum chago. NCBI lineage: Eukaryota > Viridiplantae > Streptophyta > Magnoliopsida > Laurales > Lauraceae > Cinnamomum > Cinnamomum chago. The sequence continues at coordinate 51,477,573 of CP142453.1, read as the reverse complement.
GAAGGGAAAAAGGGTTTTCCAGCCCTAGGTCAAAGAAATTGCAGGGATTTGGGGGAAATGAATGAAAGGAGAGAGATGGGGTTTTAGTGATGGAAATGGGCCCCAATAACTTGAACTTTGAATGGCCCAAAACACGATCTTGTGGGCCTCGGATGACTTTGACGAAGAAGGATAAAACGATCGTCGAAATATCTAGTTCCCAAAAAGTATATTTTGACATGGTTTTGAGATCTCGAAAATTGTGTCCAGATTTGTGCATAAAAGACAATTTTACCCTCTTTGGGCCAAAACTTGGGTTTTTGGGCTTCAAACATGAATGTGCTTAAGACGAAAGTTGTAACACATAGAAAAATCATTCAAATGAAATCAAGATCACAATCACACGGAAACCGATACGATCCTCCCAAGCTTACACGTGCACTCAGGCCTTCCTGAGTGTGTCAGACTAACACTAAACGTTCTCAAAATTCCCAAAGCTATGTCCAAGACTAAACTAATTACTTCTAACTCAACGACCACTAAACCCACTTAAGATTAAACACATACTAATCGCACACTAATCGACTTGGTCTGGATCGGGATCTAACAGGACTTAACTACAATGAACACCAAGTGTGGGTGTGGGTCTGGTCCTTGGATACTTGGCATCACAATTGCACGAATATTCCTTGCCTTTCTTGGGTTGCATTTTATCTGCATATCTTTATTATCACATGAACATTCTACAAATGGAAAGTTTTTATGCCAGCTTTCATGATGGGAAGAGTGTGCTTACTTTTTTGCTATCACTGTCACAAACCTTTTGTAGCAGATTTCAGATGAACCAATATCGCATCCAAAGCATCTGTATCAGATATTTTCTTACACTTGATCTAATCCAATACTCTGCTGAGTATAAAAGATTTTGGTTACACCTCAGAAGTTAAAAACTTAACAGGGATTGGGATAAGAAAAACATCTTTGTTATGGTATTGAGATTTTCATGGCTAAGTTAAGATCAATATTAGGATAAAGTATCACAAGTTAATAAAAAAGCACAATTTAAGAGTAGTTAAGTTTTGCCTCTGTATGAAATGCGGATTGAAGCCTATATATGATTTTCATAGGGACTTTCCACTTAAGCATGAGAACAACAAATTTAAGCACAGATTCCTTTCTATCACAAAGTTGCCTCGTCAAGGGACCACCATAGAATCAGCATCGAGGTTCAAACAACATACCAAGTTTAGAAATAGGGCCACTCTTTCCATTGAACCATTCTCTTCAAAATCACGTTTGAAGAACTGGGTTGTCTCCATGTTTACGCCCATTGCTGCAAATACAATGGCAAAATTAAATCTATCACAATATGAATGACCAAGGAAAAAAAATGCTCTTAGAACTCCATAGCCAGATGAATAAATACCAAATAGAATAAGAGCAATGGAAAAAAGGCACCAACTTCTAAAGCCAGATACTCAAAACAACACAAGACCCACCTCCCAAAACCACTTAAAAATAGCAAAAGCTCCTCAAAGTGGCTGCTGTTAAGAATACAGTCTTTTTTTTTTCTGTGATCTTGCTGTCATTCCTCTTTATTGCCTCCAGTGCTTATCTCTTCTCTTCCAACCTATCTCTCTGTTAAAATCAACATTGTTTCATTGTCTCCTATTATTTAATTTATCTTCTATTAGATATAAAACTAAGGTAAGACATGAATAATCGTAAATTTTATGTTCCTTTTCTTTTATGATTGGGTAGAAGAACATATGTTATAGATGAAAACTCAAATTGAGAAACTTGTTCAGTGTCTCTAATGCACCAACTTTTTATTTCCTCAATATCTCTTGGTTCTGTAAATTGGAGGGTCCACCACAACCACATGGTACCTTCCAAACTAAATGTTGGGGCACCGGAATTTGGGTTGGACTACCATGTGTATCTGCCACACTTTATATGTCACGTCCCCAGATCCCGATTAGAGAATAAACCAGATCCGGAGAGTGAAATTTAGGGCCAATTAAAATTTTTGCCCTTTTAGGCCCAAGGATCGTAAGTCCGCTGTGAGGATAATGCATTTCAAACCTCAAGTAATATAAAACTGCGGAATACATACGATTTGAGGCATATTAAATTTCGAAGCAATGAATAACAATCTCCTTAATAATTAAAGTTGCACAAGGAAATGATAAACTAATCAAGGAATTAAAGTATTTACAAAGGCCATCTCAATATCCAAGGCCTTTTAAAAGAACATGATGTCAATGAAAGAGAAGTTCAACGAAGAATAAAAATGAATTAAATAAAATCAAATATTTGTCCCAAAGTGAGTCTCTCATGTGCCTGGTAATGATGACGCTACTCTATGTCATCGGCACTCCACTCCCGTGCCTCCTCTGCTGGCTGGAGATCCTCTGGGATCTCATCACCGGCCTGCTCCTCGTAGTAGTACTCACCTGAGGAGTCTGCACACCAAGGAACCGAGTCAACGACATGTTGAGCAATAGATAAGCAAGATATAATTAAAACATAACATGCATCAAATATAGGAGTAATGACAAGTACAAGATCGTAGGAATACAATGAACAATACTAGGCATTGATCGTTAGCTCCAAGTGCAGAGCTTCGATTATAGTAATAAACTGGTGAGACCAGGTCGATCCACAGGGAGCAATGTAAATTAAGGTTCCTTCTCAACTTGTACCTGCCCTAAATAAAATCTAATTCTAGCCTAAAATTTAGAAAAGTACATTCATCATTCCTACTTTCTAAAAATTAAATTAATTACAATCCAATTAAAAGAAAACTTCCTAAAACTAAAAAAACTAAAATTAAAAACTAAAATTGCTACAAAAGAGTACACAAGTTAGAACATCAAGAATAAAAATACTAAAAATAAAACTAAGAAACTAAAATAGAAACAAAAGAAACCTAAGTTAAAAAGTTAGTAATGCAATGTATGCCATGAATGCTGAAAATTCTAAGTCTGAAAAACTAGTATGCAATGCTGTTTTTATGCATGATTTTTCCTAACCTAATGCAACCTAAAACTGAGTTTAATGGTTGGGTTTTGAACTACAATGATGCATGAATCAAATAAAAAAAATGAAAGTTAAAAACGATTTAAAACGAATGAAATATGAGTGTATGAACATGACCAAAAAAAAAAAACTGTGCAGAAATTTAGCACACAGGTGGGTCCGACCAGCCATGTTTGAGCCACTGGTTCACCATCTTTCCAAAATTATTTTTTCTTGAAATTCTGGGGTTTGAAAATACACTGATCAAACTTTAATTTCTCCGAGTTTCATCGAAAAATAATGTGTTTTGATCAGGTTTCTAATCGCAAACTTTTTACACAAAATCTGTCCAGAAATTCCTGCAACAATGTGCTGAAAAATGTACTTTATATTGGGATCCGAATTTCCAAAAATTATTTGGCCAAGATTATTGACTCAAATCTCTGATTTTTCTTGTTTATTCAATTTCAAACTCCAATTCCAACAACTTAAACATGTCTAAACTCCACCAATATGAATGTGCATGCAATGCTAATTAGTTCCAACCATAAACTATGCACAAAATAAACATAAAATTGAATTGATCATAAAAATAAAGATAATAAACAAAAGTTCAAGAATTTAAATGTGTGGTGAAGACAAGAAAAGTAAATGTGTGGTTTTAACAGAAACTTAAATGTGTGGAATAACATAAATTTAAATGTGTGGAAGTGTATTCTCCTCTTTCAAAATTCTTTTCTAAGCGGGGTCATAATTTGAATCATGCTCTTAGGGCCATTGGGTCGTCAGTCCAAACACCAACAAGAAAAGAAACATAAAACAAGCACCAATCACCCAAGGACAAGAAAGAAAAATTGAAAAGAGTAAGAAACAATTTTACTAATATGCAAAGTCTTACATAAGATATAAAACATAAACAATGACAATTACATACTAGGATGAGAAGCCTCTTCTAGATGAAAAACCCAAGGGTGTAGTGTGATTTTCGGCCAAAATCTCCTTGAGGACTCAAAATGGAGAGAATGAGAGAGGAAGAAGATGGAGTGTAGTAGTAATTCTAGAGAAAGTTGGTCTATCTTTCCATCAGAGGAGAGGGAGGCTTATGCCTTCAATTTATAGATTTTTGTTCTTTTTCTTTCCTTCTTTGCTCCAAATTTGTAGCATGCAATCTTCTTTGTATGGCAAGTCCCTTCCTTAGCCAACAAGTCTTCAAAGAAATAGCAAGGTGAGTGAGAGATTTTTGGTGCTTTCCATGTGCAAAATTGCAATCCCGAGTAGAAATTATAGCACCAACTTCCAGAGGCCATATCTTTCTCGTTTTAGCTCCGATTGACACAATCTTAGGTTCTAAAGATATCTACTCGAAAAGAGCTTTCCAATGGTGTATAGATTGCACCAATCCAACGGCTGGATTAAGAGTTATGACCATTTTAATCTTGCTGCCTCTGAAAAATCCGAAAATATTTGTGCACATATGGAATGATAATTGTGCAATAGCATGTGTGGGACCCATGTGGACTTCCAAAGGCACCTTGGGATATTTCTTTCCTTGTTTCTTGACTCTCCTTCCCTCTTTGATTTGCTTCCAAGCTTCTTTGATTGATTAGTCAAATCTTTTAGTACACCTTCCTTTCTTGGATTTCTTTCTTGATTTTCAAGTTTTCAAACTTAGTAAGGATTAGATCTTACCAAATCTGAAATTTCCTTTCTTGATCTTGAAATCACAAATCTAGCCTTCCATTGTTGACTTCTCAAACTCTCCAAAAATACCAAGATATGTGGGTCCACCTTGAAAGATGTCTTTGCTCTCTCTCAAATTTCACCAATGTAGGTCCCATTCTTGATTTCTCCTACACAAATTAAAACAAATGGATTCAAGAATAATTTTATGTAAGGAATTTAAATGGACAATGCATGGGACCCTACTTGATGCACCGAAAATAATTGGCTTTCCAAAAATAAACCTCCAAAAATGGCAGGTTTCATGAATTTATGCAAAACGTGTAATTTTTGAGCAAATTATGCATGAATGCACTACAATGGATCCTAAATGCATAAAAACATGATTTGTCACTAAATAAAGCTCTTTAATATCAATGAGCCCTTAAAATGGTCCAAAATGTGTATGAAAATATGTACTTTTTAGGACTCATCAGGCATGTAGCATGAATAAATATCATCAGAATCATAAACAGGAATCCTAACAATACTAACAATCACCACTACCAATGTAATGCAATGCACAAGAGGGAGACTCCGTGGATGTCCAAGCCACCTCACGGGGTACCAGTAACAATCCTATCCGGACTACTGATACCAAAGTCCGGCTCCAGGGGGATCCAAGCTCCCAGTCCTAGGAATAGTAGCACGGTCCAAGCCCGCTCCCAACTATTCAACGCCATGGACGCCGTCCAAAGCCGACTGCCCACCCCGATGTCCGAGTAACCGGCCCATCAATAAACCCCCAAACTGCAGCTGGCCATGATACACAAATAATAATAATAAAGTGGTGTTGACATGCGGGAAAAACCAAGACAAGCAAGTCTGGCTAACTCAATATACAAGACATGTTCATAGGGATTATCTCCTTCAAGTCAATACAAGACAAACCCAATCACGTGATAATCCCTTCAGTCTAGCCAGTCATGTTTATCAATTACATAACACGGGGTCCTAAGGTACACTCTAAGTCAGGTCCAAGTTATAATTCTACAAGGGATTATGTTTCATAATTAATTAGGTGTTTTATGCCAAGAGAGTGTACAAGGATACAAAATCAACGGATACGATTAACAAATCAAGGAGATATTACAATCCAATCCTAGGCAAGTGTTGCCATCCATGTACTATATGTGGTGTAACGGAGTGCGTGGGGAATTCGAATAATCAATGCTTATAAAGAATTTCCTTGGTGTACAATCATGTTGAGCATCGATTGATTCAATTCCATACGCATTCGGTTAACCATACACAATACACGAATACCTAGACAACCCATCGAAGCACACCAAGCCACGTGCTACGATTTCAAAACTCCATTAATGGTCATGTGAGAGTGGTTTCAAGGTTTCCAATGTCTAAGACCCAAACCTAGGCTAACAATCTCGTTACTAATAAGAAAGTGGTCTAATAATTAATCTCCTTAACTACCTCTCTACCTGATCCCCAATCATCGCAAGACATGTATCATTGGATTCTACACTCAAAGAGCTTTCCAACGGTATATGGCTCGCGAAATTCTGACGTATGGTTCAAAGTTATGGCCCATAGAAGTTTAACCCTTTATATATATATATATATAAAAGCGCGACGGACCAACACGTGTCCGATTCATCGGATGGTAGACCCAACAGTAGCCATCATCATGTCAGGCGGCCATTCAACGTTCTGTTTCCTTTTTTTTTTTTTATTCACTCATATACTTGGCTGACGTCCTGAACATTCAAGCGATCAGTGAACGTTTATTATTATTATTTTTTTCCTTCTGAGTGACTAACGTTCAGAACGTGAACGTTCTGAACGTCAGTTTGATGATTCTTTTTTTTTCTGTCAAATATAGAACTCCATTTTTTTTGTAGTTTTTCATCTAATTCATTCCAACAATTCACCTGCACAAAATTGAGCCACCGTGCTCCCCCAATAATCAATTCCATCCAATATCATTTCTACTTATATCAAATTAACAAACTAAAATTAACAATTAATTAAATAAATCCAAATTAATAACAGAACAGGCTTGGAATTAGGGAAAACTAACAAGAAAACACATCCAATCAATAGAAGACATACACACATGCCTAATTATAAAATGTAGATCTACTTGCCTCAACCAAAAAGAAGATTGGAATTGGGGAAATCTGAGGAGAAGCCCTACCACTGCAGAAACCTCAATCTACCCCGACCAAACGCAATCTAACACGCAAAGGAGAAGAAAAGAGAGGAAAAGATTAAGATCTAACCTAAATCTAAACCAAAGATAATTGATTGGGAAAATGAAAGAGAGGGAAATCTTACCAAACTGATGTCAATGGAAAGATGAGATCGCGAGGAAGAAGGTGAGCGGCTCGGATCGCCGAAGTGATCCTTCAGGGAAGGAGTTCTGGAGCCTTGGAAGAATGAGGAAGAAGAAAGGTTGTTGTGGCTTCGTTCGTTGCAGAGAATGATTAAGGGAATAGGGCTAATCCCTGATTAAGAAGAGAGGGAAGGGAAGAAGACTAATTTACCCTTAAGTGGGTCAGGTGAAAGAATGAATTATTGGAAGGGTTTCTGGTCGTCGGATCGCAACGAGCCAGAAGATAAAATTGATCAACGCGACGAGACCTTTCCAACGAACCCAAAATCATGGCGATAGGAATTTTTCGGAAAAACACTCATTTTTTTCCTAATTTGCAAACTACGCCCCTACTAGGGTCAAACGAACTCCGAATCGCACGAAACTCCGCAGGCACTATTCTAACACTAAAAGAAACTCGCTGACCATCTAAACCCACTTAAATATCTAATAAAACAATAATTATAATAATAACAAAATAAATGGGTCAACGGGCCGGTAATTGGGCTCAACTGACCCAGTAAGGTCGCAGACCTTACATCTCTTACCTCTAAAAAGAACATTTGGTCCCTCAAATGCCTAAACATACCTCATCAGGAAAAAGATAAGGATACGCCTTCTGCATCTGGTCCTTGAGCTCCCATGTGGCCTCCTCCGGATTATGATGTTCCCATTGTACCTTAACCCACTGAATGGTCTTGGTACGCAGCACTACTTCCTTGGTGTCGATAATCTGTGCCGGACGCTCCACATGGTTGCATCTGCTTGCATCTGAAGCGGCTCGTGCTGCAACACGTGAGTATGATCTGAAATATATTTCCGAAGCATTGAGACATGGAAAACGTCGTGCACACCGGCTGACTCAGGTGGTAGCACAAGACGATAGACCACGTCTCCAATCATGCTCTTAATCTCAAATGGTCCCATAAACCTCTTCGCAAGCTTCCCTTTCTATCCAAATCTGACAACTCCTCTCATCGGTGACACCTTCAGAAACACCTTATCCCCCACTTGGAATTCTAGAGGTCTCCGCCTCTTGTCTGCATAACTCTTCTGTCGATCACGGGACTCTTTCATCCTCATCTGAACAATTCTGACTTTCTCACTGGAGTCAGCAACCTCTGAGGGTCCATGGAAACTCCGAACTCCTACTTTTTCCCAACATGCTAGGGTCCTGCATCTCCGCCCGTATAATGCCTCAAATGGTGTCATTCCAATACTTGAATGATAGTTGTTATTGTAGGCAAACTCACATAGAGGCAAGCTTTCATCCCAACTCTCCTTGAAATCCAAAACACATGCTCGGAGAAGATCTTCTAATGTCTGGATGGTACGCTCCGACTGTCCATCTGTCTGAGGGTGGTAAGTTGTGCTGAACTTCAACTGAGTACCCATAGATGATTGGAAAGTAGACCAAAACCGAGAGACAAACTTAGGGTCTCGATCGGATACTATGGACTTAGGCACTCCATGCAACTTGACTATATTGTCCCTGTACAACACAGTCATCTTGTTCATAAACTGACCATTCTTGAATGGCAGAAAATGTGCTGACTTCGTCAATCTATCCACAATCACCCAAATAGCATTATTGTCCTTCCTGGTGTTTGGCAACCCTGACACAAAATCCATAGTGATGTGCTCCCATTTCCACTGCGGAATGTCCAACGGGTGAAGCAAACCAGGAGGCTTCTTGTGTTCTGCCTTAATCTGCTGACAAGTCATACACTTAGCGACAAATTCTGCAATCTCTTTCTTCATTTTCACCCACCAATAGTGATTCTTCAAATTCTGATACATTTTGGTGCTCCCTGGGTGAATTGAATATCTGGTGTGGTACGCATCTGTCATCAGCTGTAGCTTGATGTCTTGCACATCTGGCACACACAACCTGTCTTTGGAGTACAGGATTCCTTCGATCAATCTGAACTCTGAATGATCATCAATGTGGTCAATAATTTTCTGCAACTCAGGATCATCCTTCTGAGCTTCCTTGATCCTGTTAACTATTTCTGGCTCCCAAAATCCCATAGTAGCAACCAATGCTTTCTCGTTAGCAGGCCATACCTCCACATCCATATCTCTGAACTGCTCCATCCATCTCCATTCTGACATTACACACCCACTGAAAGCTGCCTTCCTACTGAGAGCATCTGCTACCACATTCACCTTACCAGGATGGTACTTAATCGGAAAATCATAATCCTTTATGTACTCCATCCACCTCCGCTCCCTGTTATTCAAATCACCATGTGTAAACGGATATTGCAGACTCTTGTGATTTGTGTGCACCTCAAATCTCTCTCCATACAGATAATGCCTCCACAATTTCAATGCAAACACCATTGCTGTCAGTTCTAAATCATGTGGCATACTTCTTCTCATGACCCTTCAACTATCTGGACCCATATGCTATCACTTTATCATTCTGCATGAGAACACAGCCCAATCCAATCCCTAATGCATCTGTATAAACCACAAATCCTCCACTGCCTGAGGGTAAAGCAAGTATGGGAGCTGTAGTTAACCTGGTCTTCAGCTCTTGAAAACTCTTCTCACATTCTTCTGTCCACACAAATGGGATATCCTTCCTTGTCAACTTAGTGAGTGGAGATGCTATGGTAGAAAACCCTTTCACGAATCTCCTGTAGTAGCCTGCAAGTCCAAGAAAACTGCGAATCTCCGCTACATTTCGTGGACTGCCCCAATTAACAACCGCTGCTACCTTCTTAGGGTCCACTGTCAATCCATCCTTAGAGATAATATGACCCAAAAATGCCACTTGCTCCAACCAAAATTCACATTTGTTCAGTTTAGCATATAATTGGTTATCCCTCAAAAGCTGCAACGATGTCCTCAACTGATGCTCATGCTCCTCCTTAGATTTTGAGTACACCAATATATCATCAATGAAGACTACTACAAACTGATCTAGGAAAGGAGCAAACACCTTATTCATCAATGCCATAAAGACAGCGGGTGCATTTGTCAACCCGAAAGGCATCACGAGGAACTCAAAGTGGCCATATCTCGTCCGGAATGCGGTCTTAGGAATATCCTCTTCTCTGACTTGCAATTGATGATATCCGGATCGTAGATCTATCTTCGAAAAGAATTGGGCTCCCTGCAATTGATCAAACAGCTCATCAATCCTAGGTAACGGATACTTGTTCTTAACTGTCAACTGATTCAGCTGTCGGTAGTCTATGCACATTCTCATAGTACCATCCTTCTTCTTCACAAATATCACTGGAGCCCCCCACGGTGAAACACTGGGTCTGATGAAACCCTTATCTAACAGATCTTCTATCTGAGTCTTCAACTCCTTCAATTCTGCTGGAGCCATCCTATACGGAGCCCTAGATATAGGTGCTGTATCCGGTTGCAATTCTATCGTGAAGTCCAACTCACGAACAGGTGGCAAACCAGGAATCTCCTCCGGAAATAAATCCGGGAATTCTCGCACCACAGGAATCTCTTCAACAGTCTTAGACTCCTTGTCTTCCGCAATAAATGCGATAAAACCTTCACAACCACTCCTTATCAATCGTTCTACCTTCAACGCAGAAATCAACCGAGTGGAAGTAGACTTCTTAGCTCCCACAAACTGAACACTACAATCTGCATCCTGTAACCTCATGGTCTTGTTAAAACAATCTAACACCGCTCGGTTCGCTGCTAACCAATCCATTCCAAGAATCACATCAAACTCCGACATCGGTAAAATAATCAAACTGACAGTCATCACAACTCCTCCAATCTGAATACTACATCTAGGGTAGATAACATTTCAAGGTACATGTCTTCCCACATGGGTAGCTACTATCAAATCATATGGTAGTGTCTCCTTATCCTCCCCCAAGTGAGGTGCAAAAGCTGGTGCAACAAATGAGTGTGTAGATCCAGGATCAAATAGAACTTTAGCATCAAATCCACAAACTGAAAGTGTACCTTCTATGACATTGCCTGCAACCTCTGCCTCCTCATGCGTCAAAGCATAAGCTCTCCCTACCAGCTGGGGACGTTGCTGCTGATAATACTGTTGTTGTGGCCTAGGACCACGAGCCTGGAATCTGGGTGGTGCCGGAGGTCTCTGCTGGAATCGCTGCTGTGGTACCGGAGGACGCTGCTATGGTACTGGAGGACGCTGCTGCGGTGGCTGGGGTGGTCTGACAATCATCTGTTGCTGCTGGGGTCTAGCCTGTGCAGGTGATACCTGTCTCAACGGCTGCGCAGGATGTGGAGGCCTGAGCGCCGGAGTTGGGAATGCTGGTGGTGCCACTCCTGTCTTCTCTGGACAGTTGCGAAGTTTATGCCCTGGGTCCCCATAATGGAAACATGCACCCGTCTGTTTCCTACAATCACGAACATGGTGGCTACCCCCACAGAAAGTGCAAGTGATCCGCTGAGGTAACTGGCGAAGCACTGGTTCCACCCGAAGTCTCTTAGATGCTGGTTGCTGATAATACTGGGAGGAAGAACCCTGTGCCTTAGGTTGAGGTATTAATGCCAAAATCCTCTGCTGCTCCAAGGCAATCACCTCCTTAAGAGACTCCTCCGCCCAATAAGCTTCTTTAACCACGTCATCATAATCAGTCAGCTTACTATGTTGTACTTGCATCTTGATATCTGCTCGCAGTCACTTGATAAACCTCCTAACCCTCTCTGATTCGGGTTAAATCAGATTCCCTGCAAACCTGGATAGGTGGGTGAAAGAGATCTCATAGTCTTGTACTGATAGATCACCCTGAACCAATCTCTCAAACTCCTCCATCTTCTGATCACGGTAGTGCTCAGGGATAAACTTCTTTTGGAACTGCTCAGTGAAGGTCTTCCAACCTACATCTTCTGCGATCGTTTCATAAGGGTGCTTCACTGTCTTCCACCACCTCTCTGCTGCCCCACAGAACATGTGGGTCGCTAGCTGCACCTGTTGGACACCCGTGCACTTGAATACTTCATAGATTTTCTCCATCTGAACAACCCACTCATCTGCCATAGCGGGGTCCTCAATGCCATGAAACTCTGGTGGGAACCTCTTCCTGAATTTCTCAACCAGCTCGTTGAGATCATATTCCTTAGGTTATGGCTGACCCACTTTCTGCACTACCTCAAGCATCTGAGCCTGGAATACAGCCTGACTCTCGTTCTGTCTAGTATTCTGTTCAGCCAAATCCTTCTGAGACTGAATAAATGCTGCCATAAATTGATGAAATTGATTCTCTGGGCCACTTTGAGAAGAACTGCCCTCTGGCGGTGGTCCGTTATTAGTTCGGGTGGTTCTACCGGCCATCGTCCGGTAAAACATTCAAGGTTAGTTCCAATATGCCCCAAGCTAACAATACAATGCTAAGAAAGAACTACAAAGCCAACCTACTAACTAACGAAAACCTCACACGTGTCCTATGGTTTCTAAAATTTTTACCCTGTGAAACCATCCATTGCTCTGAAACCATCATGTCACGTCCCCCGAACCCAATTAGAGAATAAACCGGATCCGGGGAGTGAAATTTAGGGCCAATTAAAATTTTTGCCCTTTTAGGCCCAAGGATCGTAAGTCCGCTGTGAGGATATTGCATTTCAAACCTCAAGTAATATAAAACTGCGGAATACATACGATTTGAGGCATATTAAATTTCGAAGCAATGAATAACAATCTCCTTAATAATTAAAGTTGCACAAGGAAATGATAAACTAATCAAGGAATTAAAGTATTTACAAAGGCCATCTCAATATCCAAGGCCTTTTAAAAGAACATGATGTCAATGAAAGAGAAGTTCAACGAAGAATAAAAATGAATTAAATAAAATCAAATATTTGTCCCAAAGTGAGTCTCTCATGTGCCTGGTAATGATGACGCTACTCTACGTCATCGGCACTCCACTCCCGTGCCTCCTCTGCTGGCTGGAGATCCTCTGGGATCTCCTCACCGGCCTGCTCCTCGTAGTAGTACTCACCTGAGGAGTCTGCACACCAAGGAACCGAGTCAACGACATGTTGAGCAATAGATAAGCAAGATATAATTAAAACATAACATGCATCAAATATAGGAGTAATGACAAGTACAAGATCGTAGGAATACAATGAACAATACTAGGCATGTAGCATGAATAAATATCATCAGAATCATAAACAGGAATCCTAACAATACTAACAATCACCACTACCAATGTAATGCAATGCACAAGAGGGAGACTCCGTGGATGTCCAAGCCACCTCACGGGGTACCAGTAACAATCCTATCCGGACTACTGATACCAAAGTCCGGCTCCAGGGGGATCCAAGCTCCCAGTCCTAGGAATAGTAGCACGGTCCAAGCCCGCTCCCAACTATTCAACGCCATGGACGCCGTCCAAAGCCGACTGCCCACCCCGATGTCCGAGTAACCGGCCCATCAATAAACCCCCAAACTGCAGCTGGCCATGATACACAAATAATAATAATAAAGTGGTGTTGACATGCGGGAAAAACCAAGACAAGCAAGTCTGGCTAACTCAATATACAAGACATGTTCATAGGGATTATCTCCTTCAAGTCAATACAAGACAAACCCAATCACGTGATAATCCCTTCAGTCTAGCCAGTCATGTTTATCAATTACATAACACGGGGTCCTAAGGTACACTCTAAGTCAGGTCCAAGTTATAATTCTACAAGGGATTATGTTTCATAATTAATTAGGTGTTTTATGCCAAGAGAGTGTACAAGGATAAAAAATCAACGGATACGATTAACAAATCAAGGAGATATTACAATCCAATCCTAGGCAAGTGTTGCCATCCATGTACTATATGTGGTGTAACGGAGTGCGTGGGGAATTCGAATAATCAATGCTTATAAAGAATTTCCTTGGTGTACAATCATGTTGAGCATCGATTGATTCAATTCCATACGCATTCGGTTAACCATACACAATACACGAATACCTAGACAACCCATCGAAGCACACCAAGCCACGTGCTACGATTTCAAAACTCCATTAATGGTCATGTGAGAGTGGTTTCAAGGTTTCCAATGTCTAAGACCCAAACCTAGGCTAACAATCTCGTTACTAACAAGAAAGTGGTTAAATAATTAATCTCCTTAACTACCTCTCTACCTGATCCCCAATCATCGCAAGACATGTATCATTGGATTCTACACTCAAAGAGCTTTCCAACGGTATATGGCTCGCGAAATTCTGACGTATGGTTCAGAAGTTATGGCCCATAGAAGTTTAACCCTTTATATATATATATATATATAAAAGCGCGACGGACCAACACGTGTCTGATTCATCGGATGGTAGACCCAACAGTAGCCATCATCATGTCAGGCGGCCATTCAACGTTCTGTTTCCTTTTTTTTTTTTATTCACTCATATACTTGGCTGACGCCCTAAACATTCAAGCCATCAGTGAACGTTTATTATTATTATTTTTTTCCTTCTGAGTGACTAAAGTTCAGAACGTTTTTTTTTTTTTTTTCTGTCAAATATAGAACCCCATTTTTTTTGGTAGTTTTTCATCTAATTCATTCCAACAATTCACCTGCACAAAATTAAGCCACCGTGCTCCCCCAATAATCCATTCCATCCAATATCATTTCTACTTATATCAAATTAACAAACTAAAATTAACAATTAATTAAATAAATCCAAATTAATAACAGAACAGGCTTGGAATTAGGGAAAACTAACAAGAAAACACATCCAATCAATAGAAGACATACACACATGCCTAATTATAAAATGTAGATCTACTTGCCTCAACCAAGAAGAAGATTGGAATTGGGGAAATCTGAGGAGAAGCCCTACCACTGTAGAAACCTCAATCTACCCCGACCAAACGCAATCTAACACGCAAAGGAGAAGAAAAGAGAGGAAAAGATTAAGATCTAACCTAAATCTAAACCAAAGATAATTGATTGGGAAAATGAAAGAGAGGGAAATCTTACCAAACTGATGTCAATGGAAAGAGGAGATCGCGAGGAAGAAGGTGAGCGGCTCGGATCGCGGAAGTGATCCTTCAGGGAAGGAGTTCTGGAGCCTTGAAAGAATGAGGAAGAAGAAAGGTTGTTGTGGCTTCGTTCGTTGCAGAGAATGATTAAGGGATTAGGGCTAATCCCTGATTAAGAAGAGAGGGAAGGGAAGAAGACTAATTTACCCTTAAGTGGGTCCGGTGAAAGAATGAATTATTGGAAGGGTTTCTGTTCGTCGGATCGCAACGAGCCAGAAGATAAAATTGATCAACACGACGAGACCTTTCCAACGAACCCAAAATCATGGCGATAGGATTTTTTCGGAAAAACACTCAATTTTTTCCTAATTTGCAAACTACCCCCTACTAGGGTCAAACGAACTCCGAATCGCACGAAACTCCGCAGGCACTATTCTAACACTAAAAGAAACTCGCTGACCATCTAAACCCACTTAAATATCTAATAAAACAATAATTATAGTAATAACAAAAGAAATGGGTCAACGGGCCGGTAATTGGGCCCAACTGACCCAGTAAGGTCGCAGACATTACATTATACATAGATTATATATATATAAACATCAATCACGACCGACCAATTGTTGGCCACACATAGATTGGGTAAAATTGACTGTCCATCAGATGGGGGTCAAGTAGATAATTAGGAAGCTACAATGGGTTGATTTAAAAATTAAGAAAAATGGAGGAACCAATGTTTGGTCCATTGAATTTAATTAGTGTGGTTTTTGGGCCATGTTCCATCCAAAATAGGACCACAAATTGGATGGTCGGGATTAGATATTCTTATTTTTTTAGTGATTTTATGGGAGAAACTCATGACATTGTTTACAAATAGAAGTCACACTATATTAGACTCAATCTCAATAGCTAGATACCTACATATATATCCACATGCAATTTGTAAGTGCCTAAAAATTACGGACTTAGTTACAGGAGGATCAAGCTCCTGATTTGAGGGTTTGGGGAAGATAAAGGGAAAGGATCGAGCCTCCAATGACCTGAAAGGAAGAAGATAGCAGTCAGAGACCCTGGCTATGGGCAGCCGAAGGCCCTCCGACGCTCAAGTCAGTGTGAGAACTGAAAGAGAATGGAGAAAGAGAATTCTGGGAGGGGAGGATTATGCGTACCTCGCATGATTTTTCTTCATGCAATATATAGACGTGAGAGTCATCATGGCACTGTCCACATGAAGGGATGGGAGTCCCATCAGCGTGTACTCGTACCTCCTGAGTGGGGGTAGGTAAAAAGGGACTGTCCCATCGGACCAGCACCCCCTGCCTATGGACATGACTTTAGATAAGGCGTGCTCCTTATCTAGGTCCGGCACCTACTTTGTTGTCAGTTTGCCGATCCCGTCATGGCAGCGCATTTATGGCTGCATTAATGGCCGAGTGACAGGAGCTGAGGTCGGGCAGAGGCTGAGACCGAGGTCCGGACTCGTGACGTAGCCACCGAGACTCGCCATATGATTCTTCCGAGACGGCGTTGCGGCCAACCTTGGGTGGTGCCGAGACCAATGGTGGCCGAGACTGGAGGATGACCCCACCTAAATCCGTGAACACAGAACGACCCCACACAATTGCCCCCTAGCTCTTGACCTCTTGGGCCTAGTCCGAGGTCGGGAGATAAGATTCGGAAGTGATGGGGCCGTCGTTTCGTATCTTGCTTTTATGAGATTCTCATCATGACGCCCCTTCGTCTGCCCTAGGCAATAAATAGGGCACCATAATTGCTTCGCCCTGTCAAGCACGTGGGACGCCGTTCCGTATGCCCGAGGCGATAAATGTCGTACCAGAGGCGTGGTGGGAGGCGAACCGTTGCTGCCACGTGGAGTCTCCTGTCTGGCCAGTCGCCGGGATCGAAACGACGCATGGCAGGATAATGAAGAGGGGCGTCCCTCTATAAAAATGGAAGTGCCCCCCTCCCTTTCTCTTTTACCCTGGCTGTTTGTCTGAGAAGGAGAGCTCTGTTGAAGATGAAGTTCTGCCACAGAATTTGCTGAAAATCGAACCAACCAATCTCGGGAATTTTTCTTTCTAGCCTTTTGCTTCTTCGTCCTCAGTAATCTTCAGCATCCTTTCTGTGAGTTTCATCTTTTCTCTCTGCTATTTCTTTGTGCCTCCTTGCTTCTCTTCGTTTTCAGAAGGTTTAGGTCCTTTAGGGTTTTTCCAGTTTTCATTCCTAGTCACCTGCCTCTTATCCTTCCAAGAAATGGGGATTTATATCCACTGGTTAGAGGGTCCTGCAGCCTTGGAGGCCTTTAGGTCGTCGTTTAAGATCCCGGCCGATGTCTTGGTTAAACCTGACGATCTCGGGGACCTTCCTGGTCGCCTTTCCCGGTACAAGGACTGGATGCCTTTCCCCCTGCTGTCGGTGTGTGAAGGCGGGGTCAGGTTTCCTATCCATCAGCTCCTTCGGTCCTGCCTCAATGCCTGGCACATCTGCCCCTTCCAGTTGATGCCAAATGGTTTCAAGATTATAATGGGCGTGGCAGAGCTAAACTGGATCCTCGACATCGATCTCGGGGTACATGACATAGAAGATGTCTATGACATCTGTAAAGCTACAGGGGGGGAGGATCTTTACTATCTCCGGGTGAAGGCCAGGCGTCGGCCCTTGGTGAATGCCCTAGAGGATTCGAACAAATATGCCGGGTATGAACGGATCTTGGTCTCGGGGAACTGGGAGTTTAAGGGTACCGAGACCGAAGTGGAGAGGAGAATCCAGGTCCCACGGAAACCTGGGACCCCTCCCAGTAAATACCAGTCCTTCGTGCTGTTTTTGCTCGTTGTTTATGCCGAGCTGACGCCCTTGCTGTTTTCCTACGCAGGTATTCAGAAAAAGAGGAGGAAGGCCAACTTCGACAAGTGGAAGAGGAACGACGCGTGGTTGGAGAAGATCTCCAGTTACCACGGTCACCACGACCGAGCTGCCTTCTCTCTTCTTGGGTACAAGCCGCGGTACCGGTCTTATACTAGTAAGACCGCCGAGGTCCCCCTTGAACCGGTAGGGGAGATCGTACTCGCGCTTGCCGAGACCAGCGGCCAAGCCACGGAGCCTCAAGACCCGATCGTCATCACCGATAGCCCCCCTCACTCCCGAGGTAAAAAAGAAGAGGAGATGGACGGACAACGCCCCTCTTTGAAGAACTTAGGTGCTGTGATCTTTGCGGGTCGAGCTCCCTCCGCCTCCAATCGTGCACTCAGTGGATCAGGCCCCTCCCAAGGCTCCGCTGCGGTTGCTTCCTCCGCCTCGTCGGGAGCAGCGTCGGGAGCGGCTGGGGTCACCTCCGCAAAAGCTAAGAAGGGGAGATCGGTGGAACCCCCCAAGGAGGTCCGGCTGCCCAAGGAACCTCGTCCGCTCAAGGACAGCAGACCGCGGGTGGTCGAGCCCGCGAAGGAGGCTTTGCCGCCTCCGCCGCAGCCGTAGAGGGAGACCCGGTCTCGGACCGTTGAGGCCGGAAAGGAGGGCGAGGGGCCTCCTCCCGAGAAGAGGCCTCGCCTGGCGGGCGTGGAGGGGAGGCCCCAGGGAGCGGAGTCGCAGGCCCAGCCTTCAGTGCCGGCACCCTGGAGGCCCAACTTCGACCTCAACCCCAACGAGCCCATGACCATGGGGGAGCGGCTGGGCTCCTGCTGGGAGTCGGTCGTGGCCCTTGGCCGGGGATGTGCCCTCCCCCTGGACATGGAGAAGTATAAGAAGATTGCGTCGTCGGGTCTACTTCATCAGACGATGAGGGCGTCGCTTGAGGTAGCTTTCCTCCTTCTGGTTTCAAATTTCTGCCTCCTGGTTGCTTGAATCGATCCCCTTACTGTTTTTATCCTTTTGCAGACTGTACAGAGGACTCAAGCGCTAATGGAGAGGCTGGTGGAAAGAACTGCCTACATCGCCGCCTTGGAGAAGGAGAAGAAGAAGATGGGGGCTGCGCTGGAGGCGAGCGCAGCGGAAATAAAGAAGTCGGAGGAGAAGCTTGCCCAGCACGCAACGGAGCAACAGGCGGCAAAGACCGAAATTATCAAGTTGCGGGGCGAGAATAAAAATTTGAGGGGCGCCGCTGACGATAAGGCGAGGAGGGCGGCCAGTCTGGAGGCCAAGCTCGCCGCAAAGGGGGCCAAGCTCGCCAAGAGGGAGGCCGAGCTTGCCGAAAAGCAGTATGAATTGGCCAGGAAAGAGACCGAGCTCGAGGCCTCTAGGAAAGAGAGGGCCGATGTCGAGTCCACCCTGAGGGCCCAAGCCGCGAAAGCTTATCAAGACGGGGTGGACTGGGCATCGGAGGAGTATGTGGCTCAAATTATGGATCTGAGCCCGGTGTTGTTCGAGATGGGGTGCAAGGAGGCTCTCCGCAAGTTTGGGGTTTCTGAGGACGATCCCATATTCGCAGACCTTCCTAAGTTCCAGCCTGCAGTGCCGGGTTTAGGATCGAGCCTGGCTCCAATCCTCCTGGGACCCCAATCGAAGTTCCAGACGTACCTCCTCCTTCTCCGACCCCCGCCGAGGCCGAAGCGACCCAGGCTCCTCCTCTGGCTCCTCCATCTGATGCTTCTGCCCCATCAGATCCTCCAGCTCCAGAAAATAAAGAAGCGGCGCCCGAGAAGCCATAGGATTTTGTTTCTTTTTTCTTTGATGTAATTTTTTCTTTCCTTTCAGATTGTACAAAAAACTCTGTATTCATTCTTCTATTAACGAAAAATGAATTTTCCTTTTTGATTCTCCGGCTGTTTTCTTATCTCTTTCTTCCTACTATGTGATATGGATGTTTTGGTGTGAAAACTTGCAAGTCCTTGAGGTCGGTAAAGCATCCGGACTTTAACCCTCCTTTCTGTCTCAAGAAGGAATTTGCAGTTAGTTTGGGCTCATACCCCGAGATGCGGCCCATTCGCTGGAGAGCTGGGGTCGTATCTTTATTTTTGGTGAGCATTCTTTGGTGGCTCGAGGGGCCTGGACCAAACTTGTGCGTAGGCTGAACTCCGTGCCTTCTAGGAGGCTGGCGCGAGGGCCGGAGCCTTGGGGAGTTGGTCCTGTGATCGAACTCAAAGAGGCTGGCGCGAGGGCCGGAACCTTGGGGAGTTGGTTCTGTGACCGAACTCAAAGAGGCTGGAGCGAGGGCCGGAGCCTTGGGGAGTTGGTTCTGTGACCGAACTCAAAGAGGCTGGCGCGAGGGCCGGAGCCTTGGTGAGTTGGTCCTGTGACCGAACTCAAAGAGGCTGGCGCGAGGGCCGGAGCCTTGGGGAGTTGGTCCTGTGTCCGAACTCAAAGAGGCTGGCGCGAGGGCCGGAGCCTTGTTTACAACTGGAAAGACATAAGGCAGATCTTTGTCAAAAGGCTCTTCTTTATTGATCAATCATTTTGAATACAACTAGAAGTAATATTTCTTGAGGTGCGCAGCGTTCCATGGTCGTGGCACTCCTTGCCATCCATCCCTTCAAGTCTGTAGGCCGACCTTCCTGAGACTGAGACCACTTTGTAGGGGCCGAGCCAGTTTGGCGCAAGTTTACCTTCGTTAAGATCTTTATCAGCTGGGAGCGCTTTCTTCAAGACTAGTTCTCCAACCGAGAACCTTCTTTCTCTAACCTTCTGATTATATCCTCGGGACAGCTGCTGCTGATAGGCGGCCAGACGCACGGACGTTGCTTCCCTTCGTTCCTCGGCCAGGTCGAGCTCTCTGGCGAGGTTTATCTCGTTCTGCCCTTGATCGAAGAGATTTGTCCTTAAGGTCGGGAGGCCGACCTCGAGAGGGATTACAGCCTCCATCCCGTAGGCTAATGAAAAAGGGGTTGCCGAAGTGGATCGCCTCGGGGTGGTTCTGTACACCCAAATGACACTTGGCAATTCTTCTATCCACCTGCCTTTAGCTTTATCAAGCCATTTCTTCAGTCCCTCCAGGACCACTTTGTTTGAGATTTCCGCCTGCCCATTGCTCTGTGGGTAGGCCGGGGTTGCATAGAGGTTCCTGATGCCGAGCTCCTGGCAGAAGTTTTTGAAGAATTTTGAATCGAATTGGGTTCCGTTGTCCGAGACCAGGGTCCTGGGGATCCCGAATCGCGTGACGATGTTCCTCCATACGAAATTCTTTGTGTCGTGCTCGGTGATGGAGGATAAGGCCTCCGCCTCAATCCATTTTGTGAAGTAGTCGGTGCCCACCATCAGCCATCTCTTGTTTCCTGGAGTTCGGTGAAGAGGCCCCACAATGTCTAGCCCCCATTGAGCGAAGGGCCAAGGACTAGAGATAGGGCTAAGGTCCCGAGCTGGCTGGTGAAGGGAATGGGAGAACTTCTGGCATTTTTCGCATTTCCTGGCGTAGATCTAGGCATCCTTTTGCATGTAGGGCCACCAGTAGCCCTGGCTGATAGCTCTGTAAGCCAGCGACCTTCCCCCGATGTGGCTTCCGCAGATTCCTTCGTGAATTTCAAAGGGGAAGTCTTCCACTTTGCTCGGATGGACGCATTGGAGGTATGGTCCTGAGTAGGATTTTCTGTAAAGCTTTTCGTCCGGTGATAGCCAGAAGTGAGCTGCTTTCAGCCTGACCTTGTGAGCTTCAGCTTGTCTTCGGGGAGCTTATCTTCTCTCAAGAATGTCACGATTGGGTCCATCCAGCTTGGACCGAGATAGGTGCACAATACTTGTCGAACTGGAAGGAGCTCTATGCTCGGTCTTTCCAGCGCCCCCACATCAACTGTCCTTCTCTTCCCAGCTTCTACAGCCGAGGCCAAGCTTGCTAGGGCGTCTGCATGGCGATTGGACTCCCTGCCGATTTGCCTGACTTCAGCTTTTTCAAACTGGGAGAGGAGCTGCCTGGTGTGGGCTAAGTAGGCCATCATTCTTTCGTCTCTGGCCTGGTAGTCTCCACTCAGCTGGCTCGTCACCAACTGGGAGTCACTGAAGACTACCACCCGACGTGCCCCCAGTACCCTTGCACTACCGAGACCAGCGATCAGTGCTTCATATTCTGCTTCATTATTTGATGCCTTGAAGTCCAGGGTCAGTGCTTGCTCAATGACTAGTCCTTCTAGAGATTGAAGGACAACGCCGGCGCCTGCTCTTCTGGATGTTGACGATCCGTCAACGAAGACTTTCCAGGCTGACTCAAGGAATTTTTTCCAAGACTGGTCTTCCTCGGTCTCGGTTTCAGCTTCATCATTGCTCTTGGAGTCCCCCAGTTCGGTATCGAGCGGGTCGGTGCCGAACTAGGAGAGGTGAATTCGACGACGAAGTCTGCCAGGACCTGTGCCTTGATTGCTGTTCTAGGTTGATATCGGATATCGAACTGACCCAGTTCGACGGCCCACTTGGAGATGCGGCCAGAAAAGTCCGCCTTGCGGAAGAGGGATTTGAGTGGGAATTCTGTGATGACCACCACCGTGTGTGTCTGGAAGTAATGGGAGAGCTTGCGAGAGGCGTTGATCAGTGCCAGTGCTAGCTTTTCAAGTGGCAGGTACCTGGTCTCAGCGTCGAGCAGGGTTTTGCTGGTGTAATAGATGGGGTACTGCTGCTTGTGTCTTTCTCGAACCAGCACCGAGCTCACCGCATGGTCCGAGACCGCAAGGTAAAGATAGAGAAAATCGTCTTGCGACGGAGTAGACAAAAGTGGTGGTGAGGAGAGGTACCTTTTGAGCGTTTCCAGTGCCAGGTCGCATTCAGGAGTCCATTGGAACTTGGAACTTTTCTTCAGGAGCTGAAAGAATGGACGGCACTTGTCCGAGGCTCGGCTGATGAAGCGGTTGAGTGCAACAGCCATTCCTGTGAGTCGCTGGACTTGCTTGGCCGAGGTGGGACGCTGGATTGACTGGATGGCTGCAATCTGTTCGGGATTAGCCTCGATCCCTCTTCTGGTCACCAAGCTGCCCAGGAATTTGCCAGAACCGACGCCAAACGCACACTTGGAAGTATTCAGTTTAAGCTGGAACTTTCGGAGGATGGCAAATGTTTGGCGTAGGTCCGCCAAGTGGTTCTGCGACTCCTTGGACTTGACTACCATGTCATCAATATAGACCTCAATCGTCTTCCCGAGCTGGTTCTGGAACATTCTCGTGACCAGCCGCTGATACGTTGCCCCGGCATTCTTCAGTCCGAAGGGCATCACCTTATAACAGTAGATGCCTCGAGGTGTTATAAATGCAGTTTTTTCCTCATCAGGTCCGTGCAGCGGGATCTGATGATAACCTCGGTAGGCGTCTAGGAAACTCATCATGTCATGTCCCGAGGTGGCGTCGATCATCTGATAAATCTTTGGGAGGGGGAAGCTGTCCTTGGGCCAAGCTTTGTTGAGGTCGGTGAAATCCACGCAGACCCTCCATTTGCCGCTCTTCTTTTTTACCACCACTGTGTTGGCGAGCCACTGGGGGTAGTGCACCTCGCGGATCGCCCCAGCTTCAAGGAGCTTATCCACCTCTTCGATTACTGCCTCTGTCTGCGGGATCCCTGTTCTGCGAGCCTTCTGCACTATGGGCTTGTGTCCGGGATCCACATTCAACTTGTGACACATGACCTCGGGGTCAATTCCTGGCATCTCATATGGAGTCCAGGCGAAGACATCCTTATTCAGAAACAGGAAGTCTAGCAGCTCGGCCTTCTTAGTGTCGGGGAGCTGGCTACCCAGTATGAAGTAGCGCTCGGGGTCTTCAGGATTGATCCTGACCTCGGTGAGGTCCTCTATGTTTTTCTACCCTGCTGTCCGCCCAACATCCTCAATCTCGGCTTTGAGCTCGGCCATATGCACTTGTCTCGGCTCCGCCTCCCCAGGTGTTACGGCTATGAGGCATTCTCGGGCCATCTGCTGATTTCCGCACACAGTTACAATCTCGAACGCCCCGTCAGGCTTTGCTAATGGAAACTTGAGTTTTTGATGTAAGGTGGAGGGCACTGCTTCCATGGCATGCAGCCAACTTCGTCCCATGAT
This sequence comes from Cinnamomum chago, assembly GCA_038049695.1. NCBI lineage: Eukaryota > Viridiplantae > Streptophyta > Magnoliopsida > Laurales > Lauraceae > Cinnamomum > Cinnamomum chago. The sequence goes on along the minus strand of CP142453.1, from coordinate 51,453,650 downwards.
CACATTGTAGGGGGATGGCGCGTCCACTACCATAAAGTCTGCCATCTTCGTTGCGCCTCCGATCTGGACTTTGAGTGAGATCCTGCCTTTGGGGTACACTGGTTTGGCGCTGAACCCTACCAGAGGGACATGAGCCTCCTGCAGGTCGGATTCGGTTAGGCCAAGCTGCTTAAAACAGCTATAGTAGATGATCTCGGATGAGCTCCCCGGATCCACAAGGACGAGCTTGGTAGTGTAATTGTTGAGTCGCAGGGTGAGGATGAGGGCGTCGTTATGGGGGAGTTGGACTCCCTTCAGGTCCTCATCTGATAACCAAATCCTGGGCCTTTCCCTCTTAGCCCTCTTCGGGGCGCTTTCTAACTCTGCCGACATCACCTGCTTGCCATGGGCAGCCCTCCTGGCCTCTGACCGAGCTCGGGCGCTTTCTTTGCTTGGGGAGGGGGCCAGGTGGATGACGTTGATGATACCTGCTGGTTCGTCATCGTCTGGGTCATCATTGGGTGGAACGAGTTGCTGGGCTCGGTTAACCCTTTCTTCCTTCTTGATGTACTCTTGGAGGTGCCCGTCTTTGACGAGCCTTTCAAGGTGGGTCTTCAGCGCAAAGCAGTCTTCGGTCATGTGCCCGTGCTGCTTGTGATAGGAGCAATTCTTTTGCTGGTCTCGGGTGGATGGGTCGCTCATCATCGGTTGCGGCCACTGGAAGTACGATTCTGCCTTGATCTTGTTCAGGATTCTATAAATGGGCTCCCTAAATACAATATTGATGGCTCTGTAGGAATCGCCGGCAGGCCTGGGGGGCTGGAACCTGGGTCTCTTGCTGTTGTCCGACTTGCTGTTGTCCGAGGAGATTGAGAAAGAGCGGGCGGGCTTCCTCTTCTCCGGCCTCGGTCTGGGGAACGTCCCTTCCCTGGTGGAGTCCTGGTGCTTCTTTGGGAATCCGAACCGCTCTGTGCCGTGGGCCTCGTCCTCCTCTTGCTCAATGTACTGTTTTACCCTTGCCATCAGTGCCTTCATCGTAGCCACGGGGTTCCGGACCAGGTCCCTGCAGAGTTCGTTTCCTGCGAGTAAGCCTTCCCTAAAGCACATGATGGCGACTTCGTCGTTGGCGTCGGTAATCTGGCTGTATATTGTCCAGAATCTCCTGGCGAAGGCAGTGATACTCTCACCGTCTTTCATCCGTATCGCCATGAGATTGCTACCCGTCTTCGAGATGACGCGGTGTGCTTGAAACTTTTCAAGGAAAGAGCTCCGGAGCTGCCACCAGCTCGAGACCGATCCAGGGAGGAGCGCGCAGAACCACCGGAGGGGGAGGTCTCCCAGACTGGATGAGAAAACCCTGCAGTTCAAAAGACCGACGTCCCCCCAGACCGACATCCGCTGAGTGAAATGCCGCAGATGCGCCTCTGGGTCCGAGGCTCCGTCATAAAGGACGAACCTCGGGACGCTAAATCTCTCGGGAAGAGAGAAATTTTTGATTTCCTGCGACAAGGGGGACATGCCCTGATCGTCCTCTTCATGCTCATCAGTTAGGTCTCGGGCAAACCCGATCTCGGCCAAGCGGGCCTGGACCTCCTGTTTGACGTAATGGTCCAGCAACTCCTTGAAGTCCGCCCGGTCATCTAGTCTCGGTGATTCTGGCTTGCGCCGCGATCCCCCGAGGCCACTAGGCAGATGACTGCTGCTCGAGCCTTCCTCCTCACAGCGATATCTCCTTCTGCTGTCGAGGACCTGCCTCAGGTCTCGGCCGTCCGGGTGGGCCTACTGTCGCCGGGGAGGTGGACCACGAGATTTCCTCTCATTTATCTCGAGCCGTTCCTCGAGGCGACGAATCACCTCGTCTTTATCTTGGAGGGCCTGGTTCTGGGCATCGAGCTTTTTTAGCAGGGGGTTGTCATTTCTGGCTCCATGGGTTTGATGAAAGGACTGGCCGTCGTCGTGGACGCGCTAGTGGGACTGACGGACCCCGCCCTGACGGGAGTCTTGCCTCGTCGTCGAAGATCCGTCGTGGAGGCGTTCTGCTGCGAACCCCCGTGTGGCCGCTCACCAGAATGGCGAGGAGTCTCACGACGGCTATCTTGGCGGAGGCGCGTGGTTATGGGCCGAGACGAAGAAGCCGATTGGACGATGCCCTCCACGTACGCGGCACTCGACTTTCTCCCTGACCTCCTCTGACGCGGGGTCCCCGATGGCTCCTGCCCGATAGGAGGAACCCCGGTCGGTCCCGGAGGGGGGAGAAGAGCAAAATGAAGGCCAGGGGGTGGTTCCGGAACAACCGGCTGGGGCGGTTGCTACTGCAAGAATGGTGGAAACGCGGGTTGCTCCCGTAGCGGTAAGGACGATGCTTTTTGGGGCTTCGATGGTCCTCCGCCACCGTATCTGGTCTTTGGAGGCATTGCTTTCGCAGAGACTTTGGCACGGATCCTTTCCCCACAGACGACGCCAACTGTTAGTGCCTAAAAATTACGGACTTAGTTAAAGGAGGATCAAGCTCCTGATTTGAGGGTTTGGGGAAGATAAAGGGAAAGGATCGAGCCTCCAATGACCTGAAAGGAAGAAGATAGCAGTCAGAGACCCTGGCTATGGGCAGCCGAAGGCCCTCCGACGCTCAAGTCAGTGTGAGAACTGAAAGAGAATGGAGAAAGAGAATTCTAGGAGGGGAGGATTATGCGTACCTCGCATGGTTTTTCTTCATGCAATATATAGACGTGAGAGTCATCATGGCACTGTCCACATGAAGGGATGGGAGTCCCATCAGCGTGTACTCGTACCTCCTGAGTGGGGGTAGGTAAAAAGGGACTGTCCCATCGGACCAGCACCCCCCGCCTATGGACATGACTTTAGATAAGGCGTGCTCCTTATCTAGGTCCGGCGCCCACTCTGTTTTCAGTTTGCCGATCCCGTCATGGCAGCGCATTTATGGCTGCATTAATGGCCGAGTGACAGGAGCTGAGGTCGGGCAGAGGCTGAGACCGAGGTCCGGACTCGTGACGTAGCCACCGAGACTCGCCATATGATTCTTCCGAGACGGCGTTGCGGCCGACCTTGGGTGGTGCCGAGACCAATGGTGGCCGAGACTGGAGGATGACCCCACCTAAATCCGTGAACACAGAACGACCCCACACACAATTAATGGATAGTGACTTGCACATTGCAGGGTACGAATTTCTAATGAGTTAGGAGTAGGCAATGGGAAAGGAGCTAAGTTTGCAACCATTGTATATCAACAGCTACATCTTCAGTTATAGGGCTTCTGTTTTGGTTACTTATCCTAGTCTTTCATGACAAGTTCCCCCTCTTTTTCACCACAAGCCCGGTCATAGTAGATGCAGCTGAAAAACTTGCAATCCTATTGGCCTCCACCATCCTACTTTGGAAATTGGAAGTGAGCAAAAGTTTCATTTTGATTGTGGACTATGATTACAGGAAGGTAGATATCTTGAGACTTTAGTGATTATGTGGAGATCAAATCCATATACTACGAGACCCCATATAAACAATCACTTTTGGATAACTAGCTAATCAAAGGTCTATTCACATCTCTACTTATGTCGTAGAGTTGAATAGAATACTAAAAGCCTTTTTATATAGACTTAAAAGCATATAATTTCTTCATTTCTACAGCAACTTTGGACTCCATGTTCGACACAGATGGGGACTGCAGAGGAGAGAGAAGAAAGATGGGATGAGAGAGATGGCAACCCTTCTCAAACTAGTTGAGTGAAAGCCACCCTGTATCTGCAAACTGCCCCCTTTTTTACCCCTTTCCTAACATCAGAAGAAAGCAAGACACTGTTGTGTTGCTTTGAATGGGGTTACATTTGGCCTTTTTTGGTAAATACAGAGATTGGTAGCAATTCTACCCTAAAAGGAAGTAAATGGATCCCAGAAAAAGCATAAAAATGAACAGAACAAGCTCCATTTCCAAATCCCACACAAAAACCACTCAAACTCGAAGAAATACAACTACCTAACAGAGATTAAGAACAAGAAAAACATGATTTCAAGCGCACCTCCGGAATGTCGACCAAAGCTAGGGGTTGCGATCGAAATGTTTCATATGATGGGGAATCGATCAAGAAGTACCTCGATTTCCATGGATTTATAGAGATATAGACCTTGAAATTTGAATCCGGCGCTGGAAAACTTCGAAAAGGAGAGAAACACGAACATCCAAAACCCTAGATTTTTTTCTTCTTCTGCTCTTCTTCTTATTTTGTTCTTGTTCATCTTCTTCAACATAAATGATCAATGAACCACAAAACCCTACAACTTCATCAACAAGAGGCTATGTAAAAAAGTTGGAAACTGGTTATATTGTTTGGCCGACAAGAGAGGGATCGGATCTGGAGACTGTGAAAAAAGTAATTTTCTGAAAGAGATTTGGGGATTAGGGTTTCTCTGGCGATTTGAAGAGACCGGGAGAGAGAGTGATGGAGATTAGGGTTTTGTTGGGGGTGGACGTCGTTTGGCATCTTCAAAAGGATATCATTAAATGACGGCCTAGAGAACGTAGATGAGTATAGAATGAAATCAGCGACACCGTCATGGATGGGACCCATTTGCGGATTCCAGTCGTTTATGGCCCGTTTTGACGTAGTGCTAGTCTACTGATGCGGCTCGAATAACCAATCTTCCTTGGTATCCATGCTCAGTCGCGGCCCCATTACTCTTAATTACATATTAATCTTGATTAGGGATTTGGGGTCGTCATAAATGCTGGGTTATGCGAGAAATGGAGTGGGAGAGATGGATAAAGAAGATGAGGAAGAAGAAGAAAAGAGAGAAAAGAAGTCACGAGTAATGCTATCATGTTACCTTTTAGTGCAGGTACCTAACAAATAAGCTACTTATAAATGATAGGTACCCAGTTAAAATGTGACTTACAAGGTAAAGAAAGAGATCTAGCCATCCCAAATGATTTGAAACTAGGGATGGCATTTTTAACCCGCCCCGCCCCAACCCGGAGTGCCCGCCCCGCCCCGACTCTTAGATGGGGCGGGGACGGGGAAAAAAACCATACCCCGAATCCGGGGCGGGGCGGGGATGGGTATGGCTCTTTCCCCGCCCCCGCCCCGCCCCGTAACCCGCCCCGAAATAACACCCCATGCCCCGCCCCGAAATACCGCCCCATGCCCCGCCCCGAAATTAATAATCCTCTAAAATATAAATATATATTAGATTTCTTTTATAATAAATAAACATATTTATATGTAAATGTATATATTGATTTTATGTTGTTATTAAGGGTTAAGTAGATTGATTGAAGACTTTTTTTAAAGTTAAACATGTAATTGAATGAGACATTATAAAAGCATATAATATGATCCCATTCCCTCTAATTCAAATTTAATGAAGTTAAAGTTGTTAAAAAATCTATCTAAGCTTATTTTACTTTAATCATATATAATGTTAAATTGTGACAAGATAAATCATATTAAATAAAACGAATATAAATATATAATAGAATGATGGATCATGCTTTAATAGCAAAATAAATTATAGTAACTTATAATAGCAAAGTAAATTATAGTTAGTAACTTAATATGATTCTAATCATACTAACAACACTATAAATTATACTAATTTTAATTATATGTAATCAACCTCTTTATTAGTAAGTTGAGTTCATTGGTCTTAAAGTGAGGTTCCTGCCAAATCAATGAGATTTAATGATATTTGACTATCAACTATTAATAATTTTGACTCGACTTGATTCTCGTTAAGATCTTCCAATCTTTTTCTTACCTGTGGTTGGTATGCATATGGTTGGGGCCCACACTATGGAAAGTTGGGTGAGCTTGTTGAGGGAAAATTGGAACATATATTATGTAGTCAGTTCAATACCAGAAATGGAGTGAAACCATGTATTGATGGAGTTCATGATATTTTAGAGAGATATTGTCTTTTTTGTAAAGAATGTCTCAAAGCATATATGATATTTTCAAGTGTATGTTAGTGGCCTTCAAGGGCTTAGAGAAATTCTTATAAGAATAAAATCTCACTTTAAATAGGTAAAATTTCAGGAAAAGGAAAATTTATATTATTAATTTTAGATAATTTTAAAAAATTTAAACAATCTAACAGTGCCCCACACTTATAAAATATTTATGCGGGGAGATCTTTTTATTCTATTTTGGGAGATTTTTTTTTAATATTATTAAAGGCATAGAGACAACATAGATGAATCATTCATGTGCTTTTTACCATGTAAAATAAATTAATTTACCTTTTTTTTATAGTCAATTCAAAATTTATTTATTATATTTATTATTATACCACATCGGGGCGCCCTATCGGGGCGGGGACGGGGTATGTAACATACCCCGAATTGCGGGGCTGGGCGGGGCGGGGCGGGGACAGGGAGATTCGGGGCGGGGGGGGCAGCCCAATTCCTGCCCCGCCCCGCCCCGTTGCCATCCCTATTTGAAACTGTCACCAAAAGTTTGCTCGGTGGATAAATGAGAAGATTATTTGTTAGGTACCTTATTTGTTAAGTACATGCACTAAAATTATTTATTTTATTTGTTCTTGTCAAGTTGTGGTGACTGTTGAGGGCCTAAGTGTGCAAACAAAATAAATAATTTTGATTGATTAAAGATTTGATGTTTTTAATTGTATAGGTATATATAAATATATATATATATATATAATATAACTGGACATGGCTGATTTCATATGTCATCTTGCAAATGTGGTGGATTGACAACCGGCAGAAGTCATTAGAGATAGAATTATGCAAGCTGGCTTTTAGTCATTTTTAGAAATCAAGTCTATGAAGCTAAATTTGAGTCTTCTTAGAGCATTATTGGATTGTTTTTAGGTGGAAACTAGGACCTTTAGGATTGGAGGGTCCTACTATATAATTACTTTAGAAGATGTTTTGTATATTACAGGGTTACCCGTAGATGGTATGCCTGTTACGGAAAAAAGTGTAATTCCAACAAATATATGTAGAGAATTATTAGGAGATAGAATAACACTTGTAAATGACTTTGTATGCCTTAAAGAGTTAAAGAGCACATATATAATTGTTCCTAATGGATTAGAGTCAAAAGAGCTGGATAAGAATGCGACATCATACATTTTGTACATTTGTGGCAATGTATTATTTCCAAGCTCGAAGGTGAACAAAGTGGTTGCAATATACTTACAGTTACTCAGGCCAATTTTCTTGGGAAGCAGCTTGCCTCGGTTATTTACAATTCCCTCAAAGTTTCGAGAGTGAATGAAAATTTGAAGCACACTATATGCGGCAATCTTTTATTGTTGCAGTTAAGACAATTATTTCATTAGTTGCTTATTAGTTTTTATGAGTTTTTTTAGTAAAATTAATATTAGCTTCCCTTTTGTGTTATTAAAAAAGGTTTGGGTGTATCAAATATTTTCAAGTCTTCGGCCCCAAGATGTTATTTTAGGAGAGGTTGAGTTTTCATTATGCATAACCTGGTCCAAAAGTCTTAAAAAACTACCCAAAAATGCATATATTGGTAGAGGTGACAATCCCAACCGTTACCAAAATCTCTTGCAGAATATGGAAGAGGTGAGCATAATCACAACTCAATTTATTGAATTTGTGCTCATTTTACTTTATCATTTTTTCACTAAATCTTATCGGTTTATCTTTTGTTAGGCTAATTTGCAACCTTATACTAATTTCCCTCTTGATTTTGTTTCCCTCCACCTAAGAGGTCAAGCGAGGTTGGGAAAATCCCAAACCTCCTTGATATGTTTGGGTTTTACCGAACCCAATCAGCCTCGAGACTGTCTTAGACAGTTTGGTACGGATGTGGATGATGTTTCTGAAGATTCTTTTATAAATATTTTACCAATAATATCATCCTCAGCTGCGAACTAACCTTCCAACAGAGACTGGGAGAAAGAGCCTGTAGTCACCATAAATTATTGGAATGACTGTCACGACCCCGGCCCGAAATCAAAGTCATTAGGGTTAAACCCCGGGTCGCAATAATCATACTTACTCTCGTAAACCCCGAATTAACCAAAGTTAAAACGAAGTCCACAATGAATCTTGCATTTGTACCTGTCAATGTACACTTGTGCGGAAATATATAGACATAGATACATTGACAATTCTTTCAACACGAAATATGACTTTTACGTACAAAGTACAGTCCATATACAACCTTTCATGTCTAATTAAGGCAACCACTGCATCTTCAAATACAATGCAGGGGACCTCATTTGCAATAACAAAATGACTATACAAAAGAGTTCGAACAAAAAGCCTCCAAAAGATTTTCGTGTATGCCCTATCAGATCATGTCCATTCGATTAGACCTCCTGGAGGTATCGAATGGGCCTCCTCTGCTGGCGTGACGGTCTCGGAGGGACCGGCACGGGTAACCGAGCCTGTAATATCATCAGTAATACTATGAACACGACGGTTCAACAAGATATACATATAGATTTATAACATGTTTGCTAATTCAATAACTTAATAATGCTAAACAATCAATATTATCTAATCTCTTATGTAATAGTAAACACAAGGAAGAACGACAATAACATTGGCAACTACACTAGTATTGGTTCCAACTCCATTATGTTCTTCCGAACGGAAGCATTTCATATTCATTCATTCATTCATTACATTCAGCATTTATTAATGACTTATCAATAGGATTCGTCAGTCCAATTTATGACTTTTCAGTCAATGACCTTTCGGTCCAATAAGGTGGGATCTCCCAGTGTCTTGATCAGAGATCACTAGTGTCACCACGGAGCTCCGGAACGCCCCAATTCCATCTACTGCAGTAGGGTTTTCATTCAATTCATTGTTACCTTTCGTAACTATTCTTTCATTAATTCATTCAATTTCATTCCATAATGAGTTAAGGAAACCACTATGTAGTGCCAGACCCGTCATCACTTCACATCAATCTTATTTCAATCTTAAACCAATACTCTAACCAATCATTGAGTGCAACTTTGGCTATCAATGCAGTTATTACTATAGATGACATTACTTAGTTGATTATGCATTAGGATAACCCTAGTTAACACTTATGGAGGTTAAACGCAGTTAACATTAGTCTCTAAGCTTAGACTTTTAATCCAGGGAAATCGGACATTAATCTGCACTTTTCCAGCATTTTTCAGTGGGCCAGGTCGACCTAGCCCAGGCTCAGTCGACCTGCAGTTGTAACCAATAAATCAGATGAACAGTGTTTTGATCAGGTTCCAGAGAACCTGACCATGTGGGGCCGGTCGACCGAGCTAGGGCTCGGTTGACCGCGTGAACTGCGGGACAGACCTGCAGTTCTGTAACTGCAGGTGAATGGATTTCAATGCATTCCTTGTCTTTCTTGCACCTAATATAAACCTGATATATCATCCATTTATGGAACTAACAATTCCATATCATACACCTAATCAAAACACAAATTCCTTGATCTATTTCATTATTAGGGTTTCAAATACCTAAAAGATCATTGAAGGATTAACATCTAATTCTTCATTTGTTTCATACAAGAAATAAAGATACCATAACAAGCATAAACATATCTATATACTTGCCTTAGCAAAACTCCTCTCTTAGCTTGGATTGAATTGGAATTCCTTCCCTTGAAGCTTTAATCCCAAGATAACTCTAAGAAAATGATGAGAAAGGTGGAGAAGATGGATTCCTCTTCACTTAATTCACTTCAAACTTGTCACTTGCAGTTTGGTGGAGATGAAACGGAAGAAAGAAAAGAAAAAAAGAAAGGAGAAGAAGTTGCCTAGGGTTTGAATGAGATGAATGAGTTCATTGAGGTTATATAAGCTCTAGTTTTTGCATCTAAACCCATTAAGCCCTCTTACTTACAATTCAAGTCAATTAAAGGCCCATTTGATCCGATATTCATCGAACAACTTCAAGCCTTCTATGAAAATCATCGTACTCTTCAAGATACGTATGTTGGTATCAATAGTTTCCATATTCGATCAAATATGTAAAGATTCGTATTTACGAATAAGTCCTTCGTTTGGCTTGTTCGAGTTTCACTTCTAGTCAATTCATTTCCTAATCTTTTTTACTATTTCATTAAGCCTAAGTTACTCATTGTTAGGCTAATTCACGTCCAAATGGGCGCTACCTCATCATTAAGTCCATTAAACATACTTAATTAGTCTTAAGCTCAATTAATCGGAGTTAATCTTGATTAACTCGGGACGAAGCCTAACAATGACCGACATCATACTATCATTGGAGGTGATGGGGAGGTGGGGGTAATATGCATGAGGAGGAGGTCTTACAAGATGAGGGAGAGCCGGGAGGAGAGCCTCTACTTTTGCAAGGGGAGGGAGTGCCAAGATGGAGAGCCTCTACCTATGCAAGGGGAGGGAGAGCCAATAGAAGAAGATCAGGCCTCTCTAATTGTGGATATGGGTGGTTTGATCACATATTTTGAGCATGAACATGTCGAAGATGAAGGTCCGTCTCGCTCTACTCGCACAATCACTCTACCGGCATCTCTTTCTAATTTTCATGTTTCTCGAAGGTAAATTTATTTATTTATTTATTTTGCATGTGATAACATGAGTTTTTTCTTTCATTCCTTTTTTTTCTATTATTTTTTTGTAATTTTCTTTTCTTTGTGTTGTGCAGTGGAAAGTTTACAAGGATGTTTTCATAAGTTATTTTTACCTTTGCTCCATTTATAGCCATAATTTTTATGACTCTATTTTTTGTTACTCTTTTCGTTTTCCAGTGATAGATGAAAGAGAAGGAGATGATTGCAATGGGATAATAGGTATTGATATTGTTGATGATGAATTTCATTTTTTTTTTATTTTTGGATTGCCAAAATCCTGTGCAGTCTTTAAAAACCTATGTCGTCTTCAAAATTACTATATATTAGTTCTTCCTAATCTACCCTGGTAAATTATTTTTAGGCGCCCATTGTATGAATATAATGGAGCATTAATTCAATTTTCTTTTTGTTGTAGTGTGAAGAAGAGGGGGGTACCAGTACTTGAACCCTTGACCTCTTGTAACTTTTGGTTGTAGTGTGATTGGAGCCATTGTAATAGTCGTGGGCTTGTATTCATATTAGGGATGGCAACGGGGCGGGGCGGGGCCGGAATTGGGCTGCCCCGTCCCCGCCCCGAAATTCCCTGTCCCCGCCCCGCCCCGCTATTCGGGGTATGGTAACATACCCCGTCCCCGCCCCGACATGCCCCGCGGGGCGCCCCGCCCCGATGTAGTACAATAATAAATATAATAAATAAATTTTGAATTGACTATAAAAAAAAGGTAAATTAATTTATTTTACATGGTAAAAAGTACATGAATGATTCATCTATGTTGTCTTTATGCCTTTAATAAAATTAAAAAAAATCTCCCAAAATAGAATAAAAAGATCTCCCCACATAAATATTTTATAAGTGTGGGGCACTGTTAGATTGTTTAAATTTTTTAAAATTATCTAAAATTAATAATATAAATTTTCTTTTTCCTGAAATTTTACCTATTTAAAGTGAGATTTTATTCTTATAAGATTTTCTCTAAGCCCTTGAAGGCCACTAACATACACTTGAAAATATCATATATGCTTTGAGACATTCTTTATAAAAAAGACAATATCTCTCTAAAATATCATGAACTCCATCAATACATGGTTTCACTCCATTTCTGGTATTGAACTGACTACATAATATATGTTCCAATTTTCCCTCAACAAGCTTACCCAACTTTCCATGGTGTGGGCCCCAACCATATGCATACCAACCACAGGTAAGAAAAAGATTGGAAGATCTTAACGAGAATCAAGTCGAGTCAAAATTATTAATAGTTGATGGTCAAATATCATTAAATCTCATTGATTTGGTAGGAACCTCACTTTAAGACCAATGAACTCCACTTACTAATAAAGAGGTTGATTACATATAATTAAAATTAGTATAATTTATAGTGTTGTTAGTATGATTAGAATCATATTAAGTTACTAACTATAATTTACTTTGCTATTAAAGCATGATCTATCATTCTATTATATATTTATATTCGTTTTATTTAATATGATTTATCTTGTCACAATTTAACATTATATATGATTAAAGTAAAATAAGCTTAGATAGATTTTTTTAACAACTTTAACTTCATTAAATTTGAATTAGAGGGAATGAGATCATATTATATGCTTTTATAATGTCTCATTCAATTACATGTTTAACTTTAAAAAAAGTCTTCAATCAATCTACTTAACCCTTAATAACAACATAAAATCAATATATACATTTACATATAAATATGTTTATTTATTATAAAAGAAATCTAATATATATTTATATTTTAGAGGATTATTAATTTCGGGGCGGGTTATGGGGCGGTATTTCGGGGCGGGGCATGGGGTGGTATTTCGGGGCGGGTTACGGGGCGGGGCATGAGGTAGGGCAGCGGGGCAGGGCAAGAGCTATACCCATTCCCGCCCCGCCCTGCCCCGCCCCGAATTCGGGGTATGGTTTTTTTCCCCGTCCCCGCCCCATCTAAGAGTCGGGGCGGGGAAAACCCGTACGGGGCGGGGCGGGCACTCCGGGTTGGGGTGGGGCGGGTTAAAAATGCCATCCAGCCAAGTTGTCATCCAATGATGAGAAGATATGTGCAAGTGTGCAGCCGAGTTGCCAACGACTGCAAGTAATTTCCCTGCAAATAGTCTGCAAGAGACTCCTGCAAAGGATCTTCTACCACAGAAATAGTATTTTCCATTCCATGTTGAAGGAAAGAATTTATGTGCATGTATTATAACAAGTATTAATTGTTATCAAATTGTGTTGTTGGACTTGTTCATTTTTCCTCCTCAATAGTGGCCATAGGTGCCCCTTGAATCATAGTCCTAAAGCTCGAGTTACCCAGTGACTCAAAAGGAATGAGTCGAGTAACTCGGGTGAGTTATAGACTGAGTCTGGCAATCAATCAAATTGATTCAATTTATCAGCTTCGAGTCAAATTGACTCAGTCCAGTGAGGACAAATCAGTATACTATTTATCTATATATTTTCACTAAGTTTAGCTAAATCAGTATACTATTTAGCTTAATTCCTATTTTCTATCATAATCTAGTAGGAAACCCAAAAATTTTAAAAATTCCCCAACATTGTTCAAGACAATGAAGGATTGTGCCATGCAGGTGAAACGGCATGAAATAAAGATTTAATTAATTAATTAATTAAAGTTAGTAAAAGAAGTTTGAATTTTGAATTCATCAGTTTGGTCACTGGGTCACACAGGTTCTGGTCACTTTATAAGCAGTGCTCCAAATTCCACAAATGTCAGACATGTAGCTTCATAATCCCAACCCTTGATTTGTTGGCCCACCTAGATGGGATAATACGTACCTACATAACATTGTTTCTGCCGACAACTTTTCACTCCAGAAAATGTCTTCTTTGATGGGCCCTGCCTGGTACTTCAAAATGGGGGCAACTCATTGTGTCCTCTCATTCCATATATATTTTTACATGTAAAATCTTGTTATATTCATTATGTGTAGCCTTGGCCTTACCATACTTCACCTGAACTCTAGAATCATAGTGGGAGCGTGATTTGGATAGTTAAGGTCACAATGTGCATCACATAAATTTCTCTTATATTGCCAATCTGAATGAGCTTTATCATGGGTCCACCTTTGATTGTAATCCTCATCATTAGAGTCTTGTCCGAGCTCTATTGGGACCGGCTACATGAATTCAATCTTTTCATTTAAGTAATTTTCCCAAAATTCATATTGATTTGTGACAAAAGTTTTATATTAGCTGTAAACTTACCCAACACAATCCTTTTCTATCCCAGCCTGAGATTTGCAGTTCCAAATGTAAAAAAAAAAAAAGAAAAAGAAAAAACCATAAGAATTATCCCATCTAATCCGAGGGGCAAGCCAGGAGGCAGAGGGTGGAAAAAAAGTTTTTTGAAAAGCTTAATGTTTTCACCATACATACGAAAAACTTCGTAGTTTTATATGATGCACGAAAAAGCTATCTCCGTTGTTCAGCCTGGACAATCACGCAATTTTCAACCCCCACCCCCCCTATGATGCACGTCAAAGCTATCTCCTGTTCAGCGCCCCCCCCCCCACTATTAGGGATGGCAGTGGACCGGGGAAAAACGGGTATTCGTCCAAACCCGCCCTGTTTGGACCGGGGATGGACTATACGTATTGGACGGTGGACGTATACGGGGATACCCGTATAAACCCGTGCGGGGATGGAGGTGGGGATGGACTTACCCTTACCCCCGCCCCGTCCCCGCCCCGCCCCGCCCCGCCCCGCCCCGTCCCCGATACCCGCTAAATAAATAAATAAATATATATGTAGTGTACCTACGGTGTTATGACATTTAGTGATTTAGGTGCTGTTGTTTTTCATAGGAATGTATGTATCAGGTGTTCGTGGCAGCAGTGATTGGTTTGATTTCGCTGTTATGTATATGATTTTTTAGGAGTAGTTCTCTATTGATGTTCGTGTACTGAAAGTGTCATAATATTTCTCATACCCTTGATTCAAGTGTGATCTCCTGTTGCAAGGAAGCTGGGGGAAGGCTAGAAAAAAAAAAGGCTTAGGCTTAGGCGGGTACGGGGGAAGCGGGGACGGGGACGGGGATTATAAATTTACCCGCGGACGGGGATGGGGATGAAAATTATACCCGTTAGCGGGGGTGGACCGGGGATGGACGAAGATTTTTTAAGCGGGTACGGGGATGGAGACCATGCCCCCCGCCCCCGCCCCGGTCCATTGACATCCCTACCCACTATGATGCACGTCAAAGCTATCTCCTGTTCAAGCCCCCCCCAATGATGCACGTCAAAGCTATCTCCTGTTCAGCTCGGACTGTCACCTGCAACTGTCACAACCGCCCTTCCCCTTAATGGGGATGTAAGATTTTCATTCCCCCCCACCCCCCCTTAACAGGGATGTAAGATTTTCATTCCCTGCCGTTAGGAATCCAAATCCATTTTGGAGGAATTTCTCGCAACGTGCCCCAAAAATTCTTCAATTCATTTCCGATTGGGCCATGCAATGGTCCCTCGGTATAGAAGTATCAAGAAGGCATAATCACGACCATCCACCTCAATCCAATTAAATTAACCCATAAAGCCTCCAAAATACTAAAGGCCCGTTGTTTGCATTTTATTTGAATATAAAAGAATTCATGGTTAGCGCCAAAGGCGAGGGGGGAATGGAAATAAGGTGGCGACATACTTTCTTTGGACTTGAGTTTAGGGTGGTAGTTGTTTAGCTTGGGTAGTCATTTTCCACGGCCCCTAGTTCTGCGGTTGAAGAGGAGGCAATTTGATGATCATTTTACAAAAAATCACAATTCTTACAATTCATATATGGGTCTATTTGGTTGCAAGCATTTGGATACATAAAGTATTTGGAATTTTCTAAATATTGTCCTCCAAGTGAAATCCCTTAGTGGTAAGGAGTTGTGGTCCTCATCTAATTGTCTAAGGTTCGAACTTAGGCTACACCACCTCTTCCCGCATGTGTGGGCACCCTTCCCACTTGTGTGTGTTTTTTTCCCGCGCGTGCGAGCTCATTTTCCCACTTGAGTGGGCCGTCTTCCTGTGTATGCGCGGCTGTCTCTTAGATCTCTTAGGTCCCAGCCCCTTGGCCGGGGTAAAAAAAAAAATTAAATTCCAAAATGCTCAAGGGCTTTTTAGAATTTGTAATGTTGAATTTCCTGGGAATCATGTATTGCAAAATTGGCATTTTGATTGTTAGCTCTGTGAATTCACACAATTTTAGGACCTATTTATTTGTGCATGGGACTCGCATACAAACAAATTTGCAAGGAAGGCGCCGGAAAATCCGCACCTCCTCTTCCTTTCCTTTCAACAGCAACGCGCCTGCCCAAATGCTTCCTTAAGAATTTGAAATTCCATTGAGACAAGACCTGCAGGTCTACACCGTTGTAAGGAATTCACATCAGAAGTTGAGAACTACGGCTACCCCTAAACAAATAGGCCCTGTGCATTCAATTGATCAAACAAATGAAATAAAAATAAAATAAAATCAATGAATCTTCCGTTCACCCTTTAACTGGTGGAAACATACAATCCAGACCCACCCCATTAATGTGGGCCCATCGTCTGAACATCGAAGTTGGCTTTCTTGCCATCATATCACCCATCCAAGAATTGGACCCCACAATGATCACCGCGTTAAATATCCGAACATGAATTTATGATCATGTAATCCATCAAAAACTGTCGAAATAACATCGAAAGATAGCTCAGTTGGCCTAAGACCACAATTTGCATCTAGAGGTTGAGGGTTCGAAATTACACTATCATAGTGGAGCCACAGGAGATTTACCCGGCTCCTCCGAGCCGGTAGGGATGATTCCTGTCTAAAGGCCGGAACACCCTTTGATCAATGGGACACCCAAAGTATAAACTACCGAGTAGACGGTCCCACCAAAAAAACCGTTCGCGGTAAAAGAAAATCTAAATTCTAAAAAAGAGCGCGACCATTGCTTACCTCCAATATATTTAAAACCTCCGCGCGCTGAGTTTAAAACTCTTATTATATACTTCCAAAACTACTGCAGCTGCAGTCCCACCTCCGTCTTCCTTCTTCAAATTCACCATAGCGCAGATATCTGTTTCTCGGCTTCTCATGTCAGTTCTCTAACCCCTTTTATAAATTCTATGTTCTTGTTCTGATTCTATTTCTTGAATTTTTTCTTTTCTCGTTTAATATCTTGTGAAAGATGGGTTGTTGTATCTCTGTTAGATCTTTGCCTTTCTGGGTTTTTGTTAGTTTTGCAAGTCTCAGTTTTTCTTTTGTGGGTTCTATGTATTAACTACCAGTTCCAACATCTTCTGCATTTTGGTTTCCCCTTTGGCCTTTTTCATAGCCTTTTCATTTTTACGTACATTTTGTGAATTGATCCTTGCTGTTTTGGACTGGTTGTGAATATCTGTATTTCTCTTTTGGTTGTGTGAATTTGTTGATTAAATCGTTTCTTCTACTGGGGTTCTTTCAATTGATTGATTAAATGGACTGTTGCAGCAACCACTCCCACATATTGGTCATGGATGCTTTACCTGATGCCCTGGTCCAGTACATCCTCTCCTACTTGCAGAATGCCAAGGACATTGCTCGCTGCACTTGCGTTTCAAAGCAGTGGAAAGAATCAATGTCATTCATTCGAAGTCTGTACTTCTCCAGGAGCACTTTCGAGAACAAAAGAACTAACAGAGATGCCATTATTGGGAGGATGGTCACATCAACTGTTTGTTTGGAGGAGCTCATAGTCTACTGCCCCTTTTCACCTCCAAGCCATGAATCTTGGATTTTGAGTAAAAGCTCATCGCTTCGACATTTGGATCTTCGTGTGGATAGCCTAAATGAGAATAGGGCTCCTTTGGGAGGTCCTGTGCGACTTGATTGCATTGGCTCTGCAAGGGGTTTGGAGACTCTCAAGCTTTGGGGTGTTGCAATGAATCAATCTCCCAATTGGGGGTTGTTTGAAAGGCTCCATTCTCTTGAAATTATTGGGTTGATATCAGATGATCATGTGATACTGAGTTCTCTCAAGGCGTGCCCGAATCTCAGTAGCTTGATATTGCTTGGGTGTGAAGGGGTCCGGTCAATGACAATCGAATTACAACAGCTGGAACAATGCAGATTGGATTTTTGGCTGGGTGACTGTTCACTTACTCTCAGCTCTCCAAAGCTCAAAGTGCTTGATGTCCTAGGTTGCACTTGGATCTGTGTTAAGGACGATCATTCCTTGCAGAGTCTTACCATTGGTAATAATGCCGGTAAGTGTGCAAATTACCTGTTTAAATCGATGCTTCCAATTTTCATTGATTAGGACTTGATTTTGCAAATGCTATGGATATTGGCAACTACAATTTGACTATCTTTCTTCTTAAGATTGACTTTTAGACTCGGTGGTCCGAATTTTTATTGAGTAGTACATGATTTTGAGGACACATGGGGTACGGGCAACCACTAGTTGACTGCATCGCTTCCTAGACAAGAATGAAAAAACTGTCTTGGGAAAGGGCAAAAGAGTTACAGGTTTTAGAGCTACTTAACAGCCATAAAGATGCGACAGAATATACTTTAATTCACTGGGAATTACAAGACCTATTCATAGAGTAGTGGCATAAATCATTGTTATATCCGGATAGTTTTGAGCCTGTCATAGCTGCTGGGCACTAGATTAGTTCTGTCAAAATCTCTTCTACAAGCAGATAAAGTAGGATTGTGCAGCTTGAAGAGAACTCATTGGAGAGAACTAAATAAAAAATTGATGAGATTGTTTGGTGTTATGGGAAAGAGGGAGAATCTCTCACTTTATTGATCTTGTATTTGACAAATCTCAATCACGTTCACTACATTAGAGAAGCCTTCTTTTTATAGACTAGTAATTCTACTTTGAAATGAATAAGTAATTTTACTCAGGGATACTAAATCTCCTAAACAATCCAAATCAAAACTAATTAAGGAATATCCTAAAAGTATCATAACCTACTAATCATCACTAGCCCACGCCCCAACCCCTCCTAGTAATGTGCTCAAGGTAGTGATGGCTCTAATGTTTGGCTTGAAAGAGGTTTTTAGATGTATATAAAAGGTTTGATTTTTATTAAATAAAAGTTATACACTAGTAAATGGAGAGAGAGAGAGAGAGAGAGAGAGAGAGAGAGAGAGAGAGAGAGAGAGAGAGAGAGAGAGAGAGAGAGAGAGAGAGAGAGAGCTTAATGTGAACAAAACCATAGAAAAGGAGGGAGCTTGCCGCATCAACCCTGCAGTGTTTGACATTCCTTGGGCCCTGAAGAACAGGGACTATGCAGATGGGCTTACTTTGGTTAGCAGCCTGCCTTAGTCTGGGACTAAAGCTGGTATTGGATCCCAGCTATGTTCCCTGTGTGTGCCTGTGAAAACTGGTCTGGGCCATGTCGGAAACCCAAATACTTCAAAATGGACAAGGTATTCTTATTGCAATTACATAGAACACTGTTATTTCAGACATGTCTTAATAATACAATAACAAGGATTTTGCGGACTCCAAATGCTCCAAAATCATCCTAAAAATCATAGCATCCTAGAGAAGGAGATTGCAATTTTTAACTCTGGTATTTTACTGTCCTTATCTGTTTTGTCAGTTTGATTTTTCAGGTCAAGTGTGCAAGGTTGATGTGGGGAAACTTGCAGCTGTGGACTTCTTGTCCCTTAGTGGGCGGCAGTGGTGTTGGAGTGCAGTAAGTTCCATTCTTCAAAGTGCTAGTGAAGTGAAACACCTGGTTATGAAGATTGAGTTCTGTGGGCATTTTAATCAGCTACATTGCTTTCCAAAGATTTACTTGTTTGAGTTCTTCAACAACCACCTAAAGCTGCGTTTCTTTGAAATCCATGGAGCAATGTTTGCAGCACTTTGCACAAAGAACAGCTCTAAGGTGAGTGTATGATAGTAACACACCAAAGGCTACAATTTCTTCTACTACATGGATATGGAAAATAACATTTGCGGTACTCTTTGATCAGCAGCAGGACTCGAGATTTACCATTCCTTGCTTGGAGGAAGTTCTGATCAAGGTGAGATCACCCATGAATGCAGAACAGAAGGTAAGAGCTCTTGAGACCATAGTCAAGTGCAGTACGAAGCTACGAGACATGGTGATTAGAGTTACCGGAATGAACTGCTTCCATAAAAACTTTGATAATTTCTTTAAGGAGATATGCAATTTCAGATACATGAACCATGAGTTAGTCCGGATTGAATAGATGGGTGTTCACAAGGTGCTAATGCAATTTAAAATGCTTACCTGACAAGAAAATGGATGACCAATGAAGCACAACGTTTGTTCTAGTGAAGCAAATATAGAAGAGTTTTTGTTATCAGCAGAGCATGAGGGAAGTTTTGTGAGATGTAATTGGTTTAAATGAATGCACATGTCTATCTCTGTTGATTTCAAAATGATTATAACTCTGGTTTAGACTATGCTTGCACCTGAATTTTTTATCATCAACCAGGTTAGAGAATGACCCAGACCCAGACCCAGCCTTCTGACATCTGTAGGTTCTGTGAACTAGTTACATTAGCAATGCTTGTTTTTCAAGAGGTAAAATGTAAAATGTGGGAAAAAAATTCTAAAATTTTTACCATGTTATAATAAGTTTAAAACTCTCACCTGTTTTAGTGTGAGAAAGCAATTCTACGGTTAGAGAACGGATCCTTACCTGTAAGTAGCGGTGGTTCTCACTTGTTTGTGTCTAATCAGGGTTCGAACCATGAGTGGGTTGTATTCCCGTATGTGTGGGGGTATGTGTGGGCTCTCTCTGGTCCCAGTCTCCTTGGCTAGTGTACAAAAAAAAAAAAAAAAAAAGAAAGTGTGAAGGCTCAGTTATCATTTTTTTTTTTAACTTTCCCTGCCTCTAAAAAATCTATTTCATAAAAGACAAGTAAACTAGTACAGTTACTTATTAACTTCTCACTTCAAATTACTTTATTCCATGAAAACAAACACAAATATAGTTTATTGAAAATATAATTTTGTTTATGAAAGTTCATGGTTACGACTAGAATGGACGTTGATTCTAATTAACCAAAAACAAGATAGAAGTAGCAATCTAATCAATCTATCAAGCACACACTACAAAAGGCCAGGCACAATATTTAGCGTGGAAACTCTATTTAGAGAGAAAAACTACGATCCAAAAATCAAGAAATCGCGAACAATTATAACATGTGCTCACAGCTCCTTTGTCTCAATCAGTACTTCGACTTAAAGACTGTAGTTTTTGCACAACTTTAGCTGCCACGACTTTCTTGCCGTGCATCGTTTCCTTTACTTGATCTCGTCGCACCTTGTTAACCAAGATGATTAATCTTCTATAAGAAAGTAGAAGCAATAAAATCTTCTAAAGCAGTCATTCAAAACAATCTCTCAATGATTTTAAAGAATCAAAGAATCTCTCATAGGGTATTCTCACCTCAGATCAATGAGAGAACTAATTGATGTATATCTTAGAGTTGAAAGCAATACCCTATATATAGCCCCAAACTCGTGCCTTGTAGTTAGAATACCAATAGGACTTAAAGTGGGAAACAAATTCTCATTAAGAAACAAATTTGTAGTAGATCTGGACTCTTTCCCATTTTTCCTACGCCATCCGATCTATCGGACCACTCAAATAATTGAGTCACATCAAACCTCTGATCGATCGCACAGAGGTTCTGATCGATCGGTCCTCGGTGGTTTCACCAAGACTTCTCTTTTTTGTTTTTTTCTTTGCTTCAGCTCTTTTGGCGAAATAACCACAATCCATTATAAAATAAATTAGAAAATACAATTCAGTGGACCCAGAGTTTTGTCCAATTAATGAATTAGCTAACAAAAAAATACTAACAATCTCCCCCTATGGAAATTCATGGACAAAACTCTCTAGGACAATACAAATGATCTACCCAAAAGAAAACCCAAAATACATTGAATTTTCAACCCAAAATTTTTTTAGCACCTGTAGATCTTGCATTGTCTTTGGCTTGTTTTCTCCCCCTAGCTTCATTATTCTCCCCCCTTTTGTCGATATTTTTAAAAATATTATCATGCAGCTTTTATCAAACTGGATCTTGCAGCTCCCTTTCAATTTTGACTCCTCCTTAGTAAGATCTTTGTATTAGCACTAGGGTGGGGGCATGGTCTTGCAGATCAAGGGTGATGAAGCTTAGGCACACACTTGCAAATTTAAGTATTTCAACAAAGTGTATACCAATACAGAAGACATGTCTTCTTTCTTGACCCAAACAGCTTTGGTATTCTTTTTCAGCTCAGTCTTTTGTGTTTTCCATTGCATTTGATTTGGTGACTTTCGCAGCTTATTGCAATGAGGTCGAATGTGTCCTTTAATTCCACAGTAATGGCATGTGGGCATAATTTTAGGACGTGACACATTCTTTTTTCTTAACAACTATGTTTGCAATACTTACTACAAGATTAGTAATAATCGAATTTTTAATAAAGCAGTTTATACCTTTGGCATTCAAAGTGGATGCTCCGTCAGTGTAGCCAATTCCTTACTTGTCAATGTGTGTCTTTTGATTGCACAGGATGTCATCAAGCTTTTTAGACCTAGTAGTCATCCTATTTAGTGAAGCCTTGGTAGTATCCAAGTCAGAAAGAACCGTCTTAAGTCTTCCTTACAAGTCGGCAATCTCAGCTTTCAAGGTCTTCATATTGTGATCAAGTAAATCACACTTCTGTGCTTCAGCAGTCAGTTTATCAGCCAAATAATTATTTTCTTTCTTTAAGTGACTCACTTCTATAAAAGCTTTTGAAAATTCAGATTTTAAAGAAGTATTATGCTCTTCAGAATCTTTCCAGCTTGTAGCCACTTTTTCATTTATCTTTAGCATCTTCATGGTCTTCACAAATAATAACTGATATTCAGCTTTCCAATTATGTTATATCTCTAACTCACTAACATCTTTATCAGTCCCAACATCCAAATAAACTGGTGGAGTAGTAGAAACTGAAGTTGCCATGAATTTTTCTTTGCTAGCTTCAGGCTTTTCAGACTAAGATTTTTTTATTATCTTCTTCTGAAGTATCATCATCCCAAGTCAAATTAAAAGCCTTCTTTTTTTACTTTTTGTTAGCACAATCACTAGTAATGTTTCAATAACCTTGACACATAATATTGAATTCCTTTAATAGATTTCCTCTTTCCATAATGCTTGGGGATTTTCAAATCACTTTTATTCCCCTTCATAAACAATTGAAATTGCTTCATAAATTGAACAGCAACTTAGGGATTTCTCTCCTTAGAATCAGAATCAGAATCACTAGCAATTTTCTTAAATGATTCTTTGGAAGCTTTTAGAGCAACACCTTTGAATTTTGATTTTCCATTCGTCCTTAGGTTTGCTAAAAAAAGTCTAAAGGTTGCCAACCAACTACTCAGTTTCGAGAATATTCATATTTTTATTCTCCTCTATCGCCACAACCTTTGCATCAAACCTTTCTGGAAGAGATTGCAAAATCTTTTTAACAATCCTATTTTTGTTATAAGATATGGATCTTGAGTGGATGCCCACTTTAGATAAGTTAGGGTTAGAATTGGGGTTCCTCTCTTATGAGGTTACTTTACCAGTAAATAGACTTCTCCCCTTGTATTTGTATATACATTAATGAGATAATAGAAAGGCTCTCTCTTCTCCCTCCTAATCTTCTAATCTTCTTTCTCTTGGTCTCTCTCTTTTCTAACACGTTATCAGCACGAAACTCTAAGAAAATGAACAAAACCCGTCTTCTTACCCAAAGAGAAGAGAAATCCTTCCCTGTACGGATTTTCATGGAGAAATGCTTCCTTGCACGGATTTCCATCGCGAAATCCATCTCAGCGCAGATTTCCATCGCGGATTCCCTATGCAGATTCCTTCCTAGCACAGATTTTCATCGCGGATTCCCTTTACGGATTCCTTCCCAGCATTGATTTTCATCTCGGAATCCTTCCTAGCGTGGATTTCATAAAATGGTAATATTTTTCTTCAAATACGTGTTTGGTGTTCATCTTGTTGTATGATTTTTTCTTTTAATTTAAATTTATCAATATTATGAATGGATCACAAAATATAACCAAAAATTCTAAATCTGAACCTAAAGCTCACCGATCTATGGACCAACAGTCCTAGAAGTTGGAATACTGATATGAACCTATAGATTCATATCCATAAATCAAAACCTAGAGTTTTTGGTTCAAATCCAAACAAATTATAAGGCTATGAAATCAAACCTAAAGATTTGATATGTCACAGCCCCGCCCAACTCAGCATGAAATTGTTCGCTTTGGCCCACGTGCACGCGCGAGGACTTCCTACGAGGTCACCCATCCTAGTACTGCTCCCGCCCGAGCACGCTTAACTTCGGAGTTCTTATGATTTTCAGGGCCGCATGGTTTTAAAAGGCCTCATGCTAAGTTAATACAGGGTTTGACTTATAAGCCCAGGGTCAGGACTTGGATATTTCCGATGCGGGCCAACGGAGACTCATCGTTTGAAGCTCGTGGTTGACACGTTACGCCCCGTGGTTAGGGGTACCGCCCGGATCAAGTTCTCACATTCTCCCCCACTAGAAATAGAGTCATCCTCGGCTCTGATACCAACTGTCACAGCCCCGCCCAACTCAGTATGAAATTGTCCGCTTTGGCCCACGTGCACGTGCGAGGGCCCGAGCACTCTTAACTTCGGAGTTCTTACGATTTCCGGGGCCGCACGGTTTTAAAAGGCCTCATGCTAAGTTAATACAGGGTTTGACTTATAAGCCCAGGGTCAGGACTTGGATATTTCTGATACGGGCTAATGGAGACTCACCGTTTGAAGCCCGTGGTTGACACGCTTCGCCCCGTGGTTAAGGGTACCGCCCGGACCAAGTTCTCACATGATAGAACCTGAAGTTCTGATCAATTGTTAGAACCAAAAGTTATACTTCAAACCTGAAGATTTGACAGAACCTGCAGTTCTAATTTCATGTATTATGAACTTGAAGTTCTAAATCAAGCCTGAAGTCTTGAAAGAACCAGCAATTCTGATTATCAAAATTGAGAACCTGATGTTCTAACTTTTCATTGACCAACTTATTTGTCTATGCTTACCAGTTCTAATTCATGTTTTATAACTTGAATTTCTAATTCAAGCAGAACCAGTCATTTTGATTCTTAAAGTTGAGAACCTGATGTTCCAACTTTTCATTGACCGACCTATCTCGCATGATCAATCAAGCCCAGGGATTCGAAGATGGACCCATGGGCAACCTTATGGGTGCTGGACTCACACGGAATGGATCCAGTATGGCCAAACTGATTTTGGGGCGTGAGTCCTGTCGGCGACGTCGATCAACTAGAATCTTGGCCTAATGACTAAAAATCCACTCACTAATGATGGATGATGATGGAATTGTTCCAGCTTTTCATTGGCCAACCTCTAAATAATAAGGCATTTATATGGAGAGCACCCATTGGCATGGTCTAGAAGACCAATAATTCTTTGAACTTTCACAAACTTGATTTTTAGTTCATTTGATATGCATGTTTCTTAGATTTTTGCTTTATGATGGGGATCTTTATTTTTCATTAATGTCCTAATTTATGGTGAATGGTTTAATTATTTCAATTTTATCATATAATTGTATAGTTATATTGATTTATTATTTAAGATATGAATCATGGAACTGAGGACAATCTATGTTTGGTAGATAGTGCCATAATACATACCATTATGAAAAATCAGAATTTTTTCTCAGAATTGTTGTTCATTCCAGGAAATGTATCCACCCTAGCTGGACCTGTGCAAATAATTAAAGGCTCCGAAAAAGCCCATATGATGAGACAATATTCCCGCCGATAGGGGGAGATAAGATAGTTCCTGAAGAACATATTGTTCATGTAGAACAACCTAACCTGAAGAACGGTGAGAACTGACATGCAATACTTTAAGTCTGTCTCATCTAGATCCACGTACTTCACAATGTGAAAATGAACTATGCAAGAAGCATGACAGTCCTATAGGTTAAAAGGATTCAGCTCCGCGGAAAAGGAGAAATGAACAATCATCATCATGTCCTCCTGAAGAGGCATGTAGCCCTCCTGAAGGGGCTCCTCTTGAAGAGGCACGTAAATGCTCCTGAAGAGGTTTCTCCAGAAGAGGCAAGTAACGCTCCTGAAGAGGTACGTAAATGCTCCTGAAGAGGTTCCTCCCGAAGAGGCACGTAAACGCTCCTGAAGAGGTTCCCCCCGAAGAGGCAAGTAACGCTCTGAAGAGGTTCCTCCTAAAGAGGCACATAACGCTCCTGAAGAGGTTATGGTAAAATCCGTTCTCTCTAGAATAATGGAAGTCCCTGGTGAGACTTTGGAAGCACCTGAAGAGGCACCGGTACCGAAAAATAAATATATCTCTATACTTTACAATTATTCAAAGAGAGATGGAATAGAAATGAGATTACCATTGATGACGCATTTGTATATGCGGTAGCTACACAAATATCAAAGGAAAATGATGATGATGATTAAGACACAAAACCACGTTCTACAAATGAATGTCGACAAAGAAAGGGTTGGCCAAAATGGGAAGTGCCATCAAAGCAGAGTTAAAGTCTTGTAATAAACGTGGTGTGTTCGGACCTATAGTACAAACCTCAAAAGATGTTAGTTAACCTTGTAGGTTACAAGTGGGTGTTTGTAAGAAAAGGGAATGAAATGAATGAAATTACCATATATAAGGCATAATTAGTGGCATAAGGTTTCCTGTAGAAACCTGTAATTGATTATGATGATACATACTCCCCTGTCATAGATACAACAACTTTCAGATATCTGATAAGTTTAGTAGTTTCTCAAAATCTAGAAATGAGACTCATGGATGTTGTAACTGCTTACTTGTATGATGACTTAGACACAGAAATTCACATGAAAATCCCGAAAGGGTTTCCTTTACCTGAAGCAAAGCCAAGGAGTACGTACTCAATCCAATTGAGGTGATCATTGTACGGCCTGAAGCAATCGGGAAGAATGCAGTACAATTGTCTTAGTAAATACTTGTCTAAAAAGGGGTATGAAAACGATTTCATTTGCCTGTGTCTATTTATAAAGAAATTCTTGAAGGAATTTGCAATATTAGTAGATTATGTGGATGGCATAAATTTAATAGGGACTCTAAAAGAGCTTGAAGAAACTGCTGATTATTTAAAGAAATAATTTGAAATGAAAGATCTTGAGAAAATGAGATTCTGTCTCGGATTGCAAATTGAGAGAAATTCTAATGGGATGTTGGTTCATCAATCTAATTATACCAAGAAGGTTTTAAAATGATTTGGAATGGACAATGCACATCCATTAAGTACCCCATGTTCTTCCGGTCTCTTGGTATAAAGAAAGATCCATACTGTCCCATTAAGGAAAATGAAAAGGTATTGGGTCCCGAAGTACTATACTTAAGTGCTATTGGAGCCTTGATGTCATGTCCCCCGAACCCGATTAGGGAATAAATTGGATCCGGGGAGTGAAATTTAGGACTAATTAAAATTTTTGTCCTTTAGGCCCAAGGATCGTAAGTCCGCTGTGAGGATATTGCATTTCAAACCTCAAGTAATATAAAACTGCGGAATTCATACAATTTGAGGCATGTTAAATTTCAAAGCAGTGAATAATAAATCTCGTTAATAGTTAAAGTTGCACAAGGAAATAATAAAACTAATCAAGGAATTAAAGTATTAACAAAGACCATCCCAATAACCAAGGCCTTTTAAAAGAACATGATGTCAATAAATGAAAGGTCCAACGATAGAATAATAAATGAAGAAATAAAATCTAGTGAAGTCCCAATGAATCGCTCTCGTGCCGGGAATGATGACGCTACTCTACGTCATCGGCACGCCACTCTCGCTCCTCCTCTGCTGGTTGAGGATCTCCTCACCGGCCTACTCCTAGTAGTAGTACTCATCTGAGGAGTCTGCACACCAAGGAACAAAGTCAACGACATGTTGAGCAATAGATAAGCAAGATATAATTAAACATAACATGCATCAAAAATAAGAGTAATGACAAGTACAAGATCGTAGGAATACAAGGAACAATACTAGGCATGTAGCATGAGTAAATAACCATCTGAATCATAAATAGAAATCCTAACAATACTAACAATCACCACTACCAATGTAATGCAATGCACAAGAGAGAGACTCCGTGGATGTCCAAGCCACCTCACGGGGTACCAGTAACAATCCTATCCGGACTACTGATACCAAAGTCCGGCTCCAGGGGGATCCTAGCTCCCGGTCCTGGGAATAGTAGCACGGTCCCAGCCCGCTCCCAACTATTCAACGCCATGGACGCCGTTCAAAGCCGACTGACTGCCCACCCCGATGTCCGAGAAACTGGCCCATCAATAATACCCCAAACTGCAGATGGCTATAACATGCAAATAATAATAATAATAATAAAGTGGTGTTGACACGAGAATAGACCAAGACAAACAGGTCTGGCTAGCTCAATATACAAGACATGTTCATAAGGATTATCTCATTCAAGTCAATACAAGACAAATCCAATCACGTGATAATCCATTCAGTCTAGCCAGTCATGTTTATCAATTATATAACACGAGGTCCTAAGGTACACTCTAAGTCAGGTCCAAGTCCTAGTTTTACAAGGAATTATGTTTCATAATTAATTAGGTGTATTATGCCGAGAGTGAGTGTACAAGGAATTATAACAACGAATACAATTAAATAAGTCAAGGAGGAATTACGAGCCAACTCTAGGCAAGTGGTGTCATCCATATATCATGCATGTTCTAACGGAGTACTTGTGGAATTAGATCAACGATGCTTCTAAGAAAATCCATTGGTGTACAATCATGTTAAGCATCCATTAATTCAGTTCCATACGCATTCGGTTAAACCATACACAATACACGAATACCTAGACACCTAATCGAAGCACACCAAGCCACGTGCTACGATTTACTCCCCATTAATGGTCAAGTGATAGTAGGTTCATGGTTTCCAACATCTAAAGCCCAAACCTAAGTTACTGGTCTCATTTCTAATAAAATATAGGCTGAGTCAATAACCTGAGTATTTACATCACTTTCTGACCTCCGATCGTGATGAAACCAGAACCATTGGGTTCTACATCTCAAGATCTTTCCAACGGTATATTATATGTAAAATTCCGACGGGCGGATTAAAAGTTATGGGCATTCCAAAATGGTATGTTTATATGCCCCTGCGGGTTCCCGGCGTCTGGACGCCCGAAACCTGGCGTCTGGACGCCCAGAACTAGTAAGGGCGCCCTGGGCTTCTGCCTTCTGGTGTCCGGACGCCCTGGACCTGGCGTCCGGACGCCCAGAGGCAGAAACCCTCCGCAGACGTCCGAATTTACCCTGTTTGTTTAACTAGCCTTCACAAGCACTGTACCCTGCACGAAATTGAGCCTCCTGCTCTCCCAAAAATCCATTCTAACAAATTAGAAACATCAAAAGGGGTACCAATTTAACAATTAATCCAATCCATACCACAAATCTAACCTAACAAGTAAACCAAAATCACTATCATAAACAGGCTTGGTATTAGGAAAATCTAACAAGAAAATCAATACAATCAATGGAGAAGCATACACCATGCTTAATTATAAATTACAAATCTACTTGCCTCAACCAAGAAAATGATTAGAAATTGAAAAAAGCTTGAGGAGAAGCTCTCTTTCGCAAAACCCATAATCTAATCCAACCAAACGCAATCTAGAACGCAACGGAGAAGAAAAGAAAGAAAAAGATTAAGATCAAGCCTAAATCTAAACCAAAGAGAATCAATTGAAAAGATGAAAGTGAGTAAAACTTACCCAAACCAGGATCAAGAGAGAGAGAAGATCGAGAGGAAGAAGATAAGCGGTTCGGATCGCAGCAGTGATCCTTCAGGGAAGGAGTTTTGGAGCCTTGGAAGATTGAGGAAGAAGAAAAAGGTTGTTGTAGCTTCGTTCGTTGCGGAGATGAATAAGAGATTAGGGCTAATCTCTGATTAAGAAGAGAGGGAAGGGAGAAAGACTAATTTGCCCTTAAGTGGGTCCGGTGAAAGAATGGACCATTTGAAAGGTTTCTGATCGTTGGATCGCGACGAGCCAGGAGACAAAAATGATTAGCGCGATGAGACCTTTCCAACGAACCCAAAATCACAGTGATAGGAATTTTCTGGAAAAACACTCAATTTTCCCTAATTTGCAAACTACCCCCCTGCTAGGATCAGACGAACTCGAAATCAAACGAAACTTTGCAGACACTATTCTAACACTAAAAGAAACTCACTCAAGGCCAAAACCCACTTAAATATCCAACAATACAATTAATTATAATAATAGTAAAATAAACGGGTCACGGGCCTGCTATTGGGCCCAATTGACCCAGTAAGGTCGCGGACCTTACACTTGATGTACTTGACACAATGCACTAGACCAGATATTGCATTTTCTGTGAATCTACTTGTCAGGTATAGCTCCGCACTAATTCAAAGGCATTGGATTGTTATTAAACACATCCTACGATATCTGCGTGGAACAACTGATTTGGGAATATTTTATGCTTACGATCATAAAGATTCCAGTTTTGTAGGATATGCAAATTCAGGTTATCTCTCTGATCCTCATAAGGGTCGATCACAAACAGGTTATGTGTTTCAAAATTGTAATGCCGCCATTTCTTGGTTTTCTACTAAATAGACTTTGGTAACTACTTCCTCTAACCATGCTGAGATTTTGGCTCTTTATGAAGCCAGTAAGAAATGTGTATGACTAAGCATATAGCACCGAAGTTCTTCTTCACTCATGAACTTCAGAAGAACAATGACATTGAAGTCAAGCAAGTTCGTTCGAGTAATAACCTGGCTGACCTGTTTTACCAAATCTTTGCCAAAAATCAGTATTTCAGAATTTTATATATGAGATTGGCATATGTAGAGTTCATAATTAAACTATGTGAATGATTGCTATTATCAGGGGGCATCCTGAAGTATGCTACTCAAGACATTTGTGCGTTGTACTCTTTTTCCTTTTCTAGGTTTTATCCCACTGGGTTTTCCTAGTTAATGTTTTAACGAGGCAGCATTATGCATGTCCAATACCAGTTCAATGATCTTGAAGAATGTTATACTCTTTTTCCCTTCGTTTTTGTTTTTTCCACTGGGTTTTCCTTAGCAAGGTTTTTAATGAGGCAACTGTCATTGAATAATGGTCATCCAATGAGGGGTGTTATAAGATATGGATCTTGGGTGGATGCCCACTTAATATAAGTTAGGGTTAGAATTAGGGTTCCTCTCTTATGAGGTTACTTTGCCTGTAATTAGACTTCTCCCCTTGTATTTGTATATACATTAATGAGATAATAGAAAGGCTCTCTTTTCTCCCTCCTAATTTTCTAATCTTCTTTCTCTTGGTCTCTCTCTTTTCTAACAATTTTCAAGAATTGGTTCTCCCAAAGTAAATGTATCATTTACAATTTCATTCAACTTCGCATTGAACTCATTAAAAGTTTCATAATCTTCCATCTTGATGGTTTCGAAAGCTGTATACAACTTCTGAAGTCTCGACTATTTGACAGTATCAGTCCCTACATGCACATCCCATAGAATATCCGAAGCTTCTTTTGCAGTAGTGAATGTAGAAATTCTACGAAACTCAAACATGCCAATTCCATTGTAAATATCATTCAAAGCACTAGAGTTGCAAGTGGCAATTGATTTTTCATCATTAATCCATTGTTCTTCAGATTTGACACTAGTTACCCCATCAGTATTGACAGTGGGCAAGGAATAGCCCTTCACAATAGATTTCCAAACTTTCAGATCTATGACTCTTACAAAGGCAACCATTTTGGCTTTCCAATAAGTATAATTTGTACCATCCAACGGAGGAGGCTTATTGGTAGAAGCGCCTTCACGGTAGTTATCCATTCTAGCAAAAATTAGGACCAACACAGTAAAATAGTGTAACCGGCTTTGATACCAATTGAAAGTTTCGGGTTACCACTAGAATGGATGCTAATTCTAATTAATCAATGCAACAGTTGTAACCAAATAAACAAGATAGAAGTAGCAATCTAATCAATCTACCAATCACACACCACAAAAAGTCAGACACAATATTTAGCGTGGAAACCCTATCCAGGAAGAAAAACCACGATCCAGGAATTAAGAACTCACGAATAGTTACAAGATATACTCACAGCTCCTTTACCTCAGTCAATACCTCAACCTAAGGACTATAGTTGTTCTTGTACAAATTTCGTTGCCATGACTTCCTCGTCGTGCACCGTTCTCCTTACTTGATATCGTTTCACTTTGTCACCCAAGATGATCAATCTTCTATAAAAGAGTAGAAGCAACAAAACCTTCTAGAGCAGCCCTTCAGAACAACCTTTCAATGGCTCTAGAGAATCAAAGAATCTCTCCTAAGGTATTTTCACCTCAAATCAATGAGAGAACTAATTGATGTATATCTTAGGGTTGAGAGCAACACCCTATATATAGCCCCAAATTCGTGCCTTGTAGTTGGAGCACCAATAGGACTCAAAGTGGGAAACAAAGTCTCAAAAAGAAACAAATTCTAGACTCTTTCTTGTTTTTCTTGCGCCATCCAATCGATTGGATAGTGGCTCCGATCGATTGGACCACCCAAATAATTGAGGCGTGTCAGACCTTCGATTGATCGGTCCTCTGTGGTTTCGTCCAGACTTCTCTTTTTTCTTCTTTTCTTCAGTTTAGCTCTTCAGGCGACAAAACCACGGTCTATTCTAAAATAAATTAGAAATACAACTCAATGGACCAAGCATTTTGTCCAACTAATGAATTAACCAACATAAAAATACTAACAATTGACACAATGATCTTTTCCACTAATTTAACATTTACTTCAGTTTTTTTTCGATAAATTATTCAAACATCACAAGCGTCAAAGATGGATAGGGAATATAAAATGGATTTTTTTGTCCGAAACTTGCATCAAATGCTATGGTTCAAATCAGACCCCATTTCCCATTATACATCAATCCAGCAATAGTGCTTGGAAAATTACTTGCCAGTGCTTAGACACTAGACAGACATTTTCAATATAAGAATATCACACATTCCTTTACTAACATTGGAGATCTTGTCTGCTCTTTGTTTATTAATAGTAAGACTCTTTCAGTTTGAAATCTATTGTCACATCTATAAGGTTCCTACCCTCAATCCCTTTGATTAGCACTAATTAATTCCTATGGTTCGGATATTAAGTGGGATTAGTGGTCAATCGCAGTGTTTTGTGTGTTAGAATAGTTTTTGAATAGCTTTGGAAACTTTTGAGAGTCTAAGAGGTTCAACACCTTTTGGAGTCTGTTTGTAAATTTCTAAAAAGATTTGAGGTTATTCATAAATTCTTTAAATCTTCTATTCTGAGCTCCTTATATCAAGATCATCATTCCGTGCAACTTTCATATTCAACTCAAATCAATTTGAGGCCCCCAAACCCTTTAATTGACTAATTCATTTATGAATTAGGAAGCTTTGACCGAGCAGTTGACTTTTCCATCGGAACCTCAAAATGGGTGGTTCTTGAGCCCAAAAATTAGATCTTGACCTACCCAAAAACTTTCATGTTAAGCCCAAACTCATCTGAGACCTTGAGAGCACAGTTTGACTCATGATGCTGTTTTCGATGTGTTTACCCGCAATTCTAAAAATCGTAATTTTTGCCACCAATCTTCGAAAATTCTGATCTTGGGCTTGTTGGAAAGCTATTCTCATGACCTACAATTTTTCATCTTTGATCAAGTCCAGCCGAGGTCTTAATGACCTTTGTTTACATGCCACAAGTTCAACTAAAATGTAACAAACTCATAAGCTACCCCCTCACAAATATCTCACATACCTCACCTGCCCCCACTTGCCCCATTTACTCTTATTGACTCCATCGTTCCAACAAACAAAAAACTTCTCGTCTCTTTTTTTCTTTCTCCTGTCTTTTCTCATCTCCATGGTGGAGATCATCTAGTAGGAAGCCCCACATGCCGAATTTGACCCTGTCGATTGATTCTATGCCATTTCTTACAACATGTCATTTTCACGCGATTCCATGAGTGGCTACCACTTCATTTCTTTTTTCCTTCTCGTTCGAGCTTCTTCAAGGTAAAAGCTCATCCTCCTTTGATTGTTGTCATTATCTAGAGGTCCATTTGCTTCACCTATGTCACATGCATGAATTAGTTTTAAGTGCAGCTTGGATTTTGAATTTTAGGAGGTTTTCGGAGTTGATTTTTGGGGAATTTTTAAGAGGTGTTTCTAGCTGATTTTAGGGCCGATTAAAAGGTGATTAAGGCGGCTAAGAGGGCCAGGCAAATGTTCAATTTATTTATCATAGCATGCTATTGTTGTTTAATGGATTATTATAGTGGTTTTAAATAATTAAAAAATGCTGAAATTAATATTGATTATATTGCAATTTCTTGTGAAAAGATGAGATTTATAAGTCCTAAAATGTTCAAAAATACTAGAGGATCAAAAGCCCCAAATTTTGGACTCAAAACAAGCCAAAATGAGCCTTATAGCCAGCTAAACGGGCGGCCCGACAGGATTTTTGCATTTACTGAACGACATAAAATTTTGTTCTTTACTGAGGGTCGACCGAAGAACAAAATTTTCACTAGTCGATGGGCACTATTTCAACGGTTGTTGGGTGTTGTTCCCATGGCCCGTGGACGCGGTTTTTGGATGGTCGGTGGGGGGTTGTTCCCATGGCCGGTGGGCCTTATTTTGGCCTAACTTTTGGGGGTTTTTTCCATGGCTGGTGGGCCCTATTTTGGCACCTCTTTCGCCCTAGTTTTGGGAACTAAAGCCTTTACCCTGGGGACCCATTGTGGGACCTCTAGATGCTCGATAGGTGGACCCACTCATTTGTGACCAAACCTCACTTATAAATGTGGGTTTAACTTAAAAATACCGAGTTACTTCTATGCAATCAATCCCAAACCACCAATGGCACCCCCTGGACTTCGGGGGATGGCCGGTGAAGGGTCTTTGAGACCCTAACCCCTTGGACCCTGTTAGCTAATGTAAGGTCCGCGACCTTACTAGGTCAGTTGGGCCCAATAGTAGGCCCGTTGACCCGTTTATTTTATTATTATTATAATTAATTGTATTGTTAGATATTTAAGTGGGTTGAGGCCTTGAGTGAGTTTCTTTTTGTGTTAGAATAGTGTCTGCGAAATTTCGATTGATTTCGAGTTCGTTTGATCCTAGCAGGGGGGTAGTTTGCAAATTAGGGAAACTTAAGTGTTTTTCCGGAAAAATTCTTGTCACCGTGATTTTGGGTTCGTTAGAAAGGTCTCGTTGCGCTGATCATTTTTGTCTATTGGCTCGTCGCGATCCGACGATCAGAAACGCTTCAAATGGTCCATTCTTTCACCGAACTCACTTAAGAGCAATTCGGTCTTTTCCTCCCTCTCTTCTTCTTAAACAAGGATTAGCCCTAATCTCATTCTCACTTCTGCAACGAAGCTACAGCAGCCCTCCTTCTCCCTCTTCATCTTCTCAAGCCCAGATCTCCCTCTAGGAGAGATCACCTTTGCGATCCGGACCGCACATCTTCTTCCTTTCTATCTCCTTTCTCCATTGATACTAGTCGGTAAGCCTTTTCCCATCATCAACTTTTCCATTCCTTTTCTCACTTGTTTGGAATAGGTTGGATCATGATCTTTTTCCTTTCTTTCTTCTTCTGGGTGATCTAGATTACTTTTGAGCGGGGTAGATTGTGGTCTTCGTGGTAGAAAGCTTTTCCTCAAGCTTTTCCAATTTTTAATCATCTTCTTGGTTGAGGTAAGTAGATATGCATTCTATATTTAATCATGTGTGTATTGTTTTCTTTTGATTGCAATGATATCCTTGTTAGATTACC
Source organism: Cinnamomum chago (assembly GCA_038049695.1). Lineage (NCBI taxonomy): Eukaryota > Viridiplantae > Streptophyta > Magnoliopsida > Laurales > Lauraceae > Cinnamomum > Cinnamomum chago. Next base: position 51,418,220 of record CP142453.1, on the reverse strand, counting down.
AAAATTCTAAGCTTATTGTTGGTATTGCATTGGGATTGACATGTTAGGTTAGATTTGTGGTTTGGATTGGATTATTTTTAATTTGATAGAATGGATGGGAATGATGATTGTAATGATTGGGGAACATGGAGGCTCGTTTTCTGCAGGAAAAAGAAGCGAAAAACCCATTTTCGGGCTCAGGCTACAGTGCCGATCGATCGGACGGAAATTTGGTCTCAGTTAACTGAGACGAATATCAATCCGATCGATTGGATCCCTTGTCCGATCGATCGGATGGCATTTTCGTAATTTTTTATAACTTTGGAAAAATACTTAAAACACTTATAACTTTTAATCCGTATGTCGGATTTCTACATATTATATACCGTTGGAAAGCCCTTGAGATGTAGAATCCAATGGTTCTGGTTTCATCACGATCGGAGGTCGGGAAGTGATGTAAAAACTTAGATTATTGATCCAGCCTATATTTTATTAGAAATGAGACTAGTAACTTAGGTTTGGGCCTTAGATGTTGGAAACTATGAACCTACTATCAGTTGAACTTTAATGGGGATTAAATCGTAGCACGTGGCTTGGTGTGCTTCGATTAGGTGTCTAGGTATTCGTCTATTAAACATGAGGTAACCGAATGCGTATGGAACTGAATTAATGGATGCTTAAGATGATTGTACACCAAGGGATTTCCTTAGAAGCATCGTTGATCTAATTCCACACGTACTCCGTTAGAACATGTAGGATACATGGATGACACCACTTGCCTTGGTTTGGATCGTAATTCCTCCTTGACTTATTTAATTGTATCCGTTGTTATAATTCCTTGTACACTCACTCTCAGCATAATACACCTAATTAATTATGAAACATAATCCCTTGTAGAATTAGGACTTGGACCTGACTTAGAGTGACCTTAGAACCCCGTGTTATGTGATTGATAAACATGCCTGGTTAGACTGAAGGGATTATCAAGTGATTGGTTTTGTCTTGTATTGACTGGAATGAGATAATCCCTACGAACATGTCATGTATATTGAGCTAGCCAGATTTGCTTGTCTTGGTCTATTCTCGTGTCAACACCACTTTATTATTGTTTGTATGTCATAGCCAACTGCAGTTTGGGGTATTATTGATGGGCCGGTTACTCGGACATAGGGGTGGGCAGTCGGCTTTGGACGGCGTCCATGGCGTTGAATAGTTGGGAGCGGGCTTGGACCGTGCTACTATTCACTGGACCGGGAGCTTGGATCCCCCTGGACCCGGACTTTGGTATCAGTTGTCCGGATAGGATTGTTACTGGTACCCCGGGAGGTGGCTTGGACATCCTCGAAGACTCTCTCTTGATTCTTGCATTGCATTGTTTGGGACAGTGGTTATTGTTAGTATGTTAGGATTTCCTGTTATTGTTTCTGGTTATTTACTCATGCTTTATGCTTAGATTCGATTCCTTGTATTCTCTTGATTATTATGCCTGTCATTACTCTTATACTTGATGCATGTCATGGTTGTTTATATCTTGCTTATTTATTGCTCAACATGTCGTTGACTCTATTCCTTGGTGTGCAGACTCCTCAGGTGAGTACTACTACGAGGAGCAGGCCGGTGAGGAGATCTCAGAGGATCTCCAACCAGCAGAGGAGGAGCGAGAGTGGCGTGCCGATGACGTAGAGTAGCGTCATCATTCCCGGCATGAGAGCGATTCATCGGGACTTCCTTAGATTTTATTTCTTCATTTATTATCTCTCATTGGACCTTTCACACTATTGACTTCCTTAGTGTTTTAAAGGCCTTGGTTATTGAGATGGCCTTTGTTAATACTTTAATTCCTTGATTAGTTTTATTATTTCTTTGTGCAACTTTAACTAGTAATGAGATTTGTTATTCATTGCTTTGAAATTTATTATGCCTCAAATTGCATGAATTCCGCAGTTTTATATTACTTGAGGTTTGAAATGCAATATCCTTACAGCGGACTTACGATCATTGGGCCTAAAGGGTAAAATTTTTAATTAGCCCTAAATTTCACTCCCGGATCCGGTGTATTCTCTAATCGGGCTCGGGGGACGTGACAGAATGGTATCAGAGCAATGAATGGTTTCTCATGGTAAAAATTGTAGAAACCATAGGACGCGTGTGAGGATTCCGTTAGTTAATAGGTTGGCTTGGTAGTTCTTTCTTAGCATTGTATTGTTAGATTAAGGCATATTGGAACTAACCTTGAATGTTTTACAGGACAATGGCCGGTAGAACCACCCGCACCAATAACGGACCACCGCTAGAGGGTGGTTCTTCTCAGAATGGCCCTGAGAATCAATTCCACCAATTCATGGTAGCATTTATTCAATCTTAGAAGGATTTGGCTGAACAGAGTACTAGATAGAACGAGAGTCAGGCTGTATTCCAAGCTCAGATGCTTGAGGTAGTGCAGAAAGTGGGCCAGCCACATGCTAAGGAGTATGACCTTAATGAACTAGTTGAGAAGTTCAGGAAGAGGTTCCCACCAGAGTTTCATGGCATAGAGGACCCCGCTGTAGCAGATGAGTGGGTAGTCCAGATGGAGAAGATATATGAAGTATTCAAGTGCACGGGTGTCCAACAGGTGCAGTTAGCAGCCCACATGTTCCGTGGTGCAGCCGAGAGATGGTGGAAAATAGTTAAGCACCCTTATGAGACAGTCGAGGAAGAAGTAGCTTGGAAGACCTTCACTGAACAGTTCCAAAAGAAGTTTATCCCTGAGCACTATAGGGATCAAAAGATGGAGGAGTTTGAGAGATTGGTTCAGGGTGATCTCTCAGTACGAGACTATGATATCTCTTTCACCCACCTATCCAGGTTTGCAGGGAATCTGATTCAGCCCGAATCGGAGAGAGTTCAGAGGTTTATCAAGGGACTGCGGGCAGATATTAAGATGCTAGTTTAGCGCAGCAAGTTGACCGATTATGATGAAATGGTCAAGGAAGCATATTGGGCGGAGGAGTCCTTGAAGGGTGTGATTGCACTAGAACAACAAAGGATCTTGGCGTTGATACCTCAACCCAAGGCACAGGGTTCTTCGTCCCAGTATTACCAACAGCCAGCATCCAAGAGGCTACGGTACGAACCAGTGCTTCGACAGTTGCCACAATGGATCACTTGCACTTTTTGTGGGGGAAGTCATCATGTTCGTGATTGCAGGAAGCAGACTGGTGCATGTTTTCATTGTGGAGACCCAGGGTAAAAAGTTCGCACTTGTCCGGGGAAGACAGGAGTGACACCACCAGCATTCCCAGCTCCGGCGCTCAGGCCTCCACATCCTGCGCAGCCGTTGAGACAGGTGCCACCTGCACAAGCTAGACCCCAGCAGCAGCAGATGATTGTCAGACCACCCCAGACACCGCAGCAGCGTCCTCCAGTACCATAGCAGCGGTTTCAGCAGAGACCTCCAGCACCACCCAGATTCCAGGCTCGTGGTCCTAGGCCACAGCAGCTGTAACGCCCCACCCTTCACGCATGCATGATATTGTCCGCTTTGGCCCACGGGCCTCACGGCTTTGCTTCTGATGGGCCTCAACCCATCAAAAGGCCTCATGTAAGGTAAGGGTGTAGGCTCTACATATAACCCCATTCACTTTCCTCTCTATAGTCGATGTGGGACTCCGGGGCGTCACAATCCACCCCCCTTAAGGCTGCACGTCCCTGTGCAGTAGCCTGCCAGTCTCTGTAGCCTGCCAGCCCTCTTGGCCCGCCCACATGGAGACCCGCCCACTTGCACCAGGCCACGGCAGGGGACCCACACTCGTACTAGTCGAGAGTCGGCTCTGATACCATTTGTAACGCCCCACCCTTCACCCATGCATGATATTGTCCGCTTTGGCCCACGGGCCACACGGTTTTGCTTCTGATGGGCCTCAACCCATCAAAAGGCCTCATGCAAAGTAAGGGTGTAAACTTTACATATAACCCCATTCACTTTCCTCTCTATAGTCGATGTGGGACTCCGGGGCGTCACATTCCACCCCCCTTAGGGCTGCACGTCCCTGTGCAGTAGCCTGCCAATCCCTGTAGCCTGCCAGCCCTCTTGGCCCGCCCACATGGAGACCCGCCCACTTGCACCAGACCACGGCAGGGGACCCACACTCGAACTAGTCGAGAGTCGGCTCTGATACCATTTGTAACGCCCCACCCTTCACGCATGCATGATATTGTCCGCTTTGGCCCACGGGCCTCACGGTTTTGCTTCTGATGGGCCTCAACCCATCAAAAGGCCTCATGCAAGGTAAGGGTGTAGGCTCTACATATAACCCCATTCACTTTCCTCTCTATAGTCGATGTGGGACTCCGGGGCGTCACAGCTACTGTGGTCCCCGATGCCCGGCTCGCTACCGTGGTCATGTATAGTATATGTATATGTATTTATATGAGATCCACTGTTTCTCCTCACCTCGAGTGACTGAGATCAGTGCCTAGTATTGCTCTATCGCCTTAGTGATAGAGGACTTAGCTTCGTGTGGTTGTCATCTTGCTTGTTTCCCGTTTCCTTGGTCACCTTACATGTTTTACATTGCATACGTGTATTTGGAATAAATGTTTTATCTTGTTTAGAGAAATTGTTATTTAAACCGGTTTACATATTTTGAAGGTAAATTCATGTATTTTCATATTGTTATTGTGTTTTCCTCCATTTGCCAAACTGTCGTGTTTGACCTACTCTTTGGTTCTCAGGTCCCGTTGTTGGTTACCCCGAGGAGGAGCACGAGGAGGCGGTCGTAGAACCGCAACAGTTAGTTGAGTGGCGTGCTGATGACGTCATGTAGACGTTTGGTGGCTATGAGAGACTTAATATTTTGGGAGAACTATTTAACCATTCTTTGGATTGGTATTTTGGTTATATTGGCCTTGTGGGCCCCTATTTTTGGGAAATGTAATTAATTGATATTTATATAAACTTTAACTTACTTTGGGTAAACATGCTATAGATCATTGCTCATTCTGATACAGTATCTTTATACTTGTGATATCGTTTTATGACCAAGGATGGTTGACTATTTGATTTGCTACACGCTTCCGCACTTAAAAAGAAATGTTCATTGATGGTTGTGATATCCTCACCGCGGACACCTGTGGGAAATTAAATAAACGTATGTTGTTATTAAACATATGTAATGTCCTGATCCCGGATCCGTCCTTCGGATCCCCAGTCCGGGGTCGCGACACCCCCGCCTCGTCTCACCAACACTATCCATGGGAGATCCATATCTAGTAACTGGAGAAATAAAAGCCTTCCGTGGGGAACGACCATTCTCAAGATGGTGCGAGGCTATTACTTTCCTTACAATGGACCTATGGTGGAAAACCATGGGGATTTCTCAATATAAATGCCCCGCCCCCACTTAATATTTTAGAATTAAGGATTTCCTTGTAAGGTATTAGGGCCCATATGTATATCAAGTCATCTCATGATATGATTAATGATTGGTTCCAAGTCAAGTTATTTTAAGGAAAGTTCAGTTATTTAAATTAGTGTTACCAATGTGTCCATCTCATGGGTCATCAACACTAATTAGAACTCTTTCCAAAAATTAATTTGATTTGACCAATTTTAGTAACTTGCTATGTTTGGATCAGATTTGGAAACATTCTAAATTAAGCATTCATCCATAAATAGAAAGTGCTAAAATTAGAAACTAGTCCTCTCCTCCACATGGCCCAAGCGGAATAGACTTCTTGGACTTCTAGACTTTCCAAAATTTTGGGATTCCTCAAACTCTTTGGCATCACCAAAAGGCTTTTGGTAATCTTCAAACTCTTTGATTAGGAGTCCAACTTTACTTTCTTTCCTCGTCTCGGACATCGCTAGAATTTACAAATTTAAAAAAAAATTACATAAATTCCTATGCCTCAATTATGAGACTTACATGGTAATCTAAACATGGAAATAAAAGGGCTATAGGGAAATTCACCATGCCTTGCCCTTTCACGGGAAACCAAGGAAACCATGATGCCCTTTACACTTAGCCTCATATAAACCAATAACCATAAAAAGAAAGTAAAAGACTTGTGGGTCATATGGAGAGGACATTATCACCTGCAGGTTAGTATCTCATACAACAAAGCATCTCACAAAATCAGGTTACCAAACCACAATGGAAAAACAAGATACCAAAAGCAACCACCTTTTTAATACAAGCACTTCGTAGAGGGGGTCCGGGGGTGTCTCCCGGCAGAAAATTGGGTTTTCTTAATTTGAGTCCAAACACTTTTGAAAGCTCTCAATGGCATCCTACCATCATTCCATCATAATTAAACCCTTTTCTGACTATCCAAACATGGATTTACTACATAAAGTAAACAAACCCAAGCATAACTGATCCTTACATAGCCCTAGGTCTATCATCTTCGCATCTCATGCAAAGATTAGATCTAGATCGCTGATCTAACATGATTAGAGATGAGGTATGGCTCTGATACCAATTGTTGGAATATATAGGTGGGTCATTCAGATAGGTTTCAAAAACTTTTGATCCACTTAATACAAGGATCAACTATCTAGAAGGCAATAAACCCAATCCAGGATGCAATCCCTCAAACTCATAAACCATGTACAGCAACATAACCTATCTAGAAGATAGAAAATAACACCTAAACATGCAGCCACGAAATCTACAATATACAAAGATGTAGATTATACCTTTGGAGCTTAGTTGTGCTCTAATGGAGAATTTAAATTCTTTCTTTGATGATGAACACCATCACTTAATCAAATCAGAAACTCCAACACCTTTTGATCTTCCAAGCTGTGACCCGTATCAGATTCTCTTTTCTCAAGAAGATGGTGGAATCTCCAAGAGAAAAACCCTAGAGGAAACTATAAGAGAAACTAGAAGAGGGAGAGGAAGAGAAGTGTGCAACACTTGCACAAAAGGGGCTTGGGCGTGAATTCCAAGATGGAATTTATGCATGGGGACGTCCAAGGCACTCCTCTCCCCTTTTTATAGCACTTAAGCAACCACCTCATTCTAATTAAAATAGAAGTCTTACTTCCACAACAATTAGTTGGTTACTAAATCACTATTAGAAGTCTTACTTCAAATATGATTAGTAACTTTCTCTTTTTCTAATTAAAATAGAAGTCTCACTTCCATTAATAATTAGTAACTTACTATTACCACTATTAGAAGTCTCACTTCAAATAGAAATAGTAACTTTCTATTTCCTTTTAGAGTTCTACTATAATTAGTATCTTTTTAATATCTTGGGCTAGCGTGGGGACCACTAGGGATTCCTTAGAAAGCTGTCTCCAGCTGGGACACGTGACCCCACATCTCATGTGCAATCCGGACCCACGGTTAATAGCAAATAACTCCACTATATAAATGCAATTGCACTCAAGTCTTAGGAATAAATTACAATGAAGACCCTAAACTTCCACATTACCACAAGTAGGCCCCTCCATCTATATACATGGATCAATTGGTCCTGTCCACCAAATTAGATCCATATCTTATTATCCTTGAGCCCCAATTAATTATAATGATCATTTGGTACCGATCCAATTAACTCTTAATTGGAATGGGTGCGCACTTACCAATGATAAATCCATTAATTGGCACAAGGGGATATTAAAGATAGATTTCATCTTGACCATTAAATGTTCAGATGAGATGTCCAATCTCATCACTGGTTGTGAAGATATTTAAGTATAAGATTTGCAATACATATCTCTTGTATGTGGATCTCATCCATACACATGTATTACATCTAGTATACTTGTGGACTTCGGTTCATCTCATGAACCATTATGTCATTTGTATTGGTTATGTGCAAGTATATAATTAAACACCATTCATCTCATGAAAGGAAAGCATGATTGTATTGATAAATAAAGAAATGAATCAATTTATTACATCATATACTTGGTATTGAGACCATCAAAACTAACAGGTTGCTTATGCGTCAAGGCAGTTAAAGGATCATGAACAGAACTATCCAACGCATGACCTCGAATTAGCAACAGTGGTATTTGCCTTAAAGATCTGGAGGCACTATCTGTATGGTGAGAAGTTTGAACTGATGACTGATCACCAAAGCCTTAAATACATCTTCACTCAACGGGATTTTAACAATCGGCAGAGGATGTGGATGGAGCTTTTAAATGATTATGATCTTACTATCTTTTATCATCCAGGTAAGGCCAATGTGGTGGCGGATGCTCTTAGTCGAAAGGCGGCTTTAATATCTTGGATGATGATTAAGGAGCACGGGTTGATTGAGAAATTTGGGGAGTTGAACCTAAACATTGAGCCGCAGGGTGAGCGGGCATTTGTGGCTAGAATGTTTGTGCAACCTACACTCATTGACAAGATCAAGGAGGGACATAGTAGTGACCCAGAGTTGGTTAAAATCATTGCAACAATTAGTTATAGATCAGAATTTTCCTTGGAGGGAGGCATTCTCTATTGTCAAGGGCGTTTGTGTGTGTCGAATGATCCTGAACTTAAAAAGGAAATTCTTTCAGAAGCACACCATGCACACTATGTGGTGCACCCAGGGAGCACTAAGATGTATCAAATTTTGAAGATGCGCTTTTGGTGGATGAATATGAAGCGCGAGATAGCAAAGTTTGTTTCTCAATGTTTAGTGTGCCACCAAGTTAATGCCGAGCACCAGAGACCAGGGGGATTGATGAAACCCTTGGATATACCAGTTTGGCAATGGGAGCATGTCACCATGGATTTCACTTGTGGTTTGCCACGGACCCGCAGGGGTAATGATTCTATCTGGGTAGTGGTGGACAGACTCACCAAGACAGCTCATTATATACCTTTGAAGATGTTAGGGAAGTTGTCAGCTAATACGACAACATCTTTAGAGAAATTGGCTCAGATTTATGTAAAGGAGATTGTTAGATTACATGGGATTCCGGTGTTTATTGTTTCAGATAGAGACCCGAGGTTCACCTCTAGATTTTGGAGGCGTTTGCAAGCAGCCCTTGTAACGAAGTTGAACTTTAGCACTGCATACCATCCTCAGTCAGATGGACAATCGGAGAGGACTATTCAGACATTAGAGGACATGCTAAGGGCTTGCATTTTGGACTTCGGTGGTGATTGGGATGAGCACCTGGCATTGATTGAATTTGCTTATAACAATAGCTTTCATTCCAGTATTCAGATGGCACCTTTTGAAGCGTTATATGGCAGGAATTGTAGGTCCCCCTATATGCTGGGATGAGGTTGGAGAGAAACAACTCATTGGACCAGAGATTGTGCAGAGGACAGCTGACAAGATGCAACTCATTAGACAGAGGCTTAGGGTAGCTCAGAGTAGACAGAAGAGTTATGTCGATGTCAGGAGGAGAGATCTGGAGTTTGCCGTTGGTGATAAAGTTTTCTTGAAGGTCTCACCCACAAAAGGGGTGATACAGTTTGGTAAGAAGGGGAAGCTTAGCCCGTGTTTCATTGGTCCGTTTGAGATTTTAGAGAGAATCAGAGACCTAGCCTACCGATTAGCACTACCACCTCAGCTTGCTGGTGTCCATGACGTTTTTCATGTATCAATGCTGAGGAAATATGAACCCGACCCGTCCCACGTGGTTAGCTTTGAGGAGCCAACTCTTGAGAAAAATTTGACCCATGAGGAGATACCAGTGCAGATCTTAGACCGCCAAGAGAAGGTGCTGAGAAACAAGAGGATTCATTTGGTGAAGGTCCTTTGGAGGAACCATTCCGTGGAGGAAGCGACATGGGAGTCCGAGGAGGACATGAAGCAACAGTATCCCCACCTTTTTGAATGAGGTATGTTCTTAAATTTGGAGGACCAAATTTCCTAAGGGGGGAAGGATGTAATGACCCTAACTCGGATTCACCTTTGGGCCCAACCCTAGACCCACTAGAGACCCATGACTAGGGTGTTTTTCAATTTATTTCATGGTAATTATTTTAATAGAAATTTAATTATTATTATGATTATTACATGTATATAATCCATTATTTTCATGTATTTAATTATGACTTCATGCATTTTATTTAATTGTCCATGCACTTCACTTTCTTCATTTTCATCAATTATTATTCATTCTTATGTTGCTAATTAAAGTGTCATTTTAATTAGATTTGATTTTTATAATTAATGCTTAAATCCAACTTAGCGGACCCTCACACATTATTGAAATAATAAAATAATAATAACAATTAATGCTAATTTCGGAAAGTTCTTATAAATGGTGTTTTTAGGGCCCACTTTGACTTGTGCCAAGTGGAGGATGATGTGGCACTTTGTTTCCCTCCTCTTTACTTTCCATTTTATTTCAAATTTCAAACTTAATTGGAAACCCTATAATTGATTGTTAATCATTAATCTAATTGAGGAATTGGGGCATTAAATTATCCCTAATTGGTTTGACCAAACTATAATTGAGAGAATGGAGATTTTTCTCCAAATTGGACACCCTTTGATTAGTTGCAAATGGAGATGATTGGGGATCTATGGAGAATAATGTAGGGCTAGGACCTTTAGAAAATTTAAATGGAGGGGTATGATAGACTACATATCTAATCAAGGGAATGTAATTAGATTTAGTTCATTAAAGGGAGGGAGTGGTTAGATTCTTTTAGTTAGGACTATTTTCCATCTCCATCGTGTGGTGTTTTAGAATTAGAGAGAGAGAGAGAGAGAGAGAGAGAGAGAGAGAGAGAGAGGAAGTGGACGTGTGGCTTAAGGGAAGAAAGAAAAAGGAAGAAAGAGAGAGAAGAGAGAAGGAAGAAGCTTGCTTGGAGGTGGACTTCTTTGAGGTAGGTTTCTTTTCATTTTCTTACATATTTTATTATTTATTTTCTTTCACCATTTTCTTCTCTAATGTCTTCCCTTTCCATATTTATTGATGGCCATTAATGGTGTTTTAGCACTATGATGAAGCAACCTATGTCATTTTCTTTACTGAGATTGGCCAAAGGAAGAGGGGATCCAAGTTCATAGTTTCGATTATTGATTAGGCTTGGGTCATCACCAATGTTTGGATAGGAAAATGGTGAAATCTTAATTTATGGTTTAGATGTATTTTGGGGACTAGATTTTTAAAGATTAGATTTATTTTGTGCTTTTTTTTAATAAGTCATTAGAGTTAGATTTATTGGTTTTAATGATCATATAGTTTAATAATTATCGTATTTCATCTTTTTCTAAAATCTATTTTTTTTATGAAAGAAATTGTTATGCTTTTAGCCATTTTATTGTAATCTAGTTTATTATAAAGATCCATATCATGGGGGAAAAAAGGGATAAAAAAAGGGGATTTTGGACATCCTAAATATCCATGATAAAGGAAAGATATTTTTGAACCCTTGGATTTGACAAATCAACGGTCGGATCGGACCCAAAAGTTCTAGGGATATTCTCATCTATATATGCAAAGTTTTTAATAGTTTGGATCTTTGAAATAACTAAAAATCGAGGGTTTTAATTAAACTTTTAGTTTCTGTTTTAGTCATGATTTTAGGTGTTGGATCATTGGGACCCTTTTTGGGTTAACTGGTTTGACTCTATATGACCCATTGGTGCACCAATTGTAGATCTTGGGTTAGACATTAATTTTGGTATAAATATAAATAAATTCCAGCAACCATAAGGTTCTGTTTTAATGATTTTAAGGTGCTGGAATGGTGGATTTAAATCTAAATGAGTCTTGGTTTAATGGACTAAGCCCAAAACCTAACCCTAGTGCATCAATTGATCACATATGGACAAATTGTAACGTTATAACTTTCTGTTATTTATATGCTAAATTTAATCAAAGGACCAAATTAAATTATTAATACTTGTTTAAATGAATTAGGAAGTGTGGTCACACCCTTGGCTAAGTTGGAAGCCATTTTGGCTAGACTAGTTGACTAGTCTAGATGGTTATGCTAGGTCTATGTGTTATGGTGGCTAAAATAGGTTTTTATGAATTAAATGGGGTCATAACCAGTAGCTATATACTTTAATTAAGTCGCTGGTCAGTAGGTTAAAACCCTTTATTAGTGGAGATTAATAGGCCCGAATAAATATTTAAAGGGGCCATAGCTATCAAACCTAGAGTAGGGGTAACTGGCTAGTTGGTTAGTTAGTGTGGGTGTGGTTTAGTGACTGATGTGTCATGCTTAATTCCTCCTTATGCTACTGTTATGTGCTGTTATTGGACCTTAGGACACTTTATAAATCATGTGGACCCCACCTTAAAACATAAGATTTAATAATTAATAAACTTAGAATGTTAAATGGCTAAACTAGGTTCCCTAGTGGACCTTGGTGGGTTAGTTTTCACTTAGATGATTGATTTGTTAAGAAATTGGATTTTTGTTGATTCTAAAATATGGTTAATAGCTAAGGTTTAAATAATTAGTGTTTAATAATTATAATTTATTTTTGCAGCATAATTCACATTGTAACACCCTTTTTCTCAAGTGGTTAGTAAAACTCCATATAAGGCAAGTTTCAATTACTTTCTAAAAATGTATATACGTAATTGGTGATATGGTAATAGTGTTATGGACATTATGGTATGTTGCCTAGCATTCAAATTATGAAAATTTCTATATGTTGTCGTTTATGGCAAGTTTTGCATAATGTGCTATTTATGGAAAGTTTGTATGGCATTTTTTTTAATATTGAAAAATGTATGATAATACCCTCATGTGTTGATGATAAATGATTGTAACACCCACTCCATAAAATATTAATTAATAATATTGATCGAAAGGGATGAACCATAAGAGTGCATATGGAAGCCAAGTGGCATGCAACGCTTGAGGATAAGTATGCATATAATATGCTTTATTCTAATTAGGTTTAAACTACTTAAAATAAATGAAATGTTAGAAAACAAACGAAAGTAGGGACCCCAGTTCCACAGCCCCACTACGTTGTATAACCCCCACGGGAAGACGTCTTACTGTGTGGTGGTCCAGTGCAGTGTAGTGATTAGTGATCGGTTACCTATAACGGGTATTCCGAAAATGACCTTTGTTTTGGAGGGGTTAAATTATGAGACACTTCGTAGATGGGTGCACCGTTGGACTGGTCAGTGACACAAAGACCCAACCTAGTGTAGGGATTGATATTTTGTAATGATTTTTAAGTGAGTGATTTACCAATATGGAAGGGAAGGTCTCAAAGTATTATAATGGCCAAGTGACAAGTGAATAGTGCTAAGTGTAGTGTATTGTCACATGCGGCATGCTACCTGGACATACTGGGGGACCGGACCGTGGCCCGATCCCCCAGTACAGCCCTTGGATCCCAGACTCTCTTGGATCCAAGGGCTGTACTGGGGGATCGGGCCACGGTCCGGTCCCCCAGTATGTCCAGGTAGAGTTTTTCGTTGTCACATGGGCTCTAATGAATGGTTCAAATGTAGTGTTAGGACCCTAAATTCCATATCAGGAAGTGACTTATATTGTATGACATTTCAAGAAATGTTGGTGCCCCAATATTTATTTTATAAAATATTGCCATTATGGTAATGTCATGTCATTTATTGCTTATCATGTGTACATCCTCATTATCTTATACCTCTTATAATATATGTTTTGGTTTGTAATTGTTATCTTGCGGAGTACCGTTGTGCTCATTACATTCCACCACCACAGATGATGTGCAGGAGAGTGAGGATGTACAGGACCCAGGGATTGAGGGTGAAGAGGAATACGAGCCTGTACCATAGTATGACTATGATGATGCCATTCTGGATGGTCAAAATAAAGATATTTAAATTATGAGAATTTATGACATTAAGTTTAATTATGTCTAAGACTTTATTAGTTTATTTTGGGATAGATGTATTTATTTAATTTTCGTACTTGGTTTATTTGGTGTAACAATTGTTGGATTGTTATTTATGGTTATGATCTTGGCTTACCTGATATAGGTTTGGGCAATGTGGTTTACACATAAGTATTAGTTAAAAAAAAATAAAAATTTGGCCCACTATTTGAACAATTAAGTGGCCTTAGATGACTAGGTCATCTGGCATCACGTCGGATCCATGTTATCGGATCTTGAGGCGTGACAACTGGGCTTTGTAGATCCTTTGCCGCTGTTAGAGGCATGACTTTGTCGATCGTTTCCCATAGACGATGCCAATTGTGAGTGCCTAAAAGTTAAGGACTCAAATTAGGTTAGTGTAGGATTTGTGATTTGATGTTTAAACTTCTTTAGGGAAGATAGATCGCCTTAGGACCTGAAAGGACAGGAGAAATAGAGATCAGAGACCCTGGCTGCCGTTAGCCGAAGGCTCTCCGATGCCTGAATTAGTGATGTCACTGAACAAAGGATGGAAATGAGAGGCAAGTATGCTCTTATGCAAGGCGTTCTGTAATGCACTATGCAATGTGATATTCAGCATAATGATGCGTGATGTTGTAAAAAAACATAACATAACATCCCCTATCTCCGAGGGGATTCTTACCCTTATTTATATAGAGGTTTCACATGGCGCACCCTTAGTGGGGTAGGTGGAGATACACTCAGGTCGAATCAAGAGGTGACCCCTGGTATTAAAGTGGATGTGATTGATCGATGCAACACCTGACCACCATCTGGCGCATGTCTTGTCTGTCAGCACATTCTGCAACGTAGCCGTAATTTCATAGAAGTACAATCATGGCCTAGTACTCATCTCCATGGACGGACCGAGTTGAAGATGATACTGAGGCCAGATTAGGATGCATCCTAGCACTATTACCGAGGTGCCTTATACCGAGACCGAGATGAGCCCAGTCGGTACTCTTTACCGAGGCTGGTTCAAGCTTGGCTCTAGCGAGTACTGTTTGCCCAACTGAGAAGAGATGTCTAGCTGGTACCGTTACCGAACTAAATGAATTTGGGCACTAAGGCCGAACTTGGATACCAAAATCGGGATGAAGTGAGCTGGTACTGCTTCCGAGACTAGCGTAATCCTACTCTTAGGAAAACACCCTACACACAAGCAAATATGACAAGGCTGTGTAGTTAAAACCACAATGAATGAGAGTGAATGCTTTACTCAGAGCGAAGTGGGCGTGGGACTGGAGAGGCTGGTGGTCAGACTCCATCAGCCGCCTATCTTTTGGTCCGTGAGGGCCCGTTTGGTAATTTACTTTTAAAATAAAGTGGAGTGAAGTGAAATGAAAAGAATGAATAAAATATAAGTGAGTTATGATGGTATTTTGTTTTTAGTTGTTTGTGATGGAATATTTTTGATTTTTTGTATGGAGAAATGGAGTTTTTTTGTCTTTTAGTGAGTAAATGTAGTTGTTGTTTTACTTCTTTTTCTTTTTAAAGATAAAGGGAGTTTTGGTAAAAAGTGCTTTTGATGGAATGTTTGACTTGACTTGACTTGACTTTACTATATTAACAAAATTACCAAACGGTCCCGGACGAGTGTAGCCCACCAGGTGAGTGGTGATGGCTTAGTATTGAGGCTGACAAGCATGTTGGGTGGTGGTTGCTTGACCGACCTATTTAGGTGGGTCTGTTAGTGTGTGAAAACAAGAAAAATGGATTGGTGCCTAGTTAATGATGACATTGTAAAATCATCCAGAAGGAAAGAGACCGCCGTATAAAAGCTGACTGCCCTATATAGTCAATGGTTCGGTTTGATGCCAATTTAATTTCTTTCCACAAACGATAAATCTATGTCCAGGACATGTGATTACTATTCTATTAAAAACATAATGGATTTTAAGAAAAACCAAGGACTTTCTTTAAGAATAAATTAATCAGAGTAAAAAAAAGAAAAATTTATATAGCGGACTGCCAAGCGATGATGATGATGATTAAACTAAAGCAAGGCAAAGGCAAAAATCTTTGTTAGAAGAGAGTCCCAGTCAATTTATAAATATCAAAAGCAAAACGTGAGTGCAGACTGCATTGCACACACATCAATTAGAAAAGACAGAGATATGATAATATGCCTTTTACTTCACACAAAAAACAGAGGCGACACTCACTAACCCTATAAAAAAACAGCCACCACAACAATCCTATCTGATCAAATATCAATCAAAAAGAGTAGTAGAGCCCTATGTTTAAAATAAGAATAATTTCTCTCCGATTCAAATCAAACGTGCAGCCAGAGAAATTGGAGTTTGAAAGTGTGCCAGCAGCTGCCGTTGTGCTTTCTAAACCTCATCAGTGCGCACGGGCGGCGTCGCCTTCATCATGAAGCTGGCCCCGTTCTTCTTCTTCCTCTGGTGGGAGGGGGAGCTATCATCATCGTCGTCGTAGGCGTAAGCAAACCCACCATGCCTGGTCAAATCCATGCCAGCCATCTCATCCTCCTCGGAGATCCTCAGGAGACCCATGCGGTGCAGGATGTAGAAGAGGGACCCCATGAGGGCGCTGACCCACCCCGTGATCACGAGGATCTGGATCACGTGCGCCGCTAGCAACCTCCCCCCACCTCCCATGAACAGCCCGTACGGCCTGCCCGGCCTGCCCGGGTACACCTGGTTCACATACTCCTCCTCGGCGAATAAGGCCGTGAAGATGATCCCCCACGCGCCGCAGCCGCCGTGAAGCTGGGCGGCCTCCAGCGGGTCGTCGTACTTGAGCCTCTCGGCCAGCTTGTTGCAGCCGATTAGGACGGCGGCCGCGACGAACCCGCAGATGATCGCCGCCCACGGGTCCACCACGGAGCAGCCGGATGTGATCGCCGCGAAGCCGCCCAGGAGCCCGTTGCAGACGTCCGTCACGTTCCAGTGCCCCGAGATGAGGCGCTTCCCGAAGAGCGTGGTGAGGGCGGCGGTGCAGCCGGCCAGCGTCGTCGTGACGGCGGTCCTTCCGACGGCGCTCCACTGGCCGTAGTAGGAGCCCCCGTCGCCGTAGCTCTTGAGGATGTTGAGGAAGGAGCCGGGGTTGAAGCCGTACCATCCGAACCAGAGAAGGAAGGTCCCGAGGACGACGAGGGTGGCGCTGTGGCCGCGGAGGGAGATCGGGCGGCCCGCGTGGTCGAAGCGCCCAATGCGCGGGCCCACGATGAGGGCCCCCCAGAGGCCGGCGATGCCTCCGACCATGTGGACGACGCCGGACCCGGCGAAGTCTATGACTCCGCTCCCGAAGAGGAGGTTGCTGTGCATCGGGCTGGCCCACCCGTCGCTGGACCAGAACCAGTGGGAGACGACAGGGTAGACGAAGCCGGTGAGGAAGGAGGAGTAGATGAGGTAGGCGACGAACTGCGTCCGCTCGGCGATGGACCCGCTGGTGATGCCTGCGGCGGCGATGGCGAAGGCCCACTGGTAGAGGAAGTTGCTGTAGTCGGTGGAGGGGGAGGTGATGCTCTTGAGGCCGAAGTAGTGCTTGCCGATGAAGGTGTTGGAGGGGTTTCCGAAGGCGAAGGCGAAGCCGAAGAGGTAGTAGAAGAGACCGCCGGTGGCCGCGTCGAGGACGTTGGTGAGCATGATGTTCATGGTGTTCTTGGCGCGGACGGAACCGGCGCAGAGCATGGCGAAGCCGAGCTGCATGGAGAAGACAAGGTACGCGGAGAAGAGGAGGTAGGTGGTGTCAACGGCGTAGGTCGTGTCGGAGAGCCTGGTGGAGATGGTGTCGAATCGGTCGCAGATGTAGGTGGCGGCGGTCAGGTTGGTAGCGCTGCCGAGCAGGGCGCCAAGATCGGCAGCGTTGCAGGTGAGAGCCGCCATTGCCTGTCACCCAAGAGAGGGAGCGAGAGATTGTTCTTTGGATGGAGAGGAGAGAGTAGGCACTGGGCTTTTATAATCCATATTATGTTAGACATCAAGCAATTAGCAAGTTAGATGTGAATTAGAATTTTCTTCTTCCGTTTCTTTTCTGGGTGATTTCGTGGTTTTAGGGAAATCCATTTTTCCTACTTCCCTTTTCTGAGATTGTCTCACTCTTCCCCCCTAGTTCCTACTAGAACCCATTATTGTAGGGAGGAATGGCTTTGGAAGTTGTTGACTTTTTAATCGGGGAAGGTTCGGTGAAGGGCACATCGAATTAGACTTGGACCAGACCTTTCAGATTTTATTACTTGTAAACACACGCATCGCACGCACGTGCAAATTCGATGGACATGCATAGATTTTCTGCCATGCCTGGGGTTATATATATATATAAATAAGTTGTAGTATTTATTTCACTACACATCTTTATAGGGGTCATCCTTATAAAAATTATAAAAAGTCACTCTTATAATGACAACAAGTTGTAGTTTGTGTGCCCTTATAAAAATCTAAGTTGTAGTACTTATTGATGGGTCATGCCCAAATGACCCAGTCCACAATGACGGGTTAGGCCCAAGTAACCCGAGTCCACGATGAGTTCAGGTCTGAACCCATTCGTTGAAAGTCAGGTCCGGATCCACGAAGCAACGAAGTCAGCACATCGTTCCATCTACCTGCTTTTACCAAGTCTTGCGGAGAAGATCCTACCCGCCTCTTCTGTTGGGAGCGGTTCGAAGACTTCGCCAGATTGAATCGTCCGTTGCTGAAGAGTCTCCTCATCTGTTAGGGGAAGACTATAAATCACCAAGCCCCACCAGCACTGGGGGGCAAGCAATCCTTCTTCATTCTCACACCGTCATTGTAATCTTCTACTTTGTAATCTCTTCCCCAGAGCAGTAAAGTCATCAATTGAAGTGGACGTAGGTCACACTGACCGAACCACTATAAACTCTCTCTCTCTCTCCATTAATTTTCACATTAATTGCTTATCACTTGACCGGTGGTGCCCGAAACACTTTTTGGCATAATCACTTATTTTTCTACACACTTTTGTGGGGCCCACCCTTATAAAAATATACCCTTATAAATCTATCTACCTATTCTATATATCTATCTACCCTTATAAAAGAGATTTGCCCTTATAAAAGAGAATAAGTTGTCGAGCATATTTCTTTACACCTTTGTGGGTCCATCTACACCTTCGTAGGACCACGATGGATGCTACAATATCATGCTTGATAAAATTAAGCACCTAACACCTGTGATTGTTTCTCTACACACCTTTGTGGGCCCAACCCTTATAAATCTATCTACCTATTCTATATATCTATCTACCATTATAAAAGAGAACAAGTTGTCGAGCATATTTCTCTACACCTTTATGGGTCCATCTACACTTTTGTGGGACCGCGATGGATGCTACCATGTCATCCTTGATAAAATTAAACACCCAACACCTGTGATTGTGGGACACACTTAAAAGTGCACCCAACACCTGTGATTGTGGGGCACACTTAAAAATGCTCCAGCCCCATCTCTCTCTCTCTCTCTCTCTCTCTCTCTCTCTCTCTCTCTCTCTCTCTCTCTTTCGATTGTTCATCTCCCAATGGCAACGAATTTCATCTCCCAATGGTAAGTATAGATTTTTCCCTCTTATACCGTCACTTTCGATTGTTCATCTTCGCATTGTACGTGGAGAGTCTTTTTTTTTCCTCTTATAAAGATAATTAATACTCCGGCGGATCTTCTCCAAGTCACCCCATCCTGTAAGACGGTTTTCCTTTTCTTCTCACATCTGCAAAGTGTTTACATCTGTTCTTTTTAGTTTCTTGTACTCTCTATGGAATTGGTAGTGTGTGTTTTTTAATTTTTTAAAACATTTTTTTACCTATTTGCTATGGGAAAGAAAAGGGTTTTTGGTGATTCTATGATAATATGGTTGCTATACCATGGGGTGAATGGATTCTGTCTCATGCTCTGCTTTGCATTCAATAGTTCTCTTTGAAATTTTCATATTCCCAATAGTGTACATGCTATTTTTGAAATGGGTTGGTGGAATTCACTAATCGACATTTTGGTGGAATTAAAAGATACTTGAGTGGCATTTATATTTTAAATTTGAGAGTTCAGAACATCAGAAGGCTTCAGTAGGTTTCCAGATGATATCAGATTATTTTCTTTATACAAATGTAACCCTTTGTTATGACTTTTTAGATATTAACCCTTTAATCTTTTGTACACTAACCTTAAATATTTGTAATTTGATGTTCCTTTAGTTGTATATTATTGATTATGGCCTTTCAAAAAGGTATAGGGATTTCCAAAACTCATAAGCACATCCCATTTATACAGGTACTTTGTTTGCATTATTGATTTATATTTAGTTTTTTCTTTTTCTTGTTTAGAAAAAAGTAGCAACTGACAAAATATCGTAAATAAGAAAGTGAAATGTACAAACTTAAACTCATTTTATGTCTGCCCGGTTTTTTTCTCTCTTTTAATTAAAGTTACCATTAAAAAAATTTAAATATTCTTTACCCTTTTGCTTCATGTGTTTGTATTTTATTTAGTGAGAATAATTGATTTTTCAATCTGACATAATAGTTGTATTGATCTTGATTTATGCTCTTGTTGGAAGAATAATCACAAGTTGGATAATGTGATAATTACTACTAAATATTGATTCTCTTCTGATATTAGTGATTGCTAAAGATAATTCCATTAATGCAATTTAGTGGTAGATCGTATAGATTGCTATTGTAAAATTGTTATTGTTCTGTACAATTTTTAGTTTCTTAATATACAACTTTTGTGAAATTTTTATTATAAAAGGGCAGTTTAAGGGTATGAATTTATTTATTTATTATTGCTCTTACTCATGAGGTTTAAATTGAAAAACTTTGATAATTTTCTAACACATTTATTTCTTTCATCATTGCAAGCTGCTTCTTCTTCTTGTTGCTCTTCTTCTTTTCATGTATTTCAAAGAAGCATCATGCCTTTCCTTAGAGGAAAAACGAGAATATCATAGAAACTACTTGTTATGCTAGCGTTACTACTAACTTTAGAGCCAGTGAATGAAGTGATCGTTTTAAATATAAACAACTAAAATAAGTATTTGATGGTGAGCTGCAACAAATTCAGTTTGTCTTTGTTCGTTTCGAATTTTTCTTACTTTGATTAGCACTCTCATCCTCTATGCATAACAAAGCAGAAGAGTTGATCTAGAAATACCTAGGTTACATTCTTATGTATTTCTTAAGAGGAAGGTCCAATACTTTTGGCAGATTTGTATTTGTAGTTTTTTGTTTTTTGGTAGTTTTTCCCTATGGATATCTCTATTTGTGAGCTTCCATTTAACTCAACTTCTATGATTACTTTGTATTATCATTTTCTTACAGGGTCTAAAATATAGCACTTTGTATCAAGGAAAAGAAGATGCTGACTCTTGGAGATGTATTGCTTCTTTTTACCTAATAGTGGTTTGTCTAATAAAATAAAACAAAGCACATGTTAAATACTAATATTGATCAACAGGTGCTCTGCAAATTTTACCGGTCAGAGTTCCTATCATAGTTCCACCATTGTTGATCTATGTCGCTTGAGGACAAGCCAGATTACTTCATTATTCTTGACGGTCAGTATGAGATGTTATTCTTCTTTCCAAGTTAAGACTAAAACCACCATCTCAGTTTTGTTATTCTGATATCCTTAGGTGGGATATAATTAATTTTTTTCCTTAATAGAATCTGATTTTGTGGTGAACATATAATGTTCATGGTAATTGATTAAAACAGTAAGATGATCATCTGGTTCTTATTTATTTATTTTTTTATAAACTGCAGGTTATCAATTTGACTATGCTTTCAATTGGAATCGAACTTTAGTAGGTCAAGTCTACTAGAAAACTAATAAGTTGACCTGGCAGGTTAAAAAATGTAAATTTAAATTTCTTTGTACACATTTATGATAAAATATCTAGAAATATGTGGTTTATGTCCTCAAAAAGTTGTATAAATTCCATATCGATTGTCTTTTGAGATCTCGTTTTTCTCACTATATCATTGTGTTATTGTTTTCAAATGTATAGAAAAAAAAAGTAGTGTCAGCTGATTTGGACATTGCACGGGCCTTGCAATTTACAATCACTCATTTTCTGTTGAGATTTTATTTTTAAATGTATTGAAGCTTCTATTGAATTTTTATGAACTTTATTTTTTTAAGATTTTCTTAGTGAAACTGTGTGTTCGGCAGGGCTCCACTAGTACATAAGAAAAAAGAAAAGGCGCGAACCATCAACTTTGATAATGTGAAAAGTTCAATGCATGAGTAAGATGGTAATTTGAATTTTCTCTCTTTTGCATGCATTTAACTCTCATATTGCCAAGAAAGAGGTGGTAGGTATAGTTTGGCTAGTTTTTAACTCTCACATTGCTTTTGACAACATGTTTGGGATTTTATTAGTAAACTTAAAGTGAAGTAAAGCCTATATTATCCGAATAATAAAAGATCATGGAGTCATATCAAAAGTATACAAATTTAGAATTTCCTTCTTTTATATAAAAAAAAGAGGAAGTCTAAAAGTAACCTCATCTCTCTACTAAATGATTAAAAAAATCTCTTTTTATACATAAAGTCAAAAAAGTTTCCTATGTAGTCACTAAAAAAAAAGAGCATCATAACTTTCTTACATTTTATTCTCTCTTAATTTGATATTTCATCTTATTTTACATCAGTTCATCGTCCCTCCAAGCACGAATAATGGAGTAATGAGCAGTCGTGTTGATTATTGGACTCCGGGTTTAGTCCTCTAAGTTGGGCCACACTTGCATTTTAGCACATGGGTTGCTGGTGGTTCATGTAAGAAGCGGGTTAGTCATCTTGTGTTTTGCTAGGTCACTTACGGTTGGAAACTGTGAGGGCTCTGGGCCCAGGTCCGGTCTTGGAAAGGCCTACCACGATTCGCGAGCCTGATCCGCCCCACGTAGCTAGCCCGTAGATCTTGGGCCAGGTCGGACCGATTTGAATGGGCAGTAATATCCTGCTGGCCCGAGGCTTCAGGGAAGGGGAGAGACAGGTGGAGGCCAGGGAAGGTAGGAGAAGATCATGCATAGAGAGATAGGTGGAGGTCAGAGAAGGTAGAAGAAGATCGTGCATAGAGAGATGGGGGAAGCACCCTGCGCCTGAGAGCACGATCATGGACGTGTGTGTCCCTAGGACGAGATCAGCGATGAACGGGGAAAGTGGGAGAGAAAATAGAGGAAGGGAAGGTATAAGAAGGAGAAAAAGAAGAAGAAAAGGGTAAGAAAAAAAACAGAGAACTCCAACAGCAAAAAGAAAGTAATTACCCGATCCAATTACTGACTTTGGCATCGGAGTGTATTTGATCGGACCCCTCCGATCAAATTTCATCCCGTGGTTTCCTTCTTGAGCAGGTCTAGGCTTATTCCCCGGAATTCCCGTGAGGAAGCGGAAGGGAGGATCTCAAGGTTCTTTCGAGCAAAAACCAGGTCATCAAAATCTAACCTTACAATTGGCGCCGTCTGTGGGAACGAAGAAGAAAACACACACACGCTTTGCTGAGCCAATGTCGGAGCCGGAACGGGATTCGGGATCACCATCCCGACCAAAGCGGCCACAGCCTTGAGTAGAAGAAACGCGGCCCCAGCGGCAGCGCGAGGAGCTGGGCAAGGATCCCTTAGTCCCTCCTTCCAACGAAATGGACTTTGAATATGTCCTGTGCACGGGAAGTGGGAGGACCACTCCATCTGGTGAAGGGAAAGGGCGGATCCGATCAGAGATACACCGCACAGGCCCAACTTGGACAGGAACCTCTCCTTCGATAGAGAAACCCCATGAGGAGATGCGTCAGAGGTTGCAAAATGACCCATCAAGTCCTCTGCGCAGGGCATATGATCGACTTGAGCAGGCCTGCAGAGAAGCCATACGGAACATGATGAAAGGGGCTAGACAATAGCAGGAAAAGATCGATTGCCTGCTGCAGGAGCTGGAAAAGGCGAAAAAAGGAAAAAGGCGCTCCCCGACCCCAGAAGAAACCCAGGGAGGACGGGATAGGGGGCGCCGAGAACGAGCAGCCGGGGAGGCAGCACTCTAGGTCGGGATTTCGGAACTCCCATGTTGGAATGGAGATGGGCGACGAAGGAAGTCGGACTTCAAGTTTCCGACCAAGGCAAGAGGAAAAAGTTAGAACCCGAGCACTGGGCGCGAGCGGAGGCACTTCCCCACGAATGAAGGTCCCAGAGAGAGGCCTCGCTGAGAATGATGTAAAAGCCATGATAGAGAAGGCCCTGGTCGATCGAAATTTCCCACCGGAAGGATTGACCAGGACAAAATACCTAAGGAACTCCCAGAGCTTCGAGTCTCCATTCTCGGAAGAAATAGAAAAGGCGGATGCACCTCGGCGGTTTACAATCCCCAGGTTGAGGGTATATAATGGGACCACGGACCTGACCGATCACGTTCAGTACTTTCAACATTCCATGGCGCTATGGGCGGGGTATGATTCCTTGATGTGCAAAGTGTTCCCGTCGAGCCTCGGAGATTTAGCCTTGAAGTGGTTCTCTCGTCTGGAGCAAAGGTTAGTATCTAGCTTTCGGGAGCTGGCTGGGGCTTTTATCAAACGATTCGTGACAAATTCAAAGCAGCCAAAGGATGTGGGGGCATTGTTCTTGAAAGTCCTGGGATCCTAACCCTTGAGAGGGGGGGGGGGGGGGGGTGAATAGGGTGTGCTACAGTATATGACCAATTTAGACAAATTTTAATTTCTTTAAAATAAACAAGTCACAAGTGATGATTTACCAAACAAGATGCGGAAGCTAACAAAAGAAATCACCACAAGCATACACCATAACACAAAGGTTTATAGTGGTTCAACCTCAATGCCTACATCCACTACCGGCTTGTGATCCAATCACCCCACCAGATTTCCACTATCTATGATTTTCAATAGGCTAAGCAATAACCTTTATAATGTTATTTTTCTAGGCTAAACAACAACCTTTACAAGATGCTTTTGTAGGCTAAGCAATAACCTTTACACAATGCTTTTCTTAGGCTAAGCAATAACCTTTACAAGAAAAAGATTTCTCTTAAAGAAGTGTCTACAAAAACACTCAAAAAGATACAATTTAAGCTCAATATATTTGCCTCTAAAATAGGCGGATATGAAAGTGAAAAACTAACTCACACAAACACTAAATGAATGCAAAGATGTATGCTCATGATGTGTGTGTGTGATAACTTCAATCAAGTTAAAACCAAAGCTCAATTAATATATGCTTAAAGCATTTCAATGTTTATGGCACATAAAAGATTTGATTGAAGTTTAATGCAAATCACATGTATGAATATCAACTTGTTAATGATATGAAAATCAAAGACTCACAAGTTGTATGAAAATGACTAACTTAAAACATGTGATGCATATTCAATGTTGTTTTCAAAACTAAACAAATTTGACTAAGGTTTAAATGAACGAAAACAACAAATAATGTTTCAACCAAGTAAATGAATCATGCTATAAAAGAAATCAAAGATTTAGGCTATAAGCATGATTAATGAAGATTTTAAAACAAAACTTGGTTCGAAATCAAAGTGAAGAATCCAATCCAACTTAGATCAAAGATTAAAATAAGAATGGATTCAACACATCATAGTTATAATGCTAAAATTCATTTACCAATAATTTAAACAAAGCATATAACATATGATTAAGAAAGGTAAAGCTTACTTAAAGATTTAACTTCATTAATCCAAGCTTTAGCTCTCCAAATGACCCCTTGGTCTCTTTTAGTTCATCCCCTTTGTCTTGTCTCCAAACACCTCAAGGAAGGCTTAAAAATATCTAACTTTGGCAAAGGAATGAACTTCATTTTATACCCAAAAAGTGGGTTTCTACGAGTGCCCGGTCGACCTGGTACAAAGCCCGGTCGACCTGGCTACAAACGGTCAGAAAAATGACCGTTGGAAGAGCCAACGACTCTTTGCCCCGGTCGACCGCGCAGTTTGGGCGGTCGACCGGGTCCCCTGGGCCGGTCGATCGGGCCCACTGCGGGTCGACCCGGGCTTGGGACCAAAATTCCCTAAAATAGTATTTTTCAAAGATATTTCTTGTGGGAACTTTGGGCCATTAAATCAAGCTTTGAATCATGATTTAAATCAAACTAAGAGGCTTAAAATCATGAAACACAAAAAGCCTAAAATGATTTGAAAGATTTAAAACATAGGCTAGCTTGATTTCTAAAACTTTTTTTCAAATTAAAATGCATCCAAGTTAAAAAAACAAAACATGCATAATTCAATATTTTTACAAGACTAAAAAACCAATGCATGTATAAATCAAGATTTCAAGATTTACTAAATCAATGCAAGTGTGTAAATTCAAATGGTGCTAATATGATAATGCATCCATCAAATTGCAATAACACAAAATTCCTAACAATCTCCCCCTTTGCAATTTGATGGCAACTTACTCATCACGGAAATTACACACTAAGTCTTCAGCTCCCCTAAGTTGGACAAGTCTTGAAATCTCTTGGATGCTCCTTCTCTTAGCTTGGGCTCTGGGTCTTTTTCTTCAATCTTCTTGATGCTTGGTGCTTGATCATTCTTCAAGCTTTCTCTTCTTCTTTCTTTCTTTAGCCAAGCATCTTCTTTAGGTCCCAAGTCTTTCTTTCTTCTTTTAGCTCTCCCCCTTTGTCCATGCACTCTCTCCCTTTGGCAAGAAAAGCATTCTCTCCCCCTTAGAAGATCATACAATATCTCCCCTTAGAAAGCTTAGACATTCTTTTCCCCTTTAGAGAACTTAAATGCTTTCTCCCCCTTTGACATTAAATTGCAAAGGTACCTACACACATGAAATAAGGAGAATACCTTTTAATAACCTGTTAACAAGAGAAATCGAAAATGAAATACATAACAGGTTATCAAGTATGGAAGTAATCTCTAAGGGTTCAAAGCCAATCCAATGGTCAATTTGATCAAAACCAATACTTCCTATGAAGGTTTACACTCCCCCTCAATCCATTCTCTCATTTTGTCAAACTTTTGATAAAGATATAACTATTTGGTTCAAGAAGAAGATGGTTTAACCAATTGAGGGAAAACTTCAAGGAAAGGATTAGACATGTTTAACTGTAAAGCTCAATATGATCAAATTAACAAAGTAAAGAGCAAGGTCAAGAAGGAGAAAAGCGATCATGGATACCAATTAGAAAAAAAAAGAATACCAATTGAGATTTAAGGATAAGACTATTAAATCAATCACTCTAAAATGGAGTTATAAAGAATATAACTATTAAGATAAATCCAAATTAGAGCTATCCATGATGAAATGGGGTTTACTAAGCATAGCATCAATCAATTTAACTATGAAAATCATATGCTATGAAAGTTTTTGAAATCATTTCATTCAATCAATAAATATGACTATCAAGTGCAATATGAGTGAAATGAAATTCAAACATGAAGCCAACCTCAACTATTAACCAATCAAGATTATGAATACATAAACATGGTGGTCATAAGATTTACCTATATGAGCAAGAGAGGTGGCAAACATGAAAATTATGATGCTAATGGAGTGTGACATGGAACAAATATATTACTATCAAGTTCAATCCAATGTACACAAGGTCTATCACATTCTCAAGATAAGACATCAATTGGATATGGAATCAATTGAAAATTATACCAAAAGAAACCAATTGAATATGAAAATATAATTAAGAGCAAGGATGTGACAAACACAAAATTTCATCAAGCATCATAAGTGGATATTCATCACTTTCAAAGATATAATTAATGAGCATAGTGATGAACAAGATAAATTGCAATGCAAAAGGATATAACTTGGTAAAGCATGCAATTTTCAAAGTGTCAAAATCATATGAATTCAACTACTAAGATATCCATCAAACATATAGATATATGAGGAATGAATTTCAAAGAGTGTCATATGATCAAGATCACTACTATGAAGTTGAAACATGTATAAGGATGAAATCACTTAGAGAATATATATGAATCAACATCATAACCATCCAAAAAGAAATGACTAGAAGGCATAAATGATGGATTTGAGAGTTCTAGTATGGTATCTTCAAATATAACTAAGATCACAACCATACATGAAACCAAATGACATTTGCATATAAAAAGAATATAACTAAATAAGCAAAGATGCAAAGTGGCTTATAACAACAATTGATCATAAAGAAACAATGCATTTTAATAAATGTAACTATTAAGAAACAAAATGCAAATGTAACATGACCAACAATATGATTTAACTATAAAGGATAGGTTGGTCAAAGAGGTTCAAGGCCTTAAGGTTTGTTTAAGTATCTAACTTTAGGAATCCACCTGAGGTCTTGATAGGGTTGATCCTTGAGGTCTAGTTTAGGAGTCCCACCAACTATAGTTGACTTGACTTGATAAATTTTCAATTTGAACTTATCACCATGATATTTAGATTTGACTAAATTTAGCTTAGATTGGTGATTAGACTTTTGAGGTTGGTGAGTTTGTTTCTTAGGGGATTGATTCATTTTTCTTTTCTTCTTAGTTTCTCCCTTTATTTGACTTTTGAATTTTAAATTTAAGTTTGTTACTTTCTTCAAAAGTTCTTTCATGTGTTAATTTAAGGGAGATAAGTTGCGAAGCTTTTTGTTTATAGATTCTTTTAAACTTGGTTTAACTTGTTTAAACTTTTTAGAATCTATCTTAGGAGACTCCATTTTAATTGATTTAACTTGTTTAATCTTTTTGGAGTCTTCTTTGATTTTTAGTGTCTTACCCTTCATAGATTTAGATTCTACCTTTTTGGGCTCAAAGATGGGTTTAGACACATGGCTTCTTCTTAGTTTGCACTCAAACCTAAAATGCCCTTCAATGCCACAATAAATACATTTAGATTTGGGCAAAGGAGAAAGTGTGCTAGAGAAAGAGGACTCACCTTTCACAAATGTGTTGGTGAATTTAGGGTCAAGTGAAATATTCCTATCAAATCCAAGACCCGTCCTATCTCTTTGAGATTTACCCAATTTAAATAACTTTTCAAATTTCTTTTCACCTTGGGTAAATTTGCACTCATACTTTTGTTTGTAGCTTTCAAGTTGAGTGACTTGGTTTATAAGGATTGAATTTTCATTTTTAACTTTTAATAGTTCATTTTCAATTTCCTTATATTTGATTAGTTCTTCATGAGCAAGTTTTAAATCAAATTTAAGTTCATTAATAACTTTAGATCCAAGTTCTAGAGTTTTTATCTTATTTTGAGAATTAGATAAATTTTCTTTAGAAATGGTTAACTTGGATTCTAGGTTGTTAATGTTTTTATCTTGCCTTTGTAATTGATCTCTTAGTTTTGAATTTTCCTTTTTAAGATCATCGTTTCCTATCTTTAATTCATTTAGATCTTCTTTAATATTAGATAGGTTATGCAAAGAGATCATAAACTTAGAGTCTAAGCATTGTATAACTTGTTCTTTTTCTCTAAGTTCATCTTTTGAAGAAACTGTTAGGTATTTTGTTTTTGCAATTTGGTGGATGCATTTGCACTTTAGCATCATTTGAATTCTCACACTTGCATTGATTTAAAATATCTTGAAATCTAGTTTTATACATGCATTAGTTTTTAGTTTTGGAAAAGTTTTTGGTTTATGCATGTTTTGGTTCGAATCTTGGATGCATTGGTTTTAGAACCCAAAACTCTTTTGAAAACCTAATTCCTTGTGCATTATATTTGGAAAATCATGTTAGGTATTTAGGTTTGAGCTTTGCATACATTCATTACAAAAAGAATCATTTTGTATGCAATTTCATTTGAAAAGAGTTGTTTTCAAATCAAGCTAGCCTTTGGTTTTAATCTTGTGAATCTCTTTAGGCTTTGTGTTTCTCATGTTTTTAAACATCTTAGAATACCTTAAAACATGTTATTTAAGCTTGATTTAGTGGCCAAAAAATCCACCAAAGAAAAACTTTGAAAATTGAAAAAGTTGGAATTTTGGCCCAGGGACTCGCCCGACAGTGTCGTCGGTCGACCGAGCCCTGTGTCTCGGTCGACCGAGAACACTGCAGGGCAAATGGACAGTTTTTGAACTGTTTCAGGCCAACGGTCAGAAATATGACCGTTGTGCTTTCTCGGTCGACCGAGACCTGTGTCTAGGTCGACCGAGAACTAGCCGTTGGCAACTTTTTGGCTATAAAGTCCATTCTTTTCCAACCTTCTTTGGTGTTGAACACATGAACCCTTGAGAGCATTTTGGAGCCATTGAAAGGGGATAAAGTTGGAAAGGCTAGAAGGTCATTAGGAGAGCTAAAGCTTGGATCAATGAGTTAAACAACCAAGTAAGCTCTACCTTTTGTTAATCATAGTTTTCATGTTTTGCTTAAGCTATTGGTAAATGGTTTTGTACATGATAACTATGATGTGTAGAATCCTTTCTTCTTCTAATCTTTGGTCTAATTAAGATTGGATTCTTCACATTAGGTTTCAATCCAAGTTGTTTTTTAAAACTTACTTAATCATGCTTAGCCAAAGTCTTTGATTTCCTTTAATGCATGATTCTTTGTCTTGGTTGAAACTTGCTTGTTGTTTTCATTCATTTAAACATTAGTAAAATCTATTTGCTTTTGAAAACAACATTGCACATGCATCACATGTTCTAAGTTAGTCTTTTTCTTACAACTTGTGATTCTTGATTTTCATATCATAAACAAGTTATTAAACATACATGTGATTTGCATTAGACTTCATTCAAATCTTTTATGAGTCTTAAACTTTGAAATGCCTTGGGCATACATTTGATTAAGCTTCCTTTTTAATCTTGATTGAAGTCATCACACACACACCTCATTAGCATACATCTTTGCATTCTTAGAGTGTTTGTGTGAGTTTGTTATTCACTTTCAAATCCGCCTATTTTAAGAGGCAATTATATTGAGCTAAAATTGTATCTCTTAGAGTGATCTTTTGTGAAGACACTTTCTTTGAGAAATCTTTATTTGTAAAGG
The DNA here is from genome assembly GCA_038049695.1 of Cinnamomum chago. NCBI lineage: Eukaryota > Viridiplantae > Streptophyta > Magnoliopsida > Laurales > Lauraceae > Cinnamomum > Cinnamomum chago. Next base: position 51,387,516 of record CP142453.1, on the reverse strand, counting down.
TTATTGCTAAGCCTAAGAAAAGCAACTTGTAAGGTTATTGCTTAGCCTAATAAAAGCATATTGTAAGGTTATTGCTTAGCCTAAGAAAAGCATATTGTAAGGTTATTGCTAAGCCTAGAAAAGCACATAGAGAGGTTGTTGTTTAGCCTTGAAAAGCAACTTTGGAAGGGTTATTGCTTAGCCTAGTAAAAAGCATAATTAGTGGAATCCGGTGGGGTGTTGGAGACACAAGCCGGTAGTGGATGTAGGCACGTTGGCCGAACCACTATAAATATTGTGTTGTGGTGATTGCTATGTGGTGATTGTTTTTGTTTTAGCTTCCGCATATTGATTGATTTATCATCACATGTGACTAGTTTAGTTTAAGAATTAAAATTGGTTTAAATTGGTCACAATTGTAGCACACCCTATTCAGCCCCCCCCTCTAGGGTTAGGATCCTCGTGGACTTTCAATTGGTATCAGAGCCAAGTGCTCTATCCCTTAGGATCAAGTGTTTGGAACTCTTGATTAGGTGTAAAAACCTAGAGTTAAAACCCTAGAGTTGTGCTTTTTTGAAAATCTTTAGAATGGACTCCACTAGGCTAGACTTTGTAGATTCTTCTAGACCCCTCATTCTTCCATCTTATGGAGATTCAAACTCTAAATTAAATGAATATCAATTTGATTCAAAAGAGGAAGAAAATGAGTATGATGAAGATGATCTTCAACAAGCCTATAATGAATTATATACATTATCTTCAAAGCTTGATAAAAGAAACAAAAGTTTAAGAGAAGAATCTATGAATCTAACCAAAGAGCTAAACTCTTCAAAAAATGAGCTTAGAGAGAAAGAAGAAGTGATAAAATGCCTAGACTCTAAGTTCATGATCTCTTTAAATAATCTATCTAACATTCAAGATGAGCTAAAAGAATTAAAGATGGGTTATGATAATGTCAATAAGGAAAATTTAAAGCTAAGAGATCAATTACAAAGGCAAGATAAAGACTTTAACAATCTTGAATCTAAATTGACTATCTCTAAGGAAAATTTATCTAATACTCAAAACGAATTAAATGAGATTAAGATAAATTGTGATGAGCTTACAAATGAAAATTTGAACCTAAGAGATACAATTAAAAAACAAGATAAAGACTTTAACAACTTAGAAGCCAAGTTGATTAAAAGTAAGTTAAAATCACAAGAACTTGGATCTAATATTGTTAATGAACTTAAACATGAATTAAAACTTGCCAATGAAGAGCTAAGCAAATATAAGGAAATTGAATATGAACTTTCAAAAGTTAAAAATGAAAATTCAATCCTTATAACCAAAGTCACTCAACTTGAAAACAATAAACAAAAGTATGAGTGCAAGTTTACCCAAAGTGAAGAGAAACTTGAAAAATTATTCAAATTGGGTAAATCTCATGGAGATAGGACGGGTATTGGATTTAATAGGAATATATCTTATGACCCTAAATTCACCAACACTTTTGTGAAAGGTGAGTCCTCATTCTCTAGCACTCACACTTCTTTGCCCATGTCTAAATGTAATTATTGTGGCATTGAAGGACACTTTAGGTTTGAGTGCAAACTAAGAAGGAGCAATGTGTCCAATCCCATCTTTGAACCAAAGAAAGTAAAATCAAACTTGAAGGGTAAGACACTAAAAACCAAGGAAGACTCCATAAAGCTTAAACAAGTTAAACCAAGTAACAAGGAGTCTCCCAAGATAGATTCTAAAAGGCTTAAACAAGTTAAACCAAGCTTAAAAGAATCTATGAACAAAAAGCTTCTCAACCTATCTCCCTTATATGAACCCATGAAAGAACTTTTGAAGAAAGTTGCTAAGTTAAATTCAAAATTCAAAAGTCAAGTAAAGGGAGAAAATAAGAAGAAAAGAAAAGTGAAACAATCCCCTAAGAAGAAAACTCACCAACATCAAAAGACAAATCACCATTCCAAGCTAAATTTAGTAAAATCTAAATATCATGGTGATAAGTCTAAATTGAAAATTTATCAAGTTAAATCTCCTATAGTTGGTGAGAAGTCCAAACTAGACCTCAAAGTTCAACCCTCCCAAGACCTTAGGTGGATTCCAAAAGTTATCTACTTAGTCAAACCTTAAGGCCTTGACCCTACTTGACCAAACTATTCTTAAATAGTTAAATCACTTTGTTGGTCAAGTAAGTTGCATTTGCATTTTGTTTCTATATAGTTACATCTATTTAAATGCAATGTTTCTTTATGATCATTTGATTTTGTTTACATGCACCTTTCTAAGTTACATGTCATGGTTTTCAAAATCTTTTGATTATAATTTCATCATGTTTGATTTGCTTTTTGCACACATATGTCTTGCATTGCATTTCTTTACATGATCAATTGATTATGTTTTTAAAGGCTTTCATAGCTAATTCATTCATGATCAATTGTTGTTGAGTCATTTGTGTAGATGTCATAGTAAGATTTTTTTTAACAAATGATTTGAATCAATTCAAGTTTTTCCATGGATTTCTAAGTTATATTTTTATATGGAAAATCATTGTCTTGAAAATTCAACTTGTATGTGTTTTAATGAAGTTATATCTTTTCAAATACAATGTTGATAATTGATCTTCAAAATCATTCCTTTATGCTCATTGTTGGATTTTGCTTTTCAAAATGATTTGAAGATTGTTTTGAATGGAAATGCTTTTTAATCTCATTAGTTATATTCATCTAAGCATGTTCCATTATTCTCATTTCCTTTTTCTTTTGGTTTCATTATCTTTAGAAATGGAAATGTTTGTTGTTTGCATCTTTGCTTGTTTGTTTACTTTCCTTGCATATGCAAATGACAATTGGTTCCATGTATGGTTGTGACCTTAGTTACATTTGTAGAAACCATACTAGAACCCAAAACCATCCTCTATGTCTTCTAGTCATTTCTTTTAATGGATGGTTATGATGTTGATTCATGTATACCTTCTTAATGTTGTCATCTCTATATATGTTTCAACTTCATAATAGTGTTCTTGATCATATGAACCTCTTTGAAATCCATTCCTTGTATTTCATAGTTATATCTCTTGTTTGATGGATATCTTAGTGTTGAATTCATATGATCTAGACACTTTGGAAATTGCATGCATTGCCAAGTAATATTCTTTTGCATTGCAATTTACCATTGTTCATCACTATGCTCTATAGTTATATCTATATAAGTGATGAATATGCACTAATGATGCTTGATGGAAGTTTGTCACATCCTTGCTATTAATCATGTTATCATATTCAATTGGTTTCATTTGGTATAACTTTCCATTGATTTCATAATCCAATTGATATCTTATCTTGTGTATGTGATAGACCTTGTGTGCTTTGGACTAATCTTCATAGTTATATAATTGTTCCACGTCACACACCATTAGCATCATAATGCTCATGTTTGCCACCTCTTTTTGCTCTCATAGGTATATCTCATGACCACCATGTTTATGTGTTAATAATATTGGTTGGTTATTATTTGAGGTTGGCTTCATGGTTGAATTTCATTTCACTCTTTCATGCACTTTAATAGTCATATTTATTGATTGAATGAAATGAGTTCAAAACTTACATAGCATATGATTTTCATAAGTAATATTGATTGATGCTATGTTTGAGTAAACCCCATATCATGGATAGCTCTAATTTGGATTTTTCCTAATAAGTGACATTCTTGAATCCATTTTAGAGTGATTATGTTAATAGTCATATCCTTTAATCTCAATTGATATGTTTGTTTCAATTGATATCCATGATTGCTTCTCCCATTAGACCTAGCTCTCTTTTGGTAATTTGATCATATTGTGCTTAATAGTTAAATGAATCTAATCCTTTCCTTGAAGTTAACCCTCACTTGGTTAAACCATCTACTTCTTGAATCTAATAGTTATATCTTGTCAAAAGCTTGACAAAAGAAGAGAATGGATTGAGGGGGAGTGTAAACCTTCGTAGGAAGAATTAGTTTTGATCAAATTCACCCTTGGAATGCTAATGAGCCCTTAGAGTTAACTTACATACATGATAGCCTGTTATGTTTGTCATTTTCGATTACATTTGTTAACAGGTGCTACTAAAGGTATTCTTCTTGTCTCATGTGTGTAGGTACCTTTGCAATTTAATGTCAAAGGGGGAGAGAGAGTTCAAGTGTGACTCAAAGATCTCCTACTCTTCAAAGGGGGAGAGAGTTCGAGAGTTCAAGTACTCGAAGATCTCCTATCCATCAAAGGGGGAGAAAGCTTTCAAGTTCTCAAGAGGAGAAAGAAGCATGGTCAAAGGGGGAGAGCAAATAGAAGAAAGAAAGCTTGGAGCTAAAGAAGATGCTTGGCCATAGAGAGGAAGATGATAAGAAAGCTTGAAGAATGATCAAGCACCAAGCATCAAGAAGATTGAAGAAAAGAGCCCAAGAGCCCAAGCTAAGAGAAGGAGCATCCAAGAAGAAGATTTCAAGACTTGTCCAGCTGAGGGGGAGCTGAAGACAGAGTGTGTAATTTCAATGATGAGTAAGTTGCCATCAAATTGCAAAGGGGGAGATTGTTAGGTATTTTGTTTTTGCAATTTGGTGGATGCATTTGCACTTTAGCATCATTTGAATTCTCACACTTGCATTGATTTAAAATATCTTGAAATCTAGTTTTATACATGCATTAGTTTTTAGTTTTGGAAAAGTTTTTGGTTTATGCATGTTTTGGTTCGAATCTTGGATGCATTGGTTTTAGAACCCAAAACTCTTTTGAAAACCTAATTCCTTGTGCATTATATTTGGAAAATCATGTTAGGTATTTAGGTTTGAGCTTTGCATACATTCATTACAAAAAGAATCATTTTGTATGCAATTTCATTTGAAAAGAGTTGTTTTCAAATCAAGCTAGCCTTTGGTTTTAATCTTGTGAATCTCTTTAGGCTTTGTGTTTCTCATGTTTTTAAACATCTTAGAATACCTTAAAACATGTTATTTAAGCTTGATTTAGTGGCCAAAAAATCCACCAAAGAAAAACTTTGAAAATTGAAAAAGTTGGAATTTTGGCCCAGGGACTCGCCCGACAGTGTCGTCGGTCGACCGAGCCCTGTGTCTCGGTCGACCGAGAACACTGCAGGGCAAATGGACAGTTTTTGAACTGTTTCAGGCCAACGGTCAGAAATATGACCGTTGTGCTTTCTCGGTCGACCGAGACCTGTGTCTAGGTCGACCGAGAACTAGCCGTTGGCAACTTTTTGGCTATAAAGTCCATTCTTTTCCAACCTTCTTTGGTGTTGAACACATGAACCCTTGAGAGCATTTTGGAGCCATTGAAAGGGGATAAAGTTGGAAAGGCTAGAAGGTCATTAGGAGAGCTAAAGCTTGGATCAATGAGTTAAACAACCAAGTAAGCTCTACCTTTTGTTAATCATAGTTTTCATGTTTTGCTTAAGCTATTGGTAAATGGTTTTGTACATGATAACTATGATGTGTAGAATCCTTTCTTCTTCTAATCTTTGGTCTAATTAAGATTGGATTCTTCACATTAGGTTTCAATCCAAGTTGTTTTTTAAAACTTACTTAATCATGCTTAGCCAAAGTCTTTGATTTCCTTTAATGCATGATTCTTTGTCTTGGTTGAAACTTGCTTGTTGTTTTCATTCATTTAAACATTAGTAAAATCTATTTGCTTTTGAAAACAACATTGCACATGCATCACATGTTCTAAGTTAGTCTTTTTCTTACAACTTGTGATTCTTGATTTTCATATCATAAACAAGTTATTAAACATACATGTGATTTGCATTAGACTTCATTCAAATCTTTTATGAGTCTTAAACTTTGAAATGCCTTGGGCATACATTTGATTAAGCTTCCTTTTTAATCTTGATTGAAGTCATCACACACACACCTCATTAGCATACATCTTTGCATTCTTAGAGTGTTTGTGTGAGTTTGTTATTCACTTTCAAATCCGCCTATTTTAAGAGGCAATTACATTGAGCTAAAATTGTATCTCTTAGAGTGATCTTTTGTGAAGACACTTTCTTTGAGAAATCTTTATTTGTAAAGGTTATTGCTAAGCCTAAGAAAAGCAACTTGTAAGGTTATTGCTTAGCCTAATAAAAGCATATTGTAAGGTTATTGCTTAGCCTAAGAAAAGCATATTGTAAGGTTATTGCTAAGCCTATAAAAGCACATAGAGAGGTTGTTGTTTAGCCTTGAAAAGCAACTTTGGAAGGGTTATTGCTTAGCCTAGTAAAAAGCATAATTAGTGGAATCCGGTGGGGTGTTGGAGACACAAGCCGGTAGTGGATGTAGGCACGTTGGCCGAACCACTATAAATATTGTGTTGTGGTGATTGCTATGTGGTGATTGTTTTTGTTTTAGCTTCCGCATATTGATTGATTTATCATCACATGTGACTAGTTTAGTTTAAGAATTAAAATTGGTTTAAATTGGTCACAATTGTAGCACACCCTATTCACCCCCCCCTCTAGGGTTAGGATCCTCGTGGACTTTCAGAAACTAATTCTTTGTTTAGATTTTTAGATTCTTCTCTTAATTTTTTATTTTTCTTATCAAGCTCTAAGGACAAAGTATATAATTCCTTATAGGCTTGTTGAAGTTCATCTTCATTATAATCATTTTCTTCTTCTTTTAAATCAAATTGAGATTCATTAATTTGAGGGTTTGAATCTCCAATAGAAGGAAGAAGGAGGGTCTAGAAGAATCTCCACAAGAATCTAAACAATCTATCAAAGTGGAATCCATTCTAATGATTTTCATTCAAACAAAAAACTAGGGTTATGACTCAAGGTTTTTACACCTAATCAAGAGCTCCAAACACTTGATCCTATAAGATAGAGCACGAGGCTCTGATACCAATTGAAAGTCCTGGTATCCTAACCCTAGAGGGGGGGGGGGGGGGGGGGGGGTTGAATAGGGTGTGCTACAATATGTGACCAATTTAGACAAATTTTAATTTCTTTAAAATAAACAAGTCACAAGTGATGATTTACCAAACAAGATGCGGAAGCTAACAAAAGAAATCACCACAAGCATACACCATAACACAAAGGTTTATAGTGGTTCAACCTCAATGCCTACATCCACTACCGGCTTGTGATCCAATCACCCCACCAGATTTCCACTATCTATGTTTTTCAATAGGCTAAGCAATAACCTTTACAATGTTGTTTTTCTAAGCTAAACAACAACCTTTACAAGATGCTTTTGTAGGCTAAGCAATAACCTTTACACAATGCTTTTCTTAGGCTAAGCAATAACCTTTACAAGAAAAAGATTTCTCTTAAAGAAGTGTCTACAAAAACACTCAAAAAGATACAATTCAAGCTCAATATATTTGCCTCTAAAATAGGCGGATAGGAAAGTGAAAAACTAACTCACACAAACACTAAATGAATGCAAAGATGTATGCTCATGATGTGTGTGTGTGATCACTTCAATCAAGTTAAAAACAAAGCTCAATTAATATATGCTTAAAGCATTTCAATGTTTATGGCACATAAAAGATTTGATTGAAGTTTAATGCAAATCACATGTATGAATATCAACTTGTTAATGATATGAAAATCAAAGACTCACAAGTTGTATGAAAATGACTAACTTAAAGCATGTGATGCATATTCATTGTTGTTTTCAAAACTAAACAAATTTGACTAAGGTTTAAATGAATGAAAACAATAAATAATGTTTCAACCAAGTAAATGAATCATGCTATAAAAGAAATCAAAGATTTAGGCTATAAGCATGATTAATGAAGATTTTAAAACAAAATTTGGTTCGAAATCAAAGTGAAGAATCCAATCCAACTTAGATCAAAGATTAAAATAAGAATGGATTCAACACATCATAGTTATAATGCTAAAATTCATTTACCAATAATTTAAACAAAGCATATAACATATGATTAAGAAAGGTAAAGCTTACTTAGAGATTTAACTTCATTAATCCAAACTTTAGCTCTCCAAATGACCCCTTGGTCTCTTTTAGTTCATCCCCTTTGTCTTGTCTCCAAACACCTCAAGGAAGGCTTAAAATTATTTAACTTTGGCAAAGGAATGAACTTCATTTTATACCCAAAAAGTGGGTTTCTACGAGTGCCCGGTCGACCTGGTACAGAGCCTGGTCGACCTGGCTACAAACGGTCAGAAAAATGACCGTTGGAAGAGCCAACGGCTCTTTTCCCCGGTCGACTGCGCTGTGTGGCCGGTCGACTGGGTCCCCGGGCCGGTCGACAGGCCCCACTGCGGGTCGACCCGGGCCTGGGACCAAAATTCCCTAAAATAGTATTTTTCAAAGATATTTCTTGTGGGAACTTTTGGGCCATTAAATCAAGCTTTGAATAATGATTTAAATCAATCTAAGAGGCTTAAAATCATGAAACACAAAAAAGCCTAAAATGATTTGAAAGATTTAAAACATAGGCTAGCTTGATTTCTAAAACTTCTTTTCAAATTAAAATGCATCCAAGTTAAAAAAACAAAACATGCACAATTCAATATTTTTACAAGACTAAAAAACCAATGCATGTATAAATCAAGATTTCAAGATTTACTAAATCAATGCAAGTGTGTAAATTCAAATGGTGCTAATATGATAATGCATCCATCAAATTGCAATAGCACAAAATTCCTAACAGTTATCACTCAAGAAGCAGAGCTCCGAGAGTCTAAAGGAGTATAGCACCTGATATTGGCCATTGTATAATGAAGTAAAGGGGAACAATGAGCATATTGCAGTAGCAACATTCAAGCTTGGACTCCCTAAGGAAAACTAGCTCCACCAGTCCTTGACGAAACGCTCCCCCATTACCCAGGGCGAGCTGATGGAACGCATTGAAGAATTCATAAAGTTGGAAGAAGATATGGGCGTCGCAGAACCAAGATGGGATCGCTTGGCGGAGGAAGAAGGCAAGCAGAAGCGAAGAAAAGAATTTGGGGAGAGAAACGAGCGAAAAGCGTCCCGACCTGAGCCACCGAGGTCGGCTTATGAGGGAGTATATACCCTCTTCAAGGAGTCGATCTACCGGATCTTGACCTAGATCCGAGACAAGCCGTTCTTTAGGAGGCCCTCAAAGATGGTCAGTGACTCGGGACGTCGAAATCCAAACCTGTGGTGCTCCTACCATCGGGAACATGGACACTTGACAGAAGACTGCAGGATACTCAAACAACACCTGGAAGATCTGGTCAGGGAAGGGCACTTGAAGGAGTATGTGGAAAATGCTCACCCAAAAGGCGCCCCGGACAGCTTGGCCAGGAAGGAATCGAGGAGCGACCAGCAGAAAGATAAACCAATGAGGGTAATAGATGTGGTGCATGGAGCATCCAACCCCTCTGAGGCAACGGTCAGATCTGCTCAACAGTAGTGGAAAATGGTTGTGCACCTGAAGTGTACCAGACAACAACTGAGGCAAGCATTGTCTATGAGGCAGGACGTAAGGAGGGAGAAATTTCATTCACGGACGAGGATTTGCAGGACACGGTCCAACCACATAACGACGCGCTGGTGTTGACTCTGAACATACAGGAATACGAAGTTCGAAGGATATTGGTCGACCCTGGAAGTTCGTCGGAGATTATGTACGCCGAGCTGTTTCATAAGCTTGGACTGAAAGATTCAGACTCGAGGCCGACTTCAATACCGTTGTTTGGATTTAGTGGACAAGCTGTGCATCCAAAGGGAATCATCACGGTGCAGGTCAGAGCGGGGTCTATTCATCTAAATATGGAGTTCCTCGTGTGTTAGACCCCGACCCAGACCAATCCGATTAGTGTGTGATTAGTATGTGTTTAGTCCTAAGTGGGTTTAGTTATTGTTGGGTTAGAAGTGATTAGTTTTAGTCTTGGATATAGCTTTGGTAATTTTGAGAACGTTTAATATTGGTTAGACACACTCAGGATGGCCTGAGTGCACGTGTGAGCTTGGGAAGATCGTATCGATTTCCGTGTGATTGTGATTTTGATTTCATTTGATTGATATTTCGACGTGTTACAACTTTCGTATTAAGCCCATTCATGTTTGAAGCCCAAAAACCCAAGTTTTGGCCCAAAGAGGGTAAAATTGTCTTTCTTGCACAAATCTGGACACAATTTTCGAGATCTCAAAACCATGTCAAAAATATACTTTTTGGAAACTAGATATTTCGACGATCATTTTATCCTTCTTCGTCGAAGTCATCCGAGGCCCACAAGACCATGTTTTAGTCACTTCAAGTTCAAGCCAAATGGGGCCCATGAGTCATCACTTAATCCCCTTTCCCTTCCCTTTTCATTCATTTCCCAATCTCTGCAACTTTTGAGTCTAGGGCAAGAGAGAAAACCTCTTTTCTCCTTCATCTTCCTCACTTGGTTTGATCTAGCTAGAGAGCTCCAAAGGAAATTCTAAGACTACCATTTTCTTCATCTCCTTGCAAGCTCTCCATTGATACAAGTTTCTTGAGTTTTCAAGTTGGGCAAGAGCTCCTTTTTCTTCCCTCTCTCTTGTTTGACCTTCTCTAGGTAAGAGCTTCAACCCATATTTTTCATGGAGTCATTTTAGTTCCTTAAGATCATGTTTTTCATGTTTTCAAACCCTATTTGGAAAATGGGTTCCTTGTTTCCATTTTGAGTGAGTTTTGTGTGTTTTCTTGTTTTTGCTTGTAGTGTGAGATTAGCTTGTGTGAAGAGCTTGGAGGAGAGTGTTTAGCATTTGGGCAAGGCAAGTAATCTCTATAGGACCATTGTGCATGTATATTTTAAGCTACATTGTTGTTTTCGGAAATTTTGCATATGAAAATGTTTATAAGCTTCATGATCATGTTTTCCTTGGATTGGATGTTTGGGATTGTGAGAAATGTGTATTTTATCCCTTGGAGAGCATGGAGGCTCAGGGAGTGCAGGTGGAATGAAAAACAAGAAGAAGAGAAGAAGGAAATGTGGAAAATCTGCACTGAACTGTACTTCCCGTGCAGTTTCGGTCAGCTGGCGGCTAGCCGTAATTCCCATTTCGGCTAACCGCGAGCCAACCGAAATCAGCGGTTCCTTTTCCAGTAGCTGACTTTTGCTTCAGGGTCCTGCGGTCAGCCCTGCGGTTAGCTCACGGCTAGCCGCCAGTTCCCTTGCGGCTAACCGTAAGCCAACCGAAATTATTACGGTTCCTTTTCCAGAGAGCAACATCAGACTTGGGTTTTCAGCGGTCAGCCCTACGGCTAGCCGCCAGTTTCTATTTCGGCTAGCCGCCAGCTGACCGCAAGCTGACCGAAATTGACCAATTCCTAGTTTTGAAGAAGTTTTGCAAGAGTGAAAACTAGAACATGTTAAGTGACCTTTAGCTTGATATTGTGTACTCGAAACTCGAGATGTCTTGAACTTCCGGGACACCAACTCTATTCCAAATTCCAACATTTGGGCTTCGAATACACAAGGATCAATCAAGGGTCCTCACATGTGCTTGATAGGCTTTGTGTTCGTACCTTAGTTTGATATAATGAATATCATCGTGTACTCGTTTTGAAGTTTAGTACAAGCTAGTTTTGAAAATGTGTTCCAAGAAAAAGGGGATCACTTCCTAAGCGTGTTATGCATATTAATTATGCCCGTGCTAGTCGTGTTCATCGTGTTTCTATAAGTGATTTCCCCCTTTTTCTTATCTCGACGTGTTTAGACCGTGTTTCGCGTGTTTTGTGCATTCATGAATTAAGTAAACACCACTGAGCTTAGACTGCCCTTTCAGTCTGATCCACTGCCTGGGGGTCTTTAAACATGTGGACTGTCTGCAGACTGGTCGTGTATTTATTACACATCGTGCGTGTCCGGTTCCGCGGCCGGAATTCCCGTCTTTGTGGGAAATCGTGTCGTGCTTATATTATGTATATCGTGCTTGTCGTGCGTGCTTGCTCTTTTCATTATATAAATGATAGAGAAAGGATGGGCTCTTTGTGGATTGTAACTATTCATGATATATTATGTACTCATGCTAGTTTGTTTTGGTATCTCAGCTTTGTTCGTATTCTTGAAAATGTATCTCAGCTTTGATAGTACTTCATACCAAAGATTTGCTTACATGTTTTCTCTAAATGTTATTGTTCATGTTCATGCCTACATTGATTACCTGCCAAACCGTCGTGTTTGACCCTTGTTTATTGGTGCCCAGGTGCAGGAGACGTTGCCTTTGAGGAGGAGCGTCAGGAGGAGGCTTGTGAGCCAACTCCCGTGAGAGAGTGGCAGCCCGACGATGTCATTTAGATGTCGGACTGGTTCTCGAGTTTCGTCACCTTCAGTCTTGGGGTTTCTTTTGGTTATTTTGAGATTGTATTGACCTTTATTGGTCTCTTATGGGTTGTACTAAACTTAACTTGTTTTTGTATTAGTTCTATAACTTGAATATTAATGGGAATGCTTGATAGCTTCTTTCTATGATACCATGCCTTGTGATCATTTGTTATGGCACCCAAATGTTTTGTTGGGCTCATCTTGATGTGTTTTGCTACATGCTTCCGCATACTTGTACGTGTGAGCCAGATTCCGCGTGTCTTTGGGAATCCTCACCGCGGGAACCTGTGGGAAAATAATGAACCATTGAGCATAAACATCATCACCAACGTCGCGGGCCCGGGGATCCGTTCCGGGGTCGCGACAGGACTGGTATCAGAGCGAGACATGTTTCAGGAACTTAAAAGAAACTAGAAAGGTCTTAGAAACGTGGCGAGGATTCGTGAGTTCGATAGATTCGTTCGTATAGGATCTTAGAAACCCTTGTACCATGTTATTTGTATTCTAACTTTTTGTTTTACAGCAATATGCCTCCCAGAAAAAGAGTTGGATTACATTTTAGTAGTGACCACTCCAGTAGGGAAACAAGTTGTGTGTAGAAACCATTACCCTAGTTGTACAATGTTGTTAGGAGATGTGAACTTACCGGCCAACCTCATAGTTTTAGACATGCATGATTTTGATGTTATTTTAGGCATGGATTGGTTAGAAGCATATCATGCCACCATGGATTGTTTTAGTAAGACTATCACATTTAGATTCCAAGGACCACAGGCAGAGTTGATATTTCAGGGGAACAGGAGAAAATCTCAGGCAGGGTTTATTTCAGTGTTGAAGGCAAGCAGATTAGTTCAGAGTGGGTGCCAAGCATTTATTGCGTTTATCACGGAGGATAAACAGTCCCAAGGGGTGGAGGATATCCCCATTGTGTGTGAATTTTCGGACGTTTTTCCAGAAGAAATCCCGGGTTTACCACCAATTAGGGAAGTTGAGTTCACAATTGAGCTTCTTCCAGGGACAGCTCCGATCTCGATTGCACCATACAGGATGGCTCCAGCAGAAATGGGTGAGCTAAAGCTCCAATTGCAAGATTTGTTGAGCAAAGGTTTTATTAGGCCAAGTGTTTCACCGTGGGGAGCACCGGTGTTGTTTGTGAAGAAGAAGGATGGAAGCTTGAGAATGTGCATTGACTACAGGAAGTTGAACCATGCGACAGTGAAGAACAAGTACCCTTTGCCAAGGATAGACGAATTGTTTGACCAATTGCAAGGAGCAGCCTATTTTTCTAAGATAGACTTGAGGTCAGGGTACCATCAGTTGAGAGTTAGAGACTCAGATGTTCAGAAAACAGCCTTTAGAACAAGATATGGGCACTATGAGTTCTTAGTGATGCCCTTTGGCTTGACGAATGCACCAGCAGTCTTTATGGCTTTGATGAACAAGGTCTTTGCACCTTATTTGGATCATTCCACAGTAGTATTTATTGATGATGTCCTTGTGTATTCTAAGAGTAAGAAGGAACATGAGGAACATTTGAGGACAGCGTTGCAGCTCTTGAGGGACAACCAGTTATATGCGAAACTCAGTAAGTGCGAATTCTGGTTAGAGCAAGTTGCTTTTCTAGGCCACATCATATCCAGAGAAGGTTTAGCAGTTGATCCAGCCAAGATAGAGGCAGTTGTTAGTTGGGTGAGGCCAAGCAGTGTGACAGAGATTAGAAGCTTCTTGGGGTTAGCAGGCTACTACAGAAGATTTGTCCAAGGTTTTTCGTCCATCGCAGCCCCTTTGACGAAATTGACTAGGAAGAATGTCCCATTTGTGTGGACCGATCAGTGTGAAACCAGTTTCCAAGAGTTGAAGGGAAGGTTAACCACAGCCCCGATTCTTACATTACCCTCGAGCAACGGCGGATTTATTGTTTATACAGATGCTTCGAATGTGGGACTAGGTTGTGTATTGATGCAAGATGGCAAGGTGATTGCCTATGGCTCGAGACAGTTGAAGGACCACGAGAAGAATTATGCGACTCACGACTTGGAGTTGGCAGCAGTTGTTTTCGCATTGAAGATGTGGAGACACTATCTCTATGGAGAGAAATTTGAGGTCCATTCAGATCACAGAAGTTTACAGTATTTGTTCTCGCAGAAGGATTTGAACATGAGGCAGAGAAGGTGGATGGAGTATATCAAAGATTATGACTTTCCAATTAAGTACCATCCAGGCAAAGTGAATGTGGTAGCAGATGCTTTGAGCAGAAAGTCAGTGGTTATGGCCAGTTTGAGAGGTATGGGTGTTTTGCAGCAGTTTGAAGAGTTGGGTGTAGAAGTGCAAACCTTGAGATTGGGTGCGATGTTAGCGAATATGACAGTGTCAGAACCTACCTTCATCCAGAAGATCAAGGAAAATCAGTTGCGAGACCCAGACTTGGCTAAGATAGTGGAAGTTATTGCAAAACGTCCAGACTTCAAGATGGTGAATGGGATATTGTATTTTCGTGACCGGTTATGTGTGCCAAATGTGGATGATTTGAAGGATGAGATAATGAATGAAGCTCACAGCACGAGGTATTCTATGCATCCGGGTAGCACGAAGATGTACTACAATTTGAAGAATCGGTTTTGGTGGAACAACATGAAGAGAGAGATAGCAGCTTTTGTGTCTCGTTGTCTAACTTGTCAGTTGATCAAGGCAGAGCATCAGAAGCCTCCAGGTTTGTTACAGCCTTTGGAGATTCCGGAGTGGAAATGGGAGCACATTACCATGGATTTCGTTTCCGGTTTGCCTAATACTAAGAAGGGAAATAATGCAATTTGGATCATTGTAGATCGTCTGACAAAGTTTGCTCACTTCATTCCGATGAAGACAGGGAACATGATGCACATGGCACCACTTGCGAAGTTATTTGTTGATGAGATTGTTAGTAAGCATGGTCAACCCGTCTCCATTACTTCAGATAGAGACAGTAGATTTGTTTCAAAGTTTTGGAAAACTCTTCATGAGTCGATGGGTACCAAGCTCCAGTTCAGCACAACTTATCATCCTCAGACCGATGGTCAGTCAGAAAGGACGATACAGACTCTCGAAGACATGTTGCGTGCTTGTGTATTGGATTCCAAGATTCAGTGGGATGAGTGCTTACCTCTTTGTGAATTTGCTTATAACAATAGTTACCACTCGAGCATTGGTATGGCACCTTTCGAGGCACTTTATGGTAGAAGATGCAGAACTCCGGTTTGCTGGGAAGAAGTCGGTGAACGTAGTTTCCATGGACCGACGATAGTTGGAGAGACAAGTGAAAAGGTCAAGTTGATTCAGGAAAGGTTGAAGATTGCCTGAAGTAGGCAGAAGAGTTATGCAGACACTCGCAGAAGAGAATTGCAGTTTCAAGTGGGTGACAAGGTGTTTTTGAAAGTCTCACCAACTAGGGGGACATTGAGATTTGGACAGAAGGGCAAATTGTCTAGAAGGTTTATTGGTCCGTATGAGATTTTGAGCAAGATTGGAGATGTAGCTTATAGACTTGCGTTACCGCCGGAATTCTCCGGGGTACACAATGTTTTTCACGTTTCGATGCTCAAGAAGTATGTCTCTAGTCCTGCACACATTCTACAACATGAGCCTTTAGAGAATCGAGAAGATGCCTCGTATGTGGAAAGACCGATCAAGATCATTGACACCAAAGAGCAAGAATTGAGAAACCGGACTATTCATTGGGTCAAGGTACTTTGGGAAAATCACGAGCCAGAGGAAGCCACCTGGGAATTGAGAGGGCAAGTGCAAAGGAAGTATCCACAGCTTTTACCAGAGGTAATTGTTTGATTTATTTGGTGGACCAAATATTCTAAGGGGTGGAGGATGTTAGACCCCGACCCAGACCAATCCGATTAGTGTGTGATTAGTATGTGTTTAGTCCTAAGTGGGTTTAGTTATTGTTGGGTTAGAAGTGATTAGTTTTAGTCTTGGATATAGCTTTGGTAATTTTGAGAACGTTTAATATTGGTTAGACACACTCAGGATGGCCTGAGTGCACGTGTGAGCCTGGGAAGATCGTATCGATTTCCGTGTGATTGTGATTTTGATTTCATTTGATTGATATTTCGACGTGTTACAACTTTCGTATTAAGCCCATTCATGTTTGAAGCCCAAAAACCCAAGTTTTGGCCCAAAGAGGGTAAAATTGTTTTTCTTGCACAAATCTGGACACAATTTTCGAGATCTCAAAACCATGTCAAAAATATACTTTTTGGAAACTAGATATTTCGACGATCATTTTATCCTTCTTCGTCGAAGTCATCCGAGGCCCACAAGACCATGTTTTAGTCACTTCAAGTTCAAGCCAAATGGGGCCCATGAGTCATCACTTAATCCCCTTTCCCCTCCCTTTTCATTCATTTCCCAATCTCTGCAACTTTTGAGTCTAGGGCAAGAGAGAAACCCTCTTTTCTCCTTCATCTTCCTCACTTGGTTTGATCTAGCTAGAGAGCTCCAAAGGAAATTCTAAGACTACCATTTTCTTCATCTCCTTGCAAGCTCTCCATTGATACAAGTTTCTTGAGTTTTCAAGTTGGGCAAGAGCTCCTTTTTCTCCCTCTCTCTTGTTTGACCTTCTCTACGTAAGAGCTTCAACCCATATTTTTCATGGAGTCATTTTAGTTCCTTAAGATCATGTTTTTCATGTTTTCAAACCCTATTTGGAAAATGGGTTCCTTGTTTCCATTTTGAGTGAGTTTTGTGTGTTTTCTTGTTTTTGCTTGTAGTGTGAGATTAGCTTGTGTGAAGAGCTTGGAGGAGAGTGTTTAGCATTTGGGCAAGGCAAGTAATCTCTATAGGACCATTGTGCTTGTATATTTTAAGCTACATTGTTGTTTTCGGAAATTTTGCATATGAAAATGTTTATAAGCTTCATGATCATGTTTTCCTTGGATTGGATGTTTGGGATTGTGAGAAATGTGTATTTTATCCCTTGGAGAGCATGGAGGCTCAGGGAGTGCAGGTGGAATGAAAAACAAGAAGAAGAGAAGAAGGAAATGTGGAAAATCTGCACTGAACTGTACTTCCCGTGCAGTTTCGGTCAGCTGGCGGCTAGCCGTAATTCCCATTTCGGCTAACCGCGAGCCAACCGAAATCAGCGGTTCCTTTTCCAGTAGCTGACTTTTGCTTCAGGGTCCTGCGGTCAGCCCTGCGGTTAGCTCACGGCTAGCCGCCAGTTCCCTTGCGGCTAACCGTAAGCCAACCGAAATTATTACGGTTCCTTTTCCAGAGAGCAACATCAGACCTGGGTTTTCAGCGGTCAGCCCTACGGCCAGCTTACGGCTAGCCGCCAGTTTCTATTTCGGCTAGCCGCCAGCTGACCGCAAGCTGACCGAAATTGACCAATTCCTAGTTTTGAAGAAGTTTTGCAAGAGTGAAAACTAGAACATGTTAAGTGACCTTTAGCTTGATATTGTGTACTCGAAACTCGAGATGTCTTGAACTTCCGGGACACCAACTCTATTCCAAATTCCAACATTTGGGCTTCGAATACACAAGGATCAATCAAGGGTCCTCACATGTGCTTGATAGGCTTTGTGTTCGTACCTTAGTTTGATATAATGAATATCATCGTGTACTCGTTTTGAAGTTTAGTACAAGCTAGTTTTGAAAATGTGTTCCAAGAAAAAGGGGATCACTTCCTAAGCGTGTTATGCATATTAATTATGCCCGTGCTAGTCGTGTTCATCGTGTTTCTATAAGTGATTTCCCCCCTTTTCTTATCTCGACGTGTTTAGACCGTGTTTCGCGTGTTTTGTGCATTCATGAATTAAGTAAACACCACTGAGCTTAGACTGCCCTTTCAGTCTGATCCACTGCCTGGGGGTCTTTAAACATGTGGACTGTCTGCAGACTGGTCGTGTATTTATTACACATCGTGCGTGTCCGGTTCCGCGGCCGGAATTCCCGTCTTTGTGGGAAATCGTGTCGTGCTTATATTATGTATATCGTGCTTGTCGTGCGTGCTTGCTCTTTTCATTATATAAATGATAGAGAAAGGATGGGCTCTTTGTGGATTGTAACTATTCATGATATATTATGTACTCATGCTAGTTTGTTTTGGTATCTCAGCTTTGTTCGTATTCTTGAAAATGTATCTCAGCTTTGATAGTACTTCATACCAAAGATTTGCTTACATGTTTTCTCTAAATGTTATTGTTCATGTTCATGCCTACATTGATTACCTGCCAAACCGTCGTGTTTGACCCTTGTTTATTGGTGCCCAGGTGCAGGAGACGTTGCCTTTGAGGAGGAGCGTCAGGAGGAGGCTTGTGAGCCAACTCCCGTGAGAGAGTGGCAGCCCGACGATGTCATTTAGATGTCGGACTGGTTCTCGAGTTTCGTCACCTTCAGTCTTGGGGTTTCTTTTGGTTATTTTGAGATTGTATTGACCTTTATTGGTCTCTTATGGGTTGTACTAAACTTAACTTGTTTTTGTATTAGTTCTATAACTTGAATATTAATGGGAATGCTTGATAGCTTCTTTCTATGATACCATGCCTTGTGATCATTTGTTATGGCACCCAAATGTTTTGTTGGGCTCATCTTGATGTGTTTTGCTACATGCTTCCGCATACTTGTACGTGTGAGCCAGATTCCGCGTGTCTTTGGGAATCCTCACCGCGGGAACCTGTGGGAAAATAATGAACCATTGAACATAAACATCATCACCAACGTCGCGGGCCCGGGGATCCGTTCTGGGGTCGCGACATCGTGGTCGACGTACCCTCTCCCTACAACGCTATCATGGGACGGACATGGATCCATCGGATGAAGGTGGTCCCCTCAACTTATCATCAACGGATCCGTTTCCTGACCTTGAGGGGAATGATGGAGACCAAAGGAGACCAGGCGGTTTCCAGAAGCTGCTTGATAGCTACAATTAAGGGGAAGATGATTAAAAGTGGAGCTGAAGGTAACTGCCCGGGCAGAAGGGCAGACCAAAAATAGCAACTACAGGCAAGTCGGTCGGAGACCAGCAAGGGAGGGGCCGACCAGACCAACAAGGAAGGGGCCAACCAGACCGGCAAGGAAGGGCCTGACCAGACCAGCAAGGAAGGGGCCGACCAGACCGGCAAGGAAGGGCCCACCAGACCAGCAAGGAAGGGGCCCACTAGATTGACATGGCAGCAGAAGAACTAGAAAAATTTGCAGTCCGAAGAGGAGGTGTGCCATCCTCCGAGCAATATTGAATGATTGGGAGAGCGATGAACAAAGATGAGCAGAGTAGCCTGGTTCACCTGCTCGACCAGAATGTTGACATCTTCGCTTGGGCCCCACATGAGATGCCAGGAGTCGATCCAGAAGTTATTAGCCTTAAGTTGGGGGTAGATCCGAGAGCTAAACCAGTTGTTCAGAAGAAGAGGAAGTTGGCCCCCAACCGCCAAGCAGCCGTGAACGAAGAAGTGGATAAATTATTGGAGGTCGATGCCGTCCGGGAAGTAAATTACCCTGAGTGGTTATCCAACACCGTCGTGGTACCAAAGAAGGACAACAAATGGAGGGTGTGTGTGGACTTCACCGACCTGAACAAGGCGTGCCCTAAAGATAGTTTTCCACTTCCAAAAATTGATCAACTGGTGGACTCCACAGTTGGGCATGAACAGATGAGTTTCCTGGACGCCTATCGGGGATATCATCAGATCGCAATGGCGGAGGCCGACCAAGAAAAGACGACCTTCATAACCCCAAAGGGGACCTTTTGTTACAAATGAATGCCCTTTGGACTTAAGAACGCG
This sequence comes from Cinnamomum chago, assembly GCA_038049695.1. Lineage (NCBI taxonomy): Eukaryota > Viridiplantae > Streptophyta > Magnoliopsida > Laurales > Lauraceae > Cinnamomum > Cinnamomum chago. The sequence goes on along the minus strand of CP142453.1, from coordinate 51,367,502 downwards.
GGGGCAACGTACCAAAGGTTGGTCACTAGGATATTTCAGGACTTGATTGGAAACACAGTGGAGATATATATTGATGATATGGTCGTGAAAAGCAAGAAAAAAGAAACTCATGAGGAAGACTTGAAGAGGGTGTTCGGAATCCTTCGCAGATAGAATCTGAAGCTTAATGCCGCAAAATGTTCATTTGGAGTCAGTTCGGGGAAGTTCCTTGGGTGCATCGTGACCCGAAGGGGGATTGGGGTGAATCCCGAACAGATTGGGGTCGTCTAAAAGATAGAGCGGCCAAACTCGAGGAAGGAGGTGCAAAGGTTGACAGGAATGCTTGCTGCCCTGAATTGCTTCATAGCAAAGAGTTCGGATAAATGCTGACCATTGTTTCTTGCCCTAAAAAAGAAGGCTGAGAAGATATGGGATGAAGGTTGTGACGAGGCACTCGCGCAACTCAAGCACTACTTGAGTTCCCCTCCTGTCCTTTCGATCCCAGACCCTAGAGAAGAGCTCGTGTTGTACCTAGCAGTGTCTCAGCACGCAGTTAGCGCGAGCTTGACGAGGGAGCAAGGGAAGCACCACCGGCTGGTCTATTTTGTAAGTAAGACCGTGCTGGACGTTGAAACAAGGTACCTACCGCTAGAAAAGCTTACGCTGGCCCTGGTATGTGCAGCTCGGAAACTGAGACATTATTTCCAGGCTCACACCATTAAATCCGTAGCTGAGCCCACTCCTATCGGTCCTTCAGAAAGCCGACCTTTCCAGGAGGCTTATGAAGTGGGCGATAGAGGTCAGCGAGCATGATATTAAGGTAGTTCCCCGGAATGCAGTAAATGGGCAGGTGATTGCTGACTTTATAGCTAAGTTGTCCGAACAAGGTGCTCTGGGGGCGAGGGACGACCAGCAATGGCAGCTATATTTGGACGGGGCATCCAATTCTCGAGGGTCAGGTGCGGGTGTAGTACTCAAAATCCCGGAAGGGGCAGTAGTGGAGTGGGCAGTGACGCTAGGATTCAGCGCGTCGGACAACGAGGCAGAGTATGAGGCACTGTTGTTTGGACTACTGATGGCCAAGAGCTCGGAATAGGACGACTACTGGTATTTTGAGACTCGCAGCTGGTTGCCAACCAGCTGAATGGGGAGTACGCTGCTCGGGATGATCGAATGGCTGCCTATATCTCCACAGCCAAGCACTTGACCAAGGAAATAGGAGATGTCGAAGTGAAGCAGATAGGTCGAGAGCAAAATTCACATGTTGACTGTCTCGCCTCCTTGGCCACTGCAATAAGATCCGAGCTGAGGACGGAGATAACCGTGGATTTCCAGCCAAAACCAAATATTGTGGCAGAACGGGTCGTGTGCATTGATCCTAAGACGACGGTCCAAGTTGGATGACCCCGATAATCGCATACTTAGAAAACGGTACTCTCCCAGAAGAGCGCGGCGAAAGATTGAAAGTAAGGAGGAAGGCCGCGAGATTTTGGCTATCGCCGACTAAGAAACTCTACCGCCGATCTTACTCCGGACCATATTTGTTGTGCGTCCACCCTGCCGATGTCGTAGATTTGCTATGGGAAATACATGAAGGATGTTGTGGGAGCGGAGTCTAGCTCACCGAGCTATGACGCAAGGATACTGGTGGCCATTCATGCAAAAAGATTCCTTGCAGTTCGACCAAAAATGTGATAGGTGCCAGAGGTTTGGCAGGAATATCCACCAACCAACCGAGCAGCTCAATATGATAACGAGCCCCTGGCCGTTCGACAAGTGGGGAATTGACATAGTGGGACCTATGCCAAAAGCTGCAGGAAACTTCAGGTTCCTCATAGTGGCGACGGACTATTTCACCAAATGGGTAGAGGCAGAGCCCCTGATTCATATTAGAGAGAGTGATGCGGGAAAATTTGTATGGAAAAGTATCATTACAAGGTTCGGAATACCTCGAGCACTGGTAATGGATAATGGAAAACAGTTTGAAGGGAAAGTCTTCAGGGGCCTATGTGAAAGATTTGGCATCTGTCATTATTTTTCGACCCCGGCTTACCAGTGTCACGCCCTCGAAACAGAACCTCGGGGGCGGGAATGGGATTAAGCATAAATGTATTTTACTTCTCCCAGGATCCGCGTGTGTGACGACAACACATTCTGAATATTTTGCGGAAGCATTTGTGGCGTTGCGACCCGAAGTCCGTGGCCATCAGATTCCGCGTCGCACTCAACCTTTAGCACATAGCTATTATATCAAGAATCATATCAGACTGGAGTAACCATCACAATAAATTACAGAGCTGACGGTAACAGGATATTACATTCCCAAATATGTTCAAGTTACAATTATCAATGTACATTAATTAAGAATCCCAAGAAAAGGCTAATAAAAGCCATACAACAATAAGCTATAAACTACTACCCAAATGTGACGTAGCTCCGATGTCAAGCTCAATGTCTACATGACATAGCCGACAAACTAACCTGCAAAGCATGGCTCTACAGCCAACAAAAGCACTCAACTCGGGGCGAAGAAATCTGAACTTGAGTACCAAAAGTAGTGGGTCAGACACAACGGTCTGGCAGGTGGATGAAAAGATAACAAATATACTGAAGAATAAAACATAAGATAAGTCATGCTATTCGATCAAATGCTGCATATAATTAAACGGGTGCAAAGTCGGGAATCTCGGGGAAAACCTGTATTCATTTCAAGCATGGGTAAAACATGAATATCTAATAAAACATGTGTTCATTTACATCATCTATAATCATAGATATTTGACAATCGGGTGTTCGTCTAAAACATGTATAAATATAGTGGTTTGACAAAACAAACGTTCATTTGAGAGTTAGGTAAAAACATAAGTATACAACAAACCAAGTATTCATAGCAGTCTGGCAAAGCCAAGGTCCATTTGAAACATATGTGAAAATACGGATGTTTAACAAACCGGGTGTTCATTTAAAACCGGTGTAACCAAAGAAATCTGACAAAACTAGTGTTCATTTAAACGTATTTCAAAGCATGAATATTTAAACAAGTCGGGTATCATTTAAAACATGTATAAACGTAGGGATCTGGCAAACAAGCGTCATTTGAAACATATTTCAAAGCATGGATATTTGACAAATCGGGTAATCATTTAAAACGGTATAAACATAGGAATCTCACAAGCCAAATATCATTTAAAACAAAGCACGGATATTTAACAATTCGGGTATTCATTTAAAACATGTGTAATCACATAAATCTAGTAAAACCATCGAGCGTTTGAAACATATGTAAAAGCATGGGTATTCGCCCAACCGGCATCCATTTAAAACATGTGCGGGTACAAGGAACAGAAGACAATATAATAATAACTGAATTTACATTGGAGAATATTAGCACTTGTTTAAATAACAACTTTCATAAAGGAAACGAATCATTTATCGGAAAGCAAGTAAGCAATATAAAACATGTCGGGTATCCAAGGAATCGGGAACTGGCAAGATGGCAACCACACGAAGCTAAGTCCTCTATCACTAAAGCGATAGAGCAATAACTAGGCCCTGATCTCAGTCACTCGAGGTGAGGAGGGAGAAACAGGGGATCTCATATAAATACATATACTAGGCACTGATCTCAGTCACTCGAGGTGAGGAGAAACAGTGGATCTCATGAATGCATATACATATACTATACATGACCACGGTAGCGAGCCGGGCATCGGGGACCACAGTAGCAATCTGCGGTATCGGAACAAGACCACGGTAATAACCGGGTAGCGGGATCCAAACTGCAGCTGGCGGGACAAGAGGGGGATCTCCAAGTCGGTGGATCAGACCAACAGGGTTATCCAAGCATAGTGGTGCCGACTCATAGGTCAAATACAATCGAGACAATGCAAGTAAATCAAGTACCAATACATAATCAAACGGGCAAGACGGGGGTGCTCAAGGGCACACTGACATATCATGTGGTGCAATGCACTTCGGGACAAATAACTGTTACTAGAGTAACTTCAATGCTTTCGGGAAAACAAGTCATGTAATGCAAATCTCGGGAAAAGAGGTGAAACAATGAACTATAACAATTTCGGGAAAAAATATCGGTTTCAAGATCTATTTAAGTGAATAGGGGTCCCGTATGTCGATTATAACAATTACTTGGTACTCCTTGAGTTTGAAGACATGCCGGGCTCCTTATGCACTTTTACTATTTTAAAATCTTAACATGAGCTTATGGGTAGTACTAGATGTTACAATAGCAAGAATCAAGATTATAAATGGTCCATCCTAGGCATGGCAATTAATCCGGAAACATCGAGCAACCTATTCAGTCACCGAAAGGAATGGAATTCGCGATAACCAAGGGAAAGACTTGTGTTTAGATATAAAGAAGATATCGCGTCGTTCCATCCCGTTCAAGATTGAAATGAATTGGACTTCGATGCCACCGAACCAACCGTGAGGCGCGTCGGCTCAAGACATTCTCACACATGGTCCAAACAGTCCAAAAAGGGTAACCAGGGTCCCACCTAAAGCCAAGAATTAGTGCCTAATCAACACCATTCTTTTCTTTTAGTTCCCTAGTCTTAGAGACCTTAGATTAGGGAATAATTGGTCTTAACACTAAGGTATATACCCCTAGGACTCATAGAAAGCCCAAAGGTTTCCAAAAAAAAACATAATAACAAATTTCACTGGACTCAGACTGAGTCCTCCGATCGATCGCTCGAAATTTCTGTACCAAAAATGTACAGGGTCCGATCGATCGGCCCAAAAAGCCTTACTATTAAAAGACAGGCCGATCGATCGGCCTGTAGGTCCGATCGATCGGACCTGGGCGTGCAGCAGGTCCGGGACACTGATTTTTCTTCCTTTTTCCTTTCTTTTCCAACACTTAAACCACTAGCATTTCTCTTCCATAATCACTTCAAAACCTCATTAAAACTCCAATGAACAATTAAATTCGAACACCTCTTTAAACGGGTATCAATTTCAAGTCAATGTAACTTATAAACATAACCATGAATAGCCAATCCAACCTCATTCCTTATAAAAGCATATGAACAAACTTGACCAAATAAAATGCATACATTCCCAAGAGTTCCAAGAGACTTAACAAGAGAGAAAAACCCATTCATATGCATTTCGAAATCAATAGAAATGTGACAAGAAGCATATGTGCAAACAGGTATCCAATGATCAAGAACAAGTAATAAAACTTAGGATTTTCTCATAAAACTTAATAACTTTCAAACCATCCATTCATCCACTTGCCTTTGACTCTAATCAAGCAAATCAAGCTCCTAATCACCTCTCAAGCTCAAGATCCACAATCTCTACAAAAACCCCCAAAACAAACCCTAAAATGGGTTAAATAATGAAATGACAATGGAACCTTTCAAAAATCAAGGTGGAGCTTCTCTAAGGCTAGAAGATTACAAATCTAGAAGATGAAGAAGAACACTTACTTGGAAGGTCCTCTAATGGACAAGGTAAGCTCAAGGGAGGTCTTGTGATGGAGGGTTCTCTTCACAAATGGTATCAATGGAAAGCTTGTAAGATGAGGAAGAAGAAGGTGGTCTCCATTTCTTGATTGATGAAGTATTGGTGTGGCTTGGAGATGAAGAAGCAAGAAGAAGAAGAAGAAGTTGCAAGAAAATCCCTAGGCTCAGCTGGAACAATGGTGAATGGAATGAATGAAGGAGATGGGTTCCTCTTATAAGCAAGTGAGGTTTGGGTCCCACAACTTAAAGAACTTGGGTGGCTGAAATCATCTAATTCGGGACCCCGGATGGATTCGACGAAGAAGGAAGAAATGATCGTCGAAATATCTAGTTTCCAAAAAGTGTATGTTTCGCGGGTTTCGAGAATATCAAGTTTTGGGTACAGATTTGGTGTGCAATGACTGTTTTGCCCTCAAGGCTATGAAATCGGGTTTTGGGGCCTCGAATGGACACGGGATCAACATGAAAGTTGTAAGAATCCACAAGATGAATGCAACGGGCCAAAAACACAATTCAAAACAAATCGGGAAAATCTCACAAGAAAATGCAAAGCCGAAAAGGGAACCCCCAAAGGGCCCCACAAGCTACCAAAGCACTCAAAAGCCCAAAACTAGAAGAAAAACCATTCTAGCTCACAAACTCAACCCAAAAAATACTAATCCCACTAAAAGAACTAATCCACAAATAAAACAACACTAATCCAAGAGATTAGGGGTCGGGTTCTCACAACCAGCAATGCAATGGCCAAGCTGAAAGTTCCAACAAAACTCTGTTGGATGGATTAAAGAAAATGTTGGATGATGCTAAAGGAGCATGGGTGAATGAATTGCCAAGCGTTCTGTGGGCTTACTGAACAACTCCGAGGAGGTCTACCGGGGAGACCCCATTTTCCTTGGCCTATGGGATGGAGGTCGTGATTCCCCTGGAGATTGGATTGCCAACCTCCCGGACTGAGGAGTATGACCAAGAGAGGAACAAAGGAAAGATCGCTGAGCAGCTCGATATAGTCGAAGAAAGGAGGGAGCAGGCGCTGATCAAACTGGCAGCCTACCAGCAGCAGTTAATGCAAAGCTTTCAGAAGAGGGTCAAATCAAGAACTTTCCAACTTGGAGACTTGGTCCTAAGGAGGGTGCTCCCAAGCACCAGAAATCCAGATCATGGCAAGTTAGGACCAAGTTGGGAAAGACCTTATAGAGTAACTTCTGCCGGAACGACGGGGGCATATCATTTGGAGACGTTCGAAGGGAAAGCACTGCAGAGACCTTGGAATGCGGCGAATTTGAAAAGTTTTATTTCTAAGTTTTCTTTTTTAATATAGTTATTTCCTGTTGCATTGTTGAATCTGGTTTGTACAGGGTAGTTTGTAGCAATGTACCAGAAACATATGTAAGTTTTAAGAGTTAATGTAGGTTGTTTCATAGACTGGTTGGAACGTAGAAAAGAATGCTTTGGAACTTTGTGCCAAGGGACTGAGAAATAAGATAGAGCGGGGACCCGCAGTAGGGACCAGACCCTACCAGGACAACCGCACCTAAAGAAGGCCGAGCCTGAAAATTAAGGGTAGTAGCAAGCCCACTACTTCGTGCCGAAGGAAAAAATCCTAACTGGGAAAGTCCCAAAATAGGTATGCTGCACTGATCTTCTCTTGACCGATGTTTGGCGTGACGACGCAAATGCTGGGCTAGCGGAAGCTCAGCAAGAGGCCGACAGTGGCAGTAGGCATGAACCATGTAGAAAGGAAAAAGAGGAAATAAGCTAAAGCCGAACTTTCAGAGTGCAAAAGACAGATTTAAAGAGACAAAAAGAAAGGAAAATACAACAATCTGCCCACAGGTCGGGCAACTTTCCAAAAAGTAAAACAAAAAAAAAAAACACAGGGGAGTTGTTCAATTCTCTAAGACAACCTCAGGGACATCAGAAACAGACATGACAAGGTTAACAATGGGAGGGGCATCATTGTCTAGAGCCACAGGTGAGCTTGGCCCTGCATCACGATTAGGAGCAGGGACCTCGGCGGTCTGCAGTTGGTCGGGAGTGGACGCTGGTTGGATAGAGTGCTTAGCCCAGAGGAAGGAATCCTTGGGGACCTCTGTGTTGTTCAGACCCACGTCGCACCCCCGCTTGAATACAATGGCTTTCATCTGCTCCACTTGACCGTGGTACATCGCCTCAACCTCATCAAAGGCAGCATCCTTCACCTTCTCCAAGGCCACTTGCGTTTCGGCGAGCTTACCACGAAGGGATTCAAGCTCCATCTCGTTGGCAACCAGGCGACTAGTGGCTACAGTAGCCTTTGTTAGGAATCTTGTAGATTGCAATTTGATGGATGCATAATCATTCAAGCATCATTTGATTCACACACTTGCATTGTTTTAGATAAACTTGAAATCTTGTTTTATTCATACATTGCTTTTAAGAATTGTAAAAGTTTCAATTTATGCATGATTTGCTTTTAAAACTTGGATGCATTTGATTTTGAAAAAAGTTTTAGAAATCAAGCAAGCCTTTGTTTTTAAAGTTTTGAATCATTTTAGGCTTTTTATGTTTCATGTTTTTAAACCTCTTAGAATGATTTAAAACATGTATTCAAGCTTGGTTTAATGGCCCAAAATGTTCCACAAAGAAAATCTTTCAAACTTGCAAAAGATGGAAATTTTGGGGTCCCGGCAGTGTCGCCGGTCGACCGGTGCAGAGGTCCCTGTCGACCGGGAACACTGCAGGCCGTCAGGGCCAAAAGTGCTCCAACAGTCAGAAATTTGACCGTTGTGCCTTCCCGGTCGACCGAGGCCTGTGTGCAGGTCGACTGACGACTAGCCGTTGGGCACTTTTTGCTATATATATGAGTTCTTTCCTTTGCCAAAAGTTGGGAATTTTAAGCCCCTCCTTGAGAGGTTTTGAGGCATATTCAAGGGAAAAGAACCAAGGGATGAAGGGGAGCATTAGGAAAGCTAAAGCTTGGATTAATGAAGTTAAATCTCCAAGTAGGCTTTACTTTCCTTAATCATATGTTTTCATGCTTTGTTTTATTTTTGGTAAATCATTTCTAGCATGTTAAACTATGTTTGTGTTGTGTCCTTAACATGTTTTATGTTTTGAGTTGATTTATTGTTTTGGATACAACACCATATGATTCAATCCAAGTAGTACTTGAATTGGTAAATCTAAGTAGATCATGTTAATGAAAGAACCTTTGAAATTATATGTAACATGATCCATATACTTGGTTGAATCTTTGGTTGTTGTTTTCCATCATAAGAAAATCACTTTCAAAACTATCTTATGTTTTGGACTCAACTTCTTTACAAATCATATGTTTTCATGTTTTGTTTTATCATTGGTAAATCTTTAGTAACATGTTAACCTATGATGTGTTGTATCCTTAGCATGTCTTATATTTTGAATTGATCTATTGTTTTGGATGCATCACCATTGATTCAATCAAAGTAGTACTTTATCTTTGGTAAATCTAAGTAGATCATGTTAATGAAATATGTAACATGATTCATATACTTTGTTGAATCTTTGGTTGTTGTCTTTCCATCATAAGAAAATCTCTTTCAAATGTATCTTATGTTTTGGATTCAACATCTTTACAAATCATATGTGTATTATTGTTTTAAAGTTTCACAACTTGCCTTACTTTGATAGGTATATCTTATTCAAGTTGTATTTATAATTACATATGATTTGTCCCCTCTTTTCAATCAAATCTATTTTTATGTTTTGAGGTACATGTTGATTTGATTGACATCCCTATGCATCACATGTTTAGAGCTAATTAATTTTGATACAACTTGTGTAACTTTGATATCATTAACAAGTTGTTACTTTTAACATGTGATTGCATTCTATCCTCAATCATAAATGTTTTTGAGCTAAAACTTTCAAAAGCCTTAGGCTTACATTTATGAGCTTTCATTTTCAAAATGATTGAGGACCACACACACACACTTCATGTACTTTCATCTTTGCATTCATAGTGTGAGTGTGTATTAGTTTTTCACTTCCATATCCGCCTATTTAAGAGGCATTGTAATGAGCTTAATAGAATCTCCATCAAGTGTATGTTAGACACTAACTTAGTGAGATAACCAACCTTGTGGTTGAAGAGGTTATTGCTTAGCCTATAAAAGCATAATGTATAGGTTGATGTTAAGCCTTGAAAAACATCAATGTAAAGGTTATTGCTTAGCCTTGGAAAGCATATTGTAAAGGTTATTGCTTAGCCTATTGAAAAGCATAAATAGTGGAAATCCGGTGGTGTGTTGGATCACAAGCCGGTAGTGGATGTAGGCATTGAGGCTGAACCACTATAAATCTTTGTGTGATGGTGCTTGCTTTGTGGTGATTGTTGTTATTAAGCTTCCGCATTTTATTTGTAATCACCACTTGTGACTAGTTTGTTTTAAAGAAGTTATAATTGGTTATAATTGGTCATAAATGAAGCTCACCCTATTCACCCCCCCCTCTAGGGTTCGGATCCTCATGGACTTACAACCTTAGCCTCAGCCAAGCTCAAAGCCTTAGAGGAATTCAAGGCGGAAGACTCTGCTAGACTCTGAGCAGCTTTAGTGGCCACCAGCTCCATCTCCAGACTTTCTATTCGCTTCAAGCTTTTCTTCAGGCGACCCGAAAGGACGAACCACTTTTGAAGCCCCTAAGGAACAAAGTGAAAGAAGTTGGAATGAGAACTGAAACATAGCGTAGTCAGGGGAAATGAAACATCAGGAACAGACTTACCAGGAGACAATGTTGAACACTGGAGGAAACCAGGTCCTGGTCGAATAGAGCCCCATGTAATCCCATATCTGAGGGTAGAAGGACGGATTTGCCTAGCTGGAACGCCACCGACTAAGAATTTGAAACTCCTTCACTCGGGAGAGACTGGGAGAGTACGCCCAGTAAGCCCTTGTGCTCGGATACAGAGCTCGGCTGATGTGGAAGAGGAGGTAAGGAATCCTCCAACCAGGCAGAAAAGAGGTCGGGGTCGTCAGCTGACCTCACCGAAGACTTACCTTTCGACTTCCTCGGACCGAGATCAGTTGGGGGATCAGCGACAAACCTTTTGCCTGGAGAAGAGGAGGAAACCAGTGAAGAAGCCTTTTCCACCTCGGGGCGGGGAAGGTTTTCGAGGCTGCCGAGAAGATGCTTCGCCTTGCATCTAGACATGGAGACAGATAACTAGTCTAGATCCGAAGAAGAGGAGCCGTCAGAAACTTCTAGAGCAGGGGCTCGTTTAGGATCAGGAGAAAAAGAGGCGCTAGATGGGGCCGACCTTCTAAGACTTCGTTTCCTATCAGAGGGACTCTGTTCGATGGAGGGTGATGGACCAGAGGATCTCTGGGAGCCGAAAGACTGAGTGCTGGCCGCCTTGCCACAACTGGAAGCTCTTGACGCGTTCACGGCGGGAACTTTCCTCCTGAGAGAACGCTGGTGAGGTTCCCTCGGGATTTTTCCAGGGGTATGCTAAGGCGGGACAGCTAGGAAACTGTCGTAGGACCTTTCATATCCGAGCAAAATGTGGGTGGCTCGACCCTAACCCCGCAGCTCAGGGGGACCTCGGTATTCCAAAATTGTTTTAAGATAGTCGGGCCAAAGAAGAGTCTGAGGAATCTGGTTGATTGACGGACCTGCAGGTAAAGACAAAGTGAAACACTGTGTGTGAGAAAAGAGACAGTAGGCAGGAAGGGAAAAGCATGATGTAGTAGGGGGTCAACTTGGAAAGCCTGAGACTAAGGGAACTTCTCGGCTAACCCCGCCCCAAAAGGTCGGTGCTTCCCAGTTGCCTCCCACAATGATAAAATCTCCCTTGCTCAGCTTGTTCGAGTCCGGGAGGGAGATAATGGACAAGAAGCCTGTTTTGATCACGGGACTTTAAATAGAAGATGGATTTCTGGTTATTGAGGAGAACTAGGGAATAGCAAGAAAGGATGTCAAACACCCCGAGATTGGTACCGAGTAGCTTGTTCAGCACGGCCACCCCCATCACAACACGGAACAGGTTTGGGGCACACTGGGTAGGAAAGAGGTTTGTAATAGACAAAAATTGGACAAGGAGAGGATCTAGGGGAAAACGCACCCCCCCTTCCACGATGGATATGGTGGGAAAAGGCACGGCGTCGCGGGAACCGCTGTCAAGGGATTCCCCAGGGAGAGGCGCTCGGATCTGAACGTCCGAGGGAATTCTATATTTCTTCCTGAATTCGGCAATCCCCTTCGGACTGTTAATGAGGCCTTTTAAGTTCCCCATTTGAAGAAAAGGAAAAGAAAAACTAAAGTAGCAGGGAAAGGAGACTTACAGTAAAAAGAGCGAGGACGGAAGGAAAGGGATGGAGAGGAGAGTCGTTGTAGAAGATTTAAAGGGGAAGGAGGGGAAGAGTTACAGGAAGGCGCGCTACCTCGGAAAGGATTTGAAATCCCGAAAAGGATGGGGAGGATAAAGTTGGAGAAACGACAGGCGGCTTGATGGACGAGAGGACGACTGGGGAGACGCCACGTAGATCTAAGGACATCTCTGTAGACACCTCATTTTGGCCTCCTATGATAGTCTTAAACAGTTATCATATATGATGATGCCCCCATTTCACCCATAATTGAATGGTTAATGGCATAATTAAAATTAATTAATGACGATGAAGATGCTTGTTGATAATTTTAGACTTAGTTCGACAATTCATAGAAATTGTGAGAAAAAAGGCCGAATCGCGTTGAGATCTCGAGTTCAACCCACTACTCATACCAGGCATGGACTACAACACTATTCCAAACCCTTTCCAGACTATATAGAAGACACTCAGGTTATTCTTAGAGAAACTACACATAGTTTGCCTAAGTACGATATGATTAACATGAATTAAGAGGTTGGGATCATTGATCCAAGTATCCCTTATTTTCCTGACCTCTGACCATTAGGATTTACAGCCCACGAGATTCTACGCTTTGAGAGCTTTCCGACGATATATAGAACATCCAAATTCGACCAACGGGTCGAAAGTTATGAACTTCCGAAGATAAGAAATGACGAGATCCGTTTGGGCACCACCCAAGTGGCGCCCCACCTATTGAAAACCACATAGGCGCCCTGGGCTGGGCGCCCATAGCTCCCAGAATCACATAGGCGCCCTAGGCTGGGCGCCCACACTTATCAAACCCTAATTTGCCCTAACGTCACCCATTAGCCTAAGTTACGGAGCCGGCTCCATTGGTCCATAGGTTCCCCCTTCTTTCCAGCACCTAATCATCAGGACATTTGGACCATTGGATTCTTGTCTCCGAGAGCTTTCTGACGATATATAGAACGTTCAAATCCGATAAGCGGGTCAAAAGTTATGAGCTTCCGAAGTTTGTCCCAAGAAGATGTCAAAATCACCTAAGCACCACCCATGTGGCGCCCAGGCTGCTGAATTTCACATAGGCACCCCATGCTGGGCGCCCATACTGCCCAGGGCCACCTAGGCACCTCATGGTGGGCGTCCATCCTCCAAATTCCACTAGTTGGGCTGAAAACGGACCTGGGCCATTCAACGTAGGGACCGAACTCCAAAGATGAATCGACTCCACTTAGGCGCCACCCATGTGGCGCCCACCATACTGAATTCCACATAGGCACCAGCCCTGTGGCGCCCACACTGTTCAAGTCATCTAGGCACCCCATGGTGGGTGCCCACCTTCCAAATTCCACTAGAATGGCTTGAAAGTAGCCCGAGACCGCTCAAACATAGGGACCACGCACCGAAGACGAACCGAACCACCTAGGCACCACCCATGTGGCGCCCAGCCCTGAATTCCACATAGGCGCCACCCTGTGGGTGTTAGGGATTTTGTGTTTGCAATTTGATGGATGCATTAACATATTCACATCATTTGAATTTACACTCATGCATTGTTTTAGAAAATCTTGAAATCTGGTTTTAAACATGCATTGGTTTTTAGACTTGTAGAATTAATGATTTATGCATGTTTTGTTTTTAAACTTGGATGCATTGGTTTTAGAATCCAAACTCTTTTGAAAACCTAATTCTTTGTGCATTACTTTCGAGAAATCATATTGAGGAGTGAGGTTTGTGCCTTGGATACATTCATGTGCCTTGCATACATTCATCATTTTCAGAATCATTTTTGTATGCATTTACATGTGAAAAGAGTTTTTAGAAATCAAGCAAGCCATTGGTTTTAAAGTTTCGAATCCTTTTAGGCTTTTTATGTTTCATGTTTTTGAACCCCTTAGAATGTTTCAAAACATGTATTCAAGCTTGTTTTAGTGGCTCAAAAGTTCCCCAAAGAAATACTTTGAAAATATGCAAAATTGGGAATTTTGGTCCCAGGGGGTCGACCAGCAGTGTGGCCGGTCGACCGGCCCAGAGGACCCGGTCGACCGGCCTCACTGCAGGTTGACTAGGTCCTGAAGCTCCAACGGTTCTTTTTTTTACTGTTGTGTGTATGGGGTCGACCGGGCACTCACAGAACTCAACTTTTTGAGCATAAATTGAAGTTCATTCCTTTTTAAAAAGTTAGAGATTTTGGAGACTCTTTTGAGGAGCTTTGAGACAAAGAAAAGGGGATGAACTAAGAGAGACCAAAGAGTCATTTGGAGAGCTAAAGCTTGGATTAATGAAGTTAAATCTCTAAGTAAGCTCTACCTCTCTTAATCATAGTTTACATGCTTTGTTTAAGTTTTTGGTAAATGATTTAGAGCATGATATCTATGATGTGATGAATCCATTCTTCTCTTAACCTTTGATCTAATTAAGATTGGATTCTTCACCTTGGTTTCAATCCAAGTTGTTTTTAAATCTTCCTTAATCATGCTTAGCCTAAATCTTTGATTTCTTTCATTTAGCATGATTCATTTTCTTGGTTGAAACATTACTTGTTGTTTTCATTCATTTAAACATTAGTAAAATTAATTTGGTTTTGAAAACAACATTGCACATGCATCACATGTTCTAAGTTAATCTTTTTCATACAACTTGTTAGTCTTTGTTTTTCATATCTTTAACAAGTTGATTTTCATACATGTGATTTGCATTAAACTTCAATCAAATCTTTTAAGTGCATTAAACTTTGAAATGCTTTAAGCATATAGATGATTGAGCTTTCTTTTTAAACTTGATTGAAGTTATCACACACTCACATCATGAGCATACACATTTGCATTCTTTTAGTGTTTGTGTAAGTTTGTTATTCACTTTCATATTAGCCTATTTAAGAGGCAATTTCATTGTGCTTAAATTGTATCCCTTAGAGTGATCTTTTGTAAAGACACCTTCTTTGAGAAATCTCTTTTGTAAAGGTTATTGCTTAGCCTAAGAAAAGCATTGTGTAAAGGTTATTGCTTAGCCTAAGAAAAGCATCTTGTAAAGGTTATTGCTTAGCCTAGAAAAGCACATTGAGAGGTTGTTGTTTAGCCTAGAAAAACAACATTGTAAGGGTTATTGCTTAGCCTAGTAAAAAGCATAAATAGTGGACGTAGGCATTGAGGCCGAACCACTATAAACCTTTGTGTTGTGGTGTATGCTTGTGGTGATTCATTTATTAGCTTCCGCATATTGTTTGTTTAATCATCACATGTGACTAGTTTTTGTTAAGAAATTAAAATTGGTCTAAATTGGTCATAGTTGTAGCACACCCTATTCATCCCCCCCCCTCTAGGGTTAGGATCCTCAGGACTTTTCAGTGGGCGTCTAGACTGTGCAGACCATGTGGGCGCCCACCCTCTCTCTCAAACCCTAGTTCACCCTAAAATGACTTAAGCCGCCTTGGGATGCGTGAGACCTTCTAGAAGCATGAATTAATGAAGCCCTAGCCCTCCTAAACTCGTCCCAAAGCCTCTATATAATCCCTCTTAACCCCACTTGCGAAGGGAGCTACCCTAAAAAGAAAAAAGAGAGAAAATAGAGAATCAGGAAGAAGGAGAAAGGTAGCCACCATTAGAGAAAGAGTTTCAGATCTAGAGAAGAAGAAGAAGAGGTAAAGAAGAAGGCTTCCATATCTTCAACTAGGGCTATGGGATTTCGCGAAAGCTTCGTTCTAGGAACTTGAGAAACGCATCATCTACCGGTATTCCTAGATCTCCCCTCTCTTTTACTACATTCCATTGGTATAAATGCTTAGAAATATGTTTAGGATCATTTGAGCATCATAGATCTACATTAGCTTGTGTTGAAACTGATATTAGCATCTCATCATACTAGAAACATGTTTAGGTTCATTCTAATACAGTAGATTTTCATTGATTTCGTAATTCTAATTGCATAACTAGGTTAGATCTCGCATTAACAGCATCATTATTATCATTTATATCAAAGAGATCGCGAAAAGCCCTTGGCAGAAAGGCTGGGCGCCACCCCCCGGGCGCCTACCCTTCTGAGACTGCGTTCGGGTTCTAAACCTTCGCTCGTTGCATCGTTTTCTCGTAGATTTGCTAGTTGCATCATTAGTAGTTAGCATTAGGAATTCACATCAGTCGCTGAATATCGGAAATTGTGTTGAAAATACTAGGATTTTTGTGCATTCGTTGTGATCCATTGAAAACCCTAACTGAGCAGGATAGGCACCACAGGTGTGGCGCCCAAGTGGATTTTTCCACCTTCGTACACAACTTCCGATCTTCCGCATTTAGTTTACTTAGAAGCTGTTTGATAATGATATGTTTGGCCGTTTGATGTGTTCTGAACTCCGAATTACTATCTTTGTCACACTTCACATCATATCATTTGAATCGTAGAATCATACAAAAACCCAAAAACATCATAAAACATAAAATCATTTCTTCTCTTTCCTTACTCTTTAGTAAATTAGAGGGGAAACCAAAAACAAATTAAAAAGATATCCAGAAAACCCAAAAATAATAGTTAGATGGTCTAGGTCATCGAATTTAGCGTCTAAGCAGGATAAACCCTAAGATTAACTAGGACATCATAATTAATTAATTTCAGAACCATCAAATCATTAAGAACACCTTTAATCCCTTTAAAGGCCTAATTAATTTGGATTAAAAGGACCTAAGAACATAAAACACCTAAAACCCAAAATACAGTCACCTGGGCACCACCCCCTGGGCGCCCATCCTTCCACAGCCACCTGGGCGCCACCCCCTGGGCGCCCATCCTTCCACAGCCACTTGGGCGCCCAACCTCTTCATTCTCTAAGACACCCCGGTTAAAGCTTAAACCGATTAATTAAAACCTTAAACTAATTCGAATCAACACAGTAAAACATTTTAAACCTGAAATAACTAAAACCCTAATCAACTTAACCTTTACTTAACTAGAAAACACAAAACCAACAAAACCCAAAACAATCCACCTGGGCGCCACCCCCTGGGCGCCCATCCTTCCGAGACACCTGGGCGCCACCCCCTTGGCGTCCATCCTATCCCATCACTAAGGAGCCCTTAATTACAACTTCTAATTAATCACAAACCAAATTTAATCCTAATTTACATAATAAAACAATTTTAAACTTAAGAAACCTGAAACCCTAATCAATTCGAACTCGGATCAACTTAAAAGCACAAGACCAACACGAAACCAAAAACCAAACACGGGCGCCCAGCCTATCAATCCGTTTAGGCACCACCCCTGTGGCGCCTATCCTACCCCATTCCCTTGGAGACCATCAATTGAAATTAAAACTTAACTAATTAGACCTGAATCAATACATTAAAGCACTGTCAATTTAAAAAGACTTGAAACCTCAATCAATTTGATCGTGAATTCACTTAAAAACATAAAACCAATTCGAACCCTAATCACTAGGAAACCCCACTTGAAACTAAAACCGAATTCAATCATAATCAACACTTCAGAATTTCATTGAATTTAAAACAATTAAAGTCAGAAGTCCGACTTCAAATTAACTTAAAGATCATTGAACCAACTCAAAACTTAAAAGACCATCCACCTAGGCACCACCCTCTGGACGCCTAGCCTCCCGAATCACAAAAAGACCTAATTAATTAGAACCTAATTTAATCCTAACAACACAGCAAAACACTTTTACTTTAAAATACATCAAACCATAAAAGTTCAACCTCAAATCAACCTAAAAAATACGAAACCGACTCGAACCACAGAATAGTCCACTTGGGCGCCACCCCCTGGGCGCCCATCCTCCATTTCCACCTGGGCACCACACCCTGGGCGCCCAGCCTACCTTTTTTCATAAAACCCCGACCAACGTCTTAGCCTAATTAATTAACATTCAGACCAATCCCAATCCACATATTAAAATATTTTTAACTTAAAATACTTAAGACTTTAATCGATTCGGACTTAGCACCCAAAAACCCTTACGAACCAACAAACAACCACCTAGGCACCACCCCTGTGGCGCCTATCCTACACTTTCACCCCGAACTACTACCTCGACCAAAAACAAACAACTAAACACCTTATAACTTAAATGAACTAAAACCAGAACCCAACACAATCTTTAGATCCCAAAAACCGAAAACTTAGTCCCATCTGGAATACCTGAAGATCACAAGCCATCACTTGGGCGCCACCCCCTTGGCGCCTATCCTTTCATTTGCACTAAAATGCGAATTCTTGGTTTTGTTTCAAAATCCGGATTCGAATAATTTTGACATTTGAACACCAGAGAATTAAAACAATTTGGAACATTAAAATTCATTAAGTAAAATCTCCGGGATTCCGAAGATAACAACGACACCACCGCCACTAACCAAACCACCAAGAAATAGCCACTTGGGCGCCACTGCCTGGGCGCCCAAGTCCTCCTCCAACTCTGTTCATTGATTTTGACATTTTTTCATTTCTTGAATTAAAACTTGAAATCCACGAGCCTTAAACAACTTAAGCAGAACCTTAAAACATCCCTAAATCACTCTTAATCAACTCATAAAACATCCCTAAATCACTCTTAATCAACTCATAGCTTAAAACAAACCGAATCGACTAAAACCTTAATTAACAAACTGTTTAGGCGCAGGAACCATCGAACATTAGGCTATTTGCACTTTAGGATTATATCAGATTCCTCATTAGATAGATTAGAGCGTTAAGCTTCGTCCCATCACTTTCCTTGTTCCGTTAGGGGACCGGGAGAGCTGATGTGGGAGGTCTAGGATCTTAGGTTAGGGTTAATCCGATGATCAGTAATAAAGCATTAATCACGTAAATCCAAGTAAAATCCCTTAGTTAGGCCCTTCTAGCCCAAATATCAAAATTCCATAAAAACTATAAAACCAACAAAATGGATCCAAAAAGATTTTTCCTTTATTTCTTCCTCCACCTCAGGTGCCAAATATTTAATTGAACTTAATGATAAAAGGGAACAAAGAACTGACTTCTAAAATTGAATAAATGAGAATAATTAGATGAGATGAGTGATTTCACACACTTTGCATATTTTTATTTCGGCCCATCGGCCACCCTCCAAATCAATCATGGCCCATCGGCCACTCTAAAACAAACACCGGCCCATCGGCCGCCTTCAATCAATTACGGCCCATCGGCTTTCCACTTTGTCACTCGTGTATCGCACACGAAAAACACAGAAATCACAAGTCAAAATCTCATTTGCATCATCATTTTGATTTAAAAAGTCAGCCTTTAAACCCTATTTTGCCAAGGGATTAGAAGGGGGTACCCGGGAATGGGGCCGATCCTCTTCTTAAATATTTGGCACCTCCCCCCTTTCATTTTCTTTATTTTAATTATTTTATTATACTTGGATACACCATGATTATTCTATGTGAGGATTAACCTTATTTGGACTCTAACTCATAACCCTGAATTGACCCTATATTAAAGAGACCCAAAGAGACCCAAATTAATGTGACAGGAAAACCGTCGTGTTCTGCCGGCAGCACATTAGACGAGAGAAGAACCCACCCATTTATTTTCTCCCATTTTTCTTCGGCTTTTGTCGAAGAACGGTGTTACGGCCGTTACCGTAGCTGGCGATCGTGATCCGTCAATTTTGAGGGTAGTCGGAATCCTCATTTTCGATGTAAAATTTAAATAGCACATATAGATGAATGGCGATTTCCCTCCCCTAGGGGATCAAAATTCACATCCGACAGCCTGGCGATCGTGATGGGACATCTTTTGTTTTCCTGTCACTTATTTGAGTTTTTCTGAAGTTTTATACTAGGACACGAACATTCGGTCAATGATCAAATGTCCGTGTCCCATTCAGTTTAGGGTTATTATGAGTGTAGTCCGAAAATTTAAACTTGAGGTCTAAATATACCACCTTCTGAAGCCTTCCCTAATTATAACAAAATAAAAAACCATCATTAAAACTTTCCCCTTTCATCTTTGAAAAAAAAAAAAAAACCTCCAAAGAAAAAAAAAGAACTTTCTCTTCTCTTCCCTCCCTTCTATTTTGAACCAAAAAATAAATAAATATTTCTCTTGGTGTTACATGACATTGTTTGATAATTGCTTTGGAAATCAAATATAAGATGGCTTATCAAAATCCACATCGAACAATTGCATCCCAAATATCATACATGCTCGACTCAAATTACCAATCTTACACGAACCACACGACTCAAGATTTTCAGAACTTAAACATCTCATACACGAATATAAACCAACACTACCATAAGGAAACACAAAATTATCAATACCTTTCCAACCAAACTATAATAACTGAAGCTTCTCCCTTTAGATCTAGACGACGCTTTTACGCAAATGAAGACTTAAACAATCACACCTTTTACGAACACGCGAGACCAAACCATTGCCCAATCCATAATCCCCAATCATGTCAAACTACTTCCCAACCAACTCGGCAATATTACACTCAACCAAATCAAAACACAATGCACACAAATTTAAACAATCAAAACATTAATCATGACATAAATCAAAATTTAAACCTTAATAATCAACGAATCTACATCCAAAATACACAGTATATAACGGCGAACCAAATCCTAATCCATCCTGATCAAGACTACCAATCGTTTCAAACCATCCCATCCAATCAAACTCCTTCGTCTAATCAAACCAACCAATCCATCCCAACCATCTCACCCAATCAAACTCACTCACCAATCCAAACCATCCGATCCAATCAAACCTACCAATCCATTCCAACCATCCCATCCAATCAAATCCCTTCACCAATCCAAACCATCCAACATCATCAATTCAACCAACCTATCCAACCTTCCATGACCATGCATCCTTATCCGACCTATCAACCAGAATCCACGCCATCCAATGAAAGCCATCATCCCACCCAACCCTCACCATTCAACCAAACAACATCACCTACCATGATCGTTGACCCATTCCAACCACACCCAACCATGCCATCCAACTCAATCCATCCACCAACCCAATCTCCAACGATCATATATCAACAATCCACTCATGCTCCGACCGACCAGCTTAGTCAAACATTTAGTCAAAACCA
Organism: Cinnamomum chago; assembly: GCA_038049695.1. Classification (NCBI taxonomy): domain Eukaryota; kingdom Viridiplantae; phylum Streptophyta; class Magnoliopsida; order Laurales; family Lauraceae; genus Cinnamomum; species Cinnamomum chago. The sequence goes on along the minus strand of CP142453.1, from coordinate 51,346,632 downwards.
AGATAGAAACTCACCTACAACTGCTAAAACCCAAAATTCATTTTTACCACGCAAAACCAAAGTATCTCGAAAACAGATCCAGGAAGAGTTTTCTAGGATGGTGGACATAAGTGAGCTAGAGTTGCCCGACCTAGACTGGTTTAAGAGTATCACTCCAAAGAATGATCCGTATGCAAACACAGGGAAGCCCCTAGCAGAACAATTTATAGGTGGTGAATATCTAGAATGGGAACTTGGATTAATCTCAGAAACTCTAAGAAGACTTATGACCGAAGAGATCAAGATCCCAACATTATGGAAAGGCTACGAGATAGAAGACGGGATACGAATTCTTAGAACATATTTTTCTCCCTTCCATCAACTCGAAAACGAAGAGACCATAGACACGCCATATACCATAATTAATCCCCCAATAGATCATGTTCTCGAGAATTGGACCTATGATCCTCCATATTTGACAACTTTAGCCCCTAAAGTAACCTATGATCCACCAAATGACCGAACTTCTAAATCTTCCGATGAGATTTACAACCCCATCTTTAAAGACATGCCTCCTAAGGACTTTTATGATATGCTTAATGAACATTACGAACAACATAAAACACCTTGGGGCGGTAAAACCCAGATCACTACGCATCAAATGAACGAACTAGATCAATCACAAACAATCATCCGATCAAAAATACCAACATCACAAATGCTACCCCAAACACGACCAAATGAAGATCATTCAACACAACAAATAAAAGACATAACGATTCATTCGAAGACAGACGAGACAATACAACCTAATGACCCACACGAAGAATCTGAATTCATGACGACGATGAAAATACTTAACCATCAAATGGATCGAGTGGATGAATTAATTAAAGATTTTGATGTCATAAAATCTGAAACACACGAACCAGTTAGGTTTGAATCGAATGACTTAGAATCAAGTGTGGAAACTCATAGACTGGTTAAACCATCTTCATTTGAAATAAAATACCAAACCCATACGAACAAAATCATACAAGATCCGAAATCTCAATCTAAGACGAATACCACTAAAAGACATAGACCGCGTTACAAACGAAAGAACTTGAATCCCAGACCATCATGCAAAACCCAAATCACGATCCAAAGACAAATAAACATGCAACCAAATGATGAACATGACTTTCCTAAACCTAAACCAATGCATCTTGACCCCATTCCAATACCAGCTGAACCAAGAAAGGTTGACAAAGAGTCTAGATTAGAATTTCTAGATATGAACATGTTTAAGGAATTACAAGAGGGCATAGAGAAACTCAAATCCGAGGTTAGAAAGATGCCGATTAGGTCGAGCATGCCATTAGAACGAATAAAGCCATCCGAATCGATCATAGAAATCAAAGCACCGCCTAAGAATCAACACCAAGAGACTGTTAGGTCTACCATTGAAATCCAACAAGGAAGCCCTCAACTAGACCCTAACCACTTAGTAGAAAAGACCCTAGAGGAGGAACCACAATCAAATGATGTCTTGACTAGTGAGCCTCATACTTAGAAGATCAAAGGATAACAATATAATTAAACCGATCTTAGAGGACAAACATGACTTCCACAATGAGATAGAGCCTAGTCCTGTATTTGCCTTGATTAAGGCCCATCTAAATGCGAGACTAAGACTTCAGAGTATTATAAAAGGTTTACCATGCCTGCCCCTGACCAATCCAATAATCATGAGCCAAGATTACATAGAATACTTTGAGAAGAGACAACTACCAAGAGTTGATCCAACTTCGATCCTTCACCTAGAATGGTACCCTGCCCATAAAAAGTAAAATCCAAACACAACAACAGAGATCGTTCCCAAATTAGAAAGCCAAAGAGAGTTTGGTCCAATTAGTTTCCACGAAAGAATTGAGACCACTCCCAGAGCACTAGGAAAGACTTTCGGAGATTTGACTGTAGAAGAACTTTCAGGTGTTAACCCAAACATGCCACCTAAGATTCCAATAGTCCTAAAGAACAATGTAAAAATCCACACAACTGAAGAAATTCTTATCCCACATGACTATTCAGTAGTGACACAACCAAAACTTCAAGATTACACCCTTGCTCAAAGACTTTCACGATGTAAGTCTGCTAGGTTACGAAGAAAATTTAGAGCACACCTTCCAAAACATGGACGAACTACATTTAAGGAAGATAGACGCACTACAACAAAACCTAGAGCCCAAAGAAAAAGAAAAAATCATACGGTTCACACAAAATATGAGGGTCGAACAATTAGGAAAACAAAAGACCAGAGATCATCAAGTAAAAATAGGGAATCATCATTCAAAGACCACAAATCTCTTAATTGTTCAAACTCTTTAAGACCGAGGCCTAAATGGCGGAGGTCCAAAACATTTCAACGCTCTCGTTTTCGGCAAGAGCAAACTAAAGGTCCCAAATATAAGAGCCTTATCTTAATGCATCAATGAGCGAAGTCATATCCACGTTCTCAAAGAAATCAACATAATGAGACACATATGAAACTCTTTAATATGAGACCAAGGCCCAAATGGCGGAGGTCTAAAATATTTCAACGGTCTCGTTTCCGGATGAACCAAAATAAAAACTTATGGACTAAATACATCATTTTAGGACCTGAACTACAAATAAAAAATCACAGGTTTCAAAGAAGACACCACAATAAAATACAAGTGAGATATGTTGTCATCTGACCAAAGCCCAAATGGCGGAGGTCCAAAACATTTCAACGCTTTCGTTTCCGAAGAGAGCAAAATGATAAGGCCCAGACCAAATACCCACTAATAAAAACACGTAGGTCAAGAGGTCTTAAACGCGCACGTTTTCAAATAGTCAAAATATTCAAAATGCGCAACACATCACTAGCACACACAATGGAAAATCACAATCATGCTAGGCCGACCCTAGGCTTCATGCCAATGAAGGGTTGCAAATTCAAGCAAGCCCGAATGAATTAGTTACAACGTAGGATTATGCAAAAAAAAAAAAAAAAAAAAAAAATTAAAAACCCTAAAAACCTAAAAAAAAATCACAAACCAAAAAAAAAAAAGTATATACAATATAAAAATACAATTGTCTGATCATCATAAAAGGCATAGGCGAGCCAAACCGGTGGAAAATCCCTCTAGTAGAACAATCGTGAATAGAAAGGTCACGAGTAGAATTAGTGAGATCGGTTACAGATTTTACCTATTGCTTCAAACCCAGGACTACTCTATGAACCACGATTATTAATGATGGATGGATGTCTCTAAATTAGTGGGTACTAAAGAGGGTAGCTTGGTTGACCACATTAGGAGATTTAAGAACTGCCCGAGGCATTCATATTAACAGCTACAAAATATTACACTGAATGGGCAGAAGCAGAGGCATATGTTAATATTAAGGCTACCTCTGTAGTTAAATTCATCAAGAAGAATATAATAGTCAGGTTGGCATCCCTAAGGTATTCATAACAGACAATGGCCCCCAATTTATATCTCAACAAATGAATGAGTTGTGCACAAAATATGATATAGAACTACATCATTCAACCCCATATTATCCCCAAGCCAATGGTCAAGCCGAAGCAACCAACAAGACCTTACTGAAGATCATCAAGAAGACTGTGCAAACTGCCAAAGGTAATGACTGGCCAGACCACTTGGTTGAAGCGTTGTGGGCGTATCGGACTTCTATAAGAACTCCTACGGGAGAAACCCCATACTCTTTAACCTACGGAACGGAAGCAGTCCTTCCACTCGAGGTCCTTCACCCATCACTGCGTGTCCAGTTAAATGAAGATATAACAGAAGACCAGAGGAGAGAAGCACTACTACTTCAGCTAGACCTACTCGATGAGAAAAGAATGAAGGTAGCAGAGCATGCACAAGTGTATCGGAAGCGGATTGCCAGCGCCTACAACAAGAACGTCAAAGAACGAAGATTCAAAGTTGGTGATTTCGTGCTAAAGAGCATCACTCCATCCCAGCTTCCGCATCCCAGAGGTAAATTACGACCCAATTGGGAAGGCCCTTATGTAATTAAAGAAGTATATTCTGGAAATGCATACATACTAGTAAATGCAGAAGGGGAAGAGCTCCCCGATCCATGGAACGCTATGTACCTAAAAAGGTACATAATTTGACCCTTCCCTACTTCTTGCGGAGTATGACCCTCCTTGCCCCTTAGCGTAGTTGAAGAAATCTCGTAGGAGGACCAAAGAGATGCACATTGATCAAACTTGGAACTCAAACACACACCAGCACCTAAAAACACACAAAATGGTGAGTCTACCCCACACAAATTTCGCACGGCTAAAGTCACCCAATGTAAAGGTTTGAAGGTGGGATTGCCCGTGTCATGAAAGCCTTTTTTTTATTCCAAAAAAAAAAGGAGACAAAAAAGAGTTTGTTTAGTTGGGAGCCCCAAAAAAAAAAAAAAAAAAAAAACGTGACTAGTTTGGATTTGTAGCCTTTTTAACCCGAGCCAGTAAGCCCGTAGAGGTATTAACATACTCAGTGCCCTAAAGCCATCTGGTTTGGGAGTCATTGGCTGAATGCTCGTTACATGGGTTAATTAGAAAGCTTAAAGGACCCAGGCATTGCACGGTCACATGTCAAAACAAAAAAAAAACAAAAAAAAAAAAAAAAAAAAAACAGAGAGAAGAAAAAATTCTATTAGAATTAGGCTCGCTGAAGTGACATGGGTACTCATCGGGCGAACTAAGCAGAAGGTGGTTGAAAACCACAACACTAAGGTAGCACGGTGACTCACCACCCCACACACGAACATTACCCACAAATGAGCCCCGAAGGCAGTCAAGTGCTCTCCAAAGTTCAGCCGAAAAGACAAAGCAGTTACAAAAAGGGGCCCGTGAGGGCTCGACCTCCAAAGGAAAGTTAGGGATGATTAGGTTTCCACCAGAGTGAAAATCATGGATCGAGAAGCTAATCTACCTTCACGCCCTCACCCACGGCTAAAATAAACACTAGTCTTATGCTGGGGCATTTTTTATATATATATATATATTTTTATCCCACACGGCTTCCCAATTTGGGTCCTCATCACATACACAACTGCCACTAGCACTCACTAGCCCACACACAGGCACCCCATGCATGCTCTTACTGCTAATCTCTTTTGGTTGGAAGCAGGGAAGACATATCCCCTAAGGTATGAATTCAATCTTGTTATTCTTAAAGCTTGAGTGCCGAAATGGCCCCCTGACGTTTTAATCGAGAAAGAAAAATGCTACCTTAGCTAGACTATGCAGGGGGCCTAAAAAATATTAAACTAACGAGTTTGTTTCGAGACCTTGCAGGAAACCCAACCCCGATCACATCCAAAACATCCCACAAGCTGGGGCATTTTATTTTACAGGCATTATTTTGTGCACAACTCCTCCTAATTTGAAAAGGACAAAGTGATGATAACCAAACTTGGGATATATAAATTATGTTTGTTATGATATCCTATGATGAATTTGATTATAGTTGTATGTTATGCACATCCTTTTATGATATCACATGTTGTGCGATTCCAAAATGCTGTTATCCTGAGCCTTTGCCTTCATATATATAGCTGTTATTGTGAATGCCTCGTAACATAGAATTACCTAGGTCACAAATGCCACACACTCAGGCAATCCTTGTCGTTTGAGAACTCAATTCTATATTTCTTATCAAGTTTAAACGGATGTGAGATTGTAGTTATTTGATTTTTATCATATAAACCTCACTTTATTTATCCTGAATTACTAATGCTCCCTTTGTGAGACTCACATGCCTAGGGACGAATTTCGAGATTCTAGAAAAATTTTGGCACTCTCCCCCTTGTTTTTTTTTAGACCCTGAAAAATCATCGGGTATAAAACCTATTGCCTTTAAAAAAAAAAAACACACTTCACACGATCCCTCAGTGCCCCTCAGGGGAGTCCATCCCATCATCATCATACACACAACCAAGGCACTTCTAAGTCAAACTACAAAGCATGAACTCACATTATAAATGCTACATGCACTTGCACACATCTTATACATCATAATACATACATCAAAGTGGAAAAATGAGCCTAAAAATAACATCCCTCTATCATATATACAACACCAATGATCAACAACTAATAATCAACATCAAAAGATAACAAACACCAATCATAACTGCAACAACAACAATATAGGGCCTCAATCGTCTCTGCACAATTTTCAATAGAATAGGAGGCCTCGCAAGAGTATAACTTTGAGAGTATGTACCGTTATGGAAAATCCCTCCAATGTGTCATGTAATTCCCCGATGCTACGAATTCGCGTCTAAATCCTCTAGGGATCCATCCCGGGTATAACCAGCTCATGGTAGCCTCATTGATTAGGATAGTGTAATGACGATCTAGCTGTCACACAATGCCGCAAACGACAAGCCTATCTGCGATCTTTGGAACATGGAATCATATATTCTTTCAAATAAATAATGTTCTCCTACACGACAATCAACTCTTCATGCGAGCCATCTTAATCGGGGAGCCAAGTGACCTGCCATATTAAATTCCATAAAAGAAATCAACTCACAAAATGAAGAACTAAAACCAAACTCAAATTTAAAATTAAAACCAAACTTGAACTTAAAAGAAGAAAAAAAATTATAATTAAAATTAAACTTAAACGTAAACGTAAATTAAAGACTTAACCCAACAAAGTAGAGAAAAAGGGTGCGTACCTTATGGTTCCTCAGCTCATTCAAGATGAAATGGTAGCTCCGTTGCACTCCTCCTTGCCTCTCCATGCCAAAATCAATCGAGGTTGTCGTAGAACACCCTCCACCCTCTTTTTGGTTTTCTCTGCAAAAACAACAGATTAACCATCAATAAAATCTACCAACCAACCAATAACAATGAATTTAATTTAAAAAAAAATAGACACAAAAAAAAACATAATAAAAACCAACTCACCAATGATAAAAAAAAAACAAGCTAAAAAAAAGGCAACAAATAAACAAAACAAAACAAACCAACCAAGAAAAGCAAATTAAAACTAAACAAAACAAATTTTAAAATTCAATTAATCCACAACTAAGATAAAAGAAAACGTTAAAACACACCTCATAACCACAATCAACAAGAAATTATAATAAGACACACGTTTTTAATGGTTTGCATGCATACATCATTCATAGGAAATAGAACTTTGCCACTCCTCCACACATCACTTTATTCCATACTCCTTCACGTCTTTACCTCCGCACCTCACTCCATTTCACTTCACCTCATTACACCATGACCACATCTATAACACATCACTCATCCAACACCACACATCACATATAAACACACACCAAAAAAAAAAAGAATCAAACCTGCCCCTTTAAATCCACAAAAAAAAAAACACATAAAAATTTCACCAAAAAAAAAAACTGAATCTAAATTAACTAAAATACTCAACAAACCCAATCACACCAACTAATTAATTAATTTCCACGAATTGCACTAAATCCCCTTTTTCCTCAAATTTTGCCTAAATCCTGTTAGGCATTGATCTCCCCATCAACATGTCCATTTTTAATTTAATCAGAGGCTAGGACCTTCATCCCCAGGCTGAAGAGGACATGCCCCACCATTTCCACGAAGACCCGTCACCTGTATGGCCATCACAGCTAATGGTAGAACCTCATCCCACATCTTAGAACTTCATTTAAGGAAAAAGAAAGGAGATAGAAAACTTGGAGGTCTATCCCATAGAATTTGAACAAACCCAATCCATGGTCTACTCCTAACGTTATCTTTGATCAATAATTATCCTCTTTGTAAAATGAGGACCGGACCACTTGGGTTCAAGATTTTTGGATAAAAATAATGAGAAGTGAAAAAAAGGGGGACAATGTCCAATTCAAGAACTAAAACACAAAGAGCCTAAAAATCACAAACCGATTCAAAACAACACTAAAATGAATAAAAAGTCTAAGGAACTTAAACCTGAACATAAATATGATAAAACCCACCAACACAAATGGTAAAACAACATAATTAATACAATTAATCTAAAAACAAACAAACTAATCAAACTTGAACATTAATCGACTTAAACAAGAAACCCCACTTACTCAGATAAAAGATGAGTTGAAAGCTCTCACATTTAGAGTTTGGAATTGAAGAAAAATACACAAAGGAGAGTAAAAGGGGCTCTCTGTACACGAAATGTGGAAAAGAAATGCTTTGAAAGGCTGGGTGCCAACCACGCTTACACCCATTTCTGCCCCGAGAGCCTAAGAAATTGGCAAAAAATGATGACCAGACCCAAAAAAAAAAAAGAAGAAAAGAAATAAAAAAAAAACAAGAGAGGAAGTTAAACAAGCACACACACAAAAGCACGACACACATTGTCAAACCAAATATTGTCCCATCACAAGGGGTCCAGTCACGTCATGTGCACATTAGTCCCATCACGCATACATCTAGCATTGTGGATTGCATCCCATGTCATCTCCATCAATAGAAATTAGAACAATTCCCTCTGCAAATTATAAAACCAAATACTAATGACAAAACATGCAGAATCTTTTAGTGTCTGTTCAATACAGGTTCCCAAAGCTAAAGTAAAAACACCAAAGGTGAAGGACCTTCAAGCACATAGATGGAGATTGATGACAAGTTCACAAGCTTCGACAAGCAAACAACGAAAGAAAGCGATAGTGATCCCCAATATTGGATTTATGAAAAACTCTTAAGGTAGGTATACCTAACTATGGATTTTCATGATTTTATCTCACGTCTGGAAATTGAGTCGCAGTAGGCCTCCCTTAAGCGCTTATAATTAGTACGACAACCATAATACCGTGATATCACGAATTGTGGTGTTTGCCGACTCAAATCTTGACGTCGGAGAATGGAATCCGTGTAACTCGAAGCTCTCCATGATAAGCACAAAATGATGATCGAATCTATCCCAGGTTCTCATCTAGGCTTAGGTGAAGACCAAGATCCTTAGAGAGTGACGGTTATTCCAGTGGACATTTTCCATCGATTTAGCTTTTTCGATGCATACCTGAGTTTCAAAATAAAAATCTCTTTTAAAAAAAATGCATCTCATTCTCACAAGCACCTCACACCATTGCTTGAACTATGTTTGTGATTGCCTCCAAGATCTCCATTATTACTAGTTAGTTTTAACTATGCCTTGAGCATTCAACTATGGATGAAAGTCAAAAGACATTATATATGAAAAACTGAAAAAAAAAAAACTCTATTGCAAGAACAAATGAAATTCTAATTGTGACTTAACCAATCGAAAGATCGACTTCTGATTCAGACCACCGGGACACAGTTCCCACCATCACTTTAAATTAAGCAACCGGGGCACAGTTCCCAACCCGCCATGTGGCAATACCACGGGCACCGAGGCACAGATCTCGGGTTTCAAATCAAATAAGTAGGCACGTAACTTCTTCTTTTTTATTTTTTCCCCTGAATCAGGATCGATCCTACAAAAGTGAACCTCACCTTTAGGACAAGTTTTCAATTGCATACATCCGTAGGTGGCCACTCCCGCGAGATCAAAAGCTCCCGTGAGTCATGAGTGATGTGTCTACTTTCTTTGGAGCACAACTCTCCACGTGTTGTTCTCCAAAGAGGGGCATACTGTAGACACCTCATTTTGGCCCCCTATGATAGTCTTAAACACTTATCATATATGATGATGCCCCCATTTCACCCATAATTGAATGGTTAATGGCATAATTAAAATTAATTAATGACGATGAAGATGCTTGTTGATAATTTTAGACTTAGTTCGACAATTCATAGAAATTGTGAGAGAAAAGGCCGAATCGCGTTGAGATCTCGAGTTCAACCCACTACTCATACCAGGCATGGACTACAACACTATTCCAAACCCTTTTCAGACTATATAGAAGACACTCAGGTTATTCTTAGAGAAACTACACATAGTTTGCCTAAGTACGATATGATTAACATGACTTAAGAGGTTGGGATCATTGATCCAAGTATCCCTTATTTTCCTGACCTCTGACCATTAGGATTTACAGCCCACGAGATTCTACGCTTCGAGAGCTTTCCGACCATATATAGAACATCCAAATCCGACCAACGGGTCGAAAGTTATGAACTTCCGAAGATAAGAAATGACGAGATCCGTTTGGGCACCACCCAAGTGGCGCCCCACCTACTGAAAACCACATAGGCGCCCTGGGATGGGCGCCCACAGCTCCTAGAATCACATAGGTGCCCTAGGCTGGGCGCCCACAACTCCCAGAATCACATAGGCGTCCTAGGTTGGGCGCCCACACTTATCAAACCCTAATTTACCCTAACGTCACCCATTAGCCTAAGTTACGGAGCCGGTTCCATTGGTCCATAGGTTCCCCCTTCTTTCCAGCACCTAATCATCAGGACATTTGGACCATTGGATTCTTGTCTCCGAGAGCTTTCCGACGATATATAGAGCGTCCAAATCCGATAAGCGGGTCAAAAGTTATGAGCTTCCGAAGTTTGTCCCAAGAAGATGTCAAAATCACCTAAGTGAAAGTTCATGCTATTCTGATCTGAACTTGGACTTCCATGGCTGATTTGTGTTTTTCAAATCGAAAACAGATCTGATTTGGCAGCCATGAGACATGCATAAAAACTCCATGAAATCATGATCAACACGTGTATAATGAAAGGAGATGAATGAGGACTAATACCTTGATGATATGATGGCCTCAACTCTCTGAAACAAGTGCTCCAATGGTCTGATCTCAGCCTGCAGTCACCAATGCAAGTTGCAGGAATTTTCTACAGTAGCTTTTGCTTTGATCTTCTCTTCTATTCCACAACCCAAACTGATTGGCTTTTATTGTGGGATCAAACTATGGATTCCTAGATGGGTTTTCTGAACTAAACTTTGTGGAAAAGAACCAGGACCTGATCTCCTCTCTTCAATCAATGAAGAAGAAGAGAGCAATGGGCGTGAGTCTCTTTCTCACTTGGGCAGCCAATGGAGTTCCCTCTTGTTTCACGCCTAGGGTTAATTCCTCTCTCTTGTTGCACGCCTAGGGTAGTGAGGGATATATATAACATGTGTTTCTCATTCCTTTTTAGTTCTCTCTAATAGGAATGAGTATCCCATAATATTAGTAACCTTCCACCTTAGTAGTGCAACACCTTCTAATTAAAGATACTAAAATTTAGTAAACTTTAACCATAGGAATTCTTACCCAATGAGGAATTCTACCTTCCAAGTAAAGATACCTAGTTAAACTTGGAAACCTCACACAAGGGGCTCCCCTTATGGCTGGCCCACAAGATAGATAAACACACCATGGCCCACAAGTTAATAATTTAGCTAGAGTTAAATTCATGTATGCCATCAAAAGCCTATTTGAATTTAAACTCAAAATATTTTTCCACAAAAAATAATTCAACCACATATCATCTAATTAAATTAGGAAACCATGCCAATATAGGAAAGTGACTAGAAGAGGGACCAAAAGACATATTTGCCATTGGCTCCCAAAATGACCAAAATGTCCATGCTAACCCCATAGCAACATTAAGATCATTTTAACCCTAACTCATTCCACTAAAGAGTTATGGTTGCACTCCAGGGACAAATATTAAATATGAAATAAGCTCGTCAAGTAATGACATTCGTCTTCGACCTACTAAGTGAAATGACCAAAATGCCCCTCTATGTAACATCCATAATCAAGTCAGGTTATCCGATGTACTATCAACTTTCTTGATTATATCTCAACCTTAGAACTTCATATCCTTGACTTAATCATCATGCGGATATCATTCTCTTGGTCCAGGGAGCGACCCACAGGTTCAATATCCATATGGAACATCCATATACTAAGATCTTAGATTTTGATGATTAATCGGATAATTCTAAGGGGACGATTACTCCATCACAAGATGGCATAGATTCTTTATTGCATCTGTACGTCCTAACTAATCAAGCTCGAGTACCCAAAACACAGAGCTGTTGACCCATGAACAGGATCTCACCCATAGTGAATTAAAGTACAAGAACTCGACTTTGTCAGTTCATCCACATATGCTCAAGATTAAGAGCACTGGTCACTCAGTAGCATGAGGTGACTTGATCTCTCTCGGTGATAGTACTATTTTAGAGATCACACCTACAAGTGGTCCTGTTCAATGCATGGCACATGCACTAATGAGATAAATCCGGAAAAGCCTCCGTGACTAAGGTAAGTCACCCTGAACGCAGGAGAGTATCTCACTATAACTTATACCAAGATGAAGTGCCCAACTCCATCTCTCAGTTATGAACCAGTTTATTGTTTCAAGTGTCCATGACTCAGACCTGTCAATGTGTAGCCACTACACACCCAAGTCATTTACTAGAAACAATGGACCTTACACAAACATACATATATACATGCCGTAAGAGAAAAACAATAATTCTAATTAATAACCAGTAAATATCCAGTAACAGAGATGTGAATGCAGTCAGTGGGCTTTAGGGCATACACAAAACCCAACACTAAGCACCACCCATGTGGCGCCCAGGCTGCTGAATTCCACATAGGCGCCCAGGATACTGCCCAGGGCCACCTAGGCACCTCATGGTGGGCGCCCATCCTCCAAATTCCACTAGTTGGGCTGAAAACGGGCCTGGGCCATTCAACGTAGGGACCGAACTCCAAAGAGGAATCGACTCCACTTAGGCGCCACCCATGTGGCGCCCACCCTACTGAATTCCACATAGGCACCAGCCCTGTGGCGCCCACACTGTTCAAGTCATCTAGGCACCCCATGGTGGGTGCCCACCTTCCAAATTCCACTAGAATGGCTTGAAAGTAGCCCAGGACCGCTCAAACATAGGGACCACGCACCGAAGACGAACCGAACTGTTAGGGATTTTGTAGATTGCAATTTGATGGATGCATTATCATTCTAGCATCATTTGATTCACACACACACTTGCATTGGTTTTAAATAAACTTGAAATCTTGTTTTATTCATGGATGGTTTTTAAGAGTTGTAAAAGTATCAATTTATGCATGATTTGTTTTCAATCTTGGATGCATTTGTTTTTAGAAAAGAGTTTTTAGAAATCAAGCAAGCCATTGGTTTTAAAGTTTCAAATCTTTTTTGGCTTTCTATGTTTCATGTTTTAAAACCCTTAGAATGATTTAAAGCATGCTTTTAAGCTTGATTTATTGGCCCAAAATGTTCCACAAAGAAAATCATTGAATCATGAAAAAGTGGGAATTTTGGCCCCGGCAGTGTCGCCGGTCGACCGGCGCAGAGGTCCTGGTCGACCGGGAACACTGCAGGCAGAAAGTTGCCCTGGCGCCTCCAACGGTCAGAAATATGACCGTTGTGTGAACCCGGTCGATCGAGACCTGTTTGCAGGTCGACCGAGGACTAGCCGTTGGGCACTTTTTGCTATAAATATGAGTTCTTTCCTTTGCCAAAAGTTGGGAATTTTAAGGCCCTCCTTGAGGGGTTTTGAGGCAAATAGAAGGGAAATGAACTAAGGGATGAAGGGGAGCATTAGGAAAGCTAAAGCTTGGATTAATGAAGTTAAATCTCCAAGTAGGCTTTACTTTCCTTAATCATATGTTTTCATGCTTTGTTTTATTTTTGGTAAATCATTTCTAGCATGTTAAACTATGTTTGTGTTGTGTCCTTAACATGTTTTATGTTTTGAGTTGATTTATTGTTTTGGATACAACACCATATGATTCGATCCAAGTAGTACTTAATCTTTGGTAAATCTAAGTAGATCATGTTAATGAAAGAACCTTTGAAATTATATGTAACATGATTCCTATACTTGGTTGAATCTTTGGTTGTTGTTTTCCATCATAAGAAAATCACTTTCAAAACTATCTTATGTTTTGGACTCAACTTCTTTACAAATCATATGTTTTCATGTTTTGTTTTATCTTAGGTAAATCTTTAGTAACATGATAAACTATGATGTGTTGTATCCTTAGCATGTTTTATACTTTGAATAGATCTATTGTTTTGGATGCATCACCATTTGATTCAATCCAAGTAGTACTTTATCTTTGGTAAATCTAAGTAGATCATGTTAATGAAATATGTAACATGATTCATATACTTGGTTGAATCTTTGGTTGTTGTTTTTCCATCATAAGAAAATCTCTTTCAAATGTATCTTATGTTTTGGATTCAACATCTTTACAAATCATATGTGTATTATTGTTTTAAAGTTTCACAACTTGCCTTACTTTGATAGGTATATCACTTTCAAGTTGTATTTATAATTACATATGATTTGTCCCCTCTTTTCAATCAAATCTATTTTTATGTTTTGAGCTTCATGTTGATTTGATTGACATCCCTATGCATCACATGTTTAGAGCTAATTCATTTCATACAACTTGTGTATCTTTGACATCATTAACAAGTTGTTACTTTTAACATGTGATTAGCATTTCCTCAATCATAAATGTTTTTGAGCTAAAACTTTCAAAAGCCGTAGGCATACATTTATGAGCTTTCATTTTCAAAATGATTGAGGACCACACACACACACTTCATGTACTTTCATCTTTGCATTCATAGTGTGAGTGTGTATTAGATTTTCACTTCCATATCCGCCTAATTAAGAGGCATTGTAACGAGCTTAATTGAATCTCCATCAAGTGTTTATAGAAACTATCTTAGTGAGATAACCAACCTTGTGGTTGAAGAGGTTATTGCTTAGCCTATAAAAGCATAATGTATAGGTTGATGTTGAGCCTTGAAAAACATCATTGTAAAGGTTATTGCTAAGCCTTGAAAAGCATATTGTAAAGGTTATTGCTAAGCCTTGAAAAGCATATTGTAAAGGTTATTGCTTAGCCTATTGAAAAGCATAAATAGTGGAAATCCGGTGGGGTGTTGGTTCACAAGCCGGTAGTGGATGTAGGCATTGAGGCCGAACCACTATAAATACTTGTGTGATGGTGATTGCTTTGTGGTGATTCTTTTGTTAGCTTCCGCATCTTGTATGATTAATCATCACTTGTGACTAGTTTGTTTTAAAGAAGTTAAATTTGTTAAAATTGGTCATAATTGGAGCTCACCCTATTCACCCCCCTCTAGGGTTCGGATCCCCATGGAATTACAATTGGTATCATAGCGGGTTACTCCATTTTAGGGCTTAACAACCCGGAGTTGATCCTTGCTAGATTAGAACCCTAGTGTTGTGATTTTTTTGCATATCTTTTTAAAGATTTCCACTAGGATTGAAATTGGAATTTCCCCTAGCTTCATTGCACCACTCTAAGACTTGTTCAAGTTATATCTTTAAGAGTTGGTGAGTCCTCAAAGTGTTCTCTCAAGGACATCCTTTTCAAGACCTTATGTAACGCCCCAATTCCGGATACCGATATAATCGTTTGAATACCCGAAGTTGGCGCGCTACTTCCCGGAAAAAGCCGAGAACTTACAAGATCGTAG
Source organism: Cinnamomum chago (assembly GCA_038049695.1). NCBI lineage: Eukaryota > Viridiplantae > Streptophyta > Magnoliopsida > Laurales > Lauraceae > Cinnamomum > Cinnamomum chago. The sequence goes on along the minus strand of CP142453.1, from coordinate 51,331,208 downwards.
GACGCAGTGAGGTCCAATTTAAAACTTTTTGACCAATATAGTTATAACATTTAAATTGCGGAAGCATGACTATTAAATAAAGCGGAAGCAATAGGTATCGATATATATATTAAGTATGAGCAGAACTACAGTCTACTTAAAAGGATTCAATGTTAATTAAAGTTATACATTTGAGTTTTACCCATCTCGCTACAAAATTGTTCTCTCAAAACCCAAATAAAAGAGTCTCTCAAAACCCATGTAGATACTCCTCGCCCCCCGGCTCGACATCTGTGTCGGCCGGGCCCCATGCGAACTCTCCAGCGACAGGCTCCTCCGCTAGGGCTAATGCATCACCAGGGATCTATGGGTCGAGGCCTAAGCACCAATGAATGGGTCAGATCCAAACGATCTGGCAAGTTACAGCATACTACTAACATAGAACATATATGTCAAGGGGAATAGAGACAGGTGCATAAATTAAATGAATAGCAAGGGAAAAGAACTAGGCAGTTGTGCATTTAAATCATAAGGAATCAATATAAATGAAATCATCTAAACTACTACAACTAGGTGGCACATTCACACGAGCTGGAATACCGCGGGATATTATGCCGCGGCCCTCCCATACTGAACACAGTTGCGGCGGGGAAATCTCACCAGTGGGAATAACTAATCCCGAATATCACTCATCATCTCATCATCTCAACACTCCAGATCGGCACGGTATCACACCGTCCGTCTTAACCACACCGCTCATCATGATAACTCCACAACACTCAACTAGCTCCTACCGGGGATGATCAGTCTACAGGCTGAGCTTAAATCAACCGAGTGAATGTTCATGCCGACTCGAGAATAACTCTAAGGTCTGTGTCTGTCTAGGCATTACCTTGCGTGAACAAGGTCCTAACAATATCTCTAAGAGGTCTACACATCTCAATATAGTCTCTGGATCCCATTCAAGGTCCAGGCCCACTCGTTGGATCCATACCAAGGCCCATCAGTACATGGCCTGGTCTAAAACCGTCCAAACGAGGCAACTAATCCATCTCTTACTAATAACAGTTCCAATTCAATCCATAACAGCTTAGTAGTCCAATAAAACTACCTCTTCAAGCTAAAGGGTTCACATCTCCATACTTAGGCCCAATAAGGGCCCGCCTAGACACAGACACGGGTCAATGATCTCCGAAACCACACTATCGGGTCACCTCTAGATACCCTAGGTTCAGGTCTTCCAATTATGATTAATTAACAGTAAACAGCTAATCTATAGATCTAAGAATGACAGGATATGAATAAGTGAAGTATAACTTCAATGAAGGAATCAACAGGGAAATCCAACGGTCCAATCCTAGGTAAATGGGCCACGTTAGGTTCCGGTCCATCTCCGGTAATTTGATCTCTAAACGAAGTCATTGATGCCATAAGATACTGTATTTGGTGCTTAGGAAAAGTACGGGCACCATTGACAACTTTTAGAGGTCAAATCATCTTAGATTAATAACCAAAACCTTAATCGGTGGTCCCCACGAGTCAAGGTCGAGCCACGCCATTGACTCGTGCTTGGCACATTGATGGAAGTTCATTTGGTTGGTTAATGGGTCCCACAATCGAATAATCATAAAACAATGCTAAACTCACACCCTAGAGTTCACAGTGTGGCAGGTCGACCTGGCAAGGGTCGGGTCGGTCTGCTCCACTGGAAATCAAAGTTGGGACTTGGTTTGGATTCTGGAATTTCCAGTGTACCCGATTGACCAGGTGGCCAGCCGGTCGATCTGGTACACGGGTGTACCTGAGTCAACAGACCCCAGGCCAAATCTCAACTTTTGCACTGCGGTCTGGGTCTGATAGAAATATCCAAGTCATACACAAACTATACGAATTCGGTTCGTAAAAATACCAAGGGCTTAATCAAATTATATAAACTAAGGATATTTATAAAAGTGTAAAACTAAAGGGTCCAGATTAATTTAAATTAATTTAAAGACTAAAGGGTCTAGAAATATTAATTTAAGGGGGGTAACAAGTTAATTTATTTTAATAGGGTTCCATAAGGCTAAGGTCCTACTCTTCTAAATTTTCTAAAGCTAATGGTCCCATAGTACACATTAGAAACTAAATGTTTTGTTTAATTAATGAAGCTAGTGGGTTATGGAAATAGTGGGCCCCACTGGGCCCAGCTCCGATTTGATCCGATAAAATTAATGGGTCTATATTTCTAGTTTATGAAAATTATTGATGCTAATAGAAGGTATTGAAAACTAAGGGATTATTTTAATTAGTAAAGTAACTAGTGGGCTATAGATAGGTGGGCCCCCACTAGGCCCAAAGCCCTCCATCAAAACCTAAGTCCACTACATATCTATATATATATATAATAAATACCCCTTTTCAATCCCATACTTCACCCCTCATATCCACCCACGTGACATCATCCCTCACCTTTCTCTCTTCTAACCCACTCAACAGGTCATCCCTCACCTACCCCTTACTTTCCCCTCTTTCCACATGTCACCATCCTCCCATCCCCCTCCAATGGACCACACTCATCTACTACTATTACCCTGTACACGTGCCATCACCCTTCCTCCTCCTTTTCTTTTCCATTCTTCAATCACTCATCTCTTTCTCTTATATGAAACTCGTCAGGCTCTATTCTCCCAGAACCATCGTCTGGAAAAAGGGGCTGGGCGACAGCAACCTACAGGGAGCTTGGATGGTGGCCCCCCACTGGATGAGGCTCTGATCAAGCAACACCACAAGCGTCGTCCAAGGGCCATCTACAAGATAACCGGGCTTGATTTGCCATCAATGGCCCACCTGTGCCCCACTAATTCCAAAAGCGAGAGGGGTGATCCACTGTTTCTTGTTTAACAGGTTAGCATACGTCACCTAACCTATGGCCCACCTCTGATCAAAACCAGATCAAAGCCCTACCCCTAGGTCGCCCCACCAACTCGGTCCTGATGGACGGACTAGATCTGTGCCCAGATCAATCTGGGGGCCCCACGACCTGATTTAAATAAAATGAAAACCCACTTCAATAACTCACGCCTGATATAGAGAAAGATAATGATCGTGGGCCCCACTGATCAAGGGCCCACGATCAGCCCTCATCACCTGGGTCGCCCATGATGGCTCTACACGATGTGGGGTCCGGATCTCCCAGGGTGGACCACCCGGACCCACTGATCCCAAAACATAATAACCCAAACAACTTCCTGTAACAGGCACTAGCAGTAATGGTGACCGTTGCAGAGCCACTGCAACAATCACCTTCTTCACCCCTTCATCCAATTCAATTTATTAATACCAAACAAAACCCATCTATCAAACAACAATTAAAATTGCAAGAATCACATCAATGCCCATTATATCCAAAACACAAACAGAGCTCAGATGGAATTCTAAAAACTTAATCAACATGATTTGTGAACTGAAATTACCAAAATCAAGAATTGAGATACATATTCTAAACTAGTGTATGAGTACTTGCCTTAATTAATGGAGAGAAGGTTTATAGAGATATAATTAGAGAAAAGGAGTATCCCAGCTGAGCAGAGGAAAGGAGAAGAAGAAGATGACACAACAGCTGCTGTAGCAGGTGTAGTAGCAGCTCCTAAGATGGATTCCAGCAGTAGCAGATGATGAAGAACAAGAGATGCAGCAGAGTGGCTATAGCAGAAATCTCCCAGATGGAATTCCAGCAGCAACAACAGTCCAACAGAGACAGGGAAATGGAGGAGAGGAAATGGGAAGATGAGGTGGTGGGGTAGTGGCTGCTCCCAGCTGAAGAAGAAGAGGAACACAGCAACAGTTGCAGTAGCAGGGGCTGGAATGAGAGGAGAACAGAGAGAGAAGTGGAGTAGCAGTGGCTGCAAGGGTCCTCCCAGCACAGAGTCTGTAGCTCAGGTGAATGAGGAAGAAGAAGAGGTAGAAGAAGACAGCAACAATAGCTCTCCTTCAGCACCAACACAGTGATGGCTCAGCTCAAACGTAGGAGAAATTTGAAATGGAGGTTGGGAATTTGCAATGAACAGTAATGGGAATTTGTCTTGGGAAGGGGGCTGGCTTAGGGTTTGCAAATGAGGATTAAGAGACATTTTATAGGTTAAAAAGGGGGTGATTAATGACCATGATACCCTTAGGGTTTAATGGGATTAGGGTTAGGGTTTGAGGTTAATCTGGTCTTTGGGAAGAAGCTTCTAGAGAGAGGGGCACCTTTGCACTAACCCAACCCTAATCAACTTAATTAGACTCAACTAAGGACCCATCTACACTAATAGCCTAGGATTAACTCATACACCCAACTAATTAAAAACACTAACCCACTAAGCTAATCTAACTATCTTAGGAAAATTCTAACTAATCCCTCTATCAACTCCTAATTAGCCCAATTAAATAATAATTAGCCTAGATTAGCAAAGATTAGTAATAATTAGTGATAATTAATAGTAATTAGCAAAGATTAGTATAATTAACCAATAATTAACATAATTTAGAATTAATTAGTCTATAAAATAGCAATTAGAGGGCCCACCAAGGGTGGGACCTCACACCTTAGGTGAATCTTCATTGGTACACATTTAGACTAACCTTAAGGCCTTGATCCCCCTAGACCAACCTAATCTTTTTAGTTATATCTATTTGTTGGTCATAGTACACTTGCATTTTGTTTCTTTATAGTCACATCCTTTATAATGCAATATTTCCTTGTGATCATTTGATTTTGTCTTCATGAACTTTTAAAGTTATATCTCATGGTTTTCAAAATCCCTTGATTGCAATTTTTTCATGATGGATTTGCATTTTGTTCATATAGTTATATCTCTTGTAGTGCATATCTATTCATGATCAATTGATTGTGATTACAAATGCTTTCTTAGCTAGATTTTTCATGATCAATTGATGTTGGAAAACCATTTGATGTTTGTCATAGTTAGATCCTTTTTGTAAATCAAATGATTTGAAGCTATTTAAGTTTTCCATTGATTTTTCAAAGTTATATCTCTTGGTATGGAAACTTTGTGAGTGTCTATTGTTTTACAATTTGAAATTTTACAATAGTACACTTCTTGTTTTTCAAATTCACTTGCTCATAATTCTATAAATGATTCTTTGTTGGAATTTCATAATATTGAAGTGATTTGAGAAACTTTGGAAAATGTTCTAAGCTTTGTTGGTTGTATTTCTAAAAGCATTTTCCTTGAATTTTTTTCCTTGTGCCTAATTATGATTATATCATTTGAAAGGAAATAATTGTTACAAACAATTTGCATCTTTGCTCATTTAGTTACATTCTTTATGCAAATTGATTTTGTTGACTTACATTGCTTGGTTGGATATGGTTTCATTGATTTGCATGTTTGTGCCTAACTTGGTATATATTTTCATTAATGCAAATTGATGATTGTTTATGTGCTTTATAGTAAAATCTTGTTTTTGAGCTTTTTAAGTACATATGTGATTTTATGTGCTAAGTTCATGTGGTGTAAACCTCATATCCTTTGTCCATTGCATTGTAAGCTTAGTACATTTGCTAAGAGTGGAGATGTTACATGATAGATTGATACTTTTAACTTCATACCTTCTTGTGCTTAAATAGTTATATTCTTTTTGATAATTGGTATGAGTTAGATCTTGAGTGTTGATTAATTCTCTCTATGCAAATGTCAAATCATTCTATGTATGGTTGTGATCTTAGTTATATTTGTAGAAACCATACTAGAACTAAAATCCATCCTCTATGCTTTTAGTCATTTCTATTTGGATGGTTATGATGTTGATTCATGTATTTTCTCTAAGTGATATCATCCTTATACATGTTTCAACTTCATAGTAGTGTTCTTAATCATATGAAACTCTTTGAAACCCATTTCTCATATTTCTATATGTTCGATGGATATCTTAGATGTTGAATTCATATGATTTTGACACTTTGGAAATTGCATGCATTACAAAGTTATACTCTTTTGCATTTCAATTTATCTTGTTCATCACTATGCTCATTAGTCATATCTTTAAAAGTGATGAATATGCATTTATGATGCTTGATGGAATTTTGTGTTTGCCACATTCTTGCTCTTTATCATGTTATCAAATTCAATTGGTTTCAATTGGTATATTTTTTTTGATTGATTTGATTTCTTGTGAATGTGTTAAACCTTGTGTGCATTGGTTTGAACTTGATTAGTAATATGATTGTTCCATGTCACACACCATTAGCATCATAATGTTCATGTTGCCACCTCTTTTGCTCATATAGGTATATCTCATGACCACCATGTTTATGTGTTCATAATATTGGTTGGTTAATTGTTGAGGTAGGCTTCATGATTGAATTTCATTTCACTCATTCTTGCACATTAATAGTCATATTTATTGTTTGAATGAAATGATTTCAAAACTTACATAGCATATGATTTTCATAGTTATATTGATTGATGCTATGTTTAGTAAACCCCATTTCACCATGGATAGCTCTAATTTGGATTTTTCCCAATAGGTATATCTTTAAATCCATTTTAGAGTGATTGTGCTTAATAGTCTTATCCTTAAATCTCAATTGGTATTCTTTGTTTTTCCAATTGATATCCATGATTGCTTTTCCCATTAACCTTGCTTTCTTTTGGTAATTTGATCATATTGTGCTTTATAGTTAAATGAATCTAATCCTTACCTTGAAGTTGACCCTCAATTGGTTAAACCATCTTCTTCTTGCACCTATTAGTTAAATCTTTGTCAAAAGTTTGACAAAACGAGAGAATGGATTGAGGGGGATTGTAAACCTTCATAGGAAGTATTAGTTTTGATCAAATTGACCCTAGGATTGCCTTTGAGCCCTTAGAGATTAATTCCACACATGATAGCCTGTTATGTTTCTCATTTTCGATTTCATTTGTTAACAGGTGCTACTAAAAGGTATTTTTCCTTATCTCATGTGTGTAGGTACCTTTGCAATTTAATGTCAAAGGGGGAGAAAGAATTCAAGTTCTCAAAAGGGTGAAGAGAATGCCCAAGCTTCCTAAGGAGAGTTGTGTATGATCTTCTACAGTGGGAGAGAATACATACCTTGCCAAAGGGAGAAAGAGGCATGGTCAAAGAGGGAGAGCAAATAGAAGAAGAAAGCTTGGAAGCTAAAGAAGATGCTTGGGTAAAGAAAGAAAGAAGAAAGAAAGCTCAAAGAATGATCAAGCACCAAGCATCATGAAGAATGAAGAAAAGAGCCCAAGCTAAGAGAAGCATCCAAGAAGATTTCAAGACTTGTCCAGCTAAGGGGGAGCTGAAGACTAAGTGTGTTATTTCAGTGGTGAGTGTGTTGCCATCAAATTGCAAAGGGGGAGATTGTTAGGGATTTTGTAGATTGCAATTTGATGGATGCATTATCATTCTAGCATCATTTGATTCACACACACACTTGCATTGGTTTTAAATAAACTTGAAATCTTGTTTTATTCATGCATGGTTTTTAAGAGTTGTAAAAGTATCAATTTATGCATGATTTGTTTTCAATCTTGGATGCATTTGTTTTTAGAAAAGAGTTTTTAGAAATCAAGCAAGCCATTGGTTTTAAAGTTTCAAATCTTTTTTCGCTTTTTATGTTTCATGTTTTAAAACCCTTAGAATGATTTAAAGCATGCTTTTAAGCTTGATTTATTGGCCCAAAATGTTCCACAAAGAAAATCATTGAATCATGAAAAAGTGGGAATTTTGGCCCCGGCAGTGTCGCCGGTCGACCGGCGCAGAGGTCTCGGTCCACCGGGAACACTGCAGGCAGAAAGTTGCCCTGGCGCCTCCAACGGTCAGAAATATGACCGTTGTGTGATCCCGGTCGACCGAGACCTGTTTGCAGGTCGACCGAGGACTAGCCGTTGGACACTTTTTGCTATAAATATGAGTTCTTTCCTTTGCCAAAAGTTGAGAATTTTAAGGCCCTCCTTGAGGGGTTTTGAGGCAAATAGAAGGGAAATGAACTAAGGGATGAAGGGGAGCATTAGGAAAGCTAAAGCTTGGATTAATGAAGTTAAATCTCCAAGTAGGCTTTACTTTCCTTAATCATATGTTTTCATGCTTTGTTTTATTTTTGGTAAATCATTTCTAGCATGTTAAACTATGTTTGTGTTGTGTCCTTAACATGTTTTATGTTTTGAGTTGATTTATTGTTTTGGATACAACACCATATGATTCGATCCAAGTAGTACTTAATCTTTGGTAAATCTAAGTAGATCATGTTAATGAAAGAACCTTTGAAATTATATGTAACATGATTCCTATACTTGGTTGAATCTTTGGTTGTTGTTTTCCATCATAAGAAAATCACTTTCAAAACTATCTTATGTTTTGGACTCAACTTCTTTACAAATCATATGTTTTCATGTTTTGTTTTATCTTAGGTAAATCTTTAGTAACATGATAAACTATGATGTGTTGTATCCTTAGCATGTTTTATACTTTGAATAGATCTATTGTTTTGGATGCATCACCATTTGATTCAATCCAAGTAGTACTTTATCTTTGGTAAATCTAAGTAGATCATGTTAATGAAATATGTAACATGATTCATATACTTGGTTGAATCTTTGGTTGTTGTTTTTCCATCATAAGAAAATCTCTTTCAAATGTATCTTATGTTTTGGATTCAACATCTTTACAAATCATATGTGTATTATTGTTTTAAAGTTTCACAACTTGCCTTACTTTGATAGGTATATCACTTTCAAGTTGTATTTATAATTACATATGATTTGTCCCCTCTTTTCAATCAAATCTATTTTTATGTTTTGAGCTTCATGTTGATTTGATTGACATCCCTATGCATCACATGTTTAGAGCTAATTCATTTCATACAACTTGTGTATCTTTGACATCATTAACAAGTTGTTACTTTTAACATGTGATTAGCATTTCCTCAATCATAAATGTTTTTGAGCTAAAACTTTCAAAAGCCGTAGGCATACATTTATGAGCTTTCATTTTCAAAATGATTGAGGACCACACACACACACTTCATGTACTTTCATCTTTGCATTCATAGTGTGAGTGTGTATTAGATTTTCACTTCCATATCCGCCTAATTAAGAGGCATTGTAATGAGCTTAATTGAATCTCCATCAAGTGTTTATAGAAACTATCTTAGTGAGATAACCAACCTTGTGGTTGAAGAGGTTATTGCTTAGCCTATAAAAGCATAATGTATAGGTTGATGTTGAGCCTTGAAAAACATCATTTTAAAGGTTATTGCTAAGCCTTGAAAAGCATATTGTAAAGGTTATTGCTAAGCCTTGAAAAGCATATTGTAAAGGTTATTGCTTAGCCTATTGAAAAGCATAAATAGTGGAAATCCGGTGGGGTGTTGGTTCACAAGCCGGTAGTGGATGTAGGCATTGAGGCCGAACCACTATAAATACTTGTGTGATGGTGATTGCTTTGTGGTGATTCTTTTGTTAGCTTCCGCATCTTGTATGATTAATCATCACTTGTGACTAGTTTGTTTTAAAGAAGTTAAATTTGTTAAAATTGGTCATAATTGGAGCTCACCCTATTCACCCCCCTCTAGGGTTCGGATCCCCATGGAATTACAATTGGTATCATAGCGGGTTACTCCATTTTAGGGCTTAACAACCCGGAGTTGATCCTTGCTAGATTAGAACCCTAGTGTTGTGATTTTTTTGCATATCTTTTTAAAGATTTCCACTAGGATTGAAATTGGAATTTCCCCTAGCTTCATTGCACCACTCTAAGACTTGTTCAAGTTATATCTTTAAGAGTTGGTGAGTCCTCAAAGTGTTCTCTCAAGGACATCCTTTTCAAGACCTTAGGTGAATCTTCATTGGTACACATTTAGACTAACCTTAAGGCCTTGATCCCCCTAGACCAACCTAATCTTTTCGTTATATCTATTTGTTGGTCATAGTACACTTGCATTTTGTTTCTTTATAGTCACATCCTTTATAATGCAATATTTCCTTGTGATCATTTGATTTTGTCTTCATGAACTTTTAAAGTTATATCTCATGGTTTTCAAAATCCCTTGATTGCAATTTTTTCATGATGGATTTGCATTTTGTTCATATAGTTATATCTCTTGTAGTGCATATCTATTCATGATCAATTGATTGTGATTACAAATGCTTTCTTAGCTAGATTTTTCATGATCAATTGATGTTGGAAAACCATTTGATGTTTGTCATAGTTAGATCCTTTTTGTAAATCAAATGATTTGAAGCTATTTAAGTTTTCCATTGATTTTTCAAAGTTATATCTCTTGGTATGGAAACTTTGTGAGTGTCTATTGTTTTACAATTTGAAATTTTACAATAGTACACTTCTTGTTTTTCAAATTCACTTGCTCATAATTCTATAAATGATTCTTTGTTGGAATTTCATAATATTGAAGTGATTTGAGAAACTTTGGAAAATGTTCTAAGCTTTGTTGGTTGTATTTCTAAAAGCATTTTCCTTGAATTTTTTTCCTTGTGCCTAATTATGATTATATCATTTGAAAGGAAATAATTGTTACAAACAATTTGCATCTTTGCTCATTTAGTTACATTCTTTATGCAAATTGATTTTGTTGACTTACATTGCTTGGTTGGATATGGTTTCATTGATTTGCATGTTTGTGCCTAACTTGGTATATATTTTCATTAATGCAAATTGATGATTGTTTATGTGCTTTATAGTAAAATCTTGTTTTTGAGCTTTTTAAGTACATATGTGATTTTATGTGCTAAGTTCATGTGGTGTAAACCTCATATCCTTTGTCCATTGCATTGTAAGCTTAGTACATTTGCTAAGAGTGGAGATGTTACATGATAGATTGATACTTTTAACTTCATACCTTCTTGTGCTTAACTAGTTATATTCTTTTTGATAATTGGTATGAGTTAGATCTTGAGTGTTGATTAATTCTCTCTATGCAAATGTCAAATCATTCTATGTATGGTTGTGATCTTAGTTATATTTGTAGAAACCATACTAGAACTAAAATCCATCCTCTATGCTTTTAGTCATTTCTATTTGGATGGTTATGATGTTGATTCATGTATTTTCTCTAAGTGATATCATCCTTATACATGTTTCAACTTCATAGAGTGTTCTTAATCATATGAAACTCTTTGAAACCCATTTCTCATATTTCTATATGTTCGATGGATATCTTAGATGTTGAATTCATATGATTTTGACACTTTGGAAATTGCATGCATTACAAAGTTATACTCTTTTGCATTGCAATTTATCTTGTTCATCACTATGCTCATTAGTCATATCTTTAAAAGTGATGAATATGCATTTATGATGCTTGATGGAATTTTGTGTTTGCCACATTCTTGCTCTTTATCATGTTATCAAATTCAATTGGTTTCAATTGGTATATTTTTTTTGATTGATTTGATTTCTTGTGAATGTGATAAACCTTGTGTGCATTGGTTTGAACTTGATTAGTAATATGATTGTTCCATGTCACACACCATTAGCATCATAATGTTCATGTTGCCACCTCTTTTGCTCATATAGGTATATCTCATGACCACCATGTTTATGTCTTCATAATATTGGTTGGTTAATTGTTGAGGTAGGCTTCATGATTGAATTTCATTTCACTCATTCTTGCACATTAATAGTCATATTTATTGTTTGAATGAAATGATTTCAAAACTTACATAGCATATGATTTTCATAGTTATATTGATTGATGCTATGTTTAGTAAACCCCATTTCACCATGGATAGCTCTAATTTGGATTTTTCCCAATAGGTATATCTTTAAATCCATTTTAGAGTGATTGTGCTTAATAGTCTTATCCTTAAATCTCAATTGGTATTCTTTGTTTTTCCAATTGATATCCATGATTGCTTTTCCCATTGACCTTGCTTTCTTTTGGTAATTTGATCATATTGTGCTTTATAGTTAAATGAATCTAATCCTTACCTTGAAGTTGACCCTCAATTGGTTAAACCATCTTTTTCTTGCACCTAATAGTTAAATCTTTGTCAAAAGTTTGACAAAAGGAAAGAATGGATTGAGGGGGAGTGTAAACCTTCATAGGAAGTATTAGTTTTGATCAAATTGACCCTAGGATTGCCTTTGAGCCCTTACAGATTAATTCCACACATGATAGCCTGTTATGTTTCTCATTTTCGATTTCATTTGTCAACAGGTGCTACTAAAAGGTATTTTTCCTTATTTCATGTGTGTAGGTACCTTTGCAATTTAATGTCAAAGGGGGAGAAAGAATTCAAGTTCTCAAAAGGGTGAAGAGAATGCCCAAGCTTCCTAAGGAGAGTTGTGTATGATCTTCTACAATGGGAGAGAATACATACCTTGGCAAAGGGAGAAAGATGCATGGTCAAAGGGGGAGAGCAAATAGAAGAAGAAAGCTTGGAAGCTAAAGAAGATGCTTGGATAAAGAAAGAAAGAAGAAAGAAAGCTCAAAGAATGATCAAGCACCAAGCATCATGAAGAATGAAGAAAAGAGCCCAAGCTAAGAGAAGCATCCAAGAAGATTTCAAGACTTGTCCAGCTAAGGGGGAGCTGAAGACTAAGTGTGTTATTTCAGTGGTGAGTGTGTTGCCATCAAATTGCAAAGGGGGAGATTGTTAGGGATTTTGTAGATTGCAATTTGATGGATGCATTATCATTCTAGCATCATTTGATTCACACACACTTGCATTGGTTTTAAATAAACTTGAAATCTTGTTTTATTCATGCATGGTTTTTAAGAGTTGTAAAAGTATCAATTTATGCATGATTTGTTTTCAATCTTGGATGCATTTGTTTTTAGAAAAGAGTTTTTAGAAATCAAGCAAGCCATTGGTTTTAAAGTTTCAAATCTTTTTTCGCTTTTTATGTTTCATGTTTTAAAACCCTTAGAATGATTTAAAGCATGCTTTTAAGCTTGATTTATTGGCCCAAAATGTTCCACAAAGAAAATCATTGAATCATGAAAAAGTGGGAATTTTGGCCCCGGCAGTGTCGCCGGTCGACCGGCGCAGAGGTCTCGGTCCACCGGGAACACTGCAGGCAGAAAGTTGCCCTGGCGCCTCCAACGGTCAGAAATATGACCGTTGTGTGATCCCGGTCGACCGAGACCTGTTTGCAGGTCGACCGAGGACTAGCCGTTGGACACTTTTTGCTATAAATATGAGTTCTTTCCTTTGCCAAAAGTTGGGAATTTTAAGGCCCTCCTTGAGGGGTTTTGAGGCAAATAGAATGGAAATGAACTAAGGGATGAAGGGGAGCATTAGGAAAGCTAAAGCTTGGATTAATGAAGTTAAATCTCCAAGTAGGCTTTACTTTCCTTAATTAAGAGGCATTGTATTGAGCTTAATTGAATCTTCATCAAGTGTTTATAGACACTATCTTAGTGAGATAACCAACCTTGTGGTTGAAGAGGTTATTGCTTAGCCTATAAAAGCATAATGTATAGGTTGATGTTGAGCCTTGAAAAACATCATTGTAAAGGTTATTGCTAAGCCTTGAAAAGCATATTGTAAAGGTTATTGCTAAGCCTTGAAAAGCATATTGTAAAGGTTATTGCTTAGCCTATTGAAAAGCATAAATAGTGGAAATCCGGTGGGGTGTTGGTTCACAAGCCGGTAGTGGATGTAGGCATTGAGGCCGAACCACTATAAATACTTGTGTGATGGTGATTGCTTTTTGGTGATTCTTTTGTTAGCTTCCGCATCTTGTATGATTAATCATCACTTGTGACTAGTTTGTTTTAAAGAAGTTAAATTTGTCAAAATTGGTCATAATTGGAGCTCACCCTATTCACCCCCCCTCTAGGGTTCGGATCCCCATGGAATTACACGAACCACCTAGGCACCACCCATGTGGCGCCCAGCCCTGAATTCTACATAGGCACCACCCTGTGGGCGCCCAGACTGCGCAGACCATGTGGGCGCCACCCCATGGGCGCCCACCCTCTCTCTCAAACCCTAGTTCACCCTAAAATGACTTAAGCCGCCTTGGGATGCGTGAGACCTTCTAGAAGCACTAATTAATGAGGCCCTAGCCCTCCTAAACTCGTCCCAAAGCCTCTATATAATCTCTCTTAACCCCACTTGCAAAGGGAGCTACCCTAAAAAGAGAAAAGAGAGAAAATAGAGAATCAGGAAGAAGGAGAAAGGTAGCCACCATTAGAGAAAGAGTTTCAGATCTAGAGAAGAAGAAGAAGAGGTAAAGAAGAAGGCTTCCATATCTTCAACTAGGGCTATGGGATTTCGCGAAAGCTTCGTTCTAGGAACTTGAGAAACGCATCATCTACCGGTATTCCTAGATCTCCCCTCTCTTTTACTACATTCCATTGGTATAAATGCTTAGAAATTTGTTTAGGATCATTTGAGCATCATAGATCTACATTAGCTTGTGTTGAAACTGATATTAGCATCTCATCATACTAGAAACATGTTTAGGTTCATTCTAATACAGTAGATTTGCATTGATTTCGTAATTCTAATTGCATAACTAGGTTAGATCTCGCATTAACAGCATCATTATTATCATTTATATCAAAGAGATCACGAAAAGCCCTTGGCAGAAAGGTTGGGCGCCACCCCCTGGGCGCCTGCCCTCTCCCGGACAGGCTGGGCGCCACCCCCTGGGCGCCTACCCTTCTGAGACTGCGTTCGGGTTCTAAACCTTCGCCCGTTGCATCGTTTTCTCATAGATTTTCTAGTTGCATCATTAGTAGTTCGCATTAGGAATTCACATCAGTCTCTGAATATCGGAAATTGTGTTGAAAATACTAGGATTTTTGTGCATTCGTTGTGATCCATTGAAAACCCTGACTGAGCAGGATAGGCACCACAGGTGTGGCGCCCAAGTGGATTTTTCCACCTTCGTACACAACTTCCGATCTTCCGCATTTAGTTTACTTAGAAGTTGTTTGATAATAATATGTTTGGCCGTTTGATGTGTTCTGAACTCCGAATTGCCATCTTTGTCACACTTCACATCATATCATTTGAATCGTTGAATCATACAAAAAACCCAAAAACATCATAAAACATAAAATCATTTCTTCTCTTTCCTTACTCTTTAGTAAATTAGAGGGGAAACCAAAAAAAAATTAAAAAGATATCCAGAAAACCCAAAAATAATAGTTAGATGGTCTAGGTCATCGAATTTAGCGTCTAAGCAGGATAAATCCTAAGATTAACTAGGAGATCATAGTTAATTAATTTCAGAACCATCAAATCATTAAGAACACCTTTAATCCCTTTAAAGGCCTAATTATTTTGGATTAAAAGGAACTAAGAACATAAAACACCTAAAAGCCAAAATACAGTCACCTGGGCACCACCCCCTGGGCGCCCATCCTTCCACAACCCCTTGGGCGCCACCCCTTGGGCGCCCATCCTTCCACAGCCACTTGGGCGCCACCCCCTGGGCGCCCAACCTCTTCATTCTCTAAGACACCCCGGTTAAAGCTTAAACCGATTAATTAAAACCTTAAACTAATTCGAATCAACACAGTAAAACATTTTTAACCTGAAATAACTAAAACCCTAATCAACTTAACCTCTACTTAACTCGAAAACACAAAACCAGCAAAACCCAAAACAATCCACCTGGGCGCCACCCCCTGGGCGCCCATCCTTCCGAGACACCTGGGCGCCACCCCCTTGGCGTCCATCCTATCCCATCACTAAGGAACCCTTAATTACAACTTCTAATTAATCACAAACCAAATTTAATCCTAATTTACATAATAAAACACTTTTAAACTTAAGAAACCTGAAACCCTAATCAATTCGAACTCGGATCAACTTAAAAGCATAAGACCAACACGAAACCAAAAACCAAACACCTGGGCGCCCAGCCTATCAATCCGCTTAGGCACCACCCCTGTGGTGCCTATCCTACCCCATTCCCTTGGAGACCATCAATTGAAATTAAAACTTAACTAATTAGACCTGAATCAATACATTAAAGCACTGTCAATTTAAAAAGACTTGAAACCTCAATCAATTTGATCGTGAATTCACTTAAAAACATAAAACCAATTCGAACCATAAAAACAGTCCATCTGGGCGCCACCCCCTGGGCGCCCATCCTTCCGAGACACCCCTCTGGGCGCCTATCCTACCCAATCACTAGGAAACCCCACTTGAAACTAAAACCGAATTCAATCATAATCAACACTTCAGAATTTCATTGAATTTAAAACAATTGAAGTCAGAAGTCCGACTTCAAATTAACTTAAAGATCATTGAACCAACTCAAAACTTAAAAGACCATCCACCTAGGCACCACCCTCTGGGCGCCTAGCCTCCCGAATCACAAAAAGACCTAATTAATTAGAACCTAATTTAATCCTAACAACACAGCAAAACACTTTTACTTTAAAATACATCAAACCATAAAAGTTCAACCTCAAATCAACCTAAAAAATACGAAACCGACTCGAACCACAGAATAGTCCACTTGGGCGCCACCCCCTGGGCGCCCATCCTCCATTTCCACCTGGGCACCACACCCTGGGCGCCCAACCTACCTGTTTTCATAAAAACCCCGACCAACGCCTTAGCCTAATTAATTAACATTCAGACCAATCCCAATCCACATATTAAAATATTTTTAACTTAAAATACTTAAGACTTTAATCGATTCAGACTTATCACCCAAAAACCCTTACGAACCAACAAACAACCACCTAGGCACCACCCCTGTGGCGCCTATCCTACACTTTCACCCCAACCTACTACCTCGACCAAAAACAAACAACTAAACACCTTATAACTTAAATTAACTAAAACCAGAACTCAACACAATCTCTAGATCCCAAAAACCGAAAACTTAGTCCCATCTGGAATACCTGAAGATCACAAGCCATCACTTGGGCGCCACCCCCTTGGCACCTATCCTTTGATTTGCACTAAAACGCGAATTCTTGGTTTTGCTTCAAAATCCGGATTCGAATAATTTTGACATTTGAACACCAGAGAATTAAAACAATTTGGAACATTAAAATTCATCAAGTAAGAATCCCCGGGATTCCGAAGATAACAACGACACCACCGCCACTAACCAAACCACCAAGAAATAGCCACTTGGGCGCCACTGCCTGGGCACCCAAGTCACCAGAGTGACCTAGGCGCCACCCCCTGGGCGCCCAAGTCCTCCGCCAACTCTGTTCATCGATTTTGACATTTTTTTCACTTCTCGAATTAAAACTTGAAATCCACGAGCCTTAAACAACTTAAGCAGAACCTTAAAACATCCCTAAATCACTCTTAATCAACTCATAAAACATCCCTAAATCACTCTTAATCAACTCATAGCTTAAAACAAACCGAATCGACTAAAACCTTAATTAACAAACTGTTTAGGCGCAGGAACCATCGAACATTAGGCTATTTGCACTTTAGGATTATATTAGATTCCTCATTAGATAGATTAGAGCGTTAAGCTTCGTCCCATCACTTTCCTTGTTCCGTTAGGGGGTCGGGAGAGCTGATGTGGGCGGTCTAGGATCTTAGGTTAGGGTTAATCCGATGATTAGTAATAAAGCATTAATCACGTAAATCCAAGTAAAATCCCTTAGTTAGGCCCTTCTAGCCCAATATCAAAATTCCATAAAAACTATAAAACCAACAAAATGGATCCAAAAAGATTTTTCCTTTATTTCTTCCTCCACCTCAGGTGCCAAATATTTAATTGAACTTAATGATAAAAGGGAACAAAGAACTGACTTCTAAAATTGAATAAATGAGAATAATTAGATGAGATGAGTGATTTCACACACTTTGCATATTTTTATTTTGGGCCATTGGCCACCCTCCAAATCAATCATGGCCCATCGGCCACTCTAAAACAAACACCGGCCCATTGGCCGCCTTCAATCAATTACGGCCCATCGGCTTTCCACTTTGTCACTCGTGTATCGCACACGAAAAATACAGAAATCACAAGTCAAAGTCTCATTTGCATCATCATTTTGATTTAAAAAGTCAGCCTTTAAACCCTATTTTGCCAAGGGATTAGAAGGGGGTACCCGGGAATGGGGCCGATCCTCTTCTTAAATATTTGGCACCTCCCCCCTTTCATTTTCTTTATTTTAATTATTTTATTATACTTGGATACACCATGATTATTCTATGTGAGGATTAACCTTATTTGGACTCTAACTCATAACCCTGAATTGACCATATATTAAAGAGACCCAAAGAGACCCAAATTAATGTGACAGGAAAACCGTCGTGTGTTGCCGGCAGCACATTAGACGAGAGAAGAACCCACCCATTTATTTTCTCCCATTTTTCTTCGGCTTTTGTCGAAGAACGGTGTTACGGCCGTTACCGTAGCTGGAGATCGTGATCCGTCGATTTTGAGGGTAGTCGGAATCCTCATTTTCGATGTAAAATTTAAATAGCACATATAGATGAATGGCGATTTCCCTCCCCTGGGGGATCAAAATTCACATCCGACAATCTCAAGCCTCCCTTTTCCTCGGGAAGCAGCGAGGAAAAGGGGCAGGCATGTGGGACAATTGTCGCGACCCCGGACAGGGGATCCGGGATCGGGACTAATGGATAATGATGATTGAAGGATCTACATCAACAATATACAATTTATTTACTTTCCCACAGGTGTCCGCGGTGAGGATTTCACAACCATCAATGAACATTTCTTTTAAGTGCGGAAGCATGTAGCAAATCAAATAGTCAGACTATCTCTAGTCCTGAAAGCATTAACATCAAGTATGAAATACTGTATCAGAATGAGCAATGATCTAGCATGTTACCCTAAGTGAGTTAGAGTTTATACAAATATTATCTAATTACAATCCCCAAAAATAGAGGCCAACAAAGGCCAATATAGACAAAACAATAACCCAATGAATGGTTAATAAGTTCTCCTCAAAATGAAACGCCTCTCGTAGCAACCCGATGTCTACATGACATCGTCAGCACGCCACTCGACTAGAGGTTGCGGCTCACCTACCGCCTCCTCCTCAAGGAAACCGGCAACGGGACCTGAGTACCAAAGCAAAGGATCAGACACGACGGTCTTGCAAGAGAGTGAATAGATACAACAACATATAATAGATGAAATATCTTGAAAAGCAGGGAAATCTGTTTAAGCAAGAACTCTCACAAAATAGATAAATCATTTGCTAGAAAATATGTAAACAAGATAAGACATATGAGGTAACCAAGGGATCGGGAACTCACAAGATGGCAATCGCATAAAGCTAAGTCCTCTGTCACTAAAGTGACAACAGTATCACGGGACGTTGATCTCAGTCACACAAGGTGAGGAGATACAACGCAAATCATATACACAATATAAATATATGGGACGGGACCACGGTAGCGAACCGGGTATCGGGACGGGACCACGGTAATGACCGGGTATCGGGATCCAAACTGCAGCTGGCGGGACGGGAGAGGGATCTCCAAGTCGGTGGATCAAACCGACAAGGTATCCAAGCTTAGTGATGCCGACACATAGGCTAAATATCAAATCGAGACTTATGCAAGTAAATCGAGTACAATATATAAACGAGTAAGACGGGGTGCACAAGGGCACATTTTCGTACCAAGTCGGGTAATATATCTCGGGACAAATCACTGTTACTAGTGTAACTATCATGCCTTCGCGAAAACACATCATGTAAGATAAATCTTGCAATGAGGTGAAACAATGAACTATAGCAACTTCGGGTAAAATACTGGTTTCAAGATCTATTCAGTATATAGGGATCCCGTATGTCGATTATAATGAAGACTTGGTACTCCTTGAGTTAGAAGACATTCCGGGCTCCTTATACACCTTGAAGTTTCAAAACTTCGAGTGAAATCTTGGTGATATGGTTTCTTCCTCGAATGGCCTCATCCAATACTTGATAAATCTCCTTGATATAGAAGGGTTCCCAGAGAATAGACCCAACAATTGAAACAGTTGAACATTGTCCCAAACATTGTCTATGCCAGACAAACCGCTCCAGTTCGCTCGAGCGAGTCGCTCGCTGGAATGGTGGTCTGGGTGGGTTCGCTCGAGCGAATTTGAGGTCGCTCGAACGAACACATTGGGTCGAGCGAATATTTAAGTGCGTTC
Source organism: Cinnamomum chago (assembly GCA_038049695.1). NCBI lineage: Eukaryota > Viridiplantae > Streptophyta > Magnoliopsida > Laurales > Lauraceae > Cinnamomum > Cinnamomum chago. The sequence continues at coordinate 51,311,153 of CP142453.1, read as the reverse complement.
GAACGAACAACTCTCTGGAATGAGTTCTGGGATATCTGCTCGAGTGACCAAGCTACTGGAATGCCCGAACCCTTTTCTGGACAGGTCGCTCGAGCGAAGTGCCATGGTCGCTCGAGCGAACTGTCAAGAAATTGATTCCGGACCAGTTCAGTTGTCCTCTTTCTCTTCCTTCTGCAATCTCATTTTAACCACTTTCATACATCAAATAAGGAGTATACATCTCCATTCAAATGACTTCAAATTCCCAACTATATCCATCCCATTTTTCCCCATCCATATCACATTCAATACAAGGAAAGAGAAGAAGAAACCATTTCACACAATGTACATATTCAAGACAAAACAATGAAACATTAATTGCTATGAACCAACACTTCTATATTATCATAAATGCATTCATAGGGCTCTCCATCAAGAGCATTTATTTCAACCATAGACATATTAATGAAAACTTGAAAATCCATAAATGCTTCACCAAACCCTTTAAAACTTAAAACATCCAATCATTCACTTGCCTTAGGTCTTCAAATCAATGAAATCAAGCTCTAACAAGTCTCCAAGACAATGGTCCAAGCTACAAGGGAAAACCCCAAATAAAACAAACCCTAAAAGAGTCAACACAATGAAATAGTAAGGAAATGTTCCAAGGATGATAGTGAAGCTTCTCAAGGGCTAGGAGATAACAAATCTAGAAGATGAAGGGAAATACTTACTTGCAAGGTCCTCTAATGGCAATGGTGAGCTCAAAGAGAGTCTTGTAATGGATGGTTTTCTCTAGCAATGGTGTCCAAAGAGAGCTATGGTTATGAGGAAGACGGTGATGATCTCCACTACTCAAGTTGTGTAAGGTTGTGGTGAGTTGGGTTATTGCAAGCAAGAGCAAGAAGAAGAAAATGAAACCCTAGGCTCTCACTCTCTTGTGCTGGAAAAAGAAGAATGAAGAAGATGGTCTCCTCTTGTAGTAAGTGAGGAGTGGGCTCTACCACTAACAACCTAATTAAGCTGAAAACATGGCTTTCGGGGCTTCTAATGGATTCGACGAAGAAGGAAGAAATGATCGTCGAAATATCTAGTTTCCAAAAAGTATATGTTTCGCGGGTTTCGAGAATATCAAGTTTTGGATACAGATTTGGTGTGCAATGACTGTTTTGCCCTCAAGGCCAAGAAATCGGATTTCGGGGTCTCAAATGGACACGTGATCAACATGAAGGTTGCATGAAATAACAATTCCAATAAAACGGGATTAAAACCATGAATGTAAAAATCTCCGATAAATCCTCAAATATATGCAATGTCATGAAAAGGAAACCCCCAAAGGGTCCCACTAACACCAGGCGATCAAAATACCCCAAAACTATAACAAAGGCTAATTCAAACCCAACTTAGCCAAAAACACTAATCAAGCTTAGCACTAATACGTAACTTAATTAGCACTAATCGGGTTCACTCGGGTCGGGGTCTTACATCCTCCACCCCTTAGGGCATTTGGTCCTCCAAATGAACTATAAGACTCACCTCAGGTAGAAGATGTGGATATTTCTTCTGAACTTGATCTCGTAATTCCCATGTGGCCTCTTTCGGTCCATGGTTCTCCCACAATACCTTTACCCACTGAATAGTCTGAGTCCTCAACTCTTGTTCCTTTGTATCTATAATCTCAACTGGCTTCTCCACATAGGTGGCATCCTCTCTGATCTCCAATGGCTGATGCTGGAGTACATGCGACGGATCGGGGACATATTTCTTCAACATAGACACATGGAAGACGTTGTGTACACCAGATAGCTCAGGTGGTAAGGCAAATCTATAGGCCACGTCACCAATCTTGCTCACAATGTCATAGGGTCCAATGTATCTCCGTGATAACTTGCCCTTCTGTCCAAATCTCAATGTTCCCCTTGTAGGTGACACTTTCAAGAAAACCTTATCTCCTTCCTTGAACTGTAGATCTCTGCGGTGGGAGTCTGCATAGCTCTTCTGTCTACTCCGAGACACTTTCAGGCGTTCTTGAATCAACTTGATCTTGTCGCTGGTCTCACTAACAATAGTCGGTCCATGGAAACCGCGAGTGCCGACTTCTTCCCAACAAACATGTGTCCTACACCTTCTGCCATACAAGGCCTCAAAAGGAGCCATCCCAATACTCGAGTGGTAACTGTTATTGTAAGTGAATTCACACAACGGTAGAGTCTCATCCCACTGAGTCTTGAAATCTAACACACAAGCACGGAGCATATCCTCCAGAGTCTGAATCGTCCTGTCTGATTGGCCATCTGTCTGAGGGTGATAAGCTGTGGTGAACTGTAATCTCGTACCAATAGACTCGTGCAATGTCTTCCAGAACCTCGAGACAAATTTGTTGTGTGAGAACCCGACCCCTGATCTCTTGGATTAGTGGTAGTTGGGTTGAATTTGTGAGCTAGAATGGTTTTCTTCTAGTTTTGGGCTTTTGAGTGCTTTGGTAGCTTGTGGGGCCCTTCGGGGGTTCCCTTTTCGGCTTTGTATTTACTTGTGAGATTTTCCCGATTCGTTTTGTATTGTGTTTTTGGCCCGTTGCATTCATCTTGAGGAATCCTACAACTTTCATGTTGATCCCATATCCATTTGAGAACCCGAAAACCTATTTCTTGGCCTTGAGGGCAAAACAGTCTTTTCACACCAAATCTGTACCCAAAACTTGATATTCTCGAAATCCGTGAAACATATACTTTTCGGAAACTAGATATTTCGACGATCATTTCTTCCTTCTTCGTCGAATCCATCCGAGGTCCCGAATTAGATGATTTCAGCCACCCAAGTCCCTTAAGTTGTGGGACCCAAACCCCACTTGTTTATAAGAGGAACTCATCTCCTTCATTGCTCATTCTTCACCATTGTTCCAGCAACCTAGGGTTTTCCCTTGTGTTCTTCTTCTTCTCCTAGCTTCTTCATCTCCAAGCCACTCCAAGAGATCATCACTCAAGAAATGGAGATCACCATTCTCTTCTCCACCTTGCAAGCTTTACATAGATGCCATTAGAAGAGAAATCCACCAACATTGAAACCCTCCTTGAGCTTGTTCTTCTCATTTGAAAGTCATCCAAGTAAGTGATTCTTCCCATCTTCTAGATTTGTAATCTTCTAGCCTTAGAGAAGCTCCACCTTGATTATTGGAAAGTTTCATTGTCATTTCATTGTTTAACCCATTTTTGGGTTGTTTTGGGGGTTTTTGTAGAGATTGTGGATCTTGAGCCTAAGAGGTGATTAGGAGCTTGATTTGCTTGATTAGAGTCAAAGGCAAGTGGATGAATGGATTGTTTTGATTATTAACATGTTTTGTGAGAAAATCTTGATTCATTAATGGTTTTGGTGATTTTAATAGTTGTCTTTAATATGATTAATATTGATTTCAAGATGTGCTTATTGATGAGTTATTTCTCCCTTGTTAATCTCTTGGAAATGTATGTATCATAGTGTCAAGATTTCAAATGATTTCACATGAATGAGTTTTCTCCACCTTGTGATTAATTGTGAATGGAAAGAATGGAAAGAATGGAAAGATAGGAATTGGAAATGAGGAGCTCTTTAGCTCATGTTATTGTCTTGGAAACATGCATTTAAACCATCTTGTTTATGGTTCTTTGTGGTTGATCATGTGTTGGAAGGAAAGGAAACAAAAAGGAAGGAAAAATCAGCTTTCCCGAACCTGCTGTACCCAGGTCCGATCGATCGGACCTACAGGCCGATCGATCGGACTGTCAGTAACTGTAAGCCTTTTTGGGCCGATCGATCGGCCGATCGATCGGACCCTGTACATTCTGGTACAGAAATTTCGACCGATCGATCGGCCGATCGGAGGACTCAGTTTGAGTCCAGTGAAATTTGATATTGTGTTTTTTTGGAAACCTTTGGGCCTTCTATGAGTCCTAGAGGTATATACCTCAGTGTTAAGACCAATTGTACCCTAATCTAAGGTCTTTAAGACTAGGGAACAAAAAAGAAAAGAATGGTGATGATCTAGACACTAATCCTTGGTTTTAGGTGGGACCCTTACCCTTTTTGGACTGTTTGGCCTATGAGTGAGGATGTCTTGAGCCGACACTCCTCCCGGTGGGTTCGGTGGCATCGAAGTTCAATCCATTTCAATCTTGAACGGGATGGAACGACGCGATATCTTCTTTATATATAAACACAAGTCTATTTCCTTGGTTATCGCTAATTCTATTCCTTTCGATGACTGAGTAGGTTGCTCGATGTTTCCGGATTAATGTCATGCCTAGGATGGACCGTTTATAATCTTGATTCTTGCTATTGTAACATCTAATATTACCCATAAGCTCATTTTAAGTTGTGAAAGTAGTAAAAGTGCATAAGGAGCCCGGAATGCCTTCAAACTCAAGGAGTACCAAGTAATTGTTATAATCGACATACGGGACCCCTATTCACTTAAATAGATCTTGAGATTAATGCTTTTCCCGAAATTATTATAGTTCATTGTTTCACCTCTTTTCCCGAGATTTGCATTATATGACTTGTTTTCCCGAAAGCATTGGAGTTACTCTAGTAAAAGTCATTTGTCCCGAAGTGCATTGCATCACATGATATGACAGTGTGCCCTTGAGCACCCCGTTTTACCCGTTTAATTATTGTACTTGATTTACTTGTTTCCCCGAAAGCATTGAAGTTACACTAGTAACAGTTATTGTCCCGAATGTATTGCCCGATGTGAAGTGACAGTGTGCCCTTGAGCACCCCCGTTTTACCCGTTTATTTACTGTACTTGATTTACTTGCATATGTCTCGATTGGTTTTGACCTATGAGTCGGCATCACTAAGCTTGGATACCTTGTCGGTTTGATCCACCGACTTGGAAATCCCTCTCCCGTCCCGCCAGCTGCAGTTTGGATCCCGATACCCGGTTATTACCGTGGTCCCGTCCCGATACCCGGTTATTACCGTGGTCCCGTCCCGATACCCGGTTCGCTACCGTGGTCCCGTTCCCGTATATTTATATTGTATATATGATTTACGTTGAGTCTCCTCACCTTGTGTGACTGAGACCAACGTCCCGTTATACTCTTGTCACTTCGGTGATAGAGGACTTAGCTTCTTGTGATTGCCATCTTGCCAGTTCCCGATTCCTTGGATACCCGACATGTTTTATATTGTTTACTTGCTTTCCGATAAATGATTCGTTTCCTTTATGAAAGTTGTTATTTAAACAAGTGCTAATATTCTCCAATGTAAATTCCGTTATTATTATATTGTTTTCTGTCCTTTGTACCCGCACATGTTTTAAAGGAATGCCGGTTGGGTGAATAACCATGCTTTTACATATGTTCCATACGATCAATGATTTTGCTAGATTTATATGATTACACGTGTTTTAAAGGAATACCTGAATTTTTAAATATCCGTGCCTTGTTTTAAAGGACATTTGGTTTGTCAGATATCTATGTTTATACCTGTTTTTAAATGAATACCCGAATTGTTAAATACCCATGCTTTGAAATAGGTTCCGAATGACACTTGTTTTGCCAGATTCCTATGTTTACACCTGTTTCAAACGATACCTGATTTATTAAATATCCATACTTCTACCTAGGTTTCAAGTGGACATTGGTTTTGCTAGACTGCTATGAATACCTGGTTTGTTGTATACTTGTGTTTTTACTTAAGTTTCAAATGAACGTTGTTTTGCCATACCGCTATATTTATACATGTTTTAGACGAACACCCCATTGTCAAATATCTATGATTATAGATGATGTAAATGAACACGTGTTTTATTAGATATTCATGTTTTCACCATGCTTGAAATGAATACAAGTTTCCCTTGAGATTCCCGACTTTACACCCGTTTAATTATATGCAGTACTTGATTGATTAGCATGATTTATTATATGTTTTATTCTTTAGTATATTTGTGTTCTTTTCATCCACCTGCCAGACCGTCGTGTCTGACCCACTACTTTTGGTACTCAGGTTCAGATTTCTTCGCCCCGAGTTGAGTGTTTTTATTGGCTATGGAGCCATGCCTTGCAGGTTGGTTTGTCGGCTATGTCATGCAGACATTGGGCTTGACATCGGAGTTACGTCACATTTGGGTAGTAGTTAATAGCTTCTTGTTGTATGGCTTTTGTTAGCCTTTTTCTTGGGATTCTTAATTAATGTACATTGATAATTGTAACTTGAATATATTTGGGAATGTAATATCCTGTTACTGTCAGCTCTGTAAATTATTGTGATGGTTACTCCAGTCTGGTATGATTCTTGAGATAATAGCTATGGGCTAAAGGTTGAGTGCGACACGGAATCCGATGGCCACGGACTTCGGGTCGCAACGCCACAAATGCTTCCGCAAAATATTCAGAATGTGTTGTCTTCACACACGCGGATCTTGGGAGAAGTAAAATATAATTTATTCTTAATCCCATCTCCCGCCCCCGAGGTTCCGGTTCGGGGGCGTGACATGCTGTCTCTGTCAGATGTGATAGAAACTGGCTGCCCATGGCGATTGACAATCTCGTTGACAAACAACTCTGCCAAAGGTAGCATGTGCATCTTCTTCCCTGTCTTCATAGCAAGGAAATGCGCTGACTTGGTGAGACGGTCCACAATGACCCAAATCACATCGTTGCCTCTGCTAGTCCTCGGTAATCCTGAAATAAAGTCCATGGTAATGTGCTCCCACTTCCATTCCGGGATCTCTAATGGCTGTAACAAACCTGGAGGCCTCTGATGCTCTGCTTTAATCAACTGACAGGTCATGCAACGGGAGACAAACGCTGCAATCTCTCTCTTCATGTTGTTCCACCAAAATCTACCTTTCAAATTCTGATACATCTTCGTGCTGCCTGGATGCATAGAATACTTCGTGCTATGAGCCTCAGCCATGATGTCATTCCTCAAATCTTCAATGTTAGGCACACACAGACGGTCACGGTAGTACAAAACTCCATCAACAAAACGAAAGTCAGGACGTTCTGCTAAATGCTTTGTAATCTTGGCCAACTCTGGATCTTGCAACTGACTATCCTTGATCTTCTAAATGAAAGAAGGTTCTGACACCGTCATTTTAGCCAATAAAACACCCTTCCTCAGTGGCTGAAGATCTAAACTCAACTCTTCAAACTGTTCGAAAATACAAGTGCCACTAAGATTCGCCAAGCCTACTGATTTCCTACTCAAGGCATCTGCAACAACATTTGCTTTCCCCGGGTGGTACTTGATTGGAAAATCATAGTCCTTGATATATTCCATCCATATTCTCTGCCTCATGTTCAAATCCTTCTGTGAGAATAGATACTGTAAGCTGCGGTGGTCGGAGTGGACTTCGAACTGCTCTCCATAGAGGTAATGTCTCCACATTTTCAATGCGAACACAACCGCTGCTAACTCCAGATCATGGGTGGCATAGTTCTTCTCGTGATTTTTCAACTGTCGAGATCCATAAGCAATCACTTTTCCTTCTTGCATCAAAACACAACCAAGTCCCACATTCGAAGCATCGGTAAAAATAGTGAAACCGCCGTTTCCGGATGGTAAAGTAAGGACTGGTGCTGTAGTCAATCTCTTCTTTAGCTCTTGACAACTCTCTTCACACTGCTCTGTCCACACATATGGTGCATTTTTCCTTGTCAACTTCGTCAATGGTGACGCAATCGACGAAAAACCTTGCACAAACCTCCGATAGTAGCCTGCGAAACCCAGAAAACTCCTGATTTCTATCACATTCTTCGGTCTTTCCCAACTGATAACTGCTTCAATCTTGGACGGATCCACCGACAATCCTTCTTTCGAGATAATGTGCCCCAGAAATGCTACTTGGTCTAGCCAAAATTCACACTTGTTGAGCTTCACATACAGCTGATTCTCTCTCAGGAGTTGCAATGCAATCCTCAAATGCTCTTCATGCTCTTCCTTGGTCTTGGAGTACACCAAAATGTCATCTATGAACACTACCACAAATTGATCTAGATATTCTGCAAATATCTTGTTCATCAATGCCATGAACACTGCCGGTGCATTAGTCAACCCAAATGGCATCACTAGGAACTCATAGTGGCCATATCTTGTCCGGAAAGCTGTTTTCAACACGTCTGATTCTCTAACTCTCAGCTGATGGTAGCCGGATCTCAAATCAATCCTCGAAAAGTATGATGCACCTTGCAATTGATCAAACAATTCATCTATCCTTGGCAAAGGGTACTTGTTCTTGATGGTCACTTGATTCAATCTTCTGTAATCAATACACATCCTCATCGAACCATCCTTCTTCTTAACAAACAACACTGGAGCTCCTCATGGTGAAACACTCCGTCTCACAAAACCTTTGTCCAACAACTCTTGCAACTGGGTCTTCAATTCCCCCAACTCTGCTGGAGCCATCCTATATGGTGCAATAGATATCGGAGCGGTCGCTGGTAGCAACTCGATAGTGAAATCAATCTCTCTCATGGGTGGCAAACCTGGAATCTCCTCCGGAAAAACATCCGGGAATTCCCAAACAATTGGGATCTCCTCCACCCCTTGGGACCGTTTATCCTCCGTGATAAACACTAAATAAGCTTCACACCCACTTCTCAAAAGTCTGTCAGCCTTCAACGCTGAAACAAACCCTGTACAAGGATTCCTCCTCTCTCCCTGAAACGACACTCCTGCTGGTGTCTCAACCAACTTGAAAGTGAGGGTCTTATGGAAACAATCCATTGTGGTATGGTACCCTGCCAGCCAATCCATCCCTAGGATGACATCATAATCAAACATCTCCAAAGAAATGAGATCTGCGGTTAAAACCATTTCTCCTATCTGGACTGTGCAACTAGGGTAAAAGGTTCTACAAATAACTTGTTTACCTACTGGGGTTGCCACAGTCAAAATGAACTCAAGTTCTCTAGCATGCATACCAATCAACTTAGAAAATTTATGGGACATGAAAGAATGTGTAGAGCCAGGGTCAAACAAAATCATAGCTTTAATCCCACAAACAAGAAGTGTACCTTCCACTACATTACCCGCTGCCTCTGCATCCACTCTATTGACCCCGTAAATTTGCCCTCGAAGCTGTGGCCTGTTCTGAGCTTGTTGTGGCCTCCCATGTGGTGCATTCCTGTTCTGCTGCGGTGCACGCTGATGTCCCTGTTGCTGACGGGCCTGCTGCTGTGGCTGTTGCTGCTGTCTCAACTGTTGTTGCTGTGGTGCTTGCTGCTGAAGTGGCCTAGGCTGGTTTTGGACAACCAATGCATGCTGTGGTGGTGGTGGTGGACGTTGTGGCCCATGCTGTTGCTGCTGATTCTGTCTGTTTGGCCTAGGGCAATCCCTCATCCGATGGTCCATCGAACCACACTTGAAGCACGCTCCCGTAATAGTACGACACTCAGCACTAGCATGGTTCTTCCCACAGTGGATACAAACCACTGGATTCTGCACATTTGCTCCTGTCCTCTGCCTCTTGTTCTGATGGTTCCTCTGATGCTGGAAATTCTACTGCTGAGCTGGACTCTTGCCTTGCACTTTGAGGATCTTGTTGTGGAAGTTTTCGAACTTGTAGGCCCTTTTGACTGCCTCATCAAACGTAACAAGTGGTACCACTCCGGTGGCATCTCTCTCAATGAAGGGATTAAGCCCCTCAAAGAATTTAGCAATTTTCTTCTCCACCGTATCTACCAACTCCGGAGCGTATCTAGACAATCTCTCGAACTTGGTGAGATATTCTAAGACTGTCATGCCCCCTTGCACCAACTGCTGAAACTCTATAGCTTTTTGCTTCTTGACGTGGGCGGGTACATATTTGTCATGAAACTACCTCTTAAAGTTTGCCCACACTTCTGCATCAGCCATGGTTCTATATTCTTCCCTCACTGTTTTCCACCATCTATTTGTTGTGCCAACAAAAAAGGATGATGCTAGCTTCACTCTATCTCCCCCTGTACACTGAAAGATCTCAAAAATGTTCTCGGTATGTTCCAACCAGTCATCTGCAGCTAGTGGGTCCTCTTCCCCAAGGAATTCCTTCGGAGCTCTCTTCCTGAATCGCTCAAACAAGGCATTGGGATCATGTTGCCTTTGGTTTATGACGATTGCTGGCTGAGGTTGAACCGGATCTGGTCTTCTTTGCAAGACCTCAAGCAATTGCCTCTGCATTTCTGCCATCTCTCTAGCATGGTCTTCTTCCCTCTTGAGCATCTGCTCTTGCAATCTGGCCTGGTTCTCATTAGCTTGACGTTGTTGGTCAAGCATGGCTTGCATCATTTCCTGAAACTGGTTTGTTGGGTTGTTCTCAACTATGTCCTCTTCTACTGGCCCTGTGTGATCACTGTTACTGCCAGAAGGAATGCCATTCACTGTTCTCTTACGTGGAGGCATGATGCTACAAAACAAATTGTTAGCACAAGATAACATAAAGGGTCACACATTGCTCACCCGATACTAGCTAACGAAAGATCTAACGGATCCTCGCCATGTCCTTAGGATTTCTAGTTTCTTTTAATTGCTTGAAACACGTCTTGCTCTGATACCAGTCTGTCGCAACCCAGGACCGGGGATCCGGGATCGGGACTAATGGATAATGATGATTGAAGGATCTACATCAACAATATACAATTTATTTAATTTCCCACAGGTGTCCGCAGTGAGGATATCACAACCATCAATGAACATTTCTTTAAAGTGTGGAAGCATGTAGCAAATAAAATAGTCAGACTATCTCTAGTCCTGAAAGCATTAACATCAAGTATGAAATACTGTATCAGAATGAGCAATGATCTAGCATGTTACCCAAAGTGAGTTAGAGTTTATACAAATATTATCTAATTACAATCCCAAAAAATAGAGGCCAACAAAGGCCAATATAGACAAAACAATAACCCAATGAATGGTTAATAAGTTCTCCTCAAAATGAAACGCCTCTCGTAGCAACCCGATGTCTACATGACATCGTCAGCAAGCCACTCGACTAGAGGTTGCGGCTCACCTACCGCCTCCTCCTCAAGGAAACCGGCAATGGGACCTGAGTACCAAAGCAAAGGATCAGACACGACGGTCTGGCAAGAGAGTGAATAGATACAACAACATATAATAGATTAAATATCTCGAAAAGCAGGGAAATCTGTTTAAGCAAGAACTCTCACAAAATAGATAAATCATTTTCTAGAAAATATGTAAACAAGATAAGACATATGAGGTAACCAAGGGATCGGGAACTCACAAGATGGAAATCACATAAAGCTAAGTCCTCTGTCACTAAACTGACAACAGTATCACGGGACGTTGATCTCAGTCACACAAGGTGAGGAGATACAACGCAAATCATATATACAATATAAATATACGGGACGGGACCACGGTAGCGAACCGGGTATCGGGACGGGACCACGGTAATGACCGGGTATCGGGATCCGAACTGCAGCTGGCGGGACGGGAGAGGGATCTCCAAGTCGGTGGATCAAACCGACAAGGTATCCACGCTTAGTGATGCCGACACATAGGTTAAATATCAAATCGAGACTTATGCAAGTAAATCGAGTACAATATATAAACGAGTAAGACGGGGAGCACAAGGGCACATTTTCGTTCCAAGTCGGGTAATATATCTCAGGACAAATCACTATTACTAGTGTAACTATCATGCCTTCGGGAAAACACATCATGTAGGATAAATCTTGCAATGAGGTGAAACAATGAACAATAGCAATATCGGGTAAAATACTGGTTTCAAGATCTATTCAGTAAATAGGGATCCCGTATGTCGATTATAATGAAGACTTGGTACTCCTTGAGTTAGAAGACATTCCGGGCTCCTTATACACCTTGAAGTTTCAAAACTTCGAGTGAAATCTTGGTGATATGGTTTCTTCCTCGAATGGCCTCATCCAATACTTGATAAATCTCCTTGATATAGAAGGGTTCCCAGAGAATAGACCCAACAATTGAAACAGTTGAACATTGTCCCAAACATAGTCTATGCCAGACAAACCACACCGCTCGAGCGAACTGGAGGGTTCGCTTCAGCGAGTCGCTCGCTGGAACAGTGGTCTGGGTGGGTTCGCTCGAGCGAATTTGAGGTCGCTCGAACGAACACATTGGGTCGAGCGAATATTTAAGTGCGTTCGAACGAACAACTCTCTGGAATGAGTTCTGGGATATCCGCTCGAGCGACCAGGGGTCCGCTCGAGCGACCAAGCTACTGGAATGCCCGAGCCCTTTTCTGGACAGGTCGCTCGAGCGAAGTGCCATGGTCGCTCGAGCGAACTGTCAAGAAATTGATTCCGGACCAGTTCAGCTGTCCTCTTTCTCTTCCTTCTGCAATCTCATTTTAACCACTTTCATACATCAAATAAGGAGTATAAATCTCCATTCAAATGACTTCAAATTCCCAACTATATCCATCCCATTTTTCCCCATCCATATCACATTCAATACAAGGAAAGAGAAGAAGAAACCATTTCACACAATGTACATATTCAAGACAAAACAATGAAACATTAATTGCTATGAACCAACTCTTCTATATGATCATAAATGCATTCATAGGGCTCTCCATCAAGAGCATTTATTTCAACCATAGACATATTAATGAAAACTTGAAAATCCATAAATGCTTCACCAAACCCTTTAAAACTTAAAACATCCAATCATTCACTTGCTTTAGGTCTTCAAATCAATGAAATCAAACTCTAACAAGTCTCCAAGACAATGGTCCAAGCTACAAGGCAAAACCCCAAATAAAACAAACCCTAAAAGAGTCAACACAATGAAATAGTAAGGAATTGTTCCAAGGATGATAGTGAAGCTTCTCAAGGGCTAGGAGATAACAAATCTAGAAGATGAAGGGAAATACTTACTTGCAAGGTCCTCTAATGACAATGGTGAGCTCAAAGAGAGTCTTGTAATGGATGGTTTTCTCTAGCAATGGTGTCCAAAGAGAGCTATGGTTATGAGGAAGAAGGTGATGATCTCCACTACTCAAGTTGTGTAAGGTTGTGGTGAGTTGGGTGATTGCAAGCAAGAGCAAGAAGAAGAAAATGAAACCCTAGGCTCTCACTCTCTTGTGCTGGAAAAAGAAGAATGAAGAAGATGGTCTCGTCTTGTAGTAAGTGAGGAGTGGGCTCTACCACTAACAACCTAATTAAGCTGAAAACATGGCTTTCGGGGCTTCTAATGGATTCGACGAAGAAGGAAGAAATGATTGTCGAAATATCTAGTTTCCAAAAAGTATATGTTTCGCGGGTTTCGGGAATATCAAGTTTTGGGTATAGATTTGGTGTGCAATGACTGTTTTGCCCTCAAGGCCAAGAAATCGGATTTCGGGGTCTCAAATGGACACGTGATCAACATGAAGGTTGCATGAAATAACAATTCCAATAAAACGGGATTAAAACCATGAATGTAAAAATCTCCGATAAATCCTCAAATATATGCAATGTCATGAAAAGGAAACCCCTAAAGGGTCCCACTCACACCAGGCGATCAAAATACCCCAAAACTATAACAAAGGCTAATTCAAACCCAACTTAGCCAAAAAAATTAATCAAGCTTAGCACTAATACGCAACTTAATTAACACTAATTGAGTTCACTCGGGTCGGGGTCTTACACCAATTGTGAGGCCTAGGTTCGGTCTTGGAAAGGCCTACCACGAATCATGAGCCCGATCCGCCCCACGTAGCCAGCCCGTGGATCTTGGGCCAGGTCGGACCGATTTGAATGGGCAGTAGCATCCTGCTGGCCCGAGGCTTCCAGGAAGGGGAGAGACAGGTGGAGACCAGCGAAGGCAGGAGAAGATCGTGCATAGAGAGACAGGTGGAGGTCAGAGAAGGTAGAAGAAGATCGTGCATAGAGAGATGGGGGAAGCACTCTGCGCCTGAGAGCACGATCATGGACGTGTGTGTCCCTGGGACGAGATTAGCGATGAACGGGGGAAGTGGGAGAGAAAACAGAGGAAAGGAAGGTATAATTAGGAGAAAAAGAAAGAAGAAAAGGGTAAGAAAAAAAATAGAGAACTCCACAAGCAAAAAGAAAGTAATTACCTGATTTAATTACTGACTTTGGCATCGGAGTGTATTCGATTGGACCCCTCCGATCGAATTTCATCCCATGGTTTCCTTCTTGAGTAGGTCCAGGCTTATTCCACGGAATTCCAGTGAGGAAGCGGAAGGGAGGATCTCAAGGTTCTTCCGAGCAAAAACCAGGTCATCAAAATCTAACCTTACAGAAACCATCCATTGATTCTCCAACTGTAGTAGTCCCAGCTCCAACTCTTTCTACTTTGGGTTTCTTAAGAAAAAACCGACAATTTCTTTCTTTTTCTTCTTTAAATTTATGCCTCTCTTCCATTTCTCTTTTTTTGTGTGAAGAAGGGCTCGTATTAGCCGTTCAACTAAGGACAGATAATCTTGTAATTGAGTGAAGAAGGGCTCGAATTCTGATAGGCAAAATTTGGCAGAGGGGGCACATGTGAACGAGGATCATTGAACTCCAAAATCCCCCCCTGAAATTTCATGGCCAATTCTTTCATCTTCGTACATATTTACTTTGATCGTAGACTTTCCTGGCCATTGAACTATCCATTCATATAACGTACTGATGATTGAGGCTGACTTTATTTTAAGAAGAAAGAATAAATCCATGCCAGGGCAATCAATTTGACTTTGTTTTGCGGAAAAAAGTTGGATACCGGATGACATCCAACAGGTACATTTTGACTTTTCATGAGGTACACCAGTTGTACTCGGGTTATGTTCCTTGTAAAAATGTATTTATCAAACATTAAACGGTTTGAATCCATATATTGCCTTTCACATATATAAGACTAGTTGAGCCATGGCACGTGCCAGTGTCCAAATGCATCTGACAATGCTTTTGGTCCAATTCCAAATTGGGTTGATGATCAAGCAAATCCTCATCAGCAAGACCCACAACTTGCAGAACTGGCAATATGCTCTACAGACCTAAAGAGAAAATTATGTAGCAAGATAGACTTATGTAGCAAGATAGACGATGGTTTTGATGAGGACTTGAGAGGAAATGGATCACTTTGCCATATCCAGCTCCTGAACCTATCTCATTGCTTTCTGTAAAATTGTGAGTGCATTTTGAGTTCATTGTCATAAAACCATCCCGCGCCTTTTAACTAATTAAGTTACACCGTCATTGTCCTTATCACTCGGTGCCCAAGATGCTGTAAAAAGAAAGGAAACAACAGTTCTAAATGATGGGTCGGGCCCAAATGACTCAGTCCACAATGACAGGTCAGGCCCAAGTGACTCGATCCACGATGATAGGTAAGGTTTAAGTGACCCGAGTCCGTGATGAGCCCAGGTCTAAATCTGCCCATTAAAGGCCGGGTCCAGATCCACAAAATGACGAAGTCAGCGCGTCGTTCCCTTAACCCGCTTTTACCAAGTCCTGCGGAGGAGATCCTACCTGCCTCGTCTGTTGAGGGCGGTTCGAAGACTCCGCCAGAATGAAGCGTCCGTTGCTGAAGAGTCGTCCTCATCTGTTAGGGGAAGACTATAAATCGCGAAGCCCCACCAGCACTGGGGGCAGGCAATTCTTATCCATTTTACATTATCATTGTACTTTTCTGACTTGTAATCCCTACCTCGGAGAAGTAAAATCGCCAGTTTGAAGTGGACGTAGGTCACACTGACCGAACCACTATAAACTCTCTCTCTCCTCATTAATTTTCACATTAATTACTCATCACTTGACCGGTGGTGCCCGAAAACACTTTTTGGCATCATCAGTTTGGCGTCGTCTGTGGGAATCGACAAGATTTCCTTTTTCGAAATTATGGTGATCACCACAAGGTCAACAAGACGTCAAGATGACAACCCCTCCCGGGAAGGCGAGGGTAACCCTGCACCAAATGCTCATGCTCCCTCTCTTCAACAAATGCTGGAAACCATGCAGCAGCTGGTGACCCAGAACCAGCAGATATTGCAACTCATGCTGGCAGGGCAAGGAGGAGCACCAATTGGTACATGACAACAAGAAGTACCGTGCCAGGAGCAATCGGTTGCTCCACGCAGAGGGGCACCTCACCCGGGCGCCCGTCCACATGGTGCCCTGGGCCGAGGCGCCGCCCGTCATCATCCTCACCTGGGCGCCCATCCCCATGGCGCCCAGGGTCGAGGAGTACACCGAGGCGCCCATTCCCATGGCGCCCAGGGCGCCTCCAATGGAGTTCCCCATGTCGCCCTACAGAGAAGACTTCTGGTCGACCCTCAAGGTCGCGCCTATCTCGACGTGCCTCCACCCCCGGGCGGAGCCCCACCTGGAGGATCGAATCGCGGTGGACTTCCACCCCCTCCCTCTGCTTCCAATGATGAAGATCCTCATTTCCAGGAGGGGGGAAGTGAAAATCACAGCCTAGAAGATGAGAGTCATTTCCAAGGCCAGTCCAGAGAAGCCCCCAATCGTTGGGATGAGAAGATCAAGGAAATGCAGAATCAGATTGGCAATGTCTTCAATGCCATGAAGGCACAGGTACCATAAACAATTGACTACCTAGTACAACGGACGGACACACCGTTCAAGCCCGCCGTGGCGAACTACCCACTTCCTAAAAAGTTCAAAATGCCAACCATGGAGACCTTTGATGGGACAAAGGATCCACTGGATCACTTGGAAACCTACAAAACCTTATGCAACTACATAATATCTCCGACGAGATTTTGTGTAGAGCATTCCCAACAACATTGAAGGGGTCCGCACGGCAATGGTTCTCAAGCCTAGCCCCAGCCTCCATCTCCACCTTTGCAGAACTAAACAAGTCCTTCGTGTTGCACTTCATTGGAGGACGCCGCCACCAGAAGCCCACCACACACCTGCTCAGCATAAAGCAGGATAAAAATGAAAGCCTCAGGAGTTACCTCACTCGTTTTAACGAGGAGGTACTCCAAGTTGAAGAACCCGACGGCAAGGTCTCCATGACAGCCTTCCTGGGAGGCCTTCGCTCGTCAAGCTTCCTATTTTCGGTGATGAAGCGCCCGCCCAAGAGCTTTCTGGAACTGCTGGCAATAGCCCAGAAGTACATGAATGCTGAGGACATCACCAGGCTAGGCGACGAGAGTCCTCCAGACCAGAGGGCAAGGGGAAGGAGCGAGACAGAGACGACAGGAAGGAGAACAGCAATAAGCGAAGCAGGACGGAGAGGATACCTGTCAAAGAGAGACTCGGTCCAGCTCCTCAGAGAGACAGACAAGCCTTCACCCCTCTCAATGCCGCAGTCGGACACATCTTGTTACAGATCCAAGATGATCCCGCTGTCAAATGGCCAGGGAAGATGAAGTCTCCCCCAAACCGCAAAAATCCTAACAAGTACTGTCGCTTTCATCGCGACCATGGCCATGACACTGACGACTGCTATGAACTCAAGAAGCAAATTGAGGACCTCATTCAGCGTGGACACCTGCGCCAGTATCTCGCTGGAAGGGCCCAAGCACCGGCACCACCTCGTAACCGAGAGAATCAACAACCCTTTGGAGAAATTCAGACTATTTCCGGGGGATCGGCAGAGTCACTCTCAGCAATGAAGGCCCACGCCAGAAAGGCCAGGCACACTGATGAAGCACGCCTATCCAAAGCGCCCAGGTATGGTGACGGCAAGGTCATATCCTTCTCGGATAGGGACATGGAAGGAATACAACTCCCTCATGATGACCCACTGGTGATCACCCTGACAGTCGCCAATTTCCAGGTGCGTAGGATCCTAGTGGATAGTGGCAGTTCCGCTGATATCCTGTTCACAGATGCTTATGACAAGTTGAGCCTAGGCAGGGAAAGGCTACGACCTGTCAAGTCACCTCTTATTGGATTCTCAGGGGAGAAAATGTACCCCCTGGGAGCAATTGTGCTGCCAGTCGCCTCCGGAGCAGCACCTCGAAGCTCCACGATCATGGTCAATTTCCTGGTGATAGACTGCCCATCAGCTTATAATATCATATTGGGGCGACCTGCCCTCAATACGTTAAAAGCTGTCCCCTCCACCTATCACCTCATCCTCCGCTTTCCAACCTCTAATGGAGTCGGAGAGGTCAGGGGGAACCAGGTGGCTGCCAGGGAGTGCTATGTCTCCTCAATAAAGGACAAAAAGCCACAGGAAGCATTGCAAATTGAGACCCTTGATCCAAGGGATGACGCCACTATTGAGAGAGGAGAGCCAGTGGAGAAACTCACCCCTGTGGTCTTGGACGAGGAGCATCCAGACAGAAAAGTGTACCTTAGCTCTACTCTCCCAGAAGATCTTGGTCACCAGCTAGTAGAATTGCTGAGGCATAGCATGAACGTCTTCGCGTGGTCTCACGCGGACTTGGAGGGAATCGACCCTAGTATCGCTACCCACCGCCTCAATATCGATACTAGCTACAAGCCTGTTCGTCAAAAGCTGAGGAGCGCTTCCATCGAAAGGGCTCAAGCAATGGGCAAGGAGGTGAGAAAGTTAGTTGAAAATGGGGCAATCAGAGAAGTGGCATATCCTGAGTGGCTCTCCAATGTTGTGATGGTAGCCAAAGCCAATGGAAGATGTCGCCTTTGTGTTGACTTCACTAAGCTCAACAAGGCGTGCCTACAAGACAGCTACCCGCTACCGAGGATTGACCTGCTCGTTGATGCCACGGCAGGACACGAACTGCTCACTTTCTTGGACGCATATTCTGGGTACAGCCAGATCAGTATGCACCCCCCAGACTAAGAAAAAACTTCATTTATCACCCCAGGGGGAACCTACTGTTACAGAGTCATGCCCTTTGGGCTTAAAAATGCAGGGGCCACCTATCAGCGGTAGGTGAACAAAATGTTTCAATCCCAGATAGGGCAAACAATGGAGGTTTACGTGGACGACATGCTGGTGAAGAGCCTTGCTGCAGCAGATCACGTTAACCATCTTCGAGAAGCTTTCAATGTTCTCAGGTCATATAGCATGAAGTTGAACCCAGAGAAGTGCGCCTTTGGCGTAGGATCAGGAAAATTTCTAGGCTTTATGGTCAATCAGAGGGGAATTGAAGCAAACCCCGATAAGATCAAGGCTATCCTTGACATGAAGTCGCCCTCCTCCACCAAAGAGCTCCATCGACTAAATGGAAGAATTGCAGCACTAAACAGATTCATCTCCAAGTCTGCAGACAGATGCCTACCTTTCTTCAAAGCCCTCCGGAAAGCCTTTGAATGGGGACCAGAGGCAGAGGAGGCCTTCCAAGGACTCAAGGCTTACTTGACCACACCTCCCCTCCTCTCTCATGCTGCACCAGGTGAAATCCTGTACTTGTACCTCTCTGCTTCCTCAACAGCAGTTAGCTCCGTCCTCATCAGAGATCATGGTGGGATACAAAAACCCATTTATTATGTGAGCAGGGCATACAGGGGGGCAGAAATTAGGTACTCGAGGCTGGAAAAACTGGCGCTTGCCCTCATCTCGACGACAAGACGCCTAAGGCATTATTTCCAGAGCCATACATTTGTTGTGATTATAGATCAACCATTGAAGGGAGTCTTGGGAAAGCCGGATGTGTCTGGGAGACTCCTCAAATGGGCAGTCGAGTTGGGCAAATTCGATGTCCAGTACAAACCGAGGGTGGCCATCAAAGCGCAAGTTTTGGCTGACTTTGTAGCGGAGTTAACACAAGTAGAAGAGGAAACAGATGAACTCGCCTCGCCCCTACCGGGCGATTCGCCACCATGCAAGGACAACCAAGGGGTCGCCCGCACAACTCCAGATCTCCAGGCCCAGCTCATGAGGAACCAGACACCCCTGGGCGCCCAGGCACTTCTTGCCAAGGGGGACCAACCACTCCTGGGCGCCCATGCACTTCCTGCCAATCGAGCGCCCCGTCGATTCCTATTTCGCAGCCCGGCGCCCATGGTCCCTCATTATCACTATGGACGCTCTATGTCGACGGCTCCGCGACCAGTAATGGAGGTGGAGCGGGCCTCGTTTTGATCAGCCCCGATGGCACACCCCTCAAGTATGCAGTGAAGTTCCACTTTGCAGCTTCTAACAATGACACAGAGTATGAGGCTCTCCTCTCTGGTTTGAAGTTGGCATTCGAAATGAACGCCCGATACCTCATTGCTTACAACGACTCTCAGCTGATAGTTAATCAAGTAAAGGGCGAATTTGTAGCAAAGGAAACAAGAATGCAAGATTATCTCAGCATGGTGAAAAAACTAATCCCGCGGTTCCAATATTTCCAAATCTGTCATATCCCTCGGGAGAGCAACGTCGCCGCCGATGTACTGGCCAGGCTCGCCTCATCCCTAGAGACCCCATCAGGCGAACCAACATTCTGTGGGCAACAGTTCGAACCAAGCCATTTGGATGAAAGCACTGCAAGCATTAACTGCACTACAGCTGAAACGAATTGGATGACCCCGATAAGGGCATACCTTCAAGAGGGTACACTGCCAGAGGACCCCCTTAAGGCAAGAAAGCTGAGGATGAGAGCTTCCAAGTTCACCCTCTTGCAAGATATCCTCTACAAGAAAGGCTACTCTTTACCATTGTTGAGGTGCCTCTCTCCTGAAGAAGCTGATTACGCCCTGCGGGAAATCCATGAAGGAATTTGTGGGAACCACTCTGGCGGATGCTCCCTTGCCCACAAAGCACTTAGGCAAGGTTTCTTTTGGCCCAGCATGCTAGCGGACGCCAAAGAATTTGCTAGAAAATGTGACAAATGCCAGCGCTTCGCCAATGTGCCAAGGCAGCTCCCAGAGGAACTCACAACCATCATGAGCCCTTGGCCTTTCTCCAAATGGGGAATTGACATCCTAGGCCCCCTTCCTTTGGGTAAAGGACAATGCAAGTTTGTAGTGGTCGCCATGGACTACTTTACAAAGTGGGCGGAGGCGGAACCCTTGGCGAGGATCACAGACTCCAAAGTAAAACACATTGTCTGGAAAAACATAGTCTATCGCTTTGGGATCCCTCAAACCTGTCGCGACCCCGGACCGGGAAATCCCCAATCCGGGATCGGGACTAATGAGTGGATGATGATTGGTGATGATTATCTACATCCACAATATAGAACTTATTCAATTTCCCACAGGTGTCCGCGGTGAGGATATCACAACCTTGCATGAACATTTCTTTTGAGTGCTGAAGCGTGTAGCAAATCAAATAGTAGACTATCTCTAATCATGCAAGCATTAATATCAAATATCAAACTGTATCAGAATGAGCAATGATCTAAAGCAAGTTTTCCAAAAGTTGTTAAAGTTAGACAAAATATCATTTAGTTACATTCCCCAAAATTAGAGGCCAACAAAGGCCAATACTACAAAAGAATAACCCAAAGGAATGGTTAAAAAGTTCTCCCCAAAATGTTACGCCTCTTGGCAACCCGATGTCTACATGACATCGTCAGCACGCCACTCAACTAGAGGTTGCAGCTCACCTACCACCTCCTCCGGCTCCTCCTCAAGGAAACCGGCAACGGGACCTGAGTACCAAAGCAAAGGGTCAGACACGACGGTCTGGCAAGAGAGTGAGAAGATGCAACAATATAAAATAGATGAATTATCTCGAAAAGCATGGAAATCTGTTTAAGCAAAAACTCTCATAAATAGATAAATCATTTGTTAGAAAACATGTAAACAAGATAAAACTCATAGGGTATCCAAGGAATCAGGAACAAGCAAGATGGCGACCACACGAAGCTAAGTCCTCTATCACTTAGGTGATAGAGCAATAACTAGGCCCTGATCTCAGTCACTCAAGGTGAGGAGAAATAGGGGATCTCATATAAATACATATACTATACATGACCACGGTAGCGAGCCGGGCATCGGGGACCACAGTAGCAATCTGCGGTATCGGGACAAGACCACGGTAATGACCGGGCATCGGGATCCAAACTGCAGCTGGCGGGACAAGAGGGGGATCTCCAAGTCGGTGGATCAAACCAACGAGGTTATCCAAGCTTAGTGGTGCCGACTCATAGGTCAAATACAATCGAGACAATGCAAGTAAATATTGTACAAGTATATAATCAAACGGGCAAGACGGGGGTGCTCAAGGGCACACTGACATATCAAGTGGTGCAATGCACCTCGGGTCAAGTAACCATTTCAAGTGTACACAATGCTTTCGGGGAAAACAAGTCATGTAATGTAAATCTTGGAAATGAAGAATAAAATGAACTATTACAATTCCGGGAAAATATTGATTTTTAGATCTAATTAAGTGAATAGGGGTCCCGTATGTCGATTATTGAAATGATTTGGTACTCTTTGCGTTTGAAGACATTCCGGGCTCCTTATGCACTTTTACTATTTTTAAAACCTTAAATGAGCTCATGGATAGTACTAGATGCTATGATAGAAAAATCAAGACTATAAACGGTCCATCCTAAGTATGATGTCAACTCGGAACCATCGAGCAACCTACTCAGTCACCGAAAGGAATAGAATTCACGATACCCAAGGAAATAGACTTTGCATTTAGATATGAAGAAGATATCGTGTCATTCCATCCCGTTCAAGATTGAAATAGATTGAACTTCGATGCATCCGAACCAACCGTGAAGAGCATCGGCTCAAGACGCTCTCACATATGGTCAAGTGAGTCCAAGGAGGGTAGCCAAGGTCCACAAAAAAAAAATCTCAAAACCCACTGGACTCAAACTGACTCAATCCGAAATTTCTGTGCCAACGTGGCCTATGCCAGGCAGACCGCATCGCTCGAGCGAATCGAAGAGTTCGCTCGAGCGAACCCATTGGTCAAGCGGTTATTAAAATGCGTTCGAGCGACCAAGTTACTGGAAAACCCGTATCCTCTTCTGGACAGGTCGCTCGAGCGAACTGTCATGGTCGCTCAAGCGAACTGTCCAGAGACTGAATTCTGGGCAGTTCAGTTCCTCTCTTTCTCTTCCTTTTTACAACCTTCTATTAGCCCTTCTTACACATCAAATGAGGAGTCTATTTCTCCCTTCAAACTACAACAAATCCTCCATCAAATCAACCATATTCTCCTTCATCAACCATGCATTCAACACAAGGAAAAAGGAGAAGGGAACCATTTCACAATCTATATAAACCTTTGCAACAAAACAAGAAGACATTCAATGCCATAAACCACTACTTCTCCAAGATTATAAATGTGTCATTAATACTTATCATAAGCATTCATTTCAAAACAAAGCAATAAATGCACATTAATGGAAAATGTCCAAAAATCAATAAAAGCTTAGGAAAATCATTTATTCACTTGCCTTAGGTCTTCTAACAAAGAAATCAAGCTCTATCAAGTCCTCCAAGACAATGATCCAACTACAAGGCAAAAACCCCAAATACAACAAACCCTAAAAGAGTCAAAACAATGAAATAGCAAGGAAATCTCCCAAGGATGATAGGGAAGCTTCTCAAGAGCTAGGAGATAACACATCTAGAAGATGAAGGGAAGTACTTACTTGCAAGGTTCTCTAATGGCAATGACAAGCTCTAAGGAAATCTTGTAAGGGTTGGTGTGTTCCACAAAAGCTATGTAAAGGAAGCTCTCAAGGAGATGAAGAAGATGGTGGCCTCCAATCTCCTCTTGGTGCAAGCTTCGAAGTGGATTGAGTGATGGGAAGCAAGAAGAAGAAGAAGTTGCTCAACAAGCCCTAGTTCTCTCTCTTGTGCTGGAAAAAATGAAAATGGAAGGGAAGGGTCTCCTATTGTAGCAAGTGAGGAGTGGGCTCCACTACTAACAATCTACTTAGGCTGAAATCATCTCTCTCGAGACCTCGGATGAATTCGACGAAGAAGGAAGAAATGATCGTCGAAATATCTAGTTTCCAAAAAGTATATATTTCGCGGGTTTCGGGAATATCAAGTTTTGGGTACAGATTTGGTGTGCAATGACTGTTTTGCCCTCAAGGCCATGAAATCGGATTTCAGGATCTCAATTGAACACGGGATCAACATGAAAGTTGAATGAAATAACAATACCAATAAAACGGGATTAAAATCATGAATGTAAAAACCTCCGATAAATCCTCAAACATATGCAATGTCAAGAAAAGGAACCCCCAAAGGGCCCTACTAGCACAAAGCAAAACAAAATCCTCAAAACTATATCAAAAGTTATTCCAAACCCAACTTAACCAAAACACTAATCAAGCTTAGCACTAACACGCAACTTAATTAGCACTAATCGGGATCACTCGGTCGGGGTCTTACAAAACCATTGTCAGTGATAATGCAAAACAATTCGACAATAAACTCTTCAATTCGTTTTGTTCTGACCTTCAGATAAAGCAGCCCCATTCTAGCCCGGCACATCCACAGGCAAATGGGCAAGCAGAGGTCATGGTGAGAACAATCCTGTGTAACCTGAAGACAAGGCTCGAAAGAGCGAAGGGTCTTTGGGTCGACGAGCTTCCGGGAGTATTGTGGGGCTATCGTACCACGCCAATACTCGCTTTTGGGACCGAGGCAGTCATCCCTATTGAGATAGGGGTCCATTCTCTCAGGGTCCAGCACCCCGACCCCGACACCAACGAGGAAGGACTTCGCATCAACCTCGATTTGATGGAGGAAGCAAGGGAGATGGCCAACGTCCGCAATGCAGAGTATAAGAGACGTATGGCAAAATACTATAATTCGAAAGTAAAGCCTCGTTCCTTCCAACTAGGAGATTTGGTCCTAAAAAAGGTGATCCTCGCCACGAAGGTTTCTCGCGAAGGCAAACTGGGACCGAATTGGGAAGGTCCATACCTCATAACAGAGGTGGTAAGACCAGGCACTTATAGGATCCAGAATTTTGAAGGGAAGGCCCTACCTCATCCATGGAATGTGGAACACCTGAAGAGGTACTACCGGTAACACATGAAGGGGAAAGAAGCAGTGAAAATGGAGAGTTTAATTTTTTCAATACTTTGTGGAATGTTCTTTTATAATGAGTAGTAAATAAATGAGATTTTTATATTTTACTCATTCCAACAGTTAGGCCACAAAATTGCCTTCTAAAAAAGAAAGAGAAAAAATCTATGTGTAATGAAACATAACAAGTCTCTTGTACCATAATTACTCTCATGGCTCCCCTCCTCATCGTCATCCACCTCGCCATCCTCGATGTCATCAGAGCCTCCATTACTTTCATCAGGCACCTCGGTTAGCACAAAGCCTGAAAGGTCGAGGTCAGGGAAAGTAGCAGAAATCTTCCTTTGAAGCTCCTCGTAGCAATCAATGAAGGCATCGGCGAAACCATCCGTTAGCTCCTTCTCAGCCTGAGAAGCTTTATCGTGTGCCGCCTTCAGCTCTGTCGCCACGACACTCTCTCTGAGCGACGCCCTCTCGCGGGTCTGTGCAAGCTCAGTCTCATTGAGCGAAGCCCTCTCGTGGGCCTTCACCAGTCAGCCTCTGCCCTGGTCGCCCTCTCGTGGGCTGACAAGAGCTCAGCCTCTGCCCTGGTCGCCCTCTCGCGGGCTGACGAAAGCTCGGTCTCGAACCTGGTCACCCTCTCGTGGGCTGACAAGAGCTCAGCCTCTGCCCTGGTAGCCCTCTCGCGGGCTGACGAGAGCTCAGTCTCAAACCTGGTCGCCCTCTCGCGGGCCGCCGCAAGATCAGCCTCAGAAGCTCCTCTGGCAGCTTCAAGAGCAGCAATCTTCCTCTGAGCAATGGAGAGCTCCTTTTGCATACTCTCATTCTCCTGCTTTAGCTGAGTGTTATGCCGGGCCCTTGACAACAAGCAGACGGACGCAGTGGAAGCCTGGAGACAAAAAAAACTAAGAGTACACGTATATAAAAAATGAAAGTCTGGAGAAAAAGAAACAATAAGCCTTTACCTGAGCCAGGCCCTCTAAGAATGTGTCAATGACCCTCTCGGTACCCAAAAATTGATCTGTGTAACCTCTGGAGGACACACAAATCTCCCAAGCTTCTCCCGAATCACCAGCGGATTGCCCAACATGGGACCAGCCCAAGTTGGCGCCCCTGTATGAGCCCTCGAGCGTGAGGGACACAAATGAGGGGCACGAGGTACAGCTGAGAGGAAGACTCCAGAGTAGCAATGGCGGCAGAAAAGGACGCTGGCTAGGGCGACACTGTGGAAGAGGCCGCCCGATGGGAGCACGGGCGTGCACCCGCTGACGGAGTGGATACGAGAGAGCTTGCCCTTAAAGTCACCGGGGGAAAGTTCCCCCTTGGGGTACTGTCCACCCTCGCCGCCTTGGAAGGAGAGGCACTCCTACTCGAAGTACGAGCCCAAGAAGGAGGGGTGCTCCTACTAGAAAGGCGAGCCCCGATCGCCTATCTATCTACTGCTGCAGAAACAGAAGTGTTACTTAAAGTATAGAATAAAAAAAAAGAAAAAGAAAGCAGAAGTCGAGTGCTTTTTCTCTTCATAGGAGGTTTCTGAGAGGGGCCACTAGCTCCACTAGCTCCACTACTCCCTTTTGGCAAGAGAACCCCCAAGTCTTTCTCAGGATAGTCCCTCACGGCCTGAAGCTTCCATTCCTGACTCATGGAGAGCCCTGGCGCGTCTACAAAGGGTAATGGGTGAGCATATAGAAAAAAAAAATATAAATAAAGAGAAAGAGTAAGCAATGAATGACTTACCAAGTTTTTTGGCGTCACCCCATCGTGTTGGCACCAAAGGTCGGTCTGTCTCAGAGGCCCACTCTCCACCAACAAAGAAGAAACGGGACTTCCAACTGTGGCAGTTGGAACGCAAACCCGTAAGCAACTTGCCACCCCTGGGGGTAAGATAGTACCATCCCCTGTTAGAGGCCGGAGACTCAGTCAGACTATAAGTAGCATGGAACTCCACAGGCGACGCATCATCGTTATGAACCCTCCTCCATAATGCAAGAAAGCCGAGTAGAACCCTCCAGCCATTGGGTGCTAACCACCCCGGGGTCAGCGAAAAGTAATGGAGAATGCGGCAAACGGAGGAGGGCATGGGGAACCTCAGTCCGGCTTCGAGCATTTCTTCGTAAATGGCAATCTCACCCGAGGAGTGGTCGCAAGCAGGCTCGTCCGTTTCAGCCCGACGACATAGAACAGTGGGAGGAATGTGATAAGAGGAAGGCATCTTCAAAATGTCATCATCAGTGTTGAACACGCTAGTAATGGTACTCACCTTGGACCTGTCGTCGTCGACAACCACTTTTCCTCGGTACCTTTTGCGACTAGAACATGACGTGCCCACTACCGCGGCGCCCATATTCACCTCTCCAAACACCTGATGGACACTGCCACCCTCACCCATGGCCCTCATCGAGCCCTGTCCCACACCAGCAACAGGCTGGGCGAGCCTAGTAGTGTCTGCAGCAAGGATGCCCCGTCCCTTGGTCGTCAAAACAACAGGCACGACAGGAGCAAGCACGGTATCGGGCGAAGCAGGCGTGGGAGCGGGTGCCCCAAGTGCTGGCCGCCCAAGCGCGGGCCGGCGTGCTCCGTGCGCAGGCGCAGCGACGGCAGGCGACGCAGCAGGCGCGGTCGCGAGGGCTCCGGGCGCCCGCGCGCATGTTTCAGGCACTGGCACAGCTCCGGCAGGGGCGCCCTCCACCCGTCTTCTCCCTCGGCAGTAGGTGCAGGGGCACCCATGGCAGCGCTCCGTCCGCCATCTCTCCCGGCAGCAGCAAGACTGGCCGTGGCCAGCCCATCCCTTCCATTGCCCATCTCTTCTTCCTCCTGTTGGTACTCCAAGGTGGCTGCCCTTTTTTTTTTTTTTTTTGAACAAGAAGAAGAACCAAAGAAAAAAAGAAAAAGCAATCCCTATTTATAATCTTTACTCTAAGGTTTTCAAAAAACAAAAAGAGAGAGCCCTAAGCTAGAAGAACTCTACCATGAAATTCGAACAGGGAAAGAACCGCCGGAAGGACTCTTCTGTGAAACCCCGAACGGCGGAGACGGACAGTGTCAAGGAAAACTACAAATGCTTGGCATGGAAAAGCCTGATATCTAAAATGCCTTACTTTCAAAGTGTCCTTTGGCGCGAGACATTGAGAGGCAAATGATGGGTCGGCCCAAATGACTCAGTCCACAATGACAGGTCAGGCCCAAGTGACTCGATCCACGATGATGGGTCAGGTTTAAGTGACCCGAGTCCATGATGAGCCTAGGTCTAAATCCGCCCATTAAAGGCCGGGTCCAGATCCACAAAATGACGAAGTCAGCGCGTCGTTCCCTTAACCCGCTTTTACCAAGTCCTGCGGAGGAGACCCTACCTACCTCGTCTGTTGGGGGCGGTTCGAAGACTCCGCCAGAATGAAGCGTCCGTTGTTGAAGAGTCGTCCCCATCTGTTAGGGGAAGACTACAAATCGCGAAGCCCCACCAGCACTGGGGGTAGGCAATTCTTATCCATTTTACATTATCATTGTACTTTTTTGACTTGTAATCCCTACCTCGGAGAAGTAAAATCACCAGTTTGAAGTGGACGTAGGTCACACTGACCGAACCACTATAAACTCTCTCTCTCTCCCCATTAATTTTCACATTAATTACTCATCACTTGACCGGTGGTGCCAGAAAACACTTTTTGGCATCATCACTAAACATTATTTTTAAGCTTGATTAAGAACTTGAATTCATCCTATTTACTTGTTTCACTCAATAGTTTCAGTGAAACAAGTACTTGTATCGTTTAGATTGGTACTTCCCTATACTTCTCAAAATCCTTAATACACATTTGTGTACTACAACTTATCCAAGGACTCACCTGCAACCACAAGGATGAGAACACAACCAACTGCAATTGCAACAATCAGATCTATACTTGTTGCATTCTCGGTAGCATGACAATTGCAAATGACATTAAGAAGGATAACATTTTTTTTATACGTCTCTGTCCCAAACCCAATTCAGATTTTCAATACCACCGTGGGGTTGGCCACCTTAGAATGCACTGAACACAGCAAACAGAAGTTTCAAGTTTGATAGCATGGCCCCTATCGTGCCACTGGATTATAACCTACATGAGTGGGTAATGGAACTTGTAAGTGCCTAAATATTTACGGGCTTGATTATATGGATATAGAACTTCTTAGGAATGATCATATGCCTGAGACCTGAAAGGGAAGGAAAAACAAAGGTCAGAGACCATTGCTGTAGTCAGCCAAAGGCACTCTGATGTCCTAGTTAGTTCAGCAACTAGACAAAGGATGAGTGGATGAAGAAGAAGGGGAAGTTTAGAGTATGGGTGTAAAATGTTGCATGTAAGTGATTTTGTATACCTTCTCTAGATTTGCTCCTTGTATATATAGGTTAAGAGTTGACTTTTGGGGGTAGGGTCCCAGCAGTCCTTACCCTGACGTCGTGGGAATAAAGTCCCATTGGACCTTACCCTGGTTGACCTTAGAGGCAGAGTCCCATCGGACCTTACCTTGATGTAGACCTAGCCGCCGGATATTGATAACTTCTTATCTCAATCCGAGGCATGTCACCATCAATCAACACGTTCTGTAACGTAGTTGAGTCTTCTCCATAGGAGTACAATCACAACTAACTAAGAGTGAGTGCCTGTCTCGGTTAACCGAACCGAACTGAAGATGATGCCGAGGTCAGGTGTGACCTCGGTATGGAAGCATCCTGGCACTATTGCCGAGATGGACAAGGCCAAGATCAAGATATGTCTAACTGGTACCCTTACCAAAACTAACATAATCTCGGTATTAGGAAAATGTCCCACACAATTGCCCCTAGCTTCCGACTTCTTAGAGTTCCATAACTTTTTTGAGGTCGAGAGCTAAGCAGTATGATGGGAGAATCTTCTGGATATCAGGCTTGAAGATCGCATTGCATTGCATCTCGATGTCGGCTGATGACATCTGATCTCTATCACGATGTCACTTCATCTGCCCGAGACAATTAATAGCACGTCGATGTCACTTTGTCTGCCCGAGGCGATTAATAGCACGTCGGTATCGCTTCGTCTGCCCGAGGTGATTAATAGCGCGTCAGTCGATGCAGGAGGCGTACCGGTGGCACCACATGTCAACGCCTGATTGGTCATCCAATAGTTTCAAAGAGACGTGCCCAGTACTCAAAACGGTGCGCGTCCTTGAAATTTATAACGGCGCCTCTTGCCATTATAAATAGATGCGCCCCTCTTTAATTCTCTACTTTTGCATTCGAAGAAGAAAGAGAGACTTGCAAAAGAGAGATTCTCGCCGAGGTCGCAGTCTTCAAACATCCTTCGAGTTTAGCCTTGTATAGCCTTTTGTAAGTTTTTTGTCCTGTCTGTCTCTGTTTCCCCCTTCTGTCTAGGGTTTCTTCCCCTTTTCTCCCTTCTTCCAAGTTTCGCCTTTCGTCATTCTGGTTTCTCCAGACAATGGGCATTGGCTGGAAACACCAGCGGCCATGGCCAAATTTAGGGCTAGGTATGGGGTACCTGACGATGTTCAGGTTAGGCTAGACAATCCCAAAGACCCTTTCGATGGCCACACCTACACCAACTGCTGGATGTCGTTCCCACTTATAACCATAATCGAGGGTGGGGTCCGGTTTCCCCTTCACCCTCTCCTTAGGATCTACCTTAGTAAATGGCACATTTGCCCCTGTCAGTTGATGCCGAACGGCTTCAAGATCATTATGGGCGTTGCCGAGCTCAATAGGATCCTCGACATTAACCACAGTGTCCATGACATCGAGGATGTCTACGATCTGTGCAAGTCCAGAGGTGAAAACACTTATTACCTCCGGGTAAAGGCGAATTGGGAGTGTCCCGTCAATGCTTTGGAGGACTCCAATAAGTATGCCGGGGACGATTGCCTGTTCGTCTCGGAAAACTGGGAATTCAGAGCGGCCGAGACAGAAGTGGGGAGGACGTTCAGGGTTCCCCATGGCTTCGGGACTCCTCCGAGTAAATACTCACACTCGTTTAAATTTTTTTTCCTTGCATTTTTCTTTTTCTTTTTCTGCCGAGCTAATATTTTCTATTTGTTGTGTAGACATTCGTTAGAGAAGACAGGAGGCCAAGCGGGTCAGCTGGTCGAGGAATGAGGACTGGTTTCGGGCGCTATACAGATACTGAGGTCACTCCGGTTGCGTATCTTCTTTTGAATTACGAGCCGAGGTACCAGTCCTTTATCAAGAGGAGGACCGGAGAACCTCAAACAAGGGAAAAGCGCTAGGTCGAGGCAGAATAGCCCGAAATCGAAGTCCGGGTCGCTCCAGAGAGTACTTCCGCTCCCGCGAGCTCTTCGAGGTGTGGCACCGAGTCCGCTGAGACCGACACTTCAAGCACCTCCACTCCTTCTTCTATCTCACAGGAGGAAGAAGATATGGAGCGACGCCAACCTCCTGTGGCGGTGAAGAACTTAGAGGCTCTGGCATTCGGAGGTCGGCTTCCTCGACCCCTTCGGCCTCCTCGACCTCAGCAGAGGCTCCGACCCTACCCCCACTCCTTCTTCAAGTATGAAGCTCAGCAGTGCCCTGCCGAAACTGCACAGGAGGGGGCTCAGACAGAAAAAAGGGCCAGACTTGAGGGTCCAGTCGAGCGGGGCTCTGGTGACACTTCGGCTCCCCAGCCCACCATGCCGGCTCCCTAGAGACCTATCCTTCAACTCGGGCCCGGCAGGCCCCTGAACGTCGATGATCGTGTCTTTGGGAACGCCCTCGTGATCGCCTGCGCCTTGCCGTGAGACATGGCAAAGCACAGAGAGGCCGACGACGTGACTTTACTGGCGTTGACAATGCAAGCGGTCATCTCGATGAGTCTAGCTTTCCAAAAAAATTTACTAAGTATTTCATCTCGGCTATTGTTTTCTGACATCTTGTTTCCTCTACAGATACTACAGAAAAGCCAAGTCACGTTGGAGAGGGTCCAGCAGAACAACGCCAAGGTCTTAAGGTTGGAGACGGAGAATAAAGACCTCAAGATGGCATTGGAGGGGAGCAGCAAGAAGGCCGAGGAGCAGGAGGAGAGGATCCGTGGCCTCGGGACCGAGCTCGAGTCGGCGAAGGCCGAAGCCGAGATGCTGAGGAAGAAGGTGGCAGAGCTCGAGAAACAAAAAGAGGATGCCGAAGCCAAGCTCTAGTCAGAGGCTGATGCTGCTTTCAACGAAGGAGTGGCGGAGGCAACGACCCTTTATGAGGCTCAGGTCCTCACTGTGAGGGACCAGGCCTGGGAGCTCGGGTGGCTGGCAGCACTGAAGGAAGCTGGGGTCTCCGATGACCACCCTGCATATAAGAATCCATCCAAGTTCCTAGGTTCGGAGCCGGAACCGATTTCTGCCTCCACTTCCTCCAAGGCTCCCCCCGAAGTAGCTGCGACCGAGGCTGATGATGCTGTGGCCAAGGCCGAATAAAAATATCTTTGATGTATTTTTCTTTCTTTTTGTAATAATCTTTGTAAACATTGTACTCTCTCCTTTGTACTATAAATACAATTTCATCTTTTCCTTTCTCAAGCTTGCCTTCAAACATTCTTTCCATGTGTTTGACCTCGGTTCCTTAACCGAGCCCTTTACATGCTTTAGGAAGTCGATTTTGTCTAAGTATCTGAGTTCGGTTCAACAACCGAGACTACGTTTTTTTCTTAAGTTTCGTAACCCAAGAAACTCGTGTCTGGATACAAAATTTATCCGTAGCGTAGCTTAGTTCATTAACGGAGCTCGATGGAATCAAATTGTATTAGGTCATTTAACTTAAAGGAATACAAGTTTTTTATCTCGGTGATAGAATATTCGGTTCTGTAACCAAACACATCTAAATTTCGAACACCGAAGTAGCCACCGAGTTCTTTAACTCGGCGTTACGCCTAACTATTTAAGGCTTCTCTTCATTTTCCTAATGCTTTGCGGTAGTTAGGTAGGTAATTGCTGAGTTCAATAACTTGGCGAAAATCGAGAACAATAAAGACTGTTTTTATTGATCTCGGAGATTGAATACAATTCAAAAATAATACTTCTTGAGGTGCGTAGCATTCCACGGCTGTGGTAACTCTTTACCAGACATGTCCTCAAACCTGTATGTTGATTGCCCGGCAACCGAGATCACCTTGAATGGCCGGTACCAATTCGGTGTCAGCTTGCCTTCATTGGGATTCTTATCCTCGGGAAGCGTCTTCTTTAAGACCAATTCTCCAACTGAGAACTTCCTTTCTCTGACCTTTTGGTTGTAGCCCCTAGCCAACTGTTGTTGGTAGGCAGTTAGGCGGACAGCTGCTGTATCTCTTCGCTCTTCGGCTAGGTCTAGCTCTAGGGCCAAATTCACCTCATTTTGGCCCTGATCAAAGAGCTCTGACCTCAAAGTCGGGAGATTGACCACAAGTGGGATCACGACTTCCATCCCAAAGGCCAAGGAAAAGGGTGTTGCCAAAGTGAAGTGTCTCGGAGTAGTCCTGTATGCCCATTGGACACTTGGAAGTTCCTCCACCCATCTCCCCTTAGCTCGGTCAAGTCTCTTCTTAAGTCCATCGAGCACTACCTTGTTCGAGATCTCGGCTTAACCATTGCTTTGTGGGTAGGCTGGAGTGGAATAGTAGTTTTTAATGTTAAGCTCCTGACAGAAGTTTCTGAAGAGGTTGGAGTCGAACTGAGTCCCGTTGTCCAAGACCAAAGCTCATGGGACACCAAACCTTGTGATGATGTTCTTCCACATGAAATTTTTCGAGTCTTGCTCGGTGATGGAAGACAACGGTTCAGCTTCTATCCATTTCGCGAAATAATCGGCGGCTACTATTAGCCAACTCTTATTCCCTGGAGCTCGGTGGAGTGGTCCCACAATGTCTAAGCTCCACTGGCCGAAGGGCCATGGGCTAGAAAGTGGGCTCAGATCCTGCGCTGGGCGATGAATGGAGTGGAAGAACTTATGGCACTTCTCGCACTTCTTGGCATATAGCTGAGCGTCTTTCTGCGTGTAAGGCCACCAATAGGCTTGGCTTATGGCTCGGTATGCTAGTGACCGACCCCCAATGTGGCTTTTGCATATTCCTTCATGAATTTCATAGAGGATGTCTTCAGCTTTGCTTGGGTGGACGCACTGGAGGTAAGGACCGGTATAGGACTTCCTGTAAAGTTTGTCATCTGAAGACAACCAAAACCGAGCTACTTTCAGCCTGATTTTGTGAGCCTCATTCTTGTCTTTAGGAAGTTGATCATCTCTGAGACAAGAGACGATTGGGTCCATCCAGTTTGGACCGAGATCAACACACAGAACCTGCCGAGGTGTTTGAAGCTCTATGCTTGGCTTCTCCAACGTTTCTACCTCGACAGTCCTTTTTCTGCCAGCCTCGATGGCAGAGGCCAGATCGGCTAGAGCGTCGGCATGAGAATTAGAATCTCTACCGACCTGTTTGACTTCAACTTTCTAGAACTGAGCAAGAAGTTGCTTTGCATGAGCCAGGTAGGTTGCCATCCTCTCGTTATGAGACTGGTAGTCTCTGTTCAGCTGGTTCGTCACCAACTGGGAGTCATTGAAGACCACCAATTGCCGTGCCCCTAGGATTTTAGCGCTGTTGAGCTCTGCAATTAGTGCTTCATACTCAGCTTCGTTATTGGACGCCTTAAAACCAAGTGTTAGGGCTTGTTCGATGGCTAGGCCTTCTGGAGATTGGAGGACTATGCCAGCGCCAGCCCTTTTGGAGGTCGAGGATCCGTCGACGAAGACCTTCCACGCTGAATCAAGGAACTTCTTCCAAGATTGCTCTTCTTTTGTCTCGGCGACTTCGTCCTCATCCCCTTTGCCCCCAGTTCGGTATCGAGTCGGCTCGGTGCCGAAATAGGAGAGACAAATTCCACAATGAAGTCTGCCAAAATTTGGGCCTTTATGGCTTTTCTAGGTTGATATTGGATATCATATTGCCCCAACTCGATGGCCCTTCTTGAGATTCTTCCAGAGAAATCCTCCTTTCTGAGAAGGGACTTAAGTGGTGTTCTGTAACAACCACTATAGTGTACGTCAGGAAGTAGTGAGAAAGTTTGTGAGAAGCACTGACGAGTGCCAATGCAAGTTTCTCCAATGGTAGGTACTTGGCATCGGCATCAAGAAGAATCTTGCTCATGTAGTAAATGAGCTTCTGTTGCCTGTCTTCCTCTCTGATGAGTACCGGGCTCACTGCATGATTCAAGGCGGCCAGGTACAGGTAGAGCACATCTCCCTATTTCGGCGTTGAAAGTAGGGGTGGTGAAGCCAGGTAGGCTTTGAGCTCCTGCAGAGCTCGGTCCCACTCCGGAGTCCATTGAAATTTCAAAATTTTCTTCAAAAGTTGAAAAAAGGGTCGGTACTTGTCCAAAGCTCGGCTAATGAAGCGATTGAGTGCGGCAGCCATGCTAGTGAGCCTCTGAACTTGTTTTGCCACAGTTGGACTCTATATCCCTTGAATCGCTGAGATCTGGTCTGGATTTGCTTCAATTCCTCATCTTGTGACCAGGCTTCCCAGGAACTTGCCGGAGCCGACGCCAAATGCACACTTGGATGCATTTAGCTTGAGCTGGAACTTTTTGAGAATGTCAAATGTTTGACTTAGGTCTGCCAAGTGGTCCTGTGACCTTTTAGACTTGACAACCATGTCGTCAATGTACACCTCCATTATTTTGCCGAGCTGGGACTGGAACATCTTGGTTACTAGCCTCTGGTAAGTTGCCCCCGCATTTTTTAACCCAAATGACATTACTATGTAGTAGTAGATGCCTCTAGGTGTTATAAATGCTGTCTTTTCTTCATCAGGCCCATACATTGGGATTTGATGGAAACCTCGATAGGCATCGAGGAAACTCATCCTGTAGTGCCCGGCGGTGGGGGTCGATCTTCGGGAGTGGAAAGTTGTCCGTGGGGCATGCTTTGTTGAGGTCGGTGAAGTCCACGCAGACTCTCCACTTTCCATTCTTCTTCTTGACCACTATCGTATTGGCCAACCAATCCGGATAGTGGACTTCCCTGATCGCCTTTGCCTCCGGCAGCCTCTGGACCTCCTCGATCACGGCTTCTATTTGTGGGATCTCCGTTTTGCGAGCCTTCTGGACCATAGGCTTGTGCTTTGGGTCCGCATTCAACTTGTGGCATATGATCTCGGATCGATGCCAGGCATTTCATAAGGGGTCCAAGCGAAAACTTCCTTGTTCTGTAACAAGAAGTCTAAGAGCTCGGACCTCTCAGGTTCGGGGAGTTGGCTCCCGAGTAGAAAATATCTTTCAGGAACGGTAGGATTGATCCTGACCTCGGTCAGATCTTCAACACTCTTTTGGTCTGGGTTTGGCCGAC
Organism: Cinnamomum chago; assembly: GCA_038049695.1. Lineage (NCBI taxonomy): Eukaryota > Viridiplantae > Streptophyta > Magnoliopsida > Laurales > Lauraceae > Cinnamomum > Cinnamomum chago. Next base: position 51,275,048 of record CP142453.1, on the reverse strand, counting down.
GTCTTCAAGTTCGGCTTCCCTCTCGAGCTCGGCCATGTGCACCTGTGTTGGCTCTGCTTCACCAAGCACCACAGCCATCAGGCATTGCTTGGCCATGTGTTGGTCGCCTCTGACCATGATCACCTCGACTCTGCAGTTCTAATTCTCTAACAGGAACTTGAGTTTTTGGTGATGTGTGGAAGGTACTGCCTCCATGTTATGCAGGCAGGTTCTCCCCATTATTGCATTGTATGGGGATGGTACATCTACCACAAGGAAGTCGGCTAGTATAGAGGCGCCTTCAATTTGGACTTTTAGGGAGATTCTTCCATTGGGGTATACTGCCTTTGAGCTGAAGCCCACCAAGGGAGTGTGGGCCTCCTGTAAGTCCTCCTTTTTTAGACCCATCTTCTTGAAACAGTCAAAATAGAGGATCTCTGACGAGCTCCCAGGGTCCACAAGAATCATCTGCACTTAGAAGTTCTTTAACTTCAGGGTCACAATCAGTGGATCGTTTGGGGGAGCTGGACACCATCTAGGTCCTTATCTAAAAACCAGATCTTGGACCTCTCTTTCCGAGCTTTTTTTGCAGCTGGTCCTAGCTCGGCTGTCATCACCTGTTTATTGTGCGAAGCCTTCCTTGCCTTGGCACGAGCTTCGTTGCTTCCCTTTGGTGCGGGAGCTAGGTGAATGACATTGATGATGCCCTCCGGCTCGTCGCTGTCCTGATCATCATCATTTCGGTGCTGAGCTTGGCTATTATTTCTGCCTTTTTCTTTGACGTAGTCCTTCAAGTGCCCGTCTTTGACGAGTTTTTCAAGGTGTGACTTGAAGGTCATGCAGTCTTCGGTCCTGTACCCATTTTGCTTGTGATAGGCACATAACTTATTCTGATCTCGGGTGGAAGGATCACCCTTCATCGGCTGTGGCCATTTGAAAAACAGTTATGACTTGATCTTGCCGAGGAGCTTATAGATTGGCTCCTTGAAGATCGTGTTCACAGCCTTGTAGGAGGGGACAACTGGCTTTGACTTCTTGCTGCTCCCCGAGGCAAGAACTGAGGCCATCACTGAACTTGTCGATGCCTTGTTTCGGTCCATTTCCTCCCTCTGAGACGATCTCTTGTCTCTCTTGGGGGGTCTGTCTTCTTGCCAGAGGCTAAAGCTTTCTCGAGCTCGGGCCTCGTCTTCTTCTTGCTCAACAAACTGGTTCACCCTGGCCATCAGTGCTTTCACCGTGACCACGGGGAATCGAACCAAGTCCTTTCGAAGCTCATTGCCTGGCAGCAGAGCTTGTTTGAAAGACTTGATGGCCACCTTATCAGTGGCGTCCTTAATCTGGCTGTACACAGTCAAGAATCTTTTGGCGAACTGAGTGATGTTTTCGGTCCGCCTCATCCTGATCACCATTAGGTCATCATCCATCTTGGGGATGACCCTATGGGCCTGGAATTTCTCCACGAAGGAATTTCGCAGCTGCCACCAGCTTGAAATTGATTCCTCTGGGAGTGCACAGAACAACTTTAGGGGAAGGTCCCCTAGACTGGAGGATAATACTCTACAGTTCAGGTGATCTGTATCTCCCCAAACTGACATTCTTTGAGTAAAGTGGCAAAGATGTGCTCCTGGATCTGAGGTTCCGTCATAAAGGACAAACCTTGGGACACAGAACTTCACAGGGAGAGAAAAGTTCCTTATTTCCTGAGAGAAAGGAGAGGTACCGAGATCCTCAGTGTCGTAGGTATTTAGCCAGTCTCGGGTGAAACCGACTAACTCCATGTTCCGCTACACCATTTGCTTGACTTACTAGTCCAGCAATTCTCTCAGGCCGTCATTGTCCTCCAATCTTTGCCTCTTTGAGTCCTCGATCAAGTGGTTGCTTGAGCCCTCGTTGTAAGCTCAGTCGTGCCTTTTGTTATCCAGGATTTGCCTCAAATCCTGGTCTACCGAAGGAGCTCGACTGTGTCTATGGGGCGTAGCCGGGGCCTTCGTCTTCTCCCAGAGTTGCTGTTGGAGCCGACGAATCAACTCGCCTAGCTCTTGGATAACAAGGTTTTGGGCCTCGATATCCGTGAGGAGGCGGTTGTTGTCATCGTCAGCATCGACCTAACATTGGGATTTGTCTTGTTGGGGACGCTGCGATGGAGGATCACCTTGCCGGGAATGTTCCAGCATAAGGTTATCTCGTTGGGAAGGTGTTGTCACCCCCTTCGACGACGAACCTGACCGAGTCACAGGTCCCTTTACACTCACTGCACCAGATCTTGCCCCGGTTCTCCTCTGGAGAGGAGCCGGTGGCAATGACTTTGGTAATGCTGGTGGTAATGACGGGATCTTTGATGGTCCTTCACCATTTCTTGTTTTCGGAGGCATGATGTTTGTAAATCTGGTTTGATCTCTCTCCACAGACGGCGACAATTGTAAGTGCCTAAATATTTACGGGCTTGATTATATAGATATAGAACTTCTTAGGAAGGATCGTATTCCTGAGACCTGAAATGGAAGGAAAAACAAAGGTCAGAGACCCTGGCTGCAGTCAGCCAAAGGCACTTTGATGCCTTAGTTAGTTCAGTAAGTGGACAAAGGATGAGTGGATGAAGAAGAAGGGGGAGTTTAGAGTATGGGTGTAAAATGTTGCATGTAAGTGTTTTTGCATACCTTCTCTGGATTTGCTCCTTGTATACATAGGCCAAGAGTTAACTTTTGGGGGTAGGGTCCCATCAGTCCTTACCCTGACGTCGTGGGAATAGAGTCCCATTGGACCTTACCCTGGTTGACCTTAGAGGCAGAGTCCCATCGGACCTTACCTTGATGTAGACATACTTCTTATCTCAATCTGAGGCATGTCACCATCAATCAACACGTTTTGTAATGTAGTTGAGTCTTCTCCATAGAAGTACTGTCACAACTGACTAAAAGTCAGTTCCCGTCTCGGTTAACCGAACCGAACTGAAGATGATGCCGAGGTCAGGTGTGACCTCGGTATGGAAGCATCCTGGAACTATTGCTGAGATAAGCAAGGACGAGATCAAGATATCCCTAGCTAATACCTTTACCTAAACTAACATAATCTCGGTATTAGGAAAATGTCCCACTCAGAACCATATGATTGAATACGAGAAAAAAAATATATAGTGAATTTTAAGTTTCAACTAAATTAAAAAAAATGAGCACTTTAAAATGATAACATGTCCAAGTCCGTTTCCACTAAATTTTTAACCACTTCAGTTCATTAAGGGACAAATTGTAGATTTATAGATTGAAAAAAGAAATTAAAAAGAAAGAAAGAAAAAATACCAAGTAAAAGAAATCACCTTTCTAAGAGTTACAAAAAGATAGTACATAAAAAAGGACAGGCCAGTTCTTTAAACAACTATGTAACTGTGGACTTTGCATTTTCACGTCACAAAATAAAATGAATGGCATTTAAAGCATGATTTAATTACCCATATAAAACAAACAAGAGCCATTGTCAAAGTTTGTCTGAAAAATATAAAGCTATGATCGAATGAACAAAGGCAAGAGAAAGAAAATGGCAATCTCATCACCTGGCATTCAAACATACACAAAATCACCCTCTCCTTCCTTGGGGTCATGTTCTGAAAAATGAAATCCATGGTTGTATAAGGTACATATAAAACATGGTTGGTTACTAAGCGTCCCATTAGTTTTTAACCATTTGATCTAAGGTAGGAATGGTTGTGAGAGAGAGAGAGAGAATGAAATAAACACCTCAATGATCATTGATTAAAAGAGAACATATTTTTCAACACTTGGAAATTTTCTTTTAAAGGCCCATTTTCTTTGCTCATGTCAAAATGGTGTTGACGTAGACAGTCATCTAATCCAATCCACTTCAGCATGTCATACAGTTTTTTAGAGTTCCACCTGAATAACCAATTCCACACTAAGACAACCCATATACACACCATCACCACCACTGTCACGCCCCCAAACCGAAACTTCGGGGGCGGGAGATGGGATTAAGCACCAAATATATTTTACTTCTCCCAGGATCCGCGTGTGTGAAGACAACACATTCTGAATATTTTGCGGAAGCATTTGTGGCATTGCGACCCGAAGTCCGTGGCCATCGGATTCCGCGTCGCACTCAACCTTTAGCACATAGCTATATACCAAGAATCATATCAGACTGGAGTAACCATCACAATAAATTACAGAGCTGACAGTAACAGGATATTACATTCCCAAATATGTTCAAGTTACAATTATCAACGTACATTAATTAAGAATCCCCAGAAAAAGGCTAATAAAAGCCATACAACAATAAGCTATAAACTACTACCCAAATGTGACGTAGCTCCGATGTCAGACTCAATGTCTACATGACATAGCCGACAAAACAACCTGCAAGGCATGGCTCCAAAGCCAACAAAACACTCAACTCGGGGCGAAGAAATCTGAACCTGAGTACCAAAAGTAGTGGGTCAGACACGACGGTCTGGCAGGTGGATGAAAAGATAACAAATATACTAAAGAGTAAAACATATAATAAATCATGCTAATCGATCAAGTGCTGCATATAATTAAACGGGTGCAAAGTCGGGAATCTCGGGGAAAACTTGTATTCATTTCAAGCACGGGTAAAACATGAACATCTAATAAAACATGTGTTCGTTTGCATCATCTATAATCATAGATATTTGACAATCGGGTGTTCGTCTAAAACATGTATAAATATAGTGGTTTGACAAAACAAACGTTCATTTGAAACTTAAGTAAAAACACAAGTATACAACAAATCGGGTATCCATAGCAGTCTGGCAAAACCAAAGTCCATTTGAAAGATATGTGAAAATACAGATATTTAATAAAACTGGGTGTTCATTTAAAACATATCTCAAAGCAGGGATATTTGACAAATCGGATATTCATTTGAAACATGTGTAATCACATAAATCTAGTAAAACCATCGATCGTTTGAAACATATGTAAAAGCATGGGTATTCGCCCAACCGGTATCCATTTAAAACATATACGTGTGCAAAGGACATAAAACAATATAATAGTGACTGAATTTACAATAGAGAGCATTAACACTTATCTAAATAACAACTTTCATAAAAGCAATGAATCATTTATCTGAAAACAAGTAAGCAATATAAACCATGTCGGGTGTCCAAGGAATCGGGAACTGGCAAGATGGCAACCACACGAAGCTAAGTCCTCTATCACTAAAGCGATAGAGCAATAACTAGGCCCTGATCTCAGTCACTCGAGGTGAGGAGAAACAGGGGATCTCATATCAATACATATACATATACTAGGCCCTGATCTCAGTCACTCGAGGTGAGGAGAAACAGGGGATCTCATGAATGCATATACATATACTATACGGGACCACGGTAGCGAGCCGGGCATCGGGGACCACAGTAGCAATCTGCGGTATCGGGACAAGACCACGGTAATAACCGGGTATCGGGACGGGACCACGGTAGTAACCGGGTATCGGGATCCAAGCTGCAGCTGGCGGGACGGGAGGGGGATCTCCAAGTCGGTTGATCAGACCAACAGGGTTATCCAAGCTTAGTGGTGCCGACTCATAGGTCAAATCCAATCGAGACAATGCAAGTAAATCAAGTATAAATACATAATCAAACGGGCAAGACGGGGGTGCTCAAGGGCACACTAACATTTCATATCGGGCAATACATGTCGGGACAAATAACTGTTACTAATGTAACTTCAATGCTTTCGGGAAAACAAGTCATGTAATGCCAATCTCGGAAAATGAGGTGAAACAATGAACTATAACAATTTCGGGTAAAATATTACTTTCAAGATCTATTTAAGTGAATAGGGGTCCCGTATGTCGATTATGGTCATTACTTGGTACTCCTTGAGTTTGAAGACATTCCGGCCTCCTTATGCACTTTTACGATTTTCAAAGATTTCGAATGACATCTTCGTGATATGGTTTCTTTCTCGAATGATCTCATACAATGCCTAGTGAATCTCATTTGATCGACAAAGCTCAACGCTCGAACGAACCGGAGAGTTCGTTCGAGCGGGGAGCTTTTCGAAATCTGGGGAATTTCGGTTACCTGGCGGTCAGCTGGCGGTTAGCCGCCGCTGGGGCAGGCGGCTAGCCGCTGGCTGACCGCGGCTGGGCTGCAGAAAATATAGCTTACTGGAAAGCTGACCGCCAAGTGCGGTTACCTGGCGGTTAGCCGCCGATGGGGTCCGCGGTTAGCCGCTGGCTAACCGTGAGGCTGACCGCGTTTTCAGGGGGAAAATGATGCTCTCTGGAAAAGGAACCGTGACATTTCGGTTACCTGGCGGTTAGCCGCCAGTCACCAGACGGCTAGCCGCCGGGTGACCGCAGGCTGACCGCCAGTGCGGGAATCACCCACTGTGTGCATATTTGAGTCACTTTCCTCCTCAAAACCATCCTCCTCACTTTCACTTAATCCTTGCCACATAACTGAGCTAAAAGCTCCTCCAATGCAACTATTTACACTTCTCCACAACTCCAATATGGGTTCATCTCCTCACCTCTTCCATCAACATCAATTCCAATACAAGGGAAGAAGGAAACCATTTCACAAACATTCATTTAGGATATAACCAAAGGACAATACATGCCAAACCAACATGTTTACAAAACATTAAATGACTTAGCCAATCACATTCCTCATGAAAACTCCAATGAAAAAGTAAAACTAAATATCTCCTTTCTTCTCACTTAAAACCAAACCAAAGGGAAGAATCTCCATTGTATACAAGGGTCCATTTGCCATAATCAAGGGGGAATTAAAAACCATTGATCCCATTTCCAAAACAATAGATGATTTAGCAAAACTCATTAAATGAGCATCTATTTCAAATCAATGCAAGCTAGTAAACATAAACATGAATGGGAAACCAACCCCATTCATTTTAAAATCATATGAGCAAACCTTGACCAAATGAAAGCACATTTTTCCAAGAGATTAACAAGAGATAAACCACCATTAATATGCAATTTCGAAATCAATAGAAATATGACAAGAAGCATGCGTAGAAACATATATCACATTATCAAGAACAAGTAATAAAACTTAGGATTTTCTCATAAAACTTTGATAACATTAAAACCATCCATTCATCCACTTGCCTTGGGTCCCAAGCTAGCAAATCAAGCTTCTAATCACCTCTCAAGCTCAAGATCCACAATCTCTACAAAAACCCCCAAAACAAACCCTAAAATGGGTTAAACAAAGGAAGACAATGAATGGGCTCAAATCAAACTAAGAAATAGAGCCTAAGGGAAAGCCATAGCACATACAAGGAAAATGGGAAGGATTCTTTACCTCTAAGGCCATGAATGAACAAGAAGAAGCTTGCAATAGGGGCTGCCCACCTTGGTTTCCCACAAAAATGGTGTCAAACAAGAGAGGAGATGAAGGAGAGGAAGTTGCCGGAGTTTCCTCTTCGGATTGGTGGTTTGGAGGCTCCATAAGAGCAAGAGAAATGGAAGGAATGGAGAAGAGGGGCTGCTGGCACTGTAGCTGTGGAGGTTTCAGTCGATGGAATGGAGAAATGAGGGAGAAAGAGAGTGGAGTCACTTATATAATGGGTGGGTGTGGGTCCCACTACACTCAAAGCTTGCAAAGGGTAAAACATCTATTTGTGGGCCTCGGATGCGATCGACGAAGAAGAGAAAAATGATTGTCGAAATATCTAGTTTCCAAAAAGTATAACTTTGGCATGGTTCTGGGATCTCGAAATTTGGGTCCATATTTGGTGTGAAAAGACTGTTTTGCCCTCCGGGCTGGAAAAACTGATTTTCAGAGCTTCGAATGGGTACGGAGTCAACACGAAAGTTGTAGAGGTTAACAAAATGAGTCGAATGAGGCTAAAACAAGAATTATCAGGAATTTGAATAATCTCCCAATCTCGTGCAAAGTCACTAAAAGAACCCCCAAAGGGTCCCACTAATCACAAAGGCCCTCAAAATTCCCCAAAACTAGAGAAAAACCATTCTAGCTCATAAACTCAACCCAACAAATACTAATCCCACTAAAAGAAACTAATCCACAAATAAAACAACACTAATCCAAGAGATTAGGGGTCGGGTTCTCACAACCACCACCTCCAAAAACATTCTCATTCGCAATCTACATTTTACAACCAGTTGTTTCGTTCAAATATGAGAAGAAGGGAATTTTATTCATTCTTGAATGTTTTACAGAAAGATATGAAAATGACTTGCACACGTGTTTGATCGTGCTTCAAAAAGTTATTTTCACTTTTTTTTTAGATGCACGGGTTCTGTCTTTCTCACCTTCTGAGTTCAGGTTACTTTTAATTTTTTATAGGACCACCTCGTTAGGCTTAGGAGATCAACTATACAAAAGTATAAGAAATGAGGAGAAAGAGAGGGGTTGTTGTCTTCAAAGAATTGAAGAAGGCTGCCTTAAGTCTCCTCCACCAATCTTTGTAATTCATCACCTTTGTGTGGAAGAAGAGTTAACAGTGATGTCTGCTTCAAAAAAGCGAGAACATTTTTGCTCTTCCTCTTTGGTGTGAGAGAAACAAAGACTAGTTTTTGGAAACTGCTACCCAATCTCAAAACAACCACTGCCTGGTTCTCAGCTTAAGAAAGAGAATGGAAGTAAGTCTTCTGTATGAAAAATGACAAAGTAGTATGGGCTTCTTGCCTTGGATTAGATGCATGTTGCCTTCCCAAGTGCCCCTTTCATAGCCTTTGGGAGGCCATAATCACCGGAAATCATGGGGGAGTGGAGGTAGTTTTGAAATCTTCAATTAATGGAGGTTGAGATTGCTCCTCTCGCAGATTCAACGATTGGCAGAAATGTAACCGTCCATATCGTGGGTGGTGATCATGTGGCGACCATTGAAGAAGAGGTTCGGCGACCGGCAATGTGCTTCTATAGCGTCCAACGGCTAGCATTTTGATGATGAAAGGTGGCCACAACAGGCGCCTAACGGTCAACATTCTGTGAGGTAAAGTGTCGTGTGAAGTCTTGCATGGAGTGGAAGTTAGAATGTTGCCATTGTGACCGGTCAGATTCTAGTAGTTCGTAAAAAAATGACGTTTCTCTATGGAAATGAGTATTTTTCCTTTGGGAATGTGACGTATTGATGAATGAATTTTTTTTGTGCCAACAAATGCCCCCTTCGAGGTACAATGATTTGGAATATGTGTTGTAATCATTGTGCCTCGAGAATTTCAATTCTCCGTACGAGAATCCGAAAAGGTAGATTTTGAGTGTGGAAAACTCGATTTAAGAGTTATTCATGCCCTACTCTTATGTAGATATCAAGTGTATGCATCTCTGCGAGGATTATGAGGAATGCCCAAGGAAGAATCCCAGAGGTATAGAACAACTATTTGAAGAATTTTCTTTTTGTAAGATAAAAATGGTGATTTTATGGGGAATAAGTCTGAATTGAGCAAGAAAACAATGTGTAAAAGATTAGGATTTGTTGCATTGGCATTGTTTTATTTTTTTTAGGGAATAAATCCAAACATTGTCTCCTTAAATCACGTGCTAATCGGTCAGTGTTAGGTTTTTTCTACGCTAGCCGCTGAAATGCTTTTGGAGTGACCACTGGGCGTTGATTTGTTTCCAGAGTGGCCGCTCAACATTTAATTTCGTAGCATGTGCGTCTTGCAAAAATTGAGTCGTCGGATGACTTATAAAAGCGCGATTTTCTCTTTTCTTCTTCACTTCATCTTTTCGAATTCTCTGAACTTCCCAGAGCTTTCATACCCAAAGATCTCTAGTCCTTTCAATTTCCTTGAGCTTGTTTTCTGCGTTTTTCTCTTCTTCATCGAGACGATGGCTAGTAATCTTTTCTCGCACAAACATGTCTTTGTTTTCTTTTTCTTTCTTGCACTATGCTCACATGCTTTCATCTTGATACCCTTTAGGGCGTTTTCTGTTAGTTTATATGGTCTCAATCCATTAGATGATGTAATAAATTGATTTATTCCTTTATTTATCAATATAATCATACTTTCCTTTTATGAGAATAATGATGTTTTATTACTTACTTGCACATAACCAATACGAATGGCATGATGGTTCATGAGATGAACCGGAGTCCATAAGTATATTAGATGTAAAACATGTGTATGGAAGAGATCCACATACGGGAGACATTTTTCGCAAATCTTATACTTAAATAGCTTTACAGCCAGTGATGAGATTAGGCATCTCATCTGACAAGGTTGCAGTATTATGATCACTATGAGATAGTGTGATTTGTCTCGATCATCGGAGTGTAAGAGTCTGGATCATCGTGCTGGTACATTGGATGTATTAAAGGATCATGAGAAGCACCTTATGAAACACCGTCCTTACTTTAAGGTCTGCTCTCATAATTTCCTAGCAATAGGCTCATAATCCCGAGACATTAATGAACTCAAGTTTCTATCTTTTCATTTGCTTTAAGTCATCAATGAGTGAGGCCAATTGTTGGTCAAGACCTCGGTGTCTTGGGTACGTGGTAGTAGGACTGTGGGAGCATTCAATGGTTTAGATGGAATCTATCCTCATTATCCCTTTGTGCCAATTAATGGACTTATCATTGGTAAGTGTGTACCCATCCTAATTAAGAGTTAATTGGATAGGTAATGATGATCACTATAATTAATTGGGTCTCAAGGATAATAAGATATGGATCTAAATTGGTGGACAGGTCCAATTGATTCATGGATATAGATGGAGGGGCCTACTTGTGGTTATATGGAAGTTTAGAGTCTTCTTGTAATTTATTCCTAAGACTGGAGTGCAATTGCATTTATATAGTGGAGTTATTTGCAATTAATTATGGGCCCGACTTTCTATGGAATCCCTAGTGGTCCCCATGTTAGCCCATGTTTTTAGATAGTTATTAATTCTACAAGAACTCTAAAAGGAAAGAAAATACAAAGTTACTAATCCTATTTGAAGTGAGACTTCTAATTGTGATATGGTGAGTTACTAATTCTTAATGGAAGCGAGAATTCTATTTAAGTTAGTAAAGAGGAGGTTGCTTTTCCTATAAATTAGGGAGGCCTTGGACTCCATGCCATGCTATTCCAAGCATTTGAATCCACACCCAAGGAGATACATGCCCAAGTGTTGGACGTCCAGCCCTAGTTGCTCATCACCCTCTCCTCTCTCTCTTCTAGTTTCTCTTCCGATTTCCTTAGGGCTTCTTGTTGGATTCTTTTGGAAATCCCGCCTATCTCCTTGAGAATAGAGATCTGACACGAGTTATATCCTGGAAGACGATTGGGTCTTGGAGATTCTGGTTTGCTTTGCGAAAGAGTGCTTCATCAAAGAAAGAGATGAACTTCTCCATTAGAGCACAACCAAGCTGCAAATGTATAATCTACTTCCTTGTATGTCGTAGATTCAGTGGTTGCCTGTTAGTTGTTGTTTCTATCTTATAGATAGAGTTTATTACGGTTCATGGTTGATGAGTTTGAGGATTTGGATCCTAGATGTTGTTTATGGCCTTATGGATACTTGATCCCTGAGTCAAGTGGGTCAAAAGTTTTGAAAACCTATCTACGAGGCACACTTACTTCCAACAATTGGTATCAGTTACATACCTTAACTATAATCATGTTAGATCAGTAAGCTTGTTCTAATCTTTGCATGAGATGTTTGGAGGATAGAGCGATGGCTATATAAGGATCAGTTTTGATGAATTTGCTTGGTTTAATAGTAGATTCATGTTTGGATAGTCACAAAAGGTTTTAACAATGATGGAAGGAAGTTATTGGAAAGCTTCAAAAGTATTTTGGAGAAGAATGGACTTGGTTTCAGAAAGCCCAAATTCTGATTCTCGTCAGTCTGGTCGACCTGGCCTCGTGCTCGGTCGACCGGGAGCCTGTAGGCCGGTCGACCAGGTACACTGACACAGCAGGTGTAGAATTTGGATTTTTCAGTTTCGGGTCTTCTTTGGCATCCTATTTTTCCAGCATTGTTTGGCAGCCTGGTTTTGTGATTTTTATGGTTGTATGAGATACAAACTTGCAGGTGATCTTTGGCCTTTCCATATGGCCCACAAGATTTTTACTTTCTTTTTATGGTTGTTGGTTTATTTAAGGCTAAATGTAAAGGGAATCATGGTTTCCTTGGTTTCTCATGATAGGTGTAAGACCCTGACCCGAGTGAAACCGATTAGTATTGATTAAGTTGTGTGTTAGTTCTAAACGTGTTTAGTGAATTTTGGTTAGGTTGGGCTTGGAATAGCTTTTGATATAGTTTTGGGGAATTTTGATTGCTTGTGCTAAGTGGGGCCCTTTGGGGGTTCCTTTTTTATGACCTTGCATGCGCTTGGGGATTTATCGGAGATTTTGCATTCATTGTTTTAATCTCGTTTTATTTGTATTGTTAACCCCTACAACTTTCATGTTGATCCCGTCCCCGTTCGAGATCCCGAAACCCGATTTCTTAGCCTTGAGGGCAAAACATTCATTGTGCACTAAATCTGTACCCAAAACTTGATATTCCCGAAACCCGTGAAACATATACTTTTTGGAAACTAGATATTTCGACGATCACTTTTCTCTTCTTCGTCGAGTTCATTAGAAGCCCTGAAAGCCAAGATTTCAGCCCTTGAATGTCTTAAGTAGTGGGACCCATTTCCATTGCTTATATAAGGAGACCCATCTTCCTCATTCCCTTTTTCCAGTACAAAAGGCAGCCTAGGGTTTGTTTGGCAACTTTTCTTCTTCCTCTTGCTCTCCCCACCTCCAATCCACACCAAACTTGCATCAATGAAGAAATGGAGGTTATCATTCTCTTCCCCACCTTGCAAGCTTCCTTTTGATACCATTTGTTGAGAAATCCACCAACTTTGAGATCTTCATTGAACTAACTCTTGCCATTTGGAGAACCTACAAGTAAGTAATCCTTCCCTTCTTCTAGATTTGTGTTCTCCTAGCCTAAGAGTAAGACCCCGACCCGAGTGAACCCGATTAGTGCTAATTAAGTTGCGTGTTAGTGCTAAGCTTGATTAGTGTCTTTGGCTAAGTTGGGTTTGGAATAGCTTTTGATATAGTTTTGGGGATTTTGATTGCTTGGTGCTTAGTGGGACCCTTTGGGGGTTTCCTTTTCATGACATTGCATATGATTGAGGATTTATCGGAGATTTTGCGTTCATGGTTTTAATCTCGTTTTATTGGTATTGTTAATTCCTTCAACTTTCATATTGATCCCGTCCCCGTTTGAGATCCCGAAACCCGAATTCCTAGCCCTGAGGGCAAAACAGTCATTTCACACAAAATCTGTACCCAAAACTTGATATTCCCGAAACCCGCGAAACATATACTTTTTGGGAACTAGATATTTCGGCGGTCATTTCTTCCTTCTTCGTCGAATTCATTAGAAGCCTCGGAGGTCATGATTTCAGCCTAATTAGATTGTTAGTGGTGGAGCCCACTCCTCACTTACTACAAGAGCAGACCCTTCCCTTCCATTTTCCTTTTTTCCAGCACAAGAGAGTGAGAGCTAGGGTTTTCTTCTTCTTCTTGCTCTTGCCTTCCATCACTAAATCCACTCCCAAACTTAAACCAAGAGGAGATTGGAGGCCATCATCTTCTTCATCTCCTTGAGAGTTTTCTTTCCATAGCTTTTGTGGAGCACACCAACCATTACAAGATTTTCTTAGAGCTTACCATTGCCATTAGAGGACCTTGCAAGTAAGTAATCCCCTTCATCTTCTAGATTTGTTTTCCTCTAGCCTTAGAGAAGCTTCACCTTCATTATTGGAAGATTTCATTGTTATTTCATTGTTTGACCATTTTAGGACTTTATTTTGGGACTTTTGCCTTGTAGCTTGGACCATTATCCTTGGAGATTGTTAGAGCTTGATTTACTTGATTTGAAGACATAAGGCAAGTGGATGAATGATTTTACAAAGCTTTCATGGATTTTGGTTACTTTCCATTAATGCACATTTATTGTTTTGTTTTGAAATGAATGCTCATGCTAGAGTATTAATGGCATACTTATGATCATAGAGAGGAGGTAGCTCATAGCATTGAATGTCTTCTTGTTTTGTTTCAAAAGTTTATATTGTGAAATGGTTTCCTTCTCCCTTTTTCCTTGTATTGAATGTATTGTGATGGAGAAGAATGGGATGGAAGTTATTTGAGATTTGAGGTTGTTGGAATGGGGTTCTTAGACTCCTCACTTGAGGTGTAAGAAGGGCAAAAAGGAGGTTATAAAAAGGAGAAATAGAGAGGAGTTGAACTGGCCCGGAAACTGTTCCTGGACAGTTCGCTCGAGCGACCATGACACTTCGCTCGAGCGACCTGTCCAGAAATGGTTCGGAGCATTCCAGTAGCTTGGTCGCTCGAGCGGACCCTTGGTCGTTCGAGCGGTCATCCCAGAACTAATTCCAGTGAGTTGTTCGCTCGAACGCATTTAAATAACCGCTCGACCCAATGAGTTCGCTCGAGCGAACTCATCCAGACAACCTTCCCAGCGAGCGATGCGGGTCGTCTGGCTTAGGTTATGTTTTGGACAACGTTCGACTGTTTCAACGCATTGGGACTATTCTTTGGGAACCCCTCCATATCAAGGAGATTTGTTAGGCATTGTATGAGGCCATTTGAGGAAGAAACCATATCACAAGGTTTTCATTCATAGTTTCGAAAAGATCGAAGTGTATAAGGAGCCCGGAATGTCCCCAAACTCAAAGAGTACCAAATTGTTATGTGATCGACGTACGGGGTCCCTATCCATTTCAAATAGATGTTGTCCCGAAATGTCAATTGTTTACAGTACTTTACTGATCCCAAGATCTGCACTACTCGTCTTGTTTTTCCGAAAGCATGGGTATACACTTGGAATGGTTACTTGACCCGAAGTGCATTGCACCACTTGATACGATAGTGTGCCCTTGAGCACCCCCGTCTTGCCCGCTTGTTTATGTACTTGTACTTGATTTCATTGCATATGTCTCGATTGTATTTGACCTATGAGTCGGCACCACTAAGCTTGGATAACCCTATTGGTCTGATCCACCGACTTGGAGATCCCCCTCTTGTCCCGCCAGCTGCAGTTTGGATCCCGCTACCCAGTCATTACCGTGGTCTTGTCCCGATGCCGCAGATTGCTACTGTTGTCCCCGATGCCCGGCTCGCTACCGTGGTCATGTATAGTATTGTATATGTATATGTATTTATATGAGATCAGTGCCTAGTTATCGCTCTATCACCGTAGTGATAGAGGACTTAGCTTCGTGTGGTTGCCATCTTGCTTGTTTCCCGTTTCCTTGGTCACCTTACATGTTTTACATTGCATCCTTGTAATTGGATAAATGTTTTATCACGTTCATAGAAATTGTTATTTAAACAGGTTTGCATGTTTTGAAGGTAAATTCATTTATTTCATATTATTGTTGTATTTGCCTCCATTTGCCAGACCGTCGTGTTTGGCCTACTCTTTGGTACTCAGGTCCCGTTGTCGGTTATCCCGAGGAGGAGCTTGAGGAGGCGGTTGTAGAACCGCAGCAGTTGGTTGAGTGGTGTGCCGATGACGTCATGTAGACGTTTGTTGGTTGTGAGAGACTTATCATTTTGGGGAAATGTTTAACCATTCTTTCGATTGGTATTTTGTTATATTGGCCTTTGTTGGCCTCTATTTTTGGAAAATGTAATTAAAAGATATTTGTATAAACTTCAACTTACTTTGGGTAACATGCTATAAATCATTGCTCATTCTGATACAGTACTTTAGACTTGTGTTATTGTCTTGATGACCAAGGACGGTTAACTATTTGATTTGCTACACGCTTCCGCACTTTAAAGAAACATTCATTGATGATTGTGATATCCTCACCGCGGACACCTGTGGGAAATTAAATAAGTTGTATATTGTGGATGTAGATAATCCTCTTTAATCATTATTCACTAATGTCCCGATCCCGGACTGGGATTCTCGGTCCGGGGTCGCGACAGACTGGTAACAGAGCGAGACATGTTTCAAGCAATTAAAAGAAACTAGAAATCCTAAGGACGTGGCGAGGATCCGTTAGATCTTTCGTTAGCTAGTATCGTGTGAGCAATGTGTGACCCTTTATATTATTATGTGCTAACAATTTGTTTTGCAACATCATGCCTCCACGTAAGAGAACAATGAATGGTATTCCTTCTGGCAGTAACAGTGATCACACCGGGCCAGTGGAAGAGGACATAGTTGAGAACAACCCACCAAACTAGTTTCAGGAAATGATGCAAGCCATGCTTGACCAGCAACGTCAAGCCAATGAGAACCAAGCCAGATTGCAAGGACAAATGCTCAAGAGGGAAGAAGACCATGCTAGGGAAATGCAAGAAATGCAGAGGCAATTGCTTGAGGTCTTGCAAAGAAGACCAGATCCGGTTCAACCCCAACCAGGAATAGTCATAAACCAAAGGCAACATGATCCCAATGCCTTGTTTGAGCGATTCAGGAAGAGAGCTCCGAAGGAATTCCTTGGGGAAGAGGACCCACTAGCTGCAGATGACTGGTTGGAACACACCGAGAACATCTTTGAGATCTTTCAGTGTATAGGAGGAGATAGAGTGAAGCTAACATCATCCTTTTTTGTTGGAACAGCAGATAGATGGTGGAAAACAGTGAGGGAAGAATATAGGACAATGGCTGATGCAGAAGTGTGGGCAAATTTCAAGAGGCAGTTTCATGAAAAATATGTACCCGCTCACGTCAAGAAGCAAAAGGCTATAGAGTTTCAGCAGTTGGTCCAAGGAAGCATGACAGTCCTTGAATACCTTACCAAGTTTGAGAGATTGTCTAGACATGCCCCAGAGTTGGTAGATACGGTGGAGAAGAAAATCGCTAAATTCTTTGAGGGGCTTAATCCCTTCATTGAGAGAGATGCCACCGGAGTGGTACCACCTGTTACCTTTGATGAGGCAGTCAAGAGGGCCTACAAGTTCAAAAACTTCCACAACAAGATTCTCAGAGTCCAAGGCAAGGGACAAGCTCAGCAACAACAGAACCACCAGCAAAGGAACCATCAGAACAAGAGACAGAGGACAGAACCAAATGTTCAGGGTCCATTGGTTTGTACCCATTGTGGGAAGAACCATGAGAGTGCACAGTGTCGTACACTCACAGGAGCATGTTTCAGATGTGGCTCCATGGCCCATCAGATGAGGGATTGTCCAAGGCAGAACAGGCATAATCAGCAGCAGCAGCAACAAGGGGCACATCGTCCACCACCACCACCACAGCATGCATTGGCTGTCCAAAACCAGCCTAGGCCACTTCAGCAACAAGCACCACAGCAACAACAGTTCAGACCGCAGCAGCAGCCACAGCAGCAGGCCCGTCATCAGCAGGGACAACAGCGTCCACCGCAGCAGAATAGGAATGCACCACATGGCAGGCCACAACAAGCCCAGAACAGGCCACAGCTTCGAGGACAAATCTACGGGGTCAATAGAGTGGATGCAGAGGCAGCGGGTAATGTTGTAGAAGGTACACTCCTTGTTTGTGGGATTAAAGCTATGATTTTGTTTGACCCTGGCTCCACACACTCTTTCGTATCCCATAAATTTGCTAAGTTAATTGACATGCATGCTAGAGAACTTGAGTTCATTTTGACTGTGGCAACCCCAGTAGGTAAACAAGTTGTTTGTAGAGAACCTTTTATCCTAGTTGCACAGTCCAGATAGGAGAAGTGGTTTTAACCGCAGATCTCATTTCTTTGGAGATGTTCGATTATGATGTCATCCTAGGGATGGATTGGCTGGCAGGGTACCATGCCACAATGGATTGTTTCCATAAGACCCTTACTTTCAAGTTGGTTGAGACACCAGCAGGAGTGTCGTTTCAGGGAGAGAGGAGGAATTCTCGTGCAGGGTTTGTTTCAGCATTGAAGGCTGACAGACTTTTGAGAAGTGGTTGTGAAGCTTATTTAGCGTTTATCACGGAGGATAAACGGTCCCAAGGGGTGGAGGAGATCCCAATTGTTTGGGAATTCCCGGATGTTTTTCCGGAGGAGATTCCAGGTTTGCCACCCATGAGAGAGATCGATTTCACTATCGAGTTGCTACCAGGGACCGCTCCGATATCTATTGCACCATATAGGATGGCTCCAGCAGAGCTGGGGGAATTGAAGACCCAGTTACAAGAGTTATTGGACAAAGGTTTTGTGAGACCGAGTGTTTCACCATGGGGAGCCCCAGTGTTGTTTGTTAAGAAGAAGGATGGTTCGATGAGGATGTGTATAGATTACAGAAGATTGAACCAAGTGACCATCAAGAACAAGTACCCATTGCCAAGGATAGATGAATTGTTTGATCAGTTGCAAGGTGCATCATACTTTTCAAAGATTGACTTGAGATCCAGTTACCATCAGCTAGAGTTAGAGAATCAGACGTGTTGAAAACAGCTTTCCGGACGAGATATGGCCACTATGAGTTCCTAGTGATGCCATTCGGGTTGACTAATGCACCGGCAGTGTTCATGGCATTGATGAACAGGATATTTGCAGAGTATCTAGATCAATTTGTGGTAGTATTTATTGATGACATTTTGGTGTACTCCAAGACCAAGGAAGAGCATGAAGAGCATTTGAGGATTGCATTGCAACTCTTGAGAGAGAATCAGTTGTATGCAAAGCTTAACAAGTGTGAATTTTGGCTAGACCAAGTAGCATTTCTAGGGCACATTATCTCAAGAGAAGGTTTGTCAGTAGATCCGTCCAAGATTAAAGCAGTAGTGAATTGGGAAAGACCGAAGAATGTGACAGAAATCAGGAGTTTTCTGGGATTGGCAGGTTATTATCGGAGGTTTGTGCAAGGTTTTTCGTCGATTGCGTCACCTTTGACGAAGTTGACAAGGAAAAATGCACCATACGTGTGGACAGAGCAGTGTGAAGAGAGTTTCCAAGAGCTAAAGAAGAGATTGACTACCGCACCAGTCCTTACTTTGCCATCCGGGAGCGGCGGTTTTACCATTTTTACCGACGCTTCGAATGTCGGACTTGGTTGTGTTTTGATGCAAGAAGGAAAAGTGATTGCTTATGGATCTCGACAGTTGAAAGATCACGAGAAGAACTATGCCACCCATGATCTGGAATTAGCAGCGGTTGTGTTCGCGTTGAAGATGTGGAGACATTACCTCTATGGAGAGCAGTTCGAAGTCCACTCCGACCACCGCAGCTTACAGTACTTGTTTTCTCCGAAAGAATTGAACATGAGGCAGAGAAGATGGATGGAATATATCAAGGACTATGATTTTCCAATCAAGTACCACCCGGGGAAGGCTAATGTAGTTGCAGATGCCTTGAGAAGGAAATCAGTAGGCTTGGCGAACCTAAGTGGCACTTGTATTTTTGAACAGTTTGAAGAGTTGAGTTTAGACTTATAGCCTCTAAGGAAGGGTGTTTTGTTGGCTAACATGACGGTGTCAGAACCTTCTTTCATTCAGAAGATCAAGGACAGTCAGTTGCAAGATCCAGAGTTGGTTAAGATTTCAGAGCATATAGCAGAACGTCCTGACTTTCGTGTTGTTGATGGAGTTTTGTACTACCGTGACCGTCTGTGTGTGCCTAACATTGAAGATTTGAGGAACGACATCATGACTGAGGCTCATAGCACAAAGTACTCTATGCATCCAGGCAGCACAAAGATGTATCAGAACTTGAAAGGCAGATTTTGGTGGAACAATATGAAGAGAGAGATTGCAGCGTTTGTTTCCCGTTGCATGACCTGTCAGTTGATTAAGCCAGAGCATCAGAGACCTCCAGGGTTGTTACAACCGTTAGAGATCCCGGAATGGAAATGGAAGCACATTACTATGGACTTTATTTTGGGATTACCGAGGACTAGTAGAGGCAACGATGCGATTTGGGTCATTGTGGACCGTCTCACCAAGTCAACGCATTTCCTTGCTATGAAGATAGGGAAGAAGATGCACATGCTACCTATGGCAGAGTTGTTTGTCAGCGAGATTGTCAGTCGTCATGGGCAGCCAGTTTCTATCACATCTGACAGAGACAGCAAATTCGTCTTGAGATTCTGGAAGACATTGCATGAGTCTATGGGCACGAGACTACAGTTTAGCACAGCGTATCACCCTCAGACAGATGGCCAGTCAAATAGGACGATTCAGACTTTAGATGACATGCTCCGTGCTTGTGTGTTAGAATTCAAGACTCAATGGGATGAGACTCTACCGTTGTGTGAGTTCGCTTACAACAACAGCTACCACTCGAGCATTGGGATGGCTCCTTTTGAGGCTTTGTATGGCAGAAGGTGTAGGACACCTGTTTGTTGGGAAGAAGTCGGCACTCGCAGTTTCCATGGACCGACTATGGTTAGTGAGACCAGCAACAAGATCAAGTTGATTCAAGAGCGTCTGAAAGTGTCCCGGAGTATACAGAAGAGCTATGTAGATTCCCACCGTAGAGATTTACAGTTCAAGGAAGGAGACAAGGTTTTCTTGAAGGTGTCACCTACAAGGGGAACATTGAGATTTGGGCAGAAGGGCAAGCTATCACGGAGATACATTGGACCAAATGACATTGTGAGCAAGATCGGTGACGTGGCCTATAGATTGGCCTTACCACCTGAGCTATCTGGTGTACACAACGTCTTCCATGTGTCTATGTTGAAGAAGTATGTTCCCGATCCTTCGCATATACTCCGGCATGAACCATTAGAGATCAGAGAGGATGCTACCTATGTAGAGAAGCCCATTGAGATCATCGACACAAAGGAACAAGAGTTGAGGACTCGGACTATTCAGTGGGTGAAAGTATTGTGGGAGAAACATGGACCGGAAGAGGCAACGTGGGAATTACGAGATCAAGTGCAGAAGAAGCACCCACATCTTCTACTAGAGGTGAGTCTTATGTTTCATTTAGAGGACCAAATGCCCTAAGGGGTGGAGGATGTAAGACCCCAACCCGAGTGAACCCGATTAGTGCTAATTAAGTTGCGTGTTAGTGCTAAGCTTGATTAGTGTCTTTGGCTAAGTTGGGTTTGGAATAGCTTTTGATATAGTTTTGGGGATTTTGATTGCTTGGTGCTTAGTGGGACCCTTTGGGGGTTTCCCTTTCATGACATTGCATATGATTGAGGATTTATCGGAGATTTTATATTCATGGTTTTAATCTCGTTTTATTGGTATTGTTAATTCCTTCAACTTTCATATTGATCCCGTCCCCGTTTGAGATCCCGAAACCCGAATTCCTAGCCTTGAGGGCAAAACAGTCATTTCACACAAAATCTATACCTAAAACTTGATATTCCCGAAACCCGCGAAACATATACTTTTTGGGAACTAGATATTTCGGCGGTCATTTCTTCCTTCTTCGTCGAATTCATTAGAAGCCCCGGAGGTCATGATTTCAGCCTAATTAGATTGTTAGTGGTGGAGCCCACTCCTCACTTACTACAAGAGCAGACCCTTCCCTTCCATTTTCCTTTTTTCCAGCACAAGAGAGTGAGAGCTAGGGTTTTCTTCTTCTTCTTGCTCTTGCCTTCCATCACTAAATCCACTCCCAAACTTAAACCAAGAAGAGATTGGAGGCCATCATCTTCTTCATCTCCTTGAGAGTTTTCTTTCCATAGCTTTTGTGGAGCACACCAACCATTACAAGATTTTCTTAGAGCTTACCATTGCCATTAGAGGACCTTGCATGTAAGTAATCCCCTTCATCTTCTAGATTTGTTTTCCTCTAGCCTTAGAGAAGCTTCACCTTCATTATTGGAAGGTTTCATTGTTATTTCATTGTTTGACCATTTTAGGACTTTATTTTGGGACTTTTGCCTTGTAGCTTGGACCATTATCCTTGGAGATTGTTAGAGCTTGATTTACTTGATTTGAAGACATAAGGCAAGTGGATGAATGATTTTACAAAGCTTTCATGGATTTTGGTTACTTTCCATTAATGCACATTTATTGTTTTGTTTTGAAATGAATGCTCATGCTAGAGTATTAATGGCATACTTATGATCATAGAGAGGAGGTAGCTCATAGCATTGAATGTCTTCTTGTTTTGTTTCAAAAGTTTATATTGTGAAATGGTTTCCTTCTCCCTTTTTCCTTGTATTGAATGTATTGTGATGGAGAAGAATGGGATGGAAGTTATTTGAGATTTGAGGTTGTTGGAATGGGGTTCTTAGACTCCTCACTTGAGGTGTAAGAAGGGCAAAAAGGAGGTTATAAAAAAGAGAAATAGAGAGGAGTTGAACTGGCCCGGAAACTGTTCCTGGACAGTTCGCTCGAGCGACCATGACACTTCGCTCGAGCGACCTGTCCAGAAATGGTTCGGAGCATTCCAGTAGCTTGGTCGCTCGAGCGGACCCTTGGTCGTTCGAGCGGTCATCCCAGAACTAATTCCAGTGAGTTGTTCGCTCGAACGCATTTAAATAACCGCTCGACCCAATGAGTTCGCTCGAGCGAACTCATCCAGACAACCTTCCCAGCGAGCGATGCGGGTCGTCTGGCTTAGGTTATGTTTTGGACAACGTTCGACTGTTTCAACGCATTGGGACTATTCTTTGGGAACCCCTCCATATCAAGGAGATTTGTTAGGCATTGTATGAGGCCATTTGAGGAAGAAACCATATAACAAGGTTTTCATTCATAGTTTCGAAAAGATCGAAGTGTATAAGGAGCCCGGAATGTCCCCAAACTCAAATAGTACGAAATTGTTATGTGATCGACGTACGGGGTCCCTATCCATTTCAAATAGATGTTGTCCCGAAATGTCAATTGTTTACAGTACTTTACTGATCCCAAGATCTGCACTACTCGTCTTGTTTTTCCGAAAGCATGGGTATACACTTGGAATGGTTACTTGACCCGAAGTGCATTGCATCACTTGATACGATAGTGTGCCCTTGAGCACCCCCGTCTTGCCCGCTTGTTTATGTACTTGTACTTGATTTCATTGCATATGTCTCGATTGTATTTGACCTATGAGTCGGCACCACTAAGCTTGGATAACCCTGTTGGTCTGATCCACCGACTTGGAGATCCCCCTCTTGTCCCGCCAGCTGCAGTTTGGATCCCGCTACCCGGTCATTACCGTGGTCTTGTCCCGATGCCGCAGATTGGTACTGTGGTCCCCGATGCCCGGCTCGCTACCGTGGCCATGTATAGTATTGTATATGTATATGTATTTATATGAGATCCCCTGTTTCTCCTCACCTCGAGTGACTGAGATCAGGGCCTAGTTATCGCTCTATCACCGTAGTGATAGAGGACCTAGCTTCGTGTGGTTGCCATCTTGCTTGTTTCCCGTTTCCTTGGTCACCTTACATGTTTTACATTGCATCCTTGTAATTGGATAAATGTTTTATCACGTTCATAGAAATTGTTATTTAAACAGGTTTGCATGTTTTGAAGGTAAATTCATTTATTTCATATTATTGTTGTATTTGCCTCCATTTGCCAAACCGTCGTGTTTGACCCACTCTTTGGTAGTCAGGTCCCGTTGTCGGTTATCCCGAGGAGGAGCTTGAGGAGGCGGTTGTAGAACCACAGCAGTTGGTTGAGTGGTGTGCCGATGACGTCATGTAGACGTTTGTTGGTTGTGAGAGACTTATCATTTTGGGGAAATGTTTAACCATTCTTTCGATTGGTATTTTGTTATATTGGCCTTTGTTGGCCTCTATTTTTGGAAAATGTAATTAAAAGATATTTGTATAAACTTCAACTTACTTTGGGTAACATGCTATAAATCATTGCTCATTCTGATAGAGTACTTTAGACTTGTGTTATTGTCTTGATGACCAAGGACGGTTAACTATTTGATTTGCTACACGCTTCCGCACTTTAAAGAAACATTCATTGATGATTGTGATATCCTCACCGCGGACACCTGTGGGAAATTAAATAAGTTGTATATTGTGGATGTAGATAATCCTCTTTAATCATTAATCACTAATGTCCCGATCCCGGACTGGGATTCCCGGTCCGGGATCGCGACACTCAGGGAATCTCCATCCCTATTATTGAAGCTTCTTTCTCCTCATGCTATGTTTTAACTCTTTTAGGGTTTCATTTTGGGGTTTTTGCTTGTAGCTTGGACTATTGATTTGGAGGGCTTGTTAGAGCTTGATTCGCTTATTAGTGACCAAAGGCAAGTGGATGATTTGATTTTTATAAGCTTTCAATGATTTTGGTATTTTCCACTCATGCCTATTTATTGCATTGGTTTGAAATAAATGTCCATGATAGAGCTTTGGTAGTGCATTTATGTCTTATAAGTGTATTGGTGAATAGCATTTAATTTCTTCTTGCTTGTACCAAATGCACTCTATTGTGAAATGGTTTCTTTCTTTCTTTCTTTCTTTCTTGGTATTGAATGGGATGTTGATGGAAGAAGTGATGGTATGAACACACATTGGGGTTTTGGAGAAGTGTAGATAGTTGCATTGGAGGAGCTTTTAGCTCAGTTTTATTGCAAGGATTAAGTGGAAGTGAGGAGAGTGGTTTTGAGGTGGAAAAAGGGCTCAAATCTGAACACAGTGGGTGTTTCCCACACCTGGCGGTCAGCCAGCGGTCACCTGTCGGCTAGCCGTCTGGTGACTGGCGGCTAACCGCCAGCTAGCTGAACAATCGCGGTTACTTTTCCAGAGAGCAATATTTTCCTTCTGAAAGCACGGTCAGCCTCACGGTTAGCCAGTGGTTAACCGCTGAACCCATCGGCAGCTAACCGCCCGCCAACAGACCCATTCGGTTACTTTTTCAGAGAGCAACATTTTCTCCTGAGAACACGGTTAGCCAGCGGCTAACCGCCGAACCCATCGGCGGCTAACCGCCAGCGAACCGAACCATTTCGGTTACAATTCCAGTAACCTGTCTTTCTGTCAGGCCAACCGCGGTCAGCCAGTGGCTAACCGCCAAATCCAACGGCGGCTAACAGCCATCTGACCGCAATTACCCAGACAACCATTCCGGAGAGCTCCTCGCTTGAGCAAACTCTCCGGTTCGCTCGATTGCTGAGCTTTGTCGGTCAGAGGAGATTCATTAAGCAATGTATGAGGCCATTTGAGAAAGAAACCATATCACAAAGATGTCATTCGAAGTTTTGAAAATTCAAAGTGTATAAGGAGCCCAGAATGTCCCCAAACTCAAAGAGTACCAAATTATTATTAGATCGACATACGGGATTCCTATTCCCTTCAAACAAATCTTGAACCCG
This sequence comes from Cinnamomum chago, assembly GCA_038049695.1. Classification (NCBI taxonomy): domain Eukaryota; kingdom Viridiplantae; phylum Streptophyta; class Magnoliopsida; order Laurales; family Lauraceae; genus Cinnamomum; species Cinnamomum chago. The sequence goes on along the minus strand of CP142453.1, from coordinate 51,249,924 downwards.
ATACTTTACCCAAAATTTCAATTGTTTATTGTACTTTATCGATCCCGAAATTTGCACTACATGCCTTGTTTTCCCAAAAGCATTGAAGTACACTTACAATGGTTACTTGTCTTGAAGTGCATTGCACCACATGAAATGACAGTGTGCCCTTGAGCACCCCCGTCCTGCCCACTTATTTATTTGTACTTGATTTACTTGCACATGTCTCGATTTGTTATTTGACCTATTAGTCGGCACCACTAAGCTTGGATAACCCTATTGGTCTGATCCACTGACCTGGAGATCCCTCTCTTGTCCCGCCAGCTGCAGTTTGGATCCTGCTACCCGGTTATTACCGTGGTCTTGTCCCGATGCCGCAGATTGCTACTGTGGTTCCCGATCCCCGGCTCGCTACTGTGGTCATGTATAGTATATGTATATGTATTTATAAGATCCACTGTTTCTCCTCACCTCGAGTGACTGAGATCAATGCCTAGTTATTGCTCTATCACTTTAGTGATGAGGACTTAGCTTCATGTGGTTGTCATCTTGCTTGTTTCCCATTTCCTTGGTTACCTATACATGTTTTATAATGCATACTTGTATTTGAATAAATGTTTTATCTCGTTCACAGAAATTGTTATTTAAACAGGTTTAAATGCTTCTGAAGGTAAATTCATTTATTATCATATTGTCATCGTATTTTACCCATTTGTCAAACCGTCGTGTTTGACCCACTTTTTGGTACTCAGGTCCCATTGTTGGTTATCCCAAGGAGGAGCACGACGAGGCGGTCGGAGAACCGCAGCAGTTAGTTGAGTGGCGTGCTGATGATGTCATTTAGACATTGGATTGCTAGAGAGAGAGATAACATTTTGGGAAAACTTTTAACCATTCTTTTGGGGATTGGTATTTTGTTCATATTGGCCTTGTTGGCCTCTATTTTTGGGAAATGTATTTAAATGATCCTTGTATAAACTTTAACTTACTTTTGGGTAACATGCTAATGATCATTGCCCATTCTGATACAGTATTATACTTGTGTTATTATCTTTATGACTAGAGATAGATTGAATATTTGATTTGCTACACGCTTCCGCACTTAATAGAAATGTTCTTATATGGTTGTGATATCCTCACCGCGGACACCTGTGGGAAATTAAATAAATGTATGGCATTAAACCGATGATTTGCTACCTTATCATCACCATTAGCGTCCCGATCCCGGATCAGTCCTTCGGGCCCGGTCCGGGGTCGCGACAATAGGGCAATGCATGGTGAATTTCCCTATAGCCCTTTCATTTCCATTATTAGATTACCATGTAAGTCTTATCATCGAGGCATACGAATTCATGTAATTTTCTATTTTTGGCGGTGTATGAGACGAATAAGGAAAATGATCTTGGACTCCTAATCAAAGAGTTTGAAGATTACCAAAAGCATTTTTGAGATGCCCAAAGAGTTTTTGGAATCCCAAAGTTTTGGAAAGTCTAGAAGTCCAAGAAGTCTATTTTGCTTGGGCTATGTAGAGAAGACGACTAATTTTTATTTTTAGCAATTTCTAATTATGGATGAATGCTTTTTATATAATTTTTCCAAATCTGATCCAAACACAGTAGTTTCCAAAATTGGTCAAATCAAATTAATTTTTGGAAAGAGTTCTAATTAGTGTTGGTGGACCCATGAGATAGACCCATTGGTAACACTAATCTTAGAAACTGGACTTTGCTTAAATATAACTTGACTTGGAGCCAATCATTGGTCAAACCATGAGATGATTTGATGTTTATATATGTGGGCCCTAATACCTAAAAAGGAAATCCTCAATTCTAAATTATTTAGTGGGAGCGGGGGATTTAAATTGAGAATCCCCATTGTTTTCCACCATAGGTCCATTGTAAGGAAAGAATTAGCCTTGCACCATCTTTAGAATGACCGTTCCCCACGGAGGGCTTTTATTTGTCCGGTTATTAGATATGGATCTCCTATGGATAGCGTTGGTGTGACGGGGTGGGGACCCACTCCCCAAGAAGGAGCTGCCCACAACGATTGTCACGTAATGCTAGTTGGTGGGTCACACTTAACTAAAATAGTGATGTAGTATCCCCAAGGATTTGCCTAATGTATTTTTAGGAACCAAAGCTAATCGGGAGTCATACATTATTTGGTATGAGATACCTAGACAAGAATGAATGATGGGGATCATAAATAGTTAGTCTTAATCCTAATTTTGACCAACTTTGATATGCACCAATCTAAGTGACATTCGCACTCCCTAAGGAGGCATGCCCTAAGAGATTGGAATTCTGATGTATTCTGAATTTATGTGGGAATCCTCTAACCACTAAAGACTGCATACGAATTTAATGGTTAGAGGATTCCCATATAAATTTGGTAGAATACTAAACCCTAATGTCGTTTATGTTCTTTGATTGAGTATATGATTATGTGCTACAGTTTATTTAACATGAATTCAAATACTTTCAATCCACTTGCGACTATCCTCAACCAGAATAAGTTGGTGGGATCCAACTACGTAGATTGGAAAAGGAACTTGGATATTGTCTTGATAGCTTCAGGATACAAATATGTCTTTACCATACCCCCCTTGAGGAGCCTGGGCCAGATGCACCACAGGATGAGAAAGACCTTTATGCTAAATGGACCAAAGACGATGAGATGGCCAGATGTTATATATAGGCATCCATGTCTAGTGTTTTGCAACACCAACATCAATCCTATAAGACTGCATACGATATTATATCGAACTTAAATGGGATACTTGCGGACCAGGGCAGGCTTGCTAGGCAGGCTGCTATGAGGGTGCTTATGAGCACTAAAATGGATGAGGGAACACTAATACATGACCACATATTGAAGATGATGGACTCATTGAATGAGTTAGATGCATTGGGTGCTGCGATTGATGCAGAATCGCAGATTGACATAATCCTCAAGTTGCTACCGGACTCATTCAACCATTTTAAGATCAATTATAATATGAATAAAATGGATATGACCCTAGCTGAGCTATCTAGCTAGCTCGTAGCGAGTAAGGGGATCATGAAAAGAAAGCCAATTGCCCTGATGACAGAAAAGTCATTTGTCAGGTCCAAGCCGAAAGGCAAAGGCCGGAAAGGCAAGAAGAAATCAGTCCCCAAGGGTCCTAAGGTGGAGAATAGTACTACTGGTGGTGTGGCCAAGGCCAAGGGTTCGGGAGAAAAAGGAAAGTGTTTCCATTGTGGTATTACAGGACATTGGAAAATGAATTGTCCAGATTTTCTGTCTAAGAAAAAGACCTCAGGTATGATTGAGTCACTTGTTCTTGAAGTTAGTTTTGCAACTTGTACTTCAGAATCCTGGTGTGTTGACTCCGGTGCAACTAATCACATCTGTAACTTGTTGTAAGGGTTCCGGGAAACCAAGATGCTTAGTGACGACGAAATCATTGTCAACGTAGGATCTGATGCTAAGGCAGAGTTGGTTTCAGTGGGAGTTGTTACTTTACTATTTTCAAATAATAAGTTGATTTTGTCAAATACATTATTTGTATCGTCTTTGAGGCGGGATTTAATTTTAGTTTCTAGTATGGTGAATAAAAGTTATTCTATTTCTTTAGGTACTGAAGTTGTCATAAAGAGGAACGGTACTTTATATGTTCTAGCAAGGTAATCAATGACCTTTATTTGTTAACTCCCACAATCTATGAGATACATGATACCGAAATAATTAATAGACCATCATTAAAGAGGAAGTCACCTTCATCTAATCCAATAAAACTTTGGCAACTGAGGCTAGGTCATATAAACCTAAACAAGATTGACAGGCTAATGAAAGATAGTATCTTGCCTTTATTGGTGGTAGAACCAATGCCTGTCTGGGAATCCTGTTTGGAAGGCAAAATGAACAAAAGACCCTTTTCATCTAAAGGCAATAGGGCCAAAGATTTATTGGAATTAGTGCATATTGATGTGTGTGGACCCATAAATGTTAGAGCGAGAGGAGGATACGAGTACTTCATCACTTTCACTGATGATTACTCAAGATATGAATACATATACCTTATGCACCGCAAGTCCGAGGCTTTTGAAAAGTTCAAAGAGTTTCGAGCGGAAGCGGAAAAGCAATTAGGTAAAAGTATAAAGACTCTTCGATTAGATCAAGGAGGGTAATATCTCTCTGCTGCTTTTATGGGATACTTATCAAAGAATGAGATTCTATCCCAATTGTCGGCTACTGCTATGCTACATAGAATGGAGTGGCGAAAAGAAGGAACTGGACTCTTTTAGATATGATCAGGTCTATGCTGAGTTTCTTAGGATTACCTATATCCTTTTTGGGATATGCTTTGGATACTGCGATGTATAGACTAAACCTCATACCATCTAAGTTTGTACCTAAGACTCCCCGGGAGTAGTGGTCCAGGCGAAAGCCTAGTCTACAACATTTACATATTTGGGGTTGTCCGGCACACGTGCTAAAGGTTAAGACGGATAAGTTGGAATCGAAGTCAGAAGTATGCACTTTTATAAGATATCCTAAAGGAACTAAAGGTATGTTAATCTATTATCCCAGAGAGTAGAAAGTGCTTGTCAGCACCAATGTGCTGTTTCTGGAGGAAGATTATATGATTGACTGGAAATCTTTAGAAAATGTATATTGGAAGAGATTTAAAAGAAATCAATTCCAAATCCAAGTATAACCGAACTTGAAAAAAATCCGCTCATACCTAACCCAGTAGTTACACCAGTGCCTCGTCGTAGTGGGAGAATTGTCAGGCCCACTGACAGGTCCTCGTTTTTGGGAGAGTCTTACGAGGCAATCTCGGAAGAACTAAAACAAGACTCCTGTAACTATGATGAAGCAATCAATGACATAGATTTAGGACATTGGCAAGATGCTATAAAAGCTTAAATGGAGTTTATGTACTCCAATTAGTTCTAGACACTTATGGACTCACCTGCCAATATTAAACCTATTGGGTGCAAGTGAGTCTACAAGAGAAAAACAGGACCAGATGGAAGAGTGGAGACCTTTAAGGCCAGGCTTGTTGCGAAAGGGTATACTAAGAAAGATGATATCGATTATGAGGAAACCTTTTTGCCCATAGCCAAGCTCAAGTCCATCCGGATACTGTTATCCATTGCGGCTCATCTCAATTACAAGATTTGGCAAATGGATGTCACGACAGCGTTTCTCAATGGCCATCTTGAGGAAGACATCTATATGATGCAGCCAGATTGTTTTGTAGCTAATGACCAAGAGCAAAGAGTTTGCAAGCTGCAAAACTCCATTTATGGATGGAAGAAGGCATCCCGGAGCTATAACAGCCATTTTGACCAGGTAATCAAGTCATTTGGTTTTTGTCAGAATCCGAATGAGTCATGTGTGTACATGAAAAGTGAAGGAGGCAGGGTAGTTTTTCTGGTTTTATATGTCAACGACATCCTTCTCCTAGGGAGTGATATAGGAATGTTGTCAACAGTAAAAGTTTGGTTGGCTAAGACTTCTGATATAAAGGACTTAGGAGAAGCTAGGTACATCCTAGGGATCAAACTACATCGAGACCAGAAATATAGGCTTATCCCAAGCTGCTTACATAGATAAGGTACATGTACGGTTTGATATGCAAGACTCTAAGAAGGATATCACACCTTTTAGGCATAGAGTGCACCTTTCCAAGGATTAGGGTCCTAAGACACCTGAGGAAAATGAGCAGATGAGAGCGATTCCATACGCTTCAACTGTTGGTAGCCTCATGTATGCTATGTTATGTACTAGACCGGATATCTATCATGCAGTGGGCTTAGTCAGCAGATATCAGTCTAACCCAGGTCCTGACCATTGGACTGTTGTAAAGTGTATTATCAAATACTTGAGAAGGACTAGAGATTACATGTTGATTTACAACAGTGATGAGCTTATTATAGTCGGTTACACAGAGTCTGACTTCATGTCAGATAAATATTCCAGGAAATCAATATCTGGTTAAGTGTTTATGCTTGGCGGAGGAGCTATCAGTTGGAGGAGTATTAAACAGGAATGTACCGCTGATTCCAACTCGGAGGTTGAATATGTAGCGGCTTGCGAAATGGCTAAGGAAGTAGTATGGCTCAAAAGTTTCCTTCTGAAACTTGGAGTGGTACCTTTTGGTGCGACAGCCGCTCACAGTTCACTGTGACATGAGCGGGGGAATTGCACAGTCTAAGGAACCCAGGAGACATAAGAGCCAAAAGCACGTACAGAGGAAGTATCACTTAGTTAGATAGATTATGCAGAGAGGTGATATTGTAATCACTAAGTAGCCTCTGCGGATAATCGTCAGATCCCTTTACTAAGCCTTTGACCACCAAAGTCTTTGAGCAGCATGTAGACATAATGGACATGAGATGCAATCCTGATTGGCATTGAGCCAAAGTGGAGATTGTTAGTTTATATGGTCTTAATCCATTAGATGATGTAATAAATTTATTTATTCATTTATTTATCGATATAATCATGCTTTCCTTTCATGAGATGAATGGTGTTTTATTACTTACTTGCACATAATCAATACGAATAAGATGATGGTTTATGAGATGAGATCTACATATGGGAGACAATTGTCGTAAATCTTACACTTAAATAGCTTCACAACCAATGATGAGATCAGGCATCTCATCTGACAAGGTTGCAGTATTATGATCACTATGAGATAGTGTGATCTGTCTCGATCATCGAAATGTAAGACTTTGGATCATCGTGCTGGTACATTGGATGTATTGAAGGATCATGAGAAGCACCTTATGAAACACTGCCGTTACTTTAAGGTCCACTCTCACAATTTCTTAGCAATAGGCTCATAATCTTGAGACATTAATGAACTCAAGTTTTTGTCTATTCATTTACTTTGAGTCACCAATGAGTGAGGCCAATTGTAGGTCAAGACCTCGGTGTCTTGGGTACGTGGTAGTAGGACTGTGGGAACATTCATTGGTCGAGATGAAATCTATCATCATTATCCCCTTGTGCCAATTAATGGACTTATCATTGGTAAGTGTGCACCCATCCCAATTAACAGTTAATTGAATAAGTACTGATGATCACTATAATTAATTGGGTCTTAAGGATAATAAGATATGGATCTAAATTGGTGGACATGTCCAATTTATTCATGGATATGGATGGAGGGGCCTACTTGTGGTCAAAGGGAAGTTTGGGGTCTTCTTGTAATTTATTCCTAAGACTAGAGTGCAATTGCATTTATATAGTGGAGTTATTTGCAATTAACTATGGGCCCAGACTGCACATGAGATGTGGGGTCGCAGTGTCCCAGTTGGAGCCAGCTTTTTATAGAATCCCTTGTGGTCTCCACATTAGCCCAAGTTATTAGATAATTACTAATTCTATAAGAACTCTAAAAGGAAAGAAAATAGAAAGTTACTAATCCTATTTGAAGTGGGACTTCTAATTGTGATATGGTGAGTTACTAATTCTTAATGGAAGGGAGACTTCTATTTTAGTTAGTAAAGAGGAGGTTGCTTTTCCTATAAATTAGGGAGGCCTTGGACGTCCATGCCATGCTATTCCAAGCATTGGATTTCACGCCCAAGGAGATACATGCCAAAGTGTTGGATGTCCAGCCCTAGTTGCTCATCTCCCTCTCCTCTCTCTTCTAGTTTCTCTCCCGATTTCCTTAGGGCTTCTAATTGGTATCTTTTGGAGATCCCACCTATCTCCTTGAGAATAGAGATCTGATACGGGTTATATCATGGAAGACGATTAGGTCTTGGAGATTTTGATTTTCTTTGCGAAAGAGTGCTTCATCAAATAATGAGATCAACTTCTCCATTAAGCACAACCAAGCTCCAAAGGTATAATCTACTTGTTGGAAGTGGGTGGGCCGCGTGGATAGGTTTTCAAAACTTTTTGATCCACTTGACTCAAGGATCAAGTACCCATAAGGCCAAAATCCACATCCAGGATCCAATCACTCAATCTCATCAACCATGTACAGCAATAAACTCTATCTAGAAGAACGAAACCAGCAACAATCAAGCAATCAAAAATCTATAACATACAAGGAAATAGATTATACTTTTGGAGCCCGGTAGTGCTCTAATGTTGAAGAAGACAATTAGCTTGAACAAGATCTCTTCTTGTAGGAAATTGGGATCTCTAAGACCTTGATGTCTTCCACGCTATGACCCGCTTTCAGATATCTTTTCTTAAGAAGAATGGTGGGATCTTCAAGAGAAAACCAACTAGAAGCTCTTAAGGAACTAGAAGAGAAATGGGCGTGCAACTTTTGCACTTAAGAGGGCTGGGCGTGGACTCAATGCATGGGAAGTCCAACCCTCTCTTCTCCTCTATTTATAGCCTAGAAACCTCCTTTTTTACTAATTGAAATAGGAGTCCTTCTTCCATTAAGAATTAATAACTTTCTATTTTCTAATTATTATAGAAGTCTTAATTTCACAGCAATTAGTAACCTACTATTACCCCCATTAGAAGTCTCACTTCAAATAGAAATAGTAACTTTCTAATTCTTTTCTTTTAGAATTCAAGTAGGATTAGTAATTTTCTAATAACTTGGACTAGCGTGGGGATCACTAGGGATTCTATAGAAAGTCGGCTCCAACTGGGACATCGCGACCCCACATCTCATGTGCAATCTGAGCCCACAGTTAATTGCAAATAATACCACTATATAAATGCAACTGCACTCAAGTCTTAAGAATAAATTACAAAGAAGATCCTAAACTTTCCTATGAACATAAGTAGGCCTCTCTATCAATATCCATAGATCAATTGGATCAAACATGTCCCTTCCAATCTTAGATCCACATCTTATTATCTTTGAGACCCAATTAATCACAATGAATCATTGATCATCAGTACCATCTAATTAACTCTTAATTGAGATGCCTGCGCACTTACTAATGATAAATCCATTAATTGGCAAAAGGGGATAATTTAGATAGATTCCATCTTGACAATTGAATGCTTCCATAGTCCTACTACCACGTACCCAAGACACCGAGGCGTTGACATTCAGTTGGCCTCACTCATTGGTGACTCAAAGCAAATGAATAGACAGAAACTTGAGTTCATCAATGTCTCAAGATTGAGAGCCTATTGCTAGGAAATTATGAGATCAGATCTTAATGTGAAGAAAGTGTTTCATAAGGTGCTTTTCATGGTCCTTCAATACATCCAATGTACCAGCTCCATGATCCAGAATCTTATATTCTGATGATTGAGACATATCACACTATCTCATTGTAATCAAAGTGCTACAACCTTATCAGATGAGATACCCAGTCTCATCACTGGCCGTGAAGATATTTAAGTATAAGATTTGAGACACATGTCTCCCGTATATGGATCTCATCCGTACACATGTATCACGTCTAATATACTAATGGGACCCGGTTCATCTCATGAGCCATAATGTCATATGTATTAGTTATATGCATAAAGTAATAAAACACCATTCATCTCATGAAAGGAAAGCATGATTATATTGATAAATAAAGAAATAAATCAACTTATTAGATCATCTAATGGATTGAGACCATACAAACTAACACTACTTCCTTGTATGTTATAGATTTCTTGGTTGATTGTTAGGTGTTGTTTCTAACTAAAAATTTTCGAAAGAAATCTCAAGTTAGAAAAAGGTTTTTGTTTCAGGTCTAATCCCAAAGGTCATGGAGTCTGCCCTTATATTTTTAATAGTAAGAGGATAGAAGTAGGGGACTTTTATTGTTTACTTTTCTCTTTTCTTTCTTTCTGTTCCATTGCTCCCTTGCGAGGCAATTTGATGCAGAACTCTAGCTCCAGTGTATATAAACGAATACATTATAATTTATTTCAAAACTTAACCCCATAGGTCCAATTTTCAGAAATCCTCTCCACTAATGTAGTCAAACACCAAAATCAGAGATCAAAAGGTCTTTAATCAGGTTGTAATGACAGGCCATAGGGTGAGGCCTAAGAAAGAAATGGATATGGAGAATCAAAGCAAACTGGGAAAATACTTGGTGGAAAGAACAATAAAAGAGATATCCACAGGATCATACCATAACTCTTTCTCGACAATATGCTCATACTGATGACAATATTGTTGTTGTAATCAATGAAGTAGTACCAAGTACACCTTTAACAAAATCTGAAGTGATCCAGAGTCCACTTTTTTCGTTCAGCCACTTCGACTCTCGTATCCTTTTCAAATTATTTTCAACCACTTCAGCCCCCATTTTCAAACACAAACCCCCCCCCCCCCCCCCCCCCACCCCCACCCCCTGTTTTTTTTATTTTTTATTTTTATTCACTCACCTTCTTTTCTTTTCTTTTCTTTTCACACTTTGATCAAACAGAGCAAACATAATGTGGATAATTTCCTTTGAACTTACTTTCTCTTTAAATTTAAATTTCCACCAAAGTATTTTCTCAGACTGTAAAAGGTAAATTCATGGTTTTTCAGGCTTAGAATGGGAATGGTTTATGTAGTTATAAGAACAAATAAAGGCTTATGTAAAATAAGGCTCAAGGGGGTTGACTATGGAAATACACCATGCAATGATGGCATGATAATCTGGACGGCTGGGAAAGGTAAAAAAAAATTTTGCCTAGATCATTTCTCTAATATTTGGTATCAACTAGGATTTCACCTCAAGGATCCATCAACGGATTCTAGAGCAAAGCAAGATTGAACTTCCCTGACCCAGTCAATTCAACCCATTCTCTTCATAAGTAAAATGGAATAAAGAAAAAAAATGACTATGTGCTCAATTATGTTCAAGGACAAAGATTTAAATCAAAGTACCCACAAAACTCAGCTTGACATAAAAGAAATTTTTGAAAATTTTTCTCAATCCCATCCTCAATCACAAATTTCAGAGTCATAGAGAATTCAATCATACTCAAATACATGCTTGGTAAGAGAATCCAACAACTCAAGACTTATAAAATCACAAGTAAAAAAAAAACCAACAATCAAGAAGACAAAATAACTATAGGAGTTTATGCCCCCAAACTTAAACTAAACAATGTCCTCATTATAATTCAAAAGTGAGAAAGATTGAAAAAATGAAAGGAACTTCCCTGGTTTCATGGTGAATTAGCCGTAATTTGTAATTTTCCGCTCTTTATTCATGCTAAATAAACCTGCATCACAATCCAAATTATATAAGAAAAACTTAAAAATAATAAAAATAAAAGAATAAAATTTTTTCTATGGGCTGCCTCCCATAAGCGCTTGTTTTAAAGTCTACAGCCAAACTTTTCAATCTTCATCAATTAGAATCTTCAAGAGGAATAAATGCACAGTTCCTCTCCAATTGTTCTCCAGAATAGTGCTTCAATCTCTGACCGTTAACTTTGAATATATTTTATGTCCTGTCCTTCAAGTCTATTGCTCCAAAAGAAAAAACTTTGTCAATTGTTTAAGGACCTGTCCATCTTGATTTTCACTTGCCCGGGAAGAGTTTGAGTCGTGAATTGAAGAGTAAAACCTGCTCTCCTGGAGAAAACTCACGCCTAAGAATCTATTTATCATGCCACTTCTTCGTCCGTTCTTTGTAGATCTTTGCATTTTCATAAGCATCATTCCGGAACTCATCCATCTCATTCAATCGAAGAAGTCGCTTTTCGCCTGCTACCTTCAAATCAAAATTAAACTTTTTTACAGCCCAATAAGCTTTATGCTCCAACTCAATAGAGATATGACACGTTTTTTCAAACACTAATTGGTAAGGAGACATCCCGATAGGTGTTTTAAAAGCTGTACGGTATGCCCCCAAAGCATCATCAAGCTTCTTTGCCCAATCCTTTCTATTGGTGTTGACCGTCTTCTCAAGGATGTTCTTGATTTCTCGATTTGAAATTTCAGCTTGGCCATTTGTTTGAGGATGGTAGCCAAGTGCTATCTTGTGCTTCACACCATATTTGGAAAGAAGGTTGTCAAACAACTTGTTGCAAAAGTGACACATAATCAACTACTATAAACAAAGCCAAACAGGTGAAGGGAGGGGGGGGGGGGGTGGAGACCCATAAAATCTATTCCCCCAAACATCAAATAACTCAACTTCTAAGATATTTTTCAATGGTAGCTCCTGACGCCTTGAAATATTTCCCATACGTTGGCACCGATCACAAGTTTTCACCAAAGTATAACTATCACGAAAAATAGAAGGCCAAAAGAAACCACTTTGAAGTACCTTAGCTGTTGTTCGTGTTGCTCCAAAGTGTCCACCATATGATGAGGAATGACAATGATGGAGAATGGCTTGCATCTCTTCTTCTGGCACACATCTTCGGACGATTTGACCAGGGCATCTTTTGAACAGCAAAGGCTTATCCCAAAGATAATATTTCACATCATGCAGAAACTTCTTGCGTTGGTGGTAAGTGAGATCTGGTTTGAAGGGTTGCTAATGTTGAGGGGGAGTAGCTTTGCCTAGAGTGTTATTCGTGTAGCTTCTAAGTTTGCCGCTCTCGCAAGGAAAATCCAAAGCTCCAAAATATCCAAATGCTCCCGATCATCCAAAGCTCCTTAAATATCCAAAGAAGTTGTTGCTCAAGATTCAAAGGAATTTGAGGGAGAGTTCAAGCTTCTAAAGTTGCCATCAAATTGCAAAGGGGGAGATTGTTAGAGTTCTTGTTTTGTTGCAATTTGATAGGATGCATTCATTTTCATAGCTTGACCTCTCATTCCTTCATGTTAAATCTTAGGATCCCCATGCATATTTCTCATTCATAATCTTTGTTTATATCATATGTTATGCATGGTTTTCAAATTCTTTATGTCACTTAAGTTCATGAAGTTTTGAGTTCAGATTTTCAAGCCTCCAAGTGTTTAATCCTTAAGTTCAAAAATCATTTAAAGCTTTCCAAAGTTTTCTTCTTTAAATCCATATTTTAGTTTGAAAGTTTCATGTCTATAGAAAATCATTTTTCATCCATTTTCAGTCATGAATCCAAGCTTGTTTAATGATACTCAAGGTCCCTTGTTGTTCAGCCCTCATAGTTTCAAGTTTCTAAAAATATCAGATTTTCTGGGCTGAACCCGGTCGACCTGCTGTGTGGCAGGTCGACCGGCCCAATGGATCCGATCGGGTCGACCGGGATTCTAGCCGTTGGGTTATTTCTGCAACAGGCAGATTTATGTCCGTTAGGGGCAGGTCGACCGGGGACTATCCGTTGGGAACTTTTTGCCTATAAAAAGTGTCTTTTTCTTTGAAAGAAGTTGCTGATTTTTGGAGGATTTTTTAGGCCAAGGAAGACCAACTTTTCAAGAGCATTTGTGAAGGGATTATGAAGTCATTCCATTTATTAAACCTTTGATCTACAAATGGGTGTGCTTTCTAAATCTCAAGTTCTATTTCATGCTTAGTTTCTAAATCTTTGTTTTCTTTTAAGCATGATCAAATAGTTGGTTTTCTTCTTGAGATGTTGTGTTTCATAACATGCTTTGAACTTTGAAATCTCTTAGCCTTATGAAATCAACATATGATTTATCATTCACATGTGTTAGGAATCTTTGTTTTCAAATCTAACTTGTTAGTCTTAAGATTGAACTTTTTCTATACAAGTTTGATCTTTTTGAAAACCATGTGTTTATCAAAAAACTCTTTCTCATACATATGATTATCATCTTTGCATCATTTAAAGTTTCATTTTTCTAAAAAGAGTTAGAGTGATTTCTATTATATGCATTATTCATAAACTTTTTCATTCATATGCATATTTCTAGAAGTTAAGTTTTCATTTTCTATTTAGCTTATTTAGAGGCACTCAATTGCACTTACATTGTTCTCTTAATCCATGCATTCATAGGCATTTTTCTTAAGAGAAAACCTCTTGTTGTTAAGGTTGGTGCTTAGCTTTGAAAAGCATAGTTAATGTTGTAAAGGTTTATGCTTAGCCTTGAAAAGTATAGTGATGAATTTGTAAGGTTTGAGGTGATCCTAAACCTTAATTTGAGTTAGTGAAATCTGGTAGGTTTACCGGGAGTGGATGTAGGCAATTTGGCCGAACCACTATAAATATGTGTGTTATGGTGATTGATCTTTTACCTTCTTTATATGAATGATATTCTTATGTTTGAATGAAGATTGTAGTTGGTTATTCATTGTGTATGCTTACCTTAGAGACTCCTCTCTATCACAAGATAATTAATCTTCATCAAAGCTTAATTGACTTAAAAGCTAAAAGAATTCAAATTGGTCTAGGTTCTTAGAGCTCACCCTATTCACCCCACCCCCCCCCCCCCCCCCTCTAGGATTCGTTCTTAGACTTTCAATTGGCATCAGAGCAAGGTTGCTCTTGTTTAGGTTTAACCACCTAGAGTTAGAATCCTAGTGAGTGTTTTTCTTTTGTTGCCACCATGTAAACTCATTTGGGTGAAGGCAATGCCACCAATGGACCTCCTTTGTTTAATGGAACACACTATCGTTATTGGAAAATTAGAATGCAAGTGTTCTTAGAATCCCAAAGCTTAGATGTGTGGAACATCATAGAAGATGGCTATCATCTCCCCACTACCACAGAAAAGGACTCTAAGGGGAATGTCAAATCCATACAAATCAAACCCAAAAGTACCTGAACTCAAGGGGAAAAGGATAGAGCAAATTTAAATGCTAAGGCAAAAAACTCCCTATATTGTGCTCTATCTCAAGAAGAATTTAATAGAGTAGTAAATTGCAACTCTGCTAAGGAAGTCTGGGATACCCTAGAGACCACCCATGAAGGCACTGATCAGGTTAAGATAGCCAAAATTCAAATGTTGACCTCTAAATTAGAAGATATTAAAATGCTTGAAGAAGAAACATTTGACGAGTTATATTCAAAATTCATGGAAATTGTCAGCTCTCTTATAGGTCTAGGAGAAAAGATGGATGAATCTAAAGCTGTTAGAAAGATTTTAAGATCTCTCCCAAAAAGATTCAAGCCTAAGATTGTAGCCATAACGGAAAGCAAAGATGTTGAAAAAATTAAAATTGAAGAACTAAGAGGAAATCTCCTTACATGTGAATTAGACTTTGAAGTTCAAGACAAAAAGAAAGGAGTAGCTTTTTCCTCTCAATCTAAAGAAAATGAAAGTGAGGTTGATAGTGACGAGGACAATGCTTTATTTGTTAAGAAATTTAAAAGGTTCTTTAGGAACAACAAGAACAATAGAAATTTTGATGAAAGCAAAAGTCCTAGATTCCAAAGAAAGTCCTAGATTATTAAAAATGATGTGCAATGTTACAATTGCAAGGGGTTTGGACACATTGTCCAAAATTGCTCCACCCGTAAAGAATTTGAAAAAGGAGATAAGAAAGGAAAGAAGGCATTAAACATAACTTGGGATGGGGAAGATGAAGATAGTGACAAAAATGAATCCCCTAGTGATGAAGATGAAAATTTCCCTAATTGGCTTCTACTTTCATCTCACTACAACAAACTGCACTTTTGCCGACAATATTTGCCGACGCAGTGAAAATTTGCGTTGGCAAAAGTCTTATTTCCAACGCATATTTTCACTGCGTTGGTAAAAGTCACAGAAATTGCTACTTTTACCGACGCAAGTAAGATCGCGTTGGTAAAAGCTGTGGTAACCATATTGGCGCAAAAAAAAAAACCCCCAAAAGAGAGAAAGTTTTGCCAATGCGTGTTTTTCTAAAGCCAACGCAATAGTGCATTGGCAATTATCTTACCTACTGGCGACGCACAGGTGTGCGTTGGGAAAGCTCTAAGTTTTTATTCGCACCATTGCCGACGCATGAGTTATGTCCGCAAAGCCCCATCTATGACAAACTTACATTTCCCGACACTATTTTCTGACGCAGTGAAAATTTGCGTCGGCAAAAGTCACAGAGAATTGCTACTTTTACCGATGTAAGTAAGACCGCATTGGCAAAAGCGGTAGAAAACCTTTCACAACACTATTTGCCGACGCACTGAAGATTTACGTTGGTAAAAGTCTTATTTCCGATGCATATTTAGACTGCGTTGGTAAAAGTCACAGAGGATTGCTATTTTTACCGACTTAAGTAAGACCGCGTTGGCAAAAGTTATGGAAAACATGTTGGCAATTATTTTTTCCATTGGCGATGCACATGTCTGCGTTGGGAAAGCTCTGACTTCTTATCTGCACCATTGGCAACACACGATTTGCGTCCGCAAAGCCCCATTTAGTAAAAAAAAAATTTGCCAAAATAACCTGAGCACACCGTTTTCAACTTTTTTATTTATTCCCAACCCTTTTCCATTTTCAACTCTCTGATTTATTCCTAACCCTCTGACAAAGTTGACCCCACTAAAATTCAATTTCTTATTAACTTATAACGACGACCATAACAAAGGTCATCGGTAAAAAAAAGTTTCAACGACAGCCCCAGCATTTGGCGGGAAATTTTTGTCATTTTACCTTCTAACTTTTAATAGCAACTAATATTTTTTAGGGTAAAAATAACTTTTAACAGCGGGCAGAATCACTACAAGAAAATTGACAATTAGCGGCGGTTTATTTGTCTGTCACTACATCTAACTATTATGTTAAGTACAGCGTCATAAAATGTATTTTGCTGTTATTAAGTGGATTTTAATATATATAGTGGCAGAAATTGTATTGTGCTGCTATTAAGTATGTATTTTTTAAATACATACAGCAGTGGAAATTATATTTTGCTGCTATTATGTGTAGTGTAGGAAAGTTTTTAAATACATATAGTGGCAGAAATGGTATTTTTGCTGCTACTAAGTGTAGTTATTCATACAGCAACGGATATGGTATTTTGCTGCTATTAAGTAATACAAGACGTATAGCAGCAGACTACCAGTTCTGCTGCTATTAATATGTCGACGGCGTATAGCAGCCGAATACCATTTCTGCTGCTTTAAACATTATACTTACACTTTTTCATTTTCCCTACAACAAGTTCCTGCTTTCCCATGGTAAAGAAGGAAAAGCTCCCTCTGCACTTTCGTCCCCAAAACTGAGATCTCTCTCTTCCCAAAACCCTAATCTCATCATCGAGAACCAGCAATTTTGTCGCGACCCCGGACCGAGCCCCACGTGACTGATCCGGGTTCGGGACATTGGTGGTGGTGGTGATGATAATAAATAATAGAACCAACCATAACATCTGTTAAATGATGACATACATTTATTTAATTTCCCACAGGTGTCCGCGGTGAGGATATCATAGCCATAAATGAATATTTCTGTTTAAGTGCGGAAGCGTGTAGCAAATCAAGTAGTCAACTATCCTTAGTCATAAGTACAATAACACCAAGTATAAAATACTGTATCAGAATGAGCAATGAACTATAGCATGTTCCCCAAAAGTAGTTAAAGTTTAAACAACAGATCATTTAGTTACATTTCCCCAAAATTAGAGGCCAACAAAGGCCAATATAACAAAACAATAACCCAAAGAATGGTTAAATAGTTCTCCTCAAAATGATACGCCTCTCTTAGCAACCCGATGTCTACATGACATCGTCAGCACGCCACTCGACTAGAGGTTGCGGCTCACCTACCGGCTCCTCCTCAACGTAGCCGGCAATGGGACCTGAGTACCAAAGCAAATGGGTCAGACACGACGGTCTGGCAAGAGAGTGAAAAGATATAACAACATGTAATAATAAAGGAAATATCTTGAAAAGCATAGAAGTCTGTTTAAACAAGAACTCTCATACAGTGGATAAATCATTTGCTAGAAAACAAGTAAACAAGATGAAGTATGTAAGGTATCCAAGGAATCAAGAACTAGCAAGATGGCAATCACATAAAGCTAAGTCCTCTGTCACTAAAGTGACAACAGTATCACGGGACGTTGATCTCAGTCACACAAGGTGAGGAGATTCAACGCAAATCATATATACAATATAAATATACGGGACGGGACCACGGTAATAAACCGGGTATCGGGACGGGACCACGGTAATAAATCGGGTGTCGGGATCCAAATTGCAGCTGGTAGGACGGGAGAGGGATCTCGAAGTCGATGGATCAAACCGACAAGGTTATCCAAGCTTAGTGATGCCGACTCATAGGTTAAATATCAAATCGAGACATATGCAAAATACATCAAGTTCAAGTAAATAAATGTACGGGGCAAGAATACTCAAATGCATAACTTTCATTTCATGTCAGGCAATACACTTCGGGACAAGTCAATGTTACTAGTGTAACTATCATGCTTCGGGAAAACAAATCATGTAAAGTGAATCTTGGAATGAAGTGAAACAATGAACTATATCAATTTCAAGTAAAATATTGGTTTCAAGATTTATTTGAGTGAATAGGGGTCCCGTATGTCGATTATAATAAAGACTTGGTACTCCTTGAGTTTGAAGACATTCCGGGCTCCTTATGCACTTTTACAATTTTCAAAACTTTAATCGAGCTTATGGATAGTATTAGATGTTACAATAGAAAATTAAGACTATAAACGGTCCATCCTAGGCATGACGTTAACCCGGAAACATCGAGCAACCTACTCAGTCATCGAATGGAATAGGATTTGCGATAACCAAGGAAATAGACTTTGCATTTAGATATAAAGAAGATATCGCGTCGTTCCATCCGGTTCAAGATTGAAATGGATTAGACTTCGATGCCACCGAACCAACCGTGAGGAGTGTCGGCTCAAGACATCCTTGCACATAGTCGAAATCGTCCAAAAAGGGTCACCAAGGTCCCACCTAAAACCATTCTAAACAGGTGGAGAATTTCACTCCAGCAGAGTTTTTCCCAGTTGGGCCGGTCGACCTGGCCCAGGCCCGGTCGACCTGGCCCAGGCCCGGTCGACCTGCCCTCTGTGAGGCAAACTTAAAATGCTCCCAGAAGTTTTCGTCAGTGTGTCCCAGGTCGACCGGGCACACTGCGGAACAGGCTTCAGGTGCTGTTCTGCAGTGGCCTGATCCTCTTCTATTACCCTTCCTTCCAACACATATACAGCCACATAAAACTATAAACAAGAAGACTTTAAACTCATGTTTTCAAGGCATTAAATGAAGCTATCAAGATGCATTAAGAGCATTTATTTCAACAATGAAAATCACTAAAAGCATGAAAGAAATCCATTAATGTTTCACCAAACCATTTAAAACTTAAAACACCCAATCATTCACTTGCCTCAAGTCCAAGCTAGCTGTACCAATCTTCTAATCACCTTTATAGCTCAAATCCAAGCTACAATAAAAAAATCCCCAAAACAAACCCTAAAATGGGTTACACAAAGAATGAAAATGAAAGAACTTACAATAATGCAAATGTAGCTTCCCTAGGTGTCACGCCCCCGAACCGAAACCTCGGGGGCGGGAAAAGGGATTAAGCATAAATGTATTTTACTTCTCCCAAGATCCGCGTGTGTGAAGACAACACATTCTGAATATTTTGCGGAAGCATTTGTGGCATTGTGACCCAGAGTCCGTGGCCATCGGATTCCGTGTCGCACTCAACCTCTAGCATATAGCTATTATATCAAGAATCATATCAGACTGGAGTAACCATCACAATAAATTACAGAGCTGACAGTAACAGGATATTACATCCCCAAATATGTTCAAGTTACAATTATCAATGTACATTAATTAAGAATCCCAAGAAAAAGGCTAATAAAAGCCATACAACAATAAGCTATAAACTACTACCCAAATGTGACGTAGCTCCGATGTCAAGCTCAATGTCTACATGACATAGCCGACAAACTAACCTGCAAGGCATGGCTCTACAGCCAACAAAAGCACTCAACTCGGGGCGAAGAAATCTGAACCTGAGTACCAAAAGTAGTGGGTCAGACACGACGGTCTGGCAGGTGGATGAAAAGATAACAAATATACTGAAGAATAAAACATAAGATAAATCATGCTATTCGATCAAATGCTGCATATAATTAAACGGGTGCAAAGTCGGGAATCTCGGGGAAAAACCTGTATTCATTTCAAGCACGGGTAAAACATGAATATCCAATAAAACACGTGTTCATTTACATCATCTAAAAACATAGATGTTTGACAATCGGGTATTCACTTAAAACATGTATAAACATAGTGGTTTGACAAAACAAACGTTCATTTGAAACTTAAGTAAAACACAAGTATACAACAAATCAAGTATTCATAGCAGTCTAGCAAAACCAAAGTCCATTTGAAACATATGTAAAAATACGGATATTTAACAAACCGGGTGTTCATTTAAAACAGGTGTAACCAAGGAAATCTGACAAGACTAATGTTCATTTAAACCTATTCCAAAGTATGGATATTTAAACAAATCGGGTATCATGTAAGAATAGGTATAAACATAGGAATCTGGCAAAACAAGTGTCATCTAAAACATATTTCAAGACAGGGATATTTAACAAATCGGGTATTCACTTAAAACATGTATAAACATCGGGGTCTAACAAAACGAGTGTCATTTAAAACACATTCCAAAGCATGGGCATTTAATAACTCGGGTATTCATTTAAAACACGTGTAATCATATAACTCTAGCAAAACCATCGATCGTTAGAACCATATGTAAAAGCACGGGTATTCACCCAACCGGCATTCATGTAAAACATGTACGTGTGCAAAGGACATAAAACAATATAATAGTGACTGAATTTACAATAGAGAGCATTAACACTTATCTAAATAACAACTTTCATAAAAGCAATGAATCATTTATCTGAAAACAAGTAAGCAATATAAACCATGTCGGGTGTCCAAGGAATCGGGAACTGGCAAGATGGCAATCACAAGAAGCTAAGTCCTCTATCACCGAAGTGACAAGAGCGGGAAGTTGGTCTCAGTCACACAAGGTGAGGAGACTCAACGTAAATCATATATACAATAATAAATATACAGGAACGGGAACGGGACCACGGTAGCGAACCGGGTATCGGGACGGGACCACGGTAATAACCGGGTATCGGGATCCAAACTGCAGCTGGCGGGACGGGAGAGGGATTTCCAAGTCAGTGGATCAGACTGACAAGGTATCCAAGCTTAGTGATGCCGACTCATAGGATAAAACCAATCGAGACATATGCAAGTAAATCAAGTACAGTAATTAAACGGGTAAAATGGGGGTGCTCAAGGGCACACTGTCACTTCATATCGGGCAATACATTCGGGACAAATAACTGTTACTAGTGTAACTTCAATGCTTTCGGGGAAACAAGTAAATCAAGTACAATAAATAAACGGGTAAAACGGGGGTCCTCAAGGGCACACTGTCATATCATGTGATGCAATGCACTTCGGGACAAATGACTGTTACTAGAGTAACTCCAATGCTTTCGGGAAAACCAGTCATGTAATGCAAATCTCGGGGAAAGAGGTGAAACAATGAACTATAACAATTTCGGGTAAAAATATCGGTTTCAAGATCTATTTAAGTGAATAGGGGTCCCGTATGTCGATTATAACAATTACTTGGTACTCCTTGAGTTTAAAGACATTCCGGGCTCCTTATGCACTTTTACTATTTTAAAATCTTAACTTGAGCTTATGGGTAGTTCTAGATGTTACAATAGCAAGAATCAAGATTATCAACGGTCCATCCTAGGCATGACATTAATCCGGAAACATCGAGCAACCTATTCAGTCACCGAAAAGAATAGAATTTGCGATAACCAAGGGCAAGACTTATGTTTAGATATAAAGAATATATCGCGTCGTTCTATCCCGTTCAAGATTGAAATGGATTGAACTTCGATGCATCCGAACCAACCGTGACGAGCATCGGCTCCAGACGCTCTCACATATGGTCGAGTAAGTCCGAGGAGGTTAGCCAAGGTCCACAAAGAAAAATAAACCTCAAAACCCACTGGACTCGGTCCGACCGATCGGCTGAAATTTCTGTACCAGCGCCTTAAAACAGTTCAGACAAGCCGCATCGCTCGAGCGAATCGAAGGGTTCGCTCGAGCGAACTCATCGGTCGAGCGGTTATTTAAATGCGTTCGAGCGACCAGGCTACTGGAAAACTCGTATCCCTTTCTGGGCAGGTCGCTCGAGCGAACTGTCATAGTCGCTCGAGCGAACTGTCCAGAAACTGAATTCCGGGCAGTTCAGTTCCTCTCTTTCTCCTCCTTTTTCCTTTCCAACACTTATACAAATGAGTTTTTCCTTACTTCAACAACATCCTAATTACAATAAAACTCCCATCAAGACTTCAATGAATCATTAAATCCAACCTCTTTCTTCACATTCAATCCCCAAACAAGGAGAGGAGTTCCCATCATAGACAAGGGTTCATTTGAGTCAACATTTATAGATAAACAAGGTCTATTGATCACATTTCCATAACCAAGGATGTTTTAGCACAAGTCTATAAATGAGTATCAATTTCAAATCAATGTAGCTCATAAACATAACCATGAATAGCCAAACCAATCCTATTCCTTATAAAACCATATGAGTAAACTTGATCAAATAAAATGCATACCTCTCCAAGAGATTAACAAGATAGAAACAACCATTAATGTGCAAATTTCGAAATCCATATATATGTGACAAGGAGCATATGTGCAACATGTATCCAATGATCAAAATCAAGAAATAAACTTGGGATTTTCTCATAAAACTTTGATAACATTAAAACCATCCATTCATCCACTTGCCTTGGGTTCCAATCTAGCAAAACAAGCTCCTAATCACCTCTCAAGCTCAAGATCCACAATCTCTACAAAAACCCCCAAAACAAACCCTAAAATGGGTTAAACAATGCAATGACAATGAAACCTTTCAATAATCAAGGTGGAGCTTCTCTAAGGCTAGAAGATTACAAATCTAGAAGATGAAGAAGAACACTTACTTGGAAGGCCCTCTAATGGACAAGGTAAGCTCAAGGAAAGTCTTGTGATGGAGGGTTCTCTTCACAAATGGTATCAATTGGAAGCTTGCAAGATGAGGAAGAAGATGATGAGTTCCATTTCTTGGTTGATGCCAATCTTGGTGTGGATTAGAGGAGGAGAAGCAAGAAGAAGAAGAAGTTGCACAAGGGAAAACCCTAGGTTCAGCTGGAACAATGGTGAAGAATGAGCAATGAAGGAGATGGGTTCCTTTTATAAACAAGTGAGAATGGGTCCCACAACTTAAAGAACTTGGGTGGCTGAAATCATCTAATTCGGGACCTCGGATGGATTCGACGAAGAAGGAAGAAATGATCGTCGAAATATCTAGTTTCCAAAAAGTGTATGTTTCACGGATTTCAAGAATATCGAGTTTTGGTTACAGATTTGGTGTGAAAAGACTGTTTTGCCCTCAAGGCCAAGAAATCGGTTTTCGGGTTCTCAAATGGATACGAGATCAACATGAAAGTTGTAGGATCCCTCAAGATGAATGCAACGGGCCAAAAACACAATACGAAACAAATCGGAGAAATCTCACAAGTAAAAGCAAAGCCGAAAAGGGAACCCCCAAAGGGTCCCACAAGCTGCCAAAGCACTCAAAAGCCCAAAACTAGAAGAAAACTCAATCTAGCTCACAAACTCAACCCAACAAATACTAATCCCACTAAAAGGACTAAACCACAAACAAAACAACACTAATCCAAGAGATTAGGGGTTGGGTTCTCACACTAGGGCTAGAAGACTACAAATCTAGAAGATGGGAAGGATTACTCACTTGGATGACCTTCAAATGAGTGAGAGGAAAACAAAAGAGGTCCCATCACGATCGCCAGGCTGTCGGAAATGAATTTCGACCCCTCGCGCACATATGGCTTGGGAAATCGCCATTCATCTATATGTGTTATTTAAATTTTACATCGAAAAAGAGGATTCCGACTACCTTCAAAATCAATGGATGACGATCGCCAGCTACAGTAATGGCCGTAACACCGTTCTTCGACGAAAGCCAAAGAAATGTGGGGAGAGAATAAATGGTTGGGTTCTTCCTCTCGTTTAATGTGTTACCGGCAACACACGACAGTTTTCCTGTCACATTAATTTTAGTCTCTTTGGGTCTCTTTAATTTAGGGTCAATTCAGAGTTATGAGTCAAAGTCCAAATAAGGTTAATCCTCACATAGCAAAATCATAGTGTATCCAAGTAAAATAAAATAATTAAAATAAAGAAAATAAAAGGGGGGAGGTGCCAAATATTTAAGAAGAGGATCGACCCCGTTCCTGTGTACCCTTTCTAATCCTTTGGCAAAATAGGGTTTAAAAGCTGATTTTGCAAACCAAAATGATGATGCAAATGAGACTTTGACTTGTGATTTATGTGTTTTTCGTGTGCGATACATGAGTGATAAAAAGTGAAAGGTCGATGGGCCGCAATTGATTGAAGGTGGCCGATGTGCCGGTGTTTGTTTTAGAGTGGCCGATGGGCCGAAATTGATTTGGAGGTGGCTGATGGGCCGGTGTTTGTTTATAAATGTGTGTGAAATCACTCATCTCATCTTATTATTCTCATTTATTCAATTTTAGAAATCAGTTCTTTATTCCATTTTATCATTAAGTTTGATTAAGTATTTGGCACTTGAGATGGAGGAAGAAATAAAGGAAAAATCTTTTTGGATTTATTTTGTTGGTTTTATAGTTTTTAGGGATTTTTTATATGAATTAATTAGCGAAAGGTCCTTCGAATGGAATGTCTCCAGCCTCCAGTCCAGGCGGATTCTGTTTAAAGGCTCTGGTCCAAGTAGTTAGGATGTTTGCAACCTAAGGTCCCTCTATCCACACGGTTTCAATTTTTAAGACTAATTTACCCATGTAACCGTCGCAGCATGCAGTGGAGTGGTCCCCAACATGTCACGATTTAAGTGCATAAGTGGGGAAGTTATTACTGATATGCCCCTGTCATCCAGCGCAGATCTCGTTTTTTGAATCTAAACCTGCAATCGCTTATGATATTGAATCTGAATGTAGAAACCTAACGAGAGAGAGATTCATTGTTTGCGAAGCAGATTGCAGATCAAACTTTCGGTAGGAGTTCTATTGTAATTGGATTATAGTCTCGTATATTGATTGGCTGGGAAACAGTTCATTGGCTTGGAAGCAGAAACCAGATCCAAACGTTGGGAAGGGATTCATCTTTTTTTAGGTAAGCGATTTTTTATGTTTACATCAAAGATTATGCAGTTTTTGTTATTTGAATATGTAGATATATATATATATATATCTGATGCGCATGCTCAGTTCTATTCTTATTGGTTTTTAGCTGTGTAGTTTGATTTACTGTATAGCAGATTTCATATCTAACTTTTGTGTAACAGTTCTATCTTTTATATGGACGTGAAGTTGATTTCAGATCTAACTTTTTTGTAGCAGTTCTATCTTTTATATGGACGTGAAGTTTTTCATTTTTCTTTTTGAGTTTTGATAGTTAGGTTTCTTTAGTTTTGTTGGTGATGAAGTATTCAATTTGTATCATATCAGTTGATGTAGAATTGATTTGATGGTCATGCATTTAGATTAGATAGAGCCTGACTTATTTACCAGTCTTATTTCAGAGCTGCATTGTGGAAGAAGTAATGTAATCTAAGATATTTGACTTTTAGCATGAAATTTATCTGTCTGTTAATCAGACAAATCGTAGTTTGTGTAATTTTATCTGAGTTCTATACACAATATATGATTTCTGTATTGAATTTATCTGAGTTATGTACAATTTATTTGAGTTGTGTACAATTTATCTGTGTTATGTACAATTTATCTGAGTTGAGAGCCAAGATTTATCTGAGTTATGTACAATTTATCTGAGTTCAGAGCCAAAATTTATCTGAGTTATGTACAATTTATCTGAGTCATGTACAATTTATCTGAGTTCAGAGCCAAAATTTATCTGAGTTATGTAATTCTGTATTGAATTTATGTGAGTTTTGTACAATTTATCTGAGTTGTGTACAATTTATCTGTGTTATGTACAATTTATCTGAGTTGAGAGCCAAAATTTATATGAGTTATGTACAATTTATCCGAGTTTAGAGCCAACATTTATCCGAGTCATGTACAGCTTTTGCAATGATAGCGGCCATTTATTTCCATTGAATCTTGTTGTTTTACAGATGTCACAGCCGTTATTGCTTCTCTGTAAGTATGGCATGCTTACGGTTGTTATTCATTTGAGTCGGGGTATGAGCTATGATGGTTTGATGCGTCAAGTTTGTAACAAGTGGAGAAATCTTACAATGAACATGGTTTGTTTTACTTATGCGTTGCCTGGCCACCCAAAGTACTTGTTGGACAGCGATTCGGATCTAATGAGCTTGTCCATGCTGGCTTCTTCAATGGGATTGGGGACAGTTGATGTATTTGTATCATAATCGCTGGAATCGGAGGACAATGATCAAGAGGAAATTGGTGATCATTTAGCTGAAGATGCCCTACCATTAGTGGGGTACGAGGATACAGATATAGAGACAGATCTTCTTCCACAGTTTTGTACCCACAAGGAGAAGATGTTGCTGTCTTCCGGCTGGGCAAGTGGTATTAGAGATGTGGGGCAGAGGTTTGAGGGTGGTGTTGGGGAGTTTAGAAGTGTATTGTGCAGATATTCAATTGAGGTTGGGTTTGAATTTGTATATGTGAAAAATGATAAGGTGAGGGTGACAGCTGAATGCTCTCGCAGTCATTCAATGGGATGCAGATGGCGTGTTCATGCATCTATTGAAAAGTCTAGTGGCCATTTTTGTATCAGGACATTAAACAATGAGCATACGTGTGGTGCAGCAGTTCGAACGTCAAAGAACAGCCGTATGAATTCTGAGACAGTTGCAGATTTAATAGTGGATCATATCCGTGAGAAGCTGCTCACCAAACCCATTGATATCGTGCACCACTTTAAGGCGAATTATGGGCTTACCATTACATATCATCATGCATGGTGGGGTGTGGAAAGGGCTAGAAATAAGTTGTTTGGTGATTCGTCGCTATCTTTTGACCATCTTCGCTGGTATATTAAGGTGGCGGAGGAGGTAAATCCAGGAAGCCTCTTTGTGCTAGATTATGACCAATCAACTATGTGTTTCAAGCGTCTCTTTGTGTCGTTCTATGCTTCAATTGCTGGTTTTAATCATATTCGTCCTTTATTATTTCTGGACGGTACTTTCTTAAAGGGCAGATACAAGGGAAACCTGTTGGCAGCGACGGGGAAGAATGGGAATCAAGGTAAGTCGTAATGCTGTTTTTTCTGATATTATTGACCCATTTATTTATATTTATACTAATGATCAGCATGTTTTGATTTTCTGAATAGTATCAGAAATATAAAAATTTGTTAATTCATTGGACAGGTTTGTTCCCCCTTGCTTTTGCGGTCGTGGAGTCAGAGACGGAGGACAATTGGACATGGTTTCTGCAGAATTTAAGGAAAATCATTATGTCAGATTGCACTATTACATTTGTTTCCGACAGAAATCCAGGTCTGATAGAGGCTGTCTCAAAGGTATTTCATTTTGCCCATCATGCGTATTGCCGCCAACACCTTAAGGCAAATTTGAGGGACAAGTTGTCTGGTGGTTACACTAATGCATTTAGAGAGAGAATGGTTATGATGCTGCGGGAATGTACATATGCGCCAACCATCCCTGCCTTCCACGCAAAGCTACAGTCATTGAGGCATGAAGGTGGTTCTAATGTAGATAAATTTCTCTGTGGATTGCCTCATGAAAGATGGAGCAATGCATATTTTAAGGGGCAACGATATGGTGAGATGTGTTTGAATGCTGCTGAGTCTTTCAACTCATGGATTAGAGAAGCTCGCCATCTTCCAATTACAAAGATGGTTGACACAATAAGGGTCCAAATAATGGAGCAGATGCTAGTAGGAAGGAAGTTTCCAGCAGATGGAAGTCAGTCATCTGTCCGGACATGGATAAGAGGCTTGATGCTGCTATCTGGCTTGGAAGGACGTGGAGGGTCAGTCGTTCGAGTGAAACTGTTTACGATGTGCATTCTTACCCGTCAGTGACCGTTGACATTTTTAATCACATATGTTTGTGTTATCAGTGGCAGATCAATGGGTTCCCCTGCGCCCATGCTTGTGCGGCGATTCAAAAGAGTGGAAAGGAATTGAGTGTCTTTGCTGATCATTATTTTCACAGTCATACATATAGGGCTTCGTATGAAGAGCAGATTTTCCCAATTCCAACCGTGGGAATGCCAGAGACAAAAGGCGCCTAAGTCGTTATTCTCCCACCTGTTGTTAAATGACTAGCTGGCAGGCCGAAAAAAAGAGAGGATCTTGTCAAGAGGGGAGATCACATGGCAGATAAAATGTGGGCGATGTGGTCGGATTGGCAGCCACAATAAGAAATCGTGCAAGGAGCCTCTTCTTTGACATTCCATTGAATTGGATATTGAATTTAGGTTAGGTGTAATATTGTTGATATATCTGATGTAATTCTGATTAGTGAATAAAAAGGTCAAATTGACATTCCCTTTAATGTTGATTAATGTGCTCTTGCTTTTATAAGTAATTACTTTCAAAATGTGTCTAAATCATTTAGTCATTGATCAAAATTGCTATTGAAATTGCATTAGAGCTGAGATTATCTAGAATCATTAGCTAGACAGAGCAATCACATTACCCAGCTAAATATGTAGCAGAACTCAGATAATTTCAATCTAGACTCAGATAAATTCACTCATGAGTCAGATAATTTCACCCAGGACTCTGATAATTTGAGTCAGAACTCAGATAATTTCACCCATGACTCAGATAACTTGATTCAGGACTCAGATAATTTCATCCATGAGTCAGATAACTTGTTTCAGAAGTATGATAATTTCATTCATAAGTCATATAATTTCATCCAGGACTCAGATAATTTGATTCAGAAGTCAGATAATTTCATCCATGAATCAGATAATTTGATTCAGAAGTCAGATAATTTCATCCAAAGTCAGATAATTTCATACAAAACTCAGATAATT
Source organism: Cinnamomum chago (assembly GCA_038049695.1). Taxonomy (NCBI): domain Eukaryota; kingdom Viridiplantae; phylum Streptophyta; class Magnoliopsida; order Laurales; family Lauraceae; genus Cinnamomum; species Cinnamomum chago. The sequence goes on along the minus strand of CP142453.1, from coordinate 51,221,092 downwards.
GAAATGCGACAATTTAAATCATCACAAACGTGGACCAACAAGTTAAATAAGATGCAAAATGCGACAAACACGGGCCAGAGATCAATCCAGGGACTTGGGGGATCCTACAGGGGCGTCCAAGTGTCTCTGCAGGGCTTGGGCGCACACATAGTGGCGCCAAGTATCTCCCTGTGGATTGGACTATGCTTGTAACTCTTAATGATACTTCAACACAATTTCCAGCACTTTGCGACTAAGCGTAGGATCCTAATATTAATTACTAATGTCAGAACTTTCGGATCTAAGAGTAATGACATGAGGATTCAGATTTAAGGGGCGGATCCCTTTGGCAGGGACTTGGGCGCACCCACAGTGGCGCCCGAGCGCTCTATTCTTCCCTCTTCTTTTCTTTTCCTTTCAGCAATGTATTTGCGTATTCTTTTGATGTCTTTCACGATCCAAAACGCAAAGTTATAGATCAGAGAGTCCTGATACCAACTTATATGAAAAGAAATCCGGATTTGAGAGACAAAATGCAGGTGAGATGAAAACTGAGGTCCAAACCCAACTCCTGGGACTTGGGCGCACACATAGTGGCACCCAAGTGCTTTTTTGCACTTTTCCTTTTCAAATTCGGATTTGTTCAAAGAAAATGAGATGGATGTAAACTCTATCCTAATCACGAATTCAGAATGCCAAAAATGATGGAATGATCCTAAGCATGTTATTAATGAATGAATATTAGATGTCAGATCTACTGGAAAAATATCACTACCAATGCAGATCTAGAATATGTGCATGATCCTAAGCATATTTCTAAACCAGGATGATGATGAAATGCAATGAAACAAAAGAGATCTAGAAATACCGGTTTGAATCATGTTCCTCAAGTACTAAACTGAAGCTCTTGCGCAAATTCATAGTTTTGGGAGGCTTTCTCCATTGCTGATCTTGGAGAACCAAAGTGCTATTCCCTTTCCTTTCTTCTAGAACTAAAGATCTCCTTTATGACTTCTCTCTCTCTCTCTCTCTTTTCTCTTTTCTTTTACATTTTCTCTCTTTCTAGTAGCCTCTTTTTCGTAAATGGTATAAGAGGTCTTTTATAGGGGTTTTTGGCGTGGAAGAGGGGTTAGGGTTGCAGTGCGTACAAGTTTCTAGAGGATTCACGCACTCCAAGGATAATTTAGGGTTTTCGGGGACTTGGGCGCACACACAGGTGCGCCCATGTGGGTCTTGGGACTTGGGTGCACACATAGGTGCGCCCAAGTGGGTCTTTTAAGTTAGGCGTACACATGGTGGCACCCATGTCCAACTTTCAGGTTTAATGAATCTAGGGTTCAGGTTTGGATAGTTTTCGGATTGGATTTAGAATAAAATAGTGGAAACTGTCTGCGCCCAGATGGGTCCTGTGACTTGGGCAGATACATAGGTGTGCCCAGGTCTTCCTTTGGGGTCAAGTGGGCTTAGGATTCTGTTTCGAATCATTTTTGGGTTGTGGTTGCACTACAAGAAAAGTTGAGATAGACTACGGAACACTTACCGACACAACAGAAACGTCGGTAATTTCTAATTTTACCGACACTATCACAAAAACATAGCGTCGGTAAATGTATTGTACAGGGTGGGACGGAGAAGTTTACAACTTCCCGACGCTAATGGCGTCGGTAAGTTTTGATGTTTAATTTCCCGACGCACATGGCGTAGGGAACTTCTACGCGCCAACTCCTTTCCTGCTGGAATTTTTGTTCCCGCGTTTGACCAAAAAACTTCCCTACGCCATGAGCGTCGGTAAGTTTGACCCAAGAATTTCCCGACGCCATAAGCTTCGGGAAGTTTGTGAAATCACCGATCCTTCGCAGCTTTTCTGCAGCCTTTTGTGGGAAGAAACTTACCAACGCCATACGGCATCGGCAAGTTTATTATATCTTCTCCCCAAACTTCCCCTTCTCCCTTCCCTTTCTCCCCTTTCATCGCCACTCTGTGCAACAACGTATTTGCCCTCCTCTCTGCATCTTTTCTGTCTTCCTCTCATCTCTCTAACATTCTGACATCTAACCAATTTTATCCTAGCCTACTTCCCCTCTTTATAAGGTATGAAATATTTATATTATCAGTTTTGTTTTTTTTCTTTTTTTTTTGTTTTTCTTCAAATATTTTTCTCTTTTTTTTTTAAATGTTTGTCAGTAACCACTCACTACTGGCGACCACCACTACTGCTGGTCGGATTGCTAGGAGGAATGTGAATGTGGGTTCGCCCAGGTAAATTTTTGTTGTCTTCTCCGTTTAATGATTTTAGATATCTTGATATTTTTTGTTGTGGTTTTGCTATTCTTTTGGTGTGAGAAGATTTTGGTATTGTGGTTTTTGAAATTGGGAAAACCCAGCTTGGATTTTGGTAGCTTTAGGGTTTGGTGGGTGGTTTATGCTTTAATATTTGTGCAGGATGAATTTCATGTTTGTTAGAAAGCATTTATGTTTTAGTGGTATGTGATGAATGCCTGGGTAAAGCTTGGTAGCATGTTATCATATGGCTTTTATTTGCTTGTGGTCTGGGATTGAATGTATGGGTTTGTTTGGTGAACTCAATGGCTAGCTCCAAACCCCGACCTATTGGCGGTATGTGTATGATGTACGCCATGGGTCTCAAAGGAGAACCCTTGATTGCTGATGAAGGGACCCTATCCAAGTTCATTGAAACTAGCAACAGAAGAAGTACTACAGTAACCAAATCTTATTGACTTTTAACACTCAAATGTGGCATAATGTCCAACCTGTATCCATTGTGACAAACACTAGATGCTAATACTCTGTTTTAGACACAGCAAACCAGAGTATTAAGTATTGATAGAAAATGTTCAAGTAAGATATTTTTTTTAATTATTGTTGTGATTGTTATTTGACAATCATTGATTGGAACCGTGATTTAAAAAAAAAACATAAATTTACCGACGCCATTGGCGTCGGTAACTTTAACAATAAAGCTACAGGCTGACATGACGAGTTGCAGCGTGGTTTGCGGAGTTGCAGCGTCGTTTGCGGAAGATTATTGACACTAGTGGTGTCGGTAATCTTAACTTCAAATTGCCGATGCAATTAACGCGTCGGCAAGTATATTTACCTACGATTTTTTCCCTACGCCGTAGGTAGCATCGGTAAATTTATTTACCGACGCATTTTTAAGTTTACCGACGCGTTGGCTGCGTCGGTAAACTTCAGTTTTGTAGTAGTATTGGGTCGGAACTACGATAGGTAGAGCGGAACCCCCCTAAGTATGCATTCAAAAGCTTTTCTAGGGCAACCATGGACTTGGGCACACCTGTGTGTGCGCCCAAGTACGATCTTGGGACCTAGGCGCACCTGTGTGTGTGCCCAAGTGTATTCTTGGGACATGGGCGCACCTAGGGTGGCGCCCAGGTGTGTTTCCGGTGGGGTTACTAGGGCAATCTTCTGAGGGCCATATCTTTTGATCTGTTTGTCGGAATCGGACATTCCACATATTGTCGGAAAGCTCTCGGAATGTAGAATCCATTGGTCCATACATACTAATGGTCATGGGTTAGGAAAAGTAAGGGATACTTGGATCAATGATCCTAGCATCCTAATTCATGCCAATCGAGCGTACTTAGGCAAACTAAGTGTAATCTCCTGAGGAACAACCTGAGTGTGTTCTATGTAGTCTGGGAGGGGCTAGGATAGTGTTGTAGTCCATTCCTTGTATGAGAAGTGAGTTGGATTTGAGATCTCAACGCAATTCGGCTTTTCTTTCACGAATTTCTATGAATCGTCGAACTAAGTCAAAAATCATCAATAGGCATCTTCATCGTCATTAATTAATTTGAATTATTCCATTAACCATTCAATTATGGGTGAAATGGGGCCATCAATATATATGATAATTGTTTAAGGCTATCATAGTGGGCCAAATGAGGTGTCTACACTCATGTCTTTTATGAAAAATAAAATAGAAAATGCAGTCATAAGAAGAAAACTAGAAGATTGAAGAAGAAGAAGTTGGCCAGCAGCTTGCTTCTCTTTTCCTCGCTCCAAAAGCTCTCCAAAGAATGCTCCAAAGGTGTTGTATGGCAGCCAAGAAATATGGGATGATGATGGCGAGTATGATGGTTGGTTTATGTGCTGATGGGTGCTTCGACGTCCACTCCCTTTTTGCTTATTTATAAGTCTTGCAACATCCCTCTTAATACATAGTTCCCTTGTAAATTTAGATCTCTAACTTTCTTTACAATTTTTTTTCCTAATTAGAATGAATTAGGAGTCTTCTTTCTTGTTTAGAAAAACTTTCTAAATGTGGTCCCACTTATATCTTTTAAAAACTTCTTCACATGGACCCACAAATCTGAGATTTAATTGCAAGAGATTAAATCTAAGATTTTAACATAAATGTGGGCCCTATATGGTGCGTGCAACATGAGTGTGGGACCCCCTTTTTGGACTTCTAACTTCGCTTGAACTCTTCCTTTAAACTTTCTGTAAGACCCCGACCCGAGTAAACTCGATTAGTATTGATTAAGTTGTGTTTTAGTTCTAAGCGTGTTTAGTGGATTTGGGTTAGGTTGGGCTTCAAATAGCTTTTGATATAGTTTTGGGAATTTTGATTTGCTTGTGATTAGTGGGGCCCTTTGGGGGTTCCTTTTTATGACTTTGCATGTGCTTAAGGATTTATAGGAGATTCTTGCATTCATTGTTTTAATCTCGTTTTATTTGTATTATTAATCTTTACAACTTTTATGTTGATCCCGTCCCCGTTTAAGATCCCGAAACCCGATTTCAGAGCCTTGAGGGCAAAACAGTCATTGTGCACTAAATCTGTACCCAAAACTTGATATTCCCGAAATCCACGAAACATATACATTTTGGAAACTAGATATTTCGGCGATCATTTCTTCCTTCTTCGTCAAATTCGTCTGAGATCCTGAAAGCCAAGATTTCAGCCCTTGAATGTCTTAAGTAGTGGGACCCATCTCCATTTGCTTATAAAAGGTGACCCATCTTCCTCATTTTTTCCTTTCCAGCACAAAAAGAGAGCCTAGGGTTTGTTTGGCAACTTTTCTTCTTCTTCTTGCTCTCTCCATCTCAATCTCCTACTAATCTTGCACCAACATCAAAATGGAGATCATCATCTTCTTCCTCATCACCTTAGCTCTCTATTGATACCATTTGTGAAGGAAACCCTCCATTCCAAGACCTTCATTGAGCTTACTCTTGCCATTAGAGGACCTTACAAGTAAGTAATCCTTACAATGCCTACTTGTATTTGAATAAATGTTTTATCTCGTTTATAGAAATTGTTATTTAAACAGTTTTAAATGCTTTTGAAGGTAAATTCATTTATTATCATATTGTCATTGTATTTTACCCATTTGCCAAACCGTCGTGTTTGACCCACTCTTTGGTACTCAGGTCCCGTTGTCGGTTATCCCGAGGAGGAGCATGAGGAGGCGGTCGGAGAAAAGCAACAGTTAGTTGAGTGGCGTGCTGATGATGTCATTTAGACATTGGATTGCTAGAGAGATAACATTTTGGGAAAACTCTTAACCATTCTTTTGGGGATTGGTATTTTGTTCATATTGGCCTTGCTGGCCTCTATTTTTGGGAAATGTGATTAAATGATCTTTGTATAAATTTTAACTTACTTTTGGGTAACATGCTAATGATCATTGCTCATTCTGATATGGTACTATACTTGTGTTATTATCTTTATGATTTGAGATGAATTAAATATTTGATTTGCTACACGCTTCCGCACTTAATAGAAATGTTCTTATATGGTTGTGATAATCCTCACCGTGGACACCTGTGGAAAATTAAATAAATGTATGGCATTAAATCCGATGATGTGGTGTTATTATCATCATTAGTGTCCCGATCCCGGATTAGTCCTTCGGGCCCGGTCCGGGGTCGCGACAGACTGGTATCAGAGCGAGACGTGTTTCAAGCGATTAAAAGAAACTAGGAATCCTAAGGACGTGGCGAGGATTCGTTAGACTCTTCGTTAGCTAGTATCGTGTGAGCAATGTGACCCTTTATTTGGTTATTATGTGCTAACAATTTGTTTTGCAGCATCATGCCACCTCGTAAGAGACCGGTAAATGGCAACCCTTCTACAAGCAACAGTGATCATACAAGGCCACTTGAAGAGGATAGGGTTGATAACAACACGCCAAATCAATTCCAACAAATGATGCAGGCAATGCTTGACCAACAGCGTCAGGCTAATAGAATCAGGCGAGATTGCATGAGCAAATGCTCAAGAGAGAAGAAGATCATGCAAGAGAATTAGCAGAAATGCAGAGACAATTGCTAGAAGTATTACAGAGAAGGCCCGAACCAGTTCAACCCCAACCCGCTATCATCATCAATCAGAGGCAACATGACCCAAATGCATTATTCGAGTGGTTTTGGAAGAGGGCTCCGAAAGAGTTTCTCGGAATAGAGGATCCATTAGCTGCAGATGATTGGCTAGAGCATATGGAGTACATATTTGAGATCTTCCAGTGCACCGGAGGAGAAAGAGTAAAACTAGCATCATCTCTCTTTAGCGGTACGGCAGACAGATGGTGGAAGACGGTTAGGGAGGAATACAGGACTATGGCTGATGCAGAGGTTTGGGTAAACTCAAGAGGCAATTCCATGATAAGTATGTACCCGCCCACATCAAGAGACAAAAGGCCATAGAATTCCAGCAGCTTGTGCAAGGGAGTATGACAGTCCTAGAGTACCTCACTAAGTTCGAGAGATTGTCCAGATATGCTCCAGAGTTAGTGGATACAGTTGAGAAGAAGATTGCCAAGTTCTTTGAGGGACTTAACCCTTTCATTGAGAGAGATGCTACCGGAGTAGTACCACCTGCAACTTTTGATGAAGCGGTCAAGAGGGCCTATAAGTTTGAGAACTTTCACAACAAGATCCTTAGAGTCCAAGGCAAGGGACAAGCTCAACAGCAGAACTACCAGCACAGGAATCATCAGAATAAGAAGCAGAGGATAGAACAGAATGCTCACGGTCCCTTGGTTTGCACCCATTGTGGGAAGAACCATGAGAGTGAACAGTGTCGCACACTCACAGGAGCGTGCTTCAGATGTGGTTCAATGAGCCATCAGATGAGAGACTGTCCAAGGCAGAATAGACAGAATCAGCAGCAGCAGCAAGGGGCACAGCGTTCTGCAGCACCACAGAATGCAATCATTGTCCAGAATCAGGCAAGGCCACTACAGCAACAAGCACCACAACAGCAGCAGCATAGACCACAGCAACAACAACAGCAGGCTCGTCAGCAGGGACAGAACCAAAATCAGCATGCACCGCAGCAGCATAGGAATGCACAACAAGGCAGGCCACAACAAGCTCCAAATGGGCCACAACATCGAGGGCAAATCTACGCGGTCAATAGAGCTGATGCAGAGGCAGCGGGAAATGTAGTGGAAGATACACTTCTTGTTTGTAGGATACAAGCTAGGATGTTATTTGACCCTGGCTCTATACATTCATTCTTATCCCATTAATTTTCTAAGTTGATTGATATGCATGCTACAAAACTTGAGTTCATTTTGACTGTGGCAACCCCAGTAGGCAAACAAGTTATCTGTAGAACCTTTTACCCTAGTTGCACAGTTCAGATAGGAGAAGTGGTTTTAACCGCAGATCTCATTCTATTAGAGATGTTTGATTTTGATGTCATCCTAGGGATGGATTGGCTAGCAGGGTACCATGCCACAATGGATTGCTTCCATAAGACCCTTACCTTCAAGTTAGATGAGACACCAACAGGGGTGTTGTTTCAGGGAGAGAGGAGAAATCCTCGTGCAAGGTTGGTCTCAGCATTGAAGGCTGATAGACTTTTGAGAAGTGGTTGTGAAGCATATTTGACGTTTATCACGGAGGATAAACGGTCTCAAGGGGTGGAGGAGATCCCAATTGTTTGGGAATTCCCGGATGTTTTTCTAGAGGAGATTCCAGGTTTACCACCCATTAGAGAGATTGATTTCACTATCGAGTTGTTACCAGGGACTGCTCCGATATCTATTGCACCATATAGAATGGCTCCAGCAGAGTTGGGAGAATTAAAGACTCAGTTGCAAGAATTGTTAGACAAAGGCTTTGTGAGACCGAGTATTTCACCATGGGGAGCTCCAGTTTTGTTTGTCAAGAAGAAAGATGGTTCGATGAGAATGTGTATAGATTACCGAAGATTGAATCAAGTGACCATCAAGAACAAGTATCCATTACCAAGAATAGATGAATTGTTTGATCAATTGCAAGGTGCATCATACTTTTTGAAGATTGATTTGAGATCCGGTTACCATCAGCTGAGAGTCAGAGAATCAGATGTGTTGAAAACAGCTTTCCGGACAAGATATGGCCACTATGAGTTCCTAGTGATGCCATTTGGGTTGACTAATGCACCGGCAGTGTTCATGGCGTTAATGAACATGATATTTGCAGAGTGTCTGGATCAGTTTGTGGTAGTATTCATAGATGACATTTTGGTATACTCCAAGACCAAGGAAGAGCATGAAGAGCACTTGATAATAGCACTACAACTCTTGAGAGAGAATCAGCTGTATGCGAAGCTCAACAAGTGTGAATTTTGGGTGGAGCAAGTAGCATTTTTGGGGCACATCATCTCCAAAGAAGGATTATCAGTGGATCCGTCCAAGATTGAAGCAGTTATGAGTTGGGAAAAACCGAAGAATTCGTCGGAAATCAGAAGTTTTCTGGGTTCAGCAGGCTATTACAGGAGGTTTGTGTAGGGATTCTCGTCGATTTCGTCACCTTTGACGAAGTTGACAAGGAAAAATGTGCCATATGTATGGACATATCAGTGTGGAGAGTTTTCAAGAGCTAAAGAAGAGATTGACTACAGCACCAGTCCTTACTTTACCGGCCGGAAGCGGCGGTTTTACTTTTTTTACCGATGCTTCGAATGTTGGACTTGGTTGTGTGTTGATACAAGAATGAAAAGTGATTGCATATGGATCCCGGCAGCTGAAAGACCACGAGAAGAATTATGCCACCCATGATCTTGAGTTAGCAGCGGTTGTTTCCGCGTTGAAAATGTGGAAACATTACCTCTATGGAGAGAAGTTCGAAGTCCACTCCGACCACCGCAACTTACAATATTTATTTTCTCAGAAGGACTTGAACATGAGGCAGAGAAGATGGATGGAATATATCAAGGACTATGATTTTCCAATCAAGTACCACCCGGGGAAAGCTAATGTAGTTACCGATGCCTTGAGCAGAAAATCAGTAGGCTTGGCAAACCTAAGTGGCACTTGTATCTTTGAACAATTTGAAGAGTTGAGTATAGACATGTAGCCACTAAGGAAGGGTGTTTTGTTAGCTAACATGACAGTGTCAGAGCCTTCTTTTATTCAGAAGATCAAGGATAGTCAGTTGTAAGATCCAAAGTTGGCCAAGATTTCAAAGCATATAGCAGACCGTCCCGATTACCGTATTGTTGATGGAGTTTTATACTACCGTGACCATCTATGCATGCCAAGTATTGAAGACTTGAGGAATGATATCATGACCGAAGCTCACAGTACGAAGTACTCTATGCATCCAGGCAGCACGAAGATGTATAAGAATTTGAAGGGCAGATTTTGGTGGAACAAAATGAAGAGGGAGATTGCAGCGTTTGTCTCCAGTTGCATGACTTGTCAGTTGATAAAGGCAGAACATCAGAGGCCTCCAGGATTGTTAGAACCGTTAGAGATCCCGGAATGGAAGTGGGAGCACATTACCATGGACTTTATTTCGGGTCTACCGAGGACTAGCAGAGGCAACGATGCGATATGGGTCATTGGGGACCGACTCACCAAGTCAGCTCATTTTATTCCTATGAGGGCAGGGAAGAAGATGCACATGCTACCTTTGGTAGAGTTGTTTGTCAACGAGATTGTAAGTCGACATGGACAACCAATTTCTATCACTTCTGACAGAGACAGCAGATTCGTCTCGAGGTTCTGGAAGATGCTACATGAGTCTATGGGTACGAAACTACAGTTTAGCACGGCTTATCACTCGCAAACAGATGGTCAAATAGAGAGGACAATTCAGACTCTTGAGGATATGCTCCGTGCTTGTGTGTTAGACTTTAAGACTCAATGGGATGAGACTTTACCAATTGTCGCGACCCCGGACCGGGAAATCCCCAATCCGGGATCGGGACTAATGAGTGGATGATGATTGGTGATGATTATCTACATCCACAATATAGAACTTATTCAATTTCCCACAGGTGTCCGCGGTGAGGATATCACAACCTTGCATGAACATTTCTTTTGAGTGCGGAAGCGTGTAGCAAATCAAATAGTAGACTATCTCTAATCATGCAAGCATTAATATCAAATGTCAAAACTGTATCAGAAAGAGCAATGATCTATAGCATGTTTCCCAAATGTTGTTAAAGTTAGACAAATATCATTTAGTTACATTCCCCAAAATTAGAGGCCAACAAAGGCCAATACTACAAAAGAATAACCCAAAGGAATGGTTAAAAAGTTCTCCCCAAAATGTTACGCCTCTTGGCAACCCGATGTCTACATGACATCGTCAGCACGCCACTCAACTAGAGGTTGCAGCTCACCTACCACCTCCTCCGGCTCCTCCTCAAGGAAACCGGCAACGGGACCTGAGTACCAAAGCAAAGGGTCAGACACGACGGTCTGGCAAGAGAGTGAGGAGATGCAACAACATAAAATAGATGAAATATCTCGAAAAGCATGGAAATCTGTTTAATCAAAAACTCTCATAAATAGATAAATCATTTGCTAGAAAACATGTAAACAAGATAAAACTCATAGGGTATCCAAGGAATCAGGAACAAGCAAGATGGCGACCACACGAAGCTAAGTCCTCTATCACTAAGGTGATAGAGCAATAACTAGGCCCTGATCTCAGTCACTCAAGGTGAGGAGAAACAGGGGATCTCATATAAATACATATACTATACATGACCACGGTAGCGAGCCGGGCATCGGGGACCACAGTAGCAATCTGCGGTATCGGGACAAGACCACGGTAATGACCGGGCATCGGGATCCAAACTGCAGCTGGCGGGACAAGAGGGGGATCTCCAAGTCGGTGGATCAAACCAACGAGGTTATCCAAGCTTAGTGGTGCCGACTCATAGGTCAAATACAATTGAGACAATGCAAGTAAATCAAGTACAAGTATATAATCAAACGGGCAAGACGGGGGTGCTCAAGGGCACACTGACATATCAAGTGGTGCAATGCACTTCGGGTCAAGTAACCATTTCAAGTGTACACAATGCTTTCGGGGAAAACAAGTCATGTAATGTAAGTCTTGGAAATGAAGAATAAAATGAACTATTACAATTCCGGGAAAAATATTGATTTCAAGATCTAATTAAGTGAATAGGGGTCCCGTATGTCGATTATTGAAATGATTTGGTACTCTTTGCGTTTGAAGACATTCCGGGCTCCTTATGCACTTTTACTATTTTTAAAACCTTAAATGAGCTCATGGATAGTACTAGATGCTATGATAGAAAAATCAAGACTATAAACGGTCCATCCTAAGTATGATGTCAACTCGGAACCATCGAGCAACCTACTCAGTCACCGAAAGGAATAGAATTCACGATACCCAAGGAAATAGACTTTGCATTTAGATATGAAGAAGATATCGTGTCGTTCCATCCCGTTCAAGATTGAAATAGATTGAACTTCGATGCATCTGAACCAACCGTGAAGAGCATCAGCTCAAGACGCTCTCACATATGGTCAAGTGAGTCCAAGGAGGGTAGCCAAGGTCCACAAAAAAAAAATTCTCGAAATTTCTGTACCAGCGTGACCTAGCCAGACAGACCGCATCGCTCGAGCGAATCGAAGAGTTCGCTCGAGCGAACCCATCGGTCGAGCGGTTATTAAAATGCGTTCGAGCGACCGGGCTACTGGAACACCCGTATCCTTTTCTGGACAGGTCGCTCGAGCGAACTGTCATGGTTGCTCGAGCGAACTGTACAGAGACTGAATTCCGGGCAGTTCAGTTCCTCTCTTTCTCTTCCTTTTTACAACCCTCTTTTAGCCCTTCTTACACATCAAATGAGGAGTCTATTTCTCCCTTCAAACTACAACAAATCCTCCATCAAATCAACCATATTCTCCTTCATCAACCATGCATTCAACACAAGGAAAAAGGAGAAGGGAACCATTTCACAATCTATATAAACCTTTGCAACAAAACAAGAAGACATTCAATGCCATAAACCACTACTTCTCCAAGATTATAAATGTGTCATTAATACTTATCATGAGCATTCATTTCAAAACAAAGTAATAAATGCACATTAATGGAAATGTCCAAAAATCAATAAAAGCTTAGGAAAATCATTTATTCACTTGCCTTAGGTCTTCTAACAAAGAAATCAAGCTCTATCAAGTCCTCCAAGACAATGATCCAACTACAAGGCAAAAACCCCAAATACAACAAACCCTAAAAGAGTCAAAACAATGAAATAGCAAGGAAATCTCCCAAGGATGATAGGGAAGCTTCTCAAGAGCTAGGAGATAACACATCTAGAAGATGAAGGGAAATACTTACTTGCAAGGTTCTCTAATGGCAACGACAAGCTCTAAGGAAATCTTGTAAGGGTTGGTGTGTTCCACAAAAGCTATGTAAAGGAAGCTCTCAAGGAGATGAAGAAGATGGTGGCCTCCAATCTCCTCTTGGTGCAAGCTTGGAAGTGGATTGAGTGATGGGAAGCAAGAAGAAGAAGAAGTTGCTCAACAAGCCCTAGTTCTCCCTCTTGTGCTGGAAAATGAAAATGGAAGGGAAGGGTCTCCTATTGTAGCAAGTGAGGAGTGGGCTCCACTACTAACAATCTACTTAGGCTGAAATCATCTCTCTCGAGACCTCGGATGAATTCGACGAAGAAGGAAGAAATGATCGTCGAAATATCTAGTTTCCAAAAAGTATATGTTTCGCGGGTTTCGGGAATATCAAGTTTTGGGTACAGATTTGGTGTGCAATGACTGTTTTGCCCTCAAGGCCATGAATTCGGGTTTCGGGATCTCAAAGGAAAACGGGATCATCAAAGCGGGTAAAACAGGAATAAAATCATGAATGTAAAAACCTCCGATAAATCCTCAAACAAATGAAATGTCATAAAGAGGAACCCCCAAAGGGCCCCACTAACACAAAGCAAATCCAGACATTCAAATTAGCCCAAAACTATAATCAAAGCTAATCCAAACTCAACTTAGTCAAAATCACTAATCGAGCTTAGTACTAACACGCAACTTAATTAGCACTAATCGGGTTCACTCGGGTCGGGGTCTTACACCAATGTACGAGTTTGCTTACAACAATAGTTACCACTCGAGCATTGGGATAGCGCCTTTTGAGGCTTTGTATGGCAGGAGGTGTAGGACACCTGTGTGCTGGGAAGAGGTCAGAATTCGCAGTTTCCATGGGCTGACTATAGTAAGTGAAACCAGTGACAAAGTGAAGTTGATCCAAGAACGTCTGAAAGTAGCCCGGAGTAGACAGAAAAGCTATGCAGATTCTCATAGAAGGGATTTACAGTTCAAAGAAGGAGACAAGGTTTTCCTGAAGGTGTCACCTACGAGAGGAACTTTGAGATTTGGATAGAAGGGCAAGTTATCACGGAGATACATTGGACCATACGACATTGTGAGCAAGATCGGTGACGTGGCTTATAGATTAGCTTTACCACCTGAGCTATCCGGCGTACACAATTTTTCCATGTGTCTATGTTGAAGAAGTACGTCCCCGATCCCTCACATGTACACCAGCACGAGCCATTGGAGATCAGAGAGGATGCTACTTATGTTGAGAAGCCCGTTTAGATCATCGATACGATGGAACAAGAGTTGAGGACACAGACTATTCAGTGGGTAAAAGTACTATGGGAGAATCATGGACCGGAAGAGGCAACATGGGAATTACTAGATCAAGTACAGAAGAAGTACCTACATCTACTACCTGAGGTGAGTTTTATATTTCATTTGGAGGACCAAATGCCCTAAGGGGTGGAGGATGTAAGACCCCGACCCGAGTGAACTCGAATAGTATTGATTAAGTTGTGTTTTAGTTCTAAGTGTGTTTAGTGGATTTTGGTTAGGTTGGGCTTGGAATAGCTTTTGATATAGTTTTGGGGAATTTTGATTTGTTTGTGATTAGTGGGGCCCTTTGGGGGTTCCTTTTTATGACTTTGCCTGTGCTTGAGGATTTATCGGAGATTCTTGCATTCATTGTTTTAATCTCGTTTTATTTGTATTATTAATCTTTACAACTTTTATTTTGATCCCGTCCCCGTTTGAGATCCCGAAACCCGATTTCAGAGCCTTGAGGGCAAAACAGTCATTGTGCACTAAATCTGTACCCAAAACTTGATATTCCCGAAATCCGCGAAACATATACTTTTTGGAATCTAAATATTTCGGCGATCATTTCTATATTCTTTGTTGAATTCGTCCGAGATCCCGAAAGCCAAGATTTCAGCCCTTGAATGTCTTAAGTAGTGGGACCCATCTTCATTTGCTTATAAAAGGAGACCCATCTTCCTCATTTTTCCTTTCCAGCACAAAAAGAGAGCCTAGGGTTTGTTTGGCAACTTTTCTTCTTCTTCTTTCTCTCTCCATCTCAATCTCATACTAATCTTGTACCAACATCAAAATGGAGATCATCATCTTCTTCCTCATCCCCATAGCTCTCTATTGATAACATTTGTGAAGGAAACCCTCCATTCCAAGACCTTCATTGAGCTTACTCTTGCCATTAGAGGACCTTACAAGTAAGTAATCCTTCCTTTTTTCTAGATTTGTATTCTTCTAGCCCTAGAGAAGCTTCATCTTCATTATTGTAAGGTTCCCCTTCTATTTCATTGTTTGACCATTTTAGGGTTTGTTTATTTTTGGGGACTTTGTTCATAGCTTGGATCTTTGGCTTGGAAGAGTATTAGAGCTTGATTTCCTTTATTAGAAGACTCAAGGCAAGTGGATGAAATGATAGATTGAACATTTAATGGTTTTATGAAGAAGGTGGTTGGTTTTGCTATTCATATCCATATTTATTAGCTTGCATTCATCGTGAAAGAAATGCTCATGAAAGGCTTTTGTTAGCTCATTTATTGTCATGGAAATGTGATTTATTGCCTTTATTTTATCTCTTGTTTATGGCTCAAATGAACCTTTGTGAATGTTGGGGTTTCTTCTCTTTCTTTGGTGCTGAATGTGAAGAAGAAGGTGTTTAGATTTAATGTTTATTGGAGTTTCGATGAAGGTTCTTTTTATATGATTGTTTGAAGAGGCTTAATGGTTGTTATTGGGAGGCAAGAAGGCCTTTTGTTGCAAGAAAAATATTTTTGGAGATGAAGGAGAAAAAGGCCAGAATGGCCATTCCCGGGCAGCAGAAATGACTACCCGCTCGAGCGCGCAGTCATTATGACTGCAACTCGGGCAGCAGATTGGCTAGCCGCTCGAGCGCGTAGACGTTTTGCCTGCCCGTTCATTTGTGCAACCCGGGTCCGCTCGAGCGCACCTTGGTCCACTCGAGCGCACCCCCTTCTTGGGTGTGGACCATTTTGGAGCTCGAGAAAGGTTTTTAAGGGAACCCCTTGATATCGAGGAGAATTATTAGGCAATGTATGAAGCCTATTCGAGAAAGAAACCACATCACAAAGATTCATCGAAGTCTTAGTAATCACCAAGGTGTGTAAGGTGCTTGGAATGTCCCTAAACTCAAAGAGTACCAAGTTATATTGAAATCGACATACGAGACCCCTATTCACCTTGGGCTAGATTTGAATCCCGATACTTGTTCCAAAATTTCAAAAGATCAACTAGGTTTTTGATTATTTCGAATTGTCACATGTACTCCCAAAAATTCATGAATTATGGTTTATCATTCCCTAAAGCATTGAAATTGTACTTGTATTAATTGTGAGCCTTGAGATGCATTGCCCGACGTTAAATGATAGTGTGCCCTTGAGCACCCCCGTCCTGCCCGTTTATTTACTTGCATTTGGTCCACTTGTATATGTCTCGATTGGTATTTGACCTATGAGTCGGCACCACTAAGCTTGGATAACCTTGTTCGTTTGATCCACCGACTGGGAGATCCCCCTCTTGTCCCGCCAACTGCAGTTTGGATCCCGTTACCCGGTTATTACCGTGGTCTTGTCCCGATGCCGCAGATTGCTACTGTGGTTCCCGATGCCTGGCTCGCTATCATGGTCATGTATAGTATATGTATATGTATTTATAAGATCCACTATTTCTCCTCACCTTGAGTGACTGAGACCAGTGCCTAGTTATTGCTCTATCACTTTAGTGATAGAGGACTTAGCTTCGTGTGGTTGCCATCTTGCTTGTTTCCCGTTTCCTTGGTTACCTTACATGTTTTACAATGCCTACTTGTATTTGAATAAATGTTTTATCTCGTTTATAGAAATTGTTATTTAAGCAGTTTTAAATGCTTTTGAAGGTAAATTCATTTATTACCATATTGTCATTGTATTTTACCCATTTGCCAAACCGTCGTGTTTGACCCACTCTTTGGTACTCAGGTCCCGTTGTCGGTTATCCCGAGGAGGAGCACGAGGAGGCGGTCGGAGAACCGCAACAGTTAGTTGAGTGGCGTGCTGATGATGTCATTTAGACATTGGATTGCTAGAGAGATAACATTTTGGGAAAACTCTTAACCATTCTTTTGGGGATTGGTATTTTGTTCATATTGGCCTTGCTGGCCTCTATTTTTGGGAAATGTGATTAAATGATCTTTGTATAAACTTTAACTTACTTTTGGGTAACATGCTAGTGATCATTGCTCATTTTGATACAGTACTATACTTGTGTTATTATCTTTATGATTTGAGATGGATTAAATATTTGATTTGCTACACGCTTCCGCACTTAATAGAAATGTTCTTATATGGTTGTGATAATCCTCACCGCGGACACCTGTGGCAAATTAAATAAATGTATGCCATTAAATCCGATGATGTGGTATTATTATCATCATTAGCGTCCCGATCCCGGATTAGTCCTTCGGGCCCGGTCCGGGGTCGCGACACTTTCCTTCTTTGATTATGCTTCTGTTCTCCAATTCTTTCCTTCTTTGATTTGAATTATAAGTTGTCCAAAGAATTAGAAAGTAGTCTTGAAATCTGAAACAACTTGGATGGGACCCACCTAGGCCCTACATGATGATTCACGCCCAAAATGTCTTCATTAATTCTTCTCTTTTTGCTCCTTTTAACCTTTGCATAAAAATTAACAAAGACTATGTAAAAACAAATAAAATAAACATGAGCTAGCACAAGATAACCCAAATATTAGGGCTTAAATTGTAAACAATTAAGCACATATAAAAGAGCTAAAACTCTTCCAACTACTGGACTTGACTTTTGAGCCCTCCTTCTGAAAGTACAGAAGCCAGAACTCCTCAGATTGTTCCTCGAGGACACTATCAATAGGCATGAACTCCTTATAGAGTTTACCGATGATAGGCAGCCGAGTGATAGCGCTCAGCTCCTTCAAAGGGAAACCAGTCTCACCATTCGTCACTGCGAAGGTGTTGGTTTGTGGAAGGAACGACTCCAACATGGCCATGAAGGCTTCGTCGAAAAATATTACGGTCTCCCTAAAAGCGCGGACCACATCAATATTACGGTCTCCCTAAAAGCAACAATCCTCTCCTCACCATATGCTGTGTAAGAGAACTGGAAACATCTCCTCTGATATATCAAGTCGTCAGGGACTGCATCACCAAAGAAAAAGGTAGGCTTTGGCATAATGTTTGATCGTCCATGACCCAAGGACGATTGCTTACCATGATCCTGTTAAACTCCTCGTCCATGAGAGTGATCAATCACTGCCTTATCTCATCCTTGTTGAAGGAGTCACACTCTTCCAAGTTTCTCTCCATATATTGGACCTTCTCCCAGGCCTACTAAATGACTGCATTAGAAGATCTAGCAGATCGGCGAAGTATGCTGGTAACAAGCCCCTTACCCTTGCTCGTTCTGGAGGAACCACCTGCAAAGGTTGGAAAATAAAAGATCAATCACCAAGATGATAAAATCTTGCTAAAAATAATCCTGGCAAAAATTCGACATGGTTCCAGCCAATTCCGAAGAAAAAGGAAACACCTCGAAAAAATGGGAAGCCTGAAGATGAACTCAACATCACTGCAAGCTCATATTCAATGGAAGATTCTCAAAGAAAGCTTGGACTCAAACATTGTTTCGAGATCAAGTAAATCTTCTCAAATCCCCACAAGATTGGAAAGGGATCAACATTGCTGCTAGCTCAAACTCCAAGAGTTGAAAAACTTTCCAGGTATGCATTATCATGCCATTCTTCGAATTCAATTTACAAAAGTCATGCATAGAAATAAATTTTTCATGCATTAGATGCGAGGAATCCCATGATCAAAGTTTGACCAATTCCAACCCAACTTGGTCAAAACCGATCAAACTTTGTCCAAGTCAAAACTCATGTTGGCTTGACCTAGAATCCGTAGCCTTTTATTTGATGCATAAAAAAAATGCATGAACATATTGATTTGCATAAACCTCATTATCATGGTGAGCACAAAAAAAAATATAGAGAAAAAAAAAAGAAAACAAAGAAACCTATTTAAAAAAAAATAAAAAGAGGGGAAAAAAAGAGAGAGAAAGAAAAGAAAAGAAAAGATAAGAAAAAGAAATAGAGAGAGAGAGAAGAACTTTTTCTTTGATCCTTACTTCTACATGGAGCTTCTTGTTGGAAAAGAAAACTTACTTAAATCCAATGATGGAGAAGAAGAAGAACTTGAAGATCCTTCAAGAAGAAGTGTTTTTGGTCTTGAAGCACTCTTAAGATCTTTGCAAAAGAAAGTAATAAGAGCAAGGGATCTAATCTCCCTTTGCTTTTATAGAAGAGATCAAGCCAAAGATGGAAACAAAGAGAAAAGCAAGGAAGTAAGTGCTACAAATTAGCAACCTTCCAAAAAGAAAGATACTTTGAGAAATTCTGTCCCAAAAGAAAGGAAATTTGAAAGATGCTCTCCCAAAGAAAGATACTTTGAGAAATTCTCTCCCAAGAGAAAGGAAACTTGAGAGATTCTCTCCAATAAAGGATATTTTAAGATATTCTCTATCCAAAGGAGATATTTTTAGATATTCTCTACAAAATGATCCCACATGAGATCTAAGCATCTTTAAAGCATAAGGACCCATGGGTTAACCAATATGAGCCAAGTTTTACCACCTAGGCACTAGAAAGGGCTTCCTACCAATTGAACCCCACCCAAAATCTTGGAAATCCTTTTCCATAAAAAAATCCCTTTTACCAAGAGCATATAAAATGCATCCATGCCTCTTTTGAGTTGATAAGACCACACACAAAAAAAAATCCAAGCCTTATGAGCTTCCAAATCCAAACCATCCAACCTCATGCACCAAATCAAGCCAAAACCTTGAAATTGACATTCCATAGAAATCCAAAACCCTCCAATGGACCCAAAATAGTCCCAAAGAGTGACCAAAAACCAAACCTTGACTGTGAGGCCCCGCCCTTGGTGGGCCCTCATTTTGAATTTGAATATTATTAATTATGATATTGGCAGCATAATTGTATTAATTAATTGGGATTAATAAGGGTAAATAGATATTTCCGTAAGTTTTAGCCTATTTTATAGGATTTAGGCCCATTGTGTATTTTATAGAGTCTATAGGGTGTCTTTTATAATTTCTAGAGGGTTTTAGGCGTTGAGGCCCTTACTAGTAAATAGGATTTTATAGGAGGGGTTTTCACACTTGAGAACATTCTAGAACCTCTACCAAAAGACCTTTTTGCCCATGTCCTTATCCACATCCCTATACAAACTAAAAGGCCCTTTTGGTAATTGTCCAAACCATAGCCTCTAAAAGCTAAACTATTGCATTAGGAATAGAACCTTAAATCCACTTTCATTTATCTCTTATTTGCCTGTCATTTCACAAAACCCTAACTCTAGAACCCTAGCTAAAACCCTAATCCCAAAACCCTAGCTACTAGGAGAAAAAGGAGGCCACCTCCTACTATTGCTACTATAATATCTTAAGGAATCCTCCCTTATTTATCTCTTCTTCTTCAACAATCTAGGTAAACTCCTCTATCTCTTTCCCTTTCCCTCTCTCTCTCTCTAGGATTTCTTTTCTAAGCCTTGGTTCTCTTGCGGTTTAGGTATTAGGAGCTGTAGATTGGATTGGTTAGGGTGTGAGAAGGCCATTAGAGGTCTGGATAGCTTGGATTGCTTCTTCTTGCCATTTACTTTTGCAATTCAGATTTGAGGGAAGTGCAATAAACTTACCTAGCATAGAATGCATGTTTACTGTTTTTTAATCTTGAAATTTAATTTATATGATGTTAGATTGCTTAGATTTACCTATGAGCTTGTTTCTATGGGTTTTGGCCATTGATGGATGGGTTTCTTGCTCATTTGGAAGATCAATGGCCCAATGGTGATTGGATGGATGGTGATAGAAGTGTTTCTATTGTTTTGGATGTTCATGTGATGAATGGGGAGCATGGAGGCTCATTTTTGCAGGTTTAGCCATGGAATGGCTTGGGGAAGAAGTTGCATAAAACCTAAATTTCGGGTGACGGTCCGTTGTCCGATCGATCGGGCACACAGTCCAATCGATCGGACAGGGAACGTGTCTTAGTTAACTATGGTCGGATGCAGTCCGATCGATCGGGCACATAGTTCGATCAATCAAACAGGGTCATTAACTGGATGGTGTTCAGGTCCGATCGATCGAACCTTCAGTTCGATCAATTGGATACACTGGGGAACTCGAGGTCTGGGAACTGGCCTGTATTGGGCTTGATGTATGGAACCTGTGTACCGGGTTGACCGGCTTGCCACCCGATCATCCGGGTACAATGGAAATTCCAAACTCCAAGCCAAATTTCGGACCCGACCTACCACACTGCAGTTAACGAGGTTGGGTTCGGACTCTATTTTGTGTTGTGATCGATTGCGGGGTACATTGACCATCTAAATAGACCTCCATTGATGCGCTAAGTATGAGTCAATGGTGTGGCTCAACCTTGACTCGTGGGGTCCACTAAGTAGGTTTAGGATTTGGACCGCCGACTCTTATTCAGGGCAACATGACTGTCTATCAGTATGAGCTCCGTTTCACCCAGCTGTCCCGCTTCGCGAAGGCCTTGATTACACTTGAGTCCGAGAGGATCCGACAATTTGTCGACGGATTGAGAGAGGAGATCTAACTGAGTATGTCTTGTATTGAGCTACCTACCTATGAGGAGGCTTTAAGGAGAGCCTATTGGGCAAAGGAGCGTCTTCAGTGACTGGAGATCATGTAGCAGCAAAACTGGTTACGGACCACTCCGATCAGGCAGCAACCCGTGGTCTAGTAGCAGCATCATTCGTTCCAAAGGCAGAGGCTAGCAGGCCAGGTGGGAGCAGTATCATCATCATCAGCAGCAGTACCGCGGGGCCTGAGTATGCTTTGATTGTGGTGAGCAAAGGCACATATCTAGGCACTGCCCACTTTGCTAGCAGCAGCCCCCGATGCTTCAGCTTCCAGCACCTACAAAAACTCCAGCTCCAGCTCCAGCTGCTCAGCCAGCGCGTTAGGTCACTCTAGCACCTCAGCAGCAGTACCGTGTGCAGCAGCAGGTACACACAGCTCACTAGCCCCGAGGACAACAGTACCATCAAGGGCGTTACCAGAGGAACCATGGCCAGCAGCGCCAGCAGCAAAGATGCCAGGCACCAGGGAGAGCTTTTACAATTACACACGAGGACGCAGAGCCTGCAGGCAATGTGGTAAAAGGTATTATTTCTATTTGTGATCAGCTTACAAGAGTATTGCTTGATCCAGGTGCGACACATTCGTATGTGCCTTCAGCTTTTGCTCTGGTCCTTAGTGGGGTAGGAAAGGAGATGCCTTGTATGTTAGTTGTGTCTATGCCCGTGGGTAGGAGTGTAGTGTGTCAGACTTACCACCCCAGATGTCAAGTACAGACTGGGGAGTACATTTTTCTTGTAGATCTAATCATGCTACCCATGCATGACTTCGACATCATGTTGGGGATGGATTCGTTGGCCAGATACCAAGCAGTGATGGATTGCTTCGAGAAGACAGTCCGCCTCTCCATTGATGGATCAAACGACACGATTGAGTTTGTAGGCGAGAGGAGATCGCCTAGCACCTGGATGATTTCGGCACTAAATGCTGAGAGATTGATGAAATCAAGTTACAAAGGCTACATCGCGTTCATCTCAAAGGATAAGCCTATCAGATGTGAATTTTGATCCCCCCGGGGGAGGGCAATAGCCATTCAACTATATGAGATATTAAAAATTTTACATCGAAAATGAGGATTCTAACTACCCTCAAAATCAACGGATCACGATCGTCAGCTACGGATACAATCGTAACACCGTCCTTCGACGAAAGCCGAAAGAAAGCTGGAGAAAATGGGATGGGTTCTTCCTCTCGTCAAATGTGCTGCCGGCAACACACAACGGTTGTCTTGTCACTTAAATTAGGGCCTTTCAATTTGGGTCCAATTATGGTCTCAAAGTAGGGTCATAGTGAACTAGGCAGGGAAAATCAACATTCAGGGCCATGCAGACTAATTAAAGTTAAATCCAAGTATTCTAAAAATAAATTAAATAAAATTGAAATAAATTAGGAAAATAAGGGGGAAGGTTCCAAATATTTAGAAAAGGATCAACCCCGTTCCCGAGTACCCCCTTCAATGCCCTTTGACGACCTAGGGTTTAAAGGCTGATTCTTCGAATCGAAAGAATGATGCAGACGAAACTTCGAGTTGTGATTTCTGTGGGTTTGCGTGCGATACGCTGCAAGGCCGATGATGGGCCGGAGTAAGTAATAATGGTCGATGATGGGCCGAGATTGATTGAGAGTGGCCGATGATGGGCTGGAAACAAATAAACTGATATTGGGATGTGTGAAATCACTCGCCTCGTCTCATCATTATCATTAATTCAGGTTCTCAAAATCAGCCTCTATTCCCATTAATCACTGAGTTGAAATGAATATTTGTCACTGGAGGTGGAGGAAAAGGGAAGAAAATATTTTTGGGTTCGATTTGTTGGTTTTATGTTTTTTTTTATTTTTTGGATTTAATAATTGGGACTAGAAGGGCCTAACTAGGGGCTTTACTACTTGAATTTTACTTAACTAATCCGTTTCCCTAATGGATCTCTACCCTATCCTAGGGTCATAACCGCCTTCATCCACTCTCCCGGTCCCTTAGCAGGGCCAGGAGAGAGAGTGGGACCTAACTTATTAAAATGAAAGAAACTAAAAGTAGTCTAACCTGGCTTGGGGGAGACCTAGATTTGGGTCTGGGGTCTGAGCTAATCAGTCTAAACTATTACTAAATTTCTAACTCCAATGTTATTGTTTTTTTGGTTTTTAATATCTTTTACTCTGTTTTTGGTCTTTTTGGTTTTTTTATTAATTTAATTTTGTTTTTGAGTTTTATTTATAAAGCCTAAAATCTCCTAATCTAATTTTTCTAATCCTCGTGAAAGGGGAGAAGGAGAAGGTATAAATTGCTAATTTTTTTTTATTAATCTACCTAACTAGTTTATACTTCTCTAAATAAATTCCCTAATTCTAAGGAGAGGGGAGGAGGAGAAGAAATTAATTATTAAACCTAACCTTATTGTTTTAATTAATCGAATACTTAGAATACTATTTTTGTTCTTTTCTGTTTTTGTTCTTTTTTTGGTTTTCTTATGAGTTATGCAATTATAATTTTTATAAGGGAAACAAAATGAACAGATAAGTGAAATGTAGTCCTAATTTTAACAAAGAGAACAAAATAAAGAAATAAGATGCAACATGATTATAATGCATGGGCATATTTTAATGCATGAGCATGTTTCGAATAAACAGAAAAATGGAAAATTTACCTAAGTTCATGAGCATGTTAGATGCATGAAACATCATAAAGAGAAATAATAAATAAATATAGAGCTAAATTCAATGCAAGAAAAGAAAAGAAAAGATGGGGACCCGGCATGCACGGGTTCAGTTTGGATAAGTGGGCTAGGCAGGTGGGTTGTGAGGAAGGAGAGAAAGAAGGGGCGCATGACTCATTGTATTCTCCATTTACCTCGTCATCTTGATGATTCGGAGGAGGTTCATTATTTACCTAACGCTGAAAGGTGAGAAGAAGGCTTTCCATTAGAGTCTCGATCCTTTGCTAACCTTTCACCAGTTGTTGGACGCATGCAATCGCGTCATCATGAAGTGGATTGTGAGGTGGCTCAGAGTTTGTAACCAAGACGTTCATCCCTTGGGATTCGAAAGAAGAAATCGTCTTGGTGACTGAGCTGGAGCTCATTCTTTTGGATGAAGAGCTTGAGGATGGATTACTCTGCTGTCCTTGGCTTGAAGGATAGGGGACTCTTCCTGATGTCTTCGTGTTCGGGTGACGCTGCGAGTCATCGGACGTCGGACATGAGTTTTAATTGCTGGCTTCTGGCGCCTTCTAGTTTTTCCAACCATATGGATAGTAGCAACTTGGTCGGATCTTTATTTTTTTACCCATTTAAGAGAGACTTGAAGTGTAGGATGCAAGGTCCTCTGCTTCTCTAGTCTCTTTTGTCAGTAAGGTGCGCGGCGGCGTATACGATGAGCAATTTGAACTTCGGTCAACTCGGGCTAGGTTTCGACAATGAAGGTTATGCTCCCTCGAGGGCAGCAGTCGAACATGTCTTCTTTGAAGCTTCGATGGATAGGGCTGTCTAGAAATGCCTTGAATCTTTTGAGTTCGGCCCTTGTAGAGATGAAGGGTCGAATCAAAGGAGAGTAGGCCTTGGCAGGTTCTCGCAGAGGCCTTGTGATGCATGATTTGATTATGGGCTTGTAGGAACAAGCCGGCTCATGTTGGGTTGACTTCATTGTCTACTGGAAGATGGTTCTTTCCTGCTTCATGTAGGCGAGAGGGTAGAACCGGTTCTCCTTGAGTGGGGCCAGGTATGCTGGCCTTGTCAATGCTTGGGGCCTTTTTTGCTTTGGCGAAGATTTTGGGGACCAAGTCGATTGACTTGGTTCCTTGTAGGTTGAGGCTTCGCAGGGGTGCCGTGGGCGCCGTGGGCTTTGGGTTTCTTGGCGCTCACCTTTCGTGTCATGATAGTGACACGTTGAGACGCGACTTTTTGCTTTTTAGCAGGTACGGTTTCTTCTATGGGAAGTGGGGATGGTCACAGTGTCCCGAAGACGATGGTCAGGGAGTAGAGGTTGACCCAGTGTTCAGTGGGTCGTCAACGCTTCGGCAGCTCGCAGGGCGCTTGTGAGTGCGCATGCTCTAGTTCTATTGAAGCATGAGCTGGTACTTGTTTTCATTGAAGGTAATCGTCAAAGAAGCTGCCATTGTTAGTTTCAAAAAATTTCTTAAACAAGAACACATCCATTAGTAATCACAAGAATATAATGATCATAAATGGGAAAACTATGGCTTTGACTTTTCAAATTGCTTGAGGGACATGGTCTGACTAAAGTGATATAAAGAAGGCAAGACGCCATAGAATGTACATTTGTTATGATCACAAGTATGGTAGGCCCAGAATGAGCATTCTAGTAACTGCTAGAAGCAATTGCAAACCTTAATCCAAATCACCGAGAAGCAAGGTTCACTCGACATAAGATAAAAATAAGGTTGGAGGCACAAATGTGTCAGTCACGAATACAGTAGACCCCAAAGGCCATACTAGTACCGTTAGGCACAAATGTTGGACAAAACAAGTGTGTCGGTTGTGAATACAGTAGACCCAAAAAGGCGTACTAGCACCGCTAGGCACAAATGTTGAAAATTGCATCCGTGGAATGGACATAAGATCGGGTTTTTGAAAGGCCAAGATTGGATTCATCAAAAAGAGCAAATGGTATTCTGATCCGGACGACGACTCAAACATTTTTTAGGGCTTCTTTCCGAAAGGAAAGGTGTTGACACCAAAAAAAAATGTCACTTTGCCTCTTCAACATCAAGAAGCTTCATGAAGCCGCATCCTACCACAAACAGGCAATGCCACTTCAAGTGTCAAATCCTTTCAGAACCAAACAAAAACTGCAAGATTCTTCAAGACAGCTAAAAGAGAGGTGCACCTGAAGCTTCATGCCATTTCAACATCATTTGGCCCAACTTCACTCCTCTAGCAGCTGAGTAGGAGCTCTCGGCGGCGGTGAAACCAAAGACCGTGACATACAAAACAGAGGACACAGCTAGCCTCAAAATCCCACTAGGAGGCTCCATGTGAAGTTTCAGGCCATTCCAGCATCATTTGGTCTAACTTCACTCCTCCGGCAGCTGAACAGGCGCTCCTGGCGGCGACACTGTTCGAAAGCATCAAAACTTCGATCAGAGCCTACGGATGGTCCCAAAATACCTCCAAAAGGCTCCGCGTCGAATTTCAAATCAAACGGACAACGTTTGACCCTCCATCAACCCTCGAGCAATAAAATCAAGCCTCTCGGCGGTGAGAACCACGGAGGCCATCACTCATCAAATAGAGCACATGGGTGGCATCAACTTGTTTCCAAAGGGTTGCACGTCAAATTTCAGGTCATTCCGACGACGTTTGACCCTACTTTGACGCTCGGAAACAAAATCAAGCCCCTCGGTGATGGAGCTTCCCGGGACCATGACATCTAAATATGAACTAATGGATCATCTCAAAATGACTTCAATAGGCTCCTCATCAAATTTCAGGTCAATCGAACATCGGCTGACCACACATCAAAGGGCGGCATCTTCCCGGCAACAAAATCAAGTCTACTGGCGACGAGACCCCGTACGGCTCCAAAACTCGAGCAAAAAAGAAACAGAAAAATCGGAGAAACGGCCGAAAAACAGCGACCAAAGGGGAAAAATCCCCCATGGTCACCGGCGACCCTAGGTGCATGGTCACCGGATTTCCGCCGAAAGGGCCATTTTCTGACCCTTTTCTCGTTTTGAGAATCCCAACCCCTATGGTTTTCCGAAAATCTGATTTTTTATGCTCGAAATCAACTAATCTTCACCAACATCTCGGATCTACCATCAAGAGCATGTGATCATCATTGCACGCTTCAGAATCGCCAAACCGGCCAACCAAGGAAGTACACTTTTGTCGGAAGTAGGTGGGCCTTTCAGATAGGTTTCAAAAACTTTTAACCCACTTGATGCAGGGATCAACTATCTAGAAGGCAACAAACCCAATCCAGGATGCAATCACACAAACTCAAAAATCATGTACATCAATATAACATATCTAAAAGATAGAAAACAACACCTAAACATGCAACCACGAAATCTACAACATACATGGATGTAGAATTATACCTTTGGAGCTTAGTAGTGCTCTAATGGAGAAGTTGATCTCTTTCTTTGATGATGAAACACTTTCACTAATCAAATTAGAATCTCCAACACCTTTTGATCTTCCACGCTATGATCCGTATCAGATTCTCTTTTCTCAAGAAGATGGGTGGAATCTCCAGGAGAAAACTCTTAAGGAAACTAGAAGAGAAACTAGAAGAGGGAGAGGAAGAGGGTGTGCAACACTTGCACAATCTTAGGTCCTTGGGCATGAATTCCAATTCATGGAAGAGTGTTGGACGTCCAAGCCACTTCTCTCCTCTTTTATAGCACTTAAGTAACCTCCTCTTACTAATTGAAATAGAAGTCTTACTTCTATAATAATTAGTTGCTTACTAAATCACAATTAGAAGTCTCACTTCAAATATGATTAGTAACTTTCTCCTTTCTAATTAAAATAGAAGTCTCACTTTCATTAATAATTAGTAACTTACTATTACCACTATTAGAAGTCTCACTTCAAATAGAAATAGTAACTTTCCATTTCCTTTTAGAGTTCAACTATAATTAGTATCTTTCTAATATCTTGGGCTAGCGTGGGGACCACTAGGGATTCCATAGAAAGCTGGCTCCAACTGGGACACGCGACCCCACATCTCATGTGCAATCCGAGCCCACAGTCAATTGCAAATAACTCCACTATATAAATGCAATTGCACTCCAGTCTTAGGAATATATTACAATGAAGACCCTAAACTTCTCAATTACCACAAGTAGGCCCCTCCATCTATATCCATGGATGAATTGGACCTGTCCACCAAATTAGACCCATATCTTATTATCCTTGAACCCCAATTAATTATAAATCCATTAATTGGCACAAGGGGATATTAAAGATAGATTCCATCTTGACCATTGAATGTTCCCACAACTCTACTACCACGTGCCCAGATCACCGAGGTGTTGACCTACAATTGGCCTCACTCATTGGTGACTCAAAGCAAATGAATACATAGAAACTTGAGTTCATTAATGTCTCAGGATTATGAGCCTATTGCTAGGGAATTATGAGAGCAGACCTTTAAGTAAAGACAGTGTACATAAGGTGCATCTCATGGTCCTTCAATACATTTAATGTACCGGCATCATGATCCAGAATCTTACATTCCGATGATCGAGACAAATCACACTATCTCATAGTGATCAAAGTGTTGCAACCTTGTCAGATGAGATGCCCAATCTCGTCACTGCTTGTGAAGATATTTAAGTATAAGATTTGCAATACATGTCTCCTATATGTGGATCTCATCCACACACATGTATTACATTTAGTATACTTGTGGACTCCGGTTCATCTCATGAACCATTACGTCATTCGTACTGGTTATGTGCAAGTATATAATTAAACACCATTCATCTCATGAAATGAAAGCATGATTGTATTGATATAATAAAGAAATTAATCAATTTATTACATCATATACTTCGCATTGAGACCATAAAACTAACAATCCCCGACTTGGGCTCAATGCCAGTTAGGATTGCATCTCATGCCCATCCTGTCTACATGCTGCTCAAAGACTTTGGTGGTCAAAGGCTTAGTAAATGGATCTGCCAGATTGTCCACAGAAGCTATCTTGGTGATTGCAATGTCACCTCTTTGCACAACTCTCTGACCAAGTGATACTTCCTCTGTACGTGCTTTTGGCTTTTATGGCTCCTGCAATCCTTGGACTGAGCAACTGCCCCGCCACTGTCAAAGTAAACTGTGAGCGGCTGCCGCGCCAACGGTACCACTCCAAGTTCCAAAAGGAGTCTTTTGAGCCATACTGCTTCCTTAGCTACTTCACAAGCCGCTACATATTCAGCTTCAGAAGTGGAATCAACGGTACATTCTTGTTTAATACTCCTCCAGCTTATAGCTCCTCCGCCAAGCATAAACACATAACCAGAGGTGGATTTCCTGGAATCCTTGTCTGACATAAAGTCAGAATTTGTGTATCCGACTGGAATCAGCTCATCACTGCCGTAAATCAACATGTAATCTCTAGTCCTTCTCAAGTACTTGAGGATACATTTTACAGCAGTCCAATGGTCAGGACCTGGGTTAGACTGATATATGCTGACTAAGCCCACTGCATGACTGATATCCGGTCTAGTACATAGCATAGCATACATGAGGCTACCAACAGCCGAAGCATATGGAATTGCTCTCATCTTCTCCTTTTCCTCCGGAGTCTTGGGACCCTGATCCTTGGAAAGGTGCACTCCATGCCTAAAAGGTGTAATACCCTTCTTGGAGTCCTAATAGCAAACAGTACCGGTACCTTATTTATGTAAGCAGCTTGAGATAAGCCAATCATCCTATTCTTCCGGTCTCGATGGAGTTTGATCCCTAGGATGTAACTAGCGTCTCCCAAGTCCTTCATATCAAAAGTCTTTACTAACCAAACTTTTACTGTTGACAACATTCCTATATCTTTCCTACGGAGAAGGATGTCGTTGACATATAAAACCAGAAAAACTACCCTGTCACCTTCATTTCTCATGTACACACATGACTCATCCGGATTTTGACTAAAACCAAATGATTTAATTTTTATCGGTCAAAATGGATGTTCTAGCTTCAGGATGCCTGCTTGAGTCCATAAATAGACTTCTGTAGCTTACAAATTCTTTGCTTTTGGTTACTCGCTATAAAACTGTCTGGCTGCATCATATAGATGTCTTCCTCAAGATGGCCGTTGAGAAACGCCGCCTTGACATCAATCGAGATCAGCCGCTATGGATAAGCGTATCCGAATGGACTTGAGCATGGCTAGGTTTCCTCATAATCGATACCCTCTTTCTGAGTATACCCTTTCGCAACAAGCCTGGCCTTAAAGGTCTTAACTCTTCCATCTGGTCCTCTCTTTCTCTTGTAGACCCACTTGCACCCAATAAGTTTGATATCGGCAGGCAAGTCCACAAGTGTCCAGACCTTATTAGAGTACATAGACTCCATCTCAGCTTTCATAGCATCTTGCTAACATCCCGAATCTATGTCATTAATTGCTTCATCATAGTTACAGGGATCCTGTTCCAGTTCTTCCGGGATTGCCTCGTAAGACTCTCCCAAGAACGAGAATCGGTCAGGGGGCCTGACTATTCTCCCACTACGACGAGGCACTGGTGTAACTACTGGGTCCGGTAAGGGCGGTTCTTCCTCAAGTTCAGTCATACTTGGATTTGGAATTGATTGCTCATGAATCTCTTCCAAGATCACCTTTTCTAATGATTTCCTATCGATCATATAATCTTCCTTCAGAAAAACCGCATTGGTGCTCACCAGCACTTCTGCTCTCTGGGATTATAGAATAACCAACCTTTAGTTCCTTTAGGATATCCTACAAACGTGCATACTTCCGACTTCGTTTCTAACTTATCTGTCTTAACCTTTAGCACGTGTGCCGGACAACCCCAAATGTGTAAATGTTGTAAACTAGGCTTCCGCCCAGACCACAACTCCCGGGGTGTCTTAGGTACAGACTTAGATGGTACGAGGTTTAGTATGTACATTGCAGTATCCAAGGCGTATCCCCAAAAGGATATAGGTAATCCTGAGAAACTCAACATAGACCTAATCATATCTAAAAGAGTCCGTTTCCTTCTTTCCGCTACTCCATTCTGTTGAGGCATGCCAAGAGCAGACAACTGGGATAGAATCCCATTTTCTGATAAGTGTGCCATAAAATCACCAGAGAGATATTCCCCTCCTCGATCTGATCGAAGAGTCTTGATACTTTTACCTAATTGTTTTTCCGCTTCAGCTCGAAACTCTTTGAACTTTTCAAAAGCCTCGGACTTGCGGTGCATAAGGTATATGTATCCATATCTTGAATAATCATCTATGAAAGTGATGAAGTATTCATATCCTCCTCTGGCCCTGACATTAATGGGGCCACACACATCAGTGTACACTAATTCCAATAAATCTTTGGCCCTATTGCCCTTTGATGAAAAGGGTCTTTTGGTCATTTTACCTTCCAGATAGGACTCGCAGACAGGCATTGGTTCTACCACCAATGAAGGCAAGATACCATCCTTCACTAGCATGTCAATCCTCTTTAGGTTTATATGACCTAGCCTCAAGTGCCAAAGTTTTGTTGGATTAGATGAAGGTGATTTCCTCTTTAATGATGGTCTATTAATTGTTTCAGTATCATGTATCTCATACATCATGGGAGTTAACAAATAAAGCTCATTGGTTACTGTTAGACCCCGACCCA
The DNA here is from genome assembly GCA_038049695.1 of Cinnamomum chago. Classification (NCBI taxonomy): domain Eukaryota; kingdom Viridiplantae; phylum Streptophyta; class Magnoliopsida; order Laurales; family Lauraceae; genus Cinnamomum; species Cinnamomum chago. The sequence goes on along the minus strand of CP142453.1, from coordinate 51,189,495 downwards.
GACCAATTCGATTAGTGTGCGATTAGTGTGTGTTTAGTCCTAAGTGAGTTTAGTGGTTGTTGGGTTAGAAATGATTAGTTTAGTCTTGGACATAGCTTTGGAGATTTTGAGAACGTTTAGTATTAATTAGACACGCTCGGAAAGGTCCGAGTGCGCATGTGAGCTTAGGAAGATCGTATCGTTTTCCATGTGATTGTGATTTTGATTTCATTTGAATGATTCTTCTATGTGTTACAACTTTCGTTTTAAGCTCACTCATGTTTGAAGCCCAAAAACCCATGTTTTGGCCCAAAGAGGGTAAAATTGTCTTTCTTGCACAAATCTGGACACAATTTTCGAGATCTCAAAACCATGTCAAAAATATACTTTTTGGAAACTAGATATTTCGACGATCATTTTATCCTTCTTCGTCGAAGTCATCCGAGGCCCGCAAGATCGTGTTTGAGTCACTTCAAGATTCAAGTCAATGGGACCCATTTCCATAGCTTAAGTCCCTTCTCCCTCTCATTTCATTCATTTCCCCATTCTCTGCAATTTTTCTGAAGTTAGGGCAAGGAAACCCTTTCTCTCTTCTTCTCCATTCCCTTGCATGCTTTGGTTAGAGAACTCCAAATAGAATTCCAAGCTCTTCATCTTCTTCCTTCCCTTGCAAGCTCTCTATCCATACAAGTTCTTGGAGCTTCTTTTGGGACAAGCTCTACATTTCCTCTCTTCTTTCTTGTTTGGCCATTGTTAGGTAAGAGCTTCAATCCTTGTATTTCATGAAGTCTTTTGGTTCCTTGAAGAGCATGTTTTCCATGTTTGCAAACCCTTTGGTAAAATGGGTTTCTTGTTTTCAAGATTTAGTGATTTGTATGGTTTTTCTCTTGGGTTTCCTTGTAGTGTGGAATAGCTTGAGTGGAGTGCTTGAGAAGAGTATTTAGCTTTGGTCAAGGCAAGTGATCTTTATAGGCTTCATGTGCATTGTATTTTGATTCTATTGTGTTTTAGAAATTGTGCATATGATTTGTCTACAAGTTTTATGATTTCGTTTTTCTTGATTTGGATGTGTGGATGGTGAGAAATGAACCCTTGGTGAGCATGGAGGCTCAAGGGATGTTATGTGATTGATTGTTGAGAAGAAGGGGAAGGAAGTGGCAAAAGTTGTGAAAAAGGAAGGCATTTCTGCTCTCAGCGTGCAGCAGACAACAGCTTGTCCGCTCGAGCGACCCTGGGTCCGCTCGAGTGACCAAGCCTCTGCCTTGCCCGAGCGCAGACAGAGAGCTGTCCGCTCGAGCGCATGTTAGGTTCGCTCGAGCGAAGTGTCATCAACGTGGCAGGTCCGCTCGAGCGAACCTGCCAGATTCAGGAAGATGAGTTTTTTTCCATTTTGTGTATTTTTCTTGAGGGTTGAAAACTAGACTATGTTAAGGGTTTTGGCTTGACATTGTGTAAATGGACCTTCGAAATGCAACCCAACTTCGGGGACACCAATTCTTGTATATTCTGACATTTGGAGTTTCAATTACACAAAGGTCAATTAGTAGCCTTGGCACATGCTTGTCAAATTTTGTATTTTAACTTCCGTCTTGGTACGATAAGTACAAATGTGCACTTGTTTTGAATTTCAAGTATAAATTTGTTTTGAGAGGTTTGTTTCAAGAAAAAAAAAAAGCGGATCACTTCCTAAGCGTGTTATGCATATTAATTATGCCTCTTTGCTAGTCGTGCTCGTTGTGTTTGACAAGTGATTTCCCCCTTTTTATCTCGACATGCTTTGATCGTGTTTCACGTGTTTTGTGCATTCATGAATTAAGTAACACCACTGAGCTTGGACTGCCCTTTTAGTTTGATCCACTGTCTGGGGGTCTTTAAACATGTGGACTGTCTGCAGACTGGTCGTGTATTTATTACACATCGTGCGTGTCCGGTTCCGCGGCCGGAATTCCCGTCTTTGTGGGAAATCGTGTCGTGCTTATATTATGTATATCGTGCTTGTCGTGCGTGCTTGCTCTTTTCATTATATAAATGATAGAGAAAGGATGGGCTCTTTGTGGATTGTAACTATTCATGATATATTATGTACTCATGCTAGTTTGTTTTGGTATCTCAACTTTGTTCGTATTCTTGAAAATGCATCTCAGCTTTGATAGTACTTCATACCAAAGATTTGCTTACATGTTTTCTCTAAATGTTATTGTTCATGTTCATGCCTACATTGATTACCTGCCAAACCGTCGTGTTTGACCCTTGTTTATTGGTGCCCAGGTGTAGGAGACGTTGCCTTTGAGGAGGAGCGTCAGGAGGAGGCTTGTGAGCCAACTCCCGTGAGAGAGTGGCAGCCCGACGATGTCATTTAGATGTCGGACTGGTTCTCGAGTTTCATCACCTTTAGTCTTGGGGTTTCTTTTGGTTATTTTGAGATTGTATTGACCTTTATTGGTCTCTTATGGGTTGTACTAAACTTAACTTACTTTCGTGTTAAACTTATAACTTGAACTATGTTTGGGAATGGCATGATAACTCTTTTCTTTGATGCTATGTCTTGTTGTTAAATGTTATAGCACTTAAAGATTTGATTGTGCTTATCGTGATGTGTTTTGCTACACGCTTCCGCAAACTTGATCGTATGAGTCAGATTCCGCGTGTCTTTGGGAATCCTCACCGCGGGAACCTGTGGGAAAACAAAATCTTCAATAGTAGTAATCAATATCAATTGCGTCGCGGGCCCGGGGATCCGTTCCGGGGTCGCGACAGTTACCTTGCCAGAACATACAAAAGTACCATTCCTCTTTATGACAACTTCAGTGCTAAAAGCAACGGAATAACTTTTATTCACCAAGCTAGAAACTGAAATTAAATTCCGCCGTAAAGATGGTACATATAATGTGTCTGACAAAACCAATTTATTATTTGAAAAACATAAAGTAACAACTCCCATTGAAAAAGCCTCTGCCTTAGCATCAGATCCTAGGTTGACAATGATTTCTCCGTCACTGAGCCTCCTGGTTTCCTTGAACCCCTGCAATGAATTACATATGTGATTAGTTGCCCCGGAGTCCACACACCAAGATTCTGAAGTACCAGTTGCAAAACTAACTTTAGAAACAAGTGACTCAATCATACCTGAGCTCTTCTTCTTAAATAAAAAATCTGGACAATTCCTTTTTCAATGTCTTGTCATACCACAATGGAAACACTTTCCTTTTGTCCCCGACCCCTTAGCCTTGCCAACACCACCATTAGGACCATTTTCCACCTTAGGACCCTTCGGAACTGATTTCTTCTTGCCTTTCTGCCCTTTGCCTTTCAGTTTGGACTTGGCAAATGACTTTTCTGTCATTAGGGTAGTTGGCTTCTTTTTCAAAATCCCTTCAGTCACCACCAGCTGACTAGAAAGCTCAGCTAGAATCAAATTCATCTTATTCATATTATAATTGACCTTGAAACTGTTAAATACTCTGGTAGTGACTCAAGGATTATGTCAATCTGCGATTCTGCATCAATCGCAGCCCCCAGTACATCTAACTCATTCAATGAGTCCATTTTCAACATGTGGTCCTGTACTGGTATGCCTTCAGCCATTTTGACCCTCATAGCAGCCTGTCTAGCAGGCCTGCCCTGTTTGGCAAACATCTCCTTTAAGTTTGATATAATATCATATGTAGTCTTATAGGATTGATGCTGGTGTTGCAAAACACTAGACATGGATGCCTATATGTAACATTTGGCCATCTCATCATCTTTGGCCTACTTGGTGTAAAGTTCCTTTTCTTCCTGTGATGCTTCCGGCACTGGCTCATCAAGGGGGGGGGGGTTTGGTAAGGACATGTTTATATCCTGAAGCTGTCAGGACTATATCCAGGTTCCGTTTCTAGTCTACATAGTTGGATCCCACCAACTTATTCTGGTTGAGGATGGTCGCAAGTGGATTGGAAGTATTTGAATTCATGCTTGAAATACTGTAGCAGATAACCATACATTCAATTAATGAACTTAAATGACATTAGGGTTTAGTATTCTACCAAATTTATATGGAATCCTCATAACCACTAAATTCAAGATACAACGGAATCCCAATCCCCGGGGTATGCCTCCTTGGGGAGTGCAAATACCACCTAGATTGGTGCGGATCAAAGTTGGCCAAAAATGGGATTAAGACTAACTATCAATGGTCCCCATCATTCATTATTATCTAGGTATCTCATACCAAATAATGTATGACTCCCTATTAGCTTTGGTTTCTAAAATATATGAGGCAAATCCTTGGGGATACTATATCATTATTTTAGTTATGTGTGACCCACCAACTAGCATTGTATGACAACCGTTGAGGGCAGCTCCTCCTTGGGGAGTTGGCCCCCGCCCCTGTTGGGATTGGTGTATGCCCTAAAGCCCACTGACTACACTCACATCTCTGTTATTGGATATTTATTGGTTATTTAATAGAATGACATCTTTCTCTTATTACTTGTGTATATGTATGGTTGTGTAAGGCCCATTGTTTTCTAGTAAATGACTTAGGTGTGTAGTGGCTACACACAGTAAGGTCTGAGTCATGGACACTTGAAACAATAAACTTGTTCATAACTGAGAGATGGAGTTGGGCACTTCATCTTGGTATAAGTTATAATGAGATACTCTCCTGTATTCAGGGTGACTTACCTGAGTCGCGGGAGGCTTTTCCGGATTTATCTCATTAGTGCATGTGTCATGCATTGAACAGGACCACTTGTAGGTGTGATCTCTAAAATAGTACTATCACTGAGAGAGATCAAATCACCTCTTGCTACTAAGTGACCAGTGCTCTTAATCTTGAGCATTTGTGGATGAACTGACGAAGTCAAGTTCTTGTGCTTTAATTCACTATGGGTGAGATCCTGTTCATGGGTCAACAGCTCTGTGTTTTGGGTGCTCGGACTTGATTAGTTGGGACGTGCAAATGCAATATGGAATCTATGCCATCGTGTGATGGAATGATCATCCCCTTAGAATTATCCGATTAATCATCAGAATCTAAGATCTTAGTATATGGATATTCCATATGGATATTGAACTTGTGGGTCGCTCCCTGGATCAAGAGAATGATATCCGGATGATGATTAAGTCAAGGGTATGAAGTTCTAAGGATGAGATGTAATCAAGAAGGTAGATAGTACGTTGGTTAACCTACTTGATTATGGATGTTACATAGAGGGGCATTGCGGTCATTGTACTTGGTAGGTCAAAGACAATCGTCAGTTTATGATGAGCTTAATTTGCAAATTAATATTTGTCCCTGGAGTGCAACCATAACTCTCTAGTGGAATGAGTTAAGGTTAAAATGATCGTAATGTTGCTATGGGGTTAGCATGGACATTTTGGTCATTTTGGGAGCCAAGGGAAAATATGTCTTTTGGTCCCTCTTCTAGCCACTTTCCTATATTGGCATGGTTTCCTAATTTAATTAGATGATATGTGGTTGAATTAATTTTGTGGAAGAATAATTTTGAGTTTAAATTCAAATAGGCTTTTGATGGCATACATGAATTTAACTCTAGCTAAATTATTAACTTGTGGGCCATGGTGTGTTTATCTATCTTGTGGGCCAGCCATAAGTGGAGCCCCTTGTGTGAGGTTTCCAAGTTTAACTAGGTATCTTTACTTGGAAGGGAGAACTCCTCTTTGGGTAAGAATTCCTATAATTAAAGTTTACTAAATTTTAGTATCTTTAATTAGAAAGTGTTGCACTACTTTGGTGGCTAGTTGCTTATTTTATGGGATGGTCTTTCCTATTAGATAGAACTCTAAAGAGGAATGTGAACAATATATATATATATATATCCCACACCATACCCTAGGCGTGTAACAAGCATGGGAATACAACCCTAGGCGTGCAACAAGTGCTGGAATTATACCCTAGGCATGAAACACATAGGAGCTCCATTGGCCGCCCAAGAGAACAAGAGAGAAACCCACGCCCAGCAGTCTTCTTCTTCATTGGAGAGAGGAGATCAGGTGCTGGACTTTTTCCACAAATTGTAAGTTCAGAAAACCCATCTAGGAAACCATATTTTGATCCCACAATCAAAGCCAATCTGATTGGGAAGTGGAATAGAAGATAAGATCAAAGGAGAAGCTACTGCAGAAAGTTTCTGCAACTTGTATTGCTGGTTGCAGGCTGAGATCAGAACTTTGAAGTCTTTCTTTTCAGAGATTTGAGGCATTCACATCATCAAGGTATTAGTCCTCCATCATCTCCTTGCTTTATACACATGTTGATCATGATTTCATGGAGTTTTTATGCATGTTTCATGGCTGGAAAATCAGATCTGTGTTCTTGTTTTAAAAACTTGAAAAACCAAATCAGCCATGGAAGTCCAAGTTCAGATCTCTTTAGCATGAACTTTCAGTGGTATCAGAGCCACTCCATGTGAAATCATGACCCCATGATGTGTTAATATTAATCCTATCTTAGTTAAGGGCATGGTGGCACCCTTCTAGATACAGTTTACTGTATGTTAGGAGTGCAAGAAATTTTCTAGGTTGCTGGAATTTTTCCAGAACACAGTTTACTGCATGTTTGGAGTGCAGGAATTTTTTCCAGACTGCTGGAATAATTTCCGAATGCTGTATAGTGCTGTACACTGCACTTTGAATGCACTAATCTTTTTGGTTGCAGCCATATAATAGCATCCTTGATGGTTCGCATGTATGTGTGTGGTTTTGGATGTTTTTAATTAGTTGAAAAGTGTACGATTGCGCGTTTAGCAATCATAGGAGGTTGTAATTTTTCCTTATTTTTATTTCAACTGGTCTTGATGTAAGCTTTCTTGAAAAGCATAGGTATCTTCAATGTAATTTTTGGTTTTGTTTTTCATGGGTTTGCTTGTATAAAATTAATTTTATTGTAACAAGCAAGGAGAAGAAAGCTTCAAAGATTGCATGGTTGCAAGTAGAAGAGGATTCCATGGTGGTGGAGGCAACGAAGGTTTCCTAGTGCGAAAAGGACTCTTAACCAAGTATCCTAGTTGGATTAGGATTCCTAGTTGGATAAGGATTTGAAGTCCGAAGAGCAGGGAGCCATCAAGGATTGCATTATATTTATTGCTTTATGTAATTGCTTTTATTGCTATGTTTATCACCTAGTAACATGGCCACCACTAGGTTCTTAAAATTGGCATCTTTCTATATTGGATTGTTTTTAGTTTGGCAAATTGGTTTTAAACGGATCTTAGACCAGCACCTTCTATTTGTCTAAGGTTTAAAAATTGGATAGGGTTTAGTTTATCTTGGTACCCTAAGTTTCCAAAAGAGCCCAAACTAAAATCTAATATGTTGCTACCTTAGTGGGCCCATAACCCACTGGTCCCAAGTTATGAAATTTGACCCTTTAAAGTGATTTGCTCAAATATTTTAAAGCAAAAGTTATTTATGTTCAAGATGACTTAAGTCATTGAGTCATGAATTAATTAACTAAGTTTGCTAGATTTAAAAAGTTTTTTTGAGTAACCAATGTAAAGGTCAAAAGAGTTTTTCAAAACCCTAGTGTTAAATAATCAAGTGGGAGAGGGGTTTGGAAAAACCCCACGGCCTTCCACTTTCGGTTCATGCTATCTTAATGGAGTGTTAGTGGGAGCGGCCACCCCTTCGGTGGAGTTCTTTACTAAAGATCGCTTCGATGGGTTAGTGGGTGAACTAATGTGAATATTCGTAATGAGGTGTTGGTGGGAGCGGCCATCCCTTTGGTGGAGTTCTTTACTAAAGATCACTTTTATAGAATGTCAATGAAGTGTTGGTGGGAGCGGCCATCCCTTCGGTGGAACTCTTTACTAAAGTTCACTTCAAGATTGGATTAAAGTCACTTCCCTTCGGAGGACTTGAGTCATAGACATTCTGGGAACATTCATAAGAAATGGTAATACACTTGACATAAGACGGTAATAACCTCTCCCCAGGAGTTAGTGTTATTTGTCATATGAGGCCAAACCAATCAGTGATTGGACTGTCGCTGGAAATGATAAATCCAGATAGTGATAATCCAAATAAGCGAGGCTTTACTCAACGAGACTATAGATTCGGCCATCCCTTCGATGGAGGGTCTATGAGGAGGTTGAGACACTGATACATTATAATTAGGGTTAAATAATGTAAAAAGTCTTGTGCATGTTTTTTCCTTTTATTACAAGCACCATATACATGTTACATATATACTGCCTGTCTAATTATAACCTGTTATATATCCAGAGAGATGGGGAAGGATTCTTTTAGCCCGTTGATGAGTATTCTGCGTGAGAACAAATTGACTGGCCCAAATTACGTAGACTGGAAAAGAAACCTTAACATAGTACTCACCGCTGAGGAGTACAAGTATGTTTTGTCGGAACCATGTCCTACCAGTGATGATTATTCTACAGATGACCAGCTAGAGGCTGAAAGGAAATGGAAAAAGGCGAATAGCATGGCCAAATGCTACATGCTTACTTCCATGTCCAACGTGTTGCAAACACAGCATGAGCAAATGGACACAGCTTCTGATATCATGTTGTCCTTGTCTGAGATGTTCGCAGACAAAAGCAGGCCAGCTAGGCAAGCTGCTTTAAGGACAATCATGAATTCTAGGATGGCTGAGGGAACACCTGTCAGAGAGCACATGCTCAAAATGATGGATTGTTTCAATGAAGCTGAGATCCTAGGGGCTGAGATTGATGCAGGGAGTCAGACTGATATGATTCTCGAAACTCTGCCGGAGTCTTTCAACCAGTTCAAGCTCAACTTCAACATGAGCAAGATGGACATGACTCTCTCTGAGTTAATGAAAGAACTCCAGGCGGCAGAGGCCATCATGAAGCCTAAAGGCCTAGTTCACTTTTCCCAGTTTTCCTCTAAACTGAACCCAAAAGGGAAAAAGTTCAAGAAAAAGCAGGGTTAGGGAAAAGGACAGAAAAAGGGCAATGCTGGGAAGAAGGACAAAGGTACAGGTGAAAAGCCCAAAGGGAAATACTTCAAGTGCGGCCTCAAAGGTCACTGGAAGAAAGATTGTCCCAAGCTCCTAGGCTCAAATAAGAAAGGTATATCTCTTTCCTACTACATTGAAACCTGTCATGTGGTTGATTCGACTGATTCATGGATAGTAGACTCTAGAGCCACTAATCATATTTGCAATTCATTGCAGGGGTTTCAGATAATGAAAAAGCTTGTGAAAGGGGAGTTTGACCTTAGAGTTGGAAATGAAGCAAAGATTTGGGATGTTGCAGTGGGAGCTGTTACTTTACATTTTCCGCATGATAGGATATTAGTTTTAAATAATGTTATCTATGTTCCGGACATAAGGAAGAATTTAATTTCAGTTTCCAGACTTATTGAATTTCATTATTCAGTTTCTTTCCATTCTGGTGTTGATATCAGTAGAAATGGAAATATTATATGTTTCGGTAGAATGCATGACAACTTATTTTATATATATCCTATTGCTCCCACACTGCATAATGTACAACTAGAAAGCTCATCTTCCCTTAAGAGGAAGGTATCTTCGACCAATGACACTTATCTTTGGCACTTACGTTTGGGTCATATTAACCTAAAACGGATTCAGAGGTTGGTAGAGGATGGGCTTTTGAGCTCATTAGATCTCGAACCTTTACCTCAGTGTGAATCTTGTCTCATGGGAAAGATGACCAAAAGGTCATTCTCTGGAAAGGGACTGAGGTCAAAGGAGTTGTTAGAATTGGTTCACACTGATGTGTGTGGTCCTATGAACAAACTAGCTCGAGGAGGTTATGAGTATTTTATCACCTTCACTGATGATTACTCTAGGTATGGATATGTGTACCTAATGCGACGCAAGTCTGAAGCGTTTGATAAGTTCAAACAATTCAAGGCTAAGGCGGAGTTACAACTAGGGAAACATATCAAAGCTCTTCGATCTGATCGAGGTGGCGAGTACCTACTGGGTGAGTTCAAGGAGTACCTCACACAACATGGGATTGTGTCTCAGTTGTCTGCCGGGTACACCCTAGCAAAATGGTGTAGCAGAGAGAAGAAACCGTACCCTTCTTGATATGGTAAGGTCCATGTTGAGTCATGCAACCCTACCCATATCGTTTTGGGGATATGCCCTAGAAGCAGCAACATACATTTTGAATCTGGTACCTTCTAAATCAGTACCTAGGACACCTCAAGAAATGTGAACAGGTCGAAAACCCAGTTTAAGACATATCCACATTTGGGGTTGTCCAGCCTATGTACTGAATGATAAAGCTACCAAGCTAGAACCCAGATCGAAAATGTGCTACTTCATTGGGTATCCTAAGGGAACAAGAGGAGGCATCTTTTATCATCCAAAGGAGCAAAAGGTGCTTATCAGCACTCATGCTAGATACTTGGAGGATGATTGCATGATGCACCAAGAGCTTGGTTGTAAAGAAACACCTGAGGAGATTCCTTTAGAAACTCCTGCAACATCTTTGCCAGATCCTGAGACTGTAGCTAATCAAGACATTCCTTTTAACACTCCGGAGCCTCGTCGTAGTGGCAGAATTTCTAGACCACCAGATAGATACCTAGGAGTGTCTTTTATGATAGACTCCGAGGATCTGGTTGAGGATCCTACTAGTTACGATGAAGCAGTAACGGATATAGATGCTGACATGTGGCAGCAAGCGATGAAATCAGAACTGGATTCTCTGTATTCCAATCAAGTCTGGGAACTTGTAGATGCACCTGAAGGGATCAAACCCATAGGGTGCAAGTGGATCTACAAGAGAAAGAGAGGAGTGGATGGGAAGGTTGAAACCTTCAAAGCAAGACTGGTGGCGAAAGGATATACTCAGAAAGAGGGTATCAATTATGAGGAAACCTTTTCACCAGTGGCTATGCTTAAATCCATTAGAATTCTCTTAGCCATCGCATGTCATTATGACTACGAGATATGGCAGATGGATGTCAAGACAGCTTTTCTAAATGGAAGTCTTGACGAATGCATCTATATGATGCACCCAGAGGGATTCATTGCTGGTGGCCAAGAGAACATGGTCTGTAAACTTAAAAAGTCCATTTATGGACTTAAGCAAGCATCTAGGGCATGGAACATCAAGTTTAATCAGGCAGTCAAATCCTTTGGCTTTGATCAAAACATTGATGAACCATGTGTGTATAAGAAAGGGAGTGGAAACGCAGTTGCATTTTTAGTCCTATATGTGGATGACATATTACTCATTGGAAATGATGTTGGCATATTGTCGTCTGCTAAGGTTTGGTTATCATCTCAATTTCAGATGAAGGATTTGGGTGAGGCGAGCTATGTCTTAGGGATCAAGCTTTTGCGAGATCGCAAGAACAAGATGTTAGCCTTATCCCAATCTTCGTATATTGAGAAGATATTGGTCAAGTATAACATGCATGACTCCAAGAAGGGCTTGCTACCTTCTAGACATGGAGTGCCACTATCTCGGAATCAATGTCCGAAAACACCTGAGGAGATAGACAGCATGAGGAGAGTACCATATGCATCAGCTGTTGGAAGCCTCAGTTGGCATGGTTAGTAGATATCAATCAAACCCTGGACCTATGCACTGGATAGCTGTTAAGCATATATTCAAGTATCTTCGGAGAACGAAAGATTATATGCTAACCTACCGAGCAGATGATCTAACGCCACTGGCGTATACAGACTCTGATTTCCAATCAGATGTAGATGGCAGAAAGTCTACGTCGGGATACGTTTTTACTCTATCAGGAGGGCCTATATCATGGAGAAGTATCAAGCAAGATTGTACTGCTGATTCTACCATGGAAGCAGAGTATGTGGCGGCATCGGAAGCTGCGAAGGAAGCAGTATGGCTCAGAAAATTCCTATTGGAATTAGGAGTAGTTCCTGCAGTGCAAAAACCGATTGTCATGTACTGCGACAATACTGGTGCAGTAGCTAACTGCAAAGAGCCCAGGAATCACAAAAAAGGCAAGCATATTAAGAGAAAGTACCACTTGATCCGGGAATTTGTCCAGGATGGAGAAATAGTGGTAGAGCAGATTGCCTCAGCAAATAACTTAGCTGACCCATTTACTAAGACTCTTACTGAGAAAGTGTTTACTTCACATGTTGAGTCTATGGGAGTTAGGTTAGGTCGTAGTGATCTTTAGTGCAAGTGGGAGATTGTTGGGATTGGTGTATGCCCTAAAGCCCACTGACTGCACTCACATCTCTGTTACTGGATATTTATTGGTTATTTAATAGAATGACATCTTTCTCTTCTTACTTGTGTATATGTATGGTTGTGTAAGGCCCATTGTTTTCTAGTAAATGACTTAGGTGTGTAGTGGCTACACACAGTAAGGTCTGAGTCATGGACACTTGAAACAATAAACTTGTTCATAACTGAGAGATGGAGTTGGGCACTTCATCTTGGTATAAGTTATAATGAGATACTCTCCTGTATTCAGGGTGACTTACCTAAGTCGCGGGAGGCTTTTCCGAATTTATCTCATTAGTGCATGTGTCATGCATTGAACAGGACCACTTGTAGGTGTGATCTCTAAAATAGTACTATCACTGAGAGAGATCAAATCACCTCTTGCTACTGAGTGACTAGTGCTCTTAATCTTGAGCATTTGTGGATGAACTGACGAAGTCAAGTTCTTGTGCTTTAATTCACTATGGGTGAGATCCTGTTCATGGGTCAACAGCTCTGTGTTTTGGGTGCTCGGACTTGATTAGTTGGGACGTGCAAATGCAATATGGAATCTATGCCATCGTGTGATGGAATGATCATCCCCTTAGAATTATCCGATTAATCATCAGAATCTAAGATCTTAGTATATGGATATTCCATATGGATATTGAACTTGTGGGTCGCTCCCTGGATCAAGAGAATGATATCCGGATGATGATTAAGTCAAGGGTATGAAGTTCTAAGGATGAGATGTAATCAAGAAGGTAGATAGTACGTTGGTTAACCTACTTGATTATGGATGTTACATAGAGGGGCATTGCGGTCATTGTACTTGGTAGGTCAAAGACAATCGTCAGTTTATGATGAGCTTAATTTGCAATTTAATATTTGTCCCTGGAGTGCAACCATAACTCTCTAGTGGGATGAGTTAAGGTTAAAATGGTCTTAATGTTGCTATGGGGTTAGCATGGACATTTTGGTCATTTTGGGAGCCAAGGGAAAATATGTCTTTTGGTCCCTCTTCTAGCCACTTTCCTATATTGGCATGGTTTCCTAATTTAATTAGATGATATGTGGTTGAATTAATTTTGTGGAAGAATAATTTTGAGTTTAAATTCAAATAGGCTTTTGATGGCATACATGAATTTAACTCTAGCTAAATTATTAACTTGTGGGCCATGGTGTGTTTATCTATCTTGTGGGCCAGCCATCAGTGGAGCCCCTTGTGTGAGGTTTCCAAGTTTAACTAGGTATCTTTACTTGGAAGGGAGAACTCCTCTTTGGGTAAGAATTCCTATAATTAAAGTTTACTAAATTTTAGTATCTTTAATTAGAAAGTGTTGCACTACTTTGGTGGCTAGTTGCTTATTTTATGGGATGGTCTTTCCTATTAGATAGAACTCTAAAGAGGAATGTGAACAATATATATATATATATATCCCACACCATACCCTAGGCGTGTAACAAGCATGGGAATACAACCCTAGGCGTGCAACAAGTGCTGGAATTATACCCTAGGCATGAAACACATAGGAGCTCCATTGGCCGCCCAAGAGAGCAAGAGAGAAACCCACGCCCAGCAGTCTTCTTCTTCATTGGAGAGAGGAGATCAGGTGCTGGACTTTTTCCACAAATTGTAAGTTCAGAAAACCCATCTAGGAAACCATATTTTGATCCCACAATCAAAGCCAATTTGATTGGGAAGTGGAATAGAAGATAAGATCAAAGGAGAAGCTACTGCAGAAAGTTTCTGCAACTTGTATTGCTGGTTGCAGGCTGAGATCAGAAGTTTGAAGTCTTTCTTTTCAGAGATTTGAGGCATTCACATCATCAAGGTATTAGTCCTCCATCATCTCCTTGCTTTATACACATGTTGATCATGATTTCATGGAGTTTTTATGCATGTTTCATGGCTGGAAAATCAGATCTGTGTTCTTGTTTTAAAAACTTGAAAAACCAAATCAGCCATGGAAGTCCAAGTTCAGATCTCTTTAACATGAACTTTCAGCCCCGTCTCACCAACACTATCCGTAGGAGATCCATATCTAGTAACCAGAGAAATAAAAGCCCTCCGTGGGGAACGACCATTCTCAAGATGGCGCGATGCTAATACTTTCCTTACAATGGACCTATGGTGGAAAACCAAGGGGATTTCTCAATTTAAATGCCCCGCTCCCACTTAATATTTTATAATTGAGGATTCCCTTGTAAGGTATTAGGGCCCACATATATATATGAACATCAAATCATCTCATGATATGATCAAAGATTGGTTCCAAGTCAAGTTATTTTAAGGAAAGTCCAGTTTTTTAAATTAGTGTTACCAATGTGTCCATCTCATGGGTCATCGACACTAATTAGAACTCTTTCCAAAAATTAATTTGATTTGACCAATTTTAGTAACTTGCTATGTTTGGATCAAATTTGGAAATATTCTAAATTAAGCATTCATCCATAAATAGAAAGTGCTAAAATTAGAAACCAGTCCTCTCTTCCACATGGCCCTAGCGGAATAGACTTCTTGGACTTCTAGACTTTCCAAAACTTTGGAATTCCTCAAACTCTTTGGGCAACTCTAAAAATCTTATGGTAATCTTCAAGCTCTTTGATTAGGAGTCCAACATCGGTTTCCTTCTTGGTCTCGGACATCGCCAGAATTTACAAATTTAGAAAAAATTGCATAAATTCCTATGCCTCGATTGTGAGACTTACTTGGTAATCTAAACATGGAAATAAAAGGGCTATAGGGAAATTCATCATGCCTTGCCCTTTCACGGGAAACCAAGGAAACCATGAAGCCCTTTACATTTAGCCTTAAATAAATCAATTACCATAAATAGAAAGCAAAAGACTTCTGGGCCATATGGAGAGGACATGATCTTCTGCAAGTTAACATCTCATACAACCATACAAATCACAAAAATAGGCTACCAAATATTACTGGAAAAATAGGATGTAAGAGAAGACCCGAAACTGAAAAATCTAATTTCTGTAACCTGCTGTGCAGTGTCCTCGGTCGACCGACCAGAGGGCTCGGTTGACCTGCCTGCAAGTGCTCAGTCGACCGAGCACAGGTCTCGATCGACCAAACTGACGGAAACCTGCAACTTGGGTTTCTGCAGTTCGTGTCCAATCTTCACCAAATCACTTCTAAAGTGTTCCAATGGCTTCCTGCCATCCTTCCATCATTATTAAACCCTTTTGTGACTATCCAAACATGAATCTACTATCAAACCAAGTAAATTCATCAAAACCGATGCTTACATAGCTCTTGCTCGATCCTCTTCACATCTCATGCAAAGATTAGAACAACCATACTGATCTAACATGATTAGAGATGAGGTATGGCTCTGATACCAATTGTTGGAAGTAGGTGGACCTTTCAGATAGGTTTCAAAAACTTTTGACCCACTTGATGCAGGGATCAACTATCGAGAAGTCAACAAACCTAATCTTCGATGCAATCCCTCAAACTCATAAATCATGTACATCAATATAACCTATCTAGAAGATAGAAAACAACACCTAAATATGCAACCACAAAATCTACAACATACAAGGATGTAGAATTATACCTTTGGAGCTTAGTAGTGCTCTAATGGAGTAGTTGATCTCTTTCTTTGATGATGAAACACTTTCACTAATCAAATTAGAATCTCCAACACCTTTTGATCTTCCATGCTAAGACCCGTATCAAATTCTCTTTTCTCAAGAAGATGGGTGGAATCTCCAAGAGAAAACTCTTAAGGAAACTAGAAGAGAAACTAGAAGAGGGAGAGGAAGAGGGGTGTGCAACACTTGCACAATCTTAGGGCATTGGGCGTGAATTCCAATTCATGGAAGAGTGTTGGACGTCCAAGCCACTTCTCTCATCTTTTATAGGACTTAAGCAACCTCCTCTTACTAATTGAAATAGAAGTTTTACTTCTATAATAATTAGTTGCTTACTAAATCACAATTAGAAGTCTCACTTCAAAAATGATTAGTAACTTTCTCCTTTCTAATTAAAATAGAAGTCTCACTTCCATTAATAATTAGTAACTTACTATTACCATAATTAGAAGTCTCACTTCAAATAGAAATAGTAACTTCCCATTTCCTTTTAGAGTTCTACTATAATTCGTATCTTTCTAATATCTTGGGCTAGCATGGGGACCACTAGGGATTCCATAGAAAGCTAGCTCAAACTGGGACACTCGACCCTACATCTCATGTGCAATCCGAGCCCACAGTTAATTGCAAATAACTCCACTATATAAATGCAATTGCACTCCAGTCTTAGGAATATATTACAATGAAGACCCTAAACTTCCCAATTACCACAAGTAGGCCCCTCCATCTATATCCATGGATGAATTGGACCTGTCCACCAAATTAGACCCATATCTTATTATCCTTGAACCCCAATTAATTATAAATCCATTAATTGGCACAAGGGGATATTAAAGATAGATTCCATCTTGACCATTGAATGTTCCCACAACTCTACTACCACGTGCCCAGATCACCGAGGTGTTGACCTACAATTGGTCTCACTCATTGGTGACTCAAAGCAAATAAATAGATATAAACTTGAGTTCATTAATGTCTCAGGATTATGAGCCTATTGCTAGGGAATTATGAGAGCATACCTTAAAGTAAAGACAATGTACATAAGGTACATCTCATGGTCCTTCAATACATTTAATGTACCGGCACCATGATCCAGAATCTTACATTCCGATGATCGAGACAAATCACACTATCTCATACTGATCAAAGTGCTGCAACCTTGTCAGATGAGGTGCCCAATTTCATCACTGGTTGTGAAGATATTTAAGTATAAGATTTGCAATACATGTCTCCTATATGTGGATCTCATCCACACACATGTGTTACATTTAGTATACTTGTGGGCTCCGGTTCATCTCATGAACCATTATGTCATTTGTATTGGTTATGTGCAAGTATATAATTAAACACCATTCATCTCATGAAAGGAAAGCATGATTGTATTGATATTATAAAGAAATTAATCAATTTATTACATCATATACTTGGTATTGAGACCATAAAACTAACAACTTTTTGTCCGACCGATTGAGAAATCGACAAGACAGATGTTACCGGCCCACTGATCTCAACCATTGTCTGAAGTTGCATCGCCAACAGACATCAAGCAACATGCGGATCCCTCGGCGATCATCGCAAGAAGAATTTCAAAAGATGCGGTACGGCCCGTGACTTTTCAAGCACCCTGGCAACCACTTAATTTAGTTAAATGACCTGTTTTATGACAACTTAATGCAGTCATTAACCCATTATTTTGGGCCCAATCAGAAGCAAGGAAAGAGGAGTTACAAATCAAAGCAATCATGGCATTAAAACCATGAAACTCTTCTCATCATAGAGATTAAAGGCGATTAAATGCCCATCATTCTCCATCAGCCAATCAAAAGCCAAGAAAAAGGAGTTAGAAAATAAATGAATTAAAACCTGTAACTCCTCCCATCATGGAGCATCAATGCCATCAATGCTCATAAACCCACCCCATGGCTACCAAGAGCCTATAAAAGGGGGTCATTCTAAGAAGAACAGAGGCCAAATCTAGAAAGATCAACATATACACACAGAGAAGGGAGAGAGAAGTACAATAAAAAAGCTCTGTTACCTTGAAGAAACTCTGCTGCAACAAACACCACAAGGTGACTGAAGTCCCTTGGCCCCCTCCCCAAGACCCTCTTTTACCATCCGACATGGCCTAGACGCTGCTTTTCAGCACGTCTATTTGGTTTTTTATTGGATATAGGACCTCCCCTTGGTCCTTATCTTCTAAAAATCTGGATTCCAAGCCAAGCCAAAGGAACCAAAGCATCATACGTTCTCATCTGAAGGACGATGGCGAAGTTCGCACATGACTTGCGACCGTCAATATTGTTAGGTTCTTGTATGTTGCAATTTTGATGGATTCATTTTCACCTTCACTGTCAAATGATCACACACTCATGCTCTTAGTTTTTTTACTTTGGAATCTTGGATTCTACTTGCATTTGCATATGTTTTTTCAAATGTTTTATTCATGCATGATTTAGAATCCAAATACTTTTGAAAACCTAATTCTTCATTCATTATTTTGGAAAATCAAATTGAGAATTTAGGTTTGTGATTTGCATACATTCACTATGCTTAGAATCATTTTAGTATGCATGAATCACACTGGCCTTGAGTTCCAAGTTGCAACTTTGGGATTTTGAAAAATCTGCAGGAACTCTTCCTAGGTCAGTTTGGGCGGTCGACCGACCCCTGTGCCCGGTCGACCGGCCCGACTGGCCTGCTGGAAAACAGCCAATATACCCGGTCGACCGAGCCAGGCCCAGGTCGACCGAGCAACTAGCCGTTGGGCCAATATGACTGTTGGGCCAGGTCGACCCGGGGGTCATGGGGTCGACCGGGCCAACTAGCCGTTGGACTGTTTTTTGCTTTAAAGTTCATTCCTTTCCCTACTTTTGAGAGGCTTGTTGGATGAACTTTTGGAACTATTTTGGAGCCTAAGAAAGGGGAAGAAGTTGATAAGGCTAGAGGGTCAATGGAAATCCAAAATGCTTGATACAAAGGTATATCTTCCAAGTTAAGATTTGGTTTCCATTCCAATTGAAATTCATGCACGTTTAAATCTTTGTATTTTCATAAATGCATGATTTCTAGCTTTCAAAAGAGATGTTTAGCAAACTCAATATCATCATTGGAATATTAGATTGTTTTGCAAACATCCTTGTCTAAATCACAAGTGCTCTTAGTAGTTAATCTTCATACAACTTGTTTAGTACTTTTCTTCAAGTTGATTGAATCTTTCATGTGATTAGCATATAACTTCATTCATCATATTCTGAGCCTAGATTCTAAAATGCATCAAGCATTCATTTAGGAGCTTCATTTTAGAATTGATTGAAGTAAAACATTCATACACTTTTTGCACACACCTTAGCTTATTCTTAGTGTATGTTTGGACATTGAATTAAACTTTCATATCAGCCTGTTTAAGAGGCAATTCAAATGATCTTAAAATGTATCTCTTAGAGTGTTTTGTATAGACACCTTCTTAAGAGAATTCTTTCTTTTGTAAAGGTTATTGCTTAGCCTTGAAAAGCATCTTGTAAAGGTTGTTGTTGAGCCTAGAAAAACAACATTGTAAAGGTTATTGCTTAGCCTATTGAAAAGCATAGTTAGTGGAAATCCGGTGGAGTGATTGGTTCACAAGCCGGTAGTGGACGTATGCATTGAGGCCGAACCACTATAAATCCTTGTGTAGTGGTGTTTGCTTGTGGTGATTGTTTTATTAGCTTCCGCATCTTGTTTGGTAAATCATCATTTGTGACTAGTTTATCTTAAAGAATTAAAATTGGTCATTTTTGTAGCTCACCCTATTCACCCCCCCTAGGGTTAGGATCCCAGGACTTTCAATTGGTATCAGAGCCTCGTGCTCTATTTTTTAGGATCAAGTGTTTTGAAACTCTTGATTAGGTGTAAAAACCTTGTGTCATAACCCTAGATTTGTGTTTGAATGAATACTATTGAAATGGATTCCACTAAGGTAGATTGTTTTGACTTTTGTGTAGATTCTTCTAGACCTCTCTTTCTCCCATCTATTGGAGATTCAAACCTTCAAATAAATGAATCTCAATGTGAAATAAAAGAAGAAGATTATGATGAAAATGAAGATGATCTTCAACAAGCCTATGAAGAATTATATACATTATCTTTAGAGCTTGATAAGAAAAACAAAAAATTAAGAGAAGAATAAAAAAGGCTAAACAAAGAACTAGTCTCTTCAAAAGATGAACTTAGAGAGAAAGAAGAAGTCATACAATGCTTAGACTCTAAGTTTATGATCTCTTTACATAACCTATCCAATATCAAAGATGAACTAAATGAGATTAAGATAAGTTATGATGAGCTTAATAAAGAAAATTTAAATCTAAGAGATCAACTACAAAGGCAAGACAAAGACTTTATCAATTTAGAATCCAAGTTGACAATTTCCAAGGAAAACTTGTCTAATGCTCAAAGTATAGTAAAAAACTTAGAACTTGGATCTAATGTTGTTAATGAACTTAAATTCGAATTAAAACTTGCCAATGAAGAACTAAATAACTATAAGGAAATTGAAAATGATTTATTAAAAGTCAAAAATGAAAATTCAATCCTTATAACCAAAGTCACTCAACTTGAAGGTTACAAACAAAAGTATGAGTGCAAATTTACCCAAGGTGAAGAGAGATTTGAAAAGTTATTTAAATTGGGTAAATCTCATGGAGATAGGACGGGTCTTGGTTTTGATAAGTATACTTCACATGACCCTAAATTCACCAACACTTTTGTGAAAGGTGAGTCCTCTTTCTCTAGCACTCTTTCTCCTATGTCCAAAACTAAATGTCATTATTGTGGTAAAGAAGGACATTTCAAATTTGAGTGCAAATTAAGGAAAAGTCATATGCCTAAACCCATCGTTGAACTTAAGAAAATTAAATCCAATTCTATGAAGGGTAAGACTTTGAATTCCAAGGAAGACTCTAAGAAATTCAAACAAGTTAAAACAATTCACAAAGAGTCATCCAAGATAGATTTTAAAAAGACTAATAATCAAAACAAATCTATCAAAAAGAAGCTTCGCTCTTTTCCTCCTTTAACCTTAGAAATGAAAGAATTCTTGAAAAAGGTTGAAAAGTTAAAATTAAAGTTCAAAAGGCAAAAAGAGGGAGGAAAAGCTAAAAGAAATTAGAAGAATAAAAAGAATATGAAACACCAACTTCCTAAGACTAATCATCAATCTAAAATAGTCAAACCTCAAAGATTTGATGACAAGTCTAAAAGAATTCAATCCTTATCTCCTCTAGTTGGTGGAATTTCTAAGATAGTCTCCAAAGCCCAAGACCTTAGATGGATACCTAAGGTTAGACCTTTAAAAGATTACTAAGGCTTCTTAGATAGATAGGACCAACCATTTCTCTTAGTAATATGTCTAGTTGGTCTTGTATCTAGTTCTTTCTATTCCCTTAGTATCTCTTTAGGCTTTTAGATTCATTTAGTTGAATCTTGTTTGTTGATTATGCATTTTGAATTTAAAATGGAATTTTATGATTAAATGCATGATTTTGATCAAATTGATTTGAAAAAGCTCTTATAAGTTAAATCTTCTAAATCAATTGATTTGTTTTTCAAATTGTTTATTTTTGAATGAATTTATAGTCAAACTTTTGTTTTGTGAAGTTTAAATGATTTTGAAAAATGATTTTTATCTTACAAGCCTTATTTTCTTACAAAGGAATTATTTGGAATTGATTTTGCAAAATATCTTTTCTAAAACCTTTCAAGCTTGTTTGATAGCTGGGTTTCAGGGTTTATAGCTTTTAGATTGGTCCATCTCTTCCCAGCCCTGTTTTCTCTGATTCTGTTCAGAACTCAGCCAGCCCAGTTAGCTCGGTTGACCGGGCTAAGTGGCCGGTCGATCGAGCCTACACGATCTGCAACATAACCTGTGCGCAGTGACTGCTCTGTTTCATTTAGAACTTTTATCTCCAGTGCAGGTCGACTGCGCAGCACCCTTTCTTTTAGCCTTGTGTTCTCTTATGTCTTTTCTTCTTGGAATCAATCCAATCCTCTAGGATTTGTTCTCCCATTCTTATTATTCTTCTCCTTCATCTCAGTGTGGTTGTCCTCCTCCTGTGCTCCAAGATCCTAACACAGCCCTTCCTAACCTTGTCTTTTCTATTTTCTGTGTTGTCTGTTTCCTTTCTTTTGTGGTGTTTTGTGTTTTCTTCTTTGTTTTAGGAATTTCTGTAGTCTTTTGGACACCCCTCTTGGCATCATCCAGTTGTAAATCTCCTAGCTCCACAATCTGCATACCACCTGTTTGTAAAATTGCTTGAACCACATTTCTATTCTAGAATCAGCTGTTGTGCCTATTTTTAGCCTCTTTTCATAATCTTGTGCATCTCTTCCTTGATTTCTTCCGATGGCTCGAACTAAACAAACTTGGAGGAGGCCTAGTAAGAAATCCAAGATCGGTCAAGCTTCTTCTTCCCATAGATCTCCCTCCACTTCTCTTGAGCTTGGTCCCCCTCCAGAGGTTGATTTCGATCCTATTCGCTCTCCGTCATCAGTTGTAAATTCTTTTCGTAGCAAAGGGGTAATAGTTGAGAAGTTTTGTGTTGTGATAGATCTAGTGGACTTCAATGTCCCTGCCATTTTAGAAGCCATTGGTTGGGGCAATATTCTGACTTGGAGTGGCAGCACCTATACCTCGTCTGTCTTTGGTTTCTATGAGTCTATTTGTGACTCCACCGCAAACTCTTTTACAGTCAGAACCTCACTTGGTGAAGAGATTGTAACTCCAGAAAGGATATCGTCAGTGATGGGCATTCCTAGGTCCAATGGACCAAAATTTATTTCAGATGTCCTTCCACTGGATGAAAGAGATGTTGTCACTAGAATTATATGTGGACAATCTGTTGAGTGGTCAGCCAACAATTCTCCTCCTGCATCCTCCTTGATTCCTTCCCTTCGGATCATACACATCATCTTCACTCACTCCATTTACCCGAGGAAAGGGAATAGGACTGAGGTAACCCCATATATGGCGAACATCCTACACAATGTCATTACAGGTGTCCCAATGTGCTTACCGTTTGTGATTATTCATCACATCATCAGGGTTGTCACTAGTTCTCAGCCATGTGCAGCTCCTTTTGGGTTCCTCATTACCCAGCTTGCTTGTTCCTTTGGGGCGGTTGTTCCTGCTTCGGAGAGACCCGTTCCGACCACAGTCTTCAACAAAAGGAATATTCTCTTGATGAAGCTTCCCCCTCCTCAGCGAGTGAACCCTGTAGCTGAAGGAGACGCAGAGTTAGAGGCTGCAGGTACAGAGATTGCAGATCAGCAGCAGCCTCAGCCGGTTCAGCCTATTTAGCCACGTCAACCCCAACCCCCTCCTCCGCGTTCTATGGACGAGCGCATGTCATCTGTGGAGCAAGCAGTTGTTTCCATTCGCGCTGAGTTTCAGGAGTTCAGAGGGATGATGAAGAAAACATTAAAGTACCTCTCGAACATTTCCAAGAGCTGCAGGCGCCTCGATGACACTATGCCTCCGTCCCCTACAGACTCCTCTTAGACCTTTTAGGAGTGTTTTCATATTGTCTTGGGGATTGTTTTTTGGGTAGTGATAGATTGATTTTCATGATGTATTCTTTATCTATCAACCGACTTGTTGTTTTGAGTACTGACCATAATCTTTTGTTTATGTAATGGTCAAGTACTTAATGATTCATGTATTGAACTTATCTTTTTATATAAATGAAAGTACAGTTTCACATTTCATCTATTTTCTCCTTGTTGATTCTCTTGATGGATGTTTATGTTGTTTTGAAGCTTTAAAGTGTTATATCAATTTATATTTGTTATCTTAGCTTCATTCAAACAATGCTAGACAAATCTATATACAAGAAAACTTGTTTCGCATTACAATTGCATTCGCATTTGGTAACAGGTGCTACTGAAAGGTATATGCTTTTTCATGTATACAGGTTCCTTTGGGATTCGATGTCAAAGGGGGAGAAAAAGATCAGATCTACGTATTGTCTCAGGGGGAGAGAAGCATAGAAGATCTGAAGATCAGACAGAAAGAAAACCAAACAAAGGGGGAGAGAAGAACATATCTAACTAAGGGGGAGATCTACTTCAAGAGCCAAAAGGAAGATCACTTGGATGCGAAGAGCAAAGGAGAGCTCTAACAAAGGGTGAGAAATCATCTTGGAAAGATTAAGTTAAAAGCTCTCGACGAATCCGTCATGCGGTCGAAGCTACATTCAAGTGATTTCTAGATCAGAGCTGTCAAGAAGATCCAAAGTCCTAGAAGTGTGAGATCATAGTAGTTGCCATCAAATTGCAAAGGGGGAGATTGTTAGGTTCTTGTTTGTTGCAGTTTTGATGGATTCATTTTCACCTTCACTGTCAAATGATCACACACTCATGCTCTTAGTTTTTGACTTTGGAATCTTGGATTCTACTTGCATTTGCATATGTTTTTTCAAATGTTTTATTCATGCATGATTTAGAATCCAAATACTTTTGAAAACCTAATTCTTCATTCATTAATTTGGAAAATCAAATTGAGAATTTAGGTTTGTGATTTGCATACATTCACTATGTTTAGAATCATTTTAATATGCATGAATCACACTGGCCTTGAGTTCCAAGTTGCAACTTTGGGATTTTGAAAAATCTGCAGGAACTCTTCCCAGGTTAGTTTGGTCGGTCGACCGACCCCTGTGCCCGGTCGACCAGCCCAACTGGCCTGCTGCAACTTTGGGATTTTGAAAAATCTGCAAGAACTCTTCCCAGGTCAGTTTGGTCAGTCGACCGACCCCTGTGCCCGGTCGACCGGCCCAACTGGCCTGCTGGAAAACAACCAGTATACCCGGTCGACCAAGCCAGGCCCAGGTCGATCGGGCAACTAGCCGTTGGGTCAGGTCGACCCGGGGGTCATGGGGTCGACCGGGCCAACTAGCCGTAGGACTGTTTTTTGCTTTAAAGTCCATTCCTTTCCCTACTTTTGCGAGGCTTGTTGGATGAACTTTTGGAACTATTTTGGAGCCTAAGAAAGGGGAAGAAGTTGATAAGGCTAGAGGGTCAATGGAAATCCAAAATGCTTGATACAAAGGTATATCTTCCAAGTTAAGATTTGGTTTCCATTCCAATTGAAATTCATGCACGTTTAAATCTTTGTATTTTCATAAATGCATGATTTCTAGCTTTCAAAAGAGATGTTTAGCAAACTCAATATCATCTTTGGAATATTAGATTGTTTTGTAAACATCCTTGTCTAAATCACATGTGCTCTTAGTAATTAATCTTCATACAACTTGTTTAGTACTTTTCTTCAAGTTGATTGAATCTTTCATGTGAGTAGCATATAACTTCATTCATCATATTCTGAGCCTAGATTTTAAAATGCATCAAGCATTCATTTAAGAGCTTCATTTTAGAATTGATTGAAGCAAAACATTCGTACACTTTGTGCACACACCTTAGCTTATTCTTAGTGTATGTTTGGACATTGAATTAAACTTTCATATCAGCCTATTTAAGAGGCAATTCAAATGAGCTTAAAATGTATCTCTTAGAGTGTTTTGTATAGACACCTTCTTAAGAGAAATCTTTCCTTTGTAAAGGTTATTGCTTAGCCTAAGAAAAACACATTGTAAAGGTTATTGCTTAGCCTTGAAAAACATCTTGTAAAGGTTGTTGTTGAGCCTAGAAAAACAACATTGTAAAGGTTATTGCTTAGCCTATTAAAAAGCATAGTTAGTGAAAATCCGGTGGGGTGATTGGTTCACAAGCCGGTAGTTGACGTAGGCACTGAGGCCGAACCACTATAAATCCTTGTGTAGTGTTGTTTGCTTGAGGTGATTGTTTTATTAGCTTCCGCGTCTTGTTTGGTAAATCATCATTTGTGACTAATTTATCTTAAATAATTAAAATTGGTCATTTTTGTAGCTCACCCTATTCACCCCCCCCCCCCCTTTAGGGTTAGGATCCCAGGACTTTAAAATGTGAACGAGCCCCCTCAATCTCCTGAGAAGTCAGGATTCCTTTTATTGTTTTTCTAATGTATTTTGTATTTTTTCTAAAGAGACAAAAAAATCACAATTCTTGTCTTTCATTATTGATAAGATTTGTACATCGCCTTCTACAGCAAAATCGCCTTTCACGGCAAACACCGCCTTTCACGGCAAACATCGCCTTTTACGACAAACATCGCCTTTTACGGCAACAAAACCACCTTTCACGGCAAACATAAAATCGCCTCTTACGGCATTAAAAAAAAAAACTGTCTCTTTGCTTAAATATATGTGCAATGGAAAATTAGGAAAAAAGATTGATCACCGTTTCTAAATTCTAAGTAGAATAGAAAATCTGGCATGCCCATACAAAAATGTTGATGCCCGCCTTTCTCTTTTTCCCTCCGCCGGCCTTTCGGTAGCCCCGGGGATGGAAGAGAGGTCGAAAGGAAGAAACAGATCCATCAAGTTGGCACACCCGTTGGGACACGTTCATTTGAGAATGCGATGCTTTGATTCTTAGGCTCCTTTCTAGTTAGTGGCTTATGTTGGATCTTGCATTTTTGTTAAAAAAAAAAACCATGAGATGGGATTTTTTGGAGATTTCTATCTTTGAATTTATTTCCACTCTTTCTCATTTCAAAAAAAAAAATCTGGTTTCTCTTTCTTGGATTCAATTTTGAGAAACTTTGATCATTTCCTCTTCGAACTTCATAGCTCACAGAAATGTTTGTAGCTATTGTTCGTATCGGGGAATGGGTCATTTTTTCTTTTCTTTGATGAGTCTGATAAGGATTTTCAAAAAAAAAAAAAAAGAGTCCAATTTCAAACTCTTCAAAAAAAAAATCAGTTTTCTCTCTCTTGGATTCAATTAGAGAAACTTTGGTTTCTTCCTTTTCGAACAATGGCTCATGGAAATCGTTTGTGGCCAGCGTTTGGATTAGGAGGGGCCATTCGCTCTCTTTGATGGATCCGTTAGTGATTTTTCAAAAAAGAAAAAAAAGGAATCTTTTCAAAATTTCTCTCTTTTGGATTCTAAGAAACTTTGGTTTCTTCCTTTTCGGATTTGGTTTCTTCCTTTTCGGACAATGGCTCACGGAAATCGTTTGTAGCCAACGTCTGGATTGGGAAGGGCCATTTGCTCTCTTTGATGGGTCCATTAGAAATCTTCTAAAAAAAATTTCAAAAGGAAAAACGCCACTAAGGTTTCACCAATTGCGTTTTTTGACCAAAGTGGATCTAAGAAAAGCCTTGTCCAGAGTGTGGAGGCAGCTAGACTGCTCGAGGCAAGGGTCCTCCAAACGGGTTCATTAAGTAATCCTACCCTTACCTGGGGACTGATCTATCAACTGAGGTTTCATAAGACTGAATTGGAAACCAATGTGTACTCTTCAAAAGAATTTAAAAAAAAAACCTTTAAAAAAAAAAAAAACACCTCTGCCATCTTTAATTCATATATGAGAAATCTTGGTTCATTCCCTTTTGGATAAAAGCTCGCGGAAACCGCTTGTAGCTTGCGTTTGGACTTGAAAACCATTTGCTCTCTTTGATGAATTCAATTTTGACCTTTCAAAAAAAATTCCCATCTCGTGTCCATTCCAAGGATGCGATTTGCAACATTTGTGCCTAGCAGTGCCAGTGCACCCTTTCGGGTCTACTGTATTTGTGACCGACACATTTTTATCTCCAACCTTATATAATCTTACTTCGAGTGAGCCTCGCTTCTCAGTAATTTGAATTAAGGTTTACAATTGCTTCTAGCAATCACTGGAACGCTCACTCTGAGCTTCCTATACTTGCATTTAGAACAATTGTACCCTCTATGGCTTTTTGCCTTCTTCATCTCGCTTGGGCCGGGCCATGTTCCCTCGAGCGATTTGAAAAGAAAAAACCATAGTTCTTTTCCATTTATGATCACCATATTCTTGTGATTACTAATGGATGTGGTCTTGTTTCAGAAGTTTTCCAAACTAACAATGGCAGCTTCATTGACCATTACCTTTGATGAGAACAAGTACCAGCTCATGCTTTAAGAGAAGCAAAACAAGCGCACTCACAAGCACCCTGCCAACTGCTGAAGCATCATCTCCCTCAGCAACTCTTAGAACACCGGGTCGACATCAACTCACCGAACCATTGTCTTCGGGTCGCTGGGACCATTCCCACTCTCCGTAGAAGAAACTGTATCTGCCAAGAGGAAGAAAGTTGCCTCTGGACATGTCGCTTGTCTGACACCAAAGGCAGCCATTAAAAAGCATGAAGCCCAAGGTAACCCCACAAAGCCTCAAATTGCAAAGAACCAGGTCTACCCCAAGACTTGGTCCCCAAGACCTTCCCCACAACAAAGGAGGTCCCAGACATCTGCAAAGCCAGTTTACCTGGCCCCTCTCAAGGAGAATCGATTCTGCCCTCTCTCTTACATGAAAGAGAAGAGGCCTACTCTCCGCCACACAAACAAATCAACCCAGCATGAGTCGGCTTGCTCCTACAAGCCAAAAATCCGATCATGCATTACAAGGCCTCTGCGAGAACCTGCCAAG
This sequence comes from Cinnamomum chago, assembly GCA_038049695.1. Lineage (NCBI taxonomy): Eukaryota > Viridiplantae > Streptophyta > Magnoliopsida > Laurales > Lauraceae > Cinnamomum > Cinnamomum chago. The sequence continues at coordinate 51,161,232 of CP142453.1, read as the reverse complement.
GCCTGCACTCCTGCAGTTCGACCCTTCATCTCAACAAGGGCTGAACTAGAAAAATTCAAAGCCTCGTTACGATAGGCAAAGGACCGCGTCCGGATCTTGTCCATGCCTAGCTTCAAAGAAGACAAGCTCGGCTGCTGTACACAAGGGATTGTGTCCTTCATTGCTAGAGCTCAACCAGAGCTCATTGAAGCTCAGATTGCTCGTTGCATACGTCGTTGCGCTGCATATCTACAAAAGAGACTTGACAAGCAGAGGACCCAGCATCCCAGACTTCAGGTCTCTAAAAAATGGGTAAAAAAAATTACCCAACCAAGTTGCTACTGTCTATATGCTTGGAAAAACAAGAAGACGCCAGAAGTCAGCAACCAAACTTCATGTCAGACGACCAGTGACTCACAGCGTCTCCTGGATACAAAGACATCCAGAAAAATCCTCTACTCCTTCAAACTAAGGACAACGGAGTAATCCTTCCTCAAGCTCTTCAACCAAAAGAATGAGCCCCAACTCAGTCAGCAGGACAATTTCTTCGTTCGAATTCCGAGGGATGAATGTCCTGGCTACAAACTCTGAGCCACTTTGTAATCCACCTCCTGATGACGTAATTGCACGCATCCAGCAGTTGGAGCAAGGACAGCAGAGAATAGCGGTTCTGATGAAAAACCTCCTTCTCACTTTCCAACGTCCACCAAACAATGAAGTCCATCTAAATGATGAGACAAACGGTGGACATGATGAGTCACGTGCCCTTACCAAAAAAGCCGTTGATGATATCCTCGCCAAAGCAAATGAAGAGGATACACTAAAGGAGCATGGGATCAAGCCACATTATCCCCTATGGATGGACTCGGTTCCATTCCCTGTAAAATTCAAACAACCCACTCTCCAAACATACACGGGGAAAGGTTCAGCCAAACAGCACGTCATCCACTTCAAGATCCTAACAGGAGCTATTGTGGATCAAGATGCCCTCAAGATTCGTCTCCTTGCAAGTACCCTAAAAGGTACGGCCTTTGGTCGGTACGTCACTATGCCGGGGAATTCCATTCAAAACTGGAACATGCTGGAGACACGCTTCCTGACCCACTTCAAAGGTGAGGATCATCCTGTTACAATGGCACAGCTCTGCAGCCTAAAACAGGGAGAGAATGAGTCAACATACGGCTTCATTCACAAGTGGAAGGCGATGGCGTACAAGTGCTCAGATGTACTGCCACAAGCGTCGTTGGTCGACATCTGCCGTAACAACATGAGAGCAAGGATCCGCTCCATGATCATTGGTAATAAATCAAAGAACCTGGGAGAAGTCCAAGAAGCAGCTAAGGAAACTGAAAACGGTGATTAAAGACCTCAACAGTTAGAAATCATCAAAGAAAAAGTCGACTACCATTACGACCTTAAAACTGAAGAAAAAAGAGGTTCTTAATGTGCAAACTAAGTCAGCTCCTCAGGAGCCGAAGAAAGGTTAAAATAAAGCAGCAGGTAAGAAACCTTAACTTTCTGAGGCCTTCAAAGAACGAATAAAAAAGAAATACCAGTTCGATGAAGATGTTGAAGAAATCTTCGAGGCTCTCGTAACAAATGGTAAACTCACCTTACTTGAGCCCAAAAGACCAGGAGATGTTGGCAAAACCAATGATCCTCGGTATTGTCCATATCATCAGATGATCTCACATCCTCTCAATCAATGGTTCGTTGTGAGAGAGAATATCAACAAGATGTGGAAAAATAGAGTCATCACCTTTGAAAAAAACTATGGGTCTGCCTCCGTCAACATGGTGTCATATGGACAAACTTCCAAGTCACCAAAGAAGAAAATCACCACTTCCTTCAAGGTGATAAAAATGACTCAGACGTCCCAAGAGTTGGTTCCTTATCCAACACCAGCCTATATGGGTGCATCCTAATCTCCTTGAAAATGAAAATTCAGAGATCTTTAAAATAAAGTTGACTGCTCAACAACAAAGGGAAGCCAGGAGACAACTCCACAAGCTTAGACTGTAGGAGAAAACCCAACCAAAACAAGAAGTCCCTGAAAAAGGCAGAGACCGCTTTTACCGCTTCACTGGGGGCAACAGAAAAGTCCGTTCCCAAGACTTCAAGGGCAGCAAGAAAATTCACCCTTGTTGATTTTGTTGGCACCAAAAATTTCACTTTGCCTCTTCAACATCAAGAAGCCACATGAAGCCGTTTCCTACTACAAAACAGGCACTGCTGCTTCAAGCTTCAGATTTTGTCAGAACAAACAAAAACTGCAAGATCCTTCAAAACAGGCAAAAGAGGGATTCACATGAAGTTTCGGGTCATTCCAACATCATTTGACCCAACTTCACTCATCCGGCAGCTGAACAGAAGCTATTGGCGGCGACGGCGTCGAAGACATCAAAACTTCGATCAGAGCCTACGGATGGTCTCAAAATACCTCCAAAGGGCTCCATGTAAAATTTCAAGTCAAACCGACAACATTTAACCCTCCATAACCCTTGAAATACAAAATCAAGCCTCTCGGCGGCGAGAACCACTGAAGCCATCACTCATCAAATAGAGCACATAGGCGGCTTCAACATGCTTTAAAAGGGTTGCACAACAAATTTCAGGTCGTTCCGACAACGTTTGACCCGACTTTGACGCTCCGAAACAAAATCAAGGCTACCAGTGGCGGAGCACCCCGGGACCACAACACCCAAAATGGAGCCAACGGATTGTCTCAAAATGACTCCAATAGGCTCCCTGTCAAATTTCAAGTCAATCGGAATCGGTTGACCGCACATCAAAGCGCGACATCTTCCCCGCAACGAAATCAAGCCTACTGGCGACGTGACCCCAAACGGCTTCAAAACTCAAAAAAAGCCCCTGGCTGGTCCCATCTATTGCTCAGGAGGCTTCACCTCAAATTTTAGGTCATTCCGACATCGTTTGACATAGTTTCGACTCTTGACGAAAAATCGGCTACAAAGTCTTCGGCTTTTCCAAAAAACAGGAAACTTTGTGCTCCGATTTGCACGGCTTCTCGTTAGGTTCTCTTTACGAGAATCAAGCCATTAAATGAGGAGAGATTTCAAGAGAAATGTATGACAAAACAGCAGTGAAAAAGATAAAAAAAACTGCAGAGAGACGGCGACCGAAATGAGGACAATCCACATGATCGTCGGCGACCTTGGCCCAGGCGACCCGGGCGACCATGGAAATCCGGGTCACTGGATTTGTCGTCAGGTGACCCGTTTTCCATACTTTTTCGCGTTTCGGAGGTTTCAGCCCCTGTGATTTCCTGAAAATCTAATTTTTGATGCTCGAAATAAACCGATCACCGTCAACATCTCGGATCCGCAGTCAAGAGCATGAAATCATCATTGATCATCCCAAGATAGTCAACCAGCTGACCAAGAAAGTGCACTTTTTGTCCGACCGATCAAGAAATCGACAAGAAAGATGTCATCGGCCCGCTGGTATCAACCAATGTCTGAAGTTGTATCGCCATCCGTCATCAAATAACATGCGGATCCATCGGTGATCATCATAAGAAGAATTCCAAAAGACGCGGCGCGGCCCCCGACTCTTCAAATGCCCTGGTGACCACTTAATGTTTTTAATTGGCCCATTTTATGACAACTTAATGTGGTCATTAACCCAATATTTTGGACGGCCCAATCAAAATCAAGCAAATTGGAGTTACAAATCCAAGTAATCATGGCATTAAAACTATGAAACTCCCCTCATCCTGGAGATTAAAGGCTACTAAATGCCCATCATCTTCCACCGGCCAATCACAAGCCAAGAAAAAGAAGTTACAAAATCAAGAAATAAAAACTTGTAATTGCTCTCATCATGGAGCAACAATGCCATCAATGCCCATAAACCCACCTTATGGCCACCAAAAGCCTATAAAAGGAGGGTCATTCCAAGAAGAAAAGAGCTGGCAACACACGCAACCCTTGGACACATCTCCGATCTTCGAATCTTCATATCTCCGATCCGCCCCGGAAGAAGCCAAGAAAAGTCTGAAGAATTCTCGAAGAAACTCTGCTGAAACACCATAAGGTGTTCGAAGTCCCTTGGGCTGCCACCCCCCCAAGGCCACCTCTCTCCTTCTATCCAACATGGCCTAAACGCGACTCTTCAGCCCGTTTACTCGGATTTTCATTGGATATAGGACCTCTCCTTGGTCTTTATCCTTTAAAAGACTGAGGTCCAAGCCAAGCCAAAGAATCAAAGCATCAAGCGTTCTCATTTGAAGGATGATGGCAAAGTCCATACGTGACTTGTGACCATCGATTTGAACGGGTCCCCACAATCTCCTGAGAAGTCAGATACATTTTCTTACTTTTCTTTGTATTTTGTATTATCTGTAAAGAGATAAAAAAATCACATTTCTAATCTTTCTTCATTGATAAGATTTGTAAATCGCCTTTTACAGCATAAATTGCCTTTCACGGCACAAATCGCCTTCTACGACACAAAAATCGCCTTTCATGGCAAACAAAATGAAATCGCCTCTCACGGCATCTTAAAAAATTGCCTCTTTCTTAAAATATATGTGCAATGGAAAGTTAGAAAGAAGAATTGACTTCCTTTCTACTTGCGAAGGTGAATCTCTGGATTACCACTTCAAATTCCAAGTAGAACAGAAAATCTGGCATACCCGTACAAAAAATGTTGATGATGAAAGTTAATGCGTACAGAATCTGAAATCACATGACAGAGGACGTCCATGGCTGATCTAGTTTTCAATCACTGAAACTAATCTGATCTGGCAGCGTGAAACAGCCATGAATAACGCATAATAACTCCATGAAATCATGATCAACATGTATTATAATGAAAGGAGATGAAAGAGGACTTATACCTTGATGATATGAAAGCCTCAAATCTCTGAAAAGAAAACTCCAAAGATCTGATCTCAGCCTGCAGTCAGCAATGCAAGTTGCAAGAATTTTCTGCAGCAGCTTTTCCTTTGATCTTCTCTTCTATTCCACAACCCAATCTGATTGGCTTTGATTGTGGGATCAAACTATGGATTCCTAGATGGGTTTTCTGAACTATACTTTTGTGGAAAAACCAGGACCTGATCTCCTCTCTTCAATGAAGGAAGAAGAGGAGGGCAATGGGCGTGTATTTCTCTTCCTCTCTTGGGCGGCCAATGGAGCTCCAAATTAATGCACGCCTAGGGTTTTTTCAATCCTTGTTGCACGCCTAGGGTATGGTGTGATTTATATAAATTTCACATTCCTTTAAGAGTCCTCTCAAATAGGAATGACCATCCCATAAAATAAGCAACCAGCTACCATAGTAGTGCAACACCTTCTAATTAAAGATACTAAAATTTAGTAAACTTTAATTATAGGAATTCTTACCCAAAGAGGAATTCTTCCTTCCAAGTAAAGATACCTAGTTAGACTTGGAAACCTCACACAAGGGGCTCCCCTTATGGCTGGCCCACAAGATAGATAAACACACCATGGCCCACAAGTTAATATTTTAGCTAGAGTTAAATTCATGTATGCCATCAAAAGCCTATTTGAATTTAAACTCAAAAATATTTTTCCAAAAAATTAATTCAACCACATATCATCTAATGAAATTAGGAAACTATGCCAATATAGGAAAGTGACTAGAAGAGGGACCAAAAGACATATTTGCCCTTGGCTCCCAAAATGACCAAAATGTCCATGCTAACCCCATAGCAACACTAGGATCATTTTAACCTTAACTCATTCCACTATAGAGTTATGGTTGCACTACAGGGAGAAATATTAAATTGCAAATAAAGCTCATCATAAACTGACGATTGTCTTTGACCTACCAAGTACAATGACCACAATGCCCCTCTATGTAACATCCATAATCAAGTAGGTTAACCGATGTACTATCTACCTTCTTGATTACATCTCATCCTTAGAACTTCATACCCTTGACTTAATCATCATCCGGATATCATTCTCTTGATCCAGGGAGCGACCCACAAGTTCAATATCCATATGGAACATCCATATACTAAGATCTTAGATTCTGATGATTAATCGGATAATTCTAAGGGGACGATCATTCCATCACACGATGGCATAGATTCAATATTGCATTTGCACGTCCCAACCAATCAAGTGAATTAAAGCACAAGAACTTGACTTCGTCAGTTCATCCACAAATGCTCAAGATTAAGAGCACTGGTCACTCAGTAGCAAGAGGTGACTTGATCTCTCTCTGTGATAGTACTATTTTAGAGATCACACATTTAATGGTCCTGTTCAATGCATGACACATGCACTAATGAGATATATCCGGGAAAGACCTCCAGTTAAGTCACCCTGAACACAGGAGAGTTTCTCACTATAACTTATACCAAGATGAAGTGCCCAACTCCACCTCTCAGTTATGAACAAATTAGTTATTTCCAGTGTCCATGACTTAGACCTTTCTGTGTGCAGTCACTACACACCCAAGTCATTTACTAGAAAACAATGGGGCTTACACAACCATACATATACACAAGTAATAAGAGAAAGATGTCATTCTATTAAATAACCAATAAATATCCAGTAACAGAGATGTGAGTGCAGTCAGTGGGCTTTAGGGCATACACCAATCCCAACAATCTCCCACTTGCACTAAAGATCACTACGACCTAACCTAACTCCCATAGACTCAACATGTGAAGTAAACACTTTCTTAGTAAGAGTCTTAGTAAATGGGTCAGCTAAGTTATTTGCTGAGGCAATCTGCTCTAGCACTATTTCTCCATCCTGGATGAATTCCCAGATCAAGTGGTACTTTCTCTGAATATGCTTGCCTTTTTTGTGATTCCTGGGCTCTTTGCAGTTAGCTACTGCACCAGTATTGTCGCAGTACATGACAATCGGTTTTTGCACTACAGGAACTACTCCCAATTCCAATAGGAATTTTCTGAGCCATACTGCTTCCTTCGCAGCTTCCGATGCCGCCACATACTCTGCCTCCATGGTAGAATCAACAGTACAATCTTGCTTGACACTTCTCCATGATGTAGCCCCTCCTGATAGAGTAAAGACATATCCCGAGGTAGACTTTCTGGCATCTACATCCGACTGGAAATCAGAGTCTGTATACGCCAGTGGCGTTAGATCATCTTCTCGGTAGGTTAGCATATAATCTTTCGTTCTCCGAAGATACTTGAATATATGCTTAACAGTTGTCCAGTGCATAGGTCCAGGGTTTGATTGATATCTACTAACCATGCCAACGGCAAAGCAGATATCTGGTCTAGTACACAACATTGCATACATGAGGCTTCCAACAGCTGATGCATATGGTACTCTCCTCATGCTGTCTATCTCCTCAGGTGTTTTCGGACATTGATTCCGAGATAGTGGTACTCCATGTCTAGAAGGTAGCAAGCCCTTCTTGGAGTCATGCATGTTATACTTGACCAATATCTTCTCAATATACGAAGATTTGGATAAGGCTAACATCTTGTTCTTGCGATCTCGCAAAAGCTTGATCCCTAAGACATAGCTCGCCTCACCCAAATCCTTCATCTGAAATTGAGATGATAACCAAACCTTAGCAGACGACAATATGCCAACATCATTTCCAATGAGTAATATGTCATCCACATATAGGACTAAAAATGCAACTGCGTTTCCACTCCCTTTCTTATACACACATGGTTCATCAATGTTTTGATCAAAGCCAAAGGATTTGACTGCCTGATTAAACTTGATGTTCCATGCCCTAGATGCTTGCTTAAGTCCATAAATGGACTTTTTAAGTTTACAGACCATGTTCTCTTGGCCACCAGCAATGAATCCCTCTGGTTGCATCATATAGATGCATTCGTCAAGACTTCCATTTAGAAAAGCTGTCTTTACATCCATCTGCCATATCTCGTAGTCATAATGACATGCGATGGCTAAGAGAATTCTAATGGATTTAAGCATAGCCACTGGTGAAAAGGTTTCCTCATAATCGATACCCTCTTTCTGAGTATATCCTTTCGCCACCAGTCTTGATTTGAAGGTTTCAACCTTCCCATCCACTCCTCTTTTTCTCTTGTAGATCCACTTGCACCCTATGGGTTTGATCCCTTCAGGTGCATCCACAAGTTCCCAGACTTGATTGGAATACAGAGAATCCAGTTCTGATTTCATCGCTTGCTGCCACATGTCAGCATCTATATCCGTTACTGCTTCATCGTAACTGGTAGGATCCTCAACCAGATCCTCGGAGTCTATCATAAAAGACACTCCTAGGTATCTATCTGGTGGTCTAGAAATTCTCCCACTACGACGAGGCTCCGGAGTGTTAAAAGGAATGTCTTGATTATCTACAGTCTCAGGATCTGGCACAAATGTTGCAGGAGTTTCTAAAAGAATCTCCTCAGGTGTTTCTTTACAACCAAGCTCTTGGTGCATCATGCAATCATCCTCCAAGTATCTAGCATGAGTGCTGATAAGCACCTTTTGCTCCTTTGGATGATAAAAGATGCCTCCTCTCGTTCCCTTAGGATACCCAATGAAGTAGCACATTTCCGATCTGGGTTCTAGCTTGGTAGCTTTATCATTCAGCACATAGGCTGGACAACCCCAAATGTGGATATGTCTTAAACTGGGTTTTCGACCTGTTCACATTTCTTGAGGTGTCCTAGGTACTGATTTAGAAGGTACCAGATTCAAAATGTATGTTGCTGCTTCTAGGGCATATCCCCAAAAAGATATGGGTAGGGTTGCATGACTCATCATGGACCTTACCATATCAAGAAGGGTACGGTTTCTTCTCTCTACTACACCATTTTGCTGGGGTGTACCCGGTGCAGACAACTGAGACACAATCCCATGTTGTGTGAGGTACTCCTTGAACTCACCCAGGAGGTACTCGCCACCTCGATCAGATCGAAGAGCTTTGATATGTTTCCCTAGTTGTAACTCCGCCTCAGCCTTGAATTGTTTGAATTTATCAAATGCTTCAGACTTGCGTCGCATTAGGTACACATATCCATACCTAGAGTAATCATCAGTGAAGGTGATGAAATACTCATAACCTCCTCGAGCTAGTTTGTTCATAGGACCACACACATCAGTGTGAACCAATTCTAACAACTCCTTTTACCTCAGTCCCTTTCCAGAGAATGACCTTTTGGTCATCTTTCCCATGAGACAAGATTCACACTGAGGTAAAGGTTCGAGATCTAATGAGCTCAAAAGCCCATCCTCTACCAACCTCTGAATCCGTTTTAGGTTAATATGACCCAAACGTAAGTGCCAAAGATAAGTGTCATTGGTCGAAGATACCTTCCTCTTAAGGGAAGATGAGCTTTCTAGTTGTACATTATGCAGTGTGGGAGCAATAGGATATATATAAAATAAGTTGTCATGCATTCTACCGGAACATATAATATTTCCATTTCTACTAATATCAACACCAGAATGGAAAGAAACTGAATAATGAAATTCAAAAAATATCTGGAAACTGAAATTAAATTCTTCCTTATGTCCGGAACATAGATAACATTATTTAAAATTAATATCCTATCATGCGGAAAATGTAAAGTAACAGCTCCCACTGCAACAACCCAAATCTTTGCTCCATTTCCAACTCTAAGGTCAAACTCCCCTTTCTCAAGCTTTTTCATTATCTGAAACCCCTGCAATGAATTGCAGATATGATTAGTGGCTCCAGAGTCTACTATCCACGAATCAGTAGAATCAACCACATGACAGGTTTCAATGTAGTAGGAAAGAGATATACCTTTCTTATCTGAGCCTAGGAGCTTGGGACAATCTTTCTTCCAGTGACCTTTGAGGCCGCACTTGAAGCATTTTCCTTTGGGCTTTTCACCTGTACCTTTGTCCTTCTTCCCAGCATTGCCCTTTTTATGTCCTTTTCCCTTACCCTGCTTCTTCTTGAACTTTTTCCCTTTCGGGTTCAGTTTAGAGGAAGACTGGGAAAAGTGAGCTTGGCCTTTAGGCTTCATGATGGCCTCTGCCGCCTGGAGTTCTTTCATTAACTCAGAGAGAGTCATGTCCATCTTGCTCATGTTGAAGTTGAGCTTGAACTGGTTGAAAGACTCCGGCAGAGTTTCGAGAATCATATCAGTCTGACTCCCTGCATCAATCTCAGCCCCTAGGATCTCAGCTTCATTGAAACAATCCATCATTTTGAGCATGTGCTCTCTGACAGGTGTTCCCTCAGCCATCCTAGTATTCATGATTGTCCTTAAAGCAGCTTGCCTAGCTGGCCTGCATTTGTCTGCGAACATCTCAGACAAGGACAACATGATATCAGAAGCTGTGTCCATTTGCTCATGCTGTGTTTGCAACACATTGGACATGGAAGCAAGCATGTAGCATTTGGCCATGCTATTCGCCTTTTTCCATTTCCTTTCAGCCTCTTGCTGGTCATCTGTAGGATGATCGTCAATCGTAGGACAGGGTTCCGACAAAACATACTTGTACTCCTCAGCGGTGAGTACTATGTTAAGGTTTCTTTTCCAGTCTACGTAATTTGGGCCAGTCAATTTGTTCTCATGCAGAATACTCATCAACGGGCTAAAAGAATCCTTCCCCATCTCTCTGGATATATAACAGGTTATAATTAGACAGGCAGTATATATGTAACATGTATATGGTGCTTGTAATAAAAGGAAAAACATGCACAAGACTTTTTACGTTATTTAACCCTAATTATAATGTATCAGTGTCTCAACCTCCTCATAGACCCTCCATCGAAGGGATGGCCGAATCTATAGTCTCGTTGAGTAAAGCCTCGCTTATTTGGATTATCACTATCTGGATTTAGCATATCCAGCGACAGTCCAATCACTGATTGGTTTGGCCTCATATGACAAATAACACTAACTCCTAGGGAGAGGTTATTACCGTCTTGTGTCAAGTATGTTACCATCTCTTATGAAATTTCCCAGAATGTCTATGACTTGAGTCCTCCGATGGGAAGTGACTTCAATCAACTCTTGAAGTGAACCTTAGTAAAAAGCTCCACCGAAGGGATGGCCGCTCCCACCAACACTTCATTGACATTCTATAGAAGTGATCTTTAGTAAAGAACTCCACCGAAGGGATGGCCGCTCCTGTCACGCCCCCGAACCGAAACCTCGGGGGCGCGAAATGGGATTAAGGAATAATTTGTATTTTTACTTCTCCCAAGATCCGCGTGTGTGAAGACAACACATTCTGAATATTTTGCGGAAGCATTTGTGGCGTTGCGACCCGAAGTCCGTGGCCATCGGATTCCGCGTCGCACTCAACCTTTAGCGTATAGCTAATATATCAAGAATCATATCAGACTGGAGTAACCAACACAATAAATTACAGAGCTGACAGTCACAGGATATTACATTCCCAAATATGTTCAAGTTACAATTATCAATGTACATTAATTAAGAATCCCAAGGAAAAGGCTAACAAAAGCCATACAACAAGAAGCTATAAACTACTACCCAAATGTGACGTAGCTCCGATGTCGAGCTCAATGTCTATATGACATAGCCGACAAAACAACCTGCAAGGCATGGCTCCAAAGCCAACAAAACACTCAACTCGGGGCGAAGAAATCTGAACCTGAGTACCAAAAGTAGTGGGTCAGACACGACGGTCTGGCAGGTGGATGAAAAGATCACAATTATACTAAAGAATAAAACATATAATAAATCATGCTAATCGATCAAGTACTGCATATAATTAAACGGGTGCAAAGTCGGGAATCTCGGGGAAAACTTGTATTCATTTCAAGCACGGGTAAAACATGAACATCTAATAAAACATGTGTTCGTTTGCATCATCTATAATCATAGATATTTGACAATCGGGTGTTCGTCTAAAACATGTATAAATATAGTGGTTTGACAAAACAAACGTTCATTTGAAACTTAAGTAAAAACACAAGTATACAACAAATCGGGTATCCATAGCAGTCTGGCAAAACCAAAGTCCATTTGAAAGATATGTGAAAATACAGATATTTAATAAAACTGGGTGTTCATTTAAAACATATCTCAAAGCAGGGATATTTAACAAATCGGATATTCATTTGAAACATGTGTAATCACATAAATCTAGTGAAACCATCGATCGTTTGAAACATATGTAAAAGCATGGGTATTCACCCAACCGGTATCCATTTAAAACATATACGTGTGCAAAGGACATAAAACAATATAATAGTGACTGAATTTACAATAGAGAGCATTAACACTTATCTAAATAACAACTTTCATAAAAGCAATGAATCATTTATCTGACAACAAGTAAGCAATATAAAACATGTCGGGTGTCCAAGGAATCGGGAACTGGCAAGATGGCAACCACAAGAAGCTAAGTCCTCTATCACTAAAGCGATAGAGCAAGTACTAGGCCCTGATCTCAGTCACTCGAGGTGAGGAGAAACAGGGGATCTCATATCAATACATATACATATACTAGGCCCTGATCTCAGTCACTCGAGGTGAGGAGGAACATGGGATCTCATGAATGCATATACATATACTATACATGACCACGGTAGCGAGCCGGGCATCGGGGACCACAGTAGCAATCTGCGGTATCGGGACAAGACCACGGTAATAACCGGGTATCGGGACGGGACCACGGTAGTAACCGGGTATCGGGATCCAAGCTGCAGCTGGCGGGACAAGATGGGGATCTCCAAGTCGGTTGATCAGACCAACATGGTTATCCAAGCTTAGTGGTGCCGACTCATAGGTTAAAACCAATCGAGACATATGCAAGCAAGTCAAGTACAATAAATAAACGGGTAAAACGGGGGTGCTCAAGGGCACGTAAATAAACGGGTAAACGGGGGTGCTCAAGGGCACACTGTCATATCATATCGAGCAATACATTTCGGGACGGGTAACTGTTACTAATGTAACTTCAATGCTTTCGGGAAAACAAGTCATGTAATGCAAATCTCGGGACAAGAGGTGAAGCAATGAACTATAACAATTTCGGGTAAAAATATCGGTTTCAAGATCTATTTAAGTGAATAGGGGTCCCGTATGTCGATTATAACAATTACTTGGTACTCCTTGAGTTTAAAGACATTCCGGGCTCCTCATGCACTTTTACACTTTTCAAAACTTCGAATGACATCCTTGTGATATGGTTTCTTTCTCGAATGGCCTCATACCATGCTTAGTGAATCTCCTTTGATCGACAAAGCTCAACGCTTGAACGAACCGGAGAGTTCGTTCGAGCGGGGAGCTTTTCGAAATCTGGGAAATTTCGGTTACCTGGCGGTTAGCCGCCGATGCATTCGGCGGTTAGCCGCCGATGCATTCGGCGGTTAGCCGCTGGGTAACCGTGGAGCTGACCGAATTTCAGGTGAGAATTCTGATGCTCTCGGGAAAAGGAACCGTGATTGTGCGGTTGGCTGGCGGTTAGCCGCCGATGGGTTCGGCGGTTAGCCGCTGGCTAACAGTGAGGCTGACCGCGTTTTCAGGTGGAAAATGATGCTCTCTGGAAAAGTCACCGCGGTGCGCGGTTAGCTGGCGGTTAGCCGCCGATGCACTCGGCGGTTAGCCGCTGGCTGACCGTGAGCTGACCGCCAGTTACGAAAATGCTCACTGTGTTCAGTTTTGAGCCATTTTCCTCCTCAAAACCCTCTTCCTCACATCCACAAGTCCTTACAATAACATTGAGCTAATAGCTCCTCCAATGCATTTCTTTATACTTCCCCAAATCCCCATTTTGAGTTCTATCCATCACTACTTCCATGTCAAGTCCAATGCAAAGAAAAAGGGGAAGGAAACCATTTCACAATATTCATATAGGCTATCACAAGGATAATAAATACTCTACCAATGTTTATAAAACATTGAATGACTTAGCCCACCCCATTCCTCATGAAAGCTCCAATGAAAACAGTTAACTAAACATCTCCTCTCTTCTCATTTAAAACCAAACCAAAGGGGAGAATCTCCATTTGCCATAATCAAGGGGTAATTAAAAACCATTGATCCCATTTCCAAAACAATAGATTAGTTGGCCAAACTCTTTAAATGAACTTCTATTTCAATCCATACAAGCTAGTAAACATAAACATGGGTGGAGAAACCAACCCCATTCTTTTCGAGACCATATGAGCAACTTTGACAAAATGAAAGCATACCTTTCCAAGAAATTAACAAGAGAGAAACAACCATTGATGTGCAAATTTCGAAATCAATATATATATGGCAAGAAGCATATGTGCAAACATGTATTCAATGATCAAGAACAAGTAATAAAAACTTAGGGTTTTCTCATAAAACTTTGATAACATTAAAACCATCCATTCATCCACTTGCCTTTGACTCTAATCAAGCAAATCCAAGCTCCTAATCCCTTCTTAAGCTCACTTCCAAGCTACAATCAAAAATCCCCAAAACAACCCAAAAATGGGTTACACCAAGCTTGAAAATGAAAGAGCTTCCAATAATGCACATGTAGAATCTCAATGGCTAGAGGAACACTAATCTAAGAGATGGAAATGATCACCTACCTTGAAGGTCCTCTAATGGCAATAGCAAACTCAATGAAGGTCTTGGGATTGAGGTCTCTCTTCACAAATGGTATCAATGGCAAGCTTGTGAGATGAGGAAGAAGATGATGGTCTCCATTTCGAGTTTGGTGAACTATTGGTGAAGCTTGGAGATGAAGAAGCAAGGAGAAGAAGAAAACCACAAGAACCCTAGGTTCAGTTGTGCTGGAGCAATGGAGAGTGAATGAGAAAGAAGGAGATGGGTTCCTTTTATAAACAAGTGAGAATGGGTCCCACAACTTAAAGAACTTGGGTGGCTGAAATCATCTAATTCGGGACCTCGGATGGATTCGACGAAGAAGGAAGAAATGATCGTCGAAATATCTAGTTTCCAAAAAGTGTATGTTTCGCGGGTTTCGAGAATAATGAGTTTTGGTACAGATTTGGTGTGAAAAGACTGTTTTGCCCTCAAGGCCAAGAAATCGGTTTTCGGGTTCTCTAATGGATACGAGATCAACATGAAAGTTGTAGGATTCCTCGAGATGAATGCAATGGGCCAAAAACACGATACGAAACCAATCGGGAAAATCTCACAAGAAAATGCAAAGCCGAAAAGGAAACCCCCAAAGGGCCCCACAAGCTACCAAAGCACTCAAAAGCCCAAAACTAGAAGAAAACTCACTCTAGCTCACAAACTCCACCCAACAACTACTAATCCCACTAAAAGAACTAATCCACAATTAAAACAACACTAATCCAAGAGATTAGGGGTCGGGTTCTCACAGCTCCCACCAACACTTCATTGACATTCTATAGAAGTGATCTTTAGTAAAGAACTCCACCAAAGGGATGGCCGCTCCCACTAACACCTCATTACGAATATTCACATTAGTTCACCCACTAACCCATCGAAGCGATCTTTAGTAAAGAACTCCACCGAAGGGATGGCCGCTCCCACCAACACTCCATTGACATAGCATGAATCGAAAATGGAAGGCCGTGGGGTTTTTCCAAACCCCTCTCCCACTTGATTATTTAACACTAGTGTTTTGAAAAACTCTTTTGATCTTTACATCGTTACTCAAACCTTGTTTAAATCTAGCAAACTTAGTTAACAATTTTCATGACTCAATTTCTTAAGTCATCTAAAAAAAAACAACCTTTGCTTTAAAAACATATTGAGTAAAGATCTTGGGACCAATGGGTTATGGGCCCACTAAGGTAGCAACATATTAGATTTTAGTTTGCCCTCTTTTGGAAACTTAGGGTACCAAGATAAACTAAACCCTAACCAATTTTAAATCTTAGACAAAGAAGGGTGCTGGTCTAAGTTCCATTTAAAACATTCGGCCAAACAAATCTGATCTAATATAGAAAGAACCCAATTTTAAAAACCTAGTGGTGGCCATGTTACTAGGTGAAGATCATAGCAATTATAGCAATTATATAAAGCAATAAATATAATGCAATCCTTGATGGCTCCCTGCTCTTAGGACTTCAAATCCTAATCGAACTAGGACATCAAAAATAGATCTCCTCTTGCACCAAGAAGCCTTGTCTCCTCTATCACCAAGGATCCCCTTTCACTTGCAACCATGCAATCTTTGAAGCTTTCTTCTCTTGCTTGATGATATAAAAATAAATTTACATACAAGCAAACCCATGAAAAACAAAACCAAAAATTACATTGGATATACCTATGCTTTTCAAGAAAGCTTACATCAAGACTAGTTGGAATAAAAATAAGGAAAAATTACAACTTCCTATGATTGCTAAACGCGCAATCGTACACTTTCCAACTAATTAAAAAACACCCAAATCCATATAAACATTCATACGAACCATCAAGGATGCATATATGGCTGCATACAAAGAGGTTAGTGCATTCATAGTGCTTTGTACAACACTATATAGTATCCTGGAAAAATTCCAGCAACCTGGAAAAATTCCTGCACACCTATCATGCAGTAAACAGTATCCTGGAAAAATTCCAGCAACCTGGAAACAATTCCTGCACTCCTATCATGCAGTAAACAGTATCTAGAAGGGTGCCACCATGCCCTTAACTAAGATAGGATTAATATTAACACATCATGGGGTCATGATTTCACATGGAGAGGCTTTGATACCACTGAAAGTTAATGCGTATAGAATCTGAAATCACATGACAGAGGACGTCCATGGCTGATCTAGTTTTCAATCACTGAAACTAATCTGATCTGGCAGCGTGAAACAGCCATGAATAACGCATAATAACTCCATGAAATCATGATCAACATGTATTATAATGAAAGGAGATGAAAGAGGACTTATACCTTGATGATATGAAAGCCTCAAATCTCTGAAAAGAAAACTCCAAAGATCTGATCTCAGCCTGCAGTCAGCAATGCAAGTTGCAGGAATTTTCTGCAGCAACTTTTCCTTTGATCTTCTCTTCTATTCCACAACCCAATCTGATTGGCTTTGATTGTGGGATCAAACTATGGATTCCTAGATGGGTTTTCTGAACTATACTTTTGTGGAAAAACCAGGACCTGATCTCCTCTCTTCAATGAAGGAAGAAGAGGAGGGCAATGGGCGTGTATTTCTCTTCCTCTCTTGGGCGGCCAATGGAGCTCCAAATTAATGCACGCCTAGGGTTTTTTCAATCCTTGTTGCACGCCTAGGGTATGGTGTGATTTATATAAATTTCACATTCCTTTAAGAGTCCTCTCAAATAGGAATGACCATCCCATAAAATAAGCAACCAGCTACCATAGTAGTGCAACACCTTCTAATTAAAGATACTAAAATTTAGTAAACTTTAATTATAGGAATTCTTACCCAAAGAGGAATTCTTCCTTCCAAGTAAAGATACCTAGTTAGACTTGGAAACCTCACACAAGGGGCTCCCCTTATGGCTGGCCCACAAGATAGATAAACACACCATGGCCCACAAGTTAATATTTTAGCTAGAGTTAAATTCATGTATGCCATCAAAAGCCTATTTGAATTTAAACTCAAAAATATTTTTCCAAAAAATTAATTCAACCACATATCATCTAATTAAATTAGGAAACCATGCCAATATAGGAAAGTGACTAGAAGAGGGACCAAAAGACATATTTGCCCTTGGCTCCCAAAATGACCAAAATGTCCATACTAACCCCATAGCAACACTAGGATCATTTTAACCTTAACTCATTCCACTAGAGAGTTATGGTTGCACTCCAGGGACAAATATTAAATTGCAAATAAAACTCATCATAAACTGACGATTGTCTTTGACCTACCAAGTACAATGACCACAATGCCCCTCTTTGTAACATCCATAATCAAGTAGGTTAACCGATGTACTATCTACCTTCTTGATTACATCTCATCCTTAGAACTTCATACCCTTGACTTAATCATCATCCGGATATCATTCTCTTGATCCAGGGAGCGACCCACAAGTTCAATATCCATATGGAACATCCATATACTAAGATCTTAGATTCTGATGATTAATCGGATAATTCTAAGGGGACGATCATTCCATCACACGATGACATAGATTCCATATTACATTTGCACGTCCCAACTAATCAAGCCCGAGCACCCAAAACACAGAGCTGTTGACCCATGAAAAAGATCTCACCCAATAGTGAATTAAAGCACAAGAACTTGACTTCGTCAGTTCATCCACAAATGCTCAAGATTAAGAGCACTGGTCACTCAGTAGCAAGAGGTGACTTGATCTCTCTCTCTGATAGTACTATTTTAGAGATCACACCTTTAATGGTCCTGTTCAATGCATGACACATGCACTAATGAGATATATCCGGGAAAGACCTCCCGTGACTAAGGTAAGTCACCCTGAACACAGGAGAGTTTCTCACTATAACTTATACCAAGATGAAGTGCCCAACTCCACCTCTCAGTTATGAACAAATTAGTTATTTCCAGTGTCCATGACTTAGACCTTTCTGTGTGCAGTCACTACACACCCAAGTCATTTACTAGAAAACAATGGGGCTTACACAACCATACATATACACAAGTAATAAGAGAAAGATGTCATTCTATTAAATAACCAATAAATATCCAGTAACAGAGATGTGAGTGCAGTCAGTGGGCTTTAGGGCATACACCAATCCCAACAGATGACCTCGCTTTTCCTCCTCCGCCATGCCCCTGGCAGCCCCAAGGGTAAGAAGGAGAGGACGAAAGGTCAGAGCCCCCATCAAGTTGGCACACCCGGTGGGACTCGTTCATTTGAGAACGCGAATGCTTGAATTCTTAGGCTCCTTTCTAGTTGGCGGCCTATGTTGGATCTTGCATCCAAAAAAAAAAAAACATGAGATGGGATTTTTGGAAAATTTCTACCTTTGAACTTATTTCCATTCTTTTTTATTTCAAAAAAAAATCTAAAAAAAAAAGAAATCTGATTTCTCGTTTTTAGATTTAATTTTGAGAAACTTTGATCCTCCCTCTTTGAACTTGATAGCTCACAGAAATGTTCGCTGCTATTGTTCTTATTGTGGGAATGGGCCATCTTTTCTCTTTGATGAGTCTGATAGGGATTTCAAAAAATAAAAAAAAAACTCTTCAAAAAATAAAAAAACTCCTTAAAAAAAATCTTTTTTTTTTATTCAAATTTGAGAAAGTCGGGTCCCATCCTTTTCGGATTTAGCGCTCGCAGAAATGTTTGAGCCTTTATTCGGATTGGGACACCATTCGTCCTCTTTGATGAATCCATTAGCAATTTAAAAATAAAATCAAATTTTTTTTCAAAACTCACTAAGGTTGCACCAATTGCGTTCTTTGACCAAAGTGGATCTAAGAAAAGCCATGTCCAGAGTGTGGAGGCAGCTAGACTGTTCAAGGCAAGGGTCCTTCAAATGGGTTCATTAAGTAATCCTACCCTTACCTGGGGGTTGATCTGTCTGCTAAGGTTTCATAAGACCGAAGTGGAGACCTATGTGTACTCTTAAAAAAAACTTCAAAAAGAGAATCTTAAAAAAAATCTTCAAAAACAAATCTTCAAAAAAGAAAACCCTTAAAAAAAAACTTTTGTCACATTTGAGTTCAGATTTGAGAAACTTTGGTTTCTTCCTTTTCGGGTTTAGTGCTCGCAGAAATGTTCGAGCCTTTATTCTGATTGGAACACCATTTGCTCTCTTTGATGAATTCAATTTTTTTTTAAAAGAACAAAAAAAAAACTCCATCAGTTTGAATTCAGATTTGAAAAATCTTGGTTCTCTCCTTTTTGGATTTAGCGCTCGCAGAAATGTTTGAGCCTATGTTCGAATTGGAACACCACTTGCTCTCTTTGATAAATTCAATCTTGACCTTTCAAAAAATCTTCGTCACTTTTGAGTTCAAATTCGAGAAATTCTGGTCTCTTCCCGTTCGGACTAAGTGTTCGCGGAAATGTTTGAGCCTTGTTCGGATTGGAATACCATTTGCTCTCCTTTATGAATCCAATCTTGACCTTTCAAAAATCCAATCTCGTGTCCCTTCCAATGATGCAATTTACAACATTTGTGCCACCGGTGATAGTACGCCCTTTTGGGTCTACTGTATTCACGACCGACACATTTGTATCTCCAACCTTATATCATCTTACCTCGAGTGAGCCTTGCTTCTCGGTAATTTGATTTAAGGTTCACAACTGCTTCTAGCAATCATTGGAACGCTCGCCCTGAGCCTACCATACTTTCATTTAGAACAATTGTACCCTCTATGGCTTTTTGCCTCTTTCATCTCACTTGGGCTAGGCCATGTCCCCTCGAGCGATTTGAAAAGACAAAACCATAGTTATTTTCCATTTATGATCACTACATTCTTGTGATTACTAATAGATCTGGTCTTGTTTCAGAAGTTTTCCAAACTAACAATGGCAGCTTCATTGACCATCACTTTCGATGAGAACAAGTACGAACTCTTGCTTCAAGAAAAGCAAAACAAGCGCACTCACAAGCGCCCTAGCAGCTACCGAAGCATCACCTCCCTCGACAACTCTCAAACCGGGTCGACCTCTACTCCCTGGACCATCATCTTCGAGTCGTTGGGACCATTCCCACTCCCCGCAGAAGAAACTGTACCTGCCAAGAAGCAGAAAACCGCCCCTGAACATGTCGCTGCTCCGACACCAAGGGCAACAATCAAGAAACTTGAAGCCCGTGGCAATCCCACGAAGCCTCAACCTCAAAGAAACCAAGTCTGCCCTAAGACTTGGTCCCCGAGAACTTCCCCAAAACAAAGGAGGCCCCGAACATCTGCAAAGCAAGCATACCTGGCCCCTCTCAAGGAGAACCGGTTCTACCCTCTCTCTCACATGAAAGAAGAGAAACATACCCTCCACCAAACAAAAAAAATCAACTCAGCATGAACCGGCTTGCTCCTACAAGCCCAAAATCAAGTCATGCATCACCAGGCCACTGCAAGAACCTGCTAAGGCCTACACTCCTGCGAGTTGACCCTTCATCTCAATAGAGGCTGAACTTGCAAAATTCAAAGCCTCACTACAACAGGCAAAGGACCGCGTCCAGATCCTGTCCATGCCCAACTTCAAAGAAGATAAGCTCGGCTGCTACACACAAGGGACTACATCCTTCATTGCCAGAGCACAGCCAGAGCTGACTGAAGCTCAAATTACTCGTCGTATATGTCGACGCGCGGCATATCGACAAAAGAGACTAGAGAAGCAAAGAACCCAGCATTCTACCCTTCAAGTCTTTAAAAAATGGGTCGAAAAAGAAAGACCCGACCAAGCTGTTGCTGTCTATATGGTTGGTAAAACCATAAAACGCCAGAAGTCAGCAACCAAAATTCATGTCAGACGACCGGTGACTCGCAACGTCTCCCGGACACGAAGACATTAGGAGAATTCTCCCGTTCCTTCAAGCCAAGGACATCGGAGTAACCATTCCTCCGACTCTTCATCCAAAAGAATGAGCTCCAACTCAGTCACCAAGACGATATCCTCATTCGACTCTCGAAGGATGAACGTCCTGGTTACAACTGTTGAGCAGCCTCCACCGCATGATGACGTAACAGTACGCATCCAGCAGTTGGAGCAAGGACAACAGAGAATTGAGGCCCTGATGGAAATTCTCCTCCTCACTTTCCAGCGTTCACTAAATAGTGAAGCTCCTCCGAGTCATCAAGGTGATGAGGAAAACAATGAGTCACTCACCTTTACCAAAAAGGACGTTGACGATATCCTCGCTAAAACAAAAGAAGAGGATACACTAAAAGAACACCGGATCAAGCCACCATATCCCTTATGGATGGACTCGGTTCTGTTCCCTGCAAAATTCAAACAACCTACTCTCCAAACATATATGGGGAAAGATTCTGCCAGACAGCATGTCATCCACTTTAAGATCCTGACGGGAGCTATAGCGGATCAAGATGCCTTCAAGATCCGTCTCTTTGCAAGTACCCTAAAAGGTACAACCTATGATTGGTACTCCACTCTGCCGGAGGACTCCATTCAAAAGTGGGTTATGCTGGAGACACGCTTCCTCACCCACTCCAAAGGTGAAGATCACCATGTTTCTATGGCACAACTCTGCAGCCTAAAACAGGGAGAGAATGAGTCAACATACAACTTCATTCAGAAGTGGAAGGTGATGGCATACAAATGCTCATATGTACTACCACAAGCGTCGCTCGTCGACATTTGTCGTAAAAACATGAGAGCAAGGTGTTAGTTTTATGGCCTCAATACCAGTTTATGATGTAATAATTTGATTAATTTCTTTACTTATCAATATATATTATTGCTTTCCTTTCATGAGATGAATGATGTTTTATTACTTATTTGCACATAACTAATACGAATGACATAATGGTTCATGAGATGAACCGGAGTCCACAAGTATACTAGATGTAATACATGTGTATGAATGAGATCCACATACAGGAGACATGTATTGCAAATCTTATACCTAAATATCTTCACAACCAGTGATGAGATTGGGCATCTCATCTGACAAGGTTGCAGCACTTTGATCACTCTGAGATAGTCTGATTTGTCTCGATCATCATAATGTAAGATTCTAGATCATGGTGCCGGTACATTGGATGTATTGAAGGACCATGAGAAGCACCTTATGTACATTGTCTTTACTTTAAGGTCTGCTCTCATAATTCTCTAGCAATAGGCTCATAATCCTGAGACATTAATGAACTCAAGTTTCTATCTATTCATTTGCTTTGAGTCACCAATGAGTGAGGCCAATTGTAGGTCAACACCTCAGTGATTTGGGTACGTGGTAGTAGAGTTGTGGGAACATTCAATGGTCAAGATGGAATCTATCTTTAATATCCGCTTGTGCCAATTAATGGATTTATCATTGGTAAGTGTGCACCCATTTCAATTAAGAGTTAATTGGATCGGTACCAAATGATCACTATAATTAATTGGGGCTCAAGGATAATAAGATATGGATCTATTTTGGTGGATAGGTCCAATTGATCCATGGATATAGATGGAGGGGCTTACTTGTGGTAATTGGGAAGTTTATGGTCTTCATTGTAATTTATTCCTAAGACTGGAGTGCAATTGCATTTATATAGTGGTGTTATTTACAATTAACTGTGGGCCCGGATTGCACTTGAGATGTGGGATCGCGTGTCCCAGTTGGAGCCAGCTTTCCATGGAATCCCTAGTGGTCCCCACGCTAGCCCAAGATATTAGAGAGTTACTAATCTTACTTGAACTCTAAAAGGAAGGAATTTGAAAGTTATTATTTCTATTTGAAGTAAGATACTAATTTGTGTGGAAGTGTGACTTCTAATGCAATTAGTGAGAGAGTCATAAGAGGAGGTATGTAGGCTATAAATATAGGAGAATATAGGGCTGGACGTCCCATGCAAATCCCCACCTAGGGATTCATGCCCAACCCTTGTTTTGTGCAAGTGTTGCACATCTTTTCCTTCTCCTCTCTCTCTTCTAGTTCCTTGGAGTTTCTAGTAGGGTTTTCTCTAGGAAATCTCACCCATCTTCTTGAGAAAAGAGATCTGATACAGGGTCATAGCGTGGAAGACAACAAGGTCTTGGAGATCTCTAATTGCTTCAAGAAGAGTTCTTGATCAAGTTGATTGTCTTCTCCTCCATTAGAGCACTACCGGGCTCCAAAGGTATAATCTGTTTCTCTATTTGTTGTAGATTATTTTGTTGCAAGTAGTTGCTAATTGCTATCTTCTCGATAGGTTATATTGTTGTACATGATTGATGAGAAGGAGGGATTGCATCCTGGATTGGGTTTGTTGCCTTCTAGATAGTTGATCCCTGCATCAAGTGGGTCAAAAAGTTTTGAAAACCTATCCACGAGGCCCACCTACTCCCAACAATTGGTATCAGAGCCATACCTCATCTCTAATCATGTTAGATCAACAATCTAGATCTAATCTTTGCATGAGATGTGAAGAGGATAGACCTAGGGCTATGTAAAGATCAGTTATGATTGAGGTTGTTTACTTTATGTAGTAAATCCATGTTTGGAGAGTCATAAAAGGGTTTAATTTTGATGGAAGGATGGTAGGATGCCATTGAGAGCATTCAAAAGTCTTTTGGAGGTGTTTGGACTCGAATTGAAAAAACCCAATTTTCTGCCTTCGTCAGGCGGGTCGACCTGGCCTCGTGCTCGGTCGACCGGGTGCCTGTAGACTGAGCCCTCTTGGCGGTTGATCGGGAACACAGGGACACCCCCAGACCCCCTCGGCGAAGTGCATGTATTAAAAGGGTGGCTACTTTTGGCATCTTGTTTTTCCATTGTGGTTTGGTAACCTAGTTTTGTGAGATGCTTTGTTGTATAAGATACTAACTTGCAGGTGATAATGTCCACTCCATATGGCCCACAAGTCTTTTACTTTCTTTTTATGGTTATTGGTTTATTTGAGGCTAAGTGTAAAGGGCATCATGGTTTCCTTGGTTTCCCGTGAAAGGACAAGGCATGGTGAATTTCCCTATAGCCCTTTTATTTCCATATTTAGATTACCATGTAAGTCTCATAATTGAGGCATAGGAACTTATGTAATTTTTCTAAATTTGTAAATTCTGGTGATGTCCGTGACGAGGAAGGAAAGTAAAGTTGGACTCCTAATCAAAGAGTTTGAAGATTACCAAAACCTTTTGGTGATGCCCAAAGAGTTTGAGGAATCCCAAAGTTTTGGGAAGTCTAGAAGTCCAAGAAGTCTATTCCGCTTGGGCCATGTGGAGGAGAGGACTAGTTTCTAATTTTAGCATTTTCTATTTATGGATGTCTGCTTAATTTTGAATGTTTCCAAATCTGATCCAAACATAACAAGTTACTAAAATTGGTCAAATCAAATTAATTTTTGGAAAGAGTTCTAATTAGTGTTGATGACCCATGAGATGGACACATTGGTAACACTAATTTAAGAAACTAGACTTTCCTAAAAGTAACTTGACTTGGAACCAGTCTTTGATCATATCATGAGATGATTTGATGTTCATATATATATATATATATATATGTGGGCCCTAATACCTTACAAGGAAATCCTCAATTCTAAAATATTAAGTGGGAGCGGGGCATTTATATTTAGAAATCCCCATTGTTTTCCACCATAGGTCCACTGTAAGGAAAGTATTAGCCTCGCGCCATCTTGAGAATGGCCGTTCCCCACAGAGGGCTTTCACTTGTCTGGTTACTAGATATGGATCTCTTATGGATAGTGTTGGTGAGATGGGGCGGGGGTCCACTCCCCAAGGAGGAACTGCTCGCAACGGTTGTCATGCAATGGTAGTTGGTGGGTCACACTTAACTAAAATAATGATGTAGTATCCCCAAGGATTTGCCTCATTTATTTTAGAAACCGAAGCTAATAAAGAGTCATTCATTATTTGGTATGAGATACCTAGATAATAATGAATGAAGGGGATCATGGAAAGTTAGTCTTAATCCTAATTTTGACCAACTTTGATCCGCACCAATCTAGGTGGTATTCGCACTCCCCAAGGAGGCATGCCCTGGAGATTGGGAATCCGATGTATTCTGAATATAGTGGTTATGAGGATTCCACATAAATTTGGTAGAATACTAAACCCTAATGTCATTTAAATTCATTAATTAAATGTATGGTTATGTGCTATAATATTCAAAGCATGAATTCAAATACTTTCAATCCACTTGCAACCATCCTCAACCAGAATAAATTGGTGGGATCCAATTATGTAGACTGGAAGCGGAACCTGGATATTGTCCTAACTGCTTTAGGATATAATTATGTCCTTACCAAAACCCCCCTTGATGAGCCTAGCCCGGATGCACAGGAAGAAGAAAAGGAACTTTATACCCAATGGGCAAAAGATGATGAGATGGCTAGATGTTACATTCTGGCATCCATGTCTAGTGTTTTGCAACACCAACATCAATCCTATAAGACTGCATACGATATTATATCGAACTTAAAGGAGATGTTTACGGAACAGGGCAGGCCTGCTAGACAGGCTGCTATGAGGGTGCTTATAAGCACCAAGATGGTTGAAGGCACACCAGTACAGGACCACATGTTGAAAATGATGGACTCATTGAATGAGTTAGATGTACTAGGGGCTGTGATTGATGCAGAATCGCAGATCGACATAATCCTTGAGTCACTACCAGAGTCATTCAACAATTTCAAGGTTAATTACAATATGAATAAGATGAATCTGACTCTGGCTAAGCTGTCTAGCCAGCTGGTGGTGATTGAAGGGATTATGAAGAAGAAGCCAACTGCCCTAGTGATAGAAAAGTCAGATGCAAAGTCCAAACCGAAAGGCAAAGGGCGGAAAGGCAAAAAGAAATCAGTTCTGAAAGGTCCTAAGGTGGAGAATGGTCCTAATGGTGGCGTGTCTAAGGCTAAGGGTTCAGGGTCAAAAGGAAAGTGTTTCCATTGTGGTAAGACATGACATTGGAAAAGGTATTGTCCAGAATATTTGTCTAAGAAGAAGACCTCAGGTATGATTGAGTCACTTATTCTTGAAGTTAGTTTTGCAACTGGTACTTCAGAATCTTGGTGTATGGACTCCAGGGCAACTGATCACATATGTAATTCGTTACAGGGGTTCAGGGAAACCAGGAGGTTCAGTGACGGAGAAAACATTGTCAACCTAGGATCTGATGCTAAGGCAGAGGCTGTTTCAGTGGGAGTTATTACATTATGTGTTTCAAACAATAAATTGGTTTTGTCAGACACATTATATGTACCGTCTTTACGGCGGAATTGAATTTCAGTTTCTAGTTTGGTGAATAAAAGTTATTCCATTGGTACTGAAGTTGTCATAAAGAGGAATGGTACTTTTATATGTTCTGGCAAGGTAATCAATGGAATTTATTTGTTATCCCACAATGTATCAGATACATGATACTGAAATAATTAATAAACCATCATTAAAGAAGATATCACCTTCATCTGATCCAACAAAACTTTGGCACTTGAGGCTAGGTCATATAAACCTAAATAGGATTGACATGCTAGTGAAAGATGGTATCTTGCCTTCATTGGTGGTAGAACCAATGTCTGTTTACGAGTCCTATTTGGAAGGTAAAATGACCAAAAGGCCATTTTTCATCAAAGGGCAATAGGGCCAAAGATTTATTGGAATTAGTGTATACTGATGTGTGTGGACCCATTAATGTTAGGGCAAGAGGAGGATATCTCTCCGCTGATTTTAGGGGATACTTATCAGAAAATGGGATTCTATCCCAGTTGTCTGCTCCTGGTATGTCGCAATAGAACGGAGTAGCAGAAAGAAGGAACTAGACTCTTCTAGATATGATCAGGTCTATGCTGAGTTTCTCAGGATTACCTATATCCTTTTGGGGATACGCCTTGGATACTACGATGTACATACTAAACCTCGTACCATCTAAGTCTGTACCTAAGACTCCCCGGGAGTTGTGGTCTGGGTGAAAGCCTAGTCTATAACATTTACACATTTGGGGTTGTCCGGCACACGTGCTAAAGGTTAAGACAGATAAGTTGGAAACGAAGTCGGAAGTATGCACGTTTGTATAGTCCCAGAGAGCAGAAAGTGCTAGTGAGCACCAATGCAGTTTTTCTAGAGGAAGATTATATAATGGACCAGAAATCTTTAGAAAAGGTGATCTTGGAAGAGATTCAAGAGCAATCAATTCCAAATCCAAGTATGACCGAACTTGAGGAAGAGTCGCCCTTACCAGACCCAGTAGCTACACCAGTGCCTCGTCGTAGTGGGAGGATAGTCAGGCCCCCTGACAGGTTCTCGTTCTTGGGAGAGTCTTACGAGGCAGTCCCGGAAGAACCGGAACAAGATCCCTGTAACTATGATGAAGCAATTAATGACATAGATTCGAGACGTTGGCAAGGTGCTATGAAAGCTGAGATGGAGTCTATGTACTCTAATCAGGTCTTGGCACTTGTGGACTTGCCTGCCAATATCAAACTTATTGGGTGCAAGTGAGTCTACAAGAGAAACAGAGGACAGATGGAAGAGTTGAGACCTTTAAAGGTCAGGCTTGTTGCGAAAGGATATACTCAGAAAGAAGATTTCGATTATGAGGAAACCTTCTTGCCGGTAGCCATACTCAAGTCCATCCGGATACTCTTATCCATTTGGGCTCATCTCAATTACGAGTTTTGACTAATGGATGTCAAGACGGCGTTTCTCAACGGCCATCTTGAGGAAGACATTTATATGGTGCAGCCAGACGGTTTTGTAGCTACAAACCAAGAGCAAAGAGTTTGCAAGATGCAGATGTCCATTTATGGATTGAAGCAGGCATCCCGAACCTAGGACATTCGTTTTGACTAAGCAATCAAGTCAGTTGATTTTGTCAAAATCCGGATGAGTCATGAGTGTACATGAAAGGTAAAGGAGGCAGGGTAATTTTTCGGGTCGACAACATCCTTCTTCTAGAGAGTGGTATATGGATGTTGTCAACAATAAAAGGTTTAGTTGGCTAAGACTTCTGATATGAAGCACTTGGGAGAAGCCAACCACGTCCTAGGGATCAAACTACATTGAGACCGGAAAAATAGGATGATAGGCTTATCCCAATATGCATACATAGATGAGGTGCTGGTACGGTTAGCTATGCTTAGTACTAGACCGGATATCTATCACGCAGTGGGCAGAGTCAGCAAATATCAGTCTGACCCAGGACCTGAACATTGGACTGCTGTAAAGTGTATGCTCAAATATTTGAGAAGGATTAGAGATTACATGTTAATTTATGGCAGTGATGAACTGATTCCAGTAGGTTACACAGATTCTGACTTCATGTCAGATAAGGATTCCAAGAAATCAAATTCTGGGTATGTGTTTATGCTGTAGCTGATTGAGAAGCAGCCAAAGAAGTAGATTGGCTCAATAGATTCCTTATGGAACTTGGAGTGGTACTTTTGGCAGGACATCCGCTCACAGTTTACTGTGATAACAATAGGGGAATTGATAAGTCCAAGGAACCCGGGAGCCAAAAGCATGTACAGAGGTAGTAACACATGGTTAGAGAGATTGTGCAGAGAGGTGATACTGCTATCACCTAGATAGGCTCTGCAGACACTCTAGGAGACCCCTTTACTAAGCCTTTGACTACCAAAGTCTTTGAGCAGCATGTAGATGGGATGGGCAAGAGACGCAACCCTGACTGGCATTGAGCCCAAGTGGGAGATTGTTAGTTTTATGCTCTCAATACCAGTTTATGATGTAATAAATTGATTAATTTCTTTATTTATCAATACTTATTATTGCTTTCCTTTCATGAGATGAATGGTGTTTTATTACTTATTTGCACATAATTAATACGAATGACATAATGGTTCATGAGATGAACCGGAGTCCACAAGTATACTAGATGTAATACAAGTGTATGGATGAGATCCACATACAGGAGACATGTATTGCAAATCTTATACGTAAATATCTTCACAACCAGTGATGAGATTGGGCATCTCATCTGACAAGGTTGCAGCACTTTGATCACTATGAGATAGTGTGATTTCTCTCGATCATCAGAATGTAAGATTCTAGATCATGGTGCCGGTACATTGGATGTATTGAAGGACCATGAGAAGCACCTTATGTACATTGTCTTTACTTTAAGGTATGCTCTCATAATTCCCTAGCAATAGGCTCATAATCTTGAGACATTAATGAACTCAAGTTTCTATCTATTCATTTGCTTTGAGTCACCAATGAGTGAGGCCAATTGTAGGTCAACACCTCGGTGATTTGGGTACGTGGTAGTAGAGCTGTGGGAACATTCAATGGTCAAGATGGAATCTATCTTTAATATCCCCTTGTGCCAATTAATGGATTTATCATTAGTAAGTGCGCACCCATTCCAATTAAGAGCTAATTGGATCGCTACCGAATGATCACTATAATTAATTGGGGCTCAAGGATAATAAGATATGGATCTATTTTGGTGCACAGGTCCAATTGATCCATGGATATAGATGGAGGGACATACTTGTGGTAATTGAGAAGTTTAGGGTCTTCATTGTAATTTATTCCTAAGACTGGAGTGCAATTGCATTTATATAGTGGTGTTATTTGCAATTAACTGTGGGCCCGGATTGCACTTGAGATGTGGGATCGCGTGTCCCAGTTGGAGCCAGCTTTCTATGGAATCCCTAGTGGTCCCCACGCTAGCCCAAGATATTAGAGAGTTACTAATCTTACTTGAACTCTAAAAGGAAGGAATTAGAAAGTTATTATTTCTATTTGAAGTGAGACTTCTAATTGTGGTAATAGTAAGCTACTAATTTGTGTGGAAGTGTGACTTCTAATGCAATTAGTAAGAGAGTCATAAGAGGAGGTTTGTAGGCTATAAATATAGGAGAATATAGGGCTGGACATCCCATGCAAATCCCAACCTAGGGATTCATGCCCAACCCTTGTTTTGTGCAAGTGTTGCACATCTCTTCCTTCTCCTCTCTCTTTTAGTTCCTTGGAGTTTCTAGTAGGGTTCTCTCTAGGAGATCCCACCCATCTTCTTGAGAAAAGAGATCTGATAGAGGGTCATAGCGTGGAAGACAACAAGGTCTTGGAGATCTCTAATTGCTTCAAGAAGAGTTCTTGATCAAGTTGATTGTCTTCTCCTCCATTAGAGCACTACCGGGCTCCAAAGGTATAATCTGCTTCTCTATTTGTTGTAGATTATTTTGTTGTAAGTAGTTGCCGATTGCTATATTCTAGATAGGTTATATCGCTGTACATGATTGTTGAGAAGGAGGGATTCCATCCTGGATTGGGTTTGTTGCCTTCTAGATAGTTGATCCCCGCATCAAGTGGGTCAAAAAGTTTTGAAAACCTATCCACGAGGCCCACCTACTTCCAACGCAAGGATCCGCTCCATGACTATCGGTAACAAATCAAAAAACCTGGGAGAACCCCTAGAAGTAGCAATGGAGGATGAAACGGTGATCAAAGACTTCAACAGTCAGAAATCATCGAAGAAAGAGTCGACCACCATGTGCAAACCAAGTCAGCTCCTCTGCAGCCGAAGAAAGTCGAAAACAAAACTACAGGTAAGAAACATGAACTCTCTGATGCCTTCAAAGAACGAGTAGAGAAGAAATACCCGTTTGATAAAGATGTTGAAGAAATTTGTCAGGCTCTTGTAGCAAATGGAAAACTCACCTTACCTGAGCCCAAACGACCGGTAGATGTTGGCAAAACCAATGATCCTCGATATTGTCCATATCATCAAATGATCTTGCATCCTCTCAATCAATGCTTCGTTGTGAGAGAGAAGATCAAACGAGATATGGAAAAATGGAGTCATCACCTTTGACAAAAACTATAGGTCTACCTCCGTCAACATGGTGTCATGTGGACAAACTTCCAAATCACCAAAGGAGAAGATCACTACTTCCTTCAAGGTGATAAAAATTGCTCAAACGTCCCAAGAGTTGGTTCCCTATCCAACATCAGACGGACAACCCATATGGGTACATCCCGATCTCCTAGAATATGAAAATTGGGAGATCATCAAAACAAAGTCTATCGCTCAACAGCGAAGGCAGGCCAATAGACAACTCCGCAAGCTCTAACAGCAGGAGAAAGCTCAATCAAAGCAAGAAGTCCCTAAAAAGGCAGAGACCTCTTCCACTACTTCGCTGGGGGCAACGAAAGAATCCAAGGCTTTAAAGGTTGTAAGAAAATTCACCCTTGGTGATTTCATGCCACCTCGTTACAAAAATGATATTACGCAGGGGGCATCAGACTCTTGCAACTCAGTAATTGGATTCTCCATGGATGGGTATGAGTCCAGTGACACTGCCAATGATACCGATGAGTGGGAAGAATCCCTTGAAACAGGAGAATACCTCTCCGATGAGGGATGGATTCCCGAATCTCATCTTATGCCAGTATTTGGTATAACCCATATCAGCAACAAGGATCCTCGTCTGATGATGAAGAAGACCAAGAGGCTGTTTAAGAAAGTGTTGTTGATCCAACACAAGCAAACGCTCCAGTGGAACCGAACATTGGTGAACCACAAGGAGCAGATGACGAAGAAGATCTGGCCCCTATGCCCGATCTCGAGGAATATGCAAGAATCTTGCAACATCTTGCCATAGAGCGGGAACAAGATCAAGAATGAAGAAAATCCCAAAAAATTCACAGACATCTCCGGAAACCCCGAAAAATGAAGAAAATTGCTGGATAGATGATCCCCTCACATCTGAAGACGAGTCTGAATCTCAACAGTGCGTTGCTTGCAATGCAATAGTTCCAGACGATGATGCCTCTGAAGCTTCGTCTGCCGAAACTTCGGATTCTCAGACTACGTCCGATAGCATATCCTCTGGAGCTACATCTCCTCAGGTGACTTCCACAGAGATATCATCTTCTCAGCCTTCGTCTCCTGAAACTGTGACGTCGGAACCCAAGCCTCTTCCGGCGATTATCTCGAAGAAACTCCAGCCAATGAAGTTTTCTTCAATGAAAGTCCAGTCAACTGGTCCAAGATACCCGACCTCATAGGCGATGTCTGGACCGATAAACTACTCAATGAAGAAGAAAAGTTGCTGGATGCTGTTCAGGACTTGTTCCTGGAAAATGCTCCCTGCAATGCGATTACTGAAGACGACAATATTGTTACAAGGACGTCTTCAGCAAATGACAAGGATCAACCCCTTGATCCTGGGAGTGATCTTTCGAAAGAAGACCTTTCTCTAGAGGCTCTTGAAGTTGGTAGAGGTACCCGCTCTGGCCGAGATTACCATAAAAACTACAACCAACCTTCTTCTTCCTATGTAAATCCTTCGGGAACACAAATTGTAAACGCCCCAAGTGGCAACAATAATTAAAACGCATGCCCGAAGGAGGCTTTCAAGTACGACTTGATTGAGCACTTTAAACACGTACCTGCACCACTGCACATCCTTGACTTATTACAAATGTCTCCACAAACTCGTGATAGTCTCATTTCAGAATTACAAAAGCTGAATGCGGATGTCAACAAATATGCCCCACAAGTCCTACAAATTGAAATGGACTATAGGGTTAAAAAATCAAATACTTCCTCAAAGGGAGAAAAGAAGAATAATGAGGGATCAGGCATCGAATGCCTCTCAGTTCAAAAAGCAGTAAGTGCAACAATTGCCTTCGATAAGGATGACCTCCTATTAGGCGAGACAAAGCACAACCGACCCTTGTACTTCACAGGGTACATCAAAGAAATACAAATACACAGAGTCCAGATCGACCCAGGTTCTGCACTCAATCTTATCTTTACTTCGGCACTTGAAGAGCTGGGTATTCCACCTAGCAAGCTGAGTCACACGTCTGTATCCATCTTTGGGTACGATGGGAGCGTTAAAAGGCCTACCGGCAAAATCAGGTTCATATTGCAAATCGGTGATCTTATCTCTGAAGTCACTGTGTACGCGATAAGAACCACTTGATGCTATAACAGCCTTCTTGGACGCCCCTGGATACATGAGAATGGTGTCGTCCCTTCAACTCTACATCAATGCATCAAGTTCGTTGGCAACGACGGCTTAATTCATCGAGTATTTGCAGAAAAAAGCCTTTCAAAGGCAAAGATGTCCATTTTGCAGACGCTCAAATGTACAAAGATGAATAAGAAGGAAAGGTGGAAGAAACAACACCATTTGCCAAAAATCTCCAGAAAGATAAAGGCAAGGCTCCATAGCAATCATTGGAAGAAAACAAATCTTCCGGAAAAACCGAAGAGAGCATTCATTCTCCATTTGTTGTCTCCCTCGAACCTTCAAAGCCTTTGGTAATCACCACCAAAGCAAAGAAGACAAAACAAAAGTCTGGGGGCAAGTTCACTGTCTGCTTCGTGTCCATTATCCAAGACACGAACTCG
This sequence comes from Cinnamomum chago, assembly GCA_038049695.1. Classification (NCBI taxonomy): domain Eukaryota; kingdom Viridiplantae; phylum Streptophyta; class Magnoliopsida; order Laurales; family Lauraceae; genus Cinnamomum; species Cinnamomum chago. The sequence continues at coordinate 51,127,477 of CP142453.1, read as the reverse complement.
GATTCAGAGCCAGAAGACGACACATCGTCAAGTCAAGCTGATACTCAGCAAGTTCAACTCGTTTTCACTCCATTGGAGACACCTGTCGACGTAGAAGACCCTACGTCTGCTTCCTTTGTCATGCTAGCAACTTCGGTAGAAGAAAAGACGATCTTTTTCCACAAATCGGAAGCTTCTTCACCAAAATCTTCGCTTGAACCTTTCCAAAATAAAGGTATGCCTCAACTATTCCTGTATAGTTCAATGGCACAAGCTATCATGAAGAAAATGGGCTATGATGCTCAAAACCCAATCGGTTTGGGAGGTGGCCATGGTATTCTCACTCCATTGGAACCCACCCTGACCAAAAATCAACTGGAGGATCGGAAACTCCATCATCATATAGACAAGTCTTTGTACGGGTTGGGGTATGATCCTGACGATCCCATGAGACAGTTGACACAAAGGCTACAAAGTCGTTTGGCCGACTAAGCCTTAACATCTCGTGTCCATGAAGACATTGATCTCCCTGGATATCTCTTTGAAGAGTCACCCGTCAAAGATTCAAGAAGCTCTTCCAATTCATACGATTTCTCTGACGATGGAGAGGAATTGTCTGATGACACAGACGCACAGTTTTCTAGCCCTGAAGAACCATTGTCTCCAAAAGAGGTACCTTACTTCAACCCAGTTTCAACAGGTGATTGGAATCATCTCATTGCCAGTCTTGAGAAGAATACCGATCAAGAAGACCCATGGACAAAAGCAAAGCCTTGGTCTGTAAATGCCTTTGGAACTCCAGAAGGCCTTGTTAAGTTGGAAGCCTCTGAAAACATTGTGGAGGAACCACTTTCAAACCTTCCAACAGAAGATCATGTTCAAAAGATAGACTTGGGGACACCTGATAACCCACGTCCTTATTCATAAGCAAGAATATAAAGGATGATGAGTTACCCGAGTATATCGCTTTTCTTCGTGAGTTCATTGATTGTTTTGCATGGTCTTATGCTGAAATGCCTGGCTTAGACCTCAAAATCGCAGTCCAAAAACTCAATTTGCAAAAAGAAATCAAGCCTGTCAAACAAGGCCAAAGAAGATTCCGTCCTGATGTGATGGACAAAATTGAACAAGAAGTTCAGAAACTCAAAAGCGTTGGCTTCATCCACGAGGAACAACATCCTGAACGGTTGGCCAACATCGTCCCCGTGACAAAGAAAAATGGACAGATCAGGGTCTGTATTGACTATAGAGACCTGAATAATGCATGCCCTAAAGATGCATTTCTGTTCCCCATACCAGAGGTGATGATTGACAACACCTACGGATTCGAGCAAATGACATTCATGGATGGATTCTCTGGCTACAATCAGATAAAGATGTATCCTGAATATGAAAGACACATAATTTTAGACTCCGTTTGGTGTGTATTGCTACACATTCATGCCATTTGGTCTGAAAAATGTTGGCGCAACATATCAAAGGGCTATGATGAAAATATTCCAAGATATGCAGCACAAGACGGTCGAATGTGATGTCGACAACCTTACCGTCAAAAGTAAAAGAAAAGAAGACTATCTCAAAGATCTTCGAGAAGTCTTCCTTCGACTTTGCAAACACAAACTGCGAATGAATCCACTAAAATGCTTCTTCGGTGTCTCATCGGCTAAGTTTCTTGGATTTATAGTTCGGAAAGGCAGAATAGAACTTGACCCCACCAAAGTCAAGGCCATCCTAGAAATGCCATCTCCAATAACCCTAAGACAACTAAAAGGGCTTCAAGGGAGGTTGGCATACATCCGACGGTTCATCTCCAATCTGTCAGGTTAGTGCCGTCCATTCTCTCGCCTAATGAAAAAAAGGTGTGGACTTTGTTTGGGATGCTGAATGTGAAGCTGCATTTCAAGACATCAAGACATACCTAACCAAACCTCCAGTTTTGGCTGCCCCCACAACTGGAAAACCATTCATCTTGTACACAAGGGCTCTCGATTACTCTTTGGGCGCTCTACTGGCACAAGAAAATGACGAAGGAAAAGAAGTTGCTCTGTATTACCTCAGCCGCATGTTGGTAGGTGCAGAGCATCGCTACTCTCCAGTCGAAAAAGAATGTCTTGCAGTGATGTTCACCGTACAAAAGCTGCGTCACTATCTGCTGTCCAACACAATATACCTGATTTCGAAGATCAATCTCTTAAAGGTCTTTGTCACAAAAGCAGGTTCTCTCAATGTCCGATTGGCAAAATGGTCCATCCTTCTGTCGCAATTCGATATTAGGTATGTGCCACAAAAGGCAATCAAAGGCCAAGCTCTAGCAGACTTTCTCGCAGAGCACCCTTTGCCTAAAGATTCTCCACTAAGGGACGATCTCCCAGACGAATCTTTCTACAATGTGCAAACTTCCTTACCAAATGCTTCCTGGGACATGTACTTTGACGGTGAAACCAGGACAATTGAAAAGGGAAAGCAAATATCGGGAATTGGCATCCTCTTTGTCAGTCCCGACAAATACATGATTCCACACGCCTTCTCGCTACTAGTACCATGACTCAAACAACGCAGCTGAGTACCAAGCCTTGATTGGAGGATTGGAACTCGCCCTCGAATCTGGCATCACCATGCTAGAAGCTTTTGGGGACTCTCAACTGATCGTCAACCAGATGAATAAAAAATTTGAAGTCAGGAAGCCTGATCTGTTGCCTTACTACAACAAGGCGCAATCGCTCGGACAAAAGTTTGACATCTGTCACATAACCCACCTCCTCAGAGGTGAAAACATTTGTGCAGATGCCCTGGCCGGACTCGCCGCATCTATGGTGATCCAAGAAGGAGAAAACATGTAAATCACAGTGTGTCAAAGAAGGATTCTCCATCCTCTTAACACACACCAAGCAGTTGCTGAATGCCACCAAGTGGTTGGAAGTCGGATGTCCATCCTCAAACCTCCGATCAGCGACTGGAGGGATCCGTTCATCGATTACATTATGTTTGGAATCCTACCTAAAAATCCAAAAGAACAGGTAAGCCTTCAAAGACGAGCCCCAAACTTTCATTTGGATATTCCTTCAAAAATGCTTTACAGAAAATCCTTCAACGGAGTACTTCTACGCTGCTTGCCACAACAAGAGGCCGACGAAACTCTCAAAGAAGTACATGTTGGTCTTTGTGGAGCTCATCAGGCTGGTCCTAAGCTCTACGATCTGATAAAAAGGTTAGGTTATTATTGGCCTACCATGGTAGCGGACGCTATGCAATTTGCTAAATGCTGCCAACAATGCCAAGTTCATGGAGATTATGTCCACATGCCTCCAGAATGGCTACATCCCATAGCGATCTCATCGCCTTTTGAAGCCTGGGGTATGGACATCATAGGTCCCATCTCTCCCTCATCAAGCAAAGGTCATCGCTTCATCTTCGCCGCTACGGATAATTTTTCCAAGTGGTCAAAAGCATTTGCTCTTAGCGAATTGAAGACCTCATCAGTCCTTCAATTCTTATGCACCAACATTATTTGTCGCTTCGGCATACCTAAAAGATTCATTCGTGATAACGGACCATAATTCCGAGATCACAGATTCTACAGGTTCTTCGACAAGTACAAAATCCAAAGTTGTCCGTCGACTCCGTACAATCTGGCAGCGAATGGTCTCTAGTCAAAATTCTCAAGAAAATGGTCTCTAGTCACAAAAGAGACTGGGGCGACAAACTACCTAAAGCCTTGTGGGCCTATCGAACCACCGTTCGAGGACCAACCCATAGTACACCATTCTCTTTGGTCTATGGATGCGAAATTGTTGTCCCTTTGGAAGTACAAATTCCTTCCTTAAGGGTATCTTTGCAAAACGACATGACATAAGAAAGCAATGTCAAATTCAAACTCCAAGAACTAGACAATCTCGACGAAAGACGGCTTGAAGCTCTACAAAGCATTGAGCTATACCAAGCACGCATGGCAGGATCTTTCGACAAAAAGGTCAGGCAACGCGCTTATAAAAAGGGTGACTTGGTTCTTGCAGTAAAAAGGTCAATGGTCTTCACCCACAAATCCAAAGGCAAACTCGAACCAAAATGGGAGGGACCCTTCGTCATCGACAAAATCTTCTCCTACGGCGCATATGCTCTTCTAAACATGGAGGGAGACAGATGTATGATGCCCATCAACGACAAGTTCTTGAAGCGGTACTACCCTTGAAGACTTACGCCACTGGGTCAGAGCAATGATTGCACGGTCAAAGCCTATTTTCAGGTACTTGCTCGTGAAACCCACTCCTTTTGGAATTTTCATCCTTATGTTAAAATTTCTAAAAAAAAATCTCAAAACAATGCTTACTTTCATGGTTTCATTGTTAAAAAAAAAACTAAAAAATCCAAGTTTAGGAGCCTTTTCCTGGACTTCACCGAATTTTCAATCCTTGAACCCTCATGGTTTGAAACGAAATCATGACTCAGGAATTTCTACCCTAGTCCACCCCAACTTTTACAACCAAAAACGGTTTCAAGTCAAAATTTACGACCCTCGTGTCTTTAAACAAAAAATAGTTTTTTAGAAACCGCAAGGATACGATGCTCAGTCGATACTCGCAAAACCTAAAATATCGGAAGGATGCGAACCCCATTCGATACTTCCCAAATTTCAAAATCACAAGGAAGGGACACTTCGTCGATACTTGCAAAAATTTCAAAAATCGTGGAGACACAACATTCCAGTTGATTTCCACAAACCCAAAATTTCAAATTAAAACTGAGGTCCAAAAAAAAAAGGACCTCAAATTTAAAAAATCATGGGGAAGCGACATTCAATTGATACCCACAAAACCAAAATTTTTGAAAAAAGCAAGGAAGCGACATCCAGTTGATACTTACACCCCAATTCGTGAGGAGGCGACATTCCATCGATACTCGCAAACCGAATGAGCAAGGAAGCGACATTCCATCGATACTTGTAATACCATTCAGCAGGGAGGCGACTTTTATTCGATACTTGCATCTTGAAAACCAAAATCGGCTTCTATGCCAAAAACAAAAAATTGGTTTTCACGCCGAAGACAAAAAATTGGCTTCTACGTCAAAAACCAAAATCGGCTTCTACGCCAAAAACAAAATTTGGCTTCTACGCCAAAAACAAAAACCGGCTTTTATGCCAAAAATTGGCTTTCATGCCAAAACAAAACTTGGTTTTCAAACAAATCGGCTTTCATGCCATTTCAAAAATCTGGCTCTCATGCCAATTCAAAATTCGGCTTTCATGCTCAACTTTCATGCCACCTCAAAAACCCGACTCTCATGCCAATTCAAAAACCTGGCTCTCATGCCAACCCAAAATCGGTTTTCATGCCACTTCAAAAAATCGGGTTTCATGCCAACCCAAAATCGGCTTTCATGCCACCTCAAAAATTCGGCTTCCATGCCATCCCAAATTTAGGCTTTCATGCTATCTCAAAAAAACTTTGGCTTCCATGCCACAAACAAATTTTGGCTCTTACGCCACAAAACCTGGCTCTCATGCCATCTCCAAAAATTCAGCTTTCATGCCATCTCAAAAAAAAACTTCGGCTACCATGCCATCTCAAAATCTAGCTTTCAAGCTATCGAAAAACTAGGCTTTCGCCACAAAATCTGGCTTTCATGCCCAAAACAAAACTTTGACAAAAGATTTTCACAAAATGAAAACCTTTTGATCAAATTTCCAAACAAACATCCTACTTTTGCTTATTTTCATCAAAAAGAATTTGAGTAAAAAGTATATAGAGTACCAAAAATGTTTCTACATGGAGGTACCCAAAAAAAAAAAAAGAAGAAGAAGAAAAAAGATTTTGTTACAAAAGTCAGGAGCTAGTCTAACATGGTATTCAACCAAAGATTCAACTCCTTAAACAGACTCTTGGCCTTACCCTCTAAAGCTTCCAGGCCACGCTTCTTCAAAATCTTTCCATAAAAAGCGACAGAACATCGCGACCCATTTGCAACACGGGGAAGCTCTTCCCAAAGAATCTGCCATTGCTCGTACTCTTGAGTCTTCTGTTAGGAATTTTCTAGATTGCAATTTGATGGATGCATTTCATTCTAGCATCATTTGATTTACACACTTGCATGGGTTTTAAGTAAACTTGAAATCTTGATTTATTCATGCATTACTTTTAAGAGTTGTAAAAGTTTTGATTTATGCATGATTTGTTTTTAAATCTTGGGTGCATTTGTTTTAGAAAAGAGTTTTCAAGAAATCAAGCAAGCCTTTGTTTTAAAAGTTTTGAATCTTTTTAGGCTTTTTATGTCATGTTTTAAAAACCATTAGAATCTTTAAAACATGTTTTCCAAGCTTGATTTAGTGGCCAAAAGGTCCCCCATAGAAAAACCTTCAAATATGCAAAAGTTGCAAAGGGAGGCTGTCCCGGCAGTGTCGCCGGTCGACCGAGAGGCAGGTCTCGGTCGACCGAGACAACTGGAGGTAAAATCTGCAGTTTTGAACTGAAACCTCCAACGGTCAGATTGTGCCTTCCCGGTCGACCGAGGACTAGCCGTTGGCAACTTTTTGCTATAAATATGAGTTCTTTCCCTTGCCAAAAGTTGGGAATTTTTAACCCCTCCTTGAGAGGATTTGAGGCATATCAAAAGGGAAGAGAACCAAGGGATGAAGGGGATGATTAGGAAAGCTAAAGCTTGGATTAATGAAGTTAAACCACCAAGTAGGCTCTTCCTTCCTTAATCATATGTTTTCATGCTTTTGTTTTATTTTTGGTAAATCATTTCTAGCATGTTAAACTATGTTTGTGTTGTGTCCTTAACATATTTTATGTTTTGAGTTGATTTATTGTTTTGGATACAACATCACATGATTCAATCCAAGTAGTACTTAACTTTGGTAAATCTAAGTAGATCATGTTAATGAAAGAACTTTGGTAAATCATATGTAACATGATCCATATACTTGGTTGAATCTTTGATTGTTGTTTTCCATCATAAGAACATCTCTTTCAAAACTAACTTATGTTTTGGATTCAACTTCTTTACAAATCATATGTTTTCATGTTTTGTTTTATCATTGGTAAATCTTGTAACATGTTAACCTATGATGTGTTGTATCCTTAGCATGTGTTATATTTTGAATAGATCTATTGTTTTGGATACATCACCATTGATTCATCAAAGTAGTACTTTATCTTTGGTAAATATAAGTAGATCATGTTAATGAAATATGTAACATGATTCATATACTTTGTTGAATCATTGGTTGTTGTTCTTCCATCATAAGAAAATCTCTCTCAAATGTATCTTATGTTTTGGATCCAACATCATTACAAATCATATGTGTATTATTGTTTTAATGCTTCACAACTTGCCTTACTTTGATTGGTAAATCATTTTCAAGTTGTCCTTATAATTACATATGATTTGTCCCCTCTTTTCAATCAAATCTATTTTTATGTTTTGAGCTTCATTGATGATTTGATTGACATCCCTATGCATCACATGTTTAGAGCTAATCCATTTCATACAACTTGTGTAACTTTGACATCATTAACAAGTTGTTACTTTTAACATGTGATTGCATTCTTCCTCAATCATAAATGTTTTTGAGCTAAAACTTTCAAAAGCCTTAGGCTTACATTTATGAGCTTTCATTTTCTAAATGATTGAGGACCACACACACACACTTCATTTGTTTTCATCTTTGCATTCATAGTGTGAGTGTGTATTAGATTTTCACTTCCATATCCGCCTATTTTAGAGGCAAATGTAATGAGCTAAAATGAATCTCCATCTAGTGTATTAAAGACACAACTTAGTGAGATAACCAACCATGTGGTTGAAGAGGTTATTGCTTAGCCTATAAAAGCATAATTGTATAGGTTGATGTTAAGCCTTGAAAAACATCATTGTAAAGGTTATTGCTTAGCCTTGGAAAGCATATTGTAAAGGTTATTGCTTAGCCTATTGAAAAGCATAAACAGTGGAAATCCGGTGGGGTGTTGGATCACAAGCCGGTAGTGGATGTAGGCATTGAGGCCGAACCACTATAAATCCTTGTGTGATGGTGCTTGCTTTGTGGTGATTGTTTATATTAGCTTCCGCATATTGTTTGATAATCATCACTTGTGACTAGTTGGTTTTTAAGAAGTTAAAATTAGTTAAAATTGGTCATAAAAGAAGCTCACCCTATTCACCCCCCCCTCTAGGGTTCGGATCCCCATGGACTTACATCTTCCTCTGGAGATTGCTCTCATCCTCCTCGACTTGGCGAATCAGAGTCCCTTCTTTGGCACGAGCTTCCACAATGGCGGTCCATTTTGCAGCAGCTTGTTCCTCCAATAGCTCAAGACGCTGTCTGGTCTCAATGACCTCTCTATCAACACGGCGCAGATCTTCTGTTAGGTCAATGATAGACAACTCGGTGACGTTCCTCTCTCGAAAGAATTGCTTCCGAGTCCGCAAGATCTCGTTCAGCTCAGACTTAACCTTGCCAGAAGGCTTCAAAAACATCTCATTGAAGAAGTCACTACTTGGGAAGCTCTTGGTTCCATTCCAGTTGTTCCCTAAAGCTATGACTTCATCAACAAAAGCCTTTGCACCTGCAATGTCCAGACCGACCTCTTCGCTATCAGCAAGGATGTCCTATATGTTGGAAACTAGGTGGGCCTTCCAGACAGGTTTCAAAAACTTTTGACCCATTTGATGCAGGGATCAATTATCCAGAAGGGAATAAACCCAATCTAGGATGCAATCCCTCAAACTAATAAACCATGTACAGCAACATAACCTATCTAGAAGATAGAAAATAGCATCTAAACATGCAACCACGAAATCTACAACATACAAGGATGTAGATTATACCTTTGGAGCTTTGTAGTGCTCTAATGGAGAAGTTGAATTCTTTCTTTGATGATGAACACCTTCACTAATCAAACTAGAATCTCCAACACCTTTTGATCTTCCACGCTATGACCCGTATCAGATTCTCTTTTCTCAAGAAGATGGTGGAATCTCCAAGAGAGAAACCCTAGAGGAAACTAGAAGAGAAACTAGAAGAGGGAAGTGATGTGCAACAACTTGCACAAAGAGAGGAAGAGTGATATGGGCGTGAATCCCTAGGTGGGATTAACATTAGGGACGTCCAAGGGCTCTCCTCTTCTCCTTTTATAGCATTGAAGCTACCTCCTCTTACTAATTGAAATAGAAGTCTTACTTCCACTACAATTAGTTGCTTACTAAATCACAATTAGAAGTCTTACTTCAAATATGATTAGTAACTTCCTCTTTTACTAATTAAAATAGAAGTCTTACTTCCATTAATAATTAGTAACTTACTATTACCACTATTAGAAGTCTCACTTCAAATAGAAATAGTAACTTTCTATTTCCTTTTAGAGTTCTACTATAATTAGTATCTTTCCAATATCTTGGGCTAGCGTGGGGACCACTAGGGATTCCTTAGAAAGCTGGCTCCAACTGGGAGACGCGATCCCACATCCCACAGTTAATTGCAAATAACTCCACTATATAAATGCAATTGCACTCCAGTCTTAGGAATAAATTACAATGAAGACCCTAAACTTCCGCATTACCACAAGTAGGCCCCTCCATTTATATCCATGGATCAAATGGACCTGTCCACCAAATTAGATCCATATCTTATTATCCTTGAGCCCCAATTAATTATAATGATCATTTGGTACCGATCCAATTAACTCTTAATTAGAATGGGTGCGCACTTACCAATGATAAATTCATTAATTGGCACAATGGGATATTAAAGATAGATTCCATCTTGACCATTGAATGTTCCCATAGCTCTACTACCACGAACCCAAATCACCAAGGTGTTGACCTACAATTGCCCTCACTCATTGGTGACTCAAAGCAAATGTATAGATAGAAACTTGAGTTCATTAATGTCTCAGGATTATGAGCCTATTGCTAGGGAATTATGAGAGCAGACCTTAATGTAAATACAGTGTATATAAGGTGCTTCTCATGGTCCTTCAATACATCCAATGTACCAGCACCATGATCCAGAATCTTACATTCTGATGATCGAGACAAATCACACTATCTCATAGTGATCAAAGTGCTGCAACCTTGTCAAATGAGATGCCCATCTCATCACTGGTTGCGTAGATATTTAAGTATAAGATTTGCAATACATATCTCCTGTATGTGGATCTCATCCATACACATGTATTACATCTAGTATACTTGTGGACTCCAGTTCATCTCATGAACCATTATGTCATTCGTATTAGTTATGTGGAAACAAGTAATAAAACACCATTCATCTCATGAAAGGAAAGCAATAATATATATTGATAAATAAAGAAATTAATCAATTTATTCATCATATACTGGTATTGATACTATAAAACTAACGATCTCTCACTTGGGCTCAATGCCAGTCGGGGTTGCATCTCATGCCCATCCCATCTACTTGTTGCTCAAAAACTTTGGTAGTCAAAGGCTTAGTAAACGGATTCTCCCAGATTGTCTGCAGAGTCTATCTTGGTGATAGCAGTATCACCTCTCTGCACAATCTCTCCGACCATGTGTAACTACCTCTATACATGTTTATGGCTCCTGGGTTCCTTGGACTTATCGACTGCCCTGCTGTTATCACAGTAAACTGTTAGCGGCTGTCTTGCCAAAAATACCACTCCAAGTTCCATAAGGAATCTTTTGAGCCAATATGCTTCTTTAGTTGCTTCTCAAGCAGCTATAGCATAAACACATACCCAGAAGTTGATATCTTGGAATCCTTATCTGACATGAAGTCAGAATATGTTTAACCGACTGGAATCAACTCATTATTGTCATAAAACAACATGCAATCTCTAGTCCTTCTTAAGGATTTGAGAACACATCTTACAACAGTCCGATGGTTAGGACTTGGGTTAGACTGATATCTGCTGACTAAGCCCAATGCATGACAGATATCCGGTATAGATATAGCATAGCGTACATGAGGCTACCAACACCGGAAGCGTATGGTATCGACCTCATCTGCTCCTTTTCCTCAGGTGTTTTGGGACATTGATTCTTGAAAAGGTGCACTCCATGCCTGAAAGGTGTAATACCCTTCTTGGAGTCTTGCATAGCAAACCATACGAGTACCTTATCTATGTATGCATATTGGGATAAGCCTATCATCCTATTTATCCGGTCTCAATGGAGTTTGATCCCTAGGATGCGGCTGGCTTCTCCCAAGTCCTTCATATCAAAAGTCTTAGCCAACTAAACCTTTTACTGTTGACAACATCCATATACCACTCTCTAGGAGAAGGAAGTCGTCGACTAGAAAAATTACCCTGCCTCCTTTACCTTTCATGTACACTCATGACTCATCCCGATTTTTGACAAAATCAACTGACTTGATTTCTTAGTCAAAACAAATGTTCCAGGTTTGGGATACCTGCTTCAGTCCATAAATGGACTTCTGCAGCTTGTAAACTCTTTGCTTTTGGTTGTTTAGCTATAAAACCGTCTGGCTGCATCATATAGATGTCTTCCTCAAGATGGTCGTTGAGAAACGCCGTCTTGACATCCATTTGCCAAATCTCATGATCGAGATGAGCCGCAATGGATAAGAGTATCCTGATGGACTTGAGCATGGCTACCGGCAAGAAGGTTTCCTCATAATCGATATCTTCTTTCTGAGTATATCCTTTCGCAACAAGCCTGACCTTTAACGGTCTCAACTCTTCCATCTGATCCTCTGTTTCTCTTGCAGACTTACTTGCACCCAATAGGTTAGATATTGGCAGGCAAGTCCACAAGTGTCCAAACCTGATTAGAGTACATAGACTCCATCTCAGCTTTCATAGCATCTTGCCAATGTCCCGAATCTTTGTCATTAATTGCTTCATCATAGTTACAGGGATCTTGTTCCGGTTCTTTTGGGACTGCCTCTTAAGACTCTCCGAAGAACGAGAACCTGTCAGGGGGCCTGACTATGCTCCCACTATGACAAGGCACTGGTGTAATTACTGGGTTAGGTAAGGGTGTTTCTTCCTTAGGTTCGGTCATACTAGGATTTGGAATTGTTTACTTTTGAATTTCTTCCAAGATTACCTTTTTATAAAGGTTTCTGGTCTATCATATAATCTTCCTCCAGAAAAACCGCATTAGTGCTTACCATCACTTTCTGTTGTTTGGGATTATAGAATAACCAACATTTAGTTCATTTAGGATATCCTACAAACGTGCATACTTCCGACTTCGCTTCCAACTGATCCATCTTAACCTTTAGCACATGTGCCAGACAACCCCAAATGTGTAAATGTTGTAGACTAGGCTTTCACCCGGACCACAACTCTCGAGGAGTCTTAGGTATAGACTTAGATGGTACGGGTTTAGTATGTACATCACAGTATCCAAGGTGTATCTCTAAAAGGATATAGGTGATCCTGAGAAACTCAGTATAGACCTGATCATATCTAAAAGAGTCTGGTTCCTTCTTTCTGCTACTCCGTTCTGTTGAGGCATACCAGGAGCAGACAACTGGGATAAAATCCAATTTTCTGATAAGTATCCCATAAAATCAGCGGAGAGATATCCTCCCACTACTCTGACATTAATGGGTCCACACGCATCAGTATACACTAATTCCAACAAATCTTTGGCCCATTGCCCTTTGATGAAAAAGGGCCATTTGGTCATTTTACCTTCCAGACAGGACTCGCAGACAGGCATTGGTTCTACCACCAATGAAGGCAAGATACCATCTTTCACTAGCCTGTCAATCCTATTTAGGTTTATATAACCTAGCCTCAAGTGCCAAAGTTTTGTTGGATCAGATGAAGGTGATTTCCTCTTTAATGATGGTCTATTAGTTGTTTCAGTATCATGTATCTCATACATTGTGGGATTAACAAATAAATTCCATTGATTACCTTGTCAGAATACATAAAAGTACCGTATCTCTTTATGACAATTTCAATACCAAGAGTAATAGAATAACTCTTATTCACCATACTAGAAACTGAAATTGAATTATGCTGTAAAGACGGTACATATAACGTGTCTGACAAAACCAATTTATCATTTAAAAAAAATATAATGTAATAACTCCCACTGAAACAGCCTCTGCCTTAGCATCAGATCCTAGGTTGTCAATGATTTCTCCGTCACTGAACCTCCTGGTTTCCCTGAACCCCTGCAATTAATTACATATGTGATAAGTTTCCCTGGAGTCCATACACCAAGATTCAGAAGTACCAGTTGCAAAACTAACTTCAGAAACAAGTGACTCAATCATACCTGAGGTCTTCTTCTTAGACATATATTTTGGACAATTCCTTTTCCAATGTCCTGTCTTACCACAATGGAAACACTTTCCTTTTACTCCCGTACCCTTAGCCTTGGCCATACTACAAGTAGAACCATTCTCCACCTTAGGACCCTTGATGACTGATTTCTTCTTGCTATCTTGGTCTTTGCCTTTCGGTTTGGTCCTAGCAAATGACTTTTCTGTCATGAGGGAATTTTTCTCTTTCTTCATGATTTCCTCAGTCACTACCAGCTGCCGAGACAGCTCAGCTATAGTCATTTCCAATTTATTATAATTGATCTCGAAATGATTGAAAGAATCCGGTAGTGATTGAAGGATCATGTCGATCTGCGATTCTTTATCAATCGTAACACCCAGTACATCTAACTCATTTAGTGCAAGACTCATTTTCAATAAATGTTTTTGTATTGTGGTTCCCTCAGTCATCTTAGTGTTTATCAGCACCTTCATAGCAGCTTGCCTAGCGGGTCTAACCTGGTCCGCAAACATCTCCTTTAAGTTCGATATATTATCGTATGCTGACTTATAGGATTGATGTTGGTGTTGTAAAACACTAGACATGGATGCTTGTATAAAACATCTGGCTACTTCATTGTCTTTTGTCCATTCGGCATAAAGGTCCTTTTCATACTGAGGTGCATGAAGCTCAGGCTCAGGAAGGGGGGGTATGGTAAGGACATATCCGCATCCTGAAGCTATCAGGATAATATCCAGGGTTCTTTTCCAGGCTATATAATTGGATCCCACCAACTAATTCTGGTTGAGGATGGTCGCAAGTGGATTGAAAGTATTTGAATTCATGCTTGAAAAATTGTAGCACATAACCATACATTCAATTAATGAATTTAAATGATATTAGGGTTTAGTATTCTACCAAATTTATATGGAATCCTCATAACCACTAAATTTAGAAGACATCGGAATCCCAATCCCCGGGGTATGCCTCCTTGGGGAGTGCAAATACCACCTAGATTGGTGCGGATCAAAGTTGGTCAAAATTAGGATTAAGACTAGCTTTCCATGATCCCCTTCATTCATTATTATCTAGGTATCTCATACCAAATAATGAATGACTCCCGATTAGCTTCGGTTTCTAAAATAAATGAGGCAAATCCTTGGGGATACTACATCATCATTTTAGTTAAGTGTCACCCACCAACTAGCATTGCATGACAACCGTTGCGAGCAGCCTCCTTGGGGAGTGGGCCCCTGCCCCGTCTCACCAACACTATCCATAGGAGATCCATATCTAGTAACCAAACAAGTAAAAGCCCTCCGTGGGGAACGGCCATTCTCAAGATGGCGCGAGGATAATACTTTCCTTACAATGGACCTATGGTGGAAAACCATGGGGATTTCTAAAAAATAAATGCCCCGCTCCCACTTAATATTTTAGAATTGAGGATTTCTTTGTAAGGTATTAGGGCCCACATGTATACATATGAACTTCAAATCATCTCATGATATGATCTAAGATTGGTTCCAAGTCAAGTTATTTTAAGGAAAGTCCAGTTTCTAAATTAATGTTACCAATGTGTCCATCTCATGGGTCATCAACACTAATTAGAATTCTTTCCAAAAATTAATTTGATTTGACCAATTTTAGTAACTTGCTATGTTTGGATCAGATTTGGAAACATTCTAAATTAAGCATTTATCCATAAATAGAAAGTGCAAAAAAATAGAAACTAGTCCTCTCCTCCACATGGTCCTAGCGGAATAGACTTCTTGGACTTCTAGACTTTCCAAAACTTTGGAATTCCTCAAACTCTTTGGGCAACTCCAAAACTCTTTTGGTAATCTTCAAAATCTTTGATTAGGAGTCCAACATCGCTTTCCTTCTTCGTCTCGGACATCGCCAGAATTTACAAATTTATAAAAATTACATAAATTCCTATGCCTCGATTATGAGACTCACATGGTAATCTAAACATGGAAATAAAAAGGCTATAGGGAAATTCATCATGCCCTGCCCTTTCACGGGAAACCAAGGAAACCATGACGCCCTTTACATTTAGCCTTAAACAAACCATTAACCATAAATAGAAAGCAAAAGACTTGTGGGCCATATGGAGAGGACATGATCATCTGCAAGTCAGTATCTCATACAACAAAGCATCTCACAAAACTAGGTTACCAAACCACAATGGAAAAACAAGATGCCAAAAGTAACCACCCCTTTAATACATGCACTTCGCAGAGGGGGTCCGGGGGTGTCCCCAGGCGGGGGTTCGGGGGCTGGCCCCCCGGGTAGGGGCTCGGGGGCAGCGCCCCCGGACCAAAAAATCCGGATCACATAATGAAGTGACCCTGTGTTCTCGGTCGACCGGCCAGAGGGCTCGGTCGACCGACCCTACAGGCACCCGGTCGACCGAGCACGAGGCCAGGTCGACCTGCCTGACGAAGGCAGAAAATTGGGTTTTTCTAACTCGAGTCCAAACACCTCCAAAACACTTTTGAAGGCTCTCAATAGCATCCTACCATCCTTCCAACATAATTATACCCTTTTGTGAATCCAAACATGGATTTACTACATAAAGTAAACAAACCCAACCATAACTGATCCTTACATAGCCCTTGCTTCATCTTCTTCGCATCTCATACAAAGATTGGAGCAAGCTTGCTGATCTAACATGATTAGAGATGAGGTATGGCTCTGATACCAATTGTTGGAAACTAGGTGGGCCTTCCAGACAGGTTTCAAAAATTTTTGACCCACTTGATGCAGGGATCAATTATCTAGAAGGAAATAAACCCAGACCAGGATGCAATCCCTCAAACTCATAAACCATGTACAGCAACATAACCTATCTAGAAGATAGAAAATAGCATCTAAACATGCAACCACGAAATCTACAACATACAAGGATGTAGATTATACCTTTGGAGCTTTGTAGTGCTCTAATGGAGAAGTTGAATTCTTTCTTTGATGATGAACACCTTCACTAATCAAACTAGAATCTCCAACACCTTTTGATCTTCCACGCTTTGACCCGTATCAGATTCTCTTTTCTCAAGAAGATGGTGGAATCTCCAAGAGAAAAACTGTTAGACCCCGACCCAGACCAATTCAATTAGTGTGCAATTAGTATGTGTTTAGTCCTAAGTGGGTTTAGTTGTCGTTGGGTTAGAAGTAATTAGATTTAGTCTTGGACATAGTTTTGAGAATTTTGAGAACGTTTAGTACTAGTCCGACACACTCAGGAAGGCCTGAGTGCACGTGTAAGCTTGGGAGGATCATATCGATTTCCGTGTATTTGTGATCTTGATTTCAAACGGATGATTTTACTATGTGTTACAACTTTTGTTTTCAGCCCATTCATGTTTGAAGTCCAAAAGCCCAAGTTCTGGCCCAAAAAGGGTGAAGTAGTCTTTTTGCACAAATCTGGACACAATTTTCGAGTTCTCAAAACCAGGTCAAAAATATACTTTTTGGAAACTAGATATTTCGAGGATCATTTTATCCTTCTTTGTCAAAGTCATTCGAGGCCCACAAGATCATGCTTTCGTCATTTCAAAGTTCAAGTTAATTGGGCCCCATTTGCTAAGGTCTTAAGCCTAATCCCCTCTTCATCTCTTTTCATTTATTTCCCCAAAATTTCCTGCAACTTTCTTAACCTAGGGCTGAAAATCCCTCTTTCCTTTCCATCTTCCTCACCTTGCATGATCTAGCTAGAGATCTCCAAATAAAATTCTAAGGCTATCATCTTCTTCCTCTCATCCTAAGCTTTCCATTGATGCAAATTTCTTGAAGTTCTAAGTTGGGCAAGAGCTCCATTTCCTTCCTTCCCTCTTGTTTGACCATTTCTAGGTAAGAGCTTCAACCCATGTTTTTCATATTACAAACCCTTTTGTAAAAATGGGTTCTTTGTTTTCTTTTGTGTTGAGTTTGAGGAGGTTTTCCCTTGGGATTCTTGTAGTGTTGGAATAGCTTGAGTGAAGTGCTTGAAGAGGATTGTTTGGCTTTTGGACAAGGCAAGTAATCTCTATAGGAAATGATGCATGTGTATTTTGATTACATTGTTATTTTGGAAATTGTGCATATAAACTTGTTATAAACTTCATGATCTTGATTCTTATTGGATTGAATGTTTGAAAGTGTGAAAATGAACCCTTGGTGAGCATGAAGGCTCAAGGGATTATATGTGGCTTAAGGAGGAGAAGAAGGAGTGAAATGTGTTGGAAGTTGTACAAGAGAAAGGTTTTTTCTGCACTCAGCGAGCACAGGCAGAAGCTTGTCTGCTCGAGCGACCAAGCCTCTGTTTGTTCCGAGCGCAGACAGAGAGCTGTCCGCCCGAGCGACCTTATTGTCCGCTCGAGCGAAGTGTCAATGCCATACAAACTCCGCTCGAGCGAACCTGCCAGATTCAGGAAGAAGAATTATTTCATTTGTGCATTTTCTTGAAGGTTGAAAAACTAGACTATGTTAAGGGTTTTGACTTGACATTGTGTAAATGGAACTTCGAAATGCAACCCAACTTCGGGGACACCAATTCTTGTATATTCTTACATTTGGGGTCCCAATTACACAAAGGTCAATTAGTGGCCTTAACACATGCTTGCCAGATTTTCTATTTTGAATTTCCGTATTGGTACGATAAGTACCGTCGTGCACTCGTTTTGAATTTCAAGTATAAGCTCGTTTTAAAGATTTGTTTCAAGAAAAAGGGGATCACTTCCTAAGCGTGTTATGCATATTAATTATGCCTTTTGCTAGTCGTGTTCATCGTGTTTTGATAAGTGACTTCTCCCTTTTTTATCTCGGCATGTTTTGATAGTGTTTCGCGTGTTTTGTGCATTCATGAATTAAGTAAACACCACTGAGCTTGGACTCCCCTTTTAGTTTGATCCACTGTCTGGGGGTCCTTAAACATGTGGACTGTCTGCAGACTGGTTGTGTATTTATTACACATCGTGCGTGTCCGGTTCCGCGGCCGGAAATCCCCGTATATGTGGGAATCGTGTCGTGATTATATTATGTATATCGTGTTTATCGTGCGTGCTTGCTCTTTTCATTTATAAATGATAGAGAAAGGATGAGCTCTTTGTGGATTGTAACTATTCATGATATTATATGTACTCATGCTAGTTTGTTTTAGTATCCCAGCTAGGTTAGGTATTCTCGAAAATGTATCTCAGTCATTATAGTATTTCAAATCAGGGATTTGCTTATATGTTTTCTAAAAAAAAAAAAAACATTTATTGTTTCATGCTTGCACCTAAATTGATTACCTGCCAAACCGTTGTGTTTGACCCTTGTTTGTTGGTGCCTAGGTGCAGGAGACGTTGCCTTTGAGGAGGAGCGTCAGGAGGAGGCTCTTGAGCCACCCCCAGTGAGAGAGTGGCAGCCCGACGATGTCATTTAGACGTCGGGCGGGTTTCTTGAGTTTCGTCATTTTGTCTTGGGGTTTCCTTTATTATTTTCAGAAGTGTATTGGCTTCTGTTGGCCTCTTATGGGATGTAACTAAAACTTAACTTACTTTGTGTAGTCACATAACTTGAATTATGTTGGGAATGCCATGTTAGCTTCTTTCTTTTGATACTATGTCTTGTTATTATTGCTATATCACTTACAAATTTTATTGGTGTTTATTTCGATGTGATTTGCTACACGCTTCCTCAAACTTGATCGTGTGAGTTAGATTACGCGTGTCTTTGGGAATCCTCACCGCGGGAACCTGTGGGAAAACATAAACAATCGTAAATTCAACTCGTCGCGGGCCCGGGGTCCGTTCCGGGGTCGCGACAAAAACCCTAGAGGAAACTAGAAAAGAAACTAGAAGAGGGAAGTGATGTGCAACAACTTGCACAAAGAGAGGAATAGTGATATGGGCGTGAATCCCTAGGTGGGATTAACATTAGGGGCGTCCAAGGGCTCTCCTCTTCTCCTTTTATAGCATTAAAGTTACCTCCTCTTACTAATTGAAATAGAAGTCTTACTTCCACTACAATTAGTTGCTTACTAAATCACAATTAGAAGTCTTACTTCAAATATAATTAGAAACTTCCTCTTTTACTAACTAAAATAGAAGTCTTACTTCCATTAATAATTAGTAACTTACTATTACCACTATTAGAAGTCTCACTTCAAATAGAAATAGTAACTTTCTATTTCCTTTTAGAGTTCTACTATAATTAGTATCTTTCTAATATCTTGGGCTAGCGTGGGGACCACTAGGGATTCCTTAGAAAGCTGGCTTCAACTGGGACACGCGACCCCACATCTCATGTGCAGTCCGGGTCCACAGTTAATTGCAAATAACTCCACTATATAAATGCAATTGCACTCCAGTCTTAGGAATAAATTACAATGAAGACCCTAAACTTCCGCATTACCACAAGTAGGCCCCTCCATCTATATCCATGGATCAAATGGACTTGTCCACCAAATTAGATCCATATCTTATTATCCTTGAGCCCCAATTAATTATAATGATCATTTGGTACCGATCCAATTAACTCTTAATTGGAATGGGTGCGCACTTACCAATGATAAATCAATTAATTGGCACAAGGGGATATTAAAGATAGATTCCGTCTTGACCATTGAATGTTCCCACAGCTCTACTACCACGTACCCAAATCACCGAGGTGTTGACCTACAATTGGCCTCACTCGTTGGTGACTCAAAGCAAATGTATAGATAGAAACTTGAGTTCATTAATGTCTCAGGATTATGAGCCTATTGCGAGCAAATTATGAGAGCAGACCTTAATGTAAAGACAATGTATATAAGGTGTTTCTCATGGTCCTTCAATACATCCAATGTACCAGCACCATGATCCAGAATCTTACATTCTGATGATCGAGACAAATCACACTATTTCATAGTGATCAAAGTGCTGCAACCTTGTCAAATGAGATGCCCAATCTCATCACTGGTTGTGAAGATATTTAAGTATAAGATTTGCAATACATATCTCCTGTATGTGGATCTCGTCCATACACATGTATTACATCTTGTATACTTGTGGACTCCGGTTCATCTCATGAACCATTATGTCATTCGTATTAGTTATTTGCAAACAAGTAATAAAACACCATTCATCTCATGAAAGGAAAGAAATAATATATATTGATAAATAAAGAAATTAATCAATTTATTCATCATATACTGGTATTGAGACCATAAAACTAACACTATACATGCTTGATCATGCCAAAGCCAACTTCTAAATGGCCAGAAGAAAGAGTTTTGACCCATGAGCTCAAAACGCTCTTCAACACTTTCTTCGCATACCCAAGAGATGGCTCGGATGAAGGCTCACCCCTCTCCATTGGTCGACTGCCCGTGTCATGCCCTGCTGGAGGAGTGATCATCAAACTCTTTCTAATCAGAGACACTGGCGAAGGAATCTGCTGAGAAGATTTCATCTCTGCTGCATTAAAACTGGAAGAAGAAGTCCCTACTTCTGGTTCAACAGCAGGCATCCCCTGCTCTAGCACTGAGAAAGATGGAGGAACTTCTCCTGCTGCCTCACAACCTACCGGCAAAACAAAACAAAAAAGTATGAATATGATCCTGTTGAAAAAATCATTATCATCAGGGTTATTGCTACAATTACCTTCTTCGACGATCGGCGGAATACTTTCTGGCTCCATGAGTTCATCTAAAGCATCGTCAAAAGCCGCATCCATGGATGGCTCGAAATCGTCGGAATCCTATGGCAAGTCAGCCGACAAGAAAACAAACAACATGTTAGCAAATGACAGCACAGACAAAAAAAGAGAAAATACAAAGAAGTCACACCAGGTGAAGATTCTGGAATCACTCCAGAGTCTCTCTGTTCTTCTTTAGATGCCGCAATCGGATATGTTACTGCTTCTTCAGCCGGAACCTCAGGCATCACCAAATCATCATCTTCCACTAAAAAAGGGAGAGAAAGAAAATAAAAAACAAAAGAAACCTCGATGAAAAAAATAGAAAGAGAAAGAGGAGGAATCATACCTTCATTAATGGTCTCTTCCTCTCGGCTCCTCTTTTTCGGAGGCATCAGGAGAATCATCGTGTCGTCTCCTATTACGGCGCTACTCTCTCTTCCTCTTACTTCTATGGGCCGGTTTACTCGAAGTTTTCGTCCAATCATCAAAATCAGGATCTTCGCTTGGCTCCTCGCCAGATGGTCTGCTCCTCCCAGTGGACCCCAAGGAAGCCTTTGTTCGTTCCGCTTGCATCCAATCGTCGATCTCGGCCTCCTCCCCTTCTAGCTGTCTCAAGACCTCACCAGGTATCTCTTGTGCAGCTCCTAATCTGATGATGTCCTATTCACCGAGAAAGCCTATCTTGTGCTTCTCCCAGGCAAGGAAAGCTAGAACTTCCTCTCGACATACTCCATCTGATCTACCAAGACCCTTCCCAGAAGATTGCTTCTCATCAAGCTCCTTCTTGGAAAGCCCCCGGTACACTAAAAGGCTCTCTACGAACCATTTTGTAAAGCCAGCAGACTGAAAAGTGGGCAGCTCAGGATAGGAAATCATGGCGGTAGTGTCCTCCACATTGTAAAAATCCGATGCATTCCTCCCATCCTGCAAACCTCCAAAATGTTGCACCATGCTCGAAGGCGCTCCAACAACGCATTGAGAGAAGCCTAATTGCAGCGCAAAATGCGAGGGGACATACGGCTGGACATCAACAAAAAGATGTCTACGGTACACCATTGTACCAACGCGTATGTTAAAAAGCCACCTCTTTTCTGCGTTTCTCAAATAATAATGTCTATCCAACCCTGCCCTGGTGGAATCATGGGAGACACCAAAATCAAAAGCCTTCTTCCGCAAACCAGGAGAAAGCTTCGTTGAAGATTGCCCAATCTCGACGTCCCTGAACCGTCAGATCCTCAAACGGGCAGACAAAAGTGATTTGGAAACGGCTGTCCCTCTGGCCAATAGAATCATAAAAGGATCATCATCCTGTACAACTCTTAATTGATGGAAGCCGGGATAGTGGTATTCGTAAGAAAGGTGTTGGTTTGTGGAAGGAAAATATGGGCTAAAAACACCCTGTTCATAAGAAGCCTAAGTCGAACAAGAAAAGCAGCAGCCTGCAGTTCGGTACACAAATCGGAGAAAAGAGCAGGCACCAAAGCAAGCCGCTCTCCAAACGCCATTTGACAAGACAAAAAAATATAATGCGGTCTGATTTGCATACCATCTCCTCCAAAAAAAACAGCCTCACTCAACCAGTAGGTGAGGTAAACAGCGAGATCCCTCCGCAGCGCAATGTCCAAATAAACGACATCTGTGCTCATGAAGAAATATTTCAGGTCTCCTCGTGTGACGGAAGTCTTCTTCTAACTTGGAGTCTTAGCTCTAGCCTCCCGGGTCGTGCTATCAGAAGAGTCTCTATTGTCAAAGAAGTTGGGGAACAAGGAGCCAAAACTCCTCCAATTGCTGGACCTTACTTTCGAGCCCTCCTTCTCCTTAAAAAAATCATAGAAGGCGATGAGCTAAAAGTACAAAAGCCTGAAATCCTCATACTGCTCCTCAAGGACGCTGTCAATAGGCATAAACTCCTCGTAAAGTTTGTCGAGGACAGGCAGCCCAATGATGGCGTTCAGTTCCTTCAAAGTAAAACCAGTCTCACCATTCGTGACAATGAAGGTGTTGGTTTGTGGAAGGAATGACTCCAACATGGCCATGAAGGCTTCATCGGAGAAAACCGCGGTTTGCCGAAAAGCGTGAACTGAATAAAAAATCTCGGCCTCCTTCAAAATGGCCCCGCCAACCTGCAGGATATGATCAGTCCATGACTCCCAGCTTGAGTCAGCACTGAAACGGCCACGAAGTCGAAATGGCTTCACCCAATTGTTGTCGTCACCCTGAAAAATGCCGAGGCCCACCAGTCTCAAATCGACCGATGGATGATTAGAACCTTAATAGCCACTAGCTGGCATCAACATGTTCATACGGACATGCGACTTCTCTGCATAACTGGAAGGGCCGCCAACAAAAACCCTGGTCTTGATCACGTTAGTCCTCTTCACCCAGCTCGGAGGATCTTCCCTCTTGGGACACGTGGGAGAAATACTCATGATCGAGATAGTCCTATCAAAGGTCGACCGGGTAGAAACAGTTCTCTATTCACCATCTGCCGTGTAAGAGAACTGAAAACATCTCCTTTGGTACGTCAAGTCGTCAGGGACTACGTCACCAAAGAAAAAGGTAGGCCTGGGCACAATGCTCTGATCGGCCATTACCCAAGGACGGTTGCTTACCATAATCTTATAGAACTCCTCATCCTTGAGAGCGATCAATCGCTGTCTCATCTCATCACGGTTGAGGGAGTCACATTCTTCCAAGTTTCTCTCCACAAACTGGACCTTCTCCCAGGCCTGCTGAACGACCACATTAGGACACCTGATAAACCAACGAGGTGCATCAGTAACAGGCTCTTTGCCCTTGTTCATTCTGGAGGACCTACCTGCAAAGGATGAAAAAAAAGTCAATCATCAAAGTGACAGAATTTGGCTAAAAATCCTAGCGAAATTTTGGCATGACACCGGGACAATTCTGAAGAAAAGGGAAACATCCTGAAAAAGATAGGAAGCCTGAAGATGAGCTCAACATCGCTGCAAGCTCATGAAGCATCCTTAAAGAAAGTTTGAATTCAAACATTGCTGCGAGATCAAACAAATCTTATTGAATCTCCACAAGCTTGAAGAAGGGCTCAACATTGCTGCGAGCTCCAAACTTTGAAACTTGCAAAGCTCTTTAAAATCCAGCAAGATCAAGAAAGGGCTCAACATTGCTGCGAGCTCCAAATCCTAAAACTTGTAAAATATTTCTAGGTATGCATCATCATGCTCCCAATCAATTTACTAAAAATCATGCATCAAAAAAATCATCATGGATTAGATGCTAGGAAAACCTTAACCAAAGTTTGACCAATTCCAACCCAACTTGGTCAAAACCAATCAAACTTTGTCCAAGTCAAAAATCATGTTGACTTGACCTAGAGATTCTAGCCTTCTATCTTGATGCATAAAAAAAAAAGAGAAAGAAAAATGCATGAACATCTTAGAATGCATAAACCTCATTATCTTAGTGAGAAAAAAAAAAGAAATTTCTTCTTCAAAAAAAATTTTTTGACCAGCAAGCCATGGCTCACTGCCATGTGGCGTACGGACCTGTCCGTACAGGCAAGAAAAAAAAAACGTGCAAAAAAAAAAAGTCAGCAAAAAAAAAAAAAAACAGCATGTAAAAAAAAGAAAGAAAACACGTGAAAAAAAAGAAAAAGAAAAATAGAAAAAAAAGGAAAGAGAAAGAAATTTCTACTTCTACATGGAGTTTCTTGTGAAGGAAGAAAACTTACTTGAAGCCATGGATGCAGAAGAAGAAAGAGAACTTGAAGATTCTTGAAGAAGAAGAGGAGTTCTTGATCTTGGAACACTTTTGAAGACTTTTCCAAAAGAATGCAATAAGGGCGAGAGATCCAACCTCCTTAGCTTTTATAGAGGAGAGCAAACCAAAAGAGGAAACAAGGAGAAAACCAAAGAGGTAAGTGCTAAAAACTAGGAACTTTCCCAAAAGAAAGGGGATTTGAGATATTCTCTCTTAAAAAGAAGATTCTTTGAGAAATTCTCTCCAGAAAGAAAGGGAATGAGAAATATTCTCTCCAAAGATAGATACTTTGAGAAAATCTCTCCCCAAAACAAGGAAGCATGAGAGATTCTCTCCAAGTAAAGATATTTCTAGATTTCTCTACCCAAAATAGATATTTTTAGATATTATTTACAAAATGACACCATATGAGATCTAAGCCATCTCCAAAGCTCAAGATCCCATGGGTTAGCCCACATGAGTAAGGTTTGACCACCTAGACACTAAAAGGGACTTCCTATCAAAAGCCTCCTTTGCTAAGAGCATACAAAATGGTTTCATGCCTCTCCTGAGTCGATTGGACCATCCAAAAAAAAAAAAAGAGAAAGCCTCATGAGTTTCCAAAAAACCAAACCATCCAACCTCATGAACCAAATTGAGCTAAAATCTTGAAATTGACAATCCACAAAAAACCAATTTCGGTCCCTTAACTTGCCACATACAGCTTATTAGGTCACAAGGCCAAAACAAAAAAAAAATTCCTGACCCCCTGGCTCGCCACATACAGCTTGTTAGGTTACAAGGTCAAAATCAAATATGAACCCCCAATTTGCCACATACAACTTGTTGGGTCACAAGGTCAAAATCAAAAATGAAATCCGGACCCCCTAACCTGCCACATACAACTTGTTAGGTCACAAGGTCAACAACCAAAAATCCTCTTGACCGCCTAATGTGCCACATACAGCCCTTAGGTTCACAAGGTCAAAAGGAAAATCCAAAATCCAAAACCCAAAGTCGAACTCCCTCATGTCATTTTCAAAACTTTGCCTTGAGATGGTATGTGATCCCTCTCACTACCATAAAATCCCCTTGGAAACTCAAAAGGCTATTCAAAAAAAAATTTACTCAAAGACTCTTGGTCAAGTCAAAAGCTCTCCTTCAAGTTTCTCTTCGAGGCACATCGACTCCAAAAGTTACTCGTCGCTATACCTCGAGGGGGCATTTGTTGACACCAAAAATGTCACTTTGCCTCTTTAACATCAAGAAGCCACATGAAGTCGCTTCCTACTACGTAACAGGCAATGCTGCTTCAAGCATCAGATCTTGTCAGAATCCAACAAAAACTGTAACATCCTTTAAAACAGCCAAAAAAGGGATTCACACGAAGTTTCGGGTCATTCCAACATCATTTGACCGAACTTCACTCCTCCGGTAGCTGAACAGGCGCTCCTGGTGGAGACAGCGTCGAAGACATCAAAACTTTGATCAGAGCCTATGGATGGTCTCAAAATACCTCCAAAGAGCTCCATGTCAAATTTCAAGTCAAACCGACAACATTTGACCCGCCATCAACCCTTGAACAACAAAATTGAGCCTTTCGGCGGTGAGAACCACCGAATCCATCACTCATGAAAAAGAGCACATAGGCGGCTTCAACATGCTTCAAAAGGGATGCACTGTAAATTTCAGGTCAGTCCGACAACGTATGACTCGAGTTTGACGCTTTGAAACAAAATCAAGGCTACCGGCGGCGGAGCACCCCGGGACCACAACACCCAAATCAGAGCCAACGGATCGTCTCAAAATGACTCCAATAGGCTCCTTGTCAAATCTCAAGTCAATCGGACATCGGTTGACTGGACATCAACGTGCGGCATCTTCCCCGTAGCGAAATCAAGCCTACTGGAGATGGGACCCCAAACGGCTTCAAAACTCAAACAAAAGCCCATGGATGGTCCCATCTACTGCTCAGGAGGCTTCACCTCAAATTTCAGGTCATTCCGACGTCGTTTGACCTAGTTTCAACTCTTGACGGAAAATCGGCTACAAAGTCTTCGGCTTTTCCAAAAACAGGAAACTTTGTGCTCCGATTTGCACGGATTTTCGTCAGGTTTTCTTCAGGAGAATCAAGCCAATAAATGAGGAGAAATGTCAAGAAAAATGTAGGAGAAAACGGCAGCGAAAAAGACCAAAAAACGGCTGAGAAACGGCGACCGAAATGGGGACAATCCCCATGGTCGCCGGCGGCGACCATGGAAATCCGGGTCACCGGATTTGTCACTGGGTGACCCGTTTTCCATCCGTTTTTGCGTTTCGGAAGTTTCAACCCCCGTGATTTCCTTAAAATTTGATTTTTGATGCTCGAAATCGACCGATCTCCGTCAACATCTCGGATCCGCCGTTAAGAGCATGAAATCATCATTGATCATCCCAAGATCGCCAACCGGTTGACCAAGAAAGTGCACTTTCTGTCCGACCGATCGAGAAATCGACAAGACAGATGTCACCGGCCTGCTGGTATCAACCAATGTTTTAAGTTGCATCGCCATCTGACATCAAATAACATGTGGATCCATCGGTGATCATCATAAGAAGAATTCCAAAAGACGCAGCGCGACCCGTGAGTCTTCAAATGCCCTGGCGACCACTTAATGTCGTTAATTGACCCATTTTATGACAACTTAATGAGGTCAGTAACCCTTTATTTTGGACGGCCCAATCAAAATCAAGCAAATGGGAGTTACAAATCCAAGTAATCATGGCATTAAAACTATGAAACTCCTCTCATCATGGAGATTAAAGGCGATTAAATGCCCATCATCTTCCACCGGCCAATCACAAGCCAAGAAAACGGAGTTACAAAATCAAGAAATAAAAACTTGTAACTCCTCTCATCATGGAGCATCAATGCCATCAATGCCCATAAACCCGCCTTATGGCCGCCAAAAGCCTATAAAAGGAGGGTCATTCTAAGAAGACAAGAGCTGGCTACACACACAACCCTTGGACACATCTCCGATCTTCGAATCTCCGACCCGCCCCGGAAGAAGCCAAGAAAACTCTGAAGAATTCTCAAAGAAACTTTGCAGAAACACCACAAGGTGATCGAAGTCCCTTGGGGGGCCACCACCCCAAGGCCACTTCTCTACTTCTATCCAACATGGCCTAAACGCAGCTCTTCAACCCGTTTACTTGGATTTTCATTGGATATAGGACCTCTCCTTGGACTTTATCCTCAAAAAAACTGAGGTCCAAGCCAAGCCAAAGAATCAAACCATTCTGTCATTTTGATGATTGATTTTTTCTTTTCCATCCTTTGTAGGTAGTTCCTCCAGAACGAACAAGGGTAAAGAGTTTGTTATTGATGCACCTCGTCGATCTACCAGGTCTCCTAATGTGGCCGTACAACAAGCCTGGGAGAAGGTCCCGTTTGTGGAGAGAAACTTGGAAGAATGTGACTCCATTAACCGTGATGAGATGAGACAACGATTGATCGCTCTCAAGGATGAGGAGTTTTACTGGATTATGGTAAGCAATCGTCCTTGGGTCATGGATGATCAAAGCATCGTGCCCAAGCCTACCTTTTTCTTTGGTGACGCAGTTCCTGATGACTTGACGTACCAAAGGAGATGTTTTCAGTTCTCTTACACGACAGATGGTGAGGAGAGAGCTATTTCTACCAAGTCAACCTTTGATCGCACTATCTCGACATGAGTCTTTCTCCCACATGTCCCAAGAGAGAAGATCCTCCAAACTGGGTGAAGAGGACTAACGTGATCAAGACCGGGGTTTTTGTTGGCAGCCCTTCCAGTTACATAGAGAAGTCACCTGTCCGCATAGACATGTTGATGCCAGCCAGCGGTTACCAAGGTTCTGATCATCCATCGATCGATTTGAGACCGGTGGGCCTTGGCATTTTTCAGGGTGACGACAGCAATTGCGTGAAGCCTTTTCGACTTCGTAGTCGTTTCAGCGCTGACTCAATATGGGAGTCATGGACTGATCACATCCTGCAGGTTGGCAGGGCCATTCTAAAGGAGGCCGAGATTTTTTATGATGTTCGTGCTTTTCGGCAAACCGTGGTTTTCTCCGATGAAGCCTTTATTAGGAATTTTGTATATTGCAATTTGATGGACGCATTTTCATATAAGCATCATTTGAATTTACACACATGCATTGATTTAGAAAAACTTGAAATCTTGATTTATACATGCATTGTTTTTAAGACTTGTAAAAGTATTGATTTATGCATGTTTTGTTTTTAATCTTGGATGCAATTGTATTTGAAAAGAGTTTTATCAAATCAAGCAAGCCATTGGATTTAAAGTTTCGAATCATTTTAGGCTTTTTGTGTTTCATGTTTTTAAACATCTTAGTTTGATTTAAAACATGTTTCCAAGCTTGATTTAATGGCCCAAAAATTCCCTCCTAGAAAAACCTTCAAATATGCATTTTTTGGGAATTTTTGGTCCCAGAGGGTCGACCGGCCACACTACAGGTCGACCGGGGCAAAGTGCCGTTGGCTCTTCCAACGGTCATTTTTCTGACCATTTGAAGGCCAGGTCGACCGGGCACAGGGCCAGGTCGACCGGGCACTCGCAGAAACTCAACTTTTGAGTATAAAATGAAGTTCATTCCTTTTCAAAAGTTGGAGATTTTGAAGACTCTTTTGAGGTGCTCTGAGACAAAGAAAAGGGGATGAACTAAGAGAGACCAAAGAATCATTTCGAGAGCTAAAGCTTGGATTAATGAAGTTAAATCTCTAAGTAAGCTCTACCTCTCTTAATCATAGGTTATATGCTTTGTTTAAATTATTGGTCAATGATTTTTAGCATGATAACCATGATGTGTTGAATCCATTCTTCTCTTAATCTTTGCTCTAATTAAGATTGGATTCTACACTTTGATTTCAATTCAAGTTGTTTTAAAATATTCCTTAATCATGCTTAGCCAAAAACTTTGTTTTCTTTTATAGCATGATTCTTTTACTTGATTGAATCTTCATTTGTTGTTTTCATTCATTTGAACTTTAGTTAAATTTGTTTAGTTTTGAAAACAACATTGCACATGCATCACATGTTCTAAGTTAGTCATTTTCATACAACTTGTGAATCTTTGATTTTCATATCATTAACAAGTTGTTTTTCATACATGTGATTTGCATCAAACTTCAATCAAATCTTTTATGTGCATTAAACTTTGAAATGCTTTAAGCATATATTTGATTGAGCCTTCTTTTTAAACTTGATTGAAGTTATCACACACACACATCATGAGCACTACAAAAAAAATGTCTTAATGAGTCACTTTTAAAGTGTCTTAAAAAGTGGTTTGTGTCGCTTTTCTGGTTACTATGCAAGCGTCTTATCTGCCGGCGTCACTAAAAGTTCGCAAAAGCGTCTCAAGAAATGCATTTGTTGTGTCAGTTTCTATTACCAAAGTGACACAAAAAAATGGTTACTTGTGTCACTTTAAACCCAAAAGTGACACTGAAATAACTTAGAAGTGTCACAAGAAAGATAACTTCTGTCATCAGTTGTGACAGTTTCTATTGAAGCGAGATACAATCAACATCTGTAGCAATGATCAATATGTTGTTTTCGGAACAAAAGTGACACAAGTAGTCATCAGTTGTGACAGTTTCCATAGAAGCGAGATAGCATCCATTTTTTTTTTAAATAAAAATGCAATGTATACATTACTAATAACATGCTGCAGTATGGATACACTTTCAAATCACTAAACCTGCCTTATAGAAAATGCAAAAATATATAGATAGCAACATTTAATAAGAACCATTTCATTAATTGAAAATTAATCACCATTCACATTAAGGAACGTACTTGCTCGTCCACGCACTAAATCAAACAAACTATTCAAAACATATCCAATTTGAATCCATCCATAATCCAAACTATTTACATTAACCTTCGAATTCGTAACCAAAGCGATGTTTGACGCTTGCGATGAAACCACCACACGATGCCATTGCTTGAGACCTGTTGGACCAACCCACTACCATACTCACAGTCATCATGTGCAATGCACAACCCGAGTCTTGAATTGTTGTTCAATGTAAAATATCCCCTATTCTATTTTGAGTTCTCCAAACCTTTCTTTCTCATGGCATTGCTTGACAACATCATCAAGCTCAGGGAATGCTGACAAAAGGAGCAGTTCTAGGAGGTCGAGTGCCAGTTGCTTCAAGCAAACAGGGGACTACATAATTGAAACCAAAGCACATGTCGGAAAAGAAGACTGGAATCATAGACAAACAAATGATGGAAAGTATAACCAGACCATATTGTTCAAAAGGGAAAAAAAAATACTTGGAGTAATAAATCAGCACTCTTTAAAAAAAATCAGTTCAACTAAATCAAGCGAAAGCTCAACAGATTTATATGTTGCCCAAGTCAATATAGTTATGGTCTTACTAAGAACGTAAGCAAGAAGATAGATTACTTGGCAGCTGGGTAGCCGTAAGCAAGAAAAGTAAGACAACTTAGCACCTGGTTGCCTAATTCATGTCGAGTAACTAAGAATTCATAGGGAAGGGGCTTTTGCTGAGGAGGTAATATGGGGGTGAAGACTGAAGAGTGAGTGAACAGTCAAGGGTAGAGATGTAAGAGGGGACCATCAAATACTTGGAATTTATTTTTGTTGGGTGGAGGTTGAGTAATCTTTTACTATAAAAGTGGGGATATTGGATGGCAAAAATTTTCATGTTAAGGTGGGCCCAAGCTGGACTTTGTGTTGTCCATATGTAATTCAGCTTGGGCCCATCTAGGTGGGCCCCACAAAGTGTACCACATATTAAAGTACGCTGTCAACTCATAGGAGGAGATCCCCAACTTGATGGTCCCTCATAAATCTCCACTTCTGATTCTTCACTGAAAGCCCCATTCGACAAAGTTCATTTCTTAAGAATTCCTAGGAACTAGACAAAGTGGCTGTTAGTGAAAAAAAAAGGAAGAAACAAAAGAAAACATTGCTGTGAAGGGGGACAAAAATTTCAAAACCTGTTCCAAGAGAGACTGACAGTTTTTACAATATCCATCAATGTGCATACAAATGCATATGATAACAGAGTATACATAGGTGTGAATTTTATTCAGAAAAAAAAATAATAACCTTGTAATGGCATGATATTCATGGTGAGGCCCATATTGCACTAAAGCAAACCTATATTATCAATATTCCCACATGATTGCTAATTTCCCCAAGTATCACTCTGATTGGAGTGATGTTGAGATTGGATTAAATCATGGGCATGATTAACTTGCAATTAATCCATCAAATGAGTCGTAGTGATGCACCCAATGGCATGATAAAACCCAATGTGAAAATTAATTGGATCAGAGTGATATTTATCAACAGGAGGTCAATTTCCTATATTTACTTTGGTTAACGTGGACCACACTGCACCAGAATAAAGCATCAGAGTGAAGGTTTTCAAATATTACAAAGGTGAAGGTGGTCTGAATGGAATTATGATAGTGATAAATTGCGGCAGCAACAAAGTTGGGAAATCAAATAGACACATGGGTGGCTTGAAACTCGGTATCCGGTATGGAGATTTAAAAAAAAATGAATTGCATGTTCAATGCAAAAGACAAAAGATCACCTGAAGAAAAAAGTAGATGTATGTGGCACTCCGTTCATACTCCTTACGACGAACAAGCCCTACAAGAGCAGATGGTGCTTTATCTGCAGGCCCAAACCAAAATAAAAAACACATTAGAAGGAGAGTAAATGGGGAAGTATCACTTCATAGAGATGGAAACAAGTATAAACACAAGATGTCAGTTGGCAAGTATTCGAGTACAACTATTGGCGCAGGTATAGCTAAAAGTCCAAAGTGTGATTCACATTACCAAAATATTCAAGGTATGGGAACTGGGCCATATGTTTTAAGTTCTAATACAGTAATACCTTTACCAGTAATTAAATTTTCCATACAATTGACACACTGACTGACATGGATGAAAATCGCGGTCAGTGGCTGTACCAAATGCGAAGTGGCTATAACACTACACTTGAATGCAAACAAACCTGAACATAAGAGAAAAAAAAATTAGAATTGAAGAAGCACACACAAAAAAGCACATGAGCTGTCTACTATAGAAGAAACCAAGCAAGAACTAGCCAAAAGGTAAATGCCATTTTAAGATAGAAACTACCACACCTTAAGCTGATCGTTGTGATTAGAAGCATTGTAAAGTGTAAAAATGAAAAATACCTGCAAATTGCCAGCAAACGTGTATAACTTGGCCGCAAAACTTAGAACCAAATTTAAAAAAAAAAGGGACAAAAATTATTATTAAATTTCTAGGAAAACAAGTACGTCTTCCCTGATAAAGTAGCACCAGTAGTGTTCATACCTTTCTATGAATGCTCTCTCTCCTGTTAGCAGTGACACGTATGCAGGTATCAATAGCTGCCGTTCTAATAGGATCCTGTTAAAATAACAAGTGCTTATCAAGAAATAGAATTTTGCACACTTACCAATGGTTTCCATGGATATCTTAAAAGACTGAACTAGAAGAACTATAAATAAAATGCACAGGTTGAGTGGCTCTGTTACATCACAACCAATGAAAGGTCATAGTCCCTGCACATTATTATAAGCACGAACTAGCAAATGGGGACTTTCAACTTCATAGTACAGAGATTGTAGAATATGATCCAAACCTAGGACCCTTCATGAGACCTTTTTTTACTAGAAGACCTAAAGAGTGAAGACCTAAAGAGTAAAGACCTTTCCAGAGCCACCTTTCAAAGGAGAAAAAAAAAACTTCCAAAACCACAGAGGACACCAATATTTTTTATCCCATTAACTACAAAACAGAATTGCCAGGGTATGGTGCCCTTAGTTTGGCTTCTTCCATCTGAACACTATAAATGGACTTGCAAAAGCATAAGTGAAGAGCCTCAACCCTTGCACTATAGTGGCTAGGATTTCTACTGAACACACAAATGAAAAGTCACATCAAAATGTCCAGAAGAAAACAGTTCCTAGTTGATAGCTCATAGGAACTCTTATGTGGGACCCACCACCTAGCATCAATCTGGACCCTTTGGCTTTTCACACACACCTACTACTGGGCCTTGCATCGGTACACAGAAAATTGATCCCAATCTTATTGTATTTACTGTTGAATTACTAAAAAATTTATATCTACCTAACATTTGTACAAGCAAAAGAATTGTGATTAAGTAGTGAATATCAGCCGGATAGGGGTGCATTTTTGACCCACTCCTAACTCACATCAAGAGTTTCCATCCACTTTACCACCATGCTTGGCATGCAGCCAGGTGGGGCCCACCGTATGGTTCTCAGCTTCACCTTCTATTTTATTTCATCTTTTCATTATCTCCAGCTCTAAAGGCCCCAGACTCCCTATTGTGCTTTTATCAGTATTGAATTTCCAACAACCGGGTGCTGGGGCTGCCATCACCAAGATGGAACTAGCCAACTAATTATCACTTCCACTCTCTCCAACTATTGTAAAGGAACCGGGCATCTTATTACAACAATGGAACTTATCAATTCCATCTAAAATTAAAATTTTCCTATGGCGGGCTCTACATGGGCGGCTTAACACACGTGACGTGGGAAGAGAACTGACTTTTCTTGTGCGGGTTAACGGTGAGAGACTGAAAAAGGATGGAACCATTCAGGAAAGGCAAAAGAGTGGAGGGATGGTTTTGTTGCAGTGACATGGAACAGATCCAAGAAGGCTATACGAAGGTCTCTTTTAATTTCCAACTGCTGATATCTTAGGCAGAAGGGGGAGATCATAAATTGAATTATTTTTTACCCTAGGTATCTTTGTTGGAAAGAAAACATAAACAAAATACCCATTCTCTAAACTTCAATTTATAGACTTTTATATAGGAAGCAGAGGGGGGTATTTTCTTCACATGAATGGAAGAACATCAAACATGTAAAAATGCATCACAGAAAATCAATAAGTAAATGCATGTCAAAAACACATCCACTAACCTAATCATGTTTAAAAATAAATGAACATATATACAAGTGCAATTGAAATAGCATGACAACTGCACAGAACATGGCTCACAGAACGTAAGTGAAACAAGAATGGATCAACAGAAAGTAAAACACACTGAGCTACAAGATATCATAATAAAAAATAAAATAAAATAAAAACACACAAAGAAAAAAAAGAGAGAGCAGGAGATTTGCAACTTATTCACAACTATAAAAGCGAGCATAAAAGACATCATGGTATTATCAGAAACAAAACTAAACAAATGCTCCACAAACTTGGACAAATCCCTGAATGAAGAATGAAAAAAAAATAAAAAAAAAAATATGCCCAATCCTTCAGTGGTTAAGATCTGTGCTAAGAATCTAAAATCATATTCGCCACATTGTCTTCCAAGGCTAATGGAATTGTTCAATAAACTGAACCACCTCCATTATGGCCATTAACCTCCATGAATCACGCCAGACCCCACTTCTCATCATCCCATCAATTCCAACTTCTCACAGCCATTTACATTCTCCACCCAAACTGATTTTATCATAGGACCCCCCCCCCCCCCCCCCCCCGCCAGCAATCTTTCTTCAAATCTGAATCAGGGGGCTGCAATTGCCAACCTCACAGCTGAGACAACTCCCCACTTCTTCCCTCACCAAAATCAACCATGCCCATGGCTGCCCTTGGCCAAAAACGAGCCCCAAAACCCCATTCTGCAACCATAAAAAAAAAATAGAAAGAATGAATAGATGGAAGGGGCGAGACCCACACACCTGGACACTACTGGACCCATGTTGCTTCTTTTCCTCCTGCTGCCCTGACTCGTTCCTCACCTACAAACAACAACAGCTGGATAAAAAAAAAAGAGGAAAGAGAATGGAAATGGAAATAGAGATGAATAAAATCATACCTGGCTCCCTCTCCTTTCTCCTCTCTGTTTTCTTTCCTCTTCTCCAATCGTTCTACACCTGCAGCAACAGCAGCTGGATAAAAAAAAGAGGAAAGAGAATGAGAATGGAAATAGAGATGAATAACATACATACCTGACCTCCCCTCCCCTCTCCTCTCTCTTTCCTTCTCCTCCTCCTCAGCCCACTCGTCCTTCACCTGAAATGGCAGCAGCAGCATTCAAAAAAATAAATGAAACGAGATACAGACAGAGAGAAGAGAGAGATTGGAAAAAGAAGAAGAACCTTGAGAGAGATTGGAAGAGTAATAAGAGGCAGCGGTGATGTTTTCCTTGTCGTTGGACATTTCACCAAGACAACCAAAAAGGAAGAGGAGAAGAGGTGGCCAGGTTCTGCGTTTCTTGCTTGGCCAGTGTTGTGGATGAGAGGAAGAATCGAGAAGACACATGAAGAATCAGGAGTTTGCCCTCCAGTGGGCCCCACACTAAAAGTCCTTTTTTTTGTAGTGGCTGCCATGCCCGTCGATTGGGGGAGAGTGAAGAAGAAGAAGAAGAGAGACGGAGGGGGAGAGAGGGCTAAAAGTCGATTAGGGTTGGAGTGAGGGAATGAAATGCTTACGATGGAGGGAACCCAAATTATCACTTGCCCAAATTCATGTGTCGCTTTTCTTTCCTATTTCATGAAAGAAAATAACAATCAAACTTCTTGTGTCACTTTTGTTTAGTGGGGAAAATCATAAATTTATTTTGTGTGTCGCGTTATAGAAAAGTGACCCAACAAACCTCCTCCTCGTTAACTCCTCCTCTAAAGTGACACATCAATCCATACTGTGTCACTTTATTATAAAAGCGACACAAAAGCTCGTTTCAAAAGCGAGACTAAAAGTCCTTTTTTTTGTAGTGACATTTGCATTCATTTAGTGTTTGTGTGAGTTTGTTATTCACTTTCATATCCGCCTATTTTAGAGGCAAATACATTGAGCTTTAATTGTATCTCTTAGAGTGTTCTTTTGTGAAGACACCTTCTTAGAGAAATCTTCATTTGTAAAGGTTATTGCTTAGCCTTAGAAAAGCACATTGTAAAGGTTATTGCTTCGCCTTGAAAAGCATCTTGTAAAGGTTGTTGTTGAGCCTAAGAAAAACAACATTGTAAAGGTTATTGCTTAGCCTAGTAAAAAGCATAATTAGTGGAAATCCGGTGGGGTGATTGGATCACAAGCCGGTAGTGGACGTAGGCATTGAGGCCGAACCACTATAAATCTTTGTGTAGTGGTGTTTGCTTTGTGATGATTGTTTTATTAGCTTCCGCATTTTGATTGTTTATCATCACTTGTGACTAGTTTAGTTTAAGAATTTAAAATTGGTCTAAATTGGTCATATTTGTAGCACACCCTATTCACACCCCCCCCCCCCCCTCCCCTCTAGGGTTAAGATCCCAGGACTTTCAATTGGTATCAGAGCCTCGTGCTCTATCTTATAGGATCAAGTGTTTGGAACTCTTGATTAGGTGTAAAAACCTAGAGTCGAAACCCTAGAGTTGTGCTTACATGAAAATCATTAGAATGGATTCCACTATGGTAAATAGTTTAGATTCTTGTGTAGATTCTTCTAGACCCCTCCTTCCTTCTATTGGAGATTCAAACCCTCAAATTAATGAATCTCAATGTGATTTAAAAGAAGAAGAAAATGTTTATAATGAAGATGACCTTCAACAAGCCTTTGAAGAATTATATGAATTATCCTTAAAGCTTGAGAAGAAAAACAATAAGTTAAGAGAAGAATCTAAAAATCTAAACAAACAATTAGATTCTTCAAAAGATTAGCTTAGAGAGAAAGAAGAAGTCATACAATGTTTAGACTCTAAGTTCATGATCTCTTTAAATAACCTATCTAATATCAAAGATGAACTAAATGAATTAAAGATAGGAAATGATGATCTTAAAAAGGAAAATTTAAACCTAAGAGATCTATTAAAAAGGCAAGACAAAGACTTTATCAATTTAGAATCCAAGTTGACAATTTCCATGGAAAACATGTCCAATGTTCAAAGTAAGTTAAAAACCTTAGAACTTGGATCTAATGTTGTTAATGAACTTAATTTCAAATTAAAACTTGCCAATGAAGAGCTAATCAAATATAAGGAAATTGAAAATGAACTATTAAAAGTTAAAAATGAAAATTCAATCCTTATAACCAAAGTCACTCAACTTGAAGGATACAAACAAAAGTATGAGTGCAAGTTTACCCAAAGTGAAGAGAGACTTGAAAAATTATTTAAATTGGGTAAATCACATGGAGATAGGACGGGTTTTGGTTTTGATAAGTATACTTCATATGACCCTAAATTCACCGACACTTTTGTGAAAGGTGAGTCCTCTTTCTCTAGCACTCTTTCTCCTTTGCCCAAAACTAAATGTATTTATTGTGGCATTGAAGGGCATTTTAGGTTTGAGTGCAAATTAAGAAGAAGCCATGTGTCTAAACCCATCTTTGAACCCAAAAAGCTAGAATATAAATCTCTGAAGGGTAAGACACTAAAAAACAAAGAAGACTCCAAAAAGATTAAACAAGTTAAATCAATTAAAATGGAGTCTCCTAAAATAGATTCTAAATAGTTTAAACAAGTTAAACCAAGTATAAAAGAATCTATAAACAAAAAGCTTCTCAACCTATCTCCCTTATATCAACCCATGAAAGAACTTTTGAATAAAGTAACAAAGTTAAATTTAAAATTCAAAAGTCAAATAAAGGGAGAAAATAAGAAGAAAAGAAAAGTGAATCAATCCCCTAAGAAACAAACTCACCAACTTCAAAAGGCTAATCACCAATCTAAGCTAAATTTAGTAAAATCTAAATATCATGGTGATAAGTCCAAATTGAAAATTTATCAAGTCAAATCTCCTATAGTTGGTGGGACTCCTAAACTAGACCTCAAAGTTCAACCATCTCAAGACCTTAGGTGGATTCCTAAAGTTAGATACTTAGACAAACCTTAAGGCCTTGACCCTCCTTGAGCAACCTATTCTTTATAGTTTAATCATATTGTTCGTCATGTTGCATTTGCATTTTTTCTCTCTATAGTTACATTTATTAAAATCCATTGTTTCTTCATGATCAATTGATTTTGTCTTCATGCACCATTCTAGTTACATATCTTGGTTTTAAAAATCTTTTGATTATAATTTTATCATGTTAGATTTGCTTTTTGCACTCATTGAGTTACATGACTTGCATTGCATTTCTTTACATGATCAATTGATTGTGATTTCAAAAGCTTTCATAGCTAGATTATTCATGATCAATTGTTGTTGTTGCAAAATCATTTGTGTAGATGTCATGGTAAGATTATTTGAACAAATGATTTGAATCAACTTAAGTTTTCCATGGATTTCTAAGTTATACTTTTATATGGAAAATCATTGTTTTGAAAAATCAACTTGTATGTATTTCATTTAAGTTATATCTTTTAAAATACAATGTTGAAAATTGTTCTTCAAATTCATTCTTTTTATGCTTATTGTTGGATTTTGTTTATTGAAATGATTTGAATTTTGTATGATTGGAAATGCTCTAAAACATCATTAGTTATAATCATCAAAGCATGTTCCATGATTCTCATTTCCTTTTTCTTTTGGTTAAATCATCTTAGAAATGGAAATGAATATTGTTTGCATCTTTGCTTATTTGTTTACATTCTTTTTATATGCAAATGTCATTTGGTTCCAAGTATGGTTGTGATATTAGTTGTATTTGTAGAAACCATACTAGAACTCAAATCCATCCTCTATGCCTTCTAGTCATTTCTTTTTGGATGGTTATGATGTTGATTCATGTATTTTCTCTAAGTGATGTCATACTCATACATGTTTCAACTTCATAGTAATGATCTTAATCATATGAACTTCTTTGAGATCCATTCCTTGTACTTCATAGTTATATGTTTGATGGATATCTTAGATGTTGAATTCATATGATTTTGACACTTTGAAAATTGCATGCATTTCAAAGTTATATCCTCTTGCATTGTAATTTATCTTGTTCATCACTTTGCTCAATAGTTATATCTTTAAAAGTGATGAATATTCATTTATGTTGCTTGATGGAATTTTGTGTTTGTCACATCCTTGCTATTAATCATGTTGTCATATTCAATTGGTTTCATTTGGTATAATTTTCCATTGATTTCATATTCAATTGGTTTCATTTGGTATAATTTTCCATTGATTTCATATCCAATTGATGTCTTATCTTGTGTATGTGATAGACCTTGTGGACATTGGATTGATCTTGATAGTTATATGTTTTCATTCCATGTCACATTCCACTAGCATCATAATTTTCATGTTTGCCTCCTCCCTTGCTCATATAGGTAAATCTCATGACCACCATGTTTATGTGTTCATAATATTGGTTGGTTAATTGTTGAGGTAGGCTTCATGTTTGAATTTCATTTCACTCTTTCTTGCAAAATAATAGTCAAATTTATTAATTGAATGAAATGATTTCAAAGCTTACATAGCATATGATTATCATAGTTAAATTGATTGATACTATGTTTAGTAAACCCCATATATCATGGATAGCTCTAATTTGGATTTATCTTAATAGTTATATTCTTTATAACTCCATTTTAGAGTGATTGATTTTATAGTATTATCCTTGAATCTCAATTGGTATTCTTTGTTTTTCCAATTGATATCCAAGATTGCTTTTCTCTTTGATCTTGCCTTCTTTTGGTAATTTGATCATATTGTGCTCTCTAGTTAAACGAATTTAATCCTTCTCTTGAAGTTGACCCTCAATTGGTAAAACCATCTTCTTCTTGCAACTAATAGTTAAATCTCTGTCAAAAGTTTGACAAAAGGAGAGAATGGATTGAGGGGGAGTGTAAACCTTCATAGGAAGTATTAGTTTTGATCAAATTCACCCTTGGATTGCCTTTGAACCCTTAGAGATTAATTCCACATATGATAACCTGTTATGTATTTCATTTTCGATTTCTTTTGTTAACAGGTGCTACTAAAGGTATTTTCCTTGTTTCATGTGTGTAGGTACCTTTGCAATTTAATGTCAAAGGGGGAGAGAGCATTCAAGTTCTCTAAAGGGGAAGAGAACGTCCAAGCTTCCAAAGGGGAGATATTGTATGATCTTCTACAGGGGGAGAGAATGCATATCTTGCCAAAGGGGGAGAGAGGCATGGTCAAAGGGGGAGACCAATTAGAAGAAAGAAAGCTTGGGAGCTAAAGAAGATGCTTGGCTATAGAGAGGAAGAAGAAAAGAAAGCTTGAAGTTTGATCAAGCTCCAAGCATCAAGAAGAATGAAGAAAGAGTCCAAGAGCCCAAGCTAAGAGAAGAAGCCTCCAAGAAGATTTCAAGACTTGTCCAGCTTAGGGGGAGCTGAAGACTAAGTGTGTTATTTCAATGTTGAGTAAGTTGCCATCAAATAGCAAAGGGGGAGATTGTTAGGAATTTTGTATATTTCAATTTGATGGATGCATTTTCATATAAGCATCATTTGAATTTACACACATGCATTGATTTAGAAAAACTTGAAATCTTGATTTATACATGCATTGTTTTTAAGACTTGTAAAAGTATTGTTTTATGCATGTTTTGTTTTTAATCTTGGATGCAATTGTATTTGAAAAGAGTTTTATCAAATCAAGCAAGCCATTGGATTTAAAGTTTTGAATCATTTTAGGCTTTTTGTGTTTCATGTTTTTAAACAACTTAGTTTGATTTAAAACATGTTTCCAAGCTTGATTTAATGGTCCAAAAATCCCCTCCAAGAAAAACCTTCAAATATGCATTTTTTGGGAATTTTTGGTCCCAGAGGGTCAACCTACTGTGTGGCCGGTCGACCGGCCCAGGGGACCCGGTCAACCGGCCACACTGCAGGTCGATCGGGGCAAAGTGTCGTTGGCTCTTCCAACGGTCATTTTTCTGACCGTTTAAAGGCCATGTCGACCGGGCACTCGCAAAAACTCAACTTTTGAGTATAAAATGAAGTTCATTCCTTTTCAAAAGTTGGAGATTTTGAAGACTCTTTTGAGGTGCTCTGAGACAAAGAAAAGGGGATGAACTAAGAGAGACCAAAGAATCATTTCGAGAGCTAAAGCTTGGATTAATGAAGTTAAATCTCTAAGTAAGCTCTACCTCTCTTAATCATAGGTTATATGCTTTGTTTAAATTATTGGTAAATGATTTTTAGCATGATAACCATGATGTGTTGAATCCATTCTTCTCTTAATCTTTGATCTAAGTAAGATTGGATTCTACACTTTGATTTCAATTCAAGTTGTTTTAAAATCTTCCTTAATCATGCTTAGCCAAAAACTTAGTTTTCTTTTATAGCAAGATTCTTTTACTTGATTGAATCTTCATTTGTTGTTTTCATTCATTTGAACTTTAGTTAAATTTGTTTAGTTTTGAAAACAACATTGCACATGCATCACATGTTCTAAGTTAGTCATTTTCATACAACTTGTGAATCTTTGATTTTCATATCATTAACAAGTTGTTTTTCATACATGTGATTTGCATCAAACTTCAATCAAATCTTTTATGTGCATTAAACTTTGAAATGCTTTAAGCATATATTTGATTGAGCCATCTTTTTAAACTTGATTGAAGTTATCACTCACACACACACATCATGAGCATACACATTTGCATTCATTTAGTGTTTGTGTGAGTTTGTTATTCACTTTCATATCCGCCTATTTTAGAGGCAAATACATTGAGCTTTAATTGTATCTCTTAGAGTGTTCTTTTGTGAAGACACCTTCTTAGAGAAATCTTCATTTGTAAAGGTTATTGCTTAGCCTTAGAAAAGCACATTGTAAAGGTTATTGCTTAGCCTTGAAAAGCATCTTGTAAAGGTTGTTGTTGAGCCTAAGAAAAACAACATTGTAAAGGTTATTGCTTAGCCTAGTAAAAAGCATAATTAGTGGAAATCCGGTGGGGTGATTGGATCACAAGCCGGTAGTGGACGTAGGCATTGAGGCCGAACCACTATAAATCTTTGTGTAGTGGTGTTTGCTTTGTGATGATTGTTTTATTAGCTTCCGCATTTTGATTGTTTATCATCACTTGTGACTAGTTTAGTTTAAGAATTTAAAATTGGTCTAAATTGGTCATATTTGTAGCACACCCTATTCACCCCCCCCCCCTCTAGGGTTAAGATCCCAGGACTTTCAGCCTTCATGTCCATGTTGGAGCCTGTCCTTCCACAAACCAACACCTTCGTTGTCACGAATGGCGAGATTGGTTTTACTTTGAAGGAATTGAACGACATCACAGGGCTGCCTGTCCTCGGCAAACTTTATTAGGAGTTTATGCCTATTGACAGCGTCCTTGAGGAGCAGTCTGAGGAGTTCAGACTTTCATAAATTCAGCTTGTCGCCTTCTATGATTTTTTGAGGGCTCGAAAGTAAAGTCCAGCCGTTGGAGGAGTTTTGGCTCTTTGTTCCCCAACTTCTTTGACAGCAGAGAGTCTTCTGATAGCACGACCCGGGAGGCCAAAGCAAAGACTCCAGGTTCGAAGAAAACTTCTGTCACCGGAGGAGACTTGAAGGAATTCTTCAAGAGCACAGATGCCATTTATTCGGACAATGTGTTGCGGAGGGATCTCGTTGTTTACCTCACCTATTGGCTGAGTGAGGTTGTTTTTGCTGGAGGAGATGTTACGTACATCAGGCCGCATTGTATTTTTCCGGTTTGTCAGATGACGTTCGGAGAGCGGCTTGCTTTGGTGCCTTCTCTTTACTCCTATTTGTGTACCAAACTGCAGGCTGCTGCTTTTCTTATTCGGCTTAGGCTCCCTATGAACAGGGTGTTTTCAGCCCATATTTTCTATTCGTGGTATTTGTACCACTGTCTCAGCTTCCATCGCTTAGGAGTTGCACAGGATGATGACCCTTTCATGATTCGGTTGGTAAGAGGGACAGTCGTTTCTGAATCTCTTTTGTCTGCCCGTTTGAGGATTCGACAGTTCAGGGACACCGAGATTGGGCAATCTTCAGTGAAGCTTTCTCCTAGTTTGGGGAAGAAGGCTTTTGATTTTGGTCTTTCCCGTGATTCCACCAGAGCAGTGTCGGGAAGACAATATTCTTTGACCAGCGCAGAAAAGAGGTGGCTTTTTAACATAAGTGTTGGTACGATGGTGTACCAGAGACATCTTTTTGTTCATATCCAGCCGTATGTTCCCTCGCGTTTCGCGCTACAGTTGGGCTTCTCTCAAGGCGTTGTTAGAGCGCCTTCGAGCATGGTGAAGCATTCTGGAGGTTTGCAGGATGATTTCCTATCCTGAATTGCCCACTGTCTGGACTGCTGGCTTTACGAAATGGTTCGTATAGAGCTTTTTAGTGTACCGAGGGCTTTCCAAGAAGGAGCTTGATGTGAAACAATCTTTTGGGAAGGGTCTTGGCAAATCAAATGAAGTCCGTCGAGAGGAAGTTCTGGCCTTCCTTGCTAGTGAGAAGCGCAAGATAGGCTTTCTCGATGAACAGGACATCATCAGATCAGAAGCTGCACAAGAGATACCTGGTGAGGTCTTGAGACGGTTAGAAGAAGAGGAGGCTGAGATCGACGCTTGGATGCAAGCGGAACGAACGAAGGCTTCCTTGGAGTCTACTGGGAGGAGCAGACCATCTGGTGAAGAGTCAAGCGTTGGTCCTAACTTTGATGATGGGACGGGTAGTTCGAGTAAACCGGTCCATAGAAGCAAGAGGAAGAGGGGACAACACCGTAATAAGAGACGACACTATGACTCTCCTGATTCAGAAGTACCTCCTGCCATTGCTGAAGAGATGTCAGGGGATGTTGATGAGCCTCCGGAGAAGAGGGGCCGAGAGGAAGAGACCATTGGTGAA
This sequence comes from Cinnamomum chago, assembly GCA_038049695.1. NCBI lineage: Eukaryota > Viridiplantae > Streptophyta > Magnoliopsida > Laurales > Lauraceae > Cinnamomum > Cinnamomum chago. The sequence goes on along the minus strand of CP142453.1, from coordinate 51,083,115 downwards.
AGTATGATTCCTCCTCTTTCTCTTTCCGTTTCTTTTTGCTGAGATTTTCTTTTTGTTTTTTATTTTCTTTCTCTCCACTTTTTGGTGGGAGATGATGATTTGGTGATGCATGAGGTTTCGGCTGATAAAGCAGTGACGGATCCGATTGTGGCATCTGAAGAAGAACCGAGGGACCCTGGAGTGATTCTAGAATCTTCACCTGGTACGACTTCTTTGTGTTTTCTTTTTTTGTCTGTGTTGTCATTTGCTAACATGTTTCTTGTTTTCTTGTCAGCTGACTTGCCACAGGATTCTGACAATTTCGAGCCATCCATGGATGCAGCCTTTGGCAACGCTTTGGATGAACTCATGGAGGCAGAAAGTATTCAGCCGATCGTCGAAGAAGGTATTTGTAGCAATAACCATGATTATAATGATTTTTTCAACAGGATCATATTCATACCTTTTTTTTTGTTTGGCTGGCAAGTTGTGAAGTAACAAGAGAAGTTCCTCCGTCTTTCTCAGTGCCAGAGCAGGGGATCCCTGCAGTTGGTCCAAAAGTAGGGACTTCTTCTTCTAGTTTTAATGCAGCAGAGATGAAATTTTCTGAGCAAATTCCTTCGCTAGTGTCTCTGATTAGAAAGAGTTTGATGATCACTCCTCCAACAGGGCACGACACAGGCAGTCAATGTCGCGACCCCGGGCCGGGCCCCCGCGAAGGAACTGATCCGGAGTCAGGACATTATTGGTGGTGATGGTCATGATGATGAATAACCACAACATCACCTAAAATGATAACATACATACATTTAATTTCCCACAGGTGTCCGCGGTGAGGATATCACAACCATAATTGAATATTTCTATTAAGTGCGGAAGCATGTAGCAAATCAAATAGTCAGATTGTCTCTAGTCATGAAAGCATTAACATCAAGTATAAAATACTGTGTCAGAATGAGCAATGAACATTAGCATGTTTCCCAAAAGTAAGTTAAAGTTTAACAAAAGATCACTTAATTACATTCTCCAAAATTAGAGGCCAACAAAGGCCAATATAAACAAAACAATAACCCAATGAATGGTTAAATAGTTTTCTTCAAAATGAAACGCCTCTCGTAGCAACCCGATGTCTACATGACATCGTCAGCACGCCACTCGACTAGAGGTTGCGGCTCACCTGCCGCCTCCTCCGGCTCCTCCTCAAGGTAGCCGGTAACGGGACCTGAGTACCAAAGCACAAGGGTCAGACACGACAGTCTGGCAAGAGAATGAAAAGATACAACAACATATAGAAATAAAGGAAATACCTTGAAAAGCATAGAAATCTGTTTAAACAAGAACTCTCATAAGGTAGATAAATCATTTGTTAGAAAACAGGTAAATAAGATAAAACATATAAGGTAACCAAGGAATCGGAAACTAACAAGATGACAATCATATAAAGCTAAGTCCTCTGTCACTAAAGTGACAACAATATAACGGGACGTTGATCTCAGTCACACAAGGTGAGGAGATTTAACGCAAATCATATATACAATATAAATATACGGGATGGGACCACGGTAGGGAACCGGGTATCGGGACGGGACCACGGTAATAGGCCGGGTATCGGGATCCAAACTGCAGCTGGCGGGACGGGAGAGGGATCTCCAAGTCGGTGGATCAAACCGACAAGGTATCCAAGCTTAGTGATGCCGACTCATAGGTTAAACAATAAATCGAGACATATGCAAAATACATCAAGTTCTAGTAAATAAATGAACGGGGCAAGAATACTCAAATGCATAACTTTCCTTTCATGTCGGGTAATAATCTTCGAGACAAGTCAATGTTACTAGTGTAACCATCATGCTTTCAGGAAAACAAATCATGTAATGTACCTCTTGGAAATGAAGAAATATAATGAACTATACCATTTCGGGAAGACTATTGATTTCAAGATCTATTTAAGTGAATAGGGGTCCCGTATGTCGATTATAATAAAGACTTGGTACTCTTCGAGTTTGAAGACATTCCGGGCTCCTTATGCACCTTGAAGTTTCAAAACTTCGAATGAAATCTTTGTGATATGGTTTCTTTCCACGAACGGCCTCATACATTGTTTAGCAAATCTCTTTGCCATCGAGGGGTTCCCAGAGAATAGACCCAAACATTGAAATAGTTAAACATTGTCCCAAACATAGCCTTGCCCAATAGGGCCCCTCGCTCGAGCGGACTGGAGAGTTCGCTCGAGCGAGCCGCTCTCTGGAATGGCTGTCTGGGTGGGTTCGCTCGAGCGAAGTTGAGGTCGCTCGAACGACCTCATTGGGTCGAGCGAATATTTAAATGCGTTCGAACGAACAACTCTCTAGAATGAGTTCTGGGATGTCCGCTCGAGCGACCAGGGGTCCGCTCGAGAGACCAAGCTACTGGAATGCTCCGAACCCTTTCCTGGACAGGTCGCTTGAGCGAAGTGTCATGGTCGCTCGAGCGAACTGTCCAGAAACTGAATTCGGACCAGTTCAGCTCCACAATAACTCTTCCTTTTTACAACCCCTTCTTAACCACTTTCATACATCAAATGAGGAGTATAAATCTCCATTCAAATGACCTCAATTCTCCAACCACATCCATCCCATTCTCCTCCATCCATATCACATTCCATACAAGCAATGAGAGGAGGAAACCATTTCACACATGATATATATATTTGAAGGAAAACAAGAGGAATTAAAAGCTATGAACCAATACTTCTTTATGACCATAAATGCATTAACAAGACTCTTCATGAGCATTTATTTCAAAGGAAAGCAATAAATAGGCATGAGTGACATTTAATAAAACCAACCACATTTCTAATAAAACATTGAAAGCTCATGAAATATCATATTATCCACTTGCCTTGGGTCTTCTAACAATGCAATCAAGCTCTAATACTCTTCCAAGCAAGGAATCTAAACTATGAGCAAAACCCCCAAAACAAACAAACCCTAAAAGAGTCAAAACAATGAAATAGCAAAAGAAACCTTACAACAATGAAGGTGAAGCTTCCCTAGGGCTAGAGGAACACAAATCTAGAAGAAGAGGGTGATTACTTACTTGTAAGGTCCTCTAATGGACAAGGTGAGCTCAAAGGAAGTCTTGTAGTGGATGGTTTTTCTCTAGCCATTGTCAATAGGGAGCTAGGGTGATGAGGAAGAAGGTGATGATCTCCACTACTCAAGTTGTGCAAGATTGGTGGTGAGTTTGGTGATTGCAAGCAAAAGCAAGAAGAAGAAGCCAATGAAAACCCAAGGTTTTTCTCTCTTGTGCTGGAAAAAGGCAATGGAAGGGGAAGGGTCTCCTTATAAACAAGTGGGGAGTGGGCTCCACAACTAACAATCTAATTGGGCTGAAATCATCTCTTTCGGGACCTCGGATGAATTCGACGAAGAAGGAAGAAATGATCGTCGAAATATCTAGTTTCCAGAAAGTATATGTTTCGCGGGTTTCGGAAATATCAAGTTTTGGGTACAGATTTTGTGTGCAATGACTGTTTTGCTCTCAAGGCTAAGAAATCGGGTTTCGGGATCTCAAATGGACACGGGATCAACATGAAAGTAGTAGGAATCATTAAGATAAATGAAACGGGCTAAGAATGCAAATCAAAACAATCCGAAAAATCCTCTAAGTAAAAGCAAAGCCGAAAAGGGAACCCCCAAAGGGCCCCACTAGTTACCAAAGCATTCAAAGAAGCCCAAAACTAGAATCAAAGCTATTCCAAACCCAACTTAGCCAAAATCACTAATCAAGCTTAGCACTAACACGCAACTTAATTAGTACTAATCGAGTTCACTCGGGTCGGGGTCTTACAGTCGACCAATGGAAAGGGACGAGCCTTCATCCGGGCCATCTCTTTAGTATGTGAAGTAAGTGTTGAAGAGCGTTTTGAGCTCATTGGTCAAAACTCTTTCTTTTGGACATTTGGAAGCCGGTTTTGGCATGATCAAGCATGTACAGGACATCCTTGCTGATAGTGAAGAAGTCGGTCTGGACATTGCAGGTGCGAAGGCTTTCGTTGATGAAGTCATCGCTCTAGGCAACAAATGGAATGAGACCAAGAACTTCCCATGTGGTGACTTCTTCAATGAGATGTTTCTAAAACCTTCTGGTGAGGTCAAGTCTGAACTGAACGAGATCTCGCAGACTCGAAAGCAATTCGTTTGGGAGAGGAACGTCACCGAGTTGGCTATCATTGAGCTAATAGAAGATCTACGCCATGTTGATAGATAAGTCGTTGAGACCAGGCAACGTCTTGAGCTTTTGGAGGAACAAGCTGCTGCAAAATGGACCGCCATCGTGGAAGTTCGTGCTAGAGAAGGGACTCTGATTCCCCAAGTCGAGGAGGTTAAGAGCAATCTTCGGAAGAAGACTCAAGAGTATGAGCAATGGCATAAACTTTGGGAAGAGCTTCCCCGTGCTACAGATGAGTCACGGCGTTCTGCCACTTTTTATGGAAAGATTTTGAAGAAGCGTGGCCTGGAAGCTTTAAAGGCTAAGGCCAATAATCTGCTTGAGGAGTTGAATCTTTGGTTGAATATCATGTTAGACTGAGCTCCTGACTTTTGTAACGAACTCATTTTCTTCTTCTCTATTTTGGTACCTCCATGTAAAAACATTTTTGGTACTCTATATACTTTTTACTCAAATTCTTTTTGATGAAAATAAGTGAAAGTAGGATGTTTGTTTGGAAATTTGACCAAAAGTAGGGTTGTTTAGGGCACGAGAGCCAAATTTTGTGGCGAAAGCCTGGTTTTTTTATAGCATGAAAGCTAGATTTTGAGATGGCATGGGAGCCGAATTTTGTGGCATGGAAGGCAAATTTTTTTTTTTTTTTTTTTTTGAGATGGCATGAAAGCCGAATTTTTTTTTGAGATGGCATGAGAGCCAGGTTTTGTGGCGTAAGAGCCAAAATTTGTCTGTGGCATGGAAGCCGAAGTTTTTTTTTAGTTGGCATGAAAGCCGAATTTTTTTAGATGGCATGAGAGCCAGGTTTTGTGGCGTAAGAGCCAAAATTTATTTGTGGCATGGAAGCCAAAGTTTTTTTTTTTTTTTTAGATGGCATGAAAGCCGATTTTGGGTTGGCATGAAAGCCGATTTTTGAATTGGCATGAGAGCCGTTTTTGTTTTTGACATGGAAACCGAAATTTTAGGATGGCATGGAAGACGATTTTTTTTTGTTTTTGGTGTGAAAGCCAGATTTTTTTTTGAAAACCGAGTTTTGTTTTGTTGGCATGAAAGCCATATTTTAGATTTTTGGCATAAAAGATGGTTTTTGTTTTTAGCGTAGAAGCCAGATTTTTGTCTTTGGCGTAGAAACCGATTTTGGTTTTTCGCGTAGAAGCCGATTTTTGTTTTTTGCCTAGAAGCCGATTTTTTTTTCAAGGTGCAAGTATCGACTAAAAGTCGCCTCCCTGCCGAATGGTATTGCAAGTATTGATGGAATGTCGCTTCCTTGTTCATTCGGTTTGCGAATATCGATGGAATGTCGCCTCCTCGCAAATTGGGGTGCAATTATCGACTGGATGCCGCTTCCTTGCTTTTTCAAAAATTTTGGTTTTGTGGGTATCGACTGAATGTTGCTTCCCCACGATTTTTGAAATCTGAGGGTTTTTTTTTTACCTCGTTTTTTTGTTTGATTTTTTAGGTTTGTGGATATCAACTGGAACTATGAAAGTATGAAAGTAAGCATTGTTTTGAGAGTTTTTTTTTTTTAATTTCAACATAAGGATGAAAATTCCAAAAGGAGTGGGTTTAACGAGCAAGTACCTGGAAATAGGCTTTGACCGTGGAGGCATTGCTCTGGCCCGGTGGCGTAAGTCTTCAGTGGTAGTACCGCTTTAAGAACTTGTCATTGATGGGCAACATACATCTGTCGCCATCCATGTTTAGAAGAGCGTATGCGTCGTTGGAGAAGACTTTGTCGATGACGAAGGGTCCCTCCCATTTTGGTTCGAACTTTTCTTTAGATTTGTGAGTGAAAACCATTGGCCTTTTTACTACAAGAACGAAGTCACCCTTTTTATAGGCGTGTTGTCTGACCTTCTTGTCGAAAGATCCTACCATGCGTGCTTGGTACAGTTCAATGCTTTGTAGAGCTTTGATCTGTCTTTCATCGAGATTATCCAGTTCTTGGCGTCTCAATTTGACATTGCTTTCTTGCGACATGTCATTTTGGAAAGATACCCTTAAGGAAGGAATTTGTACTTCCAAAGGGACAACAACTTCGGATCCATAGACCAAAGAGAGTGGTGTACTATGGGTTGGTCCGCGAACGGTGGTTCGATAGGCGCACAAGGCTTCAAGTAGTTTGTCGCCCCAGTCTTTTTTGTGACTAGAGACCATTTTCTTGATAATTTTGCAGAGTGTCTTGTTGAAGGCCTCTACCAGTCCGTTCGCTGTAGGAATGTACGGAGTCAAAGGACAAATTTGGATTTTGTACTTGTCACAGAACCTATAGAATCTGTGATCCCGGAATTGTGGTCCATTATCATGGATGAATCTTTTAGGTATGAAAAAGCGACAAATAATGTTGGTGCGCAAGAATTGAAGGATTGATGAGGTCTTAATTTCGCTGAGCGCAAATGCTTCTGACCACTTGGAAAAATAATCCGTAGCGGTGAAGATGAAGCGATGACCTTTGCTTGATGAGGGAGAGATGGGACCTATGGTGTCCATACCCCGGGCTTCAAAAGGCCATGAGATCGTTGTGGGATGTAACCATTCTGGAGGCATGTGGACATAATCTCCATGAACTTGGCATTATCGGCAGTGCTTAGCAAATTGCGTAGCGTTCGCTACCATGGTAGGCCAATAATAACCTAACATTTTTATCTGATCGTAGAGCTTAGGACCAGCCTGATAAGCTCCACAAAGACCAGCATGTACTTCTTTGAGAGTTTCTTCGACCTCTTGTTGTGACAAGCAGCGTAGAAGTACTCCGTTGAAGGATTTTTTGTGAAGCATTTTTGAAGGAATATCCAAATGAAAGTTTGGGGTTCATCTTTGAAGGCTTACCCATTCTTTTGGATTTTCAAGTAGGATTTCGAACATAATGTAATCGATGAACGGATCCCTCCAGTCGCCGATCGGAGGTTTGAGGATGGACATACGACTTCCAACCACTTGGTGGCATTCAACAACTGCTTGGTGTGTGTTAAGAGGAGGGAGAATCCTTCTTTGACACACTGTGATTTGCATGTTTTCTCCTTCCTGGATCGCCATAGATGCGGTGAGTCCAGCTAAGGCACTTGCACGGATGTTTTCACCTCTGAGGATGTGGGTAATGTGACAGATGTCAAACTTTTGTCGGAGCGATTGCGCCTTGTTGTACTAAGGCAACAGATCAGGCTTCCTAAATTCAAATTTTTGATTCATCTAGTTGACGATCAATTGAGAGTCCCCAAAAGCTTCTAGCATGGTGATGCCCTTGGCTTGTACGACAAACATCACTGCAAGACATTCTTTTTTGACTAGGGAGTAGCGATGCTCTGCACTTACCAACATGCGGCTGAGGTAATATAGAGTAGCTTCTTTTCCCTCGTCATTTTCTTGTGCTAGTAGAGCACCCAAAGAGTAGAGCTCTTGTGTACAAGATGAATGGTTTTCCAGTTGTGGGGGCAGCCAAAACTAGAGGTCTAGTCAGGTATGTCTTGATGTCTTGAAATGCAGCTTCACATTCAGCATCCCAAACAAAGTCCACACCGTTCTTCATTAGGTGAGAGAATGGACGGCACTTTCCTGACAGATTGGAGATGAACCGTCGAATGTATGCCAACCTCCCTTGAAGCCCTTTAGTTGTCTTAGGGTTCTTGGAGATGGCATTTATAGGATAGCCTTGAATTTGGTGGGGTCAATTTCTATTTTGCCTTTCCAAACTATGAATCCAAGAAACTTACCCGATGAGACACCGAAGAAGCATTTTAGTGGATTCATCCGCAGTTTATGTTTGCGAAGTCGGAGGAAGACTTCTCGAAGATCTTTGAGATGATCTTCTTTTCTTCTGCTTTTGACGGCGAGGTCATCAACATAACATTCGACCGTCTTGTGCTGCATATCATGGAATATTTTCATCGTAGCCCTTTGATATGTTGCACCAGCATTTTTCAGACCAAATGGCATAACTGTGTAGCAATACACACCAAACGGAGTTTGAAAGTATGCATCTTTATCTGATTGTAGCCAAAGAATCCATCCATGAATGTCATTCGCTCGAATCCGTAGGTGTTGTCAATCATCACCTCTGGTATAGGGAGCAGAAATTCATCTTTAGGGCAAGCATTATTTAGGTCTCTATAGTCAATACAAACCCTAATCTGCCCATTTTTCTTTGTCATAGGGACGATGTTGGCTAACCAGTCAAGATGTTGTTCCCCACGGATGAAGCCAACACTTTTGAGTTTCTGAACTTCTTGTTCAATTTTGTCCATCAGATCAGGACGGCATCTTCTTTGGCCTTGTTTGACAGGCTTGACGTCCTTTGCAGATTGAGTTCGTGGACTGCTATTTTGGGGTTTAAGCCAGGCATTTCAACGTAAGACCATGCAAAACAGTCAACGAACTCATGAAGAAAAGCGATATACTCGGGTAACTCATCATCCCTTATATTCTTACTTATGAATACAGGACGTGGGTTATCAGGTGTTCCCAAGTCTATCTTTTGAACATGATCTTCTATTGGAAGGTTTGAAAGTGGTTCCTCCACAATGTTTTCGAAGGCTTCCAACTTAACAAGACCTTCTGGAGTTCCAAAGGCATTTACAGACCGAGGTTTTGCTTTTGTCCATCGGTCTTCTTGATCAGTATTCTTCTCAAGACTAGCAATGAGATGATCCCAATCACTTGTTGAAACTGGGTCGAAGTAAGGCACTTTTTTTGGATACGATGGTTCCTTTGGGCTAGAAAACCGTGCGTCTGTGTCATTGGACAATTCCTCTTCATCGTCAGAGAAATCGTACCAATCAGAAGAGCTTCTTGGATCCTTGGCGGGTGGCTCCCCAAAGAGATATCCAGGGAGATCAATGCTTTCATGGACACGAGATGTTGAGGCTTGGTTGGCAAAATGACTTTGTAGCCTTTGTGTCAACTGTCTCATAGGAGTGTCAGGGTCATACCCCAACCCGTATGAAGACTTGTCTATGTGACGATGGAGTTTCCAATCCTCCAGTTGACTTTTGGTCAGGGTGGGTTCCAATGGTATTAGAATACCATGGCCACCTCCCAAACCGATTGGGTTTTGAGCATCATAGCCCATTTTCTTCATGATAGCTTGTGCCATCGGACTATATAGGAATAGTTGAGGCATACCTTCATTTTGGAAAGGTTCAAACGAAGATTTTGGTGAAGAGGCTTCCGATTTGTGGAAGAAGATCGTCTTTTCTTCTGCCGAAGTTACCGGCACGATGAAGGAAGCAGACGTAGGGTCTTCTACGTCGGCAGGTGCCTCCAATGGAGTGAGAGCGGGCTGAACTTGCTGAGTATCAGCTTGGCTTGATGATGTATCATCTTCTGGCTCTAAATCCTTATCCGTATCATTCATAATGGACACGAAGGAGACAATGAACTTGCCCCCAGACTTTTGCTTTGTCTTCTTTGCCTTGGTAGTGATTACCAAAGGCTTTGAAGGTTTGAGGGAGACATCGAAGGGAGAATGAATGCTCTCTTCGGTTTTGCTGGAAGATTTGTTTTCTTCCTATGATTGCTAAGGAGCCTTGCCTTTATCTTTCTGAAGATTTTTGGCAAAGGGCGTTGTTTCTTCCTACTTTCCTTCTTCTTCATCTTTATACATCTGAGCATCTGCAAAATGGACGTCTTTGCCTCTGAAGTGCTTTTTGTCTGCAAACACTCGATGTATTAAGTCATCGTTGCCAACAAACTTGATGCGCTGATGTAGAGTTGAAGGAATGACACCATTCTCATGTATCCAGGGGCGTCCAAGAAGGATGTTGTAGCATGAAGGGGTTCTTATCGCGTGCACAGTGACTTAAGAGATAAGATCACCGATTTGCAACTTGAACCTAATTTTGCTGATAGGCATTTGAGCGCTCCCATCGTACCCAAAGATGGATATAGACGTGTGATTCAGCTTGCTAGGTGGGATGCCCAGCTCTTCGAGTGTCAAAGTAGAGATGAGATTGAGTGCAGAACCTGGGTTGATCTGGACTTCGTGTATCGGCATTTCTTTGATGTACCCTGTGAAGTACAGGGGTCGGTTGTTCTTTGTCTCGCCTAACAGGAGGTCATCCTTATCGAAGGCAATTGTTGCACTTCCTGCTTTTTGGACTGAGAGGCATTCGATGCATGATCCCTCAGTTTTCTTCTTTTCTCCCTATGAGGAAGTATTTGATTTTTAGACCCTATAGTCCATTTCAATTTGTAGGACTTGTGGGGCATGTTTATCGACATCCGCATTAAGCCTTTGCAGTTCTGAAATGAGACTATCACGAGTTTGTGGAGACATTCGTAATAAGTCAAGGATGTGCAGTCATGCAGGTATGTGTTTGAAGTGCTCAATCAAGTCGTACTTGAAAGCCTCCTTCGGGCCTGCATTTTCATTATTGTTGCCACTTGGGGCGTTTACAATTTGTGTTCCCGAAGGATTTACATAGGAAGAAGGTTGGTTGTAGTTTTGTGGTAATCCCGGCCAGAGCGGGTACCTCTACCAACTTCAAGAGCTTCTGGAGAAGGGTCTTCTTTCTGAAGATCACTACCAAGATCAAGGGGTCGATCCATGTCATTTGCTGAAGACGTCTCTGTAGCAGTATTGTCATCTTCAGTGATTGCGTTGCACGGAGCATTTTTTGGGAACAAGTCCTGAACAGCATCCAGTAACTTTTCTTCTTCATTGAGCAGTTTATCGGTCCAGTCATCGCCTATGAGGTCAGGTATCTGGGACCAGTTGACTGGACTTTCATTGAAGAAAACTTCTTTGGTAACAGCTTCTTCGAGGTGATTAGCCGGAAGAGGTTTGGGTTCCGACGTCACAGTTTCAGGAGATGAAGGCTGAGAAGATGATATCTCTGTGTAAGTCACCTAAGGAGATGTAGCTCCAGAGGATATGCTATCGGACGTAGTCTGAGAATCCAAGGTTTCGGCAGACGAAGCTTCAGAGGCATCATCGTATCGAACTATTGCATTGCAAGCAACACACTGTTGAGATTCAGACTCGTCTTCAGATGTGAGGGGATCATCTATCCAACAGTTTTCTTCATTTTCCGGGGTTGCCGGAGATGTCTGTGAATTTTTCGGGATTTCTGGTTCTGGATTTTGATTTCTACGAAGCTCATTGATGCAATCTTGGTCCCGCTCTATGGCAAGATGTTGCAAGATTCTTGCATATTCCTCGAGATCGGGCATAGGGGCCAAATCTTTTTCATCATTTGCTCCTTGTGGCTCATCAAAGCTGAGTTCCACTAGAGAACTTTCTTGTACTGGATCAAGAACACTTTCTTGAACGGCCTCTTGGTCTTCTTCACCATCAGACTAGGATCCTTGTTGCTGATATGGGTTATACCAGATTACTGGCATAAGATGAGATTCGGGAATCCATTCCTCATCGGAGAGGTATTCTCCTATTTTAAGGGATTCTTCCCACTCATCGGTATCACTAGCAGTATTACTGGACTCGTACCCATCCATGGAGAATCCAATTACTGAGTTGCAAGAGTATGATGCCCCCTGTGTAGTTTCATTTCTATAATGAGGTGGCATGAAATCACCAAGGGTGAATTTTCTTACCACCTTTGAAGCCTTGGATTCTTCTAATGCCCCCAGCGAAGCAGTGGAAGATGTCTCTGCCTTTTCAGGGACTTCTTGCTTTGATTGAGCCCTCTCCTGCCGTTTGAGCTTGAGGAGTTGTCTCTTGGCTTGCCTTCACTGTTGAGCGGTGTGCTTTATTTTGATGATCTCCTAATTTTGAATGGAGGCCTCCGGCAGAGTGGAGTACCAATTGAAGGCTGTACCTTTTAGGGTGCTTACAAAGAGATGGATCTTGAGGGCATCTTGATCTACGATAACACCCATCAAGATCTTGAAGTGGATGACGTGATGTCTGGCTGAACCTTTCCCCGTTTATGTTTGGAGAGTAGTTTGTTTGTGAAAGTCTGGGGATCCGAACCCTAGAGGGGGGGTGAATAGGGTGAGCTTCAATTATGACTAATTTTAACCAATTTTAACTTCTTTAATTTAAACTAGTCACAAGTGGTGATTAAGGAAATAAATGTGGAAGCTTAATAAAAACAATCACCACAAAGCAAGCACCATCACACAAGGCTTTATAGTGGTTCGGCCTCAATGCCTACATCCACTACCGGCTTGTGATCCAATACCCCACCGGATTTCCACTATTTATGCTTTTCAATAGGCTAAGCAATAACCTTTACAATGATGTTTTTCAAGGCTTAACATCAACCTATACATTATGCTTTTCTTAGGCTAAGCAATAACCTCTTCAACCAATGGTTGGTTATCTCTCTAAGTAGTGTCTAAAATACACTTGATGGAGATACAATTTAGCTCTTTACAATGCCTCTTAATTAGGCGGATATGAAAGTGAAAAACTACTTCACACACACACACACACACACACACACTATGAATGCAAAGATGAATGCTCAATGTGTATGCATGATGTCCTCAATCAATTTGAAAATAAAAGCTCATAAATGTATGCATAAGGCTTTTGAAAGTCTTAGCTCATAAAAACATTTATGACTGAGGAAAGAATGTTAATCACATGTTAAAAATAACTTGTAAAAGATATACACATGTATCCTAAACAAGTTGTGAAATTCTAAGCACAAAACATGTGATGCATTGGGATGTCAATCAAATCAACAATGTAGCTCATAAAACATAAAAATAGATTTGATTGAAATTAGGGGACAAATCATATGTACTTAAAAATTAAACTTGAATATGATATACCTATCAAAGAAAGGCAAGTTGTGAAACTTTAAAACAAAGATACATATGATTTGTAAAGATGTTGAATCCAAAACATAAGATATATTTGAAAGTGATTTTCTTATGATGAAAAACAACAACCATAGATTCAACCAAGTATAGGAATCTTGTTACATATAATTTCAAAGATTCTTTCATTAACATGATCTACTTAGATTTACCAATTAAAGTACTACTTGGATTGAATCAATGGTGATGCATCCAAAACAATAAATCAATTCAAAACATAAATATGTTAAGGACACAATAAAACATAGATTATCATGCTAGAAAACATTTACCAATAATAAAGCAAAGCATGACAACATATGGTTAAGGAAAGTAAAGCTTACTTGGAGATTTAACTTCATTAATCCAATCTTTAGCTTTCCTAATGCCCCTTTCATCCCTTAGCTCATTCCCCTTTGATTAGCCTCAAAACCTCTCAAGGAGGGCCTTAAAGTCTCTAACTTTGGCAAAGGAATAAGTTTCATTTTATAGCCAAAAAATGCCCAACGGCTAGTCCCCGGTCGACCTGGACCCTTGCCCGGTCGACCGGGTACACACAACGGCTATAAAAATAACCGTTTGAAAAACTGCTTTTAGCGGGGGCCAGAGACCGCCGGTAAAAGTGGTTTTGGCCGCCGGTATAAGTCCTGTTTTCCCAAAAATGTATTTTTTTAAAGTAATTTTGGTTGGGAATTTTTGGGCCATTAAATCAAGCTTAAAATCATGTTTTAAATCATTCTAAGGGTTTTAAAACATGAAACATAAAAAACCAAAAAAGATTCGAAACTTTAAAACCAATGGCTTGCTTGATTTCTAAGAAATTCTTTTTCTAAAACAATTGCATCCAAGTTTAAACACTACTAGAAAAAAGGGCTTTTATATTGGTTGCAAAAAGTGCCCTATATCGGTTTTTCATATAACCGATATAATATCTTCAGTCAAGGTATTTTATATCGGTTAATATTTAATTATATCGGTAAAAAAAAATTTATATTGGTTACACAGGAACTGACAAAATAATGTCTATATATAATATCGGTTAGGAAAAGATGTGATATTAATATCAATATTTTAGATCGGTTATTATAAAACCGATATTATAGACAAATATTTTATATGTATACATATTTTATATCGGTTGTATACACATATTTTATATCGGTTATTATGGAACGGATATTATATGTACATATTTTATATCGGTTATTTCCCTCCTTTTTATTTTTCCTTCTTCCCTCCCTTTTCAGGACGTCCTGCGGCTAACCGCCTGTGCACATGCGGCTAACCGCAAGTCCACATGCGGCTAACCGCAAGTGTTATATAATATTTTATATCCGTTATTTTGAAACCGATATTATATATCCAATCATATTACATCGGTTATTCAAATCCCTTGACCGCCCGCGCGGGCTCGATCGATCAGTACTTCTTTCCCTCCTTTTTATTTTTCCTTCCCTCCCTTCTCTTTCTTTCTCCATCATTCCTTCTTTCCTCTCACTCTCGCTCTCTTCTCTCCTCACACTCGCCTCTCTTCCCAGCGCCTCTCTCCCTCCAATAACCCCTTTCCTCTCACTCTCGCTCTCTTCTCTCCTCACTCTCACTCTCTCTGCTCTTCTCTCACTGTCGCTTCCTCTACTCTCTCTGCTCTCCCTGTCTCTCTCGCTCACTCTCGTTCTCTTTCTCTCTACTATTTGCTGGCCGTATGTTAATGTGGAGGAGAAGAAAGGGAGGAGTCTCTTTTACTATTTTGCTGAAGCAGAGGAGCATCCTTAGAAGAAGCCCCTTACTATCTGTATGAATGGAGGTTGGTTCTTCTTCTTTTGCTACTATTTTATAAGTGGGTCTTTTTATCTCCTTTTTTTCCTGTTTAATTTTTGGGTTGTAAAGATGAGACATTCGAGTTCTTTTTTTTGCAATTTTGGGTCATGGACCTTTTTTTTTGTTTTTTTCATTTCTCTCCTAACCATCATATCTTTTTGTTAGTTCTATCTCAATTTCAAAATGGTTGTTTCTTTCTTTCCTTTTTTTTTATTTTTATTTTTGGATTCTTGCTGATGGTACTTATGGTTATGGTTATGTTTTTTTTTTCCCTAACTTAATTTGTTTGGGCTTGTTAGCTCTACTCAGTATTTTCATTCCAGGAAGAAGCTTTATGTGCCTATTTGACAGTGTAGTTTCTGTTGACTGTCAATGTTTCTCAATCTGTTTTAACCTGTTACGTTTGGGCGTTTGGGCGTTTGGTTATTTGGGTTTTATGGTATGGGATTTTGGTTGGCACTGTAGGTGTTTTGTAAGGGGGCTAGCCGCCAGACCCACGGTCAGCTTTCCAGGAAGCCTATTCTCTCAGGATGATTTTCAGCACGTCCTGCGGCTAACCGCCAGTGCACCTGCGGCTAACCGCCAGTGCACCTACGGCTAGCCGCAGTGCTAACCGTTGGAGTTCGGTTTGATTTCCAGAGACAAGTTTTTTAGAACACCCTCTTGCGATGACCCCTGCGGTTGCCTCACGGCTAGCCCCCAACTATTCCTGCGGCTAGCCGTGAGCCAACCTGATTCAATTTTCTGAGAGGTAGACGTCGTGGATGGGGTGTGTTGGTGTTTTGTTTATTTCGGTTTTCACTTTTTGTTGGTGCTGGTGTTTGTTTTGTTGGTTTTTGTTTGGGAAGAGGGTTTTGGAAGATGGTTTTTTTTTCTTGGTCACAAGGGAGCAATTGAGCTAGTTGTTATCCTCAAATGCACAATTTACAGTAAGTGGGACATGAATAGTCACTTCAACGCACAATTATATCTCTGCACAATTATTGAGCTAGTTGTTATTCGTGACAAACCCAACTTATTGAATAGTTCATTGGGGCCGTGCAGTTGTCATCAAATTTTGTGTGCAGCTGCATTACTCTTCTCAGGCATTTGTTTGTCATTAGATCTTTTTATTTCATCTTATTAATGTCAGTCATTTTTTTTTCTGTGGATTATCTACATTACTCTTCTCTGTGGGTTAATTTTTGAACTTGGTTGCTTTTGTATTGTTGTTTGGTGAATCTCTGTCCATGGATTTATTTCTACAAATCTTCAGCCAATCTGAAAGCTTTGCCCGAACGAGAATAACCAAGGTTGGAAACAAGGATATTCAGTTCGTTTGGTGCACACCAACCCAGGTCTCTCTCACATTAATTGGTTGTAATATTAGCATTATATGGCAATGACTTTCTGATTATTGCTTGTCTGTAGCATTTTATTGGGCTATTCAGAAATGGACAAGTCTTGGATGTCATTGAATCGGTTTTCTATTGCATACGGGGAAGGGGTTGAAAGTTTTTTGATGTTTGCCAAAAAGAAGTTTGGTGATGGGAATCCCATGCCATGTCCATGCAAAACATGTGGGAATCTTAATAAATTTGTAGCTAAGGATGTTGAGTACCATCTGTTTTTCCATGGTATCGATCGAAGTTATACTAGGTGGATATGGCACGGAGAAGCATCTCCTGGTGAAGCTCCCTCAAGTGTGCCTTTAAATAGGTCCACCCAACACCATTTTGGGAGTGATGTCCCAGATGATACTACACCCCCAGATGATGTTGCAAGCTCATTAAAATTGGCTCAGACCGCTTGTGACCAGTATTCATCAAATCCTGAAAAGTTTCAAAGAATTCTTGCAGAGGCCGAGGAACCTTTATACAAAGGTTGTCTAAAGTTTACCAAATTATCTGCAGTAGTTACATTGTTTAATGAGAAAGCAAGGAGTGGGTGGTCTGACATAAGCTTTTCACGGTTGTTGAAAATCATTGGAGACATGCTACCCGACGATAATAATTTACTGCCCCGAAGTATGAAAGAGGTTAAAAAGACATTGTTTGTGTATGGGATGAGCTATGAGAAGATAGACGCATGTCCGAATGATTGAGTGCTTTATAGAAAGGGATCTGATAATGAGAATAAAACTAGTTGCCCTACTTGTGGTGAGTCAAGATACAAAGTGAATAAGAACCTGACTGAGCAACGTAAGGGGGTGCCGGCAAAAGTTCTATGGTATTTTCCACCTATCCCTAGGTTTAAGAAATTATTTCAGTCGGTATAGACATCGAAACAGATGACTTGGCACGCTGATGAGAGATTGGTTGACGATAAGTTACGCCACCCAGCTGACTCCCCCGCATGGAAGTTGGTAGATGATAAATGGCCGGAGTTTGCACAAGAGCCAAGAAATTTGCGCTTAGCACTTTCAGCGGATGGGGTCAATCCGCATGGTTCGATGAGCAGCAAGTATAGTTGTTGGCCAGTAATGTTAGTCACTTACAATCTCCCGCCTTGGTTGTACATGAAAAGAAAGTTTGTGATTTTAACGATGTTGATATCGGGTCCACGACAACCTGGAAACGACATCGATGTTTACCTAGAACCATTAATCGATGACTTGAAAACACTATGGGATACAGGGGTTAAAGCTCATGATGCTAACCGACAAGAGGCTTTTACGTTGAAAGCAATGTTGTTATGGACCATTAATGATTTCCCTACATATGGTAATTTGTCTGGTTGTGTTGTAAAAGGCTATCATGGTTGCCCCATATGTGGCGAACAGACACAATCATACAGATTAAAACATTCGAGGAAGAACGTTTACATGGCCCATCGAATGTTCCTTCCAGAAGATCATCCCTTTCGGAAACAGAAAAAATCATTTAATGGTGAGCAAGAGTTTCGAAAAGCACCAATGATTTTGACTGGTGAAGAAGTGGCAGAAAAGGTTAATGGAATCAAAACCTTGTGAGGGAAACCAGTACCAAAAGAGAAGCCTAAGAAAAAGAAAAAAAAATCAAAAAGATCGACTTCATTGAAGAGGAAGTGAGTGGAAGATGGTAGTGATGATGGTGCTAGAATTTGTTGGAAGAAGAAGTCAATTTTCGTTAACCTCGACTACTGGAAATACTTGCTTCTTCGACACAACTTGGATGTGATGCACATAGAGAAAAATGTTTGTGAGAGTCTTATTGGAACCTTGCTGAATATTCCAGGTAAAACAAAGGATGGACTGAATAGTCGCCTAGATTTGCAGGATATGGGTTTAAGGGATGAATTGGCACCTGATGTAAGTCAGAATAGAGCGTACTTACCACCAGCTTGTTTCTCATTATCGAAAGAAGAGAAATTCAGTGTGTGTGAAACATTGCATAAGTTAAAAGTTCCAGATGGATACTCATCAAATTTCAGAGCATTGGTTTCTATGCAAGACTTAAAGTTGGGGGGTATGAAATCTCATGATTGCCATGTGTTGATGCAGCAATTACTTCCTGTTGCTATACGATCCGTGCTACCAAAACATGTGAGAGTTGTACTTATCAGATTTTGCTTATTTTTTAATGAGTTATGTGCGAAGGTAGTAGATGTACCTCGATTGCTTGAATTTCAGAAGAATCTGGTGGTCACCTTGTGTTTGCTAGAAAAATATTTCCCACCATCATTCTTTGATATTATGGTTCATTTAACCGTCCATCTCGTTCGAGAAGTCCAGATTGGGGGCCCTGTTTGTTTGCGATGGATGTATGGATTTGAGAGGTATGAATAACTTTAAATATTCTTCAAGTACAATTTACTAATTTAAATTATTTAAAGTAATCAATGGTTTACTATGTTTTAGGTATATGTCGGTTTTAAAAGGTCAAGTAAGAAATCGTTACCGTCCAGAAGGTTGCATGGCAGAGTGTTATATTGCAGAGGAAGCGGTTGAATTTTGTAGTGAGCACTTCTCTGGATTGGATGCAGTTGGAATTCCACCATTTGAAGATAAAACTTACCCTGAAATTGTGACTGGCAAGAAACCTCTAGAAGGTGATTTTGTTGAAGTTGATGCTAAGTCCTTGGAGCAAGCACATTGTTATGTATTGCACAACACAAGTGTTGTTCAACCCTATATTGAGTAATTGTATTTTAACTTCTTGACTTACAAATTAAAGCGTTACACTAGTTTTAGAGCTAACATGCGGTTCGTATGGAAAACTATGCAGGAGACACATGAACCACGTAAAGAAAACATTTCCTCGGCAGTCCAAAATTCAGAAATGGTTACAAGATGAACATAACCGTTCTTTTAGTTCTTGGCTCAAAAACGAGGTAACAATTGTCAATCATAAGACTTGTGTTGTGTCTATTTACTAAATGTGACTAACTTTCTTAGGAACACAGGTTTTTGAAGATCGGCGTGTCACCGGTAACAACATCTCAGAAATCTTGAGATGGGTATCACAAGGTCCTCGTATACATGTTATAAAATATCATAGTTATACCATTAATGGTTCTCATTTTACCACAAAGGATCGTGATCCTTCACATGTCACTCAGAATAGTGGTGTAAGTCGAGTGGCCACGGCGATGAACGTGTCTAGTGCAAAGGATAATAATCATGTTTTCTGTGAATCAGGGTACTATGATGTTATTGTGGAAATATGGTTGATTGATTATAGTCATTTCAAAATCCCATTGTTCAAGTGTGATTGGGTTGACAGCAAGACTGGCTTTAAGGTAGATGAGCTGGGATTCACCATAGTTGATCTTGCTAGAATTGGTTATAAATCTGATTCTTTCATTTTAGCCTCTCAAGCAAAGAAAGTCTTCTATGTACCTGATCCAGTCAATCATAAATGGTCCATTGCTCTAGCAACTCCTGAAAGAACCTATAATGTTGATGACAATGAAGAAGTCCTCTTTGATGCTGGCATTGAAGATCAAACTCGTCATGAAGTAATGCAATTGGATGAACCATTGGATGCTATAAATGAATCTGAGGCAATGTACACGCGTGAAGATGCTGAGGGGACTTGGACTGACATTGATATTTGAAAATGTATTATAATTGTGTTTTTTGTGTAAGTGTTTATTATTGCTAAATATTCCCTTATGTACTTTTTTGTAAGAAGCATATATAGGTTATTTGAACTGATGTCACACTTAGTGGTAGTGTTAGTATGCTATGCATTGCATTGTTGTATGTATTACCTATTCCATGACATACACAATATATTTATTGATATGTATGTTTTTTTTTTCACAGCTAGTAATGGATCCAGAAAGGCATTTTCGTGAATCACAGGACAACATAAGTAATGTTGGTGAACACCGCATTCAAAAAAAAAAAGGAAAGCTAGGGGGACAACTTTAATGCTTGAGTTGACCAAGAATTGGGATGGAAATGTAATTACTGTTGAGTATGATCAAAAGGGTAGGCCTACACCACAAGAAGTACGCAGAAAAATAGCTGGTTATGAAGGGGCTTTGGCAAGAGTGATGGTCCCACTTAACGCAGTTAGTGATTGGCGTAAATTGAAAGATCTTAGGGAAGGGCAACTAGAAAGAGATTTATGGGATACAATGAAGGTAAATAAATATGTGATTTCCTGTTACTTTTGGAAGACCTTAGAATAATATGTGCCTTACTAAGCTATTTATCATTTTTTCTATTTAATTCATTTGGTATAGACCAGATTTGTGTTGGATGAAAATACTAAGGCTTAAGTTATATCTGATATTGGCCTCAAGTGGAGGACGTTCAAGACAACTTTGACTACTAAGTACATACTTCCATTCAAAGATAATCCCGAACTACTTGTGGAGCCACCTACAAAGTATAAGTTTATCGATAAATTAGATTGGACTAAATTTGTGCAATCAAGGTTGACCCCAGAGTTTCAGGTATATATCTACTTCTATAGATTACTTGTGGAGCCACACCATTGCACTCACTCACACAACACTGAGCACACCACACACAGCCCACAACTGCACTGCAGCACACCCCTGTACACTGCAGCACACCCCGGCACAATAATGTATTTTCTTCTTTGTAATTTTAAGGAGTTAAACATTCTACAATCTAAAAGGCAATCCAATAATGTGTATACACACCGACTATGCAGATCAGGCTATGCGGGTCTTGAAGAAGATATTGTAAGTACATTTAGTATAGAACTATTTTAAATAGTTTCTTACGGTTGAACTAAACTAACTTAGATGTTTAATTGTGTTTTCATATTTAATGTATAGAAAAAAAATTCCAAAGAGACAGGCATTTTCATTGATCATGAAGATAGGAGTGTCAAATGGAAATTGGCTCGTCAAAACAAAAACGGGGAATATTCAAATGATTCCACAAGGGAAGTAGTAGCAAAAATTGTAAGTTTCCATTCTTTGAAAATTGTAAATTGTTTTAGACTTTTTGTAAGAGTGCCCAAGGTAGATGCGAGGCATCAAACGTCTTCACTATAACTTGTAGGTTGAGTATTCTCCCTAAGTGGCTTGCATGACCATGCATCAAGGTATTTGAATATTAGCTATATACATATGGCTCGGGATTCATTGGTGTCATGATTATTGTAGGATGATCTGAAAAAGAAAGTAAATGAGGTGGCTGTAATGACTGAGGGGAGCAATGATGTTCTTACTATGGCTTTGGGTACCCCGGAGCATTGTGGACGAGTTAGAGGGGAAGGGAAGCATGTCACTCCAATGGCCTATTTCAAAATACCAAAACGCGGAACGAAGAAGTATAATGAGGAGTTGTTGGCCCAGTTACATGAATCTCAAGAAAGGGTGAGAATTTTAGAACAAGTTGTGAAGGATATAGAGACACGTCAGAACTCTCCCCATTCAGAAAATATTGCATCCAATAGTAGTGGCGTTTTAAAAGGTCAACAGGTAATTTACCAAACCATAGTTTTTTGTTGTTTTGGTATATTATGTTGAATACATGATTTCTTAACTATTTTACCTAACTATATGCATTGGTTAATAACCATTTGAATTCGTATTTAACTCTTATAACATGCAGCTTGAATATGGAGGTACTTCAAAAGTGAACAAGACATCATCAAATATTATTGGTTCCCCGCAAGTATGTTTTATGGGCCGGCTATTAAATTAATAAATTACAACCAACATTAGTTTCATCGTATTATATACATTAGCCGATGTAAGATTTAGTACTTATATATTATTTGAAGATGCAGAATTGTAGATTGGCATTGGGATCAAAGGACAAGATTGTTGCGAAAGGAAAGGTTTATGGGAAGACTGGACCATTGGAAAAGATTCACAATATTTCTTTAGGGGAGCACAATGTACGAGTGTCGATAGATTGTGTATTGTGTCCTGATTCCCCTCTTCCTATACACGTACGTGGTATTTTGACCACTATTTTAGATGCACACAACTCATTTGTGGCTTGGCCTGAAAAATGGGTGATATTAGATGATAAGGTAAAGTGTATTTTCCAACTCTTATTAGTTATGCTTAAGTTAAACTACCGTAATTAACTTTTTCATTTTAATTTGGATTTCCATGTAGAGTGTGGTTGATGATTCTTCTGTAGCTAATGGTGATGCAACTAATGGTGAAGGGGCAAGTCAGCTCCAAAAGTTTGGCAAGACTATAGAAACGATGATGAAATCAAGTCAGATAAGTATTCCACTTGAGAAAGGGGTATTTGAAGAAGATATAGAATTCAATTATTTTTTAAAATCTGATTTGTTAGATCTTTGTAACATGAAGAAGCTAGAGGTTAACTCAATGACAGCATACCAAAGGTAAACTATTTGTCTTTTCCTAAGAAATATCAGTCTCTAATATATTTGATGTTATGACCATTTTATTTACCTTATTTCTTTAGGTTTCTCTACGATCGATTTGAAAATTCTCGAGCAAGATATGGATTTTCCCATCCTGTACATTTCAATGATTTTGGAGAGAAAGAAGAGATGAAACGCAACATGATAAAGCGGTTGAGATTTGCAAAAAAGGACCAACTGATTTTTGTTCCATACTCCACCATGTAAGGGCGTACTATATTTTCACGTGTCTTCAATTTATCTTAGTAGTCATTTTATATCCACTTGTGTGTAATTAAATCTTATTTGTCATTTAATCCGTCCGCTTTTATGGAATTAGGGGTCATTGGCTTCTATTAGTCATTGATATGACATCAATGGAAGTGTTCTGGTTGGACTCCTTGGTACGAAAGGTTGTTGACTTGAATGTAAAGTTCATAATGAATGAGTGAGTAGTCCATTAATTCTTCTTGTTCATTTGTTTTCAAGGCTTCTCTTTTAAAATACTAAGTCTAAATGGATATCGTTGTGTGAAGTGCAATGAAAGTGGCAGCTATGGAAATGGGAAAAATAATTAAAGGAAATCCAACTTGGGAATTGGTGAAGGTGAGCAATGAATAATTGTGTTTATGATCACACATACAACATAATCCTTTTTGTATGCTTTTTATGGTCTTTATGTAGTGTCCTAAGCAAACGGGGAAAAAGGAATGCGGGGTTTATGTAATGAAATTTATGAAGCATCTTATGGAAGATCCTCTCGTGTCGACAAAATCTAAGTTGAAAGAACTTGGGGAGGCAGCGACATATGGCGATGAGGAGCTTAATGATTTACGTTTGGAGTTAGTTGAATACATTTTAGATTTTATCAACAATGGAGAATAGGTACATTCTATGCTTTTGCCTCTAAATTGTCATGAATGCATGTTTTGTCTTGATTCATCGAATAGGGGAAGTGTCAACTTCCCACAAGCTTTTACCATCCAAAATGTTCTTAAAACTTACTACTATGTCATTTATGATAGGAAGCATATACATATTAGATAGG
This sequence comes from Cinnamomum chago, assembly GCA_038049695.1. Lineage (NCBI taxonomy): Eukaryota > Viridiplantae > Streptophyta > Magnoliopsida > Laurales > Lauraceae > Cinnamomum > Cinnamomum chago. Next base: position 51,059,526 of record CP142453.1, on the reverse strand, counting down.
CTTCTCTTGCAAAGTATTGATCGATGAAGTGATTTATGCCTTGTAGGTCCATTTTTCATTGGACAACTAATCGGGGAGCAGCGGTACACCAGGGCATCATATGCTACATAGTACATATACATACTTTTGGTAAATTTGTGCATATATAGTTCAACTTTTTGTACAGCCCATGGAAGACAATGTAGATACTATATATATATATATACAATATTTCCATAGAGATTTGTCTGGTCAAGCTTAATGTTAAAACAGAAAGAAGTTATGATTCCTTGTTGTAAGATAAGCCTCCATCCAATTATAAGATCTCTTTTATATGTGATTTAGTACTTGGGTTGGCTAAATTTAGTTTCAATTTGAATCATGGAATGGACATGGATTTTTTGGTCTATACTTCGATTGATGTGACCTTCAGATTTGGAATGGTGGTACAAGTTGAAAATGCATGTACAAGTTGTATGAAGTTCAGAAAGAATTGAGAGACTGAATGTAGAAAAGATGCAGCCAACATAACTCAGAGTTTGAATGTTTTGAATGTTGGTACAAAGTGGAATGTTAGCATGGATTTTTATTTTGTAATGGATCTAGTAAAGTTCTTTTAATGTTGTAAGGATATTTGAATATTAATATGAAATGGAATGAATATTCTTGTTTCATTTCTATATGGTGGATGGAAAAGCACTTTACTAGAGGAGGCAGTGGGTGTGCAGGTGGGTGTGTGCAGGGTGGTGCAGTAGGAGGGCTGTGCAGGGTGGGTGTGTGCAGGGTGGTTTGATACTTTTTTTTAAGTGACTGAATTGAATTTAAAGAAAGCTATACAGTAATGGAGAGGTATACTATAACAAAAGAAGTGAAGAAGCTAGGACCCAAGAAAAACTTTGGTAATGTTCTTAAAACTTTTTGCATGCATAGCTTAATTGGCCGATTATTTTAAGTTGAGCCTTATAATGCCACTCTCTCTGTTCATCAGCTGGTGGAGAATGCTGATTGTAAGTCCATGGGGATCCGAACCCTAGAGGGGGGGTGAATAGGGTGAGCTTCAATTATGACCAATTTAGATAAATTTTAACTTCTTTAAATTAAACTAGTCACATGTGGTGATAGACAAACAAAATGCGGAAGCTTAATAAAACAATCACCACAAAGCAAGCACCATCACACAAGGATTTATAGTGGTTCGGCCTCAATGCCTACATCCACTACTGGCTTGTGACTCAACACCCCACCGGATTTCCACTATTTATGCTTTTCAATAGGCTAAGCAATAACCTTTACAATATGCTTTTCAAGGCTAAGCAATAACCTTTACAATGATGTTTTTCTAGGCTCAACATCAACCTATACACTATGCTTTTATAGGCTAAGCAATAACCTCTTCAACCATAGGTTGGTTATCTCACTAAATTAGTGTCTAACATACACTTGATGGAGATTCTATTTAGCTCATTACATTTGCCTCTAAAATAGGCGGATATGGAAGTGTAAAACTAATACACACTCACACTATGAATGCAAAGATGAAAGTACATGAAGTGTGTGTGTGTGGTCCTCAATCATTTTGAAAATGAAAGCTCATAAATGTATGCCTAAGGCTTTTGAAAGTTTTAGCTCATAAAACATTTATGATTGATGATATAATGCAATCACATGTTAAAAGTAACAACTTGTTAATGATATCAAAGTTACACAAGTTGTATGAAATTAATTAGCTCTAAACATGTGATGCATAGGGATGTCAATCAAATCAACAATGAAGCTCAAAACATAAAAATAGATTTGATTGAAGTAAGGGGACAAATCATATGTAATTATAAATACAACTTGAAAATGATATACCTATCAAAGTAAGGCAAGTTGTGAAACTTTAAAACAATAATACACATATGATTTGTAAAGTTTGTTGAATCCAAAACATAAGATACATTTGAAAGAGATTTTCTTATGATGGAAAACAACAACCAAAGATTCAACCAAGTATATGAATCATGTTACATATTTCATTAACATGATCTACTTAGATTTACCAAAGATAAAATACTACTTGGATTGAATCAAATGGTGATGCATCCAAAACAATAGATCTATTCAAAGTATAAAACATGCTAAGGATACAACACATCATAGGTTATCATGTTACTAAAGATTTACCAATGATAAAACAAAACATGAAAACATATGATTTGTAAAGAAGTTGAATCCAAAACATAAGTTAGTTTTGAAAGAGATGTTCTTATGATGGAAAACAACAACCAAAGATTCAACCAAGTATATGGATCATGTTACATATGATTTCAAAGATTTTTCCAATAACATGATCTACTTAGATTTACCAAAGTTAAGTACTACTTGGATTGAATCATATGGTGTTGTATCCAAAACAATAAATCAATTCAAAACATAAAACATGTTAAGGACGCAACACAAACATAGTTTAACATGCTAGAAATGATTTACCAAAAATAAAACAAAGCATGAAAACATATGATTAAGGAAAGTAAAGCCTACTTGGTGATTTAACTTCATTAATCCAAGCTTTAGCTTTCTTAATGCTCCCCTTCATCCCTTGGTTCTTTTCCCTTTGATATGCCTCAAAAACCCCTCAAGGAGGGCCTTAAAATTCTCAACTTTTGGCAAAGGAAAGAACTCATTTTTATAGACAAAAATGCCCAACGGCTAGTAGCAGGTCGACCTACCACACACAACGGTCAAAAAACTTACCGTTGGAGCTTTCTGGACCCAGTCGACCTGCAGAGAGGTAGGTCGACCTGCAGAGAGGTAGGTCGACCTGCCCCTGGGTAGGTCGACCTACCTCACTGCAGGTTGACCACCTGGGACCTAAAAAATCCATTTTTTTGCATATTGAAGGTATTTCTTTGGGAGGATTTTTGGGCCACTAAACCAAGCTAGAATACATGTTTTAAATCATTCAAAGAGGTTTAAAAACATGAAACATAAAAAGCCTAAAATGATTCAAAACTTTAAAACCAAAGGCTAGCTTGATTTGATAAAACTCTTTTCTAAAACAAATGCATCCAAGATTGAAAACAAATCATGCATAAATTGATACTTTTACAACTCTTAAAAACAATGCATGAATAAAACAAGATTTTATGTTTATTTAAAACAATGCAAGTGTGTAAATCAAATGATGCTAGAATGAAATGCATCCATCAAATTGCAATCTAGAAAATTCCTAACACTGATGAGTGCATGGTGATTGACAATGAGGCCCTCTATGATATCTGCTTCATAACTCTGAAGCTTACTACTCCCAGTTGTGAGTATACCCGTACTTAATAGTCTGATGACATGATTAATGTGGAATTCCTTCACAGATTTTTTTTATGGTTTGTCATTCTGTTTTGTTTGGTGATTTTTATATGCATATGGTGAAATGTGTTCCTGGCGAACGCTCAAATGTGTTCCTGACCTGTTATTGGTTGTATGCTCTTATTTGAATGCCTCTGCTGGTTAAACTTCATTTTCTATTTAAACAGGTCTTAATCATATCATTTTCAAAAAAATGGTTCAGCTTCTTTGTCATCAAAGATTTGGTAAACGAACACTTTTTTGAGCTTCTGTAGGATGGCTGCTAACTGCAGTGAGCTTCAGCTTGATAATGTGAGTGAGCTTGAAATTTGGGTGTGAGCTCAAATTGACCATGAGCATTAGCATGATTATTTGCTTCATGTTCTTTGTAGGGGAGCATTTATGGCCTCGTTCTTATGGCCAAACAATGGTCCATCCTTAACTGATTTACACAATATTCATCCTGCAGTTACTCTTTAAAAAAATAAAAATAAATAAAAAAGGGGCTTTTTCGGCTAGCCGTGAAAAATCATGCGGCTAACCGCATTCTGGGCCTGCGCCCTTTTAAGTTGCTTTTCGTTTCCCTCTTTTTCTTTCGGTTAGCTGCTGTTCTCTTCCTTCTTTGGCTTTCTTCATTGCTACGTATCTGATCCTCTTCTCCCTTCTTCCTCCAAGGTAGCTTCCCTTCTTTTTCTCTTATATTTCAGTTGTGTAGAATTATTTTCTTTTCCATTTTGTTAACAGTATCTGTTTTGTTTTGGTGTTTCTCTTTTCTTTCTCTCTTTCCAACTTCCTCCATTTCTCTCTTCCATTGGTTTCTTTCTTCATATTACTTATTGTCGTGTAATTTTCTCTTCCTTGTTTCTTCTAAATCCTGCCTTTTTGCTTTATGCTGTGTTTTCTTCCTCCTAGTGTTTTCTTGTGCACTCCAGGTGTTTGTAAAAATGCCTCCACGAATGAAAACAGCTGTGAACCGCCCTGCTAAACGAGGACGATCCACTGCTGCCTCCTCTTCTCGTAGAACTAGATCTCCCTCACCCTCTCAGTCTACCTCTCAGTCCACCTCTCCTTCTCTTACCCCTCCTTCTTCTCCTCCTCCACAGTCGGGCTCTGCTGTTCTCAAACCCAATGCCCAAATGCTGGATGCTTTGAAAAAAAGATCAATCATGGTTGAAAGACGCACTTTGCGTAATGTTGTAAATCCCCATGAGTCAGCAACCATTCTTGCTCAGGTCAGATGGGAAAACATGTTAGACTGGGGGGACAAAGCACATCCGTCTCTTGTTTTTGGCGTGTTTGCTTCAATCACTGGTGCTGTATCTTCCGTTGACTCATGTTCCTTCACAATTGCCTTTCGAAACAAAGAAGTTACGGTTGATCCCAATCTTATCTCTTCAATCATGAATATTCCAGTGAACCCTGATGGTCTTTCCATGGTGTCTGACACCCTCACTGAAGCTGAAAAGGCCCAAGCTACTGTTGTTCTATGTGGTCGTTCTGTTAAATGGGATCCTAAGAACTTCCTTCCATTGGGATCCCTCATTCCAAAATACAGGCTGTTGCACCACCTATTCACCTTCAATGTCTATCCTTGTAAAGGAAATCGGACTGAATTAACTACGTATATGGTAAATGTTCTTTCTAAAGTGGTGTCAGGTGTTCAAATGTGTCTTCCCTCTCTTATCTGTAGAACCATTGTTCTCTTTCACCTCTCCACTGCCTCTAAGCCAGCAATCCCTTTTGGCTTCCTCATCTCTTAAATAGCTCGGTCTCTTGGTGTTCTCCACCCAAATGAACCTACTATTTCCCATACACCTTTTGGCGCTGCTAATCTAATTCAGATGAATCTCTTTCCATATGAAGAAGAAGGGGATGTACCCCCTCATCCTCAACCCCAAGCCCCTTTAGCTCCTTAACATCAGGCACCTTCAGGGCTCACTCCTTCCTCTTCACATCGACAGGCTTCCTCTTCATCGGTTCCCCGGAGTATTGAAGAACGGATGGATGCTTTCGAACGCAATCAGTCCAAAACCGAAAAGCTTCTAAAGAAGACTCTCAAATATCTCAGTGGACTGTCAAAAGCGTGCAGAACTCAAGATGCTACTATCATGCCTCCGTCTCCTTCACCTCCGTCAGATTAGTTCTTTTGGGGATTCATAACCACTTGTGTTTTTATTGGTTGTACTCTTTTTGGTGGTGTTCTTTTGGCTTGTGGCTGCCCCTCCTATGGTTAATTGGTTTAAACTTATGTTGGTTACTCTCTATGGATGTTCACTGGATATGGATGTTTTTATGGTCGATTAACTGCTTTTATGCTTTAATTGTCTATTATCTTCTTGCATTTATTGTCTGTCTTCTCTACATCCATGGTTATTCTGTCTTGTTCAATTTGTGACAAAAAGGGGGAGTATGGTTTAAGTTTGCAGGGAGAGAATCCATCTCCATTCTCATGCTTTTAATCTCTGTTTGTTAGTGTTGTGCTTTTACAGGTTCATCTTCTCAATCTCATATGAAGAGCTATGCATACTAGTCTTGATGCCTTTTTGTTCTTGTATTCGTTTTTCAGTTGTAAAAGGTCTTGTAGATAGTATATGGCTGTTCTTTGAGTTGTTTTGGATATCTTCTATAATCTTGTATTAGCTAAATGATTTTGTCACGAAATTGACAAAGGGGGAGATTGTAAGTGTCACATGTCTGTGTGCACTGAGTTTTGTTTGTCAATTCCATGCCAATGAGGTCCAAAGTTCTTGCCTCTCAAATTGACTCAAGGAAGATCACATTCAGAAGGATTATCAAGCTTGTGGGAAAGTCCGGATTAATCAAAGAAGGTCTCCATTTGTGTTTGACAACCTTTTCAGGTAATTCATACCCAGACCAAACCATTAATTAGATCCCTGGGAAGAGTTGTGTTTTAAACTCATGTTTTTATCCTTGATAATTAGTCCCTGTGGAAAGGGTCAGGTGACCCTACGGTCACCTGCGGCTAGCCGTCCCTTGCAAAGGGGCTAGCCGCCAGACCTGCGGCTAGCTTTCCAATAAGCTGTTTCTCAGATTTTTTTCTGTGCTTCCTGAGGCTAGCCGCAAGTGCACCTGCGGCTAGCCGCCAATGCACCCACGGCTAGCCGCTAGTCACCCACGGCTAGCCGCAGAGCTAACCGTGGGATTTCGTTTTGCTTTCCAGAGGCTGTGTTTTTGTCAGATCATCTTGCGGCTACCCTTGCGGCTGCCTCACGGCTAGCCTCCAACTGTTCCTGCGGCTAGCCGTGAGCTAACCTGATTTGAAATTTTAGACCGTTATTTGAAATCGGCTAGCCGCTGGTCTAAAGGGGCTAGCCTCCAATATAGTCGTTGGATCTTTTCTAAAAATATGGAGCTTATTTCTCCTTTCACAGTGACTCTTTTGAGAGAGCTTTTGCAGGCTATTTTGTTCCCAACATATCTTAGCTCTCAAATCTTGTTCCAAACACTCATGTAGTACATTTAGGAAAATCCTAGAGCTCCATTAGCTCCAAGATGAGTGTGTTGTGTGAGAAGTTGCCTGTGTCTATTCTTTGTGGCATGATTTAATCATTTCTATATCTATATTGTGGGATTTGTTATGTATGATAGGTCATCACTAAGATTCAATAGACACACACACTTGAGGTTATCTACTCTCATCTAATTGTATCTCTTTGCTTGGTATTGTTTAAGCTGTCTTGTTGAACACATATGCTACTTAAGTCTTTTTGATCTTCTTACGTTTGTTCTGTTATCTGTTCTGGTTTTATTATAAGTGCCCTAAAAAGTTTAAAATTGGTATAATTGATTCCCTTAGTCCTATTCACCCCCACTCTAGGACTTAGTCATTGGCCCTAGCCTGCACTATCAAGGACAACCGACATTAGAGGTAGGACCTTCAAACCCTACACAGGTTGAGTCATTTGTTCCATTGAGTGCAATTTCACAGATGATTCAGTGTAAAAAATTTTCAGAAACTGATCATAGCGCCAGTAAAAAAGGAGTTGGGTCTTGCCTTCAAGGGAAGCGAAAAGATGGTTGTTGAAGCTCTGGAGGTAAATTATGATTATTTATCTTTTGGTTTTTTTGTTTATATATAGTTCCAACTTTTTGTACATCCCATGGAAGATGATGTAGATATATACTATATATATATATACACACACAATATTTCCATAGAGATTTAATTTGTCTAGTCAAGCTTTTTTATGTTAATTATTAATTAGTTATATATATATATGATCACTTTATTAATGTGTATATATAGTGCAAGTTTTATTGGTGTACAGTGTGCTGCAATGGTACTGCATCAATGCAAATTCTTTTGATAAAAAAAATGCATATATAATATTAAATCGGTTACAGAACAAACGATATAATACAATCCAAAAAAACTAATATAACAAAGCCCTTTATAACCGATATTATAAATTATTTTTATATCGGTTTCACTCTTTTTTATATCGGTTTTCAGTCTCAAAACACATCAGTTCTCCGAAAACCGATATTATAAATAATTTTTATACCGGTTTCACTCTTTTTTATATCGGTTTTACAGTAATGTATGCTTTAATTTCAGTTTCAAAACACATCAGTTTATCGAAAATCGATATGATAAATATTTTTTATATCGGTTTTACTTTTTTTTTATATCGGTTTTACAATAATATGTGTTATAATTCCGGGTTCAAAAGACATCAGTTGTCCAAAAACCGATATGAAATATTACACATATTATATCGGTTATTGTTGTTTATTATATCGGGGGTACTTATATCGGTTTGAAGTTTACTGAAAAACCGATATAATAGGTCTTTTAATCGGTTTTTAGTCGATATAAAAACCCTTTTTTCTAGTAGTGAAAACAAAACATGCATAAATCAATACTTTTACAAATCTTAAAAACAATGCATGTATAAAGCAAGATTTCAAGTTGTTCTGAATCAATGCATATGTGTGTAAATCAAATGATGCTAGAATGATAATGCATCCATCAAATTGCAATACACAAAATCCCTAACAGTTTGAATTTTGAGGGGAACGGAACTGAGTCCATCCATAAGGGATATGGTGGCTTGATCCCATGTTCCTTCAGCGTATCCTCTTCTTTTGCTTTGGCGAGGATATCGTCGACGTCCTTTTTAGTAAAGGTGCGTGACTCATTGTTTTCCTCGTCACCTTGATGACTCGGAGGAGCTTCATTGTTTAGTGGACGTTGGAAAGTGAGGAGGAGATTTTCCATCAGGGCCTCAATTCTCTGCTATCCTTGCTCCAACTGCTGGATGCGTGCTGTTACGTCATCATGCTGTGGAGGCTGCTCAGCATTTGTAACCAGGACGTTCATTGTTCGAGAGTCGAATGAGGATATTGTCTTGGTGACTGAGCGGGAGCTCATTCTTTTGGATGAAGAGTTGGAGGAATGGTTACTCCGATGTCCTTGGCTTGAAGGAGTGGGAGAATCTTCCTGATGCCTTCGTGTCCGGGAGACGCTATGAGTCACCGATCGTCTGACATGAATTTTGGTTGATGACTTCTGGCGTTTTCTGGTTTTACCAACCATATGGACAACGACAGCTTGGTCGGGTCTTTCTTTTTCGACCCATTTTTTAGAGACTTGAAGGGTATAATGTTAGGTTCTTTGCTTCTCTAGTCTCTTTTGTCGATGTCGCACGACGACGTATATGATGGGCAATTTGAGCTTCAGTCAGCTCTGGTTGTGCCCTGAGAATGAAGGATGTAGTTCCCGGTGCACAGCAGCCGAGCTTGTCTTCTTTGAAACTGGGTGTAGATAGGATATGGACGCGGTCATTTGCATGTCGCTGTGAAGCTTTGAATTTTGTGAGTTCGGCCCCTGTTGTGATGAAGGGTTGACTTGCAGGAGTGTAGGCCTTAGCAGGGTCTTGCAATGGCCTAGTGATGCATGACTTGATTTTGGGCTTGTAGGAGAAAGCAAGCTCATGCTGAATTGATTTTTTTGTTTGGTGGAGGGTAGGTTTCTCTTCTTTCATGTGAGAGAGAGGGGCGAACCGGTTCTCCTTGAGTGGGACCAGGTAGACTGGCTTTGCAGATGTTCGGGACCTCCTTTGTTTTGGGGATGGTCTTGGGGACCAAGTCTTGGGGTAGACTTAGTTTCTTGGAGGTTGAGGCTTCGTGGGGTTGCCACGAGCTTTAGGCTTTTTGATTGTTGCCCTTGGTGTCGGAGCAACGACATGTTCATGGGCGGTTTTCTGCTTCTTGGTAGGTACAATTTCTTCTGCGGGAAGTGGGAATGGTCCCTGTGACCCGAAGACGATGGTCCGGGGAGTAGAGGTCGACCCGGTTTGAGAGTTGCTGAGGGAGATGTCGCTTCGACAGCTGCTAGGGCGCTTGTGAGTGCGCTTGTTTTGCTTTTCTTGAAGCAGGAGTTGGTACTTGTTCTCATCGAAAGTGATGGTCAATGAAGCTGCCATTGTTAGTTTGGAAAACTTCTAAAACAAGACCAGATCCATTAGTAATCACAAGAATGTAGTGATCATAAATGGAAAATGACTATGGTTTTGTCTTTAAATTGCTCGAGGGGACATGGCCCAGCCCAAGCAAGATGAAAGAGGCAAAAGGCCATAGAGGGTACAATTGTTCTAAATGCAAGTATGGTAGACTCAGGGCGAGCGTTCCAGTGACTGCTAGAAGCAATTGTGAACCTGAATTCAAATTACCGAGAAGTAAGGCTCACTCGAGGTAAGATGATATAAGGTTGGAGATACAAATGTGTCGGTCGCGAATACAGTAGACCCGAAAGGGTGTACTAGCACCGCTAGGCACAAATGTTGTAAATTGCATCCTTGGAAATGACACGAGATGGGATTTTTTTTGAAAGGTCAAGATTGGATTCATAAAAGAAAGCAAATGGTATTCCAATCCAAACAAGGCTCAAACATTTATGCGAGCACTAAATCCGAAAAGGAGGGAACCAAACTTTCTCAAATTTGAACCCAAAAAAGAAAAAGATTTCTTTTTGAAAGAGTTTTTTTTTTAAAGTTTTTTTTTTGTGAAAATCCCTAACGGACTCATCAAAGAGAACGAATGGTGTTCCAATCCGAATAAAGGCTCAAGCATTTCTGCGAGCACTAAACCCGAAAAGGAGAGAGCCAAACTTTCTCAAGTTTGAATCCATAAAAGAGAAATCAGATTTCTTTTCTTTTTTAAATAAGAAAGAATGGAAATAAATTCAAAGGTAGAAATTTTCAAAAAATCATATCTCATGTTTTTTTTTTATGCAAGATCCAACATAGGCCACCAACTAGAAAGGAGCCTAAGAATTCAAGCATCGCGTTCTCAAATGAACGAGTCCCACCGGGTATGCCAACTTGATGGGGGCTCCAACCTTTCGTCCTCTCCTTCCCACCCCTGGGGCTACCGGGAGCATGGCGGAGGAGGAAAAGCGAGGTCCTCAACATTTTTCTACGGGTATACCAGATTTTCTATACTACTTGGAATTTGAAGTGGTGATCCGAAGATTCACCTTAGCAAGTAGAAAGGAAATCAATTCTTTTTTCTAACTTTCCATTGCACATATATTTTAAGAAAGAGACAATTTTAAAAATGCAGTGAGAGGCAATTTCATTTTGTTTGCCGTGAAAGGCGATTTTGTGCCGTAGAAGGCGATTTACAAATCTTATCAATGAAGAAAGACAAGAAATGTGATTTTTTGTCTCTTTATAGATAATACAAAATACAAACAAAAGTAGGAAAATGTATCTGACTTCTAAGGAGATTGTGGAGACTCGTTCAAATCGACGGTCATAAGTCATGTATGGACTTCGCCATCGTCCTTCAGATGAGAACGCTTGATTCTTTGGCTTGGCTTGGACCTTAGTTTTTTAGAGGATAAAGACCAAGGGGAGGTCCTATATCCAATAAAAATCCGAGTAAACGGGCTGAAAAGCCACGTTTAGGCCATGTTGGATAGAAGGAGAGAGGTGACCTTGGAGGGGTGGTCCCCCCCCAGGGACTTCGATCACCTTGTGGTGTTTCTTCCGCAGCAGAGTAGCAGAGTTTCTTCAAAATTCTTCGGGATTTTTCTTGAATTTTTTTGGACGGATCGAAGGTTCGAAAGTTCGTCGAAGGTTGGTCGAAGGTTCAAAAGTTCTTTTCTTCTTGGAATGACCCCTTTTTATAGGCTTTTGGTAGCCATGGGGTGATTTATGGGATTGATGACCCATAATGAGAGGAGTTACAAGTTTTAATTCTTTGATTTTGTAACTCCTTTTTCTTGGCTTGTGATTGGCCGATGGAGAATGATGTGTATTTAATCATCCTTAATCTCCATGATGAGGGGAGTTTCATGGTTTTAATGCCATGATTACTTGGATTTGTAACTCTCATTTGCTTGATTTTGATTGGGCCGTCCAAAACAATGAGTTCATGACCGCATTAACTTGTCATAAAATGGGTTAATTAACGACATTAAGAGGTCGCCAGGGCATTTAAAGAGTCGCGGGCCGAGCCGCGTCTTTTGAAATTCTTTCTTATGATGATCGCCGATGGATCTGCATGTTGTTTGATGTCGGATGGCGGTGATGTAACTTCAGACATTGGTTGATACCAGCAGGCCGGTGACATCTGTCATGTCGATTTCTCGATCGGTCGGACAGAAAGTATACTTTCTAGGTCAGCTGGTTGGCAATCTTAGAGCGATCACCGATGATTTTATGCTCTTGACGGCAGATCCAAAATGTTGATGAAGATCAGTGATTTCGAGCATAAAAAATCAGATTTTCAGGAAACCACAGTGGCTGGAACTCCCGAAATGCGAAAAAGGGCGGAAAACGGGCCACACGGCGACAAATCCGACCACCCGGATTTCCATGGTCGCCAGCGACCATGGGCTAGGGTCGCCACAAGGTCGCTAGCGACCATAGGCCAGGGTCCCCTTTTCGGCCGTTTTTTTGTCTTTTTTTATGTCGTTTTCTCCTGCATTTTTCTTAACCTTTCTCCTCATTTATTGGCTTGATTCTCCTGAAGAAAATCTGACTAGAAGCCATGCAAATCGGAGCACAAAGTTTCCTATTTATTGGAAAGGCCGAAGACTTTGTGGCTGATTTTCCATCAAGAGTTGAAACTAGGTCAAACGATGTCGGAATGACCTGAAATTTGAGGTGAAGCCTCCTGAGTAGTAGATAGGACCAACCATGGGCTTTTGTTTGAGTTTTGAAGCCTTTTGGGGTCCTGTCGCCAGTAAGCTTGATTTTGCCACGCTTTGATGTGCGGTCAACTGATGTCCGCCTATGTGCTCTGTTTGATGAGTGATGGCCTCGGTAGTTCTTGCTGCCGAGAGGTTTGATTTTACTATTCGAGGGTTGATGGAGGGTCAAACGTTGTCAGTTTGACTTGAAATTTGACATGGATCCCTTTGGAAGTGTTTTGAAACCATCTGCAGGCTCTGATCGAAGTTTTGATGTCTTTGACGTCGTCACCGCCAGGAGCGCCTGTTCAGCTGCCAAAGGAGTGAAGTAGGGTCAAATGATGTGGGAATGACCCGAAACTTCATGTGAACCCCTCTTTTGTCTGTCTTGGAGGATCTTGTAGTTTTTGTTTGATTCTGAGAAGATTTGATGCTTGAAGCAACATTGCCTATTTTGTAGTAGGATGCGGCTTCGTGTGGCTTCTTGATGTTGAAAGGACGAAGTGACATTTTTGGTGTCAACACAGACAAATGGCCAGTCAAAGAGAACAATTCAGATTCTTGAGGATATGCTCTGTGCTTGTGTGTTAAACCTCAAGACTCAATGGCATGAGACCCTACCATTATGTGAGTTTGCTTACAACAACAGCCACCGTTCGAGCATTGGAATGACGCCTTTCGAGGCATTGTATGGCAGAAGGTGTAAGACACCGGTATGTTGGGAAGAGGTCAGAATTCGCAGTTTCCATGGACCAACCATAGTGAGTGAGACCAGTGATAAAGTCAAGTTAATCCAAGAATGTCTGAAAGTAGACCAGAGTAGACAGAAAAGCTATGCAGACTCTCACCGAAGGGATTTACAGTTCAAAGAAGGAGATAAGGTTTTCTTGAAAGTGTCACCCATGAAGGGAACATTGAGATTTGGACACAAGGGCAAGTTATCACGGAGATACATTGGAACGTACGACATTGTGAACAAGATTCGTAATTTGGCTTATAGGTTAGCCTTACCACCTTAGCAATCCAGTGTACACAACGTCTTTCACATGTCAATGTTGAAAAAATACCTCCCCGACCCTTTGCATGTACTCCGGCATGAGCCTTCAGAGATTCGAGAGGATTCGACTTATGTTAAGAAGCCCGTTCGGATCATTGATACAAAGGAACAAGAGTTGAGGACACGAACTATTCAGTGGATGAAAGTACTTTGGGAGAATCATGGATCAGAATTGTCGCGACCCCAGAACGGATCCCCGGGCCCGCGACGTTGGTGATGATGTTTATGCTTAATGGTTCATTATTTTCCCACAGGTTCCCGCGGTGAGGATTCCCAAAGACACGCGGAATCTGACTCACACGTACACGATTGCGGAAGCGTGTAGCAAAACACATCATGATAAGTACAATCAAATCTTTAAGTGCTATAACATTTAATAACAAGACATAGCATCAAAGAAAAGAGTTATCATGGCATTCCCAAACATAGTTCAAGTTATAAGTTTAACACGAAAGTAAGTTAAGTTTAGTACAACCCATAAGAGACCAATAAAGGTCAATACAATCTCAAAATAACCAAAAGAAACCCCAAGACTAAAGGTGACGAAACTCGAGAACCAGTCCGACATCTAAATGACATCGTCGGGCTGCCACTCTCTCACGGGAGTTGGCTCACAAGCCTCCTCCTGACGCTCCTCCTCAAAGGCAACGTCTCCTGCACCTAGGCACCAATAAACAAGGGTCAAACACGACGGTTTGGCAGGTAATCAATGTAGGCATGAACATGAACAATAACATTTAGAGAAAACATGTAAGCAAATCTTTGGTATGAAGTACTATCAAAGCTGAGATACATTTTTCAAGAATACGAACAAAGCTGAGATACCAAAACAAACTAGCATGAGTACATAATATATCATGAATAGTTACAATCCACAAAGAGCCCATCCTTTCTCTATCATTTATATAATGAAAAGAGCAAGCACGCACGACAAGCACGATATACATAATATAAGCACGACACGATTTCCCACAAAGACGGGAATTCCGGCCGCGGAACCGGACACGCACGATGTGTAATAAATACACGACCAGTCTGCAGACAGTCCACATGTTTAAAGACCCCCAGACAGTGGATCAAACCGAAAGGGCAGTCTAAGCTCAGTGGTATTTACTTAATTCATGAATGCACAAAACCCGCGAAACACGATCGAGACAAGTCGAGATAAAAAGGGGGAAATCACTTATCAAAACACGACGAGCACGACTAGCAAGAGGCGTAATAATATGCATAACACGCTTAGGAAGTGATCCCCTTTTTCTTAAAACAAAACTTCAAAACAAGCTTATACTTGAAACTCAAAACAAGTGCACGTTTATACTTATCGTACCAAGACGGAAGTTCAAATACAAAATCTGACAAGCATGTGCTAAGGCTACTAATTGACCTTTGTGTAATTGAAACTCCAAATGTCAGAATATACAAGAATTGGTGTCCCCGAAGTTGGGTTGCATTTCGAAGTTCCATTTACACAATGTCAAGCCAAAACCCTTAACATAGTCTAGTTTTCAACCCTCAAGAAAAATACACAAAATGGGAAAAAAAAACTCATCTTCCTGAATCTGAGCGGACCTGCCACGTTGATGACACTTCGCTCGAGCGAACCTAACATGCACTCGAGCGGACAGCTCTCTGTCTGCGCTCGGGCAAGGCAGAGGCTTGGTCGCTCGAGCGGACCCAGGGTCGCTCGAGCGGACAAGCTGCTGTCTGCTGCACGCTGAGAGCAAAAATGCCTTCCTTTTTCACAACTTTTGCCACTTTCTTCCCCTTCTTCTCAACAATCAATCACATAGCATCCCTTGAGCCTCCATGCTCACCAAGGGTTCATTTCTCACCATCCACACATCCAAATCAAGAAAAATGAAATCATAAAACTTGTAGACAAATCATATGCACAATTTCTAAAACGCAATGAGATCCAAATACACATGCATCATTCCTATAGAGATCACTTGCCTTGACCAAAGCTAACGATACTCTTCTTCAAGCACTTCCTCAAGCTAATCCCACACTACAAGAACCCAAGAGAAAAACCACACAAATCACTAAATCTTGAAAACAAGGAACCATTTTACCAAAGGGTTTGCAAACATGGAAAACATGCTCTTCAAGGAACCAAAAGACTTCATGAAATACAAGGATTGAAGCTCTTACCTAACAATGGCCAAACAAGAAAGAAGAGAGGAAATGTAGAGCTTGTCCCAAAAGAAGCTCCAAGAACTTGTATGGATAGAGAGCTTGCAAGGGAAGGAAGAAGATGAAAAGCTTGGAATTCTATTTGGAGTTCTCTAACCAAAGCATGCAAGGGAATGGAGAAGAAGAGAGAAAGGGTTTCCTTGCCCTAACTTCAGAAAAATTGCAGAGAATGGGGAAATGAATGAAATGAGAGGGAGAAGGGACTTAAGCTATGGAAATGGGTCCCATTGACTTGAATCTTGAAGTGACTCAAACACGATCTTGCGGGCCTCGGATGACTTCGACGAAGAAGGATAAAATGATCGTCGAAATATCTAGTTTCCAAAAAGTATATTTTTGACATAGTTTTGAGATCTCGAAAATTGTGTCCAGATTTGTGCATAAAAGGCAATTTTACCCTCTTTGGGCCAAAACATGGGTTTTTGGGCTTCAAACACGAATGGCCTTAAAACGAAAGTTGTAACACATAAAAAGATCATTCAAATGAAATCAAAATCACACTCACACGGAAAACGACACGATCTTCCCAAGCTTACACGTGCACCCAGGCCTTCCTGAGTGTGTCTGACTAATACTAAACGTTCTCAAAATTCCCAAAGCTATGTCCAAGACTAAACTAATCACTTCAATCCCAACAACAACTGAACCCACTTAGGACTAAACACACACTAATCGCACACTAATCGAACTGGTCTGGGTCGGGGTCTAACAAGAATAAGCAACGTGGGAACTACGAGATCAAGTGCAGAAAAAGTATCCACATCTTCTACCTAAGGTGAGTTAGATTTCATTTACAGGACCAAATGCCCTAAGGGGTGGAGGATGTAAGATCATGTCCCGAGTGACTTCGATTAGTATTAATTAAGTCATGTTTTAGTTCTAAGCGTGATTAGTGTATTTTCACTAAGTTGGGATTGGATTAGCTCTTTTTTTTTATAGCTTTGGGAAATTTTTAGTGCCTTTGTGACTAGTGGGGCCCTTTGGGGGGTTCCTTTTATGACCTTGCGTTTACTTGAAGGTTTATCTGAGATTACTGTGTTTATTATTTTAACCCCGTTTTACTTATCTCGTTAATCCCTACAACTTTTATGTTGATCCTGTCCCCGTCCAGAATACTGAAACCCGACTTTCTTAGCATTAAGGATAAAACAGTCATTCCACACCAAATCTGTACCCAAAAATTTGATATCCCCGAAATCCGCGAAACATATACTTTTTGGAAACTAGATATTTCGGCGATCACTTTTCTCTTCTTTGTCGAATTCATTCAAAACCCCGAAAAACATGATTTCAGCGCACAAAGAATTCAAGTGGTGAGACCCAACTCCATTTTCTATAAAAAGAGAACCCTCCTCTCCTTTTTCCCTTTCCTAGCTCAAGCTCAAACCATCAACTAGGGTTTTTGCTTTTTCCTTCTTCTCTTGCTTTTCCATCACCAAATCCACTACTAACCTTGCACAAATTGAGAAGTTGAGATCACCATCCCCTTCCTCACCAATAGAGCTTTCCATTGACACTATTCTTAGAGGAAGCCTTCCATTTCAAGACTCTCTTTGAGCTCACCATGTCCATTTGGAGAACCTACAAGTAAGTAACCCTCCCCATCTCTTAGATTTGTGTTCCTCTAGCCTTGAAGAAGTTCCATCTCCATTATTGTAAGCTTTCCTCTATTGTTTCTTGTGTTGACCCTTTTAGGGTTTGTTTTGGCACCACTAAGCTTGGATAACCCTGTTGGTCTGACCCACCGACTTGGAGATCCCCCTCTTGTCCCACCAGCTGCAGTTTGGATCCCGCTATCCGGTTATTACCATGGTCTTGTCCTGATACCTCGGATTGCTACTGTGGTTCCTGATGCCTGGCTCGCTACCGTGGTCATGTCCGGTATATTATTTGTATATGTATATATTTCGTTGTTTCTCCTCACCTCGTGTGACTGAAATCAACGCCTTGATATGCTCTGTCACTTTGGTGATAGAGGACTTAGCTTCGTGCGGTTGTCATCTTGCTTGTTTCCTCGTTTCCTTGGTTACCTTTACATGATTTACATTGCATGCTTACTTTTGAATAAATGATTTATCTCTTTTATGGAAATTATTATTTAAACAGGTTTAAATGCTTTTGAAGGCAAATTCATTTATTATCATATTGTCATGTATAAGACCCCGACCCTTAATTCTCGTGTTTAGTGTTGTCTTAGTTGTGGATTAGCTTTTTGAGTGAGATTAGAGGTGGCTTGGCTTCGTTTGTGAGTTTGGTTAGATTTTTCATAGCTTTGGAGAATTTTGAGAGTCGCGGGTTTGTTTTGACCCGGCCAGTGGTGGCTTATGTGATTTATGTCTGCATGGGAATTTATTCTTTTATTTCAAAAATTCTGATTTTTACTCCTCTCGATTTTTTTATCGATCTTAACAACTTTGATGTTTTATCCGTTTGAATTTGAAACTCAGAAATCGCATTTTTCGAGAAAAAAGGGGCAAAAATGACTTTTCACACCAAACTTGTGCTTGGATTTTGAAATTTGCAAATCATGTGGAAAATATACTTTTTGGAAACTAGATATTTCTACGATCAACTTTGTCTTCTTCGTCGTTTTCATTCGGGACCCACAAATGATCGATCCAGCCACTTGAAGATTTGGGGCCCACTTTCCTTACTTAAAACCCAAATAAACCCCACGTTGGAGGCCTTCTTCCCCTTCATTTCAATTTTTCCTACAACACAGCTGAACCTGAGTGTTTTCTTCTCCTCCATTTTCAGCCCCTTTTCTCCTCTTGCATGTATATTTCTTGAGTGCTATTTAAAGATTTGATTCCACAAATCCTTTCTCCTCATCTCAAGCTTTTCAAAGATACCATTTTTGAGGAATTCCAGCCGGGATTTCTCCCTTCTCCAAGCTCTTCTTCTTCTTTAGAGCTGTAAAAAAGGTTAGCAATGGGTTCTTCTTTGAATTTCTAGTCTTAATGGACCGTTTCCAACCCTTTCTTCAAGCATGCAAAGGGGTTCTTTGAGAGCTCCTTCTAAGTTCGAATTTGGTGGATTTTGTGTCTTTTTCATGGGGTTTTCTGTAGTTGGGAGCTTGCTGGGATTAGAGGCATTTTTGGAGTGCTTTTGAGACCCATTTGGACTAGAGGCAAGTGAATAAACAGCCTTTGGAATGCAAGCAAATCTGCACTTTATTTTCTCAAAAGTTATGACTTAAAAGTTGCATTTTTTTTGTACTGATTTCAATTGATTATATCAGGTGTGTTTCAGAATTGTTTATGACTGTTTTATAATCAGATTTCTGCAGGTTGTTGTGTCTAAATAATGTACAGGTTTTATGTTCAAATTATGTTTAGGTTTCTGCACTTTCTGTGTTCAATCTGTGTGCAGATTTCTGCAGATTTTGTGTTCAAACTGTGTACAACTTCTTGAAGTTTTTGTGTCCAATTGATGTTCATATCAGGATTTTTGGAAGAGATGGAATGAATTAGTGTTTGATGTTCGAGTGGATGTTTGATGAAGCAAGGAGAAGTTCAGTTTGTATGAGAATACAGGAGGGAAATGATTCAAAAAATCAGAAATAAGAAGGAAGAAGAGTGAAGAATCCTGCACTGAACCGGACCAGTCTCTGCCTGGCAGCAGGGCAGGCCTGGACAGGGCCCAGGCCTGTTTCAGGGCTGCTTTCAGGCCTGTTTTCAGGTCCGTTTCAGACCCATTTCAAGGCTAGTTTTTGGCCCAATTTCTGGGCTGTTTTCCAGGCCATTTCAGCCCAATTTCTAGGCTATTTTCTAGCCCATATCAGGCCCATCTAGAGCCTGTTTCCAACCCATTTCAGGCCTGTTTTCCAGCCCAGATCAGGCCAATTCCAGGGCTGTTTTCTGCCCATTTTCTGGGCTGTTTTCCAGCCCATAACAGGCTCTATTTCCGGCCCTTTTTCCCCACTATTTGAAGCTCATTTAAACTCCATTGGAGCATAGTAGTATGAGATGTATACATTGAATCAAATTACCTTAAACCGTGAAATTTAAATGGGAAAAATGATGGAGTTGTTTGATGTTAGAGTTACCCGAGAATTTATTTAGGTCTTAATACACACTTTATATCCTTAATTGTCGTAGATCTTCAGTGACACCAAGCTCCGCGTATATTATCGACATTAAGGGTCTAAGTGTATGTCAAGACGACCCGTGGTAAGCCATTAAACCATTATACATTAATTCATTCCAAGCTAGGGAAATTTGTATATGTTCTACAAATTGTTTTTAAAAAGATTTCAGTGTTTGCTACGTTCGAAAACATCGGTAAGGCTACTCATCTGATTCGTTCGAATTTGTCACTATGTATTTGTCTGGAGTAGTTCTTTTTATCGATTTTGGAAATGTATTACTATGATTTGATTTGTATCGATTCAGGTTTTGGTTTTGAATGGAACCACTAAGCTTAGGTCACCAAGTTGGGCTGATCACCCAGCTTGGGATCTTTAAATTATTTGCCAACTGCAGTTTGGGTTCTGTTTGTTTCGGCCATAGCAACAGTTCTATTCCGGTCCCACAGGTAGTGGCAACGGTTCTATTCCGGTCCCATGGGTAGTGGCAACGGTTCTGTATTCCGTCCCACTTTATGTGGCAACGACTCTGTTTTTCCGGTCCCACGGGTAGTGGCAACGGACTTCGGTAATAGGAAAATATAGCTATATGTGGATTGCCAGTGTTTTTACTCAGTTTATTATGTCTCTTTAAAATTGTTAATGGTTTAGAAATTATTTAATTGTTTCATCAATATTCATGTTTAGACTTTTAATTGTTTTACAATGTTTTCATAATGTTTTATAAATACTTGTCACTCTTTACCTGTTTAATTGCTTGTCAAACCGTCGTGTCTGATACTCTCTTGTTTGGTGCCAGATTTCGACCACGTTGCCTTTTAGACGGTTTGAGCAGAGGAGGCGGTTGAGTCGTCGGTTGGACGTGAGTGGCTGCCCAACGATGTCATCTAGACGTCGCTTTTGGCGCCGGAGTTCGTAACGTAATTTGGGGTAGCATTTTGTTTAGTTGGTTATTTTTGGATGGCTTTTATTAGCCTTTTTCTTTTGGGACTTTTCATGAATATATTTGTATAATTTGTAACTTGAACACATGTGGGAAATGAATTGTCTTGTTATTGCCAGCTCAGTATTTTATGGTTCTTGATTTGTTCCAGTCTGATTATGAGCCTTGATTTGATGGATTTATGTTAGCGGTTGAGTGCGACACAAAACCCGATGGCCACGGGCTCCGAGTTGCAACGCCACATCAGGTTCCGCGAAAATTTCAGGTTGTGTGGAGTTTTGTAATCCTCACACACGCGGATCCTAGGGAAACAAAAACAAACTAATTAACCCCAAATCACGCTCCCCAAGATCGAATCGCTGCAGGATCCCGGTTTTGGGGCGTGACATCATGTCTTTTCACCCACCTGCCAAACCGTTGTATTTGACCCATTCTTTGGTACTTAGGTCCGGATATTGTTTACCCCGAAACGGAGCTTGAGGAGGCGGTCGGTGAACCGTAACATTTAGTTGAGTGGCATGCCGATGATGTCGTTTAGACATTTGGTTGCTAAGAGGGACGTAACATTTTGAGGAACATTTAACCATTCTTTTGGGGACTTGTATTTTGTTTATATTGGCCTTTGTTGGCCACTATTTTTGGGAATGTGTAATTAAATGATCTTTTGTATAAACTTTAACTTTTCTTTTGGGAAAGCACTAATGATCATTGCTCATTCCGATACTTGGTTTATACAAGTGTTTTTATCTTGTGAATAGAGTTGAATTACCAATTTGATTTGCTACATGCTTTCGCACTCAAATAGAAATATTTATGTTGTTGTGATATCCTCACCGCGGAAACCTGTGGGAAATTAAATATATGTATACATCTCTCATCACATCAAGTTACTCAAATGAGTCCCGATCCCCGATTAGGCCCGCGAGTCCGGTCCGGGGTCGCGACAGAGGATATCACAATCACATGAATATTTCTTTTAAATGCAGAAGCATGTAACAAATCAAACATTCATTTAATCTCTAGTCATAAAGATGATGACATATGTATAAACCAAGTATCAGAATAAGCAATGATCATTAGCACTTTCCCAAAAATAAAGTTAAAGTTTATGCAAAAGATCATTTAATTACATTTCCCAAAAATAGAGGCCAACAAAGGCCAATATAACAAAATACAAATCCTCAAAAGAATAGTTAAACGTTTCCCAAAATGTTACGTCTCTCATAGCAATCAAATGTCTAAACGACATCATCAGCACACCACTCTATTAAATGCTGTGGTTCACTGACCGCCTCCTCGAGCTCCCCCTCGAGATAGACAATGTCCGGACCTGAGTACCAAAGAGTGGGTCAAACATGACGATTTGGCAGGTGGGTGAAAAGACATGACAATATGATAATAAATGAATTTATCTTAAAAAGCATTTTAACCTGTTTAAATAATAGTTTTCATAAAAGAGATAAATTATTTATTCAAAAGCAAGTATACATTGTAAAACATGTAAAGATAACCAAGGAAACGAGAAACAAACAAGATGGCAACCACACAAAGCTAAGTCCTTTATCACCGAAGTGACAGAGCATATCAAGCCGTTGATCTCAGTCACACGAGGTGAGGAGATTCAACGAAATATATACATATACATATAATATACGGGACTTGACCACGGTAGCGAGCCGGGCATTGAGAACCACGGTAGCAATCCGGGGTATCGGGACAAGACCATGGTAATAACAGGGTAGCGGGATCCAAACTGCAGCTGGTGGGACAAGAGGGGGATCTCTAAGTCGGTGGATCAGACCGGCAAGGTTATCCAAGCTTAGTGGTGCCGACTCATAGGTTAAATAACAAAAATCAAGACATCTATAAAATACAACAAAGTGCAAGTATGTAAACAAGCGGGATGGGGTGCTCAAAGGCACAATTTGTCTTTTCAATTCGGGCATGCACATCGGGCTAGAAAAATGTACAATTGTAATTTCAATATTTTTGGGAGTGTATAGGGAATTCATGGATAATGAAATACAAAGAACTTTCGAAATCTCAAGACAAGTATCGAAGTTCAAGACTAATTCAAAGTGAATAGGGATCTTGTATGTCTATATCAATAAAGACTTGGTACCCCTAGAGTTTGGGGACACTCCAGGGTCTTTATACACTTCGGGGATTTTCAAAACTTCAATGAAATCTTCATGATGTGGTTTCCTTCTCAAACAGATATCAAATCACAAGAGTGAGTCTTCTCATTACAAATAGGGCTCCCAACAAACCTCACTCAATCATTTAAACATTTCATTTGTACTCCCAAAATAGCCCCAGATGAACAGTACCCATCGCTCGAGCGGATTAGAGGTTCGCTCGAGCGGTGAGCTCTCTGGAATGACTTCCTTGGTGGATTCGCTCGAGCGAAGTTGAGGTCGCTCGAGCGAAGTCATCCAGCTCAGGTTGGCTCGAGCGAAATTTCAGTTCGCTCGAACTAACCATTCTTTGGAATGGGTTCTGGGAGGATTCGCTCGAGCGAACTGTCCACTGGAATGGTTCGAACCCTTTTCTGGACACTTAGCTCAAGCGACCTATCAAGTTTGCTCAAGCGAACTTTCCAGAAACTGGTTCTGGGACAGTTCTTCTCCTCTCTTTCTCCTCGTTTTTACAACCTCTCTTGAGCCCCTTGTATACATCTAATGAGGAGCTCAAAAACTTCCACAATATCCATTACATTCTCTTCCAATCACCTCACATTCAATCAACTTCTTCTCAACCATAATCAACCACAAGAGAGAAGAGAAAATCCACATTCACAAGAATCCATTTAAACCACAAACTAGTAATAAATGAGATGCTATAAATGCAATGTTTCAAAAGTTAAACAACCAACCAACTTATTCATCTGCATTTATTTCAAAATCATGTGAATCAAGAATGGTATGAATAGAAATGACAAAATCAATATATTTCTCATAAAACCATAAAATGTTCATATATCAAATCATCCACTTGCCTTAGGGTCTCTAAACAAGAAAATCAAGCCTCAAACACTCCTCCAAGCCAAGAATCCAAGCTACAACAAAAATCCCCAAAACAAACCCTAAAAGGGTCAACACATGAAACAAAAGAGGAAAGCTTACAATAATGGAGAAGGAACTTCTTCAAGGCTTGAGGAACACAAATCTAAGAGATGGGGAGGGTTGCTTACTTGTAGGTCCTCCAAATGGGCAAGAATAGTTCAATGAAGATCTTGTGAAAGGTTTTCTCCACAAAGGGTATCAATGGAAAGCTTTGGTGGTGAGGAAGAAGATGGTGGCCTCTATTTAGCTATTGATGCAAGATTGATAGAGGCATTGGAGATGAAAGGGCAAGAAGGAGAAGAGAAAGGAAAAAACCCTAGCTTGAGGTTTGAGCTTGAGCTAGAAGAGGGAAAAGAGAAGGGGAGTTCTCCTTATATACAAGTCAAGAGTGGGCTCCACCACTTGAAATCTTTGTGGGCTGAAATCATGGTTTTCGGGGGTTCGAACGAATTCGACGAAGAAGAGAAAAGTGATCGTTGAAATTTCTAGTTTCCAAAAAGTATATGTTTCGTGGGTTTTGGGGATATAAAATTTTTTGGGTACAGATTTAGTGTAAAATGACCGTTTTGCCCTCAATGCTAGGAAAGTCGGGTTTCGGGATTCTGGACGGGAACGGGATCAACATGAAAGTTGTAAGGATTAATGACATAGAAATCTCAGATAATCCCCCAAGTAAACACAAAGTCATAAAAGGAACCCCCAAAGGGCCCCACTAGTCACAAAGGCACTCAAAATTTCCAAAAGCTATCAAAGAGCTATTCTAATCACAACTTAACCAAAACACACTAACCACGCTTAGAACTAAAAAATGACTTAATTAGCACAAATCAAGGTCACTCAGGACGGGGTCTTACAGTTTTCAGCCGTTTTCGGTTTTTTCTGATTCTTTCTCTTCGGTATTTTTCCTAACAATTTTGGGTATGTTTTGGCCTAATTTCCCTGCAGAAAACTCGATGAGAAGCTTTCCATATCAGAGCACAAAGTTTCCGATTTTCCAAGAAAATCGAAGACTTTGTCGCGTAGAGTTGCCAATTTGTCGTTAGAAGCCAAAACTAGGTGAAACGATGTAGGAATGACCTGAAATTTGAGGTGAAGCATCCTGAGCAATAAATAAGACCAACCATAGGCATTGTTTGAGTTTTGAAGCCATGTGGGGTCCTGTCGCCGATAGACTTGATTTTGTCGCAAGGAAGATGTTGTGCTTTGATGTACGGTCAACTGATGTTTGATTGGCCTGAAATTTGGCGGGGAGCCTATTGGAGTCAATTTGAGATGATCCATTAGCTCCGATTTGGAAATCATGGTCCCAAGTGGCTCCGCCATCGAGAGGCCTGATTTGGCTTCCAGGAGTCAAAGTCTGGTCAAATGTTGTTGAAATGACCTGAAACTTGACATGTAGCCCTTTGAAAGCATTTTGAAGTCACCCATGTGCCCTGTTTGATGAGTGATGGCCTCAGTGGTTGTCACTGCCGAGAGGCTTGATTTTGCTGTTCGAGGGTTGATGTAGGGTCAAAAGTTGTCAGTTCGACCTAAAATTTGTCATGGAGACTTTTGGAAGTATTTTGAGACCATCCATAGACTCTAATCGAAGATCTGATGTCTTCGACGTTGTCACCGTCGGGGGAGCTGACTTTGCTGCGACTGTTTCTTTTTCGGGTCAAACGATGTTGGAATGGCCTGGAATCTCAGATATCTCAGATTTGGTTTTCTTCCAAAATAAAGCTCATAAGGGGTTTTGTTAGTGTTCTTTGTCAAATAAACACGATTAATAAGATAGTAAGCAGTATTGCTAGCTTCAGCCAATAAGTTGCGAGCGAGGTTTTTCTCATTAAGTAAAATTCTAGCCATTTCTTGGATAACTCTATTTCTTCTTTACTCCATTTTGCTGAGGAGTTTTTGGAGCGGAAAATTGATGACTGATCCCATGGCTTTCACAGAAATCTGCAAATCTTTCATTTTCAAATTCGCCTCCATGATCACTTCTTATCTTCTTAATTTTGCAGTCCTTTTCAACTTGAATTTTCTTGCAAATCCTTATAATATTATCTACTACATCAGATTTAGCATGAAGAAAGGCTACCCATCCAAATCTAGAATAATCATCAACTAGGATATACTTTCTCCCACCAATACTCTGCATAGCTGCAGGTCCAATGAGGTCCATATGAATGAGTTCAAGGGGACGAGAAGAGGATATATCCTTTATGCCTTTAAATCTTTTCTTGATTTGCTTACCCATTTGACAAGCTTTGCACAATTCAGATTTGTAATCATCTAATTTAAGTATTCTTCTAACAATTTCTTTCTTGGATAAGATCTTCATCAGTTTTGTAATTTATATGACCAACTCTTTGATGCCACAACAGATTTTCTTGAACTTTTGTCATTAAACATATGGATTCATTTTCACAACATTCTTCTATGGTGTAGATGTTATCTTTAGTCCGTAATCCAGTGAGTAGAACTTTGTGGGATTTTGTCGCGACCCCAGAACGGATCCCCGGGCCCGCGACGTTGGTGATGATGTTTATGCTTAATGGTTCATTATTTTCCCACAGGTTCCCGCGGTGAGGATTCCCAAAGACACGCGGAATCTGACTCACACGTACACGATTGCGGAAGCGTGTAGCAAAACACATCACGATAAGCTCAATCAAATCTTTAAGTGCTATAACATTTAATAACAAGACATAGCATCAAAGAAAAGAGTTATCATGGCATTCCCAAACATAGTTCAAGTTATAAGTTTAACACGAAAGTAAGTTAAGTTTAGTACAACCCATAAGAGACCAATAAAGGTCAATACAATCTCAAAATAACCAAAAGAAACCCCAAGACTAAAGGTGATGAAACTCGAGAACCAGTCCGACATCTAAATGACATCGTCGGGCTGCCACTCTCTCACGGGAGTTGGCTCACAAGCCTCCTCCTGACGCTCCTCCTCAAAGGCAACGTCTCCTGCACCTAGGCACCAATAAACAAGGGTCAAACACGACGGTTTGGCAGGTAATCAATGTAGGCATGAACATGAACAATAACATTTAGAGAAAACATGTAAGCAAATCTTTGGTATGAAGTACTATCAAAGCTGAGATACATTTTTCAAGAATACGAACAAAGCTGAGATACCAAAACAAACTAGCATGAGTACATAATATATCATGAATAGTTACAATCCACAAAGAGCCCATCCTTTCTCTATCATTTATATAATGAAAAGAGCAAGCACGCACGACAAGCACGATATACATAATATAAGCACGACACGATTTCCCACAAAGACGGGAATTCCGGCCGCGGAACCGGACACGCACGATGTGTAATAAATACACGACCAGTCGGCAGACAGTCCACATGTTTAAAGACCCCCAGACAGTGGATCAAACCGAAAGGGCAGTCTAAGCTCAGTGGTATTTACTTAATTCATGAATGCACAAAACCCGCGAAACACGATCGAGACAAGTCGAGATAAAAAAGGGGAAATCACTTATCAAAACACGACGAGCACGACTAGCAAGAGGCGTAATAATATGCATAACACGCTTAGGAAGTGATCCCCTTTTTCTTAAAACAAAACTTCAAAACAAGCTTATACTTGAAACTCAAAACAAGTGCACGTTTATACTTATCGTACCAAGACGGAAGTTCAAATACAAAATCTGACAAGCATGTGCTAAGGCTACTAATTGACCTTTGTGTAATTGAAACTCCAAATGTCAGAATATACAAGAATTGGTGTCCCCGAAGTTGGGTTGCATTTCGAAGTTCCATTTACACAATGTCAAGCCAAAACCCTTAACATAGTCTAGTTTTCAACCCCCAAGAAAAATACACAAAATGGGAAAAAAAAACTCATCTTCCTGAATCTGGCAGGTTCGCTCGAGCGGACCTGCCACGTTGATGACACTTCGCTCGAGCGAACCTAACATGCGCTCGAGCGGACAGCTCTCTGTCTGCGCTCGGGCAAGGCAGAGGCTTGGTCGCTCGAGCGGACCCAGGGTCGCTCGAGAGGACAAGCTGCTGTCTGCTGCACGCTGAGAGCAAAAATGCCTTCCTTTTTCACAACTTTTGCCACTTTCTTCCCCTTCTTCTCAACAATCAATCACATAGCATCCCTTGAGCCTCCATGCTCACCAAGGGTTCATTTCTCACCATCCACACATCCAAATCAAGAAAAATGAAATCATAAAACTTGTAGACAAATCATATGCACAATTTCTAAAACACAATGAGATCCAAATACACATGCATCATTCCTATAGAGATCACTTGCCTTGACCAAAGCTAACGATACTCTTCTTCAAGCACTTCCTCAAGCTAATCCCACACTACAAGAACCCAAGAGAAAAACCACACAAATCACTAAATCTTGAAAACAAGGAACCATTTTACCAAAGGGTTTGCAAACATGGAAAACATGCTCTTCAAGGAACCAAAAGACTTCATGAAATACAAGGATTGAAGCTCTTACCTAACAATGGCCAAACAAGAAAGAAGAGAGGAAATGTAGAGCTTGTCCCAAAAGAAGCTCCAAGAACTTGTATGGATAGAGAGCTTGCAAGGGAAGGAAGAAGATGAAGAGCTTGGAATTCTATTTGGAGTTCTCTAACCAAAGCATGCAAGGGAATGGAGAAGAAGAGAGAAAGGGTTTCCTTGCCCTAACTTCAGAAAAATTGCAGAGAATGGGGAAATGAATGAAATGAGAGGGAGAAGGGACTTAAGCTATGGAAATGGGTCCCATTGACTTGAATCTTGAAGTGACTCAAACACGATCTTGCGGGCCTCGGATGACTTCGACGAAGAAGGATAAAATGATCTTCGAAATATCTAGTTTCCAAAAAGTATATTTTTGACATGGTTTTGAGATCTCGAAAATTGTGTCCAGATTTGTGCATAAAAGGCAATTTTACCCTCTTTGGGCCAAAACATGGGTTTTTGGGCTTCAAACACGAATGGCCTTAAAACGAAAGTTGTAACACATAAAAAGATCATTCAAATGAAATCAAAATCACACTCACACGGAAAACGACACGATCTTCCCAAGCTTACACGTGCACCCAGGCCTTCCTGAGTGTGTCTGACTAATACTAAACGTTCTCAAAATTCCCAAAGCTATGTCCAAGGCTAAACTAATCACTTCAATCCCAACAACAACTAAACCCACTTAGGACTAAACACACACTAATCGCACACTAATCGAACTGGTCTGAGTCGGGGTCTAACATCCTCCACCCCTTAGGATATTTGGTCCACCAAATAAATCAAACAATTACCTCGGGTAAAAGCTGTGGATACTTCCTCTGCACTTGCTCTCTCAATTCCCAGGTGGCTTCCTCTGGTTCGTGATTTTCCCAAAGTACCTTGACCCAATGAATAGTCCGGTTTCTCAATTCTTGCTCTTTGGTGTCAATGATCTTGATCGGTCTTTCCACATACGAGGCATCTTCCCGAATCTCTAAAGGCTGATGCTGTAGAATGTGTGCAGGACTAGAGACATACTTCTTGAGCATAGAAGCATGAAAAACATTGTGTACCCCGCAGAATTCCGGCGGTAACGCCAGTCTATAAGCGACATCTCCAATCTTGCTCAAAATCTCATACGGACCAATAAATTTCCTGGACAACTTGCCCTTCTGTCCAAATCTCAAAGTCCCTCTAACTGGTGAGATCTTCAAGAACACCTTGTCACCCACCTGAAACTGCAATTCTCTTCTGCGAGTATCTGCGTAACTCTTCTGCCTACTACGGGCGATCTTCAACCGTTCCTGAATCAGCTTGACCTTGTCACTTGTCTCTCCAACTATCGTCGGTCCATGAAAACTACGCTCACCGACTTCTTCCCAGCAAACCGGAGTTCTGCATCTTCTACCATAGAGTGCCTCGAAAGGTGCCATACCGATGCTAGAGTGGTAACTATTGTTATAGGCAAATTCACAAAGCGGTAGGCATTCATCCCACTGAATCTTGAAATCCAATACACAAGCACGCAACATGTCTTCGAGAGTCTGTATCGTCCTTTCTGACTGACCATCGGTCTGAGGATGATAAGCTGTGCTGAACTGGAGCTTGGTACCCATCGACTCATGCAGAGTTTTCCAAAACTTTGAAACAAATCTACTGTCTCTATCTGAAGTAATGGAGACGGGTTGACCATGCTTACTAACAATCTCATCAACAAATAGCTTTGCCAGTGGTTCCATATGCATCATGTTCCCTGTCTTCATCGGAATGAAGTGAGCAGACTTTCTCAGACGATCTACAATGATCCAAATTGCATTATTTCCCTTCTTAGTATTAGGCAAACCGGAGACGAAATCCATGGTAATGTGCTCCCATTTCCACTCCGGAATTTCCAAAGGCTGTAACAAACCTGGAGGCTTCTGATGCTCTGCCTTGATCAACTGACAAGTTAGACAACGAGACACAAAAGCTGTTATCTCTCTCTTCATGTTGTTCCACCAAAATCTATTCTTCAAGTTGTGGTACATCTTCGTGCTACCCGGATGCATAGAATATCTCGTGTTGTGACCTTCGTTCATTATCTCATTCTTCAAATCATCCACATTCGGCACACACAACCGGTCACGGAAATACAATATCCCATTCACCATCTTGAAATCGGGGCGTTCTGCAATAACTTCCACTATCTTGGCCAAGTCTGGGTCTTGTAACTGATTTTCCTTAATCTTCTGGATGAAGGTTGGTTCTGATACTGTCATGTTTGCTAACATCGCACCCAATCTTAGGGTTTGTACCTCTACACCCAACTCTTCGAACTGCTGTAAGACACCCATTCCTCTCAAATTAGCCATAACCACTGATTTTCTACTCAAAGCATCTGCTACCACATTCACTTTGTCTGGATGATACTTGATTGGAAAGTCATAATCTTTGATATATTCCATCCACCTCCTCTGCCTCATGTTCAAATCCTTCTGAGAGAACAAATATTGCAAACTTCTGTGATCTGAATGGACCTCAAACTTCTCTCCGTAGAGGTAGTGTCTCCACATCTTCAATGCGAAAACAACTGCTGCCAACTCCAAGTCGTGAGTCGCATAATTCTTCTCGTGGTCCTTCAACTGTCTCGAGCCATAAGCAATCACCTTGCCATCTTGCATCAATACACAACTTAGTCCCACATTCGAAGCATCTGTATAAACAATAAATCCGCCGTTGCTCGAGGGTAATGTAAGGATTGGGGCTGTGGTTAACCTTCCTTTCAACTCTTGGAAACTGGTTTCACACTGATCGGTCCACACAAATGGGACATTCTTCCTAGTCAATTTTGTCAAAGGGGCTGCGATGGACGAAAAACCTTGGACAAATCTTCTGTAGTAGCCTGCTAACCCCAAGAAGCTTCTAATTTCTGTCACACTGCTTGGCCTCACCCAACTAACAACTGCCTCTATCTTCGCTGGATCAACTGCTAAACCTTCTCTGGAGATGATGTGGCCTAGAAAAGCAACTTGCTCTAACCAGAATTCACACTTACTGAGTTTCGCATATAACTGATTGTCCCTCAAGAGCTGCAACGCTGTCCTCAAATGTTCTTCATGCTCCTTCTTACTCTTGGAATATACCAGGACATCATCAATAAACACTACCGTAGAGTGATCCAAATATGGTGCAAAGACCTTGTTCATCAAAGCCATAAAGACTGCTGGTGCATTTGTCAAACCAAAGGGCATCACTAAGAACTCATAGTGCCCATATCTTGTCCTAAAGGCTGTCTTCTGAACATCTGAGTCTCTAACTCTCAACTGATGGTACCCTGACCTCAAGTCTATCTTGGAAAAATAGGCTGCTCCTTGCAATTGGTCAAACAATTCATCTATCCTTGGCAAAGGATACTTGTTCTTCACTGTCACATGGTTCAACTTCCGGTAGTCTATGCACATTCTCAAGCTTCCATCCTTCTTCTTCACAAACACCGATGCTCCCCACGGTGAAACACTTGGCCTAATAAAACCTTTGCTTAACAAATCCTGCAATTGGAGCTTTAGCTCACCCATTTCTGCTGGAGCCATCCTGTATGGTGCAATCGAGATCGGAGCTGTCCCTGGAAGGAGCTCAATTGTGAACTCAACTTCTCTAATTGGTGGTAAACCCGGGATTTCTTCTGGAGAAACGTCCGGAAATTCACACACAATGGGGATATCCTCCACCCCTTGGGACTGTTTATCCTCCGTGATAAACGCAATAAATGCCTGACACCCACTCTACACTAATCTGCTTGCCTTCAACACTGAAATAAACCCTGCCTGAGATTTCCTCCTATTCCCCTGAAATATCAACTCTGCCTGTGGTCCTTGGAATCTGAATGCGATGGTCTTACTAAAGCAATCCATGGTGGCATGATTTGCTTCTAACCAATCCATGCCTAAAATGACATCAAAATCATGCATGTCCAAAACTATGAGGTTGGCCGGTAGATTAACATCTCCTAATAAAACTGTACAACTAGGGTAATGGTTTCTACACACAACTTGTTTCCCTACTGGAGTGGTCACTACCAAAATGTAATCCAACTCACTACATGGTGCATCAATCAACTTAGCAAAACTAGGAGATGCAAAGGAATGTGTGGATCCAGGATCAAACAAAATCTGGGCTTCTACCCCACAAACAAGAAGTTTACCTTATACCACGTCTCCTGCAGCTTCAGCGTCTGCACGGTTGAGATAGTACAACCGTCCATGCATCTGTAGTCTGTTCGGTATTTGGTTCTGCCTTCCCTGGCCTTGTCTGTTCTGCTGTGGAGGACGAGCATTCTGATTCTGTCCTGGTTGCCTAGCCTACTGCTGCTGAGGTGGTCTCATCTGATTCTGTACTGGTGCTTGGTTCTGAGGAGCTACTTGTCTCTGCTGCTGGTTTCTGTTCCCTTGAGTCTGAAGTAATGGGCAATCCTTGATTGCATGGTTCATGGCCCCACACTTGAAACAGGCACCCATGGCCTTACGACATTCGTGTGTCTCATGATTCTTGCCACAATGTCCACACCCTTGCCTGACTTGAGCTTGCTCTTGCCTTGGTTTCTTGCCCTGCTGCTGTCTCTGGTTCTGTTGCTGATACTGTTGTTTCTTGTCCTGAACAATCATGTTGTTAATATCCTCAAAAGTATAAGCCCGCTTGACTGCCTCATCATATGTAGCTGGTGGCACTACTCCTATGACATCCCTCATAATAATCGGATTCAACCCTTCTAAGAACTTAGTTATCTTCTTCCTTTCCGTGTCAATCAACTCGGTGGCATACCTAGCCAATCTTTCAAATTTGGTGACATAATCCAACACTGTCATGCTACCTTGCTTGAGCTGCTGAAACTCAATAGCCTTCTGCCTCTTGACATGAGATGGAATGTACTTGTCTTGAAACTGTATCTTGAATGCTGCCCATGCCTCATCATCTGCCATCACTGCATAAGGATCCTTGACTGTTTGCCACCACCTATCTGCGAGCCCATAAAATAATGAAGCTGTGAGGTTGACCTTTTGTATACCCGTGCACATGAAGACATCAAAGATCTTCTCCGTATTGACTAGCCAGTCATCTGCCACCAACGGGTTCTCATTACCCGAAAATTCCTTCGGTGCTCTCTTCCTAAACTTCTCAAATAGAGCATTGGGGTCAGGATCCCTATTCTGAATTACAATCTGTGGACCTGCGGGTGGTGCTACATTCCTGTTCTGGAGGCCTTCCAACAACTGCCTCTGAACTTGTGCCATTTCATCATCCTTCTTAGCTAACTGCTCTTGAAATCTGGCTTGGTTCTCATTAGCCTGCCTTTGCTGTGCTATCATGGCTTGCATAAGTTCCTGAAACTGTGTGGCTGTAGGTGTCTCAGATGCATCTGACTCATTCTGGTTACTGCCTGAAGCATGATGATTTGGAGCTTTTCTTGGAGGCATATTGCTGTAAAACAAAGAGTTAGAAAACAATAATCATGGTACAAGGGTTCCTAAGATCCTATACGAACGAATCTATCGAACTCACGAATCCTCGCCACGTTCCTAAGACCTTTCTAGTTTCTTTTAAGTGCCTGAAACATGTCTCGCTCTGATACCAGTCCTGTCGCGACCCCAGAACGGATCCCCGGGCCCGCGACGTTGGTGATGATGTTTATGCTTAATGGTTCATTATTTTCCCACAGGTTCCCGCGGTGAGGATTCCCAAAGACACGTGGAATCTGACTCACACGTACACGATTGCGGAAGCGTGTAGCAAAACACATCACGATAAGCACAATCAAATCTTTAAGTGCTATAACATTTAATAACAAGACATAGCATCAAAGAAAAGAGTTATCATGGCATTCCCAAACATAGTTCAAGTTATAAGTTTAACACGAAAGTAAGTTAAGTTTAGTACAACCCATAAGAGACCAATAAAGGTCAATACAATCTCAAAATAACCAACAGAAACCCCAAGACTAAAGGTGACGAAACTCGAGAACCAGTCCGACATCTAAATGACATCGTCGGGCTGCCACTCTCTCACGGGAGTTGGCTCACAAGCCTCCTCCTGACGCTCCTCCTCAAAGGCAACGTCTCCTGCACCTGGGCACCAATAAACAAGGGTCAAACACGACGGTTTGGCAGGTAATCAATGTAGGCATGAACATGAACAATAACATTTAGAGAAAACATGTGAGCAAATCTTTGGTATGAAGTACTATCAAAGCTGAGATACATTTTTCAAGAATACGAACAAAGCTGAGATACCAAAACAAACTAGCATGAGTACATAATATATCATGAATAGTTACAATCCACAAAGAGCCCATCCTTTCTCTATCATTTATATAATGAAAAGAGCAAGCACGCACGACAAGCACGATATACATAATATAAGCACGACACGATTTCCCACAAAGACGGGAATTCCGGCCGCGGAACCGGACACGCACGATGTGTAATAAATACACGACCAGTCTGCAGACAGTCCACATGTTTAAAGACCCCCAGACAGTGGATCAAACCGAAAGGGCAGTCTAAGCTCAGTGGTATTTACTTAATTCATGAATGCACAAAACCCGCGAAACACGATCGAGACAAGTCGAGATAAAAATGGGGAAATCACTTATCAAAACACGACGAGCACGACTAGCAAGAGGCGTAATAATATGCATAACACGCTTAGGAAGTGATCCCCTTTTTCTTAAAACAAAACTTCAAAACAAGCTTATACTTGAAACTCAAAACAAGTGCACGTTTATACTTATCGTACCAAGACGGAAGTTCAAATACAAAATCTGACAAGCATGTGCTAAGGCTACTAATTGACCTTTGTGTAATTGAAACTCCAAATGTCAGAATATACAAGAATTGGTGTCCCCGAAGTTGGGTTGCATTTCGAAGTTCCATTTACACAATGTCAAGCCAAAACCCTTAACATAGTCTAGTTTTCAACCCTCAAGAAAAATACACAAAATGGGAAAAAAAAACTCATCTTCCTGAATCTGGCAGGTTCGCTCGAGCGGACCTGCCACGTTGATGACACTTCGCTCGAGCGAACCTAACATGCGCTCGAGCGGATAGCTCTCTGTCTGCGCTCGGGCAAGGCAGAGGCTTGGTCGCTCGAGCGGACCCAGGGTCGCTCGAGCGGACAAGCTGCTGTCTGCTTCACGCTGAGAGCAAAAATGCCTTCCTTTTTCACAACTTTTGCCACTTTCTTCCCCTTCTTCTCAACAATCAATCACATAGCATCCCTTGAGCCTCCATGCTCACCAAGGGTTCATTTCTCACCATCCACACATCCAAATCAAGAAAAATGAAATCATAAAACTTGTAGACAAATCATATGCACAATTTCTAAAACACAATGAGATCCAAATACACATGCATCATTCCTATAGAGATCACTTGCCTTGACCAAAGCTAACAATACTCTTCTTCAAGCACTTCCTCAAGCTAATCCCACACTACAAGAACCCAAGAGAAAAACCACACAAATCACTAAATCTTGAAAACAAGGAACCATTTTACCAAAGGGTTTGCAAACATGGAAAACATGCTCTTCAAGGAACCAAAAGACTTCATGAAATACAAGGATTGAAGCTCTTACCTAACAATGGCCAAACAAGAAAGAAGAGAGGAAATGTAGAGCTTGTCCCAAAAGAAGCTCCAAGAACTTGTATGGATAGAGAGCTTGCAAGGGAAGGAAGAAGATGAAGAGCTTGGAATTCTATTTGGAGTTCTCTAACCAAAGCATGCAAGGGAATGGAGAAGAAGAGAGAAAGGGTTTCCTTGCCCTAACTTCAGAAAAATTGCAGAGAATGGGGAAATGAATGAAATGAGAGGGAGAAGGGACTTAAGCTATGGAAATGGGTCCCATTGACTTGAATCTTGAAGTGACTCAAACACGATCTTGCGGGCCTCGGATGACTTCGACGAAGAAGGATAAAATGATCGTCGAAATATCTAGTTTCCAAAAAGTATATTTTTGACATGGTTTTGAGATCTCAAAAATTGTGTCCAGATTTGTGCATAAAAGGCAATTTTACCCTCTTTGGGCCAAAACATGGGTTTTTGGGCTTCAAACACGAATGGCCTTAAAATGAAAGTTGTAACACATAAAAAGATCATTCAAATGAAATCAAAATCACACTCACACGGAAAACGACACGATCTTCCCAAGCTTACACGTGCACCCAGGCCTTCCTGAGTGTGTCTGACTAATACTAAACGTTCTCAAAATTCCCAAAGCTATGTCCAAGACTAAACTAATCACTTCAATCCCAACAACAACTAAACCCACTTAGGACTAAACACACACTAATCGCACACTAATCGAACTGGTCTGGGTCGCGGTCTAACAGATTTCTCATCTAGAACTTTGCAAGTTTTTCTATCAAATATAACTTTGTTTCCTTTTTCACATAACTGACTTATACTCAAGAGATTATGCTTTAAGCCATCCACAAGGGAAACATCTTTTAAAGTAGGCATTTGATCTCCTCCAACACAGCCTTTTCCAATAATCTGAGCCTTCCGATTATCTCCAAATGACACATTTCCTCCATCATAGTTCTCAAGTGTGATAAATCTAGAACGGTCTCCAGTCATATGTTTGGAGCATCCACTATCCAAAAACCATCTAGAGTTTTCCTTAACTTTAAGAGCGGTTTGAACTAGGAAGTTCTTGACACTTTTCTCTTTTTCAATCCAAGTAGCCTTAATGAAGGTAGAGGTAGTGGTCTTGGGAACAAACTTAAAAGGAGCTCGAGAGGGATGATTTTGAGACAACCTAAATTTAAAGGGACAATTGGGAACTAGATGACCTATTTGATTACAAAAGTGACAAGTCCATCTAGAGGTAAAGAAGTTTTTATCTATAGGTTTGAAATGAGTCCTAGTAATATGTTGAAAGTTGTTCTTCTTGCTACTAGAGGAGCATTCAAAACCTATACCATTCTTGTTATCAAAAATTTTGTTCATACCTAACATTTAATAGAATTTGTCATTTCCCAAGGTCAGTTTATCAATAACATATTTTCCCTTCTTGAGTTTCATTTGTAGAGATTCTGATTCTTGTTGACTAGATTCTAGCAAACATTGTAATTTATGAATTTCTTTTTCAGCTTTAGCTAGATTGTCATTAGAGGTAGTCAACTTAGATTGAGCATTTCTTATCTTATTGTCTTTTAAGATTAATTGGTCTTTTAAAACATTTACATCATTCACAAGCCCTTTTTATTCAATTTTTAAACTTTTATTCTTCTTGGTTATGACTTCACATAGTTCATAGAGTTCATCATAGGCTTGATGTATATCATTTTCATCATTTACTTCTTCTATTAAAACATTATGATCTTCATTTTCTTCAATGGGAGCAAATGGAAGCCAAGAAGTGGAGTTATCATTATCTTCATCATTTTGAAATTCATTATTGTCACTACATTCATCTTCATCATCATCCCAAGTTATGTTCAAAACTTTATTTCCTTTCTTATCTTTCTTTTTAGAATCTTTAGGGGAGGGACAATTTTGTACGATGTGACCAAATCCTTTACAGTTGTAACATTGCACATCCTTCTTGGTAGAAGATCCCCTTGAGTTCCTTTGAAAATTTTCATTTCTAGAATCCTCAGAATTTCTGAAGTTCTTTTTGTTTTTAAAGAAAATTTTAAAATTCTTAGCAAGCAAGATTGTGTTTTCATCATCACTGTCACTCTCATTATCATTTTCTTTATGTTGGGAGTTAAGAGCTACACCTTTCTTCTTGCTAGGGACTTCAAAATCTAATTCACAAGTGAGAAGATTTCCTCTAAGTTCTTCAATTTTGATATTGTCAACATCTTTACTCTCAGCTATGGCTACAATCTTGGGTTTGAACCTTTTGGGGAGAGATCTTAAGATTTTTCTAACAGCTTTGGATTCATCCATTTTTTGTCCTAGACCTATGAGGGAATTAATAATCTCCATAAATTTTGCATAGAACTCGTCAAAGGTTTCTTCCTCTTGCATTTTGAGCTCTTCGTACTTTGTTGTCAACATTTAGATTTTAGCTACTTTAACTTGATTAGTCTCTTCATGAGTGGTCTCTAAGGTATCCCAAGCTTCCTTAGCAGTATTACAATTTACTACCCTGTTGAACTCTTCTTTAGACAAGGCACAATATAAGGCATTTCTAGCTTTAGCATTTAGATTTGCCCTATCTTTATCTCCTTGAGTCCACTCTCTCTTAGGCTTAGGCTTGATAGATATAACATATCCTTCTGAATCTTCTTCAGTGATCGTGGGGGCATGATATCCTTCTTCAATGATGTTCCACACATCTAGACTTTGAGACTCTAGGAAGACTTGCATCCTAATCTTCCAATAACGGTAATGAGAACCATTAAACAAGGGTGGTTTATTAGTGGCATGACCTTATGACCACAAAAACAAAAACTCACTCTAAGGATTCTAACTGTAGGTTGTTAGACCTAAACAAGAGCACCTAGGCTCTGATACCAATTGAAAGTCCAAGATCGAATCCGAGAGGGGGGGGGGTGAATTGGGTGAGCTCAAATAACTAGACCAATTTAATTCTTTTTGCTTTTAAGTCTCTTATGCTTTGAAGAAGATTAATTATAGATTCAAACAAGAGAGTAACATCCATGAAAAGTAAGCAAAAAGTCAATCACCATAAGAAAACATTTATAGTGGTTCGGCCAACATGCCTACATCCACTCCCGGTGTCCCTACCGGATTTCCACTAACTCAAATTAAGGTTTAGGTTGACCTTCAACCTTACAATGAATCACTATGCTTTTCAAGGCTAAGCGTAAACTTTTACAACACTATGTATGCTTTCAAGGCTAAACACCAACCTTTACAACAAGAAGATTTTATCTTATATAAAATGCGTATGAATGCATGGATTAAGAGAACAATGTAGGTGCAATTTAGTGCCTATAAATAGGCTGAATTTAAAGTGAAATCTCACTCTCTAGACATATGCATATGAATGGTAAAAGTTTATGATTCATGCATATGCTAGAAACTTTTCTATCTTCATTTAGAAGTAAGAAATTCTAAATGATGCAAAGATGTTAATCATTTATATGAACAAAAGATTTTATGACAAACACATGAGTTTTTCAAAGTGGACTAACTTGATTTAAAGAAGAGAAACTTAAATCTAACAAGTTAGTTTTGAAACAAGAAAACAACTTCATGTGAAATACAAACTATATGTTGGATTCATAAAGCTATGTGATTTTAACGTTCTAAGCATGTTATGAAAAGCAACATTTCAAAAGATAGACATCTAATTAATCATGCATTAAAGAAAACAAAGATTTAGAAACAAAGCATGATTTTAGAACTTAGGATAAAGAAAGCACACCCATTAGAAGATCAAATGTTGAATCAATGGATTGGCTTCATAATCCCTTCAATAATACTCTTGAAAAGTTGTAAGTCCTTGGCCTCAAAAGTCCTCCAAAGTTCAGCAACTTTTTCCAAACAAAAAGCCACTTTTTATAAAGAAAAAGTTCCCAACAGGTAGTGCCCGGTCGACCTGGTATAGGGCCAGGGCCGGGTCGACTGGGTATGCACAATGGCTCTAAAAATGCCTGTTGGAGAGGATAGCGGCCCAATTTTCCTGTCGGCCCACAGTGTGCCCGGTTGACAGGGTCCCTTGGCCCAGTCGACCAGCCACATAGGCAGGTCGACCTGGAGACTGCCCCGAATTTCTGAATTTTAAGAAAGTTGAAATAAAGAGGGCTTCTTTCCAGGGGACTTGAGGCACATTGATCAAGCTTGAATCATGATTTTAAAGAGGATGAAAAATGAATTTTAAAGACATGAAACCTTCAAACCAAAATAAGGATTTAAATAGAAAACATTTGGAAAGCTTGAAAAGATTTTCAAAGATAAAACTATTTGAGACTTGAAAATCTGAAATGAGAACTTCACGAGAGAATGAGAGGTGAAGAAATGAAAATGAATGCATCCTATGAAATTGCAACAAAACAAAAACTTTAACACACGCTTCTTCAAAAAATTATCATAATATGCGGCAGAATGACATGACCCATCTTTGGGGCGGGGAAGCTTTGCCCAAAGAGTATACCATTACTCACGTTCTCGAGTCCTCTCCTCAAGAACGCTATCGACATTTGCAACCTGGCAAATCAGAGTCTCCTCCCTAGCACAAGCCTCCACTATGAAGATCCCCGTGGCCGTAACTTGCACCTCTAATTGCTCAAGACGCTGCATAGCTTCGATAACCTCTCCATCGAGGCGATCAATGTCTTGCCTTAGCTCAATGATGACCAACTTGTTGATGTTCCTATCTCGATCAAACTACTTCTTAGTCCACGAGATCTCATCCATTGCAGATTTGGCTTTGGTGGAAGTTTCCAAAACATCTCCCCGAAGAAATTGTTGGAAGTAGGTGGGCCTAGTGGATTGATCTTCAAAACTTTTGACCCACTTGACTCAGGGATCAACTATCCATAAGGCTACAAAACCCAATCCAGGATGCAATCCATCATTCTCACAAATCATGTACAGCAATATAACCTATCTAGAAGATAGAAATCAACAACTACTTGCAACAAAATAATTTACAGCTAGTAGAGAAGTATATTATACCTTTGGAGCCCGGTAGTGCTCTAATGGAGAAGTTGTGTCTTTCTTTGATGATGAAACACTTTCACATATCAAACAAGAGTCTCCAAGACCTATTGATCTTCCACGCTATGACCCGTTTATCAGATCTCTTTTCCCAAGAAGATGGTGGAATCTCCAAGAGAAAATCCAACTAGAAACTCCATGGAACTAGAAGAGAGAGAGGAGAAGGAAGAGATGTGCAACACTTGCACAAACAAGGGTTAAGCATGAATCCCTAGGTGGGGATATATATTGGACGTCCAAGGGGTTATTTCCCCTTATAAAGCCCTCAAGTAATCTCCTATTCTTTCTCTTTTACTAATTGAATAAGAAGTCTCACTTCCACATAAATTAGTAACTTACCATTACCACTATTAGAAGTCTCACTTCAAATAGAAATAGTAACTTTCTAATTCCTTCCATTTTAGAGTTCAAGTAGAATTAGTGACTTTCTAATTCTTGGGCTACCGTGGGGACCACTAGGGATTCCTTAGAAAGCTGGCTCCAACTAAGTCTCGCGACCCCACATCTCATGTGCAATCCAAGCCCACAGTTAATTGCAAATAACACCACTATATAAATGCAATTGCACTCCAGTTTTAGGAATAAATTACAATGAAGACCATATACTTCCCAATTACCACAAGTAGACCCCTCTATCATTATCCATGGATCAATTGGAATAAATCTTTCCTATCCAATCCTAGATCCACATCTTATTATCCTTGAGCCTCAATTAATCACAGTGATCATCAGTACCATGCAATTAACTCTTAATCGAGACGGGTGCGCACTTACTAATGATAAATCTATTAATTGGCACAAGGGGATAATATAGATAGATTCAGTCTTGACCATTGGATGTTCCCACAATCCTACTACCACGTACCCAAGACACCGAGGTGTTGACCTACAATTGGCCTCACTCATTGGTGATTCAAAGCAAATGAATAGATAGAAACTTGAGTTCGTTAATGTCTTAGGATTGAGAGACTATTGCTTGGGAATTATGAGAGCAATCCTTAAATCGAGACAGTATTTCATAAGGTGCTTCTCATGGTCCTTCAATACATCCAATGTACCGGTACTATGGTCCAGAATCTTTCATTCTGATGATCGAGACAAATCACACTATTTCATAGTGATCAAAGTGTTGCAACCTAACCAAATGAGATGCCCAATCTCATCGATGGTTGTGAAGATATTTTTAAGTATAAGATTTGTGACACATTTCTCCCGCATGTGGATCTCATCCATATACATATATCACATTTAATATACTAATGGGACCCGGTTCATCTCATGAAACATTATGTCATATGTATTGGTCATGTGCATTAAGTAATAAATCACCATTCATCTCATGAAAGGAAAGCATGATTATATTGATAAATAAAGAAATTAATCAATTTATTACATCAACTGATGGATTGAGACCATACAATCTAACAATCTCCCACTTGGGCTCAATGTTAGTCAGGGTTGCATCTCATGCCCATCCCATCGACATGTTGCTCGAAGGCTTTGTAAAGGGATTTCCCAGATTGTCTGCAGAGTTTATCTAGGTGATAGCAGTATCACCTCTCTGTACAATCTCTCTAACCATGTGTTACTACCTCTGTACATGCTTTTGGCTCCTGGGTTCTTTGGACTTGTCGACTGCCCTGCTGTTATCACAATAAACTGTGAGCGGCTGTCTTGCCAAAAGTACCACTCCAAGTTCCATAAGGAACCTTTTGAGCCAATGTGCTTCTTTACCTGCTTCTCAAGTAGCTATAGCATAAACATATACCCAGAAGTTGATTTCTTGGAATCCTTATCCGACATGAAGTCAGAATCTGTGTAACCGACTGGAATCAGTTCATCACTGCTATAAATCAACATGTAATCTCTAGTCCTTCTCAAGTATTTGATAATACACTTTACAACAGTCCAATTTTCAGGTCCTGGGTTAAACTGATATCTGCTGACTAGGCCCATTGATTGACAGATATCTTGTCTAGTACATAGCATAACATACATGAGGCTACCAACAGCCGAAGCGTATGGTATCGACCTCATCTGCTCCTTTTGGAATCTTGCATAACAAACTGTACTAGTACCTTATCTATGTATGTAACTTGGGATAAGCCTATCATCCTATTTTTTCGGTCTCAATGGAGTTTGATCCCTAGGATGTGGCTGGCTTCTCCCAAGTCCTTCATATCAGAAGTCTTAGCCAACTAAACTTTTAATGTTGACAACATCCCTATATCACTCTCTAGGAGAAGGATGTTGTTGACCAGAAAAATTATCTTGCCTCCTTTACTTTTCATATACACTCATGACTCATCCGTTTTTTACAAAAACCAAATGACTTGATTGCCTGGTCAAAAACGGATGTTCCAGCTTTAGGATGCCTGCTTCAGTCCATAAATAGACTTCTGCAGCTTACAAACTTTTTGCTCTTGGTTTTTTAGCTACAAAACCGTCTGGCTGTACCATATAGATGTCTTCCTCAAGATGGTTGTTGAGAAACGCCGTCTTGACATCCATTTGCCAAATCTCGTAATCGAGATGAGCCACAATGGATAAGAGTATCCGGATGGACTTGAGCATGGATATCGGCGAGAAGGTTTCCTCATAATCAATACCCTCGTTCTGAGTATACCCTTTCGCAACAAGCCTGACCTTAAAGGTCTCCACTCTACCATCTGGTCCTCTCTTTCTTTCGTAGACCAACTTGACCCAATAGGTTTAATATTGGCAGGCAAGTCCACAAGTTTCCAAACCTGATTAGAGTACATAGACTCCATCTCAGCTTTCATAGAATCTTGCCAACGTCCAAAATCTATGTCATTAATTGCTTCATCATAGTTACATGGATTTTGTTCTGGTTCTTCCAGGATTACCTCGAAGACTCTCTCTAGAACGAGAACCTGTCAGGGGGTCTGACAATCCTCCCACTACGACAAGGCACTGGTGTAACTACTGGGTCCGGTAAGGCCGGTTCTTCCTCAAGTTCGATCATACTTGGATTTGGAATTGTTTGTTGTTGGATTTCTTCCAAGATCACATTTTATAAAGATTTTCGGTCCATCATATAATCCTCCTCCAGAAAAACTGCATTAG
This sequence comes from Cinnamomum chago, assembly GCA_038049695.1. NCBI lineage: Eukaryota > Viridiplantae > Streptophyta > Magnoliopsida > Laurales > Lauraceae > Cinnamomum > Cinnamomum chago. Next base: position 51,015,493 of record CP142453.1, on the reverse strand, counting down.
TGCTCACCAGTACTTTCTACACTCTAGGATTATAGAATAACCAACCTTTAGTTCCTTTAGGATATCCTACGAACGTGCACACTTCCGACTTCATTTCCAACTTATCCGTCTTAACCATTAACACATGTGCGGGACAACCCCAAATGTGTAAATGTTGTAGGCTAGGCTTTCATCGGGACCACAACTCCCGGGGAGTCTTAGGGGTACAGACTTAGATGTTACGAGGTTTAGTATGTACATTGCAGTATCCAAGGCGTATCCCCAAAAGGATATAGGTAATCCTGAGAAACTCAACATAGTCCTGATCATATCTAAAAGAGTCTGGTTCCTTCTTTCCACTACTCCATTCTGTTGAGGCATACCAGGAGCAGACAACTGGGATATAATCCCATTTTCTGATAAGTATCCCATAAAATCAGTAGAGAGATATTCCCCTCTTCGATCTGATCGAAGAGTCTTGATACTCTTACCTAATTGCTTTTCCGCTTCCACTCGAAACTCTTTGAACTTTTCAAAAGCCTCGGACTTGCGGTGGATAAGGTATATGTATTCATATCTTGAGTAATCATCTGTGAAAGTGATGAAATACTCATATCCTCCTCTGGCCCTGACATTAATAGGTCCGTACACACCAGTATGCACTAATTCCAATAAATCTTTGGCCCTTTTTCCGTTAGATAAAAAGGGTCTTTTGGTCATTTTGCCTTCCAGACAGGACTCGCAGACATGCATTTGTTCTACCACCAATGAAGGCAAGATACCATCTTTCACTAGCCTGTCAATCCTGTTTAGGTTTATATGACCTAGCTTCAAGTGCCAAAGTTTTGTTGAATTAGATGAATGTGACTTCCTCTTTAATGATGGTCTATTACTTGTTTCAGTATCATGTATCTCATACATTGTAGGAGTTAACAAATAAAGCCCATTGGTTACCTTGCTAGAACATATAAAAGTACCATTCCTCTTTATGATAACTTCAGTACCAAAAGTAATGGAATAACTTTTATTCACCAAACTAGAAGCTGAAATTAAATTCCTCCGTAAAGACGGTAGATATAATGTGTCTGACAAAACCAATTTATTGTTTGAAATACATAAAGTAATAACTCTCACTAAAACAGCCTTTGCCTTAGCGTCAGATCCTAGGTTGACAAAGATTTCTCCGTCACTGAACCTCTTGGTTTCCTTGAACCCTTGCAACGAATTACATATGTGATTAGTTACCTCGGAGTCTAGACACCAAGATTCTGAAGTACCAGTTACAAAACTAACTTCAGAAATAAGTGACTCAATCATACTTGAGGTCTTCTTCTTAGACAGATATTTTGGAGAATTCTTTTTTCAATGTCCTGTCTTACCACAATGGAAACACTTTCCTTTTGACCCTGAACCTTTAGCCTTGGCCACGCCTCCATTAGGACCATTCTCCACCTTAGGACCTTTTGGAATTGATTTCTTTTTGCCTTTTCGCCCTTTGCCTTTCGGCTTGGACTTGGAATCTGACTTTTCTGTCACTAGGGCAGTTGGCTTCTTCTTCATAATCCCTTCAGTCACCACCAGCTGGCTAGACAGCTCTGCCAGAGTCAGATTCATCTTATTCATATTATAATTAACCTTGAAATTGTTGAATGACTCTGGTAGTGACTCAAGGATTATGTCGATCTGCGATTCTGCATCAATCGCAGCTCCTAGTACATCTAACTCATTTAATGAGTCCATCATTTTTAACATGTGTTCCTGTACTGATGTACCTTCAACCATCTTGGTGCTAATGAGCACCCTCATAGCCGCCTGCCTAGCAGGCCTGCCCTTTTCCACAAACATCTCCTTTAAGTTCGATATAATATCGTATGCAGTCTTATAGGATTGATGTTGGTGTTGCAAAACACTAGACATGGATGTCAGAATGTAGCATATGGCCATCTCATCGTCTTTGGCCCATTTGGTGTACAGTTCCTTTTCTTCTTCCGGTGCATCCGGGCCAGACTCATCAAGGGGGGTTTTGGTGAGGACATATTTATAACCTGAGGCGGTCAAGACAATATCCAGGTTCCATTTCCAGTCTACATAGTTGGATCCCACCAACTTATTCTGGTTGAGGACGGTCGCAAGTGGATTGAAAGTATTTGAATTCATGCTTGAAATACTATAGCACATAGCCATACATTTAATTAATGAATTTAAATGACATTACGGTTTAGTATTCTACCAAATTTATGTGGGAATCCTCATAACCACTAAATTTAGAATACATCGGAATCCCAATCCCAGGGGTATGCCTCCTTGGGGAGTGCGGATACCACCTAGATTGGTGCGGATCAAAGTTGGTCAAAGTTAGGATTAAGACTAACTATCCATGATCCCCTTCATTCATTATTATCTAGGAATCTTATATCAAATAATGAATGACTCCCGATTAGTTTCGGTTTCTAAAATACATGAGGGAAATCCTTGGGGATACTACATCATTATTTTAGTTAAGTGTGACCCACCAACTAGCATCGTATGACAACCGTTGCGAGCAGCTCCTCCTTGGGGAGTGGGCTCCCGCCACGTCTCACCAACACTATCCATAGGAGATCCATTTCTAGTAACCAGACAGGTAAAAGCCCTCCGTGGGGAACGGCCATTCTCAAGATGGCGTGAGGCAAATACTTTCCTTACAATGGACCTATGGTGGAAAACCATGGGGATTTCTAAATTTAAAGGCCCCGCTCCCACTTAATATTTTCGAATTTAAGATTTCCTTTTAGGTATATTGGGCCCTCATATATAGACATTAAATCATCTCATGATATGTCCAATGATTGGTTCCAAGTCAAGTTATTTCATGGAAAGTCTAGTTTCTTAAATTAGTGTTACCAATGGATCCATCTCATGGGCCCACCAACTCTAATTAGAACTCTTTCCAAAAATTAATTTGATTTGACCAATTTTGGTAATTGCTATGTTTGGATCATATTTGGATACTATCTAAATCAAGCATTCATCCATAAATAGAAAGTGCTAAAATTAGAAACTAGTCCTCGCCTCCACATGGCCCATGCAGAATAGACTTCTTGGACTTCTAGACTATCCAAAACTTAGGGATTCCTTAAACTCTTTGGGCATCTCTAAGATCCTTTTGTTAGTCTTCAAACTCTTTGATTAGGAGTCCAACTTCACTTTCTTTCTTCGTCTCGGATATCTCCAGAATTTACAAAATTTGAAAAAAAAAATTACATAAATTCCAATGTCTCTATTATGAGACTTACATGGCAATCTAAACATGGAAATAAAAAGACTACAAGGAAATTCACCATGCCTTGCCCTTTCATAGGAAACCAAGGAAACCATGATGCCCTTTACACCTAGCCTCAAATAAACCAATAATCATAAAAAGAAAGTAAAATCTTATGGGCCACATGGAGAGGACATTATCACCTGCAAGTTAGTATCTCATACAACAAAGCATCTCACAAAACCAGGTTACCAAATAACAATGGAAAAACAAGATGCCAAAGATTCCCACCCTTTTAAAACATGCACTTTGCAAAGGGGGTTCGGGAGTGTCCCCTGGTGGGGTTCGAGCTGCCCGGTCAGCTTGCGGGGGCTCGGGGGTAGCGCCCCCGAACCAAAAAATTTGGATAAAAAATAAAGTGATCTTGTATTCCCGGTCGACCGGCTAGAGGGCTCGGCCGACCGACCCTACAGTCACCCGGTCGACCGAGCACGGGGCCAGGTCGACCTGCCTGACGAAGGCAGAAAATTGGGTTTTCTCAATTCAAGTCCAAACACCTCCAAAACACTTCTGAATGCTCTCAATGGCATCCTACCATCCTTCCATCATTATTAAACCCTTTTGTGACTATCCAAACATAGATTCACTAATAAGCAAAGGAAATCCATCAAAAATTGATCCGTACATAGCCCTTGCTCTATCCTCTTCGCATCTCATGCAAAGATTAGAACAAGTTTACTGATCTAACATGATTAGAGATGAGGTATGACTCTGATACCAATTGTTTGAAGTAGGTGGGCCTCGTGGATTGATCTTCAAAACTTTTGACCCACTTGACTCAGGGATCAACTATCCATAAGGCTACAAAACCCAATTCAGGATGCAATCCCTCATTGTCATCAATCATGTACAACAATATAACCTATCTAGAAGATAGAAATCAGCAACTTCTTGCAACAAAATAATCTACAACAAGTAGAGAAGTAGACTATACCTTTGGAGCCCAGTAGTGCTCTAATGGAGAAGTTGCGTCTTTCTTTGATGATGAAACACTTTCACGTATCAAACAAGAGTCTCCAAGACCTATTGATCTTCCACGCTATGACCCGTTTATCAGATCTCTTTTCTCAAGAAGATGGTGGAATCTCCAAGAGAAAATCCTACTAGAAACTCCAAGGAACTAGAAGAGAGAGAGAAAGGAGAAAGAAGAGATGTACAACACTTGCACTAACAAGGGTTGGGCGTGAATCCCTAGGTGGGGATATATATTGGACGTCCAAGGGGTTATTTCCCCTTATAAAGCCCTCAAGTAATCTCCTATTCTTTCTCTCTTACTAATTGAATAAGAAGTCTCACTTCCACATAAATTAGTAACTTACCATTACCACTATTAGAAGTCCCACTTCAAATAGAAATAGTAACTTTCTAATTCCTTCCATTTTAGAGTTCAAGTAGAATTAGTAACTTTCTAATTCTTGGGCTAGCGTGGGGACCGCTAGGGATTCCTTAGAAAGCTGGCTCCAACTAAGACTCGCAACCCCACATCTCATGTGTAATCCAGGCCCACAGTTAATTGCAAATAACACCACTATATAAATGCAATTGCACTCCAGTTTTAGGAATAAATTACAATGAAGACCCTATACTTCCCAATTACCACAAGTAGGCCCCTCTATCATTATCCATGGATCAATTGGAATAAATTTGTCCTATCCAATCCTAGATCCATATCTTATTATCCTTTAGGCCCAAATAATCACAGTGATCATCAGTACCATGCAATTAACTCTTAATCGAGATGAGTGCGCACTGACTAATGATAAATCCATTAATTGACACAAGGGGATAATATAGATAGATTCAATCTTGACCATTGGATGTTCCCACAGTTCTACTATCACGTACCCAAGACACTGAGGTGTTGACCTACAGTTGCATCACTCATTGGTGACTCAAAGCAAATGAATATATACAAACTTGAGTTCATCAATGTCTCAGATTGTGAGCCTATTGCTATGGAATTATGAGAGCAGTCCTTAAATCGAGACAATATTTCATAAGGTACTTTTCATGGTGCTTCAATACATCTAATGTACCATTACTATTATCCAGAATCTTTCATTTTGATGATCGAGACAAATCACACTATCTCACAGTGATCAAAGTGCTACAACCTTACCAGATGAGATGCCCAGTCTCATCAATGGTTGTGAAGATACTGTCGCGACCCCGGAACGGATCCCCGGGCCCGCGACGCGATTTGGTGATGATTACTACTATTGAAGATTTTGTTTTCCCACAGGTTCCCGCGGTGAGGATTCCCAAAGACACGCTGTGAGAACCCGACCCCTAATCTCTTGGATTAGTGTTGTTTTATTTGTGGATTAGTTCTTTTAGTGGGATTAGTAGTTTTGGGTTGAGTTTGTGAGCTAGAATGAGTTTTCTTCTAGTTTTGGGCTTTTGAGTGCTTTGGTAGCTTGTGGGGCCCTTTGGGGGTTCCCTTTTCGGCTTTGCTTTTACTTGTGGGATTTCCCCGATTTGTTTCGTTGTGTGTTTTTGGCCCGTTGCATTCATCTTGAGGAATCCTACAACTTTCATGTTGATCTCGTATCCATTTGAGAACCCAAAACCCGATTTCTTGGCCTTGAGGGCAAAACAGTCTTTTCACACCAAATCTGGACCCAAATTTCGAGATCCCAGAACCATGCCAAAGTAATACTTTTTGGAAACTAGATTTTTTGAGAAACATCTTTCTCTCCTTCGTCGATCGCATCCGAGGCCCACAAATAGATGTTTTACCCTTTGCAAGCTTTGAGTGTAGTGGGACCCACACCCACCCATTATATAAGTGACTCCACTCTCTTTCTCCCTCATTTCCTCAACCCCCAACGTCTGCAACTCCATAGCTACAGTGCCAGCAGCCCCTCTTCTCCATTTCTTCCATTTCTCTTGCTATTATGGAGCCTCCAAGCCACCAATCCGAAGAGGAAACTCCGGCAACTTCCTCTCCTTCATCTCCTCTCTTGTTTGACACCATTTTTGTGGGAAACCAAGGTGGGCAGCCCCTATTGCAAGCTCCTTCTTGTTCATTCATGGCCTTAGAGGTAAAGACTCCTTCCCATTTTCCTTGTATGTGCTATGGCTCTCCCTTAGGTGCTATTTTCTAGTTGGGTTTGAGCCCATTCATTGTCTTTCTTTGTTTAACCCATTTTAGGGTTTGTTTTGGGGGGTTTTTGTAGAGATTGTGGATCTTGAGCTTGAGAAGGGATTAGGAGCTTGGTTTGCTTGATTAGAGTCAAAGGCAAGTGGATGAATGGATGGTTTGAATGTTATTAAGTTTTATGAGAAAACCTTAAGTTTTATTACTTGTCCTTGATCATTGGATACATGTTTTCACATATGCTTCTTGCCACATATATATATTGATTTCGAAATTTGCATATCAATAGTTGTTTCTCTCTTGTTAATTTCTTGGAAAGATATGCTTTCAAATTGTCAAAGTTGCTCACATGGTCTTGAAATGAATGGGGTTGGTTTCCCCACCCATGTTATGTTTACTAGCTTGTATGGATTTGAAATAGAAGCTCATTTAAAGAGTTTGGCCAACTAATCCATTGTTTTGGAAATGGGCTCAATGGTTTTTAATTACCCCCTTGATTATGGCAAATGGACCCTTGTATACAATGGAGATTCTTCCCGTTTAGTTTGGTTTTAAGTGAGAAGAAAGGAGATGTTTAGTCTTACTTTTTCCTTGGAGTTTTCATGAGGAATGTGGTTGGCTAAGTCATTTAATGTTTTGTAAACATGTTGGTTTAGCATGTATTGTCCTTTGGTTATATCCTATATGAATGCTTGTGAAATGGTTTCCTTCTTTCTTTAATTGCATTGGATTTGATATTGATGGAAGAAGTGATGGAATGAACACATGATGGAGTAATGGAGAAGTGTAGATGGATGCATTGGAGGAGCTCTTAGCTCAACTTTATTGTAGGGACTCAGTAGAAGTGGGGAGAACGGTTTTAAGGAGGAGAAATGGCTAAAAATCTGATTACAGTGGGTGTAACCGCACCTGGCGGTCAGCCTGCGGTCACCTTGCGGCTAGCCGCCTGGTGACTGGCGGCTAACCACCAGCTAGCCGAAATGTCACGGTGGCTTTTCCAGAGAGCACACTTCTTCTCCTCAAAACTCAGTCAGCTCCACGGTTGGCCAGCGGCTAACCGCCGAACACATCGGCGGCTAACCGCCAGCTAACCGCACTTGGCGGTCAGCTTTCCAGTAAGCTGCATTTCTGCAGCCCAGCCGCGGTCAGCTGTGCGGTCAGCCAGCGGCGGCTAACCGCCAGGTAACCGAAATTCCCCAGATTTCGAAAAGCTCCCCGCTCGAACGAACTCTTCGGTTCGTTCGAGCGTTGAGCTTTGTCGATCAAAGGAGATTCACTAAGCATGGTATGAGGCCATTCGAGAAAGAAACCATATCACAAGGATGTCATTCGAAGTTTTGAAAAGTGTAAAAGTGCATAAGGAGCCCGGAATGTCTTCAAACTCAAGGAGTACCAAGTCATTTCAATAATCGACATACGGGACCCCTATTCACTCATATAGATCTTGAAATTAATACTTTACCCGAAATTGTTATAGTTCATTGTTTCACCTCTTTTCCCGAGATTTGCATTACATGACTTGTTTTCCCGAAAGCATTGAAGTTGCTCTAGTAACAGTCATTTGTCCCGAAATGCATTGCATCATATGATGTGACAGTGTGCCCTTGAGCACCCCGTTTTACCCGTTTATTTATTGTACTTGATTGACTTGTTTCCCGAAAGCATTGAAGTTACACTAGTAACAGTTAATGGTCCCGAAATGTATTGCCCGATATGAAGTGACAGTGTGCCCTTGAGCACCCCCGTTTTACCCGCTTATTTACTGTACTTGATTTACTTGCATATGTCTCGATTGGTTTTGACCTATGAGTCGGCATCACTAAGCTTGGATACCTTGTCGGTTTGATCCACCGACTTGGAAATCCCTCTCCCGTCCCGCCAGCTGCAGTTTGGATCCCGATACCCGGTTATTACCGTGGTCCCGTCCCGATACCCGGTTCGCTACCGTGGTCCCGTTCCCGTTCCCGTATATTTATTATTGTATATATGATTTACGTTGAGTCTCCTCACCTTGTGTGACTGAGACCAACGTCCCGCTCTTGTCACTTCGGTGATAGAGGACTTAGCTTCTTGTGATTGCCATCTTGCCAGTTCCCGATTCCTTGGACACCCGACATGGTTTATATTGCTTACTTGCTTTCCGATAAATGATTCGTTTCCTTTATGAAAGTTGTTATTTAAACAAGTGCTAATATTCTCCAATGTAAATTCAGTTATTATTATATTGTTTTCTGTTCTTTGTACCCGCACATGTTTTTAAATGATACCCGATTTGTTAAATATCCATGCTTTGAAATATGTTTCAAATGACACTGGTTTGCCAGATCCCTACGTTTATACCTATTTTAAACGATATCCGGTTTGTTAAATATCCGCATTTCTACATAGGTTTCAAATGGATATTGGTTTTGCTAGACTGCTATGAATACCTGGTTGTTGTATACTCATGTTTTTACTTAAGTCTCAAATGAATGTTGTTTTGGCCATACCGCTATATTTATACATGTTTTAGACGAACACCCGATTGTCAAATATCTATGATTATAGATGATGTAAATGAACACATGTTTTGTTAGATATTCATGTTCTACCCATGCTTGAAATGAATACAGGTTTTCCCCGAGATTCCCGACTTTTGCACCCGTTTGATTATATGCAGCATTTGATCGAATAGCATGATGTATCTTATGTTTTATTCTTCAGTATATTTGTTATCTTTTCATCCACCTGCCAGACCGTCGTGTCTGACCCACTACTTTTGGTACTCAGGTTCAGATTTCTTCGCCCCGAGTTGAGTGTTTTGTTGGCTATGGAGCCATGCCTTGCAGGTTGTTTTGTCGGCTATGTCATGTAGACATTGAGTCTGACATCGGAGCTACGTCACATTTGGGTAGTAGTTTATAGCTTATTGTTGTATGGCTTTTATTAGCCTTTTTCTTGGGATTCTTAATTAATGTACGTTGATAATTGTAACTTGAACATATTTGGGAATGTAATATCCTGTTACTGTCAGCTCTGTAATTTATTGTGATGGTTACTCCAGTCTGATATGATTCTTGATATAATAGCTATACGCTAAAGGTTGAGTGCGACGCGGAATCCGATGGCCACGGACTTCGGGTCGCAACGCCACAAATGCTTCCGCAAAATATTCAGAATGTGTTGGAATGTGTTGTCTTCACACACGCGGATCCTGGGAGAAGTAAAATACAATTATTCCTTAATCCCATCTCCCGCCCCCGAGGTTTCGGTTCGGGGGCGTGACACACGCGGAATCTGACTCACACGTACACGATTGCGGAAGCGTGTAGCAAAACACATCAAGATAAGCACAACCAAATATTTAAGTGCTATAACATTTAATAACAAGACGTAGCATCAAAGAAAAGAGTTATCATGGCATTCCCAAACATAGTTCAAGTTATAAGTTTAACACGGAAGTAAGTTAAGTTTAGTACAACCCCTAAGAGACCAATAAAGGTCAATACAATCTCAAAATAACCAAAAGAAACCCCAAGACTAAAGGTGACGAAACTCGAGAACCAGACCGACGTCTAAATGACATCGTCGGGCTGCCACTCTCTCACGGGAGTTGGCTCACAAGCCTCCTCCTGACGCTCCTCCTCAAAGGCAACGTCTCCTGCACCTGGGCACCAATAAACAAGGGTCAAACACGACGGTTTGGCAGGTAATCAATGTAGGCATGAACATGAACAATAACATTTAGAGAAAACATGTGAGCAAATCTTTGGTATGAAGTACTATCAAAGCTGAGATACAAAAACAAACTAGCATGAGTACATAATATATCATGAATAGTTACAATCCACAAAGAGCCCATCCTTTCTCTATCATTTATATAATGAAAAGAGCAAGCACGCACGACAAGCACGATATACATAATATAAGCACGACACGATTTCCCACAAAGACGGGAATTCCGGCCGCGGAACCGGACACGCACGATGTGTAATAAATACACGACCAGTCTGCAGACAGTCCACATGTTTAAAGACCCCCAGACAGTGGATCAAACCGAAAGGGCAGTCTAAGCTCAGTGGTGTTTACTTAATTCATGAATGCACAAAACACGTGAAACACGATCAAAGCATGTCGAGATAAAAAGGGGGAAATCACTTATCAAAACACGACGAACACGACTAGCAAGAGGCATAATAATTATGCATAACACGCTTAGGAAGTGATCCCCTTTTTCTTGAAACAAAACTTCAAAACAAGCTTATACTTGAAACTCAAAACAAGTGCACGTTTATACTCATCGTACCAAGACGGAAGTTCAAATACAAAAATCTGACAAGCATGTGCTAAGGCTATTAATTGACCTTTGTGTAATTGAAACCCCAAACGTCAGAAAATACAAGAAATTGTGTCCCCGAAGTTGGGTTTCATTTCGAAGTTCCATTTACACAATGTCAAGTTAAAACCCTTAACATAGTCTAGTTTTCAACCCTCAAGAAAACACACAAAATGGAAAAACTCATCTTCCTGAATCTGGCAGGTTCGCTCGAGCGAACCTGACGCGTTGATGACACTTCGCTCGAGCGAGACAGTTAGCTCGAGCGGACATTACAAGGCGTAGACAGTTCGCTCGAGCGAATGTTGGCTCGAGCGAATAATAAAATGCGTTCGAACGAACGACTCACTGCCTCGTTCCATAGCAGACAGTGGCTTGTTCGCTCGAGCGGACCCAGGGGTCGCTCGAGCGAACAGGCTGCTGCCTGAGCTCGCTGAGTGCGGAAATCTCCTTTCATTTGCACATCTTTCACTACATTCTTCTCATTCTTCTCATCCATCAACCACATATCATCCCTTGAGCCTTCATGCTCACCAAGGGTTCATTTATCACCATTTCACATCCAAATCAAATGAAAACATAACCATGGAGCTTATAAACAAGATAAATGCACAATTTCTAAAATACAATGAAATCCAAATACACATGCATCATTCCTATAGAGATCACTTGCCTTGACCAAAGCTAACAATACTCTTCTTCAAGCACTTCCTCAAGCTAATCCCACACTATAAGAAAAACCAAGAAAACAAACAAAACTCACTCAAGCTTGAAAACAAGAAACCCATTTTACAAATAGGGTTTGTAAACAAGAAAACACAATCTTAAGGAGCTAAAAAGACTTTATGGAAAACATGGCTTGAAGCTCTTACCTAGAGAAAGTCAAACAAGAGAGATGGAAGAGAATGGAGAGCTTTCCCAACTTGAAACCTTAAGAAAATTGTATCAATAGAAAGCTTAGGGCAAGAGGAAGAATTTGATAGTCTTGAAATCTTCTTTGGAGCTCTCTAGCTAGATCAAACAAGATGGGGAAGATGGAGAGAAAAAGAGACTCTTCCTTGCCCTAGGTTAAGAAGTTGCAGGATTTTGGTAAAGTGAATGGGAAGAGAGGGAAAGGGGGATTAAGTGATGACTCAGGGGCCCCATGGGCTTGAACTTGAAATGACTAAAAACATGGTCTGGTGGCCTCGGATGACTTCGACGAAGAAGGATAAAACGATCGTCGAAATATCTACTTTCCAAAAAGTATATTTTTGACATGGTTTTGAGATCTCGAAAATTGTGTCCAGATTTGTGCAAGAAAGACAATTTTACCCTCTTTGGGCCAAAACATGGGTTTGCTTAAAACGAAAGTTGCAACATGTCGAAACATCATTCAAATGAAATCAAAATCACACTCACACGGAAATCGATACGATCTTCCCAAGCTTACACGTGCACTCAGGCCTTCCTGAGTGTGTCTAATTAATACTAAACGTTCTCAAAATTCCCAGAGCTATGTCCAAGACTAAACTAATCATTTCTAACCCAACAACCACTAAACTCACTTAGGATTAAACACACACTAATCGCACACTAATCGAATTGGTCTGGGTCGGGGTTTAACAGATACTTTTAAGTATAAGATTTGTGACACATATCTCCTGTATGTGGGTCTCATCCAATACATATATTACATTTAATATAGTAATGGGACCCGGTTCATCTCATGAACCATTATGTCATAGTATTGGTCATGTGCATTAGGTAATAAATCACCATTCATCTCATGAAAGGAAAGCATGGTTATATTGATAAATAAAAAAATTAGTCAATTTATTGCTTCAACTGATGGATTGAGGCCATACATTCTAACAGAAATCATCATGGAAAACTCTTGGGTCGTGTGTAAAACAATACCAACATAACTTTTAGTTTAGGTTTTCACACAACTAAACAATCAATTTTTGCAAATCAGTTTAACCTCAATCCTCACCAAGGATACACTCACAATAAAACACTCAATAATTGGCTAAGAGTGAATAGACAATGATCTCATGAAAAATACCACATGCTTGGAGTGAAATCACACACCATAGACTCCCATTCCATGTCATCTCCACACTGGGAATACAATTCTCTAGAATCAAGTAGGACTTTTACACATAGGTTATCATGGGGCTAAGGTGAAGGGTTAAGAATGAGAGGGAATGGATAACAAGATCTAAAGAATTTGCATAGAATCACACTTTTGGTTCCATTATACACTTTTGATTTTGGTGGCTAAGGCTTGCATTTTGAATCTCCACCTTATTGAGTCACACGTGTACCCTCCTTTATTCTTTCTCCTTTTTTTTTTCTTTTCTCTCTTTTTTTTAATAAAACTAAAGCGTTCTATGGAGTGGCAGGGTAACGGCAACCTTTCTTTTATTTTCTTTTTCTAGAGCCTTACACACATTTTGTAGTGAACCTTGAATTCATCTTTATTCTTCCTTATATAAGGTAAGGCTATACGTACGGTAAGGTAACTCCCCTAAACTTAGGAGTTGGTATGGGTGCAAGAAATTGCTTAATTAAGGCTCAACATGGATAACTAGTGATAAACATCCAAGGGAATGGATAGAAAAGCACAAACTAGTCAAACATCTCCTAAAATCATATCCTATGATTCGTGTAGTCGAAATATGCCTCAATCGGATAAAAATGAGAGTTCTAGCATGTTATTCCATATGAAATTCAGAACATGTGATCAAAGAATAATAATGAAATCAACTACATCATATAGATCAAGAAACGAAAGATCATATCACTCAGCAAATAACCCTCTCAAGAATACGCATTTAGGCTCAAATCTCACTAGGCTGCACAAGTTTTCACCAAAAGCATCTTAATCATTCAATTATGCAAGAGCTTTCAACCTCAAACTATATAAGTAATGTAGTCCACATAGTGCATGACAGCTCAACATGCTTATACGAGATTTACAACAATTGAATAATATAAAGAATCAAAATAATAAAGTTCAATGAACCATGCAAGACAAATCATCATTTCACATCATTGTGGAAGGAAGGAACTACGGCTCAAAGAAAAATAAAGAAAAACAAATATTTTTGTGATTTTTTATTTTTTTTAATAAAACTCTTTTAACGACTCTATCCTAACTAAAACGTTTCCCCCAAACTAAAATTAAACATTGTCCCCAATGTTGTAAAATAAAGTAGGAAGATAAGGAAACACTAAAAACATAACAGAAAAGGAAATAGAAAGACAAGCAAAAGGGTAAAAGAACTTAGCTGGTTATGGAGTACATCGCCAGCTCTGAATCATGATCCTCAACTTTTCCTTGCAAAGATCTGGGCTACGTCCCAATAGTGCTTGCTTTATAGTCTTTAGCCGCACTGTGCATCTCTATCAAGCTAGAGGGGAATCCGTGAATGTGATCACATCCATATCCTAGTCAAAAATCTGCTCTCAATAGGGTTTGAGCCTATGTCCATTGACTTTGAACTTGTTACCATTCTTTGGATTATAGATCTCAATAGCCCCATGCTCAAAAACTGGAGTGACCTCGAAGGGGCCACACCATCTGGACTTCAGCTTTCCTGGAAATAATTTGAGTCTTGAATCGAAGAGTAGTACCTTCTGTCCCACCGTAAATGTCTTCCTTAATAGCTTCTTATCATGGAACACCTTAGTCCTTTCTTGATACATCTTGGCATTCTCATATGCTTCATATCATAGCTCCTCAAGGTCATTCAGCTATAACTTCCGCTTCTCACCTGCCTCCTTCATATCAAAGTTAAATTTCTTGATCGCCTAGAATGCCCTATGATCCAATTCCACTGACAAATGACATGCTTTCCCATAGACCAACCGATATGGAGACATTCCTATAGGAGTCTTATAGGCTGTCCTATATGCCCAAAGTGCATCATTCAACCTTAAATACCAATCTTTCCTGTTGGGCTGCACTGTTTTCTCTAATATCTGCTTTTTGTCTCTATTACTCACTTCAACCTGGCCACTAGTTTGAGGATGGTACAAAGTAGCTATCTTATGAGTTATCCCATATTTCTTCATTAATGCTTCAAAGGAGCTATTTTTGAAGTGACTACCACCATCACTATTGATTGCTCTGGGTGTCCCAAATCTGGCAAATATCATGATCTTCAGAAATCCCAAAACCACCTTGTGGTCATTTGTCTTACTTGGAATAGCCTCCGCCCATTTGGACACATAGTCTACCCCATCCAAAATATAGAGGTATCCATAAGAGGATGGAAATGGTCGCATAAAACCAATCCCCCATGCGTCAAGAAGCTCCACCTCTTGTATGCCCTTCAATGGCATCTGATTCCTAGAGGAAATGTTCCCCATTCTTTGGCACCTATCACAACTTAAACAAAAGGCAAGTGCATCTTTAAATATAGAGGGCCAAAAGAAACCAGATTGAAGTACCTTAGCAGCTGTCTTATTCCCTCCAAAGTGTCCTCAACACGCTTTGCTATGACAATGTACTAAAATGCTCTGAACTTCTTCTTCTTGTACATATCTTCTAATTATCTGATCGGAGCAGCACTTGAACAAATATGGGTCATCCCAATAATAGAAACGTGCCATGTGCACCATCCTCTTCTTATCTTGATTAGTAAAATGCAATGGGATTTTACCACAAACCTTGTAATTCACCAAGTCCATAACCCATGGAACTTTGGTAAGCTAAAATAGTTGCTCATCTGGAAAAGATTCATTGAGTGGGATTTCATCCCCTTACTTACCTCCTCGTTCAGCAGTCTGGATAAGTGGTCTGCCACTACATTCTCACTGCCCTTCTTATCTCTGGTCTCAAGGTCAAACTCTTGTAGTAGCAATACCCATGTTATTAGCCTTGGCTTTACATCCTTCTTACTCAGTAGATACTTCAATGTTGCATGATCTGTCTAGATTATAACCTTAAACCCAACAAGGTAATATCTGAATTTTTCTAGTGCAAAAACTGCGGCAAGAAGTTCCTTCTCAGTAATAGAATAGTTCATTTGTGCATCATTTAGAGTCCTGGCGTAGTAAATCACATGTGGAAGCTTCTCTACTCTTTGTCCAAGATTATCCCCTGGAGCATAGTCACTACATCACACATGAGTTCAAATGGAAAACTCCAATCAGGTGCCATGATAATAAGAGCTGATGTCAAAAGCTTTTTCAGCATCTCAAATGCTCGTAAGAAATCCTCATCAAAAACTAATTTCACCTCTTTCTGTAACAATGAACATAGGGGGCATGCAATCTTGGAGAAGTCCTTAATGAATCTTCGATAGAATTCCGCATGTCCAAGGGAACTTCGTCCTCCCTTCACTAATGTAGGTGGGGGAAGTTTGCTAATCAAGTCTATCTTAGCCTTATCCACCTGTATCCCCTTGCTTGTCACCACATGTCCAAGTACAAAGCCATGTTTCACCATGAAGTAGCATTTTTCCCAATTCAACAACAAATTACACTCACCACATCTCTTTAGCACAAACTCCTGATGATACAAAAAGTTATCATATTAGGATCCAAAGACAGAGAAGTAGTCCATGAATACTTCAATAAAGCGCTCCACCATATCGGAGAATATACTCATCATGCATCTCTGGAAAGTTGCCGGTGCATTGCATAGTCTGAAAGGCATTCTCCTATAGGCAAATGTCCCAAATGGATAGGTAAAAGTGGTATTCTCTTGGTCCTCTGGAGCAATAGGAATCTAATTGTACCCACTATACCCATCTAGAAAAAAATAATGTGAACACCCAGCTAGCTTCTCTAACATCTGGTCAATGTAGTGGGAAGTGATCCTTTCTGATGGCCGTGGTAAGCTTTCGGTAGTCTATGCATACCCTCCATTCGGTGGTAACTCTAGTAGGAATCATCTCATCATGTTCATTCTTTACCATTGTCATACCACTCTTCTTGGGAACAACTTGCACTAGGCTGACCCACTTGCTATCGGAGATTGGGTAGATGATCCCAACGTCTAATAGCTTAAGAATTTCTGCTTTGACAATCTCCTTCATATGAGGGTCGAGTCTCCTCTGTGCTTCCCTTGTAGGTTTTGACTCATCTTCAACAAGATTCGGTGCATACACATGATTGGGCTTATACCTTTGATTTCCACCCCAATATTGTCTCGTGAGCCTTTAACACTTTTAACAACTTGCTCTCCTCATCAGAACTCAAATCATTGGCTATGATACATGGCAAGGTCTCACGCTCCCCCAAATAGATAATTGAGATGTTCAGGTAGTGGCTTCAATTCTAACTCTGGTGCTTTTATAACAGAAGGAACGGGTTTCTTTGTGGAAGAACCAAGAATTTCATAAGAATTAGAATATTTGCTTGGGATGGAGGGGAGTTCTTCTAGTTGATTTAAAATCTCCATAAGAGCTGCCTCAAGTTCATCACAATCGTGCTCAATTTCAGACTTGGTGAGGCCTTGCTAAATGCATGTGTCCAACTCCTCCTTGCACCCATGTGCTCTTGGAAACACCTCTCCTATATGAAAGTCCGGGATCCTTAACCCTAGAGGGGGGGTGAATAGGGTGAGCTACAACTTAGTGACCAATAATGCCCGATTTTAAATTCTATAGTTCAATTAGTCACAAGTTATGATATAGAACTAAAATGCGAAAGCTAACAAAAATAATCATCACAAAGCAATCACCATCACACAATGATTTATAGTGGTTCGGCTTCAATGCCTACATCCACTACCGGCTTGTGATCCAACACCCCACCGGATTTCCACTATTAATGCTTTTCAATAGGCTAAGCAATAACCTCTAACACTGATGTTTTTCAAGGCTTAACATCAACCTATACACTATGCTTTTCTAGGCTAAGCAATAACCTATGCAACCGGAAGGTTGGTTCTCTTTCTGAGTAGTATCTAGAATACACTTGATGGAGATATAGTTTAAGCTCAATTACAATGCCTCTTGATTAGGCAGATATGAAATTGAAAAACAAACTCACACAACACTCTATGTAATGCAAAGATGAATGCACATGGTGTGTGTGTGTGTTAAAACTTCAATCAAGTTAAAAACGATAGCTCAATGAATACAAGCTTAAAACTTTTGAAAGTGTAAAGCACAAAAATAGATTTGATTGAAGTGAAGGGACAAATCACATGTAATTTAAAAACCAACTTGAAAATGATGTATATCAATGCTAAGCAAGTTGTGTGAAACTTTAAAACAAAATACATGTGATTTGTGAAGTTGTTGAATCCAAAACATAAGATAGATTTGAAAGTGATTTTCTTATGATGAAAAACAACAACCAAAGATTCAACCAAGTATAGGAATCATGTTACATATAATTTCAAAGATGATTTCAAAACATGATTCACTTAGATATACTAATTTGAGTCCTACTTGGTTTGAATCAAGGTGATGTATCCAAAACAATAAATCAATTCAACACATATATATAAATATGTTAAGGACACAACAAATCATAGTTAACATGCCTAAATAGATTTACTAATAATTTAAGCAAAGCATGAAAACATATGTAAAGGAAAACTAAGCTTACATAGAAGATTTACTTATGATTCCAAGCTTTAGCTTCCCTTTTGACCAACTAGCTTCCCTTAGCTCATTCCCCTTTGTTTGGCCTCAAAACACCTCAAGGAGTATCCCTTGGATTCTCACATTTCTCCTAGGAATGATCTTTTTATATAGAGAAAATTGTCCAACGGCTCTATTGTCGGTCAACCGAACACCCAACGGTCCTAGAACGATTATTTTTGACCATTCTGGAATGCGAACCGAAGTGGGTTCGGTCAAGTGTTGGTCGACCGACATCTTGAGTTCAGTCGACTGACATCCAGTTCGGTTGACAGAAAACACTGTAGCAAAAGTACTGTAGCACAAAAAAAAAGTTTTGCCTTCTTAAATGATTAAGTAAAAAGCTACTCCAAAGTATTTTGATAGAGGGAGTTCTGGGCCATAGAATCAAGCATATAATCATGTTTTAAATCAATCTAATAGTTTTAAAAACATTTAAACCTAAAATGCCTAAGTTTATTTGAAAGGTTTAAACTCATAGACATGCATGATTCAAAAATCTTCTTTTAAAAAATAAATGCATCCAAGTTTAAAATCAAAACATACATGAACCATAAGTTTTAAAAGTTTTAAAAACAATGCATGAGTAAATCAAGATTTCAAGTATTTCAAAAAAATGCATGTGTGAAAATTAGAATGATGCTAAAATGATGATGCATTAAATTGCAAAACACAAAATCCCTAACACTATAGGCTGCTCTATTACCTCAATCTGAAAGCAATATTCATCTCTCAACATTTTCGTAGCTTCGAACACTTTGAACTCAATCTTCTGCCCATTGACCTTCATTCCAATTGTGCCTTTCTATATATCTATCTTTGAACCTGCAGTGGCCATGAAAGGTCGGCCAAGTATAATAGACAGGTGGTGTGACATTGATACACCCTCCATTTCTAGTACCACAAAGTCAGTAGGTAATATGAATTCTCCTACCTTTACCAAAACGTCCTCTAAAATGACCTTTGGGTGTTTCACACTCCTATCCACCAATTGCAATGTAATTGAAGTTGGTTTAGCTCCCCCAAACCAAAATACTCATAGACTGAAAATGGCAGTAAATTGATACTTGGACCCAAGTCTAGCAAAGCTCTCTCAAATGTATGATCTCCTATCTTGCAAGGTATAGTAAAGCTCCCAGGGTCCTTCAGTTTTGGAGGAAACTTTCTTGAAAGATCGAACTACACTGACTTCCTCGCTTAACTTAACCGCTTCATGGTCTCTGAATCTCCTCTTATTTGTACATAACTCTTTGATAAACTTTGCATAAGAGGGTATCTGCTTGATAGCATCAATTAGTGGAATGTTAATCTCTACCTTCCTCAATGTCTCAAAGATGCCCTGTGTGAACTGATTATTCTTCTCATGTCTTAGCCTCTGAGGGTAAGGTGGAATAGACTTAGACACCCTCTCTGGCTCTTTAGAAGTTGTGTCCTGAATAGGAGTGGCCGTAGTGTCTGTGCTCTTCTTGTCACTTTTCTAGTTCATATCAATCTCATTTTGCCTTGCACTGTCCTGTGGCTCATTGTCTACAATTTTTGGATTTTCATTTGGCCCATTCACGCTAGTGTCTATGGCTGTACCATGCTGCCTCATTCTCCTATAGACGTTCTAGGGCTCCTTGATAAGGGTAGTTTTGGCCTTCAAATGCTAATGATTTTTAGGGTTTATTTCAGTTTGACTTGGGAACTTACCAATCTCCCTCTTGCTCAAGGCGTTAGCTATCTAACCCACTTGTGCTTCCAGCTTTGCCAAACTCTGTTGAGTGTTTGTAATTGCTTGGCTATGTTGCTGGAAATTAGCCTGAGATGATTTATTAAACTGGGTCACCAAATTTTTGAACTCATCTTCTGGTGGCCTTTGTGCACTGTTATTAGAAAAGTTGTTATTCTGGGGGTGTTGGTAGCTTCTCTGTTGTCCTTGAAACTGCTGCTAATTTCCTTGATTTCCTTGATGATTCTGATTACCTCCCTAAGAAAAGTTTGGATGATTCCTCCATCCAGAATTGTAAGTACTGCTGAAGGGATTGCTTTGCTTAGGAAAAGTGTTACCAACATAGTTGGTATGTTCCTAATATGTAAAAGATGATATGGGGCAGCATTCAGTAGTATGGTTAGTGTGAGAACATATAGCACATACTTCTTTTGATGGTTGTCTGAGCATGCTATTGGAAGTTATTGCTTTGATGATCATGTCTATATTTTTATCCTTGGCCATCATCTGGGCAATTACATTTCCTTGTGTCTGAACCTCATATATTCTTTGCTTCTTACCCAGCTAGCTAGTCCTACAAGAAAATTATTGTGAGTTTTCACTAAGAGTTTCAAAAAGTTCATATGCTTCCTCACTATTTTTCTCCATCAAGGCTCCTCCACATGCAGAGTCAACTATTCCCTTGTTTAGCTCATTCAGTCTTCTATAAAAAGTTTGAACCTGATCATCTTTGGTGAGGTTGTGATGTGGACACTTCAATAATAAATCCTTAAAATGCTTCCACGCTTCCCAGAACTGATCTCCATCTTTCTGCTGAAATGTTTGGATTTGTCTTCTTAACTGCCTTGTCTTCTGGGCACGGAAAAATTTCTTTAGAAACTTAATAGCTAGTTGCTGCCAAGAGGTGATAGACATTTATCCAAGGAGTTTAACCATATTTTAGCTTTTTCCTTAAGAGAAAAAGGGAATAAACGTAGCCTGATGCCCTCCGGGATAACTCCTTGTATTTGTTGTGTTGCGCACAGCTCAAAGAATTCTTTAATATGAAGATAAGGATCCTCATTAGGTAACGCATGATAGTGTGGCACCATATTCAGCAGTTGTGCATTGTGGGTGAAATTGGCAGTCGTATTAGGTGAATAAAGAATGGTGGATGGCTATTTGGTGTGCAAGGGAATGTAAGACTTTTTCATAGGTCCCTTTTGATTGTTCAATACCACTTCTTTTCTTTCTCTGCTAGCCATTTTTCTTTCAGGACCTTGATTTTCGTTAACACTTATTTCTTTAAGTTCCGAGTCAGAAGAGGGCTGCGTATGGGATCTTGCCCTCTTAGCTTGCTTTCGACATCGTCTAAAGGTTTGTTCAATTTATGGATCGTAGACAATGATAGCTAAGTCTTGAGATCGCCTACCTTACATATACAGAATTTAAGACTACAAGTAAGCACCTAAAAAGGAAATAATGCACTAAAAGTAAGAAAGGTAGAAAACTGAAATTAAAATAGCAGAACTATAAAAATACTATTATAAAACAATAAATAACAACACTTTAAAACTTCAAGCAACTAAGCTAAAAAAAAAACAAACTAAACTAGACTTTTACACTACACTAAACACAAGCTTTGACACTACTCTATGCAAACAAGTCCCCGGTAACGATTAAAACTTGGTATGCACCAAGCAACCTATAAATAAGCTACTAGTATGCACACAATTACAACTCGCAAGCACATAAGATCACTATGTAGTGCAGTGAAGTTAGAAGTACGAGGTCGATCCCACGAAGACTTGTGATAAAACAATGTCAAAAGCAACTAAAAGTCAGAATATTAAAAGAAACAATTGAATGATGGAAAATTGCATTAAACTACTAAAAACAGTAATTTAAACTATCAAAAGTTAAATGGAAAGTAACCTAAAACTAGAGTACTAGTATTAGAATTGAGAAACAGTAATAACGGATGAACTAGGGTTTCATCTACTCCCCTAACCAATCCTATGCATGTCTTTTAATATCTTTTAATAAAAATTCAGAATTATTAGTGACATCTATTAACCTAGACCATGGCATATGCATCTAGATTACTATTCCCCTAAACCTAATTCATGAGTAGCATACTACATGAATTGTTCATTATGATGCAAAAACTAAACCTGGCATATGTCTCGGTCAAAACAATGGGAAAGATAAATGTATGAGTCTAAGCATGGCATATACTTAGATTATTTATGGTTCTAAACCTAGATGCTTAACATCAAGATCAATCAAGATTAAGCTAGCTACTCTTAAAATTAATTGAACATGGCATGGTTGGCATGGCATATACACAACTCATCAATTAAAAACATGGTTTAGAATCTCAACTAATAAAACTAAAATCTGAATTAAAAGATGCCAAAAGAGACTACATAGACTAGGCTAGGGTTTCAATTAACCCTAGCCCTAAAAAGTTAACTACTCATGTCTTTAATGAAAAATAAAATAGAAAATACAGTCATAAGAAGAAAACAAGAAGATTGAAGAAGAAGAAGTCGGCCAGCAGCTTGCTTCTCTTTTCCTCGCTCCAAAAGCTCTCCAAAAGAATGCTCCAAAGGTGTTGTACGGCAGCCAAGAAATATGGGATGATGATGGTGAGTATGCTGGCTGGTTTATGTGCTGATGGGTGCTTGGACGTCCACTCCCTTTTTGCCTATTTGTAAGTCTTGCAACAGCCCTCTTAATACATAGTTCCCTTGTAGATTTAGATCTCTAACTTTCTTTACAATTTTGTTTCCTAATTAGAATGAATTAGGAGCCTTCTTTCTTGTTTAGAAAAACTTTCTAAATCTGGTCCCACTTGTATCTTTTCAAAACTTCTTCACATGGACCCACAAATATGAGATTTAATTGCAAGAGATTAAATCTAAACTTTTAACATAAATGTGGGCCCTATATGGTGCGTGCAACATGAGTGTGGGACCCCCTTTTTGGACTTCTAACTTGGCTTGAACTCTTCCTTTAAGCTTTCCTTCTTTGATTATGCTTCTTTTCTCCAATTCTTTCCTTCTTTGATTTAAATTGTAAGTTGTCCAAAGAATTGAAAAGTAGTCTTGAAATCTGAAGAAGCTTAGATGGGACCCACCTAGGTCCTACATGATTCACGCCCAAAATGTCTTCATTAATTCTTCTCTTTTTGCTCCTTTTTACCTTTGCATAAAAATTAAAAAAGACTATGTAAAAACAAATAAAATAAACATGAACTCGCACAAGATAACCCAAATATTAGGGCTCAAATTGTAAACAATTAAGCACAAATCAAAGAGCTAAAACTCTTCCAACTACTGGACTTGACTTTTGAGCCCTCCTCCTTTAAAAAATCATTGAAGGCAATAAGCTGAAAGTACAGAAGTCGAAACTCCTCAGACTGTTCCTCAAGGACACTGTCAATAGGCATGAACTCCTCAGAGAGTTTGCAGAGGATAGGCAGCCCAGTGATGGCGCTCAGCTCCTTCAAAGAGAAACCAATCTTACCATTCGTGATAGCGAAGGTGTAGGTTTGTGGAAGGAACGACTCCAACATGGCCATGAAGGCTTCGTCGGAAAATATTATGGTCTCCCTAAAAGCACGGACCACATCAAAGATCTCGGCTTCCTTCAAAATGGCACCACCAATCTTTAGGACTTGATCAGTCCATGACTTCCAACCTAAGTCAGCACTGAAACGATCATGAAGCCAGAAGGGTTTCACCTAATTGCTGCCGTCACCTCTGAAAATGCCAAGGCCCACCAGTCTCAAATCGACCAATGGATAATCAAAATCCTGGTCGTCACTGGCCGGCATCAGCATGTCCATATGGGCTGGCAACTTCTTCGTATATCTAAAATGACCGCCAACAAAAATCATGGTCTTGATGACATTGGTCCTTTTTACCCAGCTTTGAGGATTTACTCTCTTAGAGCATGTGGGGGAAAGGCTCATGATCGAGATAGTACGATCAAAGGTCGACCAGGTAGCAATAGTCCTCTCCCCACCGTATACTATGTAAGAGAACTAGAAACATCTCCTCTGGTATGTCAAGTCATCAGGGACTGCATCACCAAAGAAAACGGTAGGCTTTGGCACAATGCTTTGATTGTCCATGACCCAAGGATGATTGCTTACCTTGATCCTGTAAAACTCCTCATCCTTGGGGCGATCAATCACTGCCTCATCTCATCCTTGTTGTGGGAGTCACACTCTTCCAAGTTTCTCTCCATATACTGGACCTTCTCCCAGGCCTGTTGAATGACCGCATAAGAAGATCTAGCAGATTGGTGAGGTATGCTGGTAATAGGCCCCTTACCCTTGCTCGTTCTGGAGGAACCACCTGCAAAGGTTAGAAAAGAAAAGATCAATCACCAAGATGATAGAATCTTGCTAAAAATAATCTTGGTGAAATTTCGACATGGTTCCGAGGAAATTTTGAAGAAAAAGGAAACACCTCGAAAAAGATGGGAACCCTGAAGATGAACTCAACATCACTGCGAGCTCATATTCAATGAAGATTCTCAAAGAGAGCTTGGAATCAAACATTGCTGCGAGATCAAGTAAATCTTCTAAAATCTCCGCAAGATTGGAAAGACACTCAACATTGCTGCGAGCCCCAAACTCCAAGAGTTGCAAAACTTTCCAGGTATGCATTATCATGCCATTCTGCGAGTTCAATTTACAAAAGTCATGCATAGAAATAAAATTGTCATGCATTAGATGCTAGGAAACCCATGATCAAAGTTTAACTAATTCCAACCCAATTTGGTCAAAACCAATCAAACTTTGTCCAAGTCAAAACTAATGTTGGCTTGACCTAGAAACCCTAGCCTTTTATTTGATGAATAAAAAAATGCATGAACATATTGATTAGCATAAACCTCATCGTCATGGTGAGCACAAAAAAAATTAAAGAGAAAAAAAAAAAGAAAAGAAAGAAACCTCTTCAAAAAAAAAAAAAAAAGAGGGGAGAAAAGAGAGAGAGAGAAAGAAAAAAATAGAGAGAGAAGAACTTTTTCTTTGATCCCTACTTCTACATGGAGCTTCTTGTTGGAAAAGAAAACTTACTTGAAGCCATTGATGGAGAAGAAGAAGAACTTGAAGATCCTTCAAGAAGAAGAGCTCTTGGTCTTGAAACACTCTTGAGATCTTTGTAAAAGAAAGTAATAAGAGCAAGGGATCTAATCTCCCTTTGCTTTTATAGAAGAGATCAAACCAAAGAAGGAAACAAGGAGAAAAGCAAGGAGCTAAGTGCTACAAATTAGCAACCTCCCCAAAACAAAGATACTTTGAGAAATTCTGTCACAAAAGAAAGGAAATTTGAAAGACACTCTCCCAAAGAAAGATACTTTGAGACATTCTCTCCCAAAAGAAAGGAAACTTGAGAGATTCTCTCCAAGAAAGGATATTTTAAGATATTCTCTATCCAAAGGAGATATTTTTAGATATTCTCCACAAAATGACACCACATGAGACCTAAGCCATCTTTAAAGCTTAAGGACCCATGGGTTAACCAATATGAGCCAGGTTTGACCACCTAGGCACTAGTAAGGGCTTCCTACCAATTGAACCCCACCCAAAATCTTGGAAATCCTTTTCCATAAAAAAATCCCTCTTACCAAGAGCATAAAAAATGCATCCATGCCTCTTTTAAGTTGATAAGACCACACAAAAAAAATCCAAGCCTTATGAGCTTCCAAATCCAAACCATCCAATCTCGTGTGCCAAATCAAGCCAACCCAGACCAATTCGATTAGTGTGCGATTAGTATGTGTTTAGTTTTAAGTGGGTTTAGTTGTCGTTGGGTTAGAAGTAATTAGTTTTGGTCTTGGACATAGCTTTGGGAATTTTGAGAACATTTAGTATTAGTCAGACACACTAAGGAAGGCCTGAGTGCCCGTGTAAGTTTGGGAAGATCGTATCGGTTTCCGTGTGATTGTGATTTTGATTTCAATTGAATGATTTTTCTATGTGTAACAACTTTCATCTTAAGCACATTCATATTTGAAGCCCAAAAACCCATGTTTTGGCCCAAAGAGGGTAAAATTGTCTTTTATGCACAAATCTGGACACAATTTTCGAGATCTCAAAACCATGTCAAAAATATACTTTTTGGAAACTAGATATTTCGATGATCGTTTTATCCTTCTTCGTCGAAGTCATTCGAGGCCACAAGGTCATGTTTTCGTCGTTTCAAAGTTCAAGTAATTGGGCCCCATTTGCTAAGGTCTTAAGCCTTCTCTTTCCCTCTTTTCATTCACTTTACCAAATCTCTGTAATTTGTTCTTGACCTAGGGCTGAAAACTCTCTTTCCCTTCCATCTTCATTCCTCTTGCATGATCTAGCTAGAAGACTCCAAAGAAGATTCCAAGGCTACCATCTTCTTCCTCTCATCCTAAGCTCTCCATTGATGCAAACTTCTTGAAGTTCTAAGTTAGGCAAGAACTTCATTTCCTTCCTTCCATCTTGTTTGACCATCTATAGGTAAGAGCTTCAACCCATGTTTTTCATTAAGTCCTTTTAGTTCTTAAAGATCATGTTTTTCATGTTTACAAACCCTTTTGTTAAAATGGGTTCTTTGTTTCCATTTTGATTGAGTTTTGAGTGGATTTCTCTTGGGTTTCCTTGTAGTGTGGAATAGCTTAAGTGAAGTGCTTGAGAGGATTGTTAGCATTGGGCAAGGCAAGTAATCTTTATAGGTTCAATGTGCATGTGTATTTTGATTCCATTGTGTTTTAAGAATTGTGCATTAAACTTGTTACAAGCTTCATGGGTATGTTTTCATTGGATTTGGATGCTTGAAATTGTGATAAATGAACCCTTGGTGAGCATGAAGGCTCAAGGGATTGTATGTGATTGATGGATGAGAAGGAGGAGAAAAATGTAGTGGAAGATGTGCAAGAGAAATGCAGTTTCTGCACTCTGCGAGCTCAGGCAGAAGCTGGTTCGCTCGAGCGACCCTTGGGTCCGCTCGAAGCGATCAACCTCTGTTTGGTCCGAGCGCAGAGAGAGAGCTGTCCGCTCGAGCGACCCTATTGTCAGCTCGAGCGAACTGCCCTCTGTATAATCTGGAGCAAGATAGAGAGCTGTCCGTTCGAGCGCACTTATTATCCGCTCGAGCGAACTGTCTCGCTCGAGCGAAGTGTCATCACCTTATAAAGTTCGCTCGAGCGAACCTGACAGATTCAGGAAGGAGAATTATTTCGTGTGTATCTTCTTGAAGGTTGAAAACTAGACTATGTTAAGGGCTTTGACTTGACATTGTGTAAATGGAACTTCGAGATGGAACCCAACTTCGGGGACACCAATTCTGATATATTCCGACATTTGGGGTCCCAATTACACAAAGGTCAATTAGCAGCCTTAACACATGCTTGTCAGATTTCGTAATTGAATTCCGTTTTGGTACGATAAGTACCATCGTGTACTAGTTTTGGATTTCGAGTATAAGCTTGTTTTGAAGAATTGTTTCAAGAAAAAGGGGATCACTTCCTAAGCGTGTTACGCATATTAAATATGCCTTTGCTAGTCGTGTTCATCGTGTTTTGATAAGTGATTTCCCCCTTTTTATCTCGACATGTTTTGATAGTGTTTCGCGTGTTTTGTGCATTCATGAATTTAGTAAGCACCACTGAGCTTCGACTGCCCTTTCAGTTTGATCCACTGTCTGGGGGTCCTTAAACATGTGGACTGTCTGCAGACTGGTCGTGTATTTATTACACATCGTGCGTGTCCGGTTCCGCGGCCGTAATTCCCGTCTTTGTGGGAAATCGTGTCGTGATTATATTATGTACATCGTGATTGTCGTGCGTGCTTGCTCTTTTCATTATATAAATGATAGAGAAAGGATGGGCTCTTTGTGGATCGTAACTATTCATGATATATTATGTACTCATGCTAGTTTGTTTTAGTATCTCAGCTCGATTAAATATTTTTGTAAATGTATCTCAGTCGTTGTAGTATTTCAAATCAGGGATTTGCTTATATGTTTTCTAAAACGTTTATTGTTTCATGCTTGTACCTAAATTGATTACCTGCCAAACCGTTGTGTTTGATCCTTGTTTGTTGGTGCCCAGGTGCAGGAGACGTTCCCTTTGAGGAGGAGCGTCAGGAGGAGGCTTGTGAGCCAACCCCTGTGAGAGAGTGGCAGCCCGACGATGTCATCTAGACGTCGGGCGGGTTCTTGAGTCTCGTCATCATTTTGTTTTGGGGTTTCCTTTGAGTATTTTGAGAAGTGTATTGGCCTCTGTTGGCCTCTTATGGGTTGTAACAAAAACTTAACTTACTTTCGTGATAGTCTTATAACTTGAACTATGTTGGGAATGCCATGTTAGTTTCTTCCTTTGATACTATGTCTTGTTATTAATTGTTATAGCACTTAAGATTTATTGGTGCTCATCTTGATGTGTTTTGCTACACACTTCCGCATACTTGATCGTGTGAGTCAGATTCCGCGTGTCTTTGGGAATCCTCACCACGGGAACCTGTGGGAAAGTATATCTGAAATGTACAATGTATACAACCGCGTCGCGGGCCCGGGGTTCCGTTCCGGGGTCGCGACAGGACTGGTATAAGAGCGGGACATGTTTCCGGCACTGAAAAGAAACTAGAAAGGTCTTAGGAACGTGGCGAGGATTCGTGAGTTCGATAGATTCGTTGGTATAGGACCTTAGAAACCCTTATACCATGATTATTGTGTACTAACTCCTTGTTTTACAACTATATGCCTCCAAGAAAAGCTCCAAATCATCATGCTTTAGGCAGTCAGCAGAATGAGTGAGATGCATCTGAGACACCAACAGCTACACAGTTTCAAGAACTGATGCAAGCAATGATAGCGCAACAAAGGCAGGCTAATGAGAACCAAGCAAGATTTCAAGAACAGTTAGCAAAGAAATACGATAAAATGGCACAAGTTCAGAGGCAACTCTTGGAAGTACTTCAGAACAGGAATGTAGCTCCACCCGTGGGTTCGCAGATCGTTATTCAAAATAGGGATCCTGACCCTAATGCACTATTTGAGAAGTTTAGGAAGAGAGCACCCAAGGAATTTTCAGGCAATGAGGACCCGTTGGTGGCAGATGACTGGCTAGTCAATACCGAGAAAATCTTCGATGTCTTCATGTGCGCGGGAATACAGAAGGTCAACCTCACAGCTTCACTATTCTATGGGCTTGCAGATAGGTGGTGACAAACAGTCAAGGACCCGTATGCAGTGATGGCCGACGAGGAGGCATGGGCAGCATTCAAGACACAGTTTCAGAATAAATACATTCCCTCTCATGTCAAGAGGCAGAAGGCTATTGAATTTCAGCAGCTCAAGCAAGGTAGCATGACGGTGCTAGACTACGTCACCAAGTTTGAAAGATTGGCTAGATATGCTACCGAGCTGATTGACACTGAAAGGAAGAAGATAACAAAGTTTTTGGAAGGGTTGAATCCGATCATCATGAGAGATGTCATAGGAGTAGTTCCTCCAGCTACATATGATGAGGCAGTCAAGCGGGCATATACATTTGAAGATATTAACAACATGATTGTTCAGGACAGGAAGCAACACTACCAGCAGCAGAATCAGAGGCAACAACAGAGCAAGAAGCCAAGTCAAGAACAAGGTCAAGTGAGGCAAGGGTGTGGACATTGTGGGAAGAATCATGAAACCCACGAATGTCGTAAGGCCATGGGTCCCTGTTTCTAGTGTGGGGCTATGAACCATGCAATCAAGGACTGCCCATTACTTCAGAATCAAGGGAACAAAAACCAGCAGCAGAGACAAGTAGCTCCTCAGAACCAAGCACCAGTTCAGAATCAAGTCAGACCACCTCAGCAGCAGCAGCATTAGGCTAGGCAACCAGCACAGAATTAGAATGCTCGTCCTCCACAACAGAATAGGCATGGCCAAGGAAGGCAGAATCAAGTACCAAACAGACTACAAATGCATGGACGTTTGTATTATCTCAACCGTGCAGATGCCGAAGCTGCAGGAGACGTGGTAGAAGGTAAACTCCTTGTCTGTGGGGTAGAAGCCCAGATTTTATTTGATCCTGGATCCATACATTCATTTTCATCTCCTAGTTTTGCTAAGATGATTGATGCACCATGTAGTGAGTTGGATTACATTTTAGTAGTGACCACTCCAGTAGGGAAACAAGTTGTGTGTAGAACCCATTACCCTAGCTGTACAGTTTTGTTAGGAGATGTTAATCTACCGGCCAACCTCATAGTGTTGGACATGCATGATTTTGATGTCATTTTAGGCATGGATTGGTTAGAAGCATATCATGCCACCATGGATTGTTTTAGTAAGACCATCACATTCAGATTCCAAGGACCACAGGCAGAATTGATATTTCAGGGGAACAGGAGAAAATCTCATGCAGGGTTTATTTCAGTTTTGAAGGCAAGCAGATTAGTGCAGAGTGGGTGTCAGGCATTTATTGCGTTTATCACGGAGGATAAACAATCCCAAGGGGTGGAGGATATCCCCATTGTGTGTGAATTTCTGGATGTTTTTCCAGAAGAAATCCCGGGTTTACCACCAATTAGAGAAGTTGAGTTCACAATTGAGCTCCTTCCAGGGACAACTCCGATCTCGATTGCACCATACAGGATGGCTCCAGCAGAAATGGGTGAGCTAAAGATCCAATTGCAGGATTTGTTGAGCAAAGGTTTTATTAGGCCAAGTGTTTCACCGTGGGGAGCACCGATGTTATTTGTGAAAAAGAAGGATGGAAGTCTGAGAATATGCATTGACTACAGGAAGTTGAACCATGTGACCGTGAAGAAAAAGTATCCATTGCCAAGGATAGATGAATTGTTTGATCAATTGCAAGGAGCAGCCTATTTTTCCAAGATAGACTTGAGGTCAGGGTACCATCAGTTGAGAGTTAGAGACTCAAATGTTCAGAAGACAGCCTTTAGAACAAGATATGGGCACTATGAGTTCTTAGTGATGCCCTTTGGTTTGACAAATGCACCCGCAGTCTTTATGGCCCTGATGAACAAGGTCTTTGCACCCTATTTGGATCACTCCACAGTAGTATTTATTGATGATGTCCTTGTGTATTCCAAGAGTAAGAAGGAGCATGAAGAACATTTGAGGACAGCGTTGCAGCTCTTGAGGGACGACCAGCTTTATGCAAAACTCAGTAAGTGTGAATTTTGGTTAGAGCAAGTTGCTTTTCTAGGCCACATCATCTCCAGAGAAGGTTTAGCAGTTGATCCAGCCAAGATAGAGGCATTTGTTAACTGGGTGAGGCCCAGCAGTGTGACAGAAATTAGAAGCTTTTTGGGGTTAGCAGGCTATTACAGAAGATTTGTCCAAGGTTTTTCGTCCATTGTAGCCCCGTTGACAAAATTGACTAGGAAGAATGTCCCATTTGTGTGGACCGATCAGTGTGAAACCAGTTTTCAAGAGTTGAAGGGAAGGTTAACCACATCCCCAATCCTTACATTACCCTCGAGCAACGACGGATTTATTGTTTATACAGATGCTTCGAATGTGGGACTGGGTTGTGTATTGATGCAGGATGGCAAGGTGATTGCTTATAGCTCGAGACAGTTGAAGGACCATGAGAAGAATTATGCGACTCACGACTTGGAGTTGGCAGCAGTTGTTTTCGCATTGAAGATGTGGAGACACTACCTCTACGGAGAGAAATTTGAGGTCCATTCAGATCACAGAAGTTTACAATATTTATTCTCGCAGAAGGATTTGAACATGAGGCAGAGACGGTGGATGGAGTATATCAAAGATTATGACTTTCCAATCAAGTATCATCCAGGCAAAGTGAATGTGGTAGCAGATGCTTTGAGCAGGAAATCAGTGGTTATGGCCAATTTGAGAGGAATGGGTGTCTTACAGCAGTTTGAAGAGTTGGGTGTAGAAGTGTAAACCCTGAGATTGGGTGTGATGTTAGCAAATATGACAGTATCAGAACCTACCTTCATCCATAAGATCAAGGAAAATCAGTTGCAAGACCCAGACTTGGCTAAGATAGTAGAGGTTATTGCAGAACGTCCCGATTTCAAGATGGTGAATGGGATATTGTATTTTCGTGATCGGTTGTGTGTGCCAAATGTGGATGATTTGAAGAGTGAAATAATGAACGAAGCTCACAGCACGAGATATTCTATGCATCCGGGTAGCACGAAGATGTACCATAATTTGAAGAATAGATTTTGGTGGAACAACATGAAGAGAGAGATAACAGCTTTTGTGTCTCGTTGTCTAACTTGTCAGTTGATCAAGGCAGAGCATCAGAAGCCTCCAGGTTTGTTACAGCCTTTGGAGATTCTGGAGTGGAAATGGGAGCACATCACCATGGATTTCGTTTCCGGTTTGCCTAATACCAAGAAAGGAAATAATGCAATTTGGATTATTGTAGACCGTCTGACAAAGTCTGCTCACTTCATTCCGATGAAGACAGGGAACATGATGCATATGGCACCGCTTGCGAAGTTATTTGTTGATGAGATTGTTAGTAAACATGGCCAGCCCGTCTCCATTACTTCAGACAGAGACAGCAAGTTTGTTTCAAAGTTTTGGAAGACGCTTCATGAGTCTATGGGTACCAAACTTCAGTTCAGGACAGCTTATCATCCTTAGACCGATGGTCAGTCAGAAAGGACAATACAGACTCTCGAAGACATGTTGTGTGCTTGTGTATTGGATTTCAAGATTCAGTGGGATGAGTGCTTACCTCTTTGTGAATTTGCTTATAACAATAGTTACCACTCGATCATTGGTATGGCACCTTTCGAGGCACTTTATGGTAGAAGATGCAGGACTTCGATTTGCTGGGAAGAAGTCGGTGAACGTAGTTTTCATGGACCGACGATAGTTGGAGAGACAAGTGACAAGGTCAAGCTGATTCAGGAACGTTTGAAGATCCCCCGAAGTAGGCAGAAGAGTTATGCAGATACTCGTCGAAGAGAATTGCAGTTTCAGGTGGGTGACAAGGTGTTCTTGAAGATTTCACCAGTTAGAGGGACCTTGAGATTCGGACAGAAGGGCAAATTGTCTAGAAGGTTTATTGGTCCGTATGAGATTTTGAGCAAGATTGGAGATGTTGCTTATAGGCTTGCGTTACCGCCGGAACTCTCCGGGGTACACAATGTTTTTCATGCTTCTATGCTCAAGAAATATGTCTATAGTCCTGCACACATTCTACAACATGAGCCTTTGGAGATTCGGGAAGATGCCTCGTATGTGGAAAGACCAATCAAGATCATTGACACCAAGGAGCGGGAATTGAGAATCCGGACTATTCATTGGGTCAAGGTACTTTGGGAAAATCACGAGCCAGAGGAAGCCACCTGGGAATTGAGAGAGCAAGTGCAAAGGAAGTATCCACAGCTTTTACCAGAGGTAATTGTTTGATTTATTTGGTGGACCAAATATCCTAAGGGGTGGAGGATGTTAGACCCCGACCCAGACCAATTCGATTAGTGTGCGATTAGTATGTGTTTAGTTTTAAGTGGATTTAGTTGTCGTTGGGTTACAAGTAATTAGTTTTAGTCTTGGACATAGCTTTGGGAATTTTGAGAACGTTTAGTATTAGTCAGACACACTCAGGAAGGCCTGAGTGCTCGTGTAAGTTTGAGAAGATCGTATCGGTTTCCGTGTGATTGTGATTTTGATTTCAATTGAATGATTTTTCTATGTGTAACAACTTTCGTCTAAAGCACATTCATATTTGAAGCCCAAAAACCCATGTTTTGGCACAAAGAGGGAAAAATTGTCTTTTATGCACAAATCTGGACACAATTTTCGAGATCTCAAAACCATGTCAAAAATATACTTTTTGAAAACTAGATATTTCGAGGATCGTTTTATCCTTCTTCGTCGAAGTCATTCGAGGCCACAAGGTCATGTTTTCGTCATTTCAAAGTTCAAGTAATTGGGCCCCATTTGCTAAGGTCTTAAGCCTTCTCTTTCCCTCTTTTCATTCACTTTACCAAATCTCTGCAATTTGTTCTTGACCTAGGGCTGAAAACCCTCTTTCCCTTCCATCTTCATTCCTCTTGCATGATCTAGCTAGAAGACTCCAAAGAAGATTCCAAGGCTACCATCTTCTTCCTCTCATCCTTAGCTCTCCATTGATGCAAACTTCTTGAAGTTCTAAGTTAGGCAAGAACTTCATTTCCTTCCTTCCGTCTTGTTTGACCATCTCTAGGTAAGAGCTTCAACCCATGTTTTTCATTAAGTCCTTTTAGTTCTTAAAGACCATGTTTTTCATGTTTACAAACCCTTTTGTTAAAATGGGTTCTTTGTTTCCATTTTGATTGAGTTTTGAGTGGATTTCTCTTGGGTTTCCTTGTAGTGTGGAATAGCTTAAGTGAAGTGCTTGAGAGGATTGTTAGCATTGGGCAAGGCAAGTAATCTTTATAGGTTCAATGTGCATGTGTATTTTGATTCCATTGTGTTTTAAGAATTGTGCATTAAACTTGTTACAAGCTTCATGGGTATGTTTTCATTGGATTTGGATGCTTGAAATTGTGATAAATGAACCCTTGGTGAGCATGAAGGCTCAAGGGATTGTATGTGATTGATGGATGAGAAGGAGGAGAAAAATGTAGTGGAAGATGTGCAAGAGAAATGCAGTTTCTGCACTCTGCGAGCTCAGGCAGAAGCTGGTTCGCTCGAGCGACCCTTGGGTCCGCTCGAAGCGATCAACCTCTGTTTGGTCCGAGCGCAGAGAGAGAGCTGTCCGCTCGAGCGACCCTATTGTCAGCTCGAGCGAACTGCCCTCTGTATAATCTGGAGCAAGATAGAGAGCTGTCCGTTCGAGCGCACTTATTATCCGCTCGAGCGAACTGTCTCGCTCGAGCGAAGTGTCATCACCTTATAAAGTTCGCTCGAGCGAACCTGACAGATTCAGGAAGGAGAATTATTTCGTGTGTATCTTCTTGAAGGTTGAAAACTAGACTATGTTAAGGGCTTTGACTTGACATTGTGTAAATGGAACTTCGAGATGGAACCCAACTTCGGGGACACCAATTCTGATATATTCCGACATTTGGGGTCCCAATTACACAAAGGTCAATTAGCAGCCTTAACACATGCTTGTCAGATTTCGTAATTGAATTCCGTTTTGGTACGATAAGTACCATCGTGTACTAGTTTTGGATTTCGAGTATAAGCTTGTTTTGAAGAATTGTTTCAAGAAAAAGGGGATCACTTCCTAAGCGTGTTACGCATATTAAATATGCCTTTGCTAGTCGTGTTCATCGTGTTTTGATAAGTGATTTCCCCCTTTTTATCTCGACATGTTTTGATAGTGTTTCGCGTGTTTTGTGCATTCATGAATTTAGTAAGCACCACTGAGCTTCGACTGCCCTTTCAGTTTGATCCACTGTCTGGGGGTCCTTAAACATGTGGACTGTCTGCAGACTGGTCGTGTATTTATTACACATCGTGCGTGCCCGGTTCCGCGGCCGTAATTCCCGTCTTTGTGGGAAATCGTGTCGTGATTATATTATGTACATCGTGATTGTCGTGCGTGCTTGCTCTTTTCATTATATAAATGATAGAGAAAGGATGGGCTCTTTGTGGATCGTAACTATTCATGATATATTATGTACTCATTCTAGTTTGTTTTAGTATCTGTTAGACCCCGACCCAGACCAATCCGATTAGTGTGTGATTAGTATGTGTTTAGTCCTAAGTGGGTTTAGTTATTGTTGGGTTAGAAGTGATTAGTTTTAGTCTTGGATATAGCTTTGATAATTTTGAGAACGTTTAATATTAGTTAAACACACTCAGGATGGCCTGAGTGCACGTGTGAGCTTGGGAAGATCGTATCGTTTTCCGTGTGAGTGTGGTTTTGATTTCATTTGAATGATCTTTTTATGTGTTACAACTTTCGTTTTAAGCCCATTCATGTTTGAGGCCCAAAAACCCAAGTTCTGGCCCAAAGAGGGTAAAATTGTCTTTCTTGCATAAATCTGGACACAATTTTCGAGATCTCAAAACCATGTCAAAAATATACTTTTCGGAAACTAGATATTTCGACGATCGTTTTATCCTTCTTCGTCGAAGTCATCCGAGGCCCACAAGATCGTGTTTTGACCATTTCAAGTTCAAGCTAAATGGGACCCATGAGTCATCACTTAAGTCCCCATCTCCCTCTCTCTCATTCATTTCCCAATCTCTGCAACTTTTGAGTCTAGGGCAAGAGAGAAAACCCCTTTTCTCCTTCATCTTCCTCACTTGGTTTGATCTAGCTAGAGAGCTCCAAACGAAATTCTAAGACTACCATTTTCTTCATCTCCTTGCAAGCTCTCCATTGATACAATTTTCTTAAGGTTTCAAGTTGGGAAAGCTCTCCATTCTCTTCCATCTCTCTTGTTTGACCTTCTCTAGGTAAGAGCTTCAACCCATATTTTTCATGGAGTCATTTTAGTTCCTTAAGATCATGTTTTTCATGTTTTCGAACCCTATTTGGAAAAGGGGTTCCTTGTTTCCATTTTGAGTGAGTTTTGTGTATTTTCTTGTTTTGCTTGTAGTGTGAGATTAGCTTGTGTGAAGAGCTTGGAGGAGAGTGTTTAGCATTTGGGCAAGGCAAGTAATCCCTATAGGATCATGGTGCATGTTTATTTGAAGCTACATTGTTGTTTTAGAAATTTTGTGCATGAATATGTTTACAAGCTTGATGATTTTGTTTTCATGAGTTTGGATGTGTGTTTTGTCCCTTGGAGAGTATGTAGACTCAGGGAATATAAGTGGAATGAGAATGAATGGAAGGGAAGAAGAGAAATGTGAAAAATCTGTGCTGAAACGCATTCCCGTGCACTGGCGGTCAGCACAGCGGTCAGCTCACGGCTAGCCGCCTGTGACCACTGCGGCTAACCGCAGGCTGACCGAGCTCAGCGGTTCCTTCTCCAGAAGCTAGCTTTTTCGCCTGGGTTCAGCGGTCAGCTCCGCGGTCAGCCCACGGCTAACCGCCAGTTCCACTTGCGGTTAACCGTAGGCCAACCGAGGATTTCGGTTCCTTTTCCAGAAGCTGACATTTCGACCATGTTTCGCGGTCAGCTACACGGTTAGCTAGCGGCTAGCCGCCTCATCCCATCACGGCTAACCGCCGGCCGACCGTGCATGGCGGTTCCTTTTCCCGAGAGCAAAACCCAGATTTGCATTCCAGCGGTCAGCCTGGCGGTCACCTAGCGGCTAGCCGCCAGACCCCAGTTCGGCTAACCGCCACCTGACCGCGAGGTGACCGAAATTCACTGTTCGTGTATTTTTAAGAGTTTTGCAAGAATGAAAAACTAGAACATGTTAGGTGACTTCTAACCTGATATTGTGCACTTGGAACCCAAGATGTCTTTGAACTTCCGGGGCATCAATTCCTTTCTAAATTTCCAATACTTGGGTCTCAATTGCACAAGGATCAATCAAAAGTCATTACGTGTGCTCGATAAGCTTTGTGTTCGTGTTTTGGTTTTGATATAATGAATATCATCGTGAACTCGTTTTGAAATACTAGTACGAGCCTGTTTTGAAGTTTTGTTTCAAGAAAAAGGGGATCACTTCCTAAGCGTGTTTTTGCATAAATATTATGCCTCGTGCTAGTCGTGCTCGTCGTGTTTGATAAGTGATTTCCCCCTTTCTACCTCGTCGTGCTTGATCGTGCTTTGCGTGTTTTGTGCATTCATGAACTAAGTAAACACCACTGAGCTTAGACTGCCCTTTCGGTTTGATCCACTGTCTGGGGGTCTTTAAACATGTGGACTGTCTGCAGACTGGTCGTGTATTTATTACACATCGTGCGTGTCCGGTTCCGCGGCCGGAATCCCCGTATATGTGGGAATCGTGTCGTGCTTATATTATGTATATCGTGCTTGTCGTGCGTGCTTGCTCTTTTCATCATATAGATGATAGAGAAAGGATGGGCTCTTTGTGGATTGTAACTTTTCATGATATACTTAGTACTCATGCTAGTTTGTTTTGATACCTCAGCTATTGTGACAGTTCAAATCAAGTATTCGATTTCAAGTGCTTTTCCAAAGTATTATTGTCATGTTCATGCCTATATTGATTACCTGCCAAACCGTCGTGTTTGACCCTTGCTTGTTGGTGCCCAGGTGCAGGTGACGTTGCCTTTGAGGAGGAGCGTCAGGAGGAGGCTTGTGAGCCAACTCCCGTGAGAGAGTGGCAGCCCGACGATGTCATCTAGATGTCGGTCTGGTTCCTGAGTTTCGTCACATTTTGTCTTAGGGTCCTTTTGTTTATGTTGGAGTTGTGTATTGGCCTCTGTTGGCCTCTCTTGGGAATTGTAACAAAACTTAATTTACTTTCTTGTTAGACTTGTAACTTGAATAATGTTGGGAATGCCTTGTTAACTTATTCCCTTGATACCTTGTCTTGTATATTATTGTGATAGCACCTAAATATTTTACTGGTGCTTATCTAGTTGTGTTTTGCTACACGCTTCCGCAAATCGTGTACGTGTGAGCCAGATTCCGCGTGTCTTTGGGAATCCTCACCGCGGGAACCTGTGGGAAAATAATGAACCATTGAGCATAAACATCATCACCAACGTCGCGGGCCCGGGAATCCGTTCCGGGGTCGCGACAGGACTGGTATCAGAGCGAGGCATGTTTCAGGCACTTAAAAGAAACTAGAAAGGTCTTAGGAACGTGGCGAGGATTCGTGAGTTCGATAGATTCGTTCGTATAGGATCCTAGAAACCCTTGTACCATGGTTTTTGTGTTCTAACTCTTTGTTTTACAGCAATATGCCTCCAAGAAAAGCTCCAAATCATCATGCTTCAGGCAGTAATCAGAATGAGTCAGATGCATCTGATACACCTACAGCCACACAGTTTCAGGAACTTATGCAAGCCATGATAGCACAACAAAGACAGGCTAATGAGAATCAAGCAAGATTTCAAGAGCAACTAACTAAGAAGGATGATGAGATGGCACAAGTTCAGAGGCAACTGTTAGAAGTACTTCAGAACAGGAATGTAGCACCACCTGCAGGTCCTCAGATTGTGATACAGAATAGGGATCCAGACCCTAATGCTCTATTTGAGAAGTTTAGGAAGAGAGCACCCAAGGAATTTTCGGGCAATGAGGACCCGCTAGTGGCAGATGACTGGCTAGTCAATACGGAGAAGATCTTTGATGTCTTCATGTGCACGGGTATACAGAAAGTCAACCTCACTGCTTCTTTATTCTATGGGCTTGCAGATAGGTGGTGGCAAACAGTCAAGGACCCATATGCAGTGATGGCAGATGATGAGGCATGGGCAGCTTTCAAGATACAGTTTCAGGATAAGTATATTCCCTCTCATGTCAAGAGGCAGAAGGCCATTGAGTTTCAGCAACTCAAACAAGGTAGCATGACCGTGTTAGACTATGTCACCAAATTTGAAAGATTGGCTAGATATGCCACCGAGCTGATTGACACTGAAAGGAAGAACATAACTAAGTTTTTGGAAGGATTGAATCCGATCATCATGAGAGATGTCCTAGGAGTAGTGCCTCCAGCTACATATGATGATGCAGTCAAGCGGGCTTATACATTTGAAGATATTAATAATATGATTGTTCAGGACAGGAAGCAGCAGTATCAGCAGCAGAATCAGAGGCAGCAACAGGGCAAGAAGCCGAGGCAAGAGCAAGGCCATGTGAGGCAAGGTTGTGGACATTGTGGCAAGAATCATGAGACACACGAATGTCGTAAGGCCATGGGTGCCTGTTTCAAGTGTGGGGCTATGAACCATTCAATCAAGGATTGCCCACTACTTCAGAATCAAGGGAACAGGAACCAGCAGCAGAGACAAGTAGCTCCTCAGAATCAAGCACCAGTTCAGAATCAGATGAGACCACCT
Source organism: Cinnamomum chago (assembly GCA_038049695.1). Taxonomy (NCBI): domain Eukaryota; kingdom Viridiplantae; phylum Streptophyta; class Magnoliopsida; order Laurales; family Lauraceae; genus Cinnamomum; species Cinnamomum chago. The sequence goes on along the minus strand of CP142453.1, from coordinate 50,975,653 downwards.
CAGCAGCAGCAGCAGGCTAGGCCACCAGTCCAGAATCAGAATGCTCGTCCTCCACAGCAGAACAGACAAGGCCAGGGAAGGCAGAACCAAGTACCGAACAGACTACAGATGCATGGGCGTTTGTACTATCTCAACCGTGCAGATGCTGAAGCTGCAGGAGACGTGGTAGAAGGTAAACTTCTTGTTTGTGGGGTAGAAGCCCAGATTTTATTTGACCCTGGATCCACACATTCATTTTCATCTCCTAGTTTTGCTAAGTTGATTGATGCACCATGTAGTGAGTTGGATTACATTTTGGTAGTGACCACTCCAGTAGGGAAACAAGTTGTGTGTAGAAACCATTACCCTAGTTGTACAGTGTTGTTAGGAGATGTGAATTTACCAGCCAACCTCATAGTTTTAGACATGCATGATTTTGATGTTATTTTAGGCATGGATTGGTTAGAAGCATATCATGCCACCATGGACTGTTTTAGTAAGACCATCACATTCAGATTCCAAGGACCACAGGCAGAGTTGATATTTCAGGGGAACAGGAGAAAGTCTCAGGCAGGATTTATTTCAGTGTTGAAGGCAAGCAGATTAGTGCAGAGTGGGTGTCAGGCATTTATTGCGTTTATCACGGAGGATAAACAGTCCCAAGGGGTGGAGGATATCCCCATTGTGTGTGAATTTCCGGATGTTTTTCCAGAAGAAATCCCGGGTTTACCACCAATTAGAGAAGTTGAGTTTACAATTGAACTCCTTCCAGGGACAGCTCCGATCTCGATTGCACCATATAGGATGGCTCCAGCAGAAATGGGTGAGCTAAAGCTCCAATTGCAAGATTTGTTGAGCAAAGGTTTTATTAGGCCAAGTGTTTCACCGTGGGGAGCACCGGTGTTGTTTGTGAAAAAGAAGGATGGAAGTTTGAGAATGTGCATAGACTATCGGAAGTTGAACCATGTGACAGTGAAGAACAAGTATCCTTTGCCAAGGATAGATGAATTGTTTGACCAATTGCAAGGAGCAGCCTATTTTTCCAAGGTAGACTTGAGGTCAGGGTACCATCAGTTGAGAGTTAGAGACTCAGATGTCCAGAAGACAGCCTTTAGAACAAGATATGGGCACTATGAGTTCTTAGTGATGCCCTTTGGTTTGACGAATGCACCAGCAGTCTTTATGGCTTTGATGAACAAGGTCTTTGCACCTTATTTGGATCATTCCACAGTAGTGTTTATTGATGATGTCCTGGTATATTCTAAGAGTAAGAAGGAACATGAAGAACATTTGAGGACAGCGTTGCAGCTCTTGAGGGACAACCAGTTATATGCGAAACTCAGTAAATGCGAATTCTGGTTAGAGCAAGTTGCTTTTCTAGGCCACATCATCTCCAGAGAAGGGTTAGCAGTTGATCCAGCTAAGATAGAAGCAGTGGTGAGTTGGGTTAGGCCAAACAGTGTGACAGAAATTAGAAGCTTTTTGGGGTTAGCAGGCTACTACAGAAGATTTGTTCAAGGTTTTTCGTCCATTGCAGCACCGTTGACGAAGTTGACCAGGAAGAATGTCCCGTTTGTGTGGACTGATCAGTGTGAAACCAGTTTCCAAGAGTTGAAAGGAAGGTTAACTACAGCCCCAATCCTTACATTACCATCGGGCAACGGTGGATTTATTGTTTATACAGATGCTTCGAATGTGGGACTGGGTTGTGTATTGATGCAGGATGGCAAAGTGATTGCCTATGGCTCGAGACAGTTGAAGGACCATGAGAAGAATTATGCGACTCACGACTTGGAGTTGGCAGCAGTTGTTTTCGCATTGAAGATGTGGAGACACTATCTCTATGGAGAGAAATTTGAGGTCCATTCAGATCACAGAAGTTTACAATATTTGTTCTCGCAGAAGGATTTGAACATGAGGCAGAGAAGGTGGATGGAGTATATCAAAGATTATGACTTTCCAATTAAGTACCATCCAGGCAAGGTGAATGTGGTAGCAGATGCATTGAGTAGGAAGTCAGTGGTTATGGCCAATTTGAGGGGAATGGGTGTCTTACAGCAGTTTGAGGAGTTGGGTGTAGAGGTACAAACCCTTAGATTGGGTGCGATGTTAGCGAACATGACAGTTTCAGAACCTATATTCATCCAGAAGATTAAGGAAAATCAGTTACAAGATCCAGACTTGGCTAAGATAGTGGAAGTCATTGCAGAACGCCCCGATTTCAAGATGGTGAATGGGATATTGTATTTTCGTGACCGGTTGTGTGTGCCAAATGTGGATGATTTGAAAGATGAGATAATGAATGAAGCTCACAGCACGAGATATTCTATGCATCCGGGTAGCACGAAGATGTACCACAATTTGAAGAATCGGTTTTGGTGGAATAACATGAAGAGAGAGATAGCAGCTTTTGTGTCTCGTTGTCTAACTTGTCAGTTGATCAAGGCAGAGCATCAGAAGCCTCCAGGTTTGTTACAGCCTTTAGAGATTCCGGAGTGGAAATGGGAGCACATTACCATGGATTTCGTTTCCGGTTTGCCAAATACCAAGAAGGGGAATAATGCAATTTGGATCATTGTAGATCGTCTGACAAAGTCTGCTCACTTCATTCCGATGAAGACAGGGAACATGATGCATATGGCACCGCTTGCGAAGTTATTTGTTGAGGAGATCGTTAGTAAGCATGGTCAGCCCGTCTCCATTACTTCAGACAGAGACAGTAGGTTTGTTTCAAAGTTTTGGAAAACTCTTCATGAGTCGATGGGTACCAAACTTCAGTTCAGCACAGCTTATCATCCTCAGACCGATGGTCAGTCAGAAAGGACGATACAGACTCTCGAAGACATGTTGCGTGCTTGTGTATTGGATTTCAAGATTCAGTGGGATGAGTGCTTACCTCTTTGTGAATTTGCTTATAACAATAGTTACCACTCTAGCATCGGTATGGCACCTTTCGAGGCACTTTATGGTAGAAGATGCAGAACTCCGGTTTGCTGGGAAGAAGTCGGTGAACGTAGTTTTCATGGACCGACGATAGTTGGAGAGACAAGTGAAAAGGTCAAGTTGATTCAGGAAAGGTTGAAGATTGCCCGAAGTAGGCAGAAGAGTTATGCAGACACTCGCAGAAGAGAATTGCAGTTTCAAGTGGGTGACAAGGTGTTTTTGAAAGTCTCACCAACTAGGGGGACATTAAGATTTGGACAAAAGGGCAAATTGTCTAGAAGGTTTATTGGTCCGTATGAGATTTTGAGCAAGATTGGAGATGTAGCTTATAGACTTGCGTTACCGCCGGAATTCTCCGGGGTACACAATGTTTTTCACGTTTCGATGCTCAAGAAGTATGTCTCTAGTCCTGCGCACATTCTACAGCATGAGCCTTTGGAGATTCGGGAAGATGCTTCGTATGTGGAAAGACCGATCAAGATCGTTGACACCAAAGAGCAAGAATTGAGGAATCGGACGATTCATTGGGTCAAGGTACTTTGGGAAAATCACGAGCCAGAGGAAGCCACCTGGGAATTGAGAGAGCAAGTGCAAAGGAAGTATCCACAGCTTTTACCAGAGGTAATTGTTTGATTTATTTGGTGGACCAAATATCCTAAGGGGTGGAGGATGTTAGACCCAGACCAATCCGATTAGTGTGTGATTAGTATGTGTTTAGTCCTAAGTGGGTTTAGTTATTGTTGGGTTAGAAGTGATTAGTTTTAGTCTTGGATATAGCTTTGATAATTTTGAGAACGTTTAATATTAGTTAGACACACTCAGGATGGCCTGAGTGCACGTGTGAGCTTGGGAAGATCGTATCGTTTTCCGTGTGAGTGTGGTTTTGATTTCATTTGAATGATCTTTTTATGTGTTACAACTTTCGTTTTAAGCCCATTCATGTTTGAGGCCCAAAAACCCAAGTTCTGACCCAAAGAGGGTAAAATTGTCTTTCTTGCATAAATCTGGACACAATTTTTGAGATCTCAAAACCATGTCAAAAATATACTTTTCGGAAACTAGATATTTCGACGATCGTTTTATCCTTCTTCGTCGAAGTCATCCGAGGCCCACAAGATCGTGTTTTGACCATTTCAAGTTCAAGCTAAATGGGACCCATGAGTCATCACTTAAGTCCCCATCTCCCTCTCTCTCATTCATTTCCCAATCTCTGCAACTTTTGAGTCTAGGGCAAGAGAGAAAACCCCTTTTCTCCTTCATCTTCCTCACTTGGTTTGATCTAGCTAGAGAGCTCCAAACGAAATTCTAAGACTACCATTTTCTTCATCTCCTTGCAAGCTCTCCATTGATACAATTTTCTTAAGGTTTCAAGTTGGGAAAGCTCTCCATTCTCTTCCATCTCTCTTGTTTGACCTTCTCTAGGTAAGAGCTTCAACCCATATTTTTCATGGAGTCATTTTAGTTCCTTAAGATCATGTTTTTCATGTTTTCGAACCCTATTTGGAAAAGGGGTTCCTTGTTTCCATTTTGAGTGAGTTTTGTGTATTTTCTTGTTTTGCTTGTAGTGTGAGATTAGCTTGTGTGAAGAGCTTGGAGGAGAGTGTTTAGCATTTGGGCAAGGCAAGTAATCCCTATAGGATCATGGTGCATGTTTATTTGAAGCTACATTGTTGTTTTAGAAATTTTGTGCATGAATATGTTTACAAGCTTGATGATTTTGTTTTCATGAGTTTGGATGTGTGTTTTGTCCCTTGGAGAGTATGTAGACTCAGGGAATATAAGTGGAATGAGAATGAATGGAAGGGAAGAAGAGAAATGTGAAAAATCTGTGCTGAAACGCATTCCCGTGCACTGGCGGTCAGCACAGCGGTCAGCTCACGGCTAGCCGCCTGTGACCACTGCGGCTAACCGCAGGCTGACCGAGCTCAGCGGTTCCTTCTCCAGAAGCTAGCTTTTTCGCCTGGGTTCAGCGGTCAGCTCCGCGGTCAGCCCACGGCTAACCGCCAGTTCCACTTGCGGTTAACCGTAGGCCAACCGAGGATTTCGGTTCCTTTTCCAGAAGCTGACATTTCGACCATGTTTCGCGGTCAGCTACACGGTTAGCTAGCGGCTAGCCGCCTCATCCCATCACGGCTAACCGCCGGCCGACCGTGCATGGCGGTTCCTTTTCCCGAGAGCAAAACCCAGATTTGCATTCCAGCGGTCAGCCTGGCGGTCACCTAGCGGCTAGCCGCCAGACCCCAGTTCGGCTAACCGCCACCTGACCGCGAGGTGACCGAAATTCACTGTTCGTGTATTTTTAAGAGTTTTGCAAGAATGAAAAACTAGAACATGTTAGGTGACTTCTAACCTGATATTGTGCACTTGGAACCCAAGATGTCTTTGAACTTCCGGGGCATCAATTCCTTTCTAAATTTCCAATACTTGGGTCTCAATTGCACAAGGATCAATCAAAAGTCATTACGTGTGCTCGATAAGCTTTGTGTTCGTGTTTTGGTTTTGATATAATGAATATCATCGTGAACTCGTTTTGAAATACTAGTACGAGCCTGTTTTGAAGTTTTGTTTCAAGAAAAAGGGGATCACTTCCTAAGCGTGTTTTTGCATAAATATTATGCCTCGTGCTAGTCGTGCTCGTCGTGTTTGATAAGTGATTTCCCCCTTTCTACCTCGTCGTGCTTGATCGTGCTTTGCGTGTTTTGTGCATTCATGAACTAAGTAAACACCACTGAGCTTAGACTGCCCTTTCGGTTTGATCCACTGTCTGGGGGTCTTTAAACATGTGGACTGTCTGCAGACTGGTCGTGTATTTATTACACATCGTGCGTGTCCGGTTCCGCGGCCGGAATCCCCGTATATGTGGGAATCGTGTCGTGCTTATATTATGTATATCGTGCTTGTCGTGCGTGCTTGCTCTTTTCATCATATAGATGATAGAGAAAGGATGGGCTCTTTGTGGATTGTAACTTTTCATGATATACTTAGTACTCATGCTAGTTTGTTTTGATACCTCAGCTATTGTGACAGTTCAAATCAAGTATTCGATTTCAAGTGCTTTTCCAAAGTATTATTGTCATGTTCATGCCTATATTGATTACCTGCCAAACCGTCGTGTTTGACCCTTGCTTGTTGGTGCCCAGGTGCAGGTGACGTTGCCTTTGAGGAGGAGCGTCAGGAGGAGGCTTGTGAGCCAACTCCCGTGAGAGAGTGGCAGCCCGACGATGTCATCTAGATGTCGGTCTGGTTCCTGAGTTTCGTCACATTTTGTCTTAGGGTCCTTTTGTTTATGTTGGAGTTGTGTATTGGCCTCTGTTGGCCTCTCTTGGGAATTGTAACAAAACTTAATTTACTTTCTTGTTAGACTTGTAACTTGAATAATGTTGGGAATGCCTTGTTAACTTATTCCCTTGATACCTTGTCTTGTATATTATTGTGATAGCACCTAAATATTTTACTGGTGCTTATCTAGTTGTGTTTTGCTACACGCTTCCGCAAATCGTGTACGTGTGAGCCAGATTCCGCGTGTCTTTGGGAATCCTCACCGCGGGAACCTGTGGGAAAATAATGAACCATTGAGCATAAACATCATCACCAACGTCGCGGGCCCGGGAATCCGTTCCGGGGTCGCGACAGGACTGGTATCAGAGCGAGGCATGTTTCAGGCACTTAAAAGAAACTAGAAAGGTCTTAGGAACGTGGCGAGGATTCGTGAGTTCGATAGATTCGTTCGTATAGGATCCTAGAAACCCTTGTACCATGGTTTTTGTGTTCTAACTCTTTGTTTTACAGCAATATGCCTCCAAGAAAAGCTCCAAATCATCATGCTTCAGGCAGTAATCAGAATGAGTCAGATGCATCTGATACACCTACAGCCACACAGTTTCAGGAACTTATGCAAGCCATGATAGCACAACAAAGACAGGCTAATGAGAATCAAGCAAGATTTCAAGAGCAACTAACTAAGAAGGATGATGAGATGGCACAAGTTCAGAGGCAACTGTTAGAAGTACTTCAGAACAGGAATGTAGCACCACCTGCAGGTCCTCAGATTGTGATACAGAATAGGGATCCAGACCCTAATGCTCTATTTGAGAAGTTTAGGAAGAGAGCACCCAAGGAATTTTCGGGCAATGAGGACCCGCTAGTGGCAGATGACTGGCTAGTCAATACGGAGAAGATCTTTGATGTCTTCATGTGCACGGGTATACAGAAAGTCAACCTCACTGCTTCTTTATTCTATGGGCTTGCAGATAGGTGGTGGCAAACAGTCAAGGACCCATATGCAGTGATGGCAGATGATGAGGCATGGGCAGCTTTCAAGATACAGTTTCAGGATAAGTATATTCCCTCTCATGTCAAGAGGCAGAAGGCCATTGAGTTTCAGCAACTCAAACAAGGTAGCATGACCGTGTTAGACTATGTCACCAAATTTGAAAGATTGGCTAGATATGCCACCGAGCTGATTGACACTGAAAGGAAGAACATAACTAAGTTTTTGGAAGGATTGAATCCGATCATCATGAGAGATGTCCTAGGAGTAGTGCCTCCAGCTACATATGATGATGCAGTCAAGCGGGCTTATACATTTGAAGATATTAATAATATGATTGTTCAGGACAGGAAGCAGCAGTATCAGCAGCAGAATCAGAGGCAGCAACAGGGCAAGAAGCCGAGGCAAGAGCAAGGCCATGTGAGGCAAGGTTGTGGACATTGTGGCAAGAATCATGAGACACACGAATGTCGTAAGGCCATGGGTGCCTGTTTCAAGTGTGGGGCTATGAACCATTCAATCAAGGATTGCCCACTACTTCAGAATCAAGGGAACAGGAACCAGCAGCAGAGACAAGTAGCTCCTCAGAATCAAGCACCAGTTCAGAATCAGATGAGACCACCTCAGCAGCAGCAGCAGGCTAGGCCACCAGTCCAGAATCAGAATGCTCGTCCTCCACAGCAGAACAGACAAGGCCAGGGAAGGCAGAACCAAGTACCGAACAGACTACAGATGCATGGGCGTTTGTACTATCTCAACCGTGCAGATGCTGAAGCTGCAGGAGACGTGGTAGAAGGTAAACTTCTTGTTTGTGGGGTAGAAGCCCAGATTTTATTTGACCCTGGATCCACACATTCATTTTCATCTCCTAGTTTTGCTAAGTTGATTGATGCACCATGTAGTGAGTTGGATTACATTTTGGTAGTGACCACTCCAGTAGGGAAACAAGTTGTGTGTAGAAACCATTACCCTAGTTGTACAGTGTTGTTAGGAGATGTGAATTTACCAGCCAACCTCATAGTTTTAGACATGCATGATTTTGATGTTATTTTAGGCATGGATTGGTTAGAAGCATATCATGCCACCATGGACTGTTTTAGTAAGACCATCACATTCAGATTCCAAGGACCACAGGCAGAGTTGATATTTCAGGGGAACAGGAGAAAGTCTCAGGCAGGATTTATTTCAGTGTTGAAGGCAAGCAGATTAGTGCAGAGTGGGTGTCAGGCATTTATTGCGTTTATCACGGAGGATAAACAGTCCCAAGGGGTGGAGGATATCCCCATTGTGTGTGAATTTCCGGATGTTTTTCCAGAAGAAATCCCGGGTTTACCACCAATTAGAGAAGTTGAGTTTACAATTGAACTCCTTCCAGGGACAGCTCCGATCTCGATTGCACCATATAGGATGGCTCCAGCAGAAATGGGTGAGCTAAAGCTCCAATTGCAAGATTTGTTGAGCAAAGGTTTTATTAGGCCAAGTGTTTCACCGTGGGGAGCACCGGTGTTGTTTGTGAAAAAGAAGGATGGAAGTTTGAGAATGTGCATAGACTATCGGAAGTTGAACCATGTGACAGTGAAGAACAAGTATCCTTTGCCAAGGATAGATGAATTGTTTGACCAATTGCAAGGAGCAGCCTATTTTTCCAAGGTAGACTTGAGGTCAGGGTACCATCAGTTGAGAGTTAGAGACTCAGATGTCCAGAAGACAGCCTTTAGAACAAGATATGGGCACTATGAGTTCTTAGTGATGCCCTTTGGTTTGACGAATGCACCAGCAGTCTTTATGGCTTTGATGAACAAGGTCTTTGCACCTTATTTGGATCATTCCACAGTAGTGTTTATTGATGATGTCCTGGTATATTCTAAGAGTAAGAAGGAACATGAAGAACATTTGAGGACAGCGTTGCAGCTCTTGAGGGACAACCAGTTATATGCGAAACTCAGTAAATGCGAATTCTGGTTAGAGCAAGTTGCTTTTCTAGGCCACATCATCTCCAGAGAAGGGTTAGCAGTTGATCCAGCTAAGATAGAAGCAGTGGTGAGTTGGGTTAGGCCAAACAGTGTGACAGAAATTAGAAGCTTTTTGGGGTTAGCAGGCTACTACAGAAGATTTGTTCAAGGTTTTTCGTCCATTGCAGCACCGTTGACGAAGTTGACCAGGAAGAATGTCCCGTTTGTGTGGACTGATCAGTGTGAAACCAGTTTCCAAGAGTTGAAAGGAAGGTTAACTACAGCCCCAATCCTTACATTACCATCGGGCAACGGTGGATTTATTGTTTATACAGATGCTTCGAATGTGGGACTGGGTTGTGTATTGATGCAGGATGGCAAAGTGATTGCCTATGGCTCGAGACAGTTGAAGGACCATGAGAAGAATTATGCGACTCACGACTTGGAGTTGGCAGCAGTTGTTTTCGCATTGAAGATGTGGAGACACTATCTCTATGGAGAGAAATTTGAGGTCCATTCAGATCACAGAAGTTTACAATATTTGTTCTCGCAGAAGGATTTGAACATGAGGCAGAGAAGGTGGATGGAGTATATCAAAGATTATGACTTTCCAATTAAGTACCATCCAGGCAAGGTGAATGTGGTAGCAGATGCATTGAGTAGGAAGTCAGTGGTTATGGCCAATTTGAGGGGAATGGGTGTCTTACAGCAGTTTGAGGAGTTGGGTGTAGAGGTACAAACCCTTAGATTGGGTGCGATGTTAGCGAACATGACAGTTTCAGAACCTATATTCATCCAGAAGATTAAGGAAAATCAGTTACAAGATCCAGACTTGGCTAAGATAGTGGAAGTCATTGCAGAACGCCCCGATTTCAAGATGGTGAATGGGATATTGTATTTTCGTGACCGGTTGTGTGTGCCAAATGTGGATGATTTGAAAGATGAGATAATGAATGAAGCTCACAGCACGAGATATTCTATGCATCCGGGTAGCACGAAGATGTACCACAATTTGAAGAATCGGTTTTGGTGGAATAACATGAAGAGAGAGATAGCAGCTTTTGTGTCTCGTTGTCTAACTTGTCAGTTGATCAAGGCAGAGCATCAGAAGCCTCCAGGTTTGTTACAGCCTTTAGAGATTCCGGAGTGGAAATGGGAGCACATTACCATGGATTTCGTTTCCGGTTTGCCAAATACCAAGAAGGGGAATAATGCAATTTGGATCATTGTAGATCGTCTGACAAAGTCTGCTCACTTCATTCCGATGAAGACAGGGAACATGATGCATATGGCACCGCTTGCGAAGTTATTTGTTGAGGAGATCGTTAGTAAGCATGGTCAGCCCGTCTCCATTACTTCAGACAGAGACAGTAGGTTTGTTTCAAAGTTTTGGAAAACTCTTCATGAGTCGATGGGTACCAAACTTCAGTTCAGCACAGCTTATCATCCTCAGACCGATGGTCAGTCAGAAAGGACGATACAGACTCTCGAAGACATGTTGCGTGCTTGTGTATTGGATTTCAAGATTCAGTGGGATGAGTGCTTACCTCTTTGTGAATTTGCTTATAACAATAGTTACCACTCTAGCATCGGTATGGCACCTTTCGAGGCACTTTATGGTAGAAGATGCAGAACTCCGGTTTGCTGGGAAGAAGTCGGTGAACGTAGTTTTCATGGACCGACGATAGTTGGAGAGACAAGTGAAAAGGTCAAGTTGATTCAGGAAAGGTTGAAGATTGCCCGAAGTAGGCAGAAGAGTTATGCAGACACTCGCAGAAGAGAATTGCAGTTTCAAGTGGGTGACAAGGTGTTTTTGAAAGTCTCACCAACTAGGGGGACATTAAGATTTGGACAAAAGGGCAAATTGTCTAGAAGGTTTATTGGTCCGTATGAGATTTTGAGCAAGATTGGAGATGTAGCTTATAGACTTGCGTTACCGCCGGAATTCTCCGGGGTACACAATGTTTTTCACGTTTCGATGCTCAAGAAGTATGTCTCTAGTCCTGCGCACATTCTACAGCATGAGCCTTTGGAGATTCGGGAAGATGCTTCGTATGTGGAAAGACCGATCAAGATCGTTGACACCAAAGAGCAAGAATTGAGGAATCGGACGATTCATTGGGTCAAGGTACTTTGGGAAAATCACGAGCCAGAGGAAGCCACCTGGGAATTGAGAGAGCAAGTGCAAAGGAAGTATCCACAGCTTTTACCAGAGGTAATTGTTTGATTTATTTGGTGGACCAAATATCCTAAGGGGTGGAGGATGTTAGACCCAGACCAATCCGATTAGTGTGTGATTAGTATGTGTTTAGTCCTAAGTGGGTTTAGTTATTGTTGGGTTAGAAGTGATTAGTTTTAGTCTTGGATATAGCTTTGATAATTTTGAGAACGTTTAATATTAGTTAGACACACTCAGGATGGCCTGAGTGCACGTGTGAGCTTGGGAAGATCGTATCGTTTTCCGTGTGAGTGTGGTTTTGATTTCATTTGAATGATCTTTTTATGTGTTACAACTTTCGTTTTAAGCCCATTCATGTTTGAGGCCCAAAAACCCAAGTTCTGACCCAAAGAGGGTAAAATTGTCTTTCTTGCATAAATCTGGACACAATTTTTGAGATCTCAAAACCATGTCAAAAATATACTTTTCGGAAACTAGATATTTCGACGATCGTTTTATCCTTCTTCGTCGAAGTCATCCGAGGCCCACAAGATCGTGTTTTGACCATTTCAAGTTCAAGCTAAATGGGACCCATGAGTCATCACTTAAGTCCCCATCTCCCTCTCTCTCATTCATTTCCCAATCTCTGCAACTTTTGAGTCTAGGGCAAGAGAGAAAACCCCTTTTCTCCTTCATCTTCCTCACTTGGTTTGATCTAGCTAGAGAGCTCCAAACGAAATTCTAAGACTACCATTTTCTTCATCTCCTTGCAAGCTCTCCATTGATACAATTTTCTTAAGGTTTCAAGTTGGGAAAGCTCTCCATTCTCTTCCATCTCTCTTGTTTGACCTTCTCTAGGTAAGAGCTTCAACCCATATTTTTCATGGAGTCATTTTAGTTCCTTAAGATCATGTTTTTCATGTTTTCGAACCCTATTTGGAAAAGGGGTTCCTTGTTTCCATTTTGAGTGAGTTTTGTGTATTTTCTTGTTTTGCTTGTAGTGTGAGATTAGCTTGTGTGAAGAGCTTGGAGGAGAGTGTTTAGCATTTGGGCAAGGCAAGTAATCCCTATAGGATCATGGTGCATGTTTATTTGAAGCTACATTGTTGTTTTAGAAATTTTGTGCATGAATATGTTTACAAGCTTGATGATTTTGTTTTCATGAGTTTGGATGTGTGTTTTGTCCCTTGGAGAGTATGTAGACTCAGGGAATATAAGTGGAATGAGAATGAATGGAAGGGAAGAAGAGAAATGTGAAAAATCTGTGCTGAAACGCATTCCCGTGCACTGGCGGTCAGCACAGCGGTCAGCTCACGGCTAGCCGCCTGTGACCACTGCGGCTAACCGCAGGCTGACCGAGCTCAGCGGTTCCTTCTCCAGAAGCTAGCTTTTTCGCCTGGGTTCAGCGGTCAGCTCCGCGGTCAGCCCACGGCTAACCGCCAGTTCCACTTGCGGTTAACCGTAGGCCAACCGAGGATTTCGGTTCCTTTTCCAGAAGCTGACATTTCGACCATGTTTCGCGGTCAGCTACACGGTTAGCTAGCGGCTAGCCGCCTCATCCCATCACGGCTAACCGCCGGCCGACCGTGCATGGCGGTTCCTTTTCCCGAGAGCAAAACCCAGATTTGCATTCCAGCGGTCAGCCTGGCGGTCACCTAGCGGCTAGCCGCCAGACCCCAGTTCGGCTAACCGCCACCTGACCGCGAGGTGACCGAAATTCACTGTTCGTGTATTTTTAAGAGTTTTGCAAGAATGAAAAACTAGAACATGTTAGGTGACTTCTAACCTGATATTGTGCACTTGGAACCCAAGATGTCTTTGAACTTCCGGGGCATCAATTCCTTTCTAAATTTCCAATACTTGGGTCTCAATTGCACAAGGATCAATCAAAAGTCATTACGTGTGCTCGATAAGCTTTGTGTTCGTGTTTTGGTTTTGATATAATGAATATCATCGTGAACTCGTTTTGAAATACTAGTACGAGCCTGTTTTGAAGTTTTGTTTCAAGAAAAAGGGGATCACTTCCTAAGCGTGTTTTTGCATAAATATTATGCCTCGTGCTAGTCGTGCTCGTCGTGTTTGATAAGTGATTTCCCCCTTTCTACCTCGTCGTGCTTGATCGTGCTTTGCGTGTTTTGTGCATTCATGAACTAAGTAAACACCACTGAGCTTAGACTGCCCTTTCGGTTTGATCCACTGTCTGGGGGTCTTTAAACATGTGGACTGTCTGCAGACTGGTCGTGTATTTATTACACATCGTGCGTGTCCGGTTCCGCGGCCGGAATCCCCGTATATGTGGGAATCGTGTCGTGCTTATATTATGTATATCGTGCTTGTCGTGCGTGCTTGCTCTTTTCATCATATAGATGATAGAGAAAGGATGGGCTCTTTGTGGATTGTAACTTTTCATGATATACTTAGTACTCATGCTAGTTTGTTTTGATACCTCAGCTATTGTGACAGTTCAAATCAAGTATTCGATTTCAAGTGCTTTTCCAAAGTATTATTGTCATGTTCATGCCTATATTGATTACCTGCCAAACCGTCGTGTTTGACCCTTGCTTGTTGGTGCCCAGGTGCAGGTGACGTTGCCTTTGAGGAGGAGCGTCAGGAGGAGGCTTGTGAGCCAACTCCCGTGAGAGAGTGGCAGCCCGACGATGTCATCTAGATGTCGGTCTGGTTCCTGAGTTTCGTCACATTTTGTCTTAGGGTCCTTTTGTTTATGTTGGAGTTGTGTATTGGCCTCTGTTGGCCTCTCTTGGGAATTGTAACAAAACTTAATTTACTTTCTTGTTAGACTTGTAACTTGAATAATGTTGGGAATGCCTTGTTAACTTATTCCCTTGATACCTTGTCTTGTATATTATTGTGATAGCACCTAAATATTTTACTGGTGCTTATCTAGTTGTGTTTTGCTACACGCTTCCGCAAATCGTGTACGTGTGAGCCAGATTCCGCGTGTCTTTGGGAATCCTCACCGCGGGAACCTGTGGGAAAATAATGAACCATTGAGCATAAACATCATCACCAACGTCGCGGGCCCGGGAATCCGTTCCGGGGTCGCGACAGTATCTCAGCTCGATTAAATATTTTTGTAAATGTATCTCAGTCGTTGTAGTATTTCAAATCAGGGATTTGCTTATATGTTTTCTAAAACGTTTATTGTTTCATGCTTGTACCTAAGTTGATTACCTGCCAAACCGTTGTGTTTGATCCTTGTTTGTTGGTGCCCAGGTGCAGGAGACGTTGCCTTTGAGGAGGAGCGTCAGGAGGAAGCTTGTGAGCCAACCCCTGTGAGAGAGTGGCAGCCCGACGATGTCATCTAGACGTCGGGCGGGTTCTTGAGTCTCGTCATCATTTTGTTTTGGGGTTTCCTTTGAGTATTTTGAGAAGTGTATTGGCCTCTGTTGGCCTCTTATGGGTTGTAACAAAAACTTAACTTACTTTCGTGATAGTCTTATAACTTGAACTATGTTGGGAATGCCATGTTAGTTTCTTCCTTTGATACTATGTCTTGTTATTAATTGTTATAGCACTTAAGATTTATTGGTGCTCATCTTGATGTGTTTTGCTACATGCTTCCGCATACTTGATCGTGTGAGTCAGATTCCGCGTGTCTTTGGGAATCCTCTCCGCGGGAATCTGTGGGAAAGTATATCTGAAATGTACTACAACCGCATCGCGGGCCTAGGGTTCCGTTCCAGGGTCGCGACAGGCCCTCATTTTGAATTTGAATATTATTAAATATGATATTCGCAGCATAATTCTACTAATTAATAGGGTTCGTGAGAGTTGATAAATATTTCCCTAAGTTTTAGCCTATTTTATAGGATTTAGGCCCATTGTGTATTTTATAGAGTCTATAGGGTGTCTTTTATAATTTCCATAGGGTTTTAGGCATTGAGGCCCTTACTAGTAAATAGGATTTTATATGAGGGGTTTTCCACAGTTGAGAACATTCTAGAACCTCTTCCAAAAGACCTTTTTGCCCATGTCCTTATCCACATCCCTATACAAACTGAAAGGCCCTTTTGGTAATTGTCCAAACCCTAGCCTATAAAAGCTAAACTATTGCATTAAGAATGGAACCCTAAATCCACTTTCATTTATCTCTCATTTGCCAGTCATTTCACAAAACCCTAGCTAAAACCCTAATCCCAAAACCTTAGCTAATAGGAGAAGAAGGAGGCCACCTCCTACTATTGCAAGTACAATTTCTTAAGGAATCCTCCCTTGTTTATCTCTCCTTCTTCAACAATCAAGGTAAACTCCTCTATCTCTTTCCCTAGTTCAATTTCCAGTCAATTCCCCCCTCTCTCTCTAGGATTTCATTTCTAAGCCTTAGTTCTCTTGTTGATTGGGTATTAGTAGCTGTGGATTGGATTTGTTTGGGTGTGAGAAGGCCATTAGAGGTATGGATAGCTTGGATTGCTTCTTCTTGTCATTTACCTTTGCAAATTCAGATTTGAGGCAAGTGCAATATACTTACTTAGCATAGAATGCATGTCTTGTTCGAAGTAGGTGGGCCACGTGGATAGATTTTCAAAACTTTTAACCCACTTGACTCAGGGATCAAGTATCCAGAAGGCCATAAACCACATCCAGGATGCAATCCCTCTTTCTCATCAATCATTGCAGTAATATAACGTATCTAGAAGATAGAAATCAGCAACTACATGCAACAAAATAATCTACAACAAGTAAAGAAGCAGATTATACCTTTGGAGCCCGGTAGTGCTCTAATCGAGGAGAAGACAACCAACTAGAACAAGAACTCTTCTTGAAGCAATTAGAGATCTCCAAGACCTTGTTGTCTTCCACGCTATGACCCTCTATCAGATCTTTTTTCTCAAGAAAATGTGTGGGATCTTCAATAGAAAACCGTACTAGAAACACTAAGGAACTAGAAGGTAACTAGAAGAGAGAAGAGGAGAAGAAGAGTTGTGCAACACTTGCACTAGAGGCTCTTGGGCGTGGGTATTATGTCATGGACGTCCAAGGGGTGTATTCCCCTTTAAATAGCCCTCATGTCTCCTCTCTTATCTCTCTTACTAATTTGTATTAGAAGTCACACTTCCACACAAATTAGTAGCTTACTATTACCACTATTTTTAGTCCCACTTCAAATAGAAATAGTAACTTTTTAATTCCTTCCTTTTAGAGTTTAAGTAAGAATAGAATCTTTCTAATACTTGGGCTAGAGTGGGGACCACTAGTGATTCCTTAGAAAGCCGGTTCCAACTGGGACACGCGACCCCACATCTCATGTGTAATCCGGGCCCACAGTTAATTGCAAATAATACCACTATATAAATGCAATTGCACTCCAGTCTTAGGAATAAATTACAATGAAGACCCTAAACTTCCCAACTACCACTAGTAGGCACCTCTATCATTAACCATGGATCAATTGGAATATATCTGTCCCATCCAATCTTAGATCCACATCTTATTATCCTTGAGCCCCAATTAATCACAGTGATCATCAGTACCATCCAATTAACTCTTAATCGAGATGGGTGCGCACTTACTAATGATAAATCTATTAATTGGCACAAGGGGATAATGTAGATAGATTCCATATTGACCATTGGATGTTCCCACAGTCCTACTACCACGTACCCAAGACACCGAGGTGTTGACCTACAGCTGGCCTCACTCCTGGTGACTCAAAGGAAATGAATAGATAGAAACTTGAGTTCATCACTGTCTCAGGATTAAGAGCCTATTGCTAGGGAATTATGAGAGCAATTATTAAATTGAGACAGTATTTTATAAGGTGCTTCTCATGGTCCTTCAATACATCCAATGTACCAGCACTATGATCCAGAATCTTACATTCTGATGATCGAGACAAATCACACTATCTCATAGTGATCAAAGTGCTACAACCTTATCAGATGAGATGCCCAGTCTCATCACTGGTTGTGAAGATATTTTAAGGATAAGATTTGTGACACATGTCTCCCGTATGTGGATCTCATGTATAGTGGATCTCATCCATATACATATATCACATCTAATATACTAATGGGACCCGGTTCATCTCATTAACCAATATGTCATATGTATTGGTCATGTGCATTAAGTAATAAACACCATTCATCTCATGAAAGGAAAGCATGATTTATTGATAAATAAAGAAATTAATCAGTTTTTTACATCAACTGATGGATTGAGTCCATACAATCTAACAATCTCCCACTTGGGCTCAATTCCAGTCAGGGTTGCGTCTCATGCCCATCCCGTCAACATGCTGCTCAAAGACTTTGATAGTCAAAGGCTTAGTAAAGGGATCTGCCAGATTGTCTGCAGAGGCTATCTTGGTAATAGCAATATCACCTCTCTGCACAATCTCTCTGACTAAATGATATTTCCTTTGTACATGCTTTTGGCTTTTATGGCTTCTGGGCTCCTTGGACTGAGCGACTGCCCCGCTGCTGTCACAGTAAACTGTGAGCGGCTGTCATGCCAAAGGTACCACCCCGAGTTTCACAACTTCAGTACCAAAAGTAATGGAATAACTTTTATTGACCAAACTAGAAACTGAAATTAAATTTCACCGTAAAGACGGTACATATAACGTGTCTGACAAAACCAACTTATTATTTGAAAACATAAAGTAATAACTCCCACTGAAATTACCTCTGCCAAAGCATCAGATCCTAGGTTAACAATGATTTCTCTGTCACTGAGCCTCCTAGTTTCCCTAAACCCCTGCAACGAATTACATGTGTGATTAGTAGCCCCGGAGTCCACACACCAAGATTCTGAAGTACCAGTTGCAAAACTAACTTCAGAAATAAGAGACTCAATCATACCTGAGGTCTTCTTCTTAGACAGATACTCTGGACAATTCCTTTTCCAATGTCCTGTCTTACCACAATGGAAACACTTTCCTTTTGACCATGAACCCTTAGCCTTGGCCACGCCACCATTAGGACCATTCTCCACCTTAGGACCTTTTGGAACTGATTTCTTTTTGCCTTTCCGCCATTTTCCTTTCGGCTTGAAATTGGCTTCTAACTTTTCTGTCATTAGAGCAGTTGGTTTCTTCTTCATAATCCCTTCAGTCACCACCAGCTGGCTAGACAGCTCAGCCAGAGTCAGATTCATCTTATTCATATTGTAATTAACCTTGAAATTGTTGAATGACTCTAGTAGTGACTCAAGGATTATGTCGATCTACGATTCTGCATCAATCGCAACTCCTAGTACATCTAACTCATTTAATGAGTCCATTATTTTCAACATGTGTTCCTGTACTGATGTACCTTCAGCCATCTTGGTGCTAATGGGCACCCTCATAGCTGCCTGCCTAGCAGGCCGGCCCTGTTCCGCAAACATCTCCTTTAAGTTTGATATAATATCGTATGCAGTCTTATAGGATTGATGTTGGCGTTGCAAAACACTAGACATGGATGCCAGAATGTAGCATCTGGCCATCTCATCGTCTTTGGCCCATTTGGTGTAAAGTTCCTTTTCTTCTTCCGGTGTATCCGAACCAAGCTCATCAAGGGGGGTTTTGGCAAGGACATATTTATAACCTGAGGTGGTCAAGACAATATCCAGGTTCCATTTCCAGTCTACATAGTTGCATCCCACCAACTTATTATGGTTGATGATGGTTGCAAGTGGATTGAAAGTATTTGAATTCATGCTTGAAAAATTGTAGCACATAACCACACATTCAATTAATGAATTTAAATGACATTAGGGTTTAGTATTCTACCAAATTTATGTGGGAATACTCATGACCACTAAATTTAGAATACATCGGAATCCCAATCCCCGGGGTATGCCTCCTTGGGGAGTGCGAATACCACCTAGATTGGTGCGGATCAAAGTTGGTCAAAATTAGGATTAAGACTAACTATCCATGATCCCTTTCATTCATTATTATCTAGGTATCTCATACCAAATAATGAATGACTCCCAAATAGCTTTGGTTTCTAAAATATATGAGGCAAATCCTTGGGGATACTACATCATTATTTTAGTTAAGTGTGACCCACCAACTAGCATTGTATGACAACCGTTGCGGGCAGCTCCTCCTTGGGGACTGGGCCCCCGCCCCGTCTCACCAACACTATCCATAGGAGATCCATATCTAGTAACAGGAGAAATAAAAGCCCTCCGTGGGGAACGACCATTCTCAAGATGGCGCGAGGCTAGTACTTTCTTTACAATGGACCTATGGTGGAAAACCATGGGGATTTCTCAATTAAAATGCCTCGTTCCCACTTAATATTTTATAATTGAGGATTTCCTTGTAAGGTATTAGGGCCCACATGTATATTTATGGACATCAAATCATCTCATGATATGATCAAAGATTGGTTCCAAGTCAAGTTATTTTAAGGAAAGTTCAGTTTCTTAAATTAGTGTTACCAATGTGTCCATCTCATGGGTCATCAACACTAATTAAAACTCTTTCCAAAAATTATTTTGATTTGACCAATTTTAGTAACTTGCTATGTTTGGATCAGATTTGGAAATATTCTAAATTAAGCATTCATCCATAAATAGAAAAAGCTAAAATTAGAAACTAGTCTCCCCTCCACATGGCCCAAGCGGAATAGACTTCTTGGACTTCTAGACTTTCGAAAACTTTGGGATTCTGCAAAATCTTTGGGCATCTCCAAAAGGCTTTTGGTAATCTTCAAACTCTTTGATTAGGAGTCCAACTTTACTTTCCTTCTTCGTCTCGGACATCGCTAGAATTTACAATTTTAGAAAAATTACATAAATTCCTATGCCTTAATTATGAGGCTTACATGGTAATCTAAACATGGAAATAAAAGGGCTATAAGGAAATTCACCATGCCTTGCCCTTTCACGGGAAACCAAGGAAACCATGATGCCCTTTACACTTAGCCTCAAATAAACCAATAACCATAAAAAGAAAGTAAAAGACTTGTGGGCCATATGGAGAGGACATTATCACCTGCAAGTTAATATCTCATACAACAAATCATCACACAAAACCAGGTTACCAAACCACAATAGAAAAACAAGATGCCAAAGGTAGCCACCCTTTTAATACACGCACTTCGCAGAGGGGGTCCGGGGGTGTCCCCCGCCAGGGGTCGAGCTACCCGGTTAGCTCGCGGGGGCCCAGGGGGCAGCGAATAAAGTGATCTTGTGTTCCCGGTCGACCGACCCTACAGGCACTCGGTAGATCGAGCTCGGGGCCAAGTCGACCCGCCTGACGAAGGCTGAAAACTGGGTTTTTTCAATTCGAGTCCAAACACCTCTAAAACACTTTTGAAGGCCCTCAATGGCATCCTACCATCCTTCCATCATAATTAAACCATTTTGTGACTATCCAAACATGGATTTACTATATAAAGTAAACAAACTCAATCATAACAGATCCTTACATAGCGCTAGGTCTATCCTCTTGCAAAGATTAGATCTACATCGCTAATCTAACATGATTAGAGATGAGGTATGGCTCTGATACCAATTGTTGGAAGTAGGTGGGCCTCGTGGATAGATTTTCAAAACTTTTGACCCACTTGACTCATGGATCAAGTATCCAAAAGGCCATAAACCACATCCAGGATGCAATCCCTCTTTCTCATCAATCATGTACAACAATATAACCTATCTAGAAGATAGAAATCCGCAACTACATGCAACAAAATAATCTACAACAAGTAAAGAAGGAGATTATAACTTTGGATCCCGGTAGTGCTCTAATTGAGGAGAGGACAACCAACTAGAACACGAACTCTTCTTGAAGCAATTAGAGATCTCCAAGACCTTGTTGTCTTCCATGCTATGACCCTCTATCATATCTCTTTTCTCAAAAAGATGTGTGGGATCTTCAAGAGAAAACCGCACTACAAACTCTAAGGAACTAGAAGGCAACTAGAAGAGAGAAGGGGAGAAGAAGAGCTGTGCAACACTTGCACTAGAGGCTCTTGGGCGTGGGTATTATGTCATGGACGTCCAAGGGGTGTATTCCCCTTTAAATAGCCCTCATGTCTCCTCTCTTATCTCTCTTACTAATTTGTATTAGAAGTCACACTTCCACACAAATTAGTAGCTTACTATTACCACTATTAGAAGTCCCACTTCAAATAGAAATAGTAACTTTCTAATTCCTTCCTTTAAGAGTTTAAGTAAGAATAGAATCTTTCTAATACTTGGGCTAGCGTGGGGATCGCTAGGGCTTCCTTAGAAAGCTGGCCCCAACTGGGACACGCGACCCCACATCTCACGTGTAATCCGGGCCCACAGTTAATTGCAAATAACACCACTATATAAATGCAATTGCACTCCAGTCTTAGGAATAAATTACAATGAAGACCCTAAACTTCCCAACTACCACAAGTAGGCCCCTCTATCATTATCCATGGATCAATTGGAATAAATCTGTCCCATCCTATCTTAGATCCACATCTTATTATCCTTGAGCCCCAATTAATTACAGTGATCATTAGTACCATCCAATTAACTCTTAATCGAGATGGGTGCGCACTTACTAATGATAAATCCATTAATTGGCACAAGGGGATAATGTAGATAGATTCCATATTGACCATTGGATGTTCCCACAATCCTACTACCACGTACCCAAGACACCGAGGTGTTGACCTTCAGTTGGCCTCACTCATTGGTGACTCAAGGCTAACGAATAGATAGAAACTTGAGTTCATCAAGGTCTCAGGATTAAGAGCCTATTGCTAGGGAATTATGAGAGCAATCCTTAAATCGAGACAGTATTTCATAAGGTGCTTCTCATGGTCCTTCAATACATCCAATCTATCAACTCTATGATCTAGAATCTTACATTCTGATGATCGAGACAAATCACACTATCTCATAGTGATCAAAGTTCTGCAACCTTATTAGATGAGATGCCCAGTCTCATCATTGGTTGTGAAGATATTTTAAGTATAAGATTTGTGACACATGTCTCCCGTATGTGGACTCATCCATATACATATATCACATCTAATATACTAATGGGACCCGGTTCATCTCATGAACCATTATGTCATATGTATTGGTCTTGTGCATTAAGTAATAAACACCATTCATCTCATGAAAGGAAATCATGATTTTATTGATAAATAAAGAAATTAATCAGTTTATTACATCAACTGATGGATTGAGTCCATACAATCTAACATGTCTACTATTTTTGAATCCTGAAATTTAATTTATATGATGTTAAGATGCTTAGATATACCTATGAGCTTGTTTCTATGGGTTTTTCCCATTGATGGATGGGTTTCTTGCTCATTTGGAAGATTAATGGCGCAATGGTGATTAGATGGATGGTGATAGAAGTGTTTCTATTGTTTTGGATGTTCATGTGATAAATAGGGAGCATGGAGGCTCATTTTTGCAGGTTTAGCCATGGAATGGCTTGGGGAAAACGTTGCATAAAACCCAAAATTCAGGTGACAATCCGCTATCCGATCAATCGGGCACACAGTTCGATCGATCGGACAGGGAACATGTCTCAATTAACTGTAATCAGATGCAGTCCGGTCGATTGGGCACATAGTCCGATCAATCAAACAGGGTCATTAACTGGATGGTGTTCAGGTTCAGTCCGATCGATCGGATACACTGGGGAACTCGAGGTCTGGGAACTGGCTTGTATTGTGCTTGATGTATAGAACTTGTGTACCGGGTTAACTGGCTAGCCACCCGATCATCCGGGTACAATGGAAATTCCAGAGTCCAAGCCAGATTTCGGCCTCGTCCTGCCAAACTGCAGTTAACGAGGTTGGGTTCTGACTCTATTTTGTGTTGTGATCGATTGCAGGGCCCATTAACCATCCAAATAGACTTCCAATGATGCGCCAAGCATGAGATAATGGTGTGGCTCAACCTTGACTCATGGGGCCCACTAAGTAGGGTTTAGGGTTTGGATTTGACATCGGTTCGATCCTTAAATGCCGTCAAAGATGCCCGTAACTTCTGGAGCACGAAATACAATATCCTTGGTATCTAATGAAAGTCCTTGGATCCTAACCCTAGAGGGGGGGGTGAATAGGGTGTGCTACAAGTATGACCAATTTAGACCAATTTAAAATTCTCAAACAAAACTAGTCACATGTGATGAATGATCAATCAATATGCGGAAGCTAAACAAAATCAATCACCACATAGCAATCACCACAACACAATATTTATAGTGGTTCGGCCAACGTGCCTACATCCACTACCGGCTTGTGATCCAATCACCCCACCGGATTTCCACTATTTATGCTTTTTCAAAGGCTAAGCAATAACCTCTACAATGTTGCTTTTCAAAGGCTAAACAACAACCTTACAAGATGCTTTTCTTAGGCTAAGCAATAACCTTACAATATGCTTTTCTTAGGCTAAGCAATAACCTTTACAAATAAAGCTTTCTCTAAGAAAGTGTCTTTACAAAAGATCACTCTAAGAGATTACAATTTAAGCTCATATGAAATTGCCTCTTGACTAGGCTAATATGAAAGTTTAATACAAATAACAAACATACACTCAATTAAGTTAAAGTGTGTGCACAAGTGTATGAATGCTCTACTTCAATCTATTTTAACAATGAAGCTCTTAAATGAATGCATGATGCATTTTAAAATCAAAGCTTATAAAAAGATGATTGAAGAGAAAAATACTAATCACACGAAAGATTCACACAACTTGAAGAAATGATCTAAAACATGTTGTATGAAAATAAAAGTCTAAGAACACATGTGATTTAGGTGAGAGTGATTGCAAACCATTCTAATATACCAATGAAGATAATGAGTTTGCAAAACAACTCTTGAAATCATGCATAAGTGAAAAACAAAGATTTAAGCATGCATGAATTTCATTTTAATGAAAATCAAAATACAAGTAAAGTGTACCTTTTCAAGAACTCATGTATTTGATTTCCAAATGGCCCCCTAGCCTTTCCAACTTCTTCCCCTTTCTTTGGCTCCAAAATGCTCTCAAAGGTTCATGGTTCAAGCCTTGAAAAAGGTTGGAAATGAATGGACTTTATAGCCAAAAAGTTGCCAACGGCTAGTTCTCGGTCGACCGGCAAAGAGGTCTCGGTCGACCGAGAAGGCACAACGGTAAGATTTCTGACCGTTGGGGCTTCAGTTCAAAAAACTGTCCACTTGCCCTGCAGTGGTCTCGGTCGACCGGCGACACTGCCGGGCGAGTCCCTGGGGCCAAAAATCCAACTTTTTCTCATTTCAAAGTATTTCTTTGAGGGATCTTTGGGCCACTAAATCAAGCTTAAATAACATGTTTTAAGACATTCTAAGATGTTTAAAAACATGAAAAACACAAAGCCTAAAATGATTCAAAAGTTTAAAACCAAAGGCTAGCTTGATTTGATAAAACTCTTTTCAAATGAAAATGCATACAAAAATGATTCTTTTTGTAATGAATGTATGCAAAGCTCAAACCTAAAATCACAAGATGATTTTCCAAATATAATGCACAAGGAATTAGGTTTTCAAAAGAGTTTTGGGTTCTAAAACCAATGCATCCAAGTTTATGACCAAAACATGCATAAACCAAAAACTTTTCCAAATCTAAAAACCAATGCATGTATAAAACTAGATTTCAAGGTATTTTAAATCAATGCATGTGTGAAATATCAAATGATGCTAAAGTGCAAATGCATCCATCAAATTGCAATTACAAAATCCCTAACAATCTCCCCCTTTGCAATTTGATGGCAACTTACTCATCATTGAAATTACACATCAAGGTCTTCAGCTCCCCCTCAGCTGGACAAGTCTTAAAATCTTCTTGGATGCTTCTTCTCTTAGCTTGGGCTCTTGAGCTCTTTTCTTCAATCTTCTTGATGCTTGGAGCTTGATCATTCTTCAAGCTTTCTTGCTTCTTTCTTTCTTTATCCAAGCATCTCCTTTAGCTCCAAGCTTTCTTTCTTCTATTTGCTCTCCCCCTTTGACCATGCCTCTCTCTCCCTTTGGCAAGGTATGCATTCTCTCCCTTTGTAGAAGATCATACACAACTCTCCTTAGGAAGCTTGGACATTCTCTTCACCCTTTGAGAACTTGAGTTCTTTCTCCCCCTTTGATGGATAGGAGATCTTCGAGTATTTGAACTCTCGAACTCTCTCCCCCTTTGAAGAGTAGGAGATCTTTGAGTCACACTTGAACTCTCTCTCCCCCTTTGACATTAAATTGCAAAGGTACCTACACACATGAGACAAGAAGAATACCTTTAGTAGCACCTGTTAACAAATGAAATTGAAAATGAAATTCATAACAGGCTATCATGTATGGAAGTTATCTCTAAGGGCTCAAAGGCAATCCAAGGGTGAATTTGATCAGAACTAATACTTCCTATGAAGGTTTACACTCCCCCTCAATCCATTCTCTTCTTTTGTCAAACTTTGACAAGATATAACTATTAAATGCAAGAAGTAGATGGTTTAACCAAGTGAGGGTCAACTTCAAGGAAAGGATTAGATTCATTTAACTATAAAGCTCATATGATCAAATTACCAAAAGAGAGCAAGGTCATTAACGATCATGGATACCAATTGAAATAAACATATCAATTGAGATTAAAGGATGTGACTATAAACTCAATCACTCTAAAATGGATTTAAAAGTATAACTATTATGAGAAATCCAAATTAGAGCTATCCATGATACAAAGGGGTTTACTCAAACATAGCATCAATCAATATAACTTATCAAAATCATATGCTATGTAAGGTTTTGAAAATCATTTCATTCAAACAATAAATATGACTATTGATGTGCAAGAATGAGTGAAATGAAATTCAAACATGAAGCCAACCACAACTATAACCAACCAATATTATGAACACATAAACATGGTGGTCATGAGATATACCTATATGAGCAAAAGAGGTGGCAACATGAACATTATGATGCTAATGGAATGTGACATGGAACAAATATATAACTATCAAGCTCAATCCAATGCACACAAGGTCTATCACATACACAAGAAATCAAATCAATCTTAAATTATACCAAATGAAACCAATTGAATTTGACAACATGTTAAAGAGCAAGGATGTGACAAACTCAAATTCCATCAAGCATCATAAATGCAAATTCATCACTTTTAAAGATATGACTATTGAGCATAGTGATGAACAAGGTAAATTGCAATGCAAAATGATATTACTTGGTAAAGCATGCAATTTCCAAAGTGTCAAAATCATATGAATTCAACATCTAAGATATTCATAAAACATATAGAAATATGAGAAATGGGTTTCAAAGAGTTTCATATGATTAAGAACACTACTTATGAAGTTGAAACATGTATAAGGATTAAATCACTTAGAGAAATCACATGAATCAACATCATAACCATCCAAATAGATATGACTATAAGGCATAGAGGATGGATTTGGGTTCTAGTATGGTTTCTACAAATGTAACTAAGATCACAACCATACATGGAACCAAAAGTCATTTGCATATAAAAAGAATGTAAATAAACAAGCAAGGATGCAAACAACATACATTTCCATTTCTAAGATAATGAAACCAAAAGAAAGGAAATGAACACATGGAACATGCTTTAGAAGAATATAACTAATGATGTTATAGGCATTTCCATTCAAACAATCTTCAAATCATTTTGAAAAACAAAATCCAACAATGAGCATAAAAAGAATGATTTAGAAGATCAATTTTCAACATTGTATTTTAAAAGATATAACTTAATTGAAACACATACAAGTTGATTTTTCAAAACAATGTTCTCCATGTAAAAGTATAACTTAGAAATCCATGGAAAACTTGAATTGATTCATATAATTTGTTCAAATAATCTTACTATGACATATACACAAATGATTCAATAACAATTGATCATGAAAAATCTAGCTATGAAAGCTTTTGAAATCACAATCAATTGATCATGTAGAAATGCAATGCAAAACATAAAACTAAATGTGAGCAAAAAGCAAATCAAACATGATGAAGTTATAATCAAAAGATTTTGAAAACCATGAAGTGTAACTTAGAATGGTGTATGAAAACAAAATCAATTGATCATAAAGAAACAATGCATTTTAATAGATGTAACTATGAAAGAACAAAATGCAAAACAATCATGACCAACAAAAGGTTTAACTTATAAAGCATAGGTTGGTCAATGAGGTCCAAGGCCTTAAGGTTTGTCTAAGTATAAAACTTTGGGAATCCACCTAAGGTCTTGTGAGGGTTGAACTTTGAGGTCTATCTTAGAAGTCTCACCAACTTTAGGAGATTTAACTTGATAAATTTTCAATTTGAACTTATCACCATGATATTTTGATTTGACTATATTTAGCTTAGATTGGTGATTAGTCTTTTGAAGTTGGTGGGTTTGTTTCTTAGGGGATTGTTTCTCTTTTCTTTTCTTCTTATTTTCTCCCTTTACTTGACTTTTGAATTTTAAATTTAACTTTGTTACTTTATTCAAAAGTTCTTTCATGGGTTTATATAAGGGAGATAGGTTGAGAAGCTTTTTGTTCATAGATTCTTTTAAGCTTGGTTTAACTTGTTTAAACTTCTTAGAATCTATCTTAGGAGACTCCATTTTAATAGATTTAACTTGTTTAGTCTTTTTGGAGTATTTCTTGATTTTTAGTGTCTTACCCTTCATAGGTTTTGATTCTCCATTCTTTAGTTCAAAAATGGGCTTAGACACATAGCTTCTTTTTCTTAGTTTGCACTCAAATTTTAGATGTCCTTCTTTACCACAATAATGACATTTAATTTTGGACATTTGAGAGAGAGTGCTAGAGAATGAGGACTCACCTTTCACAAAAGTGTTGGTGAATTTAGGGTCATGTGAAGTATACTTATTAAAACCAAGACCCGTCCTATCTCCATGAGGTTTACCCAATTTAAATAATTTTTCAAGTCTATCTTCACTTTGGGTAAACTTGCACTCATACTTTTGTTTATAGCTTTCAAGTTGAGTGACTTGGGTTTTAAGGGTTGAATTTTCATTTTTAACTATTGTTAGATCATTTTCAATTCCCTTAAAAATGTTTAGCTCTTCATAGGCAAGTTTTAACTTAGATTTAAGCTCATTAACAACATTAGATCCAAGTTCTAGAGTTTTTACATTACTTTGTGCATTAGACAAGTTTTCATTTGAAATTGTCAACTTGGATTTTAAATAGTTAATGTTTTCATCTTGTCTTTTAATTGTATCTCTTAGGTTCAAATTTTCATTTTTAAGCTCATCACAATTTATCTTAATCTCATTTAATTCATCTTGAGCATTAGATAAATTTTCCTTAGAGATAGTCAATTTAGATTCAAGATTGTTAAAGTCTTTACCTTGCCTTTGTAATTGATCTCTTAGATTTAGATTTTCCTTATTGACATTTTCATAACCCATCTTTAATTCTTTTAGTTCATCTTGAATGTTGGATAGGTTATTTAAAGAGATCATGAACTTAGAGTCTAGACATTTTATAACTTCTTATTTCTCTCTAAGTTCATCTTTTGAAGAGGCTAGCTCTTTGTTTAGTTTATTAGATTCTTCTTTTAAACTTCTATTTCTTTTATCAAGCTTTGAAGATAATGTATATAATTCATTATAGGCTTGTTGAAGATCATCTTCATCATACTCATTTTCTTCCTCTTTTGAGTCAAATTGATATTCATTTAAGTGAGGGTTTGAATCTCCAATAGAAGGAAGAATGAGGGGTCTAGAAGAATCTACAAAGTCTAGCATAGTGGAGTCCATTTTAATGATTTTCAAATAAGCACAACTCTAGGGTTTTTACTCTAGGTTTTTACACCTAATCAAGAGTTCCAAACACTTGATCCTAAGGGATAGAGCACTTGGCTCTGATACCAATTGAAAGTCCTTGGATCCTAACCCTAGAGGGGGGGGGGGGGGTGAATAGGGTGTGCTACAAGTATGACCAATTTAGACCAATTTAAAATTCTCAAACAAAACTAGTCACATGTGATGAATGATCAATCAATATGCGGAAGCTAAACAAAATCAATCACCACATAGCAATCACCACAACACAATATTTATAGTGGTTCGGCCAACGTGCCTACATCCACTACCGGCTTGTGATCCAATCACCCCACCGGATTTCCACTATTTATGCTTTTTCAAAGGCTAAGCAATAACCTCTACAATGTTGCTTTTCAAAGGCTAAACAACAACCTTACAAGATGCTTTTCTTAGGCTAAGCAATAACCTTACAATATGCTTTTCTTAGGCTAAGCAATAACCTTTACAAATAAAGCTTTCTCTAAGAAAGTGTCTTTACAAAAGATCACTCTAAGAGATTACAATTTAAGCTCATATGAAATTGCCTCTTGACTAGGCTAATATGAAAGTTTAATACAAATAACAAACATACACTCAATTAAGTTAAAGTGTGTGCACAAGTGTATGAATGCTCTACTTCAATCTATTTTAACAATGAAGCTCTTAAATGAATGCATGATGCATTTTAAAATCAAAGCTTATAAAAAGATGATTGAAGAGAAAAATACTAATCACACGAAAGATTCACACAACTTGAAGAAATGATCTAAAACATGTTGTATGAAAATAAAAGTCTAAGAACACATGTGATTTAGGTGAGAGTGATTGCAAACCATTCTAATATACCAATGAAGATAATGAGTTTGCAAAACAACTCTTGAAATCATGCATAAGTGAAAAACAAAGATTTAAGCATGCATGAATTTCATTTTAATGAAAATCAAAATACAAGTAAAGTGTACCTTTTCAAGAACTCATGTATTTGATTTCCAAATGGCCCCCTAGCCTTTCCAACTTCTTCCCCTTTCTTTGGCTCCAAAATGCTCTCAAAGGTTCATGGTTCAAGCCTTGAAAAAGGTTGGAAATGAATGGACTTTATAGCCAAAAAGTTGCCAACGGCTAGTTCTCGGTCGACCGGCAAAGAGGTCTCGGTCGACCGAGAAGGCACAACGGTAAGATTTCTGACCGTTGGGGCTTCAGTTCAAAAAACTGTCCACTTGCCCTGCAGTGGTCTCGGTCGACCGGCGACACTGCCGGGCGAGTCCCTGGGGCCAAAAATCCAACTTTTTCTCATTTCAAAGTATTTCTTTGAGGGATCTTTGGGCCACTAAATCAAGCTTAAATAACATGTTTTAAGACATTCTAAGATGTTTAAAAACATGAAAAACACAAAGCCTAAAATGATTCAAAAGTTTAAAACCAAAGGCTAGCTTGATTTGATAAAACTCTTTTCAAATGAAAATGCATACAAAAATGATTCTTTTTGTAATGAATGTATGCAAAGCTCAAACCTAAAATCACAAGATGATTTTCCAAATATAATGCACAAGGAATTAGGTTTTCAAAAGAGTTTTGGGTTCTAAAACCAATGCATCCAAGTTTATGACCAAAACATGCATAAACCAAAAACTTTTCCAAATCTAAAAACCAATGCATGTGTAAAACTAGATTTCAAGGTATTTTAAATCAATGCATGTGTGAAATATCAAATGATGCTAAAGTGCAAATGCATCCATCAAATTGCAATTACAAAATCCCTAACAATCTCCCCCTTTGCAATTTGATGGCAACTTACTCATCATTGAAATTACACATCAAGGTCTTCAGCTCCCCCTCAGCTGGACAAGTCTTAAAATCTTCTTGGATGCTTCTTCTCTTAGCTTGGGCTCTTGAGCTCTTTTCTTCAATCTTCTTGATGCTTGGAGCTTGATCATTCTTCAAGCTTTCTTGCTTCTTTCTTTCTTTATCCAAGCATCTCCTTTAGCTCCAAGCTTTCTTTCTTCTATTTGCTCTCCCCCTTTGACCATGCCTCTCTCTCCCTTTGGCAAGGTATGCATTCTCTCCCTTTGTAGAAGATCATACACAACTCTCCTTAGGAAGCTTGGACATTCTCTTCACCCTTTGAGAACTTGAGTTCTTTCTCCCCCTTTGATGGATAGGAGATCTTCGAGTATTTGAACTCTCGAACTCTCTCCCCCTTTGAAGAGTAGGAGATCTTTGAGTCACACTTGAACTCTCTCTCCCCCTTTGACATTAAATTGCAAAGGTACCTACACACATGAGACAAGAAGAATACCTTTAGTAGCACCTGTTAACAAATGAAATTGAAAATGAAATTCATAACAGGCTATCATGTATGGAAGTTATCTCTAAGGGCTCAAAGGCAATCCAAGGGTGAATTTGATCAGAACTAATACTTCCTATGAAGGTTTACACTCCCCCTCAATCCATTCTCTTCTTTTGTCAAACTTTGACAAGATATAACTATTAAATGCAAGAAGTAGATGGTTTAACCAAGTGAGGGTCAACTTCAAGGAAAGGATTAGATTCATTTAACTATAAAGCTCATATGATCAAATTACCAAAAGAGAGCAAGGTCATTAACGATCATGGATACCAATTGAAATAAACATATCAATTGAGATTAAAGGATGTGACTATAAACTCAATCACTCTAAAATGGATTTAAAAGTATAACTATTATGAGAAATCCAAATTAGAGCTATCCATGATACAAAGGGGTTTACTCAAACATAGCATCAATCAATATAACTTATCAAAATCATATGCTATGTAAGGTTTTGAAAATCATTTCATTCAAACAATAAATATGACTATTGATGTGCAAGAATGAGTGAAATGAAATTCAAACATGAAGCCAACCACAACTATAACCAACCAATATTATGAACACATAAACATGGTGGTCATGAGATATACCTATATGAGCAAAAGAGGTGGCAACATGAACATTATGATGCTAATGGAATGTGACATGGAACAAATATATAACTATCAAGCTCAATCCAATGCACACAAGGTCTATCACATACACAAGAAATCAAATCAATCTTAAATTATACCAAATGAAACCAATTGAATTTGACAACATGTTAAAGAGCAAGGATGTGACAAACTCAAATTCCATCAAGCATCATAAATGCAAATTCATCACTTTTAAAGATATGACTATTGAGCATAGTGATGAACAAGGTAAATTGCAATGCAAAATGATATTACTTGGTAAAGCATGCAATTTCCAAAGTGTCAAAATCATATGAATTCAACATCTAAGATATTCATAAAACATATAGAAATATGAGAAATGGGTTTCAAAGAGTTTCATATGATTAAGAACACTACTTATGAAGTTGAAACATGTATAAGGATTAAATCACTTAGAGAAATCACATGAATCAACATCATAACCATCCAAATAGATATGACTATAAGGCATAGAGGATGGATTTGGGTTCTAGTATGGTTTCTACAAATGTAACTAAGATCACAACCATACATGGAACCAAAAGTCATTTGCATATAAAAAGAATGTAAATAAACAAGCAAGGATGCAAACAACATACATTTCCATTTCTAAGATAATGAAACCAAAAGAAAGGAAATGAACACATGGAACATGCTTTAGAAGAATATAACTAATGATGTTATAGGCATTTCCATTCAAACAATCTTCAAATCATTTTGAAAAACAAAATCCAACAATGAGCATAAAAAGAATGATTTAGAAGATCAATTTTCAACATTGTATTTTAAAAGATATAACTTAATTGAAACACATACAAGTTGATTTTTCAAAACAATGTTCTCCATGTAAAAGTATAACTTAGAAATCCATGGAAAACTTGAATTGATTCATATAATTTGTTCAAATAATCTTACTATGACATATACACAAATGATTCAATAACAATTGATCATGAAAAATCTAGCTATGAAAGCTTTTGAAATCACAATCAATTGATCATGTAGAAATGCAATGCAAAACATAAAACTAAATGTGAGCAAAAAGCAAATCAAACATGATGAAGTTATAATCAAAAGATTTTGAAAACCATGAAGTGTAACTTAGAATGGTGTATGAAAACAAAATCAATTGATCATAAAGAAACAATGCATTTTAATAGATGTAACTATGAAAGAACAAAATGCAAAACAATCATGACCAACAAAAGGTTTAACTTATAAAGCATAGGTTGGTCAATGAGGTCCAAGGCCTTAAGGTTTGTCTAAGTATAAAACTTTGGGAATCCACCTAAGGTCTTGTGAGGGTTGAACTTTGAGGTCTATCTTAGAAGTCTCACCAACTTTAGGAGATTTAACTTGATAAATTTTCAATTTGAACTTATCACCATGATATTTTGATTTGACTATATTTAGCTTAGATTGGTGATTAGTCTTTTGAAGTTGGTGGGTTTGTTTCTTAGGGGATTGTTTCTCTTTTCTTTTCTTCTTATTTTCTCCCTTTACTTGACTTTTGAATTTTAAATTTAACTTTGTTACTTTATTCAAAAGTTCTTTCATGGGTTTATATAAGGGAGATAGGTTGAGAAGCTTTTTGTTCATAGATTCTTTTAAGCTTGGTTTAACTTGTTTAAACTTCTTAGAATCTATCTTAGGAGACTCCATTTTAATAGATTTAACTTGTTTAGTCTTTTTGGAGTATTTCTTGATTTTTAGTGTCTTACCCTTCATAGGTTTTGATTCTCCATTCTTTAGTTCAAAAATGGGCTTAGACACATAGCTTCTTTTTCTTAGTTTGCACTCAAATTTTAGATGTCCTTCTTTACCACAATAATGACATTTAATTTTGGACATTTGAGAGAGAGTGCTAGAGAATGAGGACTCACCTTTCACAAAAGTGTTGGTGAATTTAGGGTCATGTGAAGTATACTTATTAAAACCAAGACCCGTCCTATCTCCATGAGGTTTACCCAATTTAAATAATTTTTCAAGTCTATCTTCACTTTGGGTAAACTTGCACTCATACTTTTGTTTATAGCTTTCAAGTTGAGTGACTTGGGTTTTAAGGGTTGAATTTTCATTTTTAACTATTGTTAGATCATTTTCAATTCCCTTAAAAATGTTTAGCTCTTCATAGGCAAGTTTTAACTTAGATTTAAGCTCATTAACAACATTAGATCCAAGTTCTAGAGTTTTTACATTACTTTGTGCATTAGACAAGTTTTCATTTGAAATTGTCAACTTGGATTTTAAATAGTTAATGTTTTCATCTTGTCTTTTAATTGTATCTCTTAGGTTCAAATTTTCATTTTTAAGCTCATCACAATTTATCTTAATCTCATTTAATTCATCTTGAGCATTAGATAAATTTTCCTTAGAGATAGTCAATTTAGATTCAAGATTGTTAAAGTCTTTACCTTGCCTTTGTAATTGATCTCTTAGATTTAGATTTTCCTTATTGACATTTTCATAACCCATCTTTAATTCTTTTAGTTCATCTTGAATGTTGGATAGGTTATTTAAAGAGATCATGAACTTAGAGTCTAGACATTTTATAACTTCTTATTTCTCTCTAAGTTCATCTTTTGAAGAGGCTAGCTCTTTGTTTAGTTTATTAGATTCTTCTTTTAAACTTCTATTTCTTTTATCAAGCTTTGAAGATAATGTATATAATTCATTATAGGCTTGTTGAAGATCATCTTCATCATACTCATTTTCTTCCTCTTTTGAGTCAAATTGATATTCATTTAAGTGAGGGTTTGAATCTCCAATAGAAGGAAGAATGAGGGGTCTAGAAGAATCTACAAAGTCTAGCATAGTGGAGTCCATTTTAATGATTTTCAAATAAGCACAACTCTAGGGTTTTTACTCTAGGTTTTTACACCTAATCAAGAGTTCCAAACACTTGATCCTAAGGGATAGAGCACTTGGCTCTGATACCAATTGAAAGTCCTTGGATCCTAACCCTAGAGGGGGGGGGGGGGGGGGTGAATAGGGTGTGCTACAAGTATGACCAATTTAGACCAATTTAAAATTCTCAAACAAAACTAGTCACATGTGATGAATGATCAATCAATATGCGGAAGCTAAACAAAATCAATCACCACATAGCAATCACCACAACACAATATATTATAGTGGTTCGGCCAACGTGCCTACATCCACTACCGGCTTGTGATCCAATCACCCCACCGGATTTCCACTATTTATGCTTTTTCAAAGGCTAAGCAATAACCTCTACAATGTTGCTTTTCAAAGGCTAAACAACAACCTTACAAGATGCTTTTCTTAGGCTAAGCAATAACCTTACAATATGCTTTTCTTAGGCTAAGCAATAACCTTTACAAATAAAGCTTTCTCTAAGAAAGTGTCTTTACAAAAGATCACTCTAAGAGATTACAATTTAAGCTCATATGAAATTGCCTCTTGACTAGGCTAATATGAAAGTTTAATACAAATAACAAACATACACTCAATTAAGTTAAAGTGTGTGCACAAGTGTATGAATGCTCTACTTCAATCTATTTTAACAATGAAGCTCTTAAATGAATGCATGATGCATTTTAAAATCAAAGCTTATAAAAAGATGATTGAAGAGAAAAATACTAATCACACGAAAGATTCACACAACTTGAAGAAATGATCTAAAACATGTTGTATGAAAATAAAAGTCTAAGAACACATGTGATTTAGGTGAGAGTGATTGCAAACCATTCTAATATACCAATGAAGATAATGAGTTTGCAAAACAACTCTTGAAATCATGCATAAGTGAAAAACAAAGATTTAAGCATGCATGAATTTCATTTTAATGAAAATCAAAATACAAGTAAAGTGTACCTTTTCAAGAACTCATGTATTTGATTTCCAAATGGCCCCCTAGCCTTTCCAACTTCTTCCCCTTTCTTTGGCTCCAAAATGCTCTCAAAGGTTCATGGTTCAAGCCTTGAAAAAGGTTGGAAATGAATGGACTTTATAGCCAAAAAGTTGCCAACGGCTAGTTCTCGGTCGACCGGCAAAGAGGTCTCGGTCGACCGAGAAGGCACAACGGTAAGATTTCTGACCGTTGGGGCTTCAGTTCAAAAAACTGTCCACTTGCCCTGCAGTGGTCTCGGTCGACCGGCGACACTGCCGGGCGAGTCCCTGGGGCCAAAAATCCAACTTTTTCTCATTTCAAAGTATTTCTTTGAGGGATCTTTGGGCCACTAAATCAAGCTTAAATAACATGTTTTAAGACATTCTAAGATGTTTAAAAACATGAAAAACACAAAGCCTAAAATGATTCAAAAGTTTAAAACCAAAGGCTAGCTTGATTTGATAAAACTCTTTTCAAATGAAAATGCATACAAAAATGATTCTTTTTGTAATGAATGTATGCAAAGCTCAAACCTAAAATCACAAGATGATTTTCCAAATATAATGCACAAGGAATTAGGTTTTCAAAAGAGTTTTGGGTTCTAAAACCAATGCATCCAAGTTTATGACCAAAACATGCATAAACCAAAAACTTTTCCAAATCTAAAAACCAATGCATGTATAAAACTAGATTTCAAGGTATTTTAAATCAATGCATGTGTGAAATATCAAATGATGCTAAAGTGCAAATGCATCCATCAAATTGCAATTACAAAATCCCTAACAATCTCCCCCTTTGCAATTTGATGGCAACTTACTCATCATTGAAATTACACATCAAGGTCTTCAGCTCCCCCTCAGCTGGACAAGTCTTAAAATCTTCTTGGATGCTTCTTCTCTTAGCTTGGGCTCTTGAGCTCTTTTCTTCAATCTTCTTGATGCTTGGA
Source organism: Cinnamomum chago (assembly GCA_038049695.1). Classification (NCBI taxonomy): domain Eukaryota; kingdom Viridiplantae; phylum Streptophyta; class Magnoliopsida; order Laurales; family Lauraceae; genus Cinnamomum; species Cinnamomum chago. The sequence goes on along the minus strand of CP142453.1, from coordinate 50,938,810 downwards.
GCTTGATCATTCTTCAAGCTTTCTTGCTTCTTTCTTTCTTTATCCAAGCATCTCCTTTAGCTCCAAGCTTTCTTTCTTCTATTTGCTCTCCCCCTTTGACCATGCCTCTCTCTCCCTTTGGCAAGGTATGCATTCTCTCCCTTTGTAGAAGATCATACACAACTCTCCTTAGGAAGCTTGGACATTCTCTTCACCCTTTGAGAACTTGAGTTCTTTCTCCCCCTTTGATGGATAGGAGATCTTCGAGTATTTGAACTCTCGAACTCTCTCCCCCTTTGAAGAGTAGGAGATCTTTGAGTCACACTTGAACTCTCTCTCCCCCTTTGACATTAAATTGCAAAGGTACCTACACACATGAGACAAGAAGAATACCTTTAGTAGCACCTGTTAACAAATGAAATTGAAAATGAAATTCATAACAGGCTATCATGTATGGAAGTTATCTCTAAGGGCTCAAAGGCAATCCAAGGGTGAATTTGATCAGAACTAATACTTCCTATGAAGGTTTACACTCCCCCTCAATCCATTCTCTTCTTTTGTCAAACTTTGACAAGATATAACTATTAAATGCAAGAAGTAGATGGTTTAACCAAGTGAGGGTCAACTTCAAGGAAAGGATTAGATTCATTTAACTATAAAGCTCATATGATCAAATTACCAAAAGAGAGCAAGGTCATTAACGATCATGGATACCAATTGAAATAAACATATCAATTGAGATTAAAGGATGTGACTATAAACTCAATCACTCTAAAATGGATTTAAAAGTATAACTATTATGAGAAATCCAAATTAGAGCTATCCATGATACAAAGGGGTTTACTCAAACATAGCATCAATCAATATAACTTATCAAAATCATATGCTATGTAAGGTTTTGAAAATCATTTCATTCAAACAATAAATATGACTATTGATGTGCAAGAATGAGTGAAATGAAATTCAAACATGAAGCCAACCACAACTATAACCAACCAATATTATGAACACATAAACATGGTGGTCATGAGATATACCTATATGAGCAAAAGAGGTGGCAACATGAACATTATGATGCTAATGGAATGTGACATGGAACAAATATATAACTATCAAGCTCAATCCAATGCACACAAGGTCTATCACATACACAAGAAATCAAATCAATCTTAAATTATACCAAATGAAACCAATTGAATTTGACAACATGTTAAAGAGCAAGGATGTGACAAACTCAAATTCCATCAAGCATCATAAATGCAAATTCATCACTTTTAAAGATATGACTATTGAGCATAGTGATGAACAAGGTAAATTGCAATGCAAAATGATATTACTTGGTAAAGCATGCAATTTCCAAAGTGTCAAAATCATATGAATTCAACATCTAAGATATTCATAAAACATATAGAAATATGAGAAATGGGTTTCAAAGAGTTTCATATGATTAAGAACACTACTTATGAAGTTGAAACATGTATAAGGATTAAATCACTTAGAGAAATCACATGAATCAACATCATAACCATCCAAATAGATATGACTATAAGGCATAGAGGATGGATTTGGGTTCTAGTATGGTTTCTACAAATGTAACTAAGATCACAACCATACATGGAACCAAAAGTCATTTGCATATAAAAAGAATGTAAATAAACAAGCAAGGATGCAAACAACATACATTTCCATTTCTAAGATAATGAAACCAAAAGAAAGGAAATGAACACATGGAACATGCTTTAGAAGAATATAACTAATGATGTTATAGGCATTTCCATTCAAACAATCTTCAAATCATTTTGAAAAACAAAATCCAACAATGAGCATAAAAAGAATGATTTAGAAGATCAATTTTCAACATTGTATTTTAAAAGATATAACTTAATTGAAACACATACAAGTTGATTTTTCAAAACAATGTTCTCCATGTAAAAGTATAACTTAGAAATCCATGGAAAACTTGAATTGATTCATATAATTTGTTCAAATAATCTTACTATGACATATACACAAATGATTCAATAACAATTGATCATGAAAAATCTAGCTATGAAAGCTTTTGAAATCACAATCAATTGATCATGTAGAAATGCAATGCAAAACATAAAACTAAATGTGAGCAAAAAGCAAATCAAACATGATGAAGTTATAATCAAAAGATTTTGAAAACCATGAAGTGTAACTTAGAATGGTGTATGAAAACAAAATCAATTGATCATAAAGAAACAATGCATTTTAATAGATGTAACTATGAAAGAACAAAATGCAAAACAATCATGACCAACAAAAGGTTTAACTTATAAAGCATAGGTTGGTCAATGAGGTCCAAGGCCTTAAGGTTTGTCTAAGTATAAAACTTTGGGAATCCACCTAAGGTCTTGTGAGGGTTGAACTTTGAGGTCTATCTTAGAAGTCTCACCAACTTTAGGAGATTTAACTTGATAAATTTTCAATTTGAACTTATCACCATGATATTTTGATTTGACTATATTTAGCTTAGATTGGTGATTAGTCTTTTGAAGTTGGTGGGTTTGTTTCTTAGGGGATTGTTTCTCTTTTCTTTTCTTCTTATTTTCTCCCTTTACTTGACTTTTGAATTTTAAATTTAACTTTGTTACTTTATTCAAAAGTTCTTTCATGGGTTTATATAAGGGAGATAGGTTGAGAAGCTTTTTGTTCATAGATTCTTTTAAGCTTGGTTTAACTTGTTTAAACTTCTTAGAATCTATCTTAGGAGACTCCATTTTAATAGATTTAACTTGTTTAGTCTTTTTGGAGTATTTCTTGATTTTTAGTGTCTTACCCTTCATAGGTTTTGATTCTCCATTCTTTAGTTCAAAAATGGGCTTAGACACATAGCTTCTTTTTCTTAGTTTGCACTCAAATTTTAGATGTCCTTCTTTACCACAATAATGACATTTAATTTTGGACATTTGAGAGAGAGTGCTAGAGAATGAGGACTCACCTTTCACAAAAGTGTTGGTGAATTTAGGGTCATGTGAAGTATACTTATTAAAACCAAGACCCGTCCTATCTCCATGAGGTTTACCCAATTTAAATAATTTTTCAAGTCTATCTTCACTTTGGGTAAACTTGCACTCATACTTTTGTTTATAGCTTTCAAGTTGAGTGACTTGGGTTTTAAGGGTTGAATTTTCATTTTTAACTATTGTTAGATCATTTTCAATTCCCTTAAAAATGTTTAGCTCTTCATAGGCAAGTTTTAACTTAGATTTAAGCTCATTAACAACATTAGATCCAAGTTCTAGAGTTTTTACATTACTTTGTGCATTAGACAAGTTTTCATTTGAAATTGTCAACTTGGATTTTAAATAGTTAATGTTTTCATCTTGTCTTTTAATTGTATCTCTTAGGTTCAAATTTTCATTTTTAAGCTCATCACAATTTATCTTAATCTCATTTAATTCATCTTGAGCATTAGATAAATTTTCCTTAGAGATAGTCAATTTAGATTCAAGATTGTTAAAGTCTTTACCTTGCCTTTGTAATTGATCTCTTAGATTTAGATTTTCCTTATTGACATTTTCATAACCCATCTTTAATTCTTTTAGTTCATCTTGAATGTTGGATAGGTTATTTAAAGAGATCATGAACTTAGAGTCTAGACATTTTATAACTTCTTATTTCTCTCTAAGTTCATCTTTTGAAGAGGCTAGCTCTTTGTTTAGTTTATTAGATTCTTCTTTTAAACTTCTATTTCTTTTATCAAGCTTTGAAGATAATGTATATAATTCATTATAGGCTTGTTGAAGATCATCTTCATCATACTCATTTTCTTCCTCTTTTGAGTCAAATTGATATTCATTTAAGTGAGGGTTTGAATCTCCAATAGAAGGAAGAATGAGGGGTCTAGAAGAATCTACAAAGTCTAGCATAGTGGAGTCCATTTTAATGATTTTCAAATAAGCACAACTCTAGGGTTTTTACTCTAGGTTTTTACACCTAATCAAGAGTTCCAAACACTTGATCCTAAGGGATAGAGCACTTGGCTCTGATACCAATTGAAAGTCCTTGGATCCTAACCCTAGAGGGGGGGGGGGGTGAATAGGGTGTGCTACAAGTATGACCAATTTAGACCAATTTAAAATTCTCAAACAAAACTAGTCACATGTGATGAATGATCAATCAATATGCGGAAGCTAAACAAAATCAATCACCACATAGCAATCACCACAACACAATATTTATAGTGGTTCGGCCAACGTGCCTACATCCACTACCGGCTTGTGATCCAATCACCCCACCGGATTTCCACTATTTATGCTTTTTCAAAGGCTAAGCAATAACCTCTACAATGTTGCTTTTCAAAGGCTAAACAACAACCTTACAAGATGCTTTTCTTAGGCTAAGCAATAACCTTACAATATGCTTTTCTTAGGCTAAGCAATAACCTTTACAAATAAAGCTTTCTCTAAGAAAGTGTCTTTACAAAAGATCACTCTAAGAGATTACAATTTAAGCTCATATGAAATTGCCTCTTGACTAGGCTAATATGAAAGTTTAATACAAATAACAAACATACACTCAATTAAGTTAAAGTGTGTGCACAAGTGTATGAATGCTCTACTTCAATCTATTTTAACAATGAAGCTCTTAAATGAATGCATGATGCATTTTAAAATCAAAGCTTATAAAAAGATGATTGAAGAGAAAAATACTAATCACATGAAAGATTCACACAACTTGAAGAAATGATCTAAAACATGTTTTATGAAAATAAAAGTCTAAGAACACATGTGATTTAGGTGAGAGTGATTGCAAACCATTCTAATATACCAATGAAGATAATGAGTTTGCAAAACAACTCTTGAAATCATGCATAAGTGAAAAACAAAGATTTAAGCATGCATGAATTTCATTTTAATGAAAATCAAAATACAAGTAAAGTGTACCTTTTCAAGAACTCATGTATTTGATTTCCAAATGGCCCCCTAGCCTTTCCAACTTCTTCCCCTTTCTTTGGCTCCAAAATGCTCTCAAAGGTTCATGGTTCAAGCCTTGAAAAAGGTTGGAAATGAATGGACTTTATAGCCAAAAAGTTGCCAACGGCTAGTTCTCGGTCGACCGGCAAAGAGGTCTCGGTCGACCGAGAAGGCACAACGGTCAGATTTCTGACCGTTGGGGCTTCAGTTCAAAAAACTGTCCACTTGCCCTGCAGTGGTCTCGGTCGACCGGCGACACTGCCGGGCGAGTCCCTGGGGCCAAAAATCCAACTTTTTCTCATTTCAAAGTATTTCTTTGAGGGATCTTTGGGCCACTAAATCAAGCTTAAATAACATGTTTTAAGACATTCTAAGATGTTTAAAAACATGAAAAACACAAAGCCTAAAATGATTCAAAAGTTTAAAACCAAAGGCTAGCTTGATTTGATAAAACTCTTTTCAAATGAAAATGCATACAAAAATGATTCTTTTTGTAATGAATGTATACAAAGCTCAAACCTAAAATCACAAGATGATTTTCCAAATATAATGCACAAGGAATTAGGTTTTCAAAAGAGTTTTGGGTTCTAAAACCAATGCATCCAAGTTTATGACCAAAACATGCATAAACCAAAAACTTTTCCAAATCTAAAAACCAATGCATGTATAAAACTAGATTTCAAGGTATTTTAAATCAATGCATGTGTGAAATATCAAATGATGCTAAAGTGCAAATGCATCCATCAAATTGCAATTACAAAATCCCTAACATCTAAATCTTCAATTAGGGATTCAATTAACTAAAATGGACATGCACATGAATGTGGACCATTACTTAGGATTGGACTTTGCTATTTCATCCATTGATTATCTGATTTAGAGGTTTATTACATTACTGTCACTCTTATGTCCTTGTCATTGCTTTATACCGGTTAATTGAATGGAAAATGAATGACCTAAACCTAGGATTTCCTAGAGGTGACCTAGTGATGTAGTTGGGTGAAACTTGACCCGTGTCTGTGTCTAGGCTGGCCCTTTTATGGCCGAAGTTCGGATGGAGAGGTGGTTGTGATTGGACTTATAACTCATTGAGAATAAGACGAGACTGATTGATATAGGATTGAGATCGGTTATCTCTCCTGATCTATTTAGACTAAGGCCATGGCTTGATGGGCCTTAGTATGGATCCAATAATTGGTACTTAGACCTCTTAGGGACTTGTTAGGACCTTGTTCACGCAAGGTAAAGCCTAGACAGACACGGACCTATATTTGTATTCCTTTGAGTCGACACGAGCATTCACTCAGTTGTTCTAAGCTCTGCCTGTTGACTGATCATCACTGGTAGGAGCTATTTCCGAGTGTTGAGTGGGCTATCATGATGACCTGTGTTTTAGACGGACGGTGTGATACCGGGTCCGGTCTCTTAAGTGATTAGTTTTTGTGATTGATGAGTGTTTTTCGGGGTTAGTTATCCCCAGCACTAGTAAGATTTCCCCACCACGACTATGTTCAATATGGGAGGGCTGCGGCATATATCCCGCGGTATTCAACTTATGTGAATGTTCCATGTTGTGTTGATAATTAACTTATCTTATTTTCCTGATTCTAAATGTCTTTCTTGCTCAATTGCCTAGCATACGTACCTTGGATATTCTTATTGATCAAGTTGTTGTGTCAATTCTTTTGATGCATACATCCTAAGTTATTTGTATACTGTAACTTGCCAGATCTTTAGATCCGACCATTTATTGGTGCTTAGGATTCGACCACAACTGAGGACAGTGCGCTCGTGCTCGTTGAGGCGCCCGTAGCTGGTTACTACGGATGGGGACCAGCCGACCAAGAGGTCGAACTGGAGGACGGAAAGCCAGCACCAAGGGCTTGAGTGTTTACTTTTTCTTTTGGGTTTAAGTGTCTTTATGTTGTGAGCAGGGAGATAGTCTGTTATGTTTAAAATATGCTCTTAATCATACTTTGAAGTTTAGGCTGGACTTCAACCCTACTGCATTTGATACATCTTTTATAATACCAAATGCTTATGCTTTACTTGTTACGCTTCCGCGATTCCAACCATTGATTATATGTTGGTCAAAAGTTTTAAGTTGGACCTCACTACGGACCTACAATCTTGGAAGTTCTCGGATCTTTCGGAAAGTAGCGCATCAATTTCGGGTACCTTGACGGTTTTCTCGGTATTCGAAATCAGGGTGTTACAATTTTTGGTATCAGAGCAAGCAAGTCTCTAGGAAATAAAATACACTAGAAACTTTAGGACGTAGTGAGGATTTCAATGTTAGGATGCGTGTAAGGACAATGGATTGGGTAGAAGAACGGACACAATTCTCTTCTCTTGGCAGATGTCAGGAGGAGAGGCGCCACCTGGAGCACCAGCGGACGGCGGTCAGCCTGACCATGAGCACCAGTTCCAGCAGTTTCTACAGGGCTTCCTTGTCTCGCAGGAGGCCCAGGGTGCCACACACCAGCAGCAGGCGCAAGACTTTGTGCAGTTTCAAACACAAGTGTTAGAGGTGATTAAGCAGGTGGCACAGCCAGCCCCAGGAGATGCACCAGTTCTTGGGGTAGACCCGAACGTCATTTTTTAGAAGTTTCTCAAGAGGGACCGCCGAAGTTCATCGGCACGGAGGACCCCATGGTTGCGGACGACTAGATTGTTAGGATAGAGAAGATCTTCAAGGTCTTCGAGTGTTCTGAATGATGAGGGTACAGCTGGCGGCATATAAGTTCCGCGGCGTGGCCGAGGATTGGTGGAGGACAATGCAGCGTCCTTACGAGGTTATGTAAGATGAGGTAGCTTAGACTGCCTTCAGGACAGACTTCCTCAAGAAGTGTATTCCAGCTCACATTAGGGAGCAGAAGCTTCGGGAGTTCCAAACTCTTGTTTAGGGAAGCTTGACTGTCTATCGATACAAGCTCCGTTTCACCCAGCTGTCCCGCTTTGCGGAGGTCTTGATTACACTTGAGTCTAAGAGGATCCTGCGGTTTGTCGATGGACTGAGAGAGGAGATCTAGCTGAGTATTTCTTGTATCGAGCTACCTACCTATGAGGAGGCTTTGAGGAGAGACTATTGGGCAGAGGAACATCTTCAGCGACTGGAGATCACGCAGCAGCAAAAACGGTTATGGACCACTCCGATCAAGCAACAACCCATGGGCCAACAACAACAACCATTCTGAGGCAGAGGCCAGCAGGCCAGGTGGGGCAGTACCATCATCAGAGGCAACAGTACCGCAGGGCCAGAGTATGCTTTGATAGTGGTGAGCAAGGGCACATATCTAGGCACTGCCCACTTTGCAAGTAGCAGCCCCTGATGCTTCAGCTTCTAGCACCTACGAGAGCTTCAGCTCCAGCGGCTCAGCCAGCTCATTAGGTCGTTCTAGCACCTCAGCAGCAGTACCGTGCGCAACAGAAGGCACGCGCATCTCAGCAGCCCCGAGGACAGTAATACCATTACGGACGTTACTAGAGGCACCATGGCCAGCAGCACCAACAGCAGAGACTCTAGGTAGCGAGGCGAGCTTTTGCAGTTACACATGAGGATGCAGAGGTTGCAGGCAACGTGGTCGAAGGTACTATTTCTATTTGTGATCAGCTTGTTAGAGTATTGCTTGATCTAGGTGCGACACATTCATATGTGTCTTCAGCTTTTTCTTTGGTCCTTAGTGGGGTAGGAGAAGAGATGCCTTGTATGTTGTTGTGTCTACACCTGTGGGTAGGAGTGTAGTATGTCAGACTTACCAGATGCCGAGTATAGATTGGGGAGTACATTTTGCTTCTAGATCTAATCGTGCTACCCATGCATGACTTCGAAGTCATTTTGGGGATGGATTGGTTAACCAGATACCGAGCAGTGATGGATTACTTTGAGAAGACAATCCACCTCTCGATTGACGGATCAAACGACATGATCGAGTTTTTAGGCGAGAGGAGATCGCCTAGCACCCGGATGATTTTGGCACTGAAGGCTAAAAGATTGATGAAATCAGGTTGCGAAGGCTACATCGCGTTCATCTCAGAGGATAAGCCTGTCGAATGTGAATTTTGATCCCCCCGGGGGAGGGAAATCGCCATTCAACTATATGAGATATTAAAAAATTTACATCGAAAATGAGAATTCCAACTACCCTCAAAATCGACGGATCACGATCGCCAGCTATGGATACAGCCGTAACACCGTCCTTCGACGAAAGCCGAAAGAAAGCGAGAGAAAATGGGATGGGTTCTTCCTCTCGTCTAATGTGTTGCAAGCAACACACAACGGTTGTCTTGTCACTTAATTTGGGTCGAATTATGGGTCTCAAAGTAGGGTCATAGTGAACTAGGCAGGGAAAATCAACATTCAGGGCCATGCAGACTAATTAAAGTTAAATTCAAGTATTCTAAAAATAAATTAAATAAAATGAAAATAAATTAGGAAAATAAGGGGGGAAGGTGCCAATTATTTAGAAAAGGATCAGCCTCGTTCCCGAGTACCCCCTTCAATGTCCTTTGACGACCAAGGGTTTAAAGGTTGATTCTTCGAATCGAAAGAATGATGCAGACGAAACTTCGAGTTGTGATTTCTGTGGGTTTGCGTGCGATACGCAAGTGATAAGAGTGCATGGTCGATGATGGGCCGAGATTGATTTAGAGTGGCCGATGATGGGCCGGAAACAAATAAACTGATATTGGGATGTGTGAAATCACTCATCTCGTCTCATCATTAATGTAAGACCCCGACCCGAGTGAACCCGATTAGTGCTAATTAAGTTGCGTGTTAGTACTAAGCTTGATTAGTGATTTTGGTTAAGTTGGGCTTGGAATAGCTTTTGTTTTAGTTTTGGGGATTTTGATTTGCTTTGTGTTAGTAGGGCCCTTTGGGGGTTCCTTTTCATGACATTGCATTTGATTGAGGTTTTATCGGAAGTGTTTGCATTCATGATTTTAATCCCGATTTACTCGTTTTGATGATCCCTACAACTTTCATGTTGATTCCGTCCCCGTTTGAGATCCCGAAAACCGAATTCTTGGCCTTGAGGGCAAAACAATCATTTCACACCAAATCTGTACCCAAAACTTGATATTCCCGAAACCCGCGAAACTTATACTTTTTAGAAACTAGATATTTCGACGATCATTTCTTTCTTCTTCGTCGAATTCATCTGAGGTCCTGATAGAGATGATTTCAGCCTAATTAGGATTGTTAGTGGTGGAGCCCACTCATCCCTTACTACAAGAGGAGACCTTCTTCTTCCATTTCATTTTTCCAGCACAAACACAAGCTAGGGCTTTCTTCTTCCTCTTCTCCTTGCTCTTGCTCTCCACCACTCCATCCACTTCCAAGCTTGCACCAATAGGAGAGTGGAGGTCATCACCTTTTTCATCTCCTTGAGAGCTTCTTTTCAATAGCTTTTGTGGAGCAAATCATCCATTTCAAGATCTCCTTTGAGCCTACCATTGCCATTAGAGGACCTTGCAACTTGGATTCCTTGCTTGGAAGAGTTCTAGAGCTTGATTGCATTGTTAGAAGACCTAAGGCAAGTGGATAAATGACTTTCCTAAGCTTTCATTGATTTTGGATATTTTCCATTAATGCACATTTAATACTTTATTTTAAATGGATGCCCATGATAGAGTATTAATGTCACATTTATGATCTTTGAGAAGTAGTAGTTCATGGCATTGAATGTCTCCTTGTTTTATTGCAAATGTATATATGTTGTGGAATGGTTTCCTCCTCCCTTTTTCCTTGTGTTGAATGCATGGTTGATGGAGGAGAATATGATGGATTAGAGGAGGGATTTGATGTAGTTTGAGTGGAGAAATAGACTCCTCATTTGATGCACATGAAGGGCTGGAGAAAGGTTGTAAAAAGGAAGAGAAAGAGGACAGCTGAACTGGTCCGGAATCCATTTCTGGACCGTTCGCTCGAGCGACCATGACACTTCGCTCGAGCGAACTGTCCAGGAAAGGATTCGGGCATTTCCAGTAGCTTGGTCGCTCGAACGCATTTAAATAACCACTCGACCGATGAGTTCGCTCGAGCGAACTCTTCGATTCGCTCGAGCGATGCGGTCTGCCTGGCTAGGCCACGTTGGGACAACGTTGAACTGTTTTAATGCACTGGGACAGAATTTCAGTTTGAGTCCAGTGGGTTTTGAGATTTATTTTTTTTGTGGACCTTGGCTACCCTCCTTGGACTCACTTGACCATATGTGAGAGCGTCTTGAACCGATGCTCTTCACGGTTGGTTCGGAATGCATCGAAGTTCATTCTATTCAATCTTGAACGGGATGGAACGACATGATATCCTCTTCATACCTAAATGCAAAGTCTATTTCCTTGGGTATCGCAAATTCTATTCCTTTCGGTGACTGAGTAGGTTGCTCGATGGTTCCGGGTTGACATCATACTTAGGATGGACCGTTTATAGTCTTGATTTTTCTATCATAGCATCTAGTACTATCCATAAGCTCATGATAAGTTTTAAAAATAGTAAAAGTGCATACGGAGCCCAGAATGTCTTCAAACTCAAAGAGTACCAAATCATTTCAATAATCGACATACGGGACCCCTATTCACTTAAATAGATCTTGAAATCAATATTTTTCCGGAATTGTAATAGTTCGTTTTATTTCTTCATTTCCAAGATTTACTTTGCATGATTTGTTTTCCCGAAAGCTTGATGGTTATACTAGTAACATGGACTTGTCCCGAAGAGTATTGCCCGATATGAAATGAAAGTTATACATTTTGATATTCTTGCCCGTTCATTTATTTACTTGTACTTTATTTACTTGCATATGTCTCGATGTGTTATTTATCCTATGAGTCGGCATCACTAAGCTTGGATACCTTGTCGGTTTGATCCACCGACTTGGAAATCCCTCTCCCGTCCCGCCAGCTGCAGTTTGGATCCCGATACCCGGTCATTACCGTGGTCCCGTCCCGATACCCGGTTCGCTACCGTGGTCCCGTTCCCGTATATTTATATTGTATATATGTTTACGTTGCTTCTCCTCACCTTGTGTGACTGAGATCAACGTCCTGTGATACTGTTGTCACTTTAGTGACAGAGAACTTAGCTTTATGTGATTGCCACCTTGTATTCCCGATTTCCTTGGATACCTCATATGTTTTATCTTGTTTACTTGTTTTCTAGCAAATGATTGATCTATTTTATAAGAGTTCTTGCTTAAACAGATTTCTATGCTTTTCAAGGTATTTCATCTATCATATGTGGTTTTGTCTTTTCACTCTCTTGCCAGACCGTCGTGTCTGATCCTTTGCTTTGGTACTCAGGTCCCGTTGCCGGTTTCCTTGAGGAGGAGCCGGAGGAGGCGGTAGGTGAGCCGCATCCTCTAGTTGAGTGGCGCGCTGACGATGCCATGTAGACATCGGTAACATTTTGGGGAGGACTTGTTAACCATTCTTTTGGGTTATTATTTTGTAATATTGGCCTTTGTCGGCCTCTAATTTTGGGGAATGTAACTAAATGATATTTTGTCTAACTTTAACAACTTTTGGGAAACATGCTGTAGATCATTGCTCATTCTGATACAGTTTGATATTTGATGTTAATGCTTGCATGACTAGAGTTAGTCTAACTATTTGATTTGCTACATGCTTCCGCACTCAAAAGAAATATTCATGCAAGGTTGTGATATCCTCACCGCGGACACCTGTGGGAAATTAAATAAGTTGTATACTGTGGATGTAGATAATCCTCACTAATCCTTACTAATCATCATCAATCATTCACACCATTAGTCCCGATCCCGGATTGGGGTTACCGGTCCGGGGTCGCGACAATTAACATTAATTCAGGTTCTCGGAATTAGCCAGGTTCTTGGAATTAGCCTCGATTCCCTTTAATCATACCCTGTCCTAGGGTCATAACCTCCCTCATCCACTCTCCCGGACCCTTAGCAGAGCCAGGAGAGAGAGTGGGACCTAACTTATTAAAATGAAAGAAACTAAAAATAGTCTAACCTGGCTAGGGGGAGACCTAGATCTCGGTCTGGCGTATGACCTAATCGGTCTAAACATTACTAAATTTCTAACTCCATATTATTATTTTTCGGGTTTTTAATTTTTTTTACTTTGTTTTTGGTCTTTTTGGTTTTTTATTATTTTTATTTTGTTTTTGTGTTTTATCTATAAAGCCTAAAATCTCTTAATCTAATTTTCCTAATCCCCGTGAAAGGGGAGAAGGAGAAGGAATAAATTGCTAATTTTTATTTATTAATGTACCTAACTAGTTTAGACTTTTCTAAATAAATTCCTTAATCCTAAGGTGAGGGGAGGAGGAGAAGAAATTAATTATTAAAGCTAACCTTATTGTTGTAATTAATCTAATACTTAGAATACTATTTTTGTTCTTTTTTGTTTTTCTTATGAGTTATGCAATTCTAATTTTTATAAGGGCAACAAAATGAACAGATAAGTGAAATGTAGTCCTTATTTTTACAAAGAGAACAAAATAAAGAAATAAAATGCAACATGATTATAATGCATGGGAATATTTTAATGCATGAACATGTTTGAAAAAGTTGGAATAAATGGTAAAATGGAAAATTTACCTAAGTGCATGAGAATGTTAGATGCATGAAACATCATAAAGAGAAATAATAAATAAATATAGAGCTAAATTCAATGCAAGAAAAGAAAAGAAAAAGGGGGGACCCGACATGCATGGGTTCAGTTTGGATAAGTGGGCTAGGCAGGTGGGTTGTGAGGAAGGAGAGAGAAGGGGTTCAGCTGTGCAGGTGGGTGAAGGTGCAGGTGAGGGAAGAGGAATAAGAGAGGGAAAGGAAAAGGTAATGAGGGGAAGAAGGTGTGGGGGTGCAGGAGGAAAGGAAGGGAGAGGGAAGAAGAATAAGTAGAAAAGGAAGAGAGACTGGCGACTGTGCAGGTGGCGTGTGCAGTGGTAGTAAGTGGGTTGTGTGCAAGGAGATAGAGTGGTGCAGTAGATGGGTGTATGCAGTGAAGTGGGTGCAGGGAGAGAACGTGACGCACAAGTGGGATGCAGCAGCAGGCGAGGGGCGTGTTGGTGAGTGTAGTGCACAAAGGAGGAGAAGGGGTATAATGTAGGGTCGTGGCAGTGGTGGACGCGTAGTGGAAGTGGTGATGCATGGGTGAGATTGGAGTGCAGGGAAGTGGGTGGCTGGGCACTACAGTAGGGGGGTTGCTGGGAGGAATAAAAGAAAGAGAGAAAGGGAAGGGAAGAAGAGAGAGGTGGTGGTGTGCAGGTGCGTGCACGGGTGTGGGGTGTGCAGGGATGTACCAAGTGGGGAGGTCTCCGGCGATGTTGCGTGCAGGGAGGGCGGCAACGGTGCTGCTATGGAGGAGGAAGATGAAGGCATTGCCGGAGTCTGGAGGCTGCTGCGTGCGTCTGGCGGTGTTGTCGCGTGTGTCTAATAGGGAGATGAAGCTGGAGGATGGCAACTGGGGAAGTAGAGGGGCCCTGCGTTGGTGGGAGGCAATGGAGATGGGCCTGCACAAGATGATGGGCGTCGTCTGGAGAGGCTGCATGCAGGGGGCGTGGCGGCGGCTGCGGGAGAGGAGCGGAGAGAGAGAGTTAAGCGATCGGAGGGCTGCTGGGTTGTTCTGCATAGGGAGAAGATGGAGAAGAGAGGATGATGGATGAGAGATCGGTACAGTGAGATGGAGTTGGAGATGGGCTCAGTGGAGATGGAGAGTGATGACAGGTGCTGTGAGGGAGTTCGGAGATGGAAGAATGAGAAAGGAAGATGCGTCAGCTAGGAGACGAGAAGAAAGGATGGAGATCGAGGGGCAGTTCTGCACAGGGGAGCTATGGGGAAGATGGTGTGAGATGTAGATTAAGATGGGGACCATTGGGTGTTCTGGGATGGACGGGGTGATGAGAGAACCTAAGAGGGATGGAGATCTACGCCTGAATGGGATGGAGGAGAGGGATTCTGTGTGTGGGGTCTAGAGGGAGATGAACGGAGAGGGCGATGGGCATTAGAGAGAGGTCTGCGTATGAATAGGATCGATATGGCTGAGATGGGTCTGGGGAGGCTGTTCTACACAGGGGAAGAAGATCGAGAAGGATGGTGATGTGGTGATGGGGCTTGGGTTAAGTTATGGGTCAGGTGAGTTTGGGCCAGGCCTAGTAGGTTTGGAGCTCAGGTTGTGTTTAAAAGAAACCAGTTTGGGCCAAGAAAGTGGGGTCCGGTGGAGTTTGGTCGGGTTATCATCGCTGGGGCCCAAGCTCTGTAGATTTTGATCTGCTCACCAAATTTCGACGTTCTACACATCGGCGGAAAGCTCTCAGATAGTAGGTCACAATGAACCGACTTTCGGGGCAATAAGAGGTCCAGAAATGATAGGTGATTTTTCACGTGGGCGCCCCTAGCGTGTGGGACCTGCTATTATGATTTTTCGATCAGCCCATCGCATCTTAGAGTTTTATATATGGAAGAAAAGCCCTTGATGAGTAGATCGTAACGACCCAACTCCCTGGGCGATCAAAGGTCTAGAAATGACAGGTGATCTTTGACTCGAGACCTAATCAGGACATTGTTAACTAGGGTGACTAAATCACCCGTCATAGGGTGCCAAAATGAGGTGTCTACATAGCCGACGAAAGGAGTATAGGAGATTCCAATTGTCTGCAAGTTTCTAGATG
Source organism: Cinnamomum chago (assembly GCA_038049695.1). Lineage (NCBI taxonomy): Eukaryota > Viridiplantae > Streptophyta > Magnoliopsida > Laurales > Lauraceae > Cinnamomum > Cinnamomum chago. Next base: position 50,923,234 of record CP142453.1, on the reverse strand, counting down.
TATTTCCCGATGATATCCCAAGATTACCCCCGGTCAGGGAGATCAACTTCACCATCTAGCTTGCACCAGGCACAACACCGATTTCCAGGGCTCCTTATCGCATGGCCCCAACAAAGTTGCGAGAGTTAAAGACCTAGTTGGAAGAGTTGCTAGACAAAGGCTTCATCAAACCGAGCATGTCGTCGTGGGGTGCACCAATGCTTTTCATGAAGAAGAAGGATGGAACGATGAGGACGTGCATCGAATACCGACGACTAAATCAGGCGACAGTGAAGAACAAGTATCCTCTTCCACAGATCAACGTGCTCTTCGACCAGCTTCAGGGTGCTTAGTACTTTTTGAAGATAGATCTGAGATCGGGATACCATCAGCTAAGAGTCAGAGAGCAAGATGTACAGAAGACAGCATTCCGTACACGCTATGAGCACTACGAGCTCTTAGTGATGTCGTTCGGATTGACGAATGCGCCGGTAGTGTTCATGTCTTCGATGAATAAGATCTTCGCCCCCTACCTCGACAGCTTCACAGTTGTGTTCATCGACGACGTGTTAGTCAACTCGAAGTCCAGAGAGGAGCACGAACAACATTTGAGGACGTCTCTACAATTGTTACTCGATAACCAGTTGTATGCGAAGCTTACCAAGTGCGAGTTCTGGTTGGAACACGTGGTTTTCCTCAGACAAATCATCTCCAGAGATGAACTAGTAGTGGACCCAGTGAAGATAGAGGCAGTGGTGAACTAGGAGAGACCGAAGAATGTCACAGAGGTTCGAAGTTTTCTTAGTTTAGCAGGCTACTACCGCAGATTCATCAAGAGCTTCTCTACGATTTCGGCGTCGTTGACCAAACTGATGAGGAAGGATGTACCGTTCGTGTGGCCAGATGGTTCCAAGGACAGCTTCCAAGAGCTGCAGGAAAGATTGATGACGGCACCGATCCTGTATATGCCTTCCAGGAGTGGTGGATTAGTTGTCTTCACCAACGCTTCAGGGACAAGCCAAGGATATGTTCTGATGCAGGAAGGGAAAGACATTGCCTATGGATCACACCAGCTGAAGGAACACAAGAAGAAGTACGCTACCCACGACTTGGAGTTAGCTGCAGTCATTTTTGCATTGAAGATGTGGCGGCACTATCTCTACAGGGAGAAGTTCGAAGAGCATTAGGACCACCACAGCTTACAGTACTTGTTTACCTAGAGTGACCTCAATAACTAACAGAGGAGATGGATGGAATACATCAAGGATTACGATTTCCCTATCAAATACCTTCTGGGTAAAGCGAATGTTGTGGCAGACGCTTTGAGCAGGAAGACCGCCCTAGTTGGCTTTCTAGCAATAGAGGGAGTGTCTTTAGGGACTTAGATGTCCAGTTTCAGCCGCTCAACGATAGAGGTATGCTTACTACCATGTCCGCATGGGAACCAGAGTTGCTAGGAAAGTTCAAGGACAGTCAACGCAATGATCCCAAGCTTTTCAAGGTGATCGAGTAGATTGACCAGAGGCCCAGAGTTCAGATTAATTGGTGGAGTGCTCTACTATCAGGATAGATTGTGCATGCCAGATATTCTGGAGTTGAAGGATGAGATCCTAGCAGATGCGTATCATAGCAGATACTCGATTCACCCATGCAGTACCAAGATGTACCAGAACCTAAGGAGCTACTACTGCTGGAACAACATGAAGAAAGAGATTGCAAGCTATGTTTCTAGATCCTTGATGTGTCAGCAAATCAAGGTCAAACACCAGAAGCTGCCATGGCTACTACATCAGCTCAATTTACCTAAGTGGAAGTGGAAGCACATTACCATAGACTTCATCGCAGGACTTCCAGCTACCAGGAGACGCCACGATGGCATATGGGTTATTGTTGATCGACTGACTAAGTCAGCTCATTTCTTATCAGTTTCAATGAGACCATGACTCGACGTTCTAGCTAAGCTGTACGTGGACGAGATTGTCTCTTTGCACGGAGTTCCAGTTTTGATTATATCAGACAGAGACCTGCACTTCACTTCGTACTTCTGGGAGAGCCTACAACAGGCTTTGGGTACCAAGTTGAGCTTCAGCACCACTTACCATCCTCAGACAGACAGACAAACTGAGGACACCAACCAGACATTAGAGGACATGTTGAGAGCTTGTGTCTTGGATTACAAGGAAAACTGGGAGGATTGTCTACCACTTTATGAGTTTGCCTACAACAACAGCTACCATTCAAGCATCAAGATGACACCTTTTGAGGCTTTGTACGACAGAAGATACAAGACCCCAGTCTGTTGGGAAGAAGTTGGTGCCAGGAGTTTCCATGGATCGTCCTTAGTCCGCGACACCAGCGAGAAGATCCGGCAGATAGTCGAGAATCTGAAGATCAGCCGCAACAGACAAAAGAGCTATGCAGACAACAGGCGCAGACCTCTCGAGTTTCAGAAGGCAGACAAGGTATTCTTGAAGGTTTCCCCAGCCAAAGGTACCCTTAGGTTTCCCGAGAAAGGTAAGTTAGCACAAAGATATGTCGGGCCATTCGAGATCAGGTCCAGGATCGGAGACGTTGCTTACAAGCTTCAGCTACCGCCAGAGTTGTCACAAGTACACGATGTTTTCCATGTCTCTATGCTAGAGAAGTACGTGGAGGACCCTATGCATATTCTTTATCATCAGCCGCTTGATATTCAACCAGGCACGTCATACATCGTCAAACCAGTTGCTGTCTTTGACACCAAGGAGCAGGTACTCCGGACCTGAACCATTCATCGGGTGAAGGTTCAGTGGGAGCATCACACTCCAGAGGAGGTTACGTGGGAGTTACACGACCAAGTATGAAGGACTACCCACATCTTCTACCTCAGGTATGTTCTTACTTTATTTTTACATTTGGGGACCAAATGTCCTAAAGGAGGGAGAGATGTTAGGCCCCGCCTGTTAAACCCCGACCCAGACCAATTCGATTAGTGTGCGATTAGTGTGTGTTTAGTCCTAAGTGAGTTTAGTGGTTGTTGGGTTAGAAATGATTAGTTTAGTCTTGGACATAGCTTTGAAGATTTTGAGAACGTTTAGTATTAATTAAACACACTCAGGAAGGCCTGAGTGCACGTGTAAGCTTGGAAAGTCGTGTCGTGTTCCGTGTGAGTGTGGTTTTGATTTCATTTGAATGATCTTTTTATGTGTTACAACTTTCGTTTTAAGCTCATTCATGTTTGAAGCCCAAAAACCCATATTTTGGCCCAAAGAGGGTAAAATTGTCTTTCTTGCACAAATCTGGACACAAATTTCGAGACCTCAAAACCATGTCAAAAATATACTTTTTGGAAACTAGATATTTCGACGGTCGTTTTATCCTTCTTCGTCGAAGTCATCCGAGGCCCACGAGGTCATGTTTTAGCCATTTCAAGTTCAAGCCCAATGGGCCCATGAGTCATCACTTAAGTCTCCTTTCTTCCTCTCTTTCATTCACTTTCCCCAATCTCTGCAACTCCTGAACCTAGGGCAAGAAAAACCCTTTTTCTCTCCCTCCTCATTTCCCCTTGCATGATCTAGTTAGAGAGCTCCAAATAAAGTTTCAAGTTCATCATCTTCTCCATCTCATTGCAAGCTCTCTATTGGTACAAGTTTCTTGGAGTTTCTTTTGGGACAAGATCTACATTTCCTCTCTTCTCTCTTGTGTGACCATTCCTAGGTAAGAGCTTCAACCCACATCTTTCATGGAGTCTTTTTAGTCCTTTAAGATCATGATTTTTCCTAGTTTCAACCCTTTTTCTAAATGGGTTTCTTGTTTTCAAGATTTAGTGAGTTGTGTGGTTTTCTCTTGGATTTTCTTGTAGTGTTGATTAGCTTGAGGAAGTACTTGAGGAGGAGTGTTTAGCTTTGGTCAAGGCAAGTGATCTTTTTAGGCTTCATGTGCATTGTATTTTGGTTTCCATTGTATTTTAGAAATTGTGCTTACATTGTTTACATGCTTCATGATTTGGTTTTTATTGGATTTAAATGTGTGAAATGATGGAAATGCACCTTGGTGAGCATGTAGGCTCAAGGGTTTTTGTGTGATTGAAGGATGAGAAGAAGAAGAAGAAAGTAGTGAAAGATGTGCAAAAAAATGTAGATTTCCGCACTCAGCGAGCTCAGGCAGCAGCCTGTTCGCTCGAGCGACCCTGGGTTCGCTCGAGCGAACAAGCCACTGTCTCCGACGGAGCGAGGCAGTGAGTCGTTCGTTCGAACGCATTTTATTATTCGCTCGAGCCAACATTCGCTCGAGCGAACTGTCTACGCCTTGTAAGGTCCGCTCGAGCGAAGTGTCATCAACGTGACAGGTTCGCTCGAGCGAACCTGCCAGATTCAGGAAGATGATTTCTTTCCATTTTGTGTATTTCTTGAGGGTTGAAAACTAGACTATGTTAAGGGTTTTAACTTGACATTGTGTAAATGGAACTTCGAAATGAAACCCAACTTCGGGGACACCAATTCTTGTATTTTCTGACGTTTGGGGTTTCAATTACACAAAGGTCAATTAGTAGCCTTAGCACATGCTTGTCAGATTTTGTATTTGAACTTCCGTCTGGATACGATGAGTATAAACGTGCACTTGTTTTGAGTTTCAAGTATAAGCTTGTTTTGAAGTTTTGTTTCAAGAAAAAGGGGATCACTTCCTAAGCGTGTTATGCATAATTATTATGCCTCTTGCTAGTCGTGTTCGTCGTGTTTTGATAAGTGATTTCCCCCTTTTTATCTCGACATGCTTTGATCGTGTTTCACGTGTTTTGTGCATTCATGAATTAAGTAAACACCACTGAGCTTAGACTGCCCTTTCGGTTTGATCCACTGTCTGGGGGTCTTTAAACATGTGGACTGTCTGCAGACTGGTCGTGTATTTATTACACATCGTGCGTGTCCGGTTCCGCGGCCGGAATTCCCGTCTTTGTGGGAAATCGTGTCGTGCTTATATTATGTATATCGTGCTTGTCTTGCGTGCTTGCTCTTTTCATTATATAAATGATAGAGAAAGGATGGGCTCTTTGTGGATTGTAACTATTCATGATATACATTATGTACTCATGCTAGTTTGTTTTGTATCTCAGCTTTGATAGTACTTCATACCAAAGATTTGCTTACATGTTTTCTCTAAATGTTATTGTTCATGTTCATGCCTACATTGATTACCTGCCAAACCGTCGTGTTTGACCCTTGTTTGTTGGTGCCCAGGTGCAGGAGACGTTGCCTTTGAGGAGGAGCGTCAGGAGGAGGCTTGTGAGCCAACTCCCGTGAGAGAGTGGCAGCCCGACGATGTCATTTAGACGTCGGTCTGGTTCTCGAGTTTCGTCACCTTTAGTCTTGGGGTTGCTTTTAGCTATTTTGAGATTGTATTGACCTTTATTGGTCTCTTATGGGTTGTACTAAACTTAACTTACTTTCGTGTTAAACTTATAACTTGAACTATGTTTGGGAATGCCTTGATAACTCTTTTCTTTGATGCTATGTCTTGTTATTAAATGTTATAGCACTTAAAGATTTGATTGTGCTTATCGTGATGTGTTTTGCTACACGCTTCCGCAATCGTGTACGTGTGAGTCAGATTCCGCGTGTCTTTGGGAATCCTCACCGCGGGAACCTGTGGGAAAACAAAATCTTCAATAGTAATCGTCACCCAAAAACCAAAACCGACGTCGCGGGCCCGGGGATCCGTTCCGGGGTCGCGACACCGCCCTTGGTGGGCCCTCATTTTGAATTTGAATATTATTAATTATGATATTAGTAGCATAATTGTACTAATTAAGAGAGATTAGTAAGGGTAGATAGATATTTCCCTAAGTTTTAGCCTATTTTATAGGATTTAGACCCATTGTGTATTTTATAGAGTCTAGAGGGTGTCTTTTATAATTTTTATAGGGTTTTAGGCGTTAAGGCCCTTACTAGTAAATAGGATTTTATAAGAGGGGTTTTCCACACTTGAGAACAATCTAGAACCTCTACCAAAAGACCTTTTTGCCCATGTCCTTATCCACATCCCTATACAAACTAAAAGGCTCTTTTGGTAATTGTCGAAACCCTAACCTATAAAAGCTAAACTATTGCATTGGGAATAGAACCCTAAATCCACTTTCATTTATCTTTCATTAGCCTCTTATTTCACAAAACTCTAAATCTAGAACCCTAGCTAAAACACTAATCCCAAAACCCTAGCTACCAGTAGAAGAAGGAGACCACCTCCTACTATTGCTACTACAATCTCTTAAGGAATCCTCCCTTGTTTATCTCTTCTTTTTCAACAAATCAAGGTAAACTCCTTTATCTCTTTCCCTAGTTCAATTTGTTAGTTTGTATGGTCTCAATCCTTCAGATGATGTAATAAATTGATTAATTTCTTTATTTATCAACAAAATCATGCTTTCTTTTCATGAGAAGAATGGTGTTTTATTACTTTATGCACATAACCAATACATATGACCTGTTGGTTCATGAGATGAACCGGGTCCCATTAGTATATTAGATGTGATATATGTGTATGGATGAGACCTACATACGGGAAACACGTGTCACAAATCTTATACTTAAATATCTTCATAACTAGCGATGAGACTGGGCATCTCATCTGAAAAGGTTACAGCACTTTAATCACTATGAGATAGTGTGATTTGTCTTGATCATCAGAATGTAAGATTCTGGATCACGGTGCTGATACATTGGATGTATTAAAGGACCATGAGAAGCACGTTATGGAGCACTATCTTTATTTTAAGGCCTACTCTCATAATTCCCTTGCAATAGGCTCTCAATCCTGAGACATTAATGGACTCAAGTTCTGTCTATTCATTTGCTTTGAGTCACCAATGAGTGAGGCCAACTGTAGGTCAACACCTCGGTGTCTTGGGAACTTGGTAGTAGGACTATGGGAACATTCAATGGTCAAGATGGAATCTATCTATATTATCCCCTTGTGCCAATTAATGCATTTATCATTGGCAAGTGCGCACCCATCTCAATTAAGAGTTAATTGGATAGTGCTGATGATCACTGTGATTAATTGGGCTCAAGGATAATAAGATGTTGATATAAGATTAGAAGGAACAGGTTTAATCCAATTGATCCATGGATATTGATAGAGGGGTCTACTTGTGGTAATTGGAAAGTTTAGGGTCTTATTTTTAATTTATTCCTAAGACTGGAGTGCAATTGCATTTATGTAGTGGTGTTATTTGCAATTAACTGTGGGCTCGGATTGCACATGAGATGTGGCGTCGCGGTGTCCCAATTGGAGCCAACATTCTATGGAATCCGAAGTGGGCCCCAAGCTAGCCCAAGTTATTAGAAAGATACTAATCCTACTTGAACTCTAAAATGAAGGGATTAAAAAATTATTATTTCTATTTGAAGTGCGACTTCTAGTAGTGGTAATAGTAGGTTAGTAATTGTTGTGGAACTGAGACTTCAGTAATAATTAGAAAGGAGATAGTTACTAATTCTTAATGGAAGTAGGACTTTTATTTTAATTTGTAAGAGGATGTTGCATGTATGCTATAAATAAAGGAGAGAGGCTTGGACGTCCACACTCATTATCCCCTTTAGAACCACACCCAAGCTCCCTAAGTGCAAGTGTTGCATGAATTTCTCCTCTAGTTCCTTTAGAGCTTCTAGTTGTTTTCTTTAAGAGATCCCACCCATCTCCTATAGAGAAGAGATCTGATACAGGATATAGCGTGGAAGGCTAAGAGGTCTTGGAGATCTTAAGTTGCTTACAAAGAAAGAGTTTCTTCATCAAGCAAGTCTTCTTCTCCATTATAGCACAACCGAGCTCCAAAGGTATAATCTATTTCATTGTATGTTATAGATGTTTTGATTGCTTGATTATTGCTACTTTCTATCTTCTAGATAGAGTTTATTGATGTACATGATTGATGAGATTGAGGGATTGCATCCTGGATGTGGTTTATGGCCTTATGGGTACTTGATCCCTAAGTCAAGTGGGTCAAAAGTTTTTAAAACCTATCCACGAGGCCCACCTACTTCCAACAATTGGTATCAAAGTCATACATCATCTCTAATCATGTTAGATTAGTAGTCTATATCTAATCTTAGCATGAGATGTGTAAAGGATAGACCTAGGGCTTTGTAAGGATCGAATTTGTTGTTTGTATGCATATTGTATCTTGTACGAATGGATTGGAATGGATAGGTTTGGACAAGAAAAGAGTTTTCTAGAGGAATTTCGAGCAGGTCGCTCGAGCGAACTGTGTGTAGAATTTTCTTTTGGGTAGTCCAGGATTTTCATCATGAGATGATGAATGGTGTCTTCCAAGACCTAGTTCCTACTATGTTTAAGATACTAACTTCGCAGGCTCATGTCCTGTCCATATGACCCACAAGTCTTTTACTTTCTTTGTATAGTTGATGGTTTATTTTGGGGCAACTTGTAAAGGGCATCATGGTTTCCTTGGTTTCCCGTGAAATGGCAAGGCATGGTGAATTTCTCTATAGCCATTTTATTTCCATGTTTAGATTACCATGTAAGTCTCATCATCGAGGCAAAGGAATTTATGTAATTTTCTAAATTTGTAAATTTTGGTAACGTCCGAGACGAAGAAAGAAAGTGAAGTTGAACTCCTAATCAAAGAGTTTGAATATTACCAAAAGCGTTTTGGAGATGCCCAAAGAGTTTGAGGAATCCCAAAGTTTTGGAAAGTCTAGAAGTCCAAGAAGTCTATTCCGCTTGGGCCATGTGGAGGAGAGGACTAGTTTCTAATTTTAGCACTTCTTATTTATGGATGAATGCTTGTTTTAGAATGTTTCCAAATCTGATCCAAACATAGCAGTTTCCAAAATTGGTCAAATCAAATTAATTCTGGAAAGAGTTCTAATTAGTGTTGGTGGACCCATGAGATGGATCCATTAGTAACACTAGTCTTTTAGAAACTGGACTTTCCTTAAAATAACGTGACTTGGAACCATTCATTGGTCATATCATGAGATGATTTGATGTTTATATATGTGGGTCCATATATCTATATGGAAATCCTCAATTCTAAAATATTAAGTGGGAGCGGGGCATTTAAATTTAAAAATCCCATGGTTTTCCACCGTAGGTTCATTATGAGGAAAGTATTAGCCTCGCTTCATCTTGAGAATGGTCGTTTCCCACGGAGGGCTTTTATTTGTCTAGTTACTAGATATGAATCTCCTAATAGATAGTGTTGGTGAGACGGGACGGGGGCCCACTCTCCAAGGAGGAGCTGCCCGCAACGGTTGTCATGCAATGCGAGTTGGTGGGTCACACTTAACTAAAATAATGATATAGTATCCCTAAGGATTTGCCTCATGTATTTTAGAAACAAAACCAAATCGGGAGTTATACATTATTTGGTATGAGATACCTAGATGATAATGAATGATGGGAATCATGGATGGTTAGTCTTAATCCTAATTTTGACCAACTTTGATCCGCACCAATCTAGGTGGTATACGCACTCCCCAAGGAGGCATACCCTAGGGGATTGGGATTTCGATGTATTCTGAATTTAGTGGTTACGAGGATTACCACATAAATTTGGTAAAATATTGAACCCTAATGTCATTTATATTCTTTAATTGAATGCATGGTTATGTACTACAATTTTTCAAGCATGAATTCAATTACTTTCAATCCACTTGCGACCATCCTCAACCAGAATAATTTGGTGGGATCCAACTATGTTGATTGGAAACGAAACCTGGATATTGTCCTGACTGCTTCAGGATATAAGTATGTCCTTACCAACCCCCCCCCCCCCCCCCCCCCCCCTTGATGAGCCTGGGCCGGATGCATCACAGGAAGAAAAGGAACTTTACACCAAATGGGCCAAAGACAATGAGATGGCCTGATGTTACATACAAGAATCCATGTCTAGTGTTTTGCAACACCAACATCAATCCGATAAGACTACATATAATATTATATCAAACTTAAAGGAGATGTTTGCGGAACAGGGCAGGCCTAATGGCAGGTTGATATGAGGTGCTTATAAGCACTAAGATGGCTGAAGGCACACCAGTACAGGACCACATGTTGAAAATGATGGACTCATTGAATGAGTTAGATGTACTAGGGGCTGCATTGATGCAGAATCGCAGATTGACATAATCCTTGAGTCACTGCCAGAGTCATTCAACAATTTCAAGGTCAATTATAATATGAATAAGATGAATCTGACTTTGGCTGAGCTTTCTAGCCAGCTGGTAGTGACTAAAAGGATTATTAAGAAGAAGCCAACTGCCTTGATGATTGAAAAGTTAGTTGCCAAGTCCAAGCAGAAAGGCAAAGGGTGGAAAGCAAGAAGAAATTAGTTCCGAAGGGGCCTAAAGTGGAGAATGGTCCTAATGGTGGTGTGGCCAAGGCTAAGGGTTTGGGAACAAAAGGAAAGCGTTTCCATTGTGGTATAACAGGACATTGGAAAAGGAATTGTCTAGATTATCTGTCCAAGAAGAAGACCTCATGTATGATTGAGTCACTTATTTTTTAAGTTAGTTTTGCAACTGGTACTTCAAAATCCTGGTGTGTTGACTCCGGTGCAACTAATCACATATGTAATATGTTGTAGAGGTTCAGGGAAACAAGGAGGCTCAGTGATGGAGAAATCATTGTCAACCTAGGATCTGATGCTAAGGTGGAGGCGGTTTCAGTGGGAGTTATTACTTTATGTTTTTCAGATAATAAATTAGTTTTGTCAGACACTTTATATGTACCGTCGTTAAGACAGAATTTAATTTCAGTTTCTAGTTTGGTGAATAAAAGTTATTCCATTACTTTTGTTACTGAAGTTGTCATAAAAAGGAACGATACTTTTATATATTCTGGCAAGGTCACCAATGGACTTTATTTGTTGACTCCCACAATATATGAGATGCATGATACCGAAACTATAAAAAGGCCATCATTAAAGAGAAAGACACATTTATCTAATCCAACAAAACTTTGGCACTTGAGGCTAGGTCATATAAACCTAAACAATATTGATAGGCTAGTGAAAGATGGTATCTTGCCTTCATTGGTGGTACAACTAATACCTATCTGTGAATGCTGTCTGGAAGGAAAAATGACCACCCTTTTCATCTCAAGGCAATAGGGCCAAAGATTTATTGGAATTAGTGCATACTAATGTGTGTGGACCTATAAATGTCAGAGCCAGAGGAGGATATGAGGACTTCATCACTTTCACAAATGATTACTCAAGATATGGATACATATACCTTATGCACTGCAAGTCCGAGGCTTTTGAAAAGTTCAAAGAGTTTAGAGCAGAAGCAGAAAAGCAAATAGATAAAAGTAAAAGACTCTTCGATCAGATCGAGGAGGGGAATATCTCTCTGCTGAATTTATGGGATACTTATCAGAAAATGAGATTCTGTCCCAGTTGTCTATTCCAGGAATGCTCAACAGAATGGAGTAGAGGAAAGAAGGAACCGGGCTCTTTTAGATATGATCAGGTCTATGCTGAGTTTTTCAGGATTACCTTTATCCTTTTGGGGTTATGCCTTGGATATTACGATGTATCTAAGTCTGTACTTAAGACTCCCCGGGAGTTGTGGTCCGGGCGAAAGCCTAGTCTACAACATTTACACATGTGGGGTTGTCCGGTACACGTCTGAAGGTTAAGACGGATAGGCTAGAATCGAAGTCGGAAGTATGCACGTTTGTAGGAGATCCTAAAGGAACTAAAGGTTGATTATTCTATAATCCTAGAGAGCAGAAAGTGCTGGTCAGTACCAATGCGGTATTTCTAGATGAAGATTATATGATAGACCGGAAATTTTTAGAAAAGGTGATCTTGGAAGAGATTCGAGAGAAATCAATTCCAAATCCAAGTATGACCGAACTTGAGGAAAAACCACCCTTACCAGACCCAGTAGTTACACCAGGGCCTCGTCGTAGTCAGAGGATTGTTAGACCCCCCTGATAGGTTCTCATTCTTAGGAGAGTCTTACGAGGCAGTCCCGGAAGAACCGGAACAAGATCCCTATAACTATGATGAAGCAATTAATGATATAGATTTGGGGCGTTGGCAAGATGCTATGAAAGCTAAGAGGGAGTCTATGTACTCCAGTCAGGTCTGGACACTTGTGGACTTGCCCGCCAATATTAAACCTATTGGGTGCAAGTGGGTCTACAAGAGAAAAAGAGGACCAGATGGAAGAGTGGAGACCTTTAAGGCTAGGCTTGTTGCGAAAGGGTATACTCAGAAAGAGGGTGTCGATTATGAGGAAACCTTCTCACCGGTAACCATGCTCAAGTCCATTCGGATACTCTTATCCATTAAGGCCCATCATGATTTCAAGATTTGGCAAATGGATGTCAATACAGCGTTTCTCAACGACCATTTTGAGGAAGACATCTCTATGGTGCAACCAGACGGTTTTGTAGCTAAAAATCAAGAGCAAAAAGTTTGCAAACTACAGAAGTCCATTTATGGACTGAAGCAGGTATCCCGAAGCTGGAACATCTGTTTTGACCAGGAAATCAAGTCATTTGGTTTTTGTCAAAATCCGGATGAGTCATGTGTGTACATGAAAAGTGGAGGAGGTAGGGTAGTTTTTCTGGTATTATATGTCGACGACATCCTTCTCCTCAGGAAAGATATAGAAATGTTGTCAATGGTGAAAATTTGGTTAGCCAAGACTTTTGATATGAAGGACTTGGGAGAAGTTAGCTACATCCTAGGGATCAAACTCCAACGAGACCGAAAAAATAGGATGATTGGTTTTTCCCATGTTGCATACATAGATAAGGTACCAGTACGGTTTGCTATGCAGGACTCCAAGAAGGGAATTACACATTTCAGGCATGAAGTGCATCTTCCCAAGGACCAGTGTCCTAAGACACCTAAGGAAAAGGAGCAGATGAGGTCGATACCATATGCTTCGGTTGTTGGTAGCCATATATATGCTATGCTATGTACTGACCGGATATCTATCATGCAATAGGCCTAGTCAGCAGATATCAGTCTAACTCAAGACCTGAACATTGGACTACTGTAAAGTGTATTCTCAAATACTTGAGAATGACTAGAGATTACATGTTGATTTATGGCAGTGATGAGCTAATTCCAGTCAGATACACAAATTCTAACTTTATGTCAGATAAGGATTCCAGGAAACCCACCTCTAGTTATGTGCTTATGCTTGGTGGCGGAGCTACCAGCTGGAGGAGTATTAAACTAGAATGTACCACTAATTCCACATCGGAGGCTAAATATGTAGCGGCTTGTGAAGCAGCTAAGGAAGCATTATGGCTCAAGAGATTCCTTATGGAACTCGAGGTGGTACCTTTGGCACGACAGCCGCTCACAGTTTACTGTGACAGCAGCGGGGCAATCGCTTAGTTCAAGGAACCAAGGAGCCATAAGAGCGAAAAGCACGTACAAAGGAAGTATCACTTGGTCAAAGGGATTGTGCAGAGAGTTGATATTGCGATCACCAAGATAACCTCTACAGACAATCTAGCCGATCGTTTTACTAAGCCTTTGACTACCAAAGTCTTCGAGCAGCATATAGACGGGATGGGCACGAGATGCAACCCTGACTGGCATTGAGCCCAAGTAGGAGATTGTTAGTTTGTATGGTCTTAATCTATCAGATGATGTAATAAGTTGATTAATTTCTTTATTTATCAACAAAATCATGCTTTCTTTTCATGAGATGAATGATGTTTTATTACTTTATGCGCATAACCAATACATATGACTTGTTGGTTCATGAGATGAACCGGGTCCCATTAGTATATTAGATGTGATCTATATGTATGGATGATATCCACATACGGGAGACATGTGTCACAATTCTTATAATAAAATATCTTCACAACCAGTGATGAGACTGGGCATCTCATTTGATAAGGTTGCAGCACTTTGATGACTATGAGATAGTGTGATTTGTCTCGATCATCAGAATGTAAGATTCTGGATCACGATGCTAATACATTGGATGTATTGAAGGACCATGAGAAGCACCTTATGGAACATTATCTTTATCTTAAGGTCTGCTCTCATAATTCCCTAGCAATAGGCTCTCAATCCTGAGACATTGATGGACTCTTGTTTTTGTCTATTCATTTGCTTTGAGTCACCAATGAGTGAGGCCAACTGTAGGTCACCACCTCCGTGTCTTGGGTACTTGGTAGTAGGACTGTGGGAAGATTCAATGGTCAAGATGAAATCTATCTATATTATTCCCTTGTGCCAATTAATGGATTTATCATTGATAAGTGCTCACCCATTTCAATTAAGAGTTAATTGGATGGTATTGATGATCACTGTGATTAATTAAGGTTCAAGGATACTAAGATGTGGATCTAAGATTGGAAGGGACATGTTTAATCCAATTGATCCATGGTTATTGATAGAGTGGTCTACTTGTGGTAAATGGGAAGTTTTGGGTCTTATTTGTAATTTATTCCGAAGACTGGAGTGCAATTGCATTTATATAGTGGTGTTATTTGCAATTAACTGTGGGCTTGGATTGCACATGAGATGTGGGGTCGCAGTGTCCCAATTGCAACCAGCTTTCTATGAAATCCATGAAATCCCTAGTGGTCCCCACGCTAGTCCAACTTATTAGAAAGATACTGATCCTACTTGAACTCTAAAAGGAAAGAATTAGAAAGTTAGTATTTCTATTTGAAGTGAGACTTTTAATAGTGGTAATAGTAGGTTACTAATTGATGTGGAAGTGAGACTTCTATAATAATTAGAAAGGAGATAGTTACTAATTCTTAATGGAAGTAGGACTTTTATTTTAATTAGTAAGAGGAGGTTGCATTTGTGCTATAAATAGAGGAGAGAGGCTTGGACGTCCACACTCATTATTCCCATGAGAACCACACCCAAGCTCCCTAAGTGCAAGTGGTGCACGAGTTTCTCCTCTCTCTCTTCTAGTTCTCCTCTAGTTCCTTTAGAGCTTCTAGTTGTTTTCTTTAGGAGATCGCACCCATCTCCTTTAGAGAAGAGATCTGATACGGGATATAGCATGGAAGACTAAGAGGTCTTGGAGATCCTAAGTTGCGTACAAAGAAAAAGTTTCTTCATCAAGCAAGTCTTCTTCTCCATTAGAGCACAACCGAGCACCAAAGGTATAATCTATTTCATTGTATGTTATTGATGTTTTGATTGCTTGATTGTTGTTGGTTTCTATCTTCTAGATAGAGTTTATTGTTGTACATGATTGATGAAATTGAGGGATTGCATCCTGGATTTGGTTCATGGCCTTATGGGTACTAGATCCCTTTGTCAAGTGGGTCAAAAGTTTTTGAAACCTATCATCGAGGCCCACCTACTTCCAACACAATTTCCACTCAATTCCCACTCTCTCTCTCGCTAGGATTTCTTTTCTAAGCGTTGGTTCTCTTGTGGATTGGGTATTAGGAGCTGTAGATTGGATTGGTTTGGGTGTGAGAAGGCCATTAGAGGTTTGGATAGCTTCGATTGCTTCTTCTTGCCATTTACCTTTGCAAATTCAGATTTGAGGCAAGTGCAATATACTTACCTAGCATAGAATGCATGCTTACTGTTTTTGAATCCTAAAATTTCATTTATATGATGTTAGGATGTTTAGATTTACCTATGAGCTTGTTTCTATGGGTTTTGGCCATTGATGGATGGGTTTTTTGCTCATTTGGAAGTTCAATGGCCCAATTGTGATTGGATGGATGGTGATAGAAGTGTTTCTATTGATTTGGATGTTCATGTGATGAATGGGGAGCATGAAGGCACATTTTTGCAAGTTTAGCCATGGAATGGCTTGGCGAAGAAGTTGCATAAAACCCAAATTTTGGGTGCCAGTCCGCTGTCCGATCGATCGGGCACACTGCATGATCGATCGAACAGGGAACGTGTCTCAATTAACTGTAGTCGGACACAATCCGATCAATCGAACATGGTCATTAACTGGATGGTGTTCAAGTCCCGATCGATTGGATACACTGGGGAACTCGAGGTCTGGGAACTGGCCTGTATTGTGCTTGATGTAGGGAACCTGTGTACCGGGTTGACCGGCTGGCCACCCGATCATCCGAGTACATTGGAAATTCCAGAGTCCAAGCCAGATTTCAGCCCCGACCAGCCACACTGCAATTAATGAGGTTGAGTTTGGGACTCTATTTTGTGTTGTGATCGATTGCAGGGCCCATTGACCATCCAAATAGATGTCCATTGATGCGCCAAGCACGAGT
Source organism: Cinnamomum chago (assembly GCA_038049695.1). Taxonomy (NCBI): domain Eukaryota; kingdom Viridiplantae; phylum Streptophyta; class Magnoliopsida; order Laurales; family Lauraceae; genus Cinnamomum; species Cinnamomum chago. The sequence continues at coordinate 50,907,052 of CP142453.1, read as the reverse complement.
CAATGGTGTGGCTCAACCTTGACTCGTGGGGCCCACTAAGTAAGGATCCAATTAACCAAAATGGACATGCACCTAAATGTAGACCATTACTTATGATTGGACTTTGCTATTTCATCCGTTGATTCTCTGATATAGAGGTTTAGTACATTATTTTCACTCTTATGTCCTTGTCATTGCTTTATACCTGTTAATTAAATGGAAAATGAAGGACAAGAACCTAGGATTTCTTAAAGGTGACCTAGTGATGTAGTTGGGTGAAACATGACCCGTGTCTGTGTCTAGGCAGGCCCTTCTATGGCCTAAGTTCGGATGTGCGGAACCCTAGGATGGTGAGGTGGTTGTGATTGGACTTATAACTCATTGAGAATGAGAAGGGATTGATTGATATAGGATTGAGACCGGTGATCTCTCATGGACTGTTTAGACTAAGGCCATGGCTTGATGGGCCTTAGTATGGATCCAATAATTGGTACTTAGACCTCTTAGGGACTTGTTAAGACCTTGTTCACGCAAGGTAAAGCCTAAACAGACACGGACCTGTATCTGTAGTCCTTTGAGTCGGCATGAACATTTACTCAGTTGTTCTAAGCTCAGCATGTTGATTGATCAACACTGGTAGGAACTATTTACGAGTGTTGAGTGGGCTATAATGATGCGCTATGTTTTAAACGAACGGTGTGATACCGGGTCCCTAGGAGAAGAGCTTCTCTAGGATCCCTTATTGTATGAAAGCCATATCTTTGTTATCCTAGGAGACCAGACCTCTGAACCTTGGTTGTGCTACACTATGGAAGCTTCCTTCTCAACTCCAAGGCGTCGTCAAGAGGTGAAAGCTTCGACTACTGTCAAAGCTCTTTAGAACTCTTTCTGTCTTTATCAAAGGAAAGTGTTCGCACTTCTTTAAACTTCTACAATTTGTGATGGTGATTCAGATCTGTGTGACTAAATCACTTTATAATTGTGTGAGGAGGAGTAGATCTGAGTGATCAAACCTCGATAACAAAATTGAAGTTGAATCAGTACTTGTGTAGTTTGATTCTTCTTAATGGAGCCAAGGGACTGTGTGACCTTTGAGAGTGGATGTAGGTCTATGTGACCGAACCACTATAATTTTCCTGTGTCTATTCCTTATGGCATGATTTACTTTTCTCTATATATTCTGGAAATTGTTGTGTATGATATTTCATCACTAAGCTCAATAGACACACACACATGTGCTTTTCAACTTACAACTAATTGTATCTCTTCTTTATTGTTTGAGTACTGTCTTGATGAACACATATTCCACTTGAGTCATTCTCTTTATTGTGTTTGTTCTGTTCTTTGTTCTGGTTATTTTGAAATCACCTTAAAAAGTTTAAAATTGGTAATTGATTACCCATAGTCCTATTCAGCCCCCCTCTAGGACTTAGTCATTGGCCCTAGCCTGCACTTTCAATTGGTATCAGAGCAGGTTACTCTCTTGTGGTTTTGCAGCCCGGATGTTGGAAAATAGGTGGGCCATTCAGATAGGTTTCAAAAACTTTTGATCCACTTAATGCAGGAATTAACTATCTAGAAGGCAACAAGACCCAATCCAGGAAGCAATCACTCAAACTCATAAATCATGTACAGCAATATAAACTATCTAGTGTTGGAATGTAGGTGGGCCTTTCAGATAGGTTTCAAAAACTTTTGACCCACTTGATGCAGGGATCAACTATCTAGAAGGCAATCAAAAACCCAATCCAGGATGCATTCCCTCAAACTCATAAATCATGTACAGCAATACATCCTATCTAGAAGATAGAAAACAACACCTAAACATGCAACCACGAAATCTACAGTATACAAGGATGTAGATATACCTTTGGAGCTTAGTTGTGCTCTAATGGAGAATTTGAATTCTTTCTTTGATGATGAACACCTTCACTAACCAAATCAGAATCTCCAACACCTTTTGATCTTCCACGCTATGACCCGTATTAGATCTCTTTTCTCAAGAAGATGATGGAATCTCCAAGAGAAAACCCAACTAGTAACTCTAAGGAACTAGAGGAGGAAGAGAAGAGAACTTAGAGAGGAAGAGAACTTGTGCAACACTTGCACAAAGGGGCTGGAATTGCTCTATGTATTATGGACGTCCAAGAGGGGTTTGTTCCTCTTTATATATCCCTCCATTCCACCTCTTTTCCTATTTGAAATAGAAGTTTAACTCCCATTACAAAATAGTAAACTTCTCCCTTGCTAGTTGCCATAGAAGTCTCACTTCCACAACAATTAGTAGTTTTCTCCTTTCTAATTAAAATAGAAGTCCTACTTCCATTAATAATTAGTAGATTACCATTACCACTATTAGAAGTCTCATTTCAAATAGAAATAGTAACCTTCCTTTTAGAGTTCAAGTAGAATTAGTATCTTTCTAATAACTTGGGCTGGCGTGGGGACCACTAGGGATTCCTTAGAAAGCTGGTTCCAACTGGGACACGTGACCCCACATCTCATGTGCAATCCGGGCCCACAGTTAATAACTCCACTATATAAATGCAATTGCACTCCAGTCTTAGGAATATATTACAATGAAGACCCTAAACTTCCTTAGTACCACCAGGAGGCCCCTCCATCTATATCCATGGATCAATTGGACATGTCCACCAAATCAGATCCATATCTTATTATCCTTGAGCCCCAATTAATTATAATGATCATTTGGTACCGATCCAATTAACTCTTAATTGGAATGGGTGCGCACTTACCAATGATAAATCCATTAATTGGCACAGGGGGGATATTAAAGATAGATTCCATCTTGACCATTGAATGTTCCCACGGCTCTACTACCACATACCCAAATCACCGAGGTGTTGACCTACAATTGGCCTCACTCATTGGTGACTCAAAGCAAATGAATAGATAGAAACTTGAGTTCATTAATGTCTCAGGATTATGAGCCTATTACTAGGGAATTATGAGAGCAGACCATAAAATAAAGACAATGTATATAAAGTGCTTCTCATGGTCCTTTCAATACATCCAATGTACCAGCACCATGATCCAAAATCTTACATTCCGATGATCGAGACAAATCACACTATCTCATAGTGATCAAAGTGCTGCAACCTTGTCAGATGAGATGTCCAATCTCATCACTGGTTGTGAAGATATTTAAGTATAAGATTTGCAATACATGTCTCCTGTATGTGGATCTCATCCATACACATGTATTACATCTAGTATACTTGTGGACTCCGGTTCATCTCATGAGCCATTATGTCATTCGTATTGGTTATGTGCAAGTATATAATTAAACACCATTCATCTCATGAAAGGAAAGCATGATTGTATTGATAAATAAAGAAATTAATCAATTTATTACATCATATACCCTTGGTATTGAGACCATAAACTAACATCTAGAAGATAGAAAACAACACCTAAACATGCAACCACGAAATCTACAACATACAAGGATGTAGATTATACCTTTGGAGCCTAGTAGTGCTCTAATAAAGAAGTTGATTTCTTTCTTTGATGATGAACACCTTCACTAATCAAATTAGAATGTCAACACCTTTTGATCTTCCAAGCTATGACCCATATCTGATTCTCTTTTCTCAAGAAGATGGTGGAATCTCCAGGAGGAAACCCTAAAGGAAACTAGAAGAGAAACTAGAAGAGGGAGAGGAAAAGAGGTGTGCAACTCTTGCACAAATTGAATGGCCTGGGCGTGAATCACTATGATGGGTTAAGTGTTGGACGTCCAAGCCCCCTCTCCTCTTTTATAGCACTTAAGCAACCTCCTCTTACTAATTGAAATAGAAGTCTTACTTCCAAAACAATTAGTTGCTTACTAAATCACAATTAGAAGTCTTACTTCAAATATGATTAGTAACTTCATCTTTTACTAATTAAAAATAGAAGTCTCACTTCCATTAATAATTAGTAACTTACTATTACCACTATTAGAAGTCTCACTTCAAATAGAAATAGTAACTTTCTATTTCCTTTTAGAGTTCTACTATAATTAGTATCTATCAATATCTTGGGCTAGCGTGGGGACCACTAGGGATTCCTTAGAAAGCTGGCTCCAACTGGGACACGAGACCCCACATCTCATGTGTAATCCGGGCCCACAGTTAATTGAAAATAACTCCACTATATAAATGCAATTGAACTCCAGTCTTAGGAATATATTACAATGAAGACTCTAAACTTCCCAATTACCACAAGTAGGCCCCTCCATCTATATCCATGGATCAATTGGACCTGTCCACCAAAATAGATCCATATCTTATTATCCTTGAGCCTCAATTAATTATAATGATAATTTGGTACCGATCCAATTAACTCTTAATTGGAATGGGTGCGCACTTACCAATGATAAATCCATTAATTGGCACAAGGGGATATTAAAGATAGATTCCATCTTGACCATTAAATGTTCTCACAGCTCTACTACCATGTACCCAAATCACCGAGGTGTTGACCTACAATTGGCCTCACTCATTGTTGACTCAAAGCAAATGAATAGATAGAAACATAAGTTCATTAATGTCTCAAGATTATGAGCCTATTGCTAGGGAATTATGAGAGCAGGCCTTAAAGTAAAGACAATGTACATAAGGTGCTTCTCATGGTCCTTCAATACATCCAATGTACCAACACCATGATCCAGAATCTTACACTCCAATGATCGAGACAAATCACACTATCTCATAGTGATCAAAGTGCTGCAACCTTGTCAAATGAGATGCCCAATCTCATCGCTGGTTGTGAAGATATTTAGTATAAAATTTGGAATACATGTCTCCTGCATGTGGATCTCATCCACACACATGTATTACATCTAGTATACTTGTGGACTCCGATTCATCTCATGAACCATTATGTCACTCGTATTGGTTATGTGCAAGTATATAATTAAACACCATTCATCTCATGAAAGGAAAGCATGATTGTATTGATAAATAAAGAAATTAATCAATTTATTACATCATAGTCTTGGTATTGAGACCATAAAACTAACACCGGAGTTGATCTACCTCGTTTTCTCGTGTGCCAATGTCTAATCCAGAAGGTAGTGTTGTAAACAGACCACCATTGTTTGATGGTACTAACTATGCCTTTTGGAAAGCCCCCGAATGGCCGTGTTTCTCAAATCCATTAGTGGAGAGGTGTGGGATGTTGTGGAGGATGGATGGACTCCTCCTACTTTCACAGCTGAAGATGGCACTATCAAGCCTCTTCCAAAGGCCACATGGATAGCTAGTCAAAAAGCATTGAGAGACTATGATGCTAAGGCTTTGAATGTCATAACTTGTGCCATGAATGTTGAAGAATTCAAAAAGATTATGACATGTACCACATCTAAACAAGCTTGGGAGCTGTTGGAAACAAATTATGAAGGAACAACCATTGTTAAAAGAGCCAGGCTCCAAATGCTAACTTCCCAATTCGAATCTCTAAGATTGAGAGAAGATGAAATGTTTGATGATTTTCGAACAAAGCTAATGGTAATTGTTAATGAGATGTGGTCACTCGGTGAGCAAATCCCTGAAGGCAAAGTTTGTAGCAAAATCCTTAGGTCTCTACCTGAAAGATTTCACTCCAAAGTGACTTCTATAGAAGAATACAATGACCCTGAAACTATGAAAGTAGAAGAATTGTCAGGTAACATTAGAACCTTTGAGATGAAAATGAATAATGCTTCTAATAAATCCAAAGAGAAGAAATCTATAGCTTTAAAGGCTTGTCAACCATCTCCATCTAAAGAAGAATCATGCAATGAGAATGTAAGTGATGATGAAGATGTTGCCTTACTTACTAAAAGATTCTTAAGACAATTTAAGAAAAAGACTTCAAAGTTTAATAGAAAAGAGAAACCTTTTGATAAAAGTAAAGCCAGCTTCTCTTCTAAATATCAATCCAGAAATGTAAAATGCTATAATTGTCAAAAGTTTGGACATATATCAACTGAGTGTCCAATGGAAAGGAAAGTTAAGAAAAAGACTCTTGTGGCTACATGGGATGACTCTTCTGAAGCTGAATCAGACTCAAATGAATCACACAAAGATGAGACAGAAAATTACACTATACTAATGGCCAGAACAGTGTGTGATCCATCTCTTGAGATAACAGAAAATTCTGAAAGAACTGATGTTGAGAAATCTGAGAATGAGTCTGAATCTGATATGACAGCTCAGATAATGAAAAAGATGATGAAGATCCTCAAGTAACATATGATAGACTTTATGAGGAAAGCTGCAAATTGATTGAAGCCATGAGCAAACAAAAATCCAAGAACAAAGCCTTAAAAGACAAAATTGAAACCTTAACTGATGAAAATAATATCTTAGCAATTGAACTAAATGAAGTTAATTCTAAATTTCAAATTGCTAATGAAAAATTAATCAAGTTTAAGAAAGAAGAAAAATAAGCTGAAACTCTAAAAGAAGTAAACACACAATTAAGGGATGAAGTCACATGTCTGAAATGGTTTAAAGAGAAATATGAATATTCATTTACCCATTGAGAAGAAAAATTTGAAAGACTCTCTAAAATGGGAAAATATCATAAAGACAACACTGAATTATGATTCAACAAAGAAGACAAACCTAATCCTAATGCCTCTACTGTGTTTGTGAAAGGAGAAGCTTCCTCTAGTAGTCAAAATAATTCTGAAATTACATGTTATTCATGTGGAAGCAAAGGACATGACAAGTATGAGTGCAAAATGAAACAAATTAAAAGACAATCCACCAAAACTTGTGTCAACCCCCATAAAGATAAACAGACTAAAATATCTTCTCAAAACAATTTCATCAATCACTCATTCTCTCAACAATTAAATGTGTTGATCAAACAAATTGGTCGTCTAAAGTTGCAATTCTATTATCATACTAGAACTGTTAAATCAACTGAAAACTACTCTAAGAAATCTTTTCACCAACAAAATCCTAACAAAGCTAGATCTCAAGGTCCTAGTGAAATCCCTGTCATCCAAAGATTCATATGGGTTCCCAAGAACAAAGGCCTAGTAGTTCACACAACTCTTAAAGCTATTGACCAAACCTTGTGGTACCTAGATAGTGGATGCTCTAGACTAGAGCACATTTCTCATCCTTCATTGAATATGAGGGTGGAACTATCACTTTTGGTGATGGAAGTGTTGCTAAAGTTGTTGGTAATGGTACATTAAATGTTCCCAACATGCCTGTTATTGAAAATGTTTTATATGTCGTTGGTTTGAAACATAACTTGCTAAGCATTTCTCAAATATGTGATAAAGATCATGTTGTTAACTTTAGTAGTCATGGTTGTGAGATCTCCAAAAAATGGAAAGGTTTTTCTAAGAGGTCTTAGAACAAATGACAACTGTTATGTTATTAGTAACCACAAAGAATCATCCAGTTCAGCCTGTCACATTGCTCATCTTGATGAGGCTCAACTATGGCATAAAAGACTTGGACATGTGAACTTTAGAGACCTGTCCAAATTGAACAAATACGTTAAGGGTCTTCCAAACATCAGCAAAGAGTCAAAAACAGTTTGTGGAGAATGTCAAAACGGTAAAAAAAAATCAGAAACTCTCAAAAAAAGACCAAGTCTCTTAAGACCTCTAGACCCCTAGAGCTTCTCCATATGGACCTGGTTGGTCCAACAAGAAAAGAGAGTAAGGGGGGCAAAAGATACTTTCTTGTTATTGTTGATGATTATTCCAGAATCACTTGGGTTGCATTTCTAAGAAAGAAATCTGATGCTTATGCTGAATTTAAAAAGATTGTGAAAAGGATCCAAGTTGAAAAAGGAAGAGCAGTTGCTCGAATAAGAAGTGATCATGGTGGTGAATTTGAAAATACAAAATTTGGAAAATATTGTGATACGTCTGGAATTCACCATGAATTTTCTGCCCCTAAAACTCCTTAACAAAATGGTATTGCTAAAAGAAAGAATCGAGTCTTACAAGAAATGACTACAGTTTTGCTTCATGGAAAGAATGGTCCTAGAGATCTATGGGTTGAAGCAGTTATTATAGCATGTCACATCATAAATAGGGTATACTTGAGAACTGGCTTGGATAAAACTGCTTATGAATTATGGCATGAGAAAAGGCCTAACATTAGCTACTTTAAAATTTTTGGTAGCAAGTGCTATATACTCAAGGACAGAGAACACTTGAGCAAATTTGATTCTAAAAGTGATGGAGGCATCTTCATTGGCTATTCTCAAAACAGCCGTGCCTACAGAGTGTTGAATATAAACACAGGAGCCATATAAGAATCCATAAATGTAGTCATTGATGACAAACTAAATGATTTCAGTCATCAAGAAAACCCAGCTAATGATGAGATAAATGTCCCAATTGAAAAAATGGATGAGTCTCCAATATCTAAGGATTTGGTAAATGTAAAACATCATTCTATGGACCAAATTCTGGGAGATCCTTTTGCTGGTGTCAAAACTAGAAGACAATTAGAAAACATTGTTAGCTATCTTTGCTTTACTTCTACTTTTGAACCCAAAAATGTTGATGACGCTTTTTCTGATGATAATTGGATAATTGCCATCAAGAAGAGTTAAATCAATTTGCTAGAAATGAAGTTTGGGATCTAGTGCCTAGACCTGATGACAAAAATGTTGTAGGTATCAAGTGGATTTACAAAAATAAACTTGATGAAAATGGTACCATTGTTAGAAACAAGGTCAGGCTGGTTGCTCAAGGGTACTCTCAAATTGAAGGAATAGATTTTGAAGAGACTTTTGCTCCCGTTGCTAGACTTGAATCCATTAGAATCCTTCTTGCCATTGCTTGTTCTTTAAAATTTAAACTATACCAAATGGATGTCAAAAGTGCTTTTCTAAATGGTATTTTGGAAGAAGAACTTTATGTTGAGCAACCCAAAAGGTTTGAAGACCCTAAGAAGCCTAACCTTGTGTATCATCTTAGAAAGGCTCTCTATGGTCTCAAACAAGCCCCTAGAGCATTGTATGAAAGGCTTACTCAATTCTTAATTGATCAAAGCTTTGAAAGGGGTAGTGTGGATAAAACTCTCTTTATTCAAACAAACAATGATAACAATTTGATTGCTCAAATTTATGTTGATGATATAGTGTTTGGATCTACTAGTAATGATCTCACGGAAAAATTTGTTAATCTTATGAAATCTGAATTTGAAATGAGCATGGTTGGTGAACTTAATTTCTTTCTAGGATTACAAGTTAAACAATTGTCTGATGGAATGTTTATTTCCCAAACCAAATATGCTAAAGAATTAATCAAAAGATTTGGATTAGATTCAGCCAAGCACATGAACACACCCATGAGCACAACACTCAAATTATCTAGGGAGTCTAGTGGTAAGAGTGTTGGTTCTAGTCTGTATAGGAGCATGATAGGCAGCTTATTATATCTTACAGCCAGTAGACCTGATATTGCATTCAGTGTAGGAGCTTGCGCCAGATATCAATCAAATCCCAAAGAAATTCATTTGAAAGATGTTAAAAGAATCATTAGATATGTTTCAGGGACTTCAGGATATGGATTATGGTATCCTTATGACTCATCTACTTGCATTGTTGGATACTCAAACGCTGATTGGGCTGGAAATGTGGATGATAGAAAATCTACAAGCGATGGGTGTTTTTACCTAGGAAACTGTCTTGTTGCATGGCACAACAAGAAACAATCATCCATCTCCTTATCTACAGCTGAAGCAGAATATATAGCAGATGGTAGTGGTAGTACTCAAATGTTGTGGATGAGACAAATGCTCAAAGACTATGGTATTGAACAATGTAGCATGAACTTGTACTGTGATAACGCTAGTGCCATCAATATCTCCAAAAATCTCGTCCAACACTCTAGAACCAAACATATCGATATTAGACATCATTTCATTAGAGAATTGGTTGAAGAAGGAGTCATAGTTTTGGAGCATATTTCTACAGAAAAACAACTAGCAGACATTTTAACAAAACCCTTGGATGTTTCCAAATTTGAAAATATGCGAAAATCCCTTGGTGTTTGTGATATTGGATGATCTCTCCTTGCTTGTTTGTTCTTAGTTTAGTAGTTCTTTCCTTTAGCCAAAAAAAAGGAGGGGGGGGGGGGTGTGGGGGATTTCGGCTAGCCGTGGCAATCTTGGCTATTATGTTTTCTTTTTTTGAAAAACTTATTATGTTTACTGTCTATGGATGTTCACTCTAACTTGAAATGGATGTTTCTATGGTATTATTGATTAAATGCTTTTATACTTTCATTGTCTATTCTCTATTGCATTATTGTCTGTCTTTTATACATCCATGGTTATTTTCTCTTTATCAATTTGTGACAAAAAGGGGGAGTGAGGTTTAAGTTTGTAGGTACAAAGTGAGGGGGAGGATTTATCTCAGGGTGATAATCTATCTCCATTTCCCATGCTTTTAATATATGTTTGTTAGTGTTGTGCTTCTACAGGTTCATCTTCTCAATCTCATATGAAAAGCTATATGTGTACTAGTCTTGATTCCTTTTTGTTCTTGTATTTGTTTTTCAATTGTAAAAGGTCATGTACTTAGTGTATGGTTGTTCTTTGGGATTTATTGGATAACTCTTGTAATCTTGTATTAGCTAAATGGTTTTGTCACGAAATTGACAAAGGGGGAGATTGTTAGTGTCACATGTCTGTGACTACTGAGTTTGTTTTGTCAATTCCGTGCCAATGTGTTCCGAAGACCTTGCCTCCCAAAGTGCCTCAAGGAAGATCTAATTAAGAGGGTTTATCAAGCTTTTGGAAAGTCCGAATTCATCAAAGAAGGTCTCCACTTGTGTTTGACAACCTTTTCAGGTATTTTATACCCAGACCAAAACCTTAGAACCCTGGGAAAAAGTTGAGTTTTAAATCTTCTTTTCTATCTCTCTCTCTCTCAGCTTAAATAGTCTTTCTAAAAAGGGTTCGGTGACCTTACGGTCACCTGGCGGCTAGCCCCTTTGCAAAAGGCGGCTAACCGCCAGACTCGCGGTTTGTTTTCCAGAGAGCTTTTTTTCATCCGGTTAGAGTTCGGCTACCTAACGGCTAACCGCCGTGTACTCCAGCGGCTAACCGCAGTGCAACCTTGAGTTACGGTTTGTTTTCCAGAGAGCACTTGGTTTCTGAACCTCCTCTCGGTCACCCCAACGGTTGCCTCACGGCTAGCCTCCAAGACTACCTACGGCTAACCGTGAGCCAACCGTATTTGAAATTTCTGACCGTTATCTCTGAGAAATTGAAAAGGGGCTAGCCGTCATTCTGAGGGGCTAGCCGCCAATTATTGCCGTTGGATTATTTTCTATAAAACTGAAGCTTGTTTCTCTCTTCTGTGAGGACTTTTTGTGTAGACCTTTGTATGTTATTTTCTTCCTAACAAACCCAAGCTTTCAAATCTTCTTCCAAACACTCATGTGTTAGATTTAGGAAAACCCAGGAGCTTCATTTGCTCCAAGATGAGTGTGTTGTGTGAGAAGAGCTTCTCTAGGATCCCTTATTGTATGAAAGCCATATCCTTGTTATCCTAGAAGACCAGATCTCTGAACCTTGGTTGTGCTACACTATGGAAGCTTCCTTCTCAACTCCAAGGCGTCGTCAAGAGGTGAATAGTCAAAGCTCTTTAGAACTATTTCCGTCTTCATCAAAGGCAAGTGTTCACCCTTTGTTTAAACTTCTACAATCTATGATGGTGATTCAGATTTGTGTGACTAAAACACTTTGTAATTGTGTGAGGAGGAGTAGATCTCAGTGATCGAACCTCGATACCAAAATTGAAGTTGAATCAGTACTTGTGTAGTTTGATTCTTCTTAATGGAACCAAGGGACTGTGTGACCTTTGAGAGTGGATGTAGGTCTATGTGACCGAACCACTATAATTTTCCTGTGTCTATTCCTTATGGCATGATTTACATTTCTCTATGTATTGTGGAAATTGTTGTGTATGGTATTTCATCACTAAACTCAATTGACACACACACTTGTGCTTTTCAACTTACAACTAATTGTATCTCTTCTTTATTGTTTGAGTACTGTCTTGATGAACACATATTCCACTTGAGTCATTCTCTTTATTGTGTTTGTTTTGTTCTTTGTTCTGGTTATTTTGAAATCACCTTAAAAAATTTTAAATTGGTAATTGATTACCCTTAGTCCTATTCACCCCCCCCCCCCTCTAGGACTTAGTCATTGGCCCTAGCCTACACTTTCACAAGATTCTTCAAGAAATCCATAAGAAGAGTACACATGAAATTTCGGGCCATTTCGACATCATTTGGCCTTCACTCTTCCATTTCGACTTCTCTCTTCCAGTAGCTGAACAAGGCCTCTTGGCAGTGGTGAAGCTGGAGACCCTAATTTACAAAACAAAACACACAATTGACCTCAAAATGCAACTAGAATGCTCTACCTAAAATTTTAGGCCATTCCGACATCGTTTGGCCCAAAAAAGAAACAACCGTAGCAAAATCAACTCTCCTAGCGGCGACAGTACCAAAGACATCAGATCTTCGATTAGAGCCTATGGATGGTATAAAAATACTTCCAAAAGGCTTTATGTCATGTTTCAGGTCTAACCGACAACGTTTGACCCTACATCAACCCTCAAACAACAAAATCAAGCCTCTTGGCGACAGAACCACCGAGGCCATCTCTCATCAAACAAAGCCCATGGGTGATTTCAAAATACTTTCAAGGGGCTACATTTCAAGTTTCAGGTCATTTCGACAACATTTGACCAGGCTTTGACTCCTAGAAGCTAAATGAGGCCTTTCGACACGGAGCCCCCCGGGACCATGATTTCCAAATCAGAGCTGGATGCATGGTCGTCGGCGACCCTGGAAATCTGGGTCACCAGATTTCCGCCGAAAACCAATCTTTGGGTCCCTTTTCATGTTTCAAGATGTTTGGCCTCTATGATTTTCCAAAATTCGGATTTTCGAGGCACAAGATCCGTCGATCTTCGTCAACATCATGGATCCACCGTCGAAATCAAGGGATCGTCATAGAACGCATCAAAATCGCCAACCGGCCAACTAAGAAAGCACACTTTCTGCTCGACCGATTGAGAAATCAACAGGGCAGATGGTACCGGCCCACTAGTAGCAATTAATGTTTGAAATTACATGATCATCCGACATCAATCGGCATGAAAATCCATCGACGATCAAGACTTCCTGCATCGCGGGTAGAATTCCAAAAGACGTGGCTCGGCCCACAACTCTTCAAATGCCTTGGCCACCACTTAATGCAGTTAATGACCCATTTTATGACAAATTAATGTAGTCAATTACTCATTATTTTGGACGGCCCAATCAGAAGCCAAGGAATGGGAGTTATAAGTCAACCACAATGATGACATTAAATCATATAAGTATAACTCCTCCCATCATGGAGTTTAAAGGCAATTAAAAGCCCTTTATTCTCCAACGACCAATCAAAAGCCAAGGAAAATGAGTTACAAAAATACAAATTTAAAAAAACTTGTAACTCCTCCCATCATGGAGCATTAATGTAATTAATGCATTTAAAGCCCATAAACTCCCCCCATGGCCACAAAAAGCCTATAAAAGGAGGTCATTTCCAACATTTGGAGGACCCAGAAAAAACACGATGAAAAAGCACACCAAAAAACTTTGCAAAAGTTGCTACAATGACCTCTCCTGCATTCAAGAAGTTCTGCAGCGACCACCACTACAAGGTGACCAAAGTCCCTTGGCAACCCCCCCCCCCCAACCCAAGGCCTTCTCCTTTTGTCTCCATAGCTTAGACATGGCTTTTTAGCCCATCTGCTTAACTTTTTATTGGATATAGGACCTCCTCTTGGTCTTTATCCTTTAAAAATTTGAGGTTCAAGGCGAGCCAAATGAATCAAAAGCATCTTTTGTTCTCATATGGAGGATGACGGCGAAGTCCACACACGACTTGCGATCGTCAATCTGAATGAGTCCCCACAATCTCTTGAGAATTTAGATTTCCTTTTCTTACTTTTCATTGTAGTTTCTATTTTTTTAAAGAAACATAAAATCACAACTCTTGTCATCTCTTTTTGATAAGAATCGTAAATTGCCTTTCATGGCAAAAATCACCTTTTACAGCAAAAACACCGCCTTTCACGACATTCAAATCAAACCACGCCTCTTTTCTTAACACATCTGCAATGAAAGTTAGAAAAAAGTCAATTTTCTTTTCTACCTATGAAGGTGGATCTGCAGACCACCACTTGTTGATTCCAAGTAGAGTAGAGAATTTGGCATACCCATACAAAAAAAGTTGATGCTTGCTTTGTCACCAGTCACAAAAGGGTTGGACCCCACGGACTCTCACCATATGAACAGCAACAAGTTGGTCGGGTCTTTCTTTTTCGACCCATTTTTGGGAGACTTGAAGTGCAGAATCCTGGGTTCTTTGCTTCTCTAGTCTCTTTTGTTGATATGCCGTTCGGCGACGCATACGACGAGCGATTTGAGCTTTGGTTAGCTCTGGCTGTGCCCTAACAATGAAGGAAGTAGTCCCTGGTGCGCAGCAGCCAAGCTTGTCTTCTTTGAAGACGGGCAGGGACAGGATCTGGACGCGGTCCTTTGCCTGTCGCAGCGAAGCTTTGAATTTTGCGAGTTCGGCTCCCGTTGAGAGGAAGGGTCGACTCGCAGGTGTGAAGGCCTTGACAGGTTCTTGCGGAGGCCTTACGATGCACGATTTGATTTTGGGCTTGTATGAGCAAGCCGGCTCGTGCTGAGTTGGTTTTGTTTGGCGGAGGGTAGGCTTCTCCTCTTTCATGTAAGCAAGAGGGTAGAACCGGTTCTCCTTGAGAGGGGGCAGGTATGCTGGCTTTGCTGATGTTTGTGACCTTCGCTGTTTGGGTGAAGGCCTTGGAGACCAAGTCTTTGAGCAGACCTGGTTTCTTGCTGGTTGAGGCTTTGCAGGAGCACTACGGGCCTCAGGTTTCTTGATGATCGCCCTTGGTATCACCGTAGTGATACGTTGAGGGGCGGTTCTCTGCTTCTTGGCAGGTGCGGTTTCTTCTGCGGGTAGTGGGAATGGTCCCAATGACCCGAAGACAATGGTCCGGGGAGTAGAGTTTGACCCGGTGTCTTCTGAGTTGCCGAGGGAAATGACGCTTCGGCAGCTGGCGGGGCGCTTGTAAGTGCGCTTGGTTTGTTTGTCTTGGAGCATGAGCTGGTACTTGTTCTCATCAAAGGTGATGGTTAATGAAGCTGCCATTGTTAGTTTTTTGAAAACTTCTGAAACAAGACCATATCCATTAGTAATCACAAGAATATGGTGATCATAAATGGAAAATACTATGGTTTCGCCTTTTCAAGTCGCCCGAGGGGACATGGCCCAGCCCAAGCAATATGAGGAAGGCAGAAAAGCCATAGAGGGCACAATTGTTCTGAACGCAGGTAGGGTCAGCTCAGAATGAGCGTCCCAGTGACTGCTAGAAGCAATTGTGAACCTTAATTCAAATTACCGAGAAGCAAAGCTCACTCAAGGTAAAATGATATAAGGTTGAGATACAAATGTGTCGGTTGCGAATACAGTAGACCCGAAAGGGCGTACTAGCACCGCTAGGCACAAATGTTGCAAATCGCATCCTTGGAAAGGACACGAGATGGGATTTTTGAAAGGTCAAGATTGGATTCATAGGAGAGAGCAAATGGTATTCCAATCCGAAAATGAGCTCAACATTTCTGCGAGCTCGAAAGTTCGAAAAGGAAGGAACCAGGATTTCTCAAATGTGAATCCAAAAGTGACGGAAGTTTTTTTTTGAAAGTGTCAAGATTGGACTTTATAGAAGAGAGCAAATGGTATTCCAATCCGAAAATGAGTTCAACATTTCTGCGATCTCGAAGTCCGAAAAGGAAGGAACCAGGATTTCTCAAATATGAATCCAAAAATGACAGAAGTTTTTTTTTTTTTTTGAAGTTTTTTTTTTTTTTTTTTTTTTTTTTTTGAAGAGTTCACATAGATCTCCAATTCGATCTTATGAAACCTCAGTTGATAGATCAGCCCCCAGGTAAGGGTAGGATTACTTAATGAACCCGTTTGGAGGACCCTTGCCTAGAACAGTCTAGCTGTCTCCACACTCTGGACAAGGCTTTTCTTAGATCCACTTTGGTCAAAGAACGCAATTGGTGCAACCTTAGTGGCTTTTTTTTTTGAAAGATTTTTTTTTTATCATGGATTCATAGAAGAGAGCGAATGGTGTTCCATTCCGAAAATGGGTTCAACATTTCTGCGATCCCGAAGTCCAAAAAGGAAAAAACCAAAGTTTCTCAACTTAAACCCAAAAGAGAAAAATCTGAAATTTTTTTTTTAAATCAGATTTTGTTTTTTGATTTTTTTATGCATTCATAGAAGAGAGCGAATGGTGTTCCATTCCGAAAATGGGTTCAACATTTCTGCGATCCCGAAGTCCGAAAAGGAAGAAACCAAAGTTTCTCAGCTTAAACCCAAAAGAGGAAAATCTGAAAAAATTTTGTAAATCAGATTTTGTTTTTGATTTTTTTTATGGATTCATAGAAGAGAGCGAATGGTGTTCCATTCCGAAAATGGGTTCAACATTTCTGCGATCCCGAAGTCCGAAAAGGAAGAAACCAAAGTTTCTCAGCTTAAACCCAAAAGAGGAAAATCTGAAAATTTTTTGTAAATCAGATTTTGTTTTTGATTTTTTTGAGAAATTTTTTTTTTAGAAACAAGAAAGACTGGAAATAAACTCAAGAGAAGAAATTTCCAAGAATCCCATCTCATGTGTTTTTTTTTAGATGCAAGATCCAACATAGGCCACCAACTAAAAAGGAGCCAAAAGGAATCTAAGCACATGTTCATCAAATGAACGATGTCCCACCGGGTGTGCCAGCTTGATGGTCCCGGCTTTTGTCTTTTTCCAAAGCTGCCTCCGCCCCGGGGCTGACGGGGTATGGTGGAGGGAAAAAGGAAAAGCGGGCATCAGTTTTTTTGTACGGGTATGCCAATTTCTCTTTAATACTTGGAGTTTAGAAATGGTGATCCGGAGATCCACCTTCACAAGTAAAAAGGGAAATGAAACTTTTTTCTAGTTTTCCATTGCATACATATTTTAATAAAAGAGACAGTTTTGTTTGAATGCCGTGAAAGGCGTTTTTGTGCCGTAGAAGGCGGTTTGGTGCCGTTGGAGGCGATTTTGCCATGAAAGGCGATTTACAAATCTTATCAATAATGAAAGACAAGAGATGTGATTTTTTTGTCTCTTTAGAAAAAATACAATTTACAACAGAAAAGTAAGAAAAAGGAATCTAACTTCTCATGCGATTGTGGGAGGGCTCGTTCAGATCGATGGTCGCGAGTCATGTATGGGCTCCGCCATCGTCCTTCAGATGAGAACATAGTGCTTGATTTCTTGGCTTGGCTCCAACCTCAGATTTTTAGAGGATAAGGACCAAGATAAGGTCCTATATCCGGTAAAAAACTGAGTAGACGGGCTGAAAAGCCGCATCTAGCCATGTTGGATAGAAGGAGAGGTGGTCTTTGGGGGGGGTGGCCCCCCAAGGGGCTTCAATCACCTTGTTGAACTTGTTGCAACAGAGTTTTTTTTGAAGGAGCAGGGTTGTAGAGATTTCTCCAAGGATTTTTGAATGATTTTCTGGCGATTTTTCCGGATCTGTGGCGATTTTCCCGGATCCTTCTGTGTGTGTCCCCCCTTCTCTTTCCGATCTCCTGGAATGCTTGGAGAGGACTCCTATTTATAGGCCTTTTGGTAGCCTTTAGGAGTGATTTATGAGCCTTTATGGTAATAAAGCTCATTAAGGGAGGAGTTACAAGTTTAATTGCTTTTTGTTTTGTAACTCCTGACCCTTGGATTTCATTGGCCGGAGGAGAGTCATGGGCATTTAATCGCCTTTAATCTCCATTATGTTAGGAGTTTCATGGCTTGAATGCCATGATTGCTTGGACTTGTAACTCCTGAACGGAGGCTTCTGATTGGGCCGTTCAAGATAATGGGTTAATGACCGCATTAACTTGCCATAAACGGGCCAATTGATTGCACTAAGTGGCCACCTTGGTAGCTGAAGAGTCGCGGGCCATGTTGCGTCTCTTGGAATTCCCTTTGCGATGATCATCGATGGATCCTTATGTAAATCAACATCAGATGATCATGTAGTTTCAGACATTGGTTGATACCAGCGGGCCGGCAGCATCTGTCCAGTCGATTTCGCGATCGGGCGGGCAGAAAGTGCACTTTTTGGTTGTTCAGCTGGCGATCAACGAAGTTTTTGAAGTTCTTGGAAGGATTCCTGTGATCTTGGCGAATATCGGCGAATTTGGAGCCTCAAAAGTCTGAATCTGGAAAAATCACAGGGACAGAACAACTCGTCTCGCGAAAACGGACGAAACGGGGGGTCCCGGGGCGAAATCGGCGCCCCGGACCTCCCAGGGTCGCCGGCCCCATGGTCTCCGGCGACCATGGGCCATGGTCGCCGGCGACCATGGCCCAGGGTCGCGGGACTCTGCGACCCTGGGGGGAAAATTGCTTCCCGGGGCCCGTTTCTGGCCGTTTTTCGTCGTTTTTCGCTTCCGTTTTTTTTGTTTGTTTTCTATGACATTTCTCTACATTTTTGGCTTGATTTCCCTCTGAAAAACATGATGAGAATCCTTGCAAATTGGTTTGCAAAGTTTCCGATTTTCCGGGAAAAGCCGAGCGCAGAACTGCTGATTTTCCGCCAGAAGCTGAAACAGGGTCAAACGATGTCGGAATGACCTGAAATTTGAGGTGAAGCTTCTTGAGCATTAAATAAGACCAACCATGGGCTTTCGTTTGAGTTTTGAAGCCGTTTGGGGTCATGCAAATGCTTGCCTTTGATTTCACCGCGAGGGAAATGCCGAGCTTTGACTTTCGGTCAAACGATGTCCGATTGACCTGAAATTTGACGTGTGACTCCCTCATCAGTAGATAAGACCAACCATAGGCTTTAGTTTGAGTTTTGAAGCCATTTGGAGTCATGCAAACGCTTGCCTTTGATTTCACCACAAGGGAAATGTCGAGCTTTGACTTCTGGTCAAACGATGTCCGATTGACCTGAAATTCGACGAGTGACTCCCTCATCAGTAGTTAAGACCAACCATAGGCTTTTGTTTGAGTTTTGAAGCCATTTGGAGTCATGCAAATGCTTGCCTTTGTTTCTCCTACGAGAGAGATGCTGAACTTTGACTTCTGGTCAAACGATGTCCGATTGACCTGAAATTCGACGAGGAGCCTATTGGAGTCATTTTGAGATGATCTGCAAGCTCCGAATTAGGTGCCATGGTCCCGGGGTGGTCCGCCGCCGGGAGCTGCTGCTTAGCTGTTGGAGAAGTGAAGTTAGGCCAAATGATGTCGGAATGGCCCGAAACTTCATGTGTACCTCTCTTTTGGTTGTTTTGAATGACCTTGCAGTTTTTGTTTGATTCTGACAAGATCTGATGCTTGAAGTGGCGCCTGCCTATTTTGGTAGGATGCAGCTCCGTGCAGCTTTTGGTGTGAAGAGGCAAAGTGACATTTTTGGTGTCAACAAATGCCCCCTCGAGGTACAGCGACGATATAGCTTTTGTAGTCGATGTGCCTCGAAGAGAATCTTGAAGAAGAGCTTTTGTCTTGACCAAGAGTCTTTGAGCATTTTTTTTTTTTTTTTTGATGGAGTAGCCTTTTGAGCTTCCAGGGGATTTGTATGGTAGTGATAGGAATCATGTACCATCTTGAGGCAAAGTATTGAAGATGACATCGGGGATGCGGATTTGGATTTTTGTTTTGACCTTGAGTCCTAACAGGCTGTATGTGGCAAGTTAGGGGGTCGGATTTTGGTTTTGACCGTGTGACCCAACAAACTGTATGTGGAATGTTGGGGGGTCAGGTTTTGGTTTTTGGTTTTGGTCTTGTAACCTAACAAGCTGTATGTGGAATGTTAGGGGACCGGTTTGATTTTTGGTGAAATGTCAATTTCAAGGTTTGGCTCAATTTGGCTCATGAGGTGAGATGGTTTTGGATTTTGGAAGCTCATGAGGCTTGGAATTTTTGTATGGTCCAATCAACTTAAAAGAGAGGCATGGAACCATTTTTTTTTTGTATGCTCTTGGTAAGAGGAATTTTGACTAAAAGCCACTTTTAGTGCCTAGGTGGTCAAACCTGGCTCATATGGGCTAACCCATGGGACCTTAAGCTTTTGGGAATGGCTTAGATCTCATATGGTGTCACTTTGTAAAGAATATCTAAAGATATCTCCTTTGGGTGGAGAATATCTAAAAATATCCTTACTTTGAGAGATTTTCTCAAGTTTCCTTGATTTTGGGAGAGATTCTCTCAAAATATCTTTCTTTGGGAGAGAATATCTCTCATTCCCTTTCTTTTTGGAGAGAATTTCTCAAAGAATCTTTGTTTTGGGAGAGAATATCCCAAGTTTCCTTTTCTTTTGGGAAGGTTGCTAATTTTTAGCCCTTTCCTCCTTGCTTTTCTCTTGTTTCCTCTTTTGGTTTGCTCTCTTTTATAAAAGCAATTGAGGTGGGATCTCTTGCTCCTATTGCTTTCTTTTTGAAAAAGTCTTCAAGAGTTGCTCTAAGATCAAGAATCCTCCTTCTTCAAGAGTCTTCAAGTTCTTCTTTCTTCTCCATCCATGGCTTCAAGTAAGTTTTTTATTTCTTTTTACAAGAAATTCCATGTAAAGAAAGTTTCATCATTTTTTTTTTCTCTCTTTTTTTTTTCTTTTTGCACGTGTTCTTTTCTTCTTTTTTTTTTTACACGCCCTTTTCTTTTCTCTTTTTTTTCTTCTTTTTTTTTTTCTTTTCTCCTTTTTTTTTTTTTTGCTGCTGTACGGACATGTCCGTACAGCTTTGGGCCGTACGGCCATGTGGCCCATGGGCCACGGCCTGTGGGCTTCGGCCTGTGGGCCAGCCCATAATTTCTTTTCTTTTTTTTTTTCTTCTTTCTTTTTTTTTTTAAAAAAGAACTTTCCTTTCTACCCTTTTTGTATCATCATGATAATGAGGTTTCATGCATTTCAAGATGTTTATGCATTTTTTTTTTGTTTGATGCATCAAGATAGAAGGGTAGAGTTTCTATGTTAAGTCAACATGAATTTTGACTTAGACAAAGTTTGATTTTGACCAAGTTGGGTTGGAATTGGTCAAATTTTGTCAAGGTTTTCCTAGCATCTAGTGCATGATGATTTTCTTTTATGCATGATTTTTGGTAAATTGAATTGGGAGCATGATGATGATGCACACCTGGAAATCTTTTGCAAGTCTTGAGATTTGAAGCTCGCAGCAATGTTGAGCTCTTTCTTTAGTCTTGCGGGGGTTTCGAGGAGCTTTTTTGCAAGTTTTGGGATTTGAAGCTCGCAGCAATGTTGAGCTCTTTTCCGTTTCTTGCGGAAATTTGAGAAGACTGTCTTGATCTCGCAGCAATGTTTGAGTTCGAGTCTTCTTTGAGAATCCTTCATTGATCATGAGCTCGCAGCGATGTTGAGCTCATCTTCAGGCTTCCTTTCTTTTCGGGGTTATTCCCTTTTCTTCGGAATTGCCCCGGAGTCATGCCAAAATTTCGCTAGGATTTTTTTTAGCAAAATTCTGTCATTCTGTTGATTGATTTTTTTTTTAATCTTTGCAGGTAGTTCCTCCAGAACGAACAAGGGTAAGAAGCCCGTTACCGATACACCTCGTCGATCTGCCAGATCTTCCAATGCTGCTGTACAGCAGGCTTGGGAGAAGGTCCAGTATGTGGAGAGAAACTTGGAAGAGTGTGACTCGCTCAACCGAGATGAGATGAGACAGCGACTGATCGGTCTCAAGGATGAGGAGTTTTACAAGATTATGGCAAGCAATCGTCCTTGGGTCATGGACGATCAGAGCGTTGTGCCCAAGCCTACCTTTTTCTTTGGTGATGCAGCTCCTGATGACTCGTCATATCAAAGGAGATGCTTTCAGTTCTCTTACACAGCCGATGGTGAGGAGAGAACCATTTCTACCCGGTCGCCTTTTGATCGTACTATTTCGATCATGAGTCTTTCTCCCACTTGCTCTAAGAGAGAAGATCCTCCAAGCTGGGTAAAGAGGACCACTGTGGTCAAGACCGGGGTTTTTGTTGGCGGTCCTTCTGGTTATGCAGAGAAGTCGCCTGTCCGTCTGGACATGTTGATGCCGGCCAGCGGCTACCAAGGATCTGATCATCCATCGGTTGATTTGAGACCGGTGGGCCTTGGCATTTTCAGGGGCGATGGCAGCAATTGGGTGAAGCCTTTTCGACTTCGTGGCCGTTTCAGTGTTGACTCGGGCTGGGAGTCGTGGACTGATCACATCCTGCAGATCGGCGGTGCCATTCTGAAGGAGGCCGAGATTTTTGATGCGGTTCGCGCTTTTAGGCAAACCGTATTTTTCTCCGATGAGGCTTTTATGGCCATGCTGGAGTCCTTCCTTCCACAAACCAACACCTTCATTGTTACGAATGGTGAGATTGGTTTTTCTTTGAAGGAGCTGAGTGCCATTACCGGGTTACCCATCCTCGGCAAACTCTATGAGGAATTTATGCCGATTGACAGCGTCCTTGAGGAGCAGTCTGAGGAGTTCAGGCTTTTGTACTTTCAGCTCGTCGCCTTCTACGATTTTTTGAGGGAGAAGGAGGGCTTGAAAGTCCGGTGTAGCAGTTGGAGGAGTTTCAGCTCTTTGTCTCCAAACTTTTTTGGCGACGAAGAATCTTCTGAGAGTATGACCCAGGAAGCCAAGACTAAGAATCCGGGGAAGAAGATTTCTGCCATGCGAGAGAATTTGAAGAACTTTCTCACAAGTACAGACGCCGTTTGCTCCGACATTGCGCTGCGGAGAGACGTTGCTGCGTACCTCACTTATTGGCTGGGTGAGGCTGTTTTTGCTGGAGGAGACGGAACACACATCAGGCCGCATTGTATATTTCCGGCTTGTCAGATGGCGTTCGGAGAGCAGTTGGCTTTGGTGCCTGCTCTTTACTCCTATTTGTGCACCGAACTGCAGGCTGCTGCTTTTCTGGTTCGGCTTGGGCTTCCTATGAATAGGGTATTTTCAGCCCATATTTTTTATTCGTGGTATGTGTACCACTGTCCCGGCTTCCACCGTTTGGGCGCTGCTCAGGATGATGACCCTTTTATGATTCGGTTGGCTAGGGGAAAAGCCGTTTCCGATTCACTTTTGTCTGCCCGCTTGAGAATCCGACGATTCAGGGATGTCGAGATTGGGCAATCTTCAGTAAAGCTTTCTCCAGATTTGCGGAAGAAGGCTTTTGATTTTGGTGTCTCCCGAGATTCTACCAGGGCGGGATCAGGAAGACACTATTCTTTGACCAACGCAGAGAAGAGGTGGCTTTTAAACATACGTGTTGGCACGATGGTGTACCGCAGACATCTTTTTGTTGATATCCAGCCGTATGTCCCTTCGCGTTTTGCGTTGCAGTTAGGCTTCTCTCAAGGCGTTGTTGGGGCGCCTTCGAGCATGGTGAAGCGTTTTGGAGGTTTGCAGGACGGGAGAAATGCATGGGCTTTCTATAGTGCGGAGGACACTACTGCCATGATTTCCTATCCTGAGTTGCCCATTTTCCGGACTGCTGGCTTCACGAAGTGGTTCGTGGAGAGCTTTGCTGTGTACCGAGGGCTTTCCAAGAAGGAGCTGAATGTCAAGCAATCTCCTGGGAACGGTCTTGGTAGATCAGATGGCGTCCGTCGAGGGGAAGTTTTGTTCTTCCTTTCTGGAGAGAAGCATAGGATAGGCTTTCTCGAGGAACAGGATGTCATTAGATCCGGAGCCGCACAAGAGATACCTGCTGAGGTCTTGAGACAGCTCGAGGAGGAGGAAGCCGAGATCGACACTTGGATGCAAGCAGAGCGAATGAAGGCTTCCATGGGGTCCACTGGTAGGAGCGGGTCGTCCAGTGAGGAGCCAAGTGGAAGTCCTGACTTTGACAGTGAGGCAGGTACTTCGAGTAGACCGGCTCGTAGAAAAAAGAGGAGGAGAGGACAGCGTCGCACAGAGAGACGCCACGAAGACTTTCCTGATCTGGAAGTCCCTCCTACCATTGCTGAGGAGGTATCAGGAGATGCCGATGAGCCTCCAGAGAAGAGGAGTCGTGAAGAAGAGTCCGCTGATGTTGGTATGATTTTCCTTCTTCTCTATTTTCGCTTCTTTCCTTTTATGAGGGATTTTTTTTTTGATCTGTTGTTTTCTTTCTTTTGCAGAAGATGAAAACTTGGTGATGCCCGAGGTTCCTGCCGATGAGGCGGTGATGGATCCAGTTGCGGCATCTGAAGAAAAGTTGAGGGACTCTGGAGAGGACCCAGAATCTCCACCTGGTATGAGGATGATGATGAATTTTTTTTTTTTTTTTTTTTTTTTTTTTTTTTTGAATTTGCTGACACATATTTTTGTTTTCTTGTCAGCTGACTTGCCAGAGGGTTCCGACTTCGAGCCATCTATGGATATGGCTTTCGACGATGCTTCAGATGAGCAAATGGAGATAGAAAGTAATCCGCCCATCATGGAAGAAGGTATTTCATAGTGATAATCTTGACATTGATTTTTTTTTTTTGACAAGATCATATTCATACCTTTTTGTGTTTGGCAGATTTTGAAGTGACAGAAGAGAGTCCATCGCTTCCTTCAGAGCCAGAGCCAGGGATGCCAGAAGTTGACCCAGTAATTGGGACTTCTCCAGCCAATTCTGACGCGGCAGAGGCAAGACCTCATGTTGAGATTCCTTCTCCAGCGGCCCCGATTGGAAAGTGTTCTATTGTTACTCTTTCGATGGGACATGACTTGGGCAGCCAATCGACAGAGAAGGGTGAGTCTTCATCTGGCCCATCTCTTCAGTATGCGAAGAAGGTGGTGATGCGGGTTTTGAGTTCTTGGATTGAGACCCTCCTTTCTGGACACTTGGATGTTGCACGTAGCAAGATTCCGCATGTGAAAGAGATTCTCAAAGATGCTGAGGAAGATATTGGTCTGGATGTTACGGACGCCCGGGCGATCGTTGATAAGATCATTGCATTAGGCGACGGATGGTTTGAGACCATCAGCTATCCTGATGACCAGTTCTTCCAAGAAATGTTCCTGAACCCTGCTGAGAAGGCTCAATCGGATTTGAAAGAGACTACACAGGGCAGGAAGCAGCTGGTTCGGGAGAGGAACCGAGCGGAGTTAGACATCATCAGGCTGCAACATGACCTTAGCATCCTTGATGGAGAGGTTGAGGAGGCAAGGAAGCATCTCGAACACCGAAAGGCCCAAGTCGCCAGTACGTGGTCCGCCATAACAGAGGCCCGTGACAGGGAGAGTGCTTTGATTCGCCAAGTTGCAGAGGCCGATCAGATTCTCAATAGGAAGGCTAGAGAGAATGAACGATGGCAGACTGCTCGGGATAATCTTCCTGGTGTAGCAGAAGGGATAGAGCCTTCTCCAGCTACTCATGGCAGATTCTTGAAGAAGCGTGCCTTGGAGACTCTAACGGATGAAGCCAAGAGTTTGCTTGAGGAACTGAAAGCTTGGCTGGAGGGCATTTTTGGCTGAGACCCCTCTTTCTCTCTTTTTATATACCACATGTATTTTTTTTTTGTATACATTTTTGTAGTGCTTGTGAACACTTTTCTTTTCTTCTTTTTTTTTTTGGTACCACATGTATTTTTTGGTACTTTCTTTTTTTTTGTTTTCCCTACGCTCACTCAAATATTGTGATTAAAGTGATTGCTAAATGGGATGTGATCAAAAGTTTGTCATTTTGTGAGAAATCTTTTGACAAATGATTGTTTTGGCATGGGAGCCAGTTTTTGAGACATGTTTTGGCATGGGAGCCAGATTTTGTTCACGGCATGAAAGCCAAATTTCGGGTGGCATCTATAGCCGGATTTGGATGGCATCTATAGCCGGTTTGTTTTGAAAACCAGTTTGTTTTGTTGGCATGAAAGCCGGGTTTCTGTTTTGGTTGGCGTAAAAGCCAGGTTTTTTTTTTTGATGGCATGAAAGCCGAATTTTGAGGTGGCATGAAAGCCAAATTTGGGTTTATGGCATGAGAGCCAAAATTTTTGAGATGGCATGAAAGCCAAGATTTGGTTTGTGGCATGAGAGCCAGTTTTTTTTTTGGTGTAAGAACCAGATTTTGTTTTTGGCATGAAAGCCGAAATTTCTTTTTGGCATGGAAGCCAGATTTTTTGTTTTTGGCATGAAAGCCAGATTTTTTTTTTTTGAAAACCGAGTTTTGTTTTGTTGGCATGGAAGCCGAATTTTGATTTTTGGCATGAAAGCCGGATTTTTGATTTTTTGGCATGAAAGCCGGATTTTTGATTTTTTGGCATGAAAGCCGGATTTTTGGCATGGAAGCCGGGTTTTTTGGCGTGAAAGCCAGGTTTTTGGTTTTAAAAAATGCAAGTATCGACTAAAAAGTCGCCTCCCCGCTGAATGGTATTGCAAGTATCGATGGAATGTCGCCTCCTTGCTCATTCGGTTGCGAGTATCGATGGAATGTCGCCTCCTCGCGGATTTGGGTGCAAGTATCGACTAAGCGTCGCTTCCCTGCTGAATGGTATTGCAAGTATCGATGGAATGTCGCCTCCTTGCTCATTCGGTTGCGAGTATCGATGGAATGTCGCCTCCTCGCGGATTTGGGTGCAAGTATCGACTAAGCGTCGCTTCCCTGCTTTTGTCTTCAAAAATTTTGTTTTGTGGGTATTGATGGAATGTCGCTTCCCCACGATTTTTGAAGTTTAAGGTTTTTTCGAACCTTTGTTTTGTTTTTTTTTTTTGAAATTTGGGTTGTGGATATCAACTGGAACGTTGCGTCTCCACGATTTTTTGAAATTTTGGGGTTTTTGGAAGTATCGAATGGGGTTCGCATCCTTCCGATTTTGGGTTTTGCAAGTATCGACTGAACGTCGCTTCCCTGCGTTTTTTGAAAAACCATTTTTTTGTTTAAAGACACGAGGGTCGTAAATTTTGACTCAAAACCATTTTGGTGGTAAAAGTCGAGGTGGACTAGGGCTGAAATCCCTAGGTCCTGATTTTGTTTCAAACCATGAATTTTGGGTTCAAGGATCGAAAATTTTGGTCAAGTTTGGGAAGAGGCTCCCAAACTTGGATTTTTGGATTTGCTTCTTTTTTTTTTTTAACAATGAAACGATGAAAGAAACATTGTTTTGAGGGGTTTTTTTGATGAAAATTCCAAAAGGAGTGGGTTTGACGAGCAGATACCTAGGAATAGGCTTTGGCCGTGCAGGCGTCGCTCTGACCCGATGGAAGAAGCCTTCAAGGGTAGTACCGCTTCAAGAACTTCCCATTGATGGGCAGCGAACATCTGTCACCCTCCATGTTTAGAAGAGCGTATGCGCCGTTGGAGAAGACTTTGTCGATGACGAAAGGTCCCTCCCATTTTGGTTCAAATTTGCCTTTGGATTTGTTGGCAAAAACCATTGGTCTTTTTACTGTAAGAACCAAGTCTCCCTTTTTGTAGGCGCATTGCCTGACCTTCTTGTCAAAAGATCCTGCCATGCGTGCTTGGTAGAGTTCAATGCTTTGTAGAGCTTCGAGCCGTCTCTCATCGAGGTTATCCAGCTCTTGGAGTCTCAATTTGACATTGCTTTCTTGCGTCATGTCATTTTGTAGAGATACCCTTAAGGAAGGAATTTGAACCTCCAAAGGGACAACAGCTTCGCATCCATAGACCAAGGAGAATGGTGTGCTGTGGGTTGGTCCTCGAACGGTGGTTCGATAGGCCCACAAAGCTTCAGGCAGTTTGTCGCCCCATTCTCTTTTGTGACTAGAGACCATTTTCTTGAGGATTTTGCAGAGCGCTTGTTGAAGGCCTCTGCTAGTCCATTCGCTGCCGGATTGTACGGAGTTGAAGGACAACTTTGGATTTTGTATTTGTCGCAGAACCTGTAGAATCGGTGATCGCGGAACTGTGGTCCGTTATCATGGACGAATCTTTTAGATATGCCGAAGCGACAAATGATGTTGGTGCGCAAGAAGTGAAGGACTGATGACGTCTTCATTTCACTAAGCGCGAATGCTTCTGACCACTTGGAGAAATAATCCGTAGCGGCGAAGATGAAGCGATGACCTTTGCTCGATGGAGGGGAGATAGGACCTATGATGTCCATACCCCAGGCTTCAAAAGGCCATGAGATTGCTGTAGGATGCAGCCATTCCGGAGGCATGTGGACATAATCTCCATGAATTTGGCATTGTTGGCAGCGCTTAGCAAATTGCATTGCATCAGCCACCATGGTAGGCCAATAATAACCTAACCTTTTTATCTGATCGTAGAGCTTAGGCCCAGCCTGATGGGCTCCACAAAGACCAGCATGTACTTCTTTGAGTGTTCCCTCAGCCTCTTGTTGTGACAAGCAGCGTAGAAGTACTCCATTGTAGGATTTTCTATACAGCATTTTTGAAGGAATATCCAAATGAAAGTTTGGGGCTCGTCTTTGGATGCTTACCCGTTCTTTTGGATCTTCAGGTAGGATTCCGAACATTATGTAATCAATGAACGGATCCCTCCGGTCGCCGATCAGAGGTTTAAGGACGGAGATCCGACTTCCAACCACTTGGTGGCATTCAGCAACTGCTTGATGTGTGTTGAGAGGAGGGAGAATCCTTTTTTGACACACTGTAATTTGCATGTTTTCCCCTTCTTGGATTGCCATAGACGCAGCAAGTCCAGCCAGGGCATCTGCACGAATGTTTTCACCTCTGAGGATGTGGGTGATGTGACAGATGTCGAACTTTTGTCGAAGCGATTGTGCTTTGTTGTAGTAAGGCAACAGATCGGGCTTCCTGACTTCAAATTTCTGATTCATCTGGTTGACGATCAGTTGAGAGTCTCCAAAAGCTTCCAGCGTAGTGATGCCGGATTCAAGGGCGAGTTCCAATCCTATGATCAGGGCTTGGTACTCAGCTGCATTGTTTGAACATGGTTCCAGTAGCGAGAATGCGTGTGGAATCATGTATTTGTCGGGATTAACAAAGAGAATGCCAATTCCCGATATTTGATTTCCCTTTTCATTTGTCCTGGTTGCGCCATCGAAGTACATGTGCCAGGAAGCATTTGATAAGGAAGTCTCCACACTGTAGACTGATTCGTCTGGGAGGTCATCTCTGAGTGGAGAATCTTTAGGCAATGGATGCTCCGCGAGGAAGTCTGCTAGAGCTTGGCCTTTGATTTCTTTTTGTGGTACATACCTAATGTCAAATTGTGACAGGAGGATGGACCATTTTGCCAGTCGGGCATTTGGGACCAATTAACCGGATTTTCTCTGAAGAAGATTTCACCGGCTGGAATTTCTTCAAGGTGATCAGTCGGAAGAGGTTTGAGTTCCGATGTCACTGTTTCAGGAGACGAAGCCTGAGAAGGTGAGGAATTATCATCCTGAGTTATTGCATTGCAAGTAACTTTGACGGAAGATGCCTCCAAGATGAACTGTTGGGAATCAGATTCGTCCTCAGATGTAAGAGGATCATCGATCCAACAGCTTTCTTCATTTTCCGGGGTTACCGGGGGAGATTCCTGTAAATTTTCAGGAACTTCCGGTGCTGGGTTGTGACGAAGCTGATTGATGCGACCTTGTTCTTGCTCTATAGCAAGGTGCTGCAAGATCCTTGCGTATTCATCGAGATTAGGCACGGGAGCCAAATCTTCTTCTTCGTCTGCTCCTTGTGGTTCAACATGGTTGGGTTCCACTAGAGTATTTTCTTGGACAACCTCTTGGTCTTCTTCATCATCAGACCAGGATCCTTGCGGCTGTAATGGGTTATACCAGATTATTGGCATAAGATGAGATTCAGGGATCCATTCCTCGTCGGAGAGATATTCTCCTGTTTCGAGGGATTCTTCCCACTCATCGATGTCACTGGCGGTGTCACTGGACTCATATCCATCCATGGAGAATCCGACCACTGAGTTGCAAGAGTATGATGCCCCCTGCGTAGTTTCATCTTTGAGATGTGGTGGCATGAAATCACCAAGAGTGAATTTTCTTACCGCCTTTGAAGCCTTAGGAGAGGACTCTTCTGTTGCCCCCAGTGAAGCGGTAGAGGAGGTTTCTGCCTTTTCAGCGACTTCTTGCTTTTTCGGAGCTTTCTCCTGCTGTTTGAGCTTGCGGAGTTGTCTCCTGGCTTGCCTTCGCTGTTGAGCGGTTGGCTTTGTTTTGACGACCTCCCAATTTTCATCTTCTAGGAGATCGGGGTGTACCCATATGGGCTGTCCGTCTGATGTTGGATATGGAACCAACTCTCGGGACGTTTGGGTCATCTTTATCACCTTGAAGGGAGTAGTGATCTTCTCTTTTGGTGATTTTTGTTTTTGTCCACACGACACCATGTTGACGGAGGCAGACCCATAGTTCTTGTCGAAGGTAATGACTCCGTTTTTCCACATCTCATTTATCTTCTCTTTCACAACAAAGCATTGATTGAGAGGATGTGAGACCATCTGATGGTATGGGCAGTACCGAGGATCGTTGGTTTTGTCAACATCTCCTGGTCTTTTGGGGTCAGGCAATGTAAGTTTGCCGTTTGCTAGGAGTGCCCCAAAGATTTCTTCAACATCTTCATCGAACGGGTATTTCTTTTCTACTCGTTCTTTGAAGGCATCAGAGAGTTCAGGCTTTTTACCTGCAGCTTTGTTTTCAGCTTTCTTTGGCTGCTGAGGAGCTGACTTGGTTTGCACATTGAGAACCTCCTTTTTCTTTGGTTTTGAGGTTGCAATGGCAGTCGGCTCTTTCTTTGATGACTTCTGACTGTTGAGGTCTTTGATCACCGTTTCAGCTTCCATAGATGCTTCCAGGAGTTCTCCCAGGTTCTTTGATTTGTTGCCGATGATCATGGAGCGGATTCTTGCTCTCATGTTGTTTCGGCAGATGTCGACCAGTGATGCTTGTGGCAGTACATCGGAGCATTTGTATGCCATTGCATTCCACTTGTGAATGAAGTCATATGTTGACTCATTCTCTCCCTGTTTTAGGCTGCAGAGCTGAACCATAGTAACAGGATGATCCTCACCTTTGAAGTGGGTTAGGAAGCGTGTCTCCAACATGGCCCAATTTTGAATGGAGTCCTCCGGCAGAGTGGAGTACCAATCAAAGGCCGTACCTTTTAGGGTACTTGCAAAGAGGCGGATTTTGAGGGCATCTTGATCCGCAATAGCTCCCGTCAGGATCTTGAAATGGATGACGTGTTGTCTGGCTGAACCTTTCCCCGTATATGTTTGGAGAGTAGGTTGCTTGAATTTTGTAGGGAACGGGACCGAGTCCATCCACAAGGGATATGGTGGCTTGATCCCATGCTCCTTTAGTGTATCCTCTTCTTTTGCTTTGGCGAGGATATCGTCAACGTCCTTTTTGGTAAGGGCGCGTGACTCACTGTTTTCCGCATTTTCCTCGTCGCCTTGATGGCTCGGAGGAGCTTCATTGTTTTGTGGACGCTGAAGATTGAGAATTAGGTTCTCTATTAGAGTCTCTATCCTCTGCTGCCCTTGCTCCAGCTGCTGGATGCGTGCGGTTACATCATCATGCGGCGGAGGTTGTTCAGTATTTGTGACCAAGACGTTCATTCTTCGAGAGTCGAAAGAGGATACAGTCTTGGTGACTGAGCTGGAGCTCATTCTTTTAGATGAAGAGCTCGAAGAGTGGTCACTCTGATGTCCTTGGCTTGAAGGAGCGGGAGAGTTTTCTTTATGTCTTCGTGTCCGGGAGACGCTGCGAGTCACCGGTCGTCTGACATGGATTTTAGTTGCTGACTTCTGGCGTTTTCTGGTTTTTCCAACCATATGAACAGCAACAAGTTGGTCGGGTCTTTCTTTTTCGACCCATTTTTGGGAGACTTGAAGTGCAGAATCCTGGGTTCTTTGCTTCTCTAGTCTCTTTTGTTGATATGCTGTTCGGCGACGCATACGACGAGCGATTTGAGCTTAGGTTAGCTCTGGCTGTGCCCTAACAATGAAGGAAGTAGTCCCTGGTGCGCAGCAGCCAAGCTTGTCTTCTTTGAAGACGGGCAGGGACAGGATCTGGACGCGGTCCTTTGCCTGTCGCAGCGAAGCTTTGAATTTTGCGAGTTCGGCTCCCTTTGAGAGGAAGGGTCGACTCGCAGGTGTGAAGGCCTTGACAGGTTCTTGCGGAGGCCTTACGATGCACGATTTGATTTTGGGCTTGTATGAGCAAGCCGGCTCGTGCTGAGTTGGTTTTGTTTGGCGGAGGGTAGGCTTCTCCTCTTTCATGTAAGCAAGAGGGTAGAACCGGTTCTCCTTGAGAGGGGCCAGGTATGCTGGCTTTGCTGATGTTTGTGACCTTCGCTGTTTGGGTGAAGGCCTTGGAGACCAAGTCTTTGAGCAGACCTGGTTTCTTGCTGGTTGAGGCTTTGCAGGAGCACTACGGGCCTCAGGTTTCTTGATGATCGCCCTTGGTATCACCGTAGTGATACGTTGAGGGGCGGTTCTCTGCTTCTTGGCAGGTGCGGTTTCTTCTGCGGGTAGTGGGAATGGTCCCAATGACCCGAAGACAATGGTCCGGGGAGTAGAGTTTGACCCGGTGTCTTCTGAGTTGCCGAGGGAAATGACGCTTCGGCAGCTGGCGGGGCGCTTGTAAGTGCGCTTGGTTTGTTTGTCTTGGAGCATGAGCTGGTACTTGTTCTCATCAAAGGTGATGGTTAATGAAGCTGCCATTGTTAGTTTTTTGAAAACTTCTGAAACAAGACCATATCCATTAGTAATCACAAGAATATGGTGATCATAAATGGAAAATACTATGGTTTCGCCTTTTCAAGTCGCCCGAGGGGACATGGCCCAGCCCAAGCAATATGAGGAAGGCAGAAAAGCCATAGAGGGCACAATTGTTCTGAACGCAGGTAGGGTCAGCTCAGAATGAGCGTCCCAGTGACTGCTAGAAGCAATTGTGAACCTTAATTCAAATTACCGAGAAGCAAAGCTCACTCAAGGTAAAATGATATAAGGTTGAGATACAAATGTGTCGGTTGCGAATACAGTAGACCCGAAAGGGCGTACTAGCACCGCTAGGCACAAATGTTGCAAATCGCATCCTTGGAAAGGACACGAGATGGGATTTTTGAAAGGTCAACATTGGATTCATAGGAGAGAGCAAATGGTATTCCAATCCGAAAATGAGCTCAACATTTCTGCGAGCTCGAAAGTCCGAAAAGGAAGGAACCAGGATTTCTCAAATGTGAATCCAAAAGTGACGGAAGTTTTTTTTTGAAAGTGTCAAGATTGGACTTTATAGAAGAGAGCAAATGGTATTCCAATCCGAAAATGAGTTCAACATTTCTGCGATCTCGAAGTCCGAAAAGGAAGGAACCAGGATTTCTCAAATATGAATCCAAAAATGACAGAAGTTTTTTTTTTTTTTTTTGAAGTTTTTTTTTTTTTTTTTTTTTTTTTTTTTGAAGAGTTCACATAGATCTCCAATTCGATCTTATGAAACCTCAGTTGATAGATCAGCCCCCAGGTAAGGGTAGGATTACTTAATGAACCCGTTTGGAGGACCCTTGCCTAGAACAGTCTAGTTGTCTCCACACTCTGGACAAGGCTTTTCTTAGATCCACTTTGGTCAAAGAACGCAATTGGTGCAACCTTAGTGGCTTTTTTTTTTTTAAAGATTTTTTTTTTATCATGGATTCATAGAAGAGAGCGAATGGTGTTCCATTCCGAAAATGGGTTCAACATTTCTGCGATCCCGAAGTCCAAAAAGGAAAAAACCAAAGTTTCTCAACTTAAACCCAAAAGAGAAAAATCTGAAAAAAAAATTTTAAATCAGATTTTGTTTTTTGATTTTTTTTATGGATTCATAGAAGAGAGCGAATGGTGTTCCATTCCGAAAATGGGTTCAACATTTCTGCGATCCCGAAGTCCGAAAAGGAAGAAACCAAAGTTTCTCAGCTTAAACCCAAAAGAGGAAAATCTGAAAAAATTTTGTAAATCAGATTTTGTTTTTGATTTTTTTTATGGATTCATAGAAGAGAGCGAATGGTGTTCCATTCCGAAAATGGGTTCAACATTTCTGCGATCCCGAAGTCCGAAAAGGAAGAAACCAAAGTTTCTCAGCTTAAACCCAAAAGAGGAAAATCTGAAAATTTTTTGTAAATCAGATTTTGTTTTTGATTTTTTTGAGAAATTTTTTTTTTAGAAACAAGAAAGACTGGAAATAAACTCAAAAGAAGAAATTTCCAAGAATCCCATCTCATGTGTTTTTTTTTAGATGCAAGATCCAACATAGGCCACCAACTAAAAAGGAGCCAAAAGGAATCTAAGCACATGTTCATCAAATGAACGATGTCCCACCGGGTGTGCCAGCTTGATGGTCCCGGCTTTTGTCTTTTTCCAAAGCTGCCTCCGCCCCGGGGCGGACGGGGTATGGTGGAGGGAAAAAGGAAAAGCGGGCATCAGTTTTTTTGTACGGGTATGCCAATTTCTCTTTAATACTTGGAGTTTAGAAATGGTGATCCGGAGATCCACCTTCACAAGTAAAAAGGGAAATGAAACTTTTTTCTAGTTTTCCATTGCATACATATTTTAATAAAAGAGACAGTTTTGTTTGAATGCCGTGAAAGGCGTTTTTGTGCCGTAGAAGGCGGTTTGGTGCCGTTGGAGGCGATTTTGCCATGAAAGGCGATTTACAAATCTTATCAATAATGAAAGACAAGAGATGTGATTTTTTTGTCTCTTTAGA
Source organism: Cinnamomum chago (assembly GCA_038049695.1). Taxonomy (NCBI): domain Eukaryota; kingdom Viridiplantae; phylum Streptophyta; class Magnoliopsida; order Laurales; family Lauraceae; genus Cinnamomum; species Cinnamomum chago. Next base: position 50,872,383 of record CP142453.1, on the reverse strand, counting down.
AAAAATACAATTTACAACAGAAAAGTAAGAAAAAGGAATCTAACTTCTCATGCGATTGTGGGAGGGCTCGTTCAGATCGATGGTCGCGAGTCATGTATGGGCTCCGCCATCGTCCTTCAGATGAGAACATAGTGCTTGATTTCTTGGCTTGGCTCCAACCTCAGATTTTTAGAAGATAAGGACCAAGATAAGGTCCTATATCCGGTAAAAAACTGAGTAGACGGGCTGAAAAGCCGCATCTAGCCATGTTGGATAGAAGGAGAGGTGGTCTTTGGGGGGGGTGGCCCCCCAAGGGGCTTCAATCACCTTGTTGAACTTGTTGCAGCAGAGTTTTTTTTGAAGGAGCAGGGTTGTAGAGATTTCTCCAAGGATTTTTGAATGATTTTCTGGCGATTTTTCCGGATCTGTGGCGATTTTCCCGGATCCTTCTGTGTGTGTCCCCCCTTCTCTTTCCGATCTCCTGGAATGCTTGGAGAGGACTCCTATTTATAGGCCTTTTGGTAGCCTTTAGGAGTGATTTATGAGCCTTTATGGTAATAAAGCTCATTAAGGGAGGAGTTACAAGTTTAATTGCTTTTTGTTTTGTAACTCCTGACCCTTGGATTTCATTGGCCGGAGGAGAGTCATGGGCATTTAATCGCCTTTAATCTCCATTATGTTAGGAGTTTCATGGCTTGAATGCCATGATTGCTTGGACTTGTAACTCCTGAACGGAGGCTTCTGATTGGGCCGTTCAAGATAATGGGTTAATGACCGCATTAACTTGCCATAAACGGGCCAATTGATTGCACTAAGTGGCCACCTTGGTAGCTGAAGAGTCGCGGGCCATGTTGCGTCTCTTGGAATTCCCTTTGCGATGATCATCGATGGATCCTTATGTAAATCAACATCAGATGATCATGTAGTTTCAGACATTGGTTGATACCAGCGGGCCGGCAGCATCTGTCCAGTCGATTTCGCGATCGGGCGGGCAGAAAGTGCACTTTTTGGTTGTTCAGCTGGCGATCAACGAAGTTTTTGAAGTTCTTGGAAGGATTCCTGTGATCTTGGCGAATATCGGCGAATTTGGAGCCTCAAAAGTCTGAATCTGGAAAAATCACAGGGACAGAACAACTCGTCTCGCGAAAACGGACGAAACGGGGGGTCCCGGGGCGAAATCGGCGCCCCGGACCTCCCAGGGTCGCCGGCCCCATGGTCTCCGGCGACCATGGGCCATGGTCGCCGGCGACCATGGCCCAGGGTCGCAGGCCTGGCCCAGGGTCGCGGGGCTCTGCGACCCTGGGGGGAAAATTGCTTCCCGGGGCCCGTTTCTGGCCGTTTTTCGTCGTTTTTCGCTTCCGTTTTTTTTTTTTTGTTTTCTATGACATTTCTCCACATTTTTGTCTTGATTTCCCTCTGAAAAACATGATGATAATCCTTGCAAATTGGTTTGCAAAGTTTCCGATTTTCCGGGAAAAGCCGAGCGCAGAACTGCTGATTTTCCGCCAGAAGCTGAAACAGTGTCAAACGATGTCGGAATGACCTGAAATTTGAGGTGAAGCTTCTTGAGCATTAAATAAGACCAACCATGGGCTTTTGTTTGAGTTTTGAAGCCGTTTGGGGTCATGCAAATGCTTGCCTTTGATTTCACCGCGAGGGAAATGCCGAGCTTTGACTTTTGGTCAAACGATGTCCGATTGACCTGAAATTCGACGTGTGACTCCCTCATCAGTAGATAAGACCAACCATAGGCTTTCGTTTGAGTTTTGAAGCCATTTGGAGTCATGCAAACACTTGCCTTTGATTTCACCACAAGGGAAATGCCGAGCTTTGACTTCTGGTCAAACGATGTCCGATTGACCTGAAATTCGACGAGTGACTCCCTCATCAGTAGTTAAGACCAACCATAGGCTTTTGTTTGAGTTTTCAAGCCATTTGGAGTCATGCAAATGCTTGCCTTTGTTTCTCCTGCGAGAGAGATGCTGAACTTTGACTTCTGGTCAAACGATGTCCGATTGACCTGAAATTCGACGAGGAGCCTATTGGAGTCATTTTGAGATGATCCGCAAGCTCCGAATTAGGTGCCATGGTCCCGGGGTGGTCCGCCGCCGGGAGCTGCTGCTTAGCTGTTGGAGAAGTGAAGTTAGGCCAAATGACGTCGGAATGGCCCGAAACTTCATGTGTACCTCTATTTTGGTTGTTTTGAATGACCTTGCAGTTTTTGTTTGATTCTGAAAAGATCTGATGCTTGAAGTGGCGCCTGCCTATTTTGGTAGGATGCAGCTCCGTGCAGCTTTTGGTGTGAAGAGGCAAAGTGACATTTTTGGTGTCAACAGATGCAAAGTTTGTTTTTGGCATTGAAATAACCGATGATCGTCTGAATAGGCTATTGACGTTATCACAGGGATCCTATTTGGAAATTGTATTGAAATGGTTTGATATGGCTATGTGTAAACCAATTGACACTCCCATCTGCAAGAGCATAAAATTGTCAAGCGATCAAGGACCCACAAACGAGCAAGATAAGGAAGTGATGAGAATGAAACCTTATGCTCAAATTGTGGGTAGCATCATGTATGTGATGCTGTGTAATAAAACCAGACCTTGCATTCTCCGTGGGTCTCGTAAGCAGATTACTAACCCAGGATTACAACATTGGTATGCGATTAAGAGGATTTTGTGGTACATGAAAGGAACAATGGACTTTTGCCTATATTATCAAGGCGAAGTCCTAGAACTGCAAGGCTACTCAAATGCAGTTTAGGCCAGTGATTTAGACCAGAGAAAGTCAACAATCGATTAAGTGTTTACCATCGAAGGAGGTGTGGTTTCTTAGGGTAGCAAGAAACAGACCTCTACGGCTATGTCAACAGTCGAAGGAGAGTATATAGCCTGCAGTACAGCAGTCTAGGAGGCTCTTTGGTTAAAATATTTCCTAACTAATTTAGAAATAATTGGAAAAAATAGCATGTCCCAATGAACGTAGACAGTGCGTCTGCCCTATCCATGGTGAATGAGCAAAAGTTCAACAGCCAGTCAAACCATGTTGAGATAGAGTATCACTTCATTAGAGAAAAGGCTGAAAATAATGACAGAGAAATTTTTTATATGCCTTCAGAGGAACTGGTGGTTGATGCTCTCACCAAGGCTTCGCCTGCATAGGTTTTTGCAAGGCATGTGGTGCGCTTGGAACTGAGATATGTTCATATGTACTTGGCATTTGTGCTGGGAGATTATAGGAAATCATGTGGCCCGCTTGCCATGGGTCCCACGTCAGATCAAGCATGGGTGATGCGAACAAAGAACTTAATGTAACACTTGATCTAGTTCCACCGATAGGACTCCAAATAGGATTAGTGGATGTCGGTTTCTTGGCGAAAAAGTCTCTAGTAAGTGTGACTCTTTAGGGTTTGTCTATATAAGATAAGGGAGCCCTAGGGTTGGCGATAATTCCATCCCAAAGGAGAGATAAGAGGCGAAGAGTTCCATGGAGCTTCCTAATTGTTGGAATGTACATAGATTTCCGGCCGCGTGTCGGAGTCTCCGCATCCAAATCCATCAGATGTGACACTATTGCAGCTAATGAACCTATTTCATTCATTATTTGATCTAAGAGGCAAGGTTTGACACCATTTGTCGTTCCATAAATCTAAGAATGTTATAAAAGTTCTCAACCATGAGGACAAGATTGCATTTAATCTAGTTGGATTATAATGACCCTCTAAAATCTTTCAATTAATCAATCGTTATATTAGAATACATGTATTTTCTTCTTTTTTCCTTTTTGCAATTATAAACCCCATAAAAGGTTCTTTAAAGCTTGTGTAAAGTATTCAACAAGTTAACTAATAAAATTAGTAGTCGGAGTGTTGGACTTGTTGGAAGTAGGCGGGCCTCATGGATAAGTATTCAAAACTTTTGACCCACTTGATGTAGGGATCAAATCTTCATAAGGCAAAGAACCCAAGCCCAAGATCTAAAACCCTAACCTCGTGCATTAAGATCAAACATCTATCAAGAAGATAGATTAAGAAACAACAAGCATAACTAGATCTACTAATTCAAATAGATAAAAGATATATACCTTTAGAGTTTGGTTGTGCTCTAATCGAGAACTTGATCTCTACGAAAAACTCTTTTCGCAAACTTTGATCTCCCTTGCCTTTGTGTTCTTCCACTCTACAACCCTCTTAAAGAACTTCTAAAGGAGAATGGTTGGATCTCCAAGTCTAAGAAAGCCTTAGATCTCTAGTTGTTGGAAGTAGGTGGGCCTCGTGAATAGATTTTCAAAACTTTTGACCCACTTGATGCAGGGATCAACTATCTAGAAGGCAACAAACCCAATTCAGGATGCAATCCCTCAAACTCAAAAATCATGTACAGTAATATAACATATCTAGCAGATAGAAAACAGCACCTAAACATGCAACCACGAAATCTACAACATACAAGGATGTAGATTATACCTTTGGAGCTTTGTAGTGCTCTAATTGAGAAGTTGATCTCTTTCTTTCATGATGAACACCTTCACTAATTGTCGCGACCCCGGACCGGGCCCGAAGGACTAATCTGGGATCGGGACACTAATGATGATGAAAATAGTGTGGTGAGTGAATGGTTAATATGTAGAGTGTGTCAATAAGGTGCACGGACTTATTTAATTTCCCACAGGTGTCCGCGGTGAGGATATCACAACCATCTATGAACATTTCTATTAATTACGGAACCATGTAGCAAATCAAATATTCAATCCATCTCAAATCATAAAGATAATAATCCAAGTATAGTACCGTATCAGAGTGAACAATGATCATTAGCATGTTACCCAAAAGTAAGGTTCAAGTTTAAACAAAAGATCATTTAGTTACATTTCCCAAAAATAGAGGCCCATAAGGCCAATATGAACAAAATACCAATCCCCAAAAGAATGGTTAAAAGTTCTCCCAAAATGTTATCTCTCTCTAGCAATCTAATGTCTACATGACATCATCAGCACGCCACTCAACTAACTGCTGCGGTTCACCGACCGCCTCCTCGTGCTCCTCCTCGGGATAATCGATGACGGGATCTGAGTACCAAAGAGTGGGTCAAACACGACGGTTTGGCAAATGGTAAAATACAATGACAATATGATAATAAATGAATTTACCTTCAAAAGCATTTAAACCTGTTTAAATAACAATTTCTATAAACGAGATAAAACATTTATTCAAATACTAGTATGTGTTATAAAACATGTACAGGTAACCAAGGAAACGGGAAACAAGCAAGATGGCAACCACACGAAGCTAAGTCCTCTATCACTAAAGTGACAGAGCAATAACTAGGCACTGATCTCAGTCACTCGAGGTGAGGAGAAACAGTGGATCTTATAAATACATATACATATACTATACATGACCAAAGTAGCGAGCCGGGCATCGGGAACCACAGTAGCAATCTGCGGCATCGGGACAAGACCACGGTAATAACTAGGTAGCAGGATCCAAACTGCAGCTGGCGGGACAAGAGGGGGATCTCCAAGTCGGTGGATCAGACCAACAGGGTTATCCAAGCTTAGTGGTGCCGACTAATAGGTCAAATAACAAATCGAGACATGTGCAAGTAAATCAAGTACAAATAAATAAACGGGCAAGACTGGGGTGCTCAAGGGCACACTGTCGTTTCATGTCGTGCAATGCACTTCAAGACATGGTTTCTTTCTCGGATGGCCTCATACAATGCCTAGTGAATCTCCTTTGACTGACAAAGCTCAGGGCTCGAGCGAACTCTCCGGTTCGATCGAGCGAGGAGCTCTCCGGAATGGTTGTCTGGGTAATTTCGGTTACCTTGCAGTCAGATGGCAGTTAGCCGCCGTTGGATTCGGCGGTTAGCCGCTGGCTGACCGCGCAACTGCCCGCAGTTGGCCTGACAAAAAGACAGGTTACTGGAATTGTAACCGAAATGGTTCGGTTGGATGGCGGTTAGCCGTCGATGGGTTCGGCGGTTAGCAGCTGGTTAACCGTGAGGCTGACCGTGTTTTCAGGTGAAAATGTTGCTATCTGGAAAAGCAACCGAACGGGTCGGTTGGCTGGCGGTTAGCCGCCGAGGGTTCGGCGGTTAACTGCTGGCTAACCGTGAGGCTAACCATGCTTTCAGGTGGAAAATGGTGCTCTCTGGAAAAGTAACCGCGACTGTTCGGTTAGCTGGCGGTTAGCCGCCAGTCACTAGACGGCTAGCCGACAGGTGACCGCTGGCTGACCGCCAGGTGCGGGAAACACCCATTGTGTTCAGATTTGAATCCCTTTTCCTCAAAACCACTCTCCTCACTTCCACTTAATCCTTGCCATAAAAACTGAGCCAAAAGCTCCTCCAATGCAACTATCTACATTTCTCCACAACTCCAATATGGGTTCATTCCATCACCTCCTCCATTAACATCAAATCCAATACAAATAAAGAAATAAGGAAACCATTTCACAATAGAGCACATTTGGTACAAACAAGAAGAAAATAAATGCCATTCACCAATACACTTATAAGTCATAAATGCACTACCAAACTCTACCATGAACATTTATTTCAAACCAATGCAATAAATAGGCATGAGTGGAAAATACCAAAATCATTTAAAGCTTATAAAAAATAAAATCATCCACTAGCCTTGGGTCTTCTAATCAAGGAAGTCAAACTCTTAAACTCTTCCAAGCCAAAGATCCAAGCTATGAACAAAATCCCTAAAACAAACAAACCCTAAAATGGTCAAACAATGAAATAGAAATGGAAACCTTACAATAATGAAGATGAAGCTTCTTTAGGACTAGAATGATACAAATCTAGAAGAAGGGAAGGATTACTTACTTGTAGGTTCTTCAAATGGTAAGAGTTAGTTCAATAAAGATCTCAAAGTTGGTGGATTTCTCAACAAATGGTATCAAAAGGAAGCTTGCAAGGTGGGGAAAAGAATGATAACCTCCATTTCTTGATTGATGCTAGTTTGGTGTGGATTAGAGGTGGAGAGAGCAAGAGGAAGAAGAAAAGTTGCCAAACAAACCCTAGACTCTCTTTTTGTGCTGGAAAAGGAAAAATGAGGAAGATGGGTCTCCTAATATAAGCAATGGAAATGGGTCCCCCTACTTAAGACATTCAAGGGCTAAAATCTTGGCTTTCGGGATCTCGGATGAATTCGACGAAGAAGGAAGAAATGATCGCCGAAATATCTAGTTTCCAAAAAGTATATGTTTCGCGAGTTTCGGGAATATCAAGTTTTGGGTACAGATTTCGTGTACAATGACTGTTTTGCCCTCAAGGCTATGAAATCGGGTTTCGGGGTCTCGAACAGGGACGGGATCAACATGAAAGTTGTAGGGGTTAACAATACAAAGAAAACGAGATTAAAAAAATGAATGCAAAATCTACGATAAATCCTCAAGCGCATGCATGGTCATAAAGAGGAACCCCCAAAGGGCCCCCACTATCACTAGCAATCAAAATTCCCCAAAACTATTTCAAAAGCTATTCCGAACCCAACTTAGCCAAAGTCACTAATCAAGCCTAGAACTAACACACGACTTAATTAGTATTAATCGAGTTCACTCGGGTCGGGGTCTTACATCCTCCACCCCTTAGGGCATTTGGTCCTTCAAATGAAATATAACACTCACCTCAGGTAGTAGATGTGGATACTTCTTCTGTACTTTGTCACGTAATTCCCATGTGGCCTCTTCCGGTGCATGATTCTCCCATAGTACCTTCACCCACCGAATAGTCCATGTCCTCAACTCTTGTTCCTTCGTATCAATGATCCGAACGGGCTTCTCAACATAGGTAGCATCCTCTCTGATCTCCAATGGCTCGTGCCGGAGTACATGTGAAGGATCGGGGACATACTTCTTCAACATAGACACATGGAAGATGTTGTGTACGCCGGATAGCTCGGGCGGTAAGGCTAACAAATAAGCCACATCACCAATCTTGCTCACAATGTCATATGGTCCAATGTATCTCCGTGATAACTTGCCCTTCTGTCCAAATCTCAATGTTCCTCTCGTAGGTGACACTTTCAAGGAAACCTTGTCTCCTTCTTTGAACTGTAAATCCCTTTTATGAGAATCTGCATAGCTTTTTTGTCTACTCCGGGCTACTTTCAGTCGTTCTTGGATCAACTTCACTTTGTCGCTGGTTTCACTCACTATAGTCGGTCCATGGAAATTGCGAATTCCGACCTCTTCCCAACAAACCGGTGTCCTATGAAAGTCCTTGAGGATCCTAACCCTAGAGGGGGGGGGGGTGAATAGGGTGAGCTACAAGTATGACCAATTTCGACCAATTTTAATTTCTTAAACTAAACTAGTCACAAGTGATGATTAAACAATCAATATGCGGAAGCTAATAAACAATCACCACACAAGCAAGCACCACAACACCAATGTTTATAGTGGTTCGGCCTCAATGCCTACATCCACTACCGGCTTGTGAAACCAATCACCCCACCGGATTTCCACTAAGTATGCTTTTTCAAAGGCTAAGCAATAACCCTAACAATGTTGTTTTTCTAAGGCTCAACAACAACCTTTACAAGATGCTTTTCAAGGCTAAGCAATAACCTATCAATGTGCTTTTAGAGGCTAAGCAATAACCTTTACAAAATGCTTTTCTTAGGCTAAGCAATAACCTTACACAATTCAAGATTTCTCAAAGAAAGTGTTTACTCAACACTCTAAGAGATTACAATTTTAGCTCAATGAAATTGCCTCTTAAATAGGCGGATATGAAAGTTTAATACAAACTCACACAAACACTCTATGTATGCAAAAGTGTATGATTATGATGTGTGTGTGTGATGACTTCAATCAAGTTTAAAAAGAAAGCTTAATCAATTATATGCTTGAAGCATTTCAAAGTTCAAAGCTCATGAAAGATTGGATTGAAGTCTAATGCAAATCACATGTATGAGAAACAACTTGTTAATGACATGAATTTCAAAAAATCACAAGTTGTATGAAAAATAAAGTATAAGAAAGCATGTGATTTGATAAGAGTGATTGCAAACCATTCTAATATACCAATGATGAAAATGCGTTTGCAAAACAACTCTTTAAAAAACTAGTAATCATGCATAAAAGGAAATACAAAGATTTGTCATGCATGGATTCTAATTTTAATGGAAATCAAAATGATAAGTAAGGTCTACCTTTTTAAATCTCAAGCATTTGATTTCCAAATGGCCCTCTAGCCTTTCCAACTTCTTCCCCTTTCTTTGGCTCCAAAATGCTCTCAAAAGTTCATAGTTCAAGCCTTGAAAAAGGTTGGAAATGAATGGACTTTATAGCCAAAAAGTTGCCAACGGCTAGTTCTCGGTCGACCGGCAAACAGGTCTCGGTCGACCGAGAAAGCACAACGGTCAAATTTCTGACCGTTGGAGCTACAGAACAGGTTCTGGAAAAAATGACTTCCAGTTGTCTCGGTCGGCCGAGATTCAGGTCTCGGTCGACCGAGACACCTGCAGAAAGTTAGCCCAGATTTTCATAAATGAGAGAAACATGAGGCTTTTAAGGGCAACTCTTAGGGGGAATTTTTGGGCTGGTAAACCAAGCTTGGTAACATGTTTTAAGGCATTCTAAGATGTTTAAAAACATGAAATACACAAAGCCTAAAAAGATTCAAAGATTTAAAACCAAAGGCAAGCTTGATTAGTAAAAACTCTTTTCAATTGAAATTGCATACAAAACTGATTCTAAAAGTGCTGAAAGTATGCAAGGTTCAAACCTAAAATCACAAGATGATTTTCCAAGTATAATGCACAAGGAATTAGGTTTTCAAAAGAGTTTTGGGTTCTCAAACCAATGCACCCAAGATTAGAACAAAAACATGCATATACCAAAAACTTTTCCAATTCTAAAAACCAATGCATGAATAAAACTAGATTTCAAGATATTTTAAATCAAAGCATGAGTGAATTATCAAATGATGCTAAAGTGCAAATGCATCCATCAAATTGCAAATACAAAAACCCTAACAATCTCCCCCTTTGCAATTTGATGGCAACTTACTCATCATTGAGATTACACACTTAGTCTTCAGCTCCCCTTAAGCTGGACAAGTCTTGAAATCTTCTTGGATGCTTCTTCTCTTAGCTTGGGCTCTTGAGCTCTTTTCTTCAATCTTCTTGATGCTTGGTGCTTGATCATTCTTCAAGCTTTCTTATCATCTTCCTCTCTATGGCCAAGCATCTTCTTTAGCTCCAAGCTTTCTTTCTTCTATTTGCTCTCCCCCTTTGACCATGCTTCTTTCTCCTCTTGAGAACTTGAAAGCTTTCTCCCCCTTTGATGGATAGGAGATCTTCGAGTACTTGAACTCTCGAACTCTCTCCCCCTTTGATGAGTAGGAGATCTTGAACTCTCTCCCCCTTTGATGAGTAGGAGATCTTTGAGTACTTAAACTCTCTCCCCCTTTCGCATTAAATTGCAAAGGAACCTACACACATGAAATAAGGAAAATACCTTTAGTAGCACCTGTTAACAAATGAAATCGAAAATGAAATACATAACAAGCTATCATGTATGAAAGTTATCTCTAAGGGCTCAAAGGCAATCCAAGGGTGAATTTGATCAAACTAATACTTCCTATGAAGGTTTACACTCCCCCTCAATCCATTCTCTTCTTTTGTCAAGCTTTTGACAAGATATAACTAATAGATTCAAGAAGTATATGGTTTATCCAAGTGAGGGTCAACTTCAAGGAAAGGATTAGATTCATTTAACTATAAGGCTCAAATGATCAAATTACCAAAAGAGAGCTAGGTCAAATGAGAGAAACGATCATGGATACCAATTGAAATAAACATATCAATTGAGATTAAAGGATGTGACTATAAACTCAATCACTCTAAAATGGATTTAAAAATATAACTATTATGAGAAATCCAAATTAGAGCTATCCATGATGCAATGGGGTTTACTAAACATAGCATTAAATAATTTAACTATGGAAAGCATATGCTATGTAAAGTTTTGAAAATCATTTCATTCAAACAATAAATATGACTATTAATGTGCAAGAATGAGTGAAATGAAATTCAAACATGAAGCCAACCTCAACTATAACCAACCAATATTATGAACACATAAACATGGTGGTCATGAGATATACCTATATGAGCAAAAGAGGTGGCAACATGAGCATTATGATGCTAATGGTGTGTGACATGGAACAATCATATTACTTATCAAGTTCAATCCAATGCACACAAGTTTTATCACATTCACAAGAAATCAAATCAATCAAACAATATACCAATTGAATCCAATTGAATTTGATAACATGATTAAGAGCAAGAAAGTGACAAACTTCCATCAAGCATCATAAATGCATATTCATCACTTTTAAAGATATGACTATTGAGCAAAGTGATGAACAAGGCAAATTGCAATGCAAAAGGATATGGCTATGAAATGCATGCAATTTCCAAAGTGTCAAAATCATATGAATTCAACATCTAAGATATCCATCATACATATAGAAATATGAGAAATGGGTTTCAAAGAGTTTCATATGATTAAGAACACTACTTATGAAGTTGAAACATGTAAAAGGATGAAACCAAGAGAATCTACATGAGTCAACATCATAACCATCCATAAAGATATGACTATAAGGCATAGAGGATGGATTTGGGTTCTAGTATGGTTTCTACACATGTAACTAAGGTCACAACCATACATGGAACCAAGAGTCATTTGCATATAAAAAGAATAACTAAATAAGCAAAGATGCAAACAACATACATTTCCATTTCTAAGATAATAAAACCAAAAGAAAAGGAAATGATAATTATGGAACATGCTTAGATGAATATAACTAATGAGATTAAAAAGCATTTCCATTCAAACAATCTTCAAATCATTTTGAAAAACAAAATCCAACAATGAGCATAAAAGAATGATTTTGAAGATCAATTATCAACATTGTATTTGAAAAGATATAACTTCATTAAAACACATACAAGTTGATTTTTCAAAACAATGATTTTCCATATAAAAGTATAACTTATAAATCCATGGAAAAACTTGAATTGATTCAAATCATTTGATTTACAAAAAGGATCTAAATAAGACATCCATCAAATGATCTAACAACAATTGATCATGACAAATTAGCTATGAAAGCTTTTAACATCACAATCAATTAATCATGTAAAGAAATGCAATGCAAGGCATATGAGTGCAAAAAGCAAATCAAACATGATGAAATTATAATCAAATGATTTTGAAAACCATGTCATGTAACTTGAAATGGTGCATGAAGAAAAAATCAATTGATCATAAAGAAGCAATGCATTTCAAGAAATGTAACTATAAAGAAACAAAATGCAAATGCAACATGACCAACAAAAGGATTTAACTTATAAAGTATAGGTTGGTCAATGAGGTCCAAGACCCTAAGGTTTGTCTAAGTATCTAACTTTAGGTATCCACCTAAGGTCTTGGGCTTTGGAGACTACTTTGGAAATTCCACCAACTAAAGGAGATAGAGATTGAATTCTTTTAGACTTAACATCAAATCTTTGAGGTTTGACTATTTTAGATTGATGATTAGTCTTAGAGAGTTGGTGTGTTTGTTTCATAGGGGATTGATTTGTTTTCTTGTTAACCTTCTCATTTCTTTTAACTTTTCCTCCCTCTTTTTGCCTTTTGAACTTTAATTTTAACTTTTCAATCTTTTTCATGAACTCTTTCATTTCTAAGGATAAAGGAGGAAAAGAGAGAAGCTTTTCGTTCTTAGATTCTTTCAAGCTTGGTTTAACTTGTTTAAGCTTTTTAGAATCTATTTTAGGAGACTCCATTTTAAAAGATTTAACTTGTTTAGTCTTTGTGGAGTTTTCCTTGATTTTTAGTGTCTTACCCTTCATAGATTTAGATTCTCCATTTTTGAGTTCAAAGATGGGTTTAGACACATGGCTTCTTTTCCTTAGTTTGCACTCAAACATAAAATGTCCTTCAATGCCACAATAATTACATTTAGACATGGGCAAAGAAGTGTGAGTGCTAGAGAATGAGGACTCACCTTTCACAAAAGTGTTGGTGAATTTAGGGTCATATGACATATTCCTATTAAATCCAAGACCCGTCCTATCTCCATGAGATTTACCCAATTTGAATAATTTTTCAAGTTTCTCTTCACTTTGGGTAAACTTGCACTCATACTTTTGTTTATAGCTTTCAAGTTGAGTGACTTTGGTTATAAGGATTGAATTTTCATGTTTGACTTTTGAAAGTTCATTTTCAATTTCCTTATATTTGATTAGCTCTTTATTGGCAAGTTTTAATTCATTAACAACTTTAGATCCAAGTTCTTTGGTTTTTAACTTACTTTTGATCAACTTGGCTTCTAAATTGTCAAGGTCTTCATCTTGTCTTTTAATTGTATCTCTTAGGTTTAAATTTTCATTTTTAAGCTCATCATAATTTATCTTAATCTCATTTATTTCATCTTGAGCATTAGATAAATTTTCCTTAGAGATAGTCAAATTAGATTCAAGATTGTTAAAGTCTTTATCTTGCCTTTGTAATTGATCTCTTAGTTTTAGATTTTCCTTATTGACATTTTCATAACCCATCTTTAATTCTTTTAGTTCATCTTGAATGTTGGATAGGTTATTTAAAGAGATCATGAACTTAGACTCTACACAATTTATTACTTCTTCTTTCTCTCTAAGTTCATCTTTTGAAGAAGCTAATTCTTTGCTTAGATTTTTAGATTCTTCTCTTAAACTTTTGTTTTTCTTCTCAAGCTTTAAGGATACTTCATATAATTCTTCAAAGGCTTGTTGAAGATCTTCTTCATTATATTCTTCTTCTTCATTTAATTTACATTGAGATTCTTTTAATTGAATGTTTGAATCTCTAATAGATGGAAGAATGGTAAGTCTAGGAGAATCTACAAAATCTAGCATAATGGAGTCCATACTAATGATTTTCAAATAAGCACAACTCTAGGGTTTTAACTCTAGGTTTTTACACCTAATCAAGAGTTCCAAACACTTGATCCTAAGGGATAGAGCACGAGGCTCTGATACCAATTGAAAGTCCTTGAGGATCCTAACCCTAGAGGGGGGGGGGGGTGAATAGGGTGAGCTACAAGTATGACCAATTTCGACCAATTTTAATTTCTTAAACTAAACTAGTCACAAGTGATGATTAAACAATCAATATGCGGAAGCTAATAAACAATCACCACACAAGCAAGCACCACAACACCAATGTTTATAGTGGTTCGGCCTCAATGCCTACATCCACTACCGGCTTGTGAAACCAATCACCCCACCGAATTTCCACTAAGTATGCTTTTTCAAAGGCTAAGCAATAACCCTAACAATGTTGTTTTTCTAAGGCTCAACAACAACCTTTACAAGATGCTTTTCAAGGCTAAGCAATAACCTATCAATGTGCTTTTAGAGGCTAAGCAATAACCTTTACAAAATGCTTTTCTTAGGCTAAGCAATAACCTTACACAATTCAAGATTTCTCAAAGAAAGTGTTTACTCAACACTCTAAGAGATTACAATTTTAGCTCAATGAAATTGCCTCTTAAATAGGCGGATATGAAAGTTTAATACAAACTCACACAAACACTCTATGTATGCAAAAGTGTATGATTATGATGTGTGTGTGTGATGACTTCAATCAAGTTTAAAAATAAAGCTTAATCAATTATATGCTTGAAGCATTTCAAAGTTCAAAGCTCATGAAAGATTGGATTGAAGTCTAATGCAAATCACATGTATGAGAAACAACTTGTTAATGACATGAATTTCAAAGAATCACAAGTTGTATGAAAAATAAAGTATAAGAAAGCATGTGATTTGATAAGAGTGATTGCAAACCATTCTAATATACCAATGATGAAAATGCGTTTGCAAAACAACTCTTTAAAAAACTAGTAATCATGCATAAAAGGAAATACAAAGATCTGTCATGCATGGATTCTAATTTTAATGGAAATCAAAATGATAAGTAAGGTCTACCTTTTTAAATCTCAAGCATTTGATTTCCAAATGGCCCTCTAGCCTTTCCAACTTCTTCCCCTTTCTTTGGCTCCAAAATGCTCTCAAAAGTTCATAGTTCAAGCCTTGAAAAAGGTTGGAAATGAATGGACTTTATAGCCAAAAAGTTGCCAACGGCTAGTTCTCGGTCGACCGGCAAACAGGTCTCGGTCGACCGAGAAAGCACAACGGTCAAATTTCTGACCGTTGGAGCTACAGAACAGGTTCTGGAAAAAATGACTTCCAGTTGTCTCGGTCGGCCGAGATTCAGGTCTCGGTCGACCGAGACACCTGCAGAAAGTTAGCCCAGATTTTCATAAATGAGAGAAACATGAGGCTTTTAAGGGCAACTCTTAGGGGGAATTTTTGGGCTGGTAAACCAAGCTTGGTAACATGTTTTAAGGCATTCTAAGATGTTTAAAAACATGAAATACACAAAGCCTAAAAAGATTCAAAGATTTAAAACCAAAGGCAAGCTTGATTAGTAAAAACTCTTTTCAATTGAAATTGCATACAAAACTGATTCTAAAAGTGCTGAAAGTATGCAAGGTTCAAACCTAAAATCACAAGATGATTTTCCAAGTATAATGCACAAGGAATTAGGTTTTCAAAAGAGTTTTGGGTTCTCAAACCAATGCACCCAAGATTAGAACAAAAACATGCATATACCAAAAACTTTTCCAATTCTAAAAACCAATGCATGAATAAAACTAGATTTCAAGATATTTTAAATCAAAGCATGAGTGAATTATCAAATGATGCTAAAGTGCAAATGCATCCATCAAATTGCAAATACAAAAACCCTAACATCCTACACCTTCTATCGTACAAAGCCTCAAAAGGAGCCATCCCAATGCTCGAGTGGTAACTATTATTGTAAGTAAACTCACACAACGGTAAAGTCTCATCCCATTGAGTCTTGAAATCTAACACACAAGCACGGAGCATATCCTCAAGAGTCTGAATTGTTCTCTCTGATTGACCATCTGTCTGCGGGTGATAGGCTGTGCTAAACTGTATTTTCGTGCCCATAGACTCATGTAGCGTCTTCCAGAACCTCGAGACGAATCTGTTGTCTCTGTCAGAAGTGATAGAAACTGGTTGTCCATGTCGACTGACAATCTCGTTGACAAACAACTCTGCCAAAGGTAGCATGTACATCTTCTTCCCTGTCCTCATAGGAATGAAATGAGCTGACTTGGTGAGTCGGTCCACAATGACCCATATCGCATCGTTGCCTCTGCTAGTCCTCGGTAGTCCCGAAATAAAGTCCATGGTAATGTGCTCCCACTTCCATTCCGGGATCACTAACGGTTGTAACAATCCTGGAGGCCTCTGATGTTCTGCCTTTATCAACTGACAAGTCATGCAACGGGAGACAAACGCTGCAATTTCTCTCTTCATGTTGTTCCACCAAAATCTGCCCTTCAAATTCTGATACATCTTGGTGCTGGATGGATGCATAGAGTACTTCGTACTGTGAGCTTCGGTCATAATATCCTTCCTCAAGTCTTCAATATTTTGCACGCATAGACGGTCACGGTAGTACAAAACTCCATCAACAATACGGAAATCAGGACGGTCTGCTATATGCTCTGAAATCTTGGCCAACTCTGGATCTTGCAACTGACTATCCTTGATCTTCTGAATAAAAGAAGGTTTTGACACGGTCATGTTAGCTAACAAAACACCCTTCCTTAGTGGTTGTAGGTCTATACTCAACTCTTCAAATTGCTCAAAGATACAAGTGCCACTTAGGTTTGCCAAGCCTACTGATTTTCTGCTCAAGGCATCGACAACTACATTAGCTTTCCCCGGGTGGCACTTGATCGGAAAATCATAGTCCTTGATATATTCCATCCATCTTCTCTGCCTCATGTTCAATTCCTTCTGAGAAAATAAATATTGTAAGTTGCGGTTGTTAGACCCCGACCCAGACCAATTCAATTAGTGTGCGATTAGTATGTGTTTAGTCCTAAGTGGGTTTAGTTGTCGTTGGGCTACAAATAATTAGTTTTAGTCTTGGACACAGCTTTGGGAATTTTGAGAACGTTTAGTATTAGTCAGACACACTCAGGAAGGCCTGAGTGCACGTGTAAGCTTGGAAGGATCGTATCGGTTTCCGTGTAATTGTGATTTTGATTTCATTTGAATGATTTTTCTATGTGTTACAACTTTCGTCTTAAGCCCATTCATGTTTGAAGCCCCAAAACCCAAGTTCTGGCCCAAAAAGGGTAAAGTGGTCTTTTTACACAAATCTGGACACAATTTTCGAGATCTCAAAACCATGTCAAAAATGTACTTTTTGGAAACTAGATATTTCGAGGATCGTTTTATCCTTCTTAGTCGAAGTCATTCGAGGCCCACAAGATCATGTTTTTGTCATTCCAAAGTTCAAGTTCATTGGGCCCCATTGTCTTCACTTAAGCCTAACCCTCATCTCTTTCATTCACTTCCCCAAAATTCCTGCAACTTTCTTAACCTAGGGCTGAAAATCCCTTTTTCCCTTCCAATTCATTCCTCTTGCATGTTCTTGTTAGGATTTTTGTAGATTGCAATTTGATGAATGCATTATCATTCAAGCATCATTTGATTTACACACATATGCATTGTTTTAAGAAATCTTGAAATCTTGTTTTATACATGCATTGTTTTTAAGAAATGTAAAAGTTTTGATTTATGCATGTTTTGTTTTTAATCTTGGATGCATTTGATTTGAAAAGAGTTTTAGAAAATCAAGCTAGCCTATGAGTTTTAAATCTTTCAAAATGTTTTAGGCTTTTTATGGTTCATGTTTTAAAACTCTTAGAATGATTTAAAACATGTTTTTAAGCTTGATTAAATGGCCGAAAAAGTTCCCCCAAGAAAAACCTTCAAATATGCAAATTTGGGAATTTTTGGTCCCAATGGTCAACCTGCCTGTGTGGTAGGTCGACCTACCCAGGGACCCGGGTCGACCTACCACACAGCAGGTTGACTGGTTCCTGAAGCTCCAACGGTCATTTTTCTGACCGTTGTGTGTAGCAGGTCGACCCCCCCTTTTTCCAGGTCGACCCGGGACTAGCCGTTGGGCATTTTTTGCTATAAATATGAGTTCTTTCCTTTGCCAAAAGTCGGGAATTTTAAGGCCCTCCTTGAGGGGTTTTGAGGCAAATGAAAGGGAAATGAACTAAGGGATGAAGGGGATCATTAGGAAAGCTAAAGCTTGGATTAGTGAAGTTAAATCACCAAGTAGGCTCTACTTTCCTTAATCATATGTTTTCATGCTTTGTTTTACTTTTGGTAAATCTTGTGTAGCATGATAAACTATGTATGAAGTGTTGTGTCCTTAACATGTTTTATGTTTTGAGTTGATTTATTGTTTTGGATACAACACCATTTGATTCAATCCAAGTAGTACTTTATCTTTGGTAAATCTAAGTAGATCATGTTAATGGAAGAACCTTTGAAATAATATGTAACATGATTCGTATACTTGGTTGAATCTATGGTTGTTGTTTTTCAACATAAGAAAATCACTTTCAAAACTATCTTATGTTATGGATTCAACATCTTTACAAATCATATGTTTTCATGTTTTTGTTTTATCTTTGGTAAATCTTTAGTAGCATGTTAAAATATGATTTGTTGTGTCCTTAACATATTTATGTTTTTGAATTGATCTATTGTTTTTGATGCATCACCATTTGATTCAATCCAAGTAGTACTTTATCTTTGGTAAATCTAAGTAGATCATGTTAATAGAAACATCTTTGAAATTATATGTAACATGATCCATATACTTGGTTGAATCTTTGGTTGTTGTTTTTCATCATAAGAAAATATCTTTCAAAATATATCTTATGTTGTGGATTCAACAACTTCACAAATCATATGGACTTTTGTTTTAAAGTTTCACAACATGCATTACTTTGATAGGTATGTCTTTTTCAAGTTGATTTTATAAGTTCATATGATTTGTCCCCTAAATTCAATCAAATTTTTTTTATGTTTTATGAGCTACATTGTTGATTTGATTGACATCCCTATGCATCACATGTTTAGAGCTAATTAATTTCATACAACTTGTGAATCTTTGATATCTTTAACAAGTTGTTACTTTTAACATGTGACTTGCATCTTTCATCAATCATAAATGTTTTTATGAGCTAAAACTTTCAAAAGCCTTAAGCATACATTTATGAGCTTTCATTTTAAAAATGATTGAGGACATCACACACACATCATGAGCATACATCTTTGCATTCATTTAGAGTGTGTGTGAGTTAGTTTTTCACTTCCATATCTGCCTAATTAAGAGGCATTGTAATGAGCTTAATTGAATCTCCATCAAGTGTATTATAGACACTATTTAGAGAGATAACCAACCTTGTGGTTGAAGAGGTTATTGCTTAGCCTTGAAAAGCATAATGTAAAGGTTATTGCTTAGCCTTGAAAAGCATATTGTAAAGGTTATTGCTTAGCCTATTGAAAAGCATAAATAGTGGAAATCCGGTGGGGTGTTGGATCACAAGCCGGTAGTGGATGTAGGCATTGAGGCCGAACCACTATAAATCCTTGTGTGATGGTGCTTGCTTTGTGGTGATTGTTTTTATTAAGCTTCCGCATTTTATTTGTAATCACCACTTGTGACTAGTTTAATTTAAAGAAGTTAAAATTGCTTAAAATTGGTCATAATTGAAGCTCACCCTATTCACCCCCCCTCTAGGGTTCGGATCCCCCGGACTTACAATTGGTGTCAGAGCGGGTTACTCCATTTTAGGGCTTAACAACCCGGAGTTGATCCTTGCTAGATGTGAACCCTAGTGTTGTGATTTATTGCATATCTTTTTAAAGATTTCCACTATGTTTGAAAATTGAATTTCCCCTAACTTCATTGCACCACTCTAAGACTTTTTCAAGTTATATCTTCAATAGTTGGTGAGTCCTGAAAGTGATCTCTCAAGGACATCCTTTTCAAGACCTTAGGTGAATCTTCATTGGTACACATTTAGACTAACCTTAAGGCCTTGATCCTCACTTGACCAACCTATCATTTTTAGTTATATCTAATTGTTGGTCATGTTACATTTGCATTTTGTTTCTTTATAGTCACATCTTTTAAAATGCAATGTTTCTTTGTGATCATTTGATTTTGTCTTCATGAACTTTTAAAGTTATATCTCATGGTTTTCAAAATCCTTTGATTGCAATACTTTCATGATGGATTTGCATTTTGTTTATATAGTTATATCTCTTGTAGTGCATATCTATTCATGATTAATTGATTGTGATTACAAAAGCTTTCATAGCTAGATTTTTCATGATCAATTGATGTTGGAAAATCATTTGATGTATGTCATAGTTAGATCCTTTTTGTAAATCAAATGATTTGAAGCAATTTAAGTTTTCCATTGATTTTCAAGTTATATCTCTTGGTATGGAAAATTTGTGAGTGTCTATTGTTTTACAATTTGAAAATTTACAATAGTACACTTCTTGTTTTTCAAATTCACTTGCTCATAATTCTATAAATGATTCTTTGTTGGAATTTCATATATTAAAGTGATTTGAAAAACCTTGGAAAATGTTCTAAGCTTTATTGGTTGTATTTTTAGAAGCATTTTCCTTGAATTTATTTCCTTGTGCTTAATTATGATTATATCATTTGGAAGGAAATAATTTTTACAAACAATTTGCATCTTTGCTCATTTAGTTACATTCCTTATGCAAATTGATTTTGATGTCTTACATTGCTTGGTTGGATATGGTTTCATTTATTTGCATGTTCGTGCCTAACTTGGTATATATTTTCATTAATGCAAATTGATGATTGTTTATGTGCTTTATAGTAAAATCTTTTGTTTTATTATCATTTGAGCCTAATAAGTACATATTTGATTTAATGTGCTATGTTTATTTGGTATAAACCTCATATCCTTTTCCATTGCATTGTAAGCTTAGTACATTTGCTAAGAGTGGAGATGTTACATGATAGATTGTCCCTCTAACTCCATACCTTCTTGTGCTTGCATAGTTATATTTTTTATTGATGATATGGTATGAGTTAGATCTTGAGTGTTGATTGATCCTCTCTATGCAAATGTCAATTCGTTCCATGTATGATTGTGATCTTAGTTATATTTGTAGAAACTATACTAGAACCCAAATCCATCCTCTATGCCTTCTAGTCATTTCTTTTTGGATGGTTATGATGTTGATTCATGTATTTTCTCTAAGTGATATCATCCTTATACATGTTTCAACTTCATAGTAGTGTTCCTGATCATATGAAACTCTTTGAAATCTATTCCTCATATTTCTATATGTTTGATGGATATCTTAGATGTTGAATTCATATGATTTTGACACTTTGGAAATTGCATGCATTACCAAGTAATATCCTTTTGCATTGCAATTTACCTTGTTCATCACTATGCTCAATAGTCATATCTTTAAAAGTGATGAATATGCATTTATGATGCTTGATGGAATTTTGTGTTTGTCACATTCTTGCTCTTTATCATGTTGTCAAATTCAATTGGTTTCAATTGGTATAACTTTCCGTTGATTTCATATCCAATTGATATCTTATGTTGTGTATGTGATAGACCTTGTGTACATTGGATTGAACTTGATAGTAATATGTTTACATTCCATGTCACATTCCATTAGCATCATAATGTTCATGTTTGCCACCTCACTTGCTCTTATAGGTAAATCTCATGACCACCATGTTTATGTGTTCATAATATTGGTTGGTTAATTGTTGAGGTTGGCTTCATGCTTGAAATTCATTTCACTCTTCTTGCTCATGATAGTCATATTTTTTTATTGAATGAAATGATTTCAAAACTTACATAGCATATGATTTTCATTAGTTAAATTGATTGATGCTATGTTTAGTAAACCCCATTGCATCATGGATAGCTCTAATTTGGATTTATCTTAATAGTTATATTCTTTATAACTCCATTTTAGAGTGATTGATTTAATAGTCTTATCTTTAAATCTCAATTGGTATTCTTTGGTTTTCCAATTGGTATCCATGATTGCTTTTCTCTTTAGACCTTGCTCTCTTTTGGTAATTTGATCATATTGAGCCTTATAGTTAAATGAATATAATCCTTTCCTTGAAGTTGACCCTCATTTGGTTTAACCATCTTCTTCTTGCATCTAATAGTTAAATCTTTGTCAATATGTTGACAAAAGGAGAGAATGGATTGAGGGGGAGTGTAAACCTTCATAGGAAGTATTAGTTTTGATCAAATTGACCCTTGGATTGCCTTTGAACCCTTAGAGATAACTTCCATGCATGATAGCCTGTTATGTATTTCATTTTCGATTTCTTTTGTTAACAGGTGCTTCTAAAAGGTATTTTCCTTATTTCATGTGTGTAGGTACCTTTGCAATTTAATGTCAAAGGGGGAGAGAGCATTCAAGTTCTCAAAAGGGTGAAGAGAATGTCCAAGCTTCCTAAGGTGAGGTTTTGTATGATCTTCTACAGGGGGAGAGAATACATACCTTGCCAAAGGGAGAGAGGGGCATGGTCAAAGGGGGAGAGCTAATAGAAGAAAGAAAGCTTGCGAGCTAAAGAAGATGCTTGGCTAAAAGAAAGAAAGATTGAAGAATGATCAAGAACCAAGCATCAAGAAGATTGAAGAAAAAGCCCAAGAGCCCAAGCTAAGAAAAGGAGCATCCAAGAAGATTCCAAGACTTGTCCAGCTGAGGGGGAGCTGAAGACTAATTGTGTTTTTTCAGTGGTGAGTGTGGTGAGTGACTTGCCATCAAATTGCAAAGGGGGAGATTGTTAGGATTTTTGTAGATTGCAATTTGATGAATGCATTATCATTCAAGCATCATTTGATTTACACACATATGCATTGTTTTAAGAAATCTTGAAATCTTGTTTTATACATGCATTGTTTTTAAGAAATGTAAAAGTTTTGATTTTAATCTTGGATGCATTTGATTTGAAAAGAGTTTTAGAAAATCAAGCTAGCCTATGAGTTTTAAATCTTTCAAAATGTTTTAGGCTTTTTATGGTTCATGTTTTAAAACCCTTAGAATGATTTAAAACAAGTTTTTAAGCTTGATTAAATGGCCCAAAAAGTTCCCCCAAGAAAAACCTTCAAATATGCAAATTTGAGAATTTTTGGTCCCAATGGTCAACCTGCATGTGTGGTAGGTCGACCTACCCAGGGACCCGGGTCGACCTACCACACAGCAGGTTGACTGGTTCCTGAAGCTCCAACGGTCATTTTTCTGACCGTTGTGTGTAGCAGGTCGACCCCCCCTTTTTCCAGGTCGACCCGGGACTAGCCGTTGGACATTTTTTGCTATAAATATGAGTTCTTTCATTTGCCAAAAGTTGAGAATTTTAAGGCCCTCCTTGAGGGGTTTTGAGGCAAATCAAAGGGAAATGAACTAAGGGATGAAGGGGATCATTAGGAAAGCTAAAGCTTGGATTAATGAAGTTAAATCACCAAGTAGGCTCTACTTTCCTTAATCATATGTTTTCATGCTTTGTTTTACTTTTGGTAAATCTTGTGTAGCATGATAAACTATGTATGAAGTGTTGTGTCCTTAACATGTTTTATGTTTTGAGTTGATTTATTGTTTTGGATACAACACCATTTGATTCAATCCAAGTAGTACTTTATCTTTGGTAAATCTAAGTAGATCATGTTAATGGAAGAACCTTTGAAATAATATGTAACATGATTCGTATACTTGGTTGAATCTATGGTTGTTGTTTTTCAACATAAGAAAATCACTTTCAAAACTATCTTATGTTTTGGATTCAACATCCTTACAAATCATATGTTTTCATGTTTTTGTTTTATCTTTGGTAAATCTTTAGTAGCATGTTAAAATATGATTTGTTGTGTCCTTAACATATTTATGTTTTTGAATTGATCTATTGTTTTTGATGCATCACCATTTGATTCAATCCAAGTAGTACTTTATCTTTGGTAAATCTAAGTAGATCATGTTAATGGAAACATCTTTGAAATTATATGTAACGTGATCCATATACTTGGTTGAATCTTTGGTTGTTGTTTTTCATCATAAGAAAATATCTTTCAAAATATATCTTATGTTGTGGATTCAACAACTTCACAAATCATATGGACTTTTGTTTTAAAGTTTCACAACTTGCATTACTTTGATAGGTATATCTTTTTCAAGTTGATTTTATAAGTTCATATGATTTGTCCCCTAAATTCAATCAAATCTTTTTTATGTTTTATGAGCTACATTGTTGATTTGATTGACATCCCTATGCATCACATGTTTAGAGCTAATTAATTTCATACAACTTGTGAATCTTTGATATCTTTAACAAGTTGTTACTTTTAACATGTGACTTGCATCTTTACTCAATCATAAATGTTTTTATGAGCTAAAACTTTCAAAAGCCTTAGGCATACATTTATGAGCTTTCATTTTAAAAATGATTGAGGACATCACACACACATCATGAGCATACATCTTTGCATTCATTTAGAGTGTGTGTGAGTTAGTTTTTCACTTCCATATTCGCCTAATTAAGAGGCATTGTAATGAGCTTAATTGAATCTCCATCAAGTGTATTATAGACACTATTTAGAGAGATAACCAACCTTGTGGTTGAAGAGGTTATTGCTTAGCCTTGAAAAGCATAATGTAAAGGTTATTGCTTAGCCTTGAAAAGCATATTGTAAAGGTTATTGCTTAGCCTATTGAAAAGCGTAAATAGTGGAAATCTGGTGGGGTGTTGGATCACAAGCCGGTAGTGGATGTAGGCATTGAGGCCGAACCACTATAAATCCTTGTGTGATGGTGCTTGTTTTGTGGTGATTGTTTTTATTAAGCTTCCGCATTTTATTTGTAATCACCACTTGTGACTAGTTTAATTTAAAGAAGTTAAAATTGCTTAAAATTGGTCATAATTGAAGCTCACCCTATTCACCCCCCCCCCCCTCTTGGGTTCGGATCCCCCGGACTTACAGTTCTAGCTAGAGATCTCCAAATAAAACTCCAAGACCATCATCTTCTTCCTCTCCTTGCAAGCTCTCTATTGGTACAAATTTCTTGGGGTTTCTTATGGGACAAGCTCTACATTTTCCTCATCTCTCCTTGTTTGCCATTTCTAGGTAAGAGCTTCAACCCATACTTTTCATAAAGTCTTTTTAGTTCCTTAAAAATCTTGTTTTTCATGTTGCAAACCCCTTTGGTAAAATGGGTTTCTTGTTTTCAAGATTGGGTGAGTTTTGTGTGGTTTTCATGGGTTTTTGTAGTTCTTTGGATTAGTGAATGAGGTGCTTGGAGAAGTGTGAGACATCTTGGACTAAGGCAAGTAATCTCTATAGGTTCAATGTTGCATGTGTATTTTGATTTCATTGTTATTTTAGGAATTTTGCATATAAACTTGTTTACAAGCTTCATGATCATGTTTAGATTGGATTGGATATTTGAAATGGTGAAAATGAACCCTTGGTGAGCATGAAGGCTCAGGGGATTGTATGTGACTTAAGGATGAGAAGAAGGAGAAAAATGTGTGGGAAGTTGTACAAGAGAAAGGCTTTTTCTGCACTCAGCGAGCACAGGCAGAAGCTTGTCTGCTCGAGCGACCCTTGGGTCCGCTCGAGCGACCAAGCCACTGCTTGAACCGAGCGCAGACAGAAAGCTGTCCGCTCAAGCGACCTTATGTCCGCTCGAACGAACTGCCCACTGTCTAATCTGGAGCAAGACAGAGAGTTGTCCACCCGAGCGACCTTATTGTCCGCTCGAGCGAACCATCTCACTCGAGCGAAGTGTCAATTCCTTACAAGTTCCGCTCGAGCGAACCTGCCAGATTCAGGAAGAAGAATTATTTCATTTATGTAATTTCTTGAACGTTGAAAAACTAGACTATGTTAATGGTTTTGACTTCACATTGTGTAAATGGAACTTCGAAATACAACCCAACTTCGGGGACACCAATTCTTGTATATTCCGACATTTGGGGTCCCAAGTACACAAAGGTCAATTAGTAGCCTTAACACATGCTTGTCAGATTTCGTATTTTGAATTTCCGTCTTGGTACGATAAGTACCATCGTGCACTCGTTTTGAATTTCAAGTATAAGCTTGTTTCGAAGATTTGTTTCAAGAAAAAGGGGATCACTTTCTAAGCGTGATATGCATATTAATTATGCCTTTTGCTAGTTATGTTTGTTGTGTTTGATAAGTGATTTTCCCCCTTTTTATCTTGACGTGTTTAGACCGTGTTTCACGTGTTTTGTGCATTCATGAATTAAGTGAACACCACTGAGCTTGGACTTCCCTTTCAGTTTGATCCACTATCTGGGGGTCCTTAAACATGTGGACTGTCTGCAGACTGGTTGTGTATTTATTACACATCGTGCGTGTCCGGTTCCGCGGCCGGAAATCCCGGTATATGTGGGAATCGTGTCGTGATTATATTATGTATATCGTGCTTGTCTTGCGTGCTTGCTCTTTTCATTATATATGATAGAGAAAGGATGAGCTCTTTGTGGATTGCAACTGTTCATGATATTATATGTACTCATGCTAGTTTGTTTTAGTATCTCAGCTGTGTTGTATTCTTGAAAATGCATCTCAGTCATTGTAGTATTTCAAATCAGGGATTTTTTTATATGTTTTCTTATCACGTTATTTGTTTCATGTTTTCACCTAAATTGATTACCTGCCAAACCATTGTGTTTGACCCTTGTTTGTTGGTACCCAGGTGCAGGCGACGTTACCTTTGAGGAGGAGCATCCGGAGGAGGCTTTTGAGCCAACCTATCGCGACCCCGGACCGGCCCCACGTGACTGATCCGGGATCGGGACATTAGTGGTGGTGGTGATGATAATAAATAATAGAACCAACCATAACGTCTGTTAAATGATGACATACATTTATTTAATTTCCCACAGGTGTCCGCGGTGAGGATATCACAACCATAAATGAATATTTCTGTTTAAGTACGGAAGCGTGTAGCAAATCAAATAGTCAACTATCCTTAGTCATAAGGACAATAACACCAAGTATAAAATACTGTATCAGAATGAGCAATGAACAATAGCATGTTCCCCAAAAGTAGTTCAAGTTTAAACAACAGATCATTTAGTTACATTTCCCCAAAATTAGAGGCCAACAAAGGCCAATATAACAAAACAATAACCCAAAGAATGGTTAAATAGTTCTCCTCAAAATGATACGCCTTTCTTAGCAACCCGATGTCTACATGACATCGTCAGCACGCCACTTGACTAGAGGTTGCGGCTCACCTACCGCCTCCTCCGGCTCCTCCTCAAGGTAGCCGGCAACGGGACCTGAGTACCAAAGCAAATGGGTCAGACACGACGGTCTGGCAAGAGAGTGAAAGATATAACAACATGTAATAATAAAGGAAATATCTTGAAAAGCATAGAAATCTGTTTAAACAAGAACTCTCATACAGTGGATAAATCATTTGCTAGAAAACAAGTAAACAAGATGAAATATGTAAGGTATCCAAGGAATCGGGAACTAATAAGATGGCAATCACATAAAGCTAAGTCCTTTGTCACTAAAGTGACAACAGTATCACGGGACGTTGATCTCAATCACACAAGGTGAGGAGATTCAACGCAAATCATATATACAATATAAGTATATGGGACGGGACCACGGTAGCGAACCGGGTATCGGGACGGGACCACGGTAATAAACCGGGTGTCGGGATCCAAACTGCAGCTGGCAGGACGGGAGAGGGATCTCCAAGTCGGTGGATCAAACCGACAAGGTTATCCAAGCTTAGTGATGCCAACTGATAGGTTAAATATCAAATCGAGACATATGCAAAATACATCAAGTTCAAGTAAATAAATGTACGGGGCAAGAATACTCAAATGCATAACTTTCATTTCATGTCGGGCAATACACTTCGGGACAAGTCAATGTTACTAGTGTAACTATCATGCTTCGGGAAAACAAATCATGTAATGTGAATCTTGGAATGAAGTGAAACGATGAACTATAACAATTTCAAGTAAAATATTGGTTTCTAGATTTATTTGAGTGAATAGGGGTCCCGTATGTCGATTATAATAAAGACTTGGTACTCCTTGAGTTTGAAGACATTCCGGGCTCCTTATGCACTTTTACGATTTTCAAAACTTTAATCGAGCTTATGGATAGTACTAGATGTTACAATAGAAAATTAAGACTATAAACGGTCCATCCTAGGCATGACGTTAATCCGGAAACATCGAGCAACCTACTCAGTCATCGAAAGGAATAGGATTCGCGATAACCAAGGAAATAGACTTTGCGTTTAGATATAAAGAAGATATCGCGTCGTTCCATCCCGTTCAAGACATCCTCACACATAGTCCAAATAGTCCAAAAAGGGTCACCAAGGTCCCACCTAAAACCATTCTAAACAGGTGGAGAATTTCACTCCAGCAGAGTTTTTCCCAGTTGGGCCGGTCGACCTGGCCCAGGCCCGGTCGACCGGGAGTTGTAACTTAAAATGCTCCCAGAAGTTTTCGTCAGTGTGTCCCAGGTCGACTGGGCCCTGCCAGGTCGACCGGGCACACTGCGGAACAGGCTTCAGGTGCTGTTCTGCAGTGGCCTGATCCTCTTCTTTTACCCCTCCTTCCAACACATATACAACCATATAAAACTATAAACAAGAAGACTTTAAACTCATGTTTTCAAGGCATTAAATGAAGCTATCAAGATGCATTAAGAGCATTTATTTCAACCATAAACAAATCAATGAAAGCATGAAAATCCATTAATGTTTCCACCAAACCATTCAAAACTTAAAAAACCTAATCATTCACTTGCCTCAAGTCCAAGCTAGCTGTACCAAGCTTCTAATCACCGTTATAGCTCAAATCCAAGCTACAAACAAAAAACCCTAAAACAACCCTAAAATGGGTTACACAATGAATGAAAATGAAAGAACTTACAATAATGCAAATGTAGCTTCTCAAGAGCTAGAGGAACACTAATCTAGGAGATGAAGAAGATTACTCACTTGGATGACCTTTAAATGAAGAGAGCTAGCTCAAAGAGAGTCTCAAAGTTGATGGATTTCTCCACAAATGGTATCAAGATGAAGCTTGCAAGATGAGGAAGAGGGTGGTGATCTCCATTTCGATGTTGGTGCGAATCTTGGTGTGGGTTGGAGATGGATAAGCAAGAAGAAGAAGAGAAGAGCAAGAAAACCCTAGGTTCAGTTGTTGTGCTGGAACAAGAAGAATGAAATGAATGGGGAAATGGGTTTCTCTTTGTTAACAAATGGAGTTGGGTACCACAACTAAAGGAACTAGTTTGGCTGAAATCATCTCTATCGGGACCTCGGATGGATTCGACGAAGAAGGAAGAAATGATCGTCGAAATTTCTAGTTTCCATAAAGTATATGTTTCACGGGTTTCGGGGATATCAAGTTTTGGGTACAGGTTTAGTGTAAAAGGACTGTTTTGCCCCTCAAGGCTTGTAAATCGGGTTTCGGGGCCTCGAATGAACACGGGATCAACATGAAAGTTGTAGGGATCATTAAGATAAATTAAACGGGTTAAGAATGCAAATCAAAACAATTTCGAAAAATCCCCAAAGTACTTGCAAAGTCGAAAGGAGAACCCCCAAAGGGCCCCACTAGCTACTAAAGCATTCAAAATAGCCCAAAACTAGAATCAAAGCTGTTCCAAACCCAACGTAGCCAAAATCACTAATCAAGCTTAGCACTAATACACAACTTAATTAGCATTAATCGGGTTCACTCGGGTCGGGGTCTTACACAACCCCTGTTAGAGAGTGGCAGCCCGACGATGTCAACTAGACGTCGGGCGGGTTCTTGAGTTTCGTCATTATGTCATGGGCTTCTTTTGTTATTTTGAGAATTGTATTGGCCTCTATTGGCCTCTCATGGGTTGTAACTAAAACTTAACTTACTTTTGAGTTAGGCTCATAACTTGAATCTTGATGGAATGCCATTTTAACTTCTTCCTTTGATACTATGTCTTGTTATTATTTTGTCATAGCACTTAAAGATTTCTTGGTGCTTATCTTGATGTGATTTGCTACACGCTTCCGCATACTTGATCATGTGAGTCAGATTCCGCGTGTCTTTGGAAATCCTCATCACGGGAACCTGTGGGAAAACATAGACAATCGTAAATTCAACTCGTCGTGGGCCCGGGATCCGTTCTGGGGTCGCAACAGCGGTGGTCGGAGTGGACTTCGAACTTCTCTCCATAGAGGTAATGTCTCCACATTTTCAACGGAAAGACGACCGCTGCTAACTCAAGATCATGGGTGGCATAGTTCTTCGCGTGATCTTTCAACTATCGGGATCCATATGCAATCACTTTTCCTTCTTGCATCAACACGCAACCAAGTCCAACATTCGAAGCATCGGTAAAAATGGTAAAACCGCCGCTCCCGGATGGTAAAGTAAGGATTGGTGCTGTAGTCAATATCTTCTTCAGATCTTGAAAACTATCTTCACACTGATCTGTCCACACATATGGCACATTCTTCCTTGTCAACTTCATCAAAGGTGACGCAATTGACGAAAATCCTTACACAAACCTCCTGTCATAACCTGTTAAACCCAGAAAATTTCTGATTTCTGATGCATTCTTCGGTCTTTCCCAACTCATAACTGCTTCAATCTTGGACGGATCCATTGATACTCCCTTTTTGGAGATGATGTGCCCCAAAAATGTTACTTGTTCCAACCAAAATTCACACTTGTTGGGCTTCGCATACAACTGATTCTCTCTCAATAGTTGCAGTGCTATCCTCAAATGCTCTTCATGCTCTTCTCTGGTCTTGGAGTACACCAAAATATCATCTATGAATACTACTATAAACTGATCCAGATACTGTGCAATTATCTTGTTCATCAATGCCATGAACATTGTCGGTGCATTAGTCAACCCAAATGGCATCACTAGGAACTCATAGTGGCCGTATCTTGTCCGGAAAGCTGTTTTCAACACATCTGATTCTCTGACTCTCAGCTAATGGTAACCGGATCTCAAATCAATCTTCGAAAAGTATAATGCACCTTGCAATTGATGAAACAATTCATCTATTCTTGGCAATGGGTATTTGTTCTTGATGGTCACTTGATTCAATCTTCTGTAATCTATACACATTCTCATCGAACCATCCTTCTTCTTGACAAACAAAACTGGAGCTCCCCATGGTGAAATACTCGGTCTCACAAAACCTTTGTCTAACAATTCTTGCAACTGAGTCTTCAACTCTCCCAATTCTGCCGGAGCCATTCTATATGGTGCAATAGATATCGGAGCAGTCCCTGGTAACAACTCAATAGTGAAACCAATCTCTATGATGGGTAGTAACCCTGGAATCTCCTCCGGAAAAACATCCGGGAATTCCCAAACAATTGGGATCTCCTCCACCCCTTGGGACCGTTTATCCTCCGTGATAAACGCCAAATATGCCTCACAACCACTTCTCAAAAGTCTATCAGCCTTCAATGCCGAGACAAACCATGCACGTGGATTTCTCCTCTCTCCCTGAAACAACACCCCTGTTGGTGTCTCATCTAACTTAAAAGTCAGGGTCTTATGGAAACAATCCATTGCGGCATGGTATCCTGCCAGTCAATCCATCCCTAGGATGACATCAAAATCAAACATCTCTAATAGAATGAGATTTGCGGTTAAAACCACTTCTCCTATCTGAACTGTGCAACTAGGGTAAAAGGTCCTACAAATAACTTGTTTGCCTACTGGGATTGCCACAGTCAAAATGAACTCAAGTTCTCTAGCATGCATATCAATCAACTTAGAAAATTCATGGGATAAGAATGAATGTGTAGAGCCAGGGTAAAATAAGATCCTAGCTTTCATCCCACAAACAAAAAGTGTACATTCCACTACATTTCCCGCTGCCTCTGCATCAGCTCTATTGACCGCGTAGATTTGTCCTCGATGTTGTGGCCTATTTGGAGCTTGTTGTGGCCTGCCTTGTTGTGCATTCCTATTCTGCTGCGGTGCACACTGATTTTGGTTGTGTCCCTATTGACGAGCCTGGTGTTGTTCCTGTTGTGGTCTATGCTGCTGATGTGGTGCCTGTTGTTGTAGTGGCCTTGTCTGCTTCTGAACAACGATTGCATTCTATGGTGGTACTAGACATTGTGTCCCTTGCTGCTGCTGCTGATTCTGTCTATTCTGCCTTGGACAGTCTCTCATCTGATGGGTCATGGAACCACATCTGAAGCACGCTCCTATCAGTGTACGGTACTGTGTACTCTCATGGTTCTTCCCACAATGGGTACAAACCAATGAACCCTGAGCATTCTGTTATGTCCTCTGCTTCTTGTTCTGATGATTCCTGTGCTGGTAGTTCTGCTGATGAGCTTATCCCTTGCCTTGAACTCTAAGGATCTTGTTGTGAAAGTTCTCAAACTTATAGGTCCTCTTGACCGCTTCATCGAAAGTTACAGGTGGTACTACTCCGGTAGCATCTCTCTCAATGAAAGGGTTAATCCCTCAAAGAACTTGGCAATCTTCTTCTCAATTGTATCCACTAACTCCGGAGTATATCTGGACAATCTCTCGAACTTAGTGAGGTATTCTAGGACCGTCATACTTCCTTGCACAAGCTGCTGGAATTCTATGGCCTTCTGTCTCTTTATGTGGGCGGGTACATACTTATCATGGAATTGCCTCTTGAAGTTTGCCCAAATCTGTACATCGGCCATGGTCCTGTATTCCTCCTTAACCGTCTTCCACCATCTGTCCGCTGTACCGCTAAAGAGGGATGATGCTAGTTTTACTCTTTCTCCTCCGGTGCACTGGAAGATCTCGAATATGTTCTCCGTATGCTCTAGCCAATCATCAGCAGCTAATGGATCTTCTATCCCAAGAAACTCTTTCGGAGCCCTCTTCCGAAACCGCTCAAATAATGCATTTGGGTCATGTTGCCTCTGATTTATGACGATGGCGGGTTGGGGTTGAACCGGTTCGGGCCTTCTCTGTAGTACTTCTAGCAGTTGTCACTACATCTCTGCCAATTCTCTTGCATGATCTTCCTCTCTCTTAAGCATTTGCTCTTGCAATCTAGCTTGATTCTCATTGGCCTGACGTTGTTGGTCAAGCATTACCTGCATCATTTGCTGGAATTGATTTGGCGTGTTGTTATCAACTCTATCCACTTCAAGTGGCTCTATGTGATCACTATTGCTTGCAGAAGGGTTGTCATTTATCGGTCGCTTACGAGGTGGCATGATGCTGCAAAACAAATTGTTAGCACATAATAATCAAATAAAGGGTCACATTGCTCACACGATACTAGCTAACGAAAGATCTAACGAATCCTCGCCACGTCCTTAGGATTTCTAGTTTCTTTTAATTGCTTGAAACACGTCTCGCTCTTACACCAGTCTGTCGCGACCCCGGACCGGGCCCGAAGGACTAATCCGGGATCGGGACACTAATGATGATGATAATAGTGTGGTGAGTGAATGGTTAATATGTAGAGTGTGTCAACAAGGTGCACAGACTTATTTAATTTCCCACAGGTGTCCGCGGTGAGGATATCACAACCATCTATGAACATTTCTATTAATTACGGAAGCGTGTAGCAAATCAAATATTCAATCCATCTCAAATCATAAAGATAATAATCCAAGTATAGTACCGTATCAGAGTGAACAATGATCATTAGCATGTTACCCAAAAGTAAGGTTCAAGTTTAAACCAAAGATCATTTAGTTACATTTCCCAAAAATAGAGGCCCATAAGGCCAATATGAACAAAATACCAATCCCCAAAAGAATGGTTAAAAGTTCTCCCAAAATGTTATCTCTCTCTAGCAATCTAATGTCTACATGACATCATCAGCACGCCACTCAACTAACTGCTGCGGTTCACCGACCGCCTCCTCGTGCTCCTCCTCGGGATAACCGACGATGGGACCTGAGTACCAAAGAGTGGGTCAAACACGACGGTTTGGCAAATGGTAAAATACAATGACAATATGATAATAAATGAATTTACCTTCAAAAGCATTTAAACCTGTTTAAATAACAATTTCTATAAACGAGATAAAACATTTATTCAAATACTAGTATGTGTTATAAAACATGTACAGGTAACCAAGGAAACGGGAAACAAGCAAGATGGCAACCACACGAAGCTAAGCCCTCTATCACTAAAGTGACAGAGCAATAACTAGGCACTGATCTCAGTCACTCTTGGTGAGGAGAAACAGTGGATCTTATAAATACATATACATATACTATACATGACCATAGTAGCGAGCCGGGCATCGGGAACCACAGTAGATATCTGCGGCATCGGGACAAGACCACGGTAATAACTAGGTAGCGGGATCCAAACTGCAGCTGGCGGGACAAGAGGGGGATCTCCAAGTCGGTGGATCAGACCAACAGGGTTATCCAAGCTTAGTGGTGCCGACTAATAGGTCAAATAACAAATCGAGACATGTGCAAGTAAATCAAGTACAAATAAATAAACGGGCAAGACTGGGGTGCTCAAGGGCACACTGTCGTTTCATGTCGTGCAATGCACTTCAAGACATGGTTTCTTTCTCGGATGGCCTCATACAATGCCTAGTGAATCTCCTTTGACTGACAAAGCTCAGGGCTCGAGCGAACTCTCCGGTTCGATCGAGCGAGGAGCTCTCCGGAATGGTTGTCTGGGTAATTTCGGTTACCTTGCAGTCAGATGGCAGTTAGCCGCCGTTGGATTCGGCGGTTAGCCGCTGGCTGACCACGCAACTGGCCGCAGTTGGCCTGACAGAAAGACAGGTTACTGAAATTGTAACCGAAATGGTTTGGTTGGATGGCGGTTAGCCGCCGATGGGTTCGGCGGTTAGCCGCTGCCTAACCGTGAGGCTGACCGTGTTTTCAGGTGAAAATGTTACTATCTGGAAAAGCAACCGAATGGGTCGGTTGGCTGGCGGTTAGCCACCGAGGGTTCGACGGTTAGCCGCTGGCTAACCGTGAGGCTAACCATGCTTTCAGGTGGAAAATGGTGCTCTCTGGAAAAGTAACCGCGACTGTTCGTTTAGCTGGCGGTTAGCTGCCAGTCACCAGATGGCTAGCCGACATGTAACTGCTGGCTGACCGCCAGGTGCGGGAAACACCCACTGTGTTCATATTTGAATCAATTTTCCTCCTCAAAACCACTCTCCCCACTTCCACTTAATCCTTGCCATAAAAACTGAGTAAAAAGCTCCTCCAATGCAACTATCTACATTTCTCCACAACTCCAATATGGGTTCATTCCATCACCTCCTCCATTAACATCAAATCCAATACAAATAAAGAAATAAGGAAACCATTTCACAATAGAGCACATTTGGTACAAACAAGAAGAAAATAAATGCCATTCACCAATACACTTATAAGTCATAAATGCACTACCAAACTCTATCATGAACATTTATTTCAAACCAATGCAATAAATAGGCATGAGTGGAAAATACCAAAATCATTTAAAGCTTATAAAAAATAAAATCATCCACTAGCCTTGGGTGCCTTGGGTCTTCTAATCAAGGAAGTCAAACTCTTAAACTCTTCCAAGCCAAAGATCCAAGCTATGAACAAAATCCCCAAAACAAACAAACCCTAAAATGGTCAAACAATGAAATAGAAATGGAAACCTTACAATAATGAAGATGAAGCTTCTCTATGACTAGAAGGATACAAATCTAGAAGAAGGGAAGGATTACTTACTTGTAGGTTCTTCAAATGGTAAGAGTTAGTTCAATGAAGATCTCAAAGTTGGTGGATTTCTCAACAAATGGTATCAAAAGGAAGCTTGCAAGGTGGGGAAAATAATGATAACCTCCATTTCTTGATTGATGCTAGTTTGGTGTGGATTGGAGGTGGAGAGAGCAAGAGGAAGAAGAAAAGTTGCCAAACAAACCCTAGACTCTCTTTTTGTGCTGGAAAAGGAAAAATGAGGAAGATGAGTCTCCTAATATAAGCAATGGAAATGGGTCCCACTACTTAAGACATTCAAGGGCTAAAATATTGGCTTTCGGGATCTCGGATGAATTCGACGAAGAAGGAAGAAATGATCGCCGAAATATCTAGTTTCCAAAAAGTATATGTTTCGCGGGTTTCGGGAATATCAAGTTTTGGGTACAGATTTTGTGTACAATGACTGTTTTGCCCTCAAGGCTATGAAATCGGGTTTCGGGGTCTCGAACGGGGGCGGGATCAACATGAAAGTTGTAGGGGATAACAATACAAATAAAACGAGATTAAAACAATGAATGCAAAATCTACGATAAATCCTCAAGCGCATGTATGGTCATAAAGAGGAACCCCCAAAGGGCCCCACTATCACCAGCAATCAAAATTCCCCAAAACTATTTGAAAAGCTACTCCAAACCCAACTTAGCCAAAGTCACTAATCAAGCTTAGAACTAACACACGACTTAATTAGTGCTAATCGAATTCACTCGGGTCGGGGTCTTACACTAATCAAATCAGAATCTCCACACCTTTTGATCTTCCACGCTATGACCCGTATCAGATTCTCTTTTCTCAAGAAGATGGTGGAATCTCCAAGAGAAAACCCTAAAGGAAACTAGAAGAGAACTAGAAAAGGGAGAGAAAGAGAGTGGTGTGCAACTCTTGCACAATCTTAAGGCCTTAGGCGTGAATCCCAATGCATGGAATAGTGTTGGACGTCCAAGGCCTCCTCTCCCCTTTTTATAGCACTTAAGAAACCTCCTCTTTCTAATTGAAATAGAAGTCTTACTTCCATAACAATTAGTTGCTTACTAAATCACAATTAGAAGTCTTACTTCAAATACGATTAGAAACTTCCTCTTTTACTAATTAAAATAGAAGTCTCACCTCCATTAATAATTAGTAACTTACTTTTACTACTATTAGAAGTCTCACTTCAAATAGAAATAGTAACTTTCCACTTCCTTTTAGAGTTCTACTATAATTAGTATCTTTCTAATATCTTGGGCTAGCGTGGGGACAGTTAGGGATTCCTTAGAAAGCTAGCTCCAACTGGGACACGCGACCCCACATCTCATGTGTAAGCCGGGCCCACAGTTAATTGCAAATAACTCCACTATATATATGCAATTGAACTCCAGTCTTATGAGTATATTACAATGAAGACCCTAAACTTCCCAATTACCACAAGTAGGCCCTTCCATCTATATCCATAGATCAATTGGACATGTCCACCAAAATAGATCCATATCTTATTATCCTTGAGCCCCAATTAATTATAGTGATCATTTGGTACCGATCCAATTAACTCTTAATTGGAATGGGTGCATACTTACCAATGATAAATCCATTAATTGGCACAAAGGGATATTAAAGATAGATTCCATCTTGACCATTGAATGTTCCCACAGCTCTACTACCACGTACCCAAATCACCGAGGTGTTGACCTACAATTGGCCTCACTCATTGGTGACTCAAAGCAAATGAATAGATAGAAACTTGAGTTCATTAATGTCTCAGGATTATGAGCCTATTGGTAGGGAATTATGAGAACAGACCTTCAAGTAAAGACAGTGTATATAAGGTGCTTCTCATGGTCCTTCAATACATCCAATGTACCAGCACCATGATCCAGAATCTTACATTCCGATGATCGAGACAAATCACATTATCTCATAGTGATCAAAGTGCTGCAACCTTGTCAGATGAGATGCCCAATCTCATCACTGGTTGTGAAAATATTTAAGAATAAGATTTGCAATACATGTCTCCTGTATGTGGATCTCATCCATACACATGTATTACAACAGTATACTTGTGGATTCCGGTTCATCTCATGAACCATTATGTCATTCATATTAGTTATGTGCAAACAAGTAATAAAACATCATTCATCTCATGAAAGGAAAGCAATAATATATATTGATAAATAAAGAAATTAATCAATTTATTCATCATATACTGGTATTGAGACCATAAAACTATTAATCTCCCACTTGGGCTCAATGCCAGTCAGGGTTGCATCTCATGCAGATCACATCTACTTACTGCCCAAAGACTTTGGTACTCAAAGGCTTAGGGATCTCCCAGATTGTCTACAGAGTCTATCTAGGTAATAGCAGTATCACCTCTCTGCCCAATCTCTCTGACCATTTGTTATAACCTTTGTACATGTTTTTGGCTCCTGAGTTCCTTGGACTTATCGACTGCCCTGCTGTTATCACAGTAAACTGTGAGCGGCTGTCCTGCCAAAAGTACCACTCCAAGTTCCATAAGGAATCTATTGAGCCAATCTGCTTATTTGGCTGTTTCTCAAGCAGCTACAGCATAAACACATACCCAGAAGTTGATTTCTTGGAATCCTTATCTGACTGGAAGTCAGTATCTATGTAACCGACTCATTACTGTCGTAAATCAACAAGTGATATTTAGTCCTTCTCAAGGATTTGAGAACGCATCTTAAGCAGTCCAATGGTTAGGACCTGGGTTAGACTGATATCTGCTGACTAAGTCCAATGCATGACAGATATCCGGTCTAGTATATAGCATAGCATACATGAGGCTACCAACACCCGAAGCATATGGTATCGACCTCATCTGCTCCTTTTCCTTAGGTGTCTTAGGACACTGATCTTTGGAAAGGTGCACTCCATGCCTGAAAGGTATAATACCCTCCTTGGAGTCCTGCATAGCAAATCGTACAAGTACCTTATCTATGTATGCAGCTTGGGATAAGCCAATCATCCTATTTTTCCGCTCTCAATGTAGTTTGATCCTTAGGATGTGGCTGGCTTCTCCCAAGTCCTTCATATCAAAAGTCTTTGTCAACTAAACATTTTATTGTTGATAACATCCCTATACCACTCTCTAGGAGAAGGATGTCTCGACCAGAAAAATTACCCTGCCTCCTTTACTTTTCATGTACACTCATGACTCATCCGGATTTTGACAAAATCAACTGACTTGATTGCTTAGTCAAAACAAATGTTCTAGGTTTGGGATGCCTGCTTCAGTCCATAAATGAACATCTGCATCTTGCAAACTCTTTGCTCTTGGTTGTTTAGCTATAAAACCGTCTAGCTGCATCATATAGATGTCTTCGTCAAGATGGCTGCTCAGAAACGCCGTCTTGACATCCATTAGCCTAATCTCGTAATCAAGATGAGCCGCAATGGATAAGAGTATCCGGATGGACTTGAGCATGGCTACCGGCAATAAGGTTTCCTCATAATCGATACCTTCTTTCTGAGTATATCATTTCGCAATAAGCCTGACCTTGAAGGTCTTAACTCTTCCATCTAGTCCTCTCTTTCCCATGTAGACTCACTTGCACCCAATAGGTTTAATATTGGCAGGCAAGTCCACAAGTGTCCAGACCTGATTGGAGTACATAAACTCCATCTCAGCTTCCATAGCATCTTCCCAACGCCCCGAATCTATGTCATTAATTGCTTCATCATAGTTACAGGGATCTTGTTCCGGTTCTTCCAGGACTACCTCGTAAGACTCTCCCAAGAACGAGAACCTGTCAGGGGGTCTGACAATCCTCCCACTACGACGAGGCACTGTTGTAACTACTGGGTCCGGCAAGGGCGCTTCTTCCTCAGGTTCGGTCATACTAGGATTTGGAATTGTTTGCTCTTGAATTTCTTCCAAGATCACCTTTTCTGAAGATTTTCGGTCTATCATATAATCTTCCTCCAGAAAAATCGCATTAGTGCCCACCAGCACTTTCTGCTCCCTGTGATTATAGAATAACAAACCTTTAGTTCATTTAGGATATCCTACAAACGTGCATACTTCCGACTTCGCTTCCAACTGATCCGTCTTAACCTTTAGCACATGTGCCGGACAACCCCAAATGTGTAAATGTTGTAGACTAGGCTTTCGCCCGAACCACAACTCCCGGGGAGTCTTAGGTATAGACTTAGATGGTACGAGGTTTAGTATGTACATCGCAGTATCCAAGGCGTATCCCCAAAAGGATATAGGTAATCCTGAGAAACTCAGCATAGACCTATTCATATCTAAAAGAGTCTGGTTCCTTCTTTCCGCTACTCCATTTTGTTAAGGCATACCAGGAGAAGACAATTGGGATAGAATCCCATTTTCTGACAAGTGTCCCATAAAATCACCAGAGAGATATTCCCCTCCTCGATCTGATTGAAGAGTCTTGATACTTTTACCTAATTGCTTTTCCTCTTCCGCTTGAAACTCTTTGAACTTTTCAAAAGCCTCGGACTTGCAGTGCATAAGGTATATGTATTCATATCTTGAGTAGTCATCTGTGAAAGTGATGAAGTACTCATATCCTCCTCTGGCTCTGACATTAATGGGTCCACACACAATAGTATGCACTAATTCCAACAAATCTTTGACCCTATTGCCCTTGGATGAAAATGGTCTTTTGGTCATTTTGCCTTCCAGACAGGACTCAAAGACAGGCATTGGTTCTACAACCAATGAAGGCAAGATATCATCTTTCACTAGCCTGTCAATCCTATTTAGGTTTATATGACCTAGCCTCAAGTGCCAAAGTTTTGTTGGATTAGATGAAGGTGACTGTGAGAACCCGACCCCTAATCTCTTGGATTAGTGTTGTTTTATTTGAGGATTAGTTCTTTTAGTGGGATTAGTATTTGTTGGATTGAGTTTGTGAGCTAGAATGGTTTTTCTTCTAGTTTTGGGCTTTTGAGTGCTTTGGTAGCTTGTGGGGCCCTTTGGGGGTTCCTTTTTCGGCTTTGCATTTTCTGGTGAGATTTTCCCGATTCGTTTTGTATTGTGTTTTTGGCCCGTTGCATTCATCTTGAGGAATCCTACAACTTTCATGTTGATTCCGTATCCATTTGAGAACCCGAAACCCGATTTCTTGGCCTTGAGGGCAAAACAGTCTTTTCACACCAAATCTGTACCCAAAACTCGACATTCTCGAAAACCGCGAAACATACACTTTTTGGAAACTAGATATTTCGACGATCATTTCTTCCTTCTTCGTCGAATCCATCCGAGGTCCCGAATTAGATGATTTCAGCCACCCAAGTTCCTTAAGTTGTGGGACCCAAACCTCCTTGCTTATAAGAGGAACCCATCCCCTTCCTCTTCCATTTTTCATTGTTCCAGCACAACCCTTTTGAGTCTAGGGTTTTCTTGCTTTCTCCTCTTCTTCTTGCTTCTTCATCTCCAAGCCACACCAATCTTGCACCAAACTAGAAATGGAGATCATCAATCTCTTCCTCTCCTTGCAAGCTTCATCTTGATAGCATTTTTGGAGAAATCCATCAACATTGAGACCTTCCTTGAGCTTGTTCTTCTCATTTGAAAGTCATCCAAGTAAGTGTTCTTCTTCATCTTCTAGATTTGTAATCTTCTAGCCTTAGAGAAGCTCCACCTTGATTATTGAGAGGTTTCCTTGTCATTTCATTGTTTAACCCATTTTAGGGCTTTTTTGGGGGTTTTTGTAGAGATTGTGGATCTTGAGCTTGAGAGGTGATTAGGAGCTTGTTTTGCTAGATTGGAACCCGAGGCAAGTGGATGAATGGATGGTTTTAATGTTATCAAAGTTTTATGAGAAAATCCCAAGTTTATTTCTTGTTTTTTATCATTGGATACATGTTGCACATATGCTCCTTGTCACATATATATGGATTTCGAAATTTGCACATTAATGGTTGTTTCTATCTTGTTAATCTCTTGGAGAGGTATGCATTTCATTTGATCAAGTTTACTCATATGGTTTTATAAGGAATAGGATTGGTTTGGCTATTCATGGTTATGTTTATGAGCTACATTGATTTGAAATTGATACTCATTTATAGAGTTGTGCTAAAACATCTTTGGTTATGGAAATGTGATCAATAGACCTTGTTTATCTATAAATGTTGACTCAAATCAACCCTTGTCTATGATGGGAACTCCTCTCCTTGTTTGGGGATTGAATGTGAAGAAAGAGGTTGGATTTAATGATTCATTGAAGTCTTGATGGGAGTTTTATTGTAATTAGGATGTTGTTGAAGTAAGGAAAAACTCATTTGTATAAGTGTTGGAAAGGAAAAAGGAAGAGAAAGAGAGGAACTGAACAGCCCGGAATTCAGTTTCTGGACAGTTCGCTCGAGCGACCATGACAGTTCGCTCGAGCGACCTGTCCAGAAAGGGATACGGGTTTTCCAGTAGCCTGGTCGCTCGAACGCATTTAAATAACCGCTCGACCGATGAGTTCGCTCGAGCGAACTCTTGGATTCGCTCGAGCGATGCGGTCTTCCTGGCATGATGCGCTGGTACAGAAATTTCTGTACCTTGGCTAACCTCCTCGGACTCACTCGACCATATGTGAGAGCGTCTGGAGCCGATGCTCGTCACGGTTGGTTCGGATGCATCGAAGTTCAACCCATTTCAATCTTGAACGGGATGGAACGACGCGATATCTTCTTTATATCTAAACATAAGTCTTGCCCTTGGTTATCGCAAATTCTATTCTTTTCGGGGACTGAATAGGTTGCTCGATGTTTCCGGATTAGTGTCATACCTAGGATGGACCGATTATAATCTTGATTCTTTTCTATTGTGACATCTAGTATTACCCATAAGCTCATTTTAAGTTTTGAAAGTAGTAAAAGTGCATAAGGAGCCCGGAATGTCCTCAAACTCAAGGAGTACCAAGTAATTGTTATAATCGACATACGGGACCCCTATTCACTTAAATAGATCTTGAAACCGATATTTTTACCCGAAATTGTTATAGTTCATTGTTTCACCTCTTTTCCCGAGATTTGCATCACATGACTTGTTTTCCCGAAAGCATTGGAGTTACTCTAGTAACAGTTATTGTTCCGTAGTGCATTGCATCACATGATATGACAGTGTGCCTTGTGCACCCCGTTTTACCCGTTTATTTATTGTACTTGATTTACTTGTTTCCCCGAAAGCATTGAAGTTACACTAGTAATAGTTATTTGTCCCGAATGTATTGCCCGATATGAAGTGACAGTGTGCCCTTGAGCACCCTCGTTTTACCCGTTTATTTACTGTACTTGATTTACTTGCATATGTCTCGATTGGTTTTGACCTATGAGTCGGCATCACTAAGCTTGGATACCTTGTCGGTTTGATCCACCGACTTGGAAATCCCTCTCCCGTCCCGCCAGCTGCAGTTTGGATCCCGATACCCGGTTATTACCGTGGTCCCGTCCCGATACCCGGTTCGCTACCGTGGTCCCGTTCCCGTATATTTATATTGTATATATGATTTATGTTGAGTCTCCTCATTTTGTGTGACTGAGACCAACGTCCCGTTATACTCTTGTCACTTCGGTGATAGAGGACTTAGCTTCTTGTGATTGCCATCTTGCCAGTTCCCGATTCCTTGGATACCCGACATGTTTTATATTGCTTACTTGCTTTCCGATAAATGATTTGTTTCCTTTATGAAAGTTGTTATTTAAACAAGTGTTAATATTCTCCAATGTAAATTCAGTTATTATTATATTGTCTTCTGTTCTTTGTACCCGCACATGTTTTAAATGGATGCCGGTTGGGCGAATACCCATGCTTTTACATATGTTTCAAACGATCGATGGTTTTACTAGATTTATGTGATTACACATGTTTTAAATGAATACCCGAATTGTTAAATGCCCATGCTTTGTTTTAAATGACATTTGGCTTGTGAGATTCCTATGTTTATACCTATTTTAAATGATTACCCGATTTGTTAAATATCCATGCTTTGAAATATGTTTCAAATGACACTTGTTTTGCCAGATCACTATGTTTATACCGGTTTCAAATGAATATCCGATTTGTTAAATATCCCTGCTTTGAGATATGTTTTAAATGAACATTAGTCTTGTCGGATTTCTTTGGTTACACCTGTTTTAAACGAACACCCGGTTTGTTAAATATCCGTATTTTCACATATGTTTCAAATGGACTTTGGTTTTGCCAGACTGCTATGAATACCTGGCTTGTCGTATACTTATGTTTTTACTTAAGTTTCAAAT
Source organism: Cinnamomum chago (assembly GCA_038049695.1). Lineage (NCBI taxonomy): Eukaryota > Viridiplantae > Streptophyta > Magnoliopsida > Laurales > Lauraceae > Cinnamomum > Cinnamomum chago. Next base: position 50,828,434 of record CP142453.1, on the reverse strand, counting down.
GAACGTTGTTTTGCCATACCACTATATTTATACATGTTTTAGACGAACACCCGATTGTCAAATATCTATGTTTATAGATGATGTAAATGAACACGTGTTTTATTAGATATTCATGTTTTACCCGTGCTTGAAATGAATACAGGTTTTCCCCGAGATTCTCGATTTTTGCACCCGTTTAATTATATGCAGCATTTGATCGAATAGCATGATTTATCTTATGTTTTATTCTTCAGTATATTTGTTATCTTTTCATCAACCTGCCAGACCGTCGTGTCTGACCCACTACTTTTGGTACTCAGGTTCAGATTTCTTCGCCCCGAGTTGAGTGTTTTGTTGGCTGTGGAGCCATGCCTTGCAGGTTGGTTTGTCGGCTATGTCATGTAGACATTGAGCTTGACATCGGAGCTACGTCACATTTGGGTAGTAGTTTATAGCTTATTGTTGTATGGCTTTTATTAGCCTTTTCTTGGGATTCTTAATTAATGTACATTGATAATTGAAACTTGAACATATTTGGGAATGTAATATCCTGTTACCGTCAGCTCTGCAATTTATTGTGATGGTTACTCCAGTCTGATATGATTCTTGATATAATAGCTATGTGCTAAAGGTTGAGTGCGACGCGGAATCCGATGGCCACGGACTTCGGGTCGCAACGCCACAAATGCTTCCGCAAAATATTCAGAATGTGTTGTCTTCACACACGCGGATCCTGGGAGAAGTAAAATACATTTATGCTTAATCCCATTTCCCGCCCCCGAGGTTCTGGTTCGGGGGCGTGACAGTGACATTCTCTTTAATGATAGCCTATTAATTATTTCGGTATCATGTATCTCATACATTGTGGGAGTTAACAGATAAAGCCCATTGGTTACCTTGCCAGAACATATAAAAGCATCGTTCCTCTTTATGACAACTTCAGTACCAAAAGTAATAGAATAACTTTTATTCACCAAACTAGAAACTGAAATTAAATTTCATCTTAAAGATATTACATATAGAGTGTCTGACAATACCAACTTATTATCTTGAAAACATAAAATAATAACTCCTAATGAGATCGCATCCGCCTTAGCATCAGATTCTAGGTTGACGATGATTTCGCCGTCACTGAGTCTCCTGGTTTCCCAGAACCCTTGCAACGAATTACATATGTGATTAGTTGCCCCGGAGTCCACACACCAAGATTCTGAAGTGCCAGTTGCAAAACTAACTTCAGAGACAAGTGACTCAATCATACCTGAGGTCTTCTTCTTAGACAGAAAATCTGGACAATTCCTTTTCCAATGTCCTGTCATACCACAATGAAAACACTTTCCTTTTGTCCCCGGCCCCTTAGCCTTGCCAACACCACCATTAGGACCATTCTCCGGCTTAGGACCCTTCAGAACTGATTTCTACTTGCCTTTCCATCCTTTGCCTTTCGGTTTGGACTTGGCAAATGACCTTTCAGTCATCAGGGCAGTTGGCTTCTTCTTCATAATCCCTTCAGTCACCACCAGCTGGCTAGAAAGCTCAGCTAGAGTCAAATTCATCTTATTCGTATTATAATTGACCTTGAAGTTGTTGAATGACTCTGGTAGTGACTCAAGGATTATGTCAATCTGCGATTCTACATCAATCACAGCCCCAGTACATCTAACTCATTCAATGAGTCCATCATTTTCAACATGTGGTCCTGTACTGGTGTGCCTTCAGCCATCTTGGTGCTTATAAGCACCCTCATAGCAGCCTGTCTAGCATGCCTGCCCTGTTCCGCAAACATCTCCTTTAAGTTTGATATAATATCATATGCAGTCTTATAGGATTGATGTTGGTGTTGCAAAACACTAGACATGGATGCCAGTATGTAACATCTGGCCATCTTATCGTCTTTGGCCCACTTGGTGTAAAGTTCATTTTCTTCTTGTGATGCTTCCGGCACTGGCTCATCAAGGGGGGGTTTGGTAAGGACATATTTATATCCTGAAGCTGCCAGGACTATATCCAGGTTCCGTTTCCAGTCTACATAGTTGGATCCCACCAACTTATTCTGGTTGAGGATGGTCGCAAGTGGATTGAAAGTATTTTAATTCATGCTTGAAATACTGTAGCACATAACCATACATTCAATTAATGAATTTAAATGACGTTAGGGTTTAGTATTCTACCAAATTTATGTGGGAATCCTCATAACCACTATATTTGGAATACATCTGAATCCCAATCTTCGGGGTATACCTCCTTGGGGAGTGCGAATACCACCTAGATTGGTGCGGATCAAAGTTGGTCAAAATTAGGATTAAGACTAATTTCCATGAACCCCTTCATTCATTATTATCTAGGTATCTCATACCAAATAATGAATGACTCTCGATTAACTTTGGTTTCTAAAATATATGAGGTAAATCCTTAGGGATACTACATCATTATTTTAGTTAAGTGTGACCCACCAACTAGCATTGCATGGCAACCGTTGCGAGTAGCTCCTCCTTGGGGAGTGGGTCCCCGCCCCGTCTGACCAACACTATCCATAGGAGATCCATATCTAGTAACCAGACAAGTAAAAGCCCTCCGTGGGGAACGGCCATTCTCAAGATGGCGCGAGGCTAATACTTTCCTTACAATGGACCTATGGTGGAAAACCATGGGGTTTCTAAATATAAATGCCCCGCTCCCACTTAATATTTTAGAATTGAGGATTTCCTTGTAAGGTATTAGGCCCCACATATATATATGAACATCAAATTATCTCATGATATGATCAAAGATTGGTTCCAAGTCAAGTTATTTTTAGGAGAGTCCAGTTTCTTAAATTAGTGTTACCAATGTGTCCATCTCATGGGTCATCAACACTAATTAGAACTCTTTCCAAAAATTATTTTGATTTGACCAATTTTAGTAACTTGCTATGTTTGGATCAGATTTGGAAACATTCTAAATTAAGCAGACAATCATAAATAGAAAATGCTAAAATTAGAAACGAGTCATCTCCTTCACATGGCCCAAGCGGAATAGACTTCTTGGACTTCTAGACTTTCAAAAACTTTGGGATTCCGCAAACTCTTTGGGCATCACCAAAAGGCTTTTTGGTAATCTTCAAACTCTTTGATTAGGAGTCCAACTTTACTTTCCTTCCTCGTCTCGGACATCGCCAGAATTTACAAATTTAGAAAAATTACATAAATTCGTATGCCTCAATTATGAGACTTACATGGTAATCTAAACATGGAAATAAAAGGGTTATAGGGAAATTCATCATGCCCTGCCCTTTCACGGGAAACCAAGGAAACCATGATGCCCTTTACATTTAGCCTTAAATAAACCAATAACCATAAATAGAAAGCAAAACACTTGTGGGCCATATGGAGAGGACATGATCATCTGCAAGTTAGTATCTCATACAACCATACATATCACAAAAATAGGCTGCCAAATAATGCTGTAAAAAATAGGATGTAAGAGAAGACCCGAAACTAAAAATCCAATTTCTGCAACCTGTTGTGCAGTGTCCTTAGTCGACCTACCAGAGGGCTCGGTCAACCGACCTGCAAGTGCTCGGTCGACCGAGCATCGGTCTCGGTCGACCGAGCCGACGAAAACCTGCAACTTGGGTTTCTGCAATTAGTGTCCAATCTTCACCAAATCACTTCTAAAGTGTTCCAATGGCTTCCTACCATCCTTCCATCATTATTAAACCCTTTTGTGACTATCCAAATATGAATCTACTATTAAACCAAGCAAATTCATCAAAATTGATCCTCACATAGTCCTTGCTCTATCCTCTTCACATCTCATGCAAAAATTAGAACAAGCTCACTAATCTAACATGATTAGAGATGAGGTAAGGCTCTGATACCAATTGTTGGAAGTAGGTGGGCCTCGTGGATAGATTTTCAAAACTTTTGACCCACTTGATGCAGGGATCAACTATCTAGAAGGCAACAAACCCAATTCAGGATGCAATCCCTCAAACTCATAAATAATGTACAGCAATATAACATATCTAGCAGATAGAAAACAACACGTAAACATGCAACCACGAAATCTACAACATACAAGGATGTAGATTATACCTTTGGAGCTTTGAGTGCTCTAATGGAGAAGTTGATCTCTTTCTTTGATGATGAACACCTTCACTAATAAAATCAGAATCTCCAACACCTTTTTATCTTCCACGCTATGACCCGTATCAGATTCTCTTTTCTCAAGAAGATGGTGGAATCTCCAAGAGAAAACCCTAAAGGAAACTAGAAGAGAACTAGAAGAGTGAGAGAGTGTGTGTGGTGTGCAACTCTTGCACAATCTTAGGCGTCCAAGGCCTCCTCTCCCCTTTTTATAGCACTTAAGCAACCTCCTTTCTCTAATTGAAATAGAAGTCTTACTTCCATAACAATTAGTTGCTTACTAAATCACAATTAGAAGTCTTACTTCAAATATGATTAGTAACTTCCTCTTTTACTAATTAAAATAGAAGTCTCACTTCCATTAATAATTAGTAACTTACTATTACTACTATTAGAAGTCTCACTTCAAATAGAAATAGTAACTTTCCACTTCCTTTTAGAGTTCTACTATAATTAGTATCTTTCTAATATCTTGGGCTAGCGTGGGGACCACTAGGGATTCCTTAGAAAGCTAGCTCCAACTAGGACACGCGACCCCACATCTCATGTGAAATCCGGGCCCACAGTTAATTGCAAATAACTCTAGTATATAAATAAAATTGAACTCCAGTCTTAAGAATATATTACAATGAAGACCCTAAACTTCCCAATTACTACAAGTAGGCCTTTCCATCTATATCCATAGATCAATTGGACCTGTCCACCAAAATAGATCCATATCTTATTATCCTTGAGCCCCAATTAATTATAGTGATCATTTGGTACCGATCCAATTAACTCTTAATTGGAATGGGTGCGCACTTACCAATGATAAATCCATTAATTGGCACAAGGGGATATTAAAGATAGATTCCATCTTGACCATTTAATGTTCCCACGGCTCTACTTCCACGTACCCAAATCACCAAGGTATTGACCTACAATTGGCCTCACTCATTGGTGACTCAAAGCAAATGAATAGATATAAACTTGAGTTCATTAATGTCTCAGGATTATGAGCCTATTGCTAGGGAATTATGAGAGCAAACCTTAAAGTAAAGACAGTGTATATAAGGCGCTTCTTGAAAGTCCTTGGGATCCTAACCCTAGAGGGGGGGGGGGTGAATAGGGTGTGCTACAAGTATGACCAACTAAGTCCAAATTTAATTTCTTAACATTAACTAGTCACATGTGATGAAAAACAATCAAAATGCGGACGCTAATAAAACAATCACCACAAAAGCAAGCACCACAACACAAAGGTTTATAGTGGTTCGGCCTCAATGCCTACGTCCACTACCGGCTTGTGATCTAATCACCCCACCGGATTTCCACTATTTATGCTTTTTACTAGGCTAAGCAATAACCCTTACAATGTTGTTTTTCTAGGCTAAACAACAACCTTACAATGTGCTTTTCTAGGCTAAGCAATAACCTTTACACAATGCTTTTCTTAGGCTAAGCAATAACCTTACAAGATGCTTTTCTTAGGCTAAGCAATAACCTTTACAAATAAAGATTTCTCTAAGAAAGTGTCTTCACAAAAGATCACTCTAAGAGATACAAATTAAGCACAATGGAATTGCCTCTACATAGGCTAATATGAAAGTGTAATTCAAATTACAAACATACACTAAATGAGCTAAAGTGTGTGCACAAGTGTATGAAAGCTTTTCTTCAATCAAATTCAACAATGAAGCTCTTAAATGAATGCATGATGCATTTTAAAATCAAAGCTTATAAAATGATGATTGAAGAGAAAACCAATCACATAAAAGATTCAAACAACTTTGAAGAAATGAAATAAACAAGTTGTATGAATGTTAAAGTCTAAGAACACATGTGATTAGGATAAGAGAGTTTGCAAACCAAACTAATTTACCAAAGATGATTTGAGTTTGCTAAACATCTCTTTACGAACTAGAAATCATGCATAAAAGAAAATACAAAGATTTAAACATGCATAGATTCTAATTTTAATGGAAATCAAAATACAAGTAAAGTGTACCTTTTTAAAACTCAAGTATTTGATTTCTAAATAGCCCTATAGCCTTTCCAACTTCTTCCCCTTTCTTTGGCTCCAATATGGTCTCAAAAGTTCATGTATCAAGCCTCTTGAAAGTTGGAAAATGAATGGACTTTATAGCCAAAAAGTGCCCAATGGCTAGTCCTCGGTCGACCTGCAAAGAGGTCTCGGTCGACCGGGATCACACAACGGTCAAATTTCTGACCGTTGGAGCACTTTGACCCTGACGGCCTGCAGTGTTCCCGGTCGACCGGGACCTCTGCGCCGGTCGACCGGCGACACTGCCAGGACCAAAAAATTCCTCCTTTTGCAATTAACAAAGTTTTTCTTGGTGGAACTTTGGGCCATTAAATCAAGCTTGAATACATGTTTTAAATCATTCTAAGGGGTTTAAAAACATGAAACACACAAAGCCTAAAATAGATTCGAAACTTTAAATCCAAAGGCTAGCTTGATTTCTAAAAACTCTTTTCAAATGAAAATGCATACAAAGATGATTCTGAAAGTGATGAAAGTATGCAAGACACAAACCTAAATTCTCAATATGATTTCACAAAAGTAATGCACAAAGAATTAGGTTTTCAAAAGAGTTTAGATTCTAAATCCAATGCATCCAAGTTTAGAAAACAAAACATGCATAAATCAATGCTTTTTCAAGTCTAAAAACCATGCATGTATAAAACAAGATTTCAAGTTTATTTAAAACAATGCAAGTGTGTGTAAATCAAATGATGCTAGAATGATAATGCATCCATCAAATTGCAACCTACAAAATCCCTAACACTTCTCATGGTCCTTCAATAAATCCAATGTACCAGCACCATGATCCAGAATCTTACATTCCGATGATCGAGACAAATCACATTATCTCATAGTGATCAAAGTGCTGCAACCTTGTCAGATGAGATGCCCAATCTCATCACTGGTTGTGAAGATATTTAAGTATAGGATTTGCAATATCATCTATACACATGTATTACATCTAGTATACTTGTGGACTCCGGTTCATCTCATGAACCATCATGTCATTCGTATTAGTTATGTGCAAACAAGTAATAAAACACCATTCATCTCATGAAAGGAAAGCAATAATATATATTGATAAATAAAGAAATTAATCAATTTATTCATCATATACTGGTATTGAGACCATAAAACTAACACTAGTAAGAAACCAGAGGAGAGAAAGGTGGAAGAGAGAGAGGAACTTGAGAGATTATTGTGTGTAGAGATCTCTAACCCTCACCTCTTTTTTATAGTTTATGGCACACCTCCTCTTAGACCAAGATTAGAATTCTCACTTCTATTCTTAGTAAGTATCCTACTCCTCATTTTCCTTAAGAGTTCTGATGAGATTAGTAATCTTCTGTTATTAGGGCTAGCATGGGGACCACTAAGGATTCCTTAGAATCTGGCTCCAACTAGGAATTTAGACCACACATCTCATGTGAACTCCGGACCCACGGTTAATTGCAAATAAGTCCACTAATTAAATGCAATTGCACTCCAATCTTGGGAATAATTATAAGAAGACCCTAAACTTCCAAATTACTACAAGTAGACCCTTCCATCAATTATATTAATGGATCTATTGGAATAAATTTGTCCAACCAAATTAGATCCATCTCTTATTCTCCTCGCGACCCAATAAATCATAGTAATCATCAGTACCATTAAACTCTTAATTGAGATGGGTACGCATTCACTAATAATAAAATTCATTAATTGGCACAAGAGAATATTTATGAGAATAGATTCCATCTTGAGAATTATATGTTCTCATAGCCCCACTACGACGTACCCAAGACATCGAGGTTTTGACCTACAATTGGCCTCGCTCATTGATGACTCAAAGTAAATGTATAGTAGAAACTTGAGTTCAATAATCTGTTAGGATTAAGAGCATATTGGTTGGGAATTATGAGAGCAGTCATTTAATCAAAGACAATTTTGTACAAGGTGCTACTCATGGCCCTTCAATACATCCAATGTACCTGCACAATGATCTAGAGTCTTACACTCTGATATTGAGACATATCACACTATCTCATAGTGATCACAATGCTACAACCTTTTCAGATGAGATGTATGAGATGCCCAATCTCATCACTGGCTGTGAATCAATTTAAGTATAAGATTTGTGATCTATGTCTCCTGTATGTGGATCTCATCCAAACACATGGATCACATCTAATATACATGTCGGCTCCAATGCATCTCATGTCATTTTGTATTGGTCACTTGCAATCATAGAATAAAAATACCATCCATCTCATTAATAAAATATGAAAATATAAATTAATTAATGAAACAAATCAATTTATCCAGATTATCCACTGGATTGAGGTCTTACAATCTAACAGGGTTCCCTCAAAAGATTTGGGTTTTCCGTTTTATTTTCTTCTTTATTTTGTGGATTGTTAGAATGAAACATGGGTTTCATGGCTTCTAGTGTTTTCTTTACTGTTTTAGGTTTCTTTATTTTATTTTTTTTAAGGATTGGGGTTCTAAGTTTTCCCCCCTAGGCTTTCGGACTGTTTGTTTGTCTAGCTATAGATATTGCCGTCCAAGGGAAGAGGTTTTGTTTGCTTTGTTTTAAATTCCTTGCTCAAGTGTGGTGGCAAACAAAGTCCCAGCTCCATTCCAAATAACAATGTCAATAGTAGAAAAATTGCGTAGAAATTTGGGTATATGATAGAGATGGCCAAGTTACAATAGTACCGTCACCTTCTTTCATTGCTAGGATCATCATCCTGTAAGTATTTCCAGAAAAAACTTTACATTTCCTTCAAAAATCTGACAGTACTTTTGTAAGAGAATGATGTAATTCCCATATGTTCCACCTAGTTAGAGTTTGCTGTGTATATAATGCAATGGCAAGAATATGATAAGGATACCATTGGATAAAATTCAGTTGGTTTTTCTGATGGTCTTTTTGTTTCCCATCTATCTATTGATGAAGGGAAGTGTGGTTGTAAGATCCCGGTCCCACTATAATATTTTTATTATATCTTAATTAGAATATTATTATTATTATTTTAATTAAATGTATTTTAATTATTTAAGTGGTTAGGATTAAGTGGGGGCACACGTTAGATTACATGCGTAGATTGGTGAGTTAGGTTAATGGGTAGGTGACTTGACCCACAGTTTTAACCCAATGACTTAAGCCTAGAGAATATTCCCTTTTAACCTAATCCCTATTTTACAAATGCATGTCTTATCCCTCCACACTTATCTTTGAAACTCCTCTCGTTTTCCGGTTCATCTTCTTCCTCTTTCAACTTCCCAAGCCTCTGTAACTTTAGGAACTAGCCATCAGAATCAAGATCTGAGGATACCATCATTCTTAGTTCGACTTTCTTAACTCGGGTAACCATCTCCTCAAACCATTAGGAGTAGATCTTTACTCTTAGGTTATATTCTTAATCTTTCCAATGTTAAATTTCTGGTAGGAATACAATGGATCTGTTCATCTGAACATTGTTATCCCATCTTCTATGTCAGATTGGTGTTAGAATTGTGATCGAGCACCATGGTAATCTCGGATTGGGTATTGGTTAGGATCTGTTGCATTTTCTTCAAACCCCGGTTAAAGGCAAGTACATTATCATGATTTGATATTGAATATGTATTTTGATCTTTGTTCCTATCTAATGCATATAGGTTTGTTTAATTGCCCTTTTTTCTAAATGATAATGATAGATTAGGGATTTTAATGGATGTTTGGGATATTTGATGATTTAGGAATGGGAATGTGGATTCCATTTTCTTTCTAATGGAATGTGATTTGTATGAATTTTGGGATGGATTGGACTCTCTTTTGGTGCAGGGAGAAAAATGGATAAAAAAGGGAAAAAAAACTCCAAAATTTTGTGACTGTACGAACTAGGCCAACATTTTGGACATCGAACGATGCCTTTGAAAGTTCGAACGCGCGAATCCATGAACGTCTGGGCCAAAGGGCAAAGGCTCCAAACGTTCGAACGTGCCTCATGAACGTTTGAACGTTTGACTTTTCCTCGCTCATGAGCCAAAATCCCGAGGTATCGAACGTTCGAACATTGTCCTCATGCATTTGAACGTTTGGTATGTTAGAACTAGGTCGTGAATAGGTTTTCAAAACTTTTGACCCACTTGACTCAGGGATCAAGTACCCATAAGGCCATAAACCAAATCCAGGATGCAACCCCTCAATCTCATCAATCATGTACAGCAATAAAGTCTATCTAGAAGATAGATTCCAGCAACACCATGCAACCAAAACAATCCACAACAACTAAAAAAGTAGATTATACCTTTGGAGCCTGGTAGTACTCTAATGGAGAAAAAGACAATTAGCTTGAACAAGAACTCTTCTTGAAGCGAATTAGGATCTCCCGGACCTTGTTGTCTTCCACGCTATGAGCCACTATCAGATATCTTTTCTCAAGAAAAATGGTGGGATCTTCAAGAGAAAACCAACTAGAAGCTCTCACGGAACTAGAAGAGAGAGATGGAAAGAGTAGTGCAACTCTTGCACACTTTTAAGGGGTTGGGCATGCACTCCAAGTTATGGGACGTCCAACCCCATAGCTCCTCCTTTTATAGCCCTTTAAGCAATGTCCTCTTTCTCTTCTAATTAAAATAGAAGTCCTACTTCCATTAAGAATTAGTAAACTCCTCCATTCTAATTATTATAAAAGTCATACTTCCACAACAATTAGTAACCTACTATTACCACTATTAGAAGTCTCACGTCAAATAGAAATAGTAACTTTCTAATCCATTCCTTTTAGAGTTCAAGTAATATTAGTAACTTTCTAATCTTGGGCTAGCGTGGGGACCACTAGGGATTCCATAGAAAGCTGGCTCCAACTGAGACACCGTGACCCCACATCTCATGTGAAATCCGGGCCCACAGTTAATTGCAAATAACTCCACTATATAAATGCAATTGCAATCCAGTCTTAGGAATAAATTACAAAGAAGACCCTAAACTTCCCAATTACCACAAGTATGCCTCTCTATCAATATCCATGGATCAATTGGATTAAATTTGTCCCTTCCAATCTTAGATCCACATCTTATTATCCTTGAGCCCCAATTAATCACAGTGATCATCAGTGCCATCCAATTAACTCTTAATTGAGATGGGTGCGCAGTTACTAATGATAAATTCATTAATTGGCACAAGGGGATAATATAGATAGATTCCATCTTGACCATTGAATGTTCCCACAGTCCTACCACCACGTACCCAAGATACTGAGGTGTTGACCTACAGTTGACATCACTCAATTGTGAGTCAAAGCTAATGAATAGACAGAAACTTGAGTTCATCAATGTCTCAGGATTGAGAGCCTATTGCTAGGGAATTATGAGAACAGACCTTAAAGTATAGACAGTGTTTCATAAGGTGCTTCTCATGGTCCTTTAATGCATCTAATGTACTTGCACCATGATCCAGAATCTTACATTCTGATGGTCGAGATAAATCACACTATCTCATAGTGATCAAAGTGTTGCTACTTTATCAAATGAGATGCCCAGTCTCGTCACTAGTTGTGAAGATATTTAAGTATAAAATTTGTGACACGTCTCCCGTATGTGGATCTCATCCATGTACATATATCACATCTAATTTACTAATGGGACCCGGTTCATCTCATGAACCATTATGTCATATGCATTGGTTATGTGCATAAAGTAATAAAACATCATTCATCTCATGAAAGGAAAACATAATTTTATTGATAAATAAAGAAATTAATCAATTTATTGCATCATCTGATGGATTGAGTCCATACAAACTAACATGGTATTCTTCGCCTCCGAGCCAAAAACCCGAAACCCCGAACGTTCAAACGTTGGTCTTGTATGTTCGAACATTCAGTGTACTTGGGTAATGTATGATTTCTTTTCACTGTTTCGGCTCTGTATCGTTTGGGGATTTATGGTATCGTGCATGGGACTTCTTATGGATTTCATAACCATAAATTATCTACCCGGACTTGACAGAAGAACCATCTTTGGGCGTATGGTGTCTTATTGACATAGGATTTAAATACTTGTTATGATTTTAATGAATTCTAGTGAGAAAGGGGTAATACATCTCTATTAGTAACCCTTCATTGGGACTATGCGCCATGAATTTCAAGAGATGTAACGTCCTTAGCTTACTAGCGTTATTACTGTGCGTTGACGGGTACATGAATATATGTCTAATCTTAGGATTGATTTGAACTATTTCTTGACCTTTGCATGGATATGTTGTTTTAGGTTATGTATTCCTTTAGATGCATACCCTATTGTGTGTTATGGACTATGAGGTGGCTTGGCAAATTATGTATGGTGATTTGATTATGATGTAGAATGTGGTAGGCCAGTACTTCATTTTAACTTAGGACTCCTGTGTCGGAGCATTATTATTCGGGTCTATTATGCATATATGTTTTCGTTTATGTGGGTCATTTATGAACGACTGCAGATCGATATATGGACATTGATCAGCGATGTGACTGGATCACTTATAATCCGCTTTGAATGTGAACAGGTTATCCTGATATTTTGATCGGTTTATGACCACCAGCGTTATGGATAGGCTCTCCCGATTATGAAGGGTTGACCACCCACAACGGGGACACTTGTCTCTGTGTGAATTATATTGTTCCCTTTGTTTTATCTGGATTTATGTCTTACGTTCATTCTTGTCGTTACCTTTATCATTATTTTGTTATGATCTCACTTGTCTTTACTCATCTTGTTAACATATTGAATTTCGAATTATGATCATGTTCTTGCAACTTACGTTACAGTATTTGGTGCATAGGTACCGAGCCCTACTAAGAATCAAACGTTTCAAACATTTGAGACAACTGACGAACCCGAGTGGGATGCAGAAGATAGTTTTGGGGTCGTCTGAGCCTGCATGAGAGAGAATGTCATATTAGCAATTCTTTAGATAAACTTTCTTTTAATGAGAAACCTTCCTTTACTAATTGTTTAATTTATTCTACAACTTTGATTACTATTCCTTTATTTGATTTTCTTGTTGGGTTTCATTTATGAATATTGAATACCAATTGAATAAAGCTTCCGCTGTATTTAATGAAATTTATTGTAATTCACCACAGTTTGAAAGTTTATGTCGGTCCACTTTTGGAAGCTTGTGTTGTATTAAACACAGGAATTTGAATTTGTTTTAATTTTTTCATGTTTTTCCCCAATTCTCATTTTGGGGACGTGACCGTGGTGATTCTACTTTGGGAAAATTTTCCAAATTAGAAAAATTAACAAAATGGCAATCTGGCAACAGAGCAAACTCAGTGATACTAGTGAACTGTGTGTTGAGAATACTGTTGTAAATTTATACTAAAAACATACTTTATGTATTTGTCTTTGACTGATTCATTTTTAGTATATTTTTTCTTCTCATCTAACTGAGATTTTATATGGGCAAATGGTTGCATTGTTCATTAATATGCAAGTTAGTGTCTTTTATTCTATAAAGTAGACAAGTTGGTGTGTAGAGTTTTACTTATACACGAAAGACTTATTTGTCGGTTCTTATAGAATATAAGTTGTTGTTCACAATCTAGATGGATTTAGACACACCATCGGTACGATTGTAGCATGATGTTTCAACAGGCTTGTCTTGGTTGCAGGAAACGGTATAGTTTCAACTCATTATGCCAGTACACTATGTGTGTATTGAACAGGACCGTATTTTTGGATTTATTGTCTTTATACTGACTATATAAGATGATGAATACCGAAATGGTTATTATGAGTGGTTGTACTCTTAATCCAAACATAAATAATAGACACATACATTTAGTGTCTAGCATTTTGATTTACGAAGGAGTGAGATCTTTTATGGGTCAATAATCTCAGTGAATTGGATGACTGCACTACGTGTATGGTGGATATAAGTTTATTGACGGAATCCACGTCCCGTAATAGGGATTGATAATATCCCCTTGATGAAGCTTTTATGTTTTGATCATGTCAAACCCTGCAGGTGGACTTTGTGTCCGACATATCAAATAAGTTAAGTGTAAGGTCTCAAGAAATTATAAAGATATCGGTTAAATATAGATGTCAGTAATTATTTAATCGATGGATATCTGAAATCTTAACGTAGGGAGATTAATAAGCATTTAATAATAAGAAGATCGAAATATTATTTTGAAAATAAGGACAAGAGTGCAATTATAATTCTTTAGAGGACTGAACTATAATTTATGGAACTAGGATTCTAATTTGGGTCGAATTAGGGTTTCCTATTTCCATAAGGAGCCTATCTTTATTTCCTTCTTAAGGTCCCTATTGTAGCCTATAAATATGCGCTACTGCTCTCTAGGTTAACAACAAGAAAAGTAAGAGAGAAATCACGGTTTTCGAGAGCAGAGGAGAATTCGCAAAAGAGGCCCACTCCCCGGTGCAAGTTCGAGCATATAGGAATACAGCAGTAGATCTTGAGGTTGTCAAGTTGCTGTAAGATCGAGATTAAATCAAAGAGATCTCGCATGTATGATTTAATCATATTAGATCAAAGTTATTTCCATAGTGATCTGTACGCAATATCTAGAGATCCTGCTTTCTACTCGTTTCTAACAATTGGTATCAAAGCCGGTCTTGATACTGCGTATGGATTGAAGAAAACATAGTAAGATTATAGATTGTTATAAGAAAACATGGTCTGTTGTTGCTGTAAGTAACCCCTGTTTTACAGCGAAATATCTAACGTTTGTTTTGCAACAACTAAGTAACTAATCTGGCTATCATGGTCACCATGTGTGTATATTATGTGAATGGATCCCATGAATTAAATTCATGGTTACTTTTTTACGTATTTTACAATTTTTATGGTGATGTAATTATATTGAGATAGCATGTGAACTCCGTTCGTCAGGAGGCTTAGGACTCAATGTAATTTTTCTTGGAGATGTAATTATATTAAGATAGCATGTGAACTCCATTCTTTAGGAGGCTTAGGACTCAATGTATTTTTTTTTTCTTGGAGATATAATTATATTGAGATAGCATGTGAACTCCGTTCGTAAGGAGGCTTAGGACTCAATGTAATTTCTCAAGAAGAGGCACATGTTCCCAATAAGGGACACCCCCGGACCTCCTCTGCAAAGCGCATGTTTAAAAAAGTGGCAATCATGAAGACAATAGGATTCTACTTAACCGTGATAGGTAAGACTCTTGTGCTGGTTGTCATTCTTTTTTGTGGTTGGATGTCTATTATTATCATTGCTTGCTAAATATGATATTAATCATGTTTAATAATGTTTAGAATGGTATAGTAGTAAAGACATGGTTGCCTATTCTGTTTAGAATGGTTTGGATTTTAAACTGATCTTAATTAAACTGTTTTATAAGAACCCTCATTGTTAAATAACTATCACGCCCCCCGGACTGAGGCCATGATAATCAAGTCCTTAATCCGGGGGACGCGGCGCGACGGGTCAGAAAATTCCGCCCGCACACGCTAATTATTTTCCCACAGGATTCCGCGGTGAGGATTCCAGACGATCCATCACAACCAATTAATCAAATTCACAACAAATAATAATATGCGGAAGCATGTAGCAAAATAAAAGCCAAACGAAATATAAGATAATTGCACAAACTCTGTATCAAAAGAGAGATATATAAATGTGCATAACCCGAAGTTAGTTAAAGTTGTGAGGATCACAAAAGTATAGTTAGTCTATACAGCCCAAAAAGAAAAGGCCAATGGAGGCCATAAATAAAGTTCCCAAAAGATGTTATCGGAATCCAGACCCAACATGACGTCTACATGACATCATTTGGCTACCACTCGTGCTCCACCAGAGGCCCTATTGCCTCCTCCGCGCACTCCGCCTCAAAGGTTGCGGGTCCGACATCTAACACCAAACAGGAAAGTATCAGACACAACGGTCTGGCAAGTGAATAAAGCAGATAAGGTATACAAGTTTTATAAATGTCATGTTTAAAATCATAACAGTGCAATTGAAACGAGACATATAAAAAGAATAAATCAAACGAGCCATTTCTATACAAATGAAAGAATTTAATAGTTTAAATGTTTCAGACTAACTGACAGATAATTAAAATATTAGTAAACCACATTTAGCTATATTCTCCTATTACCGAAGTAGCAAGAGCACACAAACAAATAACCGTTGCCATATAAAATGGACGGAACAGACAGACAAAAGCCGTTGCCACTACTCGTGGGACTGGAATACAAAACCGTTGCCATGGCTGGAACAGACAGAGTCCAAACGGCAGTTGGCAAATAATTTAAAGATCCCAAGCCGGGTAATCAGCCTAACCAGGTGACCTAAGCTTAGTGGTGTCATTCAAAACCAAAACCTGAATCGATACAAATCAAATCATAGTAATACATTTCTAAAATCGATAAAAGGAACCACTCCAGACAAATACATACTGACAAATTCGAACGAATCAGATGAGTAGCCTTACCGATGTTTTGAACGTGGCAAGCCACTCAAATGTATTTCAAAACAATTTGTAGAAAATATACAAATTTCCCTAACTTGGAATGAATTAATGTATAGTGGTTTAATGGCTTACCACGGGTCGTCTTGACATACACTTAGACCCTTAATGTCGATAATATATGCGGAGCTTGATGTCATTGAAGATCTCCGACAATTAAGGATATAAAGTGTATATTAAGACTTAATTAAATTTCTCGGGTAATTCTAACCTCAAGCATTTCCATCACTTTTCCCATTAAAATTTTCACAATTCATAATAATTTGATTCAATGTATACATTTCATACTTCTATGCTCCAATAAGGTTTAAATGGGCTTCAAATAATGGGGGAAATGGTATGGAAAAAGGGGCTGAAATGGGCTGGAAAACAGCCCAGAAAATGGACAGAAAACAGCCCTGGAATGGGCTGGAAAACAGCCCAGAAATTGGGCCAAAAATCAGCCTTGAAATGGGTCTGAAATGGACCTGAAAATGGTCCTGAAAACAGCCCAGAGAAGGGCCTGAGAACAGCCCAGAGAAAGGCTTGAGAACAGCCCAGAGGAGGACCTGGAGACAGACCTGGACCCTGGGCAGGCCCGCTCACTGCCAGGCAGAGCCTGGTCTGCATCGCCCAGTTCAGTGCAGGAAATCTGCGTCTGCCTCGTCTGCATCGCCCAGTTCAGTGCAGGAAATTTGCGTCTGCCTCGTCTGCATCGCCCAGTTCAGTGCAGGAAATCTGCAATGTTTCTCCTTATTTGTTTTTTAATCATTTTCCCTCCTCCTTCTTCAATCTTTATTCTCATATAAACTGAACTTCTCCTCTTCATCAACATCCATTCAAACATCAAACATTAATTCATTCCATCTCTTCCAAAAATCCTGATATGAACATCAATTGGACACAAAAACTTCAAGAATTTGTACACAGTTTGAACACCAAAATGTGCAGAAATCTGCAAACAGATTGAACATAGAAAGTGCAGAAACCTGGACATAATTTGAACATAAAACTTGCACATTATTTAGACACAACAACCTGCAGAGATTTGATTATAAAATAGCCATACACAATTCTGAAACACACCTGATATAATGAATTGAAATCAGTAGAAAAATGCAACTTTCAGGTCATAACATTTGAGAAAATAAAGTGCAGATTTGCATGCATTCCAAAGGCTGTTTATTCACTTGCCTTTAATCCAATGGAAAGGGTCTCAAATACACCCAAAAGAACTCCTACAACCAGTTGCAAACCTACACCAAAAAGCCCATGGAAAAACCCACTAAAAATTTACCAAATTCTGGAAAACAATGGAGTTCTCCATGAAAATCCTTGCATGCATGAAAAAAAGCTTTTAAAGGTTTAAAATAACACATGATATCAATAAGGTAGCAATGGCTTACCTTTAGGCGGTTCAAACAAGAACAAAAGCTTGGAGAAGATGATGAACCTAGCTGAAATCTCACAAAAATGGTGCCAATGTGTATCTTGGAAGATGAAGAAGAAATTGATGAAATTTGTTTTTCAATTGAGAGTTGGTTTCCTTGGCATGCAGAGGAGAGAAGATAAGAAGAAGAGAGAAGACTCTCTCTTGGGTTTAGTTGCAGAAAAATTAGGAATGAAGAAGTGGACTGACGTTGGATTTGGTTTTAAAATGGGTTTAAGTTGTGAAAAGTGGGCACCATGGGCCCCAATCTTCAAGTGGGTGGATCCGTCATTTGTGGGTCCCCAATGAAAACAACGAAGAAGACAAAAATGATTGTTGAAAAATCTAGTTTTCAAAAAGTATATTTTCCTCATGATTTTCAAATTTCGAAATTTATGCACAGATTTGGGTGTGAAAAGACTGTCTTGTCTTTTTTCTCGAAAAACGCAATTTCTAGGGTTTCAAATGCAAACGGAACAAACATGAAAGTTATTGGGATCAAAATAAAAAATTTCAAAATTTCAAAATCCATATTTTTCATAAATCAAATAAATCAAACTCTCACACTAACACGTGTCACACGGGCCACCCCGGACCCGGTCAAATCAGACTTAACGCTCTCAAAAATCCCCAAAGCTATCCAAAATTCTAATCTAACTAAAATCTAAGCTAATCGTCCTCTACTCCCACTTAGAGACTAATCACAGTTAAAATAATAATAAAATATACTAAACCTGGGTCGAGGCCTGACAATAACTAAGTGGGAGAGGGAACTCTTTAAGTTCCCGCGGTCTCCATCATTGGTTTCTAGGAGATACGGGAGCCACTAATCGTGTTTGCAATTCATTGCAGAGGTTCCAGGAAACCAGGCAGCTAAGTGATGGGGAGATTTATTTGCTTATGGGTGATGCTACGAAAGTGGCAGCAGTTGCAGTAGGAGACGTTTGTCTAAGTTTTAGTAGAGATAGGACTTCAATTTTAAAAGATTGTCTTTATGTTTCCTCCATAAGGAGGAATTTAATTTCTGTTTCCAAGTTTGTTAAAGATAGATATTCCGTTTATTTTAATAAATTTGTGGTTATTAAGCACAATAAGCGTTTTATCTGTTCTGGTTCATTGGTGGATGATCTTTATATTGTTAATCATGTCTCTCCTAAATTGTAACTGACCAAATCGAATAACACAACTACATTACCATGTAAGAGAAAGGAACCTTCGAAATTGAACCAAACGTATCTTTGGCATTTACGCCTTGGACATATTAATCTACACCGGATTTCAAGACTGTTTGCAAATGGACCATTACATTCATTGGAAGTGGAGGCCATTCCAGTCTATGAATCTTGTTTAGAGGGGAAAATGACCAAGCGTCCCTTTTCGGCAAAAGGCTATAGGGCCAAAGAACCGTTCGAATTGGTTCACTCTGACCTCTGTGGTCCCATGAATGTCCAGGCTAGAGATGGTTTTGAGTATTTCATTACTTTTATTGATGACTACTCAAGGTATTGGTACATTTACTTAATGCGCCGTAAGTCCGAATACTTTGAAAAATTCAAGGAATATAGGGCGGAAACTGAGAAGAGTTTAAGTAAGAGTATCATAACACTACGATCTGATCGTGGTGGAGAGTACCTCTTTGGAGAATTTAGGGACTACTTGGCACAAGAGGGGATTACATCCCAGCTATCTGCACCAGGTACACCTCAACAAAATGGTGTAGCAGAAAGAAGGGATAGGACTCTTATGGATATGGTAAGGTCAATGATAAGTTATTCTAATTTACCTAATTCATTCTGGGGGCATGCTCTAGAAACCGCTGCATATATTCTAAACTTAGTTCCATCTAAGTCAGTACCTACTACACCCACAGAACTATGGACTAGGCGCAAACTTAATTTAAAGCATGTTCGGATTTGGGGGACTCCAACACATGTGCTGAAAGGGAATGCAGATAAGTTGGAACCAAGAACGGAAGTTTGCATTTTCGTTGGATATCCCAGAGGAACGAAAGGTGGTTTGTTCTATAGTCCCAAAGATCGAAAGGTCATTATTAGCACCAATGCTCGATTCTTAGACGATGACTATGTAATGAATCACAAACCCAAAAGTAGAATTGTTCTAGAGGAATTGAGGGAAGAAAGACCTACCCAAAATTTTCCATCGCCAATAGCATAGGAGGAAACACCTTAAGCTGATGATACTCCCGGTGAAACCACCAACATGATGGGTTACCCGCCGGATCAACATGTCGATGGTGGCACACCAGGATTAGTTTCAACACAACGTGACACTACTCATACACAGACACAGGGTGTGCCTTGTCTTAGTGGGAGGGTTATTCGTCAACCCGAACGGTATATGTTCTTGGGAGAGTCAATCAACAAAGTCCCTGATGAGCTAGATACCTGTTAGACCCCGACCCAGACTAATTCGTTTAGCGTGTGATTAGTGCGTGTTTAGTCTTAAGTGGGTTTAGTTATCGTTGGGTTATGTTGCGACCCCGGAACGGCTCTCGGGCCCGCGACGTTGTCGATTTCGTTTGTTCATGTTTTCCCACAGGTTCCCGCGGTGAGGATTCCCTTAGACACGCGGAATCTGACTCACACGATCAAGTTTGCGGAAGCGTGTAGCAAATCACGTCAAGATAAGCACTAATAAATTTTTAAGTGCTATAACAAGTAATAACAAGACATAGTATCAAAGAAAGAAGCTAACATGGCATTTCCCACATAATTCAAGTTATGACTACACAAAGTAAGTTAAGATTTAGTTACAACCCATAAGAGGCCAATACACTGCTCAAAATAAGAAAGGAAACCCCAAGACAAAACGACGAACTCAAGAAACCCGCCCGACGTCTAAATGACATCGTCGGGCTGCCACTCTCTCACTGGGGGTGGCTCAAGAGCCGCCTCCTGACGATCCTCCTCAAAGGCAACGTCTCCTGCACCTGGGCACCAACAAACAAGGGTCAAACACAACGGTTTGGCAGGTAATCAATTTAGGTGCAAGCATGAAACAATAAACGTTTTAGAAAACATATAGGCAAATCCCTGATTTGAAGTACTACAATGACTGAGATACATTTTCGAGATTTCATATAAAGCTGGGATACTAAAACAAACTAGCATGAGTACATATAATATCATGAATAGTTACAATCCACAAAGAGCTCATCCTTTCTCTATCATTTATAAATGAAAAGAGCAAGCACGCACGACAAGCACGATATACATAATATAATCACGACACGATTCCCACATATACGGGGATTTCCGGCCGCGGAACCGGACACGCACGATGTGTAATAAATACACGACCAGTCTGCAGACAGTCCACAAGTTTAAGGACCCCCAGACAGTGGATCAAACTGAAAGGGCAGTCCAAGCTCAGTGGTGTTCACTTAAATTCATGAATGCACAAAACACGCGAAACACTATCAAAACTTGTCGAGATAAAAAGGGGGAAGTCACTTATCAAAACACGACTAGCAAAAGGCATAATTAATATGCATAACACGCTTAGGAAGTGATCCCCTTTTTCTTGAAACAAATCTTCAAAACAAGCTTATACTTGAAATCCAAAACGAGTACACGATGGTATTTATCGTACCAAAACAGAATTCAAATACGAAATCTGACAAGCATGTGTTAAGGCTACTAATTGACCTTTTGTGTAATTGGGACCCCAAATGTCGGAATATACAAGAATTGGTGTCCCCGAAGTTGGGTTGCATTTCGAAGTTCCATTTACACAATGTCAAGTCAAAACCCTTAACATAGTCTAGTTTTTCAACCTTCAAGAAAATACACAACGAAATAATTCTTCTTCTTGAATCTTGCAGGTTCGCTCGAGCGGACCTTGTAAGGTGTTGACACTTCGCTCGAGCGAGACAGTTCACTCGAGCGGACAATAAGGTCGCTCGAATGGATAGTTCTCTGTCTGCGCTCTAAACAAACAGAGGCTTGGTCGCTCGAGCGGACAAGCTGCTGCCTGTGCTCGCTGAGTGCAGAAATTGCCTTTCTCTTGTACAACTTCCAACACATTTCACTCCTTCTCCTCCTCCTTAAGCCACATACAATCCCTTGAGCCTTCATGCTCACCAAGGGTTCATTTTCACACTTTCAAACATTCAATCCAAATGAAAACAAGATAATGAAATTTATAACAAATTCATATGCACAATTTTTAAAATCACAATGTAATCAAAATACATATACATCATTTCCTATAGAGATTACTTGCCTTGCCCAAATGCTAAACACTTCTCCAAGCACTTCACTCAAGCTAATCCAAAGAACTACAAAAACCCAAGGAAAAATCCACTCAAACTCCACACAAAAGAAACCAAAGAATCCATTTTAACAAAAGGGTTTGTAAACATGAAAAACAAGATCTTAAGGAACCAAAATGACTCAATGAAAAATATGGGTTGAAGCTCTTACCTAGAAATGCCCAAACAAAAGGAATGAAAACAAATGGAGAGCTTTCCCAACTTTAGCTTTCAAGAAGAAGATATCAATAGGAAGCTTGAGATGAGAGGAAGGAAGTGATGGCTTTAGTATTCCATTTGGAGATCTCTAGCTAGGTCATGCAAGATGAGGAAGATGGAAAGGGAAAAAGGGTTTTCAGCCCTAGGTCAAGGAAAATTGCAGAGATTTGGGGGAAATGAATGAAAAGAGAGGGAGAGGGGCTTTAAGTGATGACAATGGGCCCCACTAAACTTGAACCTTGAAATGGCCAAAACATGATCTTGTGGGTCTCGAATGACTTCGACGAAGAAGGATAAAACGATCCTCGAAATGTCTAGTTTCCAAAAAGTATTATTTTGACATGGTTTTGAGATCTCAAAAATTGTGTCCAGATTTGTGCATAAAAGACAATTTTACCCTCTTTGGGCCAAAACATGGGTTTTTGGGCTTCAAACATGAATGGGCTTAAGACGAAAGTTGTAACACATAGAAAAATCATTCAAATGAAATCAAAATCACAATCACACGGAAACCGATACAATCTTCCTAAACTTACACGTGCACTCAGGCCTTCCTGAGTGTGTCTAACTAACACTAATCGTTCTCAAAATTCCCAAAGCTATGTCCAAGGCTAAAACTAATTACTTCTAACCCAACAACAACTAACCCACTTAGGACTAAACACACACTAATCGCACACTAATCGAATTGGTCTGGGTCGGGGTCTAACAGGTTATAAAATAATTAGTTTTAGTCCTGGATATAGCTTTGGGAATTTTGAGAACGTAAGTGTTAGTCAGACACTCTCAGGAAGGCCTAAGTACACGTTTAAGCTTGGGAGGATCGTATTGGTTTCCATTTTTAATTGTGATTTTGATTTCATTTGAATGGTTTTATTAGTTGTTACAACTTTCCTTTTCAGCCCATTCGTGTTTGAAGCCCAAAAATCCAAGTTTTGGCCCAAAAGGGGTAAAATTGTCTTTTATGCACAAATCTGGACACAAATTTTGAAATCTCAAAACCATGTCAAAAATATAATTTTGGAAACTAGATATTTCGAGGATCATTTTTTCCTTCTTCGTCGAGTTCATTCGAGGCCCGCAAGATCATGTTTTTGTCAATGCAAAGTTTAGGCTCATTGGGCCCCATTTGCTAGGGTTTTTAAGTCAACTCTTTCTCCTTCCCTCTTTTCATTCCTAAACTCTAACCCTAGAGCAGCCAAGAAGAGAAAGCCCTTTGTCTTTCCACTTTATTTCTCTAGAATGATCAAGCTAGAAGACTCCAAATGGAATTCCAAGACCATCATTTTCTTCCTCTCATCCCAAGCTTTCCATTGATATAAGTTTCTTAGAGTTTCTAGTTGGGTAAGATCTCCATTTTCTTCCTTCCCTCTTGTTTGTGCATCTCTAGGTAAGAGCTCCAACCCATCTTTTAATGGAGCCTTTTTGGTTCCTAAAGATCTTGTTTTTCATGTTTACAAACCCTTTTGTGAAAATGGGTTTCTTGTTTTCAAGTTTGAGTGAGTTTTGAATGATTTTCATAGGGTTTTGTAGCCTTTGGCTTAGCTTGAGTGGAAGTGCTCGAAGAAGGTTTGTGGCATCTTGGACTAAGGCAAGTAAACAATTTAGGATGGATGTTAGCATGTGCACATTTGGTTTCTTTCTTTCATTCTCTTCATTTCATTGGAAATTTATGTCTTGAATGGAAATTTTGGGGATTTTATTTTATATTGGAGAATGGGAATGAGATGTTTTAAATTGTGTTTGAATATGTGTGTTTTATCCCTTGGAGAGCTTGTAGGCTCAGGGAAGTACAAGTTGAAGGAGAAATAAGAAGAAGGGAAGAAGAAATGTAAAAATCTGACTTGAAATGCACTGTCCGCGCAGTGTCGGTCAGCTGTCGGCTAACCGAAATTCCCACTTCGGTCGACCGACAGCTAACCAAACTTAGTCGGCTCCTTTTCCCGAGACCTGCATTTTGTCAGGAAGATTTCGGTCAGCTATCGGCTAACCGACATTTCCACTTCGGTCGACCGATGGCCAACCAAAATCCATTCGGTTCCATTTCCCGAGAGCTGAGATTTTCTGGGTAAATCTGTCTGTCAGCTCGTCGGTCAGCTGTCGGCTAACCGACATACCCCATCTCGGTCGACCGACAGGCCACCGAGAGGTAACCAAAATTCCAAGATGAGCTGTTTCAAAAGGATTTCTGCAAAAATGAAAACTAGAATATGTTATGGGACTTTTAGCCTGACATTGTGTGACTGAAACCTGAGATGTCTTTAACTTCGGGGGCACCCATTTCTCTTTCCAATTTCAACATTGGGTTTCAATTACACAAGGGTCAACCGAAGGTCCTTACATATCCTTGGTAGACTTTGCTTCCGAACTTTAGTATTATTGTCTACTCGTTTTGAAGTTAACTATAAGTTCGTTTGAAAATTGTTTCAAGGATAAAAAGGGGGTCACTTCTTAAGCGTGTTTTGCATATATATACTTATGCCTCTTACTAGTCGTGTCTTGCTTAGTTCTGATAAGTGATTTCCCCCTTCAAGCTTGATTTGGTTTAAGACGTGTTACGCCGTGTTTTATGCATTCATGAATTCAAGTGTACACCACTGAGCTTGGACTGCCCTTTCAGTTTGATCCACTGTCTGGGGGTCCTTAAACATGTGGACTGTCTGGAGACTGGTCGTGTATTTTATTACACATCGTGCGTGTCCGGTTCCGCGGCCGGAATCCCCGTATATGTGGGAATCGTGTCGTGATTATATTATGTATATCATGCTTGTCGTGCGTGCTTGCTCTTTTCATTATAAATTATAGAGAAAGGATAGGCTCATTGTTAGACCCCGACCCAGACCAATCCGATTAGTGTGTGATTAGTATGTGTTTAGTCCTAAGTGGGTTTAGTTATTGTTGGGTTAGAAGTGATTAGTTTTAGTCTTGGATATAGCTTTGGTAATTTTGAGAACGTTTAATATTGGTTAGACACACTCAGGATGGCCTGAGTGCACGTGTGAGCTTGGGAAGATCGTATCGATTTCCGTGTGATTGTGATTTTGATTTCATTTGATTGATATTTCGACGTGTTACAACTTTCGTATTAAGCCCATTCATGTTTGAAGCCCAAAAACCCAAGTTTTGGCCCAAAGAGGGCAAAATTGTCTTTCTTGCACAAATCTGGACACAATTTTCGAGATCTCAAAACCATGTCAAAAATATACTTTTTGGAAACTAGATATTTCGACGATCATTTTATCCTTCTTCGTCGAAGTCATCCGAGGCCCACAAGACCATGTTTTAGTCACTTCAAGTTCAAGCCAAATGGGGCCCATGAGTCATCACTTAATCCCCTTTCCCCTCCCTTTTCATTCATTTCCCAATCTCTGCAACTTTTGAGTCTAGGGCAAGAGAGAAAACCTCTTTTCTCCTTCATCTTCCTCACTTGGTTTGATCTAGCTAGAGAGCTCCAAAGGAAATTCTAAGACTACCATTTTCTTCATCTCCTTGCAAGCTTCCTATTGATACAAGTTTCTTGAGTTTTCAAGTTGGGCAAGAGCTCCATTTCTCTCCCTCCCTCTTGTGTGGCCATTTCTAGGTAAGGGTTTCCACTCATACTTTCCATTGAGTCATTTTAGTTCCTTAAGATCATGTTTTTCATGTTTTCAAACCCTATTTGGAAAATGGGTTTCTTGTTTCCATTTTTGAGTAAGTTTTGTGTGTTTTCTTGGTTTGGCTTGTAGTGTGGGATTAGCTTGTGTGAAGAGCTTGAAGTGGAGTGTTTAGCATTTGGGCAAGGCAAGTAATCTCTATAGGATCATTGTGCATGTTATTTTAAGCTACATTATTGTTTTGGAAACTTTGCATATGGATATGTTTACAAGCTTTATGATTGTGTTTTCATGAGTTTTGGATGTGTGCTTTGTCCCTTGGAGAGTATGTAGACTCAGGGAATATAAGTGGAATGAGAATGAATGGAAGGGAAGAAGAGAAATGTGAAAAATCTGTGCTGAAACGCATTCCCGTGCACTGGCGGTCAGCACAGCGGTCAGCTCGCGGCTAGCCGCCTGTGTCCACTTCGGCTAACCGCAGGCTGACCGAACTCAGCGGTTACCTTTCCAGAAGCTAGCATTTTCACCTGGGACCAGCGGTCAGCTCCGCGGTCAGCTCACGGCTAACCGCCAGTCTCACTCGCGGTTAACCGCAAGCCAACCGTGGACTGCGGTTCCTTCTCCAGAAGCTGGCATTTTGTTGGGATCCACGGTCAGCGCCGCGGTCAGCTCACGGCTAACCGCCAGTCCTACTCGCGGTTAACCGCAAGCCAACCGCGCAATGCGGTTCCATTTCCCGAGAGCTAAGTTCAAAATTGGTATTTCAGCGGTCAGCCTGGCGGTCACCTTGCGGCTAGCCGCCGGACCCCAGTTCGGCTAGCCGCCACCTGACCGCGAGGTGACCGAAATTCACTGTTTGTGTATTTTGACGAGTTTAGCAAGAATGAAAAACTAGAACATGTTAAGTGACCTTTAGCTTGATATTGTACACTCGAGACCCGAGATGTCCTTGAACTTCTGGGGCACCAATTCTATTTTTAACTCCGCATCTGGGCTTCGATTGTACAACAACCATCCAAAGGTCCTTGTATGTGCTTGATAGACTTCGTGTTTGAACCTTGATTTTTGGGTATGACGAATACCATTGTGAACTCATTTTGAAGTGTTAGTACAACCGTGTTTTGAAGTTTTGTTAAGAAAAAAGGGATCACTTCCTAAGCGTGTTTTGCATAAATATTATGCCTCGTGCTAGTCGTGCTCGTCGTGATGTGATAAGTGATTTCCCCCTTTTTATCTCGACGTGTTTGATCGTGCTTCGCGTGTTTTGTGCATTCATGAACTAAGTGAACACCACTGAGCTTAGACTGCCCTTTCGGTTTGATCCACTGTCTGGGGGTCTTTAAACATGTGGACTGTCTGCAGACTGGTCGTGTATTTATTACACATCGTGCGTGTCCGGTTCCGCGGCCGGAATTCCCGTCTTTGTGGGAAATCGTGTCGTGCTTATATTATGTATATCGTGCTTGTCGTGCGTGCTTGCTCTTTTCATTATATAAATGATAGAGAAAGGATGGGCTCTTTGTGGATTGTAACTTTTCATGATATATTTAGTACTCATGCTAGTTTGTTTTGATACCTCAGCTATTGTGACAGTTCAAATCAAGTATTCGATTTCAAGTGTTTTTCCCAAGTATTATTGTCATGTTCATGCCTATATTGATTACCTGCCAAACCGTCGTGTTTGACCCTTGCTTGTTGGTGCCCAGGTGCAGGAGACGTTGCCTTTGAGGAGGAGCGTCAGGAGGAGGCTTGTGAGCCAACTCCCGTGAGAGAGTGGCAGCCCGACGATGTCATCTAGATGTCGGTCTGGTTCTTGAGTTTCGTCACATTTTGTCATGGAGTTTCTTTTGGCTATTTTGAGATTGTATTGACCTTTATTGGTCTCTTACGGGTTGTACTAAACTTAACTTGTTTTTTTTGTATTAACTCTATAACTTGAATATTAATGGGAATGCTTGTTAGCTTCTTTCTATGATACCATGCCTTGTGATCATTTGTTATGGCACCCAAATGTTTTGTTGGGCTCATCTTGATGTGTTTTGCTACACGCTTCCGCATACTTGTACGTGTGAGCCAGATTCCGCGTGTCATTGGGAATCCTCACCGCGGGAACCTGTGGGAAAATAATGAACCATTGAGCATAAACATCATCACCAACGTCGCGGGCCCGGGGATCCGTTCTGGGGTCGCGACACTCATTGTGGGTTGTGACTATTCATGATATTATAAGTATTCGTGCTAGCTTTGCTTGTATTTCAAAGTGTACCTTAGTCATGTAACTGTTTACAATTCAGCAAAATGTCTTAATATGTCTCTTTAAACTTTTACTTCTTACATGCTCATTGCTTAAATTGATTACCTGCCAAACCGTCGTGTTTGACCCTTGTATGTTGGTACCTAGGTGTAGGTGACGTTGCCTTTGAGGAGGAGCGTCCGGAGGCTCTTGAGCCACCCCCAGTCAGAGAGTGGAAACCCGACAATGTCAACTAGATGTCGGGCGGGTTCTTAAGTTGCGCTTCATTTTTTTTGGGTTCTTTTGTCATTTTTTAGAATTGTATTGGCCTTTATTGGCCTCTTATGGGATGTAACTGAACTTAACTACCCTTTTGTGTTAGTCTCATAATTTGTATTATGATGGGAATGTCATGTTAACTCCTTTCTTGTGATACTATGTCTTGATATTATTTTGTCCTAGCACTTAAAATTTTATTGGTGCTTATCTTGATGTGATTTGCTACACGTTTCCGCAAACTTGATCGTGTGAGACAGATTCCGCGTGTTTTGGGAATCATCACCGCGGGAACTTGTGGGAAAACAACAACAAACAACGTCCGGGCCCGGGATCCGTTCCGGGGTCGCGACAATAGCAAACCCTGTAACAATAATGAAGCACTCCATGACAAAGATGCAGAACTATGGCAACAAGCTATGAAATAAAAAAATGGAGTCTATGCACGATAATCAAGTCTGGCAACTCGTAGAACCTCTAGATGGGATAAAACCTATCGGTTGTAAGTGGGTCTATAAGAAAAAAAGAGGGGTGGATGGAACGTTGAAACCTTCAAAGCTAGGCTTCTTGCAAAAGGGTTTACTCAGAAAGAAGGTATCGATTATGAGGAGACTTTCTCACCAGTAGCCATGCTGAAATCCATCCAGATCCTTGTATCCATTGCGGCTTATTTTGATTACGATTTGGAAAATGGATGTCAAGACAGCTTTCCTTAATGGAAATCTTGATGAATGTATCTATATAGTACAACCAGATGGATTCATAGTTGAAGGCCGTGAGCACATGTTGTGCAAGCTTAAAAAGTCCATTTATGAACTTAAGCAAGCATCTAGATCTTGGAACATTCGTTTTGATCAAGCCATTAAATCTTATGGTTTTGAGCAAAACCCTGATGAACCTTGTGTGTATAAGAGGTGCAGCGACAATGTGGTGATTTTCTTAGTACTTTATGTAGATGGCATACTTTATGTAGGTGCAACGACAATTGGAAACGATGTTGGGGTGTTGTCTTCGGTCAAAGTATTGTTGAGCAGTCAGATCGATATGAAGGACTTAGGGGAAGCTAGTCACATTCTAGGGATCAAGCTCTTGCGAGATCGGAAACAAAGAATGTTTGGCTTATCTCAAGCGGTTTATATTATACGATTCTTGCCCGTTTTAGCATTCTAGATTCCAAGAAAGGATTTCTTCCTTTCAGGCATGGAATTACTTTATCCAAGGATCAGTGTCCTAAGACACCTGATGAGATAGAAAAAATGAAGGAAGTACCTTATGCTTCGGCGATGGGAAGCCTCATGTGTGCAATGCTATGTACTAGACCTGATATTTGTTTTCCCGTTGGCATAGTTAGCAGATACCGGTCTAATCCAAGGAGAGAACATTGGACTGTGGTAAAGCAATACTTAAGTACCTTAAGAGGACTAAAAATTATATGCTGATTTACCAGGCCGAGAATTTGATACCCATTGGGTACACAGACTCAAACTTCCAGTCAAATAATGATGCCAAAAAGTCAACCTTAGGATTTGTATTTATCTTGGGAGGTGGAGCTATAAGTTGGAGGAGTGTCAAGCAGTCACGTACTGCTGACTCTACCATGGAAGCAGAATATGTGGCAGCTTCTGATGCGACCAAGGATGCAGTTTGGCTCAAAAACTTCTTGATGGATCTAGAAGTGGTACATTCAGTAAAATCACCTATAATACTTGATTGTGATAATACCGGTGCGGTTGCTAATGCAAAAGAACCCAGGATGCACAAGAAGGGTAAGCACATCCAGCGTAAATATCATCTCATACGAGAAATCGTATAGAGGGGTAACATAATTGTCACTAGGATTGCATCGGCAGACA
The DNA here is from genome assembly GCA_038049695.1 of Cinnamomum chago. Lineage (NCBI taxonomy): Eukaryota > Viridiplantae > Streptophyta > Magnoliopsida > Laurales > Lauraceae > Cinnamomum > Cinnamomum chago. Next base: position 50,797,968 of record CP142453.1, on the reverse strand, counting down.
ACCTGGCAGATTCTTTTACAAAGAGCTTACCAGCAAAGAGTTTTGATGGTCATGTGGAAGGCATGGGGTTAAAATACATGTCAGCATGGTTTTGAGTCTTAGTGGGAGATTGTTGGAAATTTATACTAAAAATATACTTTATGTATTTGTCTTTGACTGATTCATTTTTAATATATTTTGTCTTCTCATCTAACTGAGATTTTGTATGGGCAAATGGTTGCATTGTTCATTAATATGCATGTTAGTGTCTTTTATTCTACAAAGTAGACAAGTTGGTGTGTAGAGTTTTACTTATACACGGAAGACTTATTTGTCGGTTCTTATAGAATATAAGTTGTTGTTCACAATCTAGATAGATTTGGATACACCATCGATACGATTGTAGCATGATGTTTCAGCAGGCTTGTCTTGGCTGCGGGAAACGGTATAGTTTCAACTCATTATGCTAGTTCACTATGTGTGTATTGAACATGACTATGTTTTTTGGGTTTATTGTCTTTATACTGACTATATAAGATGATAAACACCTAAATGGTTATTATGAGTGCTTTTACTCTTAATCCCAACATAAATAATAGACACATACATTTAGTGTTTAGCATTTTGATTTACGAAGAAGTGATATCTTTTATGGGTCAATAATCTCAATGAATTGGATGACTGCACTACGTGTATGGTAGATATAAGTTTATTAACGGAATCCACATCCCGTAATAGGGATTGATGATATCCCCTTGATAAAGCTTTTAAGTTTTGATTATGTCAAACCCTGCAGGTAGACTTTGCGTCTGACATATCAAATAAGTTAAGTGTAAGGTCTCAAGGAATTATAAAGATATCAATTAAATATAGATGTCAGTAATATTTAATCGATGGATATCTGAAATCTTAACGTGGGGAGATTAATAAGCATTTAATAACAAGAAGCTCGAAATATTATTTTGAGAATAAAGACAGGAGTGCAATTATAATTCTTTAGTTGACTGAATTATAATTTATGGAACTAGTATTCTGATTTGGGTCAAATTAGAGTTTCATGTTTCCATAAGGAGCCTATCTTTATTTCCTTCTTAAGGTCCCTATTCTAGCCTATAAATATGCTACAATACTTGGTTTTTCTAGTGTTTCCACTTCAACGGTTCTTTTCTTCCTGGTCTCGACAGCAGAGGCTAGGTTGGCAAGAGCATCAGCATGGGAGTTAGATTCCTTGCCTATTTGTTTGACTTCGGCCTTCTGGAATTGGGAGAGGAGCTGCTTTGCATGTGCCAAGTAGGCTGCCATCCTTTCATCTCGGGCTTGGTAGTCTCCGCTCAGTTGGTTCGTCACTAGCTGAGAGTCGTTGAAAACCACCAGTTGTTGTACCCCAAGTATTTTAGCACTACTGAGTCCTGCGATCAATGTTTCGTATTCGGCTTCGTTATTGGATGCTTTGAAGTCGAGTGTCAAGGCTTGCTCGATGACAAAGCCTTCTGGATATTGTAGCACGACACCGGCGCCAACTCTCTTAGAGGTCGAGGATCTGTCGACGAAGACTTTCCATGCTGAATCAAGGAACTGCTTCCAAGATCGATCTTGCTCTGTCTCGGTAACCTCATCATCCTTATTGTCCCCCAGTTCGGTATCGAGTGGTGTTGGTGCCGACCTAGGAGAGGTGAATTCTACAATGAAATCTGCTAAAATTTGGGCTTTGATCACTGTTCTGGGTTAATATTGGATATCGTACTGGCCCAGTTCGATGGCCCATCTTGAAATCCTTCCAGAGAAGTCCACCTTTTTTAAAAGGGACTTAAGTGGATGTTTTGTAACAACCACTATTGTATGTCTGGAAGTAATGAGAGAGTTAACGAGAGGCACTGACGAGCGTCAATGCAAGTTTCTCAAGTGGAAGGTACCTGGTCTCGACGTCAAGCAGGATCTTGCTCGAATAGTATATAGGTTGCTGGTGCTTGAAAGTCCAGAACCGAACCCTAGAGGGGGGGTGAATAGGGTACACATAATTCCAATGCCCAATTCTTCTTTAAACCAATATCAATTACGTTTTGATAGTTCATTAACTTGATTATTGATGAAAGGTCTAAAACCAAGTAAAGAACCAATGAATACAATCAAAGTTGACATTGATAAGAAAAGAATAAATTTAAGTGCATCATCCACACAATCACCATAACAAGGAAATTTATAGTGGTTCGGCCAATTATGCCTACATCCACTCCCGGTATTTCTACCGGTGTGCCACTATCAATATTAAGGTTCAAGCTAACCTTCAACCCTACAACCACAAATGCTTTTTACTCAAGGCTAAGCATTAACCTATACAACCTCATATGCTTGTCAATAGGCTAAGCATAAACCTTTACAACAAGATTTTTAATCTCGAAAACTATGCCTAAACTAACATACAATGAGATACAAGTGAATACAACTAAATGCCTCTTAACATAGGCTGATATGAAAGTTGTAATCAAACTAAGGTATATGCATGATAAATGCAAAGGTCAATAAATGATACATATGCCTTAACACTACTTCTATCTCTTTTGAAATTCAATGCTCATAAATGATGTAAATGGGAGATAGAGTAACTACACATGTCTTTTGAAATAATGAACAAACTTGTTTTTAAAAAGTTAAAGATGAAACTAGCAAGTTTGAAATAAACATTAAATGTCTAAGCATGTGAGATTACTAATCAAATGATGAAGTTAAAATGATAAACATCTTTTAAAATCAAAGCATGTTTAAACACTCAACATTTGAACACTTTGAATACTTTAATCACGCCATTTGAAGAAATCAAATATTTGAAAGTAAGTATGAATAAAATAAGATAAGAGGAGCAAACCCAATGAAGAATCAAAGGTTTGTCATGATAATTTGTCCTCCTAGCTTCCCTCTAAGTTAGCATGAATGTCCTATCTTCCTTGGCCCTCAAAAGTCTCAAAAGTGTTGGCACAAAAACCAAGGAAGAATCCTTTTTATAAGAAAATTCGTCTCCAACGGATCTATTGTCAGTCGACCGGCAAATGGAGTTCGGTCGACCAAACTCAACGGTCATAATCCAACAGCTATATTTTTTTAGAATTTCGGACCGTTGTAAAGGTGTCGGTTCACCGAATAGTAGTTCGATCGACTGACAACTGACCGACAACAGACCGACAAGCTGACCGACATTCCCTGATATACAAATTTTACATTCTGGAACCGGAACCAATAGCTGACCGACAATAGTTTGGCTGACCGAACTTTCCTAATTTTTAAAAGACTTGAAAAAATGATTTTAAGAGGGAAGTTTGGTCTTAGAGAACTGAGCTAGACTAAAAACTAACATGATTGATAAAAAGAGTTTTCTTTCAATATAAAATAGCAAATCAAAACATGTATGAGTAAAAACCTTTGATGCTAAAAAATGTAAGAAGATTCCAATAAAGAAGTATAAGAGATCAAGCTCATGAAAATGCATGTATCCAATCTAATTGCAAACTAATGAAAACCCTAACAATCTCCCCCTTTGCAATTTGATGGCAACTTTGAAGCTTGACTCTATCTTCTTCCTTCAATGAAACTTGGACATCTTCGCCTTAAGGAGCTTTGGATATTAGGGAGCATTTGGATTTTCTTTGCGGGAGCAATGAAGCAATCATCTATATCTTTGCTCCCCCTCAACTTGTGTCCTGAAGCTTTCTCTCCACTAGTTAGAAGATCGTAGCACTTCTCCCCCTCAATCAAGGCCAGAGATTAAATGATATTTGCCAATTTGTCTATATCTCTCCCCCTTTGACATCTAATTGCAAAGGATTTAGTCCTTTTAAAAAATAAGAAGACAAACCTTGTTAGTAGCACCTGTTTATAATACATGATAAAAGCGATATGTAGGTACAGGTGTGTTGAACTACAAGGAATTAATGATCAGGGCAAGGGTCAATGCCCAATTGATGTCTCAAATTGCTAAAACGTTCATTTCCAAGGGGTTTTGTAAAGAAATCAGCCAATCGAGCATCAGTGGGGACAAAAAGTAACTCTATTGTGCCTTGATCAGCATGGTCACGCAAAAAATGATATCGAATGTCAATATGCTTGGCGCGTGAATGTTGCACAGGGTTTTTGGAGATACTAATGGCACTAGAGTTATCACACATGATAGGCTTACGTTGTTATGGAACATTATAATCTAGAAGAGTTTGTTTCATCCACAACAATTGAGCACAACAACTTCCTGCAGCTATGTATTCAGCTTCTGCAGTAGATAAGGAAACTGAATTCTATTTTTTACTGTGCCAAGCAACTAAACAGCTTCATATGAAATAGCAGCAGCCACTAGTGCTCTTTCTATCATCTATGGATCCTGCCCAATCAGCATCACTGTATCCAATCAATTGTAATGTTGAATCACTAGGATACCAAATACCATAATTAGTAGTCCCATGAATATATTTGATGATGCATTTGATAGCTTTGAGGTGAGATCACGAGGATCAGATTGGTACCTAGCACATATCCCAACACTAAAAGAAAGGTCCGGTCTGCTGGCAGTAAGGTAAAGTAAGCTTCCTATCATGCTTCTGTAGAGTTTTTGGTCTACCTTTTTGCCTTGAGGGTCATTGGAAAGTTTAGATGTAGATCCCATGAGATTACAACTAATCTTGGAGTTTCCTAATCCGAACTTCTTGACAATTTCTAAGGCAAATTTGGATTGACTAAGGAAAATACCCTTTTTAGTCTTGTGAGAACCCGACCCCTAACCTCTTGGATTAGTGTCGTTTTATTTGTGGATTAGTTCTTTTAGTGGGATTAGTAGTTGTTGGGTTGATTTTGTGAGCTAGAATGGCTTTTCTTCTAGTTTTGGGCTTTTGAGTGCTTTGGTAGCTTGTGGGGCCCTTTGGGGGTTCCCTTTTCGGCTTTGCATTTACTTGTGAGATTTTCCCGATTTGTTTCGTATTGTGTTTTTGGCCCGTTGCATTCATCTTGAGGAATCCTACAACTTTCATGTTGATCCCATATCCATTTGAGAACCCGAAACCCGATTTCTTGGCCTTGAGGGCAAAACAGTCTTTTCACACCAAATCTGTACCCAAAACTCGATATTCTCGAAATCCGTGAAACATACACTTTTTGGAAACTAGATATTTCGACGATCATTTCTTCCTTCTTCGTCGAATCCATCCGAGGTCCCGAATAGATGATTTCAGCCACCCAAGTTCTTTAAGTTGTGGGACCCAAACCTCACTTGCTTATAAGAGGAACCCATCTCCTTCATTCATTTCATTCACCATTGTTCCAGCTGAACCTAGGGTTTTTCCCTTGTGTTTCTCTTCTTCTTCTTGCTTCTTCATCTCCAAGCCACACCAATAGTTCATCAATCAAGCAATGGAGACCACCTTCTTCTTCCTCATCTTGCAAGTTTTCCATTGATACCATTTGTGAAGAGAACCCTCCATCACAAGACTTCCTTTGAGCTTACCTTGTCCATTAGAGGACCTTGCAAGTAAGTGTTCTTCTTCATCTTCTAGATTTGTAATCTTCTAGCCTTAGAGAAGCTCCACCTTGATTATTGAAAGGTTTCATGGTCATTTCATTGTTTAACCCATTTTAGGGTTTGTTTTGGGGGTTTTTGTAGAGATTGTGGATCTTGAGCTTGAGAGGTGATTAGGAGCTTGATTAGAGTCAAAGGCAAGTGGATGAATGGATTGTTTTGATTATTAACATGTTTTGTGAGAAAAATCTTGTTTCATTAAGGGTTTTGGTGATTTTAGTAGTTGTCTTTACTATGATTAATATTGATTTCGAAATGTGCTTATTGATGAGTTATTTCCCTCTTGTTCATGCTTGGAAAATGCATGCATCATATTGTCAAGGTTTCAAATGGTTTCACATGAATGAGTTTTCTCCACCTTGAGATTTATTGTGAATGGAAAGAATGGAAAGAATGGAAAAAGGAGAAACTTGAAATGAGGAGCTCTTTAGCTCATTTTAATGTCTTGGAAACATGTATTTAAACCATCTTGTTTATAGTTCTATGTGATTGTGTAAGTGTTGGGAAGGAAAGGAAAACGAGGAGGAAAAATCAGTGTCCCGGACCTGCTGCACGCCCAGGTCCGATCGATCGGACCTACAGGCCGATCGATCGGCCTGTCTTTTAACAGTAAGGCTTTTTGGGCCGATCGATCGGACCCTGTACATTTCTGGTACAGAAATTTCGACCGATTGATCGGTCCGAAGTGAAATTTGATATTGTGTTTTTCTGGAAACCTTTGGGCTTTCTATGAGTCCTAGGGGTATATACCTTAGTGTTAAGACCAATTATACCCTAATCTAAGGTCTCTAAGACTAGGGAACTAAAAGAAAAGAATGGTGTTGATTAGACACTAATTCTTGGTTTTAGGTGGGACCCTGACTACCCTTTTTGGACTGTTTGGACCATGTGTGAGAATGTCTTGAGCCGACACGCCTCACGGTTGGTTCGATGGCATCGAAGTTCAATCCATTTCAATCTTGAACGGGATGGAACGACGCGATATCTTCTTTATATCTAAACACAAGTCTATTTCCTTGTTATCGCTAATTCTATTCATTTCGATGACTGAATCGGTTGCTCGATGTTTCCGGATTAATGTCATGCCTAGGATGGACCGTTGATAATCTTGATTTTTGCTATTGTAACATCTAGTGCTACCCATAAGCTCATGTTAAGTTTTGAAAACAGTAAAAGTGCATAAGGAGCCCGGAATGTCTTCTAACTCAAGGAGTACCAGGTAATTATTATAATCGACATACGGGACCCTTATCCACTTAAATAGATCCTGAGATTTATATTTTTCCCGGAATTGTCATAGTTCATTGTTTCACCTCATTTCCCGAGATTTGCATTACATGACTTGTTTTCCCGAAAGCATTGGGGTTACTCTAGTAACAGTCATTTGTCCCGAAGTGCATTGCATCACATGATATGACAGTGTGCCCTTGAGCACCCCGTTTTATCCGTTTATTTATTGTACTTGATTTACTTGTTTCCCCGAAAGCATTGAGATTACACTAGTAACAGTTATTTGTCCCGAAATGTATTGCCCGATATGAAGTGACAGTGTGCCCTTGAGCACCCCCGTTTTACCCGTTTATTTACTGTACTTGATTTACTTGCATATGTCTCGATTGGTTTTGACCTATGAGTCGGCATCACTAAGCTTGGATAACCTTATCAGTCTGATCCACTGACTTGGAGATCCCCCTCCCGTCCCGCCAGCTGCAGTTTGGATCCCGATACCCGGTTATTGTCGTGGTCCCGTCCCGATACCCGGTTCGCTACCGTGGTCCCGTTCCCGTATATTTATATTGTATATATGATTTGCGTTGAGTCTCCTCACCTTGTGTGACTGAGACCAACGTCCCGTTATACTCTTGTCACTTCGGTGATAGAGGACTTAGCTTCTTGTGATTGCCATCTTGCCAGTTCCCGATTCCTTGGATACCCGACATGTTTTATATTGCTTACTTGCTTTCCGATAAATGATTCGTTTCCTTTATGGAAGTTGTTATTTAAACAAGTGTTAATATTCTCCAATGTAAATTCAGTTATTATTATATTATCTTCTGTTCCTTGTACCCGCACATGTTTTAAATGAATGCCGGTTGGGCGAATACCCATGCTTTTACATATGTTTCAAACAATCGATTGTTTTACTAGATTTATGTGATTACACATGTTTTAAATGAATACCCGAATTGTTAAATATCCGTGCTTTGTTTTAAATGACATTTGGCTTGTGAGATTCCTATGTTTATACCTGTTTTTAAATGAATACCCGAATTGTCAAATACCCATGCTTTGAAATATGTTTCAAATGACACTTGTTTTGCCAGATCACTGTGTTTATACCGGTTTCAAATGAATATCCGATTTGTTAAATATCCCTGCTTTGAGATATGTTTTAAATGAACACCCGGTTTTATTAAATATCTGTATTTTCACATATCTTTCAAATGGACTTTGGTTTTGCCAGACTGCTATGGATACCTGATTTGTTGTATACTTGTGTTTTTACTTAAGTTTCAAATGAACGTTTGTTTTGTCAAACCACTATATTTATACATGTTTTAGACGAACACCCGATTGTCAAATATCTATGATTATAGATGATGTAAATGAACACATGTTTTATTAGATATTTATGTTTTACCCGTTTAATTACATGCAGCATTTGATCGAATAGCATGATTTAGCTTATGTTTTATTCTTCAGTATATTTGTTATCTTTTCATCCACCTGCCAGACCGTCGTGTCTGACCCATTACTGTTGGTACTCAGGTTCAGATTTCTTCGCCCCGAGTTGAGTGTTTTTGTTGGCTGTGGAGCCATGCCTTGCAGGTTGGTTTGTCGGCTATGTCATGTAGACATTGAGCTTGACATCGGAGCTACGTCACATTTGGGTAGTAGTTTATAGCTTATTGTTGTATGGCTTTTATTAGCCTTTTTTCTTGGGATTCTTAATTAATGTACATTGATAATTGTAACCTGAACATATTTGGGAATGTAATATCCTGTTACTGTCAGCTCTGTAATTTATTGTGATGGTTTACTCCAGTCTGATATGGTTCTTGATATGATAGCTATATGCTTAAGGTTGAGTGCGACGCGGAATCCAATGGCCACGGACTCCGGGTCTCAACGCCACAAAAGCTTCCGCAAAATATTCAGAATGTGTTGTCTTCACACACGCGGATCTTGGGAGAAAAATATATTTATGCTAATCCCATTCCCGCCCCCGAGGTTCCGGTTCGGGGGCGTGACAAGTCTGATTAACCTGAAGTCCAAGAAAAAATTGCAGGGGACCGCCCAAACTCATCTCAAATGTGGAACTCATTAACTCTGAAAATCCTTGAGCAAGTTTATCTGAAGTTGATCCAAAGACTATATCATCAACATAAATTGGAGCAACAAGAATGTCTTGATCAATCTTTTTAATAAAGAGAGTCTTGTCAATCTTTCCACAATTAAACTCATTTTCAATCAAATGGTTAGTGAGTCTTTCATACCACGCCCTTGGTGCTTGTTTTAAACCATAGAGAGTTTTCTTGAGGTTATACACATATTCAAGGTGATGAGGATCTTCAAAGCCTTCTGGTTGTGTTACATACACATCATCCTCAATTTCACCATTTAGGAAAGCACTCTTAACATCCAATTGAAATAATTTGATTCCCATACTACTAGCATATGCCAATAATATTCGTATGGATTCCAAACGAGCTACAGGAGCAAAGGTTTCTTCAAAGTCAACTCCTTCTATTTGAGCATATCCTTTGGCAACTAATCTTGCCTTGTTCCTTATAACATTTCCAGATTCATCTGACTTGTTCTTATAAATCCACTTTGTTCCTATTAGATTTTTTACGTTAGGTAGAGGAACAAGATCCCCAAACATCGTTCTTCTTAAATTGACTTAGTTCTTCCTGCATTGCCTCCATCCATTCGAATTTAGATTCGGCCTCAGAGAAATTCTTAGGCTCCATTTGAGAAACAAAAGAGTAATGAGCACATAAATTTTGAACTTGTCTCCGAGTCATAACCCTACTTTTGATGTTTCCAATAACATTATCCAATGGATGATTCTACATTAATTTGGTTGGTATAATAACTGTAGATGGAAGGACATTTTCTTTTTCTTTTGGAATAGATGGTTCAATGGTAATTTCAGCTTCATCATCGTCTTGTAAAGTTTTTCTAAGTTGATTTGATTCGTCAATAACAACATGAGCTGATTCCATTATGGTCATGGTTCTATGATTGAATACTCTATAAACCTTACTTCTATCAAAGTATCCTAGAAAAATTCTTTCATCAGACTTAGGCTCAAGTTTTTCCAATTGCTCTCTATCTCTCAAGATGTAACACTTGATACCAAACACTTTCAAATACCCCAAATTAAGTTTTCTTCCAAAGTAAAGTTCATAGGGGGTTTTGTTGGTATTTTTTGTTAGATAGACTCTGTTTATAAGATAACAGGCAATGTTAACAGCTTCAGCCCATAGATTACGAGATAGATGCTTTTCATTGAGCATAGTCCTAGCTATTTCTTAAATCATTCTATTTTTCCTTTCAGCCACTCCATTTTGTTGAGGTGTTTTTGGAGCAGAGAATTGATGATCAATGCCATGCGTATCACAAAATTTGGCAATTTTTTAATTTTCAAACTCACCTCCATGATCACTTCTAATCTTACGAATTTTGCAATCTTTTTCAACTTGAATCTTGTTGCAAATTCTGATGATATTTTCTACGGCATCTGATTTAGCATGAAGAAAAGCAATCCATCCAAACCGAGAATAATCGTCTACCATAACTAGAATAAATTTCTTTCCTCCAATACCCTGCACAGATGCAGGCCCTATCAAGTCCATATGGATTAATTCAAGAGGACGCGAGGATGATATATCCTTTAAACCTTTGAAGCTTTTCTTGATTTGCTTCCCTAGTTGACAGGCTTTACAGATATCAGTTTTTTCATACTCAACTTAGGATTTCCTCTCACAACTTCATTCTTCGATAAGATCCTCATTAGCTTGAAGTTTATGTGACCCAACCTTTGATGTCATAAGTAATTTTCTTGATCTTTTGTTATCAAGCACCTAGACTCATTTTCATCACGTTCTTCTATGATATAGATGTTTCCTTTAGTTTTAGAGCCAGTAAGAATTACTTGATTGGATTTATCATCAATAACTTTGCAAGATTGACTATAAAAAATAACCTTGTTTCCTTTGTCACAAAGTTGACTTATGCTAAGAAGATTATGCTTCAATCCTTCCACTAGAAAAACATCATTTAAGTTTGGCATTTGATCTCATTTAACACATCCGTTGACAATGATTTGACCTTTACTGTTATCTCCAAAAGATACATTTCCTCCATCATAATCCACAATCGAGCTGAATCTAGATCGGTCTCCTGTCATATGTTTGGAACAACCACTATCTAAGAACCAAGTAGGATTCTCCTTAGCTTTCAAGGCAGTTTGAGCAAAAAGGCTCTTAAAAGTTCTATCTTTAATAATCCAACTAGACAAAGAAGATTTAAGAGGAATGATCTTGAGAATAAACTTAAAAGGCACTCTAGTGGAATTTTCTAAGGACATTCTAATTTTGTATGGGAAATTAGGAACTAAATGCCCACTACGATTGCAAAAGTGGCAAGTCCATCTAGAGATATAGTTTTTCTCATCTATAGGTTTATGAAAGGTCCTAGTAAAATTTTGAAAGTCATTTTTGTTTTTGCTAGAGGAACCTTCAAAACCTAACCCATTCTTGTCTCCAAAAATTTTATGCATACCCAACATTTGGTAAAACTTGTCATTACCGAATGTGAATTTATCAACAACAAATTTTCCTTTAGTGAGCTTCATTTGAAGGGAGTTTGTTTCAAGTTGACTAGATTAAAGTTTGGATTGTAAATTATGAATTTCCTTTTGAGCATGAGCAAGATCCTCATTTAAAGTAGTCATCTTGTGTTCTAAAGTTCTTCTTTCATCTTTCATAATAATCACAAGCCTTTTGGTTTCTTCTTTTAAGATTTTGTTTTTCTTAATCAAGATTTCCTAATTTTCATATAATTCATCATAGGCTTGTTGAATTTCATTAATTTCCTCATTTAGTTGCTCTTTCCCTAATGTTTCATCTATTAGACTATTATGCGCATTGTCTTCTTCAATAGATCTAAAGAGAAGCCAATTAGGGGAATTTTCATCTTCATCATTTTGAGATTCATTATGATCATCACTACCTTCATCTTCTTCATCCCAAGTTATGTTTAAAACTTTTTTACCTTTCCTATCTTCCTTTTCAGATTCTTTGTGGGTAGAGCAATTTTGAGCAATGTGACCAAACCCCTTGCAATTGTAACATTAAACATCCTCCTTAAGGGATCCTTCGGAATTTCTTTGGAATCTAGGATTTTTAGATTCATCTGAATTTCTATTACTCTTGTTGTTTCTAAAGAATTTTTTAAATTTTTTAACAAACAAGGCATTGTCATCATCACTCTCATTTTCCTTTAATTGAGATGAAAAGGCTACTCATTTCTTTTTGCTGGGAACTTCTAGATCTAGTTCATAGGTAAGAAGATTTCCTCTTAGCTCTTCAAGTTTGATTTTGTCAACATTTTTGCTTTCCGCTATGGCTACAATCTTGGGTTTGAACCTTTTAGGAAGAGATCTTAAGATTTTCCTCACAACCTTGGACTCATCCATTTTCTCTCCTAGACCTATAAGAGAGTTGACAATCTCCATGAATTTAGAATAGAATTAATCAAATGTTTCTTCCTCGAGCATCTTGATATGTTCAAAAATAGATGTCAACATTTGAGTTTTAGCTATCTTGACTTGATCCGTTCCTTCATGAGTAGTCTCTAAGGTATCCCAAACTTCCTTAGCCATTTTGCAATTGACTACTCTATTAAACTCCTTTTGAGATTGTCGCGACCCCGGACCGGGAAATCCCCGAAGGACGGACGGATCCGGAGTCGGGACATTAATTGTGTGTCAAGTGCCAACAACATATACATTTTTATTTTAATTTCCCACAGGTGTCCGCGGTGAGGATATCACAACCATCAATGAACATTTCTTTTAAGTGCGGAAGCGTGTAGCAAATCAAATAGTCCAACTATCATTAGTCATGAAGACAGTAACAACAAGTATAAATACTGTATCAGAATGAGCAATGATATATAAAGCAAGTTTCCCAAATTGTTAAAGTTAAACAAATAACATTTAGTTACATCCCCAAAATTTGAGGCCAACAAAGGCCAATATAAACAAAATAATAACCCAAAAGAATGGTTAAAGTATAGCTCCCAAAATGTGCGTCTCTCGTAGCAACCCGATGTCTACATGACATCGTCAGCACGCCACTCAACTAGAGGTTGCGGCTCTCCTACCGCCTCCTCTGGCTCCTCCTCAAGGAAGCCGGCAACGGGACCTGAGTACCAAAGCAAAGGATCAGACACGACGGTCTGGCAAGAGAAAGCAAGGATACAACAACATATAATAGAGGAAATACCTTGAAAAGCATATAAATCTGTTTAAGCAAGAACTCTCATAAAACAGATAAATCATTTGCTATAAAACAAGTAAACAAGATAAAACATATGAGGTAACCAAGGAATCGGGAATAACAAGGTGGCAATCACATAAAGCTAAGTCCTCTGTCACTAAAGTGACAACAGTATCACGGGACGTTGATCTCAGTCACACAAGGTGAGGAGAAACAACGTATACATATATACAATATAATAATACGGGAACGGGACCACGGTAGCGAACCGGGTATCGGGACGGGACCACGGTAATGACCGGGTATCGGGATCCAAACTGCAGCTGGCGGGACGGGAGAGGGATTTCCAAGTCAGTGGATCAGACTGACATGGTATCCAAGCTTAGTGATGCCGACTCATAGGATAAAACCAATCGAGACATATGCAAGTAAATCAAGTACAGTAGATAAACGGGTAAAACGGGGTGCTCAAGGGCACACTATCATTTCATGTCGGGCAATGCATTTCGGGACAATTAACTGTTACTAATGTAACTCCAATGCTTTCGGGAAAACAAGTCATGTAATACAAGTCTTGGAAACGAGGTGAAATAACGAGTTATAACACATTTCGGGTAAAATACTAATTTCAAAATCTATTTAAGTGAATAGGGGTCCCGTATGTCTATTATAGTCCTTACTTGGTACTCCGTGAGTTTGAAGACATTCCGGGCTCCTTATTCACTTTTATGATTTTTCAAAGTTTCGGATGACATCTTTGTGATATGGTTTCTTTCTCGGATGGCATCAACAATGCCTAGTGAATCCCTTTCGATTGACAAAGCTCAACGCTCGAACGAACCGGAGAGTTCGTTCGAGCGGGGAGCTTTTCGAAATCTGGGAAATTTCGGTCACCTGGCGGTTAGCCGCCGATGGGATAGGCGGTTAGCCGCTGGCTGACCGTGGAGCTGACCGAATTTCAGGTGAGAATTCTGATGCTCTCGGGAAAAGGAACCGTGATTGTGCGGTTGGCTGGCGGTTAGCCGCCGATGGGTTCGGCGGTTAGCCGCTGGCTAACCGTGAGGCTGACCGCGTTTTCAGGTGGAAAATGATGCTCTCTGGAAAAGTCACCGCGGTGCGCGGTTAGCTGGCGGTTAGCCGCCGATGGGTTCGGCGGTTAGCCGCTGGATAACTGTGAGCTGACCGCCAGTTACGAAAATGCTCACTGAGTCCAGTTTTGATTCATTTTCCTCCTCAAAACCATCTTCCTCACATCCACAAAGTCCTTACAATAACATTGAGCTAATAGTTCCTCCAATGCCTCTCTTTATACTTCTCCAAATCCTCATTAAGAGTTATCTCCATCACTTCTTCCATGTCAAATCCAATGCAAATAAAAGAGAAGTAAACCATTTCACCAACATTCATCTAAGCTATCACAAGAACAATAAATGCTCTACCAACATGTTTATAAAACATTGAATGAAACTATCAAGATACATTATGAGCATTTATTTCAAACAAACCTCATTAAATGAAAGTATGGAAAATCCATGAAGACTACACCAAATCATTTCAAAATTAAAAACATCCAAACATTCACTTGCCTCTATTCCAAGCTAGTTGAAAGCAAGGCTTTAATCACCTCTATTGCTCAAAGCCAAGCTACACATCAAAAATCCCAAAAACAACCCTAAAATGGGTTACACAAAGAATGATAATGAATAAACCAACAAAAATGCAAATGTAGCTTCTCAAGGGCTAGAGGAACACTAATCTAGGAGATGGGAAGAATCACTTACTTGGATGGTCTTCAAATGAAGAGGACTAGTTCAAAGAAGATTTCTAGATTGATGGGTTCCTCCAAAAACGGTATCAATGGAATGCTTGCAAGATGAGGAAGGAGAAGATGACCTTCATTGCTTGGTTGGTGGACTATTGGTGAGGCTTGGAGATGAAGAAGCAAGGAGAAGAAGAAAACCACAAGAACCCTAGGTTCAGTTGTGCTGGAGCAATGGAGAGTGAATGAGAAAGAAGAGGTGGGTTCTCTTTTGTTAACAATGAGGAGCTTGGGTCCCACAACTTAAGAAGCTAAATGGACTGAAATCATCTAATTCGGGACCTCGGATGAATTCGACGAAGAAGGAAGAAATGTTCGTCGAAATATCTAGTTTCCAAAAAGTACATGTTTCGCGGGTTTCGAGAATAATGAGTTTTGGTACAGATTTGGTGTGTAAAGACTGTTTTGCCCTCAAGGCCAAGAATTCGGGTTTCGTGATCTCAAACGAGAACGGGATCAACATGAAAGTTGTTGGAATCCACAAGATGAATGCAACGGGCCAAAAACACAATTCACAACAAATCGGGAAATTTCTCGAGAAAATACCAAGCCGAAAAGGGAACCCCCAAAGGGCCCCACAAGAAATCCAAAACACACAAAGTAGCCCAAAACAAAAATCAAGGTTAAATCTAAACCCAACTTAACCAAGAATCACTAATCAAGCTTAGCACTAACACGCAACTTAATTAGCACTAATCGGGATCACTCGGGTCGGGGTCTTACAGAGATAAGGCACAATACAAAGAATTCTTTGCCTTAGCATTTAAATTAGCCCTATCCTTTTCTCCTTGAGTCCATTCTCTCTTAGGCTTTGGTTTAATGGAGATGACATATCCTTCCGTGTCTTGCTCAGTGATAGTAGGAGGATGATAGCCTTCTTCTATGATATTCCAAACATCTAAGTTTTGGGATTCTAAGAACACTTGCATTCTAATTTTCCAGTAGCGATAATGTGTTCCATTAAACAAGGGTGGTCTATTTGTAGCATTTCCTTCTCCCAAATGACTTTGCATAATGGCAACTAATTAAACACTCTAGGATTCTCTCAAGGTTAGTTAGACCTAGACAAGAGCACTTAGGCTCTGATACCAATTGAAAGTCCAAAACCGAACCCTAGAGGGGGAGTGAATAAGGTACACTCAATTCCAATGCCCAATTCTTCTTTAAACCAATATCAATTATGTTTTGATAGTTCATTAACTTGATTATTGATGAAAGGTCTAAAACCAAGTAAAGAACCAATGAATACAATCAAAGTTGACATTGATAAGAAAAGAATAAATTTGAGTGCATCATCCACACAATCACCATAACAAGGAAATTTATAGTGGTTCGACCAATCATGCCTACATCCACTCCCGGTATTTCTACCGGTGTTCCACTATCAGTATTAAGGTTCAAGCTAACAACCAACCTTACAACCACAAATGTTTTTTACTCAAGGCTAAGCATTAACCTATACAACCTCATATGCTTTTCAATAGGCTAAGCATAAACCTTTACAACAAGATTTTTAATCTCAAAAACTATGCCTACAATGAGATGCAAGTGAATACAACTAAATGCCTCTTAACATAGGCTGATATGAAAGTTGTAATCAAACTAAGGTATATGCATGATAAATGCAAAGGTCAATAAATGATACATATGCCTTAACACTACTTCTATCTCTTTTGAAATTCAATGCTCATAAATGATGTAAATGGGAGATAGAGTAACTACACATATCTTTTGAAATAATGAACAAACTTGTTTTTAAAAAGTTAAAGATGAAACTAGCAAGTAGGAATGAAACATTAAATGTCTAAGCATGTGAGATTATTAATCAAATGATGAAGTTAAAATGATAAACATCTTTTAAAATCAAAGCATGTTTAAACACTCAACATTTGAACACTTTGAATACTTTAATCATGCCATTTGAAGAAATCAAAGATTTGAAAGTAAGTATGAATAAAATAAGATAAGAGGAGCAAACCCAATGAAGAATCAAAGGTTTGTCATGATGATTTGCCCTCCTAGCTTTCCTCTAACTTAGCATGAATGTCCTATCTTCCTTGACCCTCAAAAGTCTCAAAAGTGTTGGCACAAAAACCAAGGAAGAATCCTTTTTATAAGAAAATTTGTCTCCAATGGATCTATTGTCGGTCGACTGACAAATGGAGTTCGATCGACCAAATTCAACGGTCATAATCCAACGGCTATATTTTTTGAAAATTTCAGACCGTTATAAAGGTGTCGGTTCACCGAACAGTAGTCCGGTCAACTGACAACTGACCGACAACCGACCAACAAGCTGTCCGACATTCCCTGATACACAAATTTTACATTCTGGAACCGGAACCGACAGCCGACCGACAATAGTTCGGCTGACCGAACTTTCCCAATTTTTAAAAGACTTGAAAAAATGATTTTAAGAGGGAAGTTTGGTCATGGAGAACTAAGCTAGACTAAAAACTAACATGATTGATAAAAAGAGTTTTCTTTCAATATAAAATAGCAAATCAAAACATGTATGAGTAAAAACTTTTGATGCTAAAAAATGTAAGAAGATTACAATAAAGAAGTATGAGAGATCAAGCTTATGAAAATGCATGTATCCAATCTAATTGCAAACTAATGAAAACCCTAATAGTGCTTGCCTTCTTCTTTGACTAGTATCGAGCTCACTGCATGATCCGAGACGGCTAGGTAGAGAAAGAGTACCTCGCCCTATTTCAGTGTAGACAACAGGGGTGGCAAAGATAAGTAGGCTTTGAGTTCCTGTAAAGCTCTGTCGCACTCCGGAGTCTACTGGAACTTTGAGCTTTTCTTCAGAAGCTGGAAGAAAGGGCGACATTTGTCCGAGGCTCGGCTTATAAAGTGGTTTAGCGCAGCTGCCATTCCTGTGAGCCTTTGAACTTGCTTCGCCAAGGTCGGACTTTGGATCGCCTGGATCGCCGAGATCTGCTCTGGGTTGGCTTTGATCCCTCTTCGAGTGACCAGGCTTCCTAGGAATTTTCTAGAGCCGACACCGAATACACACTTGGAAGCGTTCAGCTTGAGCTGAAACTCTTTGACGATAGCGAATGTTTGACGCAGGTCTGCCAAGTGGTCCTGTGACCTTTTAGACTTGACGACCATGTCGTCAATGTAGACCTCCATTGTTTTCCTGAGCTGGGCCTGAAACATTTTTGTTACCAGCCTCTAGTAAGGTGTCTCGGCATTTTTTAACCCGAAGGGCATCACTTTGTAACAGTAGATGCCTCTAGGTGTTATGAATGTGGTCTTTTCTTCTTCAGGCCCATGCATCGGGATTTGATGGTAACCTCGGTAGGCATCGAGGAAACTCATTCTATCATGTCCCGCAGTGGCGTCGATCATTTGGTCGATCTTCGGGAGTGGGAAGCTGTCCTTAGGACATGTTTTATTGACGTCGGTGAAGTCCACGCAGACCCTCCACTTTCCGTTCTTCTTTTTTACCACCACTGTGTTGGCCAGCCATTCTGGATAATGTACATCTCGGATAGTGACCAAGCCTAAAACCGGGCTGCAAATATAAATTATCCCCCCGCTACAACCTCTGCTTACAAAAGCAAAGATGTTAACCAAGTATCGTATCCACTGGGACAAAAAGGCTAAGTTGTGTTGTTTCCTAAATTCCTAAACTAATCCTACTAGAAAACAAAGTTCTGATTATTAAACTAATCCTATTAGAAAGCGAAGTGTTGGTTTGATGGGTTTTGATTTCTAAATTAGCAAATTAAAAACAGCTTTGATTCAATCAGAGAAAAGATCTAAGGGTACGAATCCACTCTAACCTCGTACAATGGCAAGTATAGGCCTAGGGTTTCACTGTCAACGCTATAGAGACTCGTCCGGGTTACAAACTTTCAGAGTCAACAAATATGGGATGTGGATGTAAATCGGGGCATAACTTATCTCTAAGGCATAGATTATCCTAGATCTAACAAACACATTCATTCAAGCATATTATATGACTTAGTATTCAAATCTACAAGATTAAAATACCAAAGAAAGAGATATTGCATTAATAAAATCCAATCAATGGATTAACATCTTGTCATATAACCAAAAGCGTTTAAAATAAAACCCGAAACCTATACATCACCATAAACAACAGATTAGGGCTTCATCGCAACCCAAAGATAAGGATTTAGTTACGCATGGCAAGAGGTTGACGATGAATCTCTGAAGAAATCCCCATTGACGCTCTTCCAAAAGCTCCAAAACCTTGCTCCAGACCTTCTCCCAAGATGTGTATATCTCCAAAAACGAGTTTGGGCTCTTATTTATAAGTTTTGGGATGAAAAACCTCGTAGAAACACACATGAGACGGACTCTTAGACGGTCCGGGCGTCCGGACGCCAGGAATTTTTTCCTTGCGCGCTTCTCTGTGCCCGGGCGTCCGGACGCCCGGTGTCTGGCGTCCAGACACCCGATGCCAGTGAGCCCGGTTCAATTGGGTTTTTGCTGGATGTTTGCCCATTTCTCCATCTTGCGCATATTTCTTTCCAACGCTCCTAGAACACCTGCAAACATGAAACTGACCTAATTAAACTCATTAATCGCATCAAAGCATAAATCAAAATCTAAGTTCAGGGGCCTAAATGGTGCATTTTAGGCTCTTATCACTTCCCCCAACTTATACTTTGCTAGACCTCAAGCAAAGCTAAAACAAAAAGAAAACTAACTAAGGCCACTTTCGTAGGGAGCACAGCTGCACTTAGCATGTGCAGCAAGCCTTTAAACCTCTAAGTTCCCCCTAGAGGACGAGTTATAGTCTCGTGAGGGTTTGCAATGAATCTACCCACAAAATTCCTTGAACATAAAAGAAAAACAGGGAGTATTTTTCACCAAGGTATCTACGAACGCCGGGTATTCCTGATTTTTGGGTTTTCAATACACAACTCAAATGTGGTTCACCAATCCTATCTTTTAGTCAGAAATCCTCAAAATCATGCTGCAAAATTTGATCGTGCACGGTGAAAATTGTGTACATATAGAAGCATGAAAGCATAAAACGATCCACTAACAATTTATGTGAAAACACATCTTGTTCTTTCAAAATGCTGGGCCACCGAACCTCAGTACAAGTTAACATGATTCCTCTCAAGGCATTTCCTCTCAATCGTGCTTTCACACTATTGCTTTTCAAAGGACGTGACAACACTATTTTGACCCCTTTTTTCTTTACCAAGAAATGATTGTGCAATGCCTAGGTCCCTTAAGCTTTCTAATTAACCCATGTAACGAGCATTCAGCCAATGACTGCCAAAACAGATGTCTTTAGGGCACTAGGTATGGCAATACCCCTATGGGCTTACTGGCTCGAGCTAAAAAGGTTGCAAACCCAAACTAGTCACAACTTTTTTTTTTAGTCCCTAACAATAGGTAGCCCTTTCCATATGCCCGACTTCAGTATGACCGAAGGTCAGCTTTCCATCATAATTGTTCTGAAGTTTTCACTAGTATGGAAATCATAGTTTCACATTTCAAATTTTCTATAAAATACATGTTAAGTGAAAGATCAATAATTCAACAATTTCTCAAAAACTCTTTCCTAAGACAAGATAGTGAACCATTTTTCTCTTTTTCCTCACAAAAAGTTCCAAAAATCAAGGTATCTTCGTTTCATAGAAACCCGGTTAGAAGTCACCCGAAAGACTAATAAAACTAGCAAAAACTCTATTTTTTTTATTGCAACTAAAGGAAAAGACGACAAGTAAAAAGAACTAAAACTGCTAAAAGTACCCCTAGACTACTCCAAAGGTTAATACCCCACCCCCCAACTGAATGTAACAGTGTCCACAATGTTAAACATAAAATAAAAGATAAAGGACAATAAAAGTAAAGGAAAAGGAGGGATATCTCCTGGGTAGTGCTGAACAAAATGATGCACAGTAAAGAAAAGTCGGGTAGACCCCCCAACTTGCACTAAAGAACCTGTAAAATGTTAGCAAAAATCTAGAAACACAAATAGAAAACTAAGAAAAAAGCTACCTAAAAAAAAAGAAACAGCCTCAATCATCCTCCCCATCCCCGCCATGGCCAGCCCCTCCACCTCGATCATCTCTGTGAGGAGGGGAAAGGCCACGCAGGCCTCTCATTAAAGATTGCATTTCGAAAAGAGAGTCTGTAGTGCGAGTGGCAAAGTCCTCAAAGCGGGACTCAAAAGCCATCTGACGGGATTGGAGGGCCTGCTGACCTTGGAGGATAGCCTCGTACTGGGCATAGGTCATGTAAAACGGGTCAGCCTGCCCCGCAAGAGGGTGTACAACAGAAGGGGCTTGAGGTGGCACCGGTGGGTCAACCACAGGTACGTCTACTCCTAGCATCATGGCAGGGTGAGCGTGCTGCATATTACGCAGTATGGTCTGGACACTCTGTGTCCATCGCACCTCACCGTAGAGGTCAGAGCATGGGAGAGACTCCTCAGCAGGTGAAATGGGGTAGGGGACAGTCAATGGACCCGAATGAGAGAGAAGTAACATGGTGATCAAATGAGGGAAAAGCAAAGGTCTCTTCTTCTCTGGATCTTTTTTAGACTCTGTAAAGAGCCTACAGACTTTGCACATTTCTCGAAAAATCATACGCGAGAGAGATACCGCGTATCCGGCATGGATAGCATACAAAGTCACGAGGAAGTCCCCCCGCCTCTCATCCTTGTGATGCGTGGGGAATGCATTTACACGCAGCATTTGATCAATCAGCCACATCTGTTGAGGTAGGTAACTACGACGAGTGCTCGTGTAGTTTGCCTTGCTAAACCACCCCCACACATCTCATTGGTGATACTGGCCACAGTGGGGGTGGCTGGAAAAAATGGAAAGTCACCTGCATTGGGGTGACAGCCGAGGGCATGAGCAATGGCCCTCTCGGTTACAGTAATGTCATGTCCATCAATGGTGGAGGACAACACATCGTCGTTCTACCCCGTGATTTCCAAATTTTGGTAGAAAAGGCATACCAAACGGGGGTACGTCGGGGGAAAAGGTCCACAAAGAGCCGTCCATTGACGCAGACGTAATTGCTGAACCGCCCAACATGTGGATTGGTCGGCTTCAAAAAAATTCAAGTCAAATGTGGTATGCTTGTCTAAGGGTCGATTGGCCCATTCTACAGATAGTTGTTCGAGAGTAGGAGTGGGTGCACTCCGTTTGTGGGGTTGTGGATTGGAGGAGCCCTCATCTGCAGGGGCTTTGGACTTACTTCTCCCCCTTCGAAACAATTTTTTTTTTTTTTGTAAAATGCGAAGTGACAAAGAAAAAGGAAAAACAAACCTAAAACAACTTAACACAATTGCAAAATATAAAAGAAAAAGAACAGTAAAGAAAAAGAAATTTACCCCCAAATTGCTCGCCGAAGCTCCGGTGAAGTCGCCGGAGAAGATGACCGGAAAAGTTCGCCGGAGATAAATGGGCTCTGCCGGCGCGTAGAAGAGCTCGTGGGGAAGAGAACCCAAGTGTGTTAACTGGTTGGAGAGCCTCGAGCGCGGGTAGATCTAACCGGAAAAAGTGGACTCCGCCGGCAGGAATGTGGGTTCCGGCGGCACTTGTTGGATAGAAGAATGAGATAGAATGGAAGAGGGGAAGGAGGGGAATGCAATGGTGGTGGAGAAAATGGAGGGGGAGGGTGGTGGTTGTGTATATAGTGGTGAGGGTTGGTTGTGGGAGAGAAAGAAAGAAAAAAGGGGGGGTTGAAGAAGAGGAAAAGAGAGTGGGGAAGGGGCTGCTAGATGTGTCCCACGTTTTTACTTATTTTTATTTTTTTTGGAATATTCCGGCGTCCAGACGCCCAGCTCCAGGCGTCCAGTCACCCGGAGGCAGAGAGCAACCCTGTTAAATGAATTCTGGGCGTCTGGCAGAGAGTTGCGTGATTTTAAAAAGATCTGGGCGTCCAGACGCCCATATCAGGCGTCCGGACGCCCCATTCCAGAGAGCAAAAGGTCCTAAAAAATCTGAGCGTCCAGACGCCTAGATCTGGCGTCCGGACGCCCCAAGAGTTTTTTTTATTTTTTACCAAAACTCGTTCTCAATGGTCCGGACTAACCACCTAAAGGTATCCCCCTCCTCCAACATGGATGATTCAAAACGGACTCAATTTTGACGACAAAAAGGATGAAAAGACATTGACACCAACGCTACGACTCTATCTACACTCGGGTTTCCTCCAGCAAGAGCTTGGTTTAACGTCGTCAGCCAGACGTCGAGTACTTTCAGCCCATAAGATAGGACATGTCCATTAAAACAATGGACTCCACCGCTTCACCTGCAGTAATACCATCTATATAGGGTTTCAAACGTTGACCATTTACCTTAAGAAAACCCCCGGTGTTGGGGTTGCGAATTTCTACTGCACCATGATCAAAAACCTTGGTTACCACATACGGTCCATCCCACCTTGACAGCAATTTACCTGGAAAGAGTCGCAACTTAGAATTGAAAAGCCATACCTTTTGATTTGGCTCAAAGGACTTTTGCAAAATGTGTTTGTCATGGAAAGCTTTAGTCTGAGCCTTGTAAATCTTGGAACTAATGTAGGCTTCGTTCTGAATCTCTTCTAACTCATTGAGTTGGAGTTTCCGAGTAGAACCAGCAGCGGCCATATCAAAATTGAATTGCTTGATAGCCCACATGGCGCGGTGCTTGAGTTCCACTTGCAAGTGGCAAGCCTTGCCGAACACTAATCGATAGGGGGACATACCAATTGGGGTCTTGTAAGCAGTACGGTAAGCCCATAAAGCATCATTTAACCACAAAGACCAATCTTTGCGGTCGGGCTTCACCGTTTTTTCCAAAATACGCTTCACCTCCCTATTGGTCACTTCGACTTGGCCGCTGGTTTGAGGATGATACGGTGTAGCTACCTTGTGTGTGATGGAGTACTTCTTTACCAGCGCCTCAAAGTGTTTATTCACGAAATGGGTGCCCTCATCACTTATTATTGCTCGCGGACAGCCAAAGCGACTGAAAATATTGCTTTGCAGGAATTTGACCACAACTTTGTGGTCATTAGTCTTAGTAACAGCTGCTTCCACCCATTTGGACACGTAATCAATAGCCACTAGAATGTATTGAAAACCAAAAGACGGCGGAAACGGTCCCATAAAATCGATGCCCCACACATCAAAAATTTCTACAATCAAAATCGGTTGTAGGGGCATCATGTTCCTCCTAGACATGTTACCTGTTTGCTGACAGCGCAAACAAGTTTTGCAAAACTGATGAGCATCTCGAAAAAGAGTGGGTCAATAAAAGCCACTCTGTAAAACTTTCGCAACAGTTTTCTTCCCACTGAAATGCCCTCCACACGCAAGAGAGTGACAGAAAGTAAGTATATTGTTATATTCACTCTCGGGTACACATCGCCTGATCACTTGGTCTGGACAGAACTTGAAAAGTTCAGGATCCTCCCAAAAATACATCTTTACTTAGGAGAAGAAACGATCATTGTCCTGCTTGGACCAATTTGAAGGAATCGCCCCCACTGCTAGATAATTCACAATATGAGCATACCAGGGGGAGCGATTTTGGAACACTGTAAACAATTGCTCATTGGGAAATGAGTCATGTAAGGGTAAGGTTTCTTCTATGGTATCCACCAAGATCCGGGATAGGTGGTCAGCTACACAGTTTTCGGAACCCTTCTTGTCCCGAATCTCAAAGTCGAATTCTTGAAGTAATAGAATCCACCTAATCAATCTTGGCTTAGTGTCCTTTTTCGACAATAAGTACCGCAACGCAGCATGGTCTGTGAACACTATGACTTTCGATCCTAACAGATAAGACCGAAATTTATCCAAGGCAAACACAACAGCCAACAATTCCTTCTCCGTCGTAGTGTGATTCAGTTGGGCATCGGAGAGGGTCTTGCTAGCATAATAGGCAACATGTGAAACCTTGTTCACCCGTTGGCCCAGGACTGCACCGACAGCATAGTCGGAAGCATCGCACATAATCTCAAACGGATGGGCCCAATCCAGTGACTGAATGATAGGGGCGGTGGACAGGGCCTCCCGAAGCTTCTCAAAAGCTTGCATGCAAGCCTCATTAAAGACAAAAAAAAGGACTCCTTGGTGAGCAATGCACACAAGGGTCGAGAGATTTTACTAAAGTCTTTAATAAATCTGCGGTAAAACCCTGCATGTCCTAAAAAGGAACGAACTTGCTTAACCGACGAGGGAGGTGGAAGTTTGGATATAAGATCAACCTTTGCCTTCTCCACCTCAATGCCTCTAGCAGAAACGGTATGCCCCAAAACGATGCCCTCTCGCACCATGAAATGACTTTTCTCCCAGCTCAAGACCAAGTTTGTCTCGGTACAATGTTTCAGCACCTTTGCGAAATTATGGAGACATTCATCAAATGAAGGTCCGAAAATAGAGAAATCATCCATAAACACTTCTAAGAATTTCTCCACCATGTCGGAGAAAATAGACGTCATACACCGTTGAAAAGTCGCAGGTGCATTACAAAGTCCGAATGGCATCCTCCGGTAAGCGAATGTACCGAAAGGACAAGTGAAAGTTGTTTTCTCGTGATCATCGGGGTAGACGGCCACTTGGTTATATCCGGAATAACCATCCAGAAAGCAATAAAAACTTTGGCCAGCCAACCTTTCTAAGATTTGGTCAATGAAAGGTAGGGGAAAATGGTCCTTTCGGGTCATGGAATTTAACTTTCGATAATCAATGCACACACGCCACCTAGTAGTGGTTCGTGTGGGAATTAGTTCCCCGTTCTCATTTTCCACAACCGTGATGCCAGACTTCTTTGGCACCACCTGAGTAGGGCTCACCCACTTGCTGTCAGAAATTGGGTATATAATACCTGCATCAAGAAGTTTCAGTACTTCTTTCATGACCACCTCTTTCATGTTAGGATTTAAACGACGCTACATTTCACGTGACGGTTTCGCGTCATCTTCGCAATGAATGCGGTGCATGCAGATGGATGGGTCAATGCCTTTCAAATCAGCTACAGACCAGCCGATTGCACTTTTGTGCTCTTGTAACACACCTAAGAGCTGACCCTCCTAATCATCAGATAGATCAGAAGCAATGATGACTGGCAATGTATCCTTTGGGCCAAGATAAACATATTTGAGTGTAGCAGGAAGTTTTTTTAACTCAAGTTTGGGGGGCACCTCAATCGAGGGAGGGGTTGGTGCTTTAGAAAGTGGAGGTAGGTGTTCGATCTTTGCCCTCCATGGGGGAAAATCCAGCATAGCAACCTCATTCAAAAGGGCATTGACCTCAGTAATCGAATGGTCAACATCATACTCATCATAGCTAAAATGGGATAAGCAAGCCTCTAAGGGATCCTCAGTTAAAATATAAGGGAGGGCTTCCTCAACTAGCTCATTAACAACATCGACTGTGAAGCAGTTGTCCTTTTCCGAAGGTTGATGAGAGGCCTTGAAAGCATTCAGCCTGACTTTCATATTGCCAAAGGAAACATCCATAACTCCGGTGCGACAGTTAATGGTTGCATTAGCTGTGGCCAAGAAGGGGCGCCCGAGGATGATTGGGGTTTGTTTCCTCAGGTTTGGCACTAGTTTTGTGTCAAGGACAATGAAATCAGCGGGAAAAAGAAATTTTTCCACTTTGACAAGAACATCCTCAATTATACCCCGGGGCACCCTGACGGATCTGTCAGCAAGTTGCAAGGTGACCGTTGTGGGTTTCAACTCGCCCAACCCAATTTGCTCATTCAATGAGTAAGGCAGGAGATTGACACTAGTTCCAAGATCTAGCAAAGCATGATCAATGATGTGACTCCCGATTGTACAAGTTACAGTGGGGGTGCCAGGATCTTTCACCTTGGGAGGAGTGTCATGCTGAATTAAGGAACTCACTTGCTCGGTGAGCAGGACCTTTTTGGACACATTGGGTTTGGATTTGTGCTTTTGAGTGCACAAGTCTTTTAGAAATTTTGCATACGAAGGCACTTGCTTGATAGCATCCAGCAAAGGTAGATTGATCTTTACTTGCTTGAACACATCTAACATTTCATTCATGGTTGCTCCCTTTTTCCCGAAGGGAGAGGGTGTGTCCAAACAAGTAGGGAAAGGGGCTTTAGGCACATAAGTGGGTGCCACAGCCGGAATAGATGAAGAAGTGGAAGGGCTAACCTCCTTTTCCTTGGAACTCTTTTCCACCCTATGGTTTTTGGGGTTTGGGGCAGATTCTCTAACAATTTTCGTAGGCTCCTCAGGCCTAGTCTCGACCTCACGCCCATTCATCGGCGTGACAACTACCTTAGCTTCCTCATGATAAGTGTCATGAGGTTGAGAGCTACTTCCCACCTCGAAAGTATTCTTAGGGTTGACAGTGGGTTGGCTAGGTAAACGGCCCTCTTCTCTTCTATTAAGAGCAATAGCTATTTGGCCCATCTAGGCCTGTAGATTGACTATGGACTAAGAATGAGAGTAGACCAGTTGATTACTTGCTTTGAGCTCCTTTAGCTCTTGCAATACTGTCTCCTGAAATGATGGGTTTCTTTAGAGGGGGTTAAGAGTTGGGTGGCTGGTAGGATTGTTGGGAACGATAGGCCGCAGGATTGTATTGAAAGTTAGGCCTATTTCCCATTTGAGAGAAAGAAGTGCCTTGACCAAGTGACTTCCATGAAAAATTGGGGTGACTGCGCCATCCCGGGTTGTAGGTATTCGAATAAGGATCATTACCCGGTTTGGAGAACCCCTGAGCAGCATTCACATGCTCTTGCACAAACTCAGGAAATTGGGGTGCTACAGGACAGTCACTTACAAAATGAGCGGGACTGTTGCATAAAGTGCAAGCATCTTGATGAGCAGGGGGCTGGGGAGGTGAAGATTGGAGAGATTGTCCCCCAGAAATCAGCTGATCTATCTTTTGGGTCAAGGCAACCACTTGGGTTGTGAGTTCATTAGAGGGCTGAATTTCAAACACCCCCTTAGGTTTTTGCAAAATGGCCTCTCTAATCTAGCAGTGGAGGCATGGTGTTGGAAGGTCTCGCTCATATTCTCAAAGAGCTCCCATGCCTCATCCTCATTTTTTTAACATTATTGATCCCCCACCGGCGGTCACTACCATGTTTCGCCATTCGGGTGATAGCCCATCATAAAAGAATTGCACCATGGCAATTTGGTGATGAGGACATTTTCTAATGAGATCCTTAAATCTATCCCATGCCTCATGAAATTGTTCACTGTCAGTTTGGGCGAAGGATGTGATAGACCTCCTGTACTGATTTGTTTTGCCCACAGAGAAATATTTGTCCAAAATTTTTTGTTGTAGTTGGGCCCATGAATTGATAGAGTTTGCAGGTAAAGTACTCAGCCAATACTTGGCTTTGTCCTTTAATGAAAACGGGAAGAGAAGAAATTTTAAGGCCTCACTACTAAAATTGTTTATTCGCACTATGGAGCAAATAACCAAGAACTCATCAATGTGGTTTACGGGTCCTCATTGTTCAAGCCATAGAAAGAAGGAATAAGATTGATTGTGCTAGGCTTGATTTCATATTGAGTTGCCTGTACTACAGGCAGCTGAATACACGATGGTGAAGCGTATTCTGAAAGAGTATAGTGCTCCTTCAAGTGTCGAAGAGGTGGAGCCTCAGGCCCCCCATCTTCTTTTCTTGCCTCAGCCATTAGTGAATTTGTGTGTGAGACAGCAGAAGGGTGTTTAGATGAACTAATTTTTCTAAGGACTCGCTCTAAATTTTGGTCTAAAGAAACCAAATATGGATGACAAGAGCGACGACCAAGCATGCACACTCAAAACTTACTGCAATTATATGAAAAGAATCAGAAAGTCTACGCTTACCGCGCTCCAGGTGTAAGCGACCTTTTAATTGAGTAGGACTTTCAAGTTGTCAATAGTGCTCTAGGGTCCTGCATAAACCTTAGGATTCTCTGTATTAGAATCAATATCATGCAGTAAGAATAGTAGAGGTGTGAGAAAAGATGGCAAAGTAGAATAAAAACAAATTGGATAAGCTAAACTAATGTTAATATAAAAGGAAACAAACAACCGTGCTAATTGTCCCCGACAACGGTGCCAAGATTTGACCAAGCCTAAAACCGGGCTACAAATATAAACTATTCCCCCGCTACTACCTATGCTTGCAAAAGCAAAGATGTTAATCGAGTATCGTATCCACTGGGACAAAAAGGCTAAGTTGTGTTGTTTCCTAAATTCCTAAACTAATCCTACTAGAAAATAAAGTTCTGATTATTAAACTAATCCTATTAGAAAGCGAAGTGTTGGTTTGATAGGTTTTGATTTCTAAATTAGCAAATTAAAAACAGCTTTGATTCAATCAGAGAAAATATCTAAGGGTACGAATCCACTCTAACCTCGCACAATGGCAAGTATAGGCCTAGGGTTTCACTATCAACGCTATAGAGACTCGTCCTGGTTATAAACTTTCAGAGTCAACAAATAAGGGATGTGGATGTAAATCGGGGCATAACCTATCTCTAAGGCATAGATTATCCTAGATCTAACAAACACATTCATTCAAGCATATTATATGACTTAGTATTCAAATCTACAAGATTAAAATACCAAAGAAAGAGATATTGCATTAATAAAATCCAATCAATGGATTAACATCTTGTCATATAACCAAAAGCGTTTAAAATAAAACCCGAAACCTATACATCACCATAAACAACAGATTAGGGCTTCATCGCAACCCAAAGATAAGGATTTAGTTACGCATGGCAAGAGGTTGACGATGAATCTCTGACGAAATCCCCATTGACGCTCTTCCAAAAGCTCCAAAACCTTGCTCCAGACCTTCTCCCAAGATGTGTATATCTCCAAAAATGAGTTTGGGCTCTTATTTATAAGTTTTGGGATGAAAAACCTCGTAGAAACACACATGAGACGGACTCTTAGACGGTCCGGGCGTCCGGACGCCAGGAATTTTTTCCCTGCGCGCTTCTCTGTGCTCGGGGGTGCCAGTGAGCCCGGTTCAATTGTGTTTTTGCTAGATTTTTGCCCATTTCTCCATCTTACGCCAATTTCTTTCCAACGCTCCTAGAACACCTGCAAACATGAAACTAACCTAATTAAACTCATTAATCGCATCAAAGCATAAATCAAAATCTAAGTTAAGGGGCCTAAATGGTGCATTTTAGGCTCTTATCAGATAGCCTTGGCCTCTAGGAGTTTTTCGACTTCTTCATTCACTGCCTCTGTTTGCTGGACCCCCGTCCTGCAAGCTTTTTGCACTATAGGTTTGTGCTTGGGGTCCACGTTTAGCTTGTGAAGCATGATCTCGGGGTCGATGCTTGGCAACTCGAAAGCGTCCAGGCAAAAACGTCCATGTTCTGCAACAAGAAGTTGAGCAGTTCGGACCTTTCATCGTCAGGGAGCTGGCTCCCTAATAGAAAAAATCTCTCGGGGTCGTCGGGATCGATTCTGACCTCAATCAAATCTTCAACGCTCTTCTGCTCTGCTAATCGACCGACATCCCTGAGCTTAGCTTCAAGCTCGGCCATATGTACCTATTGTGGTTCTACTTCGCCAGGCACCACAGCCATCAGGCACTATTTGGCCATCTGCTAATCTCCCCGTATTGTGATCCCCTCAACTCGACCGCTGGCATTCTCCAACGGGAATTTGATTTTGGTAATGGGCGGAGGGAACCGCTTCCATGTCGTGCAGCCAAGTTCGCCCCATGATTACATTGTATGGGGATGGTGCATCCACCACGAGGAAGTCGGCTGTCTTGGAGGCGCCTCCGATTTGGACTTCTAGGGAGACTTTCCCCTTAGGATATACTGGCTTCGAGCTGAAGCCCACCAGGGGGGTGCGGGCTTTCTGCAAATCTTCCTCTTTAAGACCAGACTTCTTGAAGCAGTCAAAATAAAGGATCTCAGATGAGCTCCCGGGGTCCACAAGAATACGCTTCACCTTGAAGTTTTTCAACCGCAGAGTGAGGATTAGTGGGTTGTTGTGGGGGAGCTGGACTCCTTCAAGATCTTCGTCTGAGAACTAGATCTTGGGCCTCTCCTTCCGAGCCTTCTTGGACACAGGTTCCAGCTCTGTTGACATCACATGCTTGTCGTGTGAAGCCCTCCTGGCCTCGGCACGAGCTTGGTTACTGTAAGACCCCGACCCGAGTGACCTCGATTAGCGTTAATTAAGTTGTATTTTAACTCTAAGTGTGATTAGTGGATTTTGGTTATATTGGGATTAGAATAGTTTTTATAATAGTTTTGAGGAGTTTTGAGTGCCTTTGTGATTAGTGGGACCCTTTAGGGGTTCTTTTAGTAACTTTGCATGTGATTGAGGGATTACTCGAGATTTTTATGACTAGTGTTTTCATCCCGTTTTACTTATCTCGTTAGTCTCTACAACTTTCATATTTACTTCGTCCCCGTCTGAGACCCTAAAACCCTACTTTTCCAATGTTAGGGGCAAAACAGTCTTTTTGCATGAGATCTGGACACTATTTTCAATGTTCCCGAAACCCGTGAAATATATAACTTTTGGAAACTAGAAATTTCGACTATCATTTCTTCATTCTTCGTCGAATTCATCCGAGACACTGAAAAACATGTTTCTAACCCGACAAATCACGTAAGTTTTGGGACCCACCTTCATCTTCTATAAAAGAGGGAACCCATTCCCTTCTTCCCCTTCTCATTTTCCAGCACAAATAGTGGCAACCACCTAGGGTTTCTTTTCCTCCTTCTTTCTTTCTTCCTCCTCAATCCACCGCCACCCCTTGTCAATTAGAGAAATGGAGGCCATTTTCTTCTTCCTCTCCCTTCAAGCTCTCCATTGATACTATTAGAAGAAAAATCCATCACCATTGAAGCTCTCTTTGAGATAACTCTTGTCATTAAAGGACCTTCCAAGTAAGTAATCATCTCCATCTCCTAGATATGTGTTCTTGTGACCCTAGAGAAGCTTCATCTCCATTGTTGAAAGTTCTCTCCTTTTATTCCATTGTTTTAACCCACTTAGGGTTTGTGTTTGGGGGTTTGTGTGTGTAGCTTGGAATCTTGGCTTGGAAGTGATTAGAGCTTGTTTTTTACTAAGCTTGGACCCAAGGCAAGTGATGAATAGATATTTAGAGTGTTAAATGGTTTTCATGAGAAATGTATATGATTTCACTATTTATTCTTAACTTGCATTGATTTAAATAAATGCCCATGAATGCATCTTGCTAGCTTATTTAATGTCTTGGAAACATTAGTTTTAACCTTTCATTTAATGCTTGTTATGGCTCAATGAATGCTTATGATTGGTAGATTTCTCTCTCTTATGATTGAATGAGGTGTAAACGGAGGTGATTTGATGAATGTTTGTAGAAGTTTTTGGGAATTGTTAAATGATGATTTGGAGGAGCTTCTTAGCTCATTTCATTTAAGAGAAATGGATGGGAAACGAAGGGAATTGATTGGAAGAAGAAAAGGCTCAGATCTCAACTTAGTGTGAATTTCTCGCAGCTGGACGGTCAGCTGGCGGTCACCTGTCTGCTAGCCGCTAGTCACCAGGTTCGGTTACAATTCTAGAGAGCTGTTTTTCTCTTCTGAAGATGCGGTCAGCCAGCGGCTGACTGCCAAACTCATTGGCGGCTAACCGCCCAACTAACCGAGTCGTCGTGGTTACAATTCCAGAGAGCACTCTTTCTTCCTGAAGACGTGGTCAACCTCACGGTTAGCTAGCGGCTAACCACCTAACTCATCGGCGGCTAATCGTCAGCTAACCGAACCCATTTTGGTTACATTTCCAGTGTTCTGTATCCAGACTGGCAAATCCGCGGTTAGTCAGCGGCTAACCGCCGAAACCATCGGCGGCTAACCGCCAGGTGACCGACCTTGCCCAGGAATTTTGAAATGAAGAGAAATGTGGAGGGTTTCCGTCCCAATCGTTTGTGAACCCTTTTAGAGAATTATGGGGATTGTTCACCTGGAAATATGTATAAAGCCCATTTGAGAAAGAAATCACATCACTAAGATCCATTGAATGTTGTGAAATTATCGAGGTGTATAAGGAGCCAGGAATGTCTCCAAACTCAAGAGTACCAAAATGTTATTAAATCAACATACGGGCCCCCCCTATTCACCTTAAACAAATCTTGAACCCGACATTTTGTCCGAAACCCCAATATTTCATTTGTATTTCTTTGCTCCCGAAATTTATACTACATGACTTGTTATTCCCGAAATGCATTGCCCGACATGAGATGAAGGTTATTCCTTTGAGCACCCCGTCCCGCTCGTTTACATACTTGCACTTGGTGTATTTTATACATGTCTTGATTTTTGTTATTTAACCTATGAGTCGCAATCACTAAGCTTGGATAACCTTGTCGGTTTAATCCACTGACTTGGAGATCCCCCTCCCGTCCCGCCAACTGCAGTTTGGATCCCGATGCCCAGTTTATTACCGTGGTCCTGTCCCGATACCCGATTCGCTACCGTGGTCCTGTCTCGTATATTTATATTGTATATGTATGTTTCGTTGAATCTCCTCACCTCGTGTGACTGAGACCAACGCCCCGATATACTCTTGTCACTTCGGTGATAGAGGACTTAGCTTTGTGTGATTACCATCTTGCTAGTTCCCGATTCTTTTGATACCTTACATGTTTTATATTGCTTATTTGTTTTCCAGTAAATGATTCATTTCTTTTATGAAAGTTATTGTGTAATCAGGTGTTAATGTTTTCCAAGGTATTTCATTTATATATATTGTTATATCTTTTCACCCGCCTGCCAGACCGTCGTGTCTGATCCATTTTTCTTTGGTACTCAGGTCCAGCCGTTATTTATCCCGAGACGGAGCTTGAGGAGACGATCGACGAACCACAACGTTTAGTTGAGTGGCATGCCGATGATGTCATTTAGACATTCGATTGCCATGAGAGACAAAACATTTTGGGACTTGTCTAACTCATTCTTTGAGGGATTAGTTTGAATTGTATTGGCCTTTGTTGGCCTTTATTTATGTTAATTAAATGATCTTTTGTATAAACTTTAACAATTAATTTTGGGAAACGCTAATGATCATTGCTCACTCTGACATCAAGTTATATGCATATGTTATCAGTCTTGTGGATTTCGAAATGAATTATTAATTTGATTTCCTCCACACTTCAGCACTTAAACAAATGTTACATTGATGTGATATCCTCACCGCGGACACCTGTGGGAAATTAAATAAATGTGCACACCTTACTACACTACATTAAACAGTCCCAGTCCCGGATTAGACCCGCGGGCCCGGTCCAGGGTCGCGACAGTTACCCCCTCTAGGAGCGGGGTCCAGGTGAATGACGTTGATGATGCCCTCCGGCTCGTCGCTGTCCTGATCTTCATCAGTTCGGCGCTGATGAGCCCGGTTGACCCTTCCACTTTCCTTGATGTAATCCTTCAGGTGCTCGTCCTTGACTAGCTTCTCGAGATGGGACTTGAGGACCATGCAGTCCTCAGTCCTGTGCCCATTCTACTTATGGTAGGTACAGAACTTACCCTGATCTCCGGTGGATGGATCGCCTTTCATCGGCTGCGGCCATTGGAAGTAAGGCTCTGTCTTGATCTTGCTGAGGAGCTTATAGATGGGCTCCTTGAAGATCGTGTTGACAGCTTTGCAGGAGTCGACGGCCGGCTTGACGAGCTTGAACTTCGACTTCCTATTGCCCCCGGAGGTGGAGGCCAAGAAGGCTGCCGAGCTTGTCAAGGTCTTCTTCATGTCTGGTTCCCTTTTGGAGAATTTTTTTATCTCCTTTGGTAGGCCGGTCTTCTCGTGAGATGCCAAAGCTTTCATGAGCTCAGGCCTCATCCTCTTCTTGCTCAATGTACCGGTTTACCCTAGCCATTAATGCTTTCATTGTAACTACGAGGGACCGGACTAGGTCTTTGTGGAGTTCATTGCCTGGGAGTAGGGCCTGCTGGAAGCACATGATGGCGACGTCATCTTTGGCATCTTCGATCTGGCTATAGATTGTCCAGAATCTTTTGGCGAACTGAGTGACATTTTCAATCTGCCTCATCCGGATTGCCATGAGGTTGCCACCTGTCTTCGGGATGACCCAGTGTGCCTAAAACTTCTCGACGAAGGAGTTTCGGAGCACTACCGCCAGCTCGAAACCGATCCCTCCAGAAGTGCGCAGATCAATCTGAGGGGGAGGTCGCCTAAACTGGAGGAGAAGACTCTACAGTTCAGGTGGCCGACATCGCCCCAGACCGACATTCGCTGGTTGAAATGTCGAAGGTGCGCCACGAGGTCCGAGGCTTCGTCATAGAAGAGGAAGCTCGGGACACTAAATCTCTCAGGGAGAGAGAAGTCCTTTATCTCCTGAGAGAAGGGAGACATGCCCTGGTCCTCTGTGTCGTAGGTGTCTAGCCGGTCTCGGACGAGGCTGACTTCCGTCATCTTGTGCTGGACCTCCTGCTTGACATGGCGGTCAAGCCATTCTCTCAGGTCTCCAACGTTCTCTAGCCTCAGCGACTCTGGCTCTTGGCTTGATCTCCTCGAGTCGCTACGCAGATGGCTGCTGCTCCAGCCTTCTTCTTCGCCTTGGTCTCTTCTTTTATTGGTCAGGACTTGCCTCAAGTCCTGATTAGCCGAGGGAGTTGGGTTTCATCTGTGGGACGGTACCCGAGCTTTCCTATTCTCTCTGAGCTGCCTTTTGAGCTGACGAATCAGCTCATCCTGCTCTTGGACGATACGGTTCTAGGATCTGACGTCAGCGACGAGGGCGTCATCGTCATCACCATTGTCAGCTTGATGAGTAGATTTGCCCACCACACCGTGAAGGGTCCTTCCACACTCAGCGCTGTTGTAGATTTTCCGCGAGATCTCCCTTTGTGGGGGGGATCTTGGAGTGGCAGAGGTTGTGATTGGAAGGGCGGAGGTAATGGTTGGGGTTGTGGCTCTGGTTGCGGAAACAATGGTGACGGTGGAAACTCTGGTGGTGGGAATGAGTACACTGATGGTGGCACCGGAGGCGATAACGACGAGTCCTTTCTAGCCTTCGACGTACCTTCTTCGTTTCTAGTCTTTGGAGGCATGGCTTTTGGAGATTTTATTTAATCGTTTCCCACAGACGGCGCCAAATTGTAAGTGCCTAAATATTACGGACTTGGATAAATGGATGTTTAATTTGTGATGGTGCTGTAAAGCTTCTTTGGGAAAGATTAACTGCCTGGGACCTGAAAAGGAGAGAGGAAGAGAAAGGTCAGAGGCCTGGGCTTCTATCAGCCGGAGGCACTCTGAAACCTAAGTTAGTGTAGTCACTAGACAAAGGATGGGTGAGTCAGGAAGAAGAGAATGCAGAGTAAGGATGTATATGATCGTCCCTTTTGTGAGTTTACCTCATGCATATTGATAAGTGTTAAAAATTGCATATTGTACCAATCATTAGTCCTAATTTTATCGGCATTTCATATGCATATTATTTGCCTTACACAGAGATTTTATCATTCTATCACATTAACAGATTATCGGATTATCATTTATAAATCCAATTATTTGTAGCGCATTTTAATGTAATTTCTCTTGTGTAGGCGGACCCCGCGACTATCCCAACATTCCGGCTAGTGTCCCAAGCCATCAAGAAGAGATTTCAATAAAGAAATTACATGAAGAAATCTTAGGAAGTGTTGAAGAATTCCAAAATAAGAGGAGAAGACTTTATGGATAAAAGAAGTCATTTTCTAACACAAAGGATTGGTTGTTGTATTGGTTGGAGATTGGGTTGGTATGGAATAGGTTATGAGTTCAAATCCTAACAATTGCATATTATTTTTTTTCCATCCAACTCACCTCTCCATGTTAAAGGATATGAGACAATCAAAAGCCTCCAAGTTGAAGGACCACATAAAGCAAAAGGCACATATGCTTTTGGAAGAAAAGTTTGTTGCAACCAATCAAATTGAAGATATCCATGTGAAAACAAAAGAGCCAATGAAAAGCCTCCAAATCAAATTCAAGCAATTCATGTAAAAGCAAATAAGTCAATCAAAAGCCTTCAAGTTGCAACTAATCAAATGGAAGCAGTCCTTGTGAAATGAAATGAGCCAATCAAATGTCTTCAATGTTCCTATAAATTAGAATGTTTTTGTAGAGTGAAGGAGATCTTTTGACAAGTTAGTCTTTTTTCAATTTTGTTTTTACTTTTAGATTGTAATTAGGAGCTTCTTTGTAACTAATCTAGAGAGAGTGTGTAATTGAACGTCATTAAAGAAGATTTGGAGCTCTTTCTTGATGTTTAGTGGCTAAGGCTCTTGGAATAGGCTCTCCTTTTGAAGCTAAGTAATGTGATTAGTTCAATTATATGCGTGTTTTAGTTCAAATTCCTTACTTTTGCCTTCATTGATTAATAGATCTTAGATCTAATTGTGCTAATCTCTCTCATTTTTCATGCTCTATCTCTACACTTGATGCTTGGATAATCTCAATTAATGCTTTGTAGTTGGATTAAGTTCTCACACATAGCATGCTCTAGAGCCCTTATCTTTGATCTTTTGTAGTTTGATTTTGATGCTTTATTGTTAGGGTGGCTAAATGATGATTTAGGATCTTGGCCTTTTGTTTTCGTTATTTTGATCTTCATTATTATATCATCCAACCCAATTAGGCAAAAGATTGCTAATTGGATTGTAGATTTGGGACTTGAATTAGAACATGCATTGTTTGAATTAATTACATACTTTGTGGATTTTGGATTGCCTAATCTCTTCTTTTATCATTGTTAATTTAAATCCTTGTTTGATTTGTTATTTTACTTTTTAGATTGTTATATCTACATTTCACATAACTTGTTTTAAAATCCACACATATCACACCACATCTTCACCTTAAATCTTCCATTCCCACCACCACTCACCGACTAGTTTAGTGTAGTTTGTTAGATCTCATTAATTTCATATTTTAAATTGTTAATTAGTTGTTTACATTGCATAGTTTATTAGTTTTAATTATTCACATCATTTGTCTATATTAGCTATATCTTAGTTCAATTCTACATTAATTGGATTCATTGCTTGTTCCATCCTCTCCTCGTGGGATCGATAATCCGGACTCTTTAGTCCTTTACTACTTGATGACACCGTAGTCTTGCGGTTAAGCGTTACACATCTAAGTGTCGATCAAGTTCTTGGTGCCGTTGTCGGGGAAAGGCATTGGAAAGCTTTGAATTTAATAGAGTTGAACTAATTTTTAGCTTAGTGTACATTTTATCTTTCCTTTTGTTTTCCTTGCGGATTCTACACAATATTTGTGTGTTTGTTTCGTAGGAAATTTCTCAATTGGAGTGAAGGAAAGTGGAAAAGTGCATTGGACAACTTGAAGATTTTATTCGCTTACTAGTTTAGGATTAGTTTAGACATTTATTTGCTTTCTTAGTTGGTTATATTAGGTATTTATCATCAAAGCTGTAATAATTTTGGTTGCAGGTCGGACTGTGACCCATTTACTTTACTTTATGCAATTTACTCGCTTTAAGTAGTTAGTTGTTTAGTAGAATTACAATAAATTGCTTCTAGGGAAGGAGGACGGTTGGACGCCCCTCACATTCGTACACGGAAATTGGTGTCCATGGTGTGAGTCGACAACAACCGATTCGTCCCCCGAAATAAATCGGGAGGTTTGCATTTCCTAACCCCCGCGAATCCCTTGCAAGTGGGTTTACTTTGTTGGTTGTTCCTTGCTTTGTAGTGTAATTATTTCAAATACACTTGTAATTTGGTACACTACTAGTAAAGGGCAAATTACCCCAACAAGATAAGGATTCGGATTTCATCACCGTTTCCTTGCCCTTTGGATTTCATCTTAATTCTCACTCAGTCTAGAACCAATAAACCATAATAAAATTGAGTAGAAACGTGACCTTAGGTTACGAGCTCACTAGGGAAGACCACCGTGGTTGTGCCAATTGTGTGCCTTGGCAAATTTTCTGGTGCCTAAGCAAACCTTGTCCCTTGGCACCATCTTGCCAAATAGGGAGACAACTTTGTTGTTCAAGAAGTTGGTTTTTAAGAGGAGCCTTCGCCCAGAGCGTCGTGATCCCACCATCTACCTGGGGGTTAACTGGCCAGAATTTTCATTTCATAGGTCCAGGTTGGAGGCCAGAGTGTTCTCTTCACAGTTAGGAGCTGTCTAAAATTCTTTTAGGTAACCTTAGTTTAGTTTAGCTTTTCATTTAGTTTTCGAACTTTTTGTTGTGTTGCATTCATTTCATTAAGCGGACCATTGCATTGCTGGGTTAGTCGCAGTTGTATGCAAGTGTGGATACGTGATTAAGGCCGATTAGTGAGGATTGATTACCTTGCTTTACCCGCCCCACCCATAGTACCCACAATGGCTGCCCAAAACCCTTAGCAAAGGACCCTTAATGAACTATTTGCACCATTTTCATCCACTTCACCTAGTTGTATAGTTTTGCCAAAAAATAATGCGAACCAATTTGAGATCCGGCCCGCCACCATCAACATGTTACCAAAATTCCATGGATCCGAGTGTGAGCAGCCCTATATTCATGTGAACAAATTTCTGACCATCTGCCACACGTTTAAGAATCAAAATCTGAATAGTGAAGCTTTGAAGCTTAGGTTGTTTCCCCTCTTACTAGAAGATCATGCAGCCGCTTGGCTGAATTCCTTGACTCCAAACTCCATTACCACCTGGGATGAGCTTGTGAAAAAGTTTATGTCCAAACTTTTCCCAGTAAGCAAAACTGAGTAGTTTAGGAGTGCCATCAAGAACTTTAGGGGACGACTCAAGGAAGAGTTTTCCGAAACCTGGGAGAGATTTCATGACCTATTGATCAAATGCCCACATCATGGGATTGACAAAAGAGAGTTGATACATTTCTTTTATAGAGGTCTTACAAACCCCCAACGTATCTTGATTGAATCAATGCATAAAGGAGAATTCATGAATCAAACTGCCAATCAAGCATACGAATTCCTTGTCAAGCTTGCAGAAAATTCACAAAATTGGAGCAGTAGTAGGAAAGACTTAGAGAGAGATGAGATAGGGATCCAGAAGCCTGGAATGTACAACATCAAACAAGACCCTGAGTTGAAAAATGTGATGACCAGTTTAGTTCAGGGAGTGGAAAATCTGAGTAAAAAGATAGGATTTATCTCTATAATGTCATGCCAGCCCACCCCTCAGCAACATGAGCCCACCCTGAGAAGTATGGGCGAACCGCATCATGTTTGTGTGTTATGTGATAGATGTGAGCACGTAGTTGAGAGTTTCCCTAGTCTGCCATTTGTCAAGGCCGACCAAGCCAATGCGCTGAATTCCTACGGAAACCTCCGAAAACCAACTGTTAACACTTTCAGTCAGACCTACCACCCAGACAATAGGTTTCACCCCAATTTCTCGTACCATCAAGCCGAGCCCCCAAGGAGGTCAGCCCAGATTCCAACCGTAGTATCCCAGGCAGCAATACCAACAACCTGCTCAAACTAATCATCCCATAGTTCCTCATCCCCAGCAACCCATACAGCAGAATCAGTTCCAACCACAGAACCAATGTAGGGCACTAGTCCCAGATCAGATGCCTAACTACTCTACACCAGCACAAGCCCCTCAACAATCCTCTCATCTAGAAAACCTGTTGACCAAATTCATTCAAATCCAAGAGCAGACTAACCAGGCCCAGAACCAGTCCATTACAAAACTAGAGGCCCAATTAGGTCAGCTCACCTTACAGTTGTCCGAGAGAGAAAAGGGCCAATTCCCGAGCCAAACCATTCCTAATCCAAAAGGGTAGCCCAATCAGCCCAGAGGCCAGTGTTCGGTAGAGAGTAATGAGCATGTGCAGGCGATCCATACACTGAGATCAGGAAAGACTGTTCACAATAGAGTTGAGATGCCTGAAGAGGATCAAAGAGAGAAGATTTTTTTAGGAAAACCAGAGAGTTCGAAGAAAGTTGTCGAACCCGAGAGAGAGGATGTGAAGAAAGATTTGAAAGAGAAAAGGTGAAAGAGAGGAGACCCACAGAGAGAGCAGATTCAGAAGCCCATTGTAGTTGACCCATCATCCTCAGAAGGGGTACCTAGAGCACCATTCCCACACCGATTAAAAAAGACTAGGAAGAAGGATCACTTTGAGGGAATCTTAGAAGTTTTCAAAAATGTCCAAATAAACATACCCCTCCTTGATGCCATAAAGAAAATTCCTTCCTACTCCAAGTTTTTGAAAGACCTGACCACTATCAAGCGGAAAACATCAGTACATAGAACTGCTGTGATGGCAGCCCAAGCATCAGGGTTGATCCAGCAGACCATTGCACCCAAATACAAAGACCCTGGCTGCCCTGCCATAGGAGACTCCGTCATGGAGAGGTGTCTCCTTGATCTTGGGGTAAGCGTGAATTTACTACTGTACTCCGTGTACACGCAGTTGGGCCTGGGAGGAATGAAGAATACTGATATTACCCTTTGTCTTGCTGATAGGTCAGTCAAGTATCCAAAAGGTGTGGTTGAAGATGTGATCATAAAAGTTAAGGATTTTTATTTTCCAATTGATTTTGTGGTTCTAGATACCGAACCAGTGGCAGCCCCGACCAACATATTCCTGTCATTCTTGGTCGACCGTTCCTTGCAACATCAGATGCAGTGATTAGATGCAGGAATGGGGTTGTGACACTTAGTTTCAGGAACATGAAGTTTGTAACGCCCCAATTTCGGATACCGAGAAAGTCGTCGGAATACCCAAAGTTGGCGCGCTATTTCCCGGAAAATCCGAGAACTTCCAAGATCTTAGGTCCGCAGTGAGGTCCAATTTAAAACTTTTGGACAATATAAACTCAATGGTTAAATTGCGGAAGCATAACAAGTAAAGCGGAAGCAATAGGTATCATATATATTAAATGAGAGCAGAACAGTAGTCTAGTTTGAAAGGTGTTAAATATCAAGAACTAAAAGTTAATTACATCTTTGATTTCTACCCAACTCTCACTACAAAATTTCGCTCAAAATCCCAAATAAAGATAGCACTCAAAGCCCTGGTAACGGTTCTCCACCCTCCGGCTCGACGTCTGGGTCGGCCGGGCCCCAAACGTAATCTCCGACAACAGGCGCCTCTACGAGCGTAAGCGCGTCCTCCGCATACTCTTGGTCAAGGCCTAAGCACCAAAGATGGGTCAAATCTAAAGATCTGGCAAGTCACAGTATACAAGTAACATAGGACAATATGTATCAAAAAGAGTAAAGACAGGTATATAAAGTAAGGAGTAACAAGGTAAATGATCTAGGCAGTTGAGCAAGATAAGCATAAAGAATCAGGATAAATATACAACATCTAATCTACTACAAAATGGCACATTCACACGAGCTGAAATACCGCCGGATATTATGCCGCAACCCTCCCATACTGAACACAGTTGCGGCGGGGAATCTCATCAGTGATGGGGATTACTAACCCCTCAAATCACTCAACCATCTCATACACTCATCACTCAAAGACCGGACTCGGCATCACACCGTCCGTCTAACCGCAGTTCATCATGATAGCTCCTCAACACTCATAATAGCTCCTACCCGGGATGATCAGTCCAAAGGCTGAGCTTAAATCAACCGAGTGAATGTCTATGTCGACTCAAGAAAACTCTAAGGGTCTGTGTCTGTCTAGGCTTTGCCTTGCATGAACAAGATCCTAACCAAGTCTCTAAGAGGTTCATATAACAAATCAGTCCAGGGATTATAATCCAAGTCCAAGCCCACTCGTTGGATCCATACCAAGGCCCATCAACACCTGGCCTGGTCTAAAACAGTCCAAACGAGGCATCGTACCCATTTATACTGATAAACAGCTCATTCTCAATCATTATGAGTTATAATCCCAATATAAACTACCTCTCCAATCTAAGGGTACACATATCCATACTTAGGCCCAAAAAGGGCCCGCCTAGCCACAGACATGGGTCAGTGTTCTTCAAATCATACTATCGGGTCACCTCTAAGATAACCTAGGTTCAGGTCATACATTTCCATTTAATTAACAGTTAAAAGCTACACTAAGGATATAAGAATGACAGTAATAAGGAAAGGCGAAGTATAAAACTTCGAATATGAGAATCAATAGGAAAATAGCAACAATCCAACCTAGGTAATAGACCACATTCAGGTTCAGGTCCATCTCCGGTAATTAGATCTCTAAATAAAGTCTCAAATGCCAAAGGATACTGTGTTTGGTGCTCCTGAGGTTACGGGCATCATCGACAACGTTTAAGGATCGAATCATCTTAGATTAAACGACCAAAACCCTAATCGGTGGCCCCCCACGAGTCAAGGTTGAGCCACACCGTTGACTCGGGCTTGGCACATCGATAAATGTCCATTTGGATGATCAATGGGCTCCACAAATGATCACAACTCCAAACTACTGAAAACTGGAAAATCACTGATCCCAGTGTGCTCGGTCGACCTGGCATAGGCTCGGTCGACCGGGTACACTAGGGGTTGACCTGGGTGTGCAGTGTGCTCGGTCGACCTCCTGGCCTGGTGGGTCGACCAAGTGCACTGGAAAGACTAGGTCAGGCCTCCTGGAAGACTTAATTTGTTTTCAATGGTTCCCAGTGTGTCCGGTCGACCTCCTGGCCTGGGTGGTCGACCGCATACACCAAAAACCCTGGAAAAAGTGATGTCCCAGCTTTCAGCTGCTTCCTACTGAAATTCCTGTGTGCTCGGTCGGCCTGGAGCATGGCTCGGTCGACTTGGCACACAGGGTGTCTGGGTTTCAGGAGAAAAACCATCTCTCAGTCATTTCCCGCAAAAATAGTGTGCCCGGTCAACCTAGGCAGAGCCCGGTCGACTGGGTACACTGAAAAACTCAGACCTGCAGAAAATTTATCTGGGACTTGTATTTCCCAAAATTTAGTGTGCCCGGTCGACCTGCCTGCAGGCCGGTTGACCGGGTACACGTAGAACTAGGGAAAACTTAGTTTTCAGGATTTTCTCCTTTTTAACCTGTTTTTCCTCCAAATTTCCTCCAATCACTCCCAAACATCACCAAATCAATGAAAAACTCAAAACCACTACTGTAAGACCCCGACCCGAGTGATCCCGATTAGTACTGATTAAGTTGCGTATTAGTGCTAAGCTCGATAGATGTGTTGTGTTTGATTTGAGTTTAGAATAACCTTGATTGTAGTTTTGGGTTACTTAGTATGTTTTGGATTGCTAGTGGGGCCCTTTGGGGGTTCCCTTTTCGGCTTTGTATTTTCTCGAGGAATTTCCCGATTTGTTGTGAATTGTGTTTTTGGCCCGTTGCATGCATCTTGTAGATCTCAACAACTTTCATGTTGATCCCGTATTCATTCGAGACCCCGAAAACCGATTTCATAGCCTAGAGGGCAAAACAGTCATTTGCACACCAAGTCTGTACCCAAAGCTCGATATTCCCGAAACCCGCGAAACATAGACTTTTTGGAAAGTAGATATTTCGACGAACATTTCTTCCTTCTTCGTCGAATTCATCCGAGGTCCCGAATTAGATGATTTCAGTCCATGTAGTACCTTGAGTTGTGGGACCCAAGCTTCATTTGTTTACAAAGGAGAACCCAACCCTCCATTTCTCATTTCACTCTTCCTTGCTCCAGCACACATTTGAGTCTAGGGTTTCCCTTGCTTCTTCTTCTTCTTCTTGCTTCTTCATCTCCAAGCCATATCAATAATTCATAGATCAAGCATTGGAACTCACCAATCACTCCCTCATCTCACGAGCTTTCCATTGATACTATTTGTGGAGGGATTCATCAACATTGAGATCTTCTTTGAACTAGTCCTCTTCATTTGAAGGTCATCCAAGTAAGTGATCATTTCCATCTCTTAGATTAGTGTTCCTCTAGTGATTGAGATTCTACATGTGCATTATTGGAAGCTCTT
The DNA here is from genome assembly GCA_038049695.1 of Cinnamomum chago. Lineage (NCBI taxonomy): Eukaryota > Viridiplantae > Streptophyta > Magnoliopsida > Laurales > Lauraceae > Cinnamomum > Cinnamomum chago. The sequence continues at coordinate 50,753,251 of CP142453.1, read as the reverse complement.
TCATTTTCAAGCTTGGTGTAACCCATTTTAGGGTTGTTTTGGGGATTTTTGATTGTAGCTTGGCTTTGAGCAATAGAGGTGATCAAAGACTTGTTTTCAGCTAGCTTGGATTAGAGGCAAGTGAATGCTTGAATGTTTTTAAGTTGAAATGGTTTGGCTTAGTATTTATGGATTTTCCATATTATCATTAATGTGTTTTGTTTTGGAATAAATGCTCATAAGATATCTTAATAGCCTCATTCATTGTTTTATAAGCATGTTGGTAAAGCATTTATTGTCCTTGTGATAGCTTAGATGAATGTTTGTGGAATGGTTTGTTTTCCTTCCTATTCTTGCATTGGATTTGGCATGGAAGAGGTGATAGAGAGAACTCTTAAGGAGGATTTGGAGAAGTATAAAGAGAGGCATTGGAGGAACTATTAGCTCAATGTTATTGTAAGGACTTTGTGGATGTGAGGAAGATGGTTTTGAGGAGGAAAATGACTCAAAACTGGACTCAGTGAGCAATTTCGTAACTGGCGGTCAGCTCACGGTTAGCCAGCGGCTAACCGCCGAACCCATCGGCGGCTAACCGCCAGCTAACCGCGCACCGCGGTGACTTTTCCAGAGAGCATCATTTTCCACCTGAAAACGCGGTCAGCCTCACGGTTAGCCAGCGGCTAACCGCCGAACCCATCGGCGGCTAACCGCCAGCCAACCGCACAATCACGGTTCCTTTTCCCGAGAGCATCAGAATTCTCACCTGAAATTCGGTCAGCTCCACGGTTACCCAGCGGCTAACCGCCGAATGCATCGGCGGCTAACCGCCAGCTAACCGCCAGGTAACCGAAATTTCCCAGATTTCGAAAAGCTCCCCGCTCGAACGAACTCTCCGGTTCGTTCGAGCGTTGAGCTTTGTCAATCGAAAGGGATTCACTAGGCATTGTTGACGCCATCCGAGAAAGAAACCATATCACAAAGATGTCATCCGAAACTTTGAAAAATCATAAAAGTGAATAAGGAGCCCGGAATGTCTTCAAACTCACGGAGTACCAAGTAAGGACTATAATAGACATACGGGACCCCTATTCACTTAAATAGATTTTGAAATTAGTATTTTACCCGAAATGTGTTATAACTCGTTATTTCACCTCGTTTCCAAGACTTGTATTACATGACTTGTTTTCCCGAAAGCATTGGAGTTACATTAGTAACAGTTAATTGTCCCGAAATGCATTGCCCGACATGAAATGATAGTGTGCCCTTGAGCACCCCGTTTTACCCGTTTATCTACTGTACTTGGTTTACTTGCATATGTCTCGATTGGTTTTATCCTATGAGTCGGCATCACTAAGCTTGGATACCATGTCAGTCTGATCCACTGACTTGGAAATCCCTCTCCCGTCCCGCCAGCTGCAGTTTGGATCCCGATGCCCGGTTTACCACCGTGGCCCCGTCCCGATACCCGGTTCGCTACCGTGGTCCCGTTCCCGAATAGTTATATTGTATATATGTATACGTTGTTTCTCCTCACCTTGTGTGACTGAGATCAACGTCCCGTGATACTGTTGTCACTTTAGTGACAGAGGACTTAGCTTTATGTGATTGCCACCTTGTTATCCCCGATTCCTTGGTTACCTCATATGTTTTATCTTGTTTACTTGTTTTATAGCAAATGATTTACCTGCTTTATGAGAGTTCTTGCTTAAACAGATTTATATGCTTTTCAAGAGATTTCCTCTATTATTGTTGTTGTATCTTGTCATTCTCTTGCCAGACCGTCGTGTCTGATCCTTTGCTTTGGTACTCAGGTCCCGTTGCCGGTTTCCTTGAGGAGGAGCCGGAGGAGGCGGTAGGTGAGCTGCAGCCTCTAGTTGAGTGGCGTGCTGACGATGTCATGTAGACATCGGGTTGCCAAGAGGCGTAACATTTTGGGAAGGACTTGTTAACTATTCTTTGGGTTATTATTTTGTAATATTGGCCTTTGTTGGCCTCTAATTTTGGGGATTGTAACTAAATGATAACTTGTCTAACTTTAACAACTTTTGGGAAACATTGCTATATATCATTGCTCTTTCTGATACAGTTTGATATTGATGTAAATGCTTGCATGACTAGAGATAGTCTAACTATTTGATTTGCTACACGCTTCCGCATTAAAAAGAAATATCCATGCAAGGTTTTGATATCCTCACCGCGGACACCTGTGGGAAATTAAATAAGATTATCTTGAGGATGTAGGTAATCCTCTTGAATAATCATCACACACTAATGTCCCGATCCCGGATTGGGGATTCCCGGTCCGGGGTCGCGACAGACTGGTATCAGAGCGAGACGTGTTTCAAGCAATTAAAAGAAACTAGAAATCCTAAGGACGTGGCGAGGATCCGTTAGATCTTTCGTTAGCTAGTATCGTGTGAGCAATGTGTGACCCTTTTATTGGATTATTATGTGCTAACCATTTGTTTTGCAGCATCATGCCTCCACGTAAGAGACCATTGAATGGCAACCCTACTGCAAGCAATAGTGAGCATACAGGGCCTTTAGAAGAAGATATAGTTGAGAACCATGGTCATCCACCTAACCAATTCCAGGATATGATGAGGGCAATGCTTGATCAGCAGCGTCAGGCTAATGAAAATCAAGCGAGGTTACAAGAACAAATGCTGAAGAGAGAGGAAGACCATGCTAGAGAGATGCAAGAAATGCAGAGGCAATTGCTTGAGGTCTTGCAGAGGAGACCTGAACCGGTGCAACCCCAACCAGCCATAGTCATAAACCAAAGGCAAAATGATCCAAATGCCTTATTTGAACGGTTCAGGAAGAGGGCTCCAAAGGAGTTTCTTGGGGAAGAGGACCCCATAGCTGCAGATGATTGGCTAGAGCACACAGAGAACATATTTGAGATCTTTCAGTGTACAGGAGCAGATAGAGTGAAGCTTGCAACATCCCTTTTTGTTGGCACAGCAGATAGATGGTGGAAGACAGTGAGAGAAGAATATAGAACAATGCCTGATGCTGAGATTTGGGCAAATTTCAAGAGGCAGTTTCATGACAAATATGTACCCGTTCACATCAAGAAGCAGAAAGCCATAGAGTTTCAACAGCTTGTCCAAGGGAGTATGACAGTTCTCGAATATATCACTAAGTTCGAGAAATTGTCTAGATATGCTCCGGAGTTGATAGATACGGTGGAGAAGAAGATTGCTAAATTCTTTGACGGGCTTAATCCCTTCATTGAAAGAGATGCCACTGGAGTGGTACCACCGGTAACTTTTGATGAAGCTGTCAAGAGAGCCTACAAGTTCGAAAACTTCCACAACAAGATCCTCAAGGTGCAAGGCAAGGGTCCAGCCCAGCAGCAGCAGAACTATCAGCATCAAAGGAACCATCATAACAAGAGGCAGAGGACAGGGCCTAATGTACAGAATCCAGTGGTGTGCATCCACTGTGGGAAGAACCACGCTAGTGCTGAGTGTCGTACCATCACAGGAGCGTGCTTCAGGTGTGGTTCGATGGACCATAGGATGAGGGATTGTCCTAGAACAAATAGACAGGGCCATCAGCAGCAGCAACAAGGGCCACAACGTCCACCACCACCACCACAGCATGCTTTGGCCGTCCAAAACCAGCCTAGGCCACTTCAGCAGCAAGCACCACAGCAACAACAGTTCAGACATCAACAGCAGCCACAACAGCAGGCCCGAAATCAGCAGGGACAGCAGCGTCCACCACAGCAGAATAGGAATGCACCCCAAGGCAGGCCACAGCAGGCACAGAATAGGCCCCAACTGCGAGGCCAAATCTACGGAGTCAACAGAGTGGATGCAGAGGCAGCGGGTAATGTTGTAGAAGGTACACTCCTTGTTTGTGGGATTAAAGCTATGATTTTGTTTGACCCTGGCTCTACACATTCTTTCGTGTCCCATAAGTTTGCTAAGTTGATTGATATGCATGCTATAGAATTGGAGTTCATTTTGACTGTGGCAACCCCAGTAGGTAAACAAGTTGTTTGTAGAACCTTTTATCCTAGTTGCACAGTCCAGATAGGAGAAGTGGTTTTAACCGCAGATCTCATTTCTTTGGAGATGTTTGATTATGATGTCATCCTAGGGATGGATTGGCTGGCAGGGTACCATGCCACAATGGATTGTTTCCATAAGACCCTCACTTTCAAGTTGGTTGAGACACCAGCCGGAGTGTCATTTCAGGGAGAGAGGAGGAATCCTCGTGCAGGGTTTGTTTCAGCGTTGAAGGCTGACAGACTTTTGAGAAGTGGATGTGAGGCTTATTTAGCGTTTATCACGGAGGATAAACGGTCCCAAGGGGTGGAGGAGATTCCAATTGTTTGGGAGTTCCCGGATGTTTTTCCGGAGGAGATTCCAGGTTTGCCACCTATGAGAGAGATCGATTTCACTATCGAGTTGCTACCAGGGACCGCTCCGATATCTATTGCACCTTATAGAATGGCTCCAGCAGAATTGGGAGAGTTGAAGACTCAGTTACAAGAGTTATTGGACAAAGGTTTTGTGAGACCAAGTGTTTCACCATGGGGAGCTCCAGTGTTGTTTGTTAAGAAGAAGGATGGTTCGATGAGGATGTGTATTGATTATAGGAGATTGAACCAAGTGACCATCAAGAACAAGTATCCCTTACCAAGAATAGATGAATTGTTTGATCAGTTGCAAGGTGCATCATTCTTTTCGAAGATTGACTTGAGATCCGGTTACCATCAGCTGAGAGTTAGAGAATCAGATGTGTTGAAAACAGCTTTCCGGACAAGATATGGCCACTATGAATTCCTAGTGATGCCATTTGGGTTGACTAATGCACCGGCAGTGTTCATGGCATTGATGAACAAGATCTTTGCAGAGTATCTAGATCAGTTTGTTGTAGTGTTTATTGATGACATTTTGGTGTACTCCAAGACCAAGGAAGAGCATGAAGAACATTTGAGGATTGCATTGCAAATCTTGAGAGAGAACCAGTTGTATGCGAAGCTTAACAAGTGTGAATTTTGGCTAGACCAAGTAGCATTTTTGGGGCACATTATCTCTAAAGAAGGTTTGGCAGTGGATCCGTCCAAGATTGAGGCAGTAGTGAATTGGGAAAGACCGAAGAATGTGACAGAAATCAGGAGTTTTCTGGGATTGGCAGGTTACTATCGGAGGTTTGTGCAAGGTTTTTCGTCGATTGCGTCACCATTGACGAAGTTGACAAGGAAAAATGCACCATATGTATGGACAAAGCAGTGTGAAGAGAGCTTCCAAGAGCTAAAGAAGAGATTGACTACAGCACCAGTCCTTACTTTGCCATCTGGGAGCGGCGGTTTTACCATTTTTACCGATGCTTCTAATGTTGGACTTGGTTGTGTATTGATGCAAGAGAGAAAAGTGATTGCTTATGGATCCCGGCAGTTGAAAGAGCACGAGAAGAACTATGCCACCCATGATTTGGAGTTAGCAGCGGTTGTGTTCGCGTTGAAAATGTGGAGACATTACCTCTATGGAGAGCAGTTCGAAGTCCACTCCGACCACCGCAGTTTACAGTATCTGTTTTCACAGAAAGATTTGAACATGAGGCAGAGAAGATGGATGGAATATATCAAAGACTATGATTTTCCAATCAAGTACCACCCGGGGAAGGCTAATGTAGTTGCAGATGCCTTGAGTAGGAAATCGGTAGGCTTGGCGAATCTTAGCGACACTTGTATTTTTGAGCAGTTTGAAGAGTTGAGTCTAGACGTGCAGCCCCTAAGGAAGGGTGTTTTGTTGGCTAACATGACAGTGGCAGAACCTTCTTTCATTCAGAAGATCAAGGACAGTCAGTTGCAAGATCCAGAGTTGGTTAAGATTTCAGAACATATAGCAGAACGTCCTGACTTCCGTTTTGTTGATGGAGTTTTGTACTACCGTGACCGTTTGTGTGTGCCTAACATTGAAGATTTGAGAAACGACATCATGACTGAGGCTCATAGCACGAAGTACTCTGTGCATCCAGGCAGCACGAAGATGTATCAGAACTTGAAGGGAAGATTTTGGTGGAACAATATGAAGAGAGAGATTGCAGCGTTTGTCTCCCGTTGCATGACCTGTCAGTTGATTAAGGCAGAGCATCAGAAGCCTCCAGGGTTGTTGCAACCGTTAGAAATTCCGGAATGGAAGTGGGAGCACATTACCATGGACTTTATTTCGGGATTACCGAAGACTAGCAGAGGTAACGATGCGATTTGGGTCATTGTGGACCGTCTCACCAAATCAGCGCATTTCCTTGCTATGAAGACAGGGAAGAAGATGCATATGCTACCTTTGGCAGAGTTGTTTGTCAGCGAGATTGTCAGTCGTCATGGGCAGCCAGTTTCGATCACATCCGACAGAGACAGCAGATTTGTCTCGAGATTCTGGAAGACATTGCATGAGTCTATGGGTACGAGATTACAGTTCAGCACAGCTTATCACCCTCAGACAGATGGCCAATCAGAGAGGACGATTCAGACTTTAGAGGATATGCTCCGTGCTTGTGTGTTAGATTTCAAGACTCAATGGGATGAGACTCTACCGTTGTGTGAGTTCGCGTACAACAACAGCTACCACTCGAGCATTGGGATGGCTCCTTTTGAAGCTTTGTATGGCAGAAGGTGTAGGACACCTGTTTGTTGGGAAGAAGTTGGTACTCGTAGTTTTCATGGACCGACTATGGTTAGTGAGACCAGCGACAAGATCAAGTTGATTCAAGAACGTCTGAAAGTGTCCAGGAGTAGACAGAAGAGCTATGCAGATTCCCACCGCAGAGATCTACAGTTCAAGGAAGGAGATAAGGTTTTCTTGAAAGTGTCACCTACGAGGGGAACATTGAGATTTGGACAGAAGGGCAAGCTATCAAGGAGATACATTGGACCGTATGACATTGTGAGCAAGATCGGTGATGTGGCCTATAGGTTGGCCTTACCACCTGAGCTATCTGGTGTACACAACGTCTTCCATGTGTCTATGTTGAAGAAGTATGTTCCCGATCCTTTGCATGTGCTCCGGCACGAACCATTAGAGATCAGAGAGGATGCTACCTATGTAGAGAAGCCCGTTGAGATCATCGATACAAAGGAACAAGAGTTGAGGACTCGGACTATTCAGTGGGTGAAGGTATTGTGGGAGAATCATGGACCGGAAGAGGCCACATGGGAATTACGAGATCAAGTGCAGAAGAAGTACCCACATCTTCTACCAGAGGTGAGTCTTATGTTTCATTTGGAGGACCAAATGCCCTAAGGGGTGGAGGATGTAAGACCCCGACCCGAGTGATCCCGATTAGTACTGATTAAGTTGCGTATTAGTGCTAAGCTCGATAGATGTGTTGTGTTTGATTTGAGTTTAGAATAACCTTGATTGTAGTTTTGGGTTACTTAGTATGTTTTGGATTGCTAGTGGGGCCCTTTGGGGGTTCCCTTTTCGGCTTTGTATTTTCTCGAGGAATTTCCCGATTTGTTGTGAATTGTGTTTTTGGCCCGTTGCATGCATCTTGTAGATCTCAACAACTTTCATGTTGATCCCGTATTCATTCGAGACCCCGAAAACCGATTTCATAGCCTAGAGGGCAAAACAGTCATTTGCACACCAAGTCTGTACCCAAAGCTCGATATTCCCGAAACCCGCGAAACATAGACTTTTTGGAAAGTAGATATTTCGACGAACATTTCTTCCTTCTTCGTCGAATTCATCCGAGGTCCCGAATTAGATGATTTCAGTCCATGTAGTACCTTGAGTTGTGGGACCCAAGCTTCATTTGTTTACAAAGGAGAACCCAACCCTCCATTTCTCATTTCACTCTTCCTTGCTCCAGCACACATTTGAGTCTAGGGTTTCCCTTGCTTCTTCTTCTTCTTCTTGCTTCTTCATCTCCAAGCCATATCAATAATTCATAGATCAAGCATTGGAACTCACCAATCACTCCCTCATCTCACGAGCTTTCCATTGATACTATTTGTGGAGGGATTCATCAACATTGAGATCTTCTTTGAACTAGTCCTCTTCATTTGAAGGTCATCCAAGTAAGTGATCATTTCCATCTCTTAGATTAGTGTTCCTCTAGTGATTGAGATTCTACATGTGCATTATTGGAAGCTCTTTCATTTTCAAGCTTGGTGTAACCCATTTTAGGGTTGTTTTGGGGATTTTTGATTGTAGCTTGGCTTTGAGCAATAGAGGTGATCAAAGACTTGTTTTCAGCTAGCTTGGATTAGAGGCAAGTGAATGCTTGAATGTTTTTAAGTTGAAATGGTTTGGCTTAGTATTTATGGATTTTCCATATTATCATTAATGTGTTTTGTTTTGGAATAAATGCTCATAAGATATCTTAATAGCCTCATTCATTGTTTTATAAGCATGTTGGTAAAGCATTTATTGTCCTTGTGATAGCTTAGATGAATGTTTGTGGAATGGTTTGTTTTCCTTCCTATTCTTGCATTGGATTTGGCATGGAAGAGGTGATAGAGAGAACTCTTAAGGAGGATTTGGAGAAGTATAAAGAGAGGCATTGGAGGAACTATTAGCTCAATGTTATTGTAAGGACTTTGTGGATGTGAGGAAGATGGTTTTGAGGAGGAAAATGACTCAAAACTGGACTCAGTGAGCAATTTCGTAACTGGCGGTCAGCTCACGGTTAGCCAGCGGCTAACCGCCGAACCCATCGGCGGCTAACCGCCAGCTAACCGCGCACCGCGGTGACTTTTCCAGAGAGCATCATTTTCCACCTGAAAACGCGGTCAGCCTCACGGTTAGCCAGCGGCTAACCGCCGAACCCATCGGCGGCTAACCGCCAGCCAACCGCACAATCACGGTTCCTTTTCCCGAGAGCATCAGAATTCTCACCTGAAATTCGGTCAGCTCCACGGTTACCCAGCGGCTAACCGCCGAATGCATCGGCGGCTAACCGCCAGCTAACCGCCAGGTAACCGAAATTTCCCAGATTTCGAAAAGCTCCCCGCTCGAACGAACTCTCCGGTTCGTTCGAGCGTTGAGCTTTGTCAATCGAAAGGGATTCACTAGGCATTGTTGACGCCATCCGAGAAAGAAACCATATCACAAAGATGTCATCCGAAACTTTGAAAAATCATAAAAGTGAATAAGGAGCCCGGAATGTCTTCAAACTCACGGAGTACCAAGTAAGGACTATAATAGACATACGGGACCCCTATTCACTTAAATAGATTTTGAAATTAGTATTTTACCCGAAATGTGTTATAACTCGTTATTTCACCTCGTTTCCAAGACTTGTATTACATGACTTGTTTTCCCGAAAGCATTGGAGTTACATTAGTAACAGTTAATTGTCCCGAAATGCATTGCCCGACATGAAATGATAGTGTGCCCTTGAGCACCCCGTTTTACCCGTTTATCTACTGTACTTGGTTTACTTGCATATGTCTCGATTGGTTTTATCCTATGAGTCGGCATCACTAAGCTTGGATACCATGTCAGTCTGATCCACTGACTTGGAAATCCCTCTCCCGTCCCGCCAGCTGCAGTTTGGATCCCGATGCCCGGTTTACCACCGTGGCCCCGTCCCGATACCCGGTTCGCTACCGTGGTCCCGTTCCCGAATAGTTATATTGTATATATGTATACGTTGTTTCTCCTCACCTTGTGTGACTGAGATCAACGTCCCGTGATACTGTTGTCACTTTAGTGACAGAGGACTTAGCTTTATGTGATTGCCACCTTGTTATCCCCGATTCCTTGGTTACCTCATATGTTTTATCTTGTTTACTTGTTTTATAGCAAATGATTTACCTGCTTTATGAGAGTTCTTGCTTAAACAGATTTATATGCTTTTCAAGAGATTTCCTCTATTATTGTTGTTGTATCTTGTCATTCTCTTGCCAGACCGTCGTGTCTGATCCTTTGCTTTGGTACTCAGGTCCCGTTGCCGGTTTCCTTGAGGAGGAGCCGGAGGAGGCGGTAGGTGAGCTGCAGCCTCTAGTTGAGTGGCGTGCTGACGATGTCATGTAGACATCGGGTTGCCAAGAGGCGTAACATTTTGGGAAGGACTTGTTAACTATTCTTTGGGTTATTATTTTGTAATATTGGCCTTTGTTGGCCTCTAATTTTGGGGATTGTAACTAAATGATAACTTGTCTAACTTTAACAACTTTTGGGAAACATTGCTATATATCATTGCTCTTTCTGATACAGTTTGATATTGATGTAAATGCTTGCATGACTAGAGATAGTCTAACTATTTGATTTGCTACACGCTTCCGCATTAAAAAGAAATATCCATGCAAGGTTTTGATATCCTCACCGCGGACACCTGTGGGAAATTAAATAAGATTATCTTGAGGATGTAGGTAATCCTCTTGAATAATCATCACACACTAATGTCCCGATCCCGGATTGGGGATTCCCGGTCCGGGGTCGCGACAACTACAATGCCCCATCATCCAACACCAATTAGGCCCATTGATCTTCCAAATGGGTAAAAAACCATCCATCAATGCCCAACCATCCATGAAAACTCAGCTCAAGGTAAAATCTAGTACATGTAATTGACTGAATTGAAAATTACAAAATCAAGAGGAAAGAAACATAGATCCTCAGTTAAATATGTATATTGAACTTGCCTTTGATTGGAATAGAAGGTAGTAGAGAGAGAGAGAGAAATAAAGAACCAAGCTAAGAAGATAACCACAGCTCCTAGCTCTTTTCCAGCACAAGAACAGCTCAAGGCTCAGCTCTAGGGGAGAAATGAGAGAGAGGAAGAAGAGGGAAATGGAAGAGTGAATAGTAGTAGGGTTTCCTTGGGAAATGTGTTATATGAGCTGAGTTTTCATTGATGGTTGGGCATTGATGGATGGGTTTTTACCCATTTGGAAGATCAATAGGTAAAATCTAGTACATGTAATTGACTGAATTGAAAATTACAGAATCAAGAGGAAAGAAACATATATCCTTAGTTAAATATGTATATTGAACTTGCCTTTGATTGGAATAGAAGGTACTAGAGAGAGAGAGAAATAGAGAACCAAGCTAAGAAGATAACCACAGCTCCTAGCTCTTTTCCAGCACAAGAACAGCTCAAGGCTCAGCTCTAGGGGGAAAATGAGAGAGAGGAAGAAGAGGGAAATGGAAAAGTGAATAGTAGTAGGGTTTCCTTTGGAAATGTGTTATATTTATAGGGTTTGGGGAGTGGCTAATGACTGAAATGTCCTTTAGGTTAGTATGGGATTAGAGTTAGGGTTAGGGACATTTAGGTCATTAGGTGGGAAGGTTCTAGAAGTGCTATTTGCGGATACCCCCCTATGATAAATACTATTAACAAGCTAGGGCCTCTCATACACTACTAACCCTAGAAATTACAAAAAGACTCCCTACTAACTCAACTAAGCTAGTCTAACTAAAACTTAGGAAAATCTATCTAATTACCCTCACTAACCCACTAATTAGTATAATTAGCTAATAATTAATATTAAATAGTAATCAAATATTCAATTAGAGGGCCCACAAGGGGTGGGGCCTCACAAAGTTGGAGTTGAATGTTTTTCGTAACGGACTCCAAACATCAGACCTAGATGATGATGAGGAAGTAAACATGATTGACACATTAGTTGATCAAATAGTTCAATCATCATGTTACACAGATACGCTAGAGGAATGTCTGGCTCACTTCAATGCCAACATAGACATCGATGGGTCCATATGCGAAGTTAATGCATTATTGGATTTGGCCCAGCCAATGGATGTTGGCCAATGGAAGCAAAAAATTGAGCCTATCTTTACATCCACCTCTGAATCTAAGGTCGAAAAAGAATCAGTTATTGTTGAGCCACCCAAGTCAGAATTGAAACCATTACCCGAGAATTTAAAGTATGCCTACTTGGGGCCCTCTGCTAGCAACCCAGTAATTATTGCCTCAGACCTTGAGGAAGAGCAGGAAAAGAAATTACTGGATGTGCTGAAAGACCATCAGAGTGCCCTAGGTAGGACCATCTCGGACATTAAAGGAATCAGTCCCTCTATAGTTATTGTTAGACCCCGACCCAGACTAATTCGATTAGTATACGATTAGTGTGTGTTTAGTCCTAGGTGGGTTAGTAATCATTGGGTTAGAATAATTAGTTTAGTCTTGGACATAGCCTTGGGAATTTTGAGAACGTTTAGTATTAGTCAGACACACTCAGGAAGGCCTGAGTGCACGTGTAAGCTTGGAAGGATCGTATCGATTTCCATGTACTTGTGATTTTGATTTCATTTGAATGATTTTACTATGTGTTACAACTTTTGTTTTTAGCCTATTCATGTTTGAAGCCCAAAAACCCAAGTTCCAGCCCAAAGAGGGTAAAAATTGTCTTTTATGCACAAATCTGGACACAATTTTTGAGATCTCAAAACCATGCCAAAAATATACTTTTTGGAAACTAGATATTTCGAGTATCGTTTTATCCTTCTTCGTCGCATTCATTTGAGGCCCACAAGATCATGTTTTTGTCTATGCAAGGTTCAAGTTCATTGGGGCCCATTTGCTAGGGTTTTAAGTCAACCCTCTTCCTCCTTTACTCTTTTCATTCTAAAGCCAAACCCTAGAGCAGCCAAAGGAGAGAAAACCCTCTTTTCTCCCATCTTCCTCACCTTGCATAATCAAGCTAGAAGTCTCCAAATGGTATTCTAAGGCCATCATCTCCTTCCTCTCATCTCAAGCCCTCTATTTATGTCCTTTTCTTGAAAGTTAGAAGTGAGCAAGTTCTCCATTTGCCTTCATTCCCTTCTGTTTGGGCATTTCTAGGTAAGAGCTTCAACCCATACCTTTCATGGAGCCTTTTGGTTCCTTAAAAATCTTGTTTTTCATGTTTACAAACCCTTTTGTAAAAATGGGTTCTTTGCTTTCATTTTTGTTGAGTTTTGAGTGAATTTCCCTTGGGATTCTTGTAGTGTTGGAATAGCTTGAGTGAAGTGCTTGAAGAGGATTGTTTAGCATTTGGGCAAGGCAAGTAATCTCTATAGGATCATTGTTGCATGTGTATTTTAGGTTTCATTGTTATCCTAGAAATTTTGCATACGAACATGTTTATAAGCTTCATGATCGTGTTTTCCTTGGATTGAATGTTTGAAATTGTGAGAAATGTGGGTTTTATCACTTGGAGAGCATGTAGGCTCAGGGTAGTGCAGGTTGAATGAGAAACAAGAAGAAGGGAAGAAGAAAGGTGGAAATCTAAACTGAACTGCACTTTCCGTGCAGTTTCGGTCAGCTGGCGGCTAGCCGAAATCCCCATTTCGGCTAACCGCGAGCCAACCGAACTCCGCGGTTCCTTTTCCAGTAGCTGGCCTCTGCATCAGGGTCCTGCGGTCAGCTCACGGCTAGCCGCCAGTTTCCTTGCGGCTAACCGTAAGCCAACCGGAGGTATTTCGGCTCCTTTTCCAGAGAGCTGCATCAGACATGGATTTTTCAGCGGTCAGCCCTACGGTCAGCTCACGGCTAGCCGCCAGGTTCCATTTCGGCTAGCCGCCAGCTGACCGAAAATGACAATTTGCCTGTTTTGAAGAGTAATTGCAAGAGTGAAAACTGGAACATGTTAAGTGACCTTTAGCCTGATATTGTGTACTCGGAACCCGAGATGTCTTTGAACTTCCGGGGCACCAATTCTATTTTTAATTCCAACATTTGAGCTTCAATTACACAAAGACCATCCAAAGGTCCTTACATGTGCTTGATAGGCCTTGTGTTTGTACCTTGGTTTTTTTATATAATGGATATCATCGTGTAATTACTTTGAAATCTAAGTACAAGCTCGTTTTGAAGATTTGTTTCAAGAAAAAGGGGATCACTTCTTAAGCGTGTTATGCATATTAATTATACATTTTGCTAATCATGCTTGTCGTGTTTTGTTAAGTGATTTCCCCCTTTTTATCTCGACATATTTTGATAGTGTTTCACGTGTTTTGTGCATTCATGAATTAAGTGAACACCACTGAGCTTGGACTGCCCTTTCAGTTTGATCCACTGTCTGGGGGTCCTTAAACATGTGGACTGTCTACAGACTAGTCGTGTATTTATTACACATCGTGCGTGTCCGGTTCCGCGGCCGGAAATCCCCGTATATGTGGGAATCGTGTCGTGATTATATTATGTATATCGTGCATGTCGTGCGTGCTTGCTCTATTCATTATATATGATAGAGAAATGATGGGCTCTTTGTGGATTGTAACTATTCATGATATGATATTACATGTATTCATGCTACTTTGTTTTAGTGCCTCAATTTTGTTATGTATTCTCAAAAATGTACCTAAGTCTTGTAACCATTTTTAATCCAGTAAAAATGTCTTTACATGTTTCTTTAGCACTTTCTACTTTATGCTCATGCCTAAATTGATTACCTGTCAAACCGTTGTGTTTGATTCTTGTTTGTTGGTGCCCAGGTGCGAGAGACGTTGCCTTTGAGGAGCAGCGTTCGGAGGAGGCTTTTGAGCCAACCCCTATTAGAGAGTGGCAGCCCGACGATGTTAACTAGACGTCGGGCGGGTTCTTGAGTTCCGCCATTATTTTCATGGGGGTTCTTTTATTTTGTTGAGATTTGTATTGGCCTCTATTGGTCTCTTATGGGATGTAACAAAAACTTAACTTACTTTGTGTAGTCTCATAACTTGAATTATGATGGAAATGCCATGTTGACTCCTTCCTTTTGATACTATGTCTTGTTATTATTTTTCTTAGCACTTAACAAATTTATTGGTGCTCATCCTGATGTAATTTGCTACACGCTTCCGCAAACTTGATCGTGTGAGACAGATTCCGCGTGTTTCAGGAATCCTCACCGCGGGAACCTGTGGGAAAACTTACCAACACGTCGCGGGCCCGGGATCCCTTCCGGGGTTGCGACAATTATGCACCAGATTCATCTGGAAGAAGGTGCCAAACCATCTCGTGAACCACAGAGGTGACTGAATCCGGTCCTGAAGGAAGTAGTGAGGGGAGAAGTAATCAAACTTTTAGACGCTGGCATTATCTACCCGATTTCTGACAGTCAATGGGTGAGTCCTGTCCAAGTAGTACCTAAGAAATCTGGCGTAACCGTTGTCGCCAATAAGGACAATGAACTGGTCCCAACCCGTGTTCAAACAGGTTGGAGAGTCTGTATTGATTACAGAAAATTGAATTCAATAACCAGGAAGGACCACTTTCCATTACCCTTCATTGATCAGATGTTGGAAAGATTAGTCGGCCATGCTTTCTATTACTTCTTGGATGGTTATTCAGGATATAACCAGATCCATATCTCCCCAGAGGACCAAGAGAAGACAGCCTTCACCTGTCCTTTTGGCACATTTGCCTACAGGCGTATGCCGTTTGGCCTGTGCAACGCACCTGCAACTTTTCAAAGGTGTATTTGAGCATTTTCTCAGACATGGTGGAGAGATTTTTGGAAGTCTTCATGGATGACTTCTCTATTTTTGGCTCGAGTTTTGATAGTTGTCTACACCATTTGACCCTGGTATTACAAAGATGTAAGGAAAAGAACCTGGTCTTGAATTGGGAGAAGTGTCATTTTATGGTCAAATCGGGCATTGTTTTGGGTCATATTGTGTCGAGTAAGGGCATTGAAGTAGATAAAGCCAAGGTCGACTTGATTGTGAACCTGCCCCCTCCTAAAACTGTGCGAGAGGTGAGAGCCTTTTTGGGCCATGCAGGCTTCTATCGGCGCTTTATCAAGGACTTCAGCAAAATTGTTTGCCCTCTTTGTGATCTCTTGGCAAAGAATGCTAATTTTGATTTTTCTGCTTCATGTTTAGATTCATTTGATCATTTGAAACGAGAGTTGACATCTGCACCCATTATCCGTCCTCCTGATTGGACAAAACCTTTTTAATTGATGTGTGATGCCTTTAATTATGATCTTAGAGCTGTACTAGGACAGAGGATAGACAAATTGCCTCACGTCATCTACTTTGCTAGTAGGACCCTTAACAAGCACAACTTAATTATACCACCACTGAGAAGGAATTGCTGGTTGTCGTCTTTGCGTTGGATAAGTTCAGATCCTATCTCATAGGGTCAAAAGTCATTGTCTTCACTGATCGTCCCGCATTGAAATATTTGTTGAACAAGAAAGATGCCAAAGCTCGGCTGATCAGGTGGATACTAGTTTTGCAAGAATTTGATCTTGAGATATGGGATAAAAAAAAGGGTCTGAAAACGTGGTAGCTGACCATGTTTCGCGTTTGATTGTCGATTCCTCTGGTGACTATCCGATTTTAGAAACCTTCCCAAATGAGCAATTGTTGTTGATTGATAGTAAAACCCCGTGGTATGCAGATATAGTTAACTATCTGGTGACCGGGAAAACACCGAGCAATTGGTCAAAAAATGACCAATTCCGCTTATTGTCTAGGGCTAAATACTATTTTTGGGATGAACCCTATTTATTTAAACAATGCCCTGACCAAATCATTAGGAAGTGTGTACCCGAGATGGACCAGAAGAGCATACTTGAATTCTGTCATAACCATGCTTGCGGGGGACATTTTTCTGGTAAAAAGACAGCAGCAAAGGTGCTGCAATCTGGATTTATTTGGCCTACCCTTTTCAAGGATGCACATAAGCACTGTAAGAATTGTGACCGGTGTCAACGATTGGGGAGGATCTCTAAGAGGAATGAAATGCCCCAACAACCTATCTTGATCGTTGAGTTGTTTGACGTTTGGGGTATAGACTTCATGGGACCATTTCCCGTTTCTTTTGGTTATTAGTATATTCTTGTTGCGGTTGATTATGTGTCTAAATGGATAGAGGTCATTCCTTACAAGACCAATGACCACAAGGTTGTGGTTGAATTTTTCAAAAACCAAGCTTTCGCTCACTTTGGTATACCCCGCGCAATCATCAGCGACGGTGGTAAGCACTTTTGCAACCGAGTATTTCAAGCTTTAATGGGGAAGTACCACATCACACACAAAGTTGCCACACCATACCATCCCCAGACTAGCGGGCAAGTAGAAATTTCCAATCGTGAGATCAATAACATCCTGGAAAAGACAGTCAATCCAAATCGGAAAGACTGGTCTCTGCGTTTACACGATGCACTGTGGGCATATCGGACAGCCTTTAAGACACCTATCGGAATGTCTTCGTACATGTTGGTCTTCGGCAAGGCATGCCACTTGCCGGTTGAGCTAGAACATCGAGCATATTGGGCGATCAAGCGTCTAAACTTTGACTTAGAAAAGTCCGAGGTCCAACGGAAACTTCAGCTTCCTGAATTGGAGGAAATGAGGAATGAATCATATGAATGTGCGAGGAGTTATAAGGCCAAGACCAAAATGTTTCATGATAAGAGAATTATAGCGAAAGAGTTCCATCCTGGCCAGAAAGTTATGTTATATAATTCCAGATTACACTTATTCCCAGGCAAGCTGAAGTCTGGATGGTCAGGACCCTATGTCGTTCAGACAGTCCATTCCCACGGTGCAATTGAACTTTTGAATCCTAGAGATGGTAGCACCTTCCAAGTGAATGGACAGAGATTGAAAGAGTACCTAGAGTTTGTGGATCCTGAGAATGTTGTTAAGGAGGTCCTTCTTGTGGAACCTGGATAAATTGACCTCATACCATGTTAGTTACGTCTGGCTGAAGACGTTAAACTTAGCGCCTGTTAGGAGGCAACCCAATATACCCGTGTGTCGGCACCTCATGGTGAGAAATTTCAATTTATCTTCATTTTCCTATTTTATTTCTGTTATGCATAAACATTGGGGACAATGTTTAGGATAGGTTTGGGGGTGAGGCACTGCATTTCATGCACTGCATTTTGCATGTACATAAGTCTTGTTTTCCATTTATACCAAAAACCCTAAAAATTTAAAAAAATTCCAAAATCACTAAAAATCTGAAAAAAAATTAAAAATTGTCCATGGATTTTAGCTTGAAGAGTTGTCATAGATACAAGTCCTAGAAACTTTTTACAGATTTAGCCACATGAGTATAGTCCAAGAGAAGAGCAAATCACTTCTGAGATACCCGAAAGAATCATTAGTGGAGACTAGAACCCATTGAGTGATTGAGCCTATCTATATCCGTTTGGGTGAGGATTCTTCTGTGCTATTCCTGAGTAGAATGAAGAGCTACTCCTAGAGCTTCTTAGTCCAGCATTTCTGATCTCATAAGTGCTATTCCTTGTTCTAACCATAGAGGTGACATCAAAATGCGAAGAAACCTTGACTTGCAGCTTATGATGCATTTTTTCGAACTTAGGGGAAGATGATAGGCATTCTAAAAAGAAACCATGGCCAAAATTTTGAATCCACATTTTATATCCTTAGTAGCCCTCTTGAGCCTATCTTACAAGAAACCTTCCTTCATTGACCCAAGCCTCATCACCCACATATATATCATCCTTTTTGACCTATTATTTTTTTTTTAGAAGGGTAAGGATACATGATGAAAGGAAGGATTTGAGCATTAGCATTGAAGACTTCACATGGGCTATCAAAAAAAAATAGATGTTCTACAAAGGGATGACAAAGGAATTTGAGAGTTGAAACCAAAGAAAAAAGTAGAAAAAGAAAAAAGAAAAAAAAAAGGGAGAGAGAAAAAAACAAAAATGAGAACCAAAGGAAAAGATATGGGAACCAAAGAAAATCAAGCACCAAAAAGAGATAGAGTGGAATAAAGAACACAAAGCAAAAGGAAGAAGTGAAGACAGTTGAAGACCTTCCTATGAAGACTTAAAGACCCTTACATTCTCAAAAAACTTTAGCCATATTTAACCCTTATCCTACCTATTAAACCCTAACCCCATTACAACCTATGAAAGACCTATTGGATCCTAAGAAAGGTTAGGTGTTGAATGAGTGAGAAGTTGAGTGAGCATTTCCACCTTCTATTGGTTATATCTTGTTCAATGAGATCAGTCATTCTATACATAAACTTCGTTCTTCATCAATTATGTGAGTTCTTAGCCTTGTTTATACTCACATACTGAGAGTTAGTCAGTAAAATTTGTGTGCTTCCATTGTTGAGAGTATGACGTGTAAGGCTGTAGTCAAGGCGAAATGTATTCCGAAGGGGATTAATGTTCGTGAGATTCAACTTGAAGATTACATGATTATTGGCTAAATACACACACATACACAGTTGAACTTAGGTATTGACTGTCATATCTTCAAGAGTTGGCTAGTATTCTTGCTAAAGATTGTTGGACACCAAAAATATTTTCTTTTCAAAATAAAAAGAATTTTGTGGGATTTATTCGCTGAAAACCCTCACGAGACAAAACTCGTCCACAAGGGGAAACCTAGGGGTTTAACGGCTTGTTGCACGAGCTAAGTGCAGCCGCGATTCCTACGAAAGTGAGTTAGGATCTTTACTGTGTTTTCTTGCATATAGTTTATTTTTTCTTCATAGTTTTTGCTCAGGACTAGCAAAATGTAGGTTTGGGGGTGTGATAAGTGTGAAATATTGCATATTGTACCCATCATTAGTCCGAATTTTATCGGCATTTCATATGCATATCATTGGCCTTACACAGAGATTTTATCATTCTATCACATTAACATATTATCGGATTATCATTTATAAATCCGATTATTTGTAGCGCATTTTTATGTAATTTCTCTTGTGTAGGCGGATCCCGCGACTATCCCAAAATTCCGGCTAGTGTCCCAAGCCATCAAGAAGAGATTTCAATAAAGAAATTACATGAAGAAATCTTAGGAAGTGTTAAAGAATTCCAAAATAAGAGGAGAAGACTTTATGGACAAAAGAAGTCATTTTATAACACAAAGGATTGGTTGGTGTATTGGTTGGAGCTTGGGTTGGTATGGAATAGGTTATGGGTTCAAATCCTAACAATTGCATTTATTTTTTCCATCCTACTCACCTCTTCATGTTAAAGGATATGAGCCAATCAAAGCTTGCCATGGCACAAGCCTCCAAGTTGAAGGACCACATAAAGCAAAAGGCACATATGCTTTTGAAAGGAAAGTTTGTTGCAACCAATCAAATTGAAGCTATCCATGTGAAAACAAAAGAGCCAATGAAAAGCCTCCAAATCAAATTCAAGCAATCCATGTAAAAGCAAATAAGTCAATCAAAAGCCTTCAAGTTGCAACTAATCAAATGGAAGCAATCCTTGTGAAATGAAATGAGCCAATCAAATGTCTTCAATGTTCCTATAAATTAGAATGTTTTTGTAGAGTGAAGGAGATCTTTTGACAAGTTAGTCTTTTTGCAATTTTGTTTTTACTTTTAGATTGTAATTAGGAGCTTCTTTGTAACTAATTTAGAGAGAGTGTGTAATTGAACGTCATTAATGAAGATTTGGAACTCTTTCTTGATATTTAGTGGCTAAGGCTCTTGGATTAGGCTCTCCTTTTGAAGTTAAGTAATGTGATTAGTTCAATTATATGCGTGTTTTAGTTCAAATTCCTTACTTTTGCCTTCATTGATTAATAGATCTTAGATCTAATTGTGCTAATCTCTCTCATTTTTCATACTCTATCTCTACACTTGATGCTTGGATAATCTCAATTGATGCTTTGTAGTTGGATTAAGTTCTCTCACATAGCATGCTCTAGAGCCCTTATCTTTGATCTTTTGTAGCTTGATTTTGATGATTTATTGTTAGGGTGGCTAAATGATGATTTAAGATCTTTGCCTTTTGTTTTCTTTATTTTGATCTTCATTATTATATCATCCAACCCAATTAGGCAAGAGATTGCTAATTGGATTGTAGATTTGGGAATTGAATTAGAACATGCATTGTTTGAATTAATTACATACTTAGTGGATTTTGGATTGCCTAATCTCTTCTTTTATCATTGTTAATTTAAATCCTTGTTTGATTTGTTATTTTACTTTTTAGATTGTTAGATCTACATTTCACATAACTTGTTTTAAAATCCACACATATCACACCACATCTTCACCTTAAATCTTCCATTCCCACCACCACTCACCGACTAGTTTAGTGTAGTTTGTTAGACCTCATTAATTTCATATTTTAAATTGTTAATTAGTTGTTTACATTGCATAGTTTATTAGTTTTAATTATTCACATCATTTGTCTATATTAGCTATATCTTAGTTCAATTCTACATTAATTGGATTCATTGCTTGTTCCATCATCTCCTCGTGGGGATCAATAATCCGGACTCTTTAGTCCTTTACTACTTGACAACACCGTAGTCTTGCGGTTAAGCGTTACACATCTAAGTGTCGATCACATATATATAGAGGAGGGCCCCATCCATGGAGGTAGGTAGAGGCACTGTCCTGTTATCCCACGCTATGCTTCTTTAATGGTGGTAGGTGGGGAAACGTCCCATCGGATTATGCGCCGAATCCTCGTATTAATGTGGAGGTGATCGCCTGATAAGACTGGCTTCTTATCATAGTCCGGCGCCAATCTTGTCTATCAGTACGTTCTGCAACGTAGCATTAGCGTTATGGGGTACAATTATGACCTTTTACTCATCCTAGTTGGCAATGTCGAGCTGAGGATAATGCCGAGATGGACATGTCATGATATTGTTGCCGAGACCGAGATGAGGCTAGTTGGTACCTTTACGGAAGCTAGCTCTAGTTGGATGCCAGCTGGCACTGTTGCCGAGCTGAATGTGATACTCCTGCCGAGCTTGGATACCGAGACCGAGATAAGCCAAGTCGATAATGTTACCAAGATTAGCGTAATCCTGCTCTTAGGGGAAGCCCCCACACACACCTCATATTGGTGATGCAAAAATGAATATAAATTGTATTGGATTGGCCCTTCAAAATCTCATTGAATTGGATTTATGGACAAAAAATTAGATGATAGATGTCCATGATATGTCACTCTCCTATGAGTTCATTGCATTTCACCCGAACACAACAAATAGAGTCATAAACTCTCATGGTTTGCACTTTGCAGTCTCCGTGCAAGGTTTCCACTCTAGAAGTGGAGCCTTGATTCTACATCTCAATGTCATTTAAGGCATGAACTTGCTAAAACAATTTCAAGCCTTGTATCCATAGCTCTAAATAACAGTAGCACATAACGGTTTAAGCCAGGACCCATTCAAGCTTCCAGCTTTAGATGAATCACCCCAAACGACCCAAAACACCAGTCACCCCTCTGCTATATTGATATTTTGCAACTGTTGAAGCAATTTTCATGTCTATATATCTTAAATGGTCTACAATCAACAAATTAAAGGATTTCCAAGAGATTGGAATGTAGTATGACTTCTGAGTGTCAAGGAAAGTCACAAATTTCAGTTTTTTTTTTGGGCAGCCAGAGTCTATTGGAAGACCAACAGCAAATAAGCACCAGATAATTAATAATGTCAGGCAAAAATTTAGTTGATAAAGAGGGAGAAGTTTATCAATTATAGCCTGATCACATCAATGGATTATGAGAAGTCTAGACATCCTCCTTTGCAGGTATTGTAGAGGAAAGGCAGAGAAAATAAATAACTATACAAAAAAATAAAACCATGTACTCGAAGATTACAACAAAAAAAATTATGAGCCGAAGGGGGGAAAAGGAAATAAAAGAATATAATTCTGTGGTGGTTGTAATGAAGTGATGTCATCCAATTACCCTGATAACCCCTCCACGACTCTCCTTTCCTCTCTTGTGGGTTTTCTCTCGATTTTGTTGATACTGGGGCCTATCACTGGAACTTAAAAAAGGAAAAGAAGCATAAAAAAACTTTGTTAGCCCTAAATGACTGGATGAAATATAGAGGCAATATGTAGATGGCTTACTTGCTCGGATACCTCCTCCTTGTTGATGTCTGTGTGACCAGGGGAAAAAATTAGTCAAAAGAGTATAGACAAAGATTAGCCCTCCTTCCCAGAAAAAAAAAAAGCAGAATTCTATTTCCCTATTTCTGTCCGATTCAAGCATAGAGTATACCATCTTTTGTGAGACGCATTGGAATTCTGCTAAAAACCTTAGTTTTAAGCAACTAAAAATGTGTTTTAGGATTAAAAAAGATGCAGAACAAACTCCAACAAGATGGAGGGATAGAAAATGCTTTCGAATTACAGCATTACATTCCAACATAGAAAATATTTCTTAAGACTCAATTTTGAAAGAAACTTCATACAAGCATCCACCTCTAGTTTCACTTGAGTGAAAGGAAACTAAAGATGATATGGGAACTTTTCTATCCTAGAATTGCTAACTGCGGATAGAAGGGTTACAGCAGTGATGACGATGATCAAGCAAAGCACACATATTTATCAAAATCATATTGGCTTACAGAACCATATGACGAGCAACTAAGATGTTATGGGGACTACTTGTCTATCCAAGAACTGCTGACTGCAGATAGAAGGGTTACAGCAGTGATGACAATGATCAAGCAAAGCGCATATATTTATCAAAATCATATTGGTTTACAGAAGCAGTAAAAGATCATTTATGAATAATGAATATGTTGATAGCTACAATTATTGCATTTATCCACCAATGCCTGTTTCTTAGTTAATTCGTATGTGAAAGTAACAACACTGTTTGTCATCAATGTCTAGTGTCTACTCGTATGTCTAACTGCTTATTTCAAGCAACATGAAGCTGTTCACATCAATATCAATGATAAAAAAATGTTTTTGTTAGCCCTATCTACCACACTCTGATGAGTGAGACCCACTTCTTGAAGCAAAGGTAAATGATAACCCATTCAAGGCCTCTAGCATGCACTTCAAAAGGAACTCACCCATATTAACATCAACCATCACAAATAAAAATTGTTGAGCCCCAATAAATGGACATAATTAAGATCAAGGGCCCACTTCTCAGGTCAAAGGTAAATTTAAATTGTTCAAGACCTCATTTCAAGCAAACATATCAAAAGGAACTCAAATCAGCATCTACCATGGGTATAAGTTGTCGGCCCCACCTCTCACACATGATGAGTGGGGTCACTTCTTAAATGAAGGTAAATATTAAGGTGTTTGAGACCTTCCTCTATCAAGCAACAGGTGCATCAAAAGTAACTCATCTAAATCATCGATAACAAAATAACTACAACTACAACTGCAACAACAATTGAGCCCCTCCTGCTGCACATGAAGATTAGTGAGGCCCACTTCTCAGATCAAATCATCAAAATAAAAACTGTGATGGCAACTCGATCAATTGATCCAATTATTATTGACTTTGTTGGATTTATACTGTTCAACACTCGTCCATTTGAAGCATCATTTACAAAAAGCAGTACCAAATGAAATAATTTAAGAGATCCTTCATGAGTAAGAAGCATCTTAAGGATTGTGCATAAAAGCAACATGATGCATTTATGGACAACTAAGATTTACAAATATGTAAATTAATACACGAAACCAACCTGATCATAAGTTCCATGCTTCATTCTAGCAAGAGAAGAATCTACGGGTGAATTGTGGATAAGGAATGATACGCGCAAAAGAAACTCCTGCATATGATTGTAGATGCTGCATACCACCACATATGAGGGGAAAAAAAGTGGATCACACATTGAATGAATTACACTAGCTATTGATAATATATATATAAATAAATAAATAATATCCCACGCACCCGGTCTGCATTGTGCAAGCCCCACCCCAATAGTTCACATGCCCCCATAGGTATTTGCACTAGACAGTTGGATCGACCTTATACCAATGCGAATGAACTAGATTTGTGGGCCCCGGATGATATATACACCCCCCCCCCCCCCCACCACCACCACCACCACCAAAAAAAAAAAACTATATATATATATATATATAGTTCACATGCCCCCATGGGTTTTTGCACTAGACAGTTGGATCGACCATATACCAATGCGAATGAACTAGATTTGTGGGCCCCGGATGATAGGGTTAAAATGATTGGATGAGGCTATTTTTGTACATAAGAGGGTCACACACAGATCTTCAAATCCCCCCAAGTCCCATCCCGAGGTGGGCCAGCCAGTGAGCATACGTCCCTCATCATGACGCACATTGGATAAGGACTATATGTGCATGAGAAATATTCATAAGCATATGTCCCTCATCATATTATGGTGAGGGACAGCTTAATGGGGCCAAACTTGGGGCTCCAATGATCAAGAGACTGGAGGGGGGTGGAAAGAGGTATCTTTGATGAACCCAAATATCAAGTTTGGTGCTAAGCTCATGCCTCTAACCCCTTCATCCATAGGCCACAAGTTTCACAACTTTACATTACAGAAAAAAAAAAATTTGACCGTCAATCCAACTGGTCCAGTCCATTCAGATCAGTTAAAACTCAATGGATCCGGTTTAATTCAAAGAGTCCCGTGTGTGTGGATGGTTTGGATGGATCATAAAGGCGGCCCACTATGTTACCCTTACCGTAATACGATTACAGTTAGAGATGTATGCATATGAATAGTTATATATATACGAAGATGCTCTTATGAGAGATATCTCTCACATTAAATAAGAAATTGGGTGGGGGTCCTCGCATCCATATCCAATGCCAACAACTTAAATGTGAGGGTCCCCACTCCTATCTCTCATATAAGGTGAGAGATATCTCATAGGAGCATCTCCCATATATATATATATATATATATATTAGTTATCCAGTGCACACGGTGTGTAATTAAGCTTAAATGCCCACCTCAATGCAAGGGACCACCTGGACCCCCACTTGGGGATGGGACCGGTGGGGATATTTTCAACTGTGTATAAAATATAGGCCCCACCTAATCATCCTAAGTCCTTCATCAATGGCCAACAAGTTTTAACCATATAAAAAATGACCCGTCGATCCGATGGTATAATTTTGATGGGTGTCAAAACTGGGATTGTGTAATTCAAGGGTATCCCATGTGTGTGGTCCATTCAGATAGGTCATCAGGTGAGCCCCATTCATGCACATCTATCCCTCGCCTTATTATGATGAGAGACGACACAATGGGGCCGACTTGATGATCCATCCAAACCATCCACACACATGGGACCCCCTGAATTGCACTAGTTTCATCAAGTTTTCACATATCCAAATGGTTTGGACCATTCGATTGAGGGTCTGTTTTTTTCTGTAATATAAACTAAAGTCGTTAAATTTATAGGCCACAGATGAAGGGGTTAGAGGCATGGGATTGACCCCAAACTTGATATATAGGCCCTGTAGAAGATAACAAGCCCAGCAGGCCCAGCCCATGTGCCAAGCCCACTCATGGGATATACACAAATCTGTACAGGATTAGATTTAGTCCCTAATTTCTCTCCTTCTATGTATAGGATATAATTGATTCTTTCCATTCTTTTGTTATTATGATTTGTATCTAATTTGTAATCTTTACTTAATTAGAGCTAATCTTTACTTAATTAGAGCCTTGATTAACGCATCATATCAATATAAATATGATAGTCGATGCTTTGTGTTGGCACGACCTTCTCTCCACTCTTCTTCTTCTCATTCTTCTTCCTCCTTCATATCTTATAACATGGTATCAGAGCCATAACATCTTGGAGGCCTCATTATTCTGACATCTACGCTACTTGGAAGAAACACAAATCAAGGATCTGTGCTTTGGGAAAGCAGATCGTGGTTGTTCCCTCATCTGATCAATAGTGGCCCACCTGCGATCATCTCACAATCCACAAGCTTCACTCCAGCCTTGGTCGTCCATCTCTCCTAGTCTTTCTGGAGATTTTTTTCAGTATTTTTCAGAGATCAGAGGTAGGCCTTTTGATTTGTCTTGTGATTATCAAACTTTTTGAAATAATTTTCATCTCAACCGCACAAAATCCTGGATTCTGAATGGATCTTGATGAGACCTATACTACTGGAAAGGAAAATTGTTACTGGTCTCTAGCCTCTAATCTGATTCTCAATCAGATCCATCTGTGGGCCCCACGCAGGGATCCTGCATCCAAATTTCAGGACGTCTGGGCTGTTTTATTGACAAAACAGGCATTTTTATGTGTTGTTTGTTGTTGGATGCTTCATCAGCCGCTAGTTACTGCTGATTTCTGATCTGAGGGCTGTTTTTCTCCTTTAAAACTGGCACCTTTATTTGCTGGTTATTATTTGGATGCTTCATCAACTACTAGTTACTACTGATTTCTGATCTGAGGGCTGTTTTGTCTTCTTTAAAACTACTGACTTGCTGATTTAGTGTTGCTACTACTGCTTTTTTTATCATGGATAAATATGATGTTATCACCGTCAAGTTTAATGGGCAAATTTATATGGCCTGGTCCTTCCATCTGAAGAACTTCGTAGAAGGACAAGGGCTATTTGGTTATCTGGATGGAACGGTTACAAAACCTCCCACTCCCAGCACCACGGACTCCAAAGCTATAGCAACCTGGTCCAAGGAAAATGCCAAGGTGATTACTTGGATTCTGAACTACATTGATCCCTCCCTTGCCGTAGCTCTTCAAGCATATAATTCAGCAGCAAATATGTGGGCTCACCTCAAGAAGGTCTACCATCAAACCAACAAAGCCCGGAAATTTCACTTAGATAGTGAAATTGCCAAATTTACTCAAGGGGATCGATCTGTGCAGGAATACTTTAATGGCTTCCTCACCTTATGGACCAAACGGGATTCCATGTTGATTCAAACAGTCTCTCCTGGTTTTCTCTCCGATGCTCTTAAACTCCAAGAGGAAACTCACATTAGCCAGTTCCTTATGAATCTCCGACCAGAATTTGAATCAATTCGGTCTGCCCTCATGAACCGAGAACTGTCGGCTAATCTTGATACCTGCTTTCAAGAAGTACTTCGCGAATAACTTCGTCTCACCTCCCAACCGGCTATTCTTGAAGAACCGAAGGCCTTCCTTGCACCCATTCCGGCTGACTCTGCTCTTCTAGCAACCCCCAATCCAAAGCCCACTCTATGCTTTGAATGCAAAGGCTTTGGTCATATTGCCAAGAATTGCCGCAAGAAGTTGGTTTGTCGTTACTGCAAGAAGTCTGTCTGGTCATCTTATTGATGACTGCCGCAGCCTCCAGCGAAGGAATAAGACGTGGCCTAAAAAGCCTCCCTCCAATCTTCCTTATGCATTCCAGGCTCAAGTACCATCATCCGATGCAGGAAGCACTTCATCTGGAGTTGTTTCCATGACTCCTGCTCAGATTCAAGAACTGATCCAGAGCACGGTTACCTCTACATATGCGTCAATGGGCTTCTCTGGCGGTCGGTATCAAACTCATTCTCATATAGCATCTCCTGCTTTTCATTCCTCTGCTTCTCTTTCTTCTCCTATTACCTCCTCCACATGGTTTTTAGATTCAGGAGCCTCCAATCACATGACATCTATAGCTCATAGCTTTACAGATTCCCACCGTTACCTTGGAAAAGAGAAAATAACCACTGCCAATGGGGATCAACTACTCATTTCGGGAGTTGGTACCATTACTTTATCTTGTGTTTCTGGCCAGTCCATCACCCTTCCCAATGTTTACTTTGTTGCCAAATTATCAGCAATCTACTTTCTGTAAGACAACTTATAGATGATGGCTATCTTGTTCACTTTTCTTCCTCTGGTTGTGTTATACAGGGGCGGCAAACTGGGAAGGTGATCGCGACGGGGAGTAAACATGGGCGCCTGTTCTTGCTGGACATTGGACATCATTCCTTCCTTGCTTCTTCTTCTAATTTCAATACATTGTGGACTGTTTGGCATAAACGTCTTGGTCATGTGAATAATGCGCATTTGCTTTCATTGTTTAAATTTGGTTGTTTGGATTCTACTATTGATAATAAAATGATGTCTTCTTTATCTCAATCAAAGTGTGAAACTTGTTACCTAAGTAAAAGTCATATTTTGCCTTTTCTTGTTCATAATGCTCGTGCTTTGGCATCATTTGACATTATTCATTCAGATGTTTAGGGAATTGCTCCTACCTTGAGTAGGACAGGATTTAAATACTGTGACTTTTATTGATGACCATTCTCGTCATACTTGAATTTACTTTATGCGCATGAAATCTGAAGTCTCCTCTATCTTTCAAAAATTTTATAACATGGTCCACACCCAATTTCAGAAAGAAATCAAAATTCTTAGATCAGATTCCGGTGGAGTGTACATGTCTCATGAATTCTCTACCTTCCTTTCTGATAAAAGAATTCTTCACCAAAAATCTTGTCCGCATACTCCTCAGCAAAATGGGATTGCGGAAAGAAAGAACAGACATATTCTTGAAACTGTTCGTTCTCTGTTGATTGCATCCTTAGTCCCTCCCAAATTTTGGTGTGATGCTGCACAGACTGCTGTGTATTTTATCAACCGTCTTCCTAGCACCGTTCTAGGAAAGACTACTCCTTACGAAGTTCTCTTTGGTCAAACCCCTTCATACTCTCACTTATGTGTTTTTGGTTGCTTGTGTTTTGTTCATCTTCCTCCAACTGAGCGCACAAAGTTATCTCCACAAGCTGCTAAATGCATCTTTTTGGGTTACAGTAATGAACATAAAGGATTTTTGTGTTATGATCCATTGGAAAAACGCATGCGCATCTCTCGTAATGTAATTTTCTTGGAACATATTCCCTTCTTTTCTTTACATTTGGATAGTCATCCTATTGCTGTATCCTATCTGCCACAATTCTCGGAGTCTAAGTCTCCATCACCTCTTCCCAAAGTCTATGTCCGGCGGAACAAAGTCCCTCCTCTGGCGACTCCCTCTCCTGATCCTCTCCCAGCGCCGCCTACTGCATCTTCAGGTAATGACACTCCTTCTGATAGCACCATTTCTCTACGACGCTCTAGTCGTCCTTCTGTTGCCCCTAACCGCTATGGTTTTCCTGCTCTTCTTACTTCTTTAGATAGTACTCCTATACCCACATCATATTCACAGGCCTCAAAGATTGCTTACTGGCAAGATGCTATGACCGATGAATTAGTGGCTCTTGAAGCAAACCAAACATGGGAATTGGTACCGGCCCCGGATGGAGCCTCTATGATTGGCAGCAAATGGATATACTCCGTCAAAGTCCACTCTGATGGGAGCCTTGATCGCTACAAAGCCAGATTGGTTGCACAAGGATATAAACAGGAATATGGCATTGACTATGAGGAAACATTTGCACCAGTGGCGAAAATGACCACCGTTCGTACTCTTCTTTGTTCCGCGGGGTCTCTATGGCAAATGGACGTCAAAAATGCTTTTCTACATGGGGACTTGCGCGAGACTGTTTATTTAAAACCTCCACCGGGATATGCTTGTCCTCCAAAGCATGTGTGCAAATTGAGGAAAGCTCTTTATGGGCTTAAACAAGCTCCACGGGCTTGGTTTGAGAAGTTCCGGGCAGCAATCCTTCAAGCCGGATTTCGTCAGAGTCACTCTGATAGTTCCCTCTTCCTAAGATGGACATCAAAGGGCTACACATTTCTCTTGGTCTATGTTGATGATATGATTATCAGTGGAAATAATACTGCCGGCATTACAGATCTCAAACACCACCTTACTCGCCACTTCAGAATGAAGGATCTTGGTCCTCTTACCTACTTTCTGGGGCTTGAGTTTGTGCGTAACAAATCCGGCATTAGGGTCCTTCAGCGCAAATATGCGCAAGATTTGATCACGTCAGCCAGGCTTGATGATGCTCACACTTTTGATACGCCTCTGGAATTGAACAGCAAACTCAGTTCCAATGATGGCACTCCCCTGGATGATACATCTGTTTTCCGGCGGATCGGATATTTCTCATGCAGTTCACACAGTAAGTCAGCTTGTTAGCAATCCCCACAAACCGCACATTGCTGCTGTTTTACGCATCCTCCGCTATGTTAAAGGAACTCTTCATCATGGTCTCTTTTTCCCTTCAGATACTTCTCTGCAATTATCAGCTTATGCGGATGCCAACTGAGCTGGCTGTCCAGACTCTCGGAGGTCTACCACTGGCTGGTGTATGTTTATTGGAAAATCTTTGATTTCATGGAAGTGCAAGAAGCAAACCACTGTCTCAAAGTCTTCTGCTGAGGCAGAATATCGGGCGATGTCCTCCGCCAATGCTGAAATTATCTGGCTCCGCCGCCTTCTGTGTGAATTGGGTATCCTTGTTAGTAGTTCAACACCTCTCCATGGGGACAATACCAGTGCTACCAGAATTGCCAACAACCCGATCTTCCATGAAAGAACAAAGCACATCAAGATTGACTGTCACTTCATCCGTCAACATGTTGTTACCGAGAAGATAACTCTGCCTCATGTATCTTCTTTTAACCAGTTGGCGGATATCCTCACCAAAGCACTTCCCAAACAGCGTCATCATGATCTAACTTGCAAATTGATGTTTTCAAACTTACCACATCAATTTGAGGGGGGGTGTAGAAGATAACAGGCCCAGCCCATGTGCCAAGCCCACTCATGGGATATACACAAATCTGTACATGATTAGATTTAGTCCCTAATTTCTCTCCTTCTATGTATAGGATATAATTGATTCCTTCCATTCTTTTGTTATTCTGATTTGTATCTAATTTGTAATCTTTACTTAATATAAATATAAATATGATAGTCGATGCTCTATGTTGGCACGACCTTCTCTCCACTCTTCTTCTTCTCATTCTTCTTCCTCCTTCATATCTTATACCCCCCCCCCCCCCCCCCCCCCCCCCCCCCCAAACATATGGGAAGGGATGGATGCACATGAATGTCCCCCATTTTATATATATATATATATATATATATTTTGTGTGTGTATATGATACAAATCTGTTGGAAGCTCTACTTAGTACTTATCTAGTTGACTCTGGTATGTTTAGCAGTTGATACCCATAACCTGTGGCATGTACACTGGTATCTACAGGCTTTAATGGTTCACAGGGGTGCCACACTGGTACATGTGGCTCCTCTTGGAAAGGAATTTGGAATTACCAGTTCTACATATGAAGGCTTAAACAGGAGAATAGAATAAATTCACACCAAATGTAATATAATATCATAAGTACAGCCTGTACCTAAGGCGATGCCTGTTGCAGGTTGCAAAGAAAGCAACAAAACCATATACAATGCTTCGGATAGCACGGAAAATCTGCAAGAAAGATTACCATTATAATATTTTATGGTCTGGATAAACTATGACAGAAGCATAAGAATAGATGTAGAAAATCCTGTCAAACCTGTGAGAAAAGGTCATTCCAAAGTGAGCACCAAGTGGGAACATCATAGGCACCCACTGCTGATTCAGAAGCAGATGCAAGCTGGAAGATCCCGCTTAGCGACAACCAGCTCTCTCTCAAGAAATAAAATATCGAAGAGAAAAGCCAAGCTATTAAACTAGCCAATGCAAGGACCAGGCGTATGGGAGCAACTAGAACTTCCCAAGCAATGCAAAATAGTGGGTATATGACAACCATAACTGAAGTACAGCACAACCAATAAAAACCCAGTGAATAGTAAGTCTTCTGAAGATTTTAGAATAGAGAAAAATTGATATGAATGAGTTTAGGACATACCAATCTTCCAGACAACAGAAATGATGGCCCACAATGGCCAGAGTATAATCTCTACCAGATTCACTACTACACTGGATGTGGATCCCGCAACAACCCAGATGACAGAACTAAAGTGTGCACCTGTTTGAAGACACACATTCCAAAAGGGAAGAAGAAAACCAAGAAGCTCCACTAATGGCATAGCTATTGGCTCTGTAAGAGCTGAAAATAATGACCGCATAGCACGTGTGATCATGAGTGACCACTTAATAGCTATTTCAAAATTATGTAGGAAAAGCATTGTCCCCAAATACTTAATCCTAGATATCATTTCCCAAGTTTCTATCCAGTTGAAAAGGGGTCCACACAATCGTGATGCAGTTGCTTTCAGAACGGGAACATTTTTGTACAAATCATAAAAGCCTATGAGGACAGTAATGATTGAAATCAGAACGTACAAAGCTCTTGCTAAAGGACACATCCATGGACGATAAATGTTGCAAAATACTGGATATGATTGAAGAAAAATAACCCAGGATGGAAGCCCAGCCTCTAATAACCTCAGTAGCCGCAGGTCACAGGTAATTATTTGTTTCAATTTAAATGGGAGATCTCGATCATTAAACCTAAACAAAATTAAAACATCCCTATAATGGGTAGCTTCAGATGCTGTAGCTTCATTATTGTCATTACTATGAGTTAAAATCGATGTTCCTGAATGTCTGGGCGAGCTTACAATTTCAGCATGTTCCTCAGAAACTGAATCAAACTCACTCCCAACACTTGCGCATTTCACAACTTTTCTTCTTTTGTAGGGCCCAGAAGGTGGAGGTGGCGTGTGTAGTGAACTCGCTCCATATTCTGAACCTCCAGTGTAGAGTTTGAAATTTCCAAGACTACCATAAGGAGACCCATCCCCGAAATAATCATCATAATTAAACTTGTTTTCACCATCATTAGTAAGATCGACCAAAGGATCATCTTGAGCATCATAAAACACCTCTCCTGCAAAAGCAGGTATTAGTTATGGAAAAGAATTCGATAACTCATACTAGTAAATTATGGGAGTGGAATGTATGCTACCTATAACTGAGATATCATCCAAATATTTATGCAAAAGAAAACGTTCATAAGGTATCCCTGAGAACCATGAAGAGATGCATCTTGAAGCTTGTTCAACACTGTCAAATTCCCACCTTTTCATGAGCTTAGCCTCCAGTGCCATGGATGTATCTGTCTAGAAGTGGTTCACAAAACTGTTAAAACACACTCCCGATAAGAAATAAGAACACAACCAGACAAAGGATGCTATTTTGAAGTAGTAATACCTGAAGCTCATTGAGATAGTTGATACCACGCACACTGGTCCATGCCACTTCAAATACAATAAAACCATACAATGTTCGACGCAACTCACTGTTTGAGAGCAATGAATCCTTCAATTTCTTCACTGGAAGCAACGCTTTCTTTTGATATAATGCAGCATCAATTACTGAAAACCATCGGTATAATATTTTGCGTCCACTGGAATTGGGTCTGGAGCTGCTTTTCAAATCAACCCTTTTTCTGAAATCCTTCCTCTCTCGCTTCAATTTGGTGTTTGCAAAAGGGGACAACCTAGACTGCAAACAGATAAACTTACTTTAATTATGAAGTTGTCATCTTAAAAACAACAAGATAATACAATGAAGGGTACGTTTCAACCTTAGTAACCATCAGTTGCCACAGTTGCGCTGTTCGTGAGTCCTGGTTTATCAACCATGGCCGATTGTCCACCAAGATAAAGAAGGTGTTGCTTTCAGGAGCCAAATATAGACAAAGATGTGAAAGATAAGATTGTAAATCCCTGCATAAAACACCAAAATCTAGGTAAAACTAATCATCGCTCTTCAAGATGTAAATGAAATGCTCATTAAGAATTTTTCGAACTTAATTCATTATCATGTGGTCCCAAACCCACACAGCAAGTTTCAAATGAAGCAAAGATATTTGGTCATATTCAAATGGAGAAACATAATTCATGTAGCTTAGTTGGGACAAGGCTTTGATGATGTGTTTGAACTTTGAACTGATAAGACAATCTTGTCCACAACACAATCGTGCTTCTGAAACTAAATTTTGAAAAAAGACAAATAAATGCTGGGATCTAGTGAATGGAATCAACCTGTAAGTCTAACAAACACTGCATAGCTCACACATATCAAAAGTGCTCAGATTTGATCAAGATTCAGAATATCATTCTTAAATCTAACTTATTATGGCTTTGTTACAAACCCACAGCAAGTTTCAGAAGAAGCAAATAAAATCTGATCACATACTTTCAACTCATAATACATTCTTGTCGACAATAGAATCATTTATCCGAAACTAGAAAGAACATACAGTGGGAAGTTACTGCTAACAAGCTGCAGGGAACTACTAAATGGAATCAACCTTTACATCTAAAATACATTGCAAAACTCACAAAGATCAAACGATTTCAGGGTTGATCAATGTTCAAATAGCAGTATGCAAGCAAACGAAATGACCCATATCTGAAATACTTATCTTTTCCTGGCATTGGTATCAGTTAATGGAGAAATATATTTTAGTCCCAACCCAATGAATTCTTTTCTTTTCTTTTTTTCTTTTTTGGCATTCTCAAATAGTAAGGGGAATTGATTGGAACCCTTAGTGTAATGCAAGTCCGGTATCATTGTTGGGTCTTCAAGTAACAAAATGTGAATCTATTGAGATTCACTGAAATCATGCACTACTGGCTGAAATTTTTATGGTCGGAAGTCAAATACATGTAATTACATGTTGATGGTCCTATAGCTCAGTTAATTTAAGTGTTGGTCTCATGGAACAAAGGTTTTTTCCTACCTCAAATATCTACCTTTTCATTAAGGATAGATATACCCTATAATGTGCTATTGTTAATTAATATTCAAAAAGAACATGAGAAACTAAAAAAAAATATTTTTTTTTAAATGGAGAAACTAAAAAAAAATGACAAATAAATGGGAAAAAACCCACAAATGGATAGGTTTGATTACAGATTATCTTAAATGTTGCTACTTTGTGTAGATCTAATCAATGTAATACATTGTTAATTACAGTTTGAAAGAAAATAAAAATATTTCAAAAGAAAAAACACCAACAAAAACAAACGAAGAAAAAAGTCCAGATGATGAAACAAGAACAAAACAAGTAAAAATGTTGTGTCACCTTGTATTTAACTTTGATTTGCACCTTCCCCAACATCCACTTCCCCCACACCCACAAATTTGGAAAAACTTATCCTCAAAAAAAATTCCGTTAGCATAGTCCAACTTTAAGTCTTTAAGGGCTTTAATCCTTTAATTGAACCTTCAGATTGCATTCATCTTGACCAAATTATTATGTAGAGATGTATGACACAACCATTTCCCCTTTCTCCTTTGAGCAAGGTTTTGAAACGTGGATTAGGGGGCGAGTTGAATTGACTCTGCTAACCAGGACTTGCCCAAGTCAGACAGAGTCACATCCTAAATCCCAAGAGGACTTGGCATTTGTGATGGGGCCCACTTGTGTTTACATGTGGGTGGACCCCACTCACAAAGAGACACCCCTCACAAGGAATCTCATGGTGATATGGATAAGAATAGTTTGAGTTTTATCCAACTCTTTATCTTTATCATATCTCCATTCAAATTCAAATTGAGAGAGTTTGATCCAACCTATTATCATTTTCATCTCTCCATTCGAATTTGAATAGAGATATTATCACCCATTAGCCAAAAGGGCTATATATAGACATGAGAGACATCAGTTGAAATAATTTTTTTAAATAGATCATTCTCTAACACAAGATCACCCTCTTCCTTTAGATTTACAATTGTCTGTCATCATCTTCTACATCTAGGGTGTCCATCCTTACGGATCTTGAAGAGTGAATCACATGTGACTGGTCTCTCGTAGACAGTCACAAATCTCCACAACTAGTGCCTGATTCAAGCCGACGCAGTCCTTGTTGCGTTTGTGGCAGCCAGCTCATTTAGATCCGTGCTTCCGCAGCATCTACAACCCACAGATTAGGAGGCGAGTTGAATTGACTTTGCTGACAAGGACTTGGCCAAGTCAGACAGAATCACATCCTAAATCCCAAGAGGACTTGGCCAAGTTAGACTAAGTCACATCCTAAATCCCAAGAACCCTTAACATGCTTACAATGATAAGAGAATCTTGAAGAAATAAAAATGGCATCTTAGGTGTAAGACCCTGACCCTAATTAATAGGAATTAGTGTTGATTAATCCTACTTAGATGTTAATTAAATAGGTTTTAGTGTTATAATAGTTTTTTTAGTTGGTTTGGTTGTGAATAGACTGAGTTCCATGTTAGAAAGGGTAGAATTGTCATTTGGCCATTGAGAGGGGCATTTTGGGTATTTTCAGAAATAGGTCAAATTTTGGATTTGTTAGATGGCTTAAATTATCCCAAGGAACCATCACGTTCAACTCATAGTCGTTCGATGTCCGGAAACCCTTCATTTCACAGTTTCGCACTTGAGTAAGGATATGGTAATTTTTCATACAAGTCAAGTTTTCTCAACGAAATACGTCATTCTTGGGTGCTTTAAAAAGTAGATTTAATTCAAGAAACTTTTGTTCTGGGCCTGGACCCATTCGATGCCTCGGACCCCTTCATTTCCGCATTCTTTTCACTTAAGTTGTGGGGACATAGATGTCATTTTAAAAAATTCCTGAATGTCCATAAAGAGGAGCCATCATCTTTTTCTTATTCTTCTCCTTTCCCTTCCATTTCAGCTCCAAACCAGGCAACACCCAGTGCTGCTCAGATGCTGCTCTCCCTCCATTTCTCCTTCAAACTCGAGTTCCAATCCATAGATCCCATTCTCCATCTCATGCACAACCGAGCTCGTCCCATTTTCCACCCATCTCTTGCTCAACGACCCTCATTGGCGACCATCTCTTATTTGTAGAGGCACCAATAGTTAAGAACTCTCTCCCATCTTTTAGAACCTTATTTCCATATCATAGGTCTCGACATGCAAGCCATTTCTCCAACTCCCTCTTCATTTTCCATTTTTGGCAAAGAGGGATCTCAGTTGTAGCTTGACGACTCTCAAATGTTATTTTTGTTGATTTTAAGGTTCAAGGCAAGTGAAAATCCATGATTTCAATCACAAGCATGCTTAGTAGTTTGATTTTGGTGTATTGTACATGTTAGCATACTTTCTACATATAATTGCATGTTAAAACCAATGGAATGCTAAAAGGGAGCTTGGTAAAGTGTTTTCTTAGGCTTAGAAACATGCCTATGACCCTTAGAAATGTGGCAAAGAAGAGAAACTACGAAATCCGAACTACCCAAAGCCATTCGGTTGTTTGACCCAAAAACAATCGGTGGTTTGCCTAATAGACCAAACTATCGAATGACCAAATTGACTAGTCAACGGTTTGGCTTGCCAAACCGCCAACTAATGGAAGTATGCCAAACCGCCAGCTAACCTGAAACCCCCCTTTTTCCTATGTCTTTGTACTTGGCCTTAGACTCCTATGTTGTGGGCCCTTGTAGGCCTTACTCTCCAACCCTTAGTGAACTGAAACCCCGGTCTTTAGTGTATGTAGCATAGGCTCTAAAAGGAAATTCCAAAACTATTTTTGGGTCAGGGACGTTGCCCCCGCATCCCCAATAGGGGCACGCTGCCCCCCTGCACCCCCAGCAAGCTCAGCGTGGAGCTCAACCAGCGGACCGCTGTGGTTTATCACCAATAGGTATTGGACACAAGTTAGGATCTGGACATAACCTTGGACTCATCAATAAAGTTAAGTATGACCAAAATTAAGTAACTTTTAAACTAACTACAAAATATGAGTTGTTCGGATACATGTGTGGTAAAATGCTACTCCGTGAGTATATAAGCTTGGGACCTTAGTTGTCAACACCTTCAGAGCGCCAAGGTAGTGACATGCTATAGATAACTAAGATCCCATGGCTACATTGGGATGAATGGCCTTGTACCTACATGTGGATAACCACCCTACTCCTTAGAATTTGTAGGGTATACTGTCATGCATCACTTAGTACGTATTCAACATTATTGACATAAATGGACTTAAGTGACCTCTGTTTGAGGGATATTGACATCCTCACGTGATTACGAATTCGCTGGAGGATAGATGGGTATTACCAAGGGTCCAAACTGCAATTCTTGGGAATATAGGCCCATGGTTGAAACCCCTATCCCTAGCAAATCCCGAGTCACGTCAAGGAGCCCCAAAATGTTTCAATTGAGTTACTCATGTGGCTTAGTGTGCCTATGGACTTGACAGGACCCATGGCATGGTCAGTTGGTTGTAGTGGCTCATATTTTATGCAATGCACCCTTCCAACTTGATCGGGGTTCCAACCCTCTTTCCACCTATTTTGGAGCCAACTGCAGCATACCAAAATGCTTCCCGATTTTAGGGTAGGTCAGGTATGACGGATTTTGGATCCCTAGAACTCACCTAAGTATATGCGTTAAGCAAAACTCATGTAAGTGTGCCTACCTGCACAAGAAGGGGCTCCGGGCTTGGGTTTGCGAAGTTACCTCTCTCCTATAAGTTATCAAGCACATTAAGTTCATGCCTTGGGTTTAAGGTCCATGGCTCCCCTAAAGAAGGGAAACTGGGTAGAGTGGAACAGTCTGCTTGCGTGGGAAGGGGGCCACACATGGGCCTGCATATTTGGAGTTACATCCCTGGCGCATGGTTCACTCACATCATGCTCATGCATACACATAATTTATTATTCATCATTCATGTTTCCGTCATTGCCCTTGCATCTCATGCACAATTAGTTCATATTGTGCTTGCATGTTATGATACTCATTCACATTGGTTATTCATGCTACTATATAGTTGTTATTCATGTACGTTCATGCATCTGTGCTTTATTTTGCTACAGCCTATGTTCATGCATGTTATATATTGCTAGCCTCACCATGCATGTTCTATAGCTGTCTTAATTATATGGATTTGTAATTATGAACTGTCTACTTGCTAAGACTATTTCATAGTCTAATGATGCTACTCTTGGCGCTCTAGGTAATGACTTCGCTATAAGTGAGTTGGAGATTGCTGTGGTCAAATAGACTCTATAGGGATTTAGGGAGTGGATTACATACAATGTGTTATGAGCATCGGGCCGAGAATCACGTTATCACCTTTTATGAGATAGACGTATTTGATTTTGTTATTTTTGAACTAGCCTTTGCTGGCATAGTATATTTGGGTTGTAATTAATGCACTTTTGTTACACAACTTGAACATGCTATGAGAATGAGCTATGTTGTTTTCTTGTCATGCTCTACTATTTTGGTTTATGTAGATATATATACAGTCTAATATTGTGATATGAGATCACATATATGTGTGAAATACATTTGTGTGGCGACACGGAATCCTAGGGCCCGGGACTTCAGGACACAACATGATGTAAGCTTCCACTAAATGTTCATTAAAGTGATGGAATTTTAATATTCTCACTTGTGAATCCTGGGGAAATAAATATACTACTATACAAACCCCCAAGACACTCTCCCTGATATGCGAATCTTTGCGGTAATCTGGTTTGGGGCGACATTAGGAATCAAAAAATTTAAAATAGGCAGTTTTAACTATTAAGCTTGAGCATTAGTAGTATTGTAATTGTTTTCTACAGAGTTAAATGATTAGTCCCTCCAATATTTGAATCCTAAAATCTTCCAAAATGTAGTTCTGATCTTCCAAAATCAACAAAAGGACCACAAAAGCTCCCACATTTTCTCAGAACATGAAATCTGGGGGGCACAAATCAATTTTGGCATTTTTCATAGTCGACTTGGACTATACTGATTTTGAAAAAACATCCCTCTAAGAATTCCAAGTTCAGATAAGGATGCAGTTTTGAATTGACAAAACATGTGGTTTTACAGTTGCACTCCATATGGGCCCATGGTATGATTGATTTTTTTTCTTTCCCAAGTAAGGATACATAACCCTCTTGCTAAAGGGCCTTCACCGATAACCAATAATTATCATCTAATGTGATACATATCAAGCAATATTCTGAACCATGGTTAGATGTAATCAACACCAAGAGGATAACCACACACATCAACTCCGTATCACCAGATTGCCTAGATTTAGCACTTGATCTAGTTGTTTCATCAATTATTTTCTCTTCATATTGTTCTTTCATTAAGTAACACAAAAATCAAGGAATTAGCATATTAGAGGAAACATACAAGCGGCTTCGATATAATGGGACGTGAAGCAATGTCTTTTGAGATGTTTTGGGCAACTAAAGGATGCTAATGAACGGTTGGAATGTAGTCATTAGTGAAATATGAAATGTCATGTTTTAAAGTAATGGAGGGCAAGCCTAAAGCTCAGATGAGTGGAAAAGTAGAAACTAGAAAGACTTCTCAGTTATCCCAAAAAACAAAAACCAAAAAAAAAAAAAATGATGATGATCGTTCTTCCATGAAGCCCACAGCTTCCCTCTCATCCTTTTTTTTTTTTCCACCCATTTTTCAGAACCCTCAAATATGCAATTATTACCCTAGTAAACCCATCAAGTCTTTTAATCTCATTCTTTCCTGCACTAGTTATGATAAAAGAGAATTATTTCTATAAATTTTCATGTAAGCTTGACCATGATGCACCTTTTTGTAGGTTTTTCAACATCTGCTGAACCATATAATAAAATCTTTTGCTGACTAAAGAAAAAAATATAGGGATAACAATAATAAAAAAAATTACCAATCCATCGCTAGCCCTTGGTGAGGCATCTCCCTATCAAAGGATAGAACCAGGCTCCCTAGGTCTCTTGGATAGGTACTTGGGTAGCGTGAGTGTGTGGTGGGTGTGTGTGCAAAAATAAATAAAAAATAAATAAACCATCAAGTTGTCATCTCAAAACTGAAATAGTGAGAATACAATTCACAAACTCTTTGGACCATCAAATCCACCCACCCATTTCATTGCTAAATTTGTAATTTTCATCTTTGGATACTTTCTGCCCAAACTTAGCAGGGCAAAATAAATGCATAGGCAAGATCCACACATTCTTTCCATGGCTAGAAGAAGCTTGGAAATTTTAATTGAACAGTGATTCAATCTGAACACATTGATACCCATACCAAGAGGGTATTAAAAGAATTGACATGGTGGTGTCATGATTATTCACTTAAAAGAAACACCATAGCTCATATTATGTTCCAACTTCAAAACCTAGGAAAGTCATATTTAATCCACTTATT
Source organism: Cinnamomum chago (assembly GCA_038049695.1). NCBI lineage: Eukaryota > Viridiplantae > Streptophyta > Magnoliopsida > Laurales > Lauraceae > Cinnamomum > Cinnamomum chago. The sequence goes on along the minus strand of CP142453.1, from coordinate 50,711,635 downwards.
GAAGATTTTTTGCCTCCTATACTACTTATTTCGTGAAACCCACAAGTGCTGATTGCTGACCAAAAGAAACGGTTCATGTGCACATACCTGGGAGATTTGGCACAGACCAAGTCATTTTAGGATTGAAATGGGAAAGCTTGGATGAGACATGATCAGCATATCCAAAAACCCAATGACTAAGATTCTCCCACAGATAATTTCCTTCAGGTCATCTTTGACAACCAAATCCTAGGGGATTCCTCATCGGTTTGGAAAATCCAAGTTCGGCCATGGTAAATTCTTGGGATTTGTGCCAATGGAAATCCTCATTTTGAGGATTTTAAGTCCAACCCCACATAGTGGTTGAAAATCCTCAATTTAACAGATTTATACACAGATATCAACTTTTCTCATCTATATACACCGGTACACAGCGATATGGGGATTCCTCATCAGTTTGGAAAATCCAAATTTAGCCGTGGTAAATTCTTGGGGTGTTGCCAAATGTGCCCTGGTTCTTTTTTTTTTTTTTTTTTCTTTTCCATTCCTTGTGGGCTCTATTACCACTAACCCTTCCATTCCTACACTAATATAGATGATTTCACCACTCGATGTTTCATTCCTACCACCCACTTGTCCAAATGATGCAAATCTTAGGGTTAGGATTTGGATCGTAGGTGATGCAGCACAATGATGGGTTTCCGCAGAAACAATCATATGATGAAGACCACTCTCCAACGATAAATCCCACGATGGGAAATTTCTATTAACTCAAATCTGAGATTATTGATCTCTACAATGCCATATAAATAATAAAAAAAATTTAGGGGCTAAGGAAAACCTAGCCAAACTAGGAAACTAAAGAAATTAAAAAGTTATTCCTAATTACAATTCTTCACCAAAATTAGAAACTAATTAACAATTAAAAATAAGAAAATCTCTAGACCCCTTGGGTCCCACATGTGGCCCACGAGTCTATCCCCAACGAAATATTGGTGTTGCAGGTTGGAAAAGAGTTCAACCTTGAACTCGGGTTTTCTTGATGTTGCTTTTGTAGACATCGTGTACTTGAATTGCTTCCTTGGTGATACGGGCTCTTAATCCTTTTTTCAATGATTCTGGTTTCATTGGATTGAGTGTGACTTGTTTTCCACCATGGATGAATGTGTACGTGTTATCACATATACCATGAGTGTCATTTTCTGTCATACATCCATGGGCATTCCAATAATATATCCTCATTGAAAAATAGGGACAATAATGTTTTCGAACCTTCAGCTTCAAATGATCCACAAGAGCTTGAGATACGATGCTTTCACAACTGCCTCCATCAATCACTACTATACATGCTTGATTTGTGCATAAAAGAGAAGAAAAGGAGTGAAACCCCTTTCTCGTTTTGTTGTTGATTGCTATAATGGAGGTGGTTGTTGGACTTGCTTCTCCCAATAAATGAAGAAGATAATGTGCAACAAATCCCAAGTACGCTTCTAGTCTGTATCTACTTCTTGTTCCCAGCGGCTACTCTTCTTATTTATTTTTTTCCTTTTTGGTTGGTGGGAACTTAGGGAGTTGGGTAGGGGTTAGGAAAGGTGACAATGATAGTTGGGTAGGGGTTGGGAAAGGTGACGATGATAGGTTTTGGGTAGGGGTTCACTTCGGCAAAGGTGTGTTTTGAAGTTTTATGGATGTGGATGTCAAAAAGCAGAGGCGGGCACAGGGTTATCTGGGATGGATTGGATGGAATGATGGACGAATAGGCTCCGATTGGTGATTAGAGGATGTGGATCTTTTCTCCGAATACCAATTGATACAAATCATGTTGGAAATGCTACAGAACAAGGACTGCTGTCAAACAGAATTAAAAGAAACAATAGTACCCAATTGTTGAAGACTACAACTGTGATTTGTTGGCGGAAGACGAAGAGCAGCAATGGCGGCAGATTTGTGGCCAAGGCACATCTGATGACGCTCTCTTTAGGACGAGTTCCGCCCCTTGGGATAAAATCCATGTGCAAAGGTTCTCAGCAGAACTACCCCAAGGATACAACGGCCTTCTTGTTCAGGTCCGGTCGCAAGGTTGACCTGAACTGTAGACTCCTTTTCGAAATGCTCAAAGGAAGGGGAAAAAAAAAACAGAGAAACAGAGAGGAAAAATTCGTTTTTCTGTGTATTTTTTCGATGACAGAGATGGCCCTATTATATACAGAGATGGTATCCGTTGGGCCATTAATCCTCAACGTTAAAACCCATTAAACCCTTTAATCTCCCCCAATGTTAAAGCCATTAATCCACAACGTTAAAAAACATTTTAAACCACATTAAATCAGCGATTAAAATAGCAATTAAAATTGGTTTAATAAATAAATAAAATAATAGCAAAAGGTTGCCATTCCTATATCATAATATGGGTCCCTCAAGGCCACCTGCCGTGGATTTGCACCCCCCTGCGTGCAATATACACGCAGGATGCGCGTCATGGATGCACGCCCGATTAAACGTTTTCCGGACCAGCCACGCCAGGTCAAGCCCGACTCGCGTGCGCACATAGGGCCCATGGCAAAATGCTCCAAAAGTTCTTAAAGACTAAAGGAATGGAAACACATATAAAGCCTCTTCAAAAGATGAACTTGAACAATGTGGGATGCCTTGTTCCCAATAGCCTACACTACCCATAAAGCAAAAGCACAAAAGGACAAATACCTTTTACAAAAAACACCTTAAGAATTTTTGAAACACCCAAAAAACCCAACAATCCCCCCTCTGTTTCAAAATATTCAAAGAGCATCTCACTGGTAAGGTGACAAAGCTTGAACCTCACCGTCATGAACTTCAACTTTTTATATTAATTCTGAATTATGTCAAGTTTTGATCTAGGTCAGCACTTTACGGCCATGTGCTTAATCCTGGATTTCATGAGTGCTCTAGAGAATCTTCCCAAATTCTCATAGGAAGCGACCCCACTTCCACACTCATATAGGTGAGTCTATCAAGAGTGCTCCTGCAGCTGTGCACCCCCACCATATAGGCTATAGATCTCATTAAGGATTAAATCAGACCTCATTCGCTACAGGTTATGTACCAACCATCAAGTAATCTCACACAACAGGGATGAGTACAGAGTAAACATACACTATATGTCAATACATCACATCATCGGGATAGCTTGTTTTTCCCATTGAACCAATTTCTCGGGATCTCCGATCATTAAGTTGGGTTCCTGCTATTGATGATTTATGGGCTTCAGACCCATCCCTTTAGTTGTTTCTTTTATTTATTTTTTTCCCCTTGCAAGGCCTTTTGTCAAAGGATCTGCTAAATTATCCTTTGATCTCACATAATCAATTGAAATTACTCCTCCACCGAGTAATTGTCTCACATAGCTATGTTGTAGTCGCACTTGTCTAGACTTTCAATTGTACTTGGCATTGTTAGCAGTAATAATTGCTAGAGTGTTATCACAATCAATAATAATAGGAGGAATCGGTTTAGTCCACAAAGGAATATCAAATAATAAATTTCTAATCCATTCAGATTCCATCGCAGCAGCTCCCAGAGCCAGGAATTCTGAATCCTTAGTGGAATGAGAAATTACAATTTGTTTCTTTGATTTCCAAGATATTGCAGCACCTCCCACAGTGAAAATATATCCACTTGTAGACTTAGAATCATCAGTCTGGATTCTAGTCAGCATCATTGTAACACTCAACTACAGCTAGATAACTTGAATAACATAATGCATAGTCTATAGTATGCTTTAAATACTTGAGTACTCTAGATGCAGCATTCTAATGTTCAACACCAGGATTACTAGTATATCTACTCAATTTACTCACTGCATAAGCTATATCAGGGCGAGTACAATTCATAGCATACATTAAGCTACCAATTACACTAGCATATTCAAGTTGAGATAAACATTCACCATCATTTTTCACTAATTTAATACTTGGATCAAAAGGAGTGGACACAGGTTTACAATCGAAATGATCATATTTTCTCAATATTTTTTCAATGTAGTGTGATTGGGATAATTTAATTCCAGAATCATCTCTTATGATTTTAATTCCCAATATAACATTTGCTTCTCCCAAGTCTTTCATATCAAAGTTGTGGGAAAGAAGACTTTTTGTTTCTTTTATGCATTCCAAGCTAGATCCAAATATTAGTAAATCACCAACATATAACTGTTGAACAACCATCAGATTTATAATAAATACATTTTTCAGCCTCATTTATTTTGAAGCCATTAGAAAGAATAACCTCATCAAATCTCTTATGCCACTGCTTAGCCCATATAAGGACTTTATTAATTTACACACCTTTTTTTCTTGTCTATTTATGATATAGCCTTATGGTTGTTCCATATAAATTTCCTCTTCCAAATCTCCATTTAGAAAAGCAGTTTTTACATCCATCTGATGTATTATCAAGTTATGAACAGCAGCAATAGCAATCAAGATTCTAATAGAACTGATTCTAGACACAGGTGAATAGGTATCAAAGAAGTCTATTTCCTCCTTTTGTCTAAAGCCTTTGGCTACTAGCTTGGCTTTACATTTCTTTATTGACCCATCAGGCCTAAGTTTTTTCTTGAGAACCCACCTACACCCTAAAGGTTTAGTACCTAAAGGTAAGTCAGTTAATTCCCAGGTATTATTGGCTAAAATGGATTCAATCTCATCATCTAATACTTCCTTCCAAAAGGCAGCATCATGTGCAGTCATAGCCTCTTGAAAAGTAGATGGATCTTCTTCTACTAGATAGGTTTCAAAGTCAGGACCAAAACTAGTAGCAGTCCTTTGTCTCTTACTCCTACGTTGAGATTCCTCTTCCTCGGGAGTTCCTAGAACTCTTTTGGATGAAGAAGGTTCTAATGTAAACTTAGTCTTAAAAGGAAAAAAGTCTTCAAAGAAGTTTGCATCTCTAGACTCAACTAGGCTTGGGTCTTCTAATTTCATGAATCTATAGGCAACACTATCTTGTGCATAGCCAATGAAAACACACTCCCATGAGTGGGGTCCTAATTTAGGCCTTTTTGGATCTACTATCCTAACATGTGCTAAACACCCCTAAACTTTAAAATATCTAAGGTTAGGCTTTCTCCCTTCCCAAATCTCAAAGGGTGTTCTATTAGTCTTAGAATGTAAAACTCTATTTAAAATGTAACATGCAGTCAACAAAGCTTCACCCCACAAGTTTTTAGGACTACCAGATGCTATTAACACAGAGTCAATCAAAGTCCTATTTTTTCTTTCTGCTATTCCATTTTGTAGGGGTGAATAAGGGGAAGTACAAGTTCTCTTAATTCCTTTAGATTCACAATACTTTAAAAAATCTTTTGAGGTGTATTCACCACCTCTGTCACTTCTAAATGTCACAACCTTTTTATGCAATTTATTTTCAACTTCAGTCACATAAATCTTAAATTTAGATAGTGCTTCATCTTTAGTTCTCAGTAAGTATACATAAGTATATCTAGATCAATCATCAATAAAAGTAATAAAATAGTATTTACCACCTTTAGTCATAGTATTGCTTAGATCACATATATCAGAATGAACCAATTAAAGTAATGTAGATTCCCTTTCTACATGCTTAAATGGCTTACGAGTAATTTTTGATTGAGAACATATTACACATTTGTTATGTTCATCTTCATATTTATCAATTAGTCCATCATTACTCATATTTTTCATAGTTCTGAAATTAATATGACCTAATCTACCATGCCATTCATCAACTGAAGCAATAATATAAGCAGAAGAAGATGCAATATTATTATTGATAATATTCAATTTAAACATACCCTCACATGCACAACCCTTACCAACAAATACACATTTCTTGGTGATTACAAACTGGTCAGATTCTATTACCTGTTTAAATCCGACCTTATTCAGAAGAAAACCAGACACAAGGTTCTTTCTCAATTCTGGTGCATGGAACACATTCAGCAATGTCACTATCTTCCTGGAAGTGAACTGAAGTTCAACCTTCCCTTTACCGATTACTTGAGTAAGAATAGTAGTTCCCAAAGCAAGCTTAAAATCATTCGTGACCTTCTCATAGGTCTTGAACACACCTCTGTCAAAGGTGACATGGGTGGTTGCACCAATGTCAATCCACCATCCTTCGCTCTTTCCTGTGCTTACAGCATTTACCTCAGAGATAACAGCAACAAACTATTATGCTTCAATAACATTAGCTTGAGGCTTGGTTGTCTGAGATTGTTGTGGACATTTTTTTCGGTGACGACATTCTCTTGCAAAGTGTCCAGGCTTGCCACAAACAAAGCAACTGCCTTTAGCCTGTGGCTTGACAGTCCCTTGATTTTTACTGAACCTTTTGTTCTGGTTTTGGTTTGGCTTCTTTTTCTTAAAAGATGGGTTATACTTCTTATTCCTGCCTAGATGTTGATCAAACTTCATTTTCTTTTCACCATCAACTTGGGATTTAGATTCAGCTAAGTTTATTTTACCACCATTCTCAACCAAATCCTTTTGATCACTAATCCGGGCTTCTTCCTCAATTCTCAAGTAGCGCTGAAGGCGCTCCAAAGAATAATCTTTTCTCTTGTGTCGAAGGGTTTTTTGTATATCCTTCCAAGTGGGAGGCAATTTGTCAATCACAGTAGCCACTTGGAACTATTCATCAATTTGGATCCCTTCTTTAACAATTTCATTAACAATGGTTTGTAAATCATGTACTTGAGGAAGAATGCCCTTGTCATCTACCATCTTAAAATTCAAATAGCGACCAACTGCATACTTATTAGCCCCAGACTCTTCTGTTTTATATTTTTTATCCAGGGCTCTCTATAGGTCTTTAGCAGATCGGGCTTCAAAATACATATTGTATATGTTTTCTGCTACCAGGTTCAGAATATGGCTTTTGCACATGTAATCATGCTCTTTCCATTTCTTCCATGCATAAGAGCCGCCTGGTCCTTCTTCACGTTCAGGGTATGATTCGGTAAGGACATGAGCAATTTTCAAAGATGTCAGCAGAAATAAAACTTTCTGCTGCCAACGTCGAAAATTAAATCCGTAAAAAATGTCCAATCGAACTAGGTCTTGATGCATGAATTTGACAGCGGAAGTAGCCATGCTCGTCCTAAAATTGTTGGAAATGCTACAGAACAGAGACTGCTGTCAAACAAAATTAAAAGAAACAATAGTACCCGATTGTTGAAGACTGCAACTGTGATTTTTTACGGAAGATGAGCAGCAATGGCAGCAGATCTGTAGCCGAGGCACGTCTAATGACGCTCTCTCTAGGACGAGTTCCATCCCTTGGGATAAAATCCAGGTGTGAAGGTTCTCAGCAGAATTGCCCCTAGGATACAACGGCAATCTTGTTCAGGTCCGCTCCCACGGTTGGCCTAAACTGTAGACTCCTTTTCGGAATGCTCAAAAAAAAAAATAAAGGAACAAAGAAAGGAAAAATTCGTTTTTGTGTATTTTTTTCGATGACTGAGATGGCCCTAATATATACAGAGATGGTATCCGTTGGGCCATTAATCCTCAAACGTTAAAAAACTTTTTAAACCACATTAAAAATTGGTTTAAAAAATAAATAAAATAGCAAAAGGTTGCCGTTCCTATCCCCCCCTCGCACGATATACACGCAGGATGCACGTCGCGGATGCACGTCCGGTCAAACGTTTTCAGGACTAGCCACCCCGGGTCAAGCCCGACTCACGTGCGCGCATAGGGCCCATGGCAAAATGCTCCAAAAGTTCTTACAGACTAAAGGAATGGAAACACATATAAAGCCTTTTCAAAAAATGAACTTCGGCAATGTGGGATGCCTTGTTCCCGATAGCCTAAACTACCCCTAAAGCAAAAGCATAAAGGACAAAAACACCTTTTACAAAAACCACCTTAAGAATTTTTGGAACACCCAAAAAACCCAACAAATCATAGGGTTAGGATTTGGATCGTAGGTGCCGTAGAACAATAATGAGTTTTTGCATAAACAATCACATGATGAAGACCACTCTCCAATGATAAATCTCACGAAAGAAAATTGTTATTAACTCAGATCTAAGATTATTGATCTCTACAATGCCATATATATAATAAAAGAAACTTAGGGGCAAAGGAAAACCTAATCAAACTAGGAAACTAAAGAAATTAGAATTCCTAACTACAATTCATCATCATCATCAAAACCTTGTCCCAACTATGTTGGGGTCGGCTACACGAATTCTGTTTCTCCATTCCAATTTCCCAGATAACTTACATATTCCTAATTACAATTCTTCACTAAAATTAGAAACTAATTAACAATTAAAAATAAAAAATCTCTAAAACCCTTAGGTCCCACATGTGGCCCACGAGTCTATCCCCAACAAAATATTGGTGCTGCCGAATCACAAAAAGACCTCTCACCAACCCAAAGAAACAGATCAAGGAAAGCTATAAAAAAAATTCTTACATTCAAAGCTCTTCGATTTCCGAAATTTGTACCTTTCCAATTAAACCCAAATCCAACAAGATCAATATAACAGTTCCAAACTGACTCATGATCCGATTCAATTGGCAATTCTCACCAATAACACACAAAACCACACAACCCAAATCATCCCATGAATCAATAATGCTCAAAAACAAAAACAACCACCAAAAGATCCAATCTATCTTTCATCAAGGAACTAGTTCAACCCCAGTTTCAATTTGGGCACTTTAGATGTTGGATCGGAAAAAACAAAGAAAGGTACTTTCTTCTTACCCGATTTGTAAAGCTGTTAGAGGAAAGAATTGGCGATTTCCACCGCTGCAATCACCCATTCCTCTCGTGGGAAACTGGGCGATGACTGGATGAAGCTATTGAAATTGCAAAACGCAGAATCAAACACTGAGATCGCTGCAACAGAGTAGAAGTTTAATAGGTCATCTCTACCTCCAACCATATCAATGAGCTTCGACCCAGGAATAGTTGAGAGATTCGAGGAAGACAGATGTACGGGCGAGAGAGAGAGAGAGAGAGCTGGAATCTCAAGGCATTCAAAGCGAAAGAGGACAAGGAGTTATAGAGGCGTCAGTTTTGAGCAGAGCAGGCTCTCTCTTTCTTTTTCATCTCTCTCTACGATTATTAGGCGTTACTTTGCTTGCAAGGCGCGTGGGTGGAGAGATGCCTGTCGTTCGAGACACGTCCAAGGGAAGATGGATAGATGTTATTTGTTTATTTGCAAATAATAGTCTAGAGAAATATGCATACTAACTGCTGCAGTTAAGCATCTGTGCTTGCAGTTAATATCCACAGTACAGATTACAGGCTTTGGGGTTCCAAATGAAACTATTTTGAGTAACAGAAACGGAAGTCTCAGAGAGGAATCTGGATCCATCGAGGGAATATCTGATAAGAGGGGAAGAGGGCGGGTGGGGGGAAATTAGAATGGTGGGGCCCACCTTTCTGATCAAACCACTCAAACTCACCCCATGGCTGCCCTATTTTTTTTCACGTTTTTACCCGCACTGCTCAACTACATGGACAAGTACATGATCCCTGGGTAAAACATGAGACGGGCCAGACAAATGATGCATGCAAATCTCAAAATACACATGGGCTTGGTTTTCAAAGTGGCAGGGCCATATGTAAAAGAGGAATCTATCAGAAAAAGGACCAAGATGGCCCCTAATAGAAAAGGGCCACGGGTGAATATTGTAAGGAAGTGGTTTTTATGGCCATTTCTATTTTCTTTATTAAAAATTTAAATATATGACGACGTCGTCGTTTAATATAGAGAGTTAGCAACGACGTCGTCGCTATTTCATCAAATCTGCATCTTCTTTGACTTTTATCATCTGCGATTGCTGATTTTCTGTACCAAAGTTAATCCAAACTCTATGTTACTGTTTTTTATACACAAATATATGAGTGTAGGTCACGGATATGGAAGAGCAAGGGAGAGGCTCAATGGCAGCTAAGAAAGAGTTCATCGACTGCTTGAAACTGTTGGAATGAGAGCTCGAAGACAAGTCATTTTACGGTGGCAAGAGCTTGGGGTATGTGGATGTGGTGCTTGTTTCATTCGCCTACTGGTTATACACGTATGAGACTGATGGCAGTTTCAGCATAGAGAATGAGTGTCATAAGCTAATTGCTTGGGTGAAAAGATGCATGGGGAATGAGAGTGTCTCCAAGGTCCTTCGAGACCCTCACAAGGTCTATGACTTTGTTGGCATTTTGAATAATAAGTATGGAGTAGAGTTCTGGTAAATGGGTTTTATGGGGGAAAACGATGGGAGGAAGAAGGCATAAATGATTTCCATATCCATGACCCACACTCATATATATGTATATAAAAATAGTAACATAGAGTTCTAGTTCATTTTGGTACAGAAAACCAGCAATCGCATATGATGAAGATTGGAGAAGATGCAGATTTGACGAATTAGCGACGACGTCGTCGCTAACTCTCTATATTAAGTGACGACGTCATCACACGTTTAAATCTTTAGTAAAAAAAAAAAACGGAAGTGGTCATAAGGAACCACTTCCGTGCAATATTGACTAGTGGCCTGTTTTTCGGTTAGGGGCCATCTAGGGTAGTTTCTAACTAATAAAGGGATTTCCAGAAAATTTGTGTGCGGGGGCGGGGGGGGGTACGGCGCTACATGGATGTTAGTGAGGTCAATTGACCCCACTGAGATATGAAAAATTATTTTAAAAAAAAGATTCTTTAATGAATTGAACTTATATGAAGATTTTGACCCCACTCAATGCCTAAATTAATGGGTCATCTGTCTACCAAAATAAAAAAATAATAATGGGCTGAACTTTTGCTTTTTTAAAGAAATTCCCTTTTTTTAAACATTTTATCATTAGCTCTTCATTTACCCTAACTTAACCTTTAAATACAGTATTCTCCCCATATTAGAAGGAGAAAACCCTAACATTTATATTTAGGGATATAGACTCCCGGCCCCAGCCAAGCAGCATAGAAGAAAGAAGAAAAAAAAGAAGAAAAGGAGGAAGAATTGTCAAATTGTTTGAGAAATTTATGTTTATTTTTATTTGAGAATTTAATGTTATCTTTGTTGAATTGTCGGAAATAAATTATTTGAGAATTTTATATCATATTTGTCAAATTATCGAAAGTAGATGATATTCGATTTGTGAAAAATAAGTCTTTTGTTGACCTCATTGACTCGAATTCTTGGAGCCGCCACTGGTGGTGAGAGGGATCTCCTACCCCTTGGTTCCACAAGGTGAGAGGCCTCTTTGCCACTAGGCTATGATTGGTTAGTGTGTGTGAGAGATGGTAGGTGGGTTTCATTGAGGTACTTCTCAAGATTTATACGAGAGGTAAACATCTAAGCTTCCTGTTAGGTCTACTTACATGCATGTCAATAAGGAGGGACTAGTGTGATGGAATCTCTCAGTTTTCATGTAAGGTAAAGACATAAGCCTCTTGTGCTATATATTTGGATGCATGCCAATCACCGAGAAAGGTCTCTTTCCAGATGAGATATGACATTCCAAAAACATCATCTCAAATAAATCATCCCAACCATCAATTTTGTGGTCTTAAAATTTAATAATCTCTATTTATTTTTTTTATAAAGTTTGACTTTGGTTCATATTATCGTCAAATTGCAATATTGCCAATTGATGAGGTGTGAGTAAGTGCAAGGCGATTGAGTTGATAATTTTCTTTTTCTTTTTCTTTTTTCTTCTTTTTTTAAAGGTTAGATGCATATATTTCCAAAAGAACCATCCACATTGTGAAAAGAATTAGGATAAGCTCCACTCATTTACCATTCCAAAGCTGGGGAGGAACCAAAAGGAGCGAAACCACTCAAAAGAAAAACAGGGGTGCTACACACCTCGACTGGGAGCCCGGGCTCCCATCCGGGCTACCAGCGTCGGGGTCGGTAGACTTTTACATAGAAAAATGCTCACAAATCCAAAAGAGAAAACACCCATAGATCAAGCAAATAAAATGAGCATAAACGAGGCTCACGAGACACAAACGCATAGCTCGGTCAAGCAAACACTTGACACACATGCCCAGTTGAATTTTTTTATATATAATAATTGTAGTGTCGGCCGTGCCGTGCCATGCTGGGCTAGGGTGCCTGTAAGGACTTGGGTCGTTCCATGGCACGGCTCCCTGGACTAGTACAGCCCATCTTTTGGGTCGTCCGTGCTGAGCTGGCCCAGTCAATGCAATCAACGGGTCATGTCATGCCTGGACGCCCTGGCCCAGTTTACACCTCTAGATAGACTGGGTGGTTGGGCTGAGTGAGTACTTGCCCTTTTTAAAAAATATGAATAAATAAATAAATAAAACAACCTCAATTCCAGTCGCTTCCCGTGTGCCTATGTAATCTGCCAGCCAACAGTTTCGGACTTCAAGACGGTAGATGGTAGAGTTTTCAGCAGTAAAAGGAAGGGTCGGGAGCATGCGCAGTACACGCGTGAACAATATAGGAAGCCGTAGTGGTCCAAACGGTGCGCTGACGTTAATGAATTGGTGTATACTGTACTGTACATACGCGGCGGAAAAGGCAGATTTTCAGATGCATCAAATCTTGATGAGAGATTTGTATAATCTTATGCTTTAATGAGTCATTCATAATGCAGATACATGGGACCAAAGTTTGCAAAGTGCATGAGAGCCCGGGCCATGAGCCAATTTGGTCAACCAAATCCAAGGAGAAACGACAATGGTCCTCCTCGTTATCCACACCGGCATGTGTCATGCATGATGCATCCTCTTCAACCATATCCCACTACAAGACATGTGGGCCATTGAATTTCAGTCCGGACAGTGGGTTCGGTGGGCCAAACAACACTCCGTCACCTTCCCATGCTGGGGTGGGGGCTTCTACCCGTATTGATAATTTCCTGCATTATTATCTCAATCATCAATTTATTTATAGGCTTGGTTGTTGCAGGCATTGAGGCAGCAGCGCATGTGTCCTAACAATGCATGATTGTGGGGGCTTATACTTTGGGTGTGACACAACCCAACCCGACCCAATGTGAAACTCGAATTAGGCTTGTTCGGGTTTAAACTATGTGCATGTTAGTTTACAGCTGCAAACTGGTGCTAGTGGTGGACAGAATAAGGTGCAAACCTTTCATTTTTTTTTTTCAGCATTTTTTTTATGAGGGAATGTCACCCCTCTTTGAGCCACACTAATCCGTACAAGTGCAAGAGAAGTGGGTGGCCCCAGTATGGTAGTGCAGTTCTAACCCTCAACCTCGTAAAACAAATCGTAGTCCTAAGCTAACTGACTTACCATTCAGAATTTCATTTTCTATTGACCAGCCCCACCTATTATACATTAAATCTCCTCATATACTAAAACTAATGTGAAGTAGCACTCAATCCAACTTTGACACTCATCCAGCTTTCACTAATGTCTAATTGAAAAGCCAAAATATCAAGAGTCATGGATCAGATCACCAAGAAAGTGTAGTGTGTAGTGTGTAGGGTAGCATATATATGATCAAGTTAACTTAAGTTATATACATGAGTTCAAAATATGCATCTCCTCAATTTTTACAACGTTGATCTAGCCCAAACAAAAAAGAAAAAAGAATAACTATGTGGGCATAAGGTTTAGTTCATCACCATTGGAGTGGGGCGGCGGATAAAAACAGTGGATGAATTTCAAAAAACTTTACTGTTCTGAAATTTTGAATCTGGTAACTATTAGGATGACAATGGGTCAAATTTGGTGTAAGTTAGGCTAAACTCAAAATTGCATCGATAAAGACTTTCTTGGTTTTATGCTTTTATGTCAGGTTAAGCGGATTGGTAAATTAGGTTAGTTAGGGACCAACTTCAGGATTAGGGGTATTTTGGCAATTACACCAGGGCTTTCTTAGTGCATACGAAAGAGTATTGAGTGTGTGCGTATATATATATATATATATATATATATATATATATATATATATGCTCCTATGAGAGATATCTCTTACCTTATATGAGAGATAAGAGTGGGAGCCCTCACATTTAAGTTGTTGGCCCACTTTTATCTCTTCAAGTAAGGTGAGAGCATCCCTCATAGGGAACATCTCCCATATATATATATATATATCTCACCTTACTATGAGAGATAGGTGGGATCTCTCACATTTAAGTTGTTGGCAATGGATATTAATATGAAGGCCCCCACTTTATCTCTCGTAGTAAGGTGAGAGATGCTCTCATATGAGCATCTCCCTATATATATATATATAATATTCAGGTGAAAACTGTTCTCACATATTATGTGAGAACTTTTTTGTGAGGCCCAATTGTGGGCTCCATTTGGGTATGAGACCGGGGGGAGATGGAAAGCTCTATGTGAGACCACCTAAAGTATTAAGTTTGACCCCAAATCCATGCCCCTAACCCCTTCATCCGTGACCCACAAGTTTAAGGGCTTCATATTCAAAAAAATATTCAACCCTCGATCCAACGGTTCAGTCCATTCAAATGTGTGTCAATCCTTGAGATTAGTGACTATCAGGGGGTTTCTTATTGGTTGCTAGGTTTGGATGGGTTGCTAGTTGGGCCCCGCAAAAAAAGTCTCCATATAATAGGTGAGAATTAGTTCTCACTTGAGCATTTCTCATATATATATAATGGAAATTCTGAAAAAACACCCCACTTTTAAAAACGCCCATTTTTCTGCCCCTCTTTATTTTTTTTTTCTTTTTTCTTTTCTTTTTTTTTTTGTCATGGAGCCCATGTTGAGTCAATTTATTAGTCGTTTCATACACACTACTCCCTCATTAGTAGTCACGAGTCCAAGTTTAACGGTCATCTAATTTTTCCTCAAAGTTGAATTGAAATCATGATAAAATGATGTCTAAACCATTAAATTTTAGGGTCATGGATCAAAAGGTAAAGATTATCTTATGGACTCAAGATTTTGCATGTAGGTGTGCCTCATATGAATCTCTCCATGCAATGGACTTCATGGTCATCATGGATCCTAGTGGGCCCAACTATGATGGCTCTTTTCTCCTAAAAAAAGCTTGGACGTTGTGTAGCGCTCCCCATATATATAGGGATTTGATTTGGTGAGATCTGTTCACACAGAGTGTGAGACCCCGACCCCTAATTTCCTGGATTAGTGTTGTTTTATTTGGGGATTAGTTTCTTTTTGTGGGATTAGTGTTTGTTGGGTCGAGTTTGTGAGCTAGAATGGATTTTCACTGGTTTTGGGGAGTTTTGAGTGCCTTTGGGGGTTCTTTTAGTGACATTGCGCGTGATTGAGAGATTATTCAAAATTTTCGATAATTCTTGTTTTAGCCTCGTTTGACTTAGTTTGTTAATCTTTACAACTTTCGTGTTCACTCCGTACCCATTCGAAGCTCCGAAAATCAGTTTTTCTAGCACTGGGGGCAAAATCGGTCTTTTCACATTGAATCTGGACCCAAATTTTGAGATCCTAGAACCATGCCAAAATTATATTTTTTGAAAACTAGATTTTATGAGAAGCATTTTTCTCTTCTTCGTCGATCGCATCCGGGGCCCAGAAATTGATGTTTTACCCTTGACAACTTTTAAGTGTGGTGGGGCATACACCCACCCATTATAAAAAGATAACGCTCCCCTCTTCTCCCTCATTTGTTACAGCCCAAAGGGGGAGCTCTGCAACTGAGCTTCCCCTCCCTTTTCTTCTTGTCTTCTCCTCCCCATTCATGGAGGAAACCCTTGCCATTTGGAAACCCAACCATGCCATCTTCTTCCCCATCTCTCTAGCTTCCCATGGATGTTATTTTTGTGCAAAACCAAGGTGGGCAGCCCCTATTTCAAGCTTCTTCTTGTTGATTGATGGCCCTAGAGGTAAGGACTTCTTTCCATCTTCTATTGTTGAGCTATCACTTTCCCTTAGGTTCTATTTCCTAGTTTGGTTTGAGACCATTCCTTGTCTTTCATTGTTTGACCCATTTTAGGGTTTGTTTTGAGGGTCTTGCTTGTTGCTTTG
This sequence comes from Cinnamomum chago, assembly GCA_038049695.1. Classification (NCBI taxonomy): domain Eukaryota; kingdom Viridiplantae; phylum Streptophyta; class Magnoliopsida; order Laurales; family Lauraceae; genus Cinnamomum; species Cinnamomum chago. Next base: position 50,695,709 of record CP142453.1, on the reverse strand, counting down.
GAGCTTGGATTTGGAAGAATGTTTAAGCTTGATTTCTTGATTAAAAGACCCAAGGCAAGTGGATGAATGGATCGTTTTGACTATTGACATGTTTTGTGAGAAAAGCTTGATTCATTAATGGTTTTGATGATTTTAATACTTGTCTTTTGCTATTATTAATATTGATTTCGAAATGTGCTTATTGATAAGTCTATATCTCTATTGTTCATAATTGGAAATGTATGCATCATGTTGTCAAGATTTCAAATGGTTTCACATAAATGAGTTTCCTCTACCTTGAGATTGATTGTGAATGGAAAGAATGGAAAGGGAGAATTTTGAAATGAGGAGCTTTTTAGCTATTTTGATGTCTTGAAAACATTGGTTTATAGTTTTCATTATTTCTTGTTAATAGCTCAATGGATCCTTGTGATTACTGGGTTTCTTCTCTCTTTGGTGATTGAATGTAAAAAGATGGAGGGATTTGGGATGGTTGTTTGTGAAATTTGATGGCGTATGAGAGGAGCTTTTAGCTCATTTTATTGTATGAAGATGAATGGGAATGAAGGGAAATGGTTTAAGGGAGAAAAAGGGCTTAAATCTGGTTACAGAAGGGCTTTTCCGTACCTGGCGGTCAGCCAGCGGTCACCCATCGGCTAGCTGCTTGGTGACTGGCGGCTAACTGCCAGATAACCGCACAGCCACGGTCACTTTTCGAGAGAGCTTGATTTCTTCCCCAAAGGCGCGGTCAACCACACGGTTAGTCAGCGGCTAATTGCCGAACCCATCGGCGGCTAACCGCTAGCCAACCGAACCATTTCGGTTACTTTTCCAGTAAGCTGCACCTTGTCATGCCAACCGCGGTCAGCCAGCAGCTAACCGCTGAACCCAGCGGCGGCTCACCGCCAATTAACCGCTAGGTGACCGAAATCTTCCAGAAACCTTGATCACCTTACATGTTTCCCGTTTCCTTGGTCACCTTACATGTTTTACATTGCATCCTTGTAATTGAATAAATGTTTTATCTCGTTCATAGAATTTGTGATTTGAACAGGTTTACATGTTTTGAAGGTATATTCTTTTATTATCATATTGTCGTTGTTTTTCCCTCCATTTGCCAAACCGTCGTGTTTGATCTACTCTTTGGTACTCAGGTCTCGTTGTCGGTTATCCCGAGGAGGAGCTCGAGGAGGCGGTCGTAGAACCGCAGCAATTAGTTGAGTGGCGTGCTGATGACGTCATGTAGACGTTCGGTTGCTATGAGAGACTTTTCTTTTTGGGGAAACTGTCTAACCATTCTTTGGATTGGTATTTTGGTTTTATTGGCCTGGTGGGCCTCTATTTTTGGGAAATGTAATTAAATGATATTTGTATAAACTTTAACTTACTTTGGGTAAACATGCTATAGATCATTGCTCATTCTGATACAGTATCTTTATACTTGTGATATTGTTTTATGACCAAGGATGGTTGACTATTTGATTTGCTACACACTTCCGCACTTAATAGAAATTTTCATTTATGGTTGTGATATCCTCACCGCGGACACCTGTGGGAAATTAAATAAACGTATGTTATTATGAAACAGATGTAATGTCCCGATCCCGGATCCGTCCTTCGGATTCCCGGTCCGGGGTCGCAACACGTGTGGTGAGGACTCGTTTTCTTTTGTCTAGTTATTGTTTCTGTGAGTTCGGGGTTGTTTTCTTCTAGTGGGGGAGACTATCTTTGTCTCGTTTTCTTATCCTTGTTGCTAGGGAATTTGGGGGGCCATATTCTTTTCTAGTGGGGGAGAATTTAATGTCTCCGCACCCACATTTAGTACCTTTTCCTTGTTTTCGCGGCAGAGAGTCGGAGTTTTGTGGACTTAGCACGTGTTTCTCGAAGGACATTGGCAGAATTTTCAGCTTTTCGATGTCACAGATGGAGCTAGAGAAGGAATTTGCGACCAATTGTTCGTCAGCTAGGAATGTGGGCAGCATATCGAGACCCAATTACAGTTGATCGTGTACCGTCAGAAGATTCGTCAGGCAAGTAAGTGTGGATTTTTGGATAAACTTGGATTATTTTCCTAAGTCAGAAGACTCCATAAGCCGAATAAGTGGTGGACTTTATGAGGTTTGAGGTGATTTTCAGTGGTACAGCTCTAAGAAGACGTGAAAAGTTAGAAATTTCGCAGATATTGATGAACTTTTGTCGGATAAGTGTTAGATGATTTTCAATGATTACAGAATGATGGTGAAGTCGACTCAGCAGGATGTATCAATGGATGATTAAAAGCATAGAAAACTAGTTTTCAGCAGCAGTGTAGAGAGAGTTGTATGTGGAATTGATTGTTACCTGATCACATGATAGAGAAGATTTAGTGGACTTTACCGACTTGTAGAACATCAGTTTGGGCAGAGTACAGATACAAGCAGGAGAATCATCACCTATGGACAATGACAGTTGAAAGATTCAGAGAAGAATGAATTTGACAAAAGCACACCTCACGAAGTTTGGACATGTGGAGTAGCATGAAAGTTAAAGTGTTAGCAGGTCTAGTCAGAGCTGGAAACCTACATAGTTGGGAACCGTGTGTTTTCAATGAGCAGATAGAGATGAGTGAAGTGTTCAGAGGACCGTCTAAACGTTTGATTGAATCAGCTTGGCATATGAAGGAGTGACAGACTTCCAAGTCATTCACCTCGAAGATCGTGCATTGGCAGGAGACTTAATTTCGATAACTTTGACAGAGATGACAGAAGAGTACCGAGGACTGGACGACATTGCCTAAAGTAAGAGACGTCTGGTAATACTCAGCGTCACCAATTTTCCGAAGCCAAGGACAGATGAAGGACAAGGCAATATTTCAAGAGTTAGAGATTTCTGGGATTTGATGAGTTTCGTCAGAAAGCTATTCGGGAATTTTCAACAAGTGCAGCCATGCGGCGAAGTAGACCCAGCAAGATACGAGGCATTGGAAGTCAGATTTCAGCCACTGACTACAGAAAGGATCTATACTTGAATGTCTGACAACTGTTGACAGTTGACCGAAAAGTTCTACAGCGAGGATCACCCAGCGAGTTCAAGTGCTTCCGAGAGGACCAATTTGGAGCAGTCGTTTGAGGTTTTGTTTTTGAAGTGTGGGATTAATGTCCCCACTTGTTTTTGGGTTTGTTTACTTCATTTGGAGAACCAAATGTTCTAAGTGGGGGAGGATGTGAGACCCCGACCCCTAATTTCCTGGATTAGTGTTGTTTTATTTGTGGATTAGTTTCTTTTTGTGGGATTAGTGTTTGTTGGGTCGAGTTTGTGAGCTAGAATGGTTTTTCACTAGTTTTGGGGAGTTTTGAGTGCCTTTGTGATTAGTGGGGCCATTTGGGGGTTCTTTTAGTGACATTGCGCGTGATTGAGAGATTATTCAGAATTTCCGATAATTCTTGTTTTAGCCTCGTTTGACTTAGTTTGTTAATCTCTACAACTTTCGTGTTCACTCCGTACCCATTCGAAGCTCCGAAAATCAGTTTTTCTATCCTTGGGGGCAAAATCGGTCTCTTCACATTGAATCTGGACCCGAATTTTGAGATCCTAGAACCATGCCAAAATTATACTTTTTTAAAATTAGATTTTATGAGAAGCATTTTTCTCTTCTTCGTCGATCGCATCCGGGGCCCAGAAATTGATGTTTTACCCTTGGCAACTTTTAAGTGCGGTGGGGCCTACACCCACCCATTATAAAAAGATAACTCTCCCCTCTTCTCCCTCATTTGTTACAGCCCAAAGGGGGAGCTCTGCAACTGAGCTTCCCCTCCCTTTACTTCATGTCTTCTCCGCCCCATTCATGGAGGAAACCCTTGCCATTTGGAAACCCAACCATGCCATCTTCTTCCCCATCTCTCTAGCTTCCCATGGATGTTATTTTTGAGCAAAATCAAGGTGGGCAGCCCCTATTCCAAGCTTCTTCTTGTTGATTGATGGCCCTAGAGGTAAGGACTTCTTTCCATCTTCTATTTTTGAGCTATGGATTTCCCTTAGGTTCTATTTCCTAGTTTGGTTTGAGACCATTCCTTGTCTTTCATTGTTTGACCCATTTTAGGGTTTGTTTTGAGGGTCTTGCTTGTAGCTTTGGAGCCTGGATTTGGAAGAATGTTTAAGCTTGATTTCTTGATTAAAAGACCCAAGGCAAGTGGATGAATGGATCGTTTTGATTATTGACATGTTTTGGGAGAAAAGCTTGATTCATTAATGGTTTTGATGATTTTAATACTTGTCTTTTGCTATTATTAATATTGATTTCGAAATGTGCTTATTGATAAGTCTATATCTCTATTGTTCATAATTGGAAATGTATGCATCACGTTGTCAAGATTTCAAATGGTTTCGTATAAATGAGTTTCCTCTACCTTGAGATTGATTGTGAATGGAAAGAATGGAAAGGGAGAAATTTGAAATGAGGAGCTTTTTAGCTCATTTGATGTCTTGAAAACATTGGTTTATAGTTTTCATTATTTCTTGTTAATAGCTCAATGGATCCTTGTGATTACTGGGTTTCTTCTCTCTTTGGTGATTGAATGTAAAAAGATGGAGGTATTTGGGATGGATGTTTGTGAAATTTGATGGCGTATGAGAGGAGCTTTTAGCTCATTTTATTGTATGAAAATGAATGAGAATGAAGGGAAATGGTTTAAGGGAGAAATAGGGCTTAAATCTGGTTACAGAAGGGCTTTTCCGTACCTGGCGGTCAGCCAGCGGTCACCCGTCGGCTAGCCGCTTGGTGACTGGCGGCTAACTGCCAGATAACTGCACAGCCACGGTCACTTTTCGAGAGAGCATGATTTCTTCCCCAAAGGCGCGGTCAGCCACATGGTTAGTCAGCGGCTAACTGCCGAACACATCGGCGGCTAACCGCTAGCCAACCGAACCATTTCGGTTACTTTTCCAGTAAGCTGCACCTTGTCAGGCCAACCGCGGTCAGCCAGCGGCTAACCGCTGAACCCAGCGGCGGCTCACCGCCAATTAACCGCTAGGTGACCGAAATCTTCCAGAAACCTTGAAATGAAGAGAAATGGAAGGGGTTTCTATCCCAATCATTCGTGAACCCTTTTAGAGAATGATGGGGACTGTTCATCGGGAGATACGTAAGAAGCCCGTTTGAGAAGAGAACTATGTCACAAAGCTTCATTGAAGTTTTGAATTCACAAAAGTGTATAAGGAGCCTGGAATGTCTTCAAATTCAAAGAGTACCAAGTCTATATCGAAATCGACATACGGGACCCCTATTCACCTTAAACAAAGCAGGAAATCTCTATTTTTACCCGAAAGTATATTAGTTCATTGTATTTCCTTATTCCCGAGACTTACATTACATGACTTGTTTTTCCGAAAGCATCGAAGTTACACTGGTAACAATTACTTGCCTCGAAATGTATTGCCCGACGTGAAATGACAGTTGTGCCTTGAGCATTCTTGCCCCACCCGTTTATGTACTTGCACTTGATGTATTTCATATGTGTTTGATAATGTCATTTGACCTATGAGTCGGCACCACTAAGCGTGGATAACCTCGTTGGTCTGATCCACCGACTTGGAGATCCCCCTCTTGTCCCACAAGTTGCAGTTTGGATCCCACTACCCGGTTATTACCGTGGTCTTGTCTCGATACCGCAGATTGCTACTGTGGTTCCCGATGCCCGGCTCGCTACCGTGGTCATGTATAGTATATGTATATGTATTTATAAGATCCACTGTTTCTCCTCACCTAGAGTGACTGAGATCAGTGCCTAGTTATTGCTCTGTCACTTTAGTGATAGATGACTTAGCTTCGTGTGGTTGCCATCTTGCTAGTTCCCGATTCCTTAGATACCCTACATGTTTTATATTGCTTATTTTTTTTCCGGTAAATGATTCATTTCTTTTATGAAAGTTATTATTTAAACAGGTGTTAATATTTTCCAAAGTAAATTAAGTTATTGTTATATTGTTTCTCGTTCCTTGTACACACACATGTTTTAAATGAATGCCCGATTTGTTAAATATCCGTGCTTTTGAATATGTTTTAAATGACACTTGTTTTGTCAGATCCCTAAGTTTACACATGTTTTAAATGAATGCCCGATTTGTTAAATATCCGTGCTTTTGAATATGTTTTAAATGACACTTGTTTTGTCAGATCCCTAAGTTTACACATATTTTAAATGAATGCCCGATTTGTGAAATATCCATGCTTTTACATGTATTTCAAATGAACGTTTGTTTTGCCAGACCTCTATATTTACACATGTTTTAAATGAACACCCGATTGTCAAATATCTATGCTTTTATAGATGATGTAAATGAACATATGTTTTGTTAGATCTCCATGTTTAACTCATGCTTTAAACGAATACATGTTTTGTCAGAGATCCACGATTTTCCACCCGTTTGATTATATACAGCCTTTGATTAAATAACATGAATTATCATATGTTTTAATTCTCAGCATATTTGTTATCTTCTCATCCACCTGCCAGACCGTCGTGTCTGACCCACTACTTTTGGTACTCAGGTCCAGACTTCTTCGTCCCGAGATGAGTGCTTTTGTTGGCTGTGGAGCCATGATTTGCAGGTTGTTTTGTCGGCTATGTCATGTAGACATTGAGCTTGACATCGGAGTTGCGTCACATATGGATAGATAGTGGTTATTAGTTTGTTATTGTATGACTTTTATTAGCCTTTTCTTGGGATTCTTAATTAATGTACATTGATAATTTGTTACTTGAACATATATGGGACTGTAATATCCTGTTATTGTCGGCTCTGTACTTTGTTGTGATGGTTTACTCCAGTCTGATATGGTTCTTGATATAATAACTATATGCTAGAGGTTGAGTGCGACGCGAAATCCGATGGCCACGGACTCCGGGTTGTAACGCCACGAAAGCTTCCGCAAAAATATTCAGAGTGTATTGGAATGTGTTGTCTTCACACACGCGGATCTTGGGAGAAAGAAAAATATAATTATCCTTAATCCCATTTGCGCACCTAAGGTTCCGGTTTGGGGGTGTGACAGACTGGTATCAGAGACTGATATCTGAGCAGGCAGGTTTCTAGGAAATAAAACACTCTAGGAACCTTAAGACGTGTTATAAGATCCCGACCCGAGTGAACCCGATTAGTGCTAATTAAGTTGCGTGTTAGTTCTAAGCTTGATTAGTGTTTGTGGCTAAGTTGGGTTTGTAATAGCTTTTGATATAGTTTTTGGGAGTTTTGGTTGTCTTGTGATTAGTGGGACCCTTTGGGGTTTTCCTTTTCATGACATTGCATACGTTTGAGGATTTATCGGAGATTTTTGCATTCATTGTTTTAATCTCGTTTTATTCGTATTGATAAGCTCTATAACTTTCATGTTGATCCCGTCCCCGTTTGAGATCCCGAAACCCGATTTCATAGCCTTGAGGGCAAAACAGTCATTGCACACAAAATATGTACCCAAAACTTGATATTTCCGAAACCCGTGAAACATATACTTTTTGGAAACTAGATATTTCGGCGATCATTTCTTTCTTCTTCGTCGAATTCATTAGAAGCCCCGAAAGACAAGATTTCAGCCCTTGAATGTCTTTAGTAGTGGGACCCATTCCCATTTGCCATATAAGGAGACCCATCTTCCCATTCCCTTTTTCCAGCACAAAAAGAACCTGGGGTTTGCTTTTGGCAACTTTTCTTCTTCCTCTTGCTCTCTCCACCTCCAATCCACACCAAACTTGCATCAATCAAGAAATGGAGATCATCTTCTTCTTCCTCTTCACCATGGCTCTCTATTGATACCATTTGTGAAGAAAACCCTCCATTCCAAGACCTTCATTGAGCTTACTCTTGCCATTAGAGGACCTTAAAAGTAAGTAATCCTTCCCTTCTTCTAGATTTGCATTCTTCTAGCCTTAGAGAAGCTTCATTTCCATTATTGTAAAGTTTCCCTTTCCTCTTTCATTGTTTGACTCTTTTAGGGTTTGTTTTTTTGGGGATTTTTGTCATAGCTTGGATCTTTGGCTGGGAAGAGTATTAGAGCTTGTTTTCCTTGATTAGAGACCAAAGGCAAGTGGATTACTTGATTTTTATGTGCTTTCAATGGTTTCCATGAGGAGTGTGGTTGACTTGTCATTTCACTCATATTTATTGGCTTGCATTTATTTTGAAATGAATGCTTGAATGCATATTGGCTAAGTCATTTAATGTTTTGTAAACATGTTGGTTTAGCATTTATTGTCTTTTGGTTATATCCTGAATGAATGTTTGTGAAATGGTTTCCTTCCTCTTTCCTTTGTATTGGACTTGATGTGGAAGAATGAGGTGATGAATGATCACAAGTTGGAGTTTTGGAGAAGTATAGATAGATGTATTGGAGGAGTTCTTAGCTCAATTTTATTGCAGGGACTAAGTGGAAGTAGGGAGAATGGTTTTGAGGAGGAGAAATGACTCAAAATATGAACACAGTTGGTGTTTCCCGCACCTGGCGGTCAGCCTGCGGTCACCTGGCGGCTAACCGCTAGCTAGCCGAAATATCACGGTGGCTTTTCCAGAGAGCACACTTCTCCACCTGAAACTCAGTTAGCTCCACGGTTAACCTGCGGCTAGCCGCCCATCCCAGCGGCGGCTAACCGCCAGGTGACCTAAATTCCCCAGGTTCTGGAGAGCTCCTCGCTCGAGTGAACTCTCTGGTTCGCTCGAGCTCTGAGCTTTGTCGATCAAAGGAGATTCACTAGGCATTGTATGAGGCCATTCGAGAAAGGAACCATATCACGAAGATGTCATTCGAAGTTTTGAAAATTCAAAGTGTATAAGGAGCCCGGAATGTCCCCAAACTCAAAGAGTACCAAATCTTTATCAGATCGACATACGGGGTCCCTATTCACCTTGAACTAGTTTTGAACCCCGATACTTGTCTTGAGATTTCAAAAGCTCTATAGTATTTCATTGTTCCCTAGATTTATACTACATGCCTTGTTTTCCCGAAAGTATTGAATTACACTTGAAATAGTTACTTGTCTTGAAGTGCATTGCACCACATGATATGACAGTGTGCCCTTGAGCACCCCCGTCTTGCCCGTTTGTTTATGTATTTGTACTCGATTTACTTGCATATGTCTCGATTGTATTTGACATATGAGTCGGCACCACTAAGCTTGGATAACCATGTTGGTCTGATCCACCGACTTGGAGATCCCCCTCTTGTCCCGCCAGCTGCAGTTTGGATCCCGCTACCCGGTCATTACCGTGGTCTTGTCCCGATGCCGCAGATTGCTATTGTGGTCCCCGATGCCCGGCTCGCTACCGTGGTCATGTATAGTATATTTATATGTATATGTATTTATATGAGATCCACTGTTTCTCCTCACCTCGAGTGACTGAGATCAGTGCCTAGTTATTGCTCTATCACCTTAGTGATAGAGGACTTAGCTTCGTGTGGTTGCCATCTTGCTTGTTTCCCGTTTCCTTGGTCACCTTACATGTTTTACATTGCATCCTTGTAATTGAATAAATGTTTTATCTCGTTCATAGAATTTGTGATTTGAACAGGTTTACATGTTTTGAAGGTATATTCTTTTATTATCATATTGTCGTTGTTTTTCCCTCCATTTGCCAAACCGTCGTGTTTGATCTACTCTTTGGTACTCAGGTCTCGTTGTCGGTTATCCCGAGGAGGAGCTCGAGGAGGCGGTCGTAGAACCGCAGCAATTAGTTGAGTGGCGTGCTGATGACGTCATGTAGACGTTCGGTTGCTATGAGAGACTTTTCTTTTTGGGGAAACTGTCTAACCATTCTTTGGATTGGTATTTTGGTTTTATTGGCCTGGTGGGCCTCTATTTTTGGGAAATGTAATTAAATGATATTTGTATAAACTTTAACTTACTTTGGGTAAACATGCTATAGATCATTGCTCATTCTGATACAGTATCTTTATACTTGTGATATTGTTTTATGACCAAGGATGGTTGACTATTTGATTTGCTACACACTTCCGCACTTAATAGAAATGTTCATTTATGGTTGTGATATCCTCACCGCGGACACCTGTGGGAAATTAAATAAACGTATGTTATTATGAAACAGATGTAATGTCCCGATCCCGGATCCGTCCTTCGGATTCCCGGTCCGGGGTCGCAACACGTGTGGTGAGGACTCGTTTTCTTTTGTCTAGTTATTGTTTCTGTGAGTTCGGGGTTGTTTTCTTCTAGTGGGGGAGACTATCTTTGTCTCGTTTTCTTATCCTTGTTGCTAGGGAATTTGGGGGGCCATATTCTTTTCTAGTGGGGGAGAATTTAATGTCTCCGCACCCACATTTAGTACCTTTTCCTTGTTTTCGCGGCAGAGAGTCGGAGTTTTGTGGACTTAGCACGTGTTTCTCGAAGGACATTGGCAGAATTTTCAGCTTTTCGATGTCACAGATGGAGCTAGAGAAGGAATTTGCGACCAATTGTTCGTCAGCTAGGAATGTGGGCAGCATATCGAGACCCAATTACAGTTGATCGTGTACCGTCAGAAGATTCGTCAGGCAAGTAAGTGTGGATTTTTGGATAAACTTGGATTATTTTCCTAAGTCAGAAGACTCCATAAGCCGAATAAGTGGTGGACTTTATGAGGTTTGAGGTGATTTTCAGTGGTACAGCTCTAAGAAGACGTGAAAAGTTAGAAATTTCGCAGATATTGATGAACTTTTGTCGGATAAGTGTTAGATGATTTTCAATGATTACAGAATGATGGTGAAGTCGACTCAGCAGGATGTATCAATGGATGATTAAAAGCATAGAAAACTAGTTTTCAGCAGCAGTGTAGAGAGAGTTGTATGTGGAATTGATTGTTACCTGATCACATGATAGAGAAGATTTAGTGGACTTTACCGACTTGTAGAACATCAGTTTGGGCAGAGTACAGATACAAGCAGGAGAATCATCACCTATGGACAATGACAGTTGAAAGATTCAGAGAAGAATGAATTTGACAAAAGCACACCTCACGAAGTTTGGACATGTGGAGTAGCATGAAAGTTAAAGTGTTAGCAGGTCTAGTCAGAGCTGGAAACCTACATAGTTGGGAACCGTGTGTTTTCAATGAGCAGATAGAGATGAGTGAAGTGTTCAGAGGACCGTCCAAACGTTTGATTGAATCAGCTTGGCATATGAAGGAGTGACAGACTTCCAAGTCATTCACCTCGAAGATCGTGCATTGGCAGGAGACTTAATTTCGATAACTTTGACAGAGATGACAGAAGAGTACCGAGGACTGGACGACATTGCCTAAAGTAAGAGACGTCTGGTAATACTCAGCGTCACCAATTTTCCGAAGCCAAGGACAGATGAAGGACAAGGCAATATTTCAAGAGTTAGAGATTTCTGGGATTTGATGAGTTTCGTCAGAAAGCTATTCGGGAATTTTCAACAAGTGCAGCCATGCGGCGAAGTAGACCCAGCAAGATACGAGGCATTGGAAGTCAGATTTCAGCCACTGACTACAGAAAGGATCTATACTTGAATGTCTGACAACTGTTGACAGTTGACCGAAAAGTTCTACAGCGAGGATCACCCAGCGAGTTCAAGTGCTTCCGAGAGGACCAATTTGGAGCAGTCGTTTGAGGTTTTGTTTTTGAAGTGTGGGATTAATGTCCCCACTTGTTTTTGGGTTTGTTTACTTCATTTGGAGAACCAAATGTTCTAAGTGGGGGAGGATGTGAGACCCCGACCCCTAATTTCCTGGATTAGTGTTGTTTTATTTGTGGATTAGTTTCTTTTTGTAGGATTAGTGTTTGTTGGGTCGAGTTTGTGAGCTAGAATGGTTTTTCACTAGTTTTGGGGAGTTTTGAGTGCCTTTGTGATTAGTGGGGCCATTTGGGGGTTCTTTTAGTGACATTGCGCGTGATTGAGAGATTATTCAGAATTTCCGATAATTCTTGTTTTAGCCTCGTTTGACTTAGTTTGTTAATCTCTACAACTTTCGTGTTCACTCCGTACCCATTCGAAGCTCCGAAAATCAGTTTTTCTATCCTTGGGGGCAAAATCGGTCTCTTCACATTGAATCTGGACCCGAATTTTGAGATCCTAGAACCATGCCAAAATTATACTTTTTTAAAATTAGATTTTATGAGAAGCATTTTTCTTTTCTTCGTCGATCGCATCCGGGGCCCAGAAATTGATGTTTTACCCTTGGCAACTTTTAAGTGCGGTGGGGCCTACACCCACCCATTATAAAAAGATAACTCTCCCCTCTTCTCCCTCATTTGTTACAGCCCAAAGGGGGAGCTCTGCAACTGAGCTTCCCCTCCCTTTACTTCATGTCTTCTCCGCCCCATTCATGGAGGAAACCCTTGCCATTTGGAAACCCAACCATGCCATCTTCTTCCCCATCTCTCTAGCTTCCCATGGATGTTATTTTTGAGCAAAATCAAGGTGGGCAGCCCCTATTCCAAGCTTCTTCTTGTTGATTGATGGCCCTAGAGGTAAGGACTTCTTTCCATCTTCTATTTTTGAGCTATGGATTTCCCTTAGGTTCTATTTCCTAGTTTGGTTTGAGACCATTCCTTGTCTTTCATTGTTTGACCCATTTTAGGGTTTGTTTTGAGGGTCTTGCTTGTAGCTTTGGAGCCTGGATTTGGAAGAATGTTTAAGCTTGATTTCTTGATTAAAAGACCCAAGGCAAGTGGATGAATGGATCGTTTTGATTATTGACATGTTTTGGGAGAAAAGCTTGATTCATTAATGGTTTTGATGATTTTAATACTTGTCTTTTGCTATTATTAATATTGATTTCGAAATGTGCTTATTGATAAGTCTATATCTCTATTGTTCATAATTGGAAATGTATGCATCACGTTGTCAAGATTTCAAATGGTTTCGTATAAATGAGTTTCCTCTACCTTGAGATTGATTGTGAATGGAAAGAATGGAAAGGGAGAAATTTGAAATGAGGAGCTTTTTAGCTCATTTGATGTCTTGAAAACATTGGTTTATAGTTTTCATTATTTCTTGTTAATAGCTCAATGGATCCTTGTGATTACTGGGTTTCTTCTCTCTTTGGTGATTGAATGTAAAAAGATGGAGGTATTTGGGATGGATGTTTGTGAAATTTGATGGCGTATGAGAGGAGCTTTTAGCTCATTTTATTGTATGAAAATGAATGAGAATGAAGGGAAATGGTTTAAGGGAGAAATAGGGCTTAAATCTGGTTACAGAAGGGCTTTTCCGTACCTGGCGGTCAGCCAGCGGTCACCCGTCGGCTAGCCGCTTGGTGACTGGCGGCTAACTGCCAGATAACTGCACAGCCACGGTCACTTTTCGAGAGAGCATGATTTCTTCCCCAAAGGCGCGGTCAGCCACATGGTTAGTCAGCGGCTAACTGCCGAACACATCGGCGGCTAACCGCTAGCCAACCGAACCATTTCGGTTACTTTTCCAGTAAGCTGCACCTTGTCAGGCCAACCGCGGTCAGCCAGCGGCTAACCGCTGAACCCAGCGGCGGCTCACCGCCAATTAACCGCTAGGTGACCGAAATCTTCCAGAAACCTTGAAATGAAGAGAAATGGAAGGGGTTTCTATCCCAATCATTCGTGAACCCTTTTAGAGAATGATGGGGACTGTTCATCGGGAGATACGTAAGAAGCCCGTTTGAGAAGAGAACTATGTCACAAAGCTTCATTGAAGTTTTGAATTCACAAAAGTGTATAAGGAGCCTGGAATGTCTTCAAATTCAAAGAGTACCAAGTCTATATCGAAATCGACATACGGGACCCCTATTCACCTTAAACAAAGCAGGAAATCTCTATTTTTACCCGAAAGTATATTAGTTCATTGTATTTCCTTATTCCCGAGACTTACATTACATGACTTGTTTTTCCGAAAGCATCGAAGTTACACTGGTAACAATTACTTGCCTCGAAATGTATTGCCCGACGTGAAATGACAGTTGTGCCTTGAGCATTCTTGCCCCACCCGTTTATGTACTTGCACTTGATGTATTTCATATGTGTTTGATAATGTCATTTGACCTATGAGTCGGCACCACTAAGCGTGGATAACCTCGTTGGTCTGATCCACCGACTTGGAGATCCCCCTCTTGTCCCACAAGTTGCAGTTTGGATCCCACTACCCGGTTATTACCGTGGTCTTGTCTCGATACCGCAGATTGCTACTGTGGTTCCCGATGCCCGGCTCGCTACCGTGGTCATGTATAGTATATGTATATGTATTTATAAGATCCACTGTTTCTCCTCACCTAGAGTGACTGAGATCAGTGCCTAGTTATTGCTCTGTCACTTTAGTGATAGATGACTTAGCTTCGTGTGGTTGCCATCTTGCTAGTTCCCGATTCCTTAGATACCCTACATGTTTTATATTGCTTATTTTTTTTCCGGTAAATGATTCATTTCTTTTATGAAAGTTATTATTTAAACAGGTGTTAATATTTTCCAAAGTAAATTAAGTTATTGTTATATTGTTTCTCGTTCCTTGTACACACACATGTTTTAAATGAATGCCCGATTTGTTAAATATCCGTGCTTTTGAATATGTTTTAAATGACACTTGTTTTGTCAGATCCCTAAGTTTACACATGTTTTAAATGAATGCCCGATTTGTTAAATATCCGTGCTTTTGAATATGTTTTAAATGACACTTGTTTTGTCAGATCCCTAAGTTTACACATATTTTAAATGAATGCCCGATTTGTGAAATATCCATGCTTTTACATGTATTTCAAATGAACGTTTGTTTTGCCAGACCTCTATATTTACACATGTTTTAAATGAACACCCGATTGTCAAATATCTATGCTTTTATAGATGATGTAAATGAACATATGTTTTGTTAGATCTCCATGTTTAACTCATGCTTTAAACGAATACATGTTTTGTCAGAGATCCACGATTTTCCACCCGTTTGATTATATACAGCCTTTGATTAAATAACATGAATTATCATATGTTTTAATTCTCAGCATATTTGTTATCTTCTCATCCACCTGCCAGACCGTCGTGTCTGACCCACTACTTTTGGTACTCAGGTCCAGACTTCTTCGTCCCGAGATGAGTGCTTTTGTTGGCTGTGGAGCCATGATTTGCAGGTTGTTTTGTCGGCTATGTCATGTAGACATTGAGCTTGACATCGGAGTTGCGTCACATATGGATAGATAGTGGTTATTAGTTTGTTATTGTATGACTTTTATTAGCCTTTTCTTGGGATTCTTAATTAATGTACATTGATAATTTGTTACTTGAACATATATGGGACTGTAATATCCTGTTATTGTCGGCTCTGTACTTTGTTGTGATGGTTTACTCCAGTCTGATATGGTTCTTGATATAATAACTATATGCTAGAGGTTGAGTGCGACGCGAAATCCGATGGCCACGGACTCCGGGTTGTAACGCCACGAAAGCTTCCGCAAAAATATTCAGAGTGTATTGGAATGTGTTGTCTTCACACACGCGGATCTTGGGAGAAAGAAAAATATAATTATCCTTAATCCCATTCGCGCACCTAAGGTTCCGGTTTGGGGGTGTGACAGACTGGTATCAGAGACTGATATCTGAGCAGGCAGGTTTCTAGGAAATAAAACACTCTAGGAACCTTAAGACGTGTTATAAGATCCCGACCCGAGTGAACCCGATTAGTGCTAATTAAGTTGCGTGTTAGTTCTAAGCTTGATTAGTGTTTGTGGCTAAGTTGGGTTTGTAATAGCTTTTGATATAGTTTTTGGGAGTTTTGGTTGTCTTGTGATTAGTGGGACCCTTTGGGGTTTTCCTTTTCATGACATTGCATATGTTTGAGGATTTATCGGAGATTTTTGCATTCATTGTTTTAATCTCGTTTTATTCGTATTGATAAGCTCTATAACTTTCATGTTGATCCCGTCCCCGTTTGAGATCCCGAAACCCGATTTCATAGCCTTGAGGGCAAAACAGTCATTGCACACAAAATATGTACCCAAAACTTGATATTTCCGAAACCCGTGAAACATATACTTTTTGGAAACTAGATATTTCGGCGATCATTTCTTTCTTCTTCGTCGAATTCATTAGAAGCCCCGAAAGACAAGATTTCAGCCCTTGAATGTCTTTAGTAGTGGGACCCATTCCCATTTGCCATATAAGGAGACCCATCTTCCCATTCCCTTTTTCCAGCACAAAAAGAACCTGGGGTTTGCTTTTGGCAACTTTTCTTCTTCCTCTTGCTCTCTCCACCTCCAATCCACACCAAACTTGCATCAATCAAGAAATGGAGATCATCTTCTTCTTCCTCTTCACCATGGCTCTCTATTGATACCATTTGTGAAGAAAACCCTCCATTCCAAGACCTTCATTGAGCTTACTCTTGCCATTAGAGGACCTTAAAAGTAAGTAATCCTTCCCTTCTTCTAGATTTGCATTCTTCTAGCCTTAGAGAAGCTTCATTTCCATTATTGTAAAGTTTCCCCTTCCTCTTTCATTGTTTGACTCTTTTAGGGTTTGTTTTTTTGGAGATTTTTGTCATAGCTTGGATCTTTGGCTGGGAAGAGTATTAGAGCTTGTTTTCCTTGATTAGAGACCAAAGGCAAGTGGATTACTTGATTTTTATGTGCTTTCAATGGTTTCCATGAGGAGTGTGGTTGACTTGTCATTTCACTCATATTTATTGGCTTGCATTTATTTTGAAATGAATGCTTGAATGCATATTGGCTAAGTCATTTAATGTTTTGTAAACATGTTGGTTTAGCATTTATTGTCTTTTGGTTATATCCTGAATGAATGTTTGTGAAATGGTTTCCTTCCTCTTTCCTTTGTATTGGACTTGATGTGGAAGAATGAGGTGATGAATGATCACAAGTTGGAGTTTTGGAGAAGTATAGATAGATGTATTGGAGGAGTTCTTAGCTCAATTTTATTGCAGGGACTAAGTGGAAGTAGGGAGAATGGTTTTGAGGAGGAGAAATGACTCAAAATATGAACACAGTTGGTGTTTCCCGCACCTGGCGGTCAGCCTGCGGTCACCTGGCGGCTAACCGCTAGCTAGCCGAAATATCACGGTGGCTTTTCCAGAGAGCACACTTCTCCACCTGAAACTCAGTTAGCTCCACGGTTAACCTGCGGCTAGCCGCCCATCCCAGCGGCGGCTAACCGCCAGGTGACCTAAATTCCCCAGGTTCTGGAGAGCTCCTCGCTCGAGTGAACTCTCTGGTTCGCTCGAGCGCTGAGCTTTGTTGATCAAAGGAGATTCACTAGGCATTGTATGAGGCCATTCGAGAAAGGAACCATATCACGAAGATGTCATTCGAAGTTTTGAAAATTCAAAGTGTATAAGGAGCCCGGAATGTCCCCAAACTCAAAGAGTACCAAATCTTTATCAGATCGACATACGGGGTCCCTATTCACCTTGAACTAGTTTTGAACCCCGATACTTGTCTTGAGATTTCAAAAGCTCTATAGTATTTCATTGTTCCCTAGATTTATACTACATGCCTTGTTTTCCCGAAAGTATTGAATTACACTTGAAATAGTTACTTGTCTTGAAGTGCATTGCACCACATGATATGACAATGTGCCCTTGAGCACCCCCGTCTTGCCCGTTTGTATATGTATTTATAAGATCCACTGTTTCTCCTCACCTAGAGTGACTGACATCAGTGCCTAGTTATTGCTCTGTCACTTTAGTGATAGATGACTTAGCTTCGTGTGGTTGCCATCTTGCTAGTTCCCGATTCCTTAGATACCCTACATGTTTTATATTGCTTATTTTTTTTCCGGTAAATGATTCATTTCTTTTATGAAAGTTATTATTTAAGCAGGTGTTAATATTTTCCAAAGTAAATTAAGTTATTGTTATATTGTTTCTCGTTCCTTGTACACACACATGTTTTAAATGAATGCCCGATTTGTTAAATATCCGTTCTTTTGAATATGTTTTAAATGACACTTGTTTTGTCAGATCCCTAAGTTTACACATGTTTTAAATGAATGCCCGATTTGTTAAATATCCGTGCTTTTGAATATGTTTTAAATGACACTTGTTTTGTCAGATCCCTAAGTTTACACATATTTTAAATGAATGCCCGATTTGTGAAATATCCATGCTTTTACATGTATTTCAAATGAACGTTTGTTTTGCCAGACCTCTATATTTACACATGTTTTAAATGAACACCCGATTGTCAAATATCTATGCTTTTATAGATGATGTAAATGAACATATGTTTTGTTAGATCTCCATGTTTAACTCATGCTTTAAACGAATACATGTTTTGTCAGAGATCCACGATTTTCCACCCGTTTGATTATATACAGCCTTTGATTAAATAACATGAATTATCATATGTTTTAATTCTCAGCATATTTGTTATCTTCTCATCCACCTGCCAGACCGTCGTGTCTGACCCACTACTTTTGGTACTCAGGTCCAGACTTCTTCGTCCCGAGATGAGTGCTTTTGTTGGCTGTGGAGCCATGATTTGCAGGTTGTTTTGTCGGCTATGTCATGTAGACATTGAGCTTGACATCGGAGTTGCGTCACATATGGATAGATAGTGGTTATTAGTTTGTTATTGTATGACTTTTATTAGCCTTTTCTTGGGATTCTTAATTAATGTACATTGATAATTTGTTACTTGAACATATATGGGACTGTAATATCCTGTTATTGTCGGCTCTGTACTTTGTTGTGATGGTTTACTCCAGTCTGATATGGTTCTTGATATAATAACTATATGCTAGAGGTTGAGTGCGACGCGAAATCCGATGGCCACGGACTCCGGGTTGTAACGCCACGAAAGCTTCCGCAAAAATACACTACAACAAACTGCACATTTCCCGACACTATTTGCCGATGCAGTGAAAATTTGCATTAGCAAAAGTCTTATTTCCAACGCATATTTGGACTGTGTTGGCAATTAGTGTCGGAAAATGCTAGTTTTACCGACGCAAGTAAGACTGCGTTGGCAAAAGCTATTGAAACCACATTAGCGCCAACAAAAAGAACACCAAAAGAGAGGGAAAGTTTTGCCAACGCATTTTTCTCTAATGGTCTCTCATAGCAGCCAAACGTCTACATGACGTCATCAGCACGCCACTCAACTAACTGCTGCGGTTCTCCGACCGCCTCCTCAAGCTCCTCCTTGGGATAACCAACAACGGGACCTGAGTACCAAAGAGTAGGTCAAACACGACGGTTTGGCAAATGGGTGAAATACAATGACAATATAATAATAAATGAATTTACCTTCAAAACATGTAAACCTGTTTAAATAACAATTTCTATGAACGAGATAAAACATTTATTCAATTACAAGGATGCAATGTAAAACATGTTAGGTGACAAAGGAAACGGGAAACAATCAAGATGGCAACCACACGAAGCTAAGTCCTCTATCACTAAAGTGATAGAGCAATAACTAGGCACCGATCTCAGTCACTCGAGGTGAGGAGAAACAGTGGATCTTATAAATACATATACATATACATATACATATACATATACATATACATATACATATACATATACATATACATGACGACGGTAGCGAGCTGGGCATCGGGGACCACAGTAGCAATCTGCGGCATCGGGACAAGACCACGGTAATAACCGGGTAGCGGGATCCAAACTGCAGCTGGCGGGACAAGAGGGGGATCTCCAAGTCGGTGGATCAGACCAACATGGTTATCCAAGCTTAGTGGTGCCGACTCATAGGTCAAATTCAATCGAGACATATGCAATTAAATCAAGTACAATAAATAGACGGGCAAGACGGGGGTGCTCAAGGGCACACTGTCATATCAGGTGGTGCAATGCACTTCAAGACAAGTAACTGTTTCAAGTGTAATTCAATGCTTTCGGGAAAACAAGACATGTAGTATAAATCTCGGGATCAGTAAAGTACAATGACCAATTGGAATTTATAGGTAAAGTATCGGGTTCAAAATTTGTTTAAAGTGGATAGGGACCCCGTATGTCAATCTAATGACAATTTGGTACTCTTTGAGTTTGGGGACATTCTGGGCTCCTTATACACTTTGAAGTTTCAAAAACTTCGAATGAAATCTTCATGATATGGTTTCTTCCTCAAATGGCCTCATACAATGCTTAGTAAATCCTCTTGACATAGAGGGGTTCTCAATGGATGGTCCCAAAACATTTAAACAACTCATCTTTATCTTAACCATAGTCTAGGACAGATAGACCTCATCGCTCGAGCAAACCGGAGAGTTCGCTCGAGCGAGGAGCTCTCTGGAATGGCTGTCTGGATGGGTTCGCTCGAGCGAAGTTGAGGTCGCTCGAACGAACTCATCGGGTCGAGCGAACTTTATAATGCGTTCGATTGAACAACCCTCTAGAACAGGTTCTGGGATGTCCGCTCGAGCAACCAAAGGTGCGCTCGAGCTACCAAGCTACTGGAATGCTCCAGTCCCTTTCTGGACAGGTCGCTCGAGCGAAGTGTCATGGTCGCTCGAGCGAACTGTCCAGAAACTGAATCCGGACCAGTTCAACTCCTCTCTATCTCTTCCTTCTACAACCCCTTTTCAGCCACTTTTATACACTACATGAGGAGTCTAAAACTCCATTCAAATAACATCAAATCCTTCACCACATCCATCCCATTCTCCTCCATCCATATCACATTCAATACAAGGAAAGAAAGAAGGAAACCATTTCACATAATATATATATTTGAGACAAAACAAGAGGAATTAAATGTTATAAACCAACACATCTCTTGGACCATAAATGTACCATTAATACCCTACCATGAGCATTCATTTCAAAACAAGGCAATAAATATGCATTAATAGGAAATATCCAAAGTCAATGAAAGCTTAGGAAAATCAATCATCCACTTGCCTTGGGCCTTCTAAACAATGAAATCAAGCTCTAATACTCTTCCAAGCAAGGAATCCAAGCTATGAACAAAATCTCCAAAACAAACAAACCCTAAAATGGTCAAACATTGAAATAACAAAGGAAACCTTACAATAATGAAGGTGAAGCTTCTCTAAGGCTAAAGGAACACAAATCTAGAAGGAGG
The DNA here is from genome assembly GCA_038049695.1 of Cinnamomum chago. NCBI lineage: Eukaryota > Viridiplantae > Streptophyta > Magnoliopsida > Laurales > Lauraceae > Cinnamomum > Cinnamomum chago. Next base: position 50,674,733 of record CP142453.1, on the reverse strand, counting down.
GAATGATTACTTACATGAGGGTTCTTCACAAAGGCAAGGTGAGCTCAAAGAAAGTCTTGTAACGAATGATTTTCTCTAGCAATGGTGTCAATGGAGAGCTAGGGTGATGAGGAAGAAGATGACGATCTCCACTTCTGATGTTGTGCAAGGTTGGTGGTGGATTGGGTGATGGAAGGCAAGAGCAAGAAGAAGGCAAATGGAAACCCTAGGTTCTCACTCTCTTGTGCTGGAAAAAGGGAAATGAAAGGGAAAGGGTCTCCTTATAAACAAGTGGGGAGTGGGCTCCACCACCAACAAATCTAATTGGGCTGAAATCATCTCTTTCGGGACCTCGGATGAATTCGATGAAGAAGGAAGAAATGATCGTCGAAATATCTAGTTTCCAAAAAGTATATGTTTCGCGGGTTTCGGGAATATCAAGTTTTGGGTACAGATTTTGTGTGCAATGACTGTTTTGCCCTCGAGGCTATGAAATCGTGTTTCGGGATCTCGAATGGAGACGGGATCAACATGAAAGTTGTAGGGATTATCAATACGAATAAAACGGGATTAAAACCATGGATGAAAAAACCTCCGGTAAATCCTCAAACATATGAAATGTCATAAAAAGGAACCCCCAAAGGGCCCTACTAACTCAAAGCAATCAATATTTCCAAAAACTAATTCAAAAGCTATTCCAAACCCAACTTAGCCAAAATAACTAATCAAGCTTAGAACTAACATGCAACTTAATTAGCACTAATCGGGTTCACTCGGGTCGGGGTCTTACAAATGGCGACGCAATAATGCATTGGCAATTATCTTATTTACTAGCGACGCACAAGTGTGCGTTGGAAAAGGTCTGAGTTTTTATTCGTACAATTGCCAATGTATGAGTTGCGTCCCCAAAGCCCCATTTAAGATAAACTTACCTTTTCCGACACTATTTTCCGACACAGTGAAAAGTTGCGTTGGCAAAAGTCACGGAAAATTGCTGCTTTTACCGACTCAAGTAAGACTGCATTGGCAAAAGCCGTGGAAAAACTTTCCCTACACTATTTGGCGACGCAGTGAAAATTGGCATTGGCAAAAGTCTTATTTCCGATGCATATTTGGACTGCGTTGACAAAAGTCACATAGAATTGTTACTTTTACCAACACAAGTAAGACCACGTTGGCAAAAGTTATGGAAAACATACGATTATTTTGCTTACTGGCGATGCACAGGTCTGTGTCTGCTAAGCCCCATTTAGTACAATTCATTTTTGCCAAAATAATATGAGCACTCTGTTTTAACCGCTTTTATTTGTTCCCAACTCTCTACCTCTTTCATGGGTTTTTACTTTTTAATTTTTTTAACAATAGCTTTTAGCGGAGTATGGTGGGAACTTTTTTGAATGGGTCCCACTCGTGCCCATATATGGATAATCAGAGTCGTTTAAAAAGTTCATACACATTTAATTATGGGGTATCCCAATTTTCTGTTTAGAATTGAGTTGGAACCACTGTAAGATTGACCAAACAGAAAACCATGGCTAAAAAAATGTTGTTTTATTAACTTTTTTTTTTTTGTGTTCAATCGTATGATAAGATAACCTCCATTCAAAATGAGATTTTGGTGGAAATTAAATTTTTTTAGTTTATAGCGTCTAACTTTTTGTGGCGGCCTATGCTTTTGAGGCTAAAGATATATTTTTAGCGACTAGTATTATATTGGGTGTGTAAGTCCATGGGGATCCGAACCCTAGAGGGGGGGTGAATAGGGTGAGCTTCTTTTATGACTTAATAAATCAATTTTAACTTCTTTAAAACAAACTAGTCACAAGTGATGATTATCAAACAAAATGCGGAAGCTTAAAGAAAACAATCACCACAAAGCAAGCACCATCACACAAGTATTTATAGTGGTTCGGCCTCAATGCCTACATCCACTACCGGCTTGTGATCCAACACCCCACCGGATTTCCACTATTTATGCTTTTCAATAGGCTAAGCAATAACCTTTACAATATGCTTTCCAAGGCTAAGCAATAACCTTTACAATGATGTTTTTCAAGGCTTAACATCAACCTATACACTATGCTTTTATAGGCTAAGCAATAACCTCTTCAACCACAAGGTTGGTTATCTATCTAATTTAGTGTCTTTAATACACTTGATGGAGATTCTATTAAGCTCACTACAATGCCTCTTAAATAGGCGGATATGGAAGTGAAAATCTAATACACACTCACACTATGAATGCAAAGATGAAAACAAATGAAGTGTGTGTGTGTGGTCCTCAATCATTTTGAAAATGAAAGTTCATAAATGTATGCCTAAGGCTTTTGAAAGTTTTAGCTCATAAAACATTTATGATTGAGGATGTAATGCAATCACATGTTAAAAGTAACAACTTGTTAATGATATCAAAGTTACACAAGTTGTATGAAATGGATTAGCTCTAAACATGTGATGCATAGGGATGTCAATCAAATCATCAATGAAGCTCAAAACATAAAAATAGATTTGATTGAAAAGAGGGGACAAATCATATGTAATTATAAGGACAACTTGAAAATGATTTACCAATCAAAGTAAGGCAAGTTGTGAAGCATTAAAACAATAATACACATATGATTTGTAATGATGTTGGATCCAAAACATAAGATACATTTGAGAGAGATTTTCTTATGATGGAAAAACAACAACCAATGATTCAACAAAGTATATGAATCATGTTACATATTTCATTAACATGATCTACTTAGATTTACCAATAAAGTACTACTTTGATGAATCAATGGTGATGTATCCAAAACAATAGATCTATTCAAAATATAGAATATGCTAAGGATACAACATATCATATATTAACATGTTACAAAGATTTACCAATGATAAAACAAAACATGAAAACATATGATTTGTAAAGAGGTTGAGTCCAAAACATAAGATAGTTTTGAAAGTGATTTTCTTATGATGGAAAACAACAACCAAAGATTCAACCAAGTATATGGATCATGTTACATATGATTTCAAAGGTTTTTACATTAACATGATCTACTTAGATTTACCAAAGTTAAGTACTACTTGAATTGAATCATATGGTGTTGTATCCAAAACAATAAATCAACTCAAAACATAACACATGTTAAGGACACAACACAAACATAGTTTATCATGCTAGAAATGATTTACCAAAAATAAAACAAAGCATGAAAACATATGATTAAGAAAGGAAGAGCCTACTTGGTGGTTTAACTTCATTAATCCAAGCTTTAGCTTTCCTAATCATCCCCTTCATCCCTTGGTTCTTTTCCCTTTTGATATGCCTCAAATCCTCTCAAGGAGGGGTTAAAAATTCCCAACTTTTGGCAAGGGAAAGAACTCATATTTATAGCAAAAAGTTGCCAACGGCTAGTCCTCGGTCGACCGGTAAATAGGTCTCGGTCGACCGGGAAGGCACAACGGTCAGATTTCTGACCGTTGGAGGTTTCAGTTCAAAAACAGCAGATTTTACCTCCAGTTGTCTCGGTCGACCGAGACCTGCCTCTCGGTCGACCGGCGACACTGCCGGGACAGCCTCCCTTTGCAACTTTTGCATATTTGAAGGTTTTTCTATGGGGGACCTTTTGGCCACTAAATCAAGCTTGGAAAACATGTTTTAAAGATTCTAATGGTTTTTAAAACATGACATAAAAAGCCTAAAAAGATTCAAAACTTTTAAAACAAAGGCTTGCTTGATTTCTAAAAACTCTTTTCTAAAAACAAATGCATCCAAGATTGAAAACAAATCATGCATAAATTGATATTTTTACAACTCTTAAAAACCATGCATGAATAAAACAAGATTTCAAAATTTCTTAAATCAATGCATATGTGCGTAAAACAAATGATGCTAGAATGAAATGCATCCATCAAATTGCAATCTATAAAAACCCTAACAATCTCCCCCTTTGCAATTTGATGGCAAACACACTCACCACTGAACATACACACTTAGTCTTCAGCTCCCCCTCAGCTGGACAAGGCTTGAAATCTTCTTGGATGCTTTTTCTCAAAGCTTGGGCTCTTGGACTTCAATCTTCATGATGCTTGGAGCTTGATCAACCTTCAAGCTTTCTTTCTTCTTTCTCTCTTTATCCAAGCATCTTCTTTAGCTTCCAAGCTTTCTTTCTTCTATTAGCTCTCCCCCTTTGACCATGCCTCTTTCTCCCTTTGGCAAGGTATGCATTCTCTCCCTTTGTAGAAGATCATACACAACTCTCCCCTTTGGAAGCTTGGACTTTCTCTTCACCCTTTTGAGAACTTGCATAATTTCTCCCCCTTTGCCATTAAATTGCAAAGGTACCTACACACATGAAACAAGGAAAATACCATTAGTAGCACCTGTTAACAATTGAAATCGAAAATGAAATACATAACAGGCTATCATGTATGAAAGTTATCTCTAAGGGCTCAAAGGCAATCCAAGGGTGAATTTGATCAAACTAATACTTCCTATGAAGGTTTACACTCCCCCTCAATCCATTCTCTTCTTTTGTCAAGCTTTTGACAAGATATAACTATTAGATTCAAGAAGTATATGGTTTATCCAAGTGAGGGTCAACTTCAAGGAAAGGATTAGATTCATTTAACTATAAGGCTCAAATGATCAAATTACCAAAAGAGAGCTAGGTCAAATGAGAGAAACGATCATGGATACCAATTGAAATAAACATATCAATTGAGATTAAAGGATGTGACTATAAACTCAATCACTCTAAAATGGATTTAAAAATATAACTATTATGAGAAATCCAAATTAGAGCTATCCATGATGCAATGGGGTTTACTAAACATAGCATTAAATAATTTAACTATGGAAAGCATATGCTATGTAAAGTTTTGAAAATCATTTCATTCAAACAATAAATATGACTATTAATGTGCAAGAATGAGTGAAATGAAATTCAAACATGAAGCCAACCTCAACTATAACCAACCAATATTATGAACACATAAACATGGTGGTCATGAGATATACCTATATGAGCAAAAGAGGTGGCAACATGAGCATTATGATGCTAATGGTGTGTGACATGGAACAAACATATTACTTATCAAGTTCAATCCAATGCACACAAGTTTTATCACATTCACAAGAAATCAAATCAATCAAACAATATACCAATTGAATCCAATTGAATTTGATAACATGATAAAGAGCAAGAATGTGACAAAATCCCATCAAGCATCATAAATGCATATTCATCACTTTTAAAGATATGACTATTGAGCATAGTGATGAACAAGAGAAATTGCAATGCAAAAAGATATGACTTGGTAAAGCATGCAATTTCCAAAGTGTCTAAATCATATGAATTCAACATCTAAGATATCCATCAAACATATAGAAATATGAGAAATGGGTTTCAAAGAGTTTCATATGATTAAGAACACTACTTATGAAGTTGAAACATGTATAAAGATGACACCAAGAAAATCTACATGAATCAACATCATAACCATCCATAAAGATATGACTTATAAGGCATAGAGGATGGATTTGGGTTCTAGTATGGTTTCAACAAATATAATAAATACCACAACCATACATAGAACAATATGACATTTGCATAGAGAGGATTAATCAACATTCAAGATCTAACTCATACCAATCATCCAAAAAGGAATATAACTATTTAAGCACAAGAAGGTATGAAGTTAAAGGAATCAATCTATCATGTAACATCTCCACTCTTAGCAAATGTACTAATGCTTGCAATGCAATGGAAAAGGATATGAGGTTTAAACCAAATGAACTTAGCACATAAAATCACATATGTACTTAAAAAGCTCAAATACAAGATTTTACTATAAAGCACATAAACAATCATCAAAATGCATTAATGAGAATATACCAAGTTAGGCACAAACATGCAAATCAATGAAACCATATCCAACCATGCAATGTAAGACAACAAAGTCAATTTGCATAAAGAATGTAACTAATAGAGCAAAGATGCAAATTGTTTGTAAAAATGATTTCCTTTCAAATGATACGATCATAATTAGGCACAAGGAAATAAATTCAAGGAAAATGCTTCTATAAATATAACTAATAAAGCTTAGAACATTTTCCAAAGTTTCTCAAATCACTTCAATGTATGAAATTCCAACAAAGGATCATTTATAGAATTAAGAGCAAGTGATTTTGAAAAACAAGAAGTGTACTATTGTAAAGTTTTCAATTTGTAAAAACAATAGACACTTACAAATTTTCCATATCAAAAGATATAACTTGTAAATCAATGGAAAACTAAAGTTGCTTCAAATCATTTGATTTCCAAAAAGGATATAACTATGACAATCATCAAATGATTTTCCAACATCAATTGATCATGAAAAACTAGCTATGAAAGCATTTGTAATCACAATCAATTGATCATGAATAGATATGCACAACAAGAGATATTACTAAATGAACAACATGCAAATCCATCATGAAAAAATTGCAATCAAGGGATTTTGAAAACCATGAGATATAACTATAAAAGTTCATGAAGACAAAATCAAATGATCACAAAGAAACATTGCATTTTAAAAGATGTGACTATAAAGAAACAAAATGCAAATGTATCAAGACCAACAAATAGATATAACTAAAAAGAAAAGGTTGGTCTAGTGGGATCAAGGCCTAAGGTTACTCAAATAGTCTACCTTTGAAAAATTCACCTAAGGTCTTGAAAAGGTTGTCCATGAGAGAACACTTTGAGGACTCACCAACTCTAGAAGATGTAACTTGAGAAAGTCTTAGAGTGGTGCAATGAGGCTAGGGAAATTATCATTTTCAAACATAGTGGAAATCAACATAAAGATATGCATTAAAAACACAACACTAGGGTTCAAATCTAGCAAGGATCAACTCCGGGTTGTTAAGCCCTAAAATGGAGTAACCCGCTCTGATACCACTTGTAAGTCCATGGGGATCCAAACCCTAGAGGGGGGGTGAATAGGGTGAGCTTCTTTTATGACTTAATAAATCAATTTTAACTTCTTTAAAACAAACTAGTCACAAGTGATGATTATCAAACAAAATGCGGAAGCTTAAAGAAAACAATCACCACAAAGCAAGCACCATCACACAAGTATTTATAGTGGTTCGGCCTCAATGCCTACATCCACTACCGGCTTGTGATCCAACACCCCACCGGATTTCCACTATTTATGCTTTTCAATAGGCTAAGCAATAACCTTTACAATATGCTTTCCAAGGCTAAGCAATAACCTTTACAATGATGTTTTTCAAGGCTTAACATCAACCTATACACTATGCTTTTATAGGCTAAGCAATAACCTCTTCAACCACAAGGTTGGTTATCTCTCTAATTTAGTGTCTTTAATACACTTGATGGAGATTCTATTAAGCTCACTACAATGCCTCTTAAATAGGCGGATATGGAAGTGAAAATCTAATACACACTCACACTATGAATGCAAAGATGAAAACAAATGAAGTGTGTGTGTGTGGGGTCCTCAATCATTTTGAAAATGAAAGTTCATAAATGTATGCCTAAGGCTTTTGAAAGTTTTACCTCATAAAACATTTATGATTGAGGATGTAATGCAATCACATGTTAAAAGTAACAACTTGTTAATGATATCAAAGTTACACAAGTTGTATGAAATGGATTAGCTCTAAACATGTGATGCATAGGGATGTCAATCAAATCATCAATGAAGCTCAAAACATAAAAATAGATTTGATTGAAAAGAGGGGACAAATCATATGTAATTATAAGGACAACTTGAAAATGATTTACCAATCAAAGTAAGGCAAGTTGTGAAGCATTAAAACAATAATACACATATGATTTGTAATGATGTTGGATCCAAAACATAAGATACATTTGAGAGAGATTTTCTTATGATGGAAAAACAACAACCAATGATTCAACAAAGTATATGAATCATGTTACATATTTCATTAACATGATCTACTTAGATTTACCAATAAAGTACTACTTTGATGAATCAATGGTGATGTATCCAAAACAATAGATCTATTCAAAATATAGAATATGCTAAGGATACAACATATCATATATTAACATGTTACAAAGATTTACCAATGATAAAACAAAACATGAAAACATATGATTTGTAAAGAGGTTGAGTCCAAAACATAAGATAGTTTTGAAAGTGATTTTCTTATGATGGAAAACAACAACCAAAGATTCAACCAAGTATATGGATCATGTTACATATGATTTCAAAGGTTTTTACATTAACATGATCTACTTAGATTTACCAAAGTTAAGTACTACTTGAATTGAATCATATGGTGTTGTATCCAAAACAATAAATCAACTCAAAACATAACACATGTTAAGGACACAACACAAACATAGTTTATCATGCTAGAAATGATTTACCAAAAATAAAACAAAGCATGAAAACATATGATTAAGAAAGGAAGAGCCTACTTGGTGGTTTAACTTCATTAATCCAAGCTTTAGCTTTCCTAATCATCCCCTTCATCCCTTGGTTCTTTTCCCTTTTGATATGCCTCAAATCCTCTCAAGGAGGGGTTAAAAATTCCCAACTTTTGGCAAGGGAAAGAACTCATATTTATAGCAAAAAGTTGCCAACGGCTAGTCCTCGGTCGACCGGTAAATAGGTCTCGGTCGACCGGGAAGGCACAACGGTCAGATTTCTGACCGTTGGAGGTTTCAGTTCAAAAACTGCAGATTTTACCTCCAGTTGTCTCGGTCGACCGAGACCTGCCTCTCGGTCGACCGGCGACACTGCCGGGACAGCCTCCCTTTGCAACTTTTGCATATTTGAAGGTTTTTCTATGGGGGACCTTTTGGCCACTAAATCAAGCTTGGAAAACATGTTTTAAAGATTCTAATGGTTTTTAAAACATGACATAAAAAGCCTAAAAAGATTCAAAACTTTTAAAACAAAGGCTTGCTTGATTTCTAAAAACTCTTTTCTAAAAACAAATGCATCCAAGATTGAAAACAAATCATGCATAAATTGATATTTTTACAACTCTTAAAAACCATGCATGAATAAAACAAGATTTCAAAATTTCTTAAATCAATGCATATGTGCGTAAAACAAATGATGCTAGAATGAAATGCATCCATCAAATTGCAATCTATAAAAACCCTAACAATCTCCCCCTTTGCAATTTGATGGCAAACACACTCACCACTGAACATACACACTTAGTCTTCAGCTCCCCCTCAGCTGGACAAGGCTTGAAATCTTCTTGGATGCTTTTTCTCAAAGCTTGGGCTCTTGGACTTCAATCTTCATGATGCTTGGAGCTTGATCAACCTTCAAGCTTTCTTTCTTCTTTCTCTCTTTATCCAAGCATCTTCTTTAGCTTCCAAGCTTTCTTTCTTCTATTAGCTCTCCCCCTTTGACCATGCCTCTTTCTCCCTTTGGCAAGGTATGCATTCTCTCCCTTTGTAGAAGATCATACACAACTCTCCCCTTTGGAAGCTTGGACTTTCTCTTCACCCTTTTGAGAACTTGCATAATTTCTCCCCCTTTGCCATTAAATTGCAAAGGTACCTACACACATGAAACAAGGAAAATACCATTAGTAGCACCTGTTAACAATTGAAATCGAAAATGAAATACATAACAGGCTATCATGTATGAAAGTTATCTCTAAGGGCTCAAAGGCAATCCAAGGGTGAATTTGATCAAACTAATACTTCCTATGAAGGTTTACACTCCCCCTCAATCCATTCTCTTCTTTTGTCAAGCTTTTGACAAGATATAACTATTAGATTCAAGAAGTATATGGTTTATCCAAGTGAGGGTCAACTTCAAGGAAAGGATTAGATTCATTTAACTATAAGGCTCAAATGATCAAATTACCAAAAGAGAGCTAGGTCAAATGAGAGAAACGATCATGGATACCAATTGAAATAAACATATCAATTGAGATTAAAGGATGTGACTATAAACTCAATCACTCTAAAATGGATTTAAAAATATAACTATTATGAGAAATCCAAATTAGAGCTATCCATGATGCAATGGGGTTTACTAAACATAGCATTAAATAATTTAACTATGGAAAGCATATGCTATGTAAAGTTTTGAAAATCATTTCATTCAAACAATAAATATGACTATTAATGTGCAAGAATGAGTGAAATGAAATTCAAACATGAAGCCAACCTCAACTATAACCAACCAATATTATGAACACATAAACATGGTGGTCATGAGATATACCTATATGAGCAAAAGAGGTGGCAACATGAGCATTATGATGCTAATGGTGTGTGACATGGAACAAACATATTACTTATCAAGTTCAATCCAATGCACACAAGTTTTATCACATTCACAAGAAATCAAATCAATCAAACAATATACCAATTGAATCCAATTGAATTTGATAACATGATAAAGAGCAAGAATGTGACAAAATCCCATCAAGCATCATAAATGCATATTCATCACTTTTAAAGATATGACTATTGAGCATAGTGATGAACAAGAGAAATTGCAATGCAAAAAGATATGACTTGGTAAAGCATGCAATTTCCAAAGTGTCTAAATCATATGAATTCAACATCTAAGATATCCATCAAACATATAGAAATATGAGAAATGGGTTTCAAAGAGTTTCATATGATTAAGAACACTACTTATGAAGTTGAAACATGTATAAAGATGACACCAAGAAAATCTACATGAATCAACATCATAACCATCCATAAAGATATGACTTATAAGGCATAGAGGATGGATTTGGGTTCTAGTATGGTTTCAACAAATATAATAAATACCACAACCATACATAGAACAATATGACATTTGCATAGAGAGGATTAATCAACATTCAAGATCTAACTCATACCAATCATCCAAAAAGGAATATAACTATTTAAGCACAAGAAGGTATGAAGTTAAAGGAATCAATCTATCATGTAACATCTCCACTCTTAGCAAATGTACTAATGCTTGCAATGCAATGGAAAAGGATATGAGGTTTAAACCAAATGAACTTAGCACATAAAATCACATATGTACTTAAAAAGCTCAAATACAAGATTTTACTATAAAGCACATAAACAATCATCAAAATGCATTAATGAGAATATACCAAGTTAGGCACAAACATGCAAATCAATGAAACCATATCCAACCATGCAATGTAAGACAACAAAGTCAATTTGCATAAAGAATGTAACTAATAGAGCAAAGATGCAAATTGTTTGTAAAAATGATTTCCTTTCAAATGATACGATCATAATTAGGCACAAGGAAATAAATTCAAGGAAAATGCTTCTATAAATATAACTAATAAAGCTTAGAACATTTTCCAAAGTTTCTCAAATCACTTCAATGTATGAAATTCCAACAAAGGATCATTTATAGAATTAAGAGCAAGTGATTTTGAAAAACAAGAAGTGTACTATTGTAAAGTTTTCAATTTGTAAAAACAATAGACACTTACAAATTTTCCATATCAAAAGATATAACTTGTAAATCAATGGAAAACTAAAGTTGCTTCAAATCATTTGATTTCCAAAAAGGATATAACTATGACAATCATCAAATGATTTTCCAACATCAATTGATCATGAAAAACTAGCTATGAAAGCATTTGTAATCACAATCAATTGATCATGAATAGATATGCACAACAAGAGATATTACTAAATGAACAACATGCAAATCCATCATGAAAAAATTGCAATCAAGGGATTTTGAAAACCATGAGATATAACTATAAAAGTTCATGAAGACAAAATCAAATGATCACAAAGAAACATTGCATTTTAAAAGATGTGACTATAAAGAAACAAAATGCAAATGTATCAAGACCAACAAATAGATATAACTAAAAAGAAAAGGTTGGTCTAGTGGGATCAAGGCCTAAGGTTACTCAAATAGTCTACCTTTGAAAAATTCACCTAAGGTCTTGAAAAGGTTGTCCATGAGAGAACACTTTGAGGACTCACCAACTCTAGAAGATGTAACTTGAGAAAGTCTTAGAGTGGTGCAATGAGGCTAGGGAAATTATCATTTTCAAACATAGTGGAAATCAACATAAAGATATGCATTAAAAACACAACACTAGGGTTCAAATCTAGCAAGGATCAACTCCGGGTTGTTAAGCCCTAAAATGGAGTAACCCGCTCTGATACCACTTGTAAGTCCATGGGGATCCAAACCCTAGAGGGGGGGTGAATAGGGTGAGCTTCTTTTATGACTTAATAAATCAATTTTAACTTCTTTAAAACAAACTAGTCACAAGTGATGATTATCAAACAAAATGCGGAAGCTTAAAGAAAACAATCACCACAAAGCAAGCACCATCACACAAGTATTTATAGTGGTTCGGCCTCAATGCCTACATCCACTACCGGCTTGTGATCCAACACCCCACCGGATTTCCACTATTTATGCTTTTCAATAGGCTAAGCAATAACCTTTACAATATGCTTTCCAAGGCTAAGCAATAACCTTTACAATGATGTTTTTCAAGGCTTAACATCAACCTATACACTATGCTTTTATAGGCTAAGCAATAACCTCTTCAACCACAAGGTTGGTTATCTCTCTAATTTAGTGTCTTTAATACACTTGATGGAGATTCTATTAAGCTCACTACAATGCCTCTTAAATAGGCGGATATGGAAGTGAAAATCTAATACACACTCACACTATGAATGCAAAGATGAAAACAAATGAAGTGTGTGTGTGTGGGGTCCTCAATCATTTTGAAAATGAAAGTTCATAAATGTATGCCTAAGGCTTTTGAAAGTTTTACCTCATAAAACATTTATGATTGAGGATGTAATGCAATCACATGTTAAAAGTAACAACTTGTTAATGATATCAAAGTTACACAAGTTGTATGAAATGGATTAGCTCTAAACATGTGATGCATAGGGATGTCAATCAAATCATCAATGAAGCTCAAAACATAAAAATAGATTTGATTGAAAAGAGGGGACAAATCATATGTAATTATAAGGACAACTTGAAAATGATTTACCAATCAAAGTAAGGCAAGTTGTGAAGCATTAAAACAATAATACACATATGATTTGTAATGATGTTGGATCCAAAACATAAGATACATTTGAGAGAGATTTTCTTATGATGGAAAAACAACAACCAATGATTCAACAAAGTATATGAATCATGTTACATATTTCATTAACATGATCTACTTAGATTTACCAATAAAGTACTACTTTGATGAATCAATGGTGATGTATCCAAAACAATAGATCTATTCAAAATATAGAATATGCTAAGGATACAACATATCATATATTAACATGTTACAAAGATTTACCAATGATAAAACAAAACATGAAAACATATGATTTGTAAAGAGGTTGAGTCCAAAACATAAGATAGTTTTGAAAGTGATTTTCTTATGATGGAAAACAACAACCAAAGATTCAACCAAGTATATGGATCATGTTACATATGATTTCAAAGGTTTTTACATTAACATGATCTACTTAGATTTACCAAAGTTAAGTACTACTTGAATTGAATCATATGGTGTTGTATCCAAAACAATAAATCAACTCAAAACATAACACATGTTAAGGACACAACACAAACATAGTTTATCATGCTAGAAATGATTTACCAAAAATAAAACAAAGCATGAAAACATATGATTAAGAAAGGAAGAGCCTACTTGGTGGTTTAACTTCATTAATCCAAGCTTTAGCTTTCCTAATCATCCCCTTCATCCCTTGGTTCTTTTCCCTTTTGATATGCCTCAAATCCTCTCAAGGAGGGGTTAAAAATTCCCAACTTTTGGCAAGGGAAAGAACTCATATTTATAGCAAAAAGTTGCCAACGGCTAGTCCTCGGTCGACCGGTAAATAGGTCTCGGTCGACCGGGAAGGCACAACGGTCAGATTTCTGACCGTTGGAGGTTTCAGTTCAAAAACTGCAGATTTTACCTCCAGTTGTCTCGGTCGACCGAGACCTGCCTCTCGGTCGACCGGCGACACTGCCGGGACAGCCTCCCTTTGCAACTTTTGCATATTTGAAGGTTTTTCTATGGGGGACCTTTTGGCCACTAAATCAAGCTTGGAAAACATGTTTTAAAGATTCTAATGGTTTTTAAAACATGACATAAAAAGCCTAAAAAGATTCAAAACTTTTAAAACAAAGGCTTGCTTGATTTCTAAAAACTCTTTTCTAAAAACAAATGCATCCAAGATTGAAAACAAATCATGCATAAATTGATATTTTTACAACTCTTAAAAACCATGCATGAATAAAACAAGATTTCAAAATTTCTTAAATCAATGCATATGTGCGTAAAACAAATGATGCTAGAATGAAATGCATCCATCAAATTGCAATCTATAAAAACCCTAACAATCTCCCCCTTTGCAATTTGATGGCAAACACACTCACCACTGAACATACACACTTAGTCTTCAGCTCCCCCTCAGCTGGACAAGGCTTGAAATCTTCTTGGATGCTTTTTCTCAAAGCTTGGGCTCTTGGACTTCAATCTTCATGATGCTTGGAGCTTGATCAACCTTCAAGCTTTCTTTCTTCTTTCTCTCTTTATCCAAGCATCTTCTTTAGCTTCCAAGCTTTCTTTCTTCTATTAGCTCTCCCCCTTTGACCATGCCTCTTTCTCCCTTTGGCAAGGTATGCATTCTCTCCCTTTGTAGAAGATCATACACAACTCTCCCCTTTGGAAGCTTGGACTTTCTCTTCACCCTTTTGAGAACTTGCATAATTTCTCCCCCTTTGCCATTAAATTGCAAAGGTACCTACACACATGAAACAAGGAAAATACCATTAGTAGCACCTGTTAACAATTGAAATCGAAAATGAAATACATAACAGGCTATCATGTATGAAAGTTATCTCTAAGGGCTCAAAGGCAATCCAAGGGTGAATTTGATCAAACTAATACTTCCTATGAAGGTTTACACTCCCCCTCAATCCATTCTCTTCTTTTGTCAAGCTTTTGACAAGATATAACTATTAGATTCAAGAAGTATATGGTTTATCCAAGTGAGGGTCAACTTCAAGGAAAGGATTATATTCATTTAACTATAAGGCTCAAATGATCAAATTACCAAAAGAGAGCTAGGTCAAATGAGAGAAACGATCATGGATACCAATTGAAATAAACATATCAATTGAGATTAAAGGATGTGACTATAAACTCAATCACTCTAAAATGGATTTAAAAATATAACTATTATGAGAAATCCAAATTAGAGCTATCCATGATGCAATGGGGTTTACTAAACATAGCATTAAATAATTTAACTATGGAAAGCATATGCTATGTAAAGTTTTGAAAATCATTTCATTCAAACAATAAATATGACTATTAATGTGCAAGAATGAGTGAAATGAAATTCAAACATGAAGCCAACCTCAACTATAACCAACCAATATTATGAACACATAAACATGGTGGTCATGAGATATACCTATATGAGCAAAAGAGGTGGCAACATGAGCATTATGATGCTAATGGTGTGTGACATGGAACAAACATATTACTTATCAAGTTCAATCCAATGCACACAAGTTTTATCACATTCACAAGAAATCAAATCAATCAAACAATATACCAATTGAATCCAATTGAATTTGATAACATGATAAAGAGCAAGAATGTGACAAAATCCCATCAAGCATCATAAATGCATATTCATCACTTTTAAAGATATGACTATTGAGCATAGTGATGAACAAGAGAAATTGCAATGCAAAAAGATATGACTTGGTAAAGCATGCAATTTCCAAAGTGTCTAAATCATATGAATTCAACATCTAAGATATCCATCAAACATATAGAAATATGAGAAATGGGTTTCAAAGAGTTTCATATGATTAAGAACACTACTTATGAAGTTGAAACATGTATAAAGATGACACCAAGAAAATCTACATGAATCAACATCATAACCATCCATAAAGATATGACTTATAAGGCATAGAGGATGGATTTGGGTTCTAGTATGGTTTCAACAAATATAATAAATACCACAACCATACATAGAACAATATGACATTTGCATAGAGAGGATTAATCAACATTCAAGATCTAACTCATACCAATCATCCAAAAAGGAATATAACTATTTAAGCACAAGAAGGTATGAAGTTAAAGGAATCAATCTATCATGTAACATCTCCACTCTTAGCAAATGTACTAATGCTTGCAATGCAATGGAAAAGGATATGAGGTTTAAACCAAATGAACTTAGCACATAAAATCACATATGTACTTAAAAAGCTCAAATACAAGATTTTACTATAAAGCACATAAACAATCATCAAAATGCATTAATGAGAATATACCAAGTTAGGCACAAACATGCAAATCAATGAAACCATATCCAACCATGCAATGTAAGACAACAAAGTCAATTTGCATAAAGAATGTAACTAATAGAGCAAAGATGCAAATTGTTTGTAAAAATGATTTCCTTTCAAATGATACGATCATAATTAGGCACAAGGAAATAAATTCAAGGAAAATGCTTCTATAAATATAACTAATAAAGCTTAGAACATTTTCCAAAGTTTCTCAAATCACTTCAATGTATGAAATTCCAACAAAGGATCATTTATAGAATTAAGAGCAAGTGATTTTGAAAAACAAGAAGTGTACTATTGTAAAGTTTTCAATTTGTAAAAACAATAGACACTTACAAATTTTCCATATCAAAAGATATAACTTGTAAATCAATGGAAAACTAAAGTTGCTTCAAATCATTTGATTTCCAAAAAGGATATAACTATGACAATCATCAAATGATTTTCCAACATCAATTGATCATGAAAAACTAGCTATGAAAGCATTTGTAATCACAATCAATTGATCATGAATAGATATGCACAACAAGAGATATTACTAAATGAACAACATGCAAATCCATCATGAAAAAATTGCAATCAAGGGATTTTGAAAACCATGAGATATAACTATAAAAGTTCATGAAGACAAAATCAAATGATCACAAAGAAACATTGCATTTTAAAAGATGTGACTATAAAGAAACAAAATGCAAATGTATCAAGACCAACAAATAGATATAACTAAAAAGAAAAGGTTGGTCTAGTGGGATCAAGGCCTAAGGTTACTCAAATAGTCTACCTTTGAAAAATTCACCTAAGGTCTTGAAAAGGTTGTCCATGAGAGAACACTTTGAGGACTCACCAACTCTAGAAGATGTAACTTGAGAAAGTCTTAGAGTGGTGCAATGAGGCTAGGGAAATTATCATTTTCAAACATAGTGGAAATCAACATAAAGATATGCATTAAAAACACAACACTAGGGTTCAAATCTAGCAAGGATCAACTCCGGGTTGTTAAGCCCTAAAATGGAGTAACCCGCTCTGATACCACTTGTAAGTCCATGGGGATCCAAACCCTAGAGGGGGGGTGAATAGGGTGAGCTTCTTTTATGACTTAATAAATCAATTTTAACTTCTTTAAAACAAACTAGTCACAAGTGATGATTATCAAACAAAATGCGGAAGCTTAAAGAAAACAATCACCACAAAGCAAGCACCATCACACAAGTATTTATAGTGGTTCGGCCTCAATGCCTACATCCACTACCGGCTTGTGATCCAACACCCCACCGGATTTCCACTATTTATGCTTTTCAATAGGCTAAGCAATAACCTTTACAATATGCTTTCCAAGGCTAAGCAATAACCTTTACAATGATGTTTTTCAAGGCTTAACATCAACCTATACACTATGCTTTTATAGGCTAAGCAATAACCTCTTCAACCACAAGGTTGGTTATCTCTCTAATTTAGTGTCTTTAATACACTTGATGGAGATTCTATTAAGCTCACTACAATGCCTCTTAAATAGGCGGATATGGAAGTGAAAATCTAATACACACTCACACTATGAATGCAAAGATGAAAACAAATGAAGTGTGTGTGTGTGGTCCTCAATCATTTTGAAAATGAAAGTTCATAAATGTATGCCTAAGGCTTTTGAAAGTTTTAGCTCATAAAACATTTATGATTGAGGATGTAATGCAATCACATGTTAAAAGTAACAACTTGTTAATGATATCAAAGTTACACAAGTTGTATGAAATGGATTAGCTCTAAACATGTGATGCATAGGGATGTCAATCAAATCATCAATGAAGCTCAAAACATAAAAATAGATTTGATTGAAAAGAGGGGACAAATCATATGTAATTATAAGGACAACTTGAAAATGATTTACCAATCAAAGTAAGGCAAGTTGTGAAGCATTAAAACAATAATACACATATGATTTGTAATGATGTTGGATCCAAAACATAAGATACATTTGAGAGAGATTTTCTTATGATGGAAAAACAACAACCAATGATTCAACAAAGTATATGAATCATGTTACATATTTCATTAACATGATCTACTTAGATTTACCAATAAAGTACTACTTTGATGAATCAATGGTGATGTATCCAAAACAATAGATCTATTCAAAATATAGAATATGCTAAGGATACAACATATCATATATTAACATGTTACAAAGATTTACCAATGATAAAACAAAACATGAAAACATATGATTTGTAAAGAGGTTGAGTCCAAAACATAAGATAGTTTTGAAAGTGATTTTCTTATGATGGAAAACAACAACCAAAGATTCAACCAAGTATATGGATCATGTTACATATGATTTCAAAGGTTTTTACATTAACATGATCTACTTAGATTTACCAAAGTTAAGTACTACTTGAATTGAATCATATGGTGTTGTATCCAAAACAATAAATCAACTCAAAACATAACACATGTTAAGGACACAACACAAACATAGTTTATCATGCTAGAAATGATTTACCAAAAATAAAACAAAGCATGAAAACATATGATTAAGAAAGGAAGAGCCTACTTGGTGGTTTAACTTCATTAATCCAAGCTTTAGCTTTCCTAATCATCCCCTTCATCCCTTGGTTCTTTTCCCTTTTGATATGCCTCAAATCCTCTCAAGGAGGGGTTAAAAATTCCCAACTTTTGGCAAGGGAAAGAACTCATATTTATAGCAAAAAGTTGCCAACGGCTAGTCCTCGGTCGACCGGTAAATAGGTCTCGGTCGACCGGGAAGGCACAACGGTCAGATTTCTGACCGTTGGAGGTTTCAGTTCAAAAACTGCAGATTTTACCTCCAGTTGTCTCGGTCGACCGAGACCTGCCTCTCGGTCGACCGGCGACACTGCCGGGACAGCCTCCCTTTGCAACTTTTGCATATTTGAAGGTTTTTCTATGGGGGACCTTTTGGCCACTAAATCAAGCTTGGAAAACATGTTTTAAAGATTCTAATGGTTTTTAAAACATGACATAAAAAGCCTAAAAAGATTCAAAACTTTTAAAACAAAGGCTTGCTTGATTTCTAAAAACTCTTTTCTAAAAACAAATGCATCCAAGATTGAAAACAAATCATGCATAAATTGATATTTTTACAACTCTTAAAAACCATGCATGAATAAAACAAGATTTCAAAATTTCTTAAATCAATGCATATGTGCGTAAAACAAATGATGCTAGAATGAAATGCATCCATCAAATTGCAATCT
The DNA here is from genome assembly GCA_038049695.1 of Cinnamomum chago. Lineage (NCBI taxonomy): Eukaryota > Viridiplantae > Streptophyta > Magnoliopsida > Laurales > Lauraceae > Cinnamomum > Cinnamomum chago. The sequence continues at coordinate 50,655,186 of CP142453.1, read as the reverse complement.
ATAAAAACCCTAACAATCTCCCCCTTTGCAATTTGATGGCAAACACACTCACCACTGAACATACACACTTAGTCTTCAGCTCCCCCTCAGCTGGACAAGGCTTGAAATCTTCTTGGATGCTTTTTCTCAAAGCTTGGGCTCTTGGACTTCAATCTTCATGATGCTTGGAGCTTGATCAACCTTCAAGCTTTCTTTCTTCTTTCTCTCTTTATCCAAGCATCTTCTTTAGCTTCCAAGCTTTCTTTCTTCTATTAGCTCTCCCCCTTTGACCATGCCTCTTTCTCCCTTTGGCAAGGTATGCATTCTCTCCCTTTGTAGAAGATCATACACAACTCTCCCCTTTGGAAGCTTGGACTTTCTCTTCACCCTTTTGAGAACTTGCATAATTTCTCCCCCTTTGCCATTAAATTGCAAAGGTACCTACACACATGAAACAAGGAAAATACCATTAGTAGCACCTGTTAACAATTGAAATCGAAAATGAAATACATAACAGGCTATCATGTATGAAAGTTATCTCTAAGGGCTCAAAGGCAATCCAAGGGTGAATTTGATCAAACTAATACTTCCTATGAAGGTTTACACTCCCCCTCAATCCATTCTCTTCTTTTGTCAAGCTTTTGACAAGATATAACTATTAGATTCAAGAAGTATATGGTTTATCCAAGTGAGGGTCAACTTCAAGGAAAGGATTATATTCATTTAACTATAAGGCTCAAATGATCAAATTACCAAAAGAGAGCTAGGTCAAATGAGAGAAACGATCATGGATACCAATTGAAATAAACATATCAATTGAGATTAAAGGATGTGACTATAAACTCAATCACTCTAAAATGGATTTAAAAATATAACTATTATGAGAAATCCAAATTAGAGCTATCCATGATGCAATGGGGTTTACTAAACATAGCATTAAATAATTTAACTATGGAAAGCATATGCTATGTAAAGTTTTGAAAATCATTTCATTCAAACAATAAATATGACTATTAATGTGCAAGAATGAGTGAAATGAAATTCAAACATGAAGCCAACCTCAACTATAACCAACCAATATTATGAACACATAAACATGGTGGTCATGAGATATACCTATATGAGCAAAAGAGGTGGCAACATGAGCATTATGATGCTAATGGTGTGTGACATGGAACAAACATATTACTTATCAAGTTCAATCCAATGCACACAAGTTTTATCACATTCACAAGAAATCAAATCAATCAAACAATATACCAATTGAATCCAATTGAATTTGATAACATGATAAAGAGCAAGAATGTGACAAAATCCCATCAAGCATCATAAATGCATATTCATCACTTTTAAAGATATGACTATTGAGCATAGTGATGAACAAGAGAAATTGCAATGCAAAAAGATATGACTTGGTAAAGCATGCAATTTCCAAAGTGTCTAAATCATATGAATTCAACATCTAAGATATCCATCAAACATATAGAAATATGAGAAATGGGTTTCAAAGAGTTTCATATGATTAAGAACACTACTTATGAAGTTGAAACATGTATAAAGATGACACCAAGAAAATCTACATGAATCAACATCATAACCATCCATAAAGATATGACTTATAAGGCATAGAGGATGGATTTGGGTTCTAGTATGGTTTCAACAAATATAATAAATACCACAACCATACATAGAACAATATGACATTTGCATAGAGAGGATTAATCAACATTCAAGATCTAACTCATACCAATCATCCAAAAAGGAATATAACTATTTAAGCACAAGAAGGTATGAAGTTAAAGGAATCAATCTATCATGTAACATCTCCACTCTTAGCAAATGTACTAATGCTTGCAATGCAATGGAAAAGGATATGAGGTTTAAACCAAATGAACTTAGCACATAAAATCACATATGTACTTAAAAAGCTCAAATACAAGATTTTACTATAAAGCACATAAACAATCATCAAAATGCATTAATGAGAATATACCAAGTTAGGCACAAACATGCAAATCAATGAAACCATATCCAACCATGCAATGTAAGACAACAAAGTCAATTTGCATAAAGAATGTAACTAATAGAGCAAAGATGCAAATTGTTTGTAAAAATGATTTCCTTTCAAATGATACGATCATAATTAGGCACAAGGAAATAAATTCAAGGAAAATGCTTCTATAAATATAACTAATAAAGCTTAGAACATTTTCCAAAGTTTCTCAAATCACTTCAATGTATGAAATTCCAACAAAGGATCATTTATAGAATTAAGAGCAAGTGATTTTGAAAAACAAGAAGTGTACTATTGTAAAGTTTTCAATTTGTAAAAACAATAGACACTTACAAATTTTCCATATCAAAAGATATAACTTGTAAATCAATGGAAAACTAAAGTTGCTTCAAATCATTTGATTTCCAAAAAGGATATAACTATGACAATCATCAAATGATTTTCCAACATCAATTGATCATGAAAAACTAGCTATGAAAGCATTTGTAATCACAATCAATTGATCATGAATAGATATGCACAACAAGAGATATTACTAAATGAACAACATGCAAATCCATCATGAAAAAATTGCAATCAAGGGATTTTGAAAACCATGAGATATAACTATAAAAGTTCATGAAGACAAAATCAAATGATCACAAAGAAACATTGCATTTTAAAAGATGTGACTATAAAGAAACAAAATGCAAATGTATCAAGACCAACAAATAGATATAACTAAAAAGAAAAGGTTGGTCTAGTGGGATCAAGGCCTAAGGTTACTCAAATAGTCTACCTTTGAAAAATTCACCTAAGGTCTTGAAAAGGTTGTCCATGAGAGAACACTTTGAGGACTCACCAACTCTAGAAGATGTAACTTGAGAAAGTCTTAGAGTGGTGCAATGAGGCTAGGGAAATTATCATTTTCAAACATAGTGGAAATCAACATAAAGATATGCATTAAAAACACAACACTAGGGTTCAAATCTAGCAAGGATCAACTCCGGGTTGTTAAGCCCTAAAATGGAGTAACCCGCTCTGATACCACTTGTAAGTCCATGGGGATCCAAACCCTAGAGGGGGGGTGAATAGGGTGAGCTTCTTTTATGACTTAATAAATCAATTTTAACTTCTTTAAAACAAACTAGTCACAAGTGATGATTATCAAACAAAATGCGGAAGCTTAAAGAAAACAATCACCACAAAGCAAGCACCATCACACAAGTATTTATAGTGGTTCGGCCTCAATGCCTACATCCACTACCGGCTTGTGATCCAACACCCCACCGGATTTCCACTATTTATGCTTTTCAATAGGCTAAGCAATAACCTTTACAATATGCTTTCCAAGGCTAAGCAATAACCTTTACAATGATGTTTTTCAAGGCTTAACATCAACCTATACACTATGCTTTTATAGGCTAAGCAATAACCTCTTCAACCACAAGGTTGGTTATCTCTCTAATTTAGTGTCTTTAATACACTTGATGGAGATTCTATTAAGCTCACTACAATGCCTCTTAAATAGGCGGATATGGAAGTGAAAATCTAATACACACTCACACTATGAATGCAAAGATGAAAACAAATGAAGTGTGTGTGTGTGGGGTCCTCAATCATTTTGAAAATGAAAGTTCATAAATGTATGCCTAAGGCTTTTGAAAGTTTTACCTCATAAAACATTTATGATTGAGGATGTAATGCAATCACATGTTAAAAGTAACAACTTGTTAATGATATCAAAGTTACACAAGTTGTATGAAATGGATTAGCTCTAAACATGTGATGCATAGGGATGTCAATCAAATCATCAATGAAGCTCAAAACATAAAAATAGATTTGATTGAAAAGAGGGGACAAATCATATGTAATTATAAGGACAACTTGAAAATGATTTACCAATCAAAGTAAGGCAAGTTGTGAAGCATTAAAACAATAATACACATATGATTTGTAATGATGTTGGATCCAAAACATAAGATACATTTGAGAGAGATTTTCTTATGATGGAAAAACAACAACCAATGATTCAACAAAGTATATGAATCATGTTACATATTTCATTAACATGATCTACTTAGATTTACCAATAAAGTACTACTTTGATGAATCAATGGTGATGTATCCAAAACAATAGATCTATTCAAAATATAGAATATGCTAAGGATACAACATATCATATATTAACATGTTACAAAGATTTACCAATGATAAAACAAAACATGAAAACATATGATTTGTAAAGAGGTTGAGTCCAAAACATAAGATAGTTTTGAAAGTGATTTTCTTATGATGGAAAACAACAACCAAAGATTCAACCAAGTATATGGATCATGTTACATATGATTTCAAAGGTTTTTACATTAACATGATCTACTTAGATTTACCAAAGTTAAGTACTACTTGAATTGAATCATATGGTGTTGTATCCAAAACAATAAATCAACTCAAAACATAACACATGTTAAGGACACAACACAAACATAGTTTATCATGCTAGAAATGATTTACCAAAAATAAAACAAAGCATGAAAACATATGATTAAGAAAGGAAGAGCCTACTTGGTGGTTTAACTTCATTAATCCAAGCTTTAGCTTTCCTAATCATCCCCTTCATCCCTTGGTTCTTTTCCCTTTTGATATGCCTCAAATCCTCTCAAGGAGGGGTTAAAAATTCCCAACTTTTGGCAAGGGAAAGAACTCATATTTATAGCAAAAAGTTGCCAACGGCTAGTCCTCGGTCGACCGGTAAATAGGTCTCGGTCGACCGGGAAGGCACAACGGTCAGATTTCTGACCGTTGGAGGTTTCAGTTCAAAAACTGCAGATTTTACCTCCAGTTGTCTCGGTCGACCGAGACCTGCCTCTCGGTCGACCGGCGACACTGCCGGGACAGCCTCCCTTTGCAACTTTTGCATATTTGAAGGTTTTTCTATGGGGGACCTTTTGGCCACTAAATCAAGCTTGGAAAACATGTTTTAAAGATTCTAATGGTTTTTAAAACATGACATAAAAAGCCTAAAAAGATTCAAAACTTTTAAAACAAAGGCTTGCTTGATTTCTAAAAACTCTTTTCTAAAAACAAATGCATCCAAGATTGAAAACAAATCATGCATAAATTGATATTTTTACAACTCTTAAAAACCATGCATGAATAAAACAAGATTTCAAAATTTCTTAAATCAATGCATATGTGCGTAAAACAAATGATGCTAGAATGAAATGCATCCATCAAATTGCAATCTATAAAAACCCTAACAATCTCCCCCTTTGCAATTTGATGGCAAACACACTCACCACTGAACATACACACTTAGTCTTCAGCTCCCCCTCAGCTGGACAAGGCTTGAAATCTTCTTGGATGCTTTTTCTCAAAGCTTGGGCTCTTGGACTTCAATCTTCATGATGCTTGGAGCTTGATCAACCTTCAAGCTTTCTTTCTTCTTTCTCTCTTTATCCAAGCATCTTCTTTAGCTTCCAAGCTTTCTTTCTTCTATTAGCTCTCCCCCTTTGACCATGCCTCTTTCTCCCTTTGGCAAGGTATGCATTCTCTCCCTTTGTAGAAGATCATACACAACTCTCCCCTTTGGAAGCTTGGACTTTCTCTTCACCCTTTTGAGAACTTGCATAATTTCTCCCCCTTTGCCATTAAATTGCAAAGGTACCTACACACATGAAACAAGGAAAATACCATTAGTAGCACCTGTTAACAATTGAAATCGAAAATGAAATACATAACAGGCTATCATGTATGAAAGTTATCTCTAAGGGCTCAAAGGCAATCCAAGGGTGAATTTGATCAAACTAATACTTCCTATGAAGGTTTACACTCCCCCTCAATCCATTCTCTTCTTTTGTCAAGCTTTTGACAAGATATAACTATTAGATTCAAGAAGTATATGGTTTATCCAAGTGAGGGTCAACTTCAAGGAAAGGATTATATTCATTTAACTATAAGGCTCAAATGATCAAATTACCAAAAGAGAGCTAGGTCAAATGAGAGAAACGATCATGGATACCAATTGAAATAAACATATCAATTGAGATTAAAGGATGTGACTATAAACTCAATCACTCTAAAATGGATTTAAAAATATAACTATTATGAGAAATCCAAATTAGAGCTATCCATGATGCAATGGGGTTTACTAAACATAGCATTAAATAATTTAACTATGGAAAGCATATGCTATGTAAAGTTTTGAAAATCATTTCATTCAAACAATAAATATGACTATTAATGTGCAAGAATGAGTGAAATGAAATTCAAACATGAAGCCAACCTCAACTATAACCAACCAATATTATGAACACATAAACATGGTGGTCATGAGATATACCTATATGAGCAAAAGAGGTGGCAACATGAGCATTATGATGCTAATGGTGTGTGACATGGAACAAACATATTACTTATCAAGTTCAATCCAATGCACACAAGTTTTATCACATTCACAAGAAATCAAATCAATCAAACAATATACCAATTGAATCCAATTGAATTTGATAACATGATAAAGAGCAAGAATGTGACAAAATCCCATCAAGCATCATAAATGCATATTCATCACTTTTAAAGATATGACTATTGAGCATAGTGATGAACAAGAGAAATTGCAATGCAAAAAGATATGACTTGGTAAAGCATGCAATTTCCAAAGTGTCTAAATCATATGAATTCAACATCTAAGATATCCATCAAACATATAGAAATATGAGAAATGGGTTTCAAAGAGTTTCATATGATTAAGAACACTACTTATGAAGTTGAAACATGTATAAAGATGACACCAAGAAAATCTACATGAATCAACATCATAACCATCCATAAAGATATGACTTATAAGGCATAGAGGATGGATTTGGGTTCTAGTATGGTTTCAACAAATATAATAAATACCACAACCATACATAGAACAATATGACATTTGCATAGAGAGGATTAATCAACATTCAAGATCTAACTCATACCAATCATCCAAAAAGGAATATAACTATTTAAGCACAAGAAGGTATGAAGTTAAAGGAATCAATCTATCATGTAACATCTCCACTCTTAGCAAATGTACTAATGCTTGCAATGCAATGGAAAAGGATATGAGGTTTAAACCAAATGAACTTAGCACATAAAATCACATATGTACTTAAAAAGCTCAAATACAAGATTTTACTATAAAGCACATAAACAATCATCAAAATGCATTAATGAGAATATACCAAGTTAGGCACAAACATGCAAATCAATGAAACCATATCCAACCATGCAATGTAAGACAACAAAGTCAATTTGCATAAAGAATGTAACTAATAGAGCAAAGATGCAAATTGTTTGTAAAAATGATTTCCTTTCAAATGATACGATCATAATTAGGCACAAGGAAATAAATTCAAGGAAAATGCTTCTATAAATATAACTAATAAAGCTTAGAACATTTTCCAAAGTTTCTCAAATCACTTCAATGTATGAAATTCCAACAAAGGATCATTTATAGAATTAAGAGCAAGTGATTTTGAAAAACAAGAAGTGTACTATTGTAAAGTTTTCAATTTGTAAAAACAATAGACACTTACAAATTTTCCATATCAAAAGATATAACTTGTAAATCAATGGAAAACTAAAGTTGCTTCAAATCATTTGATTTCCAAAAAGGATATAACTATGACAATCATCAAATGATTTTCCAACATCAATTGATCATGAAAAACTAGCTATGAAAGCATTTGTAATCACAATCAATTGATCATGAATAGATATGCACAACAAGAGATATTACTAAATGAACAACATGCAAATCCATCATGAAAAAATTGCAATCAAGGGATTTTGAAAACCATGAGATATAACTATAAAAGTTCATGAAGACAAAATCAAATGATCACAAAGAAACATTGCATTTTAAAAGATGTGACTATAAAGAAACAAAATGCAAATGTATCAAGACCAACAAATAGATATAACTAAAAAGAAAAGGTTGGTCTAGTGGGATCAAGGCCTAAGGTTACTCAAATAGTCTACCTTTGAAAAATTCACCTAAGGTCTTGAAAAGGTTGTCCATGAGAGAACACTTTGAGGACTCACCAACTCTAGAAGATGTAACTTGAGAAAGTCTTAGAGTGGTGCAATGAGGCTAGGGAAATTATCATTTTCAAACATAGTGGAAATCAACATAAAGATATGCATTAAAAACACAACACTAGGGTTCAAATCTAGCAAGGATCAACTCCGGGTTGTTAAGCCCTAAAATGGAGTAACCCGCTCTGATACCACTTGTAAGTCCATGGGGATCCAAACCCTAGAGGGGGGGTGAATAGGGTGAGCTTCTTTTATGACTTAATAAATCAATTTTAACTTCTTTAAAACAAACTAGTCACAAGTGATGATTATCAAACAAAATGCGGAAGCTTAAAGAAAACAATCACCACAAAGCAAGCACCATCACACAAGTATTTATAGTGGTTCGGCCTCAATGCCTACATCCACTACCGGCTTGTGATCCAACACCCCACCGGATTTCCACTATTTATGCTTTTCAATAGGCTAAGCAATAACCTTTACAATATGCTTTCCAAGGCTAAGCAATAACCTTTACAATGATGTTTTTCAAGGCTTAACATCAACCTATACACTATGCTTTTATAGGCTAAGCAATAACCTCTTCAACCACAAGGTTGGTTATCTCTCTAATTTAGTGTCTTTAATACACTTGATGGAGATTCTATTAAGCTCACTACAATGCCTCTTAAATAGGCGGATATGGAAGTGAAAATCTAATACACACTCACACTATGAATGCAAAGATGAAAACAAATGAAGTGTGTGTGTGTGGTCCTCAATCATTTTGAAAATGAAAGTTCATAAATGTATGCCTAAGGCTTTTGAAAGTTTTAGCTCATAAAACATTTATGATTGAGGATGTAATGCAATCACATGTTAAAAGTAACAACTTGTTAATGATATCAAAGTTACACAAGTTGTATGAAATGGATTAGCTCTAAACATGTGATGCATAGGGATGTCAATCAAATCATCAATGAAGCTCAAAACATAAAAATAGATTTGATTGAAAAGAGGGGACAAATCATATGTAATTATAAGGACAACTTGAAAATGATTTACCAATCAAAGTAAGGCAAGTTGTGAAGCATTAAAACAATAATACACATATGATTTGTAATGATGTTGGATCCAAAACATAAGATACATTTGAGAGAGATTTTCTTATGATGGAAAAACAACAACCAATGATTCAACAAAGTATATGAATCATGTTACATATTTCATTAACATGATCTACTTAGATTTACCAATAAAGTACTACTTTGATGAATCAATGGTGATGTATCCAAAACAATAGATCTATTCAAAATATAGAATATGCTAAGGATACAACATATCATATATTAACATGTTACAAAGATTTACCAATGATAAAACAAAACATGAAAACATATGATTTGTAAAGAGGTTGAGTCCAAAACATAAGATAGTTTTGAAAGTGATTTTCTTATGATGGAAAACAACAACCAAAGATTCAACCAAGTATATGGATCATGTTACATATGATTTCAAAGGTTTTTACATTAACATGATCTACTTAGATTTACCAAAGTTAAGTACTACTTGAATTGAATCATATGGTGTTGTATCCAAAACAATAAATCAACTCAAAACATAACACATGTTAAGGACACAACACAAACATAGTTTATCATGCTAGAAATGATTTACCAAAAATAAAACAAAGCATGAAAACATATGATTAAGAAAGGAAGAGCCTACTTGGTGGTTTAACTTCATTAATCCAAGCTTTAGCTTTCCTAATCATCCCCTTCATCCCTTGGTTCTTTTCCCTTTTGATATGCCTCAAATCCTCTCAAGGAGGGGTTAAAAATTCCCAACTTTTGGCAAGGGAAAGAACTCATATTTATAGCAAAAAGTTGCCAACGGCTAGTCCTCGGTCGACCGGTAAATAGGTCTCGGTCGACCGGGAAGGCACAACGGTCAGATTTCTGACCGTTGGAGGTTTCAGTTCAAAAACTGCAGATTTTACCTCCAGTTGTCTCGGTCGACCGAGACCTGCCTCTCGGTCGACCGGCGACACTGCCGGGACAGCCTCCCTTTGCAACTTTTGCATATTTGAAGGTTTTTCTATGGGGGACCTTTTGGCCACTAAATCAAGCTTGGAAAACATGTTTTAAAGATTCTAATGGTTTTTAAAACATGACATAAAAAGCCTAAAAAGATTCAAAACTTTTAAAACAAAGGCTTGCTTGATTTCTAAAAACTCTTTTCTAAAAACAAATGCATCCAAGATTGAAAACAAATCATGCATAAATTGATATTTTTACAACTCTTAAAAACCATGCATGAATAAAACAAGATTTCAAAATTTCTTAAATCAATGCATATGTGCGTAAAACAAATGATGCTAGAATGAAATGCATCCATCAAATTGCAATCTATAAAAACCCTAACAATCTCCCCCTTTGCAATTTGATGGCAAACACACTCACCACTGAACATACACACTTAGTCTTCAGCTCCCCCTCAGCTGGACAAGGCTTGAAATCTTCTTGGATGCTTTTTCTCAAAGCTTGGGCTCTTGGACTTCAATCTTCATGATGCTTGGAGCTTGATCAACCTTCAAGCTTTCTTTCTTCTTTCTCTCTTTATCCAAGCATCTTCTTTAGCTTCCAAGCTTTCTTTCTTCTATTAGCTCTCCCCCTTTGACCATGCCTCTTTCTCCCTTTGGCAAGGTATGCATTCTCTCCCTTTGTAGAAGATCATACACAACTCTCCCCTTTGGAAGCTTGGACTTTCTCTTCACCCTTTTGAGAACTTGCATAATTTCTCCCCCTTTGCCATTAAATTGCAAAGGTACCTACACACATGAAACAAGGAAAATACCATTAGTAGCACCTGTTAACAATTGAAATCGAAAATGAAATACATAACAGGCTATCATGTATGAAAGTTATCTCTAAGGGCTCAAAGGCAATCCAAGGGTGAATTTGATCAAACTAATACTTCCTATGAAGGTTTACACTCCCCCTCAATCCATTCTCTTCTTTTGTCAAGCTTTTGACAAGATATAACTATTAGATTCAAGAAGTATATGGTTTATCCAAGTGAGGGTCAACTTCAAGGAAAGGATTATATTCATTTAACTATAAGGCTCAAATGATCAAATTACCAAAAGAGAGCTAGGTCAAATGAGAGAAACGATCATGGATACCAATTGAAATAAACATATCAATTGAGATTAAAGGATGTGACTATAAACTCAATCACTCTAAAATGGATTTAAAAATATAACTATTATGAGAAATCCAAATTAGAGCTATCCATGATGCAATGGGGTTTACTAAACATAGCATTAAATAATTTAACTATGGAAAGCATATGCTATGTAAAGTTTTGAAAATCATTTCATTCAAACAATAAATATGACTATTAATGTGCAAGAATGAGTGAAATGAAATTCAAACATGAAGCCAACCTCAACTATAACCAACCAATATTATGAACACATAAACATGGTGGTCATGAGATATACCTATATGAGCAAAAGAGGTGGCAACATGAGCATTATGATGCTAATGGTGTGTGACATGGAACAAACATATTACTTATCAAGTTCAATCCAATGCACACAAGTTTTATCACATTCACAAGAAATCAAATCAATCAAACAATATACCAATTGAATCCAATTGAATTTGATAACATGATAAAGAGCAAGAATGTGACAAAATCCCATCAAGCATCATAAATGCATATTCATCACTTTTAAAGATATGACTATTGAGCATAGTGATGAACAAGAGAAATTGCAATGCAAAAAGATATGACTTGGTAAAGCATGCAATTTCCAAAGTGTCTAAATCATATGAATTCAACATCTAAGATATCCATCAAACATATAGAAATATGAGAAATGGGTTTCAAAGAGTTTCATATGATTAAGAACACTACTTATGAAGTTGAAACATGTATAAAGATGACACCAAGAAAATCTACATGAATCAACATCATAACCATCCATAAAGATATGACTTATAAGGCATAGAGGATGGATTTGGGTTCTAGTATGGTTTCAACAAATATAATAAATACCACAACCATACATAGAACAATATGACATTTGCATAGAGAGGATTAATCAACATTCAAGATCTAACTCATACCAATCATCCAAAAAGGAATATAACTATTTAAGCACAAGAAGGTATGAAGTTAAAGGAATCAATCTATCATGTAACATCTCCACTCTTAGCAAATGTACTAATGCTTGCAATGCAATGGAAAAGGATATGAGGTTTAAACCAAATGAACTTAGCACATAAAATCACATATGTACTTAAAAAGCTCAAATACAAGATTTTACTATAAAGCACATAAACAATCATCAAAATGCATTAATGAGAATATACCAAGTTAGGCACAAACATGCAAATCAATGAAACCATATCCAACCATGCAATGTAAGACAACAAAGTCAATTTGCATAAAGAATGTAACTAATAGAGCAAAGATGCAAATTGTTTGTAAAAATGATTTCCTTTCAAATGATACGATCATAATTAGGCACAAGGAAATAAATTCAAGGAAAATGCTTCTATAAATATAACTAATAAAGCTTAGAACATTTTCCAAAGTTTCTCAAATCACTTCAATGTATGAAATTCCAACAAAGGATCATTTATAGAATTAAGAGCAAGTGATTTTGAAAAACAAGAAGTGTACTATTGTAAAGTTTTCAATTTGTAAAAACAATAGACACTTACAAATTTTCCATATCAAAAGATATAACTTGTAAATCAATGGAAAACTAAAGTTGCTTCAAATCATTTGATTTCCAAAAAGGATATAACTATGACAATCATCAAATGATTTTCCAACATCAATTGATCATGAAAAACTAGCTATGAAAGCATTTGTAATCACAATCAATTGATCATGAATAGATATGCACAACAAGAGATATTACTAAATGAACAACATGCAAATCCATCATGAAAAAATTGCAATCAAGGGATTTTGAAAACCATGAGATATAACTATAAAAGTTCATGAAGACAAAATCAAATGATCACAAAGAAACATTGCATTTTAAAAGATGTGACTATAAAGAAACAAAATGCAAATGTATCAAGACCAACAAATAGATATAACTAAAAAGAAAAGGTTGGTCTAGTGGGATCAAGGCCTAAGGTTACTCAAATAGTCTACCTTTGAAAAATTCACCTAAGGTCTTGAAAAGGTTGTCCATGAGAGAACACTTTGAGGACTCACCAACTCTAGAAGATGTAACTTGAGAAAGTCTTAGAGTGGTGCAATGAGGCTAGGGAAATTATCATTTTCAAACATAGTGGAAATCAACATAAAGATATGCATTAAAAACACAACACTAGGGTTCAAATCTAGCAAGGATCAACTCCGGGTTGTTAAGCCCTAAAATGGAGTAACCCGCTCTGATACCACTTGTAAGTCCATGGGGATCCAAACCCTAGAGGGGGGGTGAATAGGGTGAGCTTCTTTTATGACTTAATAAATCAATTTTAACTTCTTTAAAACAAACTAGTCACAAGTGATGATTATCAAACAAAATGCGGAAGCTTAAAGAAAACAATCACCACAAAGCAAGCACCATCACACAAGTATTTATAGTGGTTCGGCCTCAATGCCTACATCCACTACCGGCTTGTGATCCAACACCCCACCGGATTTCCACTATTTATGCTTTTCAATAGGCTAAGCAATAACCTTTACAATATGCTTTCCAAGGCTAAGCAATAACCTTTACAATGATGTTTTTCAAGGCTTAACATCAACCTATACACTATGCTTTTATAGGCTAAGCAATAACCTCTTCAACCACAAGGTTGGTTATCTCTCTAATTTAGTGTCTTTAATACACTTGATGGAGATTCTATTAAGCTCACTACAATGCCTCTTAAATAGGCGGATATGGAAGTGAAAATCTAATACACACTCACACTATGAATGCAAAGATGAAAACAAATGAAGTGTGTGTGTGTGGTCCTCAATCATTTTGAAAATGAAAGTTCATAAATGTATGCCTAAGGCTTTTGAAAGTTTTAGCTCATAAAACATTTATGATTGAGGATGTAATGCAATCACATGTTAAAAGTAACAACTTGTTAATGATATCAAAGTTACACAAGTTGTATGAAATGGATTAGCTCTAAACATGTGATGCATAGGGATGTCAATCAAATCATCAATGAAGCTCAAAACATAAAAATAGATTTGATTGAAAAGAGGGGACAAATCATATGTAATTATAAGGACAACTTGAAAATGATTTACCAATCAAAGTAAGGCAAGTTGTGAAGCATTAAAACAATAATACACATATGATTTGTAATGATGTTGGATCCAAAACATAAGATACATTTGAGAGAGATTTTCTTATGATGGAAAAACAACAACCAATGATTCAACAAAGTATATGAATCATGTTACATATTTCATTAACATGATCTACTTAGATTTACCAATAAAGTACTACTTTGATGAATCAATGGTGATGTATCCAAAACAATAGATCTATTCAAAATATAGAATATGCTAAGGATACAACATATCATATATTAACATGTTACAAAGATTTACCAATGATAAAACAAAACATGAAAACATATGATTTGTAAAGAGGTTGAGTCCAAAACATAAGATAGTTTTGAAAGTGATTTTCTTATGATGGAAAACAACAACCAAAGATTCAACCAAGTATATGGATCATGTTACATATGATTTCAAAGGTTTTTACATTAACATGATCTACTTAGATTTACCAAAGTTAAGTACTACTTGAATTGAATCATATGGTGTTGTATCCAAAACAATAAATCAACTCAAAACATAACACATGTTAAGGACACAACACAAACATAGTTTATCATGCTAGAAATGATTTACCAAAAATAAAACAAAGCATGAAAACATATGATTAAGAAAGGAAGAGCCTACTTGGTGGTTTAACTTCATTAATCCAAGCTTTAGCTTTCCTAATCATCCCCTTCATCCCTTGGTTCTTTTCCCTTTTGATATGCCTCAAATCCTCTCAAGGAGGGGTTAAAAATTCCCAACTTTTGGCAAGGGAAAGAACTCATATTTATAGCAAAAAGTTGCCAACGGCTAGTCCTCGGTCGACCGGTAAATAGGTCTCGGTCGACCGGGAAGGCACAACGGTCAGATTTCTGACCGTTGGAGGTTTCAGTTCAAAAACTGCAGATTTTACCTCCAGTTGTCTCGGTCGACCGAGACCTGCCTCTCGGTCGACCGGCGACACTGCCGGGACAGCCTCCCTTTGCAACTTTTGCATATTTGAAGGTTTTTCTATGGGGGACCTTTTGGCCACTAAATCAAGCTTGGAAAACATGTTTTAAAGATTCTAATGGTTTTTAAAACATGACATAAAAAGCCTAAAAAGATTCAAAACTTTTAAAACAAAGGCTTGCTTGATTTCTAAAAACTCTTTTCTAAAAACAAATGCATCCAAGATTGAAAACAAATCATGCATAAATTGATATTTTTACAACTCTTAAAAACCATGCATGAATAAAACAAGATTTCAAAATTTCTTAAATCAATGCATATGTGCGTAAAACAAATGATGCTAGAATGAAATGCATCCATCAAATTGCAATCTATAAAAACCCTAACAATCTCCCCCTTTGCAATTTGATGGCAAACACACTCACCACTGAACATACACACTTAGTCTTCAGCTCCCCCTCAGCTGGACAAGGCTTGAAATCTTCTTGGATGCTTTTTCTCAAAGCTTGGGCTCTTGGACTTCAATCTTCATGATGCTTGGAGCTTGATCAACCTTCAAGCTTTCTTTCTTCTTTCTCTCTTTATCCAAGCATCTTCTTTAGCTTCCAAGCTTTCTTTCTTCTATTAGCTCTCCCCCTTTGACCATGCCTCTTTCTCCCTTTGGCAAGGTATGCATTCTCTCCCTTTGTAGAAGATCATACACAACTCTCCCCTTTGGAAGCTTGGACTTTCTCTTCACCCTTTTGAGAACTTGCATAATTTCTCCCCCTTTGCCATTAAATTGCAAAGGTACCTACACACATGAAACAAGGAAAATACCATTAGTAGCACCTGTTAACAATTGAAATCGAAAATGAAATACATAACAGGCTATCATGTATGAAAGTTATCTCTAAGGGCTCAAAGGCAATCCAAGGGTGAATTTGATCAAACTAATACTTCCTATGAAGGTTTACACTCCCCCTCAATCCATTCTCTTCTTTTGTCAAGCTTTTGACAAGATATAACTATTAGATTCAAGAAGTATATGGTTTATCCAAGTGAGGGTCAACTTCAAGGAAAGGATTATATTCATTTAACTATAAGGCTCAAATGATCAAATTACCAAAAGAGAGCTAGGTCAAATGAGAGAAACGATCATGGATACCAATTGAAATAAACATATCAATTGAGATTAAAGGATGTGACTATAAACTCAATCACTCTAAAATGGATTTAAAAATATAACTATTATGAGAAATCCAAATTAGAGCTATCCATGATGCAATGGGGTTTACTAAACATAGCATTAAATAATTTAACTATGGAAAGCATATGCTATGTAAAGTTTTGAAAATCATTTCATTCAAACAATAAATATGACTATTAATGTGCAAGAATGAGTGAAATGAAATTCAAACATGAAGCCAACCTCAACTATAACCAACCAATATTATGAACACATAAACATGGTGGTCATGAGATATACCTATATGAGCAAAAGAGGTGGCAACATGAGCATTATGATGCTAATGGTGTGTGACATGGAACAAACATATTACTTATCAAGTTCAATCCAATGCACACAAGTTTTATCACATTCACAAGAAATCAAATCAATCAAACAATATACCAATTGAATCCAATTGAATTTGATAACATGATAAAGAGCAAGAATGTGACAAAATCCCATCAAGCATCATAAATGCATATTCATCACTTTTAAAGATATGACTATTGAGCATAGTGATGAACAAGAGAAATTGCAATGCAAAAAGATATGACTTGGTAAAGCATGCAATTTCCAAAGTGTCTAAATCATATGAATTCAACATCTAAGATATCCATCAAACATATAGAAATATGAGAAATGGGTTTCAAAGAGTTTCATATGATTAAGAACACTACTTATGAAGTTGAAACATGTATAAAGATGACACCAAGAAAATCTACATGAATCAACATCATAACCATCCATAAAGATATGACTTATAAGGCATAGAGGATGGATTTGGGTTCTAGTATGGTTTCAACAAATATAATAAATACCACAACCATACATAGAACAATATGACATTTGCATAGAGAGGATTAATCAACATTCAAGATCTAACTCATACCAATCATCCAAAAAGGAATATAACTATTTAAGCACAAGAAGGTATGAAGTTAAAGGAATCAATCTATCATGTAACATCTCCACTCTTAGCAAATGTACTAATGCTTGCAATGCAATGGAAAAGGATATGAGGTTTAAACCAAATGAACTTAGCACATAAAATCACATATGTACTTAAAAAGCTCAAATACAAGATTTTACTATAAAGCACATAAACAATCATCAAAATGCATTAATGAGAATATACCAAGTTAGGCACAAACATGCAAATCAATGAAACCATATCCAACCATGCAATGTAAGACAACAAAGTCAATTTGCATAAAGAATGTAACTAATAGAGCAAAGATGCAAATTGTTTGTAAAAATGATTTCCTTTCAAATGATACGATCATAATTAGGCACAAGGAAATAAATTCAAGGAAAATGCTTCTATAAATATAACTAATAAAGCTTAGAACATTTTCCAAAGTTTCTCAAATCACTTCAATGTATGAAATTCCAACAAAGGATCATTTATAGAATTAAGAGCAAGTGATTTTGAAAAACAAGAAGTGTACTATTGTAAAGTTTTCAATTTGTAAAAACAATAGACACTTACAAATTTTCCATATCAAAAGATATAACTTGTAAATCAATGGAAAACTAAAGTTGCTTCAAATCATTTGATTTCCAAAAAGGATATAACTATGACAATCATCAAATGATTTTCCAACATCAATTGATCATGAAAAACTAGCTATGAAAGCATTTGTAATCACAATCAATTGATCATGAATAGATATGCACAACAAGAGATATTACTAAATGAACAACATGCAAATCCATCATGAAAAAATTGCAATCAAGGGATTTTGAAAACCATGAGATATAACTATAAAAGTTCATGAAGACAAAATCAAATGATCACAAAGAAACATTGCATTTTAAAAGATGTGACTATAAAGAAACAAAATGCAAATGTATCAAGACCAACAAATAGATATAACTAAAAAGAAAAGGTTGGTCTAGTGGGATCAAGGCCTAAGGTTACTCAAATAGTCTACCTTTGAAAAATTCACCTAAGGTCTTGAAAAGGTTGTCCATGAGAGAACACTTTGAGGACTCACCAACTCTAGAAGATGTAACTTGAGAAAGTCTTAGAGTGGTGCAATGAGGCTAGGGAAATTATCATTTTCAAACATAGTGGAAATCAACATAAAGATATGCATTAAAAACACAACACTAGGGTTCAAATCTAGCAAGGATCAACTCCGGGTTGTTAAGCCCTAAAATGGAGTAACCCGCTCTGATACCACTTGTAAGTCCATGGGGATCCAAACCCTAGAGGGGGGGTGAATAGGGTGAGCTTCTTTTATGACTTAATAAATCAATTTTAACTTCTTTAAAACAAACTAGTCACAAGTGATGATTATCAAACAAAATGCGGAAGCTTAAAGAAAACAATCACCACAAAGCAAGCACCATCACACAAGTATTTATAGTGGTTCGGCCTCAATGCCTACATCCACTACCGGCTTGTGATCCAACACCCCACCGGATTTCCACTATTTATGCTTTTCAATAGGCTAAGCAATAACCTTTACAATATGCTTTCCAAGGCTAAGCAATAACCTTTACAATGATGTTTTTCAAGGCTTAACATCAACCTATACACTATGCTTTTATAGGCTAAGCAATAACCTCTTCAACCACAAGGTTGGTTATCTCTCTAATTTAGTGTCTTTAATACACTTGATGGAGATTCTATTAAGCTCACTACAATGCCTCTTAAATAGGCGGATATGGAAGTGAAAATCTAATACACACTCACACTATGAATGCAAAGATGAAAACAAATGAAGTGTGTGTGTGTGGTCCTCAATCATTTTGAAAATGAAAGTTCATAAATGTATGCCTAAGGCTTTTGAAAGTTTTACCTCATAAAACATTTATGATTGAGGATGTAATGCAATCACATGTTAAAAGTAACAACTTGTTAATGATATCAAAGTTACACAAGTTGTATGAAATGGATTAGCTCTAAACATGTGATGCATAGGGATGTCAATCAAATCATCAATGAAGCTCAAAACATAAAAATAGATTTGATTGAAAAGAGGGGACAAATCATATGTAATTATAAGGACAACTTGAAAATGATTTACCAATCAAAGTAAGGCAAGTTGTGAAGCATTAAAACAATAATACACATATGATTTGTAATGATGTTGGATCCAAAACATAAGATACATTTGAGAGAGATTTTCTTATGATGGAAAAACAACAACCAATGATTCAACAAAGTATATGAATCATGTTACATATTTCATTAACATGATCTACTTAGATTTACCAATAAAGTACTACTTTGATGAATCAATGGTGATGTATCCAAAACAATAGATCTATTCAAAATATAGAATATGCTAAGGATACAACATATCATATATTAACATGTTACAAAGATTTACCAATGATAAAACAAAACATGAAAACATATGATTTGTAAAGAGGTTGAGTCCAAAACATAAGATAGTTTTGAAAGTGATTTTCTTATGATGGAAAACAACAACCAAAGATTCAACCAAGTATATGGATCATGTTACATATGATTTCAAAGGTTTTTACATTAACATGATCTACTTAGATTTACCAAAGTTAAGTACTACTTGAATTGAATCATATGGTGTTGTATCCAAAACAATAAATCAACTCAAAACATAACACATGTTAAGGACACAACACAAACATAGTTTATCATGCTAGAAATGATTTACCAAAAATAAAACAAAGCATGAAAACATATGATTAAGAAAGGAAGAGCCTACTTGGTGGTTTAACTTCATTAATCCAAGCTTTAGCTTTCCTAATCATCCCCTTCATCCCTTGGTTCTTTTCCCTTTTGATATGCCTCAAATCCTCTCAAGGAGGGGTTAAAAATTCCCAACTTTTGGCAAGGGAAAGAACTCATATTTATAGCAAAAAGTTGCCAACGGCTAGTCCTCGGTCAACCGGTAAATAGGTCTCGGTCGACCGGGAAGGCACAACGGTCAGATTTCTGACCGTTGGAGGTTTCAGTTCAAAAACTGCAGATTTTACCTCCAGTTGTCTCGGTCGACCGAGACCTGCCTCTCGGTCGACCGGCGACACTGCCGGGACAGCCTCCCTTTGCAACTTTTGCATATTTGAAGGTTTTTCTATGGGGGACCTTTTGGCCACTAAATCAAGCTTGGAAAACATGTTTTAAAGATTCTAATGGTTTTTAAAACATGACATAAAAAGCCTAAAAAGATTCAAAACTTTTAAAACAAAGGCTTGCTTGATTTCTAAAAACTCTTTTCTAAAAACAAATGCATCCAAGATTGAAAACAAATCATGCATAAATTGATATTTTTACAACTCTTAAAAACCATGCATGAATAAAACAAGATTTCAAGATTTCTTAAATCAATGCATATGTGTGTAAAACAAATGATGCTAGAATGAAATGCATCCATCAAATTGCAATCTATAAAAACCCTAACAGGGTGAACTAAACCTAATTTTTGGTGGGCCATTGGATCTCCCGCTAAAACTTCTAGCATTATAAAAGACTCACGCCGAACCCTTATACCTTGTATCTAAACCCTTTCGAATTTCTTCTTCTCGTTTCTTCTTCTCGCAATTCCTGCAAGCCAAATCCTCCTTCGGAATCGGCTTCTTCTTGCAACTGCAGCAAGCGAACTCCTCTTTCTCCATCGTCTTCTTCTTGCAACTGCAACAAAGTGAACCCGGCTGTCTGTAACTGCAGCAAAAGAAAGGCAAACCTTTCTTCGGAATCATCTTCTTCTTGCAAGTACAGCAAGCAAAGGTATGATCTCTCTCTTTCCATCTCTCTTTATGCCGTCCAGTCCTCCCTATTCTCCCACCGCCCCTGCCTCCACCCGCCCAGACCCTCTGCCAGCCAGCAACCCTCCCGCCCAGCAACCCTCTAGTTGATTTCTTTGTTTGTTATTGTATTGGTAAACGAAAGAAGGAAAAGGAGCCTTCATGCTAAGGAAATCTAGTATTGATTTCTTGCACTTTTTGTATGTGATTTCTCTTGATCTGAAGTGATCTGTGATTAGGGCTTTTGGGATTGTTTTTTTCTCTCTTTTTTTAACTCATTTCTATTTGAGTTGGAGTGGTATGTGATTTCCTAATCTACTTTTTTTAGAGACTTCAGCTGGTTGCTCAGAAGCCCTAGTAAGGAATCATGCACTAGAGTGGCTGAGAACCCGACTGTCTATAAAAAAAATCAATCTTTGGGGGCCAAGAAAAACCTGTCTCCTTGATCATGGGATTCATCAACAGGAACCAAACCCCTTGATTCACTTTTAATTTCTTCTTTTCTAATCAATGTTATAATATGAATAATCTGACACTAAATTCTACTCTTATCAGATATTCTAAGGTATATATTTGACTGATCTGGATTATAGAAAGGTTAGAGCAGTGTGATTTTCCGCGCTGTTTTGCTACTTTTAGATTTCTCTTTGGATAGTCCAAATTCAAAGGCAACACTGCACCAAACAAGAAGAAAGCGCGGGAGGCGGCCCCTTTCTACTGAAATATCAGCTGGATTCTCAGATGCCCGAGGATCTTTGAGCATTAGGAAAGCTGTAATTTGAAGAATTATGTAAGCCCAAAAAGTGCCATCCACAAGGCTGGATAGTTGGAAACTCAGAAATGAAATAGGAAATTCCAAATGTCGATTCAGTTTTTCTTTTTTGTTTTGTTTTGTTTTTTTAATAGCCAATGACACGCTGTCAGGATCTCCCAAAAGCTAGAATTCTGGTCAGGAATTCTTGCCAAACAAATCCCCCCTAGGGTCGCACAAGAATTTGAACGATAATTAGACTTGAGGGTATATTAATTCCAAGAATTCACATTATGTTCCATTCACCTATTCAACTGTAGGAACCCTACCAATTGGAGTTCTTTCATTCCAGACACTAGTGATCCTCACCTTGAACCTTAGGAATTGCAAAAGAGCCTAGATCTAGATGCATAGACTTAAGCAATGACCCTTGAACTCTGGTCTAAAAACCAAGCAGGAGAAATAGGCAATGACCCTTGTACCCTAGGTGTTACAGAAGGACCCAGACGGATTGATTTATTCTTTTTGTCTTCCCAATACCTTTGGTTGGGGCCAAGTGGGAGAGATAAGCAAAGGACACTATGTTTTTGCAATTCAAGGCTAGTAACTTGATCTTTTGAATAGTTGATGTACATTGGCTTGTCAGCATTGGATCCATTAGGTTTCCAACAAACAAAAAGAGCTGACTAGTGTACATTATAGTACAATACATTATTTATGTCAAATGGCGTTATCCCCTATGTAACGCCCCAATTCCGGGTACCGATAAAACCGTTCGAATACCCGAAGTTGGCGCGCTACTTCCCGGAAAATTCGAGAACTTCCAAGATCGTAGGCCGCAGTGAGGTCCAATTTAAAACTTTTTGAACCATATAATAATAACATTTAAATTACGGAAACATAAGAATTAAGCGGAAGCAATAGGTATCGATATATATATTAAGTGTGAGCCGAACAATAGTCTAATTAAAAGATTCAGTGTTACTCAAAGTTTATACATTTTTGATGCTACCCAACTCACTACAAAATTGTTCTCTCAAAACCCAAAATCATAAGAGACCCTCAAAACCCTAGTAAGTACTCCTCGCCCTCCGGCTCGACATCCGTGTCGGCCGGGCCCCACGCGTACTCTCCTGCGACAGGCGCCTCCACTAGAGCTAATGCATCGTCTGGGATCTCGGGATCAAGGCCTAAGCACCAATGAATGGGTCAGATCTAAAAGATCTGGCAAGTTACAGCATACTACTAACATAGAACATATATATCAAAGGAAATAAAGACAGGTAAATAAATTAAATGAATAGCAAGGGAAATGAACTAGGCAGTTGTGCATTTAATCATAAGGAATCAGTATAAAGATAAACATCTAAACTACTATAACGAAAGTAGCACATTCACACGATCTGGAATACCGCGGGATATTATGCCGCGGCCCTCCCATACTGAACACAGTTGCGGCGGGGAAATCTCATCGGTGCTGGGAATTACTAATCCCGCAAATCATCTCATCAACTCATCATCTCAACACTCCAGACCGGCACGGTATCACACCGTCCGTCTTAACCATACAGCTCATCATGATAGCTCCTCAATACTCAACTAGCTCCTACCGGGGATGATCAGTCCACAGGCTGAGCTTAAATCAACCGAGTGAATGTTCTGTAAGTCCATGGGGATCCGAACCCTAGAGGGGGGGTGAATAGGGTGAGCTCCAATTATGACCAATTTTAACAAATTTAACTTCTTTAAAACAAACTAGTCACATGTGATGATTAATCATACAAGATGCGGAAGCTAACAAAAGAATCACCACAAAGCAATCACCATCACACAAGGATTTATAGTGGTTCGGCCTCAATGCCTACATCCACTACCGGCTTGTGAACCAACACCCCACCGGATTTCCACTATTTATGCTTTTCAATAGGCTAAGCAATAACCTTTACAATATGCTTTCCAAGGCTAAGCAATAACCTTACATTGATGTTTTTCAAGGCTTAACATCAACCTATACATTATGCTTTTATAGGCTAAGCAATAACCTCTTCAACCACAAGGTTGGTTATCTCACTAAGTTAGTGTCTTACATACACTTGATGGAGATTCTATTAAGCTCATTACAATGCCTCTTAATTAGGCGGATATGAAAGTGAAAAACTAATACACACTCACACTATGAATGCAAAGATAAAGTATATGAAGTGTGTGTGTGTGGTCCTCAATCATTTTGAAAATGAAAGTTCATAAATGTATGCCTAAGGCTTTTGAAAGTTTTAGCTCATAAAACATTTATGATTGAGGAAGTAATGCAATCACATGTTAAAAGTAACAACTTGTTAATGATATCAAAGTTACACAAGTTGTATGAAATGGATTAGCTCTAAACATGTGATGCATAGGGATGTCAATCAAATCACCAATGAAGCTCAAAACATAAAAATAGATTTGATTGAAAAGAGGGGACAAATCATATGTAATTATAAATACAACTTGAAAATGATTTACCTATCAAAGTGAAGCAAGTTGTGAAACTTTAAAACAATAATACACATATGATTTGTAAACATGTTGAATCCAAAGCATAAGATACATTTGAAAGAGATTTTCTTATGATGGAAAAACAACAACCAAAGATTCAATCAAGTATATGAATCATGTTACATCTAATTTCAAAGATGTTTCCATTAACATGATCTACTTAGATTTACCAAAGATTAAGTACTACTTGTATTGAATCAAATGGTGATGCATCCAAAATAATAGATCTATTCAAAGTATAAGACATGCTAAGGATACAACACATCATAGGTTAACATGCTACTAAGATTTATCAAAGATAAAACAAAACATGAAAACATATGATTTGTAAAGAAGTTGAATCCAAAACATAAGTTAGTTTTGAAAGAGATGTTCTTATGATGGAAAACAACAACCAAAGATTCAACAAAGTATATGGATCATGTTACATGTGATTTCAAAGATTTTTCCATTAACATGATCTACTTAGATTTACCAAAGATTAAGTACTACTTTGATTGAATCATATGATGTTGTATCCAAAACAATAAATCAACTCAAAACATAAAACATGTTAAGGACACAACACAAACATAGTTTAACATGCTAGAAATGATTTACCAAAAATAAAACAAAGCATGAAAACATATGATTAAGGAAGGAAGAGCCTACTTGGTGGTTTAACTTCATTAATCCAAGCTTTAGCTTTCCTAATCATCCCCTTCATCCCTTGGTTCTTTTCTCTTTTGATATGCCTCAATACCTCTCAAGGAGGGGCTTAAAATTCCCAACTTTTGGCAAAGGAAAGAACTCATTTTTATAGCCAAAAATGCCCAACGGCTAGTCCTCGGTCGACCGGCAAAGGGGTCTCGGTCGACCGGGAAGGCACAACGGTCATATTTCTGACCGTTGGCAAGTTTCAGTTCAGAAACTGTCCACTCGCCCGACAGTGTTCCCGGTCGACCGGGACACAGGGCTCGGTCGACCGGCGACACTGCCGGGACACCCCCTTTTTGCAAAAATTCAACTTTTGCCTATTTTGAAGATATTTCTTTGGGGGACCTTTTGGCCACTAAATCAAGCTTGAAAAACATGTTTTAAAGATTCTAATGGTTTTTAAAACATGAACATAAAAAGCCTAAAAAAGATTCAAAACTTTTAAAACAAAGGCTTGCTTGATTTCTTGAAAACTCTTTTCTAAAACAAATGCATCCAAGATGAAAATACAAATCATGCATAAATCAAAACTTTTACAACTCTTAAAAGTAATGCATGAATAAATCAAGATTTCAAGATTAACTAAAGCAATGCAAGTGTGTGTGAATCAAATGATGCTAGAATGAAATGCATCCATCAAATTGCAATCTACAAAATTCCTAACATGTTCATGCCGACTCGAGAATAACTCTAAGGTCTGTGTCTGTCTAGGCTTTGCCTTGCGTGAACAAGGTCCTATCCAAGTCTCTAGAGGTCTATACATCTCAATACAGTCTCTGGATCTCATTCAAGGTCCAGGCCCACTCGTTGGATCCATACCAAGGCCCATCAGTACATGGCCTGGTCTAAAACTGTCCATACGAGGCAACTAATCCACTTATACTGGTAAACAGTTCCATTTCAATCCATATAACTTAACAGTCCAATAAAAACTACCTCTTCAAGCTAAAGGGTTCACATCTCCACACTTAGGCCCATTAAGGGCCCGCCTAGACACAGACACGGGACAATGTTCTCCGAAATCACACTATCGGGTCACCTCTAGATACCCTAGGTTCAGGTCTTCCATTTATGTTCAATTAATAGTAAACAACTACACTAAAGATCTAAGAATGACAATAAATGATAACAGTGAAGTATAAACTTCAATCAGAGAATCAACGGGGAAAAGCAACGGTCCAATCCTAGGTAATGGGCCACTTTAGGTTCAGGCCTATCTCCGGTAATTCGATCTCTAAACGAAGTCATTGATGCCAAATAATACTATGTTTGGTGCTTAGGTGGTTACGGGCATCTTTGACAACTCTTAGAGGTCGAATCATCTTAGATTAACAACCTAAACCCTAGACAGTGGTCCCCGCGAGTCACGGTTGAGCCACACCGTTGACTCGGGCTTAGAACAATGATAAATGCTCATTTGGATGGTCAATGGGCCCCACAACTGATCATATCTCCTAAATGTTGAAAACTGGAACAATCAGGGTTTTCCAGGTGAACCTGATGTGTTGTGAGCTCGGTTGATCTCCTGGCCGGGAGGATCAACCGAGTGCACTAACTAATCTGAATCAGGCTTCCTGGACAACTCAATTCGTTTCTAAAGGTTTCCAGCGTGTCCGGTCAAACAACCAGGCCTAGGTGATTGACCGCATACTCCAAAAACCTTAGAAAGATTGATGTTCCAGCTTTAAACACTTTCTAAATGTTAATTCTAAGCTTCAGGTTGATTTGGGTGTAAAATGTCTGAGTTTCGGGTGAAAAACCAACTTTCAGTAATTTCCTGCGAAAACCATGTATACCGGGTCAACCTGGGCTAAGCCGGGTCAACCAAGCTAATTGAAATGGGTTTTCTGCAAGAAAATGGCTGATGGCCAATTTTTCCCCAAAAATATAGTAGTCTCGGTCGACCAGGATAGGTCCCAGTCGACCTAGACAATAGGAAACTCAGTCTGCAGAGAATAGCTAACTGGGAGCTAAATTTCCACATTTTTCAGTGTTCTCGGTCGACCCAGACAGGTCTCGGTCGACCCAGAACACTATCGGTCGAGTCAGGTCGAGTCTGCAGCAAATTTAACTGAGACTTATTTTTTTTCAAAACTGCAGTGTCGCCGGTCGACCGAGCACACTGCATTTTCAGTCCCAAGTGAATTTCTGCAACTTCTCCGTTTTGACTCCTTTTTCGCCCAAACCACTTCCAATCGGTTCCAAACTTCACCCAAACACTTCTAATCATTAAATAACTCAATTAACCATCCATTAGCACCTTATGGCCCACTGATCTTCCAAATGGGGGGTGAAATCCCCCATCCATCAGTGACCTTTCATCCAAAACACAAAAACAGAGCTCCAGGTAGAAATCTATGACTAATTAAATCACATCTATGAACTAAATCACAGGAAACAAAGGGAAACATACACATTCTAAATTAGTAGTTGGATGCACTTGCCTTTTAGCTTGAGAGAGAGAGAGGATTGTAGAGAGAAATAATTAGAGAAGAAGGAACCAGAGACCAGCTGAAGAGAGCAGGGAAAGAAGAAGAAGAACACAGCAGCAGCTCCTAAAACTTGTTTCCAGCACAATAACAGCAGCTATAACTCCATAATGCAAATCCCAGAAGTAATAGAACCTCCCAGGTGAAGGAAAAGGGAGAGAAAGAAGATGGAGTAGAGGTTGCTGCTGTTAGGGAAAAACCCCAGGAATTTCTCCAGCACAACAGTCCCCACTCAGCAGTGAAGAAGAAGAATAGGAAGAAGAAGTAGCAGGTGTAGCAGCAGAGTAACAGTCCTCAAATGCTTTCTCCAGCACAGATCCAACAATAGAAAGAAGGGAGGAATGACAAGGAAGAAGATGAAGAAGACACAGCAGCTCTTCAAACAAATTCCAGCAGTAGCATGACCTCCCAGGTGAGGAAATGAAGAGGTAGAAGATGAGGAAATGAGATGGGAAGATGGAGTAATAACTCTCAAGAAGAACTCAGCACAGCAGTAACTGTAACATTAGCTTTAAGATGGAGTCCCAGCAGAGATTCAGTGATGGTAGCTCAAACGTAGGGAAGGATTGAGAGGGAGGAGAGGAGAGTTTGCAATGGAACAGTGAATTGGTCTTGGGATGGGGGCTGCTTAGGGATTAGGGTTCTCCTTGGGATAAGAGCCATTATATAGGTTTAGGGAAGAGATTAATGACCAGATTAGCCTTAGGGTTTTCATGTGGTTAGGGTTAGGGTTAGGGTAGATTAGGTCTTTTGGTAAGAAGCTTCTAGAGGGAGCACCTTTTTACACTAAACCCTCACTAATTAAAATTAAACCCACTAATGACCTATCTAGCTCTATTAGACCCTAGGATTAACAAAACCTCCTATTAACCACAAAGCTAACCTAACTAAGCTAGTCTAACCAAAAACTTAGGGGAATCTACCCAATCACTCTGGTTAACCCTTAATCAGCCCAATTAAATAGTAATTAGCCAAGATTAGCAATAATTAGCAAAGATTAGCAATAATTAGTAGTAATTAGCATAATTAACCAATAATTAGCATAAATTAGCATTAATTAGTCTATAAAATAGCAATTAGAGGGCCCACCAAGGGTGGGACCTCACACCCTAGGGAATCCTTTTTTTTTTTGAATGGTGGAATCCTAATTTAGTTGGGAAAGTTCTATTAGAAAGTCTCTTTTAAGTCCTAGTTCATTATTGAAAAGCCTTTTAACTTGTTTTAATTTGTAGTTAAGATGTTCTACTTGTGGAATATTGCAGCGACGTGAGATAATTCCAAAACTAAGCATATACTAAATAAGCTTCCCAATCAAAACTTTAATTATATCAATTGCATTCATGCATTCTTATCCTTTTATATGTAGTTGATCAATTGACTTGAATTTTTATTAGCATGTATAGAAACACGCCCGTGCACACATGCGTGTATTTATTTGTGCACACACATGCATGTGGGTGATGTGTAATATTCTTTTGAAATAAACTAGTTCAAACAACCACCTTATGCAGATAATTAAGCTAAATCCTGGGTTACACATCTAAATCTCGTTGTCATGGCTTCCAAACCTCTAATGTCAAATGCAAACAATGTGAGTTTCAAAATCTCTGTGCCTTAATGTAAAAAGATGGAAAAATTAGTAATATTTAGTGCATATACCAAACCTAAACATGCATTTGTTTCAACATACTTTAATCACATTTTCACTGTATAACTCTTCTGATAAAATTATCACACCACAGAGAGGGCATTGAAACCTCTATTTTACCAGTTCCTGTCAATCTTGTCACCTGTCCTTGGATTTTTATTTTGGTCCTGTCATATTAGTCCAATTGGAGACCTAAAAGATCTCACAGCCTCTCTCTCTCTCTCTCCCTCTGTTGCTGCTATCACCAATTATAGCCTGGATCCAGTTGGTTGGATGCTCTGCTTCTCACCCATTCAGGCATATGCCTGGGTTCCCTTCCTGAGCGAGTAGGTGCCTCCTTAGCTACGGTTTTTCATAGGTCCCAGTCCCCTTAGCCGAGTACATTAAAAAAGGCCCCAGTTATAGCTTTGAACCATAACTTGTAGTACATTTTTAACTTCATCCAATTTGTACCACGTTGCACTTCTATACCACCTACAGCTCACCTTTAAAAAAAGTTTAGTCGTCACTGTTTTGGGGTTGAGATGCACTATGGCTTGCATGGTTAGGATAGGGTGCTCATAATTTAAGTGCATTTTGTGACTCAATAAGGTGTTATTAAGTATCAACAATTAGCATTAGTAACAGTTGCAATTAATCAGGGCTAAAAATCTACGAGTCACACAACATCTATTCTCAACTTTGTATATAAGTAGAGCCATGAAAATATGTGTTAGACCCCAACCCAGACCAAGTCGATTAGTGTGCGATTAGTGTGTGTTTAGTCCTAAGTGAGTTTAGTGGTTGTTGGGTTAGAAATGATTAGTTTAGTCTTGGACATAGCTCTGGGAATTTTGAGAACGTTTAGTATTAATTAGACACACTCAGGAAGGCCTGAGTGCACGTGTAAGCTTGGGAAGATCGTATCGATTTCCGTGTGAGTGTGATTTTGATTTCATTTGAATGATGTTTCGACATGTTGCAACTTTCGTTTTAAGCAAACCCATGTTTTGGCCCAAAGAGGGTAAAATTGTCTTTCTTGCACAAATCTGGACACAATTTTCGAGATCTCAAAACCATGTCAAAAATATACTTTTTGGAAAGTAGATATTTCGACGATCGTTTTATCCTTCTTCGTCGAAGTCATCCGAGGTCACCAGACCATGTTTTTAGTCATTTCAAGTTCAAGCCCATGGGGCCCATGAGTCATCACTTAATCCCCCTTTCCCTCTCTTCCCATTCACTTTACCAAAATCCTGCAACTTCTTAACCTAGGGCAAGGAAGAGTCTCTTTTTCTCTCCATCTTCCCCATCTTGTTTGATCTAGCTAGAGAGCTCCAAAGAAGATTTCAAGACTATCAAATTCTTCCTCTTGCCCTAAGCTTTCTATTGATACAATTTTCTTAAGGTTTCAAGTTGGGAAAGCTCTCCATTCTCTTCCATCTCTCTTGTTTGACTTTCTCTAGGTAAGAGCTTCAAGCCATGTTTTCCATAAAGTCTTTTTAGCTCCTTAAGATTGTGTTTTCTTGTTTACAAACCCTATTTGTAAAATGGGTTTCTTGTTTTCAAGCTTGAGTGAGTTTTGTTTGTTTCTCTTGGGTTTTTCTTGTAGTGCTTGATGGCTTGAGTGAAGTGCTTGGAGGAGTATATTTAGCATTTGGGCAAGGCAAGTGATCTCTATAGGAATGAT
This sequence comes from Cinnamomum chago, assembly GCA_038049695.1. NCBI lineage: Eukaryota > Viridiplantae > Streptophyta > Magnoliopsida > Laurales > Lauraceae > Cinnamomum > Cinnamomum chago. The sequence goes on along the minus strand of CP142453.1, from coordinate 50,624,168 downwards.
GCATGTGTATTTGGATTTCATTGTATTTTAGAAATTGTGCATTTATCTTGTTTATAAGCTCCATGGTTATGTTTTCATTTGATTTGGATGTGAAATGGTGATAAATGAACCCTTGGTGAGCATGAAGGCTCAAGGGATGATATGTGGTTGATGGATGAGAAGAATGAGAAGAATGTAGTGAAAGATGTGCAAATGAAAGGAGATTTCCGCACTCAGCGAGCTCAGGCAGCAGCCTGTTCGCTCGAGCGACCCCTGGGTCCGCTCGAGCGAACAAGCCACTGTCTGCTATGGAACGAGGCAGTGAGTCGTTCGTTCGAACGCATTTTATTATTCGCTCGAGCCAACATTTGCTCGAGCGAACTGTCTACGCCTTGTAATGTTCACTCGAGCTAACTGTCTCGCTCGAGCGAAGTGTCATCAACGCGTCAGGTTCGCTCAAGCGAACCTGCCAGATTCAGGAAGATGAGTTTTTCCATTTTGTGTGTTTTCTTGAGGGTTGAAAACTAGACTATGTTAAGGGTTTTAACTTGACATTGTGTAAATGGAACTTCGAAATGAAACCCAACTTCGGGGACACCAATTCTTGTATTTTCTGACGTTTGGGGTTTCAATTACACAAAGGTCAATTAATAGCCTTAGCACATGCTTGTCAGATTTTTGTATTTGAACTTCCGTCTTGGTACGATGAGTATAAACGTGCACTTGTTTTGAGTTTCAAGTATAAGCTTGTTTTGAAGTTTTGTTTCAAGAAAAAGGGGATCACTTCCTAAGCGTGTTATGCATAATTATTATGCCTCTTGCTAGTCGTGTTCGTCGTGTTTTGATAAGTGATTTCCCCCTTTTTATCTCGACATGCTTTGATCGTGTTTCACGTGTTTTGTGCATTCATGAATTAAGTAAACACCACTGAGCTTAGACTGCCCTTTCGGTTTGATCCACTGTCTGGGGGTCTTTAAACATGTGGACTGTCTGCAGACTGGTCGTGTATTTATTACACATCGTGCGTGTCCGGTTCCGCGGCCGGAATTCCCGTCTTTGTGGGAAATCGTGTCGTGCTTATATTATGTATATCGTGCTTGTCGTGCGTGCTTGCTCTTTTCATTATATAAATGATAGAGAAAGGATGGGCTCTTTGTGGATTGTAACTATTCATGATATATTATGTACTCATGCTAGTTTATTTTGGTATCTCAGCTTTATTCATATTCTTGAAAATGTATCTCAGCTTTGATAGCACTTCATACTAAAGATTTGCTTACATGTTTTCTCTAAATGTTATTGTTCATGTTCATGCCTACATTGATTACCTGCCAAACCGTCGTGTTTGACCCTTGTTTATTGGTGCCCAGGTGCAGGAGACGTTGCCTTTGAGGAGGAGCGTCAGGAGGAGGCTTGTGAGCCAACTCCCGTGAGAGAGTGGCAGCCCGACGATGTCATTTAGACGTCGGTCTGGTTCTCGAGTTTCGTCACCTTTAGTCTTGGGGTTTCTTTTGGTTATTTTGAGATTGTATTGACCTTTATTGGTCTCTTAGGGGTTGTACTAAACTTAACTTACTTCCGTGTTAAACTTATAACTTGAACTATGTTTGGGAATGCCATGATAACTCTTTTCTTTGATGCTATGTCTTGTTATTAAATGTTATAGCACTTAAATATTTTATTGGTGCTTATCGTGATGTGTTTTGCTACACGCTTCCGCAATCGTGTACGTGTGAGTCAGATTCCGCGTGTCTTTGGGAATCCTCACCGCGGGAACCTATGGGAAAACAAAATCTTCAGTAGTAATCATCACCAAATCGCGTCGCGGGCCCGGGGATCCGTTCCGGGGTCGCGACAGGACTGGTATCAGAGCGAGACATGTTTCAGGCACTTAAAAGAAACTAGAAAGGTCTTAAGAACGTGGCGAGGATTCGTGAGTTCGATAGATTCGTTCGTATAGGATCTTAGAAACCCTTGTACCATGATTTTGTGTTCTAACTCTTTGTTTTACAGCAATATGCCTCCAAGAAAAGCTCCAAATCATCATGCTTCAGGCAGTAACCAGAATGAGTCAGATGCATCTGAGACACCGACAGCCACACAGTTTCAGGAACTTATGCAAGCCATGATAGCACAGCAAAGGCAGGCTAATGATTACCAAGCCAGATTTCAAGAACAGTTGGCTAAGAAGGATGATGAAATGGCACAAGTTCAGAGACAATTGTTAGAAGTTCTCCAGAACAGGAATGTAGCACCACCCGCAGGTCCACAGATTGTGATACAGAATAGGGATCCTGACCCTAATGCTCTATTTGAGAAGTTTAGGAAGAGAGCACCGAAAGAATTTTCGGGCAATGAGGACCCACTAGTGGCAGATGACTGGCTAGTCAATACGGAGAAGATCTTTGATGTCTTCATGTGCACGGGTATACAGAAGGTCAACCTCACAGCTTCATTATTTTATGGGCTCGCAGATAGGTGGTGGCAAACAGTCAAGGATCCTTATGTAGTGATGGCAGATGATGAGGCATGGGCAGCATTCAAGATACAGTTTCAAGACAAGTACATTCCCTCTCATGTCAAGAGGCAGAAGGCTATTGAGTTTCAGCAACTCAAGCAGGGTAGCATGACGGTTTTGGACTATGTCACCAAGTTTGAGAGACTAGCTAGATATGCTACCGAGTTGATTGATACAGAATGGAAGAAGATCACTAAGTTTTTGGAAGGGCTGAATCCGATCATCATGCGAGATGTCATAGGAGTAGTTCCACCAGCTACCTATGATGAGGCAGTCAAGCGGGCATATACTTTTGAGGATATTAATAATATGATTGTTTAGGACAGGAAGCAGCAGTATCAGCAGCAAAATCAGAGGCAACAACAGGGCAAGAAGCCAAGGCAAGAGCAAGGCCATGTGAGGCAGGGTTGTGGACATTGTGGCAAGAATCATGAGACACACGAATGTCGTAAGGCCATGGGTGCCTGTTTCAAGTGTGGGGCTATGAATCACTCAATCAAGGATTGCCCACTACTTCAGAATCAAGGGAATAGAAACCAGCAGCAGAGACAAGTAGCTCCTCAGAACCAAGCACCAGTTCAGAATCAAGTCAGACCACCTCAGCAACAGCAGCAGGCTAGGCCACAAGTGCAGAATCATAATGCTCGTCCTCCACAGCAGAACAGACAGGGCCAAGGAAGGCAGAACCAAGTACCGAACAGACTACAAATGCATGGACGTTTGTACTATCTCAACCGTGCAGATGCTGAAGCTGCAGGAGACGTGGTAGAAGGTAAACTTCTTGTTTGTGGGGTAGAAGCCCAGATTTTGTTTGATCCTGGATCCACACATTCCTTTACATCTCCTAGTTTTGCTAAGTTGATTGATGCACCATGTAGTGAATTGGATTACATTCTAGTAGTGACCACTCCAGTAGGGAAACAAGTTGTGTGTAGAAACCATTACCCTAGTTGTACAGTTTTATTAGGAGATGTTAATCTACCGGCCAACCTCATAGTTTTGGACATGCATGATTTTGATGTCATTTTAGGCATGGATTGGTTAGAAGCATATCATGCCACCATGGATTGTTTTAGTAAGACCATCACATTCAGATTCCAAGGACCACAGGCAGAGTTGATATTTCAGGGGAACAGGAGGAAATCTCAGGCAGGGTTTATTTCAGTGTTGAAGGCAAGCAGACTAGTGCAGAGTGGATGTCAGGCATTTATTGCGTTTATCACGGAGGATAAACAGTCCCAAGGGGTGGAGGATATCCCCATTGTGTGTGAATTTCCGGATGTTTTTCCAGAAGAAATCCCGGGTTTACCACCAATTAGAGAAGTTGAGTTTACAATTGAACTCCTTCCAGGGACAGCTCCGATCTCGATTGCACCATACAGGATGGCTCCAGCAGAAATGGGTGAGCTAAAGCTCCAATTGCAGGATTTGTTGAGCAAAGGTTTTATTAGGCCAAGTGTTTCACCGTGGGGAGCACCGGTGTTATTTGTGAAGAAGAAGGATGGAAGCTTGAGAATGTGCATAGACTACCGGAAGTTGAACCATGTGACAGTGAAGAACAAGTATCCTTTGCCAAGGATAGATGAATTGTATGATCAATTGCAAGGAGCAGCCTATTTTTCCAAGATAGACTTGAGGTCAGGGTACCATCAATTGAGAGTTAGAGACTCAGATGTTCAGAAGACAGCCTTTAGAACAAGATATGGGCACTATGAGTTCTTAGTGATGCCCTTTGGTTTGACGAATGCACCAGCAGTCTTTATGGCTTTGATGAACAAGGTCTTTGCACCATATTTGGATCACTCTACGGTCGTGTTTATTGATGATGTCCTGGTATATTCTAAGAGTAAGAAGGAGCATGAAGAACATTTGAGGACAGCGTTGCAGCTCTTGAGGGACAATCAGTTATATGCGAAACTCAGTAAGTGCGAATTCTGGTTAGAGCAAGTTGCTTTTCTAGGCCACATCATCTCAAGAGAAGGTTTAGCAGTTGATCCGGCCAAGGTAGAGGCAGTTGTGAGTTGGGTGAGGCCAAGCAGTGTGACAGAAATTAGAAGCTTCTTGGGGTTAGCAGGCTACTACAAAAGATTTGTCCAAGGTTTTTCGTCCATCGCAGCCCCTTTGACGAAATTGACTAAGAAGAATGTCCCATTTGTGTGGACCGATCAGTGTGAAACCAGTTTCCAAGAGTTGAAAGGAAGGTTAACCACAGCCCCAATTCTTACATTACCCTCGAGCAACGGCGGATTTATTGTTTATACAGATGCGTCGAATGTGGGACTAGGTTGTGTATTGATGCAGGATGGCAAAGTGATTGCCTATGGCTCGAGACAGCTGAAGGACATGAGAAGAATTATGCGACTCACGACTTGGAGTTGGCAGCAGTTGTTTTCGCATTGAAGATGTGGAGACACTACCTCTACGGAGAGAAGTTTGAGGTCCATTCAGATCACAGAAGTTTGCAATATTTGTTCTCTCAGAAAGATTTGAACATGAGGCAGAGGAGGTGGATGGAATATATCAAAGATTATGACTTCCCAATCAAGTATCATCCAGGCAAAGTGAATGTGGTAGCTGATGCTTTGAGTAGGAAATCAGTGGCTATGGCCAATTTGAGAGGAATGGGTGTCTTACAGCAGTTTGAAGAGTTGGGTGTAGAAGTGCAAACCCTTAGATTGGGTGCGATGTTAGCGAACATGACAGTTTCAGAACCTACCTTCATCCAGAAGATTAAGGAAAATCAGTTACAAGACCCAGACTTGGCCAAGACAGTAGATGTTATTGCAGAACGCCCCGATTTCAAGATGGTGAATGGGATATTGTATTTCCGTGACCGGTTGTGTGTGCCGAATGTGGATAATTTGAAGAATGAGATAATGAACGAAGCTCACAACACGAGATATTCTATGCATCCGGGTAGCACGAAGATGTACCACAACTTGAAGAATAGATTTTGGTGGAACAACATGAAAAGAGAGATAGCAGCTTTTGTGTCTCGTTGTCTAACTTGTCAGTTGATCAAGGCAGAGCATCAGAAGCCTCCAGGTTTGTTACAGCCTTTGGAAATTCCGGAGTGGAAATGGGAGCACATTACCATGGATTTCGTCTCCGGTTTGCCTAATACTAAGAAGGGAAATAATGCAATTTGGATCATTGTAGATCGTCTGACAAAGTCTGCTCACTTCATTCCGATGAAGACAGGGAATATGATGCATATGGCACCACTTGCGAAGTTATTTGTTGATGAGATTGTTAGTAAGCATGGTCAACCCGTCTCCATCACTTCAGACAGAGACAGTAGGTTTGTTTCAAAGTTTTGGAAAACTCTTCATGAGTCGATGGGTACCAAGCTCCAGTTCAGCACAGCTTATCATCCTCAGACCGATGGTCAGTCAGAGAGGACGATACAGACTCTCGAAGACATGTTGCGTGCTTGTGTATTGGATTTCAAGATTCAGTGGGATGAGTGCCTACCTCTTTGTGAATTTGCTTATAACAATAGTTACCACTCGAGCATAGGTATGGCACCTTTCGAGGCACTCTATGGTAGAAGATGCAGAACTCCGGTTTGCTGGGAAGAAGTCGGTGAACGTAGTTTCCATGGACCGACGATAGTTGGAGAGACAAGTGACAAAGTCAAGTTGATTCAGGAAAGGTTGAAGATCGCCCGGAGTAGGCAGAAGAGTTATGCAGATACTCGCCGAAGAGAATTGCAGTTTCAGGTGGGTGACAAGGTGTTTTTGAAAGTCTCACCAACTAGGGGAACTTTGAGATTTGGACAGAAGGGCAAGTTGTCCAGGAGATTTATTGGTCCGTATGAGATTTTGAGCAAGATTGGAGATGTTGCTTATAGACTAGCGTTACCGCCGGAATTCTCCGGGGTACACAATGTTTTTCATGTTTCTATGCTCAAGAAGTATGTCTCTAGTCCTGCACACATTCTACAACATGAGCCTCTAGAGATTCGGGAAGATGCCTCGTATGTGGAAAGACCGATCAAGATTATTGGCACCAAAGAGCAAGAATTGAGAAACCGGACTATTCATTGGGTCAAGGTACTTTGGGAAAATCACTAGCCAGAGGAAGCCACCTGGGAATTGAGAGAGCAAGTGCAGAGGAAGTATCCACAGCTTTTACCCGAGGTAATTGTTTGATTTATTTGGTGGACCAAATATCCTAAGGGGTGGAGGATGTTAGACCCCAACCCAGACCAAGTCGATTAGTGTGCGATTAGTGTGTGTTTAGTCCTAAGTGAGTTTAGTGGTTGTTGGGTTAGAAATGATTAGTTTAGTCTTGGACATAGCTCTGGGAATTTTGAGAACGTTTAGTATTAATTAGACACACTCAGGAAGGCCTGAGTGCACGTGTAAGCTTGGGAAGATCGTATCGATTTCCGTGTGAGTGTGATTTTGATTTCATTTGAATGATGTTTCGACATGTTGCAACTTTCGTTTTAAGCAAACCCATGTTTTGGCCCAAAGAGGGTAAAATTGTCTTTCTTGCACAAATCTGGACACAATTTTCGAGATCTCAAAACCATGTCAAAAATATACTTTTTGGAAAGTAGATATTTCGACGATCGTTTTATCCTTCTTCGTCGAAGTCATCCGAGGTCACCAGACCATGTTTTTAGTCATTTCAAGTTCAAGCCCATGGGGCCCATGAGTCATCACTTAATCCCCCTTTCCCTCTCTTCCCATTCACTTTACCAAAATCCTGCAACTTCTTAACCTAGGGCAAGGAAGAGTCTCTTTTTCTCTCCATCTTCCCCATCTTGTTTGATCTAGCTAGAGAGCTCCAAAGAAGATTTCAAGACTATCAAATTCTTCCTCTTGCCCTAAGCTTTCTATTGATACAATTTTCTTAAGGTTTCAAGTTGGGAAAGCTCTCCATTCTCTTCCATCTCTCTTGTTTGACTTTCTCTAGGTAAGAGCTTCAAGCCATGTTTTCCATAAAGTCTTTTTAGCTCCTTAAGATTGTGTTTTCTTGTTTACAAACCCTATTTGTAAAATGGGTTTCTTGTTTTCAAGCTTGAGTGAGTTTTGTTTGTTTCTCTTGGGTTTTTCTTGTAGTGCTTGATAGCTTGAGTGAAGTGCTTGGAGGAGTATATTTAGCATTTGGGCAAGGCAAGTGATCTCTATAGGAATGATGCATGTGTATTTGGATTTCATTGTATTTTAGAAATTGTGCATTTATCTTGTTTATAAGCTCCATGGTTATGTTTTCATTTGATTTGGATGTGAAATGGTGATAAATGAACCCTTGGTGAGCATGAAGGCTCAAGGGATGATATGTGGTTGATGGATGAGAAGAATGAGAAGAATGTAGTGAAAGATGTGCAAATGAAAGGAGATTTCCGCACTCAGCGAGCTCAGGCAGCAGCCTGTTCGCTCGAGCGACCCCTGGGTCCGCTCGAGCGAACAAGCCACTGTCTGCTATGGAACGAGGCAGTGAGTCGTTCGTTCGAACGCATTTTATTATTCTCTCGAGCCAACATTCGCTCGAGCGAACTGTCTACGCCTTGTAATGTCCGCTCGAGCTAACTGTCTCGCTCGAGCGAAGTGTCATCAACGCGTCAGGTTCTGTGAGAACCCGACCCCTAATCTCTGGTATTAGTGTTGCTTTATTTGTGGATTAGTTTCTTTTAGTGGGATTAGTATTTGTTGGGTTGAGTTTGTGAGCTAGAATGGTTTTCTCTAGTTTTGGGGAATTTTGAGGGCCTTGTGATTGGTGGGACCCTTTGGGGGTTCTTTTAGTGACTTTGCGCGTGATTGGGAGGTTATTCTAAATTCTTGATAATTCTTGTTTTAGCCTCATTTGACTTTTTTTGGTAACCTCTACAACTTTCATGTTGATCCCGTATCCATTTGAGAACCCGAAACCCGATTTCTTGGCCTTGAGGGCAAAACAGTCTTTTCACACCAAATCTGTACCCAAAACTTGATATTCTCGAAATCCGTGAAACATACACTTTTTGGAAACTAGATATTTCGACGATCATTTCTTCCTTCTTCGTCGAATCCATCCGAGGTCCCGAATTAGATGATTTCAGCCACCCAAGTCCCTTAAGTTGTGGGACCCAAACCCCACTTGCTTATAAGGGGAACCCATCTCCTTCATTCACTCCATTCTCCATTGTTCCAGCTGAGCCTAGGGCTTTTCTTGCAACTTCTTCTTCTTCTTCTTGCTTCTTCATCTCCAAGCCACTCCAAGAGATCATCACTCAAGAAATGGAGATCACCATTCTCTTCTCCACCTTGCAAGCTTTACATAGATGCCATTAGAAGAGAAATCCACCAACATTGGGACCTTCCTTGAGCTTGTTCTTCTCATTTGAAAGTCATCCAAGTAAGTGATTCTCCCCATCTTCTAGATTTGTTGTCTCCTAGACCTTGAGAAGCTACATTTGCATTATTGTTGATTCCTTCATTTTGATTCTTGGTTTAACCCATTTTAGGGTTGTTTTGGGGGTTTTTGTAGAGATTGTGGATCTTGAGCTTGAGAGGTGATTAGGAGCTTGATTTGCTAGATTGGAACCCAAGGCAAGTGGATGAATGGATGGTTTTAATGTTATCAAAGCTTTATGAGAAAATCCCAAGTTTATTTCTTGTTTTTGATCATTGAATACATGCTTGCACATATGCTCCTTGTCACTTATATATGGATTTCGAAATTTGCATATTAATGGTTGTTTCTATTTTGTTAATCTCTTGGAGAGGTATGCATTTCATTTGATCAAGTTTGCTCATATGGTTTTATAAGGAATAGGATTGGTTTGGCCATCCATGGTTATGTTTACTAGTTACATTGACTTGAAGTTGATACTCATTTAAGGAGTTTTGTTAAATCATCTATTGTAATGGAAAGGTGATCAATAGACTTTGTTTATCCATAGATTTTTGGCTCAAATGGACTCTTGTGTATATTGGGGATTCCTCCCTTTGTTTATTGTGAAATGAGAAGAAAGGAGGTGTTTAAAGTTAATTTTTCATTGGAGTTTTTATGAGGATTTTTAAGTGAATATGGAAGAAAAATGTTAGTTGTTTAAGTGTTGGAAAGAAGGTTGTAAAAAGGAAGAGAAAGAGGGGAACTAAACTGCCCAGAATTCAGTTTCTGGACAGTTCGCTCGAGCGACCATGACAGTTCGCTCGAGCGACCTGTCCAGAAAAGGTTACGGGAATTCCAGTAGCTTGGTCGCTCGAACGCATTTAAATAACCGCTCGACCGATGAGTTTGCTCGAGCGAACCCTTCGATTCGCTCGAGCGATGCGGCCTGTCTGAACTGTTTTAAGGCGCTGGTACAGAAATTTCAGCCGATCGATCGGACCTTCGGTCCGACCGATCGGAGGACTCAGTTTGAGTCCAGTGGGTTTTGAGGTTTATTTTTCTTTGTGGACCTTGGCTAACCTCCTCGGACTCACTCGACCATATGTGAGAGCGTCTGGAGCCGATGCTCGTCACGGTTGGTTCGGATGCATCGAAGTTCAATCCATTTCAATCTTGAACGGGATGGAACGACGCGATATCTTCTTTATATCTAAACATAAGTCTTACCCTTGGTTATCGCAAATTCTATTCTTTTCGGTGACTGAATAGGTTGCTCGATGTTTCCGGATTAGTATCATACCTAGGATGGACCGATTATAATCTTGATTCTTTTCTATTGTGACATCTAGTATTACCCATAAGCTCATTTAAGTTTTGAAAGTAGTAAAAGTGCATAAGGAGCCCGGAATGTCTTCAAACTCAAGGAGTACCAAGTAATTGTTATAATCGACATACGGGACCCCTATTCACTTAAATAGATCTTGAAATTAATACTTTTCCCGAAATTGTCATAGTTCATTGTTTCACCTCTTTTCCCGAGATTTGCATTACATGACTTGTTTTCCCTAAAGCATTGAAGTTACACTAGTAACAGTTATTTGTCCTGACATGTATTGCCCGATATGAAATGTTAGTGTGCCCTTGAGCACCCCCGTCTTGCCCGTATATCTATTGTACTTGATTTAATTGCATATGTCTCGATTGTATTTGACCTATGAGTCGGCACCACTAAGCTTGGATAACCTTGTTGGTCTGATCCACCGACTTGGAGATCCCCCTCTTGTCCCGCTAGCTGCAGCTTGGATCCCGCTACCCGGTTATTACCGTGGTCCCGTCCCGATACCCGGTTATTACCGTGGTCTTGTCCCGATACCGCAGATTGCTACTGTGGTCCCCGATGCCCGGCTCGCTACCGTGGTCATGTATAGTATATGTATATGCATTCATGAGATCCCCTGTTTCTCCTCACCTCGAGTGACTGAGATCAGGGCCTAGTATATGTATATGTATTTATGAGATCCCCTGTTTCTCCTCACCTCGAGTGACTGAGATCAGGGCCTAGTTATTGCTCTATCGCTTTAGTGATAGAGGACTTAGCTTCGTGTGGTTGCCATCTTGCCAGTTCCCGATTCCTTTGATACCCGACATGTTTTATATTGTTTACTTGCTTTCCGATAAATGATTCGTTTCCTTTATGAAAGTTGTTATTTAAACAAGTGCTAATATTCTCCAATGTAAATTCAGTTATTATTATATTGTTTTTGAAAGTCCTGGGGATCCTAACCCTAGAGGGGGGGGGGGTGAATAGGGTGAGCTACAATTATGACTAATTAAGACCAATTTTAATTCTTAACAAAAACTAGTCACATGTGATGATAAATCAATCAATATGCGGAAGCTAAAACAAAAACAATCACCACATAGCAATCACCACAACACAATATTTATAGTGGTTCGGCCAACGTGCCTACATCCACTACCGGCTTGTGCATCCAACACCCCACCGGATTTCCACTATGTATGCTTTTTACTAGGCTAAGCAATAACCCTTACAATGTGCTTTTATAGGCTAAGCAATAACCTTTACAAAATGCTTTTCTTAGGCTAAGCAATAACCTTACAAGATGCTTTTCTTAGGCTAAGCAATAACCTTTACAAATGAGAGATTTCTCAAAGAAGGTGTCTTCACAAAAGAACACTCCAAGAGATACAATTTAAGCTCAATTGAATTGCCTCTACATAGGCTAATATGAAAGTTTAATTCAAATTACAAACATACACTAAAACAAGTTAAAGTGTGTGCACAAGTGTATGAATGCTTTTCTTCAATCAATTTCTACAATGAAGCTCCTAAATGAATGCATGATGCATTTTAAAATCAAAGCTTATAAAATGATGATTGAAGATAAAACTAATCACATAAAAGATTCAAACAACTTTAAGAAATGAACTAAACAAGTTGTATGAATGTTAAAGTCTAAGAACACATGTGATTAGGATAAGAGAGTTTGCAAACCAAACTAATTTACCAAAGGTGATATAGAGTTTGCAACACAACTCTAGAAATCATGCATAAGTGAAAATACAAAGATTTAAGCATGCATGGATTTCATTTTAATGAAAATCAAAATACAAGTAAAGTGTACCTTTTTAAAAACTCATGTATTTGATTTCCAAATGGCCCTCTAGCCTTTCCAACTTCTTCCCCTTTCTTTGGCTCCAAAATGCTCTCAAAAGTTCATGTGTCAAGCCTTGAAAAAGGTTGGAAATGAATGGACTTTATAGCCAAAAAGTGTCCAACGGCTAGTCCTCGGTCGACCTAGACACAGGCCTCGGTCGACCGAGAACACACAACGGTCATATTTCTGACCGTTGGTGCTCCCAGGCAAATTCTGCCTGCAGTTGTCTCGGTCGACCGAGACCTGTATCTCGGTCGACCGGCGACACTGCCGGGACACCCCCTTTTTGCAAAAAATGCAACTTTTGCATATTTGAAGGTATTTCTTTGGGGGATCTTTGGGCCACTAAACCAAGCTTGGAAAACATGTTTTAAAGATTCTAAAAACATGAAACACACAAAGCCTAAAAGGATTTGAAAACTTTAAAACCATAGGCTAGCTTGATTTGTAAAAACTCTTTTCAAGTGAAATTTGCATACACAAATGGTTCTTTTTGAGATGAATGTATGCAAGGCTCAAACCTAAATTCACAAGATGATTTTCCAAATATAATGCACAAGGAATTAGGTTTTCAAAAGAGTTTTGGGTTCTAAAACCAATGCATCCAAGTTTAAAACCAAAACATGCATAAAACAAATACTTTTCCAAATCTTAAAAGCTATGCATGTATAAAACTAGATTTCAAGGTTTTCTAAAACGATGCAAGTGTGTGTAAATCAAATGATGCTAAAGTGCAAATGCATCCATCAAATTGCAAATACAAAATCCCTAACAGTTTTCTGTCCTTTGTACCCGCACATGTTCAAAATGATTACCCGATTCGTTAAATACCCATGCTTTTACATATGGTTCTAACGATCGATGGTTTTGCTAGAGTTATATGATTACACATGTTTTAAAATGAATACCCGAGTTATTAAATGTCCATGCTTTGGAATGTGTTTTAAATGACACACGTTTTGTTAGATCCCGATGTTTATACATGTTTTAAGTGAATACCCGAATTGCTAAACATTCGTGCTTTGTTTTAAATGACACTTGTTCTGCCAGATCACTATGTTTATACCGGTTTCAAATGAATACTCGATTTGTTAAATATCCCTGTTTTGAAATATGTTTTAAATGACACGTGTTTTGTTAGGTTTCTATGTTTATACCTGTTTCAAATGATTACCCGAGCTATTAAAGATCCATGCTTTGAAATATGTTTAAATGAACGTGGTTTTCCCAAACTTCCATATTCATACACGTTTTCCACGAACACCCGATTGTCAAATATCTATGCTTTTATAGATGATGTAAATGAACATATGCTTTATTAGATCTTCCTGTTTTAACCATGTTTGAAAAGAATACATGTTTTGTCCGAGATTCCTGAGTTTTCACCCGTTTAATTATATGCAGCATTTTGAGCAAATAGCATGATTTATCATTTGTATTATTATTCTCTATATTGTGTTCTTTTCATCCACCTGCCAGACCGTCGTGTCTGACCCACTACTTTTGGTACTCAGGTTCAGATTTCTTCGCCCCGAGTTGAGTGTTTTTGGTTGGCTGTGGACCCATGCCTTGCAGGTTGTTTTGTCGGCTATGTCATGTAGACATTGAGCTTGACATCGGAGCTACGTCACATTTGGGTAGTAGTTTACAGCTTATTGTTGTATGGCTTTTGTTAGCCTCTTTCTTGGGATTCTTAATTAATGTACATTGATAATTGTAACTTGAACATATTTGGGAATGTAATATCCTGTTACTGTCAGCTCTGTAAATTATTGTGATGGTTACTCCAGTCTGATATGATTCTTGATATAATAGCTATGGGCTAAAGGTTGAGTGCGACGCGGAATCCGATGGCCACAGACTTCGGGTCGCAACGCCACAAAAGCTTCCGCAAAATATTCAGAATGTGTTGTCTTCACACACGCGGATCCTGGGAGAAGTAAAATACATTTATGCTTAAATCCCATTTCCCGCCCCCGAGGTTTCGGTTCGGGGGCGTGACAGGTTCGCTCGAGCGAACCTGCCAGATTCAGGAAGATGAGTTTTTCCATTTTGTGTGTTTTCTTGAGGGTTGAAAACTAGACTATGTTAAGGGTTTTAAGTTGACATTGTGTAAATGGAACTTCGAAATGAAACCCAACTTCGGGGACACCAATTCTTGTATTTTCTGACGTTTGGGGTTTCAATTACACAAAGGTCAATTAATAGCCTTAGCACATGCTTGTCAGATTTTTGTATTTGAACTTCCGTCTTGGTACGATGAGTATAAACGTGCACTTGTTTTGAGTTTCAAGTATAAGCTTGTTTTGAAGTTTTGTTTCAAGAAAAAGGGGATCACTTCCTAAGCGTGTTATGCATAATTATTATGCCTCTTGCTAGTCGTGTTCGTCGTGTTTTGATAAGTGATTTTCCCCTTTTTATCTCGACATGCTTTGATCGTGTTTCACGTGTTTTGTGCATTCATGAATTAAGTAAAAACCACTGAGCTTAGACTGCCCTTTCGGTTTGATCCACTGTCTGGGGGTCTTTAAACATGTGGACTGTCTGCAGACTGGTCGTGTATTTATTACACATCGTGCGTGTCCGGTTCCGCGGCCGGAATTCCCGTCTTTGTGGGAAATCGTGTCGTGCTTATATTATGTATATCGTGCTTGTCGTGCGTGCTTGCTCTTTTCATTATATAAATGATAGAGAAAGGATGGGCTCTTTGTGGATTGTAACTATTCATGATATATTATGTACTCATGCTAGTTTATTTTGGTATCTCAGCTTTGTTCATATTCTTGAAAATGTATCTCAGCTTTGATAGCACTTCATACTAAAGATTTGCTTACATGTTTTCTCTAAATGTTATTGTTCATGTTCATGCCTACATTGATTACCTGCCAAACCGTCGTGTTTGACCCTTGTTTATTGGTGCCCAGGTGCAGGAGACGTTGCCTTTGAGGAGGAGCGTCAGGAGGAGGCTTGTGAGCCAACTCCCGTGAGAGAGTGGCAGCCCGACGATGTCATTTAGACGTCGGTCTGGTTCTCGAGTTTCGTCACCTTTAGTCTTGGGGTTTCTTTTGGTTATTTTGAGATTGTATTGACCTTTATTGGTCTCTTAGGGGTTGTACTAAACTTAACTTACTTCCGTGTTAAACTTATAACTTGAACTATGTTTGGGAATGCCATGATAACTCTTTTCTTTGATGCTATGTCTTGTTATTAAATGTTATAGCACTTAAATATTTTATTGGTGCTTATCGTGATGTGTTTTGCTACACGCTTCCGCAATCGTGTACGTGTGAGTCAGATTCCGCGTGTCTTTGGGAATCCTCACCGCGGGAACCTGTGGGAAAACAAAATCTTCAGTAGTAATCATCACCAAATCGCGTCGCGGGCCCGGGGATCCGTTCCGGGGTCGCGACAATATGCCTCTAACCTTTTGAACCCAAAAACCTCACTCTTGGATGAATACTGCCTTCGATCTTGAGTTGGATATATCTCTCAAAATAGTGAGATATTTTTTTTTAAAACACAATATTGTAACTCCCCATAGCTAAAAACCTCATGTAAGAATAAAGGTTTTACGGGAGAAAGAGGCCTTTTACAGTCAGTTAAGTCACATTACTGTGCAATTCAGCTGACTTGCCTGAGTTACATGGGACTAGGCGGAGTCCTTGTACGACTTGCCCAAGTCCCATGTATTTGGGTCCTGAGTCCCATGGGACTGACTCGGTCAAGGCTGAGTCTTTCTCGGATTTGGGTAAACTTTCTAATCCTTGGATGAATGTTCATCTAGATAATCTCATGGGGATGCCCTATTTTAAATGCATCGTGGACAATTCCAAAAACCTCATTGAAGTGGACCGTTGCACTTTATTTTCATTGCCTCATTGCCTCATTGCAGCCACTGATGACCCTGTTGAGTTCATTATAAAAGGTTGGGACAATTTATGAAATATTTTCTCTTTGCTTCTTTTAGAATTCTCCTAGAAGAACCTTTAGATGATTCAAATTTGAGCTGCAAAATGGGTAGTGTGAAGAAGACATTAAAAAAAAGACGATGCTATACTACATCAGCATACAAATATTAAAAAAAAAAAACACACACACACACACAAACACAAATACCCTAACTCTAAAGTCAAAACCAGAAAAAGCATAACAAGTAGCCAAATCCAATAAATTAGCATATGGCTTCAAATGGGACTCATCATAAATTAGCATATGGCTTCAAATGGGACTCATCATGTGATGATTGAATAAAAATCACTCCTTTAAGTGTATGACTACCAGTCATCAATTAGTGCAGTCCTAAACCGAATTGTCGATGGGTTGCCAGAACCCATTCCCAATGTGCTTCCCATTCCATTTTTTTATTTCTTTTCATGATGAAACTTGGATGTAGGTTCCAAACTAGATGCATGCAAAACATAAGATCATGGGTAGTGGAACATATTATCAAAGTCATCATGTGATTGACTGTATTCTAACTCAAAGCATTTAAGGTCATCATGTGATTGATTGTATTCATAATCATATGCACATGTTTTTGTCTGTTCTCTTTTGAGTAATGTGATTAACTTATTGATTATTCAATTTTAAGATATGGACAAGACTTGGATGACACTGGATAGCGAAGATCGCATGGTGTGAATGGGTCGGGAGTATTGTGACGGGGTGAAGTCATTTATTGAATTTGCAAAGGCGAATGCTAGGGATGCTACTGATATTTGGTGCCCGTGTAGGGTTTGCAAGAACAATCGCCGGTATGATTGCGACACTGTGAGCTTTCATATTTATCGTTGGTGTATGCAAGCATCCTACAAGACCTGGATTTACCACGGGGTGTTAACACCTCTTGTGGATGACGTTGTCGAATCGGAACATGGGGGTGATAGTGATTATGAGGATCGGGATGAATATCAAGAAATGATGGAAGACCATTACATCGGAACTTACACCAACGCTGAGGCCATCCATAGTAACGCAATGCATCACTTTGAAAGAATGTTGGATGCTTCTCAGCGCCCTCTGTACCCGGGTTGCTCTCCAGACACCACTCTGCTAGATTTTGTAATTAAGATGATGGAGCAAAAGGTGGAGGGAAAGTGGAGTAACAAATCGTTCAACAATGTGATGCAGATACAGAAGGCACTCCTACCAAACGATAATTTGGTTCCAGATTCAATTTATGTAGCGAAGAAGATACTGCGTGACTTGGGTCTGGGATATGAGCACATTGATGCTTGTCATAATGATTGCGCCTTGTTTTGGAAGGAGAACATAGATTTAGAAAAATGCCCAGTATGCGGGGAGTCCAGATACAAGCTAAATGATGGGAAAGGAAAGAAGATACCACATAAGGTTTTACGGTACTTCCTGTTGATACCGAGGTTGCAGAGACTTTACATGTCCAGAAAGACTGCCACACGCATGAGATGGCACAGTGATAAACGCAAAGATGATGGGACAGGTAGGCATCCGGCTGATTGTGAGGAATGGAATGGTCTTGATAAGGAACATCTGGATTTTGCTGAGGAGACCCGTAATATAAGGATGGGGCTAGCCTCTGGTGGGTTCAACCCTTTCGGGGACATGAGCACATCTTACAGTATGTGGCCTGTCATATTGATGCCGTACAACTTGCTACCATGGATGTGCATGAAGGAGCAATTCTTCATGATGTCATTGCTTATTCCTGGACCGCATCAGCCTCGTAATGATATTGATGTTTATCTTCGACCCTTGATTGACGAGTTGAAGGAGTTATGGGAGAATGGTATCGAAACTTACGATGCCTCTAGCAAGGAGAGCTTTCAAATGCGTGCGGCTTTGTTGTGGACCATAAACGACTTCCCTGCATATGGTAACTTGTCTGGGTGGAGTACCAAAGGGTACAAGGCTTGTCCCACTTGTAATGAAGACTCCTTATCCGTCAGGTTGAGAAGGAAGATTGGTTACACAAGCCATAGATCTTTCTTGCCTAAGCGGCACACTTGGCGACGTAGCAAGGACTTTAATGGAAAGGTAGAGAATCGAGTGAAGTCATTGGAGTTTCCATCGGTGGAAAAGGTACAAGCACAATTGGAGCGGCTTCCATTTACAAGGTTTGGGAAGCACTCTAACAACAAAAAAAGACCACGTGACCCTAAAGACTTGAATTGGACAAAGAAAAGCATTTTTTATGAGCTACCGTACTTTAAGAAACTAAAGCTTCGACACAACATTGATGTTATGAATGTGGAGAAGAATATATGTGAAAGTCTTCTCTACACAATGGTGGGCTTAGACAAGAAGAGCAAGGACACAGAGTATGCCCGTCAGGACTTGGCAGATTTGAACATTAGGCAAGAATTGCATCTATGAAAAAGAAGCAATGGAACACAAGGGAAGCCTCGTGCATCCTACACATTAGGCCCGAAGGAGAATGATGGTTTTTATCAATATTTAAAATTGATCAAGTACCCAAATGGCTATGCTGCTAACCTCTCGAGGTGTGTGACCTCAAAGAATGGGAGATTAGCGGGCCTAAAAAGCCATGACTGCCATGTTCTACTGCAGCGTCTCTTTCCGATTGGTATGCGTGGGTACGTGAACAAAGAGATATGCACAACACTATTTGAGCTGGGTAGCTTCTTCGAGGACATTTGCTCAAAGACTTTGAAATGGAGACATGTGGAAGAATTGGAAAATAAGATAGTCCTCATACTGTGTAAGTTGGAAAGGATTTTTCCACCGGCATTTTTTAATGTGATGGTCCATTTGGCAGTTCATTTACCTCGTGAGGCTATGCTCCCTGGACTGGTGCAATATCGATGGATGTATCCAATCGAGAGGTGATTCCCTTTGTCATTCTTTAAATTGTTGATGAGTATCGAGAGGTGATTGTGTTTACCACTCTTTAAAATTTTTCATCTTGATATTGATTTATGTGTTTGAAGGTTTCTGGGAACACTGAAGGGCTACGTTACCAATCGAGCTCAGCCAGAAGGTTCGATCGCCGAGGCATATATTGCCAAAGAGAGTGTTAATTTTATGAAGATGTACCGAAAGGGAGAAGTTCATGAAGAACGAAATATCGATGGGGCCGAACAAGACCTAGAGTTGGGTGTCTTCACCCAACGCGTCTGGCCCTTTTCACCTATCAAGAGGGCTCCTAATGTGTCCGATAGGGAATGCAACATGGCCCATTGGTTTGTGTTGTATAACACTCCCGATGTCATACCTTATCTAGAGTAAGTGGTTCAATTTAACTAATTATATGCATTACATGTAAACTTTCTGATATTCCTATGTGTCACACTGATTATGTGTCACTAATACCCTAAGTAGGGAGCACAAGAGGCAAGTGAATGAGCACGGTGGACACAACATCACCAATTTACAACGGGAAGAGTTTTCTGGATGGTTCAGAGATCATGTACGTATAACAGATGCATAATAAATGTTTTCAACTCAAAACATGGAAATCCAATTTGAACTAATTCTACGAAACTAATGCAGATAAACCAACTTAGGTCTCAAGGGTCTTCAGAAGCAACATATGCATTGTGGGCATTGGCAAATGGTCCTAGTTGTCTGGTGCATCAATACTCAGGTTGTATGGTTAATGGTATCCGGTTCGTCACCATAGACCGTGACAACCGTCACAAGAGCCAGAATAGCGGGGTGGTCGTCGAGGGAGACCACAATGAGGAAAACATTGACTTTTTCGGTTACTTGACCAACATTTTTGCATTGTCATACATCAATGGTTCTGAAGTTGTTTTGTTCAAATGTGAATGGTATGATATAGGTCATAAATCTAAAATAAATATCGAGGCACATGTCACAAGCATTTACGTTAGGGATCGGTGGTATGAGGAGGATCCCTTTGTCTTGCCAAATTAGGTAAATCAAGTGTTCTATGTCAATGACACCAAATTAGGCCGAAATTGGAAAGTCGTGGAACGGGTCAAGCATCGGGGTGTTTGGGATGTGCAAGAGCGAGATGAGGAAAACGAGCAAAATGTGATAAACGAGCCATACCAATAGGAAACAGCCATTGAAATTGTCTCAGTATCTGTTGCTGAGGATTTTTCCTTTTGTTACACTAGGGATGACATTGAACCAGATATCATCCTTGAGGATTGTGAGAACCCGACCCCTAATCTCTTGGATTAGTGTTGTTTATTTGTGGATTAGTTTCTTTTAGTGGGATTAGTATTTGTTGGGTTGAGTTTATGAGCTAGAATGGTTTTTCTCTAGTTTTGGGGAATTTTGAGGGCCTTTGTGATTAGTGGGACCCTTTGGGGGTTCTTTTAGTGACTTTGCGCGAGATTGGGAGATTATTCGGAATCCTGATAATTCTTGTTTTAGCCTCATTTGACTTATTTTGTTATTCTCTACAACTTTCGTGTTCACTCCGTGCCCATTCGAAGTTCCGAAAATCAGTTTTTCCAGCCCGGAGGGCAAAACAGTCTTTTCACACCAAATCTGGACCCAAGTTTCGAGATCCCAGAACCATGCCAAAGTTATACTTTTTGAAAACTAGATTTTATGAGAAACATTTTTCTCTTCTTCGTCGATCGCATCCGAGGCCCACAAATAGATGTTTTACCCTTGGCAAGTGTTAAGTGAAGTAGGACCCACACCCACCCATGTTATAAGAGGTCTCTCCACTCCCTTTCTCCCTCATTTCTCCATTCCATCGACTGAAACTTCCCAGCTACAGTGCCAGCAGCCCTCTTCTCCATTTCTTCCATTTCTCTTGCTCTAATGGAGCCTCCGAGCCACCAATCCGACGAGGGAACTCCTGCAACTTCTTCTCCTTCATCTCCTCTCTTGTTTGACACCATTCTTGTGCAAAACCAAGGTGGGCAGCCCCTATTGCAAGCTCCTTCTTGTTCATTCATGACTCTAGAGGTAAAGACTCTTTCCCATTTTCCTTGGATGTGCAATGGCTTTCCCTTAGGTTCTATTTCCTAGCTTGGTTTGAGCCATTTCCTTGTCTTTCATTGTTTAACCCATTTTAGGGTTTGTTTTGGGGGTTTTTGTAGAGATTGTGATCTTGAGCTTGAGAAGGGATTAGGAGCTTGGATTTGCTTGATTAGAGTCAAAGGCAAGTGGATGAATGGATGGTTTGAATGTTATCAAAGTTTTATGAGAAAATCCTAAATTTTATTACTTGTCCTTGATCATTGGATACATGTTTTCACATATGCTTCTTGCCACATATATATTGATTTCGAAATTTGCATATCAATGGTTGTTTCTCTCTTGTTAATTTCTTGGAAAGATATGCTTTCAAATTGTCAAAGTTGCTCACATGGTCTTGAAATGAATGGGGTTGGTTTCCCCACCCATGTTATGTTTACTAGCTTGTATGGATTTGAAATAGAAGCTCATTTAAAGAGTTTGGCCAACTAATCCATTGTTTTGGAAATGGGCTCAATGGTTTTTAATTACCCCCTTGATTATGGCAAATGGACCCTTGTATACAATGGAGATTCTTCCCGTTTAGTTTGGTTTTAAGTGAGAAGAAAGGAGATGTTTAGTCTTACTTTTTCCTTGGAGTTTTCATGAGGAATGTGGTTGGCTAAGTCATTTAATGTTTTGTAAACATGTTGGTTTAGCATGTATTGTCCTTTGGTTATATCCTATATGAATGCTTGTGAAATGGTTTCCTTCTTTCTTTAATTGCATTGGATTGGATATTGATGGAAGAGGTGAGGAGATGAACACATGATGGAGTATTGGAGAAGTGTAGATGGATGCATTGGAGGAGCTCTTAGCTCAATTTTATTGTAGGGACTCAGTAAAAGTGGGGAGAATGGTTTTAAGGAGGAGAAATGGCTGAGAATCTGATTACAGTGGGTGTTCCCGTACCTGGCGGTCAGCCTGCAGTCACCTTGCGGCTAGCCGCCTGGTGACTGGCGGCTAACCGCCAGCTAGCCGAAATGTCACGGTGGCTTTTCCAGAGAGCACACTTCTTCTCCTCAAAACTCAGTCAGCTCCACGGTTGGCCAGCGGCTAACCGCCGAACACATCGGCGGCTAACCGCCAGCTAACCGCACTTGGCGGTCAGCTTTCCAGTAAGCTGCATTTCTGCAGCCCAGCCGCGGTCAGCTGTGCGGTCAGCCAGCGGCTAGCCGCCTGCCCCAGCGGCGGCTAACCGCCAGCTAACCGCCAGGTAACCGAAATTCCCCAGATTTCGAAAAGCTCCCCGCTCGAACGAACTCTCCGGTTCGTTCGAGCGTTGAGCTTTGTCGATCAAAGGAGATTCACTAAGCATGGTATGAGGCCATTCGAGAAAGAAACCATATCACAAGGATGTCATGCGAAGTTTTGAAAAGTGTAAAAGTGCATAAGGAGCCCGGAATGTCTTCAAACTCAAGGAGTACCAAGTCATTTCAATAATCGACATACGGGACCCCTATTCACTTATATAGATCTTGAAATCAATATTTTCCCGAAATTGTTATAGTTCATTGTTTCACCTCTTTTCCCGAGATTTGCATTACATGACTTGTTTTCCCGAAAGCATTGGAGTTACTCTAGTAACAGTTACTTGTCCCGAAGTGCATTGCACCACATGATATGTCAGTGTGCCCTTGAGCACCCCCGTCTTGCCCGTTTGATTATGTATTTATACTTGATTTACTTGCATTGTCTCGATTGGATTTGACCTATGAGTCGGCACCACTAAGCTTGGATAACCCTGTCGGTCTGATCAACCGACTTGGAGATCCCCCTCCCGTCCCGCCAGCTGCAGCTTGGATCCCGCTACCCGGTTATTACCGTGGTCCCGTCCTGATACCCGGTTATTACCGTGGTCTTGTCCCGATACCGCAGATTGCTACTGTGGTCCCCGATGCCCGGCTCGCTACCGTGGTCATGTATAGTATATGTATATGCATTCATGAGATCCCCTGTTTCTCCTCACCTCGAGTGACTGAGATCAGGGCCTAGTATATGTATATGTATTGATATGAGATCCCCTGTTTCTCCTCACCTCGAGTGACTGAGATCAGGGCCTAGTTATTGCTCTATCGCTTTAGTGATAGAGGACTTAGCTTCTTGTGGTTGCCATCTTGCCAGTTTCCGATTCCTTGGATACCCGACATGTTTTATATTGCTTATTTGCTTTCCGATAAATGATTCATTTTCTTTATGAAAGTTGTTATTTAAACAAGTGTTAATATTCTCCAATGTAAATTCAGTTATTATTATATTGTCTTCTGTTCTTTGTACCCGCACATGTTTTAAATGAATGTCGGTTGGGCGAATACCCATGCTTTTACATATGTTTCAAACGATCGATTGTTTTACTAGATTTATGTGATTACACATGTTTTAAATGAACACCCGAATTGTCAAATACCCATGCTTTGAAATATGTTTCAAATGACACTTGTTTTGCCAGATCACTGTGTTTATACCGGTTTCAAATGAATATCCGATTTGTTAAATATCCCTGCTTTGAGATATGTTTTAAATGAACCCCCAGTTTTATTAAATATCTGTATTTTTACATATCTTTCAAATGGACTTTGGTTTTGCCAGACTGCTATGGATACCCGATTTGTTGTATACTTGTGTTTTTACTTAAGTTTCAAATGAACGTTTGTTTTGTCAAACCACTATATTTATACATGTTTTAGACGAACACCCGATTGTCAAATATCTATGATTATAGATGATGCAAACGAACACATGTTTTATTAGATGTTCATGTTTTACCCGTGCTTGAAATGAATACAAGTTTTCCCCGAGATTCCCGACTTTTGCACCCGTTTAATTATATGCAGCATTTGATCGAATAGCATGATTTATCATATGTTTTATTCTGCAGTATATTTGTTATCTTTTCATCCACCTGCCAGACCGTCGTGTCTGACCCACTACTTTTGGTACTCAGGTTCAGATTTCTTCGCCCCGAGTTGAGTGTTTTGTTGGCTTTGGAGCCATGCCTTGCAGGTTGTTTTGTCGGCTATGTCATGTAGACATTGAGCTCGACATCGGAGCTACGTCACATTTGGGTAGTAGTTTATAGCTTCTTGTTGTATGGCTTTTGTTAGCCTTTTCCTTGGGATTCTTAATTAATGTACATTGATAATTGTAACTTGAACATATTTGGGAATGTAATATCCTGTGACTGTCAGCTCTGTAATTTATTGTGTTGGTTACTCCAGTCTGATATGATTCTTGATATATTAGCTATACGCTAAAGGTTGAGTGCGACGCGGAATCCGATGGCCACGGACTTCGGGTCGCAACGCCACAAATGCTTCCGCAAAATATTCAGAATGTGTTGTCTTCACACACGCGGATCTTGGGAGAAGTAAAAATACAAATTATTCCTTAATCCCATCTCCCGCCCCCGAGGTTTCGGTTCGGGGGCGTGACAAGGATAATGAACCTGCGGCAAATGGCGATGAGCCAATTGCGGCGATGGTGGTGACGAGGATGAAACATTGGCAGAGTACATAAATGAAGAGGAAACTGACCAGTCCGACCCTGATATTGATTCTAATATGGAATTATGATATGTATATTTCATTTCTTCATGTGTGTGGACAAGGATTACAAGCAATGGAATCGTTAACTTAACTTTCATTTGTTTGCCTCTATTGTGACTTTTTATTAAATTTATATATATATGTTTGATCCTTTTATATATTTATGATCCCTTTGTCATTTCTTATAATAGCGGTCCAAAAAATGCCGAAAAAAAGAAAAGCTTATGTTCCTCCTGGCGCATTGTCTCAAAAGAAGAATGCTTATGAGTTGGCTAGAAATAAGAATATTGTAAGTAACATGGCTAGAATGAGTGAAATTGGCGCATGACAATTGGTACAAGCAATCCAAAATCCATCTCGGCGTCAACTCTCTGTTGAAGGCGAGCATGATGACGTCGACAAGGAGTATAGACCATCCGGAAGTAGTGAGGAAGAAGAAGAGTTAGAAGATGAGGTTGTTATATCTAATATCAAAATTCTTACATGTATACTAACTTATTGTGTTATTTCTTACATGTATACTAGCTTATTGTGTTTTTTTTTCATAATTCTTGATTTTATCCTAACTTATTGTGTTATTCAGTTCGCACATATGGTCCCAGGGAGACGCAGACAAAGCCAATCAACAGGCACCTAAGAATCGGTCCCAGATCGTATTGCCAATCAGTGTGAGATCAGTGCCACCCAGCCCAATGTATCGAGCCAGCCTACTACAGACAACAGCGTAGGTAAGAAATATTTGACCCTATTATCTTTTCAAACTTATTAGTTCGATTACATTTCTTTATGATTAATAATTCAGATTTTATTGTGCTGGTTGTAGCATCATCCTCTCGGCGTGTACGGGGTAGGGTGGTGGGCCATGAGTTAGAGAAGAGGATGAGGATTCTGGGCGGTAGGATCTCTGTTCCGCTAGGTGCACAATCGGGGGCTTTTGAAGGTATAAATGCCTCTACATTTGCAATCGAGCTGGGGAGTCATATTCGCAGGCTTGCACCATTAAACAAAGAAACATGGGGAGCAATTGATGATGGGTGCAAGGAGGCAATCTTTACTGCAGCTGCGGTAATAAAAAAATCTTATACTTTCTAATCTACATTCGTAGGCTTTACTGTTTACTTTTCACACTTGTGGGTTTTAAATGACAGCAAAAGTATGACTTTGGCGACTGGAAGACCGATACACGTGTGGCAAATGCAATCGGGAAACTAGCGATGCATATCTATAGGGAGTTCAGGGCGGAGCTATACAAAGTATATAAGAATTTGTTGGAAAATGGCCACGATCCGAAGCAGTGCCCATAAGATACGCAGAGGGCGCCCCAGTGGGTCTGGCTAATAGAAAACAAATGGGAGACACCAGAGTGGAAGGTAGCTAAATTATATTAACTGATTTGCTTTCGGTACATGGTTTAAATTAGTCTTTACACTATTTGCTATTTCAAATACACTTCATCTAAGCCTTTCAAATACCTTCACAAGCATCTACAAAAACCCAACAAATAAACACCCAACTCTTATCTCACAAACAAGAGCCTACAAACAACAACATTCATCTCCACAACCCACAAATATCACACATATTGCCCCTGCTGTTCCACATTGCTGAGTTATATCACTCTAGTCACTTTAATGTTTTGATATATCACACTAGTCCCTGCTGTTCCACATTACTGAGTTTGACTGGTTATCACATTGCTACATTGCTGGTTGTTGAATCAGGTTACCAGATTGATTTGGTGGCAGAAGAATTTGTTGTGTAGAGTTTTTGTGAACAATGTAACTCTGATACCTTTTCCAATAATCTTTTTGTAGTATTTATAGGTGAAGCTTTCTATCAGAGTCTATATCATTGATCCACCATAGGCTTTTACATTGCTACAATGCTGGTTGCTGAATCAGGTTACCAGATTGATTTGGTGGTAGTAGAATTTGTTGTGTAGAGTTTTGGTGAACAATGTAACGAGTTTTGTTGTGTAGAGCCTTCAGCTTTGGGTGCTTCCTCTAGGGACGCAACATAACCAAAAAAATTCTCTAATCAACCAATGAAACAAACACCTGGACCCCCTCCGTCGGGTTTAAACTTGAATTTAGTTGTGTCTTGGGATTAACCAACCCTAACTTTTTAATAATACAAAGTATTAAATCTTAACCCAAAAGATATCTCCATTATCTAGGTTTATCTGGCTCGTTGTATATGACTGTGGTGCCAATTAGTCGAACAAGAAAAACAACAAATAGTACGTGAGAATTGTAGAAAGTATTTTGAGTCAAATGGTTTAGAACTTAGAAAAAAAAATAAAGAATATCAGAGTGCAAGTTTAGCAAATACAATTTCGATGGGGGACCAGGTTAAAACAATAAACCACTTGCTGCCTCAATGTGCTAGATTCTGATACTTTGGGCAATGTGGGGATGGCAAGGATATTGTAATCAAGATTATTACAAGGTTGCTATTGGAGTATGTGATCATTGAGTGCCACTTTGTAATAAAATGGGTTCCGAGAATTATTGAAGAGGTGAGTGATGAGGGATTTAAAGTGGAGATGTGAATAGGACCCAGCTTTCTAGGATTGATTTACTAGAGTGATGACTGTTTATTCATTTTCCATAAGAGAATATTTGATGGTCATTTATGAGTTTTCGCTTCTGTGTCTACAATTTTAGCCACTTTCAGGAATGAATTTCTTAGAATTCTTTTCCACACAAACAAACGTGCACTTAATAAAGTTCAGGCTTTTATTTGTTCAGTTTCTAGCACTTAGTAGATGATTTGAGGAAAAGCTTCCATATAAGAAATGGGACATCTAATCTTGGAAGCTCCATTTAATCTATGACAAATGACTAGAGGTGATGGAGAGATGGGACCAACGAAGTTGACGATTTTGGTATAGAATTTCGAGTCTGTACAAGTGGTCCATGGCTGTATGATTCAAGCTGACTAAAATGGTGAAATCCACCTCTAATGCTAGAATGTGGAAGTTCCAAATCATATCCAATATTTCTGTACCCTTTTCTGTTGATTTCGGATGGTTGCTGCTTTTACGTTCTTAACCATAAATCTTCTGACCACCATAGATTGATCTGTGGGCTCAGATTGATGACTCGGTGGATTACAAAGTTGCCACAATCTGACTCAACCCAAACCCAACCTGTTATTCAAGGTTAAGGTTTTGTTAATACAATGAGGTAGGCCTGTATTTCCTACTTGGGTAATAGATTGCACTGATCAATGCTATAAACAAATTAGATCAAGCCTGCCAGTAAAGAAGGCAATGGCTGGCAAAAATGTCCTTGATTTAAGATATCTTGGGTCAAAACTATGAATGTAATTACTGGCAAAAATGAAATTTCAGAAAGAATGCATAAATTGCTGGACTAGTTCAACTATATAAAGTCAATGAACAAGCTGCCAAATTTTGGCATTTATGCACCCAATTGTGGGCCAAAACCAAAAGCTCAGGATGTGTACCCAAAAAAAAAAAAAAAAACAATGGCACTGCAGATGGTTATACTGCATGGCATAATTATGGACTCAAAATATATGCCATTCTTGCATGCGTCCCCCACTAAACAGTACACACCTTCATTGCATCCAATCTTGTGATTGTCTGAGAGCATTGGGCTCACATTCAAATCAGGTGGGCTCACATTCAAATCAGGAGCCACATGTTAGCAAGAGAACGCCTTTCTTATATACAAGACCCTGCAGGGTTAATCCTGAGAAGGCATGTACCTGATGTAATTTATGATCTTTTGAACAATCTCTTCTTAAAGATGGGCACTAGTTCAGGTGAGTACTATTCTACAGCACCCATTACACACTTGCGGTAAGAGGAGTCCACTAATGTCCCATCATTCCTCACCAACATAAAACATAATTCTATCAAAAAATAACATCAAGTCGTCGTACATTTGCATTAGAAATACTTTTATCCCTATTATTATAAAAACTTACTTACTCAATTCATTATCTATGACTTGTAATTTTCAGCGCAAATCGCAGACGAATAAAGAGAGCCGGAGCAAAGTGAAGACACTTCATACATCTGGATCTCGATCATTTGCAGCCCAGTTCTCGATCATGCAGGCAGATGAGCAATAGGCTCCTCCATCTCAACCTGATTTATATCAACAACGACACTATAGCAAGAAGAACAAATGGATCACAGATCATGCTGAGGAGACACATGTGAGTTGTTTCATTGACATGAGAATATTTGTTTGTATTATATAGTACTTCAGGTGAAGCAAAAGGAGTTTATAATTTTACTCTCTTTTGCCTATGCTTAAGGTCATTTTAAGTCATTCACTATTTAAACATGTTGTGATGCAATGTTGCAATTTAATAGCCACGCAATAGCTCATCCCATATTGCATTACCATTTAGCAACTTCTCTTTACTCATATTGTTCGTGGCAAGGCAATGGCTACAATTATTATATATGAAGTGAAGTGAACTCAATTGAACAAATCAGTGATTGATTCCAATTTGATTTTGACTATTGAGAAATCCAATTTGACCTATCCTTTTAAGTCAATTTTCATTCAATACTTAAAGCTACAAGTCTGCTTTTTTTTTTTTGGTTGTTGATGTTGTTTGATTTGAAATTTTGTTGGTTATAGAGCTCTGTTAAGTTGCTGTTCCCAATTGATAATGTTTGCTTCTTCACATTTATAATTGAATGAGTCACACAATTGGATGAAGGAGTGGCTTATTAAAGTAAGACTCATGCACTCAGTGAAGGAGTCCATTTTTTTGTTTATGAGGGTGTCAAGTATATAACAGTTTTGTGTGAAAACTTCAGTTTTTACCACTTTTTTTTTACTGTTACATTATACTTTTATGACTTTTACCGAATGATTTGGCCACTGGGTGTGAGAAAGAGTGGGTGGCACTTTTATGAATTTTCTAAATCATTGATTACTATTATTTAAAATTGAGATTATTACAGTCTTCTAATAATATCCAAAGAAAATTCCTAAATTTGAAAAATACCCTACTACAGTACTGGTTGTTTATATTTCACATATGAATGCAATTCTATATTGTTCTTAGTCTTTACAAGTAGACAGTTTGTGTGTTAAAGGATTGAGGTAAGCAATCCTTGACTTTTTCTTGCAAGCAGGTTTAGAAGGTTGTTGGAACAAATTTTGTATTGCCAGAGTACTGCAAGTTTTGATCATGGCCAAATTGATACTTTGATTAATATCATGTTTGAGGCAAAAAGAGATTTAATTTCCATGGTTGGGTTCTGGAAAGGCGAGGCTGCATTGTATATAATTTGGTAGCTGTTTTTAACAATTTAGATGCATCATGTTCTCTCAAACACGCAAGTGATTAACTTCAAGGATAAGAGATATCAGTGACAACACATCTCATGTCGTCTAAAAAGTGCACAGTCAATTCCTTTTCATCAAACTATTCAACAAACATAGAGATTATCTTCAACCAGAAATGTCATATCAATTATAACTTAAATCTGAAATTTTTGTATCCAACCAATGCAACTTAGACCATCTTATTTGGTGAAATTTTCAACAATAATATGGTAAATTTGTGTACAAAATATTCATACAACTGGATAAGCCGGTGAATACAAGAATACATTGCCAAGGGGATTGCCTGCCATCCAGATTTGCACATTGAAGGACCATTTGATTAAAAAAAATTAAATAAAAAAAAAGACGCTAAACACCATGAGAGCTTGTGTGAGATCTGATGCGAGATGACTTTTAGAATGGTCCCAAGACGAAAGATATGGTCACAGACGTCACAGCTACACACATGGACACAAACATCACAATTACCCACATGGTCCCAAGACAACTTGTGTGCGCTATTGCGCAGCTTCAATTTCAATGTCGGAACAGTCCAAGATATATGTACCTGCACCTCAAGCATCACATTCGCAGCCATATAAGAAAGGGAGAAAAAGGGTTCATGAGGAAATCCAGGTTACTGTCAAGTTCATTGCACCAGTAGGTGCTTTTACTCACATATCAATGCATCATCGGACCCCCATCAGTTGTAAAAGTACAAACTACAAACATGTTCTTATCATAAAAATAGATTGAAATGGTGAAATAGAGTTCATGTGTATATCCAACCCAACGTAGTTGGGACAAAGCTTTAATGATGGTGATGCTGATGATGTAGTATAAGAATATACCTTCTATGGTGCAGTAATATTTACAAAATATGAACTTCTACACTCCTCTGAATTCATCCCTTTTTCCTGTCCATTTGTTTAGAATAGAATGCATAAGACACCTTTTTTTTTCTTCTGCACATTTCATTAGAATAGAATGTACCTCGCATTTATGAGCATTGTTTTCTCTTTGAAAATTTTTTTCTTCATTAGTTATGACCTCCTGCCATCTTAAAAAAGGATGGATCCAAATATCTTTTAATACAAGTACCGGTACCATTACTTCAATTTTTACCACTTTTTTTTTACTGTTACATTATACTTTTATGACTTTTACCGAATGATTTGGCCACTGGGTGTGGGTTGGTTGGTCCATCCTTCCATCATATGATAGTAGCTGAGAAAGAGTGGGTGGCACGTTACTGGAAAGTTTTGAAGCTTCATCCCTGAGCATAGGGGTTTTCTGATGAATATGTTGACATTTGTTACACCCTTTATTGTTTCAGTCCAATGACATCCAGAATACATCATATATTATGACTGTAACTTGATTAGAGCAAACAAAGTTGTCAATTGGAATATCTGCAAGTGAAATAGTAATGAATCCTTCTTCTTCTTCTTAAAAAAAAAAAGTAATTAAAATCACTCTTAAAATATACACTAAAAAAATAAATATGATTCCAAAGCAAGGATAATACTTATACGGAGGTCCTTTGATTACAAATTGATTCATTCCATTAGCTTAAAGGACGGCTCCAAGGAAATCAGAGTTGCACAGGTGAATATTATCCCAAGTGCCAGTATAAAAAAAAAAAAAGGTTTTGGGAAATTTAGATTAAAATTCGGATCCATGCTTATAGGATTCAGAAGTTGTCCAATTTGAATCCAAAGCTTATGACAAGCATTATATATATAAAAAAAAAAGAACAAAAATTTTGTTGTTTCCATTTCTTAGTTAAATTGGCTATGATGGATTTAGTATATATGATGCCTATACAATCACTCCCACTTACTGTTTACCTTTTGAGCACTAAATTATATATCATGTTATGTGTTCTTGATGAGATTTCTTTATTTTACATAGCATTTTTTTTTGGATGCACATATATCTTATGGGCCATATAGTAATGTTTATGGATAGTCCTTATGATTTTAAGCTTAATAGGACGAAGACCACCGAGTTGCACGGGGCACTCTTCGCTAGTATTGTAGATCCCAGTTTATTTCAATTGCCTAACATATACTAATTACATGACATATTTGAATGCTTTGATAATGCAGCGAAGAATGGAAGAGGCATTGTCGCAGCCTGAAATTAACTCTCCAGTGGCTGAGCAACAGGTGATCGAGAATCTGCTAGGGAAGAGGGTCGCAAGGAGGCAAGGGTACCGCTCGAGGGGTCCATCATCATCTTCTACTGGTATCTTGATGTCTTCTGAGATAAGCATCCTACGACAGCAACTAGCTGATTCGTTGAAAGCACAAGAAGATTTGAAAGAAACGTTGCGGTGACAGTATGAGGACTCGTAGAAGCAAATGCAAGATCAGGCAGCTATGCAGGTTCACATGCAGAGTCAGATTCAGTTGTTGCTTTCCCGAGTCGGTATGGATGGTTCAGGCTCCGCCGAAAGATAAGGATTATATGGTTTTATGAATTGGCATGGGTCATCCCTCTAACAAGTTCATTTTGCTCCTTACTGGCCGTGTTTCGTGGTGTACTTTGGATATTTAATGATGATTAGATTTTAGTTGAGATTTACTTTATTGAGATATTTGACTTTTTTTGACGTGGGATATTACATTTTATGTGGCATGGACAAGTTTTATGATTGGTTTTAGTTTATTGATGACTCATTATTTTTTATTGTTGCATGATGAATGTGGGATTATTTGTTGTTTATCAATGCTTATGCTTGTGCAATGTTGAAAATGTAGACTTGAACAGGAAAATATTGTACAGGAATTTTTCCTAATTTTTTCAATTATTTCTTAATTGATAAGAAAAGCTATTTCTCAACGCACTCTCTGCGTCACCAAAAGTAGATTTCTTAACCTCGTTAGAGACATTTCTTGACGCGTTAACACGTCGGAATATGTATGACAAGCGGTATGCGTGCGTCGTCAAATATGTATTCCGACGCTAATATGTGCGTTAGCAAATGTATAACCGATGTTATTATGCGTCGGCAATTAGGTACATCTATTTCCCAACGCACCCTCTGCGTCTCTAAAAATGATTTTCCTGCATCGCTGAAGACATAACCCGATGCTTCAACATGTCGGGATATGTATTACCGGCGTTGTGTATGCGTTGTCAAATATGTATTCTGACGCTAGTATGTGCGTCGGCAAATGTATAACCGACGTTATTATGCATCGGTAATTAGGTACATCTATTTCCCGACGCACACTGTCTGCGTCTCTAAAAATAATTTTCTTGCATCATTGAAGACATTTCCCGATGCTTCAATACGTCGGGATATGTATTACTGGTGTTGTGTATGTGTCGTCAAATATGTATTCTGACGCTAGTATGTGCGTCGGAAAATGTATAACCGCCGTTGTTATGCTTTGGCAGTTAGGTAAATCTATTTCCCGACGCATTCTCTGCGTCGCTAAAAGTAATTTTCATGCGTCGTTGAAGACAGTTCCCGACGCTTCGACACATCGGAATATGTATTACCGGCGTTGTGTATGCGTCGTCAAATATGTATTCCGACGTTAGTATTAGCGTCGACAAATGTATAACCGACGTTGTTATGCGTTGGCAGTGAAGTGAGGTTGACCACTAAGTTCGATGTTTTCCCGACGCTGTTGGAATTGCCGACGTTTGGGACGACGCACCATTGCGTCGGCGAATGACCCTTTTTAGCCGACGCTAAACATTATTACGTCGGGAATGGTTTTCCATGCATTAGGTTGCCGACATGGTGCCGACGCATTGTACTATGTCAGTAAAGCCTGTCCTGACGCAATTCTGATTTTTCTAGATGCGGTGACTGCGTTGGAAAAACTGTATTTTGTTGTAGTGATATTCAGAGTGTATTGGAATGTGTTGTCTTCACACACGCGGATCTTGGGAGAAAGAAAAATATAATTATCCTTAATCCCATTCGCACCCCCAAGGTTCCGATTTGGGGGCGTGACACGGAGTCACCGTGAAAATTTTTTGTGGGGCCCACTGGGGATCCCATTTTGGGATGGGACCAGTGGAGATTGAAAGATCTATATGGGGCCACCCGACTATCAAGTTTGGCCCCAATCCCATGCTCATAACCCCTTCATCCATGGCTGGTAAGCCCTTTCCATTCATATAGGTATATAGTCGATAAACAGTCCAGTTCATTTGCATAGGTGCCAAACCTTGGGGCGTGTGACTATCAACGGGGTCCCTGTCCATTGCAAGGTTTGGATCGGGTGATAGGTGGGCCCCATCGATAGTTCTCATGGTTTAAACCATGAGAACATTTCTCACCTAGTTAGAGGCATGAGATTGACCCCAAATTTGATATATGGTCTCATCCAAGGTGTCTCTTCTCATCCCCCACAAGTCCAATGATTAGTGAGTCCCTAGGTGGGTCCCATTAAGTTTGTCCATCACCATATGGTGAGAGAAGGATGCACAAGAACATCCCCATATATAATGTAATTTGTAACCCTAAACTCTGAAGAGAATTAAGATGTGAAGTAGGGGTGTTCGTAGGCTGGGCTAGCCCGAGCCCGATCCGGGCTTAGCCCGCTTGGGGCTGGGCTTAGATATGTAATGAGGGCTCGATTAATAAATGGGCCAGGCTTGGATTAAGTGATATAAAGCCCATAGCCCGGCCTAGCCCGACTTTGTGTAAGAAATGCATGTAATTTAATTTAATTAGCATTCTAATTCCCACAAAAATGTTGAAAAGACTGGTTTAGCCCGGCCCAATTGATTAAATGGGTGAGCTCGGGTTTTTATGGCCTATGTCGGGCTTGGGCCTGGCCTTGGCCAGTTTTTCTAAAGCTGGGCTGGGCCTGGATATGCCTTAGCCTGGCCCAGACCGGCCTATGAACAGACACATCTACAATAGTTATTTTCTTTTACTTATATATTTTGGGAATCTATCATTATTAGGACTTGGTTTTTTTCTTTTTTTTAACTATCTAATTTTAATATGTATTCTTAAGGGACATTTGTGGAAAAAAAACCCTCAAATCAGGATTGGACTAAAAAATTCTTCCTCAAAGGGCCACTATGTAGAAAATTCTTTTGGGAGGGCCACATATAAAAAATGAATGTATTTTTCAAAATAAATAGGGATTTTTTTTTGGGGGGTGGGGGGTACATGACCCTTGCTAATCCCCCTGTGGTTCTGCCAATGCCTCAAATACCTTAATATGGCAGCATACTTTAAAATTTTGCATATGCCAGTTGTGCGAGGAGACTTTTTTTGTTTTTTTTTTTTAACAAATGCCCTTGACCCGCGATCGCTAGTCTCTTGTGTTGACTCATGATCGTACGAATGTCTCGTCCATGAGTCATTGAAATGGGTTTTCATCATCATTCTTTATCTCTTGAAATAAGTTTTCATAATCTTTTCTATTGAAAACCCGATAGCTAGTCTCTCATGGAATCACAAGGCATTGAAATGAATTTTCATTATCATCTTCTTCTTTTCTTTTCTTTTTTTTAGTTTCCCTTGATTTCTTGAAATGAATTTTCTTAAGATTGGAAATTGTGTTGTTTTATATTTTTCAAAAAAGGTTTTGCATTGATTAAGAAAGATTTCCTATTAAATGAAGATGATGCTTTGGAAGTGGTTTCATTATCTTCTTCTTCCTTTCTTTTCTCGATTTCTTAAACTAGGCTTCTTCTTTTTTATTTCATTGGTTGAAAGTTGGTCTAAAAGGAGTGTTGCATTGATTAAATGCAATGAGAGATGGCGTTTGGTAGTAGTTAATTTTATCTCTTTTTCTTTTCTTTATTTCTTGATCTCCTATATTATGAGAGATGGTGTTTTGGAGGAGGTTTCATCATCATTTTTTACCTTTTATTTTCTCGATTTATTGAGATGGGTTTCTTGATCTTCTAGATTCGGAATTGATTATCTTTGATTTTTTTAAAAGACATTTTGCATTAATTAAATGCCGAGAGATGTTGTTTTGGAGATGCTATGAGAAATGCATTAATTACATAAATGTGCCGTTAATGTGTAAGTTTTATGCATATATCAATAATGATAGACATCTATTTTTTCTTCTACTACATGTATCTTTTCTTTTCTTTTTTATACTTGCATATATTTTAGGAACATATCATTACTGGGAGTATGTTAAAAAATTCCTTTATGATTTTTTGTACCCGTTCTAAAATGTATAAAGAATAATTATTCTTTTAGTTTTACAAAATCCCCCTTAAATCTGTATTAATTTCATTTTTGACATAAAATTTAAAGTGAACTTTGCATTTATTTCGCCTCAAAATCTTAAATACCTTTTATTTTCTAATTGTATTTAAATTTTCTTAATTCCTATTAATACTACTATATGCCTAAATCTCTATTCGTTTTTCATAGATATACATGTGTATGCTTTAAGCATGAGTGGTCAATCTAAGTCTACAATGAACTCGCATTAATGAATTCAATTTGGTGCAAACGAAGTATCCTTGGACTGATTATCTGTGAAACAAGTTATGTAACATTCCGGCCCCACT
Organism: Cinnamomum chago; assembly: GCA_038049695.1. Lineage (NCBI taxonomy): Eukaryota > Viridiplantae > Streptophyta > Magnoliopsida > Laurales > Lauraceae > Cinnamomum > Cinnamomum chago. Next base: position 50,587,837 of record CP142453.1, on the reverse strand, counting down.
ATATATATTTTTATTAGAATGTTATTATTTTAATTAAATATATTTTAGTTAAATAAGTGCCTGGAGTTTAGGTGGGGACCACATTAGATTAGATTTCTTGTTCGGTGAGTTGGGCCATTGGGTAGATAACCTGACTTGCAGTTTGACCTGTTAACCTAAGCCCAGTCCATTAAGGAGATATTAGGGAATATTCCCTTTCTTAACCTAATCCTTCATTTAAGAACTGCATGTTCTTATCTTTTTTTTCTTTTTCTTCTGCAATTCCTTCCGATTCTTCTCCTTCCTCCCTTTCCCACTTCCCAGACTCTTAAATCTATATGATCCGATCGTCGGTATTGCGATCAGAAACCACCATCATTCTTCGCTCAATGTTCTCATCTTAGGTAACCCACTCCTCAAACCATTAGGATTGTGTTCGTGCTTCATGGGAATCTCAAATTGTGTTTTGGTTAAGGAACCCTTTTGCATTTCCACCAACTTCAAATCAAGGTAAGTACATTGTTGTAATTTGTGAGGACTAAGTGTTTAATCTTTGATTCTTATTATTGTGCATATAGATTAGTTTAAATTCCCATTTTAAATGATAATGGTGGATTAGGGCTTCTTAATTGGATTGTGGGTTATTTGGTGATTGGGTAATTAAATTGTGGATTCTTTTCCTTTGTTGATTTAGATGTGGTTTTTATGGGTTTTGGGTTGGATTGAGCTCCTTTTTGGTGCAGGGAGGAAAGGGAATAAAAAAGGAAAAATACTACTTTCTGCAACTTTGCACAGCCCCAGCCAGAAACCAAAGACGTCGAACGTTCCCTTTAAACATATGAACGGACAGCCCCTTCTTTCAAAGCAGAAAACCAAAGGCGCTGAACGTTCGAACTCTTCTCTTGAACGTTCGAACGTACCATCACGAGTTCAAATGGACATGGTGTATTGGGATATAAAACTCTTTCTAGAGTTGGTTTAGCTCTATATATTGTGGGGGCATTATGGCATCGTGCGTGGGGTTTTCATTGGAATTAATAACCTGAATTAATTACTTGGGCCTCTTATAAGAGACCACTTTGGGCATACGGTATCTTATTGACGTAGGATTCAAGCACCTTATATGACCTACATGAACCCTAGTGAGAATGGACTCAATACATCTCTATTGGGAACCCCTCATTGGGACTATACACCTTGAATTTAGAGGGATGTGCGGTGCTCACCAGTGTTTCTTGTTGTGTGTTGTAGGGTACGTGAATATGCATCTAATTTTAGGTTGGTTCGTTATTATGTCTTGATCTTCGAATTTGCATGCATATATTTGTTTAGGCTATGTGTTAGTGTCTTATGTCTGTGAGCACTAAGTTTGTTTTGTCAATTCCGTGCCAATGTGTTCCAACGACCTTGCCTCCCAAAGTGCATCAAGATAGATCTAATTTAGAGGGTTTATCAAGCTGTTGGAAAGTCCGGATTCATCAAAGGAAGTCTCCACATGTGTTTGACAACCTTTTCAGGTATTTTAGACCAAGTCCAATCCTTAGAACCCTGGAAAAAAGTTGAGTTTTAAAAACTGTTTTCTATCTCTCTCTCTCAGTAGTCTTCCTAAAAGAGGGTTCGGTGACCTTTCGGTCACTTGGCGGCTAACCGCCAGACTCACGGTTTGTTTTCCAGTGAGTTATTTTTTTCATCAGGTTGGAGTTCGGCTACCTAGAGGCTAACCGCCGTGTACTCCAGCGGTTAACCGCAGTGCAACCATGAGTCACAGTCAGTTTTCCAGAGAGCACTTGCTTTCTGAACCTCCTCTCGGTCACCCCAGCGGTTGCCTCACGGCTAGCCGCCAAGGTCACTAGCGGCTAACCGTGAGATGACCGTATTAGAATTTCTGACCGTTATCTCTGAGAAATTGAAAAGGGGCTAGCCGTCTTTCTGAGGGGCTAGCCACCAATTATAGCCGTTGGGTTATTTTCTATAAAACTGAAGCCTGTTTCTCTTTTCTGAAAGGACTTTTTGAGAAGAGCTTTGTATGTTATTTTCTTCCCAACAAACCTAAACTCTCAAATCTTCTTCCAAACACTCACGTGTTAGATTTAGGAAAATCCAAGAGCTTCATTAGCTCCAAGATGAGTGTGTTGTGTGAGAAGAGCTTCTCTAGGATCCTTTATTGTATGAAAGTCATATCCTTGTTATCCTAGAAGACCAGACCTCTGAACCTTGGTTGTGTTACACTATGGAAGCTTCCTTCTCAACTCCAAGGCGTCGTCAAGAGCAAGCTTCGACTATTGTCAAAGCTCTTTAAAACTCTTTCCATCTTCATCAAAGGCAAGTGTTCACCCTTCTTTAAACTTCTACAATCTGTGATGGTGATTCAGATCTGTGTGACTAAATCACTTTGTAATTGTGTGAGGAGGAGTAGATCTGAGTGATCGAACCTCGATAACAAAATTGAAGTTGAATCAGTAATTGTGTAGTTTGATTCTTCTTAACGGAACCAAGGGACTGTGTGACCTTTGAGAGTGGATGTAGGTCTATGTGACCGAACCACTATAATTTTCCTGTATCTATTCCTTATGGCATGATTTACATTTCTATATATATTGTGGAAATTGTTGTGTATCATATTTCATCACTAAGCTCAATAGACACACACACTTGTGCTTATTGACTTAGAACTAATTATATCTCATCTTTATTGTTTAAGTACTGTCTTGATGAACACATATTCCACTTAAGTCATTCTCTTTATTATGTTTGTTCTGTTCTTTGTTTTGGTTATTTTAAAATCGCCTTAAAAAGTTTAAAATTGGTAATTGATTACCCTTAGTCCTATTCAACCCCCCTCTAGGACTTAGTCATTGGCCCTAGCCTGCACTTTCAATTGGCATTAGAGAGGGTTACTCCCTTGTGGTTTGCAACCAGGAGTTGATCTATCTCCTTTTCTATTGTGCCAATGCCTAATCCAGAAGGTAGTGCCGTAAACAGACCACCATTGTTTGATAGTACTAACTATGCCTTTTGGAAAGCCCGAATGACCGTGTTTCTCAAATCCATTAGTGGAGAAGTGTGTGATGCTGTGGAGGATGGATGGACTCCTCCTACTTTCACAGCTGAAGATGGCACTGTCAAGCCTCTTCCAAAAGCCAAATGGATAGCTAATGAAAAAACATTGAGAGACTATGATGCTAAGGCTTTGAATGCCATAACTTGTGCCATGAATGCTGAAGAATTCAAAAAAATTATGACATGTACCACATCTAAACAAGCTTGGGAGCTGTTGCAAACAAACTATGAAGGAACAACCATTGTTAAGAGAGCTAAGCTCCAAATGCTAACTTCCCAATTCGAATCTCTAAGAATGAGAGAAGATGAAATGTTTGATGATTTTCGAACTAAGTTAATGGTGATTGTTAATGAGACGTGGTCACTCGGTGAGCAAATCCCTGAAGGCAAAGTTTGTAGCAAAATCCTTAGGTCTCTACCTGAAAGATTTCACCCCAAAGTGACTTCTATAAAAGAATACAATGACCCTGAAACTATGAAAGTAGAAGAACTGTCGGGTAACATTAGAACCTTTGAGATGAAATTGAATAATGCTTCAAATAAATCCAAAGATAAGAAATCTATAGCTTTAAAGGCTTCTCAACCTTCTCCTTCTAAAGAAGAATCAGGAAATGAAAATGAAAGTGATGATGAAGATGTTGCTTTACTTACTAAACGATTCTTGAGACAATTTAAGAAAAAGACTTTAAAGTTTAATAGAAAAGAGAAACCATTTGATAAAAGTAAAAACAAAGCCAGCTCCTCCTCTAAGTATCAATCCAGAAATGTAAAATGCTATAACTGTCAAAAGTTTGGACACATATCAATTGAGTGTCCTATGGAAAGGAAAGATAAGAAAAAGAATCTTGTGGCTACGTGGGATGACTCTTCTGAAGCTGAATCAGACTCAGATGAATCACACAAAGATGAGACAAAAAATTACACTATACTAATGGCCAGAATAGTGTGTGATCCATCACTTGAGATATCAGAAAATTCTGGAACAACTGATGTTGAAAAATCTGAATCTGATTATGACAGCTCAGATAATGAAAAAGATGGTGAAGATCCTCAAGTAACATATGATAGACTTTATGAGGAAAGTTGCAAATTGATTGAAGCCATGAGCAAACAAAAAGTCAAGAACAAAGTCTTAAAAGACAAAATTGAAACCTTAACTGATGAAAAGATTATCTTAGGTATTGAACTAAATGAAGTCAATTCTAAATTCCAAATTGCTAATGAAAAATTAATCAAGTTCAAGAGATGAAAAAGAAGCTGAAACTCTAAAAAAAGTTAACACACAATTAAGGGATGAAGTCACTCGTCTAAAATGGTTTAAAGAGAAGTATGAATATTCATTTACCCATGGAGAAGAAAAATTTGAAAGACTTTTTAAAATGGGAAAATATCATAGAGACAAAACTGGATTAGGATTCAACAAAGAAGACAAATTTAATCCTAATGCCTCTACTGTGTTTGTAAAAGGAGAAGCTTCCTCCAGTAGTAAAAAAAATTCTGAAATTACATGCTATTCATGTGGAAGCAAAGGACATGACAAGTATGAGTGCAAAATGAAACAAATTAAAAGACAGTCCACCAAAACATGTGTCAACCCCCATAAAAATAAACAAACTAAAATATCTTCTCAGAACAATTCAATCAATCACTCATTCTCTCAACAATTAAATGTGTTGATAAAACAAATTGGTCGTCTAAAGTTACAATTCCATAATCATACAAGAACTGTTAAATCAACTGAAAACTACTCTAAGAAATCTTTTCACCAACAAAATCCTAACAAAGCAAGATCTCAAGGTCCTAGTGAAATCCTTGTCACCCAAAGATTCATATGGGTTCCCAAGAACAAAGGCCTAGTAGTTCACACAGCTCTTAAAGCTATTGACCAATCCTTGTGGTACCTAGATAGTGGTTGTTCTAGACACATGACTGGGGAAATAGCACATTTCTCAACTTTAATTGAATATGAGGGTGGAACTGTCACTTTTGGTGATGAAAATGTTGCTAAAGTTGTTGGTAAGGGTACTTTGATTGTTCCCAACATGCCTGTTATTGAAAATGTTTTATATGTCGTTGGTTTGAAACATAACTTGCTAAGCATTTCTCAAATATGTGATAAAGATCATATTGTTAACTTCAGTAGTCATGGCTGTGAGATCTCCAAAAATGGAAAGGTTATTCTAAGAGGTCTTAGAACCAATGACAACTGTTATGTGATTAATAACCACAAAGAATCATCCAGTTCAGCCTGTCACATTGCTCATCTTGATAAAGCTCAACTATGGCATAAAAGACTTGGACATGTGAACTTTAAAGACCTGTCCAAACTGAACAAGTATGTAAAGGGTCTTCCTAAAATCAGCAAAGAGTCAAAAACAGTATGTAGAGAATGTCAAAAAGGTAAACAAATCAGAAACTCTCACAAAAAGACCAAATCCCTAAAGACCTCTAGACCTCTAGAGCTTCTCCATATGGACCTGGTTGGTCCAACAAAGAAAGAGAGTAAAGGGGGCAAAATATACTTTCTTGTTATTGTTGATGATTATTCCAGATTCACTTGGGTTGCATTTCTAAGAGAGAAATTTGATGCTTATGCTGAATTTAAAAAGATTGTGAAAAGGATCCAAGCTGAAAAAGGAAGAGCAGTTGCTCGAATAAGAAGTGATCATGGTGGTGAATTTGAAAATACAAAGTTTGAAAAATATTGTGATAAGTATGGAATTCACCATGAATTTTCTACCCCTAAAACTCCTCAACAAAATGGTAGTGCTGAAAGAAAGAATCGAGTCTTACAAGAAATGGCCAAAGTTATGCTTCATGGAAAGAATGTTCCTAGAGATCTATGGGCTGAAGCAGTTAGTACAGCATGTCACATCATAAACAGGGTATACTCGAGAATTGGCTTGGATAAAACTGCTTATGAATTATGGCATGAGAAAAGGCCTAACATTAGTTACTTTAAAATTTTTGGTAGCAAGTGCTATATACTCAAGGACAGAGAACACTTGAGCAAATTTGATTCTAAAAGTGATGAAGGCATCTTCATTGGCTATTCTCAAAATAGTCGTGCCTACAGAGTGTTGAACATAAACACTGGAGCCATACAAGAATCCATAAATGTAGTCATTGATGACAAACTAAATGATTTCAGTCATAAAGAAAACCCTGATAATGATGAGATAAATGTCCCAACTGAAAATCTGGATGAGTCTCCAATCTCTAAGGATTTGGTAAATGTGAAACATCATTCTATGGACCAAATTCTGGGAGATCCTTTGGTTGGTGTCAAGACTAGAAGACAATTAGAAAACATTGTTAGCTATCTTTGCTTTACCTCTACTTTTGAACCTAAAACTGTTGATGATGCTTTTTCTGATGATAATTGGATAAATGCTATGCAAGAAGAGCTAAATCAATTTGCTAGAAATGAAGTTTGGGATCTTGTGCCTAGACCTGATGAAAAAAATGTTGTAGGTACCAAGTGGATTTACAAAAAGAAACTTGATGAAAATGGTACCATTGTTAGAAACAATGCCAGGCTGGTTGCCCAAGGATACTCTCAAATTGAAGGAATAGATTTTGAAGAAACTTTTGCTCCGGTTGCTAGACTTGAATTCATTAGAATCTTACTTGCAATTGCTTGTTCTTTAAAATTTAAACTATACCAAATGGATGTCAAAAGTGCTTTTCTAAATGGTATTTTGGAAGAAGTTTATGTTGAGCAACCCAAAGGGTTTGAAGACCCTAAGAAGCCTAACCATGTGTATCATCTTAGAAAGGCTCTCTATGGTCTCAAACAAGCCCCCAGGGCTTGGTATGAAAGGCTTACTCAATTCTTAATTGATCAAAGCTTTGAAAGGGGTAGTGTGGATAAAACTCTCTTTATTCAAACAAACAATGATAACATTTTGATTGCTCAAATTTATGTTGATGATATAGTGTTTGAATCTACTTGTAATGATCTCACAGAAAATCTTATGAAATCTGAATTTGAAATGAGCATGGTTGGTGAACTTAATTTCTTTCTAGGATTACAAGTTAAGCAATTGTCTGATGGAATGTTTATTTCTCAAACCAAATATGCTAAAGAATTAATCAAAAGGTTTGGAATAGATTCAGCCAAGCACATGAACACACCCATGAGCACAACACTCAAATTATTTAGGGAGTCGAGTGGTAAGAGTGTTGATTCTAGTCTGTATAGGAGCATGATAGGCAGCTTATTGTATCTTACAGCCAGTAGACCTGATATTGCATTCAGTGTAGGAGCTTGCGCCAGATATCAATCCGATCCCAAAGAAATTCATTTGAAAGCTGTTAAAAGAATCATTAGATATGTTTCAGGGACTTCAGGATATGGCTTATGGTATCCGTATGACTCATCTACCTGCATTGCTGGATACTCAGACGTCGATTGGGCTAGAAATGTGGATGATAGAAAATCTACAAGCGGGGGGTGTTTTTACCTAGGAAACTGTCTTGTTGCATGGCACAACAAAAAACAATCATCCATCCCCTTATCCACAACTGAAGCAGAATATATAGCAGCTGGTAGTGGTTGTACTCAAATGCTGTGGATGAGACAAATGCTCAAAGACTATGGTATTGAACAGTGTAGCATGAACTTGTACTGTGATAATACTAGTGCTATCAATATCTCCAAAAACCCCATCCAACACTCTATAACCAAACATATCGATATTAGACATCTTTATATTAGAGAACTGGTTGAAGAAGGAGTCATAGTTTTGGAGCATATTCCTACAAAAAAATAACTAGCAAACATTTTAACAAAACCCTTGGATGTTTCCAAATTTGAAAATATGCGAAAATCCCTTGGCGTTTGTGATATTGGATGATCTCTCCTTGCTGTTTGTTCTTAGTTTAGTTTTTTTTTATTTAAGTTTTCGGCCAGCCGTGTCATTCTTGGCGGCTAACCGTCTTCATGGGCCTGAGCCCTTCAATTGGTTTTATTTCTTTTTCCTTTTCTTCCTTCGTTTGTTTTTGTTTTCTCTTCTATTTGGTCCTCTTCGTCGCTGGTTCTCTTCTCCTCTCATCCCTCAAGGTATCCTCTCTCTTTTTCTCTTCATTTCAGTTCTTTAAAATTTATTTTCTCTTTTTATTAAGAGTGCGCTTTATTTTGTTTTCGTTTTGTGTTTTCCTTTCTTCCCTTCTTAGGGCTTTCCAACCTCATTCCATTTCTCTCTTTCATTGTTTTCTTTCTTACCTGTTACTAATTGTCTTATCATTCTCTCTTCCTTGTATCTTCTAATAGTGCCTTTTGCATCTGTGTTGTGTTTTCTCCTTCCTAGTCTTTTCTTGTGCACTCTAACTATTTGTAGTAATGTCTCCAAGAATGAAAATAGATGTGAACCGCCCTTCTAAATGAGGATGATCTACACCCGCCTCTTCTTCTCATAGAGAAAGGTCTCCTCCACCCTCTCAGTCCACCTAACCTTCTCTTTCCCCTCCTTCTCCTACACCACCACAGTCGGTTTCTGCTGTTCTCAAAACCAATGCCAAAATGCTGGCTGCTTTGAAACCTAGATCAATTATGGTTGAAAGACGCACTTTGCGCAATGTAGTAAATTCCTATGAGACAGCAGCCCTTCTTGCTCAGATTGGATGGGACAACATCTTGGATTGGGGGGGAAAAAGCCTATCCTTCTCTTGTTTTTGGCTTGTATGCTTCAATCTCTGGTGCAGTATCTTCAGTTGACTCCTGCTCATTCACTATTGCCCTTCGAAACAAAGAAGTTACGATTGACCCAGATCTTATTTCGTCAATCATAAACATTCTCATGAACCCTGATGTCCTATCCATGGTTTCTGACACCCTTACTGAAGTTGAAAAGGCTCAAGCTACTCTAGTTCTCTTTGGTCATCCTGCTTCATGGGATCGCAAAAAGAACATCCTTCCCTTAGGAGCCTTGATTCCAAAATATAGGTTGTTGCACCACCTCTTCACATTTAATGTTTATCCTCATAAAGGAAATAGATGAGACACCAGTAGGGGTGTTGTTTCAGGGAGAGAGGAGGAGTCCTCGTGCAGGGTTTGTCTCAGCATTGAAGGCTGATAGACTTTTGAGAAGTGGTTGTGAAGCATATTTGGCGTTTATCACGGAGGATAAACGGTCCCAAGGGGTGGAGGAGATCCTAATTGTTTGGGAATTCCCGGATGTTTTTCCGGAGGAGATTCCAGGTTTACCACCCATCAGAGAGATTGATTTCACCATTGAGTTGCTACCAGGGACCGCTCCGATATCTATTGCACCATATAGAATGGGTCCAGCAGAGTTGGGAGAGTTGAAGACTCAGTTGCAAGAGTTGTTGGACAAAGGTTTTGTGAGACCGAGTGTTTCACCATGGGGAGCTCCAGTCTTGTTTGTTAAGAAGAAGGATGGTTCAATGAGAATGTGTATAGATTACAGAAGATTGAATCAGATGACCATAAAAAATAAGTACCCATTGCCAAGAATAGATGAATTGTTTGATCAGTTGCAAGGTGCATCATACTTTTCGAAGATTGATTTGAGACCCGGTTACCATCAGCTGAGAGTTAGAGAATCAGATGTATTGAAAACAACTTTTCGGACAAGATATGGCCACTACGAGTTCCTAGTGATGCCATTTGGATTGACAAATGCACCGGCAGTGTTCATGGCTTTGATGAACAAGATATTTACAGAGTATTTGGATCAGTTTGTTGTAGTGTTCATAGATGACATTTTGGTGTACTCCAAGACTAGAGGAGAGCATGAAGAGCACTTGAGGATAGCACTGCAACTCGTGAGAGAGAACCAACTGTATGCGAAGCTCAACAAGTGTGAATTTTGGTTGGAGCAAGTAGCATTTTTGGGGCATATCATTTCCGAAGAAGGACTATCAGTGGATCCATCTAAGGTTGAAGCAGTTATGAGTTGGGAAAGACCGAAGAATGCAACAGAGATCAGAAGTTTTCTGGGTTTGGCAGGCTATTACAGGAGGTTTGTGCAGGGATTTTCGTCGATTGCGTCACCTTTGACAAAGTTGACAAGGAAGAATGCACCATATGTGTGGACAGATCAGTGTGAAGAGAGTTTCCAAGAGCTAAAGAAGAGATTGACTACAGCACCAGTCCTTACTTTACCATCCGGGAGCGGCGGTTTTACCATTTTTACCGATGCTTCGAACGTTGGACTTGGTTGTGTGTTGATGCAAGAAGGAAAAGTGATTGCTTATGGATCTCGACAGTTGAAAGATCACGAGAAGAACTATGCCACCCATGATCTTGAGTTAGCAGCGGTTGTTTTCACGTTGAAAATATGGAGACATTACCTCTATGGAGAGAAGTTCGAAGTCCACTCCGATCACCGCAGCTTACAGTACTTGTTTTCGCAGAAAGAATTGAACATGAGGCAGAGAAGATGGATGGAATATATCAAGGACTATGATTTTCCAATCAAGTACCACCTAGGGAAGCTAATGTAGTTGCTGATGCCTTGAGCAGGAAATCAGTAGGCTTGGCAAATCTAAGCGGCACTTGTATCTTTGAGCAATTTGAAGAGTTGAGTTTAGACCTACAGCCACTAAGGAAGGGTGTTTTGTTAGCTAACATGACAGTGTTAGAGCCTTCTTTCATTCAGAAGATCAAGGATAGTCAGTTGCAAGATCCAGAGTTGGCCAAGATTTCAGAGCATATAGCAGAATGTCCTGACTTCCGTATTGTTGATGGAGTTTTGTACTACCGTGACCGTCTATGCGTGCCAAATATTGAAGACTTGAGGAATGATATCATGACCGAAGCTCACAGTACGAAGTACTCTATGCATCCAGGCAGCACAAAGATGTATCAGAATTTGAAGGGCAAATTTTGGTGGAACAACATGAAGAGAGAGATTGCAGCGTTTGTCTCCCGTTGCATGACCGTCAGTTGATTAAAGCAGAGCATCAGAGGCCTCCAGGATTGTTACAGCCGTTAGAGATCCCGGAATGGAAGTGGGAACACATTACCATGGACTTTATCTCGGGATTACCGAGGACTAGCAGAGGGAACGATGCGATATGGGTCATTGTGGACCGTCTCACCAAGTCAGCGCATTTCCTCACGATGAAGACATGGAAGAAGATGCACATGCTGCCTTTGGCAGAGTTGTTTATCAGCGAGATCGTCAGTCGACATGGGCAGCCAGTTTCTATCACTTCCGACAGAGACATCAGATTCGTCTCGAGGTTCTGGAAGACATTGCATGAGTCTATGGGTACGAGACTACAGTTTAGCACATCTTATCACCCGCAGACAGATGGCCAGTCAGAGAGGACGATTCAAACTCTTGAAGATATGCTCCGTGCTTGTGTGTTAGATTTCAAGACTCAGTGGGATGAGACTCTACCGTTGTGTGAGTTCGCTTACAACAACAGTTACCACTCGAGCATTGGGATGGCTCCTTTTGAGGCTTTGTATGGCAGAAGGTGTAGGACACTTGTTTGTTGGGAAGAAGTCGGAACTCGCAGTTTCCATGGACCGACTATTGTTAGTGAGACCAGCAACAAGATCAAGTTGATTCAAGAGCGACTGAAAGTGTCCCGGAGTAGACAGAAGAGCTATGCAGACTCCCACCGCAGAGATCTACAGTTTAAGGAAGGAGATAAGGTTTTCCTGAAAGTGTCACCTACTAGGGGAACATTGAGATTTGGATAGAAGGGCAAGTTATCACGGAGACACATTGGACCCTATGACATTGTGAGCAAGATCGGTGATGTGGCTTATAGATTAGCCTTACCACCTGAGCTATCCGGCGCATACAACGTTTTCCATGTGTCTATGTTGAAGAAGTATGTCCCCGATCCTTCACATGTACTCCGGCATGAGCCATTGGAGATCAGAGAGGATGCTACCTATGCTGAGAAGCCCGTGCAGATCATCGATACAAAGGAACAAGAGTTGAGGACTCAGACTATTCAGTGGGTAAAGGTGCTATGGGAGAACCATGGACCGGAAGAGGCAACGTGGGAACTACGAGATCAAGTGCAGAAGAAATATCCACATCTTCTACCTGAGGTGAGTCTTATGTTTCATTTGGAGGACCAAATGCCCTAAGGGGTGGAGGATGTAAGACCCCGACCCGAGTGAACCCGATTAGTGCTAATTAAGTTGCGTGTTAGTTCTAAGCTTGTTTAGTGATTTTGGCTAAGTGGGGTTTGGATTAGCCTTTGGAGTAGTTTTGTGGATTTTGATTGCTTTGTGTTAGTAGGGCCCTTTGGGGGTTCCTTTTCATGACATTGCACATGTTTGGGGATTTATCGGAGATTTTTGCATTCATGGTTTTAATCTCGTTTTATTGGTATTGTTAACCCCTTCAACTTTCATGTTGATCCCATCCCCATTCGAGATTTCGAAACCCGATTTCATGGCCTTGAGGGCAAAACAGTCATTGCACACCAAATCTGTACCCAAAACTTGTTTTCCCGAAAACCGTGAAACATATACTTTTTGGAAACTAGATATTTAGATGATCATTTCTTCCTTCTTCGTTGAATTCATCCGAGGTCCCGAAAGCCTTGTTTTTAGCCCAATTAGATTGTTGGTGGTGGAGCCCACTCCCCACTTGTTTATAAGGAGACCCTTCCCCTTCCATTACCCTTTTTCCAGCACAAGCATAAGCTAGGGTTTTCCTTTTCTCTTCTTCTTCTTGCTTCTCCATCCTCAATCCACTCCCAAGCTTGCATCAATAGGAGATTGGAGGCCATCATCTTCTTCACCTAATTGAGAGCTTTCTTTCAATAGTTTTGTGGGGAGAACTGAAAGTCCACGAGGATCCTAACCCTAGAGGGGGGGTGAATAGGGTGAGCTACAACTATGACCAATTTACACCAATTTTAACTTCTTTAAAATAAACTAGTCACATGTGATGATTAAACAATCAAAATGCGGAAGCTAATAAACAATCACCACAACACAATATTTATAGTGGTTCGGCCTCAATGCCTACATCCACTACCGGCTTGTGAATCCAACACCCCACCGGATTTCCACTATTTATGCTTTTAACTAGGCTAAGCAATAACCCTTACAATGTTGTTTTTCTAGGCTAAACAACAACCTCTCAATGTGCTTTTATAGGCTAAGCAATAACCTTTACAAGATGCTTTTCTTAGGCTAAGCAATAACCTTACAAGATGCTTTTCTTAGGCTAAGCAATAACCTTACAAGATGCTTTTCTTAGGCTAAGCAATAACCTTTACAAATAGAGATTTCTCTAAGAAGGTGTCTTTCCAAAAGATCACTCTAAGAGATTACAATTTAAGGCTCAATGAAATTGCCTCTAAATAGGCTAATGTGAAAGTGTAATACAAATAACAACCATACACCCAAATATGCTAAAGTGTGTGCACAAGTGTATGAGTGTGTTTCTTCAATCAATTTCTACAATGAATCTCTTAATTGAATGCATGATGCATTTTAAAATCAAAGCTTATAAAATGATGATTGAAGAGAAAACTAATCACATGAGAAATTCAAACAACTTTAAGAAATGAACTTAAACAAGTTGTATGAATGTTAAAGTCTAAGAATGCATGTGATTTAGTTAGGAGAGTTTGCAAACCAATCTAATTTACCAAGGATGATTTTGAGTTTGCTAAACATCTCTAGAAATCATGCATAAGTGAAATTACAAAGAATTAGGCATGCATGGATTTCATTTTAATGGAAATCAAAATACTAGTAATGTGTACCTTATGAAAAGTCAAGCATTTGATTTCCAAATGGCCCTCTAGCCTTTCCAACTTCTTCCCCTTTCTTTGGCTCCAAAATGGTCTCAAAGGTTCATGGTTCAAGCCCTGAAAAAGGTTGGAAAAGAATGGATTTTATAGCCAAAAAGTTGCCAACGGCTAGTCCTCGGTCGACCGGCAAAGAGGTCTCGGTCGACCGGGATCACACAACGGGCAAAAAAATGACCGTTTGAAAAACTGCTTTTAGCGGCGGACACAGAAACCGCCGCTAAAAGTGGTTTTTCCGCCGCTAAAGGTCCTGTTTTCCCATACATGTATATTTCTAAAGTAATTTTGCTTGGGAATTTTTTGGGCCATTAAACCAAGTTAGAATACATGTTTTAAGACATTCTAAGATGTTTAAAAACATGAAACACCCAAAGCCTAAAATGATTCAAAAGATTAAAACCAAAGGCTAGGTTGATTTGACAAAACTCTTTTCAAATGAAAATGCATACAAAAATGATTCTTTTTGTGAAGAATGTATGCAAGGCTCAAACCTAAATTCTCAACATGATTTTCCAAACATAATGCACAAAGAATTAGGTTTTCAAAAGAGTTTGGGTTCTAAAACTAATGCATCCAAGTTTAGAACCAAAACATGCATCAAAACAAAAACTTTTCCAAATCTTAAAAGCTATGCATGTATAAAACAAGATTTCAAGATATTTTAAATCAATGCATGTGTGAAATATCAAATGATGCTAAAGTGCAAATGCATCCATCAAATTGCAAATACAAAATCTCTAACAATCTCCCCCTTTGCAATTTGATGGCAACTTACTCATCATTGAAATAACACACCAAGTCTTCAGCTCCCCCTAAGCTGGACATGCCTTGAAATCTTCTTGGATGCTCCTCCTCTTAGCTTGGGCTCTTGGGCTCTTTTCTTCAATCTTCTTGATGCTTGGAGCTTGATCATTCTTCAAGCTTTCTTTCCATCTTCCTCTCTTTTAGCCAAGCATCTTCTTTAGCTCCAAGCTTTCTTTCTTCTATTTGCTCTCCCCCTTTGACCATGCCTTTCTCTCCCTTTGGCAAGGTATGCATTCTCTCCCTTTGTAGAAGATCATACACAACTTTCTCCTTAGGAAGCTTGGACATTCTCTTCACCCTTCTTGAGAGCTTGAATACTCTCTCCCCCTTTGAAGAGTAGGAGTCATGAGTACTTGGACTCTCTCCCCCTTTGACATTAAATTGCAAAGGTACCTACACACATGAAGTAAAGAAAATACCTTTTAGTAGCACCTGTTAACAAAAGAAATCGAAAATGATAATCATAACAGGCTATCATGTATGGAAGAAGACTCTAAGGGTTCAAAGTCAATCTAAGGGTGAATTTGATCAAAACTAATTCTTCCTATGAAGGTTTACACTCCCCCTCAATCCATTCTCTTCTTTTGTCAAACTTTTGACAAGATATAACTATTTGGTTCAAGAAGTAGATGGTTTAACCAAATGAGGGTCAACTTCAAGGAAAGGATTAGATTCATTTAACTATAAGGCTCATATGATCAAATTACCAAAAGAGAGCAAGGTCTAATGAGAGAAGCAATCATGGATACCAATTGGAAAAACAAAGAGTGCCAATTGAGATTTAAGGATATGACTATTAACACAATTACTCTAAAATGGATTTAAGAATATTACTAAAAAAAAATATCCAAATTAGAGCTATCCATGATGCAATGGGGTTTATTCAAACATAGCATCAATCATTATAACTATGAAAATCATATGCTATGAAGGTTTTGAACTCATTTCATTCAAACACTAAATATGACTATTAATGAGCAAGAATGAGTGAAATGAATTTCAAGCATGAAGCCAACCTCAACTAATAACCAACCAATATTATGAACACATAAACATGGTGGTCATGAGATATACCTATATGAGCAAGAGAGGTGGCAAACATGAACATTATGATGCTAATGGTGTGTGACATGGAACAAATATATAACTATCAAGTTTAGTCCAATGCACACAAGGTCTATCACATACACAAGATAAGTCATCAATTGGATATAAATGGAAAATTATACCAAATGAAACCAATTGAATATGATAACATGTTAAAGAGCAAGGATGTGACAAACTCAAATTCCATCAAGCATCATAAATGCAAATTCATCACTTTTAAAGATATGACTATTGAGCATAGTGATGAACAAGGTAAATTGCAATGCAAAATGATATTACTTGGTAAAGCATGCAATTTCCAAAGTGTCAAAATCATATGAATTCAACATCTAAGATATTCATAAAACATATAGAAATATGAGAAATGGGTTTCAAAGAGTTTCATATGATTAAGAACACTACTTATGAAGTTGAAACATGTATAAGGATTAAATCACTTAGAGAAATCACATGAATCAACATCATAACCATCCAAATAGATATGACTATAAGGCATAGAGGATGGATTTGGGTTCTAGTATGGTTTCTACAAATGTAACTAAGATCACAACCATACATGGAACCAAAAGTCATTTGCATATAAAAAGAATGTAAATAAACAAGCAAGGATGCAAACAACATACATTTCCATTTCTAAGATAATGAAACCAAAAGAAAGGAAATGAACACATGGAACATGCTTTAGAAGAATATAACTAATGATGTTATAGGCATTTCCATTCAAACAATCTTCAAATCATTTTGAAAAACAAAATCCAACAATGAGCATAAAAAGAATGATTTAGAAGATCAATTTTCAACATTGTATTTTAAAAGATATAACTTAATTGAAACACATACAAGTTGATTTTTCAAAACAATGTTCTCCATGTAAAAGTATAACTTAGAAATCCATGGAAAACTTGAATTGATTCATATCATTTGTTCAAATAATCTTACTATGACATATACACAAATGATTCAATAACAATTGATCATGAAAAATCTAGCTATGAAAGCTTTTGAAATCATAATCAATTGATCATGTAGAAATGCAATGCAAAACATAAAACTAAATGTGAGCAAAAAGCAAATCAAACATGATGAAGTTATAATCAAAAGATTTTGAAAACCATGAAGTGTAACTTAGAATGGTGTATGAAAACAAAATCAAAAGATCATAAAGAAACATTGCATTTTAATAGATGTAACTAAAAAGAAACAAAATGCAAAGCAACATGACCAACAAAATGATTTAACTATTAAAGAATAGGTTGGTCAAGGAGGGTCAAGGCCTTAAGGTTTGTCTAAGTAGATAACTTTAGGAATCCACCTAAGGTCTTGGGAGGATTGAACTTTGAGGTCTAGTTTGGACTTCTCACCAACTATAGGAGATTTAAATTGATAAATTTTCAATTTGAACTTATCACCATGATATTTAGATTTAACTAAATTTAGCTTAGATTGGTGATTAGTCTTTTGATGTTGGTGAGTTTGTTTCTTTGGGGATTGTTTCTCTTTTCTTTTCTTCTTATTTTCTCCCTTTACTTGACTTTTGAATTTTAGATTTAACTTAGCAACTTTCTTCAAAAGTTCTTTCATGGGTTGATATAAGGGAGATAGGTTGAGAAGCTTTTTGTTCATAGATTCTTTTAAGCTTGGTTTAACTTGTTTAAACTTCTTAGAATCTATCTTAGGAGACTCCATTTTAATAGATTTAACTTGTTTAGTCTTTTTGGAGTCTTTCTTGATTTTTAGTGTCTTACCCTTCATAGGTTTTGATTCTCCATTCTTTAGTTCAAAGATGGGCTTAGACACATAGCTTCTTTTTCTTAGTTTGCACTCAAATTTTAGATGTCCTTCTTTACCACAATAATGACATTTAATTTTGGACATTTGACAGAGAGTGCTAGAGAATGAGGACTCACCTTTCACAAATGTGTTGGTGAATTTAGGGTCATAAGACATATTCCTATTAAATCCAATACCCGTCCTATCTCCATGAGGTTTACCCAATTTAAATAATTTTTCAAGTCTATCTTCACTTTGGATAAACTTGCACTCATACTTTTGTTTATATCCTTCAAGTTGAGTGACTTTGGTTATAAGGATTGAATTTTCATGTTTGACTTTAGAAAGCTCATTTTCAATTTCCTTATAATTGTTTAGCTCTTCATAGGCAAGATTTAACTTAGATTTAAGCTCATTAACAACATTAGGTCCAAGTTCTAAAGTTTTTAAATTACTTTGAGCATTAGACAAATTTTCATTGGAAATTGTCAACTTGGATTTTAAATAGGTAATGTTTTCATCTTGTCTTTTAATTGTATCTCTTAGGTTCAAATTTTCATTTTTAAGCTCATCACAATTTATCTTAATCTCATTTAATTCATCTTGAGCATTAGATAAATTTTCCTTAGAGATAGTCAATTTAGATTCAAGATTGTTAAAGTCTTTACCTTGCCTTTGTAATTGATCTCTTAGATTTAGATTTTCCTTATTGACATTTTCATAACCCATCTTTAATTCTTTTAGTTCATCTTGAATGTTGGATAGGTTATTTAAAGAGATCATGAACTTAGAGTCTAGACATTTTATTACTTCTTCTTTCTCTCTAAGTTCATCTTTTGAAGAGGCTAGCTCTTTGTTTAGTTTATTAGATTCTTCTTTTAAACTTCTATTTCTTTTATCAAGCTTTGAAGATAATGTATATAATTCATTATAGGCTTGTTGAAGATCATCTTCATCATAATCATTTTCTTCCTCTTTTGAGTCAAATTGATATTCATTTAAGTGAGGGTTTGAATCTCCACTAGAAGGAAGAATGAGGGGTCTAGAAGAATCTACAAAGTCTAGCATAGTGGAGTCCATTTTAAAGATTTTCAAATAAGCACAACTCTAGGGTTTTAACTCTAGGTTTTTACACCTAATCAAGAGTTCCAAACACTTGATCCTAAGGGATAGAGCACTTGTCTCTGATACCAATTGAAAGTCCACGAGGATCCTAACCCTAGAGGGGGGGGGGGGTGAATAGGGTGAGCTACAACTATGACCAATTTACACCAATTTTAACTTCTTTAAAATAAACTAGTCACATGTGATGATTAAACAATCAAAATGCGGAAGCTAATAAACAATCACCACACAAGCAATCACCACAACACAATATTTATAGTGGTTCGGCCTCAATGCCTACATCCACTACCGGCTTGTGAATCCAACACCCCACCGGATTTCCACTATTTATGCTTTTAACTAGGCTAAGCAATAACCCTTACAATGTTGTTTTTCTAGGCTAAACAACAACCTCTCAATGTGCTTTTATAGGCTAAGCAATAACCTTTACAAGATGCTTTTCTTAGGCTAAGCAATAACCTTACAAGATGCTTTTCTTAGGCTAAGCAATAACCTTACAAGATGCTTTTCTTAGGCTAAGCAATAACCTTTACAAATAGAGATTTCTCTAAGAAGGTGTCTTTCCAAAAGATCACTCTAAGAGATTACAATTTAAGGCTCAATGAAATTGCCTCTAAATAGGCTAATGTGAAAGTGTAATACAAATAACAACCATACACCCAAATATGCTAAAGTGTGTGCACAAGTGTATGAGTGTGTTTCTTCAATCAATTTCTACAATGAATCTCTTAATTGAATGCATGATGCATTTTAAAATCAAAGCTTATAAAATGATGATTGAAGAGAAAACTAATCACATGAGAAATTCAAACAACTTTAAGAAATGAACTTAAACAAGTTGTATGAATGTTAAAGTCTAAGAATGCATGTGATTTAGTTAGGAGAGTTTGCAAACCAATCTAATTTACCAAGGATGATTTTGAGTTTGCTAAACATCTCTAGAAATCATGCATAAGTGAAATTACAAAGAATTAGGCATGCATGGATTTCATTTTAATGGAAATCAAAATACTAGTAATGTGTACCTTATGAAAAGTCAAGCATTTGATTTCCAAATGGCCCTCTAGCCTTTCCAACTTCTTCCCCTTTCTTTGGCTCCAAAATGGTCTCAAAGGTTCATGGTTCAAGCCCTGAAAAAGGTTGGAAAAGAATGGATTTTATAGCCAAAAAGTTGCCAACGGCTAGTCCTCGGTCGACCGGCAAAGAGGTCTCGGTCGACCGGGATCACACAACGGGCAAAAAAATGACCGTTTGAAAAACTGCTTTTAGCGGCGGACACAGAAACCGCCGCTAAAAGTGGTTTTTCCGCCGCTAAAGGTCCTGTTTTCCCATACATGTATATTTCTAAAGTAATTTTGGTTGGGAATTTTTTGGGCCATTAAACCAAGTTAGAATACATGTTTTAAGACATTCTAAGATGTTTAAAAACATGAAACACCCAAAGCCTAAAATGATTCAAAAGATTAAAACCAAAGGCTAGCTTGATTTGACAAAACTCTTTTCAAATGAAAATGCATACAAAAATGATTCTTTTTGTGAAGAATGTATGCAAGGCTCAAACCTAAATTCTCAACATGATTTTCCAAACATAATGCCCAAAGAATTAGGTTTTCAAAAGAGTTTGGGTTCTAAAACTAATGCATCCAAGTTTAGAACCAAAACATGCATCAAAACAAAAACTTTTCCAAATCTTAAAAGCTATGCATGTATAAAACAAGATTTCAAGATATTTTAAATCAATGCATGTGTGAAATATCAAATGATGCTAAAGTGCAAATGCATCCATCAAATTGCAAATACAAAATCTCTAACAAGAACCTCCATTTCCAATATTTTCCTTGAGCTCACCATTGCCATTAGAGGACCTTGCAAGTAAGTATTCCCCTTCATCTTCTAGATTCGTGTTCCTTTGGCCTTAGAGAAGCTTCACCTTCATTATTGTAAGGTTTCCATTGCTATTTCATTGTTTGACCATTTTAGGGTTTTTGTTCATAGCTTGGATTCCTTGCTTGGAAGACTTGTTAGAGCTTGATTTACTTGACTAGAAGACTTAAGGCAAGTGGAATATATGATCTTTTAAGAGTTTTCAATGTCTTATGAGAAATGTGGTTGGTTTCATAAATTTTTACTCATGCCTATTTATTGTTGTCTTGCTTTGAAATAAATGCTCATGAAGAGCCTTATTAGTGCATTTATGGTCATAGAGAAGTGTTGGTTTATAACAATTAATGTCTTCTTGTTTTGTCTCAAATATGTATATTGTGTGAAATGGTTTCCTTCTCCTTTTCCCTTGTATTGAATGTGTTGTTGATGGAGGAGAATGGGATGGATGTTGTTGGAGATTGGAGGTTGTTCGAATGGAGATTTATACTCCTCAATTGATGTATAAAAGTGGCTAAAAAGGGGTTGTAGAAGGAAGAGTTATAGAGGAGTTGAACTGGTCCGGAGTTGGTTTCTGGACAGTTCGCTCGAGCGACCATGACACTTCGCTCGAACGACCTGTCCAGAGAACGGTTCGGAGTATTCCAGTAGCTTGGTCGCTCGAGCGGACCCCTGGTCGCTCGAGCGGACATCCCAGAACTCATTCCAGAGAGTTGTCCGTTCGAACGCATTTAAATATTCGCTCGACCCATTGAGTTCGCTCAAGCGACCTCAACTTCGCTCGAGCGAACCCACCCAGACAACCATTCCAGAGAGCAACTCGCTCGAGCGAACCCTCCAGTCCGCTCGAGCGATGGGCCCCGTTGGGGCAGGGCTATGTTGGGACAATGCTGAACTATTTTAATAGTTTGGGACTATTCTTTGGGAACCTCTCTACGTCAAGAGGATTGTTAAGCATTGTATGAGGCCATTTGAGGAAGAAACCATATCACGAAGATTTCAATTGAAGTTTTGAAAACTCAAAGTGTATAAGGAGCCTGGAATGTCCCCAAACTCAAAGAGTACCAAATGGTCATTAGATTGGCATACGTCCCTATCCACTTTAAACGAATTTTGAACCCGATGCCTTACCAAAATTCCAATTGTTTATTGTACCTTATCGATCCCGAGATTTATATTACATGTCTTGTTTTCCCGAAAGCATTGATGTACACTTGAAATGGTTACTTGACCCGAAGTGCATTGCACCACATGATATGACAGTGTGCCCTTGAGCACCCCCGTCTTGCCCGTTTGTTTATGTATTTGTACTTGATTTACTTGCATATGTCTCGATTGTATTTGACCTATGAGTCGGCACCACTAAGCTTGGATAACCCTGTTGGTCTGATCCACCGACTTGGAGATCCCCCTCTTGTCCCGCCAGCTGCAGTTTGGATCCCGCTACCCGGTCATTACCGTGGTCTTGTCCCGATACCGCAGATTGCTACTGTGGTCCCCGATGCTCGGCTCGCTACCGTGGTCATGTATAGTATATGTATATGTATATGTATTTATATGAGATCCACTGTTTCTCCTCACCTCGAGTGACTGAGATCAGTGCCTAGTTATTGCTCTATCGCTTTAGTGATAGAGGACTTAGCTTCGTGTGGTTGCCATTTTGCTTGTTTCCCGTTTCCTTGGTCACCTTACATATTTTACATTGCATCCTTGTAATTGAATAAATGTTTTATCTCGTTCATAGAAATTGTTATTTGAACAGGTTTACATGTTTTGGAAGGTATATTCTTTTATTATCATATTGTCGTTGTATTTTCCTCCATTTGCCAAACCGTCGTGTTTGACCTACTCTTTGGTACTCAGGTCCCGTTGTTGGATATCCCGAGGAGGAGCTTGAGGAGGCGGTCGTAGAACCGCAGCAGTTGGTTGAGTGGCGTGCTGATGACGCCATGTAGACATTCGGTTGCTACGAGAGACTTAGCATTTTGGGGAAACTTTTAACCATTCTTTGGATTGGTATTTTGTTATATTGGCTTTGTGGGCCTCTATTTTTGGGGAAATGTAATTAAATGTTAATTGATTAAACTTTAACTTACTTTTGGGTAACGTGCTATTGATCATTGCTCATTCTGATTCAGTATTTTAGACATGTGTTATTATCTTGTTGACCAAGGATGGTTTGACTATTTGATTTACTACACGCTTCCGCACTTAATAAAAATGTTCATTTCTGGTTCTGATATCCTCACCGCGGACACCTGTGGGAAATTAAATAAATGTATGTTGGTATTAAACAGATGTAATGTCCCGATCCCGGATCCGTCCTTCGGATTCCCGGTCCGGGGTCGCGACAGGATGTACCCCCTCATGCAGAGATTCCACATCCTCAACACCAAGTCCCTTTAGCTCCACAACAGCAGGACCCTACAGGGCTAGCTCCTCCTCCAATTGTTGCCAGGAGTGTTGTAGAACGGTTGGATGCAATCAAGCACCATCAGTCCAAAACCGAAAAGCTTCTAAAGAAGACCCTCAAATATCTCAGTGGACTGTCAAAGGCTTGCCGTACCCAAGAAGCTTCTTCCATGCCTCCATCTCCTTCACCTCCATCTGATTTGCTCTTTTGGGGATTCTTAGCCACATGTGTTTTTATTGGTTGTACTCATTTTGGTGGTGTTGTTTTGGCTTGTGGCTGCCCCTCCTCTGTTTTCTTTTTGAAAAACTTATTATGTCTACTGTCTATGGATGTTCACTCTATCTTGAAATGGATGTTTCTATGGTGTTATTGATTAAATGCTTTATACTTTCATTGTCTATTCTCTATTGCATTATTGTCTGTCTTTTACACATCCATGGTTATTTTCTCTTTATCAATTTGTGACAAAAAGGGGGAGTGAGGTTTAAGTTTGCAGGTACAAATTGAGGGGATGATTTATCTCAGGGGGAGAATCTATCTCCATTTCCCATGCTTTTAATCTTTGTTTGTTAGTGTTGTGCTTCTACAGGTTCATCTTCTCAATCTCATAAGAAGAGCTATATGTACTAGTCTTGATTCCTTTTTGTTCTTGTATTTGTTTTTCAGTTGTAAAAGGTCATGTACCTAGTGTATGGTTGTTCTTTGAGTTGTAATGAATATCTCTTGTACTCTTGTATTAACTAAATGGTTTTGTTATGAAATTGACAAAGGGGGAGATTGTTAGTGTCTCATGTCTTTGAGCACTAAGTTTGTTTTGTTAAATCCGTGCCAATGCGTTCCGAAGACCTTGCCTCCTACAGTGCATCAAGGTAGATCTAATTCAGAGGGTTTATCAAGCTGTTGGAAAGTTCGGATTCATCAAAGGAAGTCTCCACATGTGTTTGACAACCTTTTCAGGTATTTTAGACCAAGTCCAATCCTTAGAACCCTGGAAAAAAGTTGAGTTTTAAAAACTGTTTTCTATCTCTCTCTCTCAGCTTAAATAGTCTTTCTAAAAGAGGGTTCGGTGACCTAGCGGCTAGCCCCTTTGCAAAAAATGGCTAACCGCCAGACTCACTGTTTGTTTTCCAAAGAGCTATTTTTTTCATCAGGTTGGAGTTCGGCTACCTAGCAGCTAACCGCCGTGTACTCCAGCGGATAACCACAGTGTAACCGTGAGTCACAGTCAGTTTTCCAGAGAGCACTTGATTTTTGAACCTCCTCTCAGTCACCCCAGCGGTTGCCTCACGGCTAGCCGCCAAGGTCACCAGCGGCTAACCGTGAGCTGGCCGTATTAGAATTTCTGACCGTTATCTCTGAGAAATTGAAAAGGGGCTAGCCGCCAATTATAGCCGTTGGATTATTTTCTATAAAACTGAAGCTTGTTTCTCTTTTTTGAGAGGACTTTTTGAGAAGAGCTTTGTATGTTATTTTCTTCCCAACAAACCTAAACTCTCAAATCTTCTTCCAAACACTCACGTGTTAGATTTAGGAAAATCCAAGAGCTTCATTAGCTCCAAGATGAGTGTGTTGTGTGAGAAGAGCTTCTCTAGGATCCTTTATTGTATGAAAGTCATATCCTTGTTATCCTAGAAGACCAGACCTCTGAACCTTGGTTGTGTTACACTATGGAAGCTTCCTTCTCAACTCCAAGGCGTCGTCAAGAGCAAGCTTCGACTATTGTCAAAGCTCTTTAGAACTCTTTCCATCTTCATCAAAGGCAAGTGTTCACCCTTCTTTAAACTTCTACAATCTGTGATGGTGATTCAGATCTGTGTGACTAAATCACTTTGTAATTGTGTGAGGAGGAGTAGATCTGAGTGATCGAACCTCGATAACAAAATTGAAGTTGAATCAGTAATTGTGTAGTTTGATTCTTCTTAACGGAACCAAGGGACTGTGTGACCTTTGAGAGTGGATGTAGGTCTATGTGACCGAACCACTATAATTTTCCTGTGTCTATTCCTTATGGCATGGTTTACATTTCTATATATATTGTGGAAATTGTTGTGTATGATATTTCATCACTAAGCTCAATAGACACACACACTTGTGATTATCGACTTACAACTAATTGTATCTCATCGTTATTGTTGAAGTACTGTCTTGATGAACACCTATTCCACTTAAGTCATTCTCTTTATTGTGTTTGTTCTGTTCTTTGTTCTGGTTATTTTAAAATCGCCTTAAAAAGTTTAAAATTGGTAATTGATTACCCTTAGTCCTATTCACCCCCCCTCTTGGACTTAGTAATTGGCCCTAGCCTGCACTTTCACGATGTACTCATATAGATGCATACCCTATTGTGTTGTTTGTGGGTAATGATGATGTGGCTTGGCATTTGATGGGACATTTAATGGATCTCGAACTATGATACGAGATAGGTGGATTGTGAATATGGAATGGTCAACCGTTCATTATAGCTTAGGTTTCTTGGGTCGGAGCATCACTAATCGGGTCTATTATATATACATGTACATTTGGGTCATTTATGGACGACTGTAGATCGATATATGGATGGTAGATCGCCGATGTAACTGGATCACTTATATCCACTTTGTGACTATGGATATGTTATCCTGATATTTTGATTGGTTTATGACCACCGATGTTATGTACGAGTTTTCCGAATTAATTAGGGCTGACCACCCACAACGGGGGCATTTGCTACCATGAGATTACTATATTGCTCCCTTGTATTGTTTGTAATTCAATTATACGTTCATTCTTACTATTATCATATCCTCATTTCTATATGATCTCATTTGTTTATTTTCAGTTTGATATCATATTTTAATTTCAAATTATGATAATGTATTTGCTATTTTCTTTGTAATATTTGGTGCATAGGTACCGAGCCTTACTTTACTGAGGAGGCAGAAGAGGATCAAGCATTTCTGTAAGACCTCGACCCGAGTGAACCCGATTAGTGCTAATTAAGTTGCGTGTTAGTGCTAAGTTTGATTAGTTTTTTTGGCTAAGTTGGGTTTGGAATAGCTTTTGATATAGTTTTGGGGATTTTGATTTGCTTTGTGTTAGTAGGGCCCTTTGGGGGTTCCCTTTCATGACATTGCATATGTTTGAGGATTTATCGGAGGTTTTTACATTCATGATTTTAATCCCGTTTTACTCGTTTTGATGATCCCTACAACTTTCATGTTGATCCCGTCCCCGTTTGAGATCCCGAAATCCGATTTCATAGCCTTGAGGGCAAAACAGTCATTGCACACAAAATCTGTACCCAAAACTTGATATTCCCGAAACCCGCAAAACATATACTTTTTGGAAACTAGATATTTCGACGATCATTTCTTCCTTCTTCGTCGAATTCATCCGAGGACCCGAGAGAGATGATTTCAGCCAAATTAGTTCCTTAAGTTGTGGGACCCAACCTCTCCTTTGTTAACAAAGGGAGAACCCATCCCCATTTCCACTCACTCTCCATTGTTCCAGCACAACTATTGAGCCTATGGCTTTTCTTGCAACTTCTTCTTCTTCTTGCTTCTCCTTCTCCAATCCTCACCAATCGTGCACCAAACTTGAAAGGGAGATCATCAACCTCTTCCTCATCTAGCAAGCTTCACTTTGATACCTTTTGTAGAAGAATCCATCAACTTTGAGACTCCCTTTGAGATAGCTCTCTTCATTTGAAGGTCATCCAAGTAAGTGTTCTTCTTCATCTCCTAGATTTGTGTTCCTATAGCCTTAGAGAAGCTCCACCTTTATTATTGAAAGGTTTCCTTGTCATTTCATTGTTTGACCCATTTTAGGGTTTGTTTTGGGGGTTTTTGATTGTAGCTTGGCTTTGAGCAATAGAAGTGAATAGAGGCTTGATTTCAGCTAGCTTGGACTTGAGGCAAGTGAATGATTGGATGTTTTTAAGTTTCAAATGGTTTGGTGTAGCATTTATGGATTTCCATGCTTTCATTGATTGCTTTTATTGATTTTTCATGGTGGGAATAAATGATCTTAATGCATCTTGTTAGCCTCATTTAATGTCTTGGAATCATGTGTTTAAGTCATCTTGTTTATAGTTATTTGTGGTTGTTGATGTGTTGGAAGGAAAGGAAAAAGGGAAGAAAATCAAGTGTCCCGGACCTGCTACACGCCCAGGTCCGATCGATCGGACGTGCAGGCCGATCGATCGGTCTGTCTTTAACTGAGAGGCTTTTTGAGCCGATCGATCGGACTCTGTTCATAACTGGGACAGAAATTTCGGACCTTGGCTACCCTCCTGGGACTCACTTGACCATATGTGAGAGCGTCTTGAGCCGATGCTCTTCACGGTTGGTTCGGATGCATCGAAGTTCAATCTATTTCAATCTTGAACGGGATGGAACGACACGATATCTTCTTCATACCTAAATGCAAAGTCTATTTCCTTGGGTATCGCGAATTCTATTCCTTTCGGTGACTGAGTAGGTTGCTCGATGGTTCCGGGTTGACCTCATACTTAGGATGGACCGTTTATAGTCTTGATTTTTCTATCATAGCATCTAGTACTATCCATAAGCTCAATTTAAGTTTTGAAAATCGTAAAAGTGGATAAGGAGCCCAGAATGTCTTCAAACTCTAGGAGTACCAAGTCATTTCCATAATCGACATACGGGACCCCTATCCACTCAAATAGATCTTAAAACCATTATCTTTCCCGAATTGGTATAGTTCATTATATTCTTCATTTCCAAGATTTACATTACATGACTTGTTTCCCCGAAGCATTGTTATACACTTGAAATGGTTACTTGACCCGAAGTGCATTGCACCACATGATATGTCAGTGTGCCCTTGAGCACCCCCGTCTCGCCCGTTTGATTTTATATATATTTGTACTTGATTTACTTGCATTGTCTCGATTGTATTTGACCTATGAGTCGGCACCACTAAGCTTGGATAACCTCGTTGGTTTGATCCACCGACTTGGAGATCCCCCTCTTGTCCCGCCAGCTGCAGTTTGGATCCCGCTACCCGGTCATTACCGTGGTCTTGTCCTGATGCCGCAGATTGCTACTGTGGTCCCCGATCCCCGGCTCGCTACCGTGGTCATGTATAGTATATGTGTATGTAATTATATGAGATCCCTTGTTTCTCATCACCTCGAGTGACTGAGATCAGGGCCTAGTTATTGCTCTATCACCTTAGTGATAGAGGACTTAGCTTCGTGTGGTCGCCATCTTGCTTGTTCTTGATTCCTTGGATACCCTATGAGTTTTATCTTGTTTACATGTTTTTCTAACAAATGATTCCGTGATACTGTTGTCACTTTAGTGACAAAGGACTTAGCTTTATGTGATTGCCATCTCGTGAGTTCCCTATCCCTTGGTTACCTCATATGTTTTATCTTGTTTACATGTGTTCTAGCAAATGATTTATCTATTTTGTGAGAGTTCTTGCTTAAACAAATTTCCTTGCTTTTCAAGATATTTCATCTATTATATATTGTTGTATCTTCTCACTCTCTTGCCAGACCGTCGTGTCTGATCCTTTGCTTTGGTACTCAGGTCCCGTTGCCGGTTTCCTTGAGGAGGAGCCGGAGGAGGCGGTAGGTGAGCCGCAACCTCTAGTTGAGTGGCGTGCTGACGATGTCATGTAGACATCGGGTTGCTACAAGAGGCGCAACATTTTGGGGAGAACTTATTAACCATTCTTTTGGGTTATTATTTTGTAATATTGGCCTTTGTTGGCCTCTAATTTTGGGAATGTAACTAAATGATATTTTGTCTAACTTTAACAACTTTTGGGAAACATGCTATAGATCATTGCTCCTTCTGATACAGTTTTGATATTTGATGTTAATGCTTGCATGACTAGAGATAGTCTACTATTTGATTTGCTACACGCTTCCGCACTCAAAAGAAATATTCATGCAGGGTTGTGATATCCTCACCGCGGACACCTGTGGGAAATTAAATAAGTTGTATAGTGTGGATGTAGATAATCCTCTGTAATCATCATTTTTCATTAATGGTCCCGATCCCGGATTGGGATTCCCGGTCCGGGGTCGCGACAATTTCAAACATTTGAGCCAACTGACGAACCCGAGTGGGGTGCCGGAGATGGCTTTGGAGCCGTCTGATTCAGCACAGGAGTGAACATCATCGTAGAAGTCCTCAGTTGGACTTTCTTTTAATGTTGAGACTTCATTTAGAAATTGTTTAATTTATTCCTCAAATTTAATTATTAATGTTCATCTTATCATGTGTTTGGTCTCATTTATGAACCTTGAATACCAATTGAATAAAGCTTCCGTTGAATTAAATGAAATTTATTTTGACTCACCACGGGTTGAAATCTTGTGTGCAAAGGTGGAACCACAGTAAGGCCGGGGGAGGGGGGGCAGGCTTTGGAAATCCTTTTATAGGTCCAAAATGCGCCCCCTAGGTTTTTGAAGTAAAAAGAAAATTAAAATAAAAGGAGGGGGCAAATCATAATTTCTGAAATATAAAAATCCCTTGCCCTAAATTTTCTCAAGTCTCATTCAATCATTCACCCATGACCCATTTCATTTCATTCCAGAGAGTCAAAGACCGAGAAATAGAAAGAGAGAAGCAGAAGCTGTCGACTGTCGTCCTACAAAATGTCGCTTCGTATGAAGAAGAAAAAGCTTTTCTGATATCTTCTCCTCTTGTGAGTGCATATTTCCTTTATGATATCTTCTCTTTGAATTGATATTGCTAGATTTTTGTTTAGTGATGATTGGTTTCTTGATTTTTTTTTTTTTTGTATTGTATTTTATCAGGTTTGGATTGAACATTGAAGTAGGCCATGTTTGGTTATCAAAATAATGATCATGACTTGTTTGTTAGAAAGTGATATGTTGATGATGTGCCTTTTTTTTTTCTTTATCAGTCCTTTTGTAGGAGGACATTTTGGCTGTGATGTTAAGTTTTTCTAGATTTTTATTGTTATTATAATGTTTTCTTTTATTGGGTTTTGATTATTTTTTCATATGAAGCATCTTTCTCTGTTTTGTCATGTGAGAAGTTACATAGTGTTTTAGTTTTTTTATTGGGTTTTGGTTTCTATTTTTCTTAAAGTGAGATGGGTTTATGTCTATTGTGTACGATTGCAGAAAATGGGTTCATAAATCTTAGGTTTGAAGCTACTTTCACCCATGACCCATTTCATTTCTAGTATTCTATGGTTATGAAACTGCAGTGGAATTTGGCAACGGGGGCATTTTTGTTTTAGTGGTTTAGAATTTTTTAAGTGGGCCCAGAGAATCCTTTGAACCCTATGTGAAAGAAAATTCCTGCCAAGGAAGATTCAAAGTATCTGAATGAATCCACCTTGAAACTTGAAAGCAGTAGGCAAAGACACAGGTGATGGATAAATAAATGGATAACATGGATAGTCTGAAAGTCTCTTTGTAAGAGTCTTGTGTATGGGTCAAATTCAAATCCCTCTTGCACCACTCATTCCCTCCACTGTGGAATACTTTTCATTTGAGTTTGGACATATAAGAAACATGATTTTTATTTGATTTGTAGATGGGAAAGTCATCTACAATTGATGGATTTTTTAAAAGAAAAAATCCTTAAAACTTAGAAGCCGATGCATCATTGCCGACCTCTAACATTGAGACTCCAATTTCTAAAGACCGTCCTACAAAATCACAAAGAAATGATATCAATGAAGTTGATATTAGTTCTTTGGAGCGTGATCCAGGATTGCGTCCACAGATATGAGATTATATATGATATTAATCAGCGTGATGAAATTCGACGGAAGTACATTAAGGTTGGTCCATACCAACCTTTGCTTTCAAAGTATCTGAAATCTGGATCAACAACTCATCTTCGTAGCTTTCAACATCGTGGTTCAAGCTATTTTCTTCATGGTTGGAATATTCTCTAGAGAAAGATGCTATTTTTTGTCTACAATGCTATCTTTTTAATAAGCAAACTGGACTCGCTTCGCAAAATGAATTCACTCTTACTGGATTTAAGAATTGGAAATAAAGTTAAAGATGTCAAAAATTGTGCTTTATTGAGTTAGGTGGGGAAGGATCCTAACTCTCCTCATAAAGTTGCCAAGAGATCATGTGAAGACTTGATGAATCAATCTCAACACATACAGAAAAGTGCTTGACAAATTCACTTTGGAAGAAATTGCAAACTATTGACTACTGCTTACGGCTTCAATTGGTACAATCCGATGGCTTACATTTCAAGGTTGTGCTTTTAAAGGCCACGATGAAAGTCATAGTTCAATCAATCATGGAAATCATATTGAAATGTTGAATTTGTCAAGTTCTTATAATGAGAAAGCTGCAGAAGTTGTGTTAGATAAAATTCCAAAAAAATGCTTCTTACACATCACCAACGATCCAAAAAGAAATTCTACACGTTTTTTCAACCAAAGTGAAGGAGATAATTCGTGAAGAAACTGGTGATACAAAATTTTGTATAATTGTTGACGAAGCTTGTGATAAGTCAAAGAATGAGCAAATGGCTATAGTTTTGAGAATTGTCGACAAAGATGGCTTTGTGCGAGAGCTTTTTTGGGCTTGTTCATGTATCCAACACTGCAGCATTGACCTTAAAAAATGAGATATATACTGTATTGTCTTATCATAATCTAGATATTTAGAATATTTGAGGACAAGAATAAGATGGTGCAAGCAATATGCGGGGTGAGTGGAATGGATTACAAGCTTTGATTTTGAATGATTGTCTGTATGCTTACTATGTCCATTGTTTAGCACATCGCTTGCAATTGGCATTAGTTGCAGCATCAAAAGAAGTTATTCCAATTTATGAATTTTTTACTAAATTGACTTTTATTGTCAATATTGTTGGCGCTTCATGCAAGCGTAATGATGAGTTAAAAGTTGCTCAAGCTGCTGAAATTGCACATTTGATTGCCATTGATTAGCTCGAGAGTGGGAGAGGAATTAATCGTATTGGTTCTTTACAATGGGTAGGTGATACTCGTTCGAGTTCTCACTTGAAATCAGTTTCTAGCTTGATAAAGATGTTTAGTCCAACATGTGTAGTTCTAATTAACATCACTGAGGACGAAACTACTCTTTCTCAACGAGGAGATGCAGACTCAGCTTACGAGGCAATGACTTCATTTGAATTTGCCTTCATCTTGCATCTCATGAAAGAAATCATGGAGATCACTGAATTACTTTGTCAAACTTTGCAATGTCAATCTCAGGACATTTTAAGCCATGCATCTTATTTTATCTACTAAAGCACTTATCCAAAAATTGAGAGATGTTGGGTGGGATGCTTTACTTACCAAGGTGAAATCATTTTGTGATGCATGCAATATAGATGTCCCAGATATGAATGCTCGTTATGTTGCCATCAACAAGATGAGTTTACAATTGAGCATCAGTATCGAATAGAAATTTTTTATGCTGCAATTGATTATCAATTACAATAATTAAATTGTCGGTTTAGTGAGCATGCAGTAGAGTTGCTTATCCGTAGCTCAACTTTGGATCCTCGAAATGCACATGAATCTTTTAGAGGTGATGATATTTGCAAGTTGGTAGAGAATTTTTATCCTCAAGACTTCATAGAAAATGAGAAAATGAATTTGAGAATGCAACTTCACCATTATGAGTATAATGTAGTTCGGTATTCAGACTTTCAAAAATTGTCAACTGTTCCTTATCTTTGTCAATGGTTGGTAAAGACTAGAAAATCAATAGTCTACCAATTTATTTTTAGAGTGATTGAACTTGTGCTTACTCTTCCAGTCTTCTAGTTTCTATTGCAACTACTGAACGATCATTTTCAACCATGAATATTGTCAAAAGTAGGCTTCGCAGCAAAATGGATGATGATTTTCTCTCTGACTTTTTGATTGTGTACATTGAAAAAGAAATTGCCGAGAAGTTTAGCACATAATCAATCATAGACGATTTCCGAGATTTGAAAGAATGTCAAGTTCTATTTTGATAGATAATTGAGTTGAAATGTACTAAGAAACAATTATTTTACAACTTTTCTTTGCTTATATTTTGTTAAGGCTGAATAAATATTGGTTTTAATTTTCATGTAAAATTTAGTCTTGAATCGTAATATATTTTTCATGCTTGAACTTACAACTATGTTGAAAGAAAACTTAAAAATATGATAGTTTTAATAATTAGTGAAATAAAAATTTATTCAAGTTTTGCGCCCCACTCGGAGATAAAATTCTTGTTCTATCCCTGCTTGTGTGGGTCCACTTTTGGAAGCTTGTGTTGTATTAAACACATAAAATTTGAATTTTATTTATTTTCTCACGTTTTTCCCAATTTTTATTTTTAGAGACGTGACAAGTAATCTTTTTAACATATGGTCAATCCAACAACGCATGAAACTCCTTTTTGGAGAAAGATGTGAGGTAGTTCCTAAGTGGAAGAGTATGTGATCAAGGGCGGACCCCCGCCCCCCCCACCAAAAAAAAAAAAAAAACTTCATAAGCTTCTCTAAGAAGCTTGCTTTGGCCCCTCCATGGTGTGGCCATTCATTAATGGATGACCCCCCATTGTTTATGGCTCTTTTAACATGGTTTGACTCTTAGAAAAAAGGAAATAAAAAATTATTGATT
The DNA here is from genome assembly GCA_038049695.1 of Cinnamomum chago. Lineage (NCBI taxonomy): Eukaryota > Viridiplantae > Streptophyta > Magnoliopsida > Laurales > Lauraceae > Cinnamomum > Cinnamomum chago. The sequence goes on along the minus strand of CP142453.1, from coordinate 50,554,344 downwards.
TTAAGAAAAACTTGAAATGAAAAGAAAGGAAAGGAAATGAAGAAAAGAAGAACAAATTAACAAGGCTTAATGGAGTCGGGGAAGAAATTTTTTTAATATTCATTCTAACCATTTACACTTGCCCCAAATCTTATGATCCAAGAGTGGAAGAGGAGAAAGCACATCATCTTGCAAAGACTTTAAAGTTTTGTTTGTGCAAGCGACGTTTCAACGGACAAGGGTTAAAATCTAGAGTTTTCTTCTTCTTATTTGTTGCAGCGGCAAAAATGCAAGAAATTTTGGGATTTTACATTATCTTTCCTTGTTTTAGAGGTTCCGAAAATCCCATCTACCCTGACGAAAACCAAAGTTGCAGAACAAGAAACCTATGGCTTTGCACAGAGAAGTTAGCCGTGCAAAGAGGAGGAGACAAGGCGCCGGTATGCGTTTGGTGCAGCGACGAAATGTCCCAATTTTCCCTTCCATTTGTGTTTCAATTCCACGATGGCGTGTATCTGCGCTTCCCACCTAGGGTGGTAGAAAATCGATTTTGTGGACCATTTCCTCTTCCACGGCATTTACCCAACAAACCTTAAGGCATGAATAAAGAAGAAGAATGACAAATCCACTTTCTCTTTTATAAATTATTTTACATTGCAATTTTGTTTAGAGTCTTTTTTTTTCTTTGGCCCCCTCCTAAATAAAATTCCTGGTTCCGCCCCTGTCTGTGATTTGTGAGTTTAATAATCACATAAAAGTGAAACCCACGCATGATAAATCACTGTCACCTCTATAACAACAGCCCATGGGAACATCTCTGTAGAAGGTAGCTGCTTGGCATGTAGGAAAATTCCTGTAAGTGGACACTGCGATTTTCAATCCAAGCTGTTCACAAAATCAGGGCTCCTTAAATTTGGGACTCTCTCTCTCTCTGTGCACGCTTTGCTAAACTGCCTTTTTTTTTTTTCTCTTTTCTTATTTTCTTGTTCTAAACTGCTAGCTTCGGTCGAGGAAAGGACTCTGTCTCTAACATGGGGCACACATGCTTGACATCCAAGGAGTTCATTTTGCATCCCTTTCCTAAATGGGGTGTACCCAATATCACACTAATAGAATTTTTCTTCGTTTCTTGTTCTGAACCCTATGTCTAATGTTGACATCCATGCCGTTCCTTTTGCATCCCCTTCCTCATGGGATATTCGAAAATCAAACCAATCAGAAGATCCAGCCATCCAAATAGAATATTCGGGTTAGAAATTGGACACTAGATCATCAATGATCCACATTCAAAGGACAAAAGGACTTTCAATGTTGTTTTGGATCTTCTTTCAGATGAATACTTTTGTTTTATGGGCCACTGTCTTCCGCCATCAGATCAATCCTCTTCACAAAGACATAGCTACGCTGACCTCAAAAATTGCATCTTCACAAATTGCAAACAAGAATGAGAGGTAGCATCTTCATCAATTTGCACTACCTAACCCAGAAAACTACCTACTTTCTCAAATAGTATAGGTGATGATACATGCAATGGGATTCTCCAACAAATGATTTAAGTGCTGTAAAGCATCAAAGCTTATTTCCAACATGAAACAGTTGTAGAATTTAGATATAACAAAAGTTTGGGTTTCTTTCCTAGAAACCCTAGAGGAATAAACGAGAGAACTACAAAAGGAAGAAAGATTTTCTGAGGAAATCAGATAGCTTTATCGCCCTAGGTTAGGCCCTTCAATTACCATTCTAGTCGAGTAGGCCCAATCCTCGTAATTATTTACATCAAACAATTTGGAGTGATCCTTTTATTTAGATTCACAATATTGGGCAATTTTGTTCGGGAGACTGCATTGAACTTCTCCCCGCTTTGCTTGGATTCTATTATAATTGCTCAATCTGAAAAACTTTAATATAAGACAATCGGCTCATTGATTTAACACAACGACAACCACCTTTAGGCAGTTACTTTTACCTTGATTTAGGTAAATTTTGACTCCCAAATCAAATAGGATAAATTTGGATGGCTAAAACACACACCCAAAAGCAGCCAAGAGGACTCTTTTATGTATAAAACAAATCTTAGTCATTCAGATCCAGATACCACAGGCTAACTTGAACAAAAATGTGGCAATAAAACTTTTCCCAGTCGACTCCCCTGTTGCAGTCAAACAGTAGTAGGTCAGATTGAACAAAAACAAGGCAATAAAACTTTTCCCATTCAACTCCTCTGTGCACTTGAACTACTGTTCCAATCCCTGGCAACTGCTCTCACACATGTTAGGCTGCGTTAAAATCAATAAAAAAAACCTACCAAAAATATACTTAATCTCTGTGCAGCCTTGAATGATCTCAAACGATGGAGAAATTGATGAGAAATAGGGGGAATGTAATATTAAAAAAAAAGACCCTATTCAACAGTCTTAAACTACCGTTCCCATGACTCCTCTCCAATGGCAAAGCTCGGCTAAAATCCTCCTAACTTCAATCTGTTCTTTAATCCACTGTCGGATGTGATTTCCGGACCTGATGTGGGTGGAAACACAGTGTTTGTTAGAAGTAGGTGGGCCTCGTGGATATGTTTTCAAAACTTTTGACCCACTTGACTCAAGGATCAAGTACCCATAAGGCCATAAACCACATCAAGGATGCAATCCCTCCATCTCATCAATCATATATAGCAATAAACTCAATTTAGAAGATAGAAATCAACAACACCATACAACCAAAACAATCCATAACAAATAGAGAAGTAGATTATACCTTTGGAGCCCGGTAGTGCTCTAATGGAGAAGAAGACTTGCTTGATGAAGAAACTCTTTCTTTGTAGCTAATTAATTAGGATCTCTAAGACGTAATTGTCTTCCACTTTTCTTAAGAAGATTGGTGGAAACTCCAAGAGAAAACCAACTAGAAACTCTAAGGAACTAGAAGAGAGAGAAAATTGTGCAACTCTTGCACGAAGGAGATCTTGGGCGTGGACTCCTAGTATTGAATGTCCAAGCGGGTGCTTCCCATATTTTTATAGCCCTTAAATCCTCCTCTTACTAATTAAAATAGAAGTCCAACTTCCATTAAGAATTAGTAACCATCTCCTTTCTAATTATTATAGAAGTCTCACTTCCATAACAATTAATAACTTTACTATTACAACTATTAGAAGTCTCACTTCAAATAGAAATAGTAACTTTCTAATTCCTTCATTTTAGAGTTCAAGTAGGATTAGTATCTTTCTAATAACTTGGGCTAGCGTGGGGACCACTAGGGATTCCATAGAAAGCTGGCCCAATTGGGACACTGCAACCCCACATCTCATGTGCAATCTGGGACATCTCATGTGCAATCTGGGCCCACAGTTAATTGCAAATAATATCACTATATAAATGCAACTGCACTCCAGTCTTAGGAATATATTACAATGAAGACCCTAAACTTCCCAATTACCATAAGTAGGCCCCTCTATCAATATCCATGGATCAATTGGATTAAAACTGTCCCTTCCAATCTTAGATCCATATCTTATTATCCTTGAGCCCCAATTAATCACAGTGATCATCAGTATCATCCAATTAACTCTTAATCGAGATGGGTGCGCACTTACTAATGACAAATCCATTAATTGACATAAGGGGAAAATATAGATAGATTCCATCTTGATCATTGGATATTCCCACAGTCCTACTACCACGTACCCAAGACACTGAGGTGTTGACCTACAATTGGCCTCACTCATTGGTGACTCAAAGCAAATGAATAGACATAAAATTGAGTTAATCAATGTCTCAAGATTGAGAGTCTATTGCTAGGGAATTATGAGAGCAGACCTTAAAATCGACAGAGTATTCCATAAGGTGCTTCTCATGGTCCTTCAATACATCCAATGTACCAGCACTATGATCCAGAATCTTACATTCTGATGATCAAGACAAATCACACTATCTCATAGTGATCAAAGTGCTGCAACCTTATCAGATGAGATGCCCAGTCTCATCACTGGTTGTGAATATATTTAAGTATAAGATTTGTGACACATGTCTCCCGTATTTGGATCTCATCCATACACGTATTTCACATCTAATATATACTAATGGGATCCGGTTCATCTCATGAACCATCATGTCATATGTATTTGTTATGTACATTAAGTAATAAAGCACCATTCAACTCGTGAACGGAAAGCATGATTTTATAAATAAATAAAGAAATGAATTAACTTATTACATCATTTGATGGATTGAGTCCATACAATCTAACAATCTCCCACTTGGGCTCAATGCCAGTTAGGGTTGCATCTCATGCCCATCCCGTCTACATGCTGCTTAAAGACTTTGGTAGTCAAAGGCTTAGTAAATGGATATGCCATATTGTCTGTAGAGCTTATCTTGGTAATAGCAATATCACTTCTCTGCACAATCTCTCTGGCCAAATGATATTTCCTCTGTACATGCTTTTGGCTTTTATGGCTCTTGGGCTCCTTGCCCCGAGCGACTGCTACGCTGCTGTCACAATAAACTGTGAGCGGCTGTCGTGCCAAAGGTACCACCCCAAGTTCCATAAGGAATCTCTTGAGACATACTGCTTCCTTAGCTGCTTCATAAGCCGCTACATATTAAGCCTCCGAGGTGAAATCAACGGTACATTCTTGTTTAATAATCCTCCAGCTATAGCTCCGCCACCAATCATAAATACATAACCAGAGGTGGATTTCCTGGAATCCTTATCTGACATGAAGTCATAATCTGTGTAACCGACAAGAATCAGCTCATCACTGCCATAAATCAAGATGTAATCTCAAGTCCTTCTCACGTATTTGAGAATACATTTTACAGCAGTCCAATGTTCAGGTCCTGGATAAGACTGATATCTGTTGACTAGGCCCACTGCATGACAGATACCCTGTCTAGTACATAGCATAGTGTTGCGACCCCGGACCGGAAATCCGGGATCGGGACATTAGTGAATAACGATTAATGAGGATTATCTACATCAACAATATACAACTTATTTAATTTCCCACAGGTGTCCGCGGTGAGGATATCACAACCTTGCATGAATATTTCTTTTGAGTGCGGAAGCGTGTAGCAAATCAAATAGTAGACTATCTCTAATCATGCAAGCATTAACATCAAATATCAAAACTGTATCAGAATGAGCAATGATGTATAGCATGTTTCCCAAAAGTTGTTAAAGTTAGACAAAATATCATTTAGTTACATTCCCCAAAATTAGAGGCCAACAAAGGCCAATATTACAAAATAATAACCCAAAAGAATGGTTAATAAGTTCTCCCCAAAATGTTACGCCTCTTGTAGCAACCCGATGTCTACATGACATCGTCAGCACGCCACTCAACTAGAGGTTGCGGCTCACCTACCGCCTCCTCCGGCTCCTCCTCAAGGAAACCGGCAACGGGACCTGAGTACCAAAGCAAAGGATCAGACACGACGGTCTGGCAAGAGAGTGAGAAGATACAACAACATATAATAGATGAAATATCTCGAAAAGCAAGGAAATCTGTTTAAGCAAGAACTCTCACAAAATAGATAAATCATTTGCTAGAACACATGTAAACAAGATAAAACATATGAGGTAACCAAGGGATAGGGAACTCACGAGATGGCAATCACATAAAGCTAAGTCCTCTGTCACTAAAGTGACAACAGTATCACGGGACGTTGATCTCAGTCACACAAGGTGAGGAGATTCAACACAAATCATATATACAATATAAATATACGGGACGGGACCACGGTAGCGAACCGGGTATCGGGACGGGACCACGGTAATGACCGGGTATCGGGATCCAAACTGCAGCTGGCGGGACGGGAGAGGGATTTCCAAGTCGGTGGATCAAACCGACAAGGTATCCAAGCTTAGTGATGCCGACTCATAGGTTAAATAACACATCGATACATATGCAAGTAAATCAAGTACAAGTAAATCAATGAACGGGCAAGAATATTCAAATGTATAACTTTCATTTCATATCGGGCAATACTCTTCGGGACAAGTCAATGTTACTAGTGTAACCATCAAGCTTTCGGGAAAACAGATCATATAAAGTAAATCTTGGAAATGAAGAAATAAAATGAACTATAACGATTCCGGGAAAATATTGATTTCAAGATCTATTTAAGTGAATAGGGGTCCCGTATGTCGATTATTGAAATGATTTGGTACTCCTTGAGTTTGAAGACATTCCGGGCTCCTTATGCACTTTTACGCTTTTTAAAACTTTAAAGGAGCTTATGGATAGTACTAGATGTTATGATAGAAAAATCAAGACTATAAACGGTCCATCCTAAGTATGATGTCAACCCGGAACCATCGAGCAACCTACTCAATCACCGAAAGGAATAGAATTCGCGATATCCAAGGAAATAGACTTTGCATTTAGGTATGAAGAAGATATCGTGTCATTCCATCCCGTTCAAGATTGAAATAGATTGAACTTCGATGCCTCCGAACCAACCGTGAAGAGCATCGGCTCAAGAAGTCCTCACATATGGTCAAATGAGTCCAAGGAGGGTAGCCAAGGTCCACAAAAAAATAATAATATCAAAACCCACTGGACTCAAACTGACAGGGTCCGATCGATCGGCCTTACAGTCCGATCGATCGGCTCAAAAAGCCTTACAGTTAAAGACAGACCGATCGATCGGCCTGCACGTCCGATCGATCGGACCTGGGCGTGTAGCAGGTCCGGGAACTTGATTTTTTTTCCTTTTTGTTTCCTTTCCTTCCAACACATCAACAACCACATAGAACTATAACCAAGATGACTTAAACACATGTTTCCAAGACATTAAATGAGGCTATCAAGATGCATAAAGGTCATTTATTTCAACCATAAAAGGAATCAATGAAAACATGAAAATCCATAAATGCTTCACCAAACCATTTGAAACTTAAAAACATCCAATCATTCACTTGCCTCAAGTCCAAGCTAGCTGAAATCAAGCCTCTATTTACTTCTATTGCTCAAAGCCAAGCTACAATAAAAAACCCCCAAAACAAACCCTAAAATGGGTCAAACAATGAAATGACAAGGAAACCTTTCAATAATAAAGGTGGAGCTTCTCTAAGGCTATAGGAACACAATTTTAGAAGATGAAGAAGAACACTTACTTGGATGACCTTCAAATGAAGAGAGCTATCTCAAAGGGAGTCTCAAAGTTGATGGATTCTTCTACAAAAGGTATCAAAGTGAAGCTTGCTAGATGAGGAAGAGGTTGATGATCTCCATTTCGAGTTTGGTGCAAGATTGGTGAGGATTTGAGATGGAGAAGCAAGAAGAAGAAGAGAAACACAAGGAACCCTAGGTTCAGCTGGTTTGTGCTGGAGCAAATGGAGAGTGGAATGAATGAAGGAGGTGGGTTCTCTTTTGTTAACAAGTGAGAGGTTGGGTCCCACAACTTAAGGGACTAGTTTGGCTGAAATCATCTATTTCAGGACCTCGGATGGATTCGACGAAGAAGGAAGAAATGATTGTCAAAATATCTAGTTTCCAAAAAGTGTATGTTTCGCGGGTTTCGAGAATATTAAGTTTTGGGTACAGATTAGCTGTGAAATGACTGTTTTACCCTCAAGGCTATGAAATCGGGTTTCGGGATCTCAAACGGAATTGGGATCAACATGAAAGTTGTAGGGATCATCAAAACGAGTAAAACGGGATTAAAATCATGAATGTAAAAACCTCCGATAAATCCTCAAACATATGCAATGTCATGAAAAGGAACCCCCAAAGGGCCCTACTAACACAAAGCAAATCAAAATCCCCAAAACTATATCAAAAGCTATTCCAAACCCAACTTAGCCAAAAATACTAATCAAGCTTAGCACTAACACGCAACTTAATTAGCACTAATCGGGTTCACTCGGGTCGGGGTCTTACACATAGCATACATGAGGCTACCAACAAGTGAAGCGTATGGTATCGACTTCATCTGCTCCTTTTCCTCAAGTGTCTTAGGACATTGTTTCTTGGAAAGGTGCACTCCATGCCTGAAAGGTGTATTACCCTTCTTGGAGTCTTGCATAGCAAACCGTACAAGTACCTTATCTATGCATGAAGCTTGGGATAAGCCAATCATCCTATTTTTCCGGTCTAGATGGAGTTTGCTTCCTAGGATGTAGCTAGCTTCTCCCAAGTCCTTCATATCAAAAGTCTTGGCTAGCCAAACTTTCACTGTTGACAACATTCCTATGTCTTTCCTGAGGAGAAGGATGTCGTTGACATATAAAACTAGAAAGACTACCCTGTCACCTTCACTTTTCATGTACACACATGACTCATCTAGATTTTGACAAAAACCAAATGACTTGATTGCCTGGTCAAAATGGATGTTCCAGCTTCGGGATGCCTGCTTCAGTCTATAAATAGACTTCTGCACCTTGCAAAATCTTCGCTCTTGGTTTTTAGCTACAAAACCGTCTGGCTGCACCATATAGATGTCTTCCTCAAGATGGCCGTTGAGAAATGCCTTCTTGACATCCATTTGTCAAATCTCGTAATCGAGATGAGCCGCAATGGATAAAAGTATCCGGATGGACTTGAGCATGGCTACGGCGAGAAGGTTTCCTCATAATTGATACCCTCTTTCTAAGTATACCCTTTCGCAACAAGCCCTGCCTTAAAGGTCTCCACTCTACCATCTGGTCCTCCTTTTCTCTTGTAGACCCACTTGCACCCAATAGGTTTAATATTGGCAGGCAAGTCCGCAAGTGTCCAGACCTGATTAGAGTACATAGACTCCATCTCAGCTTTCATAGCATCTTGCCAGCATCCCGAATCTATGTCATTAATAGCATCTTGCCAGCGTCCCAAACATTTCAGCAAACACTAAACCCGAAAAGGAAGAAACCAAAGTTTCTCGAATCTGAATCCAAAGAAAGAGAAATCATTTTTTTTAAATGAGAAAGAATGGAAATAAATTCAAAGGTAGAAATTTTCCAAATATCCCTTCTCATGTTTTTTTTTTAGATGTGAGATCCTGTTGGAAACTAGGTGGACCTTCCAGACAGGTTTCAAAAACTTTTGACCCACTTGATGCAAGGATCAACTATCTAGAAGGCAACAAACCCAATCCGGGATGTAATCCCTCAAACTCATAAACCATGTACAGCAACATATACTATCTAGAAGATAGAAAACAACACCTAAACATGCAACCACGAAATCTACAACAAACAAGGATGTAGATTATACCTTTGGAGCTTTGTAGTGCTCTAATGGAGAATTTGAGTTCTTTCCTTTGATGATGAACACCTTCACTATTCTTTCCTAAAGGAAACTAGAAGAGAACTAGAAGAGGGAGAGGAAGAGAGTGGTGTGCCACACTTGCACAAACCTAGGGCTTGGGCGTGAATTCCAATGATGGAATAGCATGGGGCGTCCAAGGCACTTCTCCTCTTATTTATAGCACTCAAGCAACCTCCTCTTACTAATTGAAATAGAAGTCTTACTTCCAAAACAATTAGTTGCTTACTAAATCACAATTAGAAGTCTTACTTCAAATATGATTAGTAACTTCCTCTTTTCTAATTAAAATAGAAGTCTCACTTCCATTAATAATTAGTAACTTACTATTACCACTATTAGAAGTCTCACTTCAAATAGAAATAGTAACTTTCTATTTCCTTTTAGAGTTCTATTATAATTAGTATCTTTCTAATATCTTGGGCTAGCATGGGGACCACTAGGGATTCCTTAGAAAGCTGGCTCCAACTGGGACACGCGACCCCACATCTCATGTGCAGTCCGGGCCCACAGTTAATTGCAAATAACTCCACTATATAAATACAATTGCACTCCAATCTTAGGAATAAATTACAATGAAGACCCTAAACTTCCACATTACCACAAGTAGGCCCCTCCATCTATATCCATGGATCAATTGGACCTGTCCACCAAAATAGATCCATATCTTATTATCCTTGAGCCCCAATTAATTATAATGATCATTTGATACCGATCCAATTAACTCTTAATTGGAATGGGTGCGCACTTACCAATGATAAATCCATTAATTGGCACAATGGGATATTAAAGATATATTCCATCTAGACCATTGAATGTTCCCACAACTCTACTACCACGTACCCAAATCACCGAGGTGTTGACCTACAATTGGCCTCACTCATTGGTGACTCAAAGCAAATGAATAGATAGAAACTTGAGTTCATTAATGTCTCAGGATTATGAGCCTATTGCTAGGGAATTATGAGAGCAGACCTTAAAGTAAAGATAGCGTATATAAGGTGCTTCTCATGGTCTGAATACATCCAATGTACCAGCACCATGATCCAGAGTCTTACATTTCGATGATCGAGAGAAATCACACTATCTCATAGTGATCAAAGTGCTGCAACCTTGTTAGATGAGATGCCCAATCTCATCACTGGTTGTGAAGATATTTAAGTATAAGATTTGTAATACATATCTCCTGTATGTGGATCTCATCCACACACATGTATTACATCTAGTATACTTGTTGACTCCGGTTCATCTCATGAACCATTATGTCATTCGTATTGGTTATGTGCAAGTATATAAAATACCATTCATCTCATGAAAGGAAAAACATGAATTGTATTGATAAATAAAGAAATTAATCAATTTATTACATCATATACCCTTAGTATTGAGACCATAAACTAACAATCTCACACTTGGGCTCAATGCCAATCAGGATTGCATCTCATGCCCATCCCGTCTACATGCTGCTCAAAAACCTTGGTGGTCAAAGGCTTAGTAAATGGATCTGCCAAATTGTCCGCAGAGGCTATCTTGGTGACAGCAATATCACGTCTCTGCAGAATCTCTCTGACCAAGTGATACTTCCTCTGTACGTGCTTTTGACTTTTATGGCTCCTGGGTTCCTTGGACTGAGCGACTGCCCCGCTGCTGTCACGGTAAACTGTGAGCAGCTGTCGCGCCAAAGGTACCACTCCAAGTTCCAAAATGAATCTTTTGAGCCATACTGCTTCCTTAGATGCTTCACAAGCCGCTACATATTCAGCATCAGAAGTGGAATCAACGGTACATTCCTGTTTAATTCTCCGCCAAGCATAAACACATAACTAGAGGTGGATTTCCTGGAATCCTTATCTGACATGAAGTCAGATTCTGTGTATCCGACTGGAATCAGCTCATCACTGCCATAAATCAACATGTAATCTCTAGTTCTTCTCAAGTACTTGAGGATACATTTTGTTGCAGTCCAATGGTCAGGACTTGGGTTAGACTGATATCTACTGACTAAGCCCACTGCATGACAGATATCCAGTCTAGTACATAGCATAGCATACATGAGGCTACCCACAGCCGAAGCGTATGGAGTTGCTCTCATTTGCTCCTTTTCCTTCGGGGTCTTGGGACCCTGATCCTTGGAAAGGTGCACTCCATGCCTAAAAGGTGTGATACCCTTCTTGGAGTCCTGCATAGCAAACCATACCAGTACCTTATCTATGTAAGCAGTTTGAGATAGCCAATCATCCTATTTTTTCTGTCTCGATGGAGTTTGATCCCTAGGATGTAACTAGCTTCTCCCAAGTCCTTCATATCAAAAGTCTTTGCCAACCAAACTTTTACTGTTGACAAAATTCCTATATCTTTCCCAAGGAGAAGGATGTCGTCGACGTATAAAATCAGAAAAACTACCCTGTCACCTTCATTTTTCATGTACACACATGACTCATCCGGATTTTGACTAAAACCAAATGATTTGATTGCCCGATCAAAACGGATGTTCCAGCTTCGAGATGCCTGCTTCAGTCCATAAATGGACTTCTGCAGCTTGCAAACTCTTTGCTTTTGGTTACTTGCTATAAAACCGTCTGGCTGCATCATATGGATGTCTTCCTCAAGATGGCCGTTGAGAAACACCGTCTTGACATCCATTTGCCAAATCTCGTAATCGAGATGAGCCGCAATGGATAAGAGTATCCAAATGGACTTGAGCATGGCTACCGGCGAGAAGGTTTCCTCATAATCAATACCCTCTTTCTGAGTATACCCTTTCGCAACAAGCTTGGCCTTAAAGGTCGCAACTCTTCCATCTGGTCCTCTTTTTCTCTTGTAGACCCACTTGCACCCAATAGGTTTGATATTGGCAGGCAAGTCCACAAGTGTCCAGACCTAATTAGAGTACATAGACTCCATCTTAGCTTTCTTAGCATCTTGCCAATGTCCCGAATCTATGTCATTAATTGCTTCATCATAGTTACAGGGATCTTGTTCCAGTTCTTCCGGGATTGCCTCGTAAGACTCTCCCAAGAACGAGAACCTATCAGGGGGCCTGATTATTCTCCCACTACGACGAGGCACTGGTGTAACTACTGGGTCTGGTAAGGGCGGTTCTTCCTCAAAATCGGTCATACTTGGATTTGGAATTGATTTTTTTTGAATTTCTTCCAAGATCACATTTTCTAAAGATTTCCGGTCCATCATATAATCTTCCTCCAGAAAAACCGCATTGGTGCTTACCAGCACTATTTGCTCTCTGGGATTATATAATAACCAACCTTTAGTTCCTTTAGGATATCCTACAAACATGCATACTTCTGACTTCGTTTCCAACTTATCCGTCTTTACCTTCAGCACGTGTGCCGGACAACTCCAAATGTGTAAATGTTGTAGACTAGGCTTTCGCCCAGACCATAACTCCCGGAGAGTCTTAGGTACAGACTTAGATGGTACGAAGTTTAGTATGTACATCGCAGTATCCAAGGCATATCCCCAAAAGGATATAGGTAATCCTGAGAAACTCAACATAGACCTAATCATATCTAAAAGAGTCCGGTTCCTTCTTTCCGCTACTCCATTCTGTTGAGGGATACCAGGAGCAGACAGGTGGGATAGAATCCCATTTTCTGATAAGTATCCCATAAAATCACCAGAGAGATATTCCCCTCCTCGATTGGATCGAAGAGTCTTGATACTTTTACCTAATTGTTTTTCCGCTTCCGCTCGAAACTCTTTGAACTTTTCAAAAGCCTCGGACTTGCGGTGCATAAGGTATATGTATCCATATCTTGAGTAGTCATCTGTGAAAGTGATGAAGTACTCATATCCTCCTCTGGCTCTGACATTAATGGGTCCACACACATCAGTATGCACTAATTCCAATAAATCTTTGGCCCTATTGCCCTTGGATGAAAATGGTCTTTTGGTCATTTTGCCTTCTAGACAGGACTCACAGACAGGCATTGGTTCTACATGTTGGAATATAGGTGGGCCTTCCAGACAGGTTTCAAAAACTTTTGACCCACTTGATGCAGGGATCAATTGCCTAGAATGCAACAAACCCAATCCATGATGCAATTCCTCAAAAACTCATAGTCATGTACAACAACATATACTATCTAAAAGATAGAAAACATCACATAAACATGCTACCATGAAATCCACAACATGCAAGGATGTAGATATACCTTTGGAGCTTTGTTGTGCTCTAATGGAGGATTTGAGTTCTTTACTTTGATGATGAACAACTTCACAATCCAATTCAGAATCTTCAACTCCTTTTGATCTTCCACGCTATGTCCCGTATTAGATCTCTTTTCTCAAGAAGATGGTGGAATCCTCAAGAGAAAACCCTACTAGTAACTCTAAGGAACCAAAGGTGAAACAGAAGGGAAGTTTTAGAAGAAGAGGACTTGTACAACTCTTGCACAAGGGGGCTGAAAGTGCTCTATATGTTATGCACGAATTTGAGAGGATTATTCCTCTATTTATAGCCCTCCATAACTCCTCTTTTCCTATTTGAAATAGAAGTTTAACTCCCATTACAAATTAGTAAACATCTCCCTTAATTGTTGCCATAGAAGTCTTACTTCTACAACAATTAGTAGCTTTCTCCTTTCTAATTAAAATAGAAGTCCTACTTCCATTAATAATTAGTAGCTTACCATTACCACTATTAGAAGTCTCACTTCAAATAGAAATAGTAACCTTCCTTTTAGAGTTCAAGTAGAATTAGTATCTTTCTAATAAATTGGGCTAGCGTGGGGAGCACTAGGGATTCCTTAGAAAGTTGGCTCCAACTGGGACACGCGACCCCACATCTCATGTGCAATCCGGACCCACAGTTAATTGAAAATAACTCCACTATATAGATGCAATTGCACTCCAGTCTTAGGAATAAATTACAATGAAGACCCTAAACTTCCACAGTACCACAAGTAGGCCCCTCCATCATTATCCATGGATCAATTGGAATAAATCTGTCTCATCCAATATTAGATCCATATCTTATTATCCTTGAGCCCCAATTAATTATAGTAATCATTTGGTACCGATCCAATTAACTCTTAATCGGAATGGGTGTGCACTTACCAATGATAAATCCATTAATTGGCACAAGGGGATAATGTAGATAGATTCCATCTTGATCATTGCATGTTCCCACAGTCTTACTACCATGTACCCAAGACACCGAGGTGTTGACCTACAGTTGGCCTCACTCATTGGTGACTCAAAGCAAATGAATAGACAGAAACTTGAGTTCATCAATGTCTCAGGATTAAGAGCCTATTGCTAGGGAATTATGAGAGCAATCCTTAAATCGAGACAGTATTTGATAAGGTGCTTCTCATGGTCCTTCAATACATCCAATGTACCAGCACTATGATCCAGAATCTTACATTCTGATGATCGAGACAAATCATACTATCTCATAGTGATCAAAGTACTGCAACCTTGTCAGATGAGATGCCCAATCTCATCACTGGTTGTGAAGATATTTTAAGTATAAGATTTGTGACACATATCTCCCGTATGTGGATCTCATCCATATACATATATCACATCTAATATACTAATGGGACCCGGTTCATCTCATGAACCATTATGTCATATATATTGGTCATGTGCATGAAGTAATAAATCACCATTCATCTCATGAAAGGAAAGCATGATTATATTGATAAATAAAGAAATTAATCAATCTATTCATCATATACTGGTATTGAGACCATAAAATCTAACAATCTCCCACTTGGGCTCTATGCCAGTCAGGGTTGCATCTCATGCCCATCCCATCTACATGTTGCTCAAAAACTTTGGTAGTCAAAGGCTTAGTAAAGGGATCTCCCAGATTGTCTGCAGAGTTTATCTAGGTGATAGCAGTATCACCTGTCTGCACAATCTTTCCGACCATGTGTAACTACCTCTGTACATGTTTTTGGCTTCTGGGTTCCTTGGACTTATAGACTGCCCTGCTGTTATCATAGTAAACTGTGAGCGGCTGTCTTGCCAAAAATACCACTCCAAGTTCCATAAGGAAATCTTTTGAGCCAATCTGCTTCATTAGTTGCTTCTCAAGCAGCTATAGCATAAACACATACCCAGAAGTTGATATCTTGGAATCCTTATCTGACATGAAGTCAGAATATGTATAACCGACTGGAATCAACTCATTATTGCCATAAAACAACATGTAATCTCTAGTCCTTCTAAAGGATTTGAGAACACATCTTACAGCAGTCCAATGGTTAGGACCTGGGTTAGACTGATATCTGCTGACTAAGCCCAATGCATGACAGATATCCGGTATAGTATATAGCATAGCATACATGAGGCTACCAACACCCGAAGCGTATGATATCCACCTCATCTGCTCCTTTTCCTCAGGTGTCTTGGGACACTGATTCTTGGAAATGTGCACTCCATGCCTGAAAGGTGTAATACCCTTCTTGGAGTCTTGCATAGCAAACTATACTAGTACCTTATCTATGTACGCATATTGGGATAAGCCTATCATCCTATTTATCCGGTCTCAATGGAGTTTGATCCCTAGGATGTGTCTGGCTTCTCCCAAGTCCTTCATATCAAAAATCTTAGCCAACTAAACCTTTTACTGTTGACAACATCCATATACCACTCTCTAGGAGAAGGATGTCGTCGACTAGAAAAAATTACCATGCCTCCTTCACTTTTCATGTACACCCATGACTTATCCGGATTTTGATAAAAATCAACTGACTTGATTTCTTAGTCAAAACGAATGTTCTAGGTTCGGGATGCCTGCTTCAGTCCATAAATGGACATCTGCAGGTTGCAAACTCTTTGCTTTTGGTTACTGGCTATAAAACCGTCTGGCTGCATCATATAGATGTCTTCCTCAAGATGGCCGTTGAGAAACGCCGTCTTGACATCCATTTGCCAAATCTCGTAATCGAGATGAACCGCTATGGATAAGAGTATCCGGATGGACTTGAGCATGGCTACCGGCGAGAATTTTTCCTCATAATCGATATCTTCTTTCTGAGTATATCCTTTCGCAACAAGCCTGACTTTTAAAGGTCTCAACTCTTCCATCCGGTCCTCTGTTTCTCTTGTAGACTCACTTGCACCCAATAAGTTTGATATTGGCAGGTAAGTCCACTAATGTCCAAACCTGATTAGAGTACATAGACTCCATCTCAGCTTTCATAGCATCTTGCCAACGTCTCGAATCTATGTCATTAATTGCTTCATCATAGTTACAGGGATCTTGTTCCGGTTCTTCCGGGACTGCCTCATAAGACTTTCCCAAGAACGAGAACCTGTCAGGGGGCCTGACTATGCTCCCACTATGACAAGGCATCGGTGTAATTACTGGGTTAGGTAAGGGCGCTTCTTCCTTAGGTTCGGTCATACTAGGATTTGGAATTGTTTGCTCTTGAATTTCTTCCAAGATCACCTTTTTCTAAAAGTTTCCGGTCTATCATATAATCTTCCTCCAGAAAAACTGCATTAGTGCTCACCATCACTTTTGCTCTCTGGGATTATAGAATAACCAACCTTTAGTTCATTTAGGATATCCTACAAACGTGCATACTTCCAACTTTGCTTCCAACTGTTCCATCTTAACCTTTAGCACATGTGCCGGACAACCCCAAATGTGTAAATGTTGTAGACTAGACTTTCGCCCAGTCCACAACTCCTGGGTAGTCTTAGGTATAGACTTAGATGGTACGAGGTTTAGTATGTACATCGCAGTATCCAAGGCGTATCCCTAAAAGGATATAGGTAATCCTGAGAAACTCAGTATAGACCTGATCATATCTAAATGAGTCTGGTTCCTTCTTTGTGTTGCTCCATTCTGTTGAGGCATACCAGGAGCAGACAACTGGGATAAAATCTCATTTTCTGATAAGTGTGCCATAAAATCTCCAGACAGATATTTTCCTCCTCGATCTGATCGAAGAGTCTTGATACTTTTACCTAATTGCTTTTCCGCTTCCGCTCGAAACTCTTTGAACTTTTCAAAAGCCTCGGACTTGCGGTGCATAAGGTATATGTATTAATATCTTGAGTAATCATCTGTGAAAGTGATGAAGTACTCATATCCTCCTCTGGCTCTTACATTAATGGGCCCACACACATCAGTATGTACTAATTCCAATAAATCTTTGGCCCTATTGCCCTTGGATGAAAAGGGTCTTTTGGTCATTTTGCCTTCCAGACAGGCATTGGTTCTACAACCAATGAAGGCAAGATACCATCTTTCACTAGCCTGTCAATCCTATTTAGGTTTATATGACCTAGCCTCAAGTGCCAAAGTTTTGTTGGATTAGATGAAGGTGACTTTCTCTTTAATGATGGTCTATTAATTATTTCGGTATCATGTATCTCATACATTGTAGGAGTTAATAGATAAAGCCCATTGGTTACCTTGCCAAAACTTATAAAAGTACCGTTTCTCTTTATGACAACTTTAGTACCAAAAGTAATAGAATAACTTTTATTCACCAAACTAGAAACTGAAATTAAATTCCGCCTTAAAGACGGTACATATAGAGTGTCTGACAAAACCAACTTATTATCTTGAAAACATAAAGTAATAACTCCTACTGAAACATCCTCTGCCTTAGCATCAGATCCTAGGTTGTCAATGATTTCTCCGTCACTGAACCTCCTGGTTTCCCTAAACCCCTGCAACGAATTACATATGTGATCAGTTGCCCTGGAGTCCATACACCAAGATTCTGAAGTACCAGTTGCAAAACTAACTTCAGAAACAAGTGACTCAATCATACCTGAGGTCTTCTTCTTAGACAGATATTCTGGACAATTCCTTTTCCAATGTCCTGTCTTACCACAATGGAAACACTTTCCTTTTATTCCCGTTCCCTTAGTCTTGGCCATACTATAAATAGAACCATTCTACACCTTAGGACCCTTGATGACTGATTTCTTCTTGCTATCTCGGTCTTTGCCTTTCGACTTGGTCCTAGCAAATGACTTTTCTGTCATGAGGGAATTTTTCTCTTTCTTTATGATTTCCTCAGTCACTACCAGCTGGCGAGACAGCTCAGCTATAGTCATTTCCAATTTATTATAATTGATCTTGAAATGATTGAAAGAATCCGGTAGTGATTGAAGGATCCTGTCGATCTGCGATTCTTTATCAATCGTAATACCCAGTACATCTAACTCATTTAGTGCGAAACTCATTTTCAACAAATGTTTTTGTACTGGGGTTCCCTCAGTCATCTTAGTGTTTATCAGCACCTTCATAGCAGCTTGCCTAGCAGGTCTAACCTGGTCCGCAAACATCTCCTTTAAGTTCAATATAATATCGTATGCTGACTTATAGGATTGATGTTGGTGTTGTAAAACACTAGACATGGATGCCTGTATAAAACATCTGTCTACCTCATTGTCTTTTGTCCATTCGGTGTAAAGGTCCTTTTCATACTGAGGTGCATGAAGCTCAAGCTCAGGAAGGGGGGGGGGGGTTATGGTAAGGACATATCTGCATCCTGAAGCTGTCAGGATAATATCCAGGGTCCTTTTCCAGTCTAAAAAGTTGGATTCCATCAACTTATTTTGGTTGAGGATGGTCGTAAGTCGATTGAAAGTATTTGAGTTCATGCTTGAAATATTGTAGTACATAACCATACATTCAATTAATGAATTTAAATGACATTAGGGTTTAGTATTCTACCAAATTTATATGGAATCCTCATAACCATTAAATTCAGAATACATCGGAATCCCAATCCCCGGGGTATGCCTCCTTGGGGAGTGCAAATACCACCTAGATTGGTGCGGATCAAAGTTGGTCAAAATTAGGATTAAGACTAACTTTCCATGATCCCCTTCATTCATTATTATCTAGGTATCTCATACCAAATGATCAATGACTCCCGATTAACTTTGGTTTCTAAAATAAATGAGGCAAATCCTTGGGGATACTACATCATTATTTTAGTTAAGTGTGACCCACCAACTAGCATTGCATGACAACCATTGCGAGCAGCTCCTCCTTGGGGAGTGGGCCCCCGCCCCGTCTCACCAACACTATCCATAGGAGATCCATATCTAGTAACCAGACAAGTAAAAGCCCTCCGTGGGGAACGGCCATACTCGAGATGGCGCGAGGCTAATACTTTTCTTACAATGGACCTATGGTGGAAAACCATGGGGATTTCTAAATATAAATGCCCCGCTCCCACTTAATATTTTAGAATTGAGGATTTCTTTGTAAGGTATTAGGGCCCACATGTATACATATTAACATCAAATCATCTCATGATATGATCTAAGATTGGTTCCAAGTCAAGTTATTTTAAGGAAAGTCTAGTTTCTAAATTAGTGTTACCAATGTGTCCATCTCATGGGTCATCAACACTAATTAGAACTCTTTCCAAAAATTAATTTGATTTGACCAATTTTAGTAACTTGCTATGTTTGGATCAGATTTGGAAATATTCTAAATTAAGCATGCATCCATAAATAGAAACTGCAAAAAATAGAAACTAGTCTCTCCTCCACATGGCCCAAGCGGAATAGATTTCTTGGGCTTCTAGACTTTCCAAAACTTCTGGAGTTCATCAAACTCTTTGGGCAACTCCAAAACACTTTTGGTAATCTTCAAACTCTTTGATTAGGAGTCCAACATCGCTTTCCTTCTTTGTCTCGGACATCGCCAGAATTTACAAATTTAGAAAAATTACATAAATTCCTATGCCTCAATTATGAGACTTACATGGTAATCTAAACATGGAAATAAAAGGGCTATAGGGAAATTCATCATGCCTTGCCCTTTCACGGGAAACCAAGGAAATCATGACGCCTTTTACATTTAGCCTTAAATAAACCAGTCACCATAAATAGAAAGCAAAAGACTTGTGAGCCATATGGAGAAGACATTATCATCTGTAAGTTAGTATCTCATACAACCATAAAAATCACAGAAATAGGCTGCCAAATAATGCTGGAAAAATAGGATGTAAGAGAAGACCCAAATCTGAAAAAACAGTTTCTGCAACATGCTGTGCAGAAGGCTCGGTTGACCGGCCAGGGGGCTCGGTCGACCGACCTGCAAGTCAACCGGTCAACCTAGCACGGGGCCAGGTCGACCGGACTGACGAAAACCTGCAACTTGGGTTTTCTGTTTCGTGTCCATTCTTCCCCAAATCACTTCCAAAGTGTTCCAATGGCTTCCTACCATCCTTCCATCATAATTAAACCCTTTTGTGACTATCCAAACATGAATCTACTATCAAACCAAGTAAATTCATCAAAACTGAACCTTACATAGCCCTTGCTTCATCTTCTTCTCATCTCATGCAAAGATTGGAGCAAACTTGCTGATCTAATGAGATTAGAGATGAGGTATGGCTCTGATACCAATTGTTGGAAACTAGGTGGGCCTTCCAGACAGGTTTCAAAAACTTTTTACCCACTTGATGCAAGAATCAACTATCTAGAAGGCAACAAACCCAATCCGGGATGTAATCCCTCAAACTCATAAACCATGCACAGCAACATATACTATCTAGAAGATAGAAAACAACACTTAAACATGCAACCACGAAATCTACAACAAACAAGGATGTAGATTATACCTTTGGAGCTTTGTAGTGCTCTAATGGAGAAGTTGAATTCTTTCTTTGATGATGAACACCTTCACTAATCAAATCAGAATCTCCAACACCCTTTGATCTTCCACGCTATGACCCGTATCAGATTCTCTTTTCTCAAGAAGATGATGGAATCTCCAAGAGAAAACCCTAAAGGAAACTAGAAGAGAACTAGAAGAGGGAGAGGAAGAGAGTGGTGTGCAACACTTGCACAAACCTAGGGCTTGGGCGTGAATTCCAATGATGGAATAGCATGGGGCGTCCAAGGCACTTCTCCTCTTATTTATAGCACTCAAGCAACCTCCTCTTACTAATTGAAATAGAAGTCTTACTTCCAAAATAATTAGTTGCTTACAAAATCACAATTAGAAGTCTTACTTCAAATATGATTAGTAACTTCTTCTTTTCTAATTAAAATAGAAGTCTCACTTCCATTAATAATTAGTAACTTACTATTACTACTATTAGAAGTCTCACTTCAAATAGAAATGGTAACTTTCTATTTCCTTTTAGAGTTCTATTATAATTAGTATCTTTCTAATATCTTGGGCTAGTGGGGGGACCACTAGGGATTCCTTAGAAAGTCAGCTCCAACTGGGACACGCGACCCCACATCTCATGTGTAATCCGGGCCCATAGTTAATTGCAAATAACTCCACTATATAAATGCAATTGCACTCCAGTCTTAGGAATAAATTACAATGAAGACCCTAAACTTCCACATTACCACAAGTAGGCCCCTCCATCTATATCCATGGATCAATTGGACCTGTCCACCAAAATAGATCCATATCTTATTATCCTTGAGCCCTAATTAATTATAATGATCATTTGATACCGATCCAATTAACTCTTAATTGGAATGGGTGAGCACTTACCAATGATAAATCCATTAATTGGCACAACGGGATATTAAAGATAGATTCCATCTAGACCATTGAATGTTCCCACAACTCTACTACCACGTACCCAAATCACCGAGGTGTTGACCTACAATTGGCCTCACTCATTGGTGACTCAAAGCAAATGAATAGATAGAAACTTGAGTTCATTAATGTCTCAGGATTATGAGCCTATTGCTAGGGAATTATGAGAGCAGACCTTAAAGTAAAGGTGGTTCTCATGGTCCTTCAATACATCCAATGAACCAACACCATGATCCAGAGTCTTATATTTCGATGATTGAGACAAATCACACTATCTCATAGTGATCAAAGTGCCGCAACCTTGTCAGATGAGATGCCCAATCTCATCACTGGTTGTGAAGGTATTTAAGTATAAGGTTTATAATACATATCTCCTGTATGTGGATCTCATCCACACACATGTATTACATCTAGTATACTTGTTGACTCCGGTTCATCTCATGAACCATTATGTCATTCGTATTGGTTATGTGCAAGTATATAAAACACCATTCATCTCATGAAAGGAAAAACATGAATTGTATTGATAAATAAAGAAATTAATCAATTTATTACATCATATACCCTTGGTATTGAGACCATAAACTAATAGATCCAGCAAAGGCCACAAACTAGAAAGGAGCCTAAGAATTCAAGCATCGCGTTCTCAAATGAACGAGTCCCACCGGGTGTACCAACTTGATGGGGGCTCCGACCTTTCGTCCTCTCCTTCCCACCCCTGGGGCTGCTGGGAGGATGGCGGAGGAGGAAAAGCGAGATCATCAGCATTTTTTTTGTACGGGTATGCCAGATTTTCTATTCTACTTGGAATTTGAAGTGGTGATCCGGAGATTCACCTTCACAAGTAGAAAGGAAATCAATTCTTTTTTCTAACTTTCCATTGCACATATATTTTAAGAAAGAGACAATTTTTTAAATGTCGTGAGAGGCGATTTCATTTTGTTTGCTGTGAAAGGCGATTTTGTGCTGTAGAAGGCGGTTTTGTGCTTTGAAAGGCGATTTGTGCCGTGAAAGGCGATTTAAAAATCTGATCAACGATGAAAGACAAGAAATGTGATTTTTTTGTCTCTTTACAAATAATACAAAATACAAAGAAAAGAAAGAAAAGGTATCTGACTTCTCAGGAGATTGTGGGGACTCGTTCAGATCGACGGTCGCAATTCATGTCTGGACTTCGCCATCGTCCTTCAGATGAGAACGCTTGATGCTTTGATTCTTTGGCTTGGCTTGGACCTTAGGTCTTTAGAGGATAAGGACCAAAGAGAGGTCCTATATCCAATGAAAATCTGAGTAAACGGGCTGAAGAGCCGCGTTTAGGCCATGTTGGATAAAAGGAAAGAGGTGGCCTTGGAGGGTGGCCCCCTAAGGGACTTCGATCACCTTGTGGTGTTTCTTCCGCAGCAGAGTAGCAGAGTTTCTTCGAAGTTCTTCTTCCTTGCCTGTGGGTATGGATCTCTCTTTACCAGTGTGTATGTGTCCATCTCTCTATCCGTGTGTATATGTCCGTCTGTGGATTTCTTGGAATTACCCCCTTTTTATAGGCTCTTGGTAGCCATGGGGTGATTTATGGGATTGATGACCCATGATAAGGGAATTGATGGCATTGATGGGAGGAGTTACAAGTTTTCATTCTTGATTTTGTAACTCCCTTTTCTTGGCTTGTGATTTGCCGTTGGAGAATGATGGGCATTTAATCGCCCTTAATCTCCATGATGAAGGGAGTTTCATAGTTTTAATGCCATGATTACTTGAATTTGTAACTCCCATTTGCTTGATTTTGATTGGGCCATCCAAAATAATGAGTTAATGACCGTATTAAGTTGTCATAAAATGGATCAATTAACGACATCAAGTGGTCGCTGGGGCATTTGAAGTGTCGTGGGCCGCGCCGCGTCTTTTGGAATTCTTCTTGTGATGATCGCCGATGGATCTGCATGTTGTTTGATGTCGGATGGCGATGCAACTTCAAACATTGGTTGATACCAGCAGGCCGGTGACATCTGTCTTGTCGATTTCTCGATCGGTGGGACAGAAAGTGCACTTTCTTGGTCAGCCGGTTGGCGATCTTGGAGCGATCAATGATGATCTCATGCTCTTGACAGCGAATCTGAGATGTCGACGGGGATCAGTCGATTTCGAGCATAAAAAATCAGATTTTCAAGAAACCGCAGGGGCTGGAACTTCCGAAACGCGAAAAGGGGGGGGGGGGGGAAATGGGCCACCCTACGATAAATCCGGCGACCATGGGGATTGTCCCCTTTTCGGTCGCTGTTTTTCGGCCGTTTTTGGTCTTTTTGATGTCGTTTTCTCCTGCATTTTTCTTGAAATTTCTCCTCATTTATTGGCTTGATTCTCCTGAAGAAAACCTGATGAGAAGCCGTGCAAATCAGAGCACAAAGTTTCCTATATTTTGGAAAAGCAGAAGACTTTATAGCCGATTTTTCGTCAAGAGTCGAAACTAGGTCAAACGATGTCGGAGTGACCTGAAATTTGAGGTGAAGCCTCCTGAGCAGTAGATAGGACCAACCATGGGATTTTGTTTGAGTTTTGAAGCCATTTGGGGTCCCGTCATCAGTAGGTTTGATTTTGCCGGCGAGGAAGATGCCGCGCATTGATGTGCGGTCAACCGATGTCCGATTGACTTGAAATTTGACAGGGAGCCTATTGAAGTCATTTTGAGATGATCCATTGGCTTTGATTTGGATGTCATGGTCCCGGGGTGCTCCACCGTCGGTAGCCTTGATTTTGTTTTGGAGTGTCAAAATCGGGTCAAACATTATCGGAATGACCTGAAACTTGACGTGTAGCCCTTTATAAGCATGCTGAAGTCATCCATGTGCTCTGTTTGATGAGTAATGGTCCCGGTGGTTTTCACCGTCAAGAGGCTTGATTTTACTGCTCGAGGGTTGATGGAGGGTCAAACGTTGTCGGTTTGACTTGAAATTTGACATGGAGCCCTTTGCAAGTATTTTGAGACCATCTGTAGGCTCTGATCGACGTTTTGAAGTCTTCGACGATTTTGCCGCAAGGAGCACCTGTTCAGCTGTCGGAGAGTGAAGTTGGGTCAAGTGATGTTGGAATGGCCCGAAACTTCATGTGAACCCCTCTTTTGGCTGTCTTGAAGGATCTTGCAGTTTTTGTTTGATTCTGCCAAGATCTGATGTTTGAAGCAGCATTGACTGTTTTGTAGTAGGATGCGGCTTCATGTGGCTTCTTGATTTTGAAGAGGCAAAGTAACATTTTTGGTGTCAACAATCACAAGCCAGGAAAAAGGAGTTACAAAATCAAGAATTAAAACTTGTAACTCCTCCCATCATGGGTCATCAATCCCATAAATCACCCCATGGCTACCAAGAGCCTATAAAAAGGGAGTAATTCCAAGAAATCCAGAGACGGACACAAACACACGGGTAGAGAGAGATCCATACTCACAAGCAAGGAAGAAGAACTCTGAAGAAATCCTACTACTCTGCCGCTGAAACACCACAAGGTGATCGAAGTCATCTGAAGGACGATGGCGAAGTCCATACATGACTTGCGACCGTCGATCTGAACGAGTCCCCACAATATCCTGAGAAGTCAGATACATTTTCTTACTTTTCTTTGTATTTTGTATTATTTGTAAAGAGACAAAAAAATCACATTTCTTGTCTTTCATTATTGATGAGATTTGTAAATCGCCTTTCGCGGCACAAATCGCCTTTCACAGCACAAAACCGCCTTCTACGGCAAAAAATCCCCTTTCACGGCAAACAAAATGAAATCGCTTCTCACAGCTTTTAAAAAATTGTCTCTTTCTTAAAATATATGGGCAATGGAAAATTAGAAAAAAGAATTGATTTCCTTTCAACTTGTGTAGGAGAATCTCTGGATCACCACTTCAAATTCCAAGTAGAATAGAAAATCTGGCATACCTGTACAAAAAAATGTTGATGACCTCGCTTTTCCTCCTCCGCCATGCTCCCGGCAGCCCCAAGGGTGGGAAAGAGAGGACGAAAGGTCGGAGCCCCCATAAGTTGGCACACCCGGTGGGACTTGTTCATTTGAGAACGCGATGCTTGAATTCTTAGGATCCTTTCTAGTTGGTGGCCTATGTTGGATCTTGCATAAAAAAAGTGAGATGGGATTTTGGCAATTTCTACCTTTGAATTTATTTCCATTCTTTCTCATTTCAAAAAAAAAAAAATCTGATTTTCTCTTTTTCGGATTCAGATTTGTGAAACTTTGGTTTCTTCCTTTTCGGGTTTAGTGATGGCAGAAATGTTTGAGCCTTTATTCGGATTGGAACACCACTTGCTCTCTTTGATGAGTCCGATAGGGATTTAAAAAAAAAACTCTTTAAAAAAAATCTTTTTTTTTATTCAGATTTGAGAAACTTTGGTTTCTTCCTTTTCGGGTTTAGTGCTCGCAGAAATGTTTGAGCCTTTATTCAGATTGGAACACCATTCGCTCTCCTTGATGGGTCCATTAGAAACGAAAAAAAAAAGAGTTCAAAAACCCAATAAGGTTGCACCAATTGTGTTCTTTGACCAAAGTGGATCTAAGAAAAGCATTGTCCAGAGTGTGGAGGCAGCTAGACTGTCCGAGGCAAGAGTCCTTCAAACGGGTTCATTAAGTAATCCTACCCTTACCTAGGGGCTGATCTATCTACTAAGGTTTCATAAGACCGAATTGGAGACCTATGTCTTTAAAAAAAAAACTTAAAAAAAAAAGAATTTTAAAAAAAAATCTTCAAAATTTTTTTTTCGTCACATTTGAGTTCAGATTTGAGAAATCTTGGTTCCCTCCTTTTCGAATTTAGTGCTTGCAGAAATGTTTGAACCTTTATTCGGATTGGAACACCATTTTCTTTCTTTGATGAATTCAATTTTGATAAAAAAAAAACAAAAAAAAAACCTTCGTCATTTTGAATTCAAATTTGAGAAATCTTGGTTCTCTCCTTTTCGGATTTAGCGCTCGCAGAAATGTTTGAGCCTATGTTCGGATTGGAACACCACTTGCTCTCTTTGATGAATTCAATCTTGACCTTTCAAAAAAAATAAAAAACTTCTGTCACTTTTGGGTTCAGATTCGAGAAATTCTAGTTCATTCCCGTTCGGACTAAGTGCTCGCAGAAATGTTTGAGCCTTGTTCGGATTGGAATACCATTTGCTCTCCTTTATGAATCCAATCTTGACCTTTCAAAGATCCCATCTCGTGTCCTTTCCAAGGATGCGATTTACAACATTTGTGCCTAGCGGTGCTAGTACACCCTTTCGGGTCTACTGTATTCGCGACCGACACATTTGTATCTCCAACTTTATATCATCTTACCTTGAGTTAGCCCTGCTTCTCGGTAATTTGAATTAAGGTTCACAATTGCTTCTAGCAGTCACTGGAATGCTCGCCCTGAGCCTACCATACTTGCATTTAGAACAATTTTACCCTATATGGCCTTTTGCCTCTTTCATTTTTGTCGCGACCTCGGAACGGATCCTGGGCCCGCGACGCAGTAGATGATACTTTCCCACAGGTTCCCGCGGTGAGGATTCCCAAAGACACGCGGAATCTGACTCACACGTACAAGCTTTGCGGAAGCGTGTAGCAAAACACACAAAGATAAGCACCAATAAAATATTTAAGTGCTATCACAATAATATACAAGACATAGTATCAAAGAAGAAGTTAACATGGCATTCCCATTAATATTCAAGTCATGAGACTGATCAAAAGTAAGTTAAGTTTTGTTACAATTCCGTAAGGAGCCAACATAGGCTAATACACTTCTCAAAACAATCAAAATGAAACCCCAACGAAAAGGTGACGAGACTCAAGAACCCGCCCGACATCTAAATGACATCGTCGGGCTGCCACTCTCTCACAGGGGTTGGCTCACAAGCCTCCTCCTGACGCTCCTCCTCAAAGGTAACGTCTCCTGCACCTGGGCACCAACGAACAAGGGTCAAACACGACGGTTTGGCAGGTAATCAATGTAGGCATGAACATGAACAATAACATTTAGAGAAAACATGTAAGAAAATCTTTGGTATGAAGTACTATCAAAGCTGAGATACATTTTCAAGAGTACGAACAAAGCTGAGATACAAAAACAAACTAGCATGAGTACATAATATATCATGAATAGTTACAATCCACAAAGAGCCCATCCTTTCTCTATCATTTATATAATGAAAAGAGCAAGCACGCACGACAAGCACGATATATATAATATAAGCACGACACGATTTCCCACAAAGACGGGAATTCCGGCCGCGGAACCGGACACACACGATGTGTAATAAATACACGACCAGTCTGCAGACAGTCCACATGTTTAAAGACCCCCAGACAGTGGATCAAACTGAAAGGGCAGTCTAAGCTCAGTGGTGTTTACTTAATTCATGAATGCACAAAACACGCGAGATATTATCAAAACTTGTCGGGATAAAAAGGGGGAAGTCACTTATCAAAACACGATGAACACGACTAGCAAGGGGCATAATAAATATGCATAACACGCTTAGGAAGTGATCCCCTTTTTCTTGAAACAAACCTTCAAAGCAAGCTTATACTTCGAAATCCCAAAACTAGTGCACGATGGTATTTATCGTACCAAAACGGAATTCAAACACGAAATCTGACAAGCATGTGTTAAGGTTGCTAATTGACCTTTGTGTAATTGAGACTCCAAATGTCGGAATATACAAGAATTGGTGTCCCCGAAGTTGGGTTGCATTTCGAAGTCCCATTTACACAATGTCAAGCTAAAACCCTTAACATAGTCTAGTTTTCAACCTCAAGGCAATACACAACGAAAATAGTTCTTCTCCTTGAATCTGGCGGGTTCGGTCGAGCGAACTTTATAAGGTGATGACACTTCGCTTGAGCGAGACACTTCGCTCGAGCGGACCTGATAAGGCGTTGACACTTCGCTCGAGCGAGATGGTAGCTCGAGCGAATATAAGGTGCGCTCGAACGGCCAGCTCTCTGTCTGCGCTCGGACCAAACAGAAGCTTGGTCGCTCGAGCGGACCCAAGGGTCGCTCGAGCGAACAAGCTGCTGCTTGCTCATTGAGTGCAGAAGCTTCCTTCCATTTTCACAACTTTTGCTACATTTCTCTCCTTCTTCTCATCAATCAATCACTTATCCTCCCTTGAGCCTCCATGCTCACCAAGGGTTCATTTCTCACAATATCAAGCATCAAAACCAAATAAAACATATCCATGAGGCTTGTAAACAAATTTTATGCACAATTTCTAAAAATAACAATGAAATCAAATACACATGCATCATTCCTATAGAGATCACTTGCCTTGCCCAAATGCTAAAATACTTCTCCAAGCACTTTACTCAAGCTATCCAACACTACAAGAAAACCCAAGAGAAAACCACACAAAACTCATTCAAAAATGGAACCAAAGAACCCATTTGAACAAAAGGGTTTGTAACATGAAAAACATGATCTTTAAGGAACCAAATGACTTCATGAAACACAAGGATTGAAGCTCTCACCTAACAATAGCCAAACAAGAAGAGATGAAGAAGATGAAGAGCTTGTCTCACAAGAACCCCAAGAGATTTGTATGGATGGAAAACTTGCAAGGAGAAGAGAAAGATGATGGTCTTGAAATCTTCTTTGGAGATCTATAGCTGGAGCATGCAAGAGAATGAAGTGGAAGAGAAAAAGGGTTTCCTTGCCCTAGCTTAAGAGATTGTAGAGATTTGGGGGAAATGAATGGAATGAGAGGGAGAAGAGACTTAAGTGAAGATAATGGGCCCCCACTAGTTGAACTTTGAAATGGCCAAAACACGATCTTGCGGGCCTCGGATGACTTCGACGAAGAAGGATAAAACGATCGCCGAAATATCTAGTTTCCAAAAAGTATATTTTTGACATGGTTTTGAGACCTCGAAAATCGTGTCCAGATTTGTGCAAGCAAGACAATTTTTCCCTCTTTGGGCCAAAACATGGGTCTTTGGGCTTCAAACAAGAATGGCCTTAAAACGAAAGTTTGTAACACGTCGAAACATCATTCAAATGAAATCAAAATCACACTTACACGGAAATCAATACGATCTTCCCAAACCTACACCCGCACTCGGACCTTTCCGAGTGTGTCTAATTAATACTAAACGTTCTCAAAATTCCCAAAGCTATGTCCAAGACTAAAACTAGTTACTTCTAATCCCAACGATAACTAAACCCACTTAGAACTAAACGCACACTAATCGCACACTAATCGACTTGGTCTGGGTCGGGGTCTAACATCTTGCTTGGGCTGGGCCATGTCCCCTCGAGCGATTTGAAAAGACGAAACCATAGTCATTTTCCATTTATGATCAATACATTCTTGTGATTACTAATGGATCTAGTCTTGTTTCAGAAGTTTTCCAAATAACAATGGCAACTTCATTGACCATCACTTTCGATGAGAACAAGTACCAAATCCTGCTTCAAGTAAAACAAAACAAGCGCACTCACAAGCGCCCCAGCAGCTGTAGAAGCATCACCTCCCTCGGCAACTCTCAAACCGGGTCGACCTCTACTCCCCGGACCATCGTCTTCGGGTCATTGGGACCATTCTGACTCCCCGCAGAAGAAATTGCTCCTGCCAAGAAGCAGAAAACCGCCCCATAACATGTCGCCGCTCCGACACCAAGGGCAACAATCAAGAAGCCTGAAGCCCGTTGCAACCCCATGAAGCCTCAATCTCTAAGAAACCAGGTCTTTCCCAAGACTTGGTCCCCAAGACCTTCCCCAAAAAAAGGAGGTCCCAAACATATGCAAAGCCAGCGTATCTGGCCCCTCTCAAGGAGAACCGGTTATACCCTCTCTCTCACATGAAAGAGGAGAAACCTACCCTCCACCAAACAAAAAAATCAACTCAGCATGAGATGGCTTGCTCCTACAAGCCCAAAATCAAGTCATGCATCACCAGGCCACCGCAAGAACCTGCTAAGGCCTACACTCATGCGGGTCGACCCTTCATATCAACAGGGGCCAAACTTGCAAAATTCAAAGCCTCACTGCGACAGGCAAAGGACAGCATCCAGATCCTGTCCATGCCCAGCTTCAAAGAAGACAAGCTCGACTGTTACGCACGGGGGACTACATACATCCTTCATTGCCAGGGCACAACCAGAGCTGACTGAAGCTCAAATTGCCCGTCGTATACGTCGCCGTGCGACATATCGACAAGAGAGACTAGAGAAGCAAAGAACCCAACATTCTACCCTTCAAGTCTCTAAAAAATGGGTCGAAAAAGAAAGACCCGACCAAGTTGTTGCTGTCTATATGGTTGGCAAAACCAGAAGACGCTAGAGGTCAGCAACCAAAATTCATGTCAGACGACCGGTGACTCGCAGCATCTATCGGATACTAAGACATCAGGGGGATTCTCCCGCTCCTTCAAGCCAAGGACATCGGAGTAGCCATTCCTCCGACTCTTCATCCAAAAGAATGAGCTCCAGCTCAGTCACCATGACGATATCCTCATTCGACTCTCGAAGGATGAACTTCCTGGTTACAAATGCTGAGCATCCTCCACAGCATGATGACGTAGCAGCACGCATCCATCAGTTAGAGCAAGGACATCAGAGAATTGAGGCTATGATGGAAAACCTCCTCCTCACTCTCCAGCATCCAGCAAACAATGAAACTCCTCTGAGTCATCAAAATGACGAGGAAAACAACAAGTCACGCGCCCTTACTAAAAAGGATGTTGACGATATCCTTGCTAAAGCAAAAGAAGAGGACACGCTGAAGGAACATGGGATCAAGCCACCATATCCCTTATGGATGGACTCGGTTCCATTCCCTACAAAATTCAAATAACCTACTCTCCAGACATATACGGGGAAAGGTTCAGCCAGACAGCACGTCATCCACTTCAAGATCCTGACAGGAGCTATCGCGGATCAAGATGCCCTTAAGATCCGTCTCTTTGCAAGTACCCTAAAAGATACGGCCTTCGATTGGTACTCCACTCTGCCAGAGGACTCCATCCAAAACTGGGCCATACTAGAGACACGCTTCTTGACCCACTTCAAAGGTGAAGATCACCCTGTTACTATGGCATAGCTCTGCAGCCTAAAACAGGGAGAGAATGAGTCAACATACGACTTCATTCACAAGTGGAAGGCAATGGCGTACAAGTGCTCAGATGTACTGCCACAAGCATCGTTGGTCCACATCTGCCGTAACAACATGAGAGCAGGGATCCGCTCCATGATTATCGGCAACAAATTGAAAAACCTGGGAGAACTCCTAGAAGCGGCTATGGAAGCTGAAACGGTGATCAAAGACCTCAACAGTCAGAAATCATCAAAGAAAGAGCCGACTGCCATTACAACCTCGAAACCGAAGAAAAAGGAGGTTCTTAATGTGCAAACCAAGTCAACTCCTCAGCAGCCAAAGAAAGCTGAAAATAAAACTGCAGGTAAGAAACCTGAGCTCTCTGAAGCCTTCAAAGAATGAGTGAGAAGAAATACTTGTTTGATGAAGATGTTGAAGAAATTTTTGAGGCTCTCGTAGCAAATGGTAAACTCACCTTACCTAAGCCCAAAAGACCGAGAGATGTTGGCAAAACTAATGATCCTCGGTATTGTTCATACCATCAGATGATCTCGCATCCTCTCAATCAATGCTTCATTGTGAGAGAGAAGATCAACGAGTTGTGGAAGAACGGAGTCATCACCTTTGACAAAACTATGGTTCTACCTCCGTCAACATGGTGTCATATGGACAAACTTCCAAGTCACCAAAGGAGAAGATCACTACTTCCTTCAAGGTGATAAAAATGACTCAAACGTTCCAAGAGTTTGTTCCTTATCCAACATCAGACGGATAACCCATATGGGTACATCCCGATCTCCTAGAAAATGAAAATTGGGAGATCGTCAAAACAAAGCCTACCGCTCAACAGCGAAGGCAAGCTAAGAGACAACTCCGCAAGCTCAAACAGCAGGAGAAGGCTCAATCATAGCAAGAAATCCCTGAAACGGCAGAGACCTCTTCCACTACTTCGCTGGGGGCAACGGAGGAATCCAGAACTTCAAAGGTGGTAAGAAATTCACCCTTGATGATTTCATGCCACCTCATTACAGAAATGAAACTACGTAGGGGGCATCATACTCTTGAAACTCAGTAATTGGATTCTCCATGGATGGGTACGAGTCCAGTGATACCGATGAGTGGGAAGAATCCCTTGAAACAGGAGAATACCTCTCCGATGAGGAATGGATTCCCGAATCTCATCTTATGCCAGTAATCTGGTATAACCCATATCAGTCACAATGGTCTCGGTCTGATGATGAATAAGACCATGAAGCTGTTCAGGAAAGTGCTGATGATCCTGCACAAGCAAGCGCTCCAGTGGAACCCAACATTGATGAACCACAAGGAGCAGATGACGAAGAATATGCAAGAATCTTGCAACGTCTTGCCATAGAGTGAGAGCAAGATCGCATCAATGCGTTTCGTCAAAATCAAAATCCAGAATCGAAAATCCTGGAAAATTCACAGACATCTCCTCCGGTCACCCCAAAAAATGAAGAAAACTGCTGGATTGATGATCCCTTCACATATGAAGACGAGTCTGAATCTTAACAACGCGTTACTTGCAATGCGATAGTTCGAGATGATCATGCGTCTGAAGCTTCATCTGTCGAGGTCTCAGATTCTCAGACTACATTCGGTAGCATATCCTCTGGAGCTACATCTCGTCAGGTGACATCCACAGAGATATCATCTTCTCAACCTTCGTCTCCTGAAACTGTGACGTCGGAACTCAAACCTCTTCCGGCTGATCATCTCGAAGAAGCTCCTACCAATGAAGTCTTCTTCAATGAAAATCCAGTCAACTGGTCCCAGATACCCTACCTCATAGGCAATGTCTGGACCGATAAACTACTCAATGGAGAAGAAAAGTTGCTGGATCCTGTTCAGGACTTGTTCCCGGAAAATGCTTCGTGCAACGCGATCACTGAAGATGCCAATACTGCTACAGAGACGTCTTTAGCAAATGAAAGGATCAACCCCTTGATCCCGAGAGTGATCTTTCAAAAGAAGACCTTTCTCCAGAAGCTCTTGAAGTTGGTAGAGGTACCCGCTCTGGTCGGGATTACCACAATAACTACAACCAACCTTCTTCTTCCTATGTAAATCCTTCGGGAAAACAACGCCCCGAGCGGTAACAATAATGAAAATGCAAGGCCGAATGAGGCTTTCAAGTACGACTTGATTGAGCACTTCAAACATATACCTGCATGACTGCACATCCTTGACTTATTACAAATGTCTCCACAAACTCGTGATAGTCTCATTTCAGAACTGCAAAGGCTGAATGCGGATGTCGACAAACACCCCCCATAAGTCCTACAAATTGAAATGGACTATACGGTCAAGAAATCAAATACTTCTCAAAGGGAGAAAAGAAGAAAACTGAGGAATCAAGCATTAAATGCTTCTCAGTTCAAAAAGCAGCAAGTACAACAATTGCCTTTGATAAGGATGACCTCCTATTAGGCGAGACAAAGCATAACTGACCCTTGTACTTCACAGGGTACATCAAAGAAATGCCAATACACAGAGTCCAGATCGACCCATGTTCTGCACTCAATCTCTTCTCTACTTCGGCACTCGAAGAGCTGGGCATCCCACCTAGCAAGCTGAGTCACATGTCTGTATCCATCTTTGGATACGATGTGAGCGCTCAAAGGCCTATCGGCAAAATCAGGTTCAAGTTGTAAATCAGTGATCTTATCTCTGAAGTCACTGTGTATGCAATAAGAACCCCTTCATGCTACAACATCCTTCTTGGACGCCCCTGGATACATGAGAATGACGTCGTCCCTTCAACTCTACATCAGTGCATGAAGTTCGTTGGCAACGACGGCTTAATATCAAGTGTTTGTAGACAAAAAGCCCTCCAAAGGCAAAGATGTCCATGTTGCAGATGCTCAAATGTACAAAGATGAAGAAGAAGGAAAGGAGGAAGAAACAACGCCCTTTGCCAAAAATCTCCAGAAAGATAAAGGCAAGGCTCCTCAGCGATCATCGGAAGAAAAAAAATCTTCCGGCGAAACCGAAGAGAGCATTCATTCTCCCTTGTCTTCCTTAAACCTTCAAAGCCTTTGGTAATCACTACCAAGGCAAAGAAGACAAAACAAAAGGCTGGGGGCAAGTTCACTGTCTCCTTCGTGTCTATTATGCAAGACATGGACTCGGACTCAGAGCCAGGAGACGATACATCGTCAAGCCAAGCTGATACTCAACAAGTTCAGCCTCCTCTCACTCCATTGGAGGCACCTGCCGGCGTAGAATACCCTATGTTTGCTTCCTTCATTGTTCTGGCAACTTCGGCAGAAAGAAAAACAATCTTCTTCCACAAATCGGAAGCTTCTTCACCAAAATCTTCGCTTGAACCTTTCCAAAATGAAGGTATGCCTCAACTATTCCTATATAGTCCAATGGCACAAGCTATCATGAAGAAAATGGGCTATGATGCCCAAAACTCAATCGGTTTGGGAGGAGGCCATGGTATTCTCACACCATTGGAACCCACCCTGACCAAAAGTCAACTGGAGGATTGGAAACTCTGTTGTCACATAGACAATTCTTCATACGGGTTGGGGTATCATCCTGACACTCCCATGAGACAGTTGACACAAAGGCTACAAAGTCGTTTCGCCGACCAAGCCTTCCTGAATATCTCTTTGAGGAGTCACCCGTTAAGGATTCAGGAAGCTCTTCCAATTGGTACGATTTCTCTGACGATGAAGAGGAATTGCCCGATGACATAGACACATGGTTTTCTAGCCCAAAAGAACCATCGTCTCCAAAAGAAGTACCTTACTTTGACCCAGTTTCAACAGGTGATTGGGATCATCTCGTTGCTAGTCTTGAGAAGAATACCAATCAAGAAAACCCATGGACAAAAACAAAGCCTTGGTTTGTAAATGCCTTTGGAACTCCAGAAGGTCTTGTTAGGTTGGAAGCCTCCGAAAACATTGTGGAGGAACCACTTTCAAACCTTCCAACAAAAGATCATGTTCAAAAGATAGACTTGGGGACACCTGATAACCCACGTCCTATATTCATAAGCAAGAATATAAAGGATGATGAGTTACCCGAGTATATCGCTTTTCTTCGTAAGGTCATTGATTGTTTTGCATGGTCTTACGCTGAAATGCCTGACTTAGACCCCAAAATAGTAGTCCACAAACTCAATCTGCAAAAAGACATCAAGCTTGTCAAAATGTGATGGACAAAATTGAACAAGAAGTTCAAAAACTCAAAAGCGTTGGCTTCATCGGCGAGGAACAACATCCTGACTGGTTAGCCAACATCGTCCCCATGATAAAGAAAAATGGGCAGATCAGGGTCTGTATTGACTATAGAGACCTAAATAATGCTTGCCCTAAAGATGAATTTCCACTCCCTATACCAGAGGTGATGATTGACAACACCTATGGATTCGAGCGAATGACATTCATGGATGGATTCTCTGGCTACAATCAAGTAAAGATGCATCCTAAAGATAAAAGACACACATCATTTCGGACTCCATTTGGCATGTATTGCTACATAATCATTCCATTTGGTTTGAAAAATGCTGGTGCAACATATCAGAGGGCTATGATGAAAATATTCCAAGATATGCAGCAAAAGACGGTCGAATGTTATGTCGACGACCTCGCTGTCAAAAACAAAAGAAAAGAAGACCATCTTAAAGATCTTCGAGAAGTCTTCCTCCGACTTCGAAAACACAAATTGCGGATGAATCCACTAAAGTGCTTCTTCGGTGTCTCATCGGGTAAGTTTCTTGGATTCATAGTTCGGAAAGGCAGAATAGAACTTGACCCCACCAAAGTCAAGGCTATCATAGAAATGCGATCTCCAAGAAAACTAAGAGGGCTAAAAAGGCTTTAAGGGAGGTTGGCATACATCCGGCGGTTCATCTCCAATCTCTGAAGAAAGTGTCGTCCATTCTCTCTTCTAATGAAGAAAGGTGTAGACTTTGTTTGGGATGCTAAATGTGAAGCCGCATTTCAAGACATCAAGACATACCTGACCAAACCTCCAGTGTTGGCTGCCCCCACAACTGGAAAACCATTCATTTTGTA
Organism: Cinnamomum chago; assembly: GCA_038049695.1. Classification (NCBI taxonomy): domain Eukaryota; kingdom Viridiplantae; phylum Streptophyta; class Magnoliopsida; order Laurales; family Lauraceae; genus Cinnamomum; species Cinnamomum chago. Next base: position 50,517,487 of record CP142453.1, on the reverse strand, counting down.
CACAAGAGCTCTCGATTACTCTTTAGGCGCTCTACTAGCACAAGAAAACGACTAGGGAAAAGAAGCTGCTCTATATTATCTCAACCACATGTTGGTAGGCGCAGAGCATTGAAAGTCCGGGGATCCGAACCCTAGAGGGGGGGGGGGGTGAATAGGGTGAGCTTCAATTATGACCAATTTTAATCAATTTTAACTTCTTTAAATTAAACTAGTCACAAGTGATGATTATCAAACAAAATGCGGAAGCTTAATAAAAACAATCACCACAAAAGTAAACACCATCACACAAGGATTTATAATGGTTCGGCCTCAATGCCTACATCCACTACCGGCTTGTGATCCAACACCCCACCGGATTTCCACAATTTATGCTTTTCAATAGGCTAAGCAATAACCTTTACAATATGCTTTTCAAGGCTAAGCAATAACCTCTACATTATGCTTTTCTTAGGCTAAGCAATAACCTCTTCAACCACAAGGTTGGTTATCTCGCTAATTAGTGTCTATAATACACTTGATGGAGATTCAATTAAGCTCATTACATTTGCCTCTAAAATAGGCGGATATGAAAATGAAAATCTAACTCACACAAACACTAAATGAATGCAAAGATGTATGCTCATGATGTGAGTGTGTGATGTCCTCAATCATTTTGAAAATGAAAGCTCATAAATGTATGCCTAAGGCTTTTGAAAGTTTTAGCTCATAAAAACATTTATGATTGAGGAAAGAATGCAAGTCACATGTTAAAAGTAACAACTTGTTAATGATATCAAAGATTCACAAGTTGTATGAAATTAATTAGCTCTAAACATGTGATGCATAGGGATGTCAATCAAATCAACAACGTAGCTCATAAAACATAAAAATAGATTTGATTGAAATTAGGGGACAAATCATATGTAATTATAAATACAACTTGAAAATGATATACCTATTAAAGTAAGGCAAGTTGTGAAACTTTTAAAAAAAAAGAACATATGATTTGTGAAGTTGTTGAATCCAAAACATAAGATAGTTTTGAAAGTGATTTTCTTATGTTGAAAAACAACAACCATAGATTCAACCAAGTATCGGAATCATGTTACATATAATTTCAAAGATTCTTTCATTAACATGATCTACTTAGATTTACCAAATAAAGTACTACTTGAATTGAATCATGGTGATGCATCCAAAATAATAAATCACTTCAAAACATATTCATGTTAAGGATACAACAAATCATAGTTTATCATGCTACAAAAGATTTACCAAAAATAAAACAAAGCATGAAAACATATGATTAAGAAAAGTAAAGCTTACTTGTAATTTAACTTAATGAAACCAAGTTTTAGCTCTCCTAATGATCCCCTTCATCCCTTAGTTCATTCCCCTTTGATTTGTCTCAAAACCTCTCAAGGAAGGTATAAAAATTCCCAACTTTTGGCAAAGGAATGAACTAATATTTATAGCCAAAACAGTCCAACGGCTAGTCCCCCGGTCGACCTGACCCTACCCCAGTCGACCTGGCCTTCACAACGGTAAAAAAACAGACCGTTTGAGAAAGGGCTAACGGCTCTTTCCCGGTCGACCTGCAGTGTGGCCGGTCGACCGGCCCAGGCAGGTCGACCCCCTGGGACCAAAAATCCCAAAAATTACATATTTGAAGGTATTTTTTGTGGGAACTTTTTGGCCACTAAATCAAGCTTGAAAAACATGTTTTAAAACATTCTAAGGGTTTTTAAAACATGAAACATAAAAAGCCTAAAATGATTCAAAACTTTAAAACCAAAGGCTTGCTTGATATGATAAAACTCTTTTCAAAAACAAATGTATCCAAGTTTAAAACCAAAACATGCAATACTCAAAGATTCTCCAAGTCTAAAAACCAATGCATGTATAAAAACAAGATTTCAAGATTTTCTAAATCAATGCATATGTGTGTAAATCAAATGATGCTAGAATGATAATGCATCCATCAAATTGCAATCTACAAAATTCCTAACAATCTCCCCCTTTGCAATTTGATGGCAACTCACTCACCACTGAATATTACACACTAAGTCTTCAGCTCCCCCTAAGCTGGACAAGTCTTGAAATCTTCTTGGATGCTTCTTCTCTTAGCTTGGGCTCTTGGTTCCTTTCTTCATTCTTCTTGAAGCTTGGAGCTTGATCATTCTTCAATATTTCTTTCTTTAGCCAAGCATCTTCTTTAGCTCCCAAGCTTTCTTTCTTCTATTAGCTCTCCCCATTTGACCATGCCTCTCTCTCCCTTTGGCAAGGTATGTATTCTCTCCCCATGTAGAAGATCATACAAAATCTCCCATTAGGAAGCTTGGACATTCTCTTCACCCTTTTGAGAACTTGAATGCTCTCTCCCCCCTTTGACATTAAATTGCAAAGGTACCTACACACATGAAATAAGGAAAATAACTTTTAGTAGCACCTGTTAACAAAAGAAATCGAAAATGAAATTCATAATAGGTTATCATGTGTGGAATAAGACTCTAAGGGTTCAAAGGCAATCCAAGGGTCAATTTGATCAAAACTAATACTTCATATGAAGGTTTACACTCCCCCTCAATCCATTCTCTCCTTTTGTCAAACTTTTGACAAAGATATAACTATTTGGTGCAAGGAGAAGATGGTTTAATCAATTGAGGGTCAACTTCAAGAGAAGGATTAGATTCGTTTAACTAAAAAGCTCAATATGATCAAATTACCAAAAGAAAGCAAGGTCTAATGAGAGAAGCAATCATCGATACCAATTGGAAAAACAAAGGATACCAATTGAGATTCAAAGATAAGTCTATTAAAACAATCACTCTAAAATAGATTTAAAAATATAACTATTAGGAAAAATCCAAATTAGAGCTATCCATGAAGAAATGGGGTTTATTAAACATAGCATCAATCAATTTAACTACGAAAATCATATGCTATGTAAGTTTGGAAATCATTTCATTCAATCAATAAATATGACTATTAATGTGCAAGAATGAGTGAAATGAAATTCAAACATGAAGCCAACCTCAACTAATAACCAACCAATATTATGAACACATAAACATGGTGTTCATGAGATATACCTATATGAGCAAGAGAGGTGGCAAACTTGAAAATTATGATGCTAATGGAGTGTGACATGGAACAAATATGTTACTATCAAGTTCAATCCAATGATCACAAGGTCTATCACATTCACAAGAAATCAAATCAATCGAAAATTATACCAATTGAATTTGACAACATGATAAAGAGCAAGAATGTGACAAACACAAAATTCCATCAAGCATCATAAATGGATATTCATCACTTTTAAAGATATAACTAATGAGCATAGTGATGAACAGGCTAAATTGCAATGCAAAAGAGTATAACTTTGTAATGCATGCAATTTTCAAAGTGACTAAATCATATGAATTCAACATCTAAGATATCCATCAAACATATAGAAGTACGAGGAGTGGATTTCAAAGAGTTTCATATGATCAAGATCACTACTATGAAGTTGACACATGTAAGGATGATATCACTTAGAGAAAATACATGAATCAACATCATAGCCATCCAAAAAAAATATGACTAGAAAGCATAGAGGATGGATTTTAGTTATAGTATGGTTTCTAAAAATATAATAAATAACACAACCATACATAGAACGATTTGACATTTGCAAAGAGAGGATCAATCAACACTCAAGATCTAACTCATACCATATCATCAATAAAGAATATAACTATGCGAGCACAAGAAGGTATGAAGTTAAAGGGATCAATCTATCATGCAACATCTCCACTCTAAGCAAATGTACTAAGCTTACAATGCAATGGAAAATGGATATGAGGTTTAAACCAAATGAACTTGGCACATAAAATCACATATGTACTTAAAAAGCTCAAATACAAGATTTTACTATAAAGCACATAAACAATCATCAATTTGCATTAATGAAAATATATATACCAAGTTAGGCACAAACATGCAAATCAATGACACCATATCCAACCAAGCAATGTAAGACATCAAAATCAATTTGCATAAAAAGAATGTAACTAAATGAGCAAAGATGCAAATTGTTTGTAAAAAATATTTCGTTCCAAATGATATAATCATAATTAAGCACAAGGAAATAAATTCAAGGAAAATGCTTCTATAAATGCAACCAATAAAGCTTAGAACATTTTCCAAAGTTTTTCAAATCACTTCAATATTTAAAATTCCAACAAAGAATCATTTAGAATTACGAACAAGTGATTTTGAAAAAACAAGAAGTGTACTATTGTAAATTTTCAATTTGTATTAAAAAAAAATGACAATAGACACTTGAACACATATTTTCCATACCAAGAGATATAACTTGAAAATCAATGGAAAACATAAATAGATTCAAATCATTTGATTTACAAAAAGGATCTAACTATGACATTCATCAAATGATTTTCCAACATCAATTGATCATGAAAAATCTAGCTATGAAAGCTTTTGTAATCACAATCAATTGATCATGAATAGATATGCACTACAAGAGAGATAACTATATGAGCAAAATGCAAATCCATCATGAAAATTTTGCAATCAAGGGATTTTGAAAACCATGAGATATAACTTAAAAGTTCATGAAAACAAAATCAAATAATCACAAAGAAACATTGCATTTTAAAAGATGTGACTATAAAGAAACAAAATGCAAATGTAACATGACCAACAGAAAGATTTAACTATAAAAGAATAGGTTGGTCTAGAGAGGATCAAGGCCTTAAGGTTAGTCTAAATGTGTACCAATGAAGATTCACCTAAGGTCTTGAAAAGGTTGTCCTTGAGAGATCACTATGAGGACTCATCAACTCTTGAAGATATAACTTGAAAAAGTCTTAGAGTGGTGCAATGAAACTAGGGGAAAATTAATTTTCAATCATAGTGGAAATCATCACAAAGATATGCAATAAATCACAACACTAGGGTTCTAATCTAGCAAGGATCAACTCCGGGTTGTTAAGTCCTAAAATGGAGTAACCTCTCTCTGATACCAATTGAAAGTCCGGGGATCCGAACCCTAGAGGGGTGAATAGGGTGAGCTTCAATTATGACCAATTTTAATCAATTTTAACTTCTTTAAATTAAACTAGTCACAAGTGATGATTATCAAACAAAATGCGGAAGCTTAATAAAAACAATCACCACAAAAGCAAGCACCATCACACAAGGATTTATAGTGGTTCGGCCTCAATGCCTACATCCACTACCGGCTTGTGATCCAACACCCCACCGGATTTCCACTATTTATGCTTTTCAATAGGCTAAGCAATAACCTTTACAATATGCTTTTCAAGGCTAAGCAATAACCTCTATATTATGCTTTTCTTAGGCTAAGCAATAACCTCTTCAACCACAAGGTTGGTTATCTCGCTAATTAGTGTCTACAATACACTTGATGGTGATTCAATTAAGCTCATTACATTTGCCTCTAAAATAGGCGGATATGAAAATGAAAATCTAACTTGCACAAACACTAAATGAATGCAAAGATGTATGCTCATGATGTGTGTGTGTGACGTCCTCAATCATTTTGAAAAGGGAGATTTTCTGTACGGTCACCTACAATAGCACATATCCCTCCCCTGTTACCAAAGTTCAACATATTACCAAGACGTTCTCCGTACAGCCCGTACCGCTGGGCAGACCACAAGCTGAGTCTTTTTTGCGATATCACAACATATATTGCGATACCGCAAGTTTTTAATGTGCGATATCGCAAATTAATTTGCGGTATCACAATTTTTTTAGTTGCGATATCGCAAATTATGTTGCGATATCACAACACAAAAAAGCCCCCTTTCATCCGTTTAACCCTCTCTATTCAACTATCCCTAATTTCACCAACGGTAACTCTCTCCCCAGCCGAAATTCACCATCCTCCTCCCTCGCCAACCTATTTGCAAATACGCAAGGTCCCAACGTCCATTCGACTTCGACGAAGCCTCATCGTCTCCATCCTCATCTCCCCAGCGGCTATTTTTTGGGGTTTCTTTCATCTGAGTGAATAGATCAGGTCGATCTTAATCAATCAGGTGCGTTCGATTCCTTCAAATGCAGTCCTTGATTTGGTTTTGATTCGTTGTTGTTTGTTCTTCTTGTTTTGCAATGAGGCTTGGAGTTGTAGGTCTTGGTGTTTGTAGGGCGTTGTGGTTTGATTGCCCCTCTCTTGCAGGTCGTTGAGCTCTTGTGGTTCTATTACATTATTTGAAATATTCACCCGTTTTGACGTAGTGAGCCTTCCCTATTAACAAGTCTCATGCGTACTCAGACTAGACTCAGAAACCTTGATTTCCAAGTTCAACTCATGTAGGTGGGTGGAGATCTCTATTGATGGATAGAAAAGCCAGTAAGAACAGAATTGGATATTGATACCCAACAGTATAGCCAAATGACTCAATTGGCCCAGTTGAACTTAAAACAACGGTTTCTGATTGTATCAGGCTAGTGATATTGACGAGAGAAGTTCAAGCAATTATAACAAGATTTAGACGGAGGATGCAGCATGAGTAAACTCATTTTATGCTTGTTCAAAGTGGGGAAAAGTCTGGAAACTTTGGCTAAGAGGTAGATTATTTTTTGAGAAAGCTAAAACTGAGCAATTGCTCAAAATTTTTGATTGAGAAACAAATTTCCAGTATTAGAGAAAGGAACTCAACAGAATGCTCAAAAAACCTAGACAAATGCCCATAACTTAGAAGTTGTTCATTGTCACAAGCACAAGATCGAAGACTAGAGTCGAGTACCCAAAAAACTTGAACATATCAGATAATACTACAAGCTTTCCACCTTGAAAAAACATATGAAGTAGCTTGACTAGAGTTTCAAAAGATCTAATGGAGACATCAAAGTCCATGTTGAATTTCAAGCTTTGAAGCATTGAGAAAGAAGAATACTTCTTTTTTTTAATATTGAGAAAGGAGAATACTGACAAGACAAAGGTGAATCATCCATGCTACCGACATCTTAAAAATCCTTTCTATTCACATTTCAATGTTAGAAAAAAGAAATCAACAGAATGCTAAAAAAAACTAGACAAATGCCCCTAACTCAGAAAGTTGTTTCAATGTCACAAGCACAAGGTTGAAGACTAGAGTCGAGTACCCAAAAAACTTGATCATATCAGATAGTACTACAAGCTTTCCACCTTTAAAAAAAAGGAAAAAACAAAAAAAATAAAGTAACCTGACTTGACTTTCAAAAGATCTAATGGAGGCATCAAAGTTCATGTTGAATTTCAAGCTTCAAAGCATTGAGAAAGAAGAATTCTGACAAGACAAAGGTGAATCATGCATGCTATCAACATCTTAAAAATCCTTTCTACTTGTCATTTCAACCTCCAATGTTTTAAAGATGGCTGAAACATCTTTGTTATAGATGATTTCCTGGATCAGGGATCAAATCCCTTAAACTTTTGTGTCTATGGCTCAACAGAATGTTTTCTTTTGTTTATAAAATAAATCAAGATAAATGACATCTGCTATCCCTTCAACTGTAGCGTCTGTGACTCAAACAAAATGCTTTCCTTTGTTTATAAAATAGATTGAGATAAATGATATCTGCAAATACACAAACGCAATATCTTAAAGCATCAACTCACCCCAACCAAAATATGATCACCAATAACATCGACTGCTGGCAAGATGCCTCTGCTCCAAAGGAACACACGAGAATGATCATTAGCAGGACATAATAATATTGTAACATTTGGCTATTCATCTTAACTGAAAGTAACATACAAGGATGAGATCAAAACAAAGTTGAATTCCAATTAAATTAAGACAATAAATGTATTGCTGTTTTTTTATGTTATGGATGCTCCAAATCAAACCATGATGCAGTTTAGAACTCAACAATACTGTTGCATGATAAGAGAAAAGTCACAGCAGGATTTCTAAAGTGGTGGGCAGCCAACATACAGAAGCAGAAAGCATATATCTAGAACACAATGGTTTGTCAGCTAAAAACATTGATGGGACACGATAAACTGAACAACTACTTCAATACAAAGTAAATGGCATAAACATTTCACATGAACAATAAGATTTGAAATTAAGAAACCAGACACAAGACAACATAGTTGTAACTCACATTAAATATCAAGGGGAAACAAGTAAATATATCTCTTAAGATTACAATTATATCATGATGCCTTGAAGATAGAACCGAATCCAATCCACCACAACAATAACTCTCTTGAATCAAGTAAAACGGCATTGCTCTCCTTTAAACTTCTCTTGAACTGCACAAACTGCAAAACATCAGTTGTGAACCCCTGGGATTCTCTACCAATTGTCAATAGATGATCTATAACAAGTATAACTGCTTCTAGTCCATAGAAAAAGTAATCCTTTGCATACCAAAAACAAAGGCAAAATAAAAGAATGGTAAGATAAACTCTTCAATAATTTTAAATTTTGTCAAATGTAGGGCAAGAAAGAAGGCAGAAATTGTCAACTGATTACAACTACATCCTACCTTCAGCAATAACTTGGCATATGCCAGTCCTCATCATGATGTAAGAAGGAACAACAAATTGTTCACCATGAAACTTATATTCTCCTGGTATTCTGACCCATAAATCAGCATCCAGTGTCTCAATCAGGGGAATATTTCTGAGACTAGCATATTCATCAAGCTTTAAAGGAAGTCGTCTATCATCTTCAAGCAACAAGAGCGACAGAGATATACCTCGTCCAAACACATTGACAAGTTGAATGGTATCAACAACGCTAACTGTTGAAATCACACTCATGAGGAATATCCTTAAGTGCATCCGTTGAATTCCTCAATGTGACAGAACTGCAATATAATTGTTGAAGTCCAAGTTGTAAGGAATCACTGGTATTGTTTTCAACAGGTAAAATTAGGATCGAATCAAGTATCTCAACCTTGATTAAGATACCATTATTATTGCCAGAGACATCCTCGTAGTATGATTATCAGCAACAGGTTGCTTGCTTGAATTTGACTTCCAATCAGGCAAAGAGAAGTAGTTGATTAAAATAGACAACACTTCAGACGATAAACTGCAGCATACATGCTGAATGCCAATACATATTTCAATTTCAGGAGGAAACCGTTCACCTTTTCCTTTTCTTATACGAAAATTCAAGATAGAAGCACAGTTTGGTGAAGCTGGACCATAGATGAACTCAAGGACATGTAAGTTAGACCAAGAAGAAGAAAGTAGTAATCCATCAGTGGAACCTAATATGTCTCACCGTATAGGAAAAACGAAAATCAGTAGTTGACCATTTAAGCACATCTGCTTCATACAAGAAACCCATTTTCCCCATTTGTCGTCTTTTTTCCTGGAAAATATCCATATCATTTGATAAAGACCAAGCAATCCATCTAGTTGGAGTCCAAAAGAAAACAAGCACCAAACTAGAACTTTTGCAGAGTCGGATTATAATAGCAAAGCTCGCAAGCAGCTACTAAATCTACAACTAAAGGTAAACCCTCAAAGGATGGCTAGCAGTGTTGAATGTAACTTCCATTGCTAAACCAAAATTCACATTCAACTGTATCTTTTCTTTGGTGGGAAATCTCTTTCCATGTGGAGTAATATATTCTGGAAAGTCAAATGGTACACTGAGACAGAACTGACCATTGGTATACAACAATTGCTGCAACCAACTAACTTTGAAATTAAGATCAAATGAAAACTAAAACCAACATATCATATTCATAGAGGAAAACCCATGTCCCACATGCCAAGAAAAAATGAAAATGAAAACCCAGCTTCTCATAGAGCAAAACCCATGTCCCAGATTCCAAGAAAAATGAAAAATAAAAACCAGTTCTAGATTCAAAGAAAAATGAAAACCAAATCCCACTTGAGGCGTTGCCAGCTGCCACACTCCAAAATTTATAAATCCCACTTCACAAGATTTAAAAACATAAACAAATATGGAAAGAGAGAGAGAGAGAGAAGAGAGAGAGCCTATGAGAATAGAGTTTCTCTAATTAAATGCTTTGATTGATAGCAGTTATAATAATAATAATTACTATTATGATGATATACATAAACATTCATACAAACACAGATGGACACATTATAATAACCAAATTGGTCACTATAATAGTAATGACTAGTGATGATGAGGTATTAGAGTAATTGATTGGCTAGCTGTTAGCTATTGAGGTGATCATGTATAATGCAGTTGAAAAAATGGTTCTTGCCATATTTTGTATTTATAACTTTTATTCTTGTTGTGACTGGATAGTTGAAAGATGGATCCCGGTCCTTTGGATAAACATATCCTTACTGATCAAGATAATCATATATCAAAAGTGATATGGGAAGGGCAGGTAGAGTCAATTCATTTCTAAACTTTAACATAATTCTATTATTTTCAGATGGTTCCTCGTGAGTCTCTTGTTATGATGTTATGTATTTGTTAATTGCAGGAGCTTGGCCCACTGAAGTGCATCCCAGCTGACCCTTTAAATGAATTCTGGGAATTAAATGAAAGTCAAGAAGAAATTGTCCGTATGGTCAGCCTACACAATCTGGCCTCAATTGGTAAAATGAAAATTCACCATGGCATTATATGGGCGCTGGTGGAGAGATGGAGACCCGAGACTAATACTTTCCATTTTAACTTCGGCGAGGCGACAACTGTGAATTGAATATCCATGTGTTGGGCTTTCATCTCATGACACTGTTAGGAGATGAAGGTTTTGTCAAGGTACGGAAAGCATCTCGAAAAAAAGAAAAAAAGTAAGATACACATTATAAATGTTGTGTTATTTCATTACGATTGTAGGATTTGTTGGGCTTAAGTAAGATATACATTATTCATGTTGTTTGATTAAATAACAACTGATGAATGGACAATCCCATGTGAGGATCATATCACCTTGTCAGTTAATATATGTTGTGATCAAATGGCACAGAAAGCATCTAATAAAAAAAAAATCCCACCAAGTAAGATAAAAAATTGAACTAAAATATACATTATCATGAATACTTATTGGCAAGTAAATACACAATGTGAATGGACATTGTGAAGGTTGTGATCAGGGGAGGAAGGTGTCTAAAATGGTAGAGAAAATCTGATCAGATGCACATTTTGATACTGCTTAGCTTAAGTACACATTGTGAATTGACATATTCCATGTTCCAATTCTTACCAGCAGGAGCACATTGGAAATCTACAAACTAAGACTGAATGCCCAACCACAAAAAGTGTATGCATATCCATTATAAGAGTACACATAGTCTTAGCGACTCGTCAAGCAACTGCTTCAATATATACAAAATGTATCATCTCTTTCTACAAAGTAGTCACATATAGACACAATTAGGCAGATAATCATACAAAAGGTTTTGAGCTTATTGGTGCACATAACTACTGTCGGGCAGGTGTGTAACAACATCTCTTTCGATTATGCCCAATCTGGCGACAATTGGAGCACGTGACTTGTCGCTTTTGTCTGTCCTCAGTACGAGTTCTGTTCTTTTTAGGTCGGCCAGATTGCCGTCGTGCCTGTGGAGGTAAGACGCGAAGATTGCTCTAAATTTCCCATTGGTGGATGTCTCTGATCGCATGGACAATATCATTATATGTTGAGCGATAAACATCGCTCGAGAACCAATGCTCATAGTAATCATATGGATCAACTCCTCTCATTTGAATTGCTGCCAGTGCATGCGAACATGGAATACCTAAGACATCCCACTTCCGGCAAGAACAAGATCGCAAATCAAGATGCACCACATCAATGTATTCGAAAGAGTGAACCTGGTATTCGAATTGGCTTGCAGGTCGGACTCCCAACCGACGGGCATCTTCAGATTCTTTGCTCAGTATTTTCTCGGCATATGGAGTTAGTCTTGTACCAAGCCAAGTGAATTGCGATGGCGTACATCATAAAATTCCATTAGTGTACACTGTACGACCTCAACTTGTTTTGTGATTGGATACTCCCTATCCTCTTTCAATAAACTATTCGTGCATTCCGCAATATTGGTTGTTATCATGTCAATCCATTTGAATGCACCTTCAATAAATGCATTTGCCCAGTGATGTGGCCCAATGTCTTCAATCCATTTGAATGCACCTTCATCCAGATCCTTTATTTCAGCCATATATCTCTCATAATCAACTCGCCTATATGCTCTTGCTGCATTCCAAAATTTAACCATCAGAGCCTCATTCTTGTACTTCTCTTTAAAGTTTGTTGATATATGACGCATGCAGTAGGTATGACTAGCGTGAGGAAAACGCTCTTGAACGGCTCGTATGAGACCTTTTTGTCTATCAGATACAATGGTTAAATTTGGAAAGGGCGCTAAGTTCACATCCAACTCTGCAAGGAACCATTCCCAGGTATCTCTATCCTCTATCTCGGCTATGGCAAAGGCGACTGGAAATAACTTACGGTCTCCATCAAATGTCACGGCAACAAACAAAACTCCAGGGTATTTTCCACGAAGGTGGGCACCATCAACAGCTGTTAATGGGCGTAATGAACTCTTGAAAGAGCAAATACTTGAGCCAAAAGCCCAAAATAACCTCTGGAATGAATCATCATCTTCCCTGATCAGATGAGACACGCTGCCTGGATTTGTCCTTTCTAGTTCAATACAATAACTAGGCAGGATTCTGTATGAATCTTCATAAGAACCACGTATGTCAATCAATGCTTTCTCTTTTGCTAGCCAAGTTTTCCTGTAGCTGATATGGATGCCAAACTCTAATTGAAAGTCTGTCGCAATTTCTTTTGGAGTGTAACTTGGATGGATACGCAACCGTTCTTTTATCCAATCGGCAATCAACGCCGATGTGGCCTGAGAATGTACGAGTCCCATCATTGGCTTCGAACAAGTATGTTTTTCTGAATAAGTTCACACAATAAACTCAGGGCCGGACTGTAAGATAGATCCATGGATGCGCCAAGGACATTGATGATCACCACACCTTCCACTTAATTCTGCCATAGACCTTTTCACCCAATGAAGCTCAAAATTACTGTACACTGCAAATTTTCTCAATGCATTCCTAAATGATTCACGAGTCTGAAACCGTCTTCCATTCCACATTTCACAAAAAGATGTCTCATGGTGATCCACACAATATGGTCATCATCAGGGACTAAAGTATCAATAACATCTTCTACACTCACAACATTTGATGCATGACCCAATCCTTCTTGTGCATGCCATGTTCTTCCTGGTCTTATGCCATTTTGCAATATATTTTCTCTAGGGTCAACATCAATATCAAAATCATCTTCATCATTTTTAGCCCCCTCCTCCACTACATTGCACCCTCCATCAAAACAAGGAATTTTGGATACTGTTTCCGTTTCCATCCAATCCATGACAACTTCATCCCTTCTATTAGAGAATTTTTCATTTTCATCTTCTGCAAGATTAATGGGAGCTATTAAATCTTCAAGCATGGCGTCTACAAATGGGTTATCATGAGGTACAACAGGCGTGTTCAGGTCAAACTGGCTTCGAACAGGATAAGATGAGACGTCGCACCTGCATGGCAAATAGTCAATCATATATAAATTACATAATATAATCAAATTAGATGTATAGCGAACCAAACCTGTAAACATCCTCTCTTGTTGAAGGGCCACCTGTATCCTTTTCACCGTTGGAAAAGTTTGTGGTATTTGTATATGTCATCATATTCCCCCTGCGTGAATCACCATTGTTAGGGATTTTGTAGATTGCAATTTGATGGATGCATTTCATTCTAGCATCATTTGATTTACACACTTATGCATTGGTTTTATAAACTTGAAATCTTGTTTTATTCATGCATTGCTTTTAAGATTTGTAAAAGTTTTGATTTATGCATGTTTTGTTTTTAATCTTGGATGCATTTGTTTTGAAAAGAGTTTTAGAAAATCAAGCTAGCCTATGAGTTTTAAATCTTTCAAAATGTTTTAGGCTTTTTATGTTCCACGTTTTAAAACCCTTAGAATGATTTAAAACATGCTTTTAAGCTTGATTTAATGGCCCAAAGAGTTCCACAAAGAAAATCTTTTAAATTTGCAAAAGTGGATTTTTTGGTCCCGGCAGTGTCGCCGGTTGACCGGCCCAGTGGTCCCAGTCGACCGGGAACACTGCAGGCAGAAAGTTGGCCTGATGCACCAACGGTCAGAATTATGACCGTTGTGTGATCCCGGTCGACCGAGACCAGTTTGCAGGTCGACCGAGGACTAGCCGTTGGGCACTTTTTGCTATAAATATGAGTTCTTTCCTTTGCCAAAGGATGGGAATTTTAAGCCCCTCCTTGAGAGGTTTTGAGGCATATTCAAGGGAAAAGAACCAAGGGATGAAGGGGAGCATTAGGAAAGCTAAAGCTTGGATTAATGAAGTTAAATCACCAAGTAGGCTTTACTTTCCTTAATCATATGTTTTCATGCTTTGTTTTATTTTTGGTAAATCATTTGTAGCATGATAAACTATGTTTGTGTTGTGTCCTTAACATGTTTTATGTTTTGAATTGATTTATTGTTTTGGATACATCACCATTGACTCAATCCAAGTAGTACTTAATCTTTGGTAAATCTAAGTAGATCATGTTAATGAAAGAACCTTTGAAATTATATGTAACATGATTCCTATACTTGGTTGAATCTTTGGTTGTTGTTTTCCATCATAAGAAAATCACTTTCAAAACTATCTTATGTTTTGGACTCAACTTCTTTACAAATCATATGTTTTCATGTTTTGTTTTATCATTGGTAAATCTTTAGTAACATGATAAACTATGATGTGTTGTATCCTTAGCATGTTTTATACTTTGAATAGATCTATTGTTTTGGATGCATCACCATTTGATTCAATCCAAGTAGTACTTTATCTTTGGTAAATCTGAGTAGATCATGTTAATGAAATATGTAACATGATTCATATACTTGGTTGAATCTTTGGTTGTTGTTTTTCCATCATAAGAAAATCTCTTTCAAATGTATCTTATGTTTTGGATTCAACATCTTTACAAATCATATGTGTATTATTGTTTTAAAGTTTCACAACTTGCCTTACTTTGATAGGTATATCACTTTCAAGTTGTATTTATAATTACATATGATTTGTCCCCTCTTTTCAATCAAATCTATTTTTATGTTTTGAGCTACATGTTGATTTGATTGACATCCCTATGCATCACATGTTTAGAGCTAATTAATTTCATACAACTTGTAAATCTTTGATCCCATTAACAAGTTGTTACTTTTAACATGTGATTAGCATTTCCTCAATCATAAATGTTTTTATGAGCTAAAACTTTCAAAAGCCTTAGGCATACATTTATGAGCTTTCATTTTCAAAATGATTGAGGACATCACACACACACCTCATGTACTTTTATCTTTGCATTCATAGTGTGTGTGTGTATTAGATTTTCACTTCCATATCCGCCTAATTAAGAGGCATTGTAATGAGCTAAATTGAATCTCCATCAAGTGTATTATAGACACTAAATTAGAGAGATAACCAACCTTGTGGTTGAAGAGGTTATTGCTTCGCCTATAAAAGCATAATGTATAGGTTGATGTTAAGCCTTGAAAAACATCAATGTAAAGGTTATTGCTTAGCCTTGGAAAGCATATTGTAAAGGTTATTGCTTAGCCTATTGAAAAGCATAAATAGTGGAAATCCGGTGGGGTGTTGGTTCACAAGCCGGTAGTGGATGTAGGCATTGAGGCCGAACCACTATAAATCCTTGTGTGATGGTGATTGCTTTGTGGTGATTCTTTTGTTAGCTTCCGCATCTTGTATGATAACTCATCACATGTGACTAGTTTGTTTTAAAGAAGTTAAAATCATTTATAATTGGTCATAAATGAAGCTCACCCTATTCACCCCCCTCTAGGGGTTAGGATCCCAAGGACTTTCAACCATGTCATAAAACAATCAGTAACATAACTAAAATAAGATATTAAACAAATCAGCAGTTACTACATTTGTTATGATGGGTGGGTTGTGGTGGCACCTGTTCAAATTAAATGACGGTCTATTCCCTCGCGGGCTGTTAGGCCGAGCGTATGTAGACCTTAGATGTGATGGTTGTCGACTTGCACTTGCTTCACTATTTGAATGCAAATACATAAATATAGCTTGACTTCCGTTTTGGAATAATCTAAACATCCGATGGAGATCATCATCACTTCTTATGGTTATGAACGTGAAGCTTCGGCCATTATGAAACTGATATTGCATATTTATATGCTCATCATGAAGCTCCCAACCAGTTTCTTCGTTTATCTTTCCGATTAGTTGATTGAAAGTTATATTGACATCAACCCATATTACCTTCTGCTCACCGCCAATGTAGACTGGCAGTGGATTGCTTACGTCTAATATACCATTATAATGGCATATTATACATATCTCAGTATTATCCATCCTACGAAGTAGAACACAAATTTCGAATAATAAGATTTACTTTTGAATATTTTTGAAGTTACCCACAAACATCCATATAATCCATGAAGATTTGACGTCTGAAAATAAATATCGGAATAAGTATTTTTTTAGTAAATAAGATGAATGTTTGGAATTACTAAGATTTGAAGGTTGTTATATGTAAAATAAAAAACTACTATATGCATACATGGAAAATTAAAAGAGTTAAAATCTAAGCATTGACATTTAGGATATCATGAAGCTACATATTTTTATAACATTAACAAACAAAATAACAATGCATTGTCCTTTAAAAAAAATGCATTATCTTAATCAATTCTACACTAGATATTTTAGCAAATTTATTTTACATCTCATTGGTACTAATTCTCTACATTTAGCAAAAGTATATATACACACACCATAAAACACCCATTTAAATAAAATAATTGTGAAATCAATCAAGACCGTTCATCTAATGAATATCACCATTTGTTGATAACTACTAAAGAATCTAAACCATTTACTTATATATGGCATTAAAAAAAATCATTAGCAATTTAAGATAATGATCAAAATGATGTCTGTAATGCCACAATAACAGGCAAATGCTAAAAGAATATGTGGACATTTATACAGAATTTATGCTGGGGCCCACCGTAGGACGGGATGAACAAGACATGCCTCATTGTTTTTTGCAACTAGACGTCCAGGCCAAATCCAGTTGTTGGTAATTCATGATGAGAACAAGGGGATTTTTTAATATATTAACAACAGGATGTTCATAAAAAAATGAGGCACCACAAGTCCAACCTAAGGTCACTAGTAATATTTACACAAAATATTTCAAATGTTTCTACAAGTGGGATTCCTTGTATTCTAACTTTTTTTTTCAAAAGACACAAAAGAAGAAAAAAATAATACAATAAATAAGAGGGAGATACATACAAGGTGGGAAACATGGAATAAATACCTAAGACAAAGATGTGGCAGGAGATTCAATTCCTATTTATGATAATGGCCTAAGGTTGACATGCAAAAGAAATCACTTAATATGTGGCAGAAGCAACGCTTATACAGAGCAGAGAAGTAGATAACCTAAGCCAGAGATCGACGAAAGCAACGGAACGGAAAGCAATTATAAACATAAATGCATTCGTTGACTTTTAACATGTATTTTTTGCGATATCGCAACTAAAAAATTTGCGATATCGCAAATTCAAAACTTGCAGTATCACAATATATGTTGTGATATCGCAAAAAAGACTCAGCTTGTGGTCTGCCCAGTGGTACGGGCTGTACGGAGAACGTCTTGGTAATATGTTGAACTTTGGTAATAGGGGAGGGATATGACCTACTGTAGGTGACCGTACAGAAAATGTCCCTTTTGAAAATGAAAGCTCATAAATGTATGCCTAAGGCTTTTGAAAGTTTTAGCTCATAAAAACATTTATGATTGAGGAAAGAATGCAAGTCACATGTTAAAAGTAACAACTTGTTAATGATATCAAAGATTCACAAGTTGTATGAAATTAATTAGCTCTAAACATGTGATGCATAGGGATGTCAATCAAATCAACAACGTAGCTCATAAAACATAAAAATAGATTTGATTGAAATTAGGGGACAAATCATATGTAATTATAAATACAACTTGAAAATGATATACCTATTAAAGTAAGGCAAGTTGTGAAACTTTTAAAACAAAAGAACATATGATTTGTGAAGTTGTTGAATCCAAAACATAAGATAGTTTTGAAAGTGATTTTCTTATGTTGAAAAACAACAACCATAGATTCAACCAAGTATCGGAATCATGTTACATATAATTTCAAAGATTCTTTCATTAACATGATCTACTTAGATTTACCAAATAAAGTACTACTTGAATTGAATCATGGTGATGCATCCAAAACAATAAATCACTTCAAAACATATTCATGTTAAGGATACAACAAATCATAGTTTATCATGCTACAAAAGATTTACCAAAAATAAAACAAAGCATGAAAACATATGATTAAGAAAAGTAAAGCTTACTTGTAATTTAACTTAATGAAACCAAGTTTTAGCTCTCCTAATGATCCCCTTCATCCCTTAGTTCATTCCCCTTTGATTTGCCTCAAAACTTCTCAAGGAAGGTCTAAAAATTCCCAACTTTTGGCAAATGAATGAACTAATATTTATAGCCAAAACAGCCCAACGGCTAATCCCCCGGTCGACCTGGCCCTACCCCGGTCGACCTGGCCTTCACAACGGTAAAAAAACAGACCGTTTGAGAAAGGGCTAACGGCTCTTTCCCGGTCAACCTGCAGTGTGGCCGGTCGACTGGCGGACCCGGTCGACCGGCCACACTGTAGGTCGACCCCCTGGGACCAAAAATCCCAAAAATTGCATATTTGAAGGTATTTTTTGTGGGAACTTTTTGGCCACTAAATCAAGCTTGAAAAACATGTTTTAAAACATTCTAAAGGTTTTTAAAACATGAAACATAAAAAGCCTAAAATGATTCAAAACTTTAAAACCAAAGGCTTGCTTGATATGATAAAACTCTTTTAAAAAACAAATGTATCCAAGTTTAAAACCAAAACATACAAAACTCAAAGATTCTCCAAGTCTAAAAACCAATGCATGTATAAAAACAAGATTTCATGATTTTCTAAACCAATGCATATGTGTGTAAATCAAATGATGCTAGAATGATAATGCATCCATCAAATTGCAATCTACAAAATTCCTAACAAGCATCGCTACTCCCCAGTCGAAAAAGAATGTCTTGCAGTGATATCCGCCGTACAAAAGCTGCGTCACTATCTACTGTCCAACACAGTATACCTGATTTCGAGGATAAATCTCTTAAAGGTCCTTGTCACAAAAGTAGGTTCTCTCAATGCCTGATTGGCAAAATGGTCCATCCTTCTGTCGCAATTCGATATTAGGTATGTACCACAAAAGGCGATCAAAGGCCAAGCTCTCGCAGAGCACCCATTGCCTAAGAATTCTCCACGCAGGGACGATCTCCCAGACGAATCCGTCTACAATGTGGAAAATTCCTTACCAAATGCCTCCTGGGACATGTACTTTGACGGCGCAACTAGGACAAATGAAAAAGGAAAGCAAATATCAGGAATTGACATCCTCTTTGTCATTCCTGACAAATACATGATTCCACACGCTTTCTCGCTACTAGAACGATGTTCAAACAATGCAGCTGAGTACCAAGCCCTGATTGTAGGATTGGAACTCACCCTCGAATCTGGCATCACCATGTTGGAAGCTTTTGGGGACTCTCAACTGATCGTTAACCAGATGAATCAGAAATTTGAAGTTAGGAAGCCTGATCTGTTGCCTTATTACAACAAGGCGCAATCACTTCGACAAAAGTTTGACATCTGTCACATCACCCACATCCTCAGAGGTGAAAACATCTGTGCAGATGCCTTGGCGGGACTCACAGCACTATGGCAATCCAAAAGGGCAAGAACATGCAAATCATAGTGTGTCAAAGAAGGATTCCCCCACCTCTTAACACACACCAAGCAGTTGCTGAATGCCATCAAGTGGTTGGAAGTCGGATGTCGATCCTCAAACCTCCGATCGGCGACTGGAGGGATCCGTTCATTGATTACATTATGTTTGGAATCCTACCTGAAGATCCAAAACAATGGGTTCTGCGATAAGTACAAAACCCAAAGTTGTCCTTCGACTCCATACAATCCGGCGGCGAACGGACAAGCAGAAGCCTTCAATATGACATTCTCAAGAAAAATGGGGAGACAAACTACCTGAAGCTTTGTGGGCTTATTGAACCACCGTTCAAGGACCAACCCATAGTACACCATTCTTTTTGGTCCATGGATGCGAAGCTGTTGTCCCTTCGGAAGTACATATTCCTTCCGTAAGGGTATCTTTGGAAAATGACATGACGGAAGAAAGCAATGTCAAATTGAGACTCCAAAAACTGGATAATCTCGATGAAAGACGGCTTGAAGCTCTACAAAGCATTGAGCTGTACCAAACACGCATGGTAGGATCTTTCGACAAGAAGGTCAAACAACGCGCCTATAAAAAGGGTGACTTGGTTCTTGCAGTAAAAAAACCAATGGTTTTCACCCACAAATCCAAAGGCAAACTCGAACCAAAATGGGAGGGACCCTTCGTCATCGACAAAGTCTTCTCCAATGGCGCATACGCTCTTCTAAACATGGAGGGCGACAAATGTATGCTTCCCATCAATGGCAAGTTCTTAAAGCGGTACTACCCTTGAAGACTTACGCCACCGGGTCAGAGCAATGCCTGCATGTCAAATCCTATTTCCAGGTACATGCTCATCAAACCCACTCCTTTTGGAATTTTCATCCTCATGTTGAAATTTCTAAAAAAAAAAACTCTTAAAACAATGCTTACTTTCATAGTTTCATTGCTAAAAGAAAGAAAACATCCAAAAATCCAAGTTTAGGAGCCTTTTCCTGGACTTGACCAAATTTTCGACCCTTGAACCCAAAATTCATGGTTTGAGACAAAATCGGGACTCAGGAATTTCCACCGTAGTCCACCCCGACTTTTACAACAAAAAATGGTTTTAAGTCAAAATTTATGACCCTCGTGTCTTTGAACAAAAAATGTTTTTTTTAGGAAAAAAAAACCGCGGGGAAGCGACGCTCAGTCGATACTCGCAAAACCAAAAAATTGGAAGGATGGAAACCCCATTCGATACTTCCAAATTTTCAAAATCGCAAGGAAGCGACACTTTGTTGATACTTGCAAAATTCCAAAAATCGTGGAGACACAACATTCCAGTTGATATCCACAAACCCAAAATTCAAACAAAAACCAAGGTCCAAAAAAAAGGGGACCTCAAATTTCAAAAATTGTGGGGAAGCGACATTCAGTCGATACTCGCAAAACCAAAATATTTGAAAAAAGCAAGGAAGCGACATCCTGTCGATACTTGCACCCCAATTCGTAAGGAAGTGACATCCAGTCGATACTTGCACCCCAATTTGCAAGGAGGCGACATTCCATCGATACTCGCAAACCGAATGAGCAAGGAAGCGACATTCCATCGATACTTGCAATACCATTCAGCAGGGAGGCAACTTTTTGTCGATACTTGCATTTTGAAAACCAAAACTTGACTTCTACGCCAGAAACCAAAATCGGCTTCTACGCCAAAAACCAAAATCAGATTTTATGCCAAAAAAACAAAATTTTGACTTTTATGCCAAAAATTTAAAAATTGGCTTTCATGCCAACAAAACAAAACTTGGTTTTAAAAAAAAATCTGGCTTTTGCGCCAAAAAGAAAAAAAAATCGGCTTCCATGCCATCCCAAAAACTCAGTTTTCATGCCATCTCAAAAATTCGGCTTTCATGCCACTTCAAAAAAAAAACCTGGCTCTTATGCCAATTCAAAAATCGGCTTCTATGCCACAAAAAATGGCTTTTATGCCACTTCAAAAACCGACTTTCATGCCATTTCAAAAAAACGGCTCTCATACCAATTCAAAAATCGGCTCTCATGCCATCTCAAAAAAAATTCGGATTTCATGCCACCTCAAAAATTTGGCTTTCATGCCATCTCAAAAAAAAAAAACCTTGGCTTCCATGCCACAAACAAATTTTGGCTCATACGCCACAAAATTTCCGCTTCCATGCCAAAAACAAAATTTGGCTCCCATGCCATCTCAAAATCTAGGTTTCAAGCTATCAAAAAATCAGGCTTTCGCCACAAAATCTGACTTTCATGCCCAAAACAACCCTTTGACAAAAGATTTTCACAATATGATAACCTTTTGATCAAATTTCCAAACAAACATCCTACTTTTGCTCATTTTCATAAAAAAGAATCTGAGTAAAAAGTATAAAGAGTACCAAAAATGTTTTTACATGGAGGTATAAAAAAAAAGAAAAAAAAGAAAAAAAAAAGAGTTTGTTACAAAAGTCCGGAGCTCAGTCTAACATGGTATTCAACTAAAGATTCAACTCCTCAAGTAGACTCTTGGCCTTAGCATCTAAAGCTTCCAGGCCACGCTTCTTCAAAATTTTTCCATAAAATGAGGCAAAACGCAGCGACCCATCTGCAGCAAGGGGAAGCTCTTCCCAAAGAATCTACCATTGCTCGTACCCTTGAGTCTTCCTCCAAAGATTGCTCTCAGCCTCCTCGACTTGGGGAAACAGAGTCCCTTCTCTAGCACGAGCTTCTACAATGGCGGTCCATTTGGTAGCAGCTTGTTCCTCCAATAGCTCAAGATGCTGCCTGGTCTCAACGACCTCCTTATCAACACGGCGCAAGTCTTCTGTTAGCTCAATGATAGCCAACTCGATGACGTTCCTCTCCTGAACAAATTGCTTATGAGTCCGCGAGATCTCATTCAGCTCAGACTTGACCTCGCCAGAAGGCTTCAAAAACATTTCATTGAAGAAGTCACCACTTGGGAAGTTCTTGGTCTCATTCCACTTGTTGCCTAGAGCTATGATTTCATCAACAAAAGCCTTCGCACATGCAATGTCCAGACCGACTTCTTCGCTATCAGTAAGGATGTTCTGTACATGCTTAATCAGGCCAAAGCCGGCTTCTAAATGGCCAGAAGAAAGAGATTCGACCCATGAGCTCAAAACGCTCTTCAACACTTTCTTCGCATACTCAAGAGATGGCCCGGATGAAGGCTCGCCCCTCTCCATTGGTCGACTGCCCATGTCATGGCCTGCTGGAGGAGTGATCATCAGACTCTTTCTAATCGGAGACACTGGCGAAGGAATCTGCTCAGAAGATTTCATCTCTGCCGCATTGAAACTGGAAGAAGAAGTCCCTACTTTTGGTTCAACTGCAGGCATCTCCTGCTCTGGCACTGAAAAAGACGGAGGAACTTCCCTTGTTACTTCACAACCTGCCAGCAAAACAAAACAAAAATGGTATGGATATGATCCTGTTGGAAAAATCATTATCACCAGGGTTATTGCTACAAATACCTTCTTCGATGACCGGCGGAATACTTTCTGCCTCCATGAGTTCATCCGAAGCATCGTCAAAGGTTGTGTCCATGGATGGCTCAAAATCGTCAGAATCCAGTGGCAAGTCAGCTGATAAGAAAACAAGCAACACGTTAGCAAGGGACAACACAATCCAAAAAAAAAAAAAACAGAGAAAAGAAAATACAAAGAAGTCATACCAGGTGAAGATTCTGGAATCACTCTAGAGTCCCTCGGTTCTTCTTCAGATGCCGCAATCGGATCCGTCACTGCTTCATCAGCCGGGACCTCAGGCATCACCAAATCAACATCTCCCACTAAAAAAGGGAGAGAAAAATAAAAAACAAAAGAAACTTCAATGAAAGAAATGGAAAGAAAAAGAGGAGAAATCATACCTTCATTAATGGACTCTTCCTCTTGACTCCTCTTTTCCAGAGGCTCATCAGCGTCCCCGGACATCTCTGCAGCAGTGGCGGGAGGGACTTCTGAATCAGGAGAGTCACCGTGTCGTCTCTTATCACGGCGCTTCCCCCTCTTCCTCTTGCTTCTATGGGCCTGGTTACTTGAAGTACCCGTCCCATCTTTAAAGTCAGGATCTTCGCTTGACTTCTCACCAAATGGTCTGCTCCTCCCTGTGGACTCCAAGGAAGCCTTTCGTTCGTTCCGCTTGCATCCAAGAGTCGATCTCGGCCTCCTCTTCTTCTAGCTGTCTCAAGACCTCACCAGGTATCTCTTGTACAACTCCAGATCTGATGACATCCTGTTCACCGAGAAAGCCTATCTTGTGCTTCTCACCAGTAAGGAAAACCAGAACTTCCCCTCGCCAGACTCTATTTGATCTACAAAGACCCTTCCTAGAAGATTGTTTCACATCAAGCTCCTCCGTGGAAAGCCCCCGGTACACTAAAAAGCTCTTTATGAACCATTTTGTAAAGTCAGCAGTCAGGAAAGTGGGCAACTCAGGATAGGAAATCATGGCGGTAGTGTCCTCCGCACTGTAAAAAACCCATGCATTCCTCCCATCCTGCAAACGTCCAAAACGCTTCACCATGCTCGAAGGCGCTCCAACAATGCCTTGAGAGAAGCTCAACTGCAGCGCGAAACGCGAGGGAACATACGGCTGGATATCAACAAAAAGATGTCTCCGGTACACCATTGTACCAACACGTATGTTAAAAAGCCACATCTTTTCTGCGTTGGTCAAAGAATAGTGTCTTCCCGACCCTGCCCTGGTGGAATCACGGGAGACACCAAAATCAAAAGCCTTCATTCGCAAACCTGGAGAAAGCTTCACTGAAGATTGCCCAATCTTGACGTCCCTAAATCGTCGGATCCTCAAATGGGCAGACAAAAGAGAATTGGAAACGGCTGTCCCTCTAGCTAATCGATGGAAGCTGGGACAGTGGTATACGTACCACGGATAGAAAATATGGGCTAAAAATACCCTGTTATAGGGAGCCCAAGCCGAACAAGAAAAGCAGTAGCCTGCAGTTCGTTATACAAATAGAAATAAAGAGCAAGCACCAAAGCCAGCTGCTCTCCAAACGCCATTTGACAAGTCAGAAAGATACAATGCGGCCTGATGTGCGTACCATCTCCTCCAGCAAAAACAGCCTCACTCAGCCAGTAGGTGAGGTAAATAGCGAGATCCCTCCACAACGCAATGTCTGAATAAATGGTATATGTGCTCATGAAGAAGTCCTTCAAGACTCCTCACGTGATGGAAGTCTTCTTCATACTTGGAGTCTTAGCTCTGGGCTCCTGGGTAGTGCTATCAGAAGACTCTCTGCTGTCAAAGAAGTTGGGGAACAAGGAACCAAAACTCCTCCAACTGCTAGACCTTACTTTCGAGCCCTTCTTCTCCTTCAAAAATTCATAGAAGGCGACGAAATGAAAGTATAAAAGCCTGAACTCCTCAGACTGCTCCTCAAGGACGCTGTCAATAGGCATAAACTCCTCATAAAGTTTGTCGAGGATAGGCAGCCCGGTGATGGCACTTAGTTCCTTCAAAGTAAAACCAATCTCACCATTCGTGATAATGAAGGTGTACCTTTGTGGAAGGAATGACTCCAACATGGCCATGAAGGCTTCATCGGAGAAAACCATGGTTTGCCGAAAAGCGTGAACCGCATCAAAAATCTTGGCCTCTTTCAAAATGGCCCAGGCAACCTGCAGGATGTGATCAGTCCATGACTTCCAACTTGAGTCGGCGCTGAAACGGCCACGAAGTCGAAAAAGCTTCACCCAATTGCTACCGTCACGCTGGAAAATGCCAAGGCCCACCGATCTTAAATCGACCGATGGATGATCAGAACCTTGGTAACCGCTGGCTGTCATCAACATGTCCATGCGGACAGGCGACTTCTCTGCATAACTAGGAAGGCCGCCAACAAAAATCCTGGTCTCGATCACATTAGTCCTCTTCACCCAGCTCGGAGGATCTTCCCTCTTGGGACATGTGGGAGAAATGCTCATGATCGAGATAGTGCGATCAAAGGTCGAATGGGTAGAAATAGTTCTCTCCTCACCATCTGCCGTGTAAGAGAACTGGAAACATCTCCTTTGGTATGTCAAGTCGTTAGGGACTGCGTCACCAAAGAAAAAGGTAGGCTTGGGCACAATGCTCTGATCGTCCATGACCCAAGGACGGTTGCTTACCATAATCTTAACAAACTTCTCATCCTTGAGAGCGATCAATCGCTGTCTCATCTCATCACGGTTGAGGGAGTCACATTCTTCCAAGTTTCTCTCCACAAACTGGACCTTCTCCCAGGCCTGCTGAACGGCCACATTAGGAGACCTGGTAGATCGACGAGGTGCATCAGTAACATGCTTTTTGCCCTTGTTTGTTCTGGAGGAACTACCTGCAAAGGATGGAAAAGAAAAAAATCAATCATCAAAATGACAGAATTTTGCTAAAAAAAATAGCGAAATTTTGGCATGATTCCGGGACAATTCCGAAGAAAAGGGAAACATCCCAAAAAAGATAGGAAGCTTGAAAATGAGCTCAACACCGTTGCAAGCTCATTGTCAATGAACCATCCTCATAAAAGGTTTGAACTCAAACATTGCTGCGAGATCAAACCAATCTTATCAAATCCCCACAAGCTTGAAGAAGGGCTCAACATTGCTGCGAGATCCAAACTTCAAAACTTGCAAAGCTCCTCAAAATCCAGAAAAAACACGAAAGGGCTCAACATTGCTGCGAACTCCAAATCTCAAAACTTGCAAAAGATTTCCAGGTACGCATCATCATGCTCCTAATCAATTTACTAAAATCATGTATCAAAGAAAATCATCATGCATTAGATGCTAGGAAAACCTTAACCAAAGTTTGACCAATTCAATCCCAACTTGGTCAAAACCAATCAAACTTTGTCCAAGTCAAAAATCATGTTGACTTGACCTAGAGACTCTAGCCTTCTATCTTGATGCTTCAAAAGAGAAAAGAAAGAATGAAAATGCATGAACATCTTGGATTGCATAAACTTCATTATCATGGTGAGCAAAAGAGGGAAAGCAAACAAAAAAAGAAAAAGGGAAATCTCTTAAAACAAATCTTGGGCTGGCCAGCAGGCCGTGGCCCACTACCACGTGGCAGTACGACCAGGTCCGTGCAAAAAAAAAAAGAAGTCAGTAAAAAAAAAAGTAGCACGTGTAAAAAAAAGAAGAAAAACCAGTGGAAAAGAAAGAGCAGAAGAAAAAGAAAGAAGAAAAAAAAAGAAAAGAAAATAAATAAATCTCTACTTCTACATGGAGTTTCTTGTGAAGGAAGAAAACTTACTTGAAGCCATGGATGGAGTAGAAGAAAGAGAACTTGAAGATTCTTGAAGAAGAGGAAGAGTTCTTGATCTTGGAGCACTCTTGAAGACTTTTGCAAAAAGAAAACAATAAGGGCAAGAGATCCAACCTCCTTTGCTTTTATAGAGGAGAGCAAACCAACAGAGGAAACAAGGAGAAAACCAAGGAGGTAAGTGCTAAAAACTAGCAACCTTCCCAAAAGAAAGGAGATTTGAGATATTCTCTCTTGAAAAGAAGATTCTTTGAGAAATTCTTTCCAAGATCGCCAACCGGCTGACCAAGAAAGTGCACTTTCTGTCCGACCGATCGAGAAATCGACAAGACAGATGGTACCGGCCCGCTGTTAGCAATCTATGTCTGAAGTTGCATGATCATCCGACATTGTCAACATGAAGATCCATTGTCGATCATCGTAAGAAGAATTCCAAAAGACACGGTATGGCCCGCGATTCTTCAAATCCCCGGTGACCACTTAATGCTGTTAATTGACGCAATTAAATGTGGTCATTAACTCATTATTTTGGACAGCCCAATCAGAAGCAAGGAAATGGGAGTTACAAGTCAGTCATCATGGCATTAAAGCCATGAAACTCCTCTCATCATGGAGATTAAAGGCGATTAAATGCCCATCATTCTCCATCGGCTAATCAGATTCAAGGAAAAAGGAGTTACAAAATCAAGAAATAAAAACTTGTTACTCCCCCCATCATGAAGCTTTAAAGCCATTAAATGCTCATAAACCCTCCTAAATGGCTACCAAAGGCCTATAAATAGGAGAGCATTCCAAGAAGGACGGATCAGAAAAATCAACCTGAAAGATCGTCCAAAATTCCCGGAAGCTCTGCTACTCTAAAGAAACTCTACTGCAACAAACACCACAAGGTGATTGAATCCCCTTGGAGGGCGCTCCTCCCCAAGGGAAAACCCTCTCTTCTCCTATTCAACATGGCCTAGACGTGGCTTTTCAGCCCGTCTCTTCGTTTTTTATTGGATATAGGACCTTCCCTTGGTCTTTATCCTCTAAAAAAAACTGAAGTCCAAGCCAAGCCAAATGAATCGAAGCATCGTATGTTCTCATCTGAAGGACGATAGCAAAGTCCATACATGACTTGCGACCATCGATCTGAACATGTCCCCGCAATCTCTTGAGAAGTCAGTTCCTTTTCTTGCTTTTCTGTTGTATTTTGTATTTTCTTTAAGAGACAAAAAAATTCACAATTCTTGTCTTTCATTTTGATGAGATTTGTAAATCGCTTTTCACGGCACAAAATCGCCTTCTATGGCACAAATCCCCTTCTATGGCACAAAATCGCCTCTCACGGCATTCTAAAAAAGCCTTGTCTATTCTCTTAAATATATGTGCAATAGGAAGCTAGAAAAAAGATTGATTTCCTTTCTACTTGTGAAGGTGGATCTCCGGATCACCATTTCTAAATTCTAACTAGAATAAAAAATCTGGCATACCCATACAAAAAATGTTGATACCTGCCTTTCTCTCCCCTCCTTCCCTCCATTCGGCCTTTTCAGTGACCCCGGGGACGGATGGGGGAGGAACGGAAGGAATCGGGTCCATCAATATAGTTGTTATATCCTCACCGCGGACACCTGTGGAAAATTAAATAAATGTGTACTCACCACACCACATTAGTCCCGATCCCGGATTAGTCTCGTGGGCCCGGTCCGGGGTCGCGACAGACTGGTATCAGAGCAAGACGTGTTTCAAGCAATTAAAAGAAACTAGAAATCCTATGGACATGGCGAGGATTCGTTAGACTCTTCGTTAGCTAGTATCGTGTGAGCAGTGTGTGGCTCATTTTCTTGATTATTATGTGCTAACTGTTAGTTTTATGGTCTCAATACCAGTATATGATGAATAAATTGATTAATTTCTTTATTTATCAATATATATTGTTTCTTTCCTTTCATGAGATGAATGGTGTTTTATTACTTGTTTGCACATAACTAATACGAATGATATAATGGTTCATGAGATGAACCAGAGTCCACAAGTATACTAGTTGTAATACATGTGTATGGATGAGATCCACATACAGGAGACATGTATTGCAAATCTTATACTTAAATATCTTCACAACCAGTGATGAGATTGGGCATCTCATCTGACAAGGTTGCAGCACTTTGATCACTATGAGATAGTGTGATTTGTCTCGATCATCGGAATGTAAGATTCTGGATCATGGTGCTAGTACATTGGATGTATTGAAGGACCATGAGAAGAACCTTATTTACACTGTCTTTACTTTAAGGTCTGCTCTCATAATTCCCTAGCAATATGCTCATAATCCTGAGACATTAATGAACTCAAGTTTCTATCTATGCATTTGCTTTGAGTCACCAATGAGTGAGGCCAATTGTAGGTCAACACCTCGGTGATTTGGGTACGTGGTAGTAGAGTTGTGGGAACATTCAATGGTCAAGATGGAATCTATCTTTAATATCCCCTTGTGCCAATTAATGGATTTATCATTGGTAAGTGCACACCCATTCCAGTTAAGAGTTAATTGGATCGGTACCAAATGATCATTATAAATAATTGGGGCTCAAGGATAATAAGATTGGGTCTACTTTGGTGGACAGGTCCAATTGATCCATGGATATAGATGGAGGGGCCTACTTGTGGTACTGTGGAAGTTTAGGGTCTTCATTGTAATTTATTCCTAAGACTGGAGTTCAATTGCATTTATATAATGGAGTTATTTGCAATTAACTGTGGGCCCGGATTGCACATGAGATGTGGGGTCGCGTGTCCCAGTTGGAGCCAGCTTTCTAAGGAATCCCTAGTGGTCCCCACGCTAGCCCAAGTTATTAGAAAGATACTAATTATAGTAGAACTCTAAAAGGAAATAGAAAGTTACTATTTCTATTTGAAGTGAGACTTCTAATAGTGGTAATAGTAAAGTACTAATTATTAATGGAAGTGAGACTTCTATTTTAATTAGAAAAAGAGGAAGTTACTAATCATATTTGAAGTAAGACTTCTAATTGTGATTTAGTAAGCAACTAATTGTAGTGGAAGTAAGACTTCTATTTCAATTAGTAAGAGGAGGTGGCTTCAATGCTATAAAAGGAGAAGAGGAGTGCCCTTGGACGTCCCATATACAAATCCCACATTGGAATCCACGCCCAATACCCTTGGTACAAGTGTTGCACTCTTCTCTTCCTCTCCCTCTTCTAGTTTCCTTTAGGGTTTTTCTCTTGGAGATCCCACCATCTTCTTGAGAAAAGAGAATCTGATACGGGACATAGCATGGAAGATCAAAGGGTGTTGGAGATTCTAGTTTGATTAGTGAAGGTGTTTATCATCAAAGAAAGAATTCAACTTCTCCATTAGAGCACTATAAAGCTCCAAAGGTATAATCTACATCCTTTTATGTTGTAGATTTCGTGGTTGCATGTTTAGATGCTATTTTCTATCTTCTAGATAGGTTATATTGCTGTACATGGTTTATGAGTTTGAGGGATTGCATCCTGGATTAGGTTTGTTGCCTTCTAGATAGTTGATCCCTGCATCAAGTGGGTCAAAAGTTTTTGAAACCTATCTGAATGGCTCACCTAGTTTCCAACACTAACAACTTGTTTTGCAGCATCATGCCACCTCGTAAGAGACCAATAACGGCAACCCCTCCGGAAGTAACAGTAATCATATAGGGCCAGTTGAGGAAGATCTGGTTGAAAACATCATGCCAAATCAATTCCAACAGATGATGCATGCAATGCTTGACCAACAGCGTCAGGCTAATGAGAATCAAACTAGGCTACAAGAACAGATGCTTAAGAAAGATGAAGATCATGCCAGGGAGTTGGCAGAGATACAGAGACAATTGCTAGAGGTATTACAGAGAAGGCCCGAACCAGTCCAACCTCAACCTGCTATCGTCATCAATTAGGGGCAACATGACCCGAACGCTTTGTTTGAGCGGTTTCAGAAGAAAGCTCCAAAGGACTTCCTAGGCATAGAAGATCCATTATCTGTAGACGATTGGCTGGAACATATCGAGAACATCTTTGAGATCTTCCAATGCACCGGAAGAGATAGAGTGAAACTAGTATCATCTCTCTTTATCGGTGCAGCAGACATTTGGTGGAAAACAGTTAGGGATGAATACAGAACCATGGTAGATGCAATGGCTTGGTTAGCTTCAACAAATATGTGCCCACACACATCAAGAGACAGAAGGCAATAGAGTTCTAGCAGCTTGTTGAAGGCAACATGACAGTCCTCGAATACCTCACTAAGTTCGAGAGATTGTCTAGATATGCGCTAGAGTTAGTGGAGACAGCAGAGAAGAAGATTGCTAAGTTCCTAGAGGGACTCAATCCCTTCATTGAGAGAGATGCTACCGGAGTAGTACCACCTACCACTTTCGAAGAAGCCGTCAAGAGAGCCTACAAATTTGAGAACTTCCATAATAAGATCCTTAGAGTTCAAGGCAAAGGACAAGCTCATCAACAGAACAATCAGCAGAAGAATCATCAGAACAAGAAGCAGAGGACAGAACATAATTCACAGAATCCATTGGTTTGTACCCACTGTGGGAAGAACCATGAGAGTGCACAGTGCCGCACACTTACAGGAGCATGCTTCAGATGTGGTTCCATGACCCATCAGATGAGAGACTATCCGAGACATAACAGGCAGAACTAGTAGCAGGGAGCACAACGTCCAGCACCACCATAAAACGCAATAGTTGTCCAGAATAAGGCAAGGCCACTCCAGCAACATGCACCACAGTAGCAGTATAGACCACAGTGGCAGCACCAGCAGGCCTGTCAACAGGGACAAAATCAGAATCAACGTCCCCTACAACAGAATAGGAATGCACAACAAGGCAGGCCACATCAAGCTCAGAATAGGCCACAACATCGGGGGCAAATCTATGCGGTCAATAGGGCTGATACAGAGCCAGCATGCAATGTGGTGGACAGTTCTTGTTTGTGGGATTAAAGCTAGGATCTTATTTGATCCTGGCTCTACACATTCGTTTTTATCCCGTGAATTTTCTGAGTTGATTGATATGCATGCTAGAGAACTTGAGTTCATTTTGACTATGGCAACCCCAGTAGGTAAACAAGTTATTTATAGAACCTTTTATCCTAGTTGCACAGTCCAGATAGGAGAAGTGGTTTTAACCACAAATCTCATTTTATTGGAGATGCATGATTTTGATGTCATCCTAGGGATGGATTGGCTGACAGGGTACCATGCCACAATGGATTGTTTCCATAAGACCCTTACCTTCAAGTCAGATGAAACACCAATAGGGGTGTTGTTTCAGGGAGAGAGGAGAAATCCTCGTGCAGGGTTTGTCTCAGCGTTGAAGGTTGATGGACTTTTGAAAAGTGAATGTGAAGCGTATTTGGAGTTTATCACGAAGGATAAATGATCCCAAGGGGTGGAGGAGATCCCAATTGTTTGGGAATTCCCGGATGTTTTTCCGGAGGAGATTCCAGGTTTACCACCCATCAGAGAGATTGATTTCACTATCGAGTTGTTACCAGGGACCGCTCCAATATCTATTGCACCATATAGAATGGCTCCAGCAGAGTTGGGAGAATTGAAGACTCAGTTGCAAGAATTATTAGACAAAGGTTTTGTGAGACCGAGTATTTCACCATGGGGAGCTCCAGTCTTGTTTGTCAAGAAGAAGGATGGTTCGATGAGAATGTGTATAGATTACAGAAGATTAAATCAAGTGACCATCAAG
Source organism: Cinnamomum chago (assembly GCA_038049695.1). Taxonomy (NCBI): domain Eukaryota; kingdom Viridiplantae; phylum Streptophyta; class Magnoliopsida; order Laurales; family Lauraceae; genus Cinnamomum; species Cinnamomum chago. The sequence continues at coordinate 50,484,587 of CP142453.1, read as the reverse complement.
AACAAATACCCATTGCCAAGGATAGATGAATTATTTGATCAACTATAAGGTGCTTCATATTTTTTGAAGCTTGATTTGAGATTCGGTTACCATCAACTGAGAGTCAGAGAATCAGATGTGTTGAAAACAGCTTTCCGGACAAGATATGGCCACTATGAGTTCCTAGTGATGCCATTTGGGATGACAAATGCACCAGCAGTGTTCAGGGCGTTGATGAACAAGATTTTTGCGGAGTATCTAGATCAGTTTGTGGTAGTATTCATTGACGATATTTTGGTGTACTCCAAGACCAAAGAAGAGCATGAAGAGCACTTGAGGATAGCACTGCAACTTTTGCGGAGTTCCTAGATCAGTTTGTGGTAGTATTCATTGACGATATTCTGGTGTACTCCAAGACCAAAGAAGAGCACGAAGAGCACTTGAGGATAGCACTGCAACTTTTGAGAGAGAACCAGCTGTATGCAAAGCTCAACAAGTGCGAATTTTGGTTGGAGCAAGTAACATTTTTGGGGCACATAATCTCCAAGGTAGGATTGTCAGTAGATCCATCCAAGATTGAAGTAGTAGTGAATTGGGAAAGACCGAAGAATGTGATAGAAATTAGAAGTTTTCTGGGATTGGCAGGCCATTATGGGAGGTTTGTGCAAGGATTTCGTCGATTGCGTCACCTTTGACGAAGTTGACAGGGAAGAACGTACCATACGTATGGACATATCAGTGTGAAACTAGTTTTCAAGAGTTGAAGAAGAGATTGACTACAACACCAATCCTTACTTTGCCATCTGGAAGCGGCGGTTTCACTATTTTTACCGATGCTTCGAATGTTGGACTCGGTTGTGTGTTGATGCAAGAGGGAAAAGTTGTTGTATATGGATCCCGACAGTTGAAAGATCACGAGAAGAACTATGCCACCCATGATCTTGAGTTAGCAGCGGTCATCTTTAAGTTAAAAAGTGGAGACACAACCTCTATGGAGAGAAGTTCGTAGTCCACTTCGATCACCGCGGCTTACAATACTTGTTTTCTTAGAAGTAATTGAACATGAGGCAGAGGAGATGGATGGAATACATCAAGGATTACGATTTTCCAATCAAGTATCACCCAAGGAAAGCAAATGTAGTTGCCGATGCTTTGAGCAGAAAATCAGTAGGCTTGGCAAATCTAAGTGGCACTTGTATTTTTGAACAATTTGAGGAGTTGAGCATAGATCTACAGCCACCGAGGAAGGGTGTTTTGTTAGCTAACATGTCAGTGTCAGAGCCTTCTTTCATTCAGAAGATCAAGGATTGTCAGTTGCAAGATCCAGAGTTGGCCAAGATTTCAGAACATATAACAGACCGTCTTGATTTTCGTAGTGTCGAGGGAGTTTTGTACTGCCGTGACCGTCTGTGTGTACCCAATATTGAAGATTTGAGGAATGACATCATGACCGAGGCTCACAGCACAAAGTACTCTATGCATCCAGGCATCACAAAGATGTATCAGAATTTGAAGGGCAGATTTTGGTGGAACAACATGAAGAGAGAGATTGCAGCGTTCGTCTCCTGTTGTATGACTTGTCAGTTGATAAAGGCAGAACATCAGAGGCCTCCAGGATTGTTACAGCCGTTAGAGATCCCGGAATGGAAATGGGAGCATATTACCATGGATTTTATTTCGGGACTACCGAGGACCAGTTGAGGCAACAATGCGATATGGGTCATTGTGGACCGTCTAACCAAGTCAGCTAATTTCATTCCTATGAGGACAGGGAAGAAGATGCACATGCTACCTTTGGCAGAGTTGTTTGTCAACGAGATTGTCAGTCAACATGGACAACCAGTTTCTATCACATCAGACAGAGATAACATATTTGTCTTGAGATTTTGGAAGACATTGCATGAATCTATGGGTACGAGATTACAGTTCAGCACGGCTTATCACCCTCAGACAGATGGCCAGTCAGAGAGAATAATTCAAACTCTTGAAGATATGCTCCGTGCTTGTGTGTTAGACTTCAAGACTCAATGGGATGAGACATTACTGTTGTGTGAGTTTAATGGGTCCCGGCTTTTCTCTTTTTCCAAAGCTGCCTCCGCCCCGGGGCTGACGGGGTACGGTGGAGGGAAAGAAAGGAAAAACGGGCATCAGTTTTTTTTTTGTACGGGTATGCCAGATTTTCTATTCTACTTGGAATTTAGAGTGGTGATCCGGAGATTCAACTTCACAAGTAGAAAAGGAAATCAACTTTTTTCCATCTTTCCATTGCACACATATTTTTAAAGAAAAGAGACAAGGTTTGTTTTTTGAATGCCGTGAGAGGCGGTTTTCTTTGTTTGCCGTGAAAGGCGATTTACAAATCTTATCAATAATGAAAGACAAGAGATGTGATTTTTTTGTCTCTTTATAAAAAAATACAATGCAACAAAAAAGAAAGAAAAGGAATCTAACTTCTCATGCGATTGTGGGGGACCCATTCAGATCGACGGTCGCGAGTTATGTATGGACTCCGCCATCGTCCTTCAGATGAGAACTTTAATGCTTGATTGCTTGGCTTGGCTCCAACCTCAGATTTTTAGAGGATAAGGACCAAGGTAAGGTCCTATATCCGGTAAAAAGCCGAGTAGACGGGCTGAAAAGCCGCATCTAGCCATGTTGGATAGAAGGAGAGGTGGCCTTTGGGGGGGGGGGTGGCCCCCCCAAGGAGCTTTGATCACCTTGTAGTGCTTGTTGCAGCAGAGTTTTTTTCAATAGAGGAGAGTTTGTTGCAGAGGTTCTGGATTTTTCTTGAATTTTTCGGAGAGTTTTTCGGATCTGTCCTCCTTCTTCAATGATTTTCCAGCGATTTTTTCTGGATCCGTTTCCCTTGGAATGGCCTCTTATTTATAGGCATTTGGTAGCCATTTAGGAGAGTTTATGAGCATTTATGGTATTAATGCTCATAATGGGAGGAGTTACAAGTTTTTAATTACTTGTTTTGTAACTCCTTTTTCCTTGAATTTGATTGGCCGATGGAGAGTAGTGGGCATTTAATCGCCTTTAATCTCCATGATGACAGGAGTTTCATGATTTTAATGTCATGATTACTTGGACTTGTAACTCCCATTTTCTTGCTTCTGATTGGGCCGTTCAAAATAATGAGTTAATGAACGTATTAACTTGCCATAAACGGGTAATTTAACTTCATAAATTGATTGCCTGGGCGCTTGAAGAGTCGCGGGCCGTGCCGCGTCCTTTGGGATTCTTCTTGCGATGATCACCAATGGACCCACATACCATTTGATGTCGGATGGTGATCCAATTTCAAATATTGGTTGATGTCAGCGGGCCAGCAAAATCTGTCCAGTCGATTTCGCGATCGGGCGGGCAGAAAGGGTGCTTTCTTGGTTAGCCGTTTGACAATCTTGAGGCGTCCGATGATGATCTAATGATTCCAGTGATGGATCCGTGATGTTGATGAAGATCGACGGATATCATGCACAAAAAATCAGATTTTGGAAAAATCACAGGGGCCAATCAACTCGAAACGCGAAAAATACCCGAAAAACGGGGTTTTTGGGCGAGGTCCGGCGGCCCGGACCTCCATGGTCGCCGGCGACCATGGGGCCGGTGACCATGGGCCTTGGCCCATTTTTTTGGCCGCCTTTCGGTCGCTTTTTCTTCGCCGTTTTTCGTCCGTTTTTGCTTCTGTTTTCTACTGCATTTTTCTTGGAATTTCCTCTCATTTATTGGCTGGATTTCCCTCAAGAAGACCTGACGAGAAGCCGTGCAAATCGGATCGCAAAGTTTCCCATTTTCTGAAAAGCCGAAGACTTTGCTGTGGAGAACTGCCGATTTTTTGTCAAGCGTCGAAACTAGGTCAAACGATGTCGGAATGACCTGAAATTTGACGTGTAGCTTCTTGAGTAGTAGACGAGGCCAACCATAGGCTTTTGTTCAGGTTTTGAAGCCGTTTGGGGGCCCGAAAATGCTTGACTTGATTTCACTGCGAGGGAAATGCCGAGCTTTGACTTTCGGTCAAACGATGTCCGATTGACCTGAAATTTGATGGGTAGCTTCCTCATCAGTAGATTGGACCAACCATAGGCTTTCGTTTGAGTTTTGAAGCCATTTGGAGTCATGCAAACGCTTGCCTTTATTTCACCGCGAGGGAAATGTCGAGCTTTGACTTTTGGTCAAACGATGTCCGATTGACCTGAAATTCGACGTGTGACTCCCTCATCAGTAGATAAGACCAACCATAGGCTTTCGTTTGAGTTTTGAAGCCGTTTGGGGTCATGCAAACGCTTGCCTTGATTTCACTGCGAGGGAAATCCCGAGTTTTTACTTCTAGTCAAACGATGTCGGTTTGACTTGAAACTTGACATGGAGCCTTTTGGAGGTATTTTGTAACCATCCGTAGGCTCTGATCGAAGATTTGAAGTCTTCGACACTGTCGCCGCCGGGAGCTGCTGCTCAGCTGTTGGAGAAGTGAAGTTAGGCCGAATGATGTCGGAATGGCCCGAAACTTCATGTGTACCTCTCTTTTGGTTGTTTTGAATGACCTTGTAGTTTTTGTTTGATTCTGACAAGATCTGATGTTTGAAGTAGCGCCTGCCTATTTTTGGTAGGATGCGGCTCCGTGTAGCTTTTGGTGTGAGGAGGCAAAGTGACATTTTTGGTGTCAACAAATGCCCCCTCGAGGTACAGCGACGATATGGTTTTTGCAGTCGATGTGCCTCGAGGAGAATTTTGAAGAAGAGCTTCTGACTTGACCAAGAGTCTTTGAGCTTTTTTTTTTTTTTTTTTTTTTTTTTTTTTGAGTAACCTTTTGAGCTTCCAGGGGATTTTATGGTAGTGAGAGGGATCACGTACCATCTCAAGGCAAGATTTTGAGAATGACATTTGGATTTGGATTTGGTTTTGGTTTTTTGGTTTTGATTTTGACCTTGTGACCTAACAAGCTGTACATGGCAGGTTAGGGGGTCAGGTTTTTGGTTTTGGTTTTGACCCTTGTGACCTAACAGGCTGTATGTGGCAAGTTAGGGGGTCGGGTTTTGATTTTTGGTTTTGATCTTGTGACCTAACAAGCTGTATGTGGCGAGTTAGGGGACCATGGTTTGGTTTTTTGGTTCACTCTTTGGGACAATTTTGGGTCCATTGGAGTGGTTTGGGCTTTTGTGGAATGTCAATTTCAAGATTTTGGCTTAATTTGGTTCATGAGGTGGGATGGTTTGGATTTTTGGAAACTCATGAAGCTTGGATTTTTTGTATGGTATGGTCCAATCAACTCAAAAGAGGCATGGGACCATTTTTTGTATGCTCTTGGTAAGAGAAATTTTGACTAAAAGCCACTTTTAGTGCCTAGGTGGTCAAACCTGGCTCATATGGGCTAACCCATGGGACCCTAAGCTTTGAAAATGGCTTAGATCTCATATGGTGTCATTTTGTAAAGAATATCTAAAAATATTTCCTTTGGATGGAGAATATCCAAAAATATCCTTACTTTGAGAGATTTTCTCAAGTTTCCTTGATTTTGGGAGAGATTCTCTCAAAATATCTTTCTTTGGGAGAGAATATCTATCATTCCTTTTCTTTTTGGAGAGAATTTCTCAAGGAATCTTTGTTTTGGGAGAGAATATCCCAAGTTTCCTTTTCTTTTGGGAAGGTTGCCAATTTTTAGCACTTACCTCCTTACTTTTCTCCTCTTTCCTCTTTTGGTTTGCTCTCTTCTATAAAAGCAATTGAGGTTGGATCTCTTGCTCCTATTGCTTTCTTTTTGCAAAAGTCTTCAAGAGTTGCTCTAAGATCAAGAATCCTCCTTCTTCAAGAGTCTTCAAGTTCTTCTTTCTTCTCCATCCATGGCTTCAAGTAAGTTTTTTTTTTTTTACAAGAAATTCCATGTAAAGAAAGTTTTATCATTTTTTCTTTTTTTTTTTTTCTCTCTCCCTTTTTTTTTTTTTTTGCTGCTGTACGGACATGTCGCCCATGGGCCACGGCCTGTGGGCCAGCCCATAATTTTTCTTTTTTTTTCTTCTTTTTTTCTTTTTTTTTTCTCTCTTTTTTTAAAAAAAAAAAAGAAACTTTCCTTTCTCCCCTTTTGCTCATCATGATAATGAGGTTTCATGCAATTCAAGATGTTTATGCATTTTTTTTTGTTTGATGCACCAAGATAGAAGGCTAGAGTTTCTATGTTAAGTCGACATGAATTTTGACTTAGACAGAGTTTGATTTTGACCAAGTTGGGTTGGAATTGGTCAAATTTTGTCAAGGTTTTCCTAGCATCTAGTGCATGATGATTTTCTTTTATGCATGATTTTTGGTAAATTGAATTGGGAGCATGATGATGATGCACACCTGGAAATCTTTTGCAAGTCTCGAGATTTGAACCTCGCAGCAATGTTGAGCTCTTTCTTTAGTCTTGCGGGGGTTTCAAGGAGCTTTTTGCAAGTTTTGGGATTTGAAGCTCGCAGCAATGTTGAGCTCTTTTCCGATTCTTGCGGAAATTTGAGAAGACTGTCTTGATCTCACAGCAATGTTTGAGTTCACGTCTTCTTTGAGAATCCTTCATTGATCATGAGCTTGCTGCGATGTTGAGCTCATCTTCAGGCTTCCTTTCTTTTCGGGGTGATTCCCTTTTCTTCGGAATTGCCCCGGAGTCATGCCAGAATTTCGCCTGGATTTTTTTAGCAAAATTCTGTCATTCTGTTGATTGATTTCTTTCTTTCAATCTTTGCAGGTAGTTCCTCCAGAACGAACAAGGGTAAGGAACCAGTTACCAATGCACCTCGTCGATCTGCCAAATCTTCCAATGCGGCCGTACAGCAGGCCTGGGAGAAGGTCCAGTATGTGGAGAGAAACTTGGAAGAGTGTGACTCGCTCAACCGAGATGAGATGAGACAGCGACTGATCGTTTTCAAGGATGAGGAGTTCTACAAGATTATGGCAAGCAATCGTCCTTGGGTCATGGACGATCAGAGCGTTGTGCCCAAGCCTACTTTTTTCTTTGGTGATGCAGCCCCTGATGACTCGTCATACCAAAGGAGATGCTTTCAATTCTCTTTCACAGCTGATGGTGAGGAGAGAACCATTTCTACCCGATCGCCTTTTGATCGTACTATTTCGATCATGAGTCTTTCTCCCACATGCTCTAAGAGAGAAGATCCTCCAAGCTGGGTGAAGAGGACTAATGTGGTCAAGACCGGGGTTTTTGTTGGCGGTCCTTCTGGCTATGCAGAGAAGTCGCCTGTCCGTCTAGACATGTTGATGCCGGCCAGCGGCTACCAAGGATCTGATCATCCATCGGTTGATTTGAGACCGGTGGGCCTTGGCATTTTCAGGGGTGATGGCAGCAATTGGGTAAAGCCATTTCGGCTTCGTGGCCGCTTCAGTGCAGACTCAGGCTGGGAGTCGTGGACTGATCACATCCTGCAGATCGGCGGTGCCATTTTGAAGGAGGCCGAGATTTTTGATGCGGTTCGCGCTTTTAGGCAAACCGTAGTTTTCTCCGATGAGGCTTTTATGGCCATGCTGGAGTCATTCCTTCCACAAACCAACACCTTCATTGTTACGAATGGTGAGATTGGTTTTTCTTTGAAGGAGCTGAGTGCCATTACCGGGTTGCCCATCCTCGGCAAACTCTATGAGGAATTTATGCCGATCGACAGCGTCCTTGAGGAACAGTCCGAGGAGTTCAGGCTTTTGTACTTTCAGCTCGTCGCCTTCTATGATTTTTTGAAGGAGAAGGAGGGCTTGAAAGTCCGGTGCAGCAGTTGGAAGAATTTTGGCTCTTTATCTCCCAACTTCTTTGGCAGTGGAGAATCTTCTGATAAGAATCTGGCTTCGAAGAAGATCTCCGTTATGCGAGAAAATCTAAAGGAATTCTTCGCAAGCACAAGCGCCATTTGTTCCGACATCGCGCTGCGAAGAGATCTCGCTATGTACCTGACTTACTGGCTAGGTGAGGCTGTCTTTGCTGGAGGAGATGGGACGCACATCAGGCCGCATTGTATTTTTCCGGCTTGTCAGATGGGGTTTGGAGAGCAGCTAGCTTTGGTGCCGGCTCTTTACTCCTATTTATGTACCGAACTTCAGGCTGCTGCTTTCTTGGTCCGGCTTGGGCTCCCCAGGAACAGAGTATTTTCAGCCCATATTTTCTATTCGTGGTATGTGTACCACTGTCCTGGCTTTCACCGTTTAGGCATTGCACAGGATGATGACCCTTTTATGATTCGGTTGGATAGGGGAAAAGCCGTTTCCGATTCACTTCTGTCCGCCCGCTTGAGAATCCGACGATTCAGGGATGTCGAGATTGGGCAATCTTCAGTAAAGCTTTCTCCAGATTTGCGGAAGAAGGCTTTTGATTTTGGTGTCTCCCGTGATTCCACCAGGGCAGGATCGGGAAGACACTATTCTTTGACCAACGCAGAGAAGAGGTGGCTTTTAAACATACGTCTTGGCACGATGGTGTACCGCAGACATCTTTTTGTTGACATCCAGCCGTATGTCCTTTCGCGTTTTGCGTTGCAGTTAGGCTTCTCTCAAGGCGTTGTTGGAGCGCCTTCGAGCATGGTGAAGCGTTTTGGAGGTTTGCAGGACGGGAGAAATGCATGGGCTTTCTATAGTGCGGAGGACACTACTGCCATGATTTCCTATCCTGAGTTGCCCACTTTCCGGACTGCTGGCTTCACGAAGTGGTTCGTGGAGAGCTTTGCTGTGTACCGAGGGCTTTCCGAGAAGGAGCTGAATGTCAAGCAATCTCCTGGGAAGGGTCTTGGTAGATCAGATGGCGTCCGTCGAGAGGAAGTTTTGTTCTTCCTTTCTGGAGATAAGCATAGGATAGGCTTTCTCGAGGAACAGGATGTCATCAGATCCGGGGCCGCACAAGAGATACCCGTTGAGGTCTTGAGACAGCTCGCGGAGGAGGAAGCCGAGATCGACACTTGGATGCAAGCAGAGCAAATGAAGGCTTCCATGGGGTCTACTGGTAGGAGCGGGCCATCCAGTGAGGAGCCAAGTGGAAGTCCTGACTTTGACAGTGAGGCAGGTACTTCAAGTAGACCGGCTCGTAGAAAAAAGAGGAGGAGAGGACAGCGTCGCATTGAGAGACGCCATGAAGACTCTCCTGATCTGGAAGTCCCTCCTACTATTGCTGAGGAGGTATCAGGAGAAGCTGGTGAGCCTCCAAAGAAGAGGAGTTATGAAGAAGAGACCGCCGATGTTGGTATGATTCTCCTTCTTTTCTATTTCCGCTTCTTTCCTTTTATGAGGGATTTTTTTTTGATCTGCTGTTTTCTTTCTTTTGCAGAAGATGAAAACTTGGTGATGCCCGAGGTTCCTGTCGATGAGGCGGTGATGGATCCAGTTGCGGCATCTGAAGAAGAATTGAGGGAATCTAGGGAGGACCCAGAATCTCCACCTGGTATGAGGATGATGATTTTTTTTTTTTTTTTTTGAATTTGCCGACACATATTTTTGTTTTCTTGTCAGCTGACTTGCCAGAGGATTCCGACTTCGAGCCATCTATGGATATACCTTTTGACGATGCCTCAGATGAGCAAATGGAGACAGAAAGTACTCCACCCATCATGGATGAAGGTATTCAAGGGCGAGCTCCAATCCTACGATGAGGGCTTGGTACTCAGCTGCATTGTTTGAACATGGTTCCAGTAACGAGAATGCGTGTGGAATCATGTTTTTGTCGGGACTAACAAAGAGAATGCCAATTCCCGATATTTGATTTCCCTTTTCATTTGTCCTGGTTGCGCCATCGAAGTACATGTGCCAGGAAGCATTTGATAAGGAAGTCTCCACACTGTAGACCGATTCGTCTGGGAGGTCATCCCTGAGTGGAGAATCTTTAGGCAATGGATGCTCCGCGAGGAAGTCTGCTAGAGCTTGGCCTTTGATTGCTTTTTGTGGTACATACCTAATGTCAAATTGTGACAGGAGGATGGACCATTTTGCCAGTCGGGCATTGAGAGAACCTGCTTTTGTGACAAGGACCTTTAGGAGGTTGATCCTCAAAATCAGGTACACTGTGTTGGATAGCAGGTAGTGACGCAGTTTTTGTACGGCGAACATCACTGCCAAGCATTCTTTTTCGACTGGAGAGTAGCGATGCTCTGCACCTATCAACATGCGACTAAGGTAATATAGAGCAGCTTCTTTTCCCTCGTCATTCTTTTGTGCGAGTAGAGCGCCTAAAGAACAGTCAAGGGCTCTTGTGTACAAGAGGAATGGTTTTCCAGTTGCGGGGGGCAGCCAACACTGGAGGTTTAGTCAGGTATGACTTGATGTCCTGGAACGCGGCTTCACATTCAGCATCCCAGACAAAATCGACACCTTTCTTCATTAACCGAGAGAATGGACGGCACTTCCCTGATAGGTTGGAGATGAACCGTCGAATGTATGCCAATCTTCCTTGGAGCCCTTTTAATTGTCTTAGGGTTTTTGGAGATGGCATTTCTAAGATAGCCTTGACTTTGATGGGGTCAAGCTCTATGCCAGCTTTCCGTACTACGAATCCGAGAAACTTACCCGATGAAACACCGAGGAAGCATTTGAGGGGATTCATTCGCAGTTTGTGTTTGCGAAGTCGGAAGAAGACTTCTCGAAGATCTTTGAGATGGTCTTCTTTTCTTTTGCTTTTGACGGCGAGGTCGTCGACATAACATTCGACCGTCTTTTGCTGCATATCTTGGAATATCTTCATCATAGCCCTCTGATATGTAGCGCCGGCATTCTTCAGACCGAATGACATGACAGTGTAGCAATACACGCCAAATGGGGTCCGAAATGCTGTGTGTTTTTCATCTTCAGGATGCATCTTTATCTGATTGTAGCCAGAGAAGCCATCCATGAATGTCATTAGCTCGAACCCACAGGTGTTGTCGATCATCACCTCCGGTATAGGGAGCGGGAATTCATCTTTTGGGCATGCATTGTTCAGGTCTCTGTAATCAATGCAGATCCTGATTTGCCCATTTCTCTTTGTCACGGGGACGATGTTGGCCAACCATTCAGGATGTTGTTCCTCACGGATTGTGAGAACCCGACCCCTAATCTCTTGGATTAGTGTTGTTTTATTTGTGGATTAGTTCTTTTAGTGGGATTAGTATTTGTTGGGTTGAGTTTGTGAGCTAGAATGGGTTTTCTTCTAGTTTTGGGCTTTTGAGTGCTTTGGTAGCTTGTGGGGCCCTTTGGGGGTTCCCTTTTCGGCTTTGCTTTTACTTGTGAGATTTTCCCGACGTGTTTTAAATTGTGTTTTGGCCCGTTGCATTCATCTTGAGGAATCCTACAACTTTCATGTTGATCTCGTATCCATTTGAGAACCCGAAACCCGATTTCTTGGCCTTGAGGGCAAAACAGTCTTTTCACACCAAATCTGTACCCAAAACTCGATATTCTCGAAATCCGTGAAACATACACTTTTTGGAAACTAGATATTTCGACGATCATTTCTTCCTTCTTCATCGAATCCATCCGAGGTCCCGAATTAGATGATTTCAGCCACCCAAGTCCCTTAAGTTGTGGGACCCAAACCCCACTTGCTTATAAGAGGAACCCATCTCCTTCATTGCTCATTCTTCACCATTGTTCCAGCTGAGCCTAGGGTTTGCTCTTGTGTTTCCTCTTCTTCTTCTTGCTTCTCCATCTCAAATCCTCACCAATCTTGCACCAAGCTCGAAATGGAGACCGTCTTCTTCTTCCTCATCTTGCAAGCTTTCCATTGGTACCAATTGTGAAGAGAACCCTCCATCACAAGACTTTCCTTGAGCTTACCTTGTCCATTAGAGGACCTTCCAAGTAAGTGATTCTTCCCATCTCCTAGATTAGTGTTCCTCTAGCTCTTGAGAAGCTCCATTTGTATTATTGAAAGCTCTTTCATTTTCATTCTTTGTGTAACCCATTTTAGGGTTGTTTTTGGGGGTTTTTGATTGTAGCTTGGAAGTGAGCTTAAGAAGGGATTAGGAGCTTGGTTTGTGAGATTGGAACCCAAGGCAAGTGGTTGATTGGATCGTTTTGATTATTAACATGTTTTGTGAGAAAATCTTGATTCATTAATGGTTTTGGGTGATTTTAATAGTTGTCTTTAATATGATTAATATTGATTTCAAGATGTGCTTATTTGATGAGTTATTTCTCCCTTGTTAATCTCTTGGAAATGTATGTATCATAGTGTCAAGATTTCAAATGGTTTCACATGAATGAGTTTTCTCCACTTTTGAGATTTATTGTGAATGGAAAGGATGGAAATGGAGGAACTTGAAATGAGGAGCTCTTTAGCTCATTTTAATGTCTTGGAAACATGTGTTTAAGTCTCCTTATGTATAATTCTATGTGATTGATTATATGTTGGAAGGAAAGGAAACAAAGAGGAGGAAAAATCAGTGTCCCGGACCTGCACTGCGCCCAGGTCCGATCGATCGGACCTACAGGCCGATCGATCGGCCTGTCTTTTAACAGTAAGGCTTTTTGGGCCGATCGATCGGACCCTGTACATTCTGGTACAGAAATTTCGACCGATCGATCGGCCGGAGGACTCAGTTTGAGTCCAGTGAAATTTGATATTGTGTTTTTTTGGAAACCTTTGGGCTTTCTATGAGTCCTAGAGGTGTATACCTTAGCGTTAAGACCAATTGTACCCTAATCTAAGGTCTCTAAGACTAGGGAACTAAAAGAAAGAATGGTGATGATCTAGGCACTAATTCTCGGTTTTAGGTGGGACCCTGGCTACCCTCTTTGGACTGTTTGAACCATGTGTGAGAATGTCTTGAGCCGACACGCCTCACGGTTGGCTCGGTGGCATCGGAGTTAATCCATTTCAATCTTGAACGGGATGGAACGACGCGATATCTTCTTTATATCTAAACACAAGTCTATTTCCTTGGTTATCGCTAATTCTATTCCTTTCGATGACTGAGTAGGTTGCTCGATGTTTCCGGATTAATGTCATGCCAAGGATGGACCGTTTATAATCTTGATTCTTGCTATTGTAACATCTAGTATTACCCATAAGCTCATTTTAAGTTGTGAAAATAGTAAAAGTGCATAAGGAGCCCGGAATGTCTTCAAACTCAAGGAGTACCAAGTAATTATTATAATCGACATACGGGACCCCTATTCACTTAAATAGATCTTGCAATCAATATTCTTCCCGAAATGGTATAGTGCATTATATTTCCTCATTTCCCGAGATTTGCATCACATGATATGAAAGTGTGCCCTTGAGCACCCCGTTTTACCCGTTTATTTATTGTACTTGATTTACTTGTTTCCCCGAAAGCATTGAAGTTACACTAGTAACAGTTATTTGTCCCGAAATGTATTGCCCGATATGAAGTGACAGTGTGCCCTTGAGCACCCCCGTTTTACCCGTTTATTTACTGTACTTGATTTACTTGCATATGTCTCGATTGGTTTTGACCTATGAGTCGGCATCACTAAGCTTGGATACCTTGTCGGTTTGATCCACCGACTTGGAAATCCCTCTCCCGTCCCGCCAGCTGCAGTTTGGATCCCGATACCCGGTTATTGCCGTGGTCCCGTCCCGATACCCGGTTCGCTACCGTGGTCCCGTTCCCGTTCCCGTATATTTATTATTGTATATATGATTTACGTTGAGTCTCCTCACCTTGTGTGACTGAGACCAACGTCCCGCTCTTGTCACTTCGGTGATAGAGGACTTAGCTTCTTGTGATTGCCATCTTGCCAGTTCCCGATTCCTTGGACACCCGACATGGTTTATATTGCTTACTTGTTTTCAGATAAATGATTCATTGCTTTTATGAAAGTTCTTATTTAGATAAGTGTTAATGCTCTCTATTGTAAATTCAGTCACTATTATATTGTTTTATGTCCTTTGCACACGTACATGTTTTACATGAATGCCGGTTGGGTGAATACCCGTGCTTTTACATATGGTTCTAACGATCGATGGTTTTGCTAGAGTTATATGATTACACATGTTTTAAAATGAATACCCGAGTTATTAAATGTCCATGCTTTGGAATGCGTTTTAAATGACACTCGTTTTGTTAGATCCCGATGTTTATACGTGTTTTAAGTGAATACCCGGATTGCTAAACATTCGTGCTTTGTTTTAAATGACACTTGTTCTGCCAGGTCACTATGTTTATACCGGTTTCAAATGAATACCCGATTTGTTAAATATCCCTGTTTTGAAATATGTTTTAAATGACACGTGTTTTGTCAGGTTTCTATGTTTATACCTGTTTCAAATGATTACCCGAGCTATTTAACATCAATGCTTAAGAATATGTTTTAAATGACACGCGTTTGCCAGATCCCTATGTTATACCTGTTTTAAAGGAATGCCCGATCTGTTGAAGATCCATGCTTTGAAATATGTTTAAATGAACGTGGTTTTGCCAAACTTCCATATTCATACATGTTTTCCACGAACACCCGATTGTCAAATATCTATGCTTTTATAGATGATGTAAATGAACATATGCTTTATTAGATCTTCCTGTTTTAACCATGTTTGAAAAGAATACATGTTTTATCCGAGATTCCTGAGTTTTCACCCGTTTAATTATACGCAGCATTTTGAGCAAATAGCATGATTTATCATTTGTATTATTATTCGTTGTATTTGTGATCTTTTCATCCACCTGCCAGACCGTCGTGTCTGACCCACTACTTTTGGTACTCAGGTTCAGATTTCTTCGCCCCGAGTTGAGTGCTTTTGTTGGCTGTAGAGCCATGCTTTGCAGGTTAGTTTGTCGGCTATGTCATGTAGACATTGAGCTTGACATCGGAGCTACGTCACATTTGGGTAGTAGTTTATAGATTATTGTTGTATGGCTTTTATTAGCCTTTTTCTTGGGATTCTTAATTAATGTACATTGATAATTGTAACCTGAACATATTTGGGAATGTAATATCCTGTTACTGTCAGCTCTGTAAATTATTGTGATGATTACTTCAGTCTGATATGATTCTTGAAATAATAGCTATGGGCTAGAGGTTGAGTGCGACGCGGAATTCGATGGCCACGGACTTCGGGTCGCAACGCCACAAATGCTTCCGCAAAATATTCAGAATGTGTTGTCTTCACACACGCGGATCCTGGGAGAAGTAAAATATATTTATGCTTAATCCCATTCCCGCCCCCGAGGTTTCGGTTCGGGGGCGTGACAGACTGGTATCAGAGCGGGCAGGTTTCTAGGAAATAAAACACTCTAGGAACCTTAAGACGTGTGGTGAGGACTCGTTTTCTTTTCTTTAGTTGTTGTTTTTGTGAGTTTGTGCCTGCTTTTCTTCTAGTGGGGGAGACTATCTTCGTCTCCTTTTCTTGTCCTTGTTTTTAGTGAATTTGGGGGACCAAATTCTTTTCTAGTGGGGGAGAATTTAGTGTCTCCGCACCCACATTTAGTTCATTTGCCTTGTTTTCGCGCCAGAGAGTCAGAGTTTTGTGGACTTAGCATGTGTTTCTCGAAGGACTTTGGCAGAATTTTCAGCTTTTGGATGTCACAGATGGAGCTAGAGAAGGAATTTGTGACCAATTGTTGTCAGTAAGGAATGTGAGCAGCATATGGAGACCCAATTACAGTTGATCGTGTACCGTCAGAGGATTTGTCAGGCAAGTAAGTGTGGATTTTTGGATAAACTTGGATTACTTTCCTAAGTCAGAAGACTCCATAGGCCAGATAAGTGGTGGACTTTATGAGATTTGAGGTGACTTTCAGTGGTGCAGCTTCAAAAGATGTGAAAAGTTAGAAATTTCTTGAGTATTGATGAGCTTATGATGTAGAATTGTTGGATGAGGTTTAACAAGTTGAAGTTATGATGGTGAGTCAACTTAGCAGGATGTGTCAGTGGATGGTTAAAAGCATAGGAAATTAGTTTTCAGCAGCAGTGTAGAGAATTACTGGTGGAATTGATTGTTACTTGATCACATGATGAGAAGATTTAGTGGACTTTACCGACTTGTAGAACATCAGTTTGGGGCAGAGTACAGATACAAGCAGGAGAATCATCACCTATGGACAATGACAGTTGAAGGATTCAGAGAAGAATGAGTTTGTCAGAAGCACACCTTACGAAGTTTGGATGAGTGGAGTAGCATGACAGTTAAAGTGTGGACGGGTCTAGTCAGAGTTGGAAACTTACAGAGCTGTGAACACTGTGTTTTCAACGAGTAGATAGAGATGAGTGAAGTGTTCAGAGGACCGTTCAGATATGTGATTGAATCAGCTTGGTATATGAAGGAGTGACAGATTTCCAAGTCATTCACCTCGAAGATTGTGCATTGGCAGGAGACTTAATTTCGACAACTTTGACGGAAATGACAGAAGAGTACAGAGGACTGGACGACATTGCCTAAAGTAAGAGATATCTGGTAGTACTAAACGTCACCAATTTTCCGAAGTCAGGGCAGAAAGAAGAATAAGACAATATTTCAAGGTAAAGGCATGTCCAAGACCTGCAGAGACCGACTACTGTGCAGCGGATCAAGAGCAACGGACGGAAACAGTTAGAGCTTCAAAAGTTGAAGAATGGTGAAAGGACAAGCATAATTGTGTCAGAGACTGATTGCGGTACAACGGATCAAGAGCACCGAGCAACAAGAGTTAGAGGTAACAAGAGTTCTCCTTGAAGATTGTGCAATCGACATGAGACCTAGCTTCGACAGTTGTGATGAAGTCGACAGAATTGTTCCAAGAATTTTCGGCATCAGAGTGGCTAGAAGCGAGAGACTTGGTGAAACTTAGAAGGAGTCAGAGATAGCAAATTCCTTGAGCAGCCAGATTTGTAGAGCAGTAACAGATTTGAGCCAGTGGTGGAATGTCTGACAACTGTTGATAGCTGATCGAAGAGTTCTACAGCGAGGATGACCCAGCGAGTCCAGTGCTTTCGAGAGGACCAGTTGGAGTAGTCGTTTGAGGTTTTTCTTTTCGAAGTGTGGGATTAATGTCCCCACTTGTTTTTGAGTTTGTTTAGTTCATTTGGAGGACCAAATGTTCTAAGGGGGGGAGGATGTGAGAACCCGAACCCTAATCTCTTGGATTAGTGTTGTTTTATTTGTTGATTAGTTCTTTTAGTGGGATTAGTATTTGTTGGGTTGAGTTTGTGAGCTAGAATGGGTTTTCTTCTAGTTTTGGGCTTTTGAGTGCTTTGGTAGCTTGTGGGGCCCTTTGGGGGTTCCCTTTTCGGCTTTGCTTTTACTTGTGAGATTTTCCCGACGTGTTTTAAATTGTGTTTTTGGCCCGTTGCATTCATCTTGAGGAATCCTACAACTTTCATGTTGATCTCGTATCCATTTGAGAACCCGAAACCCGATTTCTTGGCCTTGAGGGCAAAACAGTCTTTTCACACCAAATCTGTACCCAAAACTCGATATTCTCGAAATCCGTGAAACATACACTTTTTGGAAACTAGATATTTCGACGATCATTTCTTCTTTCTTCGTCGAATCCATCCGAGGTCCCGAATTAAATGATTTCAGCCACCCAAGTCCCTTAAGTTGTGGGACCCAAACCCCACTTGCTTATAAGAGGAACCCATCTCCTTCATTGCTCATTCTTCACCATTGTTCCAGCTGAGCCTAGGGTTTGCTCTTGTGTTTCCTCTTCTTCTTCTTGCTTCTCCATCTCAAATCCTCACCAATCTTGCACCAAGCTCGAAATGGAGACCGTCTTCTTCTTCCTCATCTTGCAAGCTTTCCATTGGTACCAATTGTGAAGAGAACCCTCCATCACAAGACTTTCCTTGAGCTTACCTTGTCCATTAGAGGACCTTCCAAGTAAGTGATTCTTCCCATCTCCTAGATTAGTGTTCCTCTAGCTCTTGAGAAGCTCCATTTGTATTATTGAAAGCTCTTTCATTTTCATTCTTTGTGTAACCCATTTTAGGGTTGTTTTTGGGGGTTTTTGATTGTAGCTTGGAAGTGAGCTTAAGAAGGGATTAGGAGCTTGGTTTGTGAGATTGGAACCCAAGGCAAGTGGTTGATTGGATCGTTTTGATTATTAACATGTTTTGTGAGAAAATCTTGATTCATTAATGGTTTTGGGTGATTTTAATAGTTGTCTTTAATATGATTAATATTGATTTCAAGATGTGCTTATTTGATGAGTTATTTCTCCCTTGTTAATCTCTTGGAAATGTATGTATCATAGTGTCAAGATTTCAAATGGTTTCACATGAATGAGTTTTCTCCACTTTTGAGATTTATTGTGAATGGAAAGGATGGAAATGGAGGAACTTGAAATGAGGAGCTCTTTAGCTCATTTTAATGTCTTGGAAACATGTGTTTAAGTCTCCTTATGTATAATTCTATGTGATTGATTATATGTTGGAAGGAAAGGAAACAAAGAGGAGGAAAAATCAGTGTCCCGGACCTGCACTGCGCCCAGGTCCGATCGATCGGACCTACAGGCCGATCGATCGGCCTGTCTTTTAACAGTAAGGCTTTTTGGGCCGATCGATCGGACCCTGTACATTCTGGTACAGAAATTTCGACCGATCGATCGGCCGGAGGACTCAGTTTGAGTCCAGTGAAATTTGATATTGTGTTTTTTTGGAAACCTTTGGGCTTTCTATGAGTCCTAGAGGTGTATACCTTAGCGTTAAGACCAATTGTACCCTAATCTAAGGTCTCTAAGACTAGGGAACTAAAAGAAAGAATGGTGATGATCTAGGCACTAATTCTCGGTTTTAGGTGGGACCCTGGCTACCCTCTATGGACTGTTTGAACCATGTGTGAGAATGTCTTGAGCCGACATGCCTCACGGTTGGCTCGGTGGCATCGGAGTTAATCCATTTCAATCTTGAACGGGATGGAACGACGCGATATTTTCTTTATATCTAAACACAAGTCTATTTCCTTGGTTATCGCTAATTTTATTCTTTTCGATGACTGAGTAGGTTGCTCGATGTTTCCGGATTAATGTCATGCCTAGGATGGACCGTTTATAATCTTGATTCTTGCTATTGTAACATCTAGTATTACCCATAAGCTCATTTTAAGTTGTGAAAATAGTAAAAGTGCATAAGGAGCCCGGAATGTCTTCAAACTCAAGGAGTACCAAGTAATTATTATAATCGACATACGGGACCCCTATTCACTTAAATAGATCTTGCAATCAATATTCTTCCCGAAATGGTATAGTGCATTATATTTCCTCATTTCCCGAGATTTGCATCACATGATATGAAAGTGTGCCCTTGAGCACCCCGTTTTACCCGTTTATTTATTGTACTTGATTTACTTGTTTCCCCGAAAGCATTGAAGTTACACTAGTAACAGTTATTTGTCCCGAAATGTATTGCCCGATATGAAGTGACAGTGTGCCCTTGAGCACCCCCGTTTTACCCGTTTATTTACTGTACTTGATTTACTTGCATATGTCTCGATTGGTTTTGACCTATGAGTCGGCATCACTAAGCTTGGATACCTTGTCGGTTTGATCCACCGACTTGGAAATCCCTCTCCCGTCCCGCCAGCTGCAGTTTGGATCCCGATACCCGGTTATTGCCGTGGTCCCGTCCCGATACCCGGTTCGCTACCGTGGTCCCGTTCCCGTTCCCGTATATTTATTATTGTATATATGATTTACGTTGAGTCTCCTCACCTTGTGTGACTGAGACCAACGTCCCGCTCTTGTCACTTCGGTGATAGAGGACTTAGCTTCTTGTGATTGCCATCTTGCCAGTTCCCGATTCCTTGGACACCCGACATGGTTTATATTGCTTACTTGTTTTCAGATAAATGATTCATTGCTTTTATGAAAGTTCTTATTTAGATAAGTGTTAATGCTCTCTATTGTAAATTCAGTCACTATTATATTGTTTTATGTCCTTTGCACACGTACATGTTTTACATGAATGCCGGTTGGGTGAATACCCGTGCTTTTACATATGGTTCTAACGATCGATGGTTTTGCTAGAGTTATATGATTACACATGTTTTAAAATGAATACCCGAGTTATTAAATGTCCATGCTTTGGAATACGTTTTAAATGACACTCGTTTTGTTAGATCCCGATGTTTATACGTGTTTTAAGTGAATACCCGGATTGCTAAACATTCGTGCTTTGTTTTAAATGACACTTGTTCTGCCAGGTCACTATGTTTATACCGGTTTCAAATGAATACCCGATTTGTTAAATATCCCTGTTTTGAAATATGTTTTAAATGACACGTGTTTTGTCAGGTTTCTATGTTTATACCTGTTTCAAATGATTACCCGAGCTATTTAACATCAATGCTTAAGAATATGTTTTAAATGACACGCGTTTGCCAGATCCCTATGTTATAGCTGTTTTAAAGGAATGCCCGATCTATTGAAGATCCATGCTTTGAAATATGTTTAAATGAACGTGGTTTTGCCAAACTTCCATATTCATACATGTTTTCCACGAACACTCGATTGTCAAATATCTATGCTTTTATAGATGATGTAAATGAACATATGCTTTATTAGATCTTCCTGGTTTAACCATGTTTGAAAAGAATACATGTTTTATCCGAGATTCCTGAGTTTTCACCCGTTTAATTATACGCAGCATTTTGAGCAAATAGCATGATTTATCATTTGTATTATTATTCGCTGTATTTGTGATCTTTTCATCCACCTACCAGACCGTCGTGTCTGACCCACTACTTTTGGTACTCAGGTTCAGATTTCTTCGCCCCGAGTTGAGTGCTTTTGTTGGCTGTAGAGCCATGCTTTGCAGGTTAGTTTGTCGGCTATGTCATGTAGACATTGAGCTTGACATCGGAGCTACGTCACATTTGGGTAGTAGTTTATAGATTATTGTTGTATGGATTTTATTAGCCTTTTTCTTGGGATTCTTAATTAATGTACATTGATAATTGTAACCTGAACATATTTGGGAATGTAATATCCTGTTACTGTCAGCTCTGTAAATTATTGTGATGATTACTTCAGTCTGATATGATTATTGATATAATAGCTATGGGCTAAAGGTTGAGTGCGACGCGGAATCCGATGGCCACGGACTTCGGGTCGCAACGCCACAAATGCTTCCGCAAAATATTCAGAATGTGTTGTCTTCACACACGCGGATCCTGGGAGAAGTAAAATATATTTATGCTTAATCCCATTCCCGCCCCCGAGGTTTCGGTTCGGGGGCGTGACACGGATGAAGCCAACGCTTTTAAGTTTTTGAACTTCTTGTTCAATTTTGTCCATCACATCAGGACGGAACCTTCTTTGGCCTTGTTTGACAGGCTTGATATCTTTTTGAAGATTGAGTTTGTGGACTGCTATTTTGGGGTCTAAACCAGGCATCTCAGCGTAAGACCATGCAAAACAATCAACGAACTCATGAAGAAACGCGATATACTCGGGTAACTCATCATCCTTTATATTCTTGCTTATGAATACAGGACGTGGGTTATCAGGTGCTCCCAAGTCTATCTTTTGAACAGAATCTTCAGTTGGAAGGTTTGAAGGTGGTTCCTCCACAATATTTTCGGAGGCTTCCAACCCAACAAAACCTTCTGGAGTTCCAAAGGTATCTACAGACCACGGCTCTGCTTTTGTCCATGGGTCTTCTTGATTGGTACTTTTCTCAAGATTTGCTATGAGGTGGTCCCAATCACTTGTTGAAACTAGGTCGAAGTAGGGCACTTCCTTTGGAGACAGTGGTTCTTCTGGGTCAGAGAACCGTGTGTCTGTATTATCGGACAATTCTTCTTCATCATCAGAGGAATCGTACCAATTGGATAAACTTCCTGGATCCTTGACGGTCAACTCTTCAAAGAGATATCCAGGGAGATCAATGTCTTCATTAATATGAGATGTTGAGGCTTGGTCGACAAGATGACTTTGCGGCCTTTGTATCAACTGTCTCAAGGAGGCGTCAGGATCATACCCTAGCCCATGTGAAGACTTTTCTATGTGGCGGTGGGGTTTCCAACCTTCCAGTTGACTTTTGGTCAGGGTTGGTTCCAATGG
This sequence comes from Cinnamomum chago, assembly GCA_038049695.1. Lineage (NCBI taxonomy): Eukaryota > Viridiplantae > Streptophyta > Magnoliopsida > Laurales > Lauraceae > Cinnamomum > Cinnamomum chago. The sequence goes on along the minus strand of CP142453.1, from coordinate 50,462,676 downwards.
CGTGATAATACCACGGCCATCTCCCAAACCGATTGGGTTCTGAGCGTCGTAGCCCATTTTCTTCATGATAGCTTGCGCCATTGGACTATACAGGGATAGTTGAGGCATACCTTCATTTTGGAAAGGTTCAAGCGAAGAATTTGATGAAGAAACTCCCGATTTATGGAAGAAGAATGGCTTTTCTTCTGCTGATGTTGCTGGAAGAACGAAGGAAGCAGATGCCGGATCTTCTATGTCAACGGTTGTCTCCATCGGAGTGAGAGCGGGCTGAACTTGTTGATCATCAGCTTGGCTTGACGATGTATCGTCTTCTGGCTCTGAGTCCGAATTCGTGTCTTGCAAGACAGACACGAAGGAGACAGCAAACTTGCCCCCAGCCTTTTGTTTTGTCTTCTTTGCTTTGGTGGTGATCACCAGAGGCTTTAAAGACTTGAGGGAGACCATGAAGGGAGATTGATTATTCTCTTCGGTTTTGATAGAGGGTTTATTTTCTTCCGGTGATTGCTGAGGAGCTTTGCCTTTGTCTTTCTGGAGTTTTTCGGCAAAGGGTGTTGTTTTTTCCTCCCTTTCTTCTTTTTCATCTTTGTACATCTGAGCATCTGCGAAATAGACTTCTTTGCCTTTGAAGGGCTTTTTGTCTGCAAACACTCGATGTATCAAGCCGTCATTGCCAACGAACTTGATGCACTGATGTAAAGTCGAGGGGACAACACCATTCTCGTGTATCCAGGGGCGTCCGAGAAGGATGTTGTAGCATGAAGGGGTCTTTATTGCATAGACAGTGACCTCGGAGATAAGATCACCGATTTGCAACTTGAACCTGATTTTGCCGATCGGCCTTTGAGCGCTGCCATCATATCCAAAGATGGACACAGACGTGTGGCTCAGCTTGCTAGGCGGAATGCCCAGTTCTTCGAGTGCCGAAGTGGAGATGAGGTTGAGTGCAGAACCTGGATCGATCTGGATTCTGCGTAGTGGTACCTCTTTGATGTACCCGGTGAAGTACAGGGGTCGGTTGTGCTTTGTCTCGCCTAGCAGGAGGTCTTCCTTGGTGAAGGCGATGGTTGCACTTGCTGCTTTTTGAACCGAGAGGCATTCGATGCAGGATCCCTCAGTTTTCTTCTTTTCTCCTTTTGAGGGAGTTTTTGATTTTTTGACCCTATAGTCCATTTCAATTTGTAGGACTTGTGGGGCATGTTTGTCGACATCCGCATCCAGCATTTGTAGTTCTGAAATGAGACTATCACGAGTCTGTGGTGACATTCGTAATAAGTCTAGGATGTGCAGACGTGCAGGTATGTGTTTGAAGTGCTGAATCAAGTCGTACTTGAAAGCCTCCTTGGGGCCTGCATTTTCATTATTCTTGCCACTAGGGGTGTTTACAGCTTGTTTTCCCGAAGGATTTACATAAGAAGCAGAAGGTTGGTTGTAGTTTTTGTGGTAATCCCGGCCAGAACGTGTACCTCTACCAACTTCAAGAGCTTCTGGAGAAGGGTCTTTGTTTAGAAGATCACCCTCGAGATCAAGGGGTTGTTCCTTCTCATTTACTGAAGATGTCTCTGTGTCAGCATTGCCATCTTCAGTAATTGTGTTGCATGGAGCATTTTCCGGGAGCAAGTCTTGAACAGCATCCAGCAACTTTCCTTCTTTATCGAATATTTTGTCGGTCCAGACATCACCGATGAGATCGGCATTTGGGACCAATTAACCGGATTTTCTCTGAAGAAGATTTCACCGGCTGGAATTTCTTCAAAGTGATCAGTCGGAAGAGGTTTGAGTTCCGATGTCACTGTTTCAGGAGACGAAGCTTGAGAAGGTGAGGAATTTCATCCTGAGCTATTGCATTGCAAGTAACTTTGACGGAAGATGCCTCCAAGATGAACTGTTGGGAATCAGATTCGTCCTCAGATGTAAGAGGATCATCGATCCAACAGCTTTCTTCGTTTTCCGGGGTTACCGGAGGAGATTCCTGTAGATTTTCAGGAACTTCCGGTGCTGGGTTGTGACGAAGCTGATTGATGCGACCTTGTTCTTGCTCTATAACAAGGTGCTGCAAGATCCTTGCGTATTCATCGAGATCAGGCACGGGAGCCAAATCTTCTTCTTCGTCTGCTCCTTGTGGTTCAACATGGTTGGGTTCCACTGGAGTATTTTCTTGGACAGCCTCTTGGTCTTCTTCATCATCAGATCAGGATCCTTGCGGCTTTAATGGGTTATACCAGATTACTGGCATAAGATGAGATTCAGGGATCCATTCCTCGTCGGAGAGATATTCTCCTGTTTCGAGGGATTACTCCCACTCATCGATGTCACTGGCGGTGTCACTGGACTCGTATCCATCCATGGGGAATCCGACCACCGAGTTGCAAGACTATGATGCCCCTTGCATAGTTTCATCTTTGAGGTGTGGTGGCATGAAATCACCAAGAGTGAATTTTCTTGCTGCCTTTGAAGCCTTAGGAGAGGACTCTTCTGTTGCCCCCAGTGAAGCGGTAGAGGAGGTTTCTGCCTTTTCAGCGACTTCTTGCTTTTTCGGAGCTTTCTCCTGCTGTTTGAGCTTACGGAGTTGTCTCCTGGTTTGCCTTCGCTGTTGAGCGGTTGCCTTTGTTTTGACGACCTCCCAATTTTCATCTTCTAGGATATCGGGGTGTACCCATATGGGCTGTCCGTCTGATGTTGGATATGGAACCCACTCTTGAGACGTTTGGGTCATCTTTATTACCTTGAAGGAAGTAGTGATCTTCTCTTTTGGTGATTTTTGTTTTTGTCCACACGACACCATGTTGAAGGAGGCAGACCCATAGTTCTTGTCGAAGGTAATGACTCCGTTTTTCCACATCTCATTTATCTTCTCTCTCACAACAAAGCATTGACTGAGAGGATGCGAGACCATCTGAAGGTATGGACAGTACCGAGGATCGTTGGTTTTGCCAACATCTCCTGGTCTTTTGGGGTCAGGCAAGGTGAGTTTACCGTTTGCGAGAAGTGCCCCAAAGATTTCTTCAACATCTTCATCGAACGGGTATTTCTTCTCTACTCGTTCTTTGAAGGCATCAGAGAGTTCAGGCTTTTTACCTGCAGCTTTGTTTTCAGCTTTCTTTGGCTGCTGAGGAGCTGACTTGGTTTGCACATTGAGAACCTCCTTTTTCTTTGGTTTTGAGGTTGCAATGGCAGTCGGCTCTTTCTTTGATGATTTCTGACTGTTGAGGTCTTTGATCACCGTTTCAGCTTCCATAGCTGCTTCCAGGAGTTCTCCCAGGTTCTTTGATTTGTTGCCGATGATCATGGAGCGGATTCTTGCTCTCATGTTGTTTCGGCAGATGTCGACCAGTGACGCTTGTGGCAGTACATCGGAGCATTTGTATGCCATTGCCTTCCACTTGTGAATGAAGTCATATGTTGACTCATTCTCTCCCTGTTTTAGGCTGCAGAGCTGAGCCATAGTAACAGGATGATCCTCACCTTTGAAGTGGGTTAGGAAGCGTGTCTCCAGCATGACCCAATTTTGAATGGAGTCCTCCGGCAGAGTGGAGTACCAATCAAAGGCCGTACCTTTTAGGGTACTTGCAAAGAGGCGGATCTTGAGGGCATCTTGGTCCGCAATAGCTCCCATCAGGATCTTGAAATGGATCACGTGCTGTCTGGCTGAACCCTTCCCCATATATGTTTGGAGAGTAGGTTGCTTGAATTTTGTAGGGAATGGGACCGAGTCCATCCACAAGGGATATGGTGGCTTGATCCCATGCTCCTTTAGTGTATCCTTTTCTTTTGCTTTGGCGAGGATATCGTCAACGTCCTTTTTGGTAAGGGCGCGTGACTCACTGTTTTCCGTATTTTCCTCGTCGCCTTGATGGCTCGGAGGAGCTTCATTGTTTTGTAGACGCTGAAGATTGAGAATTAGGTTCTCTATTAGAGTCTCTATCCTCTGCTGCCCTTGCTCCAGCTGCTGGATGCGTGCGGTTACGTCATCATGCGGCGGAGGTTGCTCAGCATTTGTGACCAAGACGTTCATTCTTCGAGAGTCGAAAGAGGATACAGTCTTGGTGACTGAGCTGGAGCTCATCCTTTTAGATGAACAGCTCGAAGAGTGGTCACTCCGATGTCCTTGGCTTGAAGGAGCGGGAGAGTTTTCTTTATGTCTTCGTGTCCGGGAGACGTTGCGAGTCACCGGACGCCTGACATGGATTTTTGTTGCTGACTTCTAGCGTTTTCTGGTTTTGCCAACCATATGAACAGCAACAACTTGGTCGGGTCTTTCTTTTTCGACCCATTTTTGGGAGACCTGAAGTGCAGAATCCTGGGTTCTTTGCTTCTCTAGTCTCTTTTGTCGATATGCCGTGCGGCGGCGCATACGACGAGCGATTTGAGCTTCGGTTAGCTCTGGCTGTGCTCTGGCAATGAAGGACGTAGTCCCTGGTGCGCAGCAGCCGAGCTTGTCTTCTTTGAAGACGGGCAGGGACAGGATCTGGACGCGGTCCTTTGCCTGTCGCAACGAAGCTTTGAATTTGGCGAGTTCGGCTCCTGTTGAGAGGAAAGGTCGACTCGCAGGTGTGCAGGCCTTGGCAGGCTCTTGCGGAGGCCTTACGATGCACGATTTGATTTTGGGCTTGTATGAGCAAGCCGGCTCGTGCTGAGTTGGTTTTGTTTGGCGGAGGGTAGGCTTCTCCTCTTTCATGTAAGCAAGAGGGTAGAACCGGTTCTCCTTGAGAGGGGCCAGGTAGGCTGGCTTTGCAGATTTTTGTGACCTTCGCTGTTTGGGTGAAGGCCTTGGAGACCAAGTCTTTGAGCAGACCTAGTTTCTTGCTGGTTGAGGCTTTGCTGGAGCGCTACGGGCCTCAGGCTTCTTGATGATCGCCCTTGGTATCACTGTAGTGATACGTTGAGGGGCGGTTCTCTGCTTCTTGGCAGGTGCGGTTTCTTCTGCGGGTAGTGAGAATGGTCCCAATGACCCGAAGACAATGGTCCGGGGAGTAGAGTTTGACCCGGTGTCTTCTGAGTTGCCGAGGGAAATGACGCTTCGGCAGGTGGCAGGGCACTTGTAAGTGCGCTTGGTTTGTTTGTCTTGGAGCATGAGCTGGTACTTGTTCTCATCAAAGGTGATGGTTAATGAAGCTGGCATTGTTAGTTTTTGGAAAACTTCTGAAACAAGACCATATCCATTAGTAATCACAAGAATATAGTGATCATAAATGGAAAATACTATGGTTTCGCCTCTTCAAGTCGCCCGAGGGGACATGGCCCAGCCCAAGCAACATGAGGAAGGCAGAAAAGCCATAGAGGGCACAATTGTTCTAAACGCAGGTAGGGTCAGCTCAGAATGAGCGTCCCAGTGACTGCTAGAAGCAATTGTGAACCTTAATTCAAATTACCGAGAAGCAAAGTTCACTCAAGGTAAAATGATATAAGGTTGAGATACAAATGTGTCGGTTGCGAATACAGTAGACCCGAAAGGGCGTACTAGCACCGCTAGGCACAAATGTTGCAAATCGCATCCTCGGAAAGGACACGAGATGGGATTTTTGAAAGGTCAAGATTGGATTCATAGGAGAGAGCAAATGGTATTCCAATCCGAAAATGAGCTCAACATTTCTGCGATCTCGAAGTCCGAAAAGGAAGGAACCAGGATTTCTCAAATATGAATCCAAAAATGACAGAAGTTTTTTTTTTTTGAAAGTGCCAAGATTGGACTTTATAGAAGAGAGCAAATGGTATTCCAATCCGAAAATGAGTTCAACATTTCTGCGATCTCGAAGTCCGAAAAGGAAGGAACCAGGATTTCTCAAATATGAATCCAAAAATGACAGAAGTTTTTTTTTTTGAAAGTGTCAAGATTGGACTTTATAGAAGAGAGCAAATGGTATTCCAATCCGAAAATGAGTTCAACATTTCTGCGATCTCGAAGTCCGAAAAGGAAGGAACCAGGATTTCTCAAATATGAATCCAAAAATGACAGAAGTTTTTTTTTTCTCTTTCTTTTTAGAGATTTTTTTTTATTTTAAGAATTCACATAGATTTCCAATTCGATCTTATGAAACCTCAGTGGATAGATCAGCCCCCAGGTAAGGGTAGGATTACTTAATGAACCCGTTTGGAGGACCCTTGCCTAGAACAGTCTAGCTGTCTCCACACTCTGGACAAGGCTTTTCTTAGATCCACTTTGGTCAAAGAACGCAATTGGTGCAACCTTAGTGGTTTTTTTTTTTTTTTTGAAAGATTTTTTTTTATGGATTCATAGAAGAGAGCGAATGGTGTTCCATTTCGAAAGTGAGTTCAACATTTCTGCGATCTCGAAGTCCGAAAAGGAAGAAGCCAAAGTTTCTCAACTTAAACCCAAAAGAGGAAAATCTGAATTTTTTTTTTAAAATTAGATTTTTTTTTTATTTTTTTTATGGATTCATAGAAGAGAGCGGATGGTGTTCCATTCCGAAAATGAGTTCAACATTTCTGCGATCTCGAAGTCCGAAAAGGAAGAAGCCAAAGTTTCTCAACTTAAACCCAAAAGAGGAAAATCTGAATTTTTTTTTTCTAAATCAGATTTTGTTTCTTTTTGAGAAATTTTTTTTAGAAACAAGAAAGACTGGAAATAAACTCAAAAGAAGAAATTTCCAAGAATCCCATCTCATGTGGTTTTTTTTTAGATGCAAGATCCAACATAGGCCACCAACTAAAAAGGAGCCAAAGAATCCAAGCATTGTGTTCTCAAATGAACAGGGTCCCACCGGGTGTGCCAGCTTGATGGTCCCGGCTTTTCTCTTTTTCCAAAGCTGCCTCCGCCCCGGGGCTGACGGGGTACGGTGGAGGGAAAGAAAGGAAAAGCGGGCATCAATTTTTTTTTTGTACGGGTATGCCAGATTTTCTATTCTACTTGGAATTTAGAGTGGTGATCCGGAGATTCACCTTCACAAGTAGAAACAAGTAGAAAAGGAAATCAACTTTTTTCCATCTTTCCATTGCACACATATTTTTAAAGAAAAGAGACAAGGTTTGTTTTTTGAATGCCGTGAGAGGCGGTTTTCTTTGTTTGCCGTGAAAGGCGATTTTGCCGTGAAAGGCGATTTACAAATCTTATCAATAATGAAAGACAAGAGATGTGATTTTTTTGTCTCTTTATAAAAAAATACAATGCAACAGAAAAGAAAGAAAAGGAATCTAACTTCTCATGCGATTGTGGGGGACCCGTTCAGATCGACGGTCGCGAGTTATGTATGGACTCCGCCATCGTCCTTTAGATGAGAACTTTAATGCTTGATTTCTTGGCTTGGCTCCAACCTCAGATTTTTAGAGGATAAGGACCAAGGTAAGGTCCTATATCCGGTAAAAAGCCGAGTAGACGGGCTGAAAAGCCGCATCTAGCCATGTTGGATAGAAGGAGAGGTGGCCTTTGGGGGGGGGGGTGGCCCCCCCAAGGAGCTTTGATCACCTTGTAGTGCTTGTTGCAGCAGAGTTTTCTTCAATAGAGGAGAGTTTGTTGCAGAGGTTCTGGATTTTTCTTGAATTTTTCGGAGAGTTTTTCGAATCTGTCCTCCTTCTTCAATGATTTTCCAGCGATTTTTTCTGGATCCGTTTCCCTTGGAATGGCCTCCTATTTATAGGCATTTGGTAGCCATTTAGGAGAGTTTATGAGCATTTATGGTATTAATGCTCATGATGGGAGGACTTACAAGTTTTTAATTACTTGTTTTGTAACTCCTTTTTCCTTGAATTTGATTGGCCGATGGAGAGTAGTGGGCATTTAATCGCCTTTAATCTCCATGATGACGGGAGTTTCATGATTTTAATGTCATGATTACTTGGACTTGTAACTCCCATTTTCTTGCTTCTGATTGGGCCGTTCAAAATAATGAGTTAATGACCGCATTAACTTGCCATAAACGGGTCATTTAACTTCATTAATTGATTGCCTGGGCGCTTGAAGAGTCGCGGGCCGTGCCGCGTCCTTTGGGATTCTTCTTGCGATGATCACCAATGGACCCACATACCATTTGATGTCGGATGGTGATCCAATTTCAAACATTGGTTGATGTCAGCGGGCCAGCAACATCTGTCCAGTCGATTTCGCGATCGGGCGGGCAGAAAGGGTGCTTTCTTGGTTAGCCGTTTGATAATCTTGAGGCGTCCGATGATGATCTAATGATTCCAGTGATGGATCCGTGATGTTGATGAAGATCGACGAATATCATGCACAAAAAATCAGATTTTGGAAAAATCACAGGGGCCAATCAACTCGAAACGCGAAAAATACCCGAAAAACGGGGTTTTTGGGCGAGGTCCGGCGGCCCGGACCTCCATGGTCGCCGGCGACCATGGGCCTTGGCCCATTTTTTTGGCCGCCTTTCGGTCGCTTTTTCTTCGCCGTTTTTCATCCGTTTTTGCTTCTGTTTTCTCCTGCATTTTTCTTGGAATTTCCTCTCATTTATTGGCTGGATTTCCCTCAAGAAAACCTGATGAGAAGCCATGCAAATCGGATCGCAAAGTTTCCCATTTTCTGAAAAGCCGAAGACTTTGCTGTGGAGAACTGCCGATTTTTTGTCAAGCGTCGAAACTAGGTCAAACGATGTCGGAATGACCTGAAATTCGACGTGTAGCTTCTTGAGCAGTAGACGAGGCCAACCATAGGCTTTTGTTCAGGTTTTGAAGCCGTTTGGGGGCCCGAAAATGCTTGACTTGATTTCACTGCGAGGGAAATGCCGAGCTTTGACTTTCGGTCAAACGATGTCCGATTGACCTGAAATTTGATGGGTAGCTTCCTCATCAGTAGATAGGACCAACCATAGGCTTTCGTTTGAGTTTTGAAGCCATTTGGAGTCATGCAAACGCTTGCCTTTATTTCACCGCGAGGGAAATACCGAGCTTTGACTTTTGGTCAAACGATGTCCGATTGACCTGAAATTCGACGTGTGACTCCCTCATCAGTAGATAAGACCAACCATAGGCTTTTGTTTGAGTTTTGAAGCCGTTTGGGGTCATGCAAACGCTTGCCTTGATTTCACCGCGAGGGAAATCCCGAGCTTTGACTTCCAGTCAAACGATGTCGGTTTGACTTGAAACTTGACATGGAGCCTTTTGGAGGTATTTTGTAACCATCCGTAGGCTCTGATCGAAGATTTGAAGTCTTCGACACTGTCGCCGCCGGGAGCTGCTGCTCAGCTGTTGGAGAAGTGGAGTTAGGCCGAATGATGTCGGAATGGCCCGAAACTTCATGTGTACCTCTCTTTTGGTTGTTTTGAATGACCTTGCAGTTTTTGTTTGATTCTGACAAGATCTGATGCTTGAAGTAGCGCCTGCCTATTTTTGGTAGGATGCGGCTCCGTGTAGCTTTTGGTGTGAGGAGGCAAAGTGACATTTTTGGTGTCAACAAGCATTGTATGGCAGAAGGTGTGGGACACCTGTATGTTGGGAAGAAGTCGGCATTCGCAGTTTCCATGGACCGATTATTGTAAGTGAGACCAGCGACAAAATCAAGTTGATTCAAGAACGTCTGAAAATGTCCCGAAGTAGACAAAGGAGCTATGCAGACCCCCACCACAGAGATTTACAGTTCAAAGAAGGAGACAAGGTTTTCTTGAAAGTGTCACCCACTAGAGGAACATTTAGATTTGGACAGAAAGGCAAGCTATCACGGAGATACATTGGACTATACGACATTGTGAGTGAGATCGGTGATGTGGCTTATAGGTTAGCTTTACCACCTGAGCTATCCGGCGTACACAACATCTTTCATGTGTCTATGTTGAAGAAGTATGTCCCTGATCCGTCACATGTACTCCGACATGAACCATTAAAGATTCGAGAGGATGCTACCTATGTTGAGAGGCCCGTTCAGATCATTGATACGAAGGAACAAGAGTTGATGACACGGTCTATTCATTGGGTAAAAGTACTATGGGAGAATCACGAATCAAAAGCGGCAACATGGAAATTACAAGATCAAGTGCAGAAGAAGTACCCACATCTACTACCAAAGGTGAGTTTTATATTTCATTTGGTGGACCAAATGCCCTAAGGGGTGGAGGATGTAAGACCCCGACCCGAGTGAACCCGATTAGTGTTAATTAAGTCGTGTGTTAGTCTTAGGCGTGATTAGTAGTCTTGACTAAGTTGGGTTTGGAATAGCTTTTGAAATAGTTTTGGGGAATTTTGAGCGCTTTGGTGACTAGTGGGGCCCTTTAGGGGTTCCTTATATGAATTTGAGTTTACTTAGGGGATTTTTCGGAATTGTTTTGAATTGTGTTTTTATCTCATTTCATTTGTCTCGTTAATCTCGACAACTTTCATGTTGATCCCGTCCCCGTTCGAGACCCTGAAACCCAATTTCCTAGCCTTGAGGGCAAAACAGTCTTTTTACACTTAATCTGTACCCAAAACTTGATATCCCCAAAACCCGTGAAACATATACTTTTTGGAAACTAGATATTTTGGTGATCATTTCTTCCTGCTTCGTTGAATTCATTTGAGATCCTGAAAGACATGATTTCAGCCCAAAGAGTTTCTTAAGTGGTGGGACCCATTACCATTGCTAATATAAGGAGAACCCATCTTCCACTTCCCTTTTCCAGCACAAGCTTTAACCTAGGGTTTTCTTGCAACTTTTTCCTTCTTCTTCTTGCTCTCTTCATCTCAATCTCCTACCAAACTTGCACCAACATCAAAATGGACTTCACCATTCTCTTCCTCATCTTGAAGGCTCCCCATTGATATCATTTTGAGAGAAAACCTCCCATTCCAAGATCTTCATTGAGCTTACTCTTGCCACTAGAGGACCTTACAAGTAAGTGATCATCTCCATCTTCTAGATTTGTATTCTTCTAGTCCTAGAGAAGCTCCATCTCCATTATTGGGAGTTCTCTCCTTATATTTCATTGTTTGACCCATTTTAAGGTTTGTTTTTGGGGGTTTTGCTTGTGCTTGTAGGATTCTTGAGAGAGCTTGGTTAGTAGCATGATTAGAGACCCAAGGCAAGTGGATGAATTGATGTTTTGAGTTTTGAATGATTTTCATGAGAAGTATTAATGATTTCATCATTTCTTTCATGCTTTTATTGAGTTGCATTGATTTGAAATAAATGTTCATAATGAATCTTGTTAGCTTGTCTAATCCTTATAAATGTTAGCATTTATGGCCTATCATTTAATGCTTTCAAGTGACTTAAATGAATGCTTGTGACTTGGTGGATTTCTCCTCTTTTGTGATTGATTGAGAATGGAAGGAAAGTGAAGGGAGAAATGTAAAATGAAAGAGTGGAAGTGTTGAATGATGAATTGGAGGAGTCTTGGACTCATTTTATTGTAGGACTGTAGGGGGGATGATGTGAGGATGGTTTAAGGGAGAAATGGGCTCAAATTTGAACACAGTGGGGTTTTTCCCGCACCTGGCAGTTAGCCAGCGGTCACCTGTCGGCTAGCCACCCACCAGCTAACTAAACCTTCGCGGTTACTTTTCCAAAGAGCATCTCTCTCCCCTGAGCCAGCGGTCAGCCTCACGGTTATCCAGCGGCTAACCGCCTAACTCAACGGCGGCTAACCGCCCGATAACCGCACCATGGCGGTTACTTTTCCAGTAAGCTGCATTCTGTTAGACCAACCGCGGTCAGCCACATGGTCATCCAGCGGCTAACCGCCGAACCTATCGGCGACTAACTGTTAGCTGACCGCTAGGTGACCGAAATTGCCCAGAAACATGGAAATGGAGAGAAATGAAGAGGATTTCCGTCCCAATCATTTGTGCATCCTTTTTTAGAATGATGGGGGCTGTTCACTTAGAGATATGTTTCAAGCTCGTTCGAGAAAGAAATCATATCACAAAGACTCGCTTGAAGTTTCGAAAACCCCAAAGTGTAAAAGGACCCCGAAATGTCCCCAAACTCAAGGAGTACCAAGTTTTATTAATGTTGACATACGGGATCCCTATTCACCTTGAACTAGTCTTGAACCCCGATACTTGTCCTGAGATTTCAAAAGTTCTATAGTATTTCGTTGTTTCCGAATTTACACTACTTGACTTGTTATCCCCAAAAATATTGAAAGTATACTTGTAATAATTGCTAGCCCCGAAATGTATTGCCTGACATGAAATGACATATGTGCCTTTGAGCACCCCGTCCCGCCTGATTATTTACTTGTACTTGATTTATTTACACATGTCTCAATTTGTTATTTGACCTATGAGTGGCACCACCAAGCTTGGATAACCTTGTTAGCCTGATCCACTGACTTGGAGATCCCCCACTTGTCCCGCCAGCTGCAGTTTGGATCCCGCTACCCGGTTTTTACCGTAGTCTTTTTCCGATGCAGCAAATTGCTACTGTGGTTCCCGATGCCCGGCTCGCTACCATGGTCATGTATAGTATATTATATGTATATGTATATTTTGTTGTACCTCCTCACTATGATGACTGAGGTCAACGCCTTGATATTGCTCTGTCACTTCGGTGATAGAGGACTTAGCTATGTGTGGTTGCCATCTTGCTTGTTTCCCGATTTCCTTGGATATCCATACACGTTTTATATTGCACTTATGTTTTCAATAAATGATTCATTTCTTTTCTAAAGTTATTGATTGAACAAGTTTAAATGCTTTTAAAGGTGAATGTATTTGTTATGTTTTATTGTTATGTCTTTTCACCCGTTTGCCAAACCGTCGTGTTTGACCCACTCTTTGGTACTTAGGTCCAGACATTGTCTATCCCGAGGCGGAGCTTGAGGATGCGGTCGGTGAACCGCAACACCTAGTTGAGTGGCATGCTGATGATGTCGTATAGACATCGATTGCTGTGAGAGACGTACATTTTGGGAAACTGTTTAACCATTCTTTTGGGTTATTGTTTTGTTTATATTGGCCTTTGTTATCCTCTATTTTTTGGGGAATGCAATTAAATGATCTTTTGTATAAACCTTAACTTACATTTGGGAAACATGCTAATGATCATTGCTCATTCTGATACAGTGTTTATACTTGCGATATTATCTTTATGACTAGAGATGGTTTGAATAGTTAATTTGCTACACGCTTCCGCACTTAAAAGAAATGTTCATATATAGTTGTTATATCCTCACCGCGGACACCTATGGAAAATTAAATAAATGTGTACTCACCACACCACATTAGTCCCGTGGGCGCGGTCCGGGGTTGCGACAGAGACGTTACGTGATCCCTCTCACTACCATAAAGTCCCCTTAGAAACTCGAAAGGCTATTAAAAAAAATGCTCAAAGGCTCTTGGTCAAGTCAGAAGCTCTCCTTTAAGTTTCTTTTCGAGGCACATCGACTCCAAAAGCTACTCATCGCTGTACCTCGAGGGGGCATTTGTTGACACCAAAAAAGTCACTTTGCCTCTTTAACATCAAGAAGCCACATCCTACTACAAAACAGGCAATGCTACTTCAAGCATCAGATCTTGTCAGAATCAAACAAAAATTGCAAGATCTTTCAAGACAGCCAAAAGAGGGGTTCACATGAAGTTTTGGCCATTCCAACGTCATTTGGCCTAACTTCACTCCTCCAGCAGCTGAACGGGCGCTCATGGCGGCGACGGCGTCGAAGACATCAAAACGTCGATCGGAGCCTATGATGGTCTCAAAATACCTCCAAAGGGCTCCATGTCAAATTTCAAGTCAAACCGACAACATTTGACCCTGCATCAACCCTTGAGCATTAACATCAAGTCTCTCAGCGGCAAGAACCACCGGGACTATTACTCATCAAACAGAGCACATGGATGACTTCAACATGCTTCCAAAGGGCCACACGTCAAATTTCAGGTCATTCCGACAACGTTTGACCCGACTTTGACGCTCCGAAACAAAATCAAGGCTACGGGCGGCGGAGCACCCCGGGGCCATGACATTCAAATTGGAGCCAATAGATCGTCTCAAAATGACTCCAATAGGCTCCATGTCAAATTTCAAGTCAATCGGACATCGGTTGACTGCACATCAACGCATGGTATCTTCCCCGCAGCGAAATGAAGCCTACTGGCGACCTCAAACAAAAGCCCATAGTTGGTCCTATCTACTGCTCAGGAGGCTTCACCTCAAATTTCAGGTCATTCTGACATTGTTTGACCTAGTTTCGACTCTTGACGGAAAATCGGCTACAAAGTCTTCGACTTTTCCAAAAAAATAGGAAACTTTGTGCTCTGATTTGTATGGCTTCTCGTTAGGTTTTCTTCAGGACAATCAAGCCAATAAATGAGGAGAAATATCAAGAAAAATACAGGAGGAAAAAGCATAAAAAGATCGAAAAACGGCCGAGAAACGGCAACCGAAAAGGGGAACAATCCCCAGGGTCGCTGGATTTGTCGCTGAGTGGCCCATTTTCCGCCCTTTTCGTGTTTCAGGAGGTCCAGCCCCTGTGGTTTCTTGAAAATCTGATTTTTTATGCTCAAAATCGACTAATCTTCATCAACATCTCGGATCTGCCGTCAAGAGCATGAAATCATCATTGATCGCTCCAAAATCGCCAACCGGCTGACCAAGAAAGTACACTTCTTGTCCGACCAATCGAGAAATCGACAAGACAGATGTCACCGGCCCGCTGATATCAACCAATGTTTGAAATTGTATCGCCATCCGACATCAAACAACATGCGGATCCATCGGCGATCATCACAAGAAGAATTCTAAAAGACGCGGCACGGCCCGCGACTCTTCAAATGCCCTGGCGACCACTTAATGTCGTTAATTGACCCGTTTTATAAAAACTTAATGCAGTCATTAACTCATTATTTTGGACGGCCCAATCAAAATCAATCAAATGGGAGTTACAAATCCAAGTAATCATGGCATTAAAATCATGAAACTCCCCTCATCATGGACATTAAGGGTGATTAAATGCCATCATTCTCCACCGGCCAATCACAGGCCAAGAAAAAGGAGTTACAAAATCAAGAACTAAAAATTTTAACTCCTCCCATCTGTTAGGAATTTTGTAGATTGCAATTTGATGGATGCAAAATCATTCAAGCATCATTTGATTCACACACTTGCATTGTTTTAGATAAACTTGAAATCTTGTTTTATTCATGCATTGCTTTTAAGATTTGTAAAAGTATCAATTTATGCATGATTTGCTTTTAAAACTTGGATGCATTTGTTTTTGAAAAGAGTTTTAGAAATCAAGCTAGCCTTTGGTTTTAAAGTTTTGAATCATTTTAGGCTTTTTGTGTTTCATGTTTTTAAACCACTTAGTTTGATTTAAAACATGTTTCCAAGCTTGATTTGATGGCCCAAAAATTCCCACTTGAAAAGACTTTGAAATATGCAAAAAATATGCAATTTTGGGAATTTTGGTCCTGGGCCAGAAACGCTGTGTTCCAGGTCGATCGGGAAGGGCCAGGTTGACCGGGAACACTGCAGGCAGAATTTGCCCTGGAGCACCAACGGTCATATTTCTGACCGTTGTGTGTTCCCGGTCGACCGGGGACTAGCCGTTGGGCACTTTTTGCTATATATATGAGTTCTTTCCTTTGCCAAAAGTTGGAAATTTTAAGGCCCTCCTTGAGGGGTTTTGAGGCATATCAAAGGGAAATGAACTAAGGGATGAAGGGGATCATTAGGAAAGCTAAAGCTTGGATTAATGAAGTTAAATCACCAAGTAGGCTCTACTTTCCTTAATCATATGTTTTCATGCTTTGTTTTATTTTTGGTAAATCATTTGTAGCATGATAAACTATGTTGTGTTGTATCCTTAACATGTTTTATGTTTTGAATTGATTTATTGTTTTGGATACATCACCATTGATTCAATCCAAGTAGTACTTTATTTGGTAAATCTAAGTAGATCATGTTAAAAAAAGAATCTTTGAAATTATATGTAACATGATTCATATACTTGGTTGAATCTTTGGATGTTGTTTTCCAACATAAGAAAATCACCTTCAAAACTATCTTATGTTTTGGATTCAACTTCTTTACAAATCATTGTTAGGGATTTTGTAGATTGCAATTTGATGGATGCATTTCATTCTAGCATCATTTGATTCACACACTTGCATTGTGTTAGATAAACTTGAAATCTTGATTTATTCATGCATTGTTTTTAAGATTTTGTTTTATGCATGATTTGTTTTTAATCTTGGATGCATTTGTTTTAGAAAAGAGTTTTAGAAAATCAAGCTAGCCTATGAGTTTTAAATCTTTCAAAATGTTTTAGGCTTTTTATGATCCATGTTTTAAAACCCTTAGAATGATTTAAAATATGTTTTAAAGCTTGATTATATGGCCCAAATAGTTCCACAAAGAAAAGGTTTGAAAATGCAAATGTGGAAATTTTTGGTCCCCGCAGTGTCGCCGGTCGACCGGCGCAGAGGTCCCGGTCGACCGGGAACACTGCAGCAAAAAATTGCCTGGCGCACCAACGGTCAGAAATCCGACCGTTGTGTGATCCCGGTCGACCGAGACCTGTTTGCCGGTCGACCGAGGACTAGCCGTTGGCAACTTTTTGCTATAAATATGAGTTCTTTCCCTTGCCAAAAGTTGGGAATTTTTAACCCCTCCTTGAGAGGATTTGAGGCATATCAAAAGGGAAAAGAACCAAGGGATGAAGGGGATGATTAGGAAAGCTAAAGCTTGGATTAATGAAGTTAAACCACCAAGTAGGCTCTTCCTTCCTTAATCATATGTTTTCATGCTTTTGTTTTATTTTTGGTAAATCATTTCTAGCATGTTAAACTATGTTTGTGTTGTGCCCTTAACATGTGTTATGTTTTGAGTTGATTTATTGTTTTGGATACAACACCATATGATTCAATCCAAGTAGTACTTGAATTGGTAAATCAAAGTAGATCATGTTAATGAAAGAAACTTGGTAAATCATATGTAACATGATTCCTATACTTGGTTGAATCTTTGGTTGTTGTTTTTCATCATAAGAAAATCACTTTCAAAAGTATCTTATGTTTTGGACTCAACTTCTTTACAAATCATATGTTTTCATGTTTTGTTTTATCATTGGTAAATCTTTGTAACATGTTAATCTATGATTTGTTGTATCCTTAGCATGTGTTATATTTTGAATAGATCTATTGTTTTGGATACATCACCATTGATTCATCAAAGTAGTACTTTATCTTTGGTAAATCTAAGTAGATCATGTTAATGAAATATGTAACATGATTCATATACTTTGTTGAATCTTTGGTTGTTGTTTTCCATCATAAGAAAATCTCTTTCAAATGTATCTTATGTTTTGGATTCAACATCATTACAAATCATATGTGTATTATTGTTTTAAAGTTTCACAACTTGCATCACTTTGATAGGTAAATCATTTTCAAGTTGTATTTATAATTACATATGATTTGTCCCCCTATTTTCAATCAAATCTATTTTTATGTTTTGAGCTTCATGTTGATTTGATTGACATCCCTATGCATCACATGTTTAGAACTAATTAATTTCATACAACTTGTGTATCTTTGACATCATTAACAAGTTGTTTCTTTTAACATGTGACTTGCATTCTATCCTCAATCATAAATGTTTTTGAGCTAAAACTTTCAAAAGCCTTAGGCATACATTTATGAGCTTTCATTTTCAAAATGATTGAGGACCACACACACACACTTCATTTGTTTTCATCTTTGCATTCATAGTGTGAGTGTGTATTTGTATTTCACTTCCATATCCGCCTATTTAAGAGGCAATGTAATGAGCTTAATTGAATCTCCATCAAGTGTATTAAAGACACTAAATTAGAGAGATAACCAACCTTGTGGTTGAAGAGGTTATTGCTTAGCCTATAAAAGCATAGTGTATAGGTTGATGTTAAGCCTTGAAAAACATCAATGTAAGGTTATTGCTTAGCCTTGGAAAGCATATTGTAAAGGTTATTGCTTAGCCTATTGAAAAGCATAAATAGTGGAAATCCGGTGGGGTGTTGGATCACAAGCCGGTAGTGGATGTAGGCATTGAGGCCGAACCACTATAAATCCTTGTGTGATGGTGCTTGCTTTGTGGTGATTGTTTTCTTTAAGCTTCCGCATTTTGTTTGATAATCATCACTTCTGACTAGTTTGTTTTAAAGAAGTTAAAATTGTTAAAATTGGTCATAAAAGAAGCTCACCCTATTCACCCCCCCTCTAGGGTTCGGATCCCCATGGACTTACAAGTGGTATCAGAGCGGGTTACTCCATTTTAGGGCTTAACAACCCGGAGTTGATCCTTGCTAGATTAGAACCCTAGTGTTGTGATTTAATTGCATATCTTTTTAAAGATTTCCACTATGATTGAAAATGAATTTTTCCCTAGCCTCATTGCACCACTCTAAGTCTTTTCCAAGTTATATCTTCTAGAGTTGGTGAGTCCTCAAAGTGTTCTCTCATGGACACATTTTCAAGACCTTAGGTGAATTTTCAAAGGTAGACTATTTGAGTAACCTTAAGGCCTTGATACCCCTAGACCAACCTATGCTTTTTAGTTATATCTTTTTGTTGGTCATGTTACATTTGCATTTTGTTTCTTTAAAGTCACATCTTTTAAAATGCAATGTTTCTTTGTGATCATTTGATTTTGTCTTCATGAACTTTTATAGTTATATCTCATGGTTTTCAAAATCCTTGATTGCAATTTTTTCATGATGGATTTGCATGTTGTTAATATAGTAATATCTCTTGTTGTGCATATCTATTCATGATCAATTGATTGTGATTACAAATGCTTTCATAGCTAGTTTTTCATGATCAATTGATGTTGGAAAATCATTTGATGATTGTCATAGTTATATCCTTTTTGAATCAAATGATTTGAAGCAACCTTAGTTTTCCATTGATTTACAAGTTATATCTTTTGATATGGAAAATTTGTAAGTGTCTATTGTTTTTACAAATTGAAAACTTTACAATAGTACACTTCTTGTTTTTCAAAATCACTTGCTCTTAATTCTATAAATGATTCTTTGTTGGAATTTCATACATTGAAGTGATTTGAAAAACTTTGGAAAATGTTCTAAGCTTTATTAGTTATATTTCTAGAAGCATTTTCCTTGAATTTATTTCCTTGTGCCTAATTATGATTATATCATTTGGAAGGGAATAATTTTTACAAACAATTTGCATCTTTGCTCATTTAGTTATATTTCTTTTATGCAAATTGATTTTGATATCTTACTTTGCTTGGTTAGATATGATTTCATTGATTTACATGTTTGTGCCTATTTTGGTATATAGTTTCAATAATGCAAATTAATGAGTGTTTATGTGCTTTAAAGTAAAATCTTGTATTTGAGCTTTTTAAGTACATATGTGATTTTATGTGCTAAGTTCATTTGGTGTAAACCTCATATCCATTGTCCATTGCATTGTAAGCTTAGTACATTTGCTAAGAGTGGAGATGTTACATGATAGATTGATACCTTTAACTCCATACCTTCTTGTGCTCACTTAGTTATATTTTTGTTGATGATTGGTATGAGTTAGATCTTGAGTGTTGATTGATCCTCTCTATGCAAATGTCAAAGTGTTCTATGTATGGTTGTGGTATTTATTATATTTGTAGAAACCATACAAGAACTCAAATCCATCCTCTATGCCATTCTAGTCATATCTTTTTGGATGGTTATGATGTTGATTCATGTGTATTTTCTAAGTGATTTCATTCTTATACATGTTTCAACTTCATAGTAGTGATCTTGATCATATGAAACTCTTTGAAATCCATTCCTCATATTTCTATATGTTTGATGGACATCTTAGATGTTGAATTCATATGATTTAGTCACTTTATAAATTGCATGCATTTCAAAGTCATATCCTTTAGCATTGCAATTTATCTTGTTCATCACTATGCTCTATAGTTATATCTTTAAAAGTGATGAATATGCACTTGTGATGCTTGATGGAATTTTGTCACATTCTTGCTCTTTATCATGTTATCAAATTCAATTGGATTCAATTAGTATAATGTTTGATTGATTTGATTTCTTGTGAATGTGATAAACCTTGTGTGCATTGGATTGAACTTGATAAGTAATATGATTGTTCCATGTCACACACCATTAGCATCATAATGCTCATGTTGCCACCTCCTTTGCTCATATAGGTATATCTCATGACCACCATGTTTATGTGTTCATAATATTGGTTGGTTATTAGTTGAGGTTGGCTTCATGTTTGAATTTCATTTCACTCAATTTGCACTTTAATAAGTCATATTTATTGATTGAATGAAATGATTTTCAAAATCTTACATAGCATATGATTTTCATAAGTAATATTGATTGATGCTATGTTTGAGTAAACCCCATATCATGGATAGCTCTAATTTGGATTTCTCATAATAGTTATACTTTTAAATCCATTTTAGAGTGATTGATTTATTAAGTCTTATCCTAAATCTCAATTGGTATTCTTTGTTTGTCCAATTGATATCCATGATTGCTTTTCCCAAAGACCTAGCTCTCTTTTGGCAATTTGATCATATTGAGCTTAATAGTTAAATGAATCTAATCCTTTCCTTGAAGTTGACCCTCAATTGGTTAAACCATCTTCTTCTTGCACCTAATAGTTAAATCTTTGTCAAGAGTTTGACAAAAGGAGAGAATGGATTGAGGGGGAGTGTAAACCTTCATAGGAAGTATTAGTTTTGATCAAATTGACCCTAGGATTGCCTTTGAACCCTTAGAGACTTTTTCCATACATGATAGCCTGTTATATATTTCACTTTCGATTTTTTTTTATTAACAGGTGCTACTAAAGGTATTTTCCTTATTTCATGTGTGTAGGTACCTTTGCAATTTAATGGCAAAGGGGGAGAAATTATGCAAGATCTCAAAAGGGTAAAGAGAATGTCCAAGCTTCCTAAGGGGAGAGTTGTGTATGATCTTCTACAAGGGGAGAGAATACATACCTTGCCAAAGGGAGAAAGAGGCATGGTCAAAGGGGGAGAGCAACTAGAAGAAAGAAAGCTTGGGAGCTAAAGGAGATGCTTGGATAAAGAAAGAAAGAAGAAAGAAAGCTTAAAGGATGATCAAGCACCAAGCATCATGAAGAATGAAGAAAAGAGCTCAAGCTAAGAGAAGAAGCATCCAAGAAGATTTCAAGCCTTGTCCAGCTGAGGGGGAGCTGAAGACTAAGTGTGTATGTTCAGTGGTGAGTGTGTTTGCCATCAAATTGCAAAGGGGGAGATTGTTAGGGATTTTGTAGATTGCAATTTGATGGATGCATTTCATTCTAGCATCATTTGATTCACACACTTGCATTGTGTTAGATAAACTTGAAATCTTGATTTATTCATGCATTGTTTTTAAGATTTTGTTTTATGCATGATTTGTTTTTAATCTTGGATGCATTTGTTTTAGAAAAGAGTTTTAGAAAATCAAGCTAGCCTATGAGTTTTAAATCTTTCAAAATGTTTTAGGCTTTTTATGTTCCATGTTTTAAAACCCTTAGAATGATTTAAAACATGTTTTAAAGCTTGATTATATGGCCCAAATAGTTCCACAAAGAAAAGGTTTGAAAATGCAAATGTGGAAATTTTTGGTCCCCGCAGTGTCGCCGGTCGACCGGCGCAGAGGTCCCGGTCGACCGGGAACACTGCAGCAAAAAATTGCCTGGCGCACCAACGGTCAGAAATCCGACCGTTGTGTGATCCCGGTCGACCGAGACCTGTTTGCCGGTCGACCGAGGATTAGCCGTTGGCAACTTTTTGCTATAAATATGAGTTCTTTCCCTTGCCAAAAGTTGGGAATTTTTAACCCCTCCTTGAGAGGATTTGAGGCATATCAAAAGGGAAAAGAACCAAGGGATGAAGGGGATGATTAGGAAAGCTAAAGCTTGGATTAATGAAGTTAAACCACCAAGTAGGCTCTTCCTTCCTTAATCATATGTTTTCATGCTTTTGTTTTATTTTTGGTAAATCATTTCTAGCATGTTAAACTATGTTTGTGTTGTGTCCTTAACATGTGTTATGTTTTGAGTTGATTTATTGTTTTGGATACAACACCATATGATTCAATCCAAGTAGTACTTGAATTGGTAAATCAAAGTAGATCATGTTAATGAAAGAAACTTGGTAAATCATATGTAACATGATTCCTATACTTGGTTGAATCTTTGGTTGTTGTTTTCCATCATAAGAAAATCACTTTCAAAAGTATCTTATGTTTTGGACTCAACTTCTTTACAAATCATATGTTTTCATGTTTTGTTTTATCATTGGTAAATCTTTGTAACATGTTAATCTATGATTTGTTGTATCCTTAGCATGTGTTATATTTTGAATAGATCTATTGTTTTGGATACATCACCATTGATTCATCAAAGTAGTACTTTATCTTTGGTAAATCTAAGTAGATCATGTTAATGAAATATGTAACATGATTCATATACTTTGTTGAATCTTTGGTTGTTGTTTTCCATCATAAGAAAATCTCTTTCAAATGTATCTTATGTTTTGGATTCAACATCATTACAAATCATATGTGTATTATTGTTTTAAAGTTTCACAACTTGCATCACTTTGATAGGTAAATCATTTTCAAGTTGTATTTATAATTACATATGATTTGTCCCCCTATTTTCAATCAAATCTATTTTTATGTTTTGAGCTTCATGTTGATTTGATTGACATCCCTATGCATCACATGTTTAGAACTAATTAATTTCATACAACTTGTGTATCTTTGACATCATTAACAAGTTGTTTCTTTTAACATGTGACTTGCATTCTATCCTCAATCATAAATGTTTTTGAGCTAAAACTTTCAAAAGCCTTAGGCATACATTTATGAGCTTTCATTTTCAAAATGATTGAGGACCACACACACACACTTCATTTGTTTTCATCTTTGCATTCATAGTGTGAGTGTGTATTTGTATTTCACTTCCATATCCGCCTATTTAAGAGGCAATGTAATGAGCTTAATTGAATCTCCATCAAGTGTATTAAAGACACTAAATTAGAGAGATAACCAACCTTGTGGTTGAAGAGGTTATTGCTTAGCCTATAAAAGCATAGTGTATAGGTTGATGTTAAGCCTTGAAAAACATCAATGTAAGGTTATTGCTTAGCCTTGGAAAGCATATTGTAAAGGTTATTGCTTAGCCTATTGAAAAGCATAAATAGTGGAAATCCGGTGGGGTGTTGGATCACAAGCCGGTAGTGGATGTAGGCATTGAGGCCGAACCACTATAAATCCTTGTGTGATGGTGCTTGCTTTGTGGTGATTGTTTTCTTTAAGCTTCCGCATTTTGTTTGATAATCATCACTTCTGACTAGTTTGTTTTAAAGAAGTTAAAATTGTTAAAATTGGTCATAAAAGAAGCTCACCCTATTCACCCCCCCTCTAGGGTTCGGATCCCCATGGACTTACAAGTGGTATCAGAGCGGGTTACTCCATTTTAGGGCTTAACAACCCGGAGTTGATCCTTGCTAGATTAGAACCCTAGTGTTGTGATTTAATTGCATATCTTTTTAAAGATTTCCACTATGATTGAAAATGAATTTTTCCCTAGCCTCATTGCACCACTCTAAGTCTTTTCCAAGTTATATCTTCTAGAGTTGGTGAGTCCTCAAAGTGTTCTCTCATGGACACATTTTCAAGACCTTAGGTGAATTTTCAAAGGTAGACTATTTGAGTAACCTTAAGGCCTTGATACCCCTAGACCAACCTATGCTTTTTAGTTATATCTTTTTGTTGGTCATGTTACATTTGCATTTTGTTTCTTTAAAGTCACATCTTTTAAAATGCAATGTTTCTTTGTGATCATTTGATTTTGTCTTCATGAACTTTTATAGTTATATCTCATGGTTTTCAAAATCCTTGATTGCAATTTTTTCATGATGGATTTGCATGTTGTTAATATAGTAATATCTCTTGTTGTGCATATCTATTCATGATCAATTGATTGTGATTACAAATGCTTTCATAGCTAGTTTTTCATGATCAATTGATGTTGGAAAATCATTTGATGATTGTCATAGTTATATCCTTTTTGAATCAAATGATTTGAAGCAACCTTAGTTTTCCATTGATTTACAAGTTATATCTTTTGATATGGAAAATTTGTAAGTGTCTATTGTTTTTACAAATTGAAAACTTTACAATAGTACACTTCTTGTTTTTCAAAATCACTTGCTCTTAATTCTATAAATGATTCTTTGTTGGAATTTCATACATTGAAGTGATTTGAAAAACTTTGGAAAATGTTCTAAGCTTTATTAGTTATATTTCTAGAAGCATTTTCCTTGAATTTATTTCCTTGTGCCTAATTATGATTATATCATTTGGAAGGGAATAATTTTTACAAACAATTTGCATCTTTGCTCATTTAGTTATATTTCTTTTATGCAAATTGATTTTGATATCTTACTTTGCTTGGTTAGATATGATTTCATTGATTTACATGTTTGTGCCTATTTTGGTATATAGTTTCAATAATGCAAATTAATGAGTGTTTATGTGCTTTAAAGTAAAATCTTGTATTTGAGCTTTTTAAGTACATATGTGATTTTATGTGCTAAGTTCATTTGGTGTAAACCTCATATCCATTGTCCATTGCATTGTAAGCTTAGTACATTTGCTAAGAGTGGAGATGTTACATGATAGATTGATACCTTTAACTCCATACCTTCTTGTGCTCACTTAGTTATATTTTTGTTGATGATTGGTATGAGTTAGATCTTGAGTGTTGATTGATCCTCTCTATGCAAATGTCAAAGTGTTCTATGTATGGTTGTGGTATTTATTATATTTGTAGAAACCATACAAGAACTCAAATCCATCCTCTATGCCATTCTAGTCATATCTTTTTGGATGGTTATGATGTTGATTCATGTGTATTTTCTAAGTGATTTCATTCTTATACATGTTTCAACTTCATAGTAGTGATCTTGATCATATGAAACTCTTTGAAATCCATTCCTCATATTTCTATATGTTTGATGGACATCTTAGATGTTGAATTCATATGATTTAGTCACTTTATAAATTGCATGCATTTCAAAGTCATATCCTTTAGCATTGCAATTTATCTTGTTCATCACTATGCTCTATAGTTATATCTTTAAAAGTGATGAATATGCACTTGTGATGCTTGATGGAATTTTGTCACATTCTTGCTCTTTATCATGTTATCAAATTCAATTGGATTCAATTAGTATAATGTTTGATTGATTTGATTTCTTGTGAATGTGATAAACCTTGTGTGCATTGGATTGAACTTGATAAGTAATATGATTGTTCCATGTCACACACCATTAGCATCATAATGCTCATGTTGCCACCTCCTTTGCTCATATAGGTATATCTCATGACCACCATGTTTATGTGTTCATAATATTGGTTGGTTATTAGTTGAGGTTGGCTTCATGTTTGAATTTCATTTCACTCAATTTGCACTTTAATAAGTCATATTTATTGATTGAATGAAATGATTTTCAAAATCTTACATAGCATATGATTTTCATAAGTAATATTGATTGATGCTATGTTTGAGTAAACCCCATATCATGGATAGCTCTAATTTGGATTTCTCATAATAGTTATACTTTTAAATCCATTTTAGAGTGATTGATTTATTAAGTCTTATCCTAAATCTCAATTGGTATTCTTTGTTTGTCCAATTGATATCCATGATTGCTTTTCCCAAAGACCTAGCTCTCTTTTGGCAATTTGATCATATTGAGCTTAATAGTTAAATGAATCTAATCCTTTCCTTGAAGTTGACCCTCAATTGGTTAAACCATCTTCTTCTTGCACCTAATAGTTAAATCTTTGTCAAGAGTTTGACAAAAGGAGAGAATGGATTGAGGGGGAGTGTAAACCTTCATAGGAAGTATTAGTTTTGATCAAATTGACCCTAGGATTGCCTTTGAACCCTTAGAGACTTTTTCCATACATGATAGCCTGTTATATATTTCACTTTCGATTTTTTTTTATTAACAGGTGCTACTAAAGGTATTTTCCTTATTTCATGTGTGTAGGTACCTTTGCAATTTAATGGCAAAGGGGGAGAAATTATGCAAGATCTCAAAAGGGTAAAGAGAATGTCCAAGCTTCCTAAGGGGAGAGTTGTGTATGATCTTCTACAAGGGGAGAGAATACATACCTTGCCAAAGGGAGAAAGAGGCATGGTCAAAGGGGGAGAGCAACTAGAAGAAAGAAAGCTTGGGAGCTAAAGGAGATGCTTGGATAAAGAAAGAAAGAAGAAAGAAAGCTTAAAGGATGATCAAGCACCAAGCATCATGAAGAATGAAGAAAAGAGCTCAAGCTAAGAGAAGAAGCATCCAAGAAGATTTCAAGCCTTGTCCAGCTGAGGGGGAGCTGAAGACTAAGTGTGTATGTTCAGTGGTGAGTGTGTTTGCCATCAAATTGCAAAGGGGGAGATTGTTAGGGATTTTGTAGATTGCAATTTGATGGATGCATTTCATTCTAGCATCATTTGATTCACACACTTGCATTGTGTTAGATAAACTTGAAATCTTGATTTATTCATGCATTGTTTTTAAGATTTTGTTTTATGCATGATTTGTTTTTAATCTTGGATGCATTTGTTTTAGAAAAGAGTTTTAGAAAATCAAGCTAGCCTATGAGTTTTAAATCTTTCAAAATGTTTTAGGCTTTTTATGTTCCATGTTTTAAAACCCTTAGAATGATTTAAAACATGTTTTAAAGCTTGATTATATGGCCCAAATAGTTCCACAAAGAAAAGGTTTGAAAATGCAAATGTGGAAATTTTTGGTCCCCGCAGTGTCGCCGGTCGACCGGCGCAGAGGTCCCGGTCGACCGGGAACACTGCAGCAAAAAATTGCCTGGCGCACCAACGGTCAGAAATCCGACCGTTGTGTGATCCCGGTCGACCGAGACCTGTTTGCCGGTCGACCGAGGATTAGCCGTTGGCAACTTTTTGCTATAAATATGAGTTCTTTCCCTTGCCAAAAGTTGGGAATTTTTAACCCCTCCTTGAGAGGATTTGAGGCATATCAAAAGGGAAAAGAACCAAGGGATGAAGGGGATGATTAGGAAAGCTAAAGCTTGGATTAATGAAGTTAAACCACCAAGTAGGCTCTTCCTTCCTTAATCATATGTTTTCATGCTTTTGTTTTATTTTTGGTAAATCATTTCTAGCATGTTAAACTATGTTTGTGTTGTGTCCTTAACATGTGTTATGTTTTGAGTTGATTTATTGTTTTGGATACAACACCATATGATTCAATCCAAGTAGTACTTGAATTGGTAAATCAAAGTAGATCATGTTAATGAAAGAAACTTGGTAAATCATATGTAACATGATTCCTATACTTGGTTGAATCTTTGGTTGTTGTTTTCCATCATAAGAAAATCACTTTCAAAAGTATCTTATGTTTTGGACTCAACTTCTTTACAAATCATATGTTTTCATGTTTTGTTTTATCATTGGTAAATCTTTGTAACATGTTAATCTATGATTTGTTGTATCCTTAGCATGTGTTATATTTTGAATAGATCTATTGTTTTGGATACATCACCATTGATTCATCAAAGTAGTACTTTATCTTTGGTAAATCTAAGTAGATCATGTTAATGAAATATGTAACATGATTCATATACTTTGTTGAATCTTTGGTTGTTGTTTTCCATCATAAGAAAATCTCTTTCAAATGTATCTTATGTTTTGGATTCAACATCATTACAAATCATATGTGTATTATTGTTTTAAAGTTTCACAACTTGCATCACTTTGATAGGTAAATCATTTTCAAGTTGTATTTATAATTACATATGATTTGTCCCCCTATTTTCAATCAAATCTATTTTTATGTTTTGAGCTTCATGTTGATTTGATTGACATCCCTATGCATCACATGTTTAGAACTAATTAATTTCATACAACTTGTGTATCTTTGACATCATTAACAAGTTGTTTCTTTTAACATGTGACTTGCATTCTATCCTCAATCATAAATGTTTTTGAGCTAAAACTTTCAAAAGCCTTAGGCATACATTTATGAGCTTTCATTTTCAAAATGATTGAGGACCACACACACACACTTCATTTGTTTTCATCTTTGCATTCATAGTGTGAGTGTGTATTTGTATTTCACTTCCATATCCGCCTATTTAAGAGGCAATGTAATGAGCTTAATTGAATCTCCATCAAGTGTATTAAAGACACTAAATTAGAGAGATAACCAACCTTGTGGTTGAAGAGGTTATTGCTTAGCCTATAAAAGCATAGTGTATAGGTTGATGTTAAGCCTTGAAAAACATCAATGTAAGGTTATTGCTTAGCCTTGGAAAGCATATTGTAAAGGTTATTGCTTAGCCTATTGAAAAGCATAAATAGTGGAAATCCGGTGGGGTGTTGGATCACAAGCCGGTAGTGGATGTAGGCATTGAGGCCGAACCACTATAAATCCTTGTGTGATGGTGCTTGCTTTGTGGTGATTGTTTTCTTTAAGCTTCCGCATTTTGTTTGATAATCATCACTTCTGACTAGTTTGTTTTAAAGAAGTTAAAATTGTTAAAATTGGTCATAAAAGAAGCTCACCCTATTCACCCCCCCTCTAGGGTTCGGATCCCCATGGACTTACAAGTGGTATCAGAGCGGGTTACTCCATTTTAGGGCTTAACAACCCGGAGTTGATCCTTGCTAGATTAGAACCCTAGTGTTGTGATTTAATTGCATATCTTTTTAAAGATTTCCACTATGATTGAAAATGAATTTTTCCCTAGCCTCATTGCACCACTCTAAGTCTTTTCCAAGTTATATCTTCTAGAGTTGGTGAGTCCTCAAAGTGTTCTCTCATGGACACATTTTCAAGACCTTAGGTGAATTTTCAAAGGTAGACTATTTGAGTAACCTTAAGGCCTTGATACCCCTAGACCAACCTATGCTTTTTAGTTATATCTTTTTGTTGGTCATGTTACATTTGCATTTTGTTTCTTTAAAGTCACATCTTTTAAAATGCAATGTTTCTTTGTGATCATTTGATTTTGTCTTCATGAACTTTTATAGTTATATCTCATGGTTTTCAAAATCCTTGATTGCAATTTTTTCATGATGGATTTGCATGTTGTTAATATAGTAATATCTCTTGTTGTGCATATCTATTCATGATCAATTGATTGTGATTACAAATGCTTTCATAGCTAGTTTTTCATGATCAATTGATGTTGGAAAATCATTTGATGATTGTCATAGTTATATCCTTTTTGAATCAAATGATTTGAAGCAACCTTAGTTTTCCATTGATTTACAAGTTATATCTTTTGATATGGAAAATTTGTAAGTGTCTATTGTTTTTACAAATTGAAAACTTTACAATAGTACACTTCTTGTTTTTCAAAATCACTTGCTCTTAATTCTATAAATGATTCTTTGTTGGAATTTCATACATTGAAGTGATTTGAAAAACTTTGGAAAATGTTCTAAGCTTTATTAGTTATATTTCTAGAAGCATTTTCCTTGAATTTATTTCCTTGTGCCTAATTATGATTATATCATTTGGAAGGGAATAATTTTTACAAACAATTTGCATCTTTGCTCATTTAGTTATATTTCTTTTATGCAAATTGATTTTGATATCTTACTTTGCTTGGTTAGATATGATTTCATTGATTTACATGTTTGTGCCTATTTTGGTATATAGTTTCAATAATGCAAATTAATGAGTGTTTATGTGCTTTAAAGTAAAATCTTGTATTTGAGCTTTTTAAGTACATATGTGATTTTATGTGCTAAGTTCATTTGGTGTAAACCTCATATCCATTGTCCATTGCATTGTAAGCTTAGTACATTTGCTAAGAGTGGAGATGTTACATGATAGATTGATACCTTTAACTCCATACCTTCTTGTGCTCACTTAGTTATATTTTTGTTGATGATTGGTATGAGTTAGATCTTGAGTGTTGATTGATCCTCTCTATGCAAATGTCAAAGTGTTCTATGTATGGTTGTGGTATTTATTATATTTGTAGAAACCATACAAGAACTCAAATCCATCCTCTATGCCATTCTAGTCATATCTTTTTGGATGGTTATGATGTTGATTCATGTGTATTTTCTAAGTGATTTCATTCTTATACATGTTTCAACTTCATAGTAGTGATCTTGATCATATGAAACTCTTTGAAATCCATTCCTCATATTTCTATATGTTTGATGGACATCTTAGATGTTGAATTCATATGATTTAGTCACTTTATAAATTGCATGCATTTCAAAGTCATATCCTTTAGCATTGCAATTTATCTTGTTCATCACTATGCTCTATAGTTATATCTTTAAAAGTGATGAATATGCACTTGTGATGCTTGATGGAATTTTGTCACATTCTTGCTCTTTATCATGTTATCAAATTCAATTGGATTCAATTAGTATAATGTTTGATTGATTTGATTTCTTGTGAATGTGATAAACCTTGTGTGCATTGGATTGAACTTGATAAGTAATATGATTGTTCCATGTCACACACCATTAGCATCATAATGCTCATGTTGCCACCTCCTTTGCTCATATAGGTATATCTCATGACCACCATGTTTATGTGTTCATAATATTGGTTGGTTATTAGTTGAGGTTGGCTTCATGTTTGAATTTCATTTCACTCAATTTGCACTTTAATAAGTCATATTTATTGATTGAATGAAATGATTTTCAAAATCTTACATAGCATATGATTTTCATAAGTAATATTGATTGATGCTATGTTTGAGTAAACCCCATATCATGGATAGCTCTAATTTGGATTTCTCATAATAGTTATACTTTTAAATCCATTTTAGAGTGATTGATTTATTAAGTCTTATCCTAAATCTCAATTGGTATTCTTTGTTTGTCCAATTGATATCCATGATTGCTTTTCCCAAAGACCTAGCTCTCTTTTGGCAATTTGATCATATTGAGCTTAATAGTTAAATGAATCTAATCCTTTCCTTGAAGTTGACCCTCAATTGGTTAAACCATCTTCTTCTTGCACCTAATAGTTAAATCTTTGTCAAGAGTTTGACAAAAGGAGAGAATGGATTGAGGGGGAGTGTAAACCTTCATAGGAAGTATTAGTTTTGATCAAATTGACCCTAGGATTGCCTTTGAACCCTTAGAGACTTTTTCCATACATGATAGCCTGTTATATATTTCACTTTCGATTTTTTTTTATTAACAGGTGCTACTAAAGGTATTTTCCTTATTTCATGTGTGTAGGTACCTTTGCAATTTAATGGCAAAGGGGGAGAAATTATGCAAGATCTCAAAAGGGTAAAGAGAATGTCCAAGCTTCCTAAGGGGAGAGTTGTGTATGATCTTCTACAAGGGGAGAGAATACATACCTTGCCAAAGGGAGAAAGAGGCATGGTCAAAGGGGGAGAGCAACTAGAAGAAAGAAAGCTTGGGAGCTAAAGGAGATGCTTGGATAAAGAAAGAAAGAAGAAAGAAAGCTTAAAGGATGATCAAGCACCAAGCATCATGAAGAATGAAGAAAAGAGCTCAAGCTAAGAGAAGAAGCATCCAAGAAGATTTCAAGCCTTGTCCAGCTGAGGGGGAGCTGAAGACTAAGTGTGTATGTTCAGTGGTGAGTGTGTTTGCCATCAAATTGCAAAGGGGGAGATTGTTAGGGATTTTGTAGATTGCAATTTGATGGATGCATTTCATTCTAGCATCATTTGATTCACACACTTGCATTGTGTTAGATAAACTTGAAATCTTGATTTATTCATGCATTGTTTTTAAGATTTTGTTTTATGCATGATTTGTTTTTAATCTTGGATGCATTTGTTTTAGAAAAGAGTTTTAGAAAATCAAGCTAGCCTATGAGTTTTAAATCTTTCAAAATGTTTTAGGCTTTTTATGTTCCATGTTTTAAAACCCTTAGAATGATTTAAAACATGTTTTAAAGCTTGATTATATGGCCCAAATAGTTCCACAAAGAAAAGGTTTGAAAATGCAAATGTGGAAATTTTTGGTCCCCGCAGTGTCGCCGGTCGACCGGCGCAGAGGTCCCGGTCGACCGGGAACACTGCAGCAAAAAATTGCCTGGCGCACCAACGGTCAGAAATCCGACCGTTGTGTGATCCCGGTCGACCGAGACCTGTTTGCCGGTCGACCGAGGATTAGCCGTTGGCAACTTTTTGCTATAAATATGAGTTCTTTCCCTTGCCAAAAGTTGGGAATTTTTAACCCCTCCTTGAGAGGATTTGAGGCATATCAAAAGGGAAAAGAACCAAGGGATGAAGGGGATGATTAGGAAAGCTAAAGCTTGGATTAATGAAGTTAAACCACCAAGTAGGCTCTTCCTTCCTTAATCATATGTTTTCATGCTTTTGTTTTATTTTTGGTAAATCATTTCTAGCATGTTAAACTATGTTTGTGTTGTGTCCTTAACATGTGTTATGTTTTGAGTTGATTTATTGTTTTGGATACAACACCATATGATTCAATCCAAGTAGTACTTGAATTGGTAAATCAAAGTAGATCATGTTAATGAAAGAAACTTGGTAAATCATATGTAACATGATTCCTATACTTGGTTGAATCTTTGGTTGTTGTTTTCCATCATAAGAAAATCACTTTCAAAAGTATCTTATGTTTTGGACTCAACTTCTTTACAAATCATATGTTTTCATGTTTTGTTTTATCATTGGTAAATCTTTGTAACATGTTAATCTATGATTTGTTGTATCCTTAGCATGTGTTATATTTTGAATAGATCTATTGTTTTGGATACATCACCATTGATTCATCAAAGTAGTACTTTATCTTTGGTAAATCTAAGTAGATCATGTTAATGAAATATGTAACATGATTCATATACTTTGTTGAATCTTTGGTTGTTGTTTTCCATCATAAGAAAATCTCTTTCAAATGTATCTTATGTTTTGGATTCAACATCATTACAAATCATATGTGTATTATTGTTTTAAAGTTTCACAACTTGCATCACTTTGATAGGTAAATCATTTTCAAGTTGTATTTATAATTACATATGATTTGTCCCCCTATTTTCAATCAAATCTATTTTTATGTTTTGAGCTTCATGTTGATTTGATTGACATCCCTATGCATCACATGTTTAGAACTAATTAATTTCATACAACTTGTGTATCTTTGACATCATTAACAAGTTGTTTCTTTTAACATGTGACTTGCATTCTATCCTCAATCATAAATGTTTTTGAGCTAAAACTTTCAAAAGCCTTAGGCATACATTTATGAGCTTTCATTTTCAAAATGATTGAGGACCACACACACACACTTCATTTGTTTTCATCTTTGCATTCATAGTGTGAGTGTGTATTTGTATTTCACTTCCATATCCGCCTATTTAAGAGGCAATGTAATGAGCTTAATTGAATCTCCATCAAGTGTATTAAAGACACTAAATTAGAGAGATAACCAACCTTGTGGTTGAAGAGGTTATTGCTTAGCCTATAAAAGCATAGTGTATAGGTTGATGTTAAGCCTTGAAAAACATCAATGTAAGGTTATTGCTTAGCCTTGGAAAGCATATTGTAAAGGTTATTGCTTAGCCTATTGAAAAGCATAAATAGTGGAAATCCGGTGGGGTGTTGGATCACAAGCCGGTAGTGGATGTAGGCATTGAGGCCGAACCACTATAAATCCTTGTGTGATGGTGCTTGCTTTGTGGTGATTGTTTTCTTTAAGCTTCCGCATTTTGTTTGATAATCATCACTTCTGACTAGTTTGTTTTAAAGAAGTTAAAATTGTTAAAATTGGTCATAAAAGAAGCTCACCCTATTCACCCCCCCTCTAGGGTTCGGATCCCCATGGACTTACAAGTGGTATCAGAGCGGGTTACTCCATTTTAGGGCTTAACAACCCGGAGTTGATCCTTGCTAGATTAGAACCCTAGTGTTGTGATTTAATTGCATATCTTTTTAAAGATTTCCACTATGATTGAAAATGAATTTTTCCCTAGCCTCATTGCACCACTCTAAGTCTTTTCCAAGTTATATCTTCTAGAGTTGGTGAGTCCTCAAAGTGTTCTCTCATGGACACATTTTCAAGACCTTAGGTGAATTTTCAAAGGTAGACTATTTGAGTAACCTTAAGGCCTTGATACCCCTAGACCAACCTATGCTTTTTAGTTATATCTTTTTGTTGGTCATGTTACATTTGCATTTTGTTTCTTTAAAGTCACATCTTTTAAAATGCAATGTTTCTTTGTGATCATTTGATTTTGTCTTCATGAACTTTTATAGTTATATCTCATGGTTTTCAAAATCCTTGATTGCAATTTTTTCATGATGGATTTGCATGTTGTTAATATAGTAATATCTCTTGTTGTGCATATCTATTCATGATCAATTGATTGTGATTACAAATGCTTTCATAGCTAGTTTTTCATGATCAATTGATGTTGGAAAATCATTTGATGATTGTCATAGTTATATCCTTTTTGAATCAAATGATTTGAAGCAACCTTAGTTTTCCATTGATTTACAA
This sequence comes from Cinnamomum chago, assembly GCA_038049695.1. NCBI lineage: Eukaryota > Viridiplantae > Streptophyta > Magnoliopsida > Laurales > Lauraceae > Cinnamomum > Cinnamomum chago. The sequence continues at coordinate 50,428,302 of CP142453.1, read as the reverse complement.
GTTATATCTTTTGATATGGAAAATTTGTAAGTGTCTATTGTTTTTACAAATTGAAAACTTTACAATAGTACACTTCTTGTTTTTCAAAATCACTTGCTCTTAATTCTATAAATGATTCTTTGTTGGAATTTCATACATTGAAGTGATTTGAAAAACTTTGGAAAATGTTCTAAGCTTTATTAGTTATATTTCTAGAAGCATTTTCCTTGAATTTATTTCCTTGTGCCTAATTATGATTATATCATTTGGAAGGGAATAATTTTTACAAACAATTTGCATCTTTGCTCATTTAGTTATATTTCTTTTATGCAAATTGATTTTGATATCTTACTTTGCTTGGTTAGATATGATTTCATTGATTTACATGTTTGTGCCTATTTTGGTATATAGTTTCAATAATGCAAATTAATGAGTGTTTATGTGCTTTAAAGTAAAATCTTGTATTTGAGCTTTTTAAGTACATATGTGATTTTATGTGCTAAGTTCATTTGGTGTAAACCTCATATCCATTGTCCATTGCATTGTAAGCTTAGTACATTTGCTAAGAGTGGAGATGTTACATGATAGATTGATACCTTTAACTCCATACCTTCTTGTGCTCACTTAGTTATATTTTTGTTGATGATTGGTATGAGTTAGATCTTGAGTGCTGATTGATCCTCTCTATGCAAATGTCAAAGTGTTCTATGTATGGTTGTGGTATTTATTATATTTGTAGAAACCATACAAGAACTCAAATCCATCCTCTATGCCATTCTAGTCATATCTTTTTGGATGGTTATGATGTTGATTCATGTGTATTTTCTAAGTGATTTCATTCTTATACATGTTTCAACTTCATAGTAGTGATCTTGATCATATGAAACTCTTTGAAATCCATTCCTCATATTTCTATATGTTTGATGGACATCTTAGATGTTGAATTCATATGATTTAGTCACTTTATAAATTGCATGCATTTCAAAGTCATATCCTTTAGCATTGCAATTTATCTTGTTCATCACTATGCTCTATAGTTATATCTTTAAAAGTGATGAATATGCACTTGTGATGCTTGATGGAATTTTGTCACATTCTTGCTCTTTATCATGTTATCAAATTCAATTGGATTCAATTAGTATAATGTTTGATTGATTTGATTTCTTGTGAATGTGATAAACCTTGTGTGCATTGGATTGAACTTGATAAGTAATATGATTGTTCCATGTCACACACCATTAGCATCATAATGCTCATGTTGCCACCTCCTTTGCTCATATAGGTATATCTCATGACCACCATGTTTATGTGTTCATAATATTGGTTGGTTATTAGTTGAGGTTGGCTTCATGTTTGAATTTCATTTCACTCAATTTGCACTTTAATAAGTCATATTTATTGATTGAATGAAATGATTTTCAAAATCTTACATAGCATATGATTTTCATAAGTAATATTGATTGATGCTATGTTTGAGTAAACCCCATATCATGGATAGCTCTAATTTGGATTTCTCATAATAGTTATACTTTTAAATCCATTTTAGAGTGATTGATTTATTAAGTCTTATCCTAAATCTCAATTGGTATTCTTTGTTTGTCCAATTGATATCCATGATTGCTTTTCCCAAAGACCTAGCTCTCTTTTGGCAATTTGATCATATTGAGCTTAATAGTTAAATGAATCTAATCCTTTCCTTGAAGTTGACCCTCAATTGGTTAAACCATCTTCTTCTTGCACCTAATAGTTAAATCTTTGTCAAGAGTTTGACAAAAGGAGAGAATGGATTGAGGGGGAGTGTAAACCTTCATAGGAAGTATTAGTTTTGATCAAATTGACCCTAGGATTGCCTTTGAACCCTTAGAGACTTTTTCCATACATGATAGCCTGTTATATATTTCACTTTCGATTTTTTTTTATTAACAGGTGCTACTAAAGGTATTTTCCTTATTTCATGTGTGTAGGTACCTTTGCAATTTAATGGCAAAGGGGGAGAAATTATGCAAGATCTCAAAAGGGTAAAGAGAATGTCCAAGCTTCCTAAGGGGAGAGTTGTGTATGATCTTCTACAAGGGGAGAGAATACATACCTTGCCAAAGGGAGAAAGAGGCATGGTCAAAGGGGGAGAGCAACTAGAAGAAAGAAAGCTTGGGAGCTAAAGGAGATGCTTGGATAAAGAAAGAAAGAAGAAAGAAAGCTTAAAGGATGATCAAGCACCAAGCATCATGAAGAATGAAGAAAAGAGCTCAAGCTAAGAGAAGAAGCATCCAAGAAGATTTCAAGCCTTGTCCAGCTGAGGGGGAGCTGAAGACTAAGTGTGTATGTTCAGTGGTGAGTGTGTTTGCCATCAAATTGCAAAGGGGGAGATTGTTAGGGATTTTGTAGATTGCAATTTGATGGATGCATTTCATTCTAGCATCATTTGATTCACACACTTGCATTGTGTTAGATAAACTTGAAATCTTGATTTATTCATGCATTGTTTTTAAGATTTTGTTTTATGCATGATTTGTTTTTAATCTTGGATGCATTTGTTTTAGAAAAGAGTTTTAGAAAATCAAGCTAGCCTATGAGTTTTAAATCTTTCAAAATGTTTTAGGCTTTTTATGTTCCATGTTTTAAAACCCTTAGAATGATTTAAAACATGTTTTAAAGCTTGATTATATGGCCCAAATAGTTCCACAAAGAAAAGGTTTGAAAATGCAAATGTGGAAATTTTTGGTCCCCGCAGTGTCGCCGGTCGACCGGCGCAGAGGTCCCGGTCGACCGGGAACACTGCAGCAAAAAATTGCCTGGCGCACCAACGGTCAGAAATCCGACCGTTGTGTGATCCCGGTCGACCGAGACCTGTTTGCCGGTCGACCGAGGATTAGCCGTTGGCAACTTTTTGCTATAAATATGAGTTCTTTCCCTTGCCAAAAGTTGGGAATTTTTAACCCCTCCTTGAGAGGATTTGAGGCATATCAAAAGGGAAAAGAACCAAGGGATGAAGGGGATGATTAGGAAAGCTAAAGCTTGGATTAATGAAGTTAAACCACCAAGTAGGCTCTTCCTTCCTTAATCATATGTTTTCATGCTTTTGTTTTATTTTTGGTAAATCATTTCTAGCATGTTAAACTATGTTTGTGTTGTGTCCTTAACATGTGTTATGTTTTGAGTTGATTTATTGTTTTGGATACAACACCATATGATTCAATCCAAGTAGTACTTGAATTGGTAAATCAAAGTAGATCATGTTAATGAAAGAAACTTGGTAAATCATATGTAACATGATTCCTATACTTGGTTGAATCTTTGGTTGTTGTTTTCCATCATAAGAAAATCACTTTCAAAAGTATCTTATGTTTTGGACTCAACTTCTTTACAAATCATATGTTTTCATGTTTTGTTTTATCATTGGTAAATCTTTGTAACATGTTAATCTATGATTTGTTGTATCCTTAGCATGTGTTATATTTTGAATAGATCTATTGTTTTGGATACATCACCATTGATTCATCAAAGTAGTACTTTATCTTTGGTAAATCTAAGTAGATCATGTTAATGAAATATGTAACATGATTCATATACTTTGTTGAATCTTTGGTTGTTGTTTTCCATCATAAGAAAATCTCTTTCAAATGTATCTTATGTTTTGGATTCAACATCATTACAAATCATATGTGTATTATTGTTTTAAAGTTTCACAACTTGCATCACTTTGATAGGTAAATCATTTTCAAGTTGTATTTATAATTACATATGATTTGTCCCCCTATTTTCAATCAAATCTATTTTTATGTTTTGAGCTTCATGTTGATTTGATTGACATCCCTATGCATCACATGTTTAGAACTAATTAATTTCATACAACTTGTGTATCTTTGACATCATTAACAAGTTGTTTCTTTTAACATGTGACTTGCATTCTATCCTCAATCATAAATGTTTTTGAGCTAAAACTTTCAAAAGCCTTAGGCATACATTTATGAGCTTTCATTTTCAAAATGATTGAGGACCACACACACACACTTCATTTGTTTTCATCTTTGCATTCATAGTGTGAGTGTGTATTTGTATTTCACTTCCATATCCGCCTATTTAAGAGGCAATGTAATGAGCTTAATTGAATCTCCATCAAGTGTATTAAAGACACTAAATTAGAGAGATAACCAACCTTGTGGTTGAAGAGGTTATTGCTTAGCCTATAAAAGCATAGTGTATAGGTTGATGTTAAGCCTTGAAAAACATCAATGTAAGGTTATTGCTTAGCCTTGGAAAGCATATTGTAAAGGTTATTGCTTAGCCTATTGAAAAGCATAAATAGTGGAAATCCGGTGGGGTGTTGGATCACAAGCCGGTAGTGGATGTAGGCATTGAGGCCGAACCACTATAAATCCTTGTGTGATGGTGCTTGCTTTGTGGTGATTGTTTTCTTTAAGCTTCCGCATTTTGTTTGATAATCATCACTTCTGACTAGTTTGTTTTAAAGAAGTTAAAATTGTTAAAATTGGTCATAAAAGAAGCTCACCCTATTCACCCCCCCTCTAGGGTTCGGATCCCCATGGACTTACAAGTGGTATCAGAGCGGGTTACTCCATTTTAGGGCTTAACAACCCGGAGTTGATCCTTGCTAGATTAGAACCCTAGTGTTGTGATTTAATTGCATATCTTTTTAAAGATTTCCACTATGATTGAAAATGAATTTTTCCCTAGCCTCATTGCACCACTCTAAGTCTTTTCCAAGTTATATCTTCTAGAGTTGGTGAGTCCTCAAAGTGTTCTCTCATGGACACATTTTCAAGACCTTAGGTGAATTTTCAAAGGTAGACTATTTGAGTAACCTTAAGGCCTTGATACCCCTAGACCAACCTATGCTTTTTAGTTATATCTTTTTGTTGGTCATGTTACATTTGCATTTTGTTTCTTTAAAGTCACATCTTTTAAAATGCAATGTTTCTTTGTGATCATTTGATTTTGTCTTCATGAACTTTTATAGTTATATCTCATGGTTTTCAAAATCCTTGATTGCAATTTTTTCATGATGGATTTGCATGTTGTTAATATAGTAATATCTCTTGTTGTGCATATCTATTCATGATCAATTGATTGTGATTACAAATGCTTTCATAGCTAGTTTTTCATGATCAATTGATGTTGGAAAATCATTTGATGATTGTCATAGTTATATCCTTTTTGAATCAAATGATTTGAAGCAACCTTAGTTTTCCATTGATTTACAAGTTATATCTTTTGATATGGAAAATTTGTAAGTGTCTATTGTTTTTACAAATTGAAAACTTTACAATAGTACACTTCTTGTTTTTCAAAATCACTTGCTCTTAATTCTATAAATGATTCTTTGTTGGAATTTCATACATTGAAGTGATTTGAAAAACTTTGGAAAATGTTCTAAGCTTTATTAGTTATATTTCTAGAAGCATTTTCCTTGAATTTATTTCCTTGTGCCTAATTATGATTATATCATTTGGAAGGGAATAATTTTTACAAACAATTTGCATCTTTGCTCATTTAGTTATATTTCTTTTATGCAAATTGATTTTGATATCTTACTTTGCTTGGTTAGATATGATTTCATTGATTTACATGTTTGTGCCTATTTTGGTATATAGTTTCAATAATGCAAATTAATGAGTGTTTATGTGCTTTAAAGTAAAATCTTGTATTTGAGCTTTTTAAGTACATATGTGATTTTATGTGCTAAGTTCATTTGGTGTAAACCTCATATCCATTGTCCATTGCATTGTAAGCTTAGTACATTTGCTAAGAGTGGAGATGTTACATGATAGATTGATACCTTTAACTCCATACCTTCTTGTGCTCACTTAGTTATATTTTTGTTGATGATTGGTATGAGTTAGATCTTGAGTGCTGATTGATCCTCTCTATGCAAATGTCAAAGTGTTCTATGTATGGTTGTGGTATTTATTATATTTGTAGAAACCATACAAGAACTCAAATCCATCCTCTATGCCATTCTAGTCATATCTTTTTGGATGGTTATGATGTTGATTCATGTGTATTTTCTAAGTGATTTCATTCTTATACATGTTTCAACTTCATAGTAGTGATCTTGATCATATGAAACTCTTTGAAATCCATTCCTCATATTTCTATATGTTTGATGGACATCTTAGATGTTGAATTCATATGATTTAGTCACTTTATAAATTGCATGCATTTCAAAGTCATATCCTTTAGCATTGCAATTTATCTTGTTCATCACTATGCTCTATAGTTATATCTTTAAAAGTGATGAATATGCACTTGTGATGCTTGATGGAATTTTGTCACATTCTTGCTCTTTATCATGTTATCAAATTCAATTGGATTCAATTAGTATAATGTTTGATTGATTTGATTTCTTGTGAATGTGATAAACCTTGTGTGCATTGGATTGAACTTGATAAGTAATATGATTGTTCCATGTCACACACCATTAGCATCATAATGCTCATGTTGCCACCTCCTTTGCTCATATAGGTATATCTCATGACCACCATGTTTATGTGTTCATAATATTGGTTGGTTATTAGTTGAGGTTGGCTTCATGTTTGAATTTCATTTCACTCAATTTGCACTTTAATAAGTCATATTTATTGATTGAATGAAATGATTTTCAAAATCTTACATAGCATATGATTTTCATAAGTAATATTGATTGATGCTATGTTTGAGTAAACCCCATATCATGGATAGCTCTAATTTGGATTTCTCATAATAGTTATACTTTTAAATCCATTTTAGAGTGATTGATTTATTAAGTCTTATCCTAAATCTCAATTGGTATTCTTTGTTTGTCCAATTGATATCCATGATTGCTTTTCCCAAAGACCTAGCTCTCTTTTGGCAATTTGATCATATTGAGCTTAATAGTTAAATGAATCTAATCCTTTCCTTGAAGTTGACCCTCAATTGGTTAAACCATCTTCTTCTTGCACCTAATAGTTAAATCTTTGTCAAGAGTTTGACAAAAGGAGAGAATGGATTGAGGGGGAGTGTAAACCTTCATAGGAAGTATTAGTTTTGATCAAATTGACCCTAGGATTGCCTTTGAACCCTTAGAGACTTTTTCCATACATGATAGCCTGTTATATATTTCACTTTCGATTTTTTTTTATTAACAGGTGCTACTAAAGGTATTTTCCTTATTTCATGTGTGTAGGTACCTTTGCAATTTAATGGCAAAGGGGGAGAAATTATGCAAGATCTCAAAAGGGTAAAGAGAATGTCCAAGCTTCCTAAGGGGAGAGTTGTGTATGATCTTCTACAAGGGGAGAGAATACATACCTTGCCAAAGGGAGAAAGAGGCATGGTCAAAGGGGGAGAGCAACTAGAAGAAAGAAAGCTTGGGAGCTAAAGGAGATGCTTGGATAAAGAAAGAAAGAAGAAAGAAAGCTTAAAGGATGATCAAGCACCAAGCATCATGAAGAATGAAGAAAAGAGCTCAAGCTAAGAGAAGAAGCATCCAAGAAGATTTCAAGCCTTGTCCAGCTGAGGGGGAGCTGAAGACTAAGTGTGTATGTTCAGTGGTGAGTGTGTTTGCCATCAAATTGCAAAGGGGGAGATTGTTAGGGATTTTGTAGATTGCAATTTGATGGATGCATTTCATTCTAGCATCATTTGATTCACACACTTGCATTGTGTTAGATAAACTTGAAATCTTGATTTATTCATGCATTGTTTTTAAGATTTTGTTTTATGCATGATTTGTTTTTAATCTTGGATGCATTTGTTTTAGAAAAGAGTTTTAGAAAATCAAGCTAGCCTATGAGTTTTAAATCTTTCAAAATGTTTTAGGCTTTTTATGTTCCATGTTTTAAAACCCTTAGAATGATTTAAAACATGTTTTAAAGCTTGATTATATGGCCCAAATAGTTCCACAAAGAAAAGGTTTGAAAATGCAAATGTGGAAATTTTTGGTCCCCGCAGTGTCGCCGGTCGACCGGCGCAGAGGTCCCGGTCGACCGGGAACACTGCAGCAAAAAATTGCCTGGCGCACCAACGGTCAGAAATCCGACCGTTGTGTGATCCCGGTCGACCGAGACCTGTTTGCCGGTCGACCGAGGATTAGCCGTTGGCAACTTTTTGCTATAAATATGAGTTCTTTCCCTTGCCAAAAGTTGGGAATTTTTAACCCCTCCTTGAGAGGATTTGAGGCATATCAAAAGGGAAAAGAACCAAGGGATGAAGGGGATGATTAGGAAAGCTAAAGCTTGGATTAATGAAGTTAAACCACCAAGTAGGCTCTTCCTTCCTTAATCATATGTTTTCATGCTTTTGTTTTATTTTTGGTAAATCATTTCTAGCATGTTAAACTATGTTTGTGTTGTGTCCTTAACATGTGTTATGTTTTGAGTTGATTTATTGTTTTGGATACAACACCATATGATTCAATCCAAGTAGTACTTGAATTGGTAAATCAAAGTAGATCATGTTAATGAAAGAAACTTGGTAAATCATATGTAACATGATTCCTATACTTGGTTGAATCTTTGGTTGTTGTTTTCCATCATAAGAAAATCACTTTCAAAAGTATCTTATGTTTTGGACTCAACTTCTTTACAAATCATATGTTTTCATGTTTTGTTTTATCATTGGTAAATCTTTGTAACATGTTAATCTATGATTTGTTGTATCCTTAGCATGTGTTATATTTTGAATAGATCTATTGTTTTGGATACATCACCATTGATTCATCAAAGTAGTACTTTATCTTTGGTAAATCTAAGTAGATCATGTTAATGAAATATGTAACATGATTCATATACTTTGTTGAATCTTTGGTTGTTGTTTTCCATCATAAGAAAATCTCTTTCAAATGTATCTTATGTTTTGGATTCAACATCATTACAAATCATATGTGTATTATTGTTTTAAAGTTTCACAACTTGCATCACTTTGATAGGTAAATCATTTTCAAGTTGTATTTATAATTACATATGATTTGTCCCCCTATTTTCAATCAAATCTATTTTTATGTTTTGAGCTTCATGTTGATTTGATTGACATCCCTATGCATCACATGTTTAGAACTAATTAATTTCATACAACTTGTGTATCTTTGACATCATTAACAAGTTGTTTCTTTTAACATGTGACTTGCATTCTATCCTCAATCATAAATGTTTTTGAGCTAAAACTTTCAAAAGCCTTAGGCATACATTTATGAGCTTTCATTTTCAAAATGATTGAGGACCACACACACACACTTCATTTGTTTTCATCTTTGCATTCATAGTGTGAGTGTGTATTTGTATTTCACTTCCATATCCGCCTATTTAAGAGGCAATGTAATGAGCTTAATTGAATCTCCATCAAGTGTATTAAAGACACTAAATTAGAGAGATAACCAACCTTGTGGTTGAAGAGGTTATTGCTTAGCCTATAAAAGCATAGTGTATAGGTTGATGTTAAGCCTTGAAAAACATCAATGTAAGGTTATTGCTTAGCCTTGGAAAGCATATTGTAAAGGTTATTGCTTAGCCTATTGAAAAGCATAAATAGTGGAAATCCGGTGGGGTGTTGGATCACAAGCCGGTAGTGGATGTAGGCATTGAGGCCGAACCACTATAAATCCTTGTGTGATGGTGCTTGCTTTGTGGTGATTGTTTTCTTTAAGCTTCCGCATTTTGTTTGATAATCATCACTTCTGACTAGTTTGTTTTAAAGAAGTTAAAATTGTTAAAATTGGTCATAAAAGAAGCTCACCCTATTCACCCCCCCTCTAGGGTTCGGATCCCCATGGACTTACAAGTGGTATCAGAGCGGGTTACTCCATTTTAGGGCTTAACAACCCGGAGTTGATCCTTGCTAGATTAGAACCCTAGTGTTGTGATTTAATTGCATATCTTTTTAAAGATTTCCACTATGATTGAAAATGAATTTTTCCCTAGCCTCATTGCACCACTCTAAGTCTTTTCCAAGTTATATCTTCTAGAGTTGGTGAGTCCTCAAAGTGTTCTCTCATGGACACATTTTCAAGACCTTAGGTGAATTTTCAAAGGTAGACTATTTGAGTAACCTTAAGGCCTTGATACCCCTAGACCAACCTATGCTTTTTAGTTATATCTTTTTGTTGGTCATGTTACATTTGCATTTTGTTTCTTTAAAGTCACATCTTTTAAAATGCAATGTTTCTTTGTGATCATTTGATTTTGTCTTCATGAACTTTTATAGTTATATCTCATGGTTTTCAAAATCCTTGATTGCAATTTTTTCATGATGGATTTGCATGTTGTTAATATAGTAATATCTCTTGTTGTGCATATCTATTCATGATCAATTGATTGTGATTACAAATGCTTTCATAGCTAGTTTTTCATGATCAATTGATGTTGGAAAATCATTTGATGATTGTCATAGTTATATCCTTTTTGAATCAAATGATTTGAAGCAACCTTAGTTTTCCATTGATTTACAAGTTATATCTTTTGATATGGAAAATTTGTAAGTGTCTATTGTTTTTACAAATTGAAAACTTTACAATAGTACACTTCTTGTTTTTCAAAATCACTTGCTCTTAATTCTATAAATGATTCTTTGTTGGAATTTCATACATTGAAGTGATTTGAAAAACTTTGGAAAATGTTCTAAGCTTTATTAGTTATATTTCTAGAAGCATTTTCCTTGAATTTATTTCCTTGTGCCTAATTATGATTATATCATTTGGAAGGGAATAATTTTTACAAACAATTTGCATCTTTGCTCATTTAGTTATATTTCTTTTATGCAAATTGATTTTGATATCTTACTTTGCTTGGTTAGATATGATTTCATTGATTTACATGTTTGTGCCTATTTTGGTATATAGTTTCAATAATGCAAATTAATGAGTGTTTATGTGCTTTAAAGTAAAATCTTGTATTTGAGCTTTTTAAGTACATATGTGATTTTATGTGCTAAGTTCATTTGGTGTAAACCTCATATCCATTGTCCATTGCATTGTAAGCTTAGTACATTTGCTAAGAGTGGAGATGTTACATGATAGATTGATACCTTTAACTCCATACCTTCTTGTGCTCACTTAGTTATATTTTTGTTGATGATTGGTATGAGTTAGATCTTGAGTGCTGATTGATCCTCTCTATGCAAATGTCAAAGTGTTCTATGTATGGTTGTGGTATTTATTATATTTGTAGAAACCATACAAGAACTCAAATCCATCCTCTATGCCATTCTAGTCATATCTTTTTGGATGGTTATGATGTTGATTCATGTGTATTTTCTAAGTGATTTCATTCTTATACATGTTTCAACTTCATAGTAGTGATCTTGATCATATGAAACTCTTTGAAATCCATTCCTCATATTTCTATATGTTTGATGGACATCTTAGATGTTGAATTCATATGATTTAGTCACTTTATAAATTGCATGCATTTCAAAGTCATATCCTTTAGCATTGCAATTTATCTTGTTCATCACTATGCTCTATAGTTATATCTTTAAAAGTGATGAATATGCACTTGTGATGCTTGATGGAATTTTGTCACATTCTTGCTCTTTATCATGTTATCAAATTCAATTGGATTCAATTAGTATAATGTTTGATTGATTTGATTTCTTGTGAATGTGATAAACCTTGTGTGCATTGGATTGAACTTGATAAGTAATATGATTGTTCCATGTCACACACCATTAGCATCATAATGCTCATGTTGCCACCTCCTTTGCTCATATAGGTATATCTCATGACCACCATGTTTATGTGTTCATAATATTGGTTGGTTATTAGTTGAGGTTGGCTTCATGTTTGAATTTCATTTCACTCAATTTGCACTTTAATAAGTCATATTTATTGATTGAATGAAATGATTTTCAAAATCTTACATAGCATATGATTTTCATAAGTAATATTGATTGATGCTATGTTTGAGTAAACCCCATATCATGGATAGCTCTAATTTGGATTTCTCATAATAGTTATACTTTTAAATCCATTTTAGAGTGATTGATTTATTAAGTCTTATCCTAAATCTCAATTGGTATTCTTTGTTTGTCCAATTGATATCCATGATTGCTTTTCCCAAAGACCTAGCTCTCTTTTGGCAATTTGATCATATTGAGCTTAATAGTTAAATGAATCTAATCCTTTCCTTGAAGTTGACCCTCAATTGGTTAAACCATCTTCTTCTTGCACCTAATAGTTAAATCTTTGTCAAGAGTTTGACAAAAGGAGAGAATGGATTGAGGGGGAGTGTAAACCTTCATAGGAAGTATTAGTTTTGATCAAATTGACCCTAGGATTGCCTTTGAACCCTTAGAGACTTTTTCCATACATGATAGCCTGTTATATATTTCACTTTCGATTTTTTTTTATTAACAGGTGCTACTAAAGGTATTTTCCTTATTTCATGTGTGTAGGTACCTTTGCAATTTAATGGCAAAGGGGGAGAAATTATGCAAGATCTCAAAAGGGTAAAGAGAATGTCCAAGCTTCCTAAGGGGAGAGTTGTGTATGATCTTCTACAAGGGGAGAGAATACATACCTTGCCAAAGGGAGAAAGAGGCATGGTCAAAGGGGGAGAGCAACTAGAAGAAAGAAAGCTTGGGAGCTAAAGGAGATGCTTGGATAAAGAAAGAAAGAAGAAAGAAAGCTTAAAGGATGATCAAGCACCAAGCATCATGAAGAATGAAGAAAAGAGCTCAAGCTAAGAGAAGAAGCATCCAAGAAGATTTCAAGCCTTGTCCAGCTGAGGGGGAGCTGAAGACTAAGTGTGTATGTTCAGTGGTGAGTGTGTTTGCCATCAAATTGCAAAGGGGGAGATTGTTAGGGATTTTGTAGATTGCAATTTGATGGATGCATTTCATTCTAGCATCATTTGATTCACACACTTGCATTGTGTTAGATAAACTTGAAATCTTGATTTATTCATGCATTGTTTTTAAGATTTTGTTTTATGCATGATTTGTTTTTAATCTTGGATGCATTTGTTTTAGAAAAGAGTTTTAGAAAATCAAGCTAGCCTATGAGTTTTAAATCTTTCAAAATGTTTTAGGCTTTTTATGTTCCATGTTTTAAAACCCTTAGAATGATTTAAAACATGTTTTAAAGCTTGATTATATGGCCCAAATAGTTCCACAAAGAAAAGGTTTGAAAATGCAAATGTGGAAATTTTTGGTCCCCGCAGTGTCGCCGGTCGACCGGCGCAGAGGTCCCGGTCGACCGGGAACACTGCAGCAAAAAATTGCCTGGCGCACCAACGGTCAGAAATCCGACCGTTGTGTGATCCCGGTCGACCGAGACCTGTTTGCCGGTCGACCGAGGATTAGCCGTTGGCAACTTTTTGCTATAAATATGAGTTCTTTCCCTTGCCAAAAGTTGGGAATTTTTAACCCCTCCTTGAGAGGATTTGAGGCATATCAAAAGGGAAAAGAACCAAGGGATGAAGGGGATGATTAGGAAAGCTAAAGCTTGGATTAATGAAGTTAAACCACCAAGTAGGCTCTTCCTTCCTTAATCATATGTTTTCATGCTTTTGTTTTATTTTTGGTAAATCATTTCTAGCATGTTAAACTATGTTTGTGTTGTGTCCTTAACATGTGTTATGTTTTGAGTTGATTTATTGTTTTGGATACAACACCATATGATTCAATCCAAGTAGTACTTGAATTGGTAAATCAAAGTAGATCATGTTAATGAAAGAAACTTGGTAAATCATATGTAACATGATTCCTATACTTGGTTGAATCTTTGGTTGTTGTTTTCCATCATAAGAAAATCACTTTCAAAAGTATCTTATGTTTTGGACTCAACTTCTTTACAAATCATATGTTTTCATGTTTTGTTTTATCATTGGTAAATCTTTGTAACATGTTAATCTATGATTTGTTGTATCCTTAGCATGTGTTATATTTTGAATAGATCTATTGTTTTGGATACATCACCATTGATTCATCAAAGTAGTACTTTATCTTTGGTAAATCTAAGTAGATCATGTTAATGAAATATGTAACATGATTCATATACTTTGTTGAATCTTTGGTTGTTGTTTTCCATCATAAGAAAATCTCTTTCAAATGTATCTTATGTTTTGGATTCAACATCATTACAAATCATATGTGTATTATTGTTTTAAAGTTTCACAACTTGCATCACTTTGATAGGTAAATCATTTTCAAGTTGTATTTATAATTACATATGATTTGTCCCCCTATTTTCAATCAAATCTATTTTTATGTTTTGAGCTTCATGTTGATTTGATTGACATCCCTATGCATCACATGTTTAGAACTAATTAATTTCATACAACTTGTGTATCTTTGACATCATTAACAAGTTGTTTCTTTTAACATGTGACTTGCATTCTATCCTCAATCATAAATGTTTTTGAGCTAAAACTTTCAAAAGCCTTAGGCATACATTTATGAGCTTTCATTTTCAAAATGATTGAGGACCACACACACACACTTCATTTGTTTTCATCTTTGCATTCATAGTGTGAGTGTGTATTTGTATTTCACTTCCATATCCGCCTATTTAAGAGGCAATGTAATGAGCTTAATTGAATCTCCATCAAGTGTATTAAAGACACTAAATTAGAGAGATAACCAACCTTGTGGTTGAAGAGGTTATTGCTTAGCCTATAAAAGCATAGTGTATAGGTTGATGTTAAGCCTTGAAAAACATCAATGTAAGGTTATTGCTTAGCCTTGGAAAGCATATTGTAAAGGTTATTGCTTAGCCTATTGAAAAGCATAAATAGTGGAAATCCGGTAGGGTGTTGGATCACAAGCCGGTAGTGGATGTAGGCATTGAGGCCGAACCACTATAAATCCTTGTGTGATGGTGCTTGCTTTGTGGTGATTGTTTTCTTTAAGCTTCCGCATTTTGTTTGATAATCATCACTTCTGACTAGTTTGTTTTAAAGAAGTTAAAATTGTTAAAATTGGTCATAAAAGAAGCTCACCCTATTCACCCCCCATCTAGGGTTCGGATCCCCATGGACTTACAAGTGGTATCAGAGCGGGTTACTCCATTTTAGGGCTTAACAACCCGGAGTTGATCCTTGCTAGATTAGAACCCTAGTGTTGTGATTTAATTGCATATCTTTTTAAAGATTTCCACTATGATTGAAAATGAATTTTTCCCTAGCCTCATTGCACCACTCTAAGTCTTTTCCAAGTTATATCTTCTAGAGTTGGTGAGTCCTCAAAGTGTTCTCTCATGGACACATTTTCAAGACCTTAGGTGAATTTTCAAAGGTAGACTATTTGAGTAACCTTAAGGCCTTGATACCCCTAGACCAACCTATGCTTTTTAGTTATATCTTTTTGTTGGTCATGTTACATTTGCATTTTGTTTCTTTAAAGTCACATCTTTTAAAATGCAATGTTT
The DNA here is from genome assembly GCA_038049695.1 of Cinnamomum chago. Lineage (NCBI taxonomy): Eukaryota > Viridiplantae > Streptophyta > Magnoliopsida > Laurales > Lauraceae > Cinnamomum > Cinnamomum chago. The sequence continues at coordinate 50,412,983 of CP142453.1, read as the reverse complement.
CTTTGTGATCATTTGATTTTGTCTTCATGAACTTTTATAGTTATATCTCATGGTTTTCAAAATCCTTGATTGCAATTTTTTCATGATGGATTTGCATGTTGTTAATATAGTAATATCTCTTGTTGTGCATATCTATTCATGATCAATTGATTGTGATTACAAATGCTTTCATAGCTAGTTTTTCATGATCAATTGATGTTGGAAAATCATTTGATGATTGTCATAGTTATATCCTTTTTGAATCAAATGATTTGAAGCAACCTTAGTTTTCCATTGATTTACAAGTTATATCTTTTGATATGGAAAATTTGTAAGTGTCTATTGTTTTTACAAATTGAAAACTTTACAATAGTACACTTCTTGTTTTTCAAAATCACTTGCTCTTAATTCTATAAATGATTCTTTGTTGGAATTTCATACATTGAAGTGATTTGAAAAACTTTGGAAAATGTTCTAAGCTTTATTAGTTATATTTCTAGAAGCATTTTCCTTGAATTTATTTCCTTGTGCCTAATTATGATTATATCATTTGGAAGGGAATAATTTTTACAAACAATTTGCATCTTTGCTCATTTAGTTATATTTCTTTTATGCAAATTGATTTTGATATCTTACTTTGCTTGGTTAGATATGATTTCATTGATTTACATGTTTGTGCCTATTTTGGTATATAGTTTCAATAATGCAAATTAATGAGTGTTTATGTGCTTTAAAGTAAAATCTTGTATTTGAGCTTTTTAAGTACATATGTGATTTTATGTGCTAAGTTCATTTGGTGTAAACCTCATATCCATTGTCCATTGCATTGTAAGCTTAGTACATTTGCTAAGAGTGGAGATGTTACATGATAGATTGATACCTTTAACTCCATACCTTCTTGTGCTCACTTAGTTATATTTTTGTTGATGATTGGTATGAGTTAGATCTTGAGTGCTGATTGATCCTCTCTATGCAAATGTCAAAGTGTTCTATGTATGGTTGTGGTATTTATTATATTTGTAGAAACCATACAAGAACTCAAATCCATCCTCTATGCCATTCTAGTCATATCTTTTTGGATGGTTATGATGTTGATTCATGTGTATTTTCTAAGTGATTTCATTCTTATACATGTTTCAACTTCATAGTAGTGATCTTGATCATATGAAACTCTTTGAAATCCATTCCTCATATTTCTATATGTTTGATGGACATCTTAGATGTTGAATTCATATGATTTAGTCACTTTATAAATTGCATGCATTTCAAAGTCATATCCTTTAGCATTGCAATTTATCTTGTTCATCACTATGCTCTATAGTTATATCTTTAAAAGTGATGAATATGCACTTGTGATGCTTGATGGAATTTTGTCACATTCTTGCTCTTTATCATGTTATCAAATTCAATTGGATTCAATTAGTATAATGTTTGATTGATTTGATTTCTTGTGAATGTGATAAACCTTGTGTGCATTGGATTGAACTTGATAAGTAATATGATTGTTCCATGTCACACACCATTAGCATCATAATGCTCATGTTGCCACCTCCTTTGCTCATATAGGTATATCTCATGACCACCATGTTTATGTGTTCATAATATTGGTTGGTTATTAGTTGAGGTTGGCTTCATGTTTGAATTTCATTTCACTCAATTTGCACTTTAATAAGTCATATTTATTGATTGAATGAAATGATTTTCAAAATCTTACATAGCATATGATTTTCATAAGTAATATTGATTGATGCTATGTTTGAGTAAACCCCATATCATGGATAGCTCTAATTTGGATTTCTCATAATAGTTATACTTTTAAATCCATTTTAGAGTGATTGATTTATTAAGTCTTATCCTAAATCTCAATTGGTATTCTTTGTTTGTCCAATTGATATCCATGATTGCTTTTCCCAAAGACCTAGCTCTCTTTTGGCAATTTGATCATATTGAGCTTAATAGTTAAATGAATCTAATCCTTTCCTTGAAGTTGACCCTCAATTGGTTAAACCATCTTCTTCTTGCACCTAATAGTTAAATCTTTGTCAAGAGTTTGACAAAAGGAGAGAATGGATTGAGGGGGAGTGTAAACCTTCATAGGAAGTATTAGTTTTGATCAAATTGACCCTAGGATTGCCTTTGAACCCTTAGAGACTTTTTCCATACATGATAGCCTGTTATATATTTCACTTTCGATTTTTTTTTATTAACAGGTGCTACTAAAGGTATTTTCCTTATTTCATGTGTGTAGGTACCTTTGCAATTTAATGGCAAAGGGGGAGAAATTATGCAAGATCTCAAAAGGGTAAAGAGAATGTCCAAGCTTCCTAAGGGGAGAGTTGTGTATGATCTTCTACAAGGGGAGAGAATACATACCTTGCCAAAGGGAGAAAGAGGCATGGTCAAAGGGGGAGAGCAACTAGAAGAAAGAAAGCTTGGGAGCTAAAGGAGATGCTTGGATAAAGAAAGAAAGAAGAAAGAAAGCTTAAAGGATGATCAAGCACCAAGCATCATGAAGAATGAAGAAAAGAGCTCAAGCTAAGAGAAGAAGCATCCAAGAAGATTTCAAGCCTTGTCCAGCTGAGGGGGAGCTGAAGACTAAGTGTGTATGTTCAGTGGTGAGTGTGTTTGCCATCAAATTGCAAAGGGGGAGATTGTTAGGGATTTTGTAGATTGCAATTTGATGGATGCATTTCATTCTAGCATCATTTGATTCACACACTTGCATTGTGTTAGATAAACTTGAAATCTTGATTTATTCATGCATTGTTTTTAAGATTTTGTTTTATGCATGATTTGTTTTTAATCTTGGATGCATTTGTTTTAGAAAAGAGTTTTAGAAAATCAAGCTAGCCTATGAGTTTTAAATCTTTCAAAATGTTTTAGGCTTTTTATGTTCCATGTTTTAAAACCCTTAGAATGATTTAAAACATGTTTTAAAGCTTGATTATATGGCCCAAATAGTTCCACAAAGAAAAGGTTTGAAAATGCAAATGTGGAAATTTTTGGTCCCCGCAGTGTCGCCGGTCGACCGGCGCAGAGGTCCCGGTCGACCGGGAACACTGCAGCAAAAAATTGCCTGGCGCACCAACGGTCAGAAATCCGACCGTTGTGTGATCCCGGTCGACCGAGACCTGTTTGCCGGTCGACCGAGGATTAGCCGTTGGCAACTTTTTGCTATAAATATGAGTTCTTTCCCTTGCCAAAAGTTGGGAATTTTTAACCCCTCCTTGAGAGGATTTGAGGCATATCAAAAGGGAAAAGAACCAAGGGATGAAGGGGATGATTAGGAAAGCTAAAGCTTGGATTAATGAAGTTAAACCACCAAGTAGGCTCTTCCTTCCTTAATCATATGTTTTCATGCTTTTGTTTTATTTTTGGTAAATCATTTCTAGCATGTTAAACTATGTTTGTGTTGTGTCCTTAACATGTGTTATGTTTTGAGTTGATTTATTGTTTTGGATACAACACCATATGATTCAATCCAAGTAGTACTTGAATTGGTAAATCAAAGTAGATCATGTTAATGAAAGAAACTTGGTAAATCATATGTAACATGATTCCTATACTTGGTTGAATCTTTGGTTGTTGTTTTCCATCATAAGAAAATCACTTTCAAAAGTATCTTATGTTTTGGACTCAACTTCTTTACAAATCATATGTTTTCATGTTTTGTTTTATCATTGGTAAATCTTTGTAACATGTTAATCTATGATTTGTTGTATCCTTAGCATGTGTTATATTTTGAATAGATCTATTGTTTTGGATACATCACCATTGATTCATCAAAGTAGTACTTTATCTTTGGTAAATCTAAGTAGATCATGTTAATGAAATATGTAACATGATTCATATACTTTGTTGAATCTTTGGTTGTTGTTTTCCATCATAAGAAAATCTCTTTCAAATGTATCTTATGTTTTGGATTCAACATCATTACAAATCATATGTGTATTATTGTTTTAAAGTTTCACAACTTGCATCACTTTGATAGGTAAATCATTTTCAAGTTGTATTTATAATTACATATGATTTGTCCCCCTATTTTCAATCAAATCTATTTTTATGTTTTGAGCTTCATGTTGATTTGATTGACATCCCTATGCATCACATGTTTAGAACTAATTAATTTCATACAACTTGTGTATCTTTGACATCATTAACAAGTTGTTTCTTTTAACATGTGACTTGCATTCTATCCTCAATCATAAATGTTTTTGAGCTAAAACTTTCAAAAGCCTTAGGCATACATTTATGAGCTTTCATTTTCAAAATGATTGAGGACCACACACACACACTTCATTTGTTTTCATCTTTGCATTCATAGTGTGAGTGTGTATTTGTATTTCACTTCCATATCCGCCTATTTAAGAGGCAATGTAATGAGCTTAATTGAATCTCCATCAAGTGTATTAAAGACACTAAATTAGAGAGATAACCAACCTTGTGGTTGAAGAGGTTATTGCTTAGCCTATAAAAGCATAGTGTATAGGTTGATGTTAAGCCTTGAAAAACATCAATGTAAGGTTATTGCTTAGCCTTGGAAAGCATATTGTAAAGGTTATTGCTTAGCCTATTGAAAAGCATAAATAGTGGAAATCCGGTAGGGTGTTGGATCACAAGCCGGTAGTGGATGTAGGCATTGAGGCCGAACCACTATAAATCCTTGTGTGATGGTGCTTGCTTTGTGGTGATTGTTTTCTTTAAGCTTCCGCATTTTGTTTGATAATCATCACTTCTGACTAGTTTGTTTTAAAGAAGTTAAAATTGTTAAAATTGGTCATAAAAGAAGCTCACCCTATTCACCCCCCCCCTCTAGGGTTCGGATCCCCATGGACTTACAATCATATGTTTTCATGTTTTGTTTTATCTTTGATAAATCTTTAGTAGCATGTTAACCTATGATGTGTTGTATCATTAGCATGTTTTATATTTTGAATTGATCTATTCTTTTGGATGCATCACCATTGATTCAATCCAAGTACTACTTTATTTGGTAAATCTAAGTAGATCATGTTAATAAAAGAATCTTTGAAATTATATGTAACATGATTCATATACTTGGTTGAATCTTTGGATGTTGTTTTTCATCATAAGAAAATCTTTTTCAAATATATCTTATGTTTTGGATTCAACATGTTTACAAATCATATGTAAATTTGTTTTAAAGTTTCACAACTTGCTTTGCATTGATTGGTATATCATATTCAAGTTGTATTTATAATTACATATGATTTGTCCCCTTATTTCAATCAAATCTATTTTTATGTTTTATGAGCTACTTTGTTGATTTGATTGACATCCCTATGCATCACATGTTTAGAGCTAATTAATTTCATACAACTTGTGAATCTTTGACATCATTAACAAGTTGTTACTTTTAACATGTGACTTGCATTCTTTCCTCAATCATAAATGTTTTATGAGCTAAAACTTTCAAAAGCCTTAGGCATACATTTATGAGCTTTCATTTTCAAAATGATTGAGGACATCATACACACATCATGAGCATACATCTTTGCATTCATTTAGTGTGTGTGTGTGTGAGTTAGTTTTTCACTTCCATATCCGCCTAACTAAGAGGCATTGTAATGAACTTAATTGAATCTCCATCAAGTGTATTATAGACACTAACTTAGTGAGATAACCAACCTTGTGGTTGAAGAGGTTATTGCTTAGCCTATAAAAGCATAGTGTATAGGTTGATGTTAAGCCTTGAAAAACATCATTGTAAAGGTTATTGCTTAGCCTTGAAAAGCATATTGTAAGGGTTATTGCTTAGCCTATTGAAAAGCATAAATAGTGGAAATCCGGTGGGGTGTTGGATCACAAGCCGGTAGTGGATGTAGGCATTGAGGCCGAACCACTATAAATCCTTGTGTGATGGTGCTTGCTTTGTGGTGATTGTTTTTATTAAGCTTCCGCATTTTGTTTGATAATCATCACTTGTGACTAGTTTGTTTTAAAGAAGTTAAATTTGATTAAAATTGGTCATAATTGGAGCTCACCCTATTCACCCCCCCCCCTCTAGGGTTCGGATCCCTAGGACTTTCAATTGGTATCAGAGCAGGTTACTCCATTTTAGGGCTTAACAACCCGGAGTTGATCCTTGCTAGATTTGAACCCTAGTGTTGTGTTTTATTCCATATCTTTGTAATGATTTCCACTATGATTGAAAATGAAATTTCCCTAGCTTCTTTGCACCACTCTAAGACTTTTTCAAGTTATATCTTTAAGAGTTGGTGAGTCCTCAAAGTGTTCTCTCTAGGACATCCTTTTCAAGACCTTAGGTGAATCTTCATTGGTACACATTTAGACTAACCTTAAGGCCTTGATCCCCCTAGACCAACCTAATCTTTTTAGTTCTATCTATTTGTTGGTCATAGTACATTTGCATTTTGTTTCTTTATAGTCACATCTTTTATAATGCAATGTTTCTTTGTGATCATTTGATTTTGTCTTCATGAACTTTTAAAGTTATATCTAATGGTTTTCAAAATCCCTTGATTGCAATTTTTTCATGATGGATTTGCATTTTGTTCATATAGTTATATCTCTTGTAGTGCATATCTATTCATGATCAATTGATTGTGATTACAAATGCTTTCTTAACTAGATTTTTCATCATCAATTGATGTTGGAAAATCGTTTGATGTTTGTCATAGTTAGATCCTTTTTGTAAATCAAATGATTTGAAGAAATTTAAGTTTTCCATTGATTTTTCAAGTTATATCTCTTCATATGGAAAATATATGTTCAATTTGTATGAGTGTCTATTGTCATATTTTGAATACAAATTGAAACTTTCTTGTTTTTCAATTTCACTTGCTCATAATTCTATAATTGATTCCTTGTTGGAATTTCATATATTGAAGTGATTTGAGAAACTTTGGAAAATGTTCTAAGCTTTATTGGTTGTATTTATAGAAGCATTTTCCTTGAATTTATTTCCTTGTGCTTAATTATAATTTTATCATTTGGAAGGAAATAATTTTTACAAACAATTTGCATCCTTGCTCATTTAGTTACTTTCTTTATGCAAATTGATTGTGATATCTTACATTGCTTGGTTGGATATGGTCTCATTGATTTGCATGTTTGTGCCTAACTTGGTATATATTTTCATTAATGCAAGTTGATGATTGTGTATGTGCTTTATAGTAAAATCTTTTGTTTTATTATCATTTGAGCCTTATAAGTACATATGTGATTTTATGTGCTAAGTTCATTTGGTTTAAACCTCATATCCTTTTCCATTGCATTGTAAGCTTAGTACATTTGCTAAGAGTGGAGATGTTGCATGATAGATTGCTACCTTTAATTTCATACCTTCTTGTGCTCACATAGTTATATTCCTTTTGATGATATGGTATGAGTTAGATCTTGAGTGTTGATTGATCCTCTCTACGCAAATGTCAAATCATTCTATGTATAGTTGTGATCTTAGTTATATTTGTAGAAACCATACTAGAACTAAAATCCATCCTCTATGCTTTCTAGTCATATTTCTTTTGGATGGTTATGATGTTGATTCATGTATTTTCTCTAAGTGATATCATCCTTATACATGTTTCAACTTTATAGTAGTGTTCTTGATCATATGAAACTCTTTGAAATCTATTCCTCATATTTCTATATGTTTGATGGATATCTTAGATGTTGAATTCATATGATTTTGACACTTAGGAAATTGCATGCTTTACCAAGTCATATCTTTTTGCATTGCAATTTCTTTTGTTCATCACTATGCTCTTTAGTCATATCTTTATAAGTGATGAATAACCATTTATGATGCTTGATGGAATTTTGTGTTTGTCACATTCTTGCTCTTTATCATGTTGTCAAATTCAATTGGTTTCAATTGGTAAAATTTTCGATTGATTTGATTTCTTGTGAATGTGATAGACCATGTGTACATTGGTTTGAACTTGATAGTTATATGTTTTCATTCCATGTCACATTCCATTAGCATCATAATTTTCATGATTGCCTCCTCTCTTACTCATATAGGTAAATCTCATGACCACCATGTTTATGTGTTCATAATATTGGTTGGTTAATTGTTGAGGTAGGCTTCATGTTTGAATTTTATTTCACTCAACTTGTACTTTAATAAGTCATATTTATTGATTGAATGAAATGATTTTCAAAACCTTCATAGCATATGCTTTCCATAGTTAGATTATTTGTTGCTATGATTAATAAACCCCATTTCATCATGGATAGCTCTAATTTGGATTTTTCCTAATAGTTATATTTTTAAATCCATTTTAGAGTGATTGTGTTTAATAGACTTATCTTTAAATCTCAATTGGTATTCTTTGTTTTTCCAATTGGTATCCATGATTGCTTTTCTCTTTAGACCTTGCTTTCTTTTGGTAACTTGATCATATTGTGCTCTATAGTTAAATGAATCTAATCCTTTCCTTGAAGTTGACCCTCATTTGGTTAAACCATCTTCTTCTTGCATCTAATAGTTAAATCTTTGTCAAAAGTTTGACAAAAGGAGAGAATGGATTGAGGGGGAGTGTAAACCTTCATAGGAAGTATTAGTTTTGATCAAATTCACCCTTGGATTGCCTTTGAACCCTTAGAGATAACTTCCATACATGATAGCTTGTTATGTTTTTCATTTTCGATTTCTTTTGTTAACAGGTGCTACTAAAAGGTATTTTCCTTATTTCATGTGTGTAGGTACCTTTGCAATTTAATGGCAAAGGGGGAGAGAGCATTCAAGTACTCAAAGATCTCCTACTCTTCAAAGGGGGAGAGAGCATTCAAGTTCTCAAAAGGGTGAAGAGAATGTCCAAGTTTCCTAAGGAGAGTTGTGTATGATCTTCTACAATGGGAGAGAATGCATATCTAGCCAAAGGGAGAGAGAGGCATGGTCTAAGGGGGGAGAGCAAATAGAAGAAAGAAAGCTTGGAGCTAAAGAAGATGCTTGGCCATAAAGAAAGATTGAAGAATGATCAAGCACCAACATCAAGAAGATTGAAGAAATAGTCCAAGAGCCCAAGCTAAGAGGAGGAGCATCCAAGAAGATTTCAAGACTTGTCCAGCTGAGGGGGAGCTGAAGACTTAGTGTGTAATTTCAGTGGTGAGTGTGTTGCCATCAAATTGCAAAGGGGGAGATTGTTAGGAATTTTGTAGATTGCAATTTGATGGATGCAAAATCATTCAAGCATCATTTGATTCACACACTTGCATTGTTTTAGATAAACTTGAAATCTTGTTTTATTCATGCATTGCTTTTAAGATTTGTAAAAGTATCAATTTATGCATGATTTGCTTTTAAAACTTGGATGCATTTGTTTTTTAAAAGAGTTTTAGAAATCAAGCTAGCCTTTGGTTTTAAAGTTTTGAATCATTTTAGGCTTTTTGTGTTTCATGTTTTTAAACCACTTAGTTTGATTTAAAACATGTTTCCAAGCTTGATTTGATGGCCCAAAAATTCCCACTTGAAAAGACTTTGAAATATGCAAAAAATATGCAATTTTGGGAATTTTGGTCCTGGGCCAGAAACGCTGTGTTCCAGGTCGATCGGGAAGGGCCAGGTCGACCGGGAACACTGCAGGCAGAATTTGCCCTGGAGCACCAACGGTCATATTTCTGACCGTTGTGTGTTCCCGGTCGACCGGGGACTAGCCGTTGGGCACTTTTTGCTATATATATGAGTTCTTTCCTTTGCCAAAAGTTGGGAATTTTAAGGCTCTCCTTGAGGGGTTTTGAGGCATATCAAAGGGAAATGAACTAAGGGATGAAGGGGATCATTAGGAAAGCTAAAGCTTGGATTAATGAAGTTAAATCACCAAGTAGGCTCTACTTTCCTTAATCATATGTTTTCATGCTTTGTTTTATTTTTGGTAAATCATTTGTAGCATGATAAACTATGTTGTGTTGTATCCTTAACATGTTTTATGTTTTGAATTGATTTATTGTTTTGGATACATCACCATTGATTCAATCCAAGTAGTACTTTATTTGGTAAATCTAAGTAGATCATGTTAATAAAAGAATCTTTGAAATTATATGTAACATGATTCATATACTTGGTTGAATCTTTGGATGTTGTTTTCCAACATAAGAAAATCACCTTCAAAACTATCTTATGTTTTGGATTCAACTTCTTTACAAATCATATGTTTTCATGTTTTGTTTTATCTTTGATAAATCTTTAGTAGCATGTTAACCTATGATGTGTTGTATCATTAGCATGTTTTATATTTTGAATTGATCTATTCTTTTGGATGCATCACCATTGATTCAATCCAAGTACTACTTTATTTGGTAAATCTAAGTAGATCATGTTAATAAAAGAATCTTTGAAATTATATGTAACATGATTCATATACTTGGTTGAATCTTTGGATGTTGTTTTTCATCATAAGAAAATCTTTTTCAAATATATCTTATGTTTTGGATTCAACATGTTTACAAATCATATGTAAATTTGTTTTAAAGTTTCACAACTTGCTTTGCATTGATTGGTATATCATATTCAAGTTGTATTTATAATTACATATGATTTGTCCCCTTATTTCAATCAAATCTATTTTTATGTTTTATGAGCTACTTTGTTGATTTGATTGACATCCCTATGCATCACATGTTTAGAGCTAATTAATTTCATACAACTTGTGAATCTTTGACATCATTAACAAGTTGTTACTTTTAACATGTGACTTGCATTCTTTCCTCAATCATAAATGTTTTATGAGCTAAAACTTTCAAAAGCCTTAGGCATACATTTATGAGCTTTCATTTTCAAAATGATTGAGGACATCATACACACATCATGAGCATACATCTTTGCATTCATTTAGTGTGTGTGTGTGTGAGTTAGTTTTTCACTTCCATATCCGCCTAATTAAGAGGCATTGTAATGAACTTAATTGAATCTCCATCAAGTGTATTATAGACACTAACTTAGTGAGATAACCAACCTTGTGGTTGAAGAGGTTATTGCTTAGCCTATAAAAGCATAGTGTATAGGTTGATGTTAAGCCTTGAAAAACATCATTGTAAAGGTTATTGCTTAGCCTTGAAAAGCATATTGTAAGGGTTATTGCTTAGCCTATTGAAAAGCATAAATAGTGGAAATCCGGTGGGGTGTTGGATCACAAGCCGGTAGTGGATGTAGGCATTGAGGCCGAACCACTATAAATCCTTGTGTGATGGTGCTTGCTTTGTGGTGATTGTTTTTATTAAGCTTCCGCATTTTGTTTGATAATCATCACTTGTGACTAGTTTGTTTTAAAGAAGTTAAATTTGATTAAAATTGGTCATAATTGGAGCTCACCCTATTCACCCCCCCCCCCCCTCTAGGGTTCGGATCCCCAGGACTTTCACCATCATGGGTCATCAATCCCATAAATCAACCCATGGCTACCAAGAGCCTATAAAAAGGGGGTAATTCCAAGAAACCCAGAGACAGACACATACACACGGGTAGAGAGAGATCCATACTCACAAGCAAGGAAGAAGAATTTTGAAGAAATCCTGCTACTCTGCTGCTGAAACACCACAAGGTGATTGAAGTCCCTTCCCCCCCCCCCCCCCCCCCCAAGGCCACCTCTTTTCCTTCTATCAAACATGGACTAAACGTGGCTCTTCAGCCCGTTTACTGGATTTTCATTGGATATAGGACCTCTCTTTGGTCCTTGTCCTTTAAAAAACTGAGGTCCAAGCCAAGCCAAAGAATCAAAGCATCAAGCGTTGTCATCTGAAGGACAATGGATAAGTCCATACATGACTTGCGACCGTTGATCTGAACGAGTCCCCATAATCTTCTGAGAAGTCAGATACCTTTTCTTACTTTTCTTTGTATTTTGTATTATTTGTAAAGAGACAAAAAATCACATTTCTTGACTTTCTTCATTGATAAGATTTGTAAATCGCCTTCTACGGCACAAAATCGCCTTTCACGGCACAAAATCCCCTTTCACGATAAACAAAATGAAATCGCCTCTCACGCCAATTAAAAAATTGTGTCTCTTTCTTAAAATATATGTGCAATGGAAAGTTAGAAAGAAGAATTGATTTCCTTTCTACTTGTGAAGGTGAATCTCTGGATCACCATTTCAAATTCCAAGTTGAATAGAAAATCTAGCATACCCATACAAAAAATGTTGATGACTCGCTTTTCCTCCTCTGCCATACTCCCAGCAGCCCTAGGGGTGGGAAGGAGAGGACGAAAGGTCGGAGCCCCCATCACTCACGGTTAGCCGTCAGTGGCCTTGGCGGCTAGTCGTGAGGTGACCGCTGAGGTGATCGAATGAAGGTCCAGAAACAAGGAGCTCTCGGGAAAACTAACCGTGAGTTTCGGTTGTTTCCGGTTAGCCGCTATGGCTCTTGGCGGTTAGCCATGAGGTGACTGCTGAGGTAACCGAACTCCATATTAGGTGGGAGTATTGTTCTCTGAAAAAGTAACTGCAGTATTTTGGTTACCTGGCGGTTAGCCACTTTTGCAAAGGGGCTAGCTGCCAAGTGACAGAAAGGTCACTGACCCTCTTGTTGCATGACTGTTTTAGCTGAGAGTAAGAGATTGAAAACTGGTTTTAAAATAGAACTTTTTCGAAGGATTCTAAGGTCTGGTTTGGGTCTAAAATACCTGATAAGGTTGGCAAACACATGTGGAGTCTTTCTTAGATGAATCCGGTCTTTCCAAAAGCTTGATAAACCCTTTGAATTTGATCTTCTTAAGGCACTTTGAGAAGCAAGGTCTTCTTGGACATATTGGCACAATATTGACAACACAAACACAGTGCTCACGAAAATGTGGCACTAACAATCTCCCTTTTTGTCAATTTCGTGACAAAATCAACTATTACAATTTAGACAAGAAGATTTTCAATACAACTCAACATACACCCATTCACAAGTACAATTCCTTTTAATCATAAAAACAAATTCAAGAACAAAAGAAATTAAGACTTGTGTGGCGAACTCTTCATTTGTGTTTTGAGAAGTTTTACTTGTAAAAGCACAACACTAACAAACATAAAGCATTATGGGAAACTCCCTTGTTAGTATAATCAGAGAAAAATCAGAAATTGGAAGATTTTTCCCCTGAGTTGCATAAGAAAATTTCAATTTTAATTTGTGCCTGTAACAAACAATTTAATTTGGAGGGACAGAATGAGACCGGCTCTTGAAAGTCCTGGATCCTAACCCTAGAGGGGGGGGGGGGGTGAATAGGGTGAGCTACAATATGTGACCAATTATGCTCAATTTTAACTTCTTTAAAATAAACTGTCACAAGTGATGATTATCAAATAAAATGCGGAAGCTTAATAAAAACAATCACCACAAAGCATTCACCATCACACAAAGATTTATAGTGGTTCGGCCTCAATGCCTACATCCACTACCAGCTTGTGATCCAATACCCCACCGGATTTCCACTATTTATGCTTTTCAATAGGCTAAGCAATAACCTTTACAATATGCTTTTCAATGCTAAGCAATAGCCTCTACACTATGTTTTTCTTAGGCTAAGCAATAACCTCTTCAACCAAAAGGTTGGTTATCTCTCTAAGTAGTGTCTATAATACACTTAATGGAGATACAATTAATAGCTCAATACAATGCCTCATAATTAGGCGGATATGAAAGTGAAAATCTAATTCACACACACACACATTGAATGCAAAGATGAATCCACAATGTGTATGTATGATGTCCTCAATCAATTTGAAAATGAAAGCTCATAAATGTATACCAAAGGCTTTTAAAAGTTTTAGCTCATAAAAACATTTATGATTGAGGAAAGAATGCTAATCACATGTTAAAAATAACTAGTAAAAGATATACCTATGTATTCTAAACAAGTTGTGAAAATCTAAGGACAAAACATGTGATGCATAGGGATGTCAATCAAATTAACAATGTAGCTCAATATGTGTATGCTATAAGTATTAAAACATAAAAATAGATTTGATTAAAGTTAGGGGACAAATCATATGTAATTATAAATTCAACTTGAAAATGATATACCTATCAATGCAAAGCAAGTTGTGAAACTTTAAAACAAAAGTACATATGATTTGTGAAGTTGTTGAATCCAAAACATAAGATAGGTTTGAAAGTGATTTTCTTATGATGAAAAACAACAACCAAAGATTCAACCAAGTATAGGAATCATGTTACATAAAATTTCAAAGATGTTTTCATTAACATGATTTACCTAGATATACCAATTTAAGTACTACTTGAATTGAATCAAGGTGATGCATCCAAAACAATAAATCAATTAAAAAACATATACATGTTAAGGACACAAAAAATCATAGTTTATCATGCTAGAAAAGATTTACCAATAATTAAAGCAAAGCATGAAAACATATGATTAAGAAAAGTAAAGCTTACTTAGTGATTTAACTCAATGGAACCAAGCTTTAGCTTTCCAAATGACCCCTTTCATCCCTTAGCTCATTTCTCTTTGATTGGCCTCAAAACATCTCAAGGAGGGCCTCATTGATCCTCAAAATTTCTTTAGGAATGAGCTTCTATTTATACTAAAAACTACCCAACGGCTAGTCCTCGGTCGACTTGGTACCATGCCCGGTCGACCGGGTGCTCAACGGTCAAGAAACTGACCATTTGAAAAGAGCACCAACGGCTCTTTCCCGTCGACCGCATGTGTGGCCGGCTGACCGGGTCCCCTGGGCCGGTCGACCGGCCACACTGCGAGTCGACCCGAGCCTGGGACCAAAATTCCCTAAAATTGCATTTTTCAAAGTGATTTTGGTTGGGAATTTTTAGGCCATTAATATCAAGCTTGGAAACATGTTTTAAATCAAACTAAGGGGTTTAAAAACATGAAACATAAAAAGCCTAAAATGATTTGAAAGATTTAAAACATAGGCTAGCTTGATTTGATAAAACTTCTTTACAAAATAAATTGCATCCAAGTTTAAAATCAAAATATGCATAAATCAATATTTCTACAAGTCTAAAAACCAATGCATGTGTAAATCAAGGTTTCAAGATTTTCTAAAATAATGTATGTCTGAAAATTCAAATGATGCTAAAATGTTAATGCATCCGTCAAATTGCAGTATACAAAATTCCTAACAGCTCTCCCCCTGAATTATTTCTCCCCCTAAGTGAGTACAATTGGTACAACAATTCTCTCCCCCTTTTTGTTAGGAATTGACAAGGAGATGTAAGAAAAGCTAAGAGAGAAAACATTTAGCAAGACTAATCAGTTAGTCCAAGCAACGCATAGAAACCAAACTAGAGCGGGAAAAACACTTAGTCCATCCATTCAACCAATCATCAGAAAATATCCATCCAAAAGTATGAGTTAGTAAGAGACACATATAATAGGAGTTAGCCACAAGCCCAAAACACCACCAAAATGAGAATAACCAATAAAACACATGTGGCCAAAAATCCCCAAAAGAACTAATCAGATGGAGGTGAAGGAGATGGAGGCATGGTAGAAAAATCATTGTTACGGCAAGCCTTGGACAGTCGACTCAAATATTTGAGAGTCTTCTTTAGAAGCTTTTCGGTCTTGGACTGACGGTGCTCAAATGCATCCAACCGTTCTGCAACACTCCTAGGAACAACTGAAGGAGGAGCTTGACTATGTGAAGAGGAAGGAGCGAGCTCTGGAGGATCATGCTGTTGTGGAGCTAAAGGGACTTGGTGATGCGGTACTGGAATCTCTGCATGAGGGGGTACATGCCCTGCTTCTTCATTAGGATAAAGGTTCATTTGAATAAGATTTGCATTGTTGAAGGGTGCATGGGAAATAGGGGTCTCATTAGGGAGGAGAACACCAAGAGAACGAGCTAATTGGGACATGAGGAAGCCAAAGGGGACTGCCGTCTTAGTGGCATTGGACAAATGAAAGCAAACAAGTGTCTTACAGATTAGAGAAGGGAGGCACATCAGTACACCAGTAACCACTTTGGAGAGGACATTTACCATATAGGTAGTTAATTCGGTCCTATTCCCTTTATGAGGATAAACATTAAAGGTGAAGATGTGGTGCAACAACCTGTATTTTGGAATCAAGGTTCCTAAGGGAAGGAAGTTCTTTTTGCGATCCCATGAAGCAGGATGACCACAGAGAACTAGAGTAGCTGAGCCTTTTCAGCTTGAGTAAGGGTGTCATCATCCATGGATAGGCCATTTGGGTTCAAGGGAATGTTTATGATTGACGAAATGCAATCTGGGTCAATTGTAACTTCTCTATTTCGAAGGGCAACAATGAAGGAGCATGAGTCAATTGAGGACACTGCATTAGTGACTGATGCATACATGCCAGAAACAAGAGAAGGATAGGCTTTGTCCCCCTCATCCAAGATGTTGTCCCATCCAATCTGAACAAGGATGACTCCCGTCTCATAAGGATTCACAACACTGCGCATAGTGCGTCGTTCATCCACGACTGATCTGGATTTCAAGGCAGCTAGCATTTTGGCATTGGTTTTGAGAACAGCAAGGCCTGGCTGAGGTGGAGGAGTTGGAGTCGGAGGAGAAAGCCCAGGTGAGGTGGACTGAGAGGGTGGAGGAGAGGGAGACGACCTTTCTCTATGAGAAGAAGAGGCGGGAGTAGATCGTCCTCGTTTAAAGGAGCGGTTCACAGCTGACTTCATTCTAGGAGGCATTTCTACAAGCAGTTAGAGTGCATGAGGAAAGGCAAGGAGAAAAAACAACACATGTGGGGAAAAAAACACAATCCAGTAGATACAATGATGATAGAAAGATAAGATATCCAGCAACAAATAAGAAAAATGAAATGGAAGAGAGAAAGAGTATGGATTGAGGTTGGAAAGCCTTAAGAAGAGAAGAATCGAAAACACACAAACGAGAATAGAAAACACACTGTCAATAAAAAGAGAAATCGAAATTAAAGAACTGAAATAAATAGAAAAAGGAGTGAACGTACCTTGTGAGATGAGAGGAGATGAAAACCAAACATCTAGCCAAGAGAAGGAAGAAGACCCGATGAAAAGAGAGAGCAAAAATAGGTTCTACACTGATTTAAGTTGCAATTCCGACATGGCGGTTAGCCGCCAAGAGGGTCCACGGCTAGCCGCATTCCCCCCCCCCCCCCCCCCCTTTTTAAGACTGCACTAAAAAACAATTTAAAAGATACTAAAACACACACAACAAACGAATAGGGAGAGATTATCTAATAGCACAAACACCAATGGATTTTCTCATATTTTCAAATTTTGAAACATCCAAAGGTTTTGTCAAAATGTATGCTGTTGTTTCTCTGTAGGAATATGCTCTAATACTATGACTCCCTCTTCAACCAATTCTCTAATGAAATGATGTCTGATATCTATATGCTTAGTTCTAGAGTATTGGACGGGGGGTAGAGATATTGATAGCACTAGTGTTATCATAGTACAAGTTCATGCTACTTTGTTCAATGCCATAGTTTTTGAGCATTTGTTTCATCCATAGCATTTGAGTACAACCACTTCTTCCGCCTCAGCTTTAGATAAGGAAATGGATGAATATTGTTTCTTGCTGTGTCAAGCAACTAGACAGTTTCCTAGGTAGAAGCACCCACCACTAGTAGATTTTCTATCATCCACATTTACAGCCCATTCGGCATCTGAGTATCCAGTAATGCAAATAGGTGAATCATATGGATACAATAAACCATATCCTGAAGTCCCTGATACATATCTAATGATTCTCTTAACTGCTTTCAAATGAGTTTCTTTGGGATCTGATTGATATCTGGCACAAACTCCTACACTAAATGCAATATCCGGTCTACTAGCTGAAAAACATAATAGACTTCCAATCATGCTTCTATACATACTAGGATCAACACTCTTTCCACTTGATTCCTTAGATAATTTAAGTGTTGTACTCATGGGTCTGTTCATGTGTTTCGCTGAATCTAATCGAAACCTTTTTGATTAATTCTTTAGCATACTTGGTTTGGGAAAAAAAATTCCATTAGACAATTTTTTTACTTATAATCCTAAGAAGAAATTAAGTTCACCAACCATTCTCATTTCAAACTCAGATTTCATAAGATCAGCAAACTTTTCAGTTAACTCATTATAAGTAGAACCAAACACAATATCATCAACATAAATTTGAGCAATCAATATAGTGTCATTTGTTCTTTGAATAAATAGAGTTTTTATCAACACTGAAAGTCCGGGATCTGAACCCTAGAGGGGGGGATGTGAATAGGGTGAGCTTCAAATTAGTGACCAATAATGCCCAATTTTAACTTCTTTAAATTACATTAGTCACTAGTGATGATATAGAACTAAAATAAGGAAGCTAATAAAAATAATCATCACAAAGCATTCACCATCACACAATGATTTATAGTGGTTTGGCCTCAATGCCTACATCCACCACCGGCTTGTGATCCAACACCCCACCGGATTTCCACTATTTACGCTTTTCAATAAGCTAAGCAATAACCTTTACAATATGCTTTCCAAGGCTAAGCAATAACCTTTAACAATGATGTTTTTCAAGGCTTAACATCAACCTATACACTATGCTTTTCTAGGCTAAGCAATAACCTTTACAAGATATGAATTCTCAAAGAAGTGTTAACACAAACACTTTAAGAGATTACAATTAAAGCTCAAAACATTTGCCTCTTAAATAGGCTGATATGAAAGTTAAAACAAACTCACACAACACTCTATGAAATGAAAAGATGAATGCTCATGGTGTGTGTGTGAAAACTTCAATCAAGTTAAAAAATTATAGCTCAATGAATGTAAGCTTAAAGCTTTTGAAAGTGTAAAACACAAAAATTGATTTGATTGAAGTGAAATGCAAATCACATGTATGAATACTAACTTGTTGATGATAGGAAAATCAAAGGCTCACAAGTTGTATGAAACTATTTAAGACTAAACATGTGATGCATGTGCAACGTTGTTTTCAAAAACAAAGTAGCTAAACTATGGTTCTAATGTGATTGAAAACAACAAGTAAGGATTCAACCAAGTAAATGAATCATGCTATAAAAGTAACCAAAGGTTTTGACAAAGCATGATTTATGAAATTTAAAACAAACTTGGTTCGAATCAAGATGAAGAATCCAATACAACTTAGATCAAAGATTAAATGTAAGTAATGGATTTAACACATCATAGTTATCATGCTAAAATTCATTTTTCAAATATTTAAACAAAGCATGAAAACATATGATAAGGAAAACTAAGCTTACATAAATGATTTACTTAGGGCCCGTTTGGTAAATTTACTAATAAAGTCAAGTTAAGTTAAACATCCCATCAAAAACACTTTTTACAAAAATTCCCTCCATCTTTTCCAAAAAAAGTCAAAAAACAACTACATTTACTCACTAAAAGACAAAAAATCTACATTTCCCCATACAAAAAGTCAAAAATATTCCATTCCAAACAACTAAAAACAAAATATCATCATAACTTACTTATATTTTATTCATTCTTTTCATTTCACTTCACTCCACTTTATTTTAAAAGTAAATTACCAAACGGGCCCTTATGATTCCAAGCTTTAGCTTCCCTTTTTGACCAACTAGCCTCCCTTAGCTCATTCCCCTTTGTTTGGCCTCAAAACACCTCAAGGAGTATCCCTTGGATCCTCAAATTTGGCCTGGGAATGATCTGTTTATATAGAAAAAACTGTCCAACGACTCTATTTTCGGTCAGCCGAACTCCCAACGGCTAGCTTGTCGGTCGACCGACATTTGGGGTTCGGTTTACCGAACTCAACGGTCATAAAACGCCTAGTTTTGACCATTTTGGAAATGGAGCCGACACTTGACCGATAGCTGGCCGAACTTTCCCTAATTTTAAAGATTCGTAAAAATGATTTTTTAAAGGGAAACTTGGTCTTGGAGGTCTAGGCCATAGAATTAAGTTTGGAAACATGTTTTAAATCATTCTAAGAGTTTTTTTTTAAAACATGAAACCTAAAATGCCTAACATGATTTGAAAGATTTAAAACATAGGCAAGCTTGATTCGAAAATCTTCTTTTGAAAACTAAATGCATCCAAGTTTAAAATCAAAACATGCATAAATCAACATTTCTACAAGTCAAAAACCAATGCATGTGTAAATCAAGATTTCAAGTATTTCAAAAACAATGCATGTGTGAAAATTCGAATGTTGCTAAAATGATAATGCATCCATCAAATTGCAAAACTCAAAATCCCTAACAAACATAGGAATTGTGTGAGCCATTCATACCAAGCTCTAGGGGCTTGTTTGAGACCATAGAGTGCCTTTTTAAGATAGTATACATGCTTAGGCTGCTTGGGGTCTTCAAACCCTTTAGGTCGCTCAACATAAACTTCTTCTTCTAAAACTCCATTTAGAAAAGCACTTTTGACATCCATTTGATATAATTTAAATTTCAGAGAACAAGCATTGGCAAGTAAGATTCTAATGGATTCAAGTCTAGCAACAGGAGCAAATGTTTCTTCAAAGTCTATTCCTTCAATTTGAGAATAACCTTGGGCAACTAACCTGGCCTTGTTTTTAACTATGGTGCCATTTTCATCAAGTTTATTTTTGTAAATCCATTTGGTACCTATAATGTTTTTGTCATCAGGCCTAGGTATTAATTCCCAAACTTCATTTCTAGCGAACTGATGTAGCTCTTCTTGCATAGCATTTATCCAACAATCACCTGAAAAAGCTTCATCAATAGATTCAGGTTCAATGGTAGAAGTCAAGCAAAGAAAGCTAACAATGTTTTCAATTTGTCTTCTAGTCTTGACATTGTAAAGTTCGGGGATCCGAACCCAAGAGGGGGGGTGAATAGGGTGAGCTTCATTTATGACCAATTTTAATCAATTTTAACTTCTTTAAAACAAACTAGTCACAAGTGATGATTATCAAACAAAATGCAGAAGCTTAATGAAAACAATCACCACAAAGCAAGCACCATCACACAAGAATTTATAGTGGTTCGGCCTCAATGCCTACATCCACTACCGGCTTGTGATCCAACACCCCACCGGATTTCCACTATTTATGCTTTTCAATAGGCTAAGCAATAACCTTTATAATATGCTTTTCAAGGCTAAGCAATAACCTTTACATTATGCTTTTCAAGGCTAAGCAATAACCTCTTCAACCACAAGGTTGGTTATCTCTCTAATTAGTGTCTATAATACACTTGATGGAGATTCAATTAAGCTCATTACAATGCCTTTTAATTAGGCGGTGAAAGTCCACGAGGATCCTAACCCTAGAGGGGGGGGGGGTGAATAGGGTGAGCTACAATTGTGACCAATTTAAACCAATTTTAACTTTTTAAAGCAAACTAGTCACATGTGATGATTAACCATACAATATGCGGAAGCTAATAAAAGAATCACCACAAATGCAAGCACCACAACACCAAGATTTATAGTGGTTCGGCCTCAATGCCTACGTCCACTACCGGCTTGTGATCCAATCACCCCACCGGATTTCCACTATTTATGCTTTTTCAAAGGCTAAGCAATAACCTATACAATGTTGTTTTTCTAGGCTCAACAACAACCTTACAATGTGCTTTTCTAGGCTAAGCAATAACCTTTACAAAATGCTTTTCTTAGGCTAAGCAATAACCTTACAAGATGCTTTTCTTAGGCTAAGCAATAACCTTTACAAATAGAGATTTCTCTAAGAAGGTGTCTTTCCAAAAGATCACTCTAAGAGATTACAATTTAAGCTCAAATGAAATTGCCTCTTGAATAGGCTAATATGAAAGTTTAATACAAATTACAAACATACACTCAATTAAGCTAAAGTGTGTGCACAAGTGTATGAGTGTGTTTCTTCAATCAATTTCAACAAAGAAGCTCTTAAATGAATGCATGATGCATTTTAAAATCAAAGCTTATAAAATGGTGATTGAAGAGAAAACTAATCACATAAAAGTTTCAAACAACTTTGAAGAAATGAGACAAACAAGTTGTATGAATGATAAAGACTAAGAACACATGTGATTAGGACAAGAGAGTTTGCAAACCAATCTAATTTACCAAGAAAGATATTGAGTTTGCTAAACAACTCTTTAAGGGCTTGAAATCATGCATAAATGAAAATACAAAGGATTTGAACATGCATGGATTTCATTTGAATGGAAATCAAAATAACTATAAAGGTGTACCTTTTAAAAACTCATGAGTTTGATTTCCAAATAGCCCTCTAGCGTTTCCAACTTCTTCCCCTTTCTTTGGCTCCAAAATGGTCTCAAAGGTTCAAGTATCAAGCCTTTAAAAAGGTTGGAAATGAATGGACTTTATAGCCAAAAAGTTGCCAACGGCTAGTCCTCGGTCGACCGGTAAAGGGGTCTCGGTCGACCGGGAAGGCACAACGGTCATATTTCTGACCGTTGGAGGGTTACAGCTCAGGTTCTGGAAAAATGACCTGTGTCTCGGTCGACCGGCGACACTGCCGGGACACCCCTTTTTGCAAAAAATGCAACTTTTGCATATTTGAAGGTTTTTCTTTGGGGGACCTTTTGGCCACTAAATCAAGCTTGGAAAACATGTTTTAAAGATTCTAATGGTTTTTAAAACATGAACATAAAAAGCCTAAAAAGATTTGAAAGTTTAAAACCAAAGGCTAGCTTGATTTGATAAAACTCTTTTCAAATGAAAATGCATACAAAAATGATTCTTTTTGTGAAGAATGTATGCAAGGCTCAAACCTAAATTCTCAACAAGATTTACCAAACATAATGCACAAAGAATTAGGTTTTCAAAAGAGTTTGGGTTCTAAAACCAATGCATCCAAGATTAGAACCAAAACATGCATAAAACAAATACTTTTCCAAAACTTAAAAGCTATGCATGTATAAATCAAGATTTCAAGGTTTTCTAAAACAATGCGAGTGTGTGTGAATCAAATGATGCTAAAGTGCAAATGCATCCATCAAATTGCAAATACAAAATTCCTAACAGGCGGATATGGAAGTGTAAAACTAACTCACACACACACACTAAATGAATGCAAAGATGTATGCTCATGATGTGTGTATGATGTCCTCAATCATTTTGAAAATGAAAGCTCATAAATGTATGCCTAAGGCTTTTGAAAGTTTTAGCTCATAAAAACATTTATGATTGAGGAAAGAATGCAAGTCACATGTTAAAAGTAACAACTTGTTAATGATGTCAAAGATTCACAAGTTGTATGAAATTAATTAGCTCTAAACATGTGATGCATAGGGATGTCAATCAAATCAACAATGTAGCTCATAAAACATAAAAATAGATTTGACTGAAATTAGGGGACAAATCATATGTAATTATAAATACAACTTGAAAAAGATATACTTATCAAAGCAAAACAAGTTGTGAAACTTTAAAACAAAATACATATGATTTGTAAAGTTTGTTGAATCCAAAACATAAGATACATTTGAAAGAGATTTTCTTATGATGGAAAACAACAACCAAAGATTCAATCAAGTATATGAATCATGTTACTTATAATTTCAAAGATTCTTTTATTAACATGATCTACTTAGATTTACCAAATAAAGTACTACTTGGATTGAATCAATGGAGATGCATCCAAAACAATAGATCAATTCAAAACATAAAACATGCTAAGGACACAACACATCATAGTTTAACATGCTACTAAAGATTTACCAAAGATAAAACAAAAACATGAAAACATATGATTTGTAAAGATGTTGAATCCAAAACATAAGATAGTTTTGAAAGTGATTTTCTTATGTTGAAAAACAACAACCATAGATTCAACCAAGTATAGGAATCATGTTATATATAATTTCAAAGATTTTTCCATTAACATGATCTACTTAGATTTACCAAAAATAAAGTACTACTTGGATTGAATCAAATGGTGATGTATCCAAAACAATAAATCAACTCAAAACATAAAACATGTTAAGGACACAACACTTCATACATAGTTTATCATGCTACAAAAGATTTACCAAAAGTAAAACAAAGCATGAAAACATATGATTAAGGAAAGTAGAGCCTACTTGGTGATTTAACTTCATTAACCTAAGCTTTAGCTTTCCTAATGATCCCCTTCATCCCTTAGTTCATTTCCCTTTAATTTGCCTCAAAACCCCTCAAGGAGGGCCTTAAAATTCCCAACTTTTGGCAAAGGAAAGAACTCATATTTATAGCCAAAATAGCCCAACGGCTAGACCCTGGTCGACCTGGTAACAGTGCCCGGTCGACCGGCTATAAACGGTCAAAAAAGTGACCGTTGGAAGAGCAACGGCTCTTTGCCCCAGTCAACCTGCACAGTGTGGCCGGTCGACCGGGTCCCCTGGGCCGGTCGACCGGCCACACTGCTGGTCGACTGCCTGGGACCAAAAATTCCCAAAAATCTATTTTTCAAAGTATTTCTTGAGGGAACTTTTTGGGCCTTTTAATCAAGCTTAAAAACATGTTTTAAATCATTCTAAGGGTTTTTAAACATGAACCATAAAAAGCCTAAAACATTTTTGAAAGATTTAAAACCCATAGGCTAGCTTGATTTTCTAAAACTCTTTTAAAAAACAAATGCATCCAAGATTAAAAACAAATCATGCATAAATCAATATATCTTCAAGACTTAAAAACCAATGCATGTATAAAACAAGATTTCAAGATTTCTTAAAACAATGCATATGTGTGTAAATCAAATGATGCTTGAATGATAATGCATCCATCAAATTGCAATCTACAAAAATCCTAACAGACATCAACCAAGGGATCTCCTAGAATTTGGTCCATAGGATGATGCTTCACATTAACCAAATCCTTAGGGATTAGAGACTCATCCAAGTTTGCAGTGGGAACATTTATCTCATCATTATTAGGTTCTTCTTGATTATTGCAATCCTTTAGTTTGTCATCAATGACAACATTTATAGATTCTTGTATGGCTCCAGTGTTTGTGTTTAATACTCTGTATGCACAACTGTTTTGAGAATAGCCAATAAAAATGCCTTCATCACTTTTTGAGTCAAACTTTGTCAAATGTTCTCTATCCTTGAGTATTTTACTACCAAAAATTTTAAAGTAGCTAATGTTAGGCTTTTTCTCGTGCCATAGTTCATAGGCGGTTTTATCCAAGCCAGTTCTCAAGTATACCCAATTTATGATGTAACAAACCGTATTCACTGCTTCAGCCTATAGATCTCTAGGAACATGCTTTCCATGAAGCATAACTGTGGCCATCTCTTGCAAAACTCTATTCTTTCTTTCGGCAACTCCATTTTGTTGAGGAGTTTTAGGGGCAGAAAATTCATGGTGAATTCCATACTTATCACAATATTTTTCAAATCTGGAAATTTCAAATTCTCCACCATGATCTGTGTTAGACCCCGACCCAGACCAATTCGATTAGTGTACGATTAGCATGTGTTTAGTTCTAAGTGGGTTTAGTTGTCGTTGGGTTAGAAGTGATTAGTTTTAGTCTTGGATATAGCTTTGGGAATTTTGAGATCGTTAGCATTAGCTAGACACACTCAGGAAGGCCTGAGTGCACGTGTAAGCTTGGGAAGATCGTATCGATTTCCGGGTGATTGTGATTTTGATTTCATTTGAATGATTTTTCTATGTGTTACAACTTTTGTCTTAAGCCCATTCATGTTTGAAGCCCAAAAACCCATGTTTTGGCCCAAAGAGGGTAAAATTGTCTTTTATGCACAAATCTGGACACAATTTTCGAGATCTCAAAACCATGTCAAAAATATACTTTTTGGAAACTAGATATTTCGATGATCGTTTTATCCTTCTTCGTCGAAGTCATCCGAGGCCCACAAGATCGTGTTTTGGTCACTTCAAGGTTCAGCGAATTGGGGCCCATTGTCATCACTTAATCCCCATCTCCCTCTCTTTTCATTCATTTCCCCCAAATCTCTGCAATTGTTCTTGACCTAGGGCTAAAAACCCCTCTTTCCTTTCCATCTTCCTCACCTTGCATGATCTAGCTAGAAGACTCCAAAGAAGATTCCAAGGCTACCATCTTCTTCATCTCATCTCAAGCTTCCTATTGATATCTTCCTCTTGAAAGCTAAGGTTGGGAAAGCTCTCCATTTCCTTCCTTCCCTTTTGTTTGGGCATTTCTAGGTAAGAGCTTCAACCCATATTTTTCATGGAGTTATTTTGATTCCTTAAGATCATGTTTTTCATGTGTACAAACCCTTTTGTTAAAATGGGTTCTTTGTTTCCATTTTTTTTTTGAGTTTTGAGTAGTTTTCTCTTGGGTTTCCTTGTAGTGTTGGAATAGCTTGAGTGAAGTGCTTGAGAGGATTGTTAGCATTGGGCAAGGCAAGTAATCTCTCTAGGAAATGATGCATGTGTATTTTGATTTAATTGTATTTTAGAAATTGTGCATTAAACTTGTTTACAAATTTCATGGTTATGTTTTTATTGGATTTGGATGTGTGAAAATGGTGATAAATGAACCCTTGGTGAGCATGAAGGCTCAAGGGATTGTATGTGATTGATGGATGAGAAGAAGGAGAAAAATGTAATGGAAGATGTGCAAGAGAAAGGCAGTTTTTACACTCTGCGAGCACAGGGAGCAGCTTGTCCGCTCGAGCGACCAAGCCTCTGTTTGGTCCGAGCGCAGACAGAGAGCTGTCCGCTCGAGCGACCCTACTGTCCGCTCGAGCGAACTGCCCTCCGTATAATCTGGAGCAAGACAGAGAGCTTTCCGTTCGAGCGCACCTATTACCCGCTCGAGCGAACTGTCTCGCTCGAGCGAAGTGTCATCACCTTATAAAGTTCGCTCGAGCGAACCTGCCAGATTCAGGAAGAAGAATTATTTCGTGTGTATTTCTTGAAGATTGGAAAACTAGACTATGTTAAGGGTTTTGACTTGACGTTGTGTAAGTGGAACTTCGGAATGCAACCCAACTTCGGGGACACCAATTCTTGTACATTCTGACATTTGGGGTCCCAATTACACAAAGGTCAATTAGCAACCTTAATACATGCTTGTCAGATTTCGTGTTTGAATTCCGTTTTGGTACGATAAGTACCATCGTGTACTAATTTTGGATTTCAAGTATAAGCTTGTTTTGAAGAATTGTTTCAAGAAAAAGGGGATCACTTCCTAAGCGTGTTATGCATATTTATTATGCCTTTTGCTAGTCGTGTTCGTCGTGTTTTGATAAGTGATTTCCCCCTTTTTATCTCGACAAGTTTTGATAGTATTTCGCGTGTTTTGTGCATTCATGAATTAAGTAAACACCACTGAGCTTGGACTGCCCTTTCAGTTTGATCCACTGTCTGGGGGTCCTTAAACATGTGGACTTTCTGCAGACTGGTCGTGTATTCATTACACATCGTGCGTGTCCGGTTCCGCGGCCGGAATTCCCGTATTTGTGGGAAATCGTGTCGTGATTATATTATGTATATCGTGCTTGTAGTGCGTGCTTGCTCTTTTCATTATATAAATGATAGAGAAAGGATGGGCTCTTTGTGGATTGTAACTATTCATGATATATTATGTACTCATGCTAGTTTGTTTTAGTATCTCAGCTCGATTAAATATTTCTGCAAATGTATCCCAGTCATTGTAGTATTTCAAATCAGGGATTGCTTATATGTTTTCTAAAACGTTTATTGTTTCATGCTTGTACCTAAATTGATTACCTGCCAAACCGTTATGTTTGACCTTGTTTGTTGGTGCCCAGGTGCAGGAGACGTTACCTTTGAGGAGGAGCGTCAGGAGGAGGCTTGTGAGCCAACCCCTGTGAGAGAGTGGCAGCCCGACGATGTCATCTAGACGTCGGGCGGGTTCTTGAGTCTCGTTCGTCATTTTGTCTTGGGGTTTCCTTTATTATTTTGAGAAGTGTATTGGCCTCTGTTGGCCTCTGATGGGATGTATCTAAAACTTAACTTACTTTCTTGTTAGTCTCATAACTTGAATTATAATGGGAATGTCATGTTAACTTCTTTCTTTGATACTA
Organism: Cinnamomum chago; assembly: GCA_038049695.1. Classification (NCBI taxonomy): domain Eukaryota; kingdom Viridiplantae; phylum Streptophyta; class Magnoliopsida; order Laurales; family Lauraceae; genus Cinnamomum; species Cinnamomum chago. The sequence continues at coordinate 50,385,109 of CP142453.1, read as the reverse complement.
TGTCTTGTTACTATTTGTCATGGCACTTAAATATTTTATTGGTGCTCATCTTGATGTGTTTTGCTACACGCTTCCGCATACTTGATCGTGTGAGTCAGATTCCGCGTGTCTTTGGGAATCCTCACCACGGGAACCTGTGGGAAAGTATATCTTCAATGTACACAACAACACCATTCATCAACAACCGCATCGCGGGCCCGGGGCTCCGTTCCGGGGTCGCGACAGGACTGGTATCAGAGCGGGACATGTTTCAGGCACTTAAAAGAAACTAGAAAGGTCTTAGGAACGTGGCGAGGATTCGTGAGTTCGATAGATTCATTGGTATAGGACATTAGAAACCGTTGTACCATGATTATTGTGCACTAACTCTTTGTTTTACCGCAATATGCCTCCAAGAAAAGCTCCAAATCATCATGCTTCAGGCAGTCAGCAGAATGAGTCAGATGCATCTGAGACACCGACAACCACATAGTTTCAGGAACTTATGCAAGCCATGATAGCACAACAGAGGTAGGCTAATGAGAACCAAGCCAGATTTCAAGAACAGTTAGCAAAGAAGGATGATCAAATGGCACAAGTTCAGAGGCAGCTTTTGGAAGTACTTCAGAACAGGAACGTAGCACCACCCGTGGGTCCGCGGATTGTTATTCAAAATAGGGATCCTGACCCAGTAATTGAATTTACCTTGGAAAACATCAAAACCTGTTAAAATAATATTTTCCATGAAAGAGGATGCATTATCTGTTAGAAAAATACATGTGCGGTATAAAACATGAAAGGTACCAAGGAAATAGGAAACTTGCAAGATGACAACCACACTGAGCTAAATCCTCCATCACTAATGTGATGAGAGCACGCAAGAGGCGTTGGTCTTAGACACTCGAGGTGACGAGAACCAACTAAATATATATATATATATACAAATAGCTAGACAAGACCACGGCCGCGGAATCGGGTAACGGGATAGGCAGGATCCAGACTGCAGCTGGCAGGAGCAAGATGGGGACGCCAAGTCGGTGGATCAAGCCGACAAGGTTGTCCAAGCTTAGTGGTGCCGACTTATAGGTTACAAGTAAGAAATCAAGACATATACATATATATATATACAGGAAGGTGTGTAACACCTTAACAGGCAGGACATGGTGCACATAGGCACATAAGTCAAATTCATATCAGGTCATGCATATACAGGCTAGCAAGACACTTAAAGTGTAGAGTTCAGGCTTTTTGGAACAAGTTAGTAAAAATCACATGAAAACGGGCGAGTATATATGAAATCCAAGTACACGAAAATACAAGAAGGATTTCCACAAGATACCGGACTATACATTGAGGAATTAAGATTTAAATCAAGGTGTATAAGGTCCCGTATGTCGATTTCAATATAGACTTGGTACTCTTTGAATTTAAAGACATTCCGGGCTCCCTATACACTTTGGTGAATTCAAAACTTCAATGAATCTTTGTGACATGATTTCTTTCTCAAACGGGCTTCATGCATATCTCCAAGTGAACAGTCCCCATCATTCTCTAAAAGGGTGCACAAATGATTCGGATGGAAATCCTCTTCATTTCTCTTCATTTTGACATTTTTGGGCGATTTTGGTCAGCTGGCGGTCAGCCGCCGCTGGGTTTGGCGGCTAGCCGTTGGATAACCGCGCAGTTGACTGCGGCTGGGCTGGAAATTGCAGTTTCCTGGAAAAGTAACCACCATGGTGCTGTTAGATGGCGGTTAGCCACCGCGGGGTTCGGTGGTTAGCCGCTGACTAACTACAGGGCTGACCGCTGGCTGACCGCCAGGTATGGGAAAAGCTCCACTGTGTTTAGATTTGAGCCCTTTCTCCCTTAAACCATTCCTCACATAACTCCCCCTACATTCCTGTAATAAAATGAGTCCAAGACTCCTCCAATTCATCATTAAAATTTCCACAAACATCCACCACAAACACCTCCATTCTCTTCACATTCAATCACCAAAGAGAGAGAGAGAGAAACCACAACCCATAAGATTCATCTACACTTGATAACATAATAGATACATTCATCAAGATGTATAATAGAGAAATCAAGTCATCAATATGCATTTCAAAAGTGATAAAATCAAGACAAGAAAGACTATGAAAACATATGTAAAAATCATTAAGAAACATTAATGCCAAAAATAAGAAATTTCCATGAAACATGTAAGTGTTTAAAACTTATCCATTCATCCACTTGCCTTAGGTTTTCTAATCAAGAAATCAAGCCTAAACACTCTTCCAAATCCAAGCTCCAAAGCTACAAGCGAAACCCCCAAAACAAACCTTAAAACGGGTCAAACAATGAAATAGAACAAGAGAACTTTCAATAATAGAGATGGAGCTTCTCTAGGGTCACAAGAATACATATTTGAGAGATGGAGATGATCACTTACTTGTAAGGTCCTCTAATGGCAAGAGTTAGCTCAATGAAAATCTTGGAATGGGAGGTTTTCTTCACAAATGGTATCAAGAGGTAGCCTTCAAGATGAGGAAGAGAATGATGAAGTCCATTTTGATGTTGGTGCAAGTTTGGTGGGAGATTGGGATGAAAAGAGCAAGAAGAAGAAGGTAAAAGGGGAAAAGAAACCCTAGGATGAAGTTCTGTTGGAAAATGGAGAAGGGAAGATGGGTTCTCCTCTTATAAGCAATTGGAGTTGGGTCCCACCACTTAAGAAACTTGTTGGGCTGAAATCATGTCTTTCGGGACTTTGAATGAATTCGACGAAGAAGGAAGAAATGATCACCGAAATATCTAGTTTCAAAAAAGTATATGTTTCACGGGTTTCAGGGATATCGACAATTGTGTCCAGGTTTGGTGTAAAATGACTGTTTTGCCCTCAAGGCTAGGAAATCGGGTTTCGGGGTCTCGAACGGGGACGAGATCAACACGAAAGATGTCGGGATTAACGGGATAAGTCAAATGGAGCCAAAATGGGAATTTTTGGGAATCACGAAGAACCTCTTCAAGCTGTTCACGTAAAATAAGTAGGACCCTACGGTCACTGTTTAGGTTCAATGGCTCTCAAAACTCCCCAAAACTAGTGAAAAACCATTCTAGCTCACAAACTCAACCAAACAAACACTAATCCAACTTAGAGAAACTAATCCATAAATAGAACAACACTAATCTTGGAAATTAGGGGTTGGGTTCTCACATCACTTCTTATTCTAGTAACTGCTCTTCCTTTTTCAACTTGGATTCTTTTCACAATCTTTTTGAATTCAGCATATGCATCAGATTTTTTTCTTAAAAATGTAACCCAAGTGAATCTGGAATAATCATCAACAATAACAAGAAAGTATTTTCTGCCACCCCTACTCTCTTTCTTAGTTGGACCAACTAGGTCCATGTGGAGAAGCTCTAAGGGTCTAGAAGTCTTCAGAGACTTAGTCTTTTTGTGAGAGTTTCTGATTTGTTTACCTTTATGGCACTATCCACAAACTGTTTTTGACTTCTTGCTGATTTTTGGAAGACCCTTTACATACTTGTTCAACTTGGACAAGTCTCTATGGTTCACATGTCCATGTCTTTGATGCCATAGTTGGGCTTCATCAAGATGAGCAATGTAACAAGCTGAGCTGGATGATTCTTTGTGGTCACCAACAACACAGCAGTTTTCTTGGTTTCTAAGACCTCTTAAAATCACCTTTCCATTTTTTGGAGATCTCACAACCATGACTAGTAAAGATGATAGCATGATCTTTATCACATATTTGCGAAATGCTAAGTAAGTTATGTTTCAAGCCATCAACACATAAAACATCTTTTAATAGAGGCATGTTGGGAACATTCAGAGTACCATTTCCAACAACTTTAGCAACATTACCATCACCAAAAGTAACAGTTCCACTATCATAATCAGTTAATTTGGAAAACAGTGTTTTATCTCCAGTCATGTGTCTAGAACATCCACTATCCAGAAACCACAAGAATTAGTCTCCAGTTTTAATGGCTATGTGAACTAATAGACTTTTGGGTACCCACATGTACTTTTGGGTGACTGACGTTCCACTAGAACCTCGAGGCTTTGATTTATTTGAATCATGTTGATGAAAAGTTTTCTTAGAATATATTTTAGCATGATTATTGAATTGAATTTTTAGTTGGTCAATCTGTTTCATTAGTTCATTTAATTTTTGTGGAAAGGAGAGATTTTTATGATAAAATGTTTTAGTTTGTTCATTTCTATAGGACTGTCTTTTGATTTGTTTCATTTTACAATCATATTTGACATGTCCTTTCCTTCCACAAGAATGACATATAATTTTAGAGGTGCTTTGATTACTTGAGGAAGCCTCTCCTTTTATAAACTTAGTAGAGACATTGGGATTATGTTTTGCTTCTTTGTTGTATCCAAGCCCAGTTTTGTCTCTTTGATACTTACCCATCCTAAATAGTCTTTCAAACTTTTCTTCTCCATGAGTAAAAGAATACACATACTTTTCTTTGTACCATATTAGTTGGATGACTTCATTTTTCAATCGAGTGATTAATTCTTTTAGATTTTCAGTTTCATTCTTTTCTCTCGTAAACTTTCTTATGTAATCACTAGCAATTAGAAATTTAGAATTGATTTCATGAAGATCATTTGCTAAGATATTATTTTCATCATTCAAAGTTTCAATTTTGTCTTTTAAGACTTTGATCTTGACTCCTTCTTTGCTCATAGTTTTAATTAGTTTGTAGCTCTCATCATAGAGTCTATCATAAGTTTCTTGAAGATCTTCTTCGTTATTATCATTATCTTGACTGTCATACTCAGATTTAGATTCATTCTCAGATTCATCAATATGAGATTTTTCAGGACTTACATTCATGTCAACTGATGGATCACAAAGACTTCTGGCCATCAAAATGGTGTAGTTTCCTGTCTCATCTTGGTGTGATTCACCTGATTCAGATTCAAATTCAGATGAGTCATCATCCCATGTTGCCACAAGTGTCTTTTTCTTTCTTTCCATTTGACACTCAGATGATATATGTCCAAACTTTTGACAGTTATAACATTTCACCTTTCTATGTTGACTCTTAGAGGAAGAGTTGACTTTGTTTTTACCTTTATCAAAAGATTAAAATTTGAATTCTTCTTCTTAAAATGTTTTAGAAATCTCTTAGCAAGTAAAGCAACATCTTCATTATCACTTTCTTTCTCATTATCTGATTCTTCTTTAGAAGGGGATGGTTGAGAAGTTTTTAAAGCAATTGATTTCTTATCTTTGGATTTATTAGATGTATTATTCAATTTCATCTCAAAAGTTCTAATATTACCTGATAATTCTTCTACTTTCATAGTTTCTGGGTTATTGTATTCTTCTATAGAGGTCACTTTGGGGTGAAATCTGTCAGGTAGAGAGCTGATGATTTTGCTATATACTTTGTTTTTCGGAATTTGTTCACCAAGTGACCACATCTCATTTACAATAACCATTAACTTTGTTCGAAACTCATGGAACACTTCATCTTCCCTCATTCTTAGAGATTCAAATTGGGAAGTCAACATTTGAAGCTTGACTCTTTTAACAATGGTTGTTCATTCATAATTTGTTTCTAAAAGCTTCCAAGCTTGTTTTGCTATGGCACATGTCATAATCTTTTTGTACTCCTCAGCAGTCATGGCACAGGTTATGGCATTCAATGCCTTTGCATCACTATCTCTCAATGCCTTTTGATCAGTTGACCATCTGGCCTTTGTAAGAGGCTGGACAGTGCCATCTGTAGCTATGACTGTAGGAGGAGTCCATCCGTCCTCTACAGCATCCCATACAGGTCCACCAAGGGATTGATAAAAATAGTCATTCGGGCTTTCCAAAAGGCAAAGTTTGTACCATCAAACAATGGAGGTCTATTTATTGCACTACCTTCTGGGTTAGACATTGGCACTATTAACTAGAATGAGATCTACTCCGGGTTGTTAAGCCTTTGAGGAGTAACCTACGCTCTGATTGCTGCAAGTAGGTGGGCCTCGTGGATAGATTTTCAAAACTTTTTGACCAACTTGACTCTGGGATCAAGTACCTATAAGGCCATAAACCATATTTAGGATGCAATCCCTCCATCCCATGAATCAAGTACAACAATAAAACTCTATCTAAAGATAGAAATCAACAACTACATGCATCCAAAACAATCCACAACAAATAGAGAAGTAGATTATACCTTTGGAGCCCGCTAGTGCTCTAATGGAGAAGAAGACATTCAACTAGATCAAGAACTCTTCTTGAAGCAATTTGAGATCTCCAAGACCTTGTTGTCTTCCACGATATGACCTCTATCAGATATCTTTTTTCTCAAGAAGATTGGTGGAAACTTCAAGAGAAAACCCTACTAGAAACTCCAAGAAACTAGAAGAGAAAGAGAGGAAGAAGAGTTGTGCAACTATTGCACAATAGGAGGGCTAGGCGTGTTTCCTTAGGTTGGACGTCCAAGAGGGGATGCTTCCCCTTTATATAACCCTCAAGCCTCCTCTTGTTACTCTCTTACTAATTGTATTAGAAGTCTCACTTCCACACTAATTAGTAATTCACTATTACCACTATTAGAAGTCACACTTCAAATAGAAATAGTAACTTTCTAATTCCTTCCTTTTGGAGTTCAAGTAGGATTAGTATCTTTCTAATAACTTTGGCTAGCGTGGGGACCACTAAGGATTCCAAAGAAAGCTAGCTCCAATTGGGACACCGCGACCCCACATCTCATGTGCAATCCGGGCACACAGTTAATTGCAAATAACACTACTATATAAATGCAACTGCACTCAGTCTTAGGAATAAATTACAATGAAGACCCTAAACTTCCCAATTACCACAACTAGGCCCCTCTATCAATATCCATGAATCAATTGGAATAAATCTGTCTTATCCAATCTTAGATCCATATCTTATTATCCTTGAGCCCCAATTAATCACAGTAATCATCAGTACCATCCAATTAACTCTTAATCAAGATGAGTGCGCACTTACTAATGACAAATCCATTAATTGGCACAAGGGGATAATATAAATAAATTCCATCTTGATCATTGGATGTTCCCACAGTCCTACTACCACATACCCAAGGCACCGAGGTGTTGACCTACAATTGGCCTCACTCATGGGTGACTCAAAGCAAATGAATAGATAGAAACTTGAGTTCATCAATGTCTTAGGATTGAGAGCCTATTGCTAAGGAATTATGAGAGCAAACCTTAAAATCGAGACAATATTCATAAGGTGCTTCTCATGGTCCTTCAATACATCCAATGTACCAGCACTATGATCCAGAATCTTACATTCTGATAATCGAGACAAATCACACTATCTCATAGTGATTAAAGTACTGCAACCTTATCAGATGAGATGCCCGGTCTTATCACTGGTTGTGAAGATACTTTTAAGTATAAGATTTGTGACACATGTCTCCCGTATGTGGATCTCATCCATATACATATATCACATCTAATATACTAATGGGACCCGGTTCATCTCATGAACCATCATTTCATATGTATTGGTCATGTGCATTAAGTAATAAAACACCATTCATCTCATGAAAGGAAATCATGATTTTATTGATAAATAAAGAAATTAATCAATTTATTACATAAACTGATGGATTGAGACCATACAATCTAACAATCTCCCACTTGGGCTGAATTCCTGTCGCGACCCCGGACCGGGCCCGCAGGACTGATCCGGGATCGGGACTAATTAGAAGTGGATGATGATTGATGAGGATTATCTACATCCACCATATACAACCTATTTAATTTCCCACAGGTGTCCGCGGTGAGGATATCACAACCTTGCATGAACATTTCTTTTGAGTGCGGAAGCGTGTAGCAAATCAAATAGTAGACTATCTCTAATCATGCAAGCATTAATAGCAAATATCAAACTGTATCAGAATGAGCAATGATCTAGCAAGTTCCCCAAAAGTTGTTAAAGTTAGACAAAATATCATTTAGTTACATTCCCCAAAATTAGAGGCCAACAAAGGCCAATACTACAAAAGAATAACCCAAAAGAATGGTTAATAAGTCCTCCCCAAAATGTTACGCCTCTTGGCAACCCGATGTCTACATGACATCGTCAGCACGCCACTCAACTAGAGGCTGCAGCTCACCTACCGCCTCCTCCGGCTCCTCCTCAAGGAAACCGGCAACGGGACCTGAGTACCAAAGCAAAGGATCAGACACGACGGTCTGGCAAGAGAATGAAAAGATGCAACAACATATAATAGATGAAATCTGTTGAAAAGCATAGAAATCTGTTTAAACAAGAACTCTCATAAAACAGGTAAATCATTTGCTATAAAACAGGTAAACAAGATAAAAATATATGAGGTATCCAAGGAATCGGGAATAACAAGGTGGCAATCACATAAAGCTAAGTCCTCTGTCACTAAAGTGACAACAGTATCACGGGATGTCGATCTCAGTCACGCAAGGTGAGGAGAAACAACGTATACATATATACAATATAAGTATACGGGAACGGGACCACGGTAGCGAACCGGGTATCGGGACGGGACCACGGTAATAAACCGGGCATCGGGATCCAAACTGCAGCTGGCGGGACGGGAGAGGGATTTCCAAGTCGGTGGATCAAACCGACAAGGTATCCAAGCTTAGTGATGCCGACTCATAGGATAAATAACACATCGAGACATATGCAAGTAAATCGAGTACAGTAAATAAACGGGTAAAACGGGGGTGCTCAAGGGCACGCTGTCATTTCATGTCGGGCAATACATTTCGAGACAAGTCAATGCTACTATCATGCTTTCGGGAAAACAACTCATGACAAGTAAATCTTGGAAATAGAGAAATATGATGAACTATACCAATTCGGGAAAGATAAATGTTTTAAGATCTATTTGAGTGAATAGGGGTCCCGTATGTCGATCATAGATATGACTTGGTACTCCTTGAGTTGAAGACATCCCGGGCTCCTTATGCACTTTTACAATTTTCAAAACTTAAAATGAGCTTATGGTTATAACTAGATGTTATGATAGAAAATCAATACTATAAACGGTCCGTCCTAGGTTTGATGTTAATTCGGAGACGTCGAGCAACCTACTCAGTCATCGAAAGGAATAGAATTCGCGATAACTAAAGAAAAGTCTTGTATTTAGATATAAAGAAGATATCGCGTCATTCCGTCCCGTTCATGATTGAATGAAGTGAACATCGATGTTACTAAACCAACAGGGAGGAGCATCGGCTCAAGACGTCCTCACATATAGTCAAGTGAGTCCAAGGAGGGTAGCCAAGGTCCCACCTAGAACCAAGAAACATAAAAAAAATCTCAAAATTCACTGGACTCAAACTGAGTCCTCCGATCGATCGGTCGAAATTTCTGTAATAGTGCATTAAAACAGTTCAGGCAGACCGCATCGCTCGAGCGAATCGAAGGGTTCGCTCGAGCGAACCCATCGGTCGAGCGGATATTAAAATGCGTTCGAGCGACCAAGCTGCTGGAAAACCGTATCCCTTTCTGGACAGGTCGCTCGAACGAACTGTCAAGGTCGCTCGAGCGAACTGTCCAGAAACTGAATTCCGGGCAGTTCAGTTCCTCTCTTTCTCTTCCTTTTTACAACCTTCTTTTAGCCCTTCTTACACATCAAATGAGGAGTCTATTTCTCCCTCCAAACTACAACAATCCTCCATTTAATCAATCAAATTCTCCTCCACCAACCATACATTCAACACAAGGAGAAAGGAGAAGGGAACCATTTCACAATCTATATAAACCTTTGCAACAAAACAAGAAGACATTCAATGCCATAAACCACTACTTCTCCAAGATTATAAATGTGTCATTAATACTTATCATGAGCATTCATTTCAAATTAAAGCAATATATGCACATTAATGGAAAATGTCCAAAAATCAATAAAAGCTTAGGAACATCATTTATTCACTTGCCTTAGGTCTTCTAACAAAGAAATCAAGCTCTATCAAGTCTTCCAAGACAATGAATCCAAGTTGCAAGGCAAAATCCCCAAATAAAACCCTAACATGGTCAAACAATGAAATCACCAAGAAACCTTCCAATAATGAAGGTGAAGCTCCTATAGGGTTAGAGGAACACCAATCTAGGAGATGAAGGGGGTTACTTACTTGCAAGGTCCTCTAATGGCAATGGTGAGCTCAAAGAAGGTCTTGTGATGAATGCTTTTCTCTAGCAATGGTGTCAATGGAGAGTTAAGGTGATGAGGAAGAAGATAATGATCTCTAATCTTCTCTTGGTGCAAGCTTGAGAGTGGATTGAGTGATAAAAGGCAAGAGCAAGAAGAAGATGAAGAAAACCCTAGCTCTCACCTCTTGTGCTGGAAAAATGGAAGTGAAGTGAATGGGTTAATGGCTTCCCCTTAGTTAACAATGAATTGGGTCCCACTACTAAGGAACTAAATGGGCTGAAATCATCTCTATCGGAACCTCGGATGAATTCGACGAAGAAGGAAGAAGTGATCGTCGAAATATCTAGTTTCTAAAAAGTATATGTTTCGCGGGTTTCGGGAATATCAAGTTTTGGGTACAGATTTGGTGTGCAATGACTGTTTTGCCCTCAAGGCCAAGAAATCGGGTTTCGGGATCTCCAACGGAAATCGGGATCAACATGAAAGTTGAATGAAATAACAATACTAATAAAACGGGATTAAAATCATGAATGTGAAAACCTCCGATAAATCCTCAAACATATGCAATGTCAAGAAAGGGAACCCCCAAAGGGCCCTACTAGCACAAAGCAAATCAAACATTCAAATTAGCCCAAAACTATAAACAAGCTAATCCAAACTCCACTTAGTCAAAATCACTAATCGAGCTTAGTACTAACACGCAACTAAATTAGCACTAATCGGGTTCACTCGGGTCGGGGTCTTACAATTCCAGTCAGGATTGCATCTCATGCCCATCCCATCTACATGCTACTCAAAGGTTTTGGTAGTCAAAGGTTACGTAAAGGGATCTGTCAGATTGTCCACAGAGGCTATGTTGGTAATAGCAATATCACCTCTCTGCATAATCTCTCTGACTAAATCATATTTCCTCTGTACATGCTTTTGGCTTTTATGGCTTCTGGGCTCCTTGGACTGAGCAACTACCTCGTTACTGTCATAGTAAACTATGAGTAGCTATCGTGCCAAAGGTACCACCCCAAGTTCCATAAGGAATCTCTTGAGCCATACTGTTTCTTTAGCTGCTTCACAAGCCACTACATATTCAGCCTCCGAGGTGGAATCAGCGGTACAATCCTGTTTTATACTCCTCCAACTCATAGCTCTGCCACCAAGCATAAATATATAACCAGAGGTGGATTTTATGGAATCCTTATCTGACATGAAGTCAGAATCTGTGTAACCGACTGGAATAAGTTCATCGCTGCCATAAATTAACATATAATCTCTAGTCCTTCTCAAGTATTTGAGAATACATTTTACAGCAGTCCAATGTTCAGGTCCTGGGTTAGATTGATTTCTGCTGACTAGGCCCACTGCATGACAGATATCCGGTCTAGTACATAGCATAGCATGCATGAGGCTACCAACGGCCGAAGCGTATGGTATCGACCTCATCTGTTCCTTTTCCTCCGGTGTCTTAAGACACTGATCCTTGGAAAGGTGCACTCTATGCCTAAAAGGTGTAATACCCTTTGATGGACCGATTTCCTTCCTTTCCTTGGGGTCACCGGGAGGACCGAACGGAGGGAAAATAGGGGGGAGAAAGGCGGGCATCAACATTTTTTTGTATAGGTATGCCAGATTTTCTATTCTACTTGGAATTTAGAGATGGTGATTCGAAGATCCACCTTCACAAGTAGAAAGGAAATCAATCTTTTTTCTAACTTCCCATTGCACATATATTTAAGAAAAGAGATAAGGTTTATTTTGTTTGCCGTGAAAGGCGATGTTTCTTTGCCATGAAAGGCGATTTTTCCGTGAAAGGCGATTTACAAATCTTATCAAAATGAAAGACAAGAATTGCGAGTTTTTTTGTGTCTTAAAGAAAATACAAAATACAACAGAAAAGAAAGAAAATGGATCTGACTTCTCAGGAGATTGTGGGGACTCGTTCAGATCGACGGTTGCAAGTCATGTATGGACTTCACCATCATCCTTTAGATGAGAACGCTTGATGCTTTGATTCTTTTGGCTTGACTTGGACTTCAATTTTTTAGAGGATAAGGACAAAGGAAGATCCTATATCCGATAAAAAAATGAAGAGACGGGCTGAAAAGTCACGTCTATGCCATGTTGAATATGAGAAGAGGGGAGCTTTGCCATAGGGGGGAGTGCCCCCCAAGGTACTTCAATCACCTTGTGGTGTTTGCTGCAGCAGAGTTTCTTCAGAGCTTCTTGGAATTCTGGACGATCTTTCTGGTTAATTTTTCTAATCAATTTTTTTGATCTGTTCTTCTTGGAACGATCTCCTATTTATAGGCCTTTGGTAGCTATTTAGGAGGGTTTATGAGCATTGATGGCTTTAAAGCTCCATGATGGGAGGAGTTACAATTTTTATTTCTTGATTTTGTAACTGCTTTTTCCTTGAATCTGATTGGCCGATGGAGAATGATGGGCATTTAATCACCTTTAATCTCCATGATGAAAGGAGTTTCATGGCTTTAATGCCATGATGGCTATGGCTTGTAACTCCCATTCTCTTGCATCTGATTGGACCGTCCAAAATAATGAGTTAATGACCGCATTTAGTTGGGTTAATTAACAGCATTACGTGGTCGCCGTAGATTTGAAGAGTCGCGGGCCGTGCCGCGTCTTTTGGAATTCTTCTTGCGATGATCAACGATGGATCTTCATGTTGATCGATGTTGGATGATCATGCAACTTCAGACATAAATTGCTAACAGCGGGCCGGTACCATCTATCTTGTCGATTTCTCGATCGGTCGGACAGAAAGTGTACTTTCTTTGGTCGGCCGATTGGCGATCTTGGAGCGATCAATGATGATTCCCTGCTTTTGACGGCGGATCCGAGATGTCGATGGAGATCAGTCGGTTTTGAGCATCAAAGATCAGATTTTCAGGAAATCACAAGGGTTGGAACTCCAGAAAAGCGAAAGGATCAGAAAACGGGCCTTCCAGCTGAAATTCGGCGACCCGGACTTCTAGGGTAGCCGGCGACCATGGGGGAATTTTTTCCCTTTGGTCGTCATTTTGTCGGCCGTTTTTCGAGCTTTTTGTTTCTTTTTTTCTCCTGTATTTTTCTTAAAACTTTTCCCCATTTTTTGGCTTGATTCTCCTAAGGAAAACCTGATGAGAAGTCATGCAAAACCGGGGCACAAAGTTTCCTATTTTTTTGGAAAAGCCGAAGACTTTGCCGCCCAGAGTTGCCGATTTTTGTCAAGAGTCGAAACTAGGTCAAACGATGTTGGAATGACCTGAAATTTGACGTGGAGCTTCCCGAGCAGTAGATAGGACCAACCATGGGCTTTTGTTTGAGTTTTGAAGTCGTTTGGTGTCCCGTCACTGCTAGGCTTGATTTCGTCGTGAGGAAGATGTCGCGCTTTGATGTGCGGTCAATCGATGTTCGATTGACCTGAAATTTGACAGGGAGCCTATTGGAGTCATTTTGAGATGATCCATTAGCTCCGATTTGGATGTCGTGGTCCCGGCGTGCTCCACCGCCGGTAGCCTTGATTTTCTTTCGGAGCGTCAAAGTTGGGTCAAACGTTGTCGGAATGATCTGAAATTTGACGTGCAGCCCTTTTGAAGCATATTGAAGCCGCCCATGTGCTCCGTTTGATGAGTAATGGTCCCGGTGGTTCTCGCCGCCGGGAGGCTTAATTTTCTTTCGGAGCGTCAAAGTCGGGTCAAACGTCACAGGAATGACCTGAAATTTGACGTGGAGCCTTTCGGGGGTATTTTGAAACCATCTGTAGGCTCTGATTGAAATTTTGATGTCTTCGATGCCGCCGCCGCCAGGAGCGCCTGTTTGGCTGCCGGAGGAGTGAAGTTAGGCCAAATGATGTCAAAATGGCCTGAAACTTGATGTAGAGCCTCCTGGTGGCATCTTGGGGCCAGTTGTGTACTTTGTTTTGTATGTCAGGGTCTCTGGCTTCACCGCCGCCGGGAGCGCCTGCTCAGCTGTTGGAGGAGTGAAGTTGGGTCAAATGATGTCAAAATGGCCCGACACTTCATGTGAACTCCTCTTTTGGTTGTCTTAAAGGATCTTGCAGTTTTTGTTTGATTCTGACAAGATCTGATACTTGAAGTAGCATTGTCCGTTTGTAGTAGGATGCGGCTTCACGTGGCTTCTTGATGTTGAAGTGGCAAAGTGACATTTTTGGTGTCAACAAATGCCCCCTCGAGGTACAGCGACGAGTAGTTTTTGGAGTCGATGTGCCTCAAAAAGAATCTTGGAGGAGAGCTTCTGACTTGACCAAGAGTCTTTGAGCATTTTTTCTTAATAGCCTTTTGAGTTTCTGAAGGGATTTTATGGTAATGAGAGGGATCACGTACCATCTCAAGGCAAAGTTTTGAAAATGACATGAGGGAGTTGGATTTTGGGTTTTCCTTTTGACCTTGTGAACCTAAGGGCTGTATGTGGCGCATCAAGCGATCAAGAAGGATTTTTGATTTTTTGACCTTGTGACCTAACGAGCTGTATGTGGCAGGTTAGGGGGTCGGGGTTTGGTTTTTGGATTTTGACCTTGTGACCCAACAAGTTTTATGTGGCAAGTTGGGGGGTCAGATTTGGTTTTGACCTTGTGACCCAACAAGCTGCAAGTGGCAAGTTGGGTGGTTAGGTTTGGGTTTTGTGGAATGTCAATTTCAAGATTTTGGCTTAATTTGGTTCATGAGGCTGGATGGTTTGGTTTTTTTGGAAACTTATGAGGCTTTCTCTTTTTTTTTTTTTTTGAATGGTTCAATCAACTTAGAAGAGGCATGGAACCATTTTATATGCTCTTGGTAAGAGGAATCTTTTGAAAGGAAGCCCCTCTTCAGTGCCTAGGTGGTCAAACTTGGCTCATGTGGGCTAGCCCATGGGACCTTAAGCTTTTAAAGATGGCTTAAATCTCACATGGTGTCATTTTGTAAAGAATATTTTAAAATATCTCTTTTGGATAGAGAATAAAAAATATTCTTACTTGGAGAGAATCACTCAAGTTTCCTTTCTTTTGGGAGAGATTTTCTCAAAGTATCTCTCTTTGGGAGAGAATATTTCTCTTTCCCTTTCTTTTTGGAGAAAATTTTTCAAAGAATCTTCTCTTTGGGAAGGTTGCTAATTTTTAGCACTTACCTCCTTTCTTTTCTCCTTGTTTCCTCTTTTGATTTGCTTTCTTCTATAAAAGCAAGGGGAGGTTGGATCTCTTGCTCTTATTACTTCCTTTTTGCAAAAGTCTTCAATCCCTCATTCTCATCAATCTTGTACAGCAATATAACCTATCTAGAAGATAGAAATCAGCAACTACATGCAACAAAATAATCTACCACAAGAGGAGAAGCAGATTATACCTTTGGAGCCCGGTAGTGCTCTAATGGAGGAGAAAACAATCAACTTGATCAACAACTCTTCTTGAAGCAATTAGAGATCTCCAAAACCTTGTTGTCTTCCACGCTATGATCCTCTATCAGATCTCTTTTCTCAAGAAGATGGGTGGGATCTCTAAGAGAAAACCCTACTAGAAACTCTAAGGAAACTAGAAGAGAGAGAGGAAGAGAAGAGATCTACAACTCTTGCACTTGAGGAGTCTTGGGCGTGAATAATAGAGTGGGACGTCCAAGGGGTTTCTTCCCTTATTTATAGCCCTCAAAACTCCACTTAAGACTCTCTTACTAATTGCATTAGAAGTCACACTTCCACACAAATTAGTAACTTACTATTACCACTATTAGGAGTCCTACTTCAAATAGAAATAGTTACTTTCTAATTCCTTCCTTTTAGAGTTCAAGTAAGATTAGTAACTTTCTAATATCTTGGGCTAGCATGGGGACCACTAGGGATACCTTAGAAAGTTGGCTCCAACTGGGACACGCGACCCCACATCTCATGTGCAATCCGGGCCCACAGTTAATTGCAAATAACACCACTATATAAATGCAATTTCACTCCAGTCTTAGGAATAAATTACAATGAAGACCCTAAACTTCCCAATTACCACAAGTAGGCCCCTCTATCAATATCCATGTATCAATTGGAATAAATCTGTTTCATCCAATCCTAGATCCACATCTTATTATCCTCGAGCACCAATTAATCTCAGTGATCATTAGTACCATCCAATTAACTCTTAATCGAGATGGGTGCGCGCTTACTAATGAGAAATCCATTAAATGGCACAAGGGGATAATATAGATAGATTCCATCTTGATCATTGGATGTTCCCACAGTCCTACTACCACGTACCCAAGACACTGAGGTGTTGACCTCTAGTTGGCCTCACTCATTGGTGACTCAAAGCAAATGAATAGACAGAAACTTGAGTTCATCAATGTCTCAGGATTGGGAGCCTATTGCTAGGGAATTATGAGAGCAGTCTTTAAAGTGAGACAGTATTTCATAAGGTGCTTCTCATGGTCCTTTAATACATCCAATGTACCAGCACTATGATCCAGAATCTTACATTCTGATGATCGAGACAAATCACACTATCTCATAATGATCAAAGTGTTGCAACCTTATCAGATGAGATGCCCCAGTCTCATCACTAGTTGTGAAGATATTTTAAGTATAAGATTTGTGAGACATGTATCCCGTATGTGGATCTCATCCATATACATATATCACATCTAATATACTAATGGGCCCGATTCATCTCATGAACCATTATGTCATATGTATTGGTCATGTTCATTAAGTCATATGTATTGGTCATCTTGACCATTATGTCATGAAAGGAAAGCATGATTTTATTGATAAATAAAGAAATTAATCAATTTATTACATCAACTAATGGATTAAGACCACACAATCTAACCGTGACTTCTTCGATGAGATGTTTTTGAAGCCTTCTGGTGAGGTCATGTCTGAGCTGGACGAGATCTCGCGGACTCGGAAGCAATTCTTCGGGAAAAGAACGTTACCGAGTTGGCTATCATCGAGATAACAGAAGATCTATGCTGTGTTGATAGAGAGGTCGTTGAGACCAGGCAGCGTCTTGAGCTATTGAATGAACAAGGTACTGTAAAATGGGCTGCCATTGTGGAAGCTCGTGCGAAAGAAGGGACTCTGATTCGCAAAGTCGAGGAGGCTGAGAGTAATCTCCAAAGGAAGACTCAAGAGTACGAGCAATGGAAGATTCTTTGGGAAGAGCTTCCCCGTGCTGCAGACGGATCGCGGCGTTCTTCCGCATTTTATGGGAAGATCTTGAAGAAGCGTGGCCTAGAAGCTTTAGAGGCTAAGGCCAAGAGTTTGCTTGAGGAGTTGAGTCTTTGGTTGAAGACCATGTGAGACTGAGCTCCTGATTTTTGTAACAAACCTTTTTTTTTTTGTGCCCTTGTATACACACATATTTTTGGTACTCTCTATTTTGTAGTGCTTGTGGACATTTCTTTTTTTAGCACTTCTCTTTTTTTTGTATTCCTTCTTTTTACTCAAATTCTTTTGTGATAAATTCAAGCAATAGTTAAATGGGAATGTTTGTTTGGAAATTTGATCAAAAGTTTGTCATTTTGTAAAAAACCTTTTATCAAATGGTTGTTTTTGAGATGGCATGGAAGCCGAATTTGGGTCGGCATGGAAGCCAGAATTTTGTGGCGTAAAAGCCAAAATTTGGGATGGCATGGAAGCCGGTTTTGTTTGTGGCATGGGAGCCATAAATTTTTGAGATGGCATGAATGCAATTTTTGAAATGGCATGAGAGCCGAATTTTTTTGTGGCATTGATAGCCGGGATTTGTTTTTGGTATGGAAGCCGAAATTTTGTGGCGTTTATAGCCGATTTTTTTGTGGCATTTATAGCCGAATTTGTGGCTTTTATAGCCGGTTTTTTTTAAAACTAAGTTTTGTTTTGTTGGCGTGAAAGCCAGGCTTTGTGGCATTTATAGCCGATTTTGTGATGGCGTTGATAGCCGAATTTTGTGGCATTTATAGCCGATTTTTGTGATGGCATGAAAGCCGATTTTTGGAATGAGAGTCGAGTTTTGGTTTTCAAAAATGCAAGTATCGACTAAAAGTCGCCTCCCTGCTGAATGGACTTGTAAGTATCGATGGAATGTTGCCTCCTCGCGAATTTGGGTGCAAGTATCGACTAAGCGTTGCTTCCTTGCCTTTTTCAAAAATTTTGGTTTTGTGGGTATCGATTGAATGTCGCTTCCCCACGATTTTTGAAATTTGAGGTCTTTTTTTTCTTTGGACCTAGGTTTTTGTTTGAATTTTGGGTTTGTGGATATTAACTGGAATATTGCATCTCCACGATTTTTGAAATTTTACAAGTATCGACAAAGTGTCGCTTCCCTGCGATTTTGAAATTTTTGGAAGTATCCAATGGGGTTCGCATCCTTTCGATTTTTGAGTTTTGCGAGTATCGATTGAGCGTCGCTTCCCCGCAGTATGTAAAAAAACCCTTTTTTTTTTGTTTAAAGACATGAGGGTCGTAAATTTTGACTTAAAACCGTTTTTGATGGTAAAAGTCAGGGCGGACTAGGGTGGAAATTCCTGAGTCCTGATTCTGTTTCAAACCATGAATTTTGGGTTCAAGGATTGAAATTTTGGTCAAGTCCGGGAAGAGGCTCCTAAACTTGGATTTTTGGATTTTTTTTTAACAATGAAACTATAAAAGTAAGCATTGTTTTGAAATTTTAGAAATCTCAACATAAGGATGAAAAATCTAAAAGAGGTGGGTTTGACGAACGAGTACCTGAGAATAGGCTTTGGTTGTGCAGGCACTGTTCTGACCCAATGGCGTAAGTCTTCAAGGGTAGTACCGCTTCAAGAACTTGCCGTTGATGGGCAGCATACATCTGTCGCCCTCTATGTTTAGAAGTGCGTATGCGCCGTTGGAGAAGACTTTGTCAATGACGAAGGGTCCCTCCCATTTTGGTTCGAGTTTGCCTTTGGATTTGTGGGCAAAAACCATTGGCCTTTTTACTGCAAGAACCAAGTCACCCTTTTTATAGGTGCATTGCCTGACCCTCTTGTCGAAAGATCCTGCCATGCGTGCTTGGTACAACTCAATGCGTTGTAAGGCTTCGAGCCGTCTTTTGTCGAGATTGTCTAGTTCTTGGAGTCTCAATTTGACATTGCTTTCTTGCGTCATGTCATTTTGTAAAGATACCCTTAAGGAAGGAATTTGTACTTCCAAAGGGACAACAGCTTCGCACCCATAGACCAAAGAGAATGGTGTGCTATGGGTTGGTCCTCGAACGGTGGTTCGATAAGCCCATAAAGCTTTAGGTAGTTTGTCTCCTCAGTCTCTTTTGTGACTAGAGACCATTTTCTTAAGAATTTTGCAGAGTGTCTTGTTGAAGGCTTCTGCTAGTCCATTTGCTGCCAGATTGTATGGAGTCAAAGGACAACTTTGGATTTTGTATTTGTCGCAAAACTTGTAGAATCGGTGATCCCGGAATTGTGGTCCGTTATCATGAACGAATCTTTTAGGTATGCCGAAGCGACAAATAATGTTGATGCGCAAGAATTGAAGAACTGATGAGGTCTTCATTTCACTGAGCGCAAACGCTTTTGACCACTTGGAGAAATAATCCGTAGCGGCGAAGATGAAGCGATGACCTTTGCTTGACGGGGGAGAGATAGGACCTATGATGTCCATACCCCAAGCTTCGAACGACCATGAGATTGCTGTGGGGTGTAGCTATTCTGGAGGCATATGAACATAGTCTCCATGAACTTGGCATTGGCGGTAGCGTTTAGCAAATTGCATAGCGTTAGCTACCATGGTAGGCCAGTAATATCCCAACCTTTTAATCTGATCGTAGAGCTTGGGACCAGCCTGATGAGCTCCACAAAGACCAGCATGTACTTCTTTGAGAGTTTCCTCGGCTTCTTGTTGTGACAAGCAGCGTAGAAGTACTCCGTTGAAGATTTTTTATAAAGTATTTTTGAAGGTATATCCAAATAAAAGTTTGGGGCTCGTCTTTGAATGCTTACCCGTTCTTTTGGATCTTCAGGGAGGATTCCAAACATGATGTAATCAATGAACGGATCTCTCCAGTCGCCGATCGGAGGTTTGAGGATGGAGATCCGACTTCCGACCAATTGGTGGCATTCAACAACTGCTTGGTGTGTGTTAAGAGGGGGGAGAATCCTTCTTTGATACACTGTAATTTGCATGTTTTCCCCTTCCTGGATTGCCATAGATGCGGCGAGTCCGGCCAGGGCATATGCACGGATGTTCTCACCTCTGAGGATATGGGTGATATGACAGATGTCAAACCTTTGGAGAAGTGATTGTGCCTTGTTGTAAAAAGGCAACATATTAGGCTTCCTGACTTTAAATTTCTGATTCAACTGGTTGACGATCAGTTGAGAGTCTCCAAAGACTTCCAGCATGGTGATGCCGGATTCGAGGGCTAAGTTCCAATCCTACAATCAGAGGTTGGTATTCAGCTACATTGTTTGAGCATGGTTCCAGTAGCGAGAAAGCATGTGGAATCATGTGCTTGTCGGGGCTAACAAAGAGGATGCCAACCCCTGAGATCAGCTTTCTTTTTTCTTTTGTCCTAGTTGCACCGTCAAAGTACATGTCCCAGGAGGCATTTGGTGAGAATTCTCCACGTTGTAGATAGGTTCGTCTGGGAGATCATCTCTGAGTGGGGAATCTTTAGGCAACGGATGCTCTGCGAGGAAATTTACTAGAGCTTGGCCTTTGATTGCCTTTTCTGGTACGTACCTGATATCAAATTGTGACAGGAGGATGGACCATTTTTCCAGTCGGGCATTGAGAGAACCTGTTGTTGTGACAAGGACCTTTAAGAGGTTGATCATCGAAATCAGGTAGACTGTGTTCGAAAGAAGGTAGTGACGTAACTATTGTACGACGAACATCACTGCAAGGCATTCTTTCTCGACTGGAGAGTAGCGATGCTCCGCACCAACCAGCATGCGGCTGAGGTAGTATAGCACAGCTTCTTTTCCTTCGTCATTCTTTTGTGCAAGTAGAGAGCCCAGAGAATGGTCGAGAGCACTTGTGTACAAGATGAATGGTTTTCCAGTGGTAGGGACAACCAGCACTGTAGGTTTTGTTAGGTATGTCTTGATATCTTGAAATGCTGCTTCACATTCAGCATCCCAAACAAAGTTCACACCTTTCTTCATTAGGCGGGAAAATGGACGACATTTCCCCGAGAGATTGGAGATGAACCGTCTGATGTATGCCAATCTTCCTTGAAGTCCTTTCTATTCTCTTAAGGTTCTTGGAGAAGGCATTTCTAGAATAACTTTGACTTTGATGGGGTCAAGTTCTATTCCAGCTTTCCGGACTATGAATCCAAGAAACTTACCCGACGAGACGCCGAAGAAGCATTTCAAGGGATTCATTCACAGTTTGTGTTTGCGAAGTCGGAGGAAGACTTCCCGAAGGTCTTTCAGATGGTCTTCTTTTCTTCTGCTTTTGACGGCGAGGTCATCAATGTAACATTCAACCATCTTGTGCTGCATTTCTTGGAATATCTTCATCATAGCCCTCTGATATGTGGCACCAGCATTTTTCAGACCAAATGGCATGACAGTGTAGCAATACACGCCAAATGGGGTCCAAAATGATGTGTATTTTTCATCTTCAGGATGCATCTTTATCTGATTGTAGCCAGAGAATCCATCCATGAATGTTATTCGCTCAAACCCACAGGTGTTGTCAATCATCACCTCTGGTATGGGGAGCGGGAACTCATCTCTGGGGCAAGCGCCATTTAGGTCTCTATAATCAATACAGACCCTGATTTGCCCATTTTTCTTTGTCGTCGGGACAAAATTGGCCAACCATTCAGGATGTTGTTCCCCGCGAATGAAGCCAACGCTTTTGAGTTTTTGAACTTCTTATTCAATTTTTTCCATCACGTCTGGACGGAATCTTCTTTGGCCTTGTTTGACAGGCTTGATATCTTTTTGCAGATTGAGTTTGTAAACTGCTATCTTGGGATCTAATCAGGCATTTCAGCATAAGACCATGCAAAACAATCAACGAACTCACAAAGAAAAGAGATATACTCGGGTAACTCATTACCCTTTATATTCTTGCTTATGAATACAGGACGTGGGTTATCTGATGTTCCCAAGTGTCAGGCCCTGACCCAGGTTTAGCATATATTATTATTATTTTAACTGTGATTAGTCTCTAAGTAGGATTAAGGGACAATTAGGTTGGATTTTTAGTTAGATTAGAATTTTGGATAGCTTTGGGGAATTTTGAGAGCGTTGAGTTTGGTTTGACAGGGCCCAGGGTGGCCCGTGTGACAAGTGTTAGTGTCGGAGTTTGATTTATTAGATTTATTTGATTTATGAAAAATATGGTTTTAGACATTTTTGAATTTTTTATTTTGATCCCAATAACTTTCATGTTTGTTCCGTTCGCATTTGAAACCCAGAAATTTTTTTTTTCGAGAAAAAGGACAAAACAGTCTTTTCACATCCAAATCTGTGCATAAATTTCGAAATTTGAAAATCATGAGGAAAATATATTTTCTGAACACTAGATTTTTCGACGATCATTTTTCTCTTCTTCTTGACTTCATTCGGGACCCACAAAAGGGAGTTTTAAAGCATTGAAGTTTTATGGCCAATGGGACCCACGTTTTGACTCAAACCCATTTATGGAAACAAGACCCACGTTGATTCTTCTTCTTCTTCATTTTCTTTCCTGAACAAACTGAACCAAAGAGTTCCAACTTCTGCCTGTCTTCTCTCTTCTTGCATGTCAAGGAAACAAACCCAAATTGATAAACAAACTATACCACCCTCTTCTTCATCTTCCAAGCTTGCTATCCATACTATATTTGGGGAGATTTCAGCTGGTCAACCATCTTCTTTAAACTTTTCTTGCTGGTTTTCATACTTGCAGGTAAAGCCTTGTTTTCTCCTTTTAAATATGGGTTTTTCACACCTTTTGGAAGCTCTTCTTCTTGCATGCAAGGAGGCTCTTTGAGAGCTCATTCTCTTTTCAAAATATTGGGTTTTTGAATGAGTTTTTCCATGGAATTTGGTGTAGATTTGGGTGCAGCTGTGTTAGAGCCTCTTTGGAGTGTGTTTGAGACCCTTTCTAGAGGCAAGTGAATAATCTAGACAAGAAATGCATATCTTTTAAACATTAGTTCTTTACAATTTATGGCTTTGATTTTTGAATTAATGAAGTTATGGTTGATACTTTGTTCATATGAGCCGTTGTTTCAGAAATTTAAACCTTGTTGTTCATTACAATTTCTAAATCATTAATCTCTTGGATCTCAAAGTTTTATGCTTTCAATGGATTGAAGGCTATGTTTATACTAGATTTTAGTAAATGGAATGGATTGATATATTTGTGGTTGAATGGAATGTAAATCTCAGTTGGGAGAAATGCAATGAATCAAGTGGGAAATGGAGGAGTGAAGGAACTATAAACAGAGGAGGGAGGGGTGCAGAACCAGCACCCAGTTTTGAACTGGGCATGCAGAAACTCTGCCTGGCAGTGAGCGGGCCTGGCCAGGGCCCAGGTTACATTTTTAGACCTGTTTTCAGGCCTGATTTCAGGCCCATCTCTGGGCTGGTTTCAGGTCCATTTCTGGCCCAATTTCAGGCCTGTTTTCCAGCCCATATCAGGCCCATTCCAGGGCTGTTTTCTGCCCAATTCCAGGCCCAATTTCTGGGCAGTTTCCAGGCCAATTTCAGGCCCAATTCTGGGCTGATTTCAGGCCTATTTCAGGCCCAATTTCTGGGCAGTATTCACGCCATTTCAGGCCCAATTTCTGGGCTGTCTTACAACCCATTTCAGGCCCATTTCATGGCTGATTTCTACCCCATTTCCAGGCTGTATTCCAGCCCCTTTCCAACCCATATCAGGCTCTATTTTCAGCCCCTTTTCCCCCATTATTGGAAGCCCATTTAAACCCATTGAAGCATAGTAGTATGAGATGTATACATTGAATCGAATTACCTTAAATCGTGGAATTTAAATGGGAAAAATGATAGAATTGTTTGATGTTAGAATTACCCGGGAAATTATTAATTAAGTCTTAATACACACTTACATCCTTAATTGTCGGAGATCTTCAGTGACACCAAGCTCCGCATATATTATCAACATTAAGGGTCTAAGTGCATGTCAAGATGACCCGTGGTAAGCCATTAAACCACTATACATTAATTCATTCCAAGTTAAGAAAATTTGTATACTTTCTACAAATTGTTTTGAAATAGATTTGAGTGGTTTGCCACAGTTGGAAACATCGGTAAGGCTACTCATCTGATTCGTTCGAATTTGTCAGTATGTATTTGTCTGGAGTAGTTCCTTTTATCGATTTTGGAAATGTATTACTATGATTTGATTTGTATCAATTTAGGTTTTGGTGCTGAATGGCATCACTAAGCTTAGGTCACCTAGTTGGACTGATCACCAGGCTTGGGATCTTAAAATTATTTGCCAATTGCAGTTTGGATTCTGTTTGTTTGCTCCGGCCTTGGCAACGGTTCTATATTCCGGTCTCATAAGTAGTGGCAACGACTTCTGTCTGTCTGTTCTGGCCATTTTATATGGCAACGGTTATTTGTATGTGTGCTCTTGTTACTTCAGTAATAGGAGAATATAGCTACATGTGGTTTGCCAATATTTCGATTATTTGTCAGTTAGTTTGAAACATTTAAACTATGAAATTCTTTCATTTGTTTAGATTTGGTTTCAATTGTATTTTTATTATTTTAAACATGACATTTATAAAACTTGTATACCTTATATGCTTTATTCACTTGCCAGACCGTCGTGTCTGATACTCTTCTATTTGGTGTCAGATGTCAGACCCGCAGATTTTGAGGCGGAGCACGCGGTTGAGGAGGTAGAGCCGCCAGTGGAGCGCGAGTGGCAGCCCAACGATGTCATGTAGACGTCGTGTTGGAATTTGAGCTGGGATAACATTTTGGGAACTTAGTTTATGACCTCATCGATCTTCTTTTGGGATGTATAAATTAAATATACTTTTGTGATCCTCACAACTTTAACTAACTTTGGGTATACCCTCTATATATTTCTCTTTTGATACAGAGTTTGTGCAATTATCTTATATCTCGTTTGATGTTTATTTTGCTACAAGCTTCCGCATATTATTATTTGTTGTGAATTCGATTAATTGGTTGTGATGGATCGTCGGGAATCCTTACCGCATAATCCTGTGGGAAAATAATTAGCGTGTGCGGGCGGAATTTTCTAACCCGTCATGCCACGTCCTCCGGATTAAGGACTTGATTATCAGGGCCTCAGTCCCGGGGCGTGACACCAAGTCTATCTTTTGAACAGGATCTTCTGTTGGAAGGCTCGAAGGTGGTTCCTCCACAATATTTTTGGAGGCTTCCAACTCAACGAAACCTTCTGGAGTTTGAAAAGTATTTTCAGACCAAGGCTTTGTTTCTGGCCATGGGTCTTTAGGATCGGTGATCTTCTCAAGGCTTGCTATGAGATGGTCCCAATCGCCTGTTGAAATTGGGTCGAAGTAAGGTACTTCTTTTGGAGACGATGGTTCTTCTGGGTTAGAATGCCACATGTCTTTATCACCGGACAATTCATCTTCATCATTAGAGAAATCGTACGAATTGGTAGAGCTTCCTGGATCCTTGACGGGTGACTTTTCAAAGAGATATCTAGGGAGACTGATGTCTTCAAGGACATGAGATGTTGAGGCTTGGTCGGCAAATCGACTCCTCAGCATTTGTGTCAATTGTCTGATGGGAGTGTCGGGATCATACCCCAATCCATGTGAAGATTTCTCTACATGACCGTAGAGTCTCCAATCTTCCAATTGAATTTTGGTCAAGGCGGGCTCCAATGGTGTGAGAATACCGCGACCTTGCCCAAGACCGATTGGGTTTTGAGTGTCATAACCCATTTTCATCATAATAGCTTGTGCCATAGGACTATATAGAAATAGTTGAGGCATACCTTCGTTTTAGAAAGGTTCAAGCATGGAATTTGATGAGGAAGCTTCTGATCTGTGGAAGAAGATTCACTTCTCTTTTGCTGAAGTTGCCGGAACAATGAAGGAAGCAGACGTAGGATCTTCTACGTTAGCAGGTGTCTCTATTGGGGGTAGAGCAGGCTGAACTTGTTGAGTGTCAGCTTGGCATGACAGTGTGTCGTCTTCTGGCTCTGACTCTGAATCCGTGTCTTGCATGATAGACACGAAGGAGACAATAAGCTTGCCCCCAGACTTTTGCTTTGTCTTCTTTGCTTGGGTTGTTATGACCAAAGGCTTTGAAGATTTGAGGGAGACAACGAAGGGAGATGGATCTCTCTCTTCGGATTTACAGGAAGGTTTGTTTTCTCCTGATGATTGCTGAGGAGCCTTGCCTTTATCTTTCTAACGATTTTCAGCAAAGAGAGTTATTTCTTCCTCCTTTTCTTCTTTTTCATCTTTGTACATTTGAGCATCTTCAAAATGGACTTCTTTACCTTTGAAGGCCTTTTTGTCTGCAAACACTCGATGTATCGAGCCGTCGTTGCCAATGAACTTGATGCATTGATGTAGAGTTGAAGGGACGACACCATTCTCGTGTATCCAGGGGCATTCGAGGAGGATGTTGTAGCATGAAGGGGTTCTTATTGCATACACAGTGACTTCAGAGATAAGATCACCGATTTGCAACTTGAACCTGATTTTGCCGATATGCCTTTGAGTGCTCCCATTGTACCCAAAGATGGATACAGACATGTGACTCAGTTTGCTAGGTGGGATGCCCAGCTCTTCAAGCGCTGAAGTAGAGATGAGGTTGAGTGCAGAACTTAGGTCGATCTGGACTCTGTGTATTGGCATCTCTTTGATGTACCCTGTGAAGTACAAGGGTCGGTTGTGCTTTGTCTCGCTTAGTAGGAGGTCATCCTTACCGAAGGCGATGGTTGCACTTGCTGTTTTCTGTACCGAGAGGCATTCAATGCCTGATCCCTCGGTTTTCGTCTTTTCTCCCTTTGAGGAAGTATTTGATTTTTTGACCCTATAGTCCATTTCAATTTGTAGGACTTGTGGGGCATGTTTGACGACATCCGCATTCAGCCTTTGCAGTTTTGAAATGAGATTACCACGAGTGTGTGGAGACATTCGTAATAAGTTAAGGATGTGCAGTCGTGCAGGTATGTGTTTGGAGTGCTCAATCAAGTCATACTTGAAAGCCTCCTTCGGGCCTGCATGTTCATTATTGTTGTCATTTAGTGCGTTTACATTTTGTGTTCCCGAAGGATTTACATAAGAAGAAGAAGAAGGTTGGTTGTAACTTTTATGGTAATCTCGGTCATAACGGGTACCTCTACTAACTTCAAGAGCTTCTTGAGAAGGGTCTTCATTTGGAAGATTGTCCTTGGGATCCAATGGTTGATCCTTCTCATTTCTTAAAGATGTGTCTGCAGCAGAGTCACCGTCCTCAGTGATTGCGTTACATGGAGCATTTTTCGGGAACAAGTCCTGAATAACATCCATCAACTTTTCTCCTTCATTGAGTAATCTGTCGGTCCAGACGTCTCCTATGAGGTCAGGTATCTGGGACCAATTGACCAAGTTTTCATCGGTTGAAGTTTCTTCAGGATGATCAGTCGGAAGAGCTGTGAGTTGCGATGTCACGGTTTCAGGGGACGAAGGCTGAGAAGGTGTTATCTCAGTGGAAGTCACCTGAGAAAATGTAGCTCCGGAAGGTATACTATCAGGTGTAGCCGGAGAGTACGTGTCTTCGGTAAATGATGCTTCAGAGGCACTATCATCCTGAGCTATCGCATTGCAAGTTGCCCCGATAGGAGATCCCCCCAGAGTGGACTGTTGGGAGTCGGACTCATCATCGGATGTGAGACGATCATCTATCCAGCAATTTTCTCCATTTTCAGGAGTTAAGGGAGGAGCTACCTGTTGATTTTCAGGGACTTCTGGTTCTGGATTTTGATCGCGAAGATCTTGCTCTTGTTCTAAGGTAAGGCACTGCAAGATCCTCTCATACTCTTCAAGATCAGACATGGGAGCCAAATCTTTTTCTTCGTCTGCCCCTTGTGGCTCAACACGATCGGGTTCCACTGGAGCGTTGAAGGGTGCTGAGTCAACAACATTTTCTTGAACATACTCTTGGTTTTCTTCATCATCAGACCAAGATCCTTGTTGCCTATATGGGTTATACTAGATTACCGACATAAGGTGAGATTCAGAAACCCATTCTTCGTCGGAGAGGTATTCTCCTGCTTCAAGGGATTCCTCCCACTCGTCGGTGTCACTGGCGGTATCACTGGACTCGTATCCATCCATGGAGAATCTAATTACTAAATTGCAAGAGTATGATGCCCCCTGCGCAGTTTCATTTCTGAATTGAAATGGCATGAAATCACCAAGGGTAAATTTTCTATTCACCTTTGAAGCCTTGGATTCTTCTGTTGCCCCCAGTGAAGCGGTGGAAGAGGTCTCTGCCTTTTTCAGGACTTCTTGCTTTGATTGAGCTTTCTCCTGCTGCTTGAGCTTGTGGAGTTGTCTCTTGGCTTGCCTTCGCTGTTGAGCGATAGGCTTTGTTTTGACGATCTCCCAATTTTCATCTTCTAGGAGATCGGGATGTACCCATATAGAATGTCTGTCTGGTGTTGGATAAGGGACCAACTCTTGGGACGTCTGGGTCATTTTTATCACCTTAAAGGAAGTATTGGTCTTCTCCTCTGGTGATTTTGCAGTTTGTCCATACGACACCATGTTGACGGAGGCAGACCCATAGCTTTTGTCAAAGGTGATGACCCCATTTTTCCACATCTCGTTAATATTTTCTCTCACAACGATGCATTGGTTGAGAAGATACGAGATCATCTGATGGTATGGACAATACCGGGGATCATTGGTTTTGCCAACATCTCCCGATCTTTTGGGCTCAGGCAAGGTGGGTTTACCATTTGCTATGAGAGGCTCGAAAATTTCTTCAACATCTTCATCGAACGGGTATTTCTTCTCTACTTGTTCTCTGAAGGCATCAGAGAGTTCAGGTTTTTTACCTGCAGTTTTATTTTCAGCTTTCTTTGGCTGCTGAGGAGCTTACTTGGTTTGCAAATTAAGAACCTCCTTTTTCTTTGGTTTTGAGGTCGTAATGGTAGCCGGCTCTTTCTTTGATGACTGCTGACTGTTGAGGTCTTTGATCACCGTTTCGGCCTCCATAGCTGCTTCTAGGAGTTCTCCCAGGTTTTTTCATTTGTTGCCGATAATCATGGAGCGGATCCTTGCTCTCATGTTGTTACGGCAGATGTCGACGAGCGATGCTTGTGGCAGTACATCTGAGCATTTGTATGACGTCGCCTTCCACTTGTGAATGAAGTCGTAAGTTGACTCATTCTCTCCCTGTTTTAGGCTGCAGAGTTGTGCCATAGTAACAGGATGATCGTCACCTTTGAAGTGAGTCAGGAAGCGTGTCTTTAGCATGGCCCAATTTTGGATGGAGTCTTCTGGCAGAGTGGAGTACCAATCGAATGCTGTACCTTTTAGGGTACTTGCAAAGAGGCGGATCTTGAGGACATCTTGATCCGCGATAGCTCCCGTCATTATTTTGAAGTGGATGACGTGTTGTCTGGCTGATCCTTTCCCCATATATGTTTGGAGGGTAGGTTGCTTGAATTTTGCAGGAAACGAGACCGATTCCATCCATAAGGGATACGGTGGCTTGATCCCATGCTCCTTCAGTGTATCCACTTCTCTTGCTTTGGCGAGGATATCGTCAACGTCCTTTTTGGTAAGGGCGTGTGACTCATTGTTTTCTGCATTTTCCTCATTATCTGGAGGAGGTTGGTTGTTTTCTTGACGCTGAAAAATGAGAAGAAGACTTTCCATTAGAGCCTCAATCCTCTGCTGACCTTGCTCCGATTGCTGGATGCGTGCGGTCTTTTCATCATGTGGTGGATTGCGAGGTTACTCAGAGTTTGTAGCCAAGACGTTCATCCCCCGTGATTCGAATGAGGAGATCGTCCTGGTGACTGAGCTGGGGCTCATCCTTGAAGAGCTTGAGGAAGGATTACTCCGTTGTCCTTGGCTTGAAAGAGTAGAAGATTCTTCCAGACGTCTTCATGTCCGGGAGACGCTGCGAGTCACCAGTCGTCGGACATGAAGTTTAGTTGCTGACTTCTGGCGTCTTCTGGCTTTGCCAACCATATGGACAGCAGCAACTTGATCGGGCCTTTCTCTTTCGACCCATTTTTGGGAGACTTGGAGGATAGGATGCTGGGTCCTTTGCTTCTCTAGTCTCTTTTATCAATACGACATGCGGCAAGGTATGTGATGAGCAATTTGACCTTCTGTCAGCTCTGGCTGGGCTTTAGCAATGAAGGATGTACTCCCTTGAATGCAGCAGCCAAGCCTGTCTTCTTTGAAGCTTGGCAAAGACAGGATTTGGACTCGGTCCTTCGACTATCATAGCGAAGCTTTGAATTTTGCGAGTTTGGCCCCCGTTGAGATAAAGGGTCGAACTGTAGGAGTGCAGGCCTTGGCAAGTTCTTGCAGAGGCCTGGTGATGTATGATTTGATTTTTGGCTTGTAGAAGCAAGCCAACTCATGATGGGTTGCCTTCTTTGTTAGGCAAGAGACCGATTTCTCCTCATTCATGTATGCAAGAGGATAGAACCGGTTTTCTTTGAGTGAGGCCATGTATGCTGGCTTTGCTGATGTTCGGGACCTCCTTTGTTTTGGTGAAGATCTTGGGGACCAAATCTTAGGGTAGACCTGGTTCTCTGCAAGTTGAGGCTTTGTCGGGTTGCCACGGGCTTCAGGTCTCTTCGTGTTCGCCCTTGGTGTCATGGCAGTGACACGTTGCGGGGCGATCTTTTGCTTCTTAGCAGGTGCGGTTTCCTCTACGGGAAGTGGGAACGTTCCTAGCGACCCGAAGATGATAGTCCGGGGAGTAGAGGTCGACCCGGTGTTCTGAGATTTGCCGAGGGAGGTGACGCTTCGGCAGCTGGCAGGGCGCTTATGAATGCGCTTGTTCTGCTTCTCCTGGAGCATGAGTTGGTACTTGTTCTCATCGAAAGTGATTGTTAATGAAGCTGCCATTGTTAGTTTTTGGAAAACTTCTGAAACAAGACCACGTCCATTAGTAATCACAAAAATATAGTGATCATAAATGGGAAAGAACTATGGTTTTGTCTTTTCAAATCGCTCAAGGGAACATGGCCCAGCCCAAGCGAGGTGAAGAAGGCAAAAAGCCATAGAGGATACAATTGTTCTGAATGCAAGTACAGGAAGCTCAGAGCGAGCATTCCAGTGACTGCTAGAAGCAATTGCAGACTTTAATTTAAATTACCGAGAAGCGAGGCTCACTCGAGGTAAGATGATATATGGTTGGGATATAAATGTGTCGGTTGCAAATATAGTAGAGCCGGAAGGGCGTACTAGCACCGCTAGGCACAAATGTCGCAAATCGCATCCTTGGAATAGACACGAGATGGGATTTTTTGAAAGGTCAAAATCGGGTTCATAAAAGAGAGCAAATGGTATTCAAATTTGAACGCAAGCTACAAGCGATTTCTTCGAGCTTTTATCCGAAAGGAAAGGAACCAAGATTTCTCAAATGTAAACCCAAAAATGACGATTTTTTTTTTGAAAATTTTTTGTGCTTTTTTTTTTAAAGAAACACAAAGGTTTTTAATTCGGTCTTATGAAACCTTAGTAGATAGATCAGCCCCCAGGTAAGGGTAGGATTACTTAATGAACCCGTTTGGAGGACCCTTGCCTCTAACAGTCTAGCTGCCTCCACACTCTAGACAAGGCTTTTCTTAGATCCACTGTGGCCAAAGAACGCAATTGGTGCAACCTTAGTGGGTTTTGAATTTTTTTTTTTAATGGATTCATCAAAGAGAACGAACGGTGTCCCAATCCGAATAAGGGCTTAAACATTTCTGCGAGCACTAAATCCGAAAAGGAGGGGACCAAACTTTCTCAAATTTCATTCCAAAAACAAAAAGAAAAATTTTTTTTGAAGGATTTTTTTAAGAGTTTTTTTGGAAATTCCTATCGGACTCATCAAAGAGAATAGATGGCCCATTCCCCAATAAGAACAATAGCTGCGAATATTTTTGTGAGCTATCAAGTTCAAGAAGGAGAGGATCAAAGTTTCTCAAAATTGAATCCAAAAAAGAGAAATCAGATATCTGGTTTTTTTTTTTTTGAAATGAGGAAAGAATGGAAATAAGTTCAAAGGTAGAAATTTTCCAAAAATCCCATCTCATGTTTTTATTTTTTGGATGTAAGATCCAACATAGGCCTCCAACTAGAAAGGAGCCTAAGAATTCAAGCATCGCGTTCTCAAATGAACGGAGGTCCCACCGGGTATGCCAACTTGATGGACCCGATTTCCTTCCTTTCCTCCCCCATCCGTCCCCAGGCTCACCGGGAGGACCGAACGAAGGGAAAAAAGGGGGGAGAAAGGCGGGCATCAACATTTTTTGTACGGGTATGCCAGATTTTCTATTCTACTTGGAATTTAGAGATGGTGACCCGGAGATCCACCTTCAAAAGTAGAAAGGAAATCAATCTTTTTTCTAACTTCCCATTGCACATATATTTAAGAAAAGGGACAAGGTCTTTTTTGTTTGCCGTGAAAGGCGATGTTTGTTTGCCCTGAAAGGCGATTTACAAATCTTATCAAAATGAAAGACAAGAATTGCGAGTTTTTTTTTTCTCTTAAAGAAAATACAAAATACAACAAAAAAGTAAGAAAAGGGATCTAACTTCTCAGGAGATTGCGGGGATTCACTCAGATCGACGGTTGCAAGTCATGTATGGACTTCACCATCGTCCTTCAGATGAGAACGCTTAATGCTTTGATTCTTTTGGATTGACTTGGACTTCGGTTTTTTAGAGGATAAGGACCAAAGGAAGATCTTATATTCGATAAAAAAAATAAAGAGATGGGCTGAAATGCCACGTCTAGGCCATGTTGAATATGAGAAGAGGGAGGCTTTGCCTTTGGGGGGAGTGCCCCCCAAGGTACTTCAATCACCTTGTGGTGTTTGTTGCAGCAGAGTTTCTTCAGAGCTTATGGGAATTCTGGACAATCTTTCTGGTTGATTTTTCTGATCCGTTCTTCTTGGAACGATCTCTTATTTATAGGCTTTTGGTAGCCATTTAGGAGGGTTTATGAGCATTGATGGCTTTAAAGCTCCATGACGGGAGGAGTTACAAGTTTTATTTCTTGATTTTGTAACTCCTTTTTTCCTTGAATCTGATTGGCCGAGGGAGAATGATGGGCATTTAATCGCCTTTAATCTCCATGATGAGAGGAGTTTCATGGCTTTAATGCCATGATGGCTATGGCTTGTAACTCCCATTCTCTTGCATCTGATTGGGCCGTCCAAAATAATGAGTTGATGACCGCATTTAGTTGGGTAAATTAATAGCATTAAGTGGTCGCCGGAGATTTGAAGAGTTGCGGGTCGTGTCGCATCTTTTGGAATTCTTCTTGCGATGATCAATGTTGGATTTTCATGTTGATCGATGTCGGATAATCATACAACTTCAGACATAGATTGCTAACAGCTGGCCGATACCATCTGTTTTGTCGATTTCTCGATCGGTCGGACAGAAAGTGTATTTTCTTGGTCGGCCAGTTGGCAATCTTGGAGCGATCAATGATGATTCCATGCTTTTGACGGTAGATCCGAGATGTCGATGGAGATCAGTCGGTTTCGAGCATCAAAGATTAGATTTTCAGGAAATCACAGGGGCTGAAACTCCCGACACGAGAAAAGGATCGAAAAACGGGCCTTCCGGCGGAAATCCAACGACCTGGACTTCCATGGCCGCCAGCGACCATGGGGGAATTTTTTCCCTTTGGTCGCCGTTTTGTCGGCCGTTTTTCGAGCTTTTTGTTTCTTTTTTTCTTCTGTATTTTTCTTGAAATTTTTCCTCATTTTTTGGCTTGATTCTCCTAAGGAAAACCTAACGAGAAGTCGTGCAAAACCGGAGCACAAAGTTTCCTATTTTTTGGAAAAGCCGAAGACTTTGCCGCGTAAAGTTGCCAATTTTTGTCAAGAGTCAAAACTAGGTCAAACAATGTCGGAATGACCTAAAATTTGACGTGGAGCCTCCCGAGCAGTAGACCGGACCAACCATGGGCTTTAGTTTGAGTTTTGAAGCCGTTTGGGGTCCCGTCGCTTCTAGGCTTGATTTCGCCGTGAGGAAGATGTCGCGCTTTGATGTGCGGTCAACCGATGTCCGATTGACCTTAAATTTGACAGGGAGCCTATTGGAGTCATTTTGAGATGATCCATTAGCTCCGATTTGGATGTCATGGTCCCGGGGTGCTCTGCCGCCGGTAGCCTTGATTTTCTTTCGGAGCGTCAAAGTTGGGTCAAACGTTGTCGGAATGACCTGAAATTTGACGTGCATCCCTTTTGAAGCATATTGAAGCCCCTCATGTGCTCCGTTTGATGAGTAATGGTCCTGGTGGTTCTTACCGCCGAGAGACTTAATTTTATTTCGGAGCATCAAAGCCTGGTCAAACGTCGCCGAAATGATCTGAAATTTGACGTGGAACCTTCTGGAGGTATTTTGAAACTATCCGTAGGCTCTTATCGAAGTTTTGATGTCTTCGACGCCGCCGTTGCCAGGAGCACCTGTTTGGCTGCCGAAGGAGTGAAGTTAGGCCAAATGATGTCAAAATGGCGTGAAACTTGATGTAGAGCCTCCTGGTGGCATCTTGGGGCCAGCTGTGTACTTTATTTAGTATGTCAGGGTCTCTTACTTCGCCGCCGCCAGGAGCGTCTACTCAGCTGTTGTAGGAGTGAAGTTGGGTCAAATGATGTCGAAATGGTCTGAAACTTCATGTGAACTCCTATTTTGGTTGTCTTGAAGGATCTTGCAGTTTTTGTTTGATTCTGACAATATCTGATGCTTGAAGTAGCATTGCCCATTTGTAGCAGGATGCGGCTTCACGTGGCTTCTTGATGTTGAAGAGGTAACGTGACCTTTTTAGTGTCAACACCCTTCTTAGAGTCTTACATGGCAAACCGTACCAGTACCTTATCTATGTATGCAGCTTGGGATTAGCCAATCATCCTATTTCTCCAGTCTCGATGGAGTTTGATCCCTAAGATGTAGCTAGCTTCTCCCAAATCCTTCATATCAAAAGTCTTGGCTAACCAAACTTTCACTGTTGACAACATTCCCACGTCTTTCCCAAAGAGTAGGTTGTCATCGACATATAAAACCAGAAAGACTATCATGTCACTTTCACTTTTCATGTACACACATGACTCATCCAGATTTTGAAAAAAACCAAATGACTTAATTGCCTGGTCAAAACGGATGTTCCAGCTTCGGGATGCATGCTTCAGTCCATAAATAGACTTCTACAGCTTGCAAACTTCTTGCTCTTGGTTTTTAGCTACAAAACCATCTGGCTGCACCATATAGATGTCTTCCTCAAGATGGCCATTGAGAAACACCGTCTTGACATCCATTTGCCAAATCTCGTAATCAAGATGAGCCGCAATGGATAAGAGTATCCTGATGGACTTGAGCATGGCTACCGGCGAGAAGGTTTCCTCATATTCGATGCCCTCTTTCTGAGTAAACCCTTTCACAACAAGGCTGGCCTTAAAGGTCTCCACTCTACCATCTGATCCTCTTTTTCTCTTGTAGACCCACTTGCACCCAATAGGTTTAATATTGGCAGGCAAGTCCAAAAGTGTCCAGACCTGATTGGAGTACATAGACTCCATCTCAGCTTTCGTTGCATCTTGCCAACGTCCCGAGTCTATGTCATTAATTGCTTCATCATCATATGCAGTCTTATAGGATTGATGTTGGTGTTCCAAAACACTAGACATGGATGCCAGAATGTAACAACTGGCCATTTCATCGTCTTTGGCCCATTTGGTGTAAAGTTCCTTTTCTTCTTCTGATGCATCCGGACCAGGCTAATCAAGGGGGGTTTTGGTAAGGACATATTTATATCCTAAAGCGGTCTTGACAATATCCAGGTTCCGTTTCCAATCTACATAGTTGGATCCCACCAACTTATTCTGGTTGAGAATGGTCGCCAGTGGATTGAAAGTATTTGAGTTCATGCTTGAAATACTGTAGCACATAACCATACATTCAATTAATGAATTTAAATGACATTAGGGTTTACTATTCTACCAAATTTATGTGGGAATCCTCATAACCATTAAATTAAGAATACATCGGAATCCCAATCCCCGGGGTATGCCTCCTTGGGAAGTGCGAATACCACCTAGATTGGTGCGGATCAAAGTTGGTCAAAATTAGGATTAAGACTAACTATCCATGATCTCAGTCATTCATTATTATCTAGGTATCTCATCCCAAATAGCGAATGACTGCCGATTAGCTTCGGTTTCTAAAATACATGAGGTAAATCCTTGGGGATACTACATCATTATTTTAGTTAAGTGTGACCCACCAACTAGCATTGAATGACAACCGTGGCGAGCAGCTCCTCCTTGCGAAGTGGGCCCCCGCCCCGTCTCACAAACTCTATCCATAGGAGATCCATATCTAGTAACCAGACAAGTAAAAGCTCTCCGTGGGGAACGACCATTCTCAAGATGGCGCGAGGCTAATACTTTCCTTACAATGGACCTATGGTGGAAAACCATGGGGATTTCTAAATATAAATGCCCCGCTCATAGTTAATATTTTAGAATTGAGGATTTCCTTTTAGGTATATGGGCCCACAAATATAGACATCAAATCATCTCATGATATGACCAATGATTGGTTCCAAGTCAAGTTATTTTATGGAAAGTTCAGTTTCTTAAATTAGTATTACCAATGGATCCATCTAATGGGCCCACCAACACTAATTAGAACTGTTTCCAAAAATTAATTTGATTTGACAAATTTTGGAAATTGCTATGTTCGGATCAGATTTGGAAACTTTCTAAAACAAGCATTCATCCATAAATAGAAAGTGTTAAAATTAGAAACTAGTCCTCTCCTCCACATGGACCAGGCAGAATAAACTTCTTGGACTTCTAGACTTTCCAAAACTTTGGGATTCCTCAAACTCTTGGGGCATCTCCAAAACGCCTTTTGATAATCTTTAAACTCTTTGATTAGGAGTCCAACTTCACTTTCCTTCTTCATCTCGGACATCGCCAGAATTTACAAAATTGAAAAATTACGTAAATTCCTATGCCTCAATTATGAGACTTGTATGGTAATCTAAACATAGAAATAAAAGGGCTATAGGGAAATTCACCATGCCTTTCCCTCTCGCGGGAAACCAAGGAAACCATGATGCCATTTACAAGTTGCCCAAAATAAACCATTAACCATTAAAGGAAAGTAAAAGACTTGTGGGCCACATGGATAGGACAAAATCACCTGCAAGTTAGTATCACATAGAACTAAGCAACTCACAAAACCAGGCTGCCAAACCATAGTGGAAAGATAGGATCCCAAAAGAAAATTCGGATTAAAACATAGAAAATTATGTCTGCAGTCGGCTAGCCGACCTAACCACGTCGGTTGGCCGACCTGACGAACCCCATAATTTGGGTTTTTCTCAAATCATAGCCAACTGATCCCAAACTCTTTCTAATGATTCCAAATATCATCTAATGGCTTCTTACCATCTTTCCATCATGATTAAACCCTTTTTGTGACATTCCAAACATGGATTTACTACAAAAAGTAAGCAAACCCAATCATAAATGATCCTTACATAGCCCTAGGTCTATCCCCTTCGCTTCTCATGCAAAGATTAGATCTAGTTTATTGATCTAACTGTTAGGTATTTTGTTTTTGCAATTTGGTGGATGCATTTGCATATTGGCATCATTTGAATTCACACACATGCATTGATTTAAAATATCTTGAAATCTAGTGTTATACATGCATTGGTTTTTAGATTTGGAAAAGTTTGTGGTTTATGCATGTTTTGGTCATAAACTTGGATGCATTGGTTTTAGAACCCAAAACTCTTTTGAAAACCAAATTCCTTGTGCATTAGATTTGGAAAATCTTCTTGTGAATTTAGGTTTGAGCTTTGCATACATTCAGCACCTTTAGAATCAGTTTTGTATGCAATTTGATTTGAAAAGAGTTTTTACTAATCAAGCTTGCCTTTGGTTTTAAACCTTTGAATCATTTTAGGCTTTGTGTGTTTCATGTTTTTAAATGTTTTAAAACATGTTTTTAAGCTTGGTTTAGTGACCCACAAAATTCCACAAAGAAAATCTTCAAAATGCAAAAGTTGGAATTTTTGGGGGTGTCCCGGCAGTGTCGCCGGTCGACCGAGACCTGGGTCTCGGTCGACCGAGAACACTGCAGGGCAAATGGACAGTTTTTGAACTGTAAGCCTCCAACGGTCATTTTTATGACCGTTGTGCCTTCCCGGTCGACCGAGACCTCTTTGCCGGTCGACCGAGAACTAGCCGTTGGCAACTTTTTGGCTATAAAGTCCATTCTTTTCCAACCTTTTTCAAGGCTTGAACCATGAACCTTTGAGAGCATTTTGGAGCCATTGAAAGGGGATGAAGTTGGAAAGGCTAGGAGGCAATTAGGAGAGCTAAAGCTTGGATTATTAAGTTAAACCACCAAGTAAGCTCTACCTTTATTAATCATAGTTATGTGCTTTGTTTAAACTATTGGTATATGATATTTAGCATAATAACTATGATGTGTTGAATCCATTCTTCTTCTAATCTTTGGTCTAATTAAGATTGGATTCTTCACCTTTGTTTTCAATCCAAGTTGTTAACTTTATTAATCATGCTTAGACAAAATCTTTGTTTTTCTTTCATAGCATGAGTCTTTTACTTGGTTGAAACATTGTTTGTTGTTTTCATTCATTTAAGCATTAGTTAAATTAATTTGGTTTTGAAAACAACATGCACATGCATCACATGTTCTAATTTAGCCATTTTCATACAACTTGTTAGTCCTTGATTTTCATGTCATAAACAAGTTGAATTTCATACATGTGATTTGCATAAGACTTCAATCAATCTTTTATGAGCTTTAAACTTTGAATTGCTTTAAGCAATATATTTGATTAAGCCTTCTTTTTGAACTTGATTGAAGCCATCACACACACACCTCATAAGCATACATCTTTGCATTCATAGAGTGTTTGTGTGAGTTTAGTTTTCACTTTCATATTAGCCTATTCAAGAGGCAATTCCATTGAGCTTAAATTGTAATCTCTTAGAGTGTTCTTTTGTTAAGACACTTTCTTTGAGAAAAATATATTTGTAAAGGTTATTGCTAAGCCTAAGAAAAGCAACTTGTAAGGTTATTGCTTAGCCTTTGAAAAGCATCTTGTAAGGTTATTGCTTAGCCTTTGAAAAGCATCTTGTAAGGTTATTGCTTAGCCTAGAAAAGCACATTGTAAGGGTTATTGCTTAGCCTAGTAAAAAGCATACTTAGTGGAATCCGGTGGGGTGTTGGAGACACAAGCCGGTAGTGGATGTAGGCACGTTGGCCGAACC
Source organism: Cinnamomum chago (assembly GCA_038049695.1). Taxonomy (NCBI): domain Eukaryota; kingdom Viridiplantae; phylum Streptophyta; class Magnoliopsida; order Laurales; family Lauraceae; genus Cinnamomum; species Cinnamomum chago. The sequence continues at coordinate 50,345,566 of CP142453.1, read as the reverse complement.
ACTATAAATATTGTGTTGTGGTGCATGCTTTTGTGGTGATTGTTTATTTGAGCTTCCGCATTTTTTCTTATAATCACCACTTGTGACTAGTTTAGTTTAAGAAATTAAAATTGGTCATAATTAGTCATTAGTTGTAGCTCACCCTATTCACCCCCCCCTCTAGGGTTAGGATCCATAGCGGACTTTCAATTGGTATCAGAGCCAAGTGCTCTATCCCTTAGGATCAAGTGTTTGGAACTCTTGATTAGGTGTAAAAACCTAGAGTAAAAACCCTAGAGTTGTGCTTATTTGAAAATCATTAAAATGGACTCCACTATGCTAGACTTTGTAGATTCTTCTAGACCCCTCATTCTTCCTTCTATTGGAGATTCAAACCCTCACTTAAATGAATATCAATTTGACTCAAAAGAGGAAGAAAATGAGTATGATGAAGATGATCTTCAACAAGCCTATAATGAATTATATACATTATCTTCAAAGCTTGATAAAAGAAATAGAAGTTTAAAAGAAGAATCTAATAAACTAAACAAAGAGCTAGCCTCTTCAAAAGATGAACTTAGAGAGAAAGAAGAAGTTATAAAATGTCTAGACTCTAAGTTCATGATCTCTTTAAATAACCTATCCAACATTCAAGATGAACTAAAAGAATTAAAGATGGGTTATGAAAATGTCAATAAGGAAAATCTAAATCTAAGAGATCAATTACAAAGGCAAGGTAAAGACAACAATCTTGAATCTAAATTGACTATCTCTAAGGAAAATTTATCTAATACTCAAAATGAATTAAATGAGATTAAGATAAATTGTGATGAGCTTACAAATGAAAATTTGAACCTAAGAGATACAATTAAAAAACAAGATAAAGACTTTAACAACTTAGAAGCCAAGTTGATTAAAAGTAAGTTAAAATCACAAGAACTTGGATCTAATATTATTAATGAACTTAAACATGAATTAAAACTTGCCAATGAAGAGCTAAGCAAATATAAGGAAATTGAATATGAACTTTCAAAAGTTAAAAATGAAAATTCAATCCTTATAACCAAAGTCACTCAACTTGAAAACAATAAACAAAAGTATGAGTGCAAGTTTACCCAAAGTGAAGAGAAACTTGAAAAATTATTCAAATTGGGTAAATCTCATGGAGATAGGACGGGTCTTGGTTTTAATAGGAATATGACATATGACCCTAAATTCACCAACACTTTTGTGAAAGGTGAGTCCTCATTCTCTAGCACTCTTTCTCCTTTGCCCAAAACCAAATGTAATTTTTGTGGCATTGAAGGACATTTTAGGTTTGAGTGCAAACTAAGGAAAAGAAGCCATGTGTCTAAACCCATCTTTGAACTCAAGAAAGTAAAATCAAACTTGAAGGGTAAGACACTAAAAATCAAGGAAAACTCCAAAAAGACTAAACAAGTTAAATCCTTTAAAATGGAGTCTCCTAAAATAGATTCTAAAAAGCTTAAACAAGTTAAATCAAGCTTGAAAGAATCTAAGAACAAAAAGCTTCTCAATCTATCTCCCTTATATGAACCAATGAAAGAACTTTTGAAGAAAGTTGCTAAGTTAAATCTAAAATTCAAAAGTCAAGTAAAGGGAGAAAGTAAGAAGAAAAGAAAAGTGAAACAATCCCCAAAGAAACAAACTCACCAACATCAAAAGACTATTCACCATTCTAAGCCAAATTTAGTAAAATCTAAATATCATGGTGATAAGTTTAAATTGAAAATTTATCAAGTTAAATCTCCTATAGTTGGTGAGAAGTCCAAAATAGACCTCAAAGTTCAACCCTCCCAAGACCTTAGGTGGATTCCAAAAGTCCTTTTCTTAGACAAACCTTAAGGCCTTGACCCTACTTGACCAACCTATTCTCTAATAGTTAAATCATTTTGTTGGTCATGTTGCATTTGCATCTTGTTTTCTTTTAGGTACATTTCTTAAGATGCATTGCCTATTTATGATCATTTGATTTTGTTTTCATGCACCATTCTAGTTACATATCATGGTTTTCAAAATCATTTGGTTATAATCTCATCATGTTTGATTTGCTTGTTGCACTCATATGTTTTGCATTGCATTTCTACATGATTAATTGATTGTGTCTTTAAAAGCTTTCATAGCTAATTTTTTCATGATCAATTGTTGTTGAATCATTTGTGTAGATGTCATAGTAATATTTTTTTTGAACAAATGATTTGAATCAATTCAAGTTTTTCCATAGATTTCTAAGTTATACTTTTATATGGAGAACATTGTTTTGAAAAATCAACTTGTATGTGTTTCATTTAAGTTATATCTTTTAAAATACAATGTTGAAAATTGATCTTCAAATTCATTCTTTTTATGCTCCTTGTTGGATTTTGTTTTTCAAAATGATTTGAAGATTGTTTGAATGGAAATGCCTATAACATCTTTAGTTATATTCTTCTAAAGCATGTTCCATGTTTTCATTTCCTTTTCTTTTGGTTTCATTATCTTAGAAATGGAAATGTATGTTGTTTGCATCTTTGCTTGTTTGTTTACATTCTTTTTATATGCAAATGACAATTGGTTCCATGTATGGTTGTGAACTTGTAATTTTTGTAGAAACCATACTAGAACCCAAATCCATCCTCTATGCCTAATAGTCATTTCTTTGTGGATGGTTATGATGTTGATTCATGTGTATTCTCTTGATATCATCCTTATACATGTTTCAACCTCATATTAGTGTTCTTGATCATATGAACCTTTTTGAAATCCATTACTTGTATTTCATAGTTATATCTCTTGTTTGATGGATTTCTTAGTGTTGAATTCATATGATCTAGACACTTTGGAAATTGCATGCATTACAAAGCTTTATCCTTTTGCATTGCAATTTGCCTTGTTCATCACTATGCTCTTTAGGAATATCATTAAAAGTGATGAATATGCATTTATGATGCTTGATGGTAGTTTATCACATCCTTGCTTTTACTCATGTTATCACATTCAATTGGTTACATTTGGTATAACTTTCCATTGATTTCATATCCAATTGATATCTTATCTTGTGTATGTGATAGACCTTGTGTGCTTTGGACTAATCTTCATAGTTATATAATTGTTCCACGTCACACACCATTAGCATCATAATGCTCATGATTGCCACCTCTTTTGTTCTTATAGTTAAATCTCATGACCACCATGTTTATGTGTTAATAATATTGGTTGGTTATTATTTGAGGTTGGCTTCATGTTTGAATTTCATTTCACTCATTCTTGCACATTAATAGTCATATTTATTGTTTGAATGAAATGATTTCAAAACTTACATAGCATATGATTTTCATAAGTTATATTGATTGATGCTATGTTTGAGTAAACCCTATTGCATCATGGATAGCTCTAATTTGGATTTCTAATAATAGTTATACTTTTAAATCCATTTTAGAGTGATTGTGTTAATAGTCATATCCTTTAATCTCAATTGATATGTTTGTTTCAATTGATATCTATGATTGCTTCTCCCATTAGACCTAGCTCTCTTTTGGTAATTTGATCATATGAGCTTTATAGTTAAATGAATCTAATCCTTTCCTTGAAGTTAACCCTCACTTGGTTAAACCATCTACTTCTTGAATCTAATAGTTATATCTTGTCAAAAGCTTGACAAAAGAAGAGAATGGATTGAGGGGGAGTGTAAACCTTCATAGGAAGATTTAGTTTTGATCAAATTCACCCTTGGAATGCTAATGAGCCCTTAGAGTTAACTTACATACATGATAGCCTGTTATGTATTTCATTTTCGATTACATTTGTTAACAGGTGCTACTAAAGGTATTCTTCTTGTCTCATGTGTGTAGGTACCTTTGCAATTTAATGTCAAAGGGGGAGAGAGAGTTCAAGTGTGACTCAAAGATCTCCTACTCTTCAAAGGGGGAGAGAGTTCGAGAGTTCAAGTACTCGAAGATCTCCTATCCATCAAAGGGGGAGAAAGAACTCAAGTTCTCAAAGGGAGAGAATGCATACCTTGCCAAAGGGAGAGAGAGGCATGGTCAAAGGGGGAGAGCAAATAGAAGAAAGAAAGCTTGGAGCTAAAGAAGATGCTTGGCCATAGAGAGGAAGATGATAAGAAAGCTTGAAGAATGATCAAGCACCAAGCATCAAGAAGATTGAAGAAAAGAGCCCAAGAGCCCAAGCTAAGAGAAGGAGCATCCAAGAAGAAGATTTCAAGACTTGTCCAGCTGAGGGGGAGCTGAAGACAGAGTGTGTAATTTCAATGATGAGTAAGTTGCCATCAAATTGCAAAGGGGGAGATTGTTAGGTATTTTGTTTTTGCAATTTGGTGGATGCATTTGCATATTGGCATCATTTGAATTCACACACATGCATTGATTTAAAATATCTTGAAATCTAGTGTTATACATGCATTGGTTTTTAGATTTGGAAAAGTTTGTGGTTTATGCATGTTTTGGTCATAAACTTGGATGCATTGGTTTTAGAACCCAAAACTCTTTTGAAAACCAAATTCCTTGTGCATTAGATTTGGAAAATCTTCTTGTGAATTTAGGTTTGAGCTTTGCATACATTCAGCACCTTTAGAATCAGTTTTGTATGCAATTTGATTTGAAAAGAGTTTTTACTAATCAAGCTTGCCTTTGGTTTTAAACCTTTGAATCATTTTAGGCTTTGTGTGTTTCATGTTTTTAAATGTTTTAAAACATGTTTTTAAGCTTGGTTTAGTGACCCACAAAATTCCACAAAGAAAATCTTCAAAATGCAAAAGTTGGAATTTTTGGGGGTGTCCCGGCAGTGTCGCCGGTCGACCGAGACCTGGGTCTCGGTCGACCGAGAACACTGCAGGGCAAATGGACAGTTTTTGAACTGTAAGCCTCCAACGGTCATTTTTATGACCGTTGTGCCTTCCCGGTCGACCGAGACCTCTTTGCCGGTCGACCGAGAACTAGCCGTTGGCAACTTTTTGGCTATAAAGTCCATTCTTTTCCAACCTTTTTCAAGGCTTGAACCATGAACCTTTGAGAGCATTTTGGAGCCATTGAAAGGGGATGAAGTTGGAAAGGCTAGGAGGCAATTAGGAGAGCTAAAGCTTGGATTATTAAGTTAAACCACCAAGTAAGCTCTACCTTTATTAATCATAGTTATGTGCTTTGTTTAAACTATTGGTATATGATATTTAGCATAATAACTATGATGTGTTGAATCCATTCTTCTTCTAATCTTTGGTCTAATTAAGATTGGATTCTTCACCTTTGTTTTCAATCCAAGTTGTTAACTTTATTAATCATGCTTAGACAAAATCTTTGTTTTTCTTTCATAGCATGAGTCTTTTACTTGGTTGAAACATTGTTTGTTGTTTTCATTCATTTAAGCATTAGTTAAATTAATTTGGTTTTGAAAACAACATGCACATGCATCACATGTTCTAATTTAGCCATTTTCATACAACTTGTTAGTCCTTGATTTTCATGTCATAAACAAGTTGAATTTCATACATGTGATTTGCATAAGACTTCAATCAATCTTTTATGAGCTTTAAACTTTGAATTGCTTTAAGCAATATATTTGATTAAGCCTTCTTTTTGAACTTGATTGAAGCCATCACACACACACCTCATAAGCATACATCTTTGCATTCATAGAGTGTTTGTGTGAGTTTAGTTTTCACTTTCATATTAGCCTATTCAAGAGGCAATTCCATTGAGCTTAAATTGTAATCTCTTAGAGTGTTCTTTTGTTAAGACACTTTCTTTGAGAAAAATATATTTGTAAAGGTTATTGCTAAGCCTAAGAAAAGCAACTTGTAAGGTTATTGCTTAGCCTTTGAAAAGCATCTTGTAAGGTTATTGCTTAGCCTTTGAAAAGCATCTTGTAAGGTTATTGCTTAGCCTAGAAAAGCACATTGTAAGGGTTATTGCTTAGCCTAGTAAAAAGCATACTTAGTGGAATCCGGTGGGGTGTTGGAGACACAAGCCGGTAGTGGATGTAGGCACGTTGGCCGAACCACTATAAATATTGTGTTGTGGTGCATGCTTTTGTGGTGATTGTTTATTTGAGCTTCCGCATTTTTTCTTATAATCACCACTTGTGACTAGTTTAGTTTAAGAAATTAAAATTGGTCATAATTAGTCATTAGTTGTAGCTCACCCTATTCACCCCCCCCCCCCACTAGGGTTAGGATCCATAGCGGACTTTCACTAACATGATTAGAGATTAGGTATGTCTCTGATACCGATTGTTGGAAGTAGGTGGGCCTCGTTGATAGATTTTCAAAACTTTTTAACGCACTTGACTCAGGGATCAAGTACCCATAAGGCAATAAACCACATCTAGGATGCAATCCCTCCATCCCATGAATCAAGTACAGCAATAAAACTCCATCTAAAGATAGAAATCATTAACTACATGCTTCCAAAACAATCAACAACAAATAGAGAAGTAAATTATACCTTTGGAGCCCGGTAGTGCTCGAATAGAGAAGAAGACTTGCTTGATGAAGAAACTTTTTCTTTGTAGCTAATTAGAATCTCCAAGACTTAATTGTCTTCCATGCTATGACCCGCTATCAGATCTCTTTTCTCAAGAAGATTGGTGGAAACTCCAAGAGAAAACTAGCTAGATACTCTAAGGAACTAGAAAAGAGAGAAAATTGCGCAACTCTTGTAAGACCCCGACCCGAGTGATCCCGATTAGTGCTAATTAAGTTGCGTGTTAGTGCTAAGCTTTATTAGTGTTTTGGTTAAGTTGGGTTTGGAATAGCTTTTGATATAGTTTTGGGGATTTTGTTTTGCTTTGTGCTAGTAGGGCCCTTTGGGGGTTCCTTTTCTTGACATTGCATATGTTTGAGGATTTATCAGAGGTTTTTACATTCATGATTTTAATCCCGTTTTATTAGTATTGTTATTTCATTCAACTTTCATGTTGATCCCGTGTTCAATTGAGATCCCGAAATCCGATTTCATGGCCTTGAGGGCAAAGCAGTCATTGCACACCAAATCTGTACCCAAAACTTAATATCCTCGAAACCCGCGAAACATACACTTTTTAGAAATTAGATATTTCGACGAACATTTCTTCCTTCTTCGTCGAATTCATCCGAGGACCCGAGAGAGATGATTTCAGCCAATGTAGCTCCTTTAGTTGTGGGACCCAACCCAACCCAACTCATTTGTTAACAAGGTAAGCCATTTCCCTTCTTCTTCATTCTTCTTTTCCAGCACAAGAGAAAACAAACTAGGGCTTTCTTCTTCCTCTTCTTCTTGCTCTTGCTCCCCACCACTCAATCCACTTCCAAGCTTGCACCATTAGGAGAGTGGAGGTCATCACCTTCTTCATCTCCTTGAGAGCTTCCTTTCCATAGCTTTTGTAGAACACACCAACCCTTACAAGAATTCCTTAGAGCTTGTCATTGCCATTAGAGAACCTTGCAAGTAAGTATTTCCCTTCATCTCCTATATATTGTTACCTCCTAGCTCTTGAGAAGCTTCCCTGTCATCCTTGGGGGATTTCCTTGCTACTTTATTGTTTTGACTCTTTTAGGGTTTGTTGTATTTGGGGTTTTTGCCTTGTAGCTTGGATCATTGTCTTGGAGGACTTGATAGAGCTTGATTCCATTATTTGAAGGCCTAAGGCAAGTGAATGATTGGAGTACTTTGAGTTTTAAATGGTTTGGTGAACATTAATGACCTTCTCATGTTTTATTGATTTCTCATTTTGGAAATAAATGTTCTTGTTGGATTATTAAAGAGTGCCTTTATGGTCATAAAGATATGTTAGCTCTTTGCATTCAATTTCCTCTTGGTTTATAATCATGTACTCTCATTGTGAAATGGTTTCCTCTTTCCTTTTTCCTTGTGTTGATTGTATGGTTGGTGGAGGAGAATTTGATTGATTAAATGGAGGATTTGTTGTAGTTTGGAAGGAGAAATAGGCTCCTCATTTGATGTGTAAGAAGGGCTAAAAGAGGGTTGTAAAAAGGAAGAGAAAGAGAGGAACTGAACTGCCCGGAATTCAGTCTCTAGACAGTTCGCTCGAGCGACCATGACAGTTCGCTCGAGCGACCTGTCCAGAAAAGGATACGGGGGTTCCAGTAGCCCGTTCGCTCGAACGCATTTTAATAACCGCTCGACCGATGGGTTCGCTCGAGCGAACTCTTCGATTCGCTCGAGCGATGCGGTCTGCCTGGCATAGGTCACGCTGGTACAGAGAAGTGGGTTTTGAGATTTTTTTTTTTTTGTGGACCTTGGCTACCCTCTTTGGACTCACTTGACCATATGTGAGAGCGTCTTGAGCCGATGCTCTCCACGGTTGGTTCGGAATGCATCGAAGTTCAATCTATTCAATCTTGAACGGGATGGAACGACACGATATCCTCTTCATACCTAAATGCAAAGTCTATTTCCTTGGGTATCGCGAATTCTATTCCTTTCGGTGACTGAGTAGGTTGCTCGATGGTTCCGGGTTGACATCATACTTAGGATGGACCGTTTATAGTCTTGATTTTCTATCATAGCATCTAGTACTATCCATAAGCTCATGATAAGTTTTAAAAATAGTAGAAGTGCATAAGGAGCCCGGAATGTCTTCAAACTCAAAGAGTACCAAATCATTGCAATAATCGACGTACGGGACCCCTATTCACTTAAATAGATCTTGAAATCAATATTTTCCCGGAATTATAATAGTTCGTTTTATTTTCTCCATTTCCAAGTTTTACTTTACATAATCTGTTTTCCCGAAAGCTTGATGGTTACACTAGTAACCTGGACTTGTCCCGAAGAGTATTGCCCGATATGAAATGAAAGTTATACATTGAATATTCTTGCCCGTTCATTGTTTTACTTGTACTTGATTTGCTTGCATATGTATCGATGTGTTATTTAACCTATGTGTCGGCATCACAAAGCTTGGATACCTTGTCGGTTTGATCCACCGACTTGGAAATCCCTCTCCCGTCCCGCCAGCTGCAGTTTGGATCCCGATACCCGGTCATCACCGTGGTCCCCTCCCGATACCCGGTTCGCTACCGTGGTCCTGTTCCCGTATATTTATATTGTATATATGATTTGCGTTGTTTCTCCTCACCTTGTGTGACTGAGAACAACATCCCGTATTACTGTTGTCACTTTAGTGACAGAGGACTTAGCTTTATGTGATTGCCACCTTGTTATTCCCGATTTCCTTGGTTACCTCATATGTTTTATCTTGTTTACATGTTTTCTAGTAAATGATTTATCTATTTTATGAGAATTCTTGCTTTAATAGATTTCCTTGCTTTTCGAGATATTCATCTATTATATGTTGTTGTATCTCCTCACTCTCTTGCCAGACCGTCGTGTCTGATCCTTTGCTTTGGTACTCAGGTCCCGTTGCCGGTTTCCTTGAGGAGGAGCCGGAGGAGGCAGTAGGTGAGCTGCAACCTCTAGTAGAGTGGCGTGCTGACGATGTCATGTAGACATCGGGTTGCCAAGAGGCGTAACATTTTGGGGAGAACTTATTAACCATTCTTTTGGGTTATTCTTTTGTAGTATTGGCCTTTGTTGGCCTCTAATTTTGGGGATTGTAACTAAATGATATTTTGTCTAACTTTAACAACTTTTGGGAAACTTGCTATAGATCATTGCTCATTCTGATACAATTTTGATATTTGATATTAATGCTTGGATGATTAGAGATAGTCTACTATTTGATTTGCTACACGCTTCCGCACCAAAAGAGAAATATTCATGCAAGGTTGTGATATCCTCACCGCGGACACCTGTGGGAAATTTAATAAGTTTTATATGGTGGATGTAGATAATCATCATCAATCATCACTACTTCTAATTAGTCCCGATCCCGGTCCGGGGTCGCGACAGACTGGTATCAGAGCGAGACGTGTTTCAAGCAATTAAAAGAAACTAGAAATCCTAAGGACGTGGCGAGGATCCGTTAGATCTTTCGTTAGCTAGTATCGTGTGAGCAATGTGTGACCCTTCTATTGGATTATTATGTGCTAACCATTTGTTTTGCAGCATCATGCCTCCACGTAAGAGACCGTTGAATGGCAACCCTACTGCAAGCAATAGTAATCATACAGGGCCTCTAGAAGAGGATATAGTGGAGAACAATCCACCTAACCAATTTCAAGATATGACGAGAGCCATGCTTGACCAACAACGTCAAGCCAATGAAAACCAGGCCAGACTGCAAGAACAAATGCTAAAGAGAGAGGAAGACCATGCTAGAGAGATGCAAGAAATGCAGCGGCAATTGCTTGAGGTCTTGCAAAGAAGACCAGATCCGGTTCAACCCCAACCAGCTATAGTCATAAACCAAAGGCAACATGATCCAAATGCCTTGTTTGAACGGTTCAGGAAAAGAGCTCCGAAGGAATTCCTTGGGCAAGAGGACCCACTAGCTGCAGATGATTGGTTGGTGCACACCGAGAACATCTTTGAGATCTTTCAGTGTACGGGAAGTGATAGGGTGAAGCTAGCATCATCCCTTTTTGTTGGCACAGCAGATAGATGGTGGAAGACAGTGAGAGAAGAATATAGAACTATGGCTGATGCAGAAGTGTGGGCCAACTTCAAGAGGCAGTTTCATGACAAATATGTACCCGCCCACGTCAAGAAGCAAAAGGCTATAGAGTTTCAACAGTTGGTGCAAGGAAGCATGACAGTCTTAGAGTACCTCACCAAATTTGAGAGGTTGTCCAGGTATGCCCCGGAGTTGGTGGATACCGTTGAGAAGAAGATTGCCAAATTCTTTGAGGGGCTCAATCCCTTCATTGAGAGAGATGCCACCGGAGTGGTGCCACCGGTAACTTTTGATGAGGCAGTGAAGAGAGCCTACAAATTTGAGAACTTCCATAACAAAATCCTCAAGGTGCAAGGCAAGAGTCCAGCCCAGCAGCAGCAGAACTATCAGCATCAAAGGAATCATCAAAATAAGAGGCAGAGGACAGGGCCTAATGTGCAGAATCCAGTGGTTTGCATCCACTGTGGGAAGAACCATGCTAGTGCTGAGTGTCGTACCATCATAGGAGCGTGCTTCAGGTGTGGTTCGATGGACCATAGGATGAGGGATTGCCCTAGGCCAAATAGACAGAATCAACAGCAGCAGCAGCAAGGGCCACAACGTCCACCACCACCACCACCACGGCATGCATTGGTTGTCCAAAACCAGCCTAGGCCACTTCAGCAGCAAGCACCACAGCAGCAACAGTAGCCACAACAGCAGGCCCGTCATCAGCAGGGACAACAGCGTCCACCACAACAGAATAGGAATGCACCCAAAGGTAGGCCACAGCAGGCACAGAATAGGCCCCAACAGCGAGGCCAAATCTACGGAGTCAACAGAGTGGATGCAGAGGCAGCGGGTAATGTAGTGGAAGGTACACTCCTTGTTTGTGGGATTAAAGCTATGATTTTGTTTGACCCTGGCTCTACACATTCTTTCGTGTCCCATAAGTTTGCTAAGTTGATTGATATGCATGCTATAGAACTGGAGTTCATTTTGACTGTGGCAACCCCAGTAGGTAAACAAGTTGTTTGTAGAACCTTTTATCCTAGTTGCACAGTCCAGATAGGAGAAGTGGTTTTAACCGCAGATCTCATTTCTTTGGAGATGTTTGATTATGATGTCATCCTAGGGATGGATTGGCTGGCAGGGTACCATGCCACAATGGATTGTTTCCATAAGACCCTTACTTTCAAGTTGGTTGAGACACCAGCAGGAGTGTCATTTCAGGGAGAGAGGAGGAATCCTCGTGCAGGGTTTGTTTCAGCGTTGAAGGCTGACAGACTTTTGAGAAGTGGTTGTGAAGCTTATTTAGCGTTTATCACGGAGGATAAACGGTCCCAAGGGGTGGAGGAGATCCCAATTGTTTGGGAATTCCCGGATGTTTTTCCGGAGGAGATTCCAGGTTTGCCACCCATGAGAGAGATCGATTTCGAGTTGCTACCAGGGACCGCTCCGATATCTATTGCACCATATAGGATGGCTCCAGCAGAATTGGGGGAATTGAAGACCCAGTTGCAAGAGTTATTGGACAAAGGTTTTGTGAGACCGAGTGTTTCACCATGGGGAGCTCCAGTGTTGTTTGTTAAGAAGAAGGATGGTTCGATGAGGATGTGTATAGATTACAGAAGATTGAACCAAGTGACCATCAAGAACAAGTATCCTTTACCATGAATAGATGAATTGTTTGATCAGTTGCAAGGTGCATCATTCTTTTCGAAGATTGATTTGAGATCCGGTTACCATCAACTGAGAGTTAGAGAAGCTGATGTGTTGAAAACAGCTTTCCGGACAAGATATGGCCATTATGAGTTCCTAGTGATGCCATTTGGGTTGACTAATGCACCGGCAGTGTTCATGGCATTGATGAACAAGATATTTGCAGAGTATCTAGATCAGTTTGTTGTAGTGTTTATTGATGACATTTTGGTGTACTCCAAGACCAAGGAAGAGCATGAAGAGCATTTGAGGATTGCATTGCAACTCTTGAGAGAGAATCAGCTGTATGCTAAGCTTAACAAGTGTGAATCTTGGCTAGACCAAGTAGCATTTCTGGGGCACATTATCTCAAGGGAAGGATTGTCAGTGGATCCGTCCAAGATTGAAGCAGTAGTGAATTGGGAAAGGCCGAAGAATGTGACAGAAATCAGGAGTTTTCTGGGATTGGCAGGTTACTATAGGAGGTTTGTGCAAGGTTTTTCGTCGATTGCGTCACCTTTGACGAAGTTGACAAGGAAAAATGCACCATATATGTGGACAGAGCAGTGTGAAGAGAGTTTCCAAGAGCTAAAGAAGAGATTGACTACAGCACCAGTCCTTACTTTGCCATCTGGGAGCGGCAGTTTTACTATTTTTACCGATGCTTCCAATGTTGGACTTGGTTGCGTGTTGATGCAAAAGGGAAAAGTGATCTCTTATGGATCTCGACAGTTGAAAGAGCACGAGAAGAACTATGCCACCCATGATTTGGAGTTAGCAGCGGTTGTGTTCGCGTTGAAAATGTGGAGACATTACCTTTATGGAGAGCAGTTCGAAGTCCACTCCGACCACCGCAGCTTACAGTACTTGTTTTCTCAGAAGGATTTGAACATGAGACAGAGAAGATGGATGGAATATATCAAAGACTATGATTTTCCAATCAAGTACCACCCAGGGAAGGCTAATGTTGTTGCAGATGCCTTGAGCAGGAAATCAGTAGGCTTGGCAAATCTTAGTGGCACTTGTATTTTTGAGCAGTTTGAAGAGTTGAGTTTAGATCTTCAGCCACTGAGGAAGGGTGTACTATTAGCTAACATGACGGTGTCAGAACCTTCTTTCATTCAGAAGATCAAGGACAGTCAGTTGCAAGATCCAGAGTTGGTTAAGATTTCAGAGCATATAGCATTTCAGAACATGACGAACATTTCTTCCTTCTTCGTCGAATTCATCCGAGGACCCGAGAGAGATGATTTCAGCCAATGTAGCTCCTTTAGTTGTGGGACCCAACCCAACCCAACTCATTTGTTAACAAGGTAAGCCATTTCCCTTCTTCTTCATTCTTCTTTTCCAGCACAAGAGAAAACAAACTAGGGCTTTCTTCTTCCTCTTCTTCTTGCTCTTGCTCCCCACCACTCAATCCACTTCCAAGCTTGCACCATTAGGAGAGTGGAGGTCATCACCTTCTTCATCTCCTTGAGAGCTTCCTTTCCATAGCTTTTGTAGAACACACCAACCCTTACAAGAATTCCTTAGAGCTTGTCATTGCCATTAGAGAACCTTGCAAGTAAGTATTTCCCTTCATCTCCTATATATTGTTACCTCCTAGCTCTTGAGAAGCTTCCCTATCATCCTTGGGGGATTTCCTTGCTACTTTATTGTTTTGACTCTTTTAGGGTTTGTTGTATTTGGGGTTTTTGCCTTGTAGCTTGGATCATTGTTTGGAGGACTTGATAGAGCTTGATTCCATTATTTGAAGGCCTAAGGCAAGTGAATGATTGGAGTACTTTGAGTTTTAAATGGTTTGGTGAACATTAATGACCTTCTCATGTTTTATTGATTTCTCATTTTGGAAATAAATGTTCTTGTTGGATTATTAAAGAGTGCCTTTATGGTCATAAAGATATGTTAGCTCTTTGCATTCAATTTCCTCTTGGTTTATAATCATGTACTCTCATTGTGAAATGGTTTCCTCTTTCCTTTTTCCTTGTGTTGAATGTATGGTTGGTGGAGGAGAATTTGATTGATTAAATGGAGGGTTTGTTGTAGTTTGGAGGGAGAAATAGGCTCCTCATTTGATGTGTAAGAAGGGCTAAAAGAGGGTTGTAAAAAGGAAGAGAAAGAGAGGAACTGAACTGCCCGGAATTCAGTCTCTGGACAGTTCGCTCGAGCGACCATGACAGTTCGCTCGAGCGACCTGTCCAGAAAAGGATACGGGTGTTCCAGTAGCCCGGTCGCTCGAATGCATTTTAATAACCGCTCGACCGATGGGTTCGCTCGAGCGAACTCTTCGATTCGCTCGAGCGATGCGGTCTGCCTGGCATAGGTCACGCTGGTACAGAGAAGTGGGTTTTGAGATTTTTTTTTGTGGACCTTGGCTACCCTCTTTGAACTCACTTGACCATATGTGAGAGCGTCTTGAGCCGATGCTCTCCACGGTTGGTTCGGAATGCATCGAAGTTCAATCTATTCAATCTTGAACGGGATGGAACGACACGATATCCTCTTCATACCTAAATGCAAAGTCTATTTCCTTGGGTATCGCGAATTCTATTCCTTTCGGTGACTGAGTAGGTTGCTCGATGGTTCCGGGTTGACATCATACTTAGGATGGACCGTTTATAGTCTTGATTTTCTATCATAGCATCTAGTACTATCCATAAGCTCATGATAAGTTTTAAAAATAGTAGAAGTGCATAAGGAGCCCGGAATGTCTTCAAACTCAAAGAGTACCAAATCATTGCAATAATCGACGTACGGGACCCCTATTCACTTAAATAGATCTTGAAATCAATATTTTCCCGGAATTATAATAGTTCGTTTTATTTTCTCCATTTCCAAGTTTTACTTTACATAATCTGTTTTCCCGAAAGCTTGATGGTTACACTAGTAACCTGGACTTGTCCCGAAGAGTATTGCCCGATATGAAATGAAAGTTATACATTGAATATTCTTGCCCGTTCATTATTTTACTTGTACTTGATTTGCTTGCATATGTATCGATGTGTTATTTAACCTATGTGTCGGCATCACTAAGCTTGGATACCTTGTCGGTTTGATCCACCGACTTGGAAGTCCCTCTCCCGTCCCGCCAGCTGCAGTTTGGATCTCGATACCCGGTCATCACCGTGGTCCCGTCCCGATACCCGGTTCGCTACCGTGGTCCCGTTCCCGTATATTTATATTGTATATATGATTTGCGTTGTTTCTCCTCACCTTGTGTGACTGAGAACAACATCCCGTATTACTGTTGTCACTTTAGTGACAGAGGACTTAGCTTTATGTGATTGCCACCTTGTTATTCCCGATTTCCTTGGTTACCTCATATGTTTTATCTTGTTTACATGTTTTCTAGTAAATGATTTATCTATTTTATGAGAATTCTTGCTTTAATAGATTTCCTTGCTTTTCGAGATATTCATCTATTATATGTTGTTGTATCTCCTCACTCTCTTGCCAGACCGTCGTGTCTGATCCTTTGCTTTGGTACTCAGGTCCCGTTGCCGGTTTCCTTGAGGAGGAGCCGGAGGAGGCAGTAGGTGAGCTGCAACCTCTAGTAGAGTGGCGTGCTGACGATGTCATGTAGACATCGGGTTGCCAAGATGCGTAACATTTTGGGGAGAAATTATTAACCATTCTTTTGGTTATTCTTTTGTAGTATTGGCCTTTGTTGGCCTCTAATTTTGGGGATTGTAACTAAATGATATTTTGTCTAACTTTAACAACTTTTGGGAAACTTGCTATAGATCATTGCTCATTCTGATACAATTTTGATATTTGATATTAATGCTTGCATGATTAGAGATAGTCTACTATTTGATTTGCTACACGCTTCCGCACCAAAAGAGAAATATTCATGCAAGGTTGTGATATCCTCACCGCGGACACCTGTGGGAAATTTAATAAGTTTTATATGGTGGATGTAGATAATCATCATCAATCATCACTACTTCTAATTAGTCCCGATCCCGGATTCGGATTCCCGGTCCGGGGTCGCGACAACTCTTGCATGAAGGAGATCTTGGGCGTGGACTCCTAGTTTGGGACGTCCAAGGGGGTGCTTCTCATATTTTTATAGCCCTTCAATCCTCCTCTTACTAATTAAAATAGAAGTCCAACTTCCATTAAGAATTAGTAACCATCTCCATTCTAATTATTATAGAAGTCTCACTTCCACAACAATTAGTAACTTTACTATTACCACAATTAGAAGTCTCACTTCAAACAAAAATAGTAACTTTCTAATTCCTTCCTTTTCGATTTCAAGTAGGATTAGTATCTTTCTAATAACTTGGGCTAGCGTGCGGACCACTAGGGATTACATAAAAAGCTGGCCCCAATTGGGACACCGCGACCCCACATCTCATGTGCAATCCGGGCCCATAATTAATTACAAATAACACCACTATATAAATGCAATTGCACTCTAGTCTTAAGAATATATTACAATGAATACCCTAAACTTCCTAATGACCACAAGTAGGCCCCTCTATCAATATCCATGGATCAATTGGATTAAATTTGTCCATTCCAATCTTAGATCCATATCTTATTATTATCATTGAGCCCCAATTAATCACAGTGATCATCAGTACCATCCAATTAACTTTTAATCGAGATGGGTGCACACTTTATAATGACAAATCCATTAATTGGCATAAGGGGATAATATAGATAGATTCCATCTTGACCATTGGATGTTCCCACAGTCCTACTACCACGTACGTAAGACACCGATGTGTTGACTTACAGTTGGCCTTACTCATTGGTAACTCAAAGCAAAGGAATAGATAGAAACTTGAGTTCATCAATGTCTCAGGATTGAGAGCCTATTGCTAGGGAATTATGAAAACAGACCTTAAAATCGATACAGTGTTCCATAAGGTGCTTGTAATGGTCCTTCAATATATCCAATGTATCGGCACTATGATCCAGAATCTTACATTCTGATGATCAAGACAAATCACACTATCTCATAGTAATCAAATTACTGCAACCTTATCAGATGAGATGCTCAGTCTCATCACTGGTTGTGAAGATATTCAAGTATAAAATTTGAGACACATGTCTCCTGTATGTGGATCTCATGCATATACCATCATGTCATATGTATTGGTTATGTGCATTAAGTAATAAAACACCGTTCATCTCATGAACGGAAAGCATGATTTTACTGATAAATAAAGAAATTAATCAATTTATTACATCATTTGATGGATTGAGTCCATACAATCTAACAAGTGTTATATAAAGCGATACTCAAAAGTACCAACCGATTTCGAGGATCCCCGACTAATCCTAGAAATGGTAAAAAAGTGTGATCACTAGTCACGGTAAACGGCCATGACTCCGTTTGATCGCTTCCATGTAGGAAATTAAGGGTTCCACTCATGACAACGCCGCCGGCGATGCGTGATGGTCTTATCAATATTATTTTGGGTCATTATTATGAGGGTCAGTCCATCTTGAAAATTCGAGATGAGTGAGAAGACTAAGTTCCATGCATTTGGAAGAAAAGAAAGAAAAATAGTTGAAATATGAAATAGGTAACATATTCCTGAATTCTATGGGTTGCTGAATGCTTGTTGTCCAATTTTTAATAATTTTTCTGTAACTCAGATCGTTCTCAAATTTTATAGGGATTCAGTGTATGCGATGATAAAGTCCCATATTTAATTTTGGATTTTTATGGTTATTGAAACCTTATGAAATAAAGCACACAAATCAGATTAAATATGCTGGTATTTCTGCACTGCAGAATTTTATCCATGATCTGGGTCCACTGTCCGAATTTTAATATTTTTTTTAAAGATCAAAATCAGTTGAAACCAAATCTTAGTGAAAGATAACTGACATGATAAATTAAAAAAAAAAATTTGAATCTCAATTCAACCGGAAAAGCATTGAAACATCGCTCTGGAATTAGTGGACCGGTTTTGAAAATTTGCTGCAATGCAGTGTGCGGGTTTTGACTAGTCCAGTTCAGAATTTAAAAAAAAATCCATTTTAGACCAAAACTTCATGATTCTGGACTAAAGGTGATTCAGATATACATGAGTGAAAAAAAAATTAGCATGGTGTGATTTGGTTGGAAACATAATGACATCTGATCATGAAAACAATGGAAGATCCTGAAATTCATATACATCAGAAATTCAGTCACATGCCAGATTTTATGCACGATTTGGTCCACTATAAAAGATTCTAATAAATAGCGCAGAAATCAGATCGCTGTGATATGAAAGCTCATTGATGTGTTCATTTATAGAAACTCTACCATGGACCAAGAATGCATAAAACTGTGTTTATACTATGCATCTTCATATCATAAAAAAAAAAAGTTTGACAGAAAATGCAGTAACTTTTCACATGAAAATCACTTTGGTACGTGGCAAATTGCATGGAAAAGATGATTTTCGTGCGAATGAACAAACGGCAATGACAAATACTCCAAATTGGAGCATGCATGTGATTAAAGGTGTAATCAACAGCTATAAGCTCTAGCACATTCCCAATCCATCGATTTGCAACCTAAAAAAACAGTCAAGTATTGCTCATCTATTTCATTTAGTTGAAAAAAGTACTAAAAAATAATGAAAAAATAAAAAGTAAAAAAAATAAAATAAGATAGAAAAAGGGTTGGGTGCCAATATTCATTGAGGGGGATCAACTCCATTCACCGGATACCCTCCTCGAATCCCTTGGCGGGGAAAGGGTAGGCTTATATTTGAAAACATGCATGTAAGGATGCTTGAAAAAGGGTTAAAAGCACATGCGACATGATGCTCAAAATGAAAGCCGAGGTGCCCACTACAACATCGGTCGAAAGATGGGAGGACTAAGGCGCCCGATCGATTGATCTAGGGAAAGATCACCTAGAGAAGTGAACTATCATCCGTGAGGCCCATCTTAAAACCAACAATCACTTAGGGCACGTTGGGGAAGGATACACACTAAGCTAACCTAACTTAGAAGAGAGTGAGGGACTTGTGTGCCACTGTCAATCATAGGGAGTCCACTAGGAGGCTATCGCCGTAAGGCCTAGGGAGTCACGTGGAAGGGTGGACGATGTCGCGGTCACTAACACCTAAGGATCGGTGTTACTCGGTGTATTGAGACAATAATGAAAGCATGGGTGGACTCGGTGTATTGAGACAATAATAAAAGCATGGGTTGAAGATGGTTTTGAAAATATAGCATGTGTTGGAATTTTATTTTTCAAATATCAATGAGTTCATGAATCAAGTATAGCCTACCCTAATAGCATAAAGCTCAATGACGAAAATTGGCAAAGGTTGAATGAAGAAAATAAATGTAAAATATTTTTCTTGATTTATAGGATTTTCTGATTTTTTTTGGATTTTTGTAATAAATAGCTAGAAGGGCCTAAATAAGGGTGTGCATGGAACCCAAATCCTAACCATTTATCTCTTTTTACATTGGAGCGCATAGATGGGCTGACCCCATGAAAGGGGCAGCCCGCCTACCGCCGCTCTCCTTGTCCCTAAAAGACTAAATTAACAAATAATGATGATGAACAGATATAACGCTAGATGGAATGAAGATGATGAAAGTCCTTGGGATCATAACCCTAGAGGGGGGGGTGAATAGGGTGAGCTACAACTATGACCAATTTTAAACCAATTTTAACTTCTTAACACAAACTAGTCACATGTGATGATAAACAATCAAAATGCGGAAGCTAATAAAACAATCATCACAAAGCAAACACCACAACACCAAGGTTTATAGTGGTTCGGCCTCAATGCCTACATCCACTACCGGCTTGTGATCTAATCACCCCACCGGATTTCCACTATTTATGCTTTTTACTAGGCTAAGCAATAACCCTTACAATGTTGTTTTTCTAGGCTAAACAACAACCTCTCAATGTGCTTTTCTAGGCTAAGCAATAACCTTTACAAAATGCTTTTCTTAGGCTAAGCAATAACCTTACAAGATGCTTTTCTTAGGCTAAGCAATAACCTTACAAGATGCTTTTCTTAGGCTAAGCAATAACCTTTACAAATGAATATTTCTCTAAGAAGGTGTCTTCACAAAAGAACACTCCAAGAGATACAATTTAAGCTCAATGAAGTTGCCTCTTAAATAGGCTAATGTGAAAGTTTAAAACAACTTACAAACATACACTTAAAACAAGCTAAAGTGTGTGCACAAGTGTATGAATGCTTTACTTCAATCAATTTCTACTATGAAGCTCTTAAATGAATGCATGATGCATTTTAAAATCAAAGCTTAATAAAATGATGATTGAAAGTAAATGCTAATCACATGAAGAATTCAAACAACTTAAAGAAATGATCTAAAAACAAGTTGTATGAGTAGTAAGGTCTAAGAACACATGTGATTTGAGCATGAGAGTTTGCAAACCATTTTTAATATACCAAAGATGATAATGAGTTTGCAAAACAACTCTCTAAGAACTAGAAATCATGCATAAATGGAAATACAAAGGTTTAAACATGCATTGATTCTAATTTGAATGGAAATCAAAATGATTAGTAATATTGTACCTTTTAAAAACTCATGCATTTGATTTCCAAATAGCCCTCTAGCCTTTCCAACTTCTTCCCCTTTCTTTGGCTCCAAAATGGTCTCAAAGGTTCATGGTTCAAGCCTTGAAAAAGGTTGGAAATTAATGGACTTTATAGCCAAAAAGTGCCCAACGGCTAGTCCTCGGTCGACCTGCAAATAGGTCTCGGTCGACCGGGATCACACAACGGTAAAAAAAATGACCGTTTGAAAAACTGCTTTTAGCGGCGGACACAGAGACCGCCGGTAAAAGTGGTTTTGTCTGCCGGTAAAAGTCCTGTTTTCCCAAAAATGCAACTTTTCAAAGTATTTCTTCGGGGAACTTTTGGCCACTAAATCAAGCTTGAATAAAATGTTTTAGATCAATCTAAGATGATTAAAAACATGAAACACAAAGAGCCTAAAATGATTCGAAACTTTAAATCCAAAGGCTAGCTTGATTTCTAAAAACTCTTTTCACATAAAAATGCATACAAAGATGATTCTGAAAGAGATGAATGCATGCAAGGCACAAACCTAAATTCTCAATATGATTTCAAAAAAGTAATGCATAAAGAATTAGGTTTTCAAAAGAGTTTGAATTCTAAAATCAATGCATCCAAGTTTAGAAACAAAACATGCATAAAACAATACTTTTACAAATCTTAAAAGCAATGCATGTATAAAACCAGATTTCAAGGTTTTCTAAAACAATGCATGAGTGTAAATTCAAATGATGTGAATATGTTAATGCATCCATCAAATTGCAAATACAAAATCCCTAACAATCTCCCCCTTTGCAATTTGATGGCAACTTACTTATCATAGAATTAACACAACAAGTCTTCAGCTCCCCCTAAGCTGGACAAGTCTTGAAATCTTCTTGGATGCTCCTCCTCTTAGCTTGGGCTTTTGGGCTCTTTTCTTCAATCTTCTTGATGCTTGGAGCTTGATCATTCTTCAAGCTTTCTTTTCATCTTCCTCTCTTTGGCCAAGCATCTTCTTTAGCTCCAAGCTTTCTTTCTTCTATTAGCTCTCCCCCTTTGATCATGCCTCTCTCTCCCTTTGGCAAGATATGCATTCTCTCCCCTTGTAGAAGATCATACACAACTCTCCCCTTAGGAAGCTTGGACATTCTCTTCACCCTTTTGAGAACTTGAATTCTTTCTCCCCCTTTGACATTAAATTGCAAAGGTACCTACACACATGAAATAAGGAAAAATACCTTTTAGTAGCACCTGTTAACAAATGAAATCGAAAATGATAATCATAACAGGCTATCATGTATGGAAGAAGACTCTAAGGGTTCAAAGTCAATCCAAGGGTGAATTTGATCAAAACTAATTCTTCCTATGAAGGTTTACACTCCCCCTCAATCCATTCTCTTCTTTTGTCAAACTTTTGACAAGATATAACTATTTGGTTCAAGAAGTAGATGGTTAAACCAAATGAGGGTCAACTTCAAGGAAAGGATTAGATTCATTTAACTATAAAGCTCAATATGATCAAATTACCAAAAGAAAGCAAGGTCTAATGGGAAAAACAATCATGGATACCAATTGGAAAAACAAAGAATACCAATTGAGATTTAAGGATATGACTATTAAATCAATCACTCTAAAATGGATTTAAAAGTATGACTATTAGGAAAAATCCAAATTAGAGCTATCCATGAAGAAATGGGGTTTACTAAACGTAGCATCAATCAATATAACTATGAAAATCATATGCTATGTAAGTTTTGAAATCATTTCATTCAAACAATAAATATGACTATTAAAGTGCAAGAATGAGTGAAATGAAATTCAAACATGAAGCCAACCTCAACTAATAACCAACCAATATTATGAACACATAAACATGGTGGTCATGAGATATACCTATAAGAGCAAGAGAGGTGGCAAACATGAACATTATGATGCTAATGGTGTGTGACATGGAACAATCATATTACTTATCAAGTTCAATCCAATGCACACAAGGTCTATCACATTCACAAGAAATCAAATCAATCTTAAATTATACCAAATGAAACCAATTGAATTTGACAACATGTTAAAGAGCAAGAATGTGACAAACACAAAATTCCAACAAGCATCATAAATGCATATTCATCACTTTTAAGGATATGACTATTGAGCATGGTGATGAACAAGGCAAAATGCAATGCAAAAGGATATGACTTGGTAATGCATGCAATTTCCAAAGTGACTAAATCATATGAATTCAACTACTAAGATAT
Source organism: Cinnamomum chago (assembly GCA_038049695.1). Lineage (NCBI taxonomy): Eukaryota > Viridiplantae > Streptophyta > Magnoliopsida > Laurales > Lauraceae > Cinnamomum > Cinnamomum chago. The sequence goes on along the minus strand of CP142453.1, from coordinate 50,322,609 downwards.
CCATCAACCATCATAAATGCAAGGAATGGATTTCAAAGAGTTTCATATGATTAAGATCACTACTTATGAAGTTGAAACATGTATAAGGATGATACCAAGAGAATCTACATGAATCAACATCATAACCATCCAAAAAGAAATTACTAGAGTGCATAGAGGATGGATTTGGGTTCTAGTATGGTTTCTACAAATATTACTAAGATCACAACCATACATGGAACCAATTGACATTTGCATATAAAAAGAATGACTAAATAAGCAAAGATGCAAATGACTTGAAACAACAATTGATCATGACTAAATTAGCTATGAAAGCTTTTAAAGTCACAAACAATTTAATCATGTAGAAATGCAATGCAAAACATAAAACTAAATGTGAGCAAAAAGCAAATCTAAACATGATGAAATTATAATCAAATGATTTTGAAAACCATGACATGTAACTTAGAATGGTGCATGAAGACAAAATCAAAAGATCATAAAGAAACATTGCATTTTAATAGATGTAACTAAAACGAAACAAAATGCAAATGCAACATGACCAACAAAGTGATTTAACTTAAAAAGAATAGGTTGGTCAATGAGGTTCAAGGCCTTAAGGTTTGTCTAAGTAAATAACTTTAGGAATCCACCTAAGGTCTTGGGCTTTGGAGACTATTTTGGAACTTCCACCAACTAAAGGAGATAGAGATTGAATTCTTTTAGACTTAACATCAAATCTTTGAGGTTTGACTATTTTAGATTGATGATTAGTCTTAGAAAGTTGGTGTGTTTGTTTCATAGGGGATTGATTTATTTTCTTTTTATTCTTCTCATTTCTTTTAGCCTTTCCTCCCTCTTTTTGCCTTTTGAACTTTAATTTTAACTTTTCAATCTTTTTCAAGAACTCTTTCATTTCTAAGGTTAAAGGAGGAAAAGAGAGAAGTTTCTTGTTGATAGATTTATTTTGATTCTTTGTCTTTCTAAAATCTATCTTGGATGACTCTTTTTGAAATGATTTAACTTGTTTAAATTTCTTAGAGTCTTCCTTGGAATTCAAAGTCTTACCCTTCATAGAATTTGATTTAACTTTCTTAGGTTCAAAGATGGGTTTAGACATATGACTTTTCCTTAATTTGCACTCAAATTTGAAATGTCCTACTTTACCACAATAATGACATTTAGTTTTGGATATTAGAGAAAGAGTGCTAGAGAAAGAGGACTCACCTTTCACAAAAGTGTTGGTGAATTTAAGGTCATATGAAGTATGCTTATTAAAACCAAGACCCGTCCTATCTCCATGTGGTTTACCCAATTTAAATAATTTTTCAAGTCTTTCTTCACTTTGGGTAAACTTGCACTCATACTTTTGTTTATATCATTCAAGTTGAGTGACTTTGGTTATAAGGATTGAATTTTCATGTTTAACTTTTAAAAGTTCATTTTCAATTTCTTTATATTTGCTTAGCTCTTCATTGGCAAGTTTTAATTCAAGTCTTAGTTCATTAACAACATTAGATCCAAGTTCTTTGGTTTTTAACTTACTTTTAATCAACTTGGCTTCTAAATTGCTAAAGTCTTTGTCTTGCCTTTTTATTTGATCTCTTAGATTTAAATTTTCCTTATTGACATTATCATAATCCATCTTTAATTCTCTTAGATCATCTTGAATGTTAGATAGATTATTTAAAGAGATCATGAACTTATATTCTAAACAATTTATGACTTCTTCTTTCTCTCTAAGCTCATCTTTAGAAGAGACTAGTTCTTTGTTTAGTCTTTTAGATTCTTCTCTTAACTTTTTGTTTTTCTTTTCAGTCTTTAAGGATAATTCATATAATTCCTCAAAGGCTTGTTGAAGATCTTCTTCATTTTCTTTAATTTCTTCTTCTTATAATTCACATTGAGATTCTTTTAATTGAATGTTTGAATCTCCAATAGATGGAAGAATGAGAGGTCTAGAAGAATCAACAAGGTCTAGCATAGTGGAGTCCATTCTAATGATTTTCATAAAAACACAACTCTAGGGTTTTAACTCTAGGTTTTTACACCTAATCAAGAGTTCCAAACACTTGTTCCTAAAAGATAGAGCACGAGGCTCTGATACCAATTGAAAGTCCTTGGGATCCTAACCCTAGAGGGGGGGGGGGTGAATAGGGTGAGCTACAACTATGACCAATTTTAAACCAATTTTAACTTCTTAACACAAACTAGTCACATGTGATGATAAACAATCAAAATGCGGAAGCTAATAAAACAATCATCACAGAGCAAACACCACAACACCAAGGTTTATAGTGGTTCGGCCTCAATGCCTACATCCACTACCGGCTTGTGATCTAATCACCCCACCGGATTTCCACTATTTATGCTTTTTACTAGGCTAAGCAATAACCCTTACAATGTTGTTTTTCTAGGCTAAACAACAACCTCTCAATGTGCTTTTCTAGGCTAAGCAATAACCTTTACAAAATGCTTTTCTTAGGCTAAGCAATAACCTTACAAGATGCTTTTCTTAGGCTAAGCAATAACCTTACAAGATGCTTTTCTTAGGCTAAGCAATAACCTTTACAAATGAATATTTCTCTAAGAAGGTGTCTTCACAAAAGAACACTCCAAGAGATACAATTTAAGCTCAATGAAGTTGCCTCTTAAATAGGCTAATGTGAAAGTTTAAAACAACTTACAAACATACACTTAAAACAAGCTAAAGTGTGTGCACAAGTGTATGAATGCTTTACTTCAATCAATTTCTACTATGAAGCTCTTAAATGAATGCATGATGCATTTTAAAATCAAAGCTTAATAAAATGATGATTGAAAGTAAATGCTAATCACATGAAGAATTCAAACAACTTAAAGAAATGATCTAAAAACAAGTTGTATGAGTAGTAAGGTCTAAGAACACATGTGATTTGAGCATGAGAGTTTGCAAACCATTTTTAATATACCAAAGATGATAATGAGTTTGCAAAACAACTCTCTAAGAACTAGAAATCATGCATAAATGGAAATACAAAGGTTTAAACATGCATTGATTCTAATTTGAATGGAAATCAAAATGATTAGTAATATTGTACCTTTTAAAAACTCATGCATTTGATTTCCAAATAGCCCTCTAGCCTTTCCAACTTCTTCCCCTTTCTTTGGCTCCAAAATGGTCTCAAAGGTTCATGGTTCAAGCCTTGAAAAAGGTTGGAAATTAATGGACTTTATAGCCAAAAAGTGCCCAACGGCTAGTCCTCGGTCGACCTGCAAATAGGTCTCGGTCGACCGGGATCACACAACGGTAAAAAAAATGACCGTTTGAAAAACTGCTTTTAGCGGCGGACACAGAGACCGCCGGTAAAAGTGGTTTTGTCTGCCGGTAAAAGTCCTGTTTTCCCAAAAATGCAACTTTTCAAAGTATTTCTTCGGGGAACTTTTGGCCACTAAATCAAGCTTGAATAAAATGTTTTAGATCAATCTAAGATGATTAAAAACATGAAACACAAAGAGCCTAAAATGATTCGAAACTTTAAATCCAAAGGCTAGCTTGATTTCTAAAAACTCTTTTCACATAAAAATGCATACAAAGATGATTCTGAAAGAGATGAATGCATGCAAGGCACAAACCTAAATTCTCAATATGATTTCAAAAAAGTAATGCATAAAGAATTAGGTTTTCAAAAGAGTTTGAATTCTAAAATCAATGCATCCAAGTTTAGAAACAAAACATGCATAAAACAATACTTTTACAAATCTTAAAAGCAATGCATGTATAAAACCAGATTTCAAGGTTTTCTAAAACAATGCATGAGTGTAAATTCAAATGATGTGAATATGTTAATGCATCCATCAAATTGCAAATACAAAATCCCTAACAATCTCCCCCTTTGCAATTTGATGGCAACTTACTTATCATAGAATTAACACAACAAGTCTTCAGCTCCCCCTAAGCTGGACAAGTCTTGAAATCTTCTTGGATGCTCCTCCTCTTAGCTTGGGCTTTTGGGCTCTTTTCTTCAATCTTCTTGATGCTTGGAGCTTGATCATTCTTCAAGCTTTCTTTTCATCTTCCTCTCTTTGGCCAAGCATCTTCTTTAGCTCCAAGCTTTCTTTCTTCTATTAGCTCTCCCCCTTTGATCATGCCTCTCTCTCCCTTTGGCAAGATATGCATTCTCTCCCCTTGTAGAAGATCATACACAACTCTCCCCTTAGGAAGCTTGGACATTCTCTTCACCCTTTTGAGAACTTGAATTCTTTCTCCCCCTTTGACATTAAATTGCAAAGGTACCTACACACATGAAATAAGGAAAAATACCTTTTAGTAGCACCTGTTAACAAATGAAATCGAAAATGATAATCATAACAGGCTATCATGTATGGAAGAAGACTCTAAGGGTTCAAAGTCAATCCAAGGGTGAATTTGATCAAAACTAATTCTTCCTATGAAGGTTTACACTCCCCCTCAATCCATTCTCTTCTTTTGTCAAACTTTTGACAAGATATAACTATTTGGTTCAAGAAGTAGATGGTTAAACCAAATGAGGGTCAACTTCAAGGAAAGGATTAGATTCATTTAACTATAAAGCTCAATATGATCAAATTACCAAAAGAAAGCAAGGTCTAATGGGAAAAACAATCATGGATACCAATTGGAAAAACAAAGAATACCAATTGAGATTTAAGGATATGACTATTAAATCAATCACTCTAAAATGGATTTAAAAGTATGACTATTAGGAAAAATCCAAATTAGAGCTATCCATGAAGAAATGGGGTTTACTAAACGTAGCATCAATCAATATAACTATGAAAATCATATGCTATGTAAGTTTTGAAATCATTTCATTCAAACAATAAATATGACTATTAAAGTGCAAGAATGAGTGAAATGAAATTCAAACATGAAGCCAACCTCAACTAATAACCAACCAATATTATGAACACATAAACATGGTGGTCATGAGATATACCTATAAGAGCAAGAGAGGTGGCAAACATGAACATTATGATGCTAATGGTGTGTGACATGGAACAATCATATTACTTATCAAGTTCAATCCAATGCACACAAGGTCTATCACATTCACAAGAAATCAAATCAATCTTAAATTATACCAAATGAAACCAATTGAATTTGACAACATGTTAAAGAGCAAGAATGTGACAAACACAAAATTCCAACAAGCATCATAAATGCATATTCATCACTTTTAAGGATATGACTATTGAGCATGGTGATGAACAAGGCAAAATGCAATGCAAAAGGATATGACTTGGTAATGCATGCAATTTCCAAAGTGACTAAATCATATGAATTCAACTACTAAGATATCCATCAACCATCATAAATGCAAGGAATGGATTTCAAAGAGTTTCATATGATTAAGATCACTACTTATGAAGTTGAAACATGTATAAGGATGATACCAAGAGAATCTACATGAATCAACATCATAACCATCCAAAAAGAAATTACTAGAGTGCATAGAGGATGGATTTGGGTTCTAGTATGGTTTCTACAAATATTACTAAGATCACAACCATACATGGAACCAATTGACATTTGCATATAAAAAGAATGACTAAATAAGCAAAGATGCAAATGACTTGAAACAACAATTGATCATGACTAAATTAGCTATGAAAGCTTTTAAAGTCACAAACAATTTAATCATGTAGAAATGCAATGCAAAACATAAAACTAAATGTGAGCAAAAAGCAAATCTAAACATGATGAAATTATAATCAAATGATTTTGAAAACCATGACATGTAACTTAGAATGGTGCATGAAGACAAAATCAAAAGATCATAAAGAAACATTGCATTTTAATAGATGTAACTAAAACGAAACAAAATGCAAATGCAACATGACCAACAAAGTGATTTAACTTAAAAAGAATAGGTTGGTCAATGAGGTTCAAGGCCTTAAGGTTTGTCTAAGTAAATAACTTTAGGAATCCACCTAAGGTCTTGGGCTTTGGAGACTATTTTGGAACTTCCACCAACTAAAGGAGATAGAGATTGAATTCTTTTAGACTTAACATCAAATCTTTGAGGTTTGACTATTTTAGATTGATGATTAGTCTTAGAAAGTTGGTGTGTTTGTTTCATAGGGGATTGATTTATTTTCTTTTTATTCTTCTCATTTCTTTTAGCCTTTCCTCCCTCTTTTTGCCTTTTGAACTTTAATTTTAACTTTTCAATCTTTTTCAAGAACTCTTTCATTTCTAAGGTTAAAGGAGGAAAAGAGAGAAGTTTCTTGTTGATAGATTTATTTTGATTCTTTGTCTTTCTAAAATCTATCTTGGATGACTCTTTTTGAAATGATTTAACTTGTTTAAATTTCTTAGAGTCTTCCTTGGAATTCAAAGTCTTACCCTTCATAGAATTTGATTTAACTTTCTTAGGTTCAAAGATGGGTTTAGACATATGACTTTTCCTTAATTTGCACTCAAATTTGAAATGTCCTACTTTACCACAATAATGACATTTAGTTTTGGATATTAGAGAAAGAGTGCTAGAGAAAGAGGACTCACCTTTCACAAAAGTGTTGGTGAATTTAAGGTCATATGAAGTATGCTTATTAAAACCAAGACCCGTCCTATCTCCATGTGGTTTACCCAATTTAAATAATTTTTCAAGTCTTTCTTCACTTTGGGTAAACTTGCACTCATACTTTTGTTTATATCATTCAAGTTGAGTGACTTTGGTTATAAGGATTGAATTTTCATGTTTAACTTTTAAAAGTTCATTTTCAATTTCTTTATATTTGCTTAGCTCTTCATTGGCAAGTTTTAATTCAAGTCTTAGTTCATTAACAACATTAGATCCAAGTTCTTTGGTTTTTAACTTACTTTTAATCAACTTGGCTTCTAAATTGCTAAAGTCTTTGTCTTGCCTTTTTATTTGATCTCTTAGATTTAAATTTTCCTTATTGACATTATCATAATCCATCTTTAATTCTCTTAGATCATCTTGAATGTTAGATAGATTATTTAAAGAGATCATGAACTTATATTCTAAACAATTTATGACTTCTTCTTTCTCTCTAAGCTCATCTTTAGAAGAGACTAGTTCTTTGTTTAGTCTTTTAGATTCTTCTCTTAACTTTTTGTTTTTCTTTTCAGTCTTTAAGGATAATTCATATAATTCCTCAAAGGCTTGTTGAAGATCTTCTTCATTTTCTTTAATTTCTTCTTCTTATAATTCACATTGAGATTCTTTTAATTGAATGTTTGAATCTCCAATAGATGGAAGAATGAGAGGTCTAGAAGAATCAACAAGGTCTAGCATAGTGGAGTCCATTCTAATGATTTTCATAAAAACACAACTCTAGGGTTTTAACTCTAGGTTTTTACACCTAATCAAGAGTTCCAAACACTTGTTCCTAAAAGATAGAGCACGAGGCTCTGATACCAATTGAAAGTCCTTGGGATCCTAACCCTAGAGGGGGGGGGGGTGAATAGGGTGAGCTACAACTATGACCAATTTTAAACCAATTTTAACTTCTTAACACAAACTAGTCACATGTGATGATAAACAATCAAAATGCGGAAGCTAATAAAACAATCATCACAGAGCAAACACCACAACACCAAGGTTTATAGTGGTTCGGCCTCAATGCCTACATCCACTACCGGCTTGTGATCTAATCACCCCACCGGATTTCCACTATTTATGCTTTTTACTAGGCTAAGCAATAACCCTTACAATGTTGTTTTTCTAGGCTAAACAACAACCTCTCAATGTGCTTTTCTAGGCTAAGCAATAACCTTTACAAAATGCTTTTCTTAGGCTAAGCAATAACCTTACAAGATGCTTTTCTTAGGCTAAGCAATAACCTTACAAGATGCTTTTCTTAGGCTAAGCAATAACCTTTACAAATGAATATTTCTCTAAGAAGGTGTCTTCACAAAAGAACACTCCAAGAGATACAATTTAAGCTCAATGAAGTTGCCTCTTAAATAGGCTAATGTGAAAGTTTAAAACAACTTACAAACATACACTTAAAACAAGCTAAAGTGTGTGCACAAGTGTATGAATGCTTTACTTCAATCAATTTCTACTATGAAGCTCTTAAATGAATGCATGATGCATTTTAAAATCAAAGCTTAATAAAATGATGATTGAAAGTAAATGCTAATCACATGAAGAATTCAAACAACTTAAAGAAATGATCTAAAAACAAGTTGTATGAGTAGTAAGGTCTAAGAACACATGTGATTTGAGCATGAGAGTTTGCAAACCATTTTTAATATACCAAAGATGATAATGAGTTTGCAAAACAACTCTCTAAGAACTAGAAATCATGCTGCATTGATTCTAATTTGAATGGAAATCAAAATGATTAGTAATATTGTACCTTTTAAAAACTCATGCATTTGATTTCCAAATAGCCCTCTAGCCTTTCCAACTTCTTCCCCTTTCTTTGGCTCCAAAATGGTCTCAAAGGTTCATGGTTCAAGCCTTGAAAAAGGTTGGAAATTAATGGACTTTATAGCCAAAAAGTGCCCAACGGCTAGTCCTCGGTCGACCTGCAAATAGGTCTCGGTCGACCGGGATCACACAACGGTAAAAAAAATGACCGTTTGAAAAACTGCTTTTAGCGGCGGACACAGAGACCGCCGGTAAAAGTGGTTTTGTCTGCCGGTAAAAGTCCTGTTTTCCCAAAAATGCAACTTTTCAAAGTATTTCTTCGGGGAACTTTTGGCCACTAAATCAAGCTTGAATAAAATGTTTTAGATCAATCTAAGATGATTAAAAACATGAAACACAAAGAGCCTAAAATGATTCGAAACTTTAAATCCAAAGGCTAGCTTGATTTCTAAAAACTCTTTTCACATAAAAATGCATACAAAGATGATTCTGAAAGAGATGAATGCATGCAAGGCACAAACCTAAATTCTCAATATGATTTCAAAAAAGTAATGCATAAAGAATTAGGTTTTCAAAAGAGTTTGAATTCTAAAATCAATGCATCCAAGTTTAGAAACAAAACATGCATAAAACAATACTTTTACAAATCTTAAAAGCAATGCATGTATAAAACCAGATTTCAAGGTTTTCTAAAACAATGCATGAGTGTAAATTCAAATGATGTGAATATGTTAATGCATCCATCAAATTGCAAATACAAAATCCCTAACAATCTCCCCCTTTGCAATTTGATGGCAACTTACTTATCATAGAATTAACACAACAAGTCTTCAGCTCCCCCTAAGCTGGACAAGTCTTGAAATCTTCTTGGATGCTCCTCCTCTTAGCTTGGGCTTTTGGGCTCTTTTCTTCAATCTTCTTGATGCTTGGAGCTTGATCATTCTTCAAGCTTTCTTTTCATCTTCCTCTCTTTGGCCAAGCATCTTCTTTAGCTCCAAGCTTTCTTTCTTCTATTAGCTCTCCCCCTTTGATCATGCCTCTCTCTCCCTTTGGCAAGATATGCATTCTCTCCCCTTGTAGAAGATCATACACAACTCTCCCCTTAGGAAGCTTGGACATTCTCTTCACCCTTTTGAGAACTTGAATTCTTTCTCCCCCTTTGACATTAAATTGCAAAGGTACCTACACACATGAAATAAGGAAAAATACCTTTTAGTAGCACCTGTTAACAAATGAAATCGAAAATGATAATCATAACAGGCTATCATGTATGGAAGAAGACTCTAAGGGTTCAAAGTCAATCCAAGGGTGAATTTGATCAAAACTAATTCTTCCTATGAAGGTTTACACTCCCCCTCAATCCATTCTCTTCTTTTGTCAAACTTTTGACAAGATATAACTATTTGGTTCAAGAAGTAGATGGTTAAACCAAATGAGGGTCAACTTCAAGGAAAGGATTAGATTCATTTAACTATAAAGCTCAATATGATCAAATTACCAAAAGAAAGCAAGGTCTAATGGGAAAAACAATCATGGATACCAATTGGAAAAACAAAGAATACCAATTGAGATTTAAGGATATGACTATTAAATCAATCACTCTAAAATGGATTTAAAAGTATGACTATTAGGAAAAATCCAAATTAGAGCTATCCATGAAGAAATGGGGTTTACTAAACGTAGCATCAATCAATATAACTATGAAAATCATATGCTATGTAAGTTTTGAAATCATTTCATTCAAACAATAAATATGACTATTAAAGTGCAAGAATGAGTGAAATGAAATTCAAACATGAAGCCAACCTCAACTAATAACCAACCAATATTATGAACACATAAACATGGTGGTCATGAGATATACCTATAAGAGCAAGAGAGGTGGCAAACATGAACATTATGATGCTAATGGTGTGTGACATGGAACAATCATATTACTTATCAAGTTCAATCCAATGCACACAAGGTCTATCACATTCACAAGAAATCAAATCAATCTTAAATTATACCAAATGAAACCAATTGAATTTGACAACATGTTAAAGAGCAAGAATGTGACAAACACAAAATTCCAACAAGCATCATAAATGCATATTCATCACTTTTAAGGATATGACTATTGAGCATGGTGATGAACAAGGCAAAATGCAATGCAAAAGGATATGACTTGGTAATGCATGCAATTTCCAAAGTGACTAAATCATATGAATTCAACTACTAAGATATCCATCAACCATCATAAATGCAAGGAATGGATTTCAAAGAGTTTCATATGATTAAGATCACTACTTATGAAGTTGAAACATGTATAAGGATGATACCAAGAGAATCTACATGAATCAACATCATAACCATCCAAAAAGAAATTACTAGAGTGCATAGAGGATGGATTTGGGTTCTAGTATGGTTTCTACAAATATTACTAAGATCACAACCATACATGGAACCAATTGACATTTGCATATAAAAAGAATGACTAAATAAGCAAAGATGCAAATGACTTGAAACAACAATTGATCATGACTAAATTAGCTATGAAAGCTTTTAAAGTCACAAACAATTTAATCATGTAGAAATGCAATGCAAAACATAAAACTAAATGTGAGCAAAAAGCAAATCTAAACATGATGAAATTATAATCAAATGATTTTGAAAACCATGACATGTAACTTAGAATGGTGCATGAAGACAAAATCAAAAGATCATAAAGAAACATTGCATTTTAATAGATGTAACTAAAACGAAACAAAATGCAAATGCAACATGACCAACAAAGTGATTTAACTTAAAAAGAATAGGTTGGTCAATGAGGTTCAAGGCCTTAAGGTTTGTCTAAGTAAATAACTTTAGGAATCCACCTAAGGTCTTGGGCTTTGGAGACTATTTTGGAACTTCCACCAACTAAAGGAGATAGAGATTGAATTCTTTTAGACTTAACATCAAATCTTTGAGGTTTGACTATTTTAGATTGATGATTAGTCTTAGAAAGTTGGTGTGTTTGTTTCATAGGGGATTGATTTATTTTCTTTTTATTCTTCTCATTTCTTTTAGCCTTTCCTCCCTCTTTTTGCCTTTTGAACTTTAATTTTAACTTTTCAATCTTTTTCAAGAACTCTTTCATTTCTAAGGTTAAAGGAGGAAAAGAGAGAAGTTTCTTGTTGATAGATTTATTTTGATTCTTTGTCTTTCTAAAATCTATCTTGGATGACTCTTTTTGAAATGATTTAACTTGTTTAAATTTCTTAGAGTCTTCCTTGGAATTCAAAGTCTTACCCTTCATAGAATTTGATTTAACTTTCTTAGGTTCAAAGATGGGTTTAGACATATGACTTTTCCTTAATTTGCACTCAAATTTGAAATGTCCTACTTTACCACAATAATGACATTTAGTTTTGGATATTAGAGAAAGAGTGCTAGAGAAAGAGGACTCACCTTTCACAAAAGTGTTGGTGAATTTAAGGTCATATGAAGTATGCTTATTAAAACCAAGACCCGTCCTATCTCCATGTGGTTTACCCAATTTAAATAATTTTTCAAGTCTTTCTTCACTTTGGGTAAACTTGCACTCATACTTTTGTTTATATCATTCAAGTTGAGTGACTTTGGTTATAAGGATTGAATTTTCATGTTTAACTTTTAAAAGTTCATTTTCAATTTCTTTATATTTGCTTAGCTCTTCATTGGCAAGTTTTAATTCAAGTCTTAGTTCATTAACAACATTAGATCCAAGTTCTTTGGTTTTTAACTTACTTTTAATCAACTTGGCTTCTAAATTGCTAAAGTCTTTGTCTTGCCTTTTTATTTGATCTCTTAGATTTAAATTTTCCTTATTGACATTATCATAATCCATCTTTAATTCTCTTAGATCATCTTGAATGTTAGATAGATTATTTAAAGAGATCATGAACTTATATTCTAAACAATTTATGACTTCTTCTTTCTCTCTAAGCTCATCTTTAGAAGAGACTAGTTCTTTGTTTAGTCTTTTAGATTCTTCTCTTAACTTTTTGTTTTTCTTTTCAGTCTTTAAGGATAATTCATATAATTCCTCAAAGGCTTGTTGAAGATCTTCTTCATTTTCTTTAATTTCTTCTTCTTATAATTCACATTGAGATTCTTTTAATTGAATGTTTGAATCTCCAATAGATGGAAGAATGAGAGGTCTAGAAGAATCAACAAGGTCTAGCATAGTGGAGTCCATTCTAATGATTTTCATAAAAACACAACTCTAGGGTTTTAACTCTAGGTTTTTACACCTAATCAAGAGTTCCAAACACTTGTTCCTAAAAGATAGAGCACGAGGCTCTGATACCAATTGAAAGTCCTTGGGATCCTAACCCTAGAGGGGGGGGGGGGTGAATAGGGTGAGCTACAACTATGACCAATTTTAAACCAATTTTAACTTCTTAACACAAACTAGTCACATGTGATGATAAACAATCAAAATGCGGAAGCTAATAAAACAATCATCACAGAGCAAACACCACAACACCAAGGTTTATAGTGGTTCGGCCTCAATGCCTACATCCACTACCGGCTTGTGATCTAATCACCCCACCGGATTTCCACTATTTATGCTTTTTACTAGGCTAAGCAATAACCCTTACAATGTTGTTTTTCTAGGCTAAACAACAACCTCTCAATGTGCTTTTCTAGGCTAAGCAATAACCTTTACAAAATGCTTTTCTTAGGCTAAGCAATAACCTTACAAGATGCTTTTCTTAGGCTAAGCAATAACCTTACAAGATGCTTTTCTTAGGCTAAGCAATAACCTTTACAAATGAATATTTCTCTAAGAAGGTGTCTTCACAAAAGAACACTCCAAGAGATACAATTTAAGCTCAATGAAGTTGCCTCTTAAATAGGCTAATGTGAAAGTTTAAAACAACTTACAAACATACACTTAAAACAAGCTAAAGTGTGTGCACAAGTGTATGAATGCTTTACTTCAATCAATTTCTACTATGAAGCTCTTAAATGAATGCATGATGCATTTTAAAATCAAAGCTTAATAAAATGATGATTGAAAGTAAATGCTAATCACATGAAGAATTCAAACAACTTAAAGAAATGATCTAAAAACAAGTTGTATGAGTAGTAAGGTCTAAGAACACATGTGATTTGAGCATGAGAGTTTGCAAACCATTTTTAATATACCAAAGATGATAATGAGTTTGCAAAACAACTCTCTAAGAACTAGAAATCATGCATAAATGGAAATACAAAGGTTTAAACATGCATTGATTCTAATTTGAATGGAAATCAAAATGATTAGTAATATTGTACCTTTTAAAAACTCATGCATTTGATTTCCAAATAGCCCTCTAGCCTTTCCAACTTCTTCCCCTTTCTTTGGCTCCAAAATGGTCTCAAAGGTTCATGGTTCAAGCCTTGAAAAAGGTTGGAAATTAATGGACTTTATAGCCAAAAAGTGCCCAACGGCTAGTCCTCGGTCGACCTGCAAATAGGTCTCGGTCGACCGGGATCACACAACGGTAAAAAAAATGACCGTTTGAAAAACTGCTTTTAGCGGCGGACACAGAGACCGCCGGTAAAAGTGGTTTTGTCTGCCGGTAAAAGTCCTGTTTTCCCAAAAATGCAACTTTTCAAAGTATTTCTTTGGGGAACTTTTGGCCACTAAATCAAGCTTGAATAACATGTTTTAGATCAATCTAAGATGATTAAAAACATGAAACACAAAGAGCCTAAAATGATTCGAAACTTTAAATCCAAAGGCTAGCTTGATTTCTAAAAACTCTTTTCACATAAAAATGCATACAAAGATGATTCTGAAAGAGATGAATGCATGCAAGGCACAAACCTAAATTTTCAATATGATTTCACAAAAGTAATGCACAAAGAATTAGGTTTTCAAAAGAGTTTGAATTCTAAAATCAATGCATCCAAGTTTAGAAACAAAACATGCATAAAACAATACTTTTACAAATCTTAAAAGCAATGCATGTATAAAACCAGATTTCAAGGTTTTCTAAAACAATGCATGAGTGTAAATTCAAATGATGTGAATATGTTAATGCATCCATCAAATTGCAAATACAAAATCCCTAACAGATGAAAGATCTAGATGATGAATGGAGATGAAAAATGAAATAGAAAAAAAAATGATGATGGTTTTGTCCACTATTGTAAGATCCGGCCCCACCATTAATTATATTTATTATTAAAATATTAATATTATATTAATTTAATGTATTTTAGTTATTTAAGTGGGTAGGATTCAGTGGGTCACACGTTAGATAGGATTCTTGGATCGGTAAGTTGGGTTAATGGGTAGATGATCTGACCCATAGTTTTGACCCAATGACTTAAGCCCAAAGAATATTCCCTTTTAACTTAATCCCTATTTTACCTAATCGCACGATTTATCCCTCCCCACTTATCTCTCTGCAACTCCTCCCGTAACCTCTTCATCTTCTTCCTCTTTCAACTTCCCAAGCCATTCCAGCTTTAGGATCCAGCCATCAGAATCAAGATCAGAGGATACCAGTAATCTTGACTTAACTTTCTTATCTCAGGTAACCCTCTCCTCAAATCATTAGGAGTAGATCTGTATTCTTGGGTTATCCCCTTTTTCTTTCCAATGCTAGGTTTTGGGTAGGAATATCATAGATCTGATCACCTAGGTATTTCTTTCTCATCTCTTATATCAGATTGGTGTTAGGACTGTGATTAAGTGTCGTGGTAATCTTGGATTGGGTATTGGTGAGGATCTCTGTATTTTCTTCAACCCCGGTAAAAGGCAAGTACCTAATCATGATTTATGAATTTAATGCTTCTTTTCTCTTTGATTAGCCTGCCACTGCATGTAGAAACCCCTTTTTTTGCCTTTTCTTATGATAAATTTTGTATGAGATTGGAAATTTGGGGATGACCCAATTAATTTTCTTGTATTGATGTTACTGTTGCAACTTCTGCCCATCGCACTTTTGTTTGGATTTTCAAAACCCCTTTTCAATCTTCTGTTGTTTGGATTTCAAATTTCCTTTTTATTTTCTGTAGATTAGTGTTTAGGGATGTGAGATCGCAATTTCAAATGAACATGATGGGCAACCAGAGCCATATAATTATGGGAATGGAGTTGTAACAGGGGAACGCAGGCAGTTCCGTGTTTTTGACCATGGAATCCAAGGGGTCCACTTGATGCATGATCGGGTCCGTGGATCTGATAGGGGACCCAGGGGCGACTTTGATGGTGGTGGACCTGTGGGGATTGGGTCCCATCCGGCCCATCATCTAAGGGTTTCACATAGTTTGGGGCATCAATTGCAAGGGGTTTTATTTTGGAAATCAGGTGGTGGGGGGACCCACAGGATCATTTGATCACAGATCTAACCCGTGCATCCAGCCGTACATGGCTGGGCGACATTGTTTGTGAGGTGGATCTGGGGTTGTGATATGTGGGGTCATTATTATAAGCTTCCCTGTTGTTGTAGGCGTGGAGTACTGGTTCTGGAATGGGTTTTGTTCGTGTGGTTGGGACTTGCTTGCATAGGAAGGAGATGAAATGGTGACCTGATGAGTTCATGGTAGGTGACCTGTTGACCTGTCATGTATTGGAATAAAAAATGGGAATGGGATGACCTGTACCTGATAAGGGATGAGAATAAAGTTGATGGGGTAGTGCTGACATGTGATGATGTAATTCCATTTGACTCTTAATGTGGTGAAATTATTTATATTGCCCCCTTTTGTTTATGAAAATTAGGAAAAAGGGCCCTAGTTGTTTTATAAACTTAAATTAGACCTTTGGTTTATTTTGGATGTGGAAATGTTTTGGGATGGAATCTTTTGGTCTTCTAAAACTATAAATTAAGATTGTGATTTATTATTATTTGCAAATTAATATTAAATGATATCTTTGAGTTGTAATGTGTTATAATTATATTTTTGTACTTGGACCAAGTAAATACCGTCTGGGCACACGGTATATTACTAACATAGAGTTTAGTACTCGGTATGACCTCGGGGAAATCCTAATGGATTCAAATTCAACCATCACTATTGGAAAACCCTTAATTGGGTCTATGCACCATTAATGGAAAAAGGATGCGTTGATCTTATATTTATTAGAGATTTCTATGGTTGTGGGGTACGAGACCTTATGTTTGACCTTAGGATCGATTCGTATCTATGTCTTAACCTTCGCATGCATATATATATATATATATATTGATTTAGGATATGTACTCATTTAGATGCATACCCTATTGTGTATTATGGACTATAAAGTGACTTGACAAATTTTGTATGACGATTTGATTTTGATATGGGATGTGGAATGGCCGTCACTTTATTTTGACTTAGGACTCTTGTGTCGGAGCTTTATCATTTAGGTCTATTATGCATATATGTTTATGTTTATGTCTATGTGGGACATTTATGGACGACTGCAGATCGATATATGGACGGTTGATCACCGATGTGACCGGGGATCACTTATAATCCGCTTTGAATGTGAACAGGTTATCCTGATTTGTTTTTAATTCGATCGGTTTATGACCACCGACGTTATGGACGAGCTCTCCCGATTTATTTAGGGCTGACCACCCAAAACGGGGACACTTGTCTTCGTGTGAATCATATTGCTCCTTTTGTTTTATTTGGATTAGACTATACGTCCTTTCTTGTCATTACTTCTATATGATCACTCTCATTTATATTCTTCTCGTTGTTGTATTAAATTTCGAATTATGATTATGTACTTGCTGTTTACTTTGTAATATTTGGTGCATAGGTACCGAACCCTACTTTACCCAGGAGACGGAGGAGGATCAAGCGTTTCAAACATTTGAGCCAACTGATGAACCCGAGTGGGATGCCGGAGACGGTTTCAGAGCCGTCTGAGCTTGCATGAGAGTGAACGTCATCTTAGCAATTCTTTAGATGAACTCTCTTTAATGATAAACCTTTCTTTAGTAATTGTTTTATTCATTCTGCAACTTTAACAATTAATGTTTATTTGATTTTCGTGTTGGATCTTATTTATGATCATTGAACACCAATTGAATAAGCTTCCGTTGCATTTAATGAAATTTATTTTGGCTCATCACGGGTTGAAATTTTTGTGGGTCCACTTTTTGGAAGCTTGTGTTGTATTAAACACAGGAAATTTGAATTTAATTTATTTTTCACGTTTTTCCCCAATTCGTATTTTGGGGAACGTGACAACTATCTTAGGCAATAAGATGAACAAACAAAGTGGAAAAAATGCATGTGCATGTTATATGGATGATCTAAATGCAAAAGATTAAGCTAAATGCAAGATATAACAAATAATTTACGAGAGAATTAGGCCAAATGTATATATAAAAAAATGGATGGCATGTCAGGTTGATGATTCAAATCTGAAGCATGGATGAGCATTTTTAACAATTAATATCAGCATGCTAGAATAGATTTAGACTATTGGAAATCAAAAGACTAAAACAAATAAACCTATTTACTGAAAAGGTCTGAGAGGACCATTTTCTGCACCCCTGGCTTCAAAGCACTTTGAATTCTGACTCTTATTAGGATGTATGGTGAGATTAGAGTGGCTATGGTGAGTAGTAAGGATGAGTGAGACAGATTTTTGGAGATACAGAAACGGGTCAGGCAGGTAGATAGAAAGATTGAGAATGAGAGACTCTGGGGGTGTGCCTTTGTGTTAGGATGAGGTGCAGATCATGGAGCCAAGTGGAGTGTGGCAGCAGGTGAGGATTGCACTTGGACTGAGTTGTTTTAAGCTAGTAAGATGGGCTGGCTAAGATGTGTTTTGGCTTGGGCTGAAGGAGAAGGATGGGGAGAAGCCTGAGTGCAGGGAGACCGAGCTGGGGTGTGTCACGCCCCCAAGATTAGGCCGGGCCCAACCCGATCCCAAGGGTATGAGAATTGAGGTCAATTAAATTTTTTGTTTCTCACCATTCATGTTTGAGACCCCAATTCCGGGTGGATCGAAGTCCGTGGTGAGGTTATGTATGATGATCAGTCACCATAATCTAATCACGGAAGCATCAAGAAACAAATAACTTGCGTAGATGGTAGAAATATAATCATAAGGATAACACAGCGAAAGTAGTACAGAAGTGCATAAGTTCAAATAGGTTTACAATGTCTTAAATTGAGGTAAGGCTTAACACAACCATGACATCAAAATAAAAGGTTTATAGGCCCAAAGGTAACAGTCTCAAAAGTCTACCAATATGTATGGTTCTACGGTGCTAGGCTCAACAAGTCAATCTACGTCGTCGGCGCTCCACTCAGTGACAAGGTCAAGCTGATTCAGGAACGTTTGAAGATCGCCCAAAGTAGGCAGAAGAGTTATGCAGACACTCGCCGAAGAGACTTACAGTTTCTAGTGGGTGACAAAGTATTCTTGAAAATCTCACCAGTTAGAGGAACTTTGAGATTCGGACAGAAAGGCAAACTGTCTAGAAGGTTTATTGGTCCGTATGAAATTTTGAGCAAGATTGGAGATGTCGCGTATAGACTTTCGTTACCGCCGAAACTCTCCGGGGTGCACAATGTATTTCATGTTTCTATGCTCAAGAAATACGTCTCTAGTCCTTCACATATACTACAGCACGAGCCTTTAGAGATTCGGGAAGATGCCTCATACGTGGAAAAGCCGATCAAAATCATTGATACGAAAGAAAATAATTGAGAAATCGGACTATTCATTGGGTCAAGGTACTTTGGGAAAATCACGAGCCAGAGGAAGCAACATAAGAATTGAGAGATCAAGTGCAGAGGAAATATCCACAGCTTTTACCAGAGGTAAATGTCTATTATAATTGGTCGACCAAATATCCTAAGGGGTGGAGGATGTTAGACCCCGACCTAGACTAATTCGATTAGTGTGTGATTAGTATGTGTTTAGTCTTACGTGGGTTTAGTTACCGTGGGTTAGAAATAATTAGTTTTAGTCCTGGATATAGCTTTGGGAATTTTGAGGACGTTTAGCGTTAGTCAGGCACACTCAGGGAGGCCTGAGTGCACGTGTAAGCTTGGGAGGATCATATTGGTTTCCGTTTTTAATTGTGATTTTTGATTTCATTGAATGATTTTACTATTTGTTACAACTTTCGTTTTCAGCCCATTCATGTTTGAAGCCCAAAAAGGGTAAAGTTGTCTTCTTATACACAAATCTGGACACAAATTTCGAAATCTCAAAATCATGCCAAAAATATACTTTTTGGAAACTAGATATTTCGAGGATCGTTTTATCCTTCTTCGCCGAGTTCATCCGAGGCCCGCAAGATCATGTTTTTGTCGATGCAAGGTTTAGGCTCATTGGGGCCCATTTGCTAGGGGTTTATAAGTCAACTCCTTCTCCTTCCCTCTTTTAACTCTTAAACCCTAACCCTAGAGCAGCCAAGGAGAGAAAACCCTTTTCTTCCACTTCATTTCTCTTGAATGATCAAGCTAGAAGACTCCAATTTGAATGGCTTTCATGGGGTTTTTGTAGCCTTTGGCTTAGCTTGAGTGGAAGTGCTTGAAGAAGGTTGTGACATCTTGGACTAAGGCAAGTAAATAATCTAGGATGGATGTTAGCATGTGTGCACTTGGTTTGTTTCTTTCATTCTCTTCATTTGATTGGAAATCTATGTCTTGAATGGAAATTTTTGGGGATTTTGTTTTAGATGGGAGAATGGGAATGAGATGCTTGAAATTGTGCTTGTAAATGCATGTTTAATCCCTAGGAGAGCTTGTAGGCTCAGGGAGGGGCATGTTGAAGAAGAAATAAAAAGAAGGGAAGAAGAAATGTAAAGATCTGACTTGAAATGTACTGTCCGCGCAGTGTCGGTCAGCTTGTCGGTCAGCTGCCGGCTAACCGAAGTTTCCACTTCGGTCGACCGACAACCAACCGAACTTAGTCGACTCCTTTTCCCGAGACCTGCATTTCGTCAGACAGATTTCGGTCAGCTATCGGCTAACCGACGTTCCCACCTCGGTCGACCGACAGCCAATCGAAGTCAGTTCGGTTCCTTTTCCCGAGAGCTGAGATTTTCTAGGAAAATCTGTCAGTCAGCTTGTCGGTCAACTGTCGGCCGACCGACATTTCCGTCTCGGTCGACCGAGAGGTGACCAAAATTTCAAGATGAGCCGTTTTTAGAAGGATTTCTACATGGATGAAAACTAGAATATGTTATGGGGCTTTTAGCCTGACATTGTGGGATTAAATTTTGAAATGCCTTTAGCTTCGGGGGCACCCAATTCTCTTTGCAATTCCAACATTTGGGTTTCAATTACACAAGGGTCAACCAAAGGTCCTTACATATGCTTGATAGACTTTGCTTCGAACTTTAGTTTGATGTAACAAGTATTATCGTGTACTCGTTTTGAAGTTAAGTATAAACTCATTTGAAAAATGGTTTCAAGGTTAAAAAGGGGGTCACTTCTTAAGCGTGTTTTGCATATATACTTATGCCTCTTGCTAGTTGTGCCTTGCTTAGTTATGATAAGTGATTTCCCCCTTCAAGCTTGATTTGGTTTAAGACGTGTTTCGCCGTGTTTTGTGCATTCATGAATTTAAGTGAACACCACTGAGCTTGGACTGCTCCTTCTTTTGATCCACTGTCTGGGGGTCCTTAAACATGTGGACTGTTTCCAGATTGGTCGTGTATTTTATTACACATCGTGCGTGTCCGGTTCCACGGCCGGAATCCCCGTATTGTGGGAATCGTGTCGTGATTATATTATGTATATCGTGCTTGTCGTGCGTGCTTGCTCTTTTCATTATAAATGATAGAGAAAGGATGGGCTCATTGCGGAATGTAACTATTCATGATATTATAAGTATTCATGCTAGCTTTGTTCGTATTTTGAAATGTACCTTAGTCATGTAACTATTTACAATTCAGTAAAATGTCTTATTTGTTTCTTTAAACATTTACTTCTTACATGTTCATGCCTAAATTGATTACCTGCCAAACCGTTGTATTTGACCCTTGTATGTTGGTGCCCAGTTACAGGTGACGTTGCCTTTGAGGAGGAGCGTGAGGAGGAGGCTCTTGAGCCACCCCCAGTCAGAGAGTGGCAACCCGACGATGTCAACTAGACGTTGGGCGGGTTCTTGAGTGGCGCTTCATTTTGGTCATGGGTTCTTTTGTGATATTTTGAGATTTGTATTGGCCTTTATTGGCCTCTTATGGATGTAACTAAACTTAACTACCTTTTTGTGTTAGTCTCATAACTTGAATTATGACGGGAATGCCATGTTAACTCCTTTCTTATGATACTATGTCTTGATATTATTTTGTCATAGCACTTAAAATTTTATTGGTGCTCATCTGGATGTGATTTGCTACACGCTTCTGCAAACTTAATCGTGTGAGACAGATTCCGCGTGTTTCGGGAATCCTCACCGCGGGAACCTGTGGGAAAACAAACTTAACAACAGAATGAACATCGCGGGCCCGGGACCCGTTCTGGGGTTGCGACAGGACTGGTATCAGAGCGAGACTTGTTTTAGGCACTTAAATGAATTTTGAAAGGTCTTAGGAACGTGGCGAGGATTTGTGAGTTCGATAGATTCGTTTGGTATAGGACCTTAGAAACCCTTATACCATGTTTATTGTGTACTAACACCTTATTTTACAGCATCTTGCCTCCAAGAAAATTTCCAAACAATAATGCTTCAGGCAGTAATCAAAATGAGCCAGACACGACTAACACGCCAACACCTACACAGTTCCAAGAGCTCATGCAAGCTATGATAGAACAACAAAGGCAAGCAAATGAGACTCAAGCAAAATTTCAAGAACAGATAGCAAAGAAAGATGAGGAAATGGCTTAGGTCCAGAGGCAACTCTTGGAAGTTCTTCAGGACAAGAATCAAGCTCCACAGCCTCAACCTTTGGGTCCACAGATTGTTATCAATAATAGGGATCATGACCCTAACACGCTATTTGAGAAGTTTAGGAAGAGAGCACAGAAGAAATTTTTAGGCAATGAGGACCTGTTAGTTGCAGATGATTGGCTGGCTAACATCGAGAAAATCTTTGATGTCTTTACATGCACAGGGAGACAGAAGGTCAACCTCACAGCTTCACTATTCTATGGGCTTGCAGATCGGTGGTGGCAAATGGTCAAGGACCCATATACAGTAATGGCTAACGAAGAAGCATGGGCATCTTTCAAGATACAATTTCAGGATAAGTACATTCCCTCCCATGTTAAGAGATAGAAGGCTATTGAATTCCAGCAGCTCAAGCAGGGCAGCATGACTGTGCTAGACTATGTCACCAAGTTTGAGAGATTGGCTAGGTATGCTACCGAGTTGATTGACACTGAGCAGAAGAAGATAACAAAGTTCTTAGAAGGACTGAACTCGATTATCATGAGGGCTGCAATAGGAGTAGTTCCACCAGCTACATATGATGAGGCTATCAAACGGGCATATAAGTTTGAAGACATTAACAACCTGATCGTTCAAGACAGGAAACAACACTACCTGCAGCAGAATCAGAAGCAGCACCATAGCAAGAAATCGAAGCAAGAACACAATCAAGTGAGACAGGGTTGTGGTCACTGTGGCAAGTGTTAGTTTTCTGTTCTCAATACCAAGTATATGATGTAATAAATTGATTCATTTCTTTATTTATCAATACAATCATGCTTCCCTTTCATGAGATGAATGGTGTTTAATTATACACTTGCACATAACCAATACGAATGACATAATGGTTCATGAGATGAACCTGAGTCCACAAGTGTACTAGATGTAATACATGTGTATGGATGAGATCCACATACAGGAGACATGTATTGCAAATCTTATACTTAAATATCTTCACAACCATTGATGAGATTGACATCTCATCTGACAAGGTTGCAACTCTTTGATCACTATGAGATAGTGTGATTTGTCTCGATCATCAGAATGTAAGATTCTGGATCATGGTGCTGGTACATTGGATGTATTGAAGGACCATGAGAAGCACCTTATATACACTGTCTTTACTATAAGGTTTGCTCTCATAATTCCTTAGTAATAGGCTCATAATCCTGAAACATTAATGAACTCAAGTTTCTATCTATTCATTTGTTTTGAGTCACCAATGAGTGAGGCCAATTGTAGGTCAACACCTCGGTGATTTGGGTACGTGGTAGTAGAGTTGTGGGAACATTCAATGGTCAAGATGGAATCTATCTTTAATATCCCCTTGTGCCAATTAATGGATTTATCATTGGTAAGTGCGCACCCATTCCGATTAACAGTTAATTGGATCGGTACCAAATGATCACTATAATTAATTGGGGCTCAAGGATAATAAGATATGGATCTACTTTGATGGACAGGTCCAATTGATCCATGGATATAGATGGAGGGGGCCTACTTGTGGTACTAAGGAAGTTTAGGGTCTTCATTGTAATATATTCCTAAGACTGGAGTGCAATTGCATTTATGTAGTGGAGTTATTTGCAATTAACTGTGGGCCCGGATTGCACATGAGATGTGGGGCCGCGTTTCCCAGTTGGAGCCAGCTTTCTAAGGAATCCCTAGTGGTCTCCACGCTAGCCCAAGTTATTAGAAAGATACTAATTCTACTTAAACTCTAAAATGAAGGTTACTATTTCTATTTGAAGTGAGACTTCTAATAGTGGTAATGGTAAGCTACTAATTATTAATGGAAGTAGGACTTCTATTTTAATTAGAAATGAGAAAACTACTCATTGTTGTGGAAGTAAGACTTCTATGGCAACTAGCAAGGGAGAAGTTTACTATTTTGTAATGGGAGTTAAACTTCTATTTCAAATAGGAAAAGAGGTGGAATGGAGGGCTATATAAAGAGGAATAAACCCCTCTTGGTCGTGCATAATACATAGAGCAATTTCAGCCCCTTTGTGCAAGTGTTGCACAAGTTCTCTTCCTTTCTAAGTTCTCTTCTCTTCCTCCATTAGTTCCTTAGAGTTTCTAGTTGGGTTTTCTCTTGAAGATTCCACCTTCTTCTTGAGAAAAGAGATCTAATACGGGTCATAGCGTGGAAGATCAAAAGGTGTTGGAGATTCTGAATTTGGATAGTGAAGGTGTTCATCATCAAAGAAAGAATTCAAATTCTCCATTAGAGCACAACTAAGCTCCAAAGGTATATCTACATCCTTGTATGCTGTAGATTTCGTGGTTGCATGTTTAGGTACTGTTTTTTACCTTCTAGATAGGATATGTTGTTGTACATGGTTTATGAGTTTGAGGGATTCATCCTGGATTGGGTTTGTTGCCTTCTAGATAATTGATCCCTGCATCAAGTGGGTCAAAAGTTTTTGAAACCTATCTGGAAGGCCCACCTATATTCCAACAGCAAGAACCACAAAACTCATGAATGTTGTAAGGCCACAGGTACCTGTTTCAAATGTGGGGCTATGAACCATGCAATCAAGGATTGCTCACAACTTCAGAACAAAGGAAATAGAAACCAACAGCAGAGACAAGCAGCTCCTCGAATCAAGCACCAGCTCAGAACCAAGTTAGACCACCTCAGCAGTAACAGCAAGCTAGGCCACCAGCACAAAATCAGAATGCTCGTCCTCCACAACAGAACAGACATGCCCAAGGAAGGCAAAATCAAGTACCGAATAGACTATTGATGCATGGACGTTTATATTATCTCAACCGTGCAGATGCTGAAGCTGTAGGAGACGTGGTGGAAGGTAAACTTCTTGTTTGTGGGGTAGAAGGTCAGATTTTATTTGATCCTGGATCCACACGTTCGTTTTCATCTCCTAGTTTTGCTAAGATGAATGATGCACCACATAGTGAATTGGATTATATTCTGATAGTAACCACACCAGTAGGGAAACAAGTTGTGTGTAGAACCTATTACTCTAGCTGTACAGTGTTGTTAGGAGATGTTAATTTACTGGCCAACCTCATTGTTTTAGACATGCATGATTTTGATATCATTTTAGGCATGGATTGGTTAGAAGCATATCATGCCACCATGGGTTGTTTTAGTAAAACCATAACATTCAGATTCCAAGGACCACAAGCAGAATTGATATTTCAGGGGAACAAGAGGAAAACTCAGGCAGGATTTATTTCAGTGTTGAAGGCAAGTAGATTAGTTCAGAGTGGGTGTCAGGCATTTATTGCGTTTATCACGGAGGATAAACAGTCCCAAGTGGTGGAGGATATCCCCATTATGTGTGAATTTCCGGATGTTTTTCCAGAAGAAATCCCGAGACTACCACCAATTAGGGAAGTTGAGTTCACAATTGAACTTCTTCCAGGGACAGCTCCGATCTCTATTGCGCCATACAGAATGGCTCCAGCAGAAATGGGTGAATTAAAACTCCAGTTGCAGGAATTGTTGAGCATATGCTTTATTAGGCCAAGTGTTTCACCTTGGGGAGCACTAGTGTTGTTTATGAAAAAGAAAGATGGAAGTCTGAGAATGTGCATTGACTACAGGAAATTGAACCATGTGACCGTGAAGAACAAGTATCCATTGCCAAGGATAAATGAATTATTTGATCAATTGCAAGGAGCAGCCTGCTTTTCCAAGATAGACTTGAGATCAGGGTACCATCAGTTGAGAGTTAGAGACTCAAATGTTCAGAAAACGGCTTTTAGAACAAGATATGGGCACTACGAGTTCTTAGTGATGCCCTTCGGTTTAACAAATGCACCCGTAGTCTTTATGGCTCTTATGAACAATGTCTTTGCACCATATTTGGATCACTATACAGTAGTATTCATTGATGACGTCCTTGTATATTCCAAGAGTAAGAAGGAGCATGAAGAACATTTGAGGACAACATTACAACTTTTGAGGGACAACCAGCTTTATGCGAAACTCAGCAAGTGTGAATTCTAGTTAGAGCAAGTTGCTTTTCTAGGCCACATCATCTCTAGAGAAGGTTTAGCAGTTGATCCAGCCAAGATAGAGGCAGTTGTTAATTGTGTGAGACCAAGTAGTGTGACTGAAATCAGAAGCTTTTTGGGGTTAGTAGGCCGCTACAGAAGATTTGTCCAAGGTTTTTCATCCATCGCAGCGCCGTTGACGAAGTTGACCAGGAAGAACGTCCCATTTGTTTGGACCGAACAATGTGAAACGAGTTTTCAAGAGTTGAAGGGAATGTTAACCACAACTCCAATCTTTAAATTACCATCGGGCAGCGGCGGATTTATTGTTTTTATAGATGCTTCAAATGTGGGACTAGGTTGTGTATTGATGCAGGATGGCAAGGTGATTGCTTATGGCTCAAGACAGTTGAAGGACCATGAGAAAAAGTATGCAACTCATGACTTGGAATTGGCGGCAGTTGTTTTTGCATTGAAGATGTGGAGACACTATCTCTATGGAGAGAAATTTGAGGTCCATTCAGATCATCGAAGTTTACAATATTTCTTCTCGCAGAAGGATTCAAATATGAGGCAGAGAAGGTGGATGGAGTATATCAAGGATTATGACTTCCCAATCAAGTATCATCTATGCAAAGTGAATGTTGTAGCTGATGCATTGAGCAGAAAATTAGTGGTCATGGCCAGTTTGAGAGGGATTGGTGTTTTACAGCAGTTTGAAGAGTTAGTGGAGGTACAAACCCTGAAAGTAGGTGCAATGTTGGCTAATATGACAGTATCAGAACCTATCTTCATCCAAAGTATCAAGGAAAGTCAGTTGCAAGACCTAAACTTGGCAAAGATAGTAGAGCATATCACAGAATGTCCAGGTTTCAAGATGGTGAATGGGATACTGTATTTCCGTGACCGGTTGTGTGTGCCAAATGTGGATGACTTGAAGAGTGATATAATGAATGAAGCTCACAGCACAAGATATTCTATGCATCCGGGTAGCATGAAGATGTACCACAATTTGAAGAATAGATTTTGGTGGAACAACATGAAGAGAGAGATAGCAGCTTTTGTGTTCCGTTGTTTAACTTGTCAGTTGATTAAAGCAGAACATCAGAAGCCCCCAGGTTTGCTACAACCGTTGGAGATTCCAGAGTGGAAATGGGAGCACATCACCATGGATTTCGTATCCGGTTTGCCGAATACCAAGAAGGGAAATAATGCGATTTGGATTATTGTAGATCGTCTGACAAAGTCTGCTCATTTCATTCCGATGAAGATAGGGAATATGATGCACATGGCACGACTTGCAAAACCATTCGTTGATGAGATTGTTAGTAAACATGGTCAGCCCGTCTCCATCACTTCAGACAAAGACAGCAGGTTTGTTTCAAAGTTTTGGAAAACTCTTCATGAGTCTATGGGTACTAAACTCCAGTTCAGCACAGCATATCATCCTCAGACCGATGGTCAGTCAGAAAGGACGATACAGACTCTCGAAGACATGTTACATGCTTGTGTATTGGATTTCAAGGTTCAGTGGGATGAGTGCTTACCGCTTTGTAAATTTGCTCACAACAATAGCTACCACTCTAGCATCGGTATGGCACCTTTCGAAGTACTCTTTGGCAGAAGATGTAGAACTCCAGTTAGCTGGGAAGAAGTCGGTGAGTGTCGTTTTCATGGACCGACAATAGTTGGAGAGACAAGTGACAAGGTCAAGCTGATTCATGAACGTTTGAAGATTGCCCGAAGTAGGCAGAAGAGTTATGCAGACACTCGCCGAAGAGAATTACAGTTTCAAGTGGGTGACAAAGTATTCTTGAAAATCTCACCAGTTAGAGGACAGAAAGGCAAATTGTCTAGAAGGTTT
Source organism: Cinnamomum chago (assembly GCA_038049695.1). NCBI lineage: Eukaryota > Viridiplantae > Streptophyta > Magnoliopsida > Laurales > Lauraceae > Cinnamomum > Cinnamomum chago. The sequence goes on along the minus strand of CP142453.1, from coordinate 50,294,594 downwards.
ATTGGTCCGTATGAAATTTTCAGCAAGAATGGAGATGTCGCGTATAGACTTGCGTTACCGCCGGAACTCTCCGGGGTGCACAATTTCATGTTTCTATGCTCAAGAAATACGCCTCTAGTCCTTCACATATACTACAGCACGAGCCTTTAGAGATTCGGGAAGATGCCTCGTACGTGGAAAAGCCGATCAAAATCATTGATACCAAAGAGCAAGAATTGAGAAATCAGACTATTCATTGGGTCAAGGTACTTTGGGAAAATCACGAGCCAGAGGAAGCAACATGAGAAATGAGAGATCAAGTTCAGAGGAAAAATCCACAGCTTTTACCAGAGGTAAATGTCTATTATAATTGGTGGACCAAATATCCTAAGGGGTGGAGGATGTTAGACAAAGACCTAGACTAATTCGATTAGTGTGTGATTAGTATGTGTTTAGTCTTAAGTGGGTTTAGTTATCGTGGGTTAGAAAAATAATTAGTTTTAGTCCTGGATATAGCTTTGGGAATTTTGAGGACGTTTAGCATTAGTCAGGCACACTCAGGGAGGCCTGAGTGCACGTGTAAGCTTGGGAGGATCAATTGGTTTTCGTTTTTAATTGTGATTTTTGATTTCATTGAATGATTTTACTATTTGTTACAACTTTCGTTTTCAGCCCATTCATGTTTAAAGCTCAAAACCCAAGTTCTGGCCCAAAAAGGGTAAAGTTGACTTTTTTTACACAAATCTGGACACAAATTTCGAAATCTCAAAACGATGTCAAAAATATACTTTTTGGAAACTAGATATTTCGAGGATCGTTTTATCCTTCTTCGTCAAGTTCATCCGAGGCCTGCAAGATCATGTTTTTGTCGATGCAAGGTTTAGGCTCATTGGGGCCCATTTGCTAGGGTTTATATGTCAACTCCTTCTCCTTCCCTCTTTTAACTCTTAAACCCTAACCCTAGAGCAGCCGAGGAGAGAAAACCCTTTTTCTTCCACTTCATTTCTCTTGAATGATCAAGCTAGAAGACTCCAAATGGAATTCCAAGACCATCATCTTCTTCCTCTCATCCCAAGCTTTCTATTGATCCAAGTTTCTTAAAGTTTCTAGTTGGGCAAGATCTCCATTTCCTTCCTTCTCTCTTGTTTGTGCATCTCTAGGTAAGAACTCCAACCTAACTTTTTAATGGAGCCTTTTTGGTTCCTAAAGATCTTGTTTTTCATGTTTACAAACCCTTTTGTGAAAATGGGTTTCTTGTTTCCAAGTTTGAGTGAGTTTTGAATGGCTTTCATGGGGTTTTTGTAGCCTTTGGCTTAGCTTGAGTGGAAGTGCTTGAAGAAGGTTGTGACATCTTGGACTAAGGCAAGTAAACAATCTAAGATGGATGTTAGCATGTGTGCACTTGGTTTGTTTCTTTCATTCTCTTCATTTGATTGGAAATCTATGTCTTGAATGGAAATTTTTGGGGATTTTGTTTTAGATGGGAGAATGTGAATGAGATGCTTGAAATTGTGCTTGTAAATGTATGTTTAATCCCTTGGAGAGCTTGTAGGCTCAGGGAGGGGCATGTTGAAGGAGAAATAAGAAGAAGGGAAGAAGAAATGTAAAAATCTGACTTGAAATGTACTGTCCGTGCAGCGTCGGTCAGCTCGTCGGTCAGCTGTCGGCTAACCGAAGTTTCCACTTTGGTCGACCGACAACCACCCGAACTTAGTCGGCTCCTTTTCCCGAGACCTGTATTTCGTCAGACAGATTCCGGTCAGCTATCGGCTAACCGACGTTCCCACCTCGGTCGACCGACAACCAACCGAAGTCAGTTCGGTTCCTTTTCCCGAGAGCTGAGATTTTCTAGGAAAATCTGTCGGTCAGCTTGTTGGTCAGCTGTCGGCCGACCGGCATATCCGTCTTGGTCTACAGACAGGTGACCAAAATTTCAAGATGAGCCGTTTTTAGAAGGATTTCTACAGGGATGAAAACTAGAATATGTTATGGGGCTTTTAGCCTGACATTGTGTAATTGAGATTTGAACTGTCTTTAGCTTCGGGGGCACCCAATTATCTTTGCAATTCCAACATTTGGGTTTCAATTACACAAGGGTCAACCAAAGGTGTGAGGTCCCACCCCTTGTGGGCCCTCTAATTGAATTTTTGAATACTATTTAATATTAATTATTAGCAAATTATCCTAATTAGGGGTTAGTAAGGGTAGTATTCTCCTAAGTTGAGTTAGATTAGCCTAGTGGTATTAGTCATAGGGTTAATTGGAGTCTTTTGCTATTTCTAGGGTTAGTTAGTGAGTGGAGGCCCTAGCTAAGAATTAGAGTCAACTATAGGGGGGTATTCCTAAAAACCACTTTTCTAGAACCTTCCCCACCTAAAGACCAAAAAGCCCACAACCCTAACCCTAATCCCATACAAACCTAAAGGGCATTTCAGTCCTTAGCCAATCCCCAAATCTATTAATATAGCCCATTTCCCCAAAAACCTTGCAACTATTCATCTCTCTCATTTTTTCTCCTTCCTCTCTCTCTCATTTCCCCCCTAGAGCTGAGTGTTGGGCTGTTGTTGTGCTGGAGGCGACCATAGGGCTAGGACTTCTTCTTTTTAGCTTGGATTGGTTCTCTCTCTCTCTCTCTCTTCTCTCTCCCTACAACCTCTCATCTCACTAAGGCAAGTTCAATATACTTACTTAACATAGGTTGTATGTTTCTATTACATTTGATTTTGAAATTTTAGTTCAGTTCTTATACATGTGCTAGATTTACCTTGAGCTGAGTTTTCATGGATTTTGGCATTGATGGATGGGTTTTTACCCATTTGGAAGATCAATGGCCCTTTTTGTGTTGGATGGAGGTACATTGTAGTATTTTCATATTTTCTGTTGATTTGGTGGAGTTTGGGAGAGATTGGAGGTGTTTTGGTGGAAAAACGGGTTGAAAAGATGAAACCCTGAAAACTGGGTTTTCCCCAGTTCTGCGTGTGCCCGGTCGACCGAGCACACTGAAACTGGGAGAAAACCTAGTCTCTGTTATTTTCTCTACAGACTGAAAGTTCAGTGTGCCAGGTCGACCGAGCTCTGTGCTAGGTCGACCGAGCACACTATTTTTGCAGGAAATAGCTGGGAGATGCATTTTTCCTCAGATCCAGAAATCCAGTGTCCCAGGTCGACCGAGCTGTGCTCCAGGTCGACCGAGCACACTGGAATTGCAGTAGGAAGTAGCTGAGAGCTAGGACATCACCTTTTCCAGGGTTTTCTGTGTATGCGGTTGACCGCCCAGGCCAGGAGGTCGACCGAACACACAGGGGACCACTGAGCACAGACCAGGGGTCCAGGGGACTTGACCGAACTTTTTCCAGTGCACTCGGTCAACCGACCCGGCCAGGAGGTCGATCGAGCACACTGCACCTGGGTCTACCTGGGGGTCAACATCCAGTGTACCCGGTAGACCGAGCCCTGTGCCAGGTCGACCGAGCACACTGAATTTTAGTGATTTTCCAGTTTTCACATTTCTGAAGTTTTGATCATTTGTGGGGCCCATTGACCATCCAAATGGACATTTATTGATGTGCCAAGCCCGAGTCAACGGTGTGGCTCAACCTTGACTCGTGGGGACCACCGATTAGGGTTTTGGTCGTTTAATCTAAGATGATTCGATCCTTAAATGTTGTCGATGATGCCTGTAACCTCAAGAGCACCAAACACAATATCCTTTGGCATCTGAGACTTCATTTAGAGATCTAATTACCGGAGATGGACTTGAACCTGAATGTGGTCCATTACCTAGGTTGGACTATTGTATTTCCCTATTGATTCTCATATTGAAGTTCACACTTCATCTTGTTTATTATTGTCACTCTTAAATCCTTAGTATAGCTAATAACTGTTAATTATATGGAAATGGATGACCTGAACCTAGGATATCTTAGAGGTGACCCGATGGTGTGAATTGGAGTACACTGACCCGTGTCTGTGGCTAAGCGGATCCCCTTTTATGGCCTAAGTATGGATATGTGTATCCTTAGATTGGAGAGGTGGTTTATGTTGGGATTATAACTCCTTATGGATGAGGATGAGTTGATTATCAGTAGAAATGGATATGATGCCTCGTTTGGACTGTTTTAGACTAGGCCATGTGTTGATGGGCCTTGGTATGGATCCAACGAGTGGGCTTGGACTTGGATTGTAATCCATGGACTGATTGTTATATGAACCTCTTAGAGACTTGGTTAGGACCTTGTTCACGCAAGGCTAAGCCTAGACAGACACAAACCTTTAGAGTTTCCTCGAGTCGGCATAGACATTCACTCGGTTGATTTAAGCTCAGCCTGTGGACTGATCATCCCCAGTAGGAGCTATTTTGAGTGTGGAGTGAGCTATCATGATGAGCTGTGGTTAGACGGACGGTGTGATGCCGAGTCCGGTCTTTGAGTGATGAATGTATGAGATTGTTGAGTGATTTGCGGGGTTAGTAATCCCCAACACTGGTGAGATTTCCCGCCGCAACTATGTTCAGTATGGGAGGGCCGCGGCATAATATCCCGCGGTATCCAGCTCATTTGAATGTGCCACATTGTTTTAGGTTAGATGTTATATTTATTCTGATTCTATATGTTTATCTTGCTCATCTGCCTAGATCATTTACCTTGTTATTCCTTAATTTATATACCTATCTCTACTCTTTTGATATATATGTCCTATGTTACTTGTATACTGTGACTTGCCAGATCTTTAGATCTGACCCATCTTTGGTGCTTAGGCCTTGACCCCGAGTTCGCGGAGGACGCGCTCGCGTTCGTAGAGGCGCCTGTCGTTGGAGATTTTGTTTGGGGCCCGGCCGACCCAGATGTCGATCCGGAGGGTGGAGAGCCGTTACCAGGGCTTTGAGCGTTATCTTTATTTTGGGCTTTTGAGCGAATTTTGTAGTGAGCCGGGTAGTTATCAATTATGTAATTAACTTTTGGTTCTTGACAATTGATACTTTTAAAACTAGACTACAGTTCTACTCACATTTGATATATATTGATACCTATTGCTTCCGCTTTACTTCTTATGCTTCCATAAAAATTAACTATTGATAGTATATTGTTCAAAAGTTTTAAATTGGACCTCACTGCGGACCTACGATCTTGGAAGTTCTCGGATTTTCTGGAAAGTAGCGCGCCGACTTCGGGTATTCCGACGACTTTCTCGGTATCCGGAATTGAGGCGTTACAAAAGGTCTTTACATATGCTTGATAGACTTTGCTTCGAACTTTAGTTTGATGTAACAAGTATTATCGTGTACTCGTTTTGAAGTTAAGTAAAAACTCATTTGAAAAATGGTTTCAAGGATAAAAAGGGGGTCACTTCTTAAGCGTGTTTTGCATATATACTTATGCCTCTTGCTAGCTGTGCCTTGCTTAGTTCTGATAAGTGATTTCCCCCTTCAAGCTTGATTTGGTTTAAGTCGTGTTTCGCTGTGTTTTGTGCATTCATGAATTTAAGTGAACACCACTGAGCTTGGACTGCCCTTTCTTTTGATCCACTGTCTGGGGGTCCTTAAACATGTGGACTATCTGCAGACTGGTCGTGTATTTTGTAACACATCATGTGTGCACGGTTCCGCGGGCGGAATCCCCGTATATGTGGGAATCGTGTCGTGATTATATTATGTATATCGTGCTTGTCGTGCGTGCTTGCTCTTTTCATTATAAATGATAGAGAAATGATGGGCTCATTGTGGAATGTAACTATTCATGCTAGCTTTGTTCGTATTTTGAAATGTACCTTAGTCATGTAACTATTTACAATTCAGTAAAATGTCTTATTTGTTTCTTTAAACATTTACTTATTACATGTTCATGCCTAAATTGATTACCTGCCAAACCATTGTGTTTGACCCATGTATGTTGGTGCCCAGTTGCAGGTGACGTTGCCTTTGAGGAAGAGCGTCCGGAGGAGGCTCTTGAGCCACCCCCAGTCAGAGAGTGGCAACCCGACGATGTCAACTAGACGTCGGGCGGATTCTTGAGTGGCGCTTCATTTTGGTAATGTGTTCTTTTGTGATATTTTGAGATTTGTATTGGCCGTTATTGGCCTCTTATGGGATGTAACTAAACTTAACTACCTTTTTGTGTTAGTCTCATAACTTGAATTATTATGGGAATGCCATGTTAACTCCTTTCTTGTGATACTATGTCTTGATATTATTTTGTCATAGCACTTAAAATTTTATTGGTGCTCATCTGGATGTGATTTGCTACACGCTTCCGCAAACTTGATCGTGTGAGACAGATTCCACGTGTTTCGGGAATCCTCACCGCGGGAACCTGTGGGAAAAAAAACATAACAACAGAATCAATGTCGCGGGCCAGGGATCCGTTCTGGGGTCGCGACACAAAACAAGGTGCCCGGTTTGCCTCTAATTAAGTGTCCTCATCACATCGTCAACAGAACTAAAAGGGAAGGCCACCAAATGAGTGTAAAAGTATGGGTAATAAACTAACGAAGGAAGTTGGTGTATACACTGAAAGTCCTTGGATCCTAACCCTAGAGGGGGGGGGGGGGGGTGAATAGGGTGAGCTACAATTGTGACCAATTTAAACCAATTTTAACTTTTTAAAGCAAACTAGTCACATGTGATGATTAACCATATAATATGCGGAAGCTATTAAAAGAATCACCACAAATGCAAGCACCACAACACCAAGATTTATAGTGGTTCGGCCTCAATGCCTACGTCCACTACCGGCTTGTGATCCAATCACCCCACCGGATTTCCACTATTTATGCTTTTTCAAAGGCTAAGCAATAACCTATACAATGTTGTTTTTCTAGGCTCAACAACAACCTTACAATGTGCTTTTCTAGGCTAAGCAATAACCTTTACAAAATGCTTTTCTTAGGCTAAGCAATAACCTTACAAGATGCTTTTCTTAGGCTAAGCAATAACCTTTACAAATAGAGATTTCTCTAAGAAGGTGTCTTTCCAAAAGATCACTCTAAGAGATCACAATTTAAGCTCAAATGAAATTGCCTCTTGAATAGGCTAATATGAAAGTTTAATACAAATTACAAACATACACTCAATTAAGCTAAAGTGTGTGCACAAGTGTATGAGTGTGTTTCTTCAATCAATTTCAACAAAGAAGCTCTTAAATGAATGCATGATGCATTTTAAAATCAAAGCTTATAAAAAGGTGATTGAAGAGAAAACTAATCACATGAGAAATTCAAACAACTTTAAGAAATGAACTTAAACAAGTTGTATGAATGTTAAAGTCTAAGAATGCATGTGATTTAGTTAGGAGAGTTTGCAAACCAATCTAATTTACCAAGGATGATTTTGAGTTTGCTAAACATCTCTAGAAATCATGCATAAGTGAAATTACAAAGAATTAGGCATGCATGGATTTCATTTTAATGGAAATCAAAATACTAGTAATGTGTACCTTATGAAAAGTCAAGCATTTGATTTCCAAATGGCCCTCTAGCCTTTCCAACTTCTTCCCCTTTCTTTGGCTCCAAAATGGTCTCAAAGGTTCATGGTTCAAGCCTTGAAAAAGGTTGGAAATGAATGGACTTTATAGCAAAAAAGTTGCCAACGGCTAGTCCTCGGTCGACCGGCAAAGAGGTCTCGGTCGACCGATAAGGCACAACGGTCAGATTTCTGACCGTTGGGGCTTCAGGCAAAATTCTGCCTGCAGGTGTCTCGGTCGACCAGCGACACTGCCGGGACACCCCCTTTTTGCAAAAAATGCAACTTTTGCATATTTGAAGGTTTTTCTTTGGGGGACCTTTTGGCCACTAAACCAAGCTTAAATAACATGTTTTAAGACATTCTAAGATGTTTAAAAACATGAACACACAAAGCCTAAGATGATTCAAAAGTTTAAAACCAAAGGCTAGCTTGATTGGATAAAACTCTTTTCAAATGAAAATGCATACAAAAAATGATTCTGAAAGTGATGAATGTATGCAAGGCTCAAACCTAAATTCTCAAAATGATTTTCCAAATGTAATGCACAAAGAATTAGGTTTTCAAAAGAGTTTGTATTCTAAAACCAATGCATCCAAGTTTTGAACCAAAACATGCATAAAACAAATACTTTTCCAAATCTTAAAAGCTATGCATGTATAAAACTAGATTTTAAGGTTTTCTAAAACAATGCATGAGTGTAAATTCAAATGATGTGAATATGTTAATGCATCCATCAAATTGCAAATACAAAAACCCTAACAATCTCCCCCTTTGCAATTTGATGGCAACTTACTCATCATTGATATTTCACACCAAGTCTTCAGCTCCCCCTAAGCTGGACAAGTCTTGAAATCTTCTTGGATGCTCCTTCTTTTAGCTTGGGCTCTTTGGCTCTTTTCTTCAATCTTCTTGATGCTTGGAGCTTGATCATTCTTCAAGCTTTCTCTTCTTCTTTCCTTTCTATGACCAAGCATCTTCTTTAGCTCCAAGCTTTCTTTCTTCTATTTGCTCTCCCCCTTTGACCATGCTTCTCTCTCCCTTTGGCAAGACAACTCTCCCCTTAGGAAGCTTGGACATTCTCTTCACCCTTTTGAGAACTTGAATTCTTTCTCCCCCTTTGATGGATAGGAGATCTTCGAGTACTCGAACTCTCGAACTCTCTCTCCCCCTTTGACATTAAATTGCAAAGGTACCTACACACATGAAACAAGGAAAATACCTTTAGTAGCACCTGTTAACAAATGAAATCGAAAATGAAATACGTAACAGGCTATCATGTATGGAAGTTATCTCTAAGGGCTCAAAGGCTATCCAAAGGTGAATTTGATCAAAACTAATACTTCCTATGAAGGTTTACACTCCCCCTCAATCCATTCTCTTCTTTTGTCAAACTTTTGACAAGATTTAACTATTAGATGCAAGAAGAAGATGGTTTAACCAAATGAGGGTCAACTTCAAGGAAAGGATTAGATTCATATAACTAAAAAGCACAATATGATCAAATTACCAAAAGAGAGCTAGGTCTAATGGGAAAAGCAATCATGGATATCAATTGGAAAAACAAAGAATACCAATTGAGATTTAAGGATATGACTATTTAAACATAATCACTCTAAGATGGATTTAAAAATATAACTATTAGGAAACATCCAAATTAGAGCTATCCATGATGAAATGGGGTTTACTAATCATAGCATCAAATAATCTAACTATGGAAAGCATGTGCTATGAAGGTCTTGAAAATCATTTCATTCAATCAATAAATATGACTATTAAAGTGCAAGATGAGTGAAATGAAATTCAAACATGAAGCCAACCTCAACTAATAACCAACCAATATTATGAACACATAAACATGGTGATCATGAGATATACCTATATGAGCAAAAGAGGTGGCAACATGAACATTATGATGCTAATGGTGTGTGACATGGAATTTAAACATATAACTATCAAGATCAAACCAATGCACACAAGATTTATCACATTCACAAGAAATCAAATCAATCAAACATTATACCAATTGAAACTAATTGAATTTGATAACATGATTAAGAGCAAGAAAGTGACAAACTCAAAATACCATCAAGCATCATAAATGCATATTCATCACTTTTAAAGATATAACTAATAAGCATAGTGATGAACAAGGTAAATTGCAATGCAAAATTATATAACTTTGAAATGCATGCAATTTCCAAAGTGACTAAATCATATGAATTCAACTACTAAGATATCCATCAACCATCATAAATGCAAGGAATGGATTTCAAAGAGTTTCATATGATTAAGATCACTACTTATGAAGTTGAAACATGTATAAGGATGACACCAAGAGAATTCACATGAATCAACATTATAACCATCCAAAAAGAAATGACTAAAAGGCATAGAGGATGGATTTTAGTTCTAGTATGGTTTCTACAAATGTAATAAATAACACAACCATACTTGGAACCAAAAGTCATTTGCATATAAAAAGAATGTAAATAAGCAAAGATGCAAATGACTTGAAACAACAATTGATCATGACTAAATTAGCTATGAAAGCTTTTAAAGTCACAAACAATTTAAACATGTAGAAATGCAATGCAAAACATAAAACTAAATGAGTGCAAAAAGCAAATCAAACATGATGAAATTATAATCAAAAGATTTTGAAGACCATGAAGTGTAACAAGAATGGTGCATGAAAACAAAATCAAATGATCATAAATAAACATTGCATTTTAATAAATGTAACTAAGAAAGAACAAAATGCAAAGCAACATGACCAACAAAGTGATTTAACTTAAAAAGAATAGGTTGGTCAATGAGGTTCAAGGCCCTAAGGTTTGTCTAGGAAAATAACTTTGGGAATCCACCTAAGGTCTTGAGTGGGTTGAACCTTGAGGTCTAGTTTGGACTTCTCACCAACTAAAGGAGATTTTACTTGATAAATTTTCAATTTAAACTTATCACCATGATATTTAGATTTAACTAAATTTAGCTTAGATTGGTGATTAGTCTTTTGATGTTGGTGAGTTTGTTTCTTTGGGGATTGTTTCTCTTTTCTTTTCTTCTTATTTTCTCCCTTTACTTGACTTTTGAATTTTAGATTTAACTTAGCAACTTTCTTCAAAAGTTCTTTCATGGGTTGATATAAGGGAGATAGGTTGAGAAGCTTTTTGTTCATAGATTCTTTTAAGCTTGGTTTAACTTGTTTAAGCTTTTTAGAATCTATCTTGGGAGACTCCTTGTTAATTGGTTTAACTTGTTTAAGCTTTATGGAGTCTTCCTTGGATTTTAGTGTCTTACCCTTCAAGTATGATTTTACTTTCTTTGGTTCAAAGATGGGATTAGACACATTGCTTCTTCTTAGTTTGCACTCAAACCTAAAGTGTCCTTCATTGCCACAATAATCACATTTTGTTTTAGGCAAGTGACAAAGAGTGCTAGAGAAAGAGGACTCACCTTTCACAAATGTGTTGGTGAATTTAGGGTCATAAGACATATTCCTATTAAATCCAATACCCGTCCTATCTCCATGAGGTTTACTCAATTTAAATAATTTTTCAAGTCTATCTTCACTTTGGGTAAACTTGCACTCATACTTTTGTTTATACTCTTCAAGTTGAGTGACTTGGGTTTTAAGGGTTGAATTTTCATTTTTAACTTTTGTTAGTTCATTTTCAATTCCCTTAAAATTGTTTAGCTCTTCAGAGGCAAGTTTTAACTTAGATTTAAGCTCATTAACAACATTAGATCCAAGTTCTAAAGTTTTTAAATTACTTTGAGCATTAGACAAATTTTCATTGGAAATTGTCAACTTGGATTTTAAATAGTTAATGTTTTCATCTTGTCTTTTAATTGTATCTCTTAGGTTCAAATTTTCATTTTTAAGCTCATCACAATTTATCTTAATCTCATTTAATTCATCTTGAGCATTAGATAAATTTTCCTTAGAGATAGTCAATTTAGATTCAAGATTGTTAAAGTCTTTACCTTGCCTTTGTAATTGATCTCTTAGTTTTAGATTTTCCTTATTGACATTTTCATAACCCATCTTTAATTCTTTTAGTTCATCTTGAATGTTGGATAGGTTATTGATGGTCCCGGCTTTTGTCTTTTTCCAAAGCTGCCTCCGCCCCGGGGCTGACGGGGTATGGTGGAGGGAAAAAGGAAAAGCGGGCATCAGTTTTTTTGTACGGGTATGCCAATTTCTCTTTTATACTTGGAATTTAGAAATGGTGATTCGGAGATCCACCTTCACAAGTAAAAAGGGAAATGAAACTTTTTTCTAGTTTTCCATTGCATACATATTTTAATAAAAGAGACAGTTTTTTGATTTTGCCGTAAAAGGCGATTTTTTGTCATTTATAGCCGATTTTTGGCGTTTATAGCCGATTTGTGGCGTTTATAGCCAATTTACAATTCTCATCAATAATGAAAGACAAGAGTTGTGGTTTTTTGTCTCTTTAAAAAAAATACAATTTACAACAGAAAAGTAAGAAAAAGGAATCTAACTTCTCATGCGATTGTGGGAGGGCTCGTTCAGATCGATGGTCGCGAGTCATGTATGGGCTCCGCCATCGTCCTTCAGATGAGAACATAGTGCTTGATTTCTTGGCTTGGCTCCAACCTCAGATTTTTAGAGGATAAGGACCAAGATAAGGTCCTATATCCGGTAAAAAACTGAGTAGACGGGCTGAAAAGCCGCATCTAGCCATGTTGGATAGAAGGAGAGGTGGTCTTTGGGGGGGTGGCCCCCCAAGGGGCTTCAATCACCTTGTTGAACTTGTTGCAGCAGAGTTTTCTTGAAGGAGCAGGGTTGTAGAGATTTCTCCAAGGATTTTTGAATGATTTTCTGGCTCTTTCTGTGTGTGTCCCCCCTTTTTTTTTTTTTTGAAATGCTTGGAGAGGACTCCTATTTATAGGCCTTTTGGTAGCCTTTAGGAGTGATTTATGAGCCTTTATGGTAATAAAGCTCATTAAGGGAGGAGTTACAAGTTTAATTGCTTTTTGTTTTGTAACTCCTGACCCTTGGATTTCATTGGCCGGAGGAGAGTCATGGGCATTTAATCGCCTTTAATCTCCATTATGTTAGGAGTTTCATGGCTTGAATTCCATGATTGCTTGGACTTGTAACTCTTGAACGGAGGCTTCTGATTGGGCCGTTCAAGATAATGGGTTAATGACCGCATTAACTTGCCATAAACGGGCCAATTGATTGCATTAAGTGGCCACCTTGGTAGCTGAAGAGTCGCGGGCCATGTTGCGTCTCTTGGAATTCCCTTTGCGATGATCATCGATGGATCCTTATGTAAATCAACATCAGATGATCATGTAGTTTCAGACATTGGTTGATACCAGCGGGCCGGCAGCATCTGTCCAGTCGATTTCGCGATCGGGCGGGCAGAAAGTGCACTTTTTGGTTGTTCAGCTGGCGATCAACGAAGTTTTTGAAGTTCTTGGAAGGATTCCTGTGATCTTGGCGAATATCGGCGAATTTGGAGCCTCAAAAGTCTGAATCTGGAAAAATCACAGGGACAGAACAACTCGTCTCGCGAAAACGGACGAAACGGGGGGTCCCGGGGCGAAATCGGCGCCCCGGACCTCCCAGGGTCGCCGGCCCCATGGTCTCCGGCGACCATGGGCCATGGTCGCCGGCGACCATGGCCCAGGGTCGCAGGCCTGGCCCAGGGTCGCGGGGCTCTGCGACCCTGGGGGGAAAATTGCTTCCCGGGGCCCGTTTCTGGCCGTTTTTCGTCGTTTTTCGCTTCCGTTTTTTTTGTTTGTTTTCTATGACATTTCTCCACATTTTTGGCTTGATTTCCCTCTGAAAAACATGATGAGAATCCTTGCAAATTGGTTTGCAAAGTTTTCGATTTTCCGGGAAAAACCGAGCGCAGAACTGCTGATTTTCCGCCAGAAGCTGAAAGAGGGTCAAACGATGTCGGAATGACCTGAAATTTGAGGTGAAGCTTCTTGAGCATTAAATAAGACCAACCATGGGCTTTATTTTGAGTTTTGAAGCCGTTTGGGGTCATGCAAATGCTTGCCTTTGATTTCACTGCGAGGGAAATGCCGAGCTTTGACTTTCGGTCAAACGATGTCTGATTGACCTGAAATTCGACGTGTGACTCCCTCATCAGTAGATAAGACCAACCATAGGCTTTCGTTTGAGTTTTGAAGCCATTTGGAGTCATGCAAATGCTTGCCTTTGATTTCACCGCAAGGGAAATGCCGAGCTTTGACTTCTGGTCAAACGATGTCCGATTGACCTGAAATTCGACGAGTGACTCCCTCATCAGTAGATAAGACCAACCATAGGCTTTCGTTTGAGTTTTGAAGCCATTTGGAGTCATGCAAACGCTTGCCTTTGTTTCTCCTGCGAGAGAGATGCTGAGCTTTGACTTCTGGTCAAACGATGTCCGATTGACCTGAAATTCGACGAGGAGCCTATTGGAGTCATTTTGAGATGATCCGCAAGCTCTGAATTGGGTGCCATGGTCCCGGGGTGCTCTGCCGCTGGTAGGCTTGATTCAGCTGTTGGAGAGTTGATGATGGGTCAAACATTGCTGGTTTGACTTGAGACTTGACATGGAGCCTTTTGGACATATTTTGAGAACATCCATAGGCCCTGATCGAAGATTTGGTGTCTCCGATTCTGTCGCCGCCGGGAGCGCTTGTTTAGCTGTTGGAGAAGTGAAGCTAGGCCAAATGATGTCGGAATGGCCCGAAACTTCATGTGTACCTCTTCTTTTGGTTATTTTGAATGACCTTGCAGTTTTTGTTTGATTCTGACAAGATCTGATGCTTGAAGTGGCGCCTGCCTATTTTTGGTAGGATGCGGCTCCATGTAGCTTTTGGTGTGAAGAGGCAAAGTGACATTTTTGGTGTCAACAAATGCCCCCTCAAGGTACAGCGACGATATAGCTTTTGCAGTCGATGTGCCTCGAAGAGAATCTTGAAGAAGAGCTTCTGACTTGACCAAGAGTCTTTGAGCATTTTTTTTTTTTTTTTTTTGATGGAGTAGCCTTTTGAGCTTCCAGGGGATTTTATGGTAGTGATAAGAATCATGCACCATTTTGAGGCAAAGTATTGAAGATGACATCGGGGATGCGGATTTGGATTTTTGTTTTGACCTTGAGTCCTAACAGGCTGTATGTGGCAAGTTAGGGGGTCGGATTTTGGTTTTGACCGTGTGACCCAACAAACTGTATGTGGAATGTTGGGGGGTCAGGTTTTGGTTTTTGATTTTGGTCTTGTGACCTAACAAGCTGTATGTGGAATGTTAGGGGACCGGTTTGATTTTTTGGTGAAATGTCAATTTCAAGGTTTGGCTCAATTTGGCTCATGAGGTGAGATGGTTTTGGATCTTGGAAGCTCATGAGGCTTGGAATTTTTGTATGGTCCAATCAACTTAAAAGAGAGGCATGGAACCATTTTTTTTTGTATGCTCTTGGTAAGAGGAATTTTGACTAAAAGCCACTTTTAGTGCCTAGGTGGTCAAACCTGGCTCATATGGGCTAACCCATGGGACCTTAAGCTTTTGAGGATGGCTTAGATCTCATATGGTGTCATTTTCGTAAAGAATATCTAAAGATATCTCTTTTGGGTGGAGAATATCTAAAAATATCTTTACTTTGAGAGATTTTCTCAAGTTTTCTTGATTTTTGGGAAAGATTCTCTCAAAATATCTTTCTTTGGGAGAGAATTTCTCAAAGGATCTTTGTTTTGGGAGAGAATATCCCAAGTTTCCTTTTCTTTTGGGAAGGTTGCTAATTTTTAGCACTTTCCTCCTTGCTTTTCTCTTGTTTCCTCTTTTGGTTTGCTCTCTTCTATAAAAGCAATTGAGGTGGGATCTCTTGCTCCTATTGCTTTCTTTTTGCAAAAGTCTTCAAGAGTTGCTCTAAGATCAAGAATCCCCTTCTTCAAGAGTCTTCAAGTTCTTCTTTCTTCTCCATCCATGGCTTCAAGTAAGTTTTTTATTTCTTTTTACAAGAAATTCCATGTAAAGAAAGTTTCATCATTTTTTCTTCTCTTTTTTTTTTCTTTTGCACGTGTTCTTTTCTTTTTTTTTTTTTTACACGCCCTTTTTTCCTTTTTTTTTTTCTTCTTCCTTTTTTTTTTTCTTCTCTCTTTTTTTTTTTTTTTTTTTTTTTTTTTTTGCATGTCCGTACAGCTTTGGGCCGTACGGCCATGTGGCCCATGGGCCACGGCCTGTGGGCCAGCCCATAATTTTTTTCTTCTTTCTTTTTTTTTTTTTTTTTAAAAAAAAAGAACTTTCCTTTCTCCCCTTTTTGTATCATCATGATAATGAGGTTTCATGCATTTCAAGATGTTTATGCATTTTTTTTTTGTTTGATGCATCAAGATAGAAGGCTAGAGTTTCTATGTTAAGTCAACATGAATTTTGACTTAGACAAAGTTTGATTTTGACCAAGTTGGGTTGGAATTGGTCAAATTTTGTCAAGGTTTTCCTAGCATCTAGTGCATGATGATTTTCTTTTATGCATGATTTTTGGTAAATTGAATTGGGAGCATGATGATGATGCACACCTGGAAATCTTTTGCAAGTCTTGAGATTTGAAGCTCGCAGCAATGTTGAGCTCTTTCTTTAGTCTTGCGGGGGTTTCGAGGAGCTTTTTTGCAAGTTTTGGGATTTGAAGCTCGCAGCAATGTTGAGCTCTTTTCCGATTCTTGCGGAAATTTGAGAAGACTGTCTTGATCTCGCAGCAATGTTTGAGTTCGAGTCTTCTTTGAGAATCCTTCATTGATCATGAGCTCGCAGCGATGTTGAGCTCATCTTCAGGCTTCCTTTCTTTTCGGGGTGATTCCCTTTTCTTCGGAATTGCCCCGGAGTCATGCCAAAATTTCGCTAGGATTTTTTTTTTTAGCAAAATTCTGTCATTCTGTTGATTGATTTTTTTTTTCAATCTTTGCAGGTAGTTCCTCCAGAACGAACAAGGGTAAGAAGCCCGTTACCGATACACCTCGTCGATCTGCCAGATCTTCCAATGCTGCTGTACAGCAGGCTTGGGAGAAGGTCCAGTATGTGGAGAGAAACTTGGAAGAGTGTGACTCGCTCAACCGAGATGAGATGAGACAGCGACTGATCGGTCTCAAGGATGAGGAGTTTTACAAGATTATGGCAAGCAATCGTCCTTGGGTCATGGACGATCAGAGCGTTGTGCCCAAGCCTACCTTTTTCTTTGGTGATGCAGCTCCTGATGACTCGTCATATCAAAGGAGATGCTTTCAGTTCTCTTACACAGCCGATGGTGAGGAGAGAACCATTTCTACCCGGTCGCCTTTTGATCGTACTATTTCGATCATGAGTCTTTCTCCCACTTGCTCTAAGAGAGAAGATCCTCCAAGCTGGGTAAAGAGGACCACTGTGGTCAAGACCGGGGTTTTTGTTGGCGGTCCTTCTGGTTATGCAGAGAAGTCGCCTGTCCGTCTGGACATGTTGATGCCGGCCAGCGGCTACCAAGGATCTGATCATCCATCGGTTGATTTGAGACCGGTGGGCCTTGGCATTTTCAGGGGCGATGGCAGCAATTGGGTGAAGCCTTTTCGACTTCGTGGCCGTTTCAGTGTTGACTCGGGCTGGGAGTCGTGGACTGATCACATCCTGCAGATCGGCGGTGCCATTCTGAAGGAGGCCGAGATTTTTGATGCGGTTCGCGCTTTTAGGCAAACCGTATTTTTCTCCGATGAGGCTTTTATGGCCATGCTGGAGTCCTTCCTTCCACAAACCAACACCTTCATTGTTACGAATGGTGAGATTGGTTTTTCTTTGAAGGAGCTGAGTGCCATTACCGGGTTACCCATCCTCGGCAAACTCTATGAGGAATTTATGCCGATTGACAGCGTCCTTGAGGAGCAGTCTGAGGAGTTCAGGCTTTTGTACTTTCAGCTCGTCGCCTTCTACGATTTTTTGAGGGAGAAGGAGGGCTTGAAAGTCCGGTGTAGCAGTTGGAGGAGTTTCAGCTCTTTGTCTCCAAACTTTTTTGGCGACGAAGAATCTTCTGAGAGTATGACCCAGGAAGCCAAGACTAAGAATCCGGGGAAGAAGATTTCTGCCATGCGAGAGAATTTGAAGAACTTTCTCACAAGTACAGACGCCGTTTGCTCCGACATTGCGCTGCGGAGAGACGTTGCTGCGTACCTCACTTATTGGCTGGGTGAGGCTATTTTTGCTGGAGGAGACGGAACACACATCAGGCCGCATTGTATATTTCCGGCTTGTCAGATGGCGTTCGGAGAGCAGTTGGCTTTGGTGCCTGCTCTTTACTCCTATTTGTGCACCGAACTGCAGGCTGCTGCTTTTCTGGTTCGGCTTGGGCTTCCTATGAATAGGGTATTTTCAGCCCATATTTTTTATTCGTGGTATGTGTACCACTGTCCCGGATTCCACCGTTTGGGCGCTGCTCAGGATGATGACCCTTTTATGATTCGGTTGGCTAGGGGAAAAGCCGTTTCCGATTCACTTTTGTCTGCCCGCTTGAGAATCCGACGATTCAGGGATGTCGAGATTGGGCAATCTTCAGTAAAGCTTTCTCCAGATTTGCGGAAGAAGGCTTTTGATTTTGGTGTCTCCCGAGATTCTACCAGGGCGGGATCGGGAAGACACTATTCTTTGACCAACGCAGAGAAGAGGTGGCTTTTAAACATACGTGTTGGCACGATGGTGTACCGCAGACATCTTTTTGTTGATATCCAGCCGTATGTCCCTTCGCGTTTTGCGTTGCAGTTAGGCTTCTCTCAAGGCGTTGTTGGAGCGCCTTCGAGCATGGTGAAGTGTTTTGGAGGTTTGCAGGACGGGAGAAATGCATGGGCTTTCTATAGTGCGGAGGACACTACTGCCATGATTTCCTATCCTGAGTTGCCCATTTTCCGGACTGCTGGCTTCACGAAGTGGTTCGTGGAGAGCTTTGCTGTGTACCGAGGGCTTTCCAAGAAGGAGCTGAATGTCAAGCAATCTCCTGGGAAGGGTCTTGGTAGATCAGATGGCATCCGTCAAGGGGAAGTTTTGTTCTTCCTTTCTGGAGAGAAGCATAGGATAGGCTTTCTCGAGGAACAGGATGTCATTAGATCCGGAGCCGCACAAGAGATACCTGCTGAGGTCTTGAGACAGCTCGAGGAGGAGGAAGCCGAGATCGACACTTGGATGCAAGCAGAGCGAATGAAGGCTTCCATGGGGTCCACTGGTAGGAGCGGGTCGTCCAGTGAGGAGCCAAGTGGAAGTCCTGACTTTGACAGTGAGGCAGGTACTTCGAGTAGACCGGCTCGTAGAAAAAAGAGGAGGAGAGGACAGCGTCGCACAGAGAGACGCCACGAAGACTTTCCTGATCTGGAAGTCCCTCCTACCATTGCTGAGGAGGTATCAGGAGATGCTGATGAGCCTCCAGAGAAGAGGAGTCGTGAAGAAGAGTCCGCTGATGTTGGTATGATTTTCCTTCTTCTCTATTTTCGCTTCTTTCCTTTTATGAGGGATTTTTTTTTTGATCTGTTGTTTTCTTTCTTTTGCAGAAGATGAAAACTTGGTGATGCCCGAGGTTCCTGGCGATGAGGCGGTGATGGATCCAGTTGCGGCATCTGAAGAAAAGTTGAGGGACTCTGGGGAGGACCCAGAATCTCCACCTGGTATGAGGATGATGATTTTTTTTTTTTTTTTTTTTTTTTTTTTTTGAATTTGCTGACACATATTTTTGTTTTCTTGTCAGCTGACTTGCCAGAGGGTTCCGACTTCGAGCCATCTATGGATATGGCTTTCGACGATGCTTCGGATGAGCAAATGGAGATAGAAAGTAATCCGCCCATCATGGAAGAAGGTATTTCATAGTGATAATCTTGACATTGATTTTTTTTTTTGACAAGATCATATTCATACCTTTTTGTGTTTGGCAGATTTTGAAGTGACAGAAGAGAGTCCATCGCTTCCTTCAGAGCCAGAGCCAGGGATGCCAGAAGTTGACCCAGTAATTGGGACTTCTCCAGCCAATTCTGACGCGGCAGAGGCTAGACCTCATGTTGAGATTCCTTCTCCAGCGGCCCCGATTGGAAAGTGTTCTATTGTTACTCTTCCGATGGGACATGACTTGGGTAGCCAATCGACAGAGAAGGGTGAGTCTTCATCTGGCCCATCTCTTCAGTATGCGAAGAAGGTGGTGATGCGGGTTTTGAGTTCTTGGATTGAGACCCTCCTTTCTGGACACTTGGATGTTGCACGTAGCAAGATTCCGCATGTGAAAGAGATTCTCAAAGATGTTGAGGAAGATATTGGTCTGGATGTTACGGACGCCCGGGCGACCGTTGATAAGATCATTGCATTAGGCGACGGATGGTTTGAGACCATCAGCTATCCTGATGACCAGTTCTTCCAAGAAATGTTCCTGAACCCTGCTGAGAAGGCTCAATCGGATTTGAAAGAGACTACACAGGGCAGGAAGCAGCTGGTTCGGGAGAGGAACCGAGCGGAGTTAGACATCATCAGGCTGCAACATGACCTTAGCATCCTTGATGGAGAGGTTGAGGAGGCAAGGAAGCATCTTGAACACCGAAAGGCCCAAGTCGCCAGTACGTGGTCCGCCATAACAGAGGCTCATGACAGGGAGAGTGCTTTGATTCGCCAAGTTGCAGAGGCTGATCAGATTCTCAATAGGAAGGCTAGAGAGAATGAACGATGGCAGACTGCACGGGATAGTCTTCCTGGTGTAGCAGAAGGGATAGAGCCTTCTCCAGCTACTCATGGCAGATTCTTGAAGAAGCGTGCCTTGGAGACTCTAACGGATGAAGCCAAGAGTTTGCTTGAGGAACTGAAAGCTTGGCTGGAGGGCATTTTTGGCTGAGACCCCTCTTTCTCTCTTTTTATATACCACATGTATTTTTTTTTTGTATACATTTTTGTAGTGCTTGTGAACACTTTTCTTTTCTTTTTTTTTTTTTGTACCACATGTATTTTTGGTACTTTTTTTTTTGTTTTTTTTTGTTTTGTTTTTTTTTGTTTTCCCTACGCTCACTCAAATATTGTGATTAAAGTGATTGCTAAATGGGATGTGATCAAAAGTTTGTCATTTTGTGAGAAATCTTTTGACAAATGATTGTTTTGGCATGGGAGCCAGTTTTTTAGACATGTTTTGGCATGGGAGCCAGATTTTGTTCACGGCATGAAAGCCAAATTTCGGGTGGCATCTATAGCCGGATTTGGATGGCATCTATAGCCGGTTTGTTTTGAAAACCAGTTTGTTTTGAAAACCAGTTTGTTTTGTTGGCATGAAAGCCGGGTTTCTATTTTGGTTGGCGTAAAAGCCAGGTTTTTTTTTTGATGGCATGAAAGCCGAATTTTGAGGTGGCATGAAAGCCAAATTTGGGTTTATGGCATGAGAGCCAAAATTTTTGAGATGGCATGAAAGCCAAGATTTGGTTTGTGGCATGAGAGCCAGTTTTGTTTTTGGTGTAAGAACCAGATTTTGTTTTTGGCATGAAAGCCGAAATTTCTTTTTGGCATGGAAGCCAGATTTTTTGTTTTTGGCATGAAAGCCAGATTTTTTTTTTGAAAACCGAGTTTTGTTTTGTTGGCATGGAAGCCGAATTTTGATTTTTGGCATGAAAGCCGGATTTTTGATTTTTTGGCATGAAAGCCGGATTTTTGATTTTTTGGCATGAAAGCCGGATTTTTGGCATGGAAGCCGGGTTTTTTGGCGTGAAAGCCAGGTTTTCGGTTTTCAAAAATGCAAGTATCGACTAAAAAGTCGCCTCCCTGCTGAATGGTATTGCAAGTATCGATGGAATGTCGCCTCCTTGCTCATTCGGTTGCGAGTATCGATGGAATGTCGCCTCCTCGCGGATTTGGGTGCAAGTATCGACTAAGCGTCGCTTCCCTGCTGAATGGTATTGCAAGTATCGATGGAATGTCGCCTCCTTGCTCATTCGGTTGCGAGTATCGATGGAATGTTGCCTCCTCGCGGATTTGGGTGCAAGTATCGACTAAGCGTCGCTTCCCTGCTTTTGTCTTCAAAAATTTTGTTTTGTGGGTATCGATGGAATGTCGCTTCCCCACGATTTTTGAAGTTTGAGGTTTTTTCGAACCTTTGTTTTGTTTTTTTTTTTTGTTTGTTTTAAAATTTGGGTTGTGGATATCAACTGGAACGTTGCGTCTCCACGATTTTTGAAATTTTGGGATTTTGGAAGTATCGAATGGGGTTCGCATCCTTCCGATTTTGGGTTTTGCAAGTATCGACTGAACGTCGCTTCCCTGCGGTTTTTGAAAAACCATTTTTTTTGTTTAAAGACACGAGGGTCGTAAATTTTGACTCAAAACCATTTTGGTGGTAAAAGTCGAGGTGGACTAGGGCTGAAATCCCTAGGTCCTGATTTTGTTTCAACCCATGAATTTTGGTTTCAAGGATCGAAAAATTTGGTCAAGTTTGGGAAGAAGCTCCTAAACTTGGATTTTTGGATTTGCTTCCTTTTTTTTTTTTTTTTAACAATGAAACGATGAAAGAAACATTGTTTTGAGGGGTTTTTTTTTTAGAAATTTCAACAAGAGGATGAAAATTTCAAAAGGAGTGGGTTTGACGAGCAGATACCTAGGAATAGGCTTTGGCCGTGTAGGCGTCGCTCTGACCCGATGGAAGAAGCCTTCAAGGGTAGTACCGCTTCAAGAACTTCCCATTGATGGGCAGCATACATCTGTCACCCTCCATGTTTAGAAGAGCGTATGCGCCGTTGGAGAAGACTTTGTCGATGACGAAAGGTCCCTCCCATTTTGGTTCAAATTTGCCTTTGGATTTGTTGGCAAAAACCATTGGTCTTTTTACTGTAAGAACCAAGTCTCCCTTTTTGTAGGCGCGTTGCCTGACCTTCTTGTCAAAAGATCCTGCCATGCGTGCTTGGTAGAGTTCAATGCTTTGTAGAGCTTCGAGCCGTCTCTCATCGAGGTTATCCAGCTCTTGGAGTCTCAATTTGACATTGCTTTCTTGCGTCATGTCATTTTGTAGAGATACCCTTAAGGAAGGAATTTGAACCTCCAAAGGGACAACAACTTCGTATCCATAGACCAAGGAGAATGGTGTGCTATGGGTTGGTCCTCGAACGGTGGTTCGATAGGCCCACAAAGCTTCAGGCAGTTTGTCGCCCCATTCTCTTTTGTGACTAGAGACCATTTTCTTGAGGATTTTGCAGAGCGTCTTGTTGAAGGCCTCTGCTAGTCCATTCGCTGCCGGATTGTACGGAGTTGAAGGACAACTTTGGATTTTGTATTTGTCGCAGAACCTGTAGAATCTGTGATCCCGGAATTGCGGTCCGTTATCATGGACGAATCTTTTAGGTATGCCGAAGCGACAAATGATGTTGGTGCGCAAGAAGTGAAGGACTGATGACGTCTTCATTTCACTAAGCGCGAATGCTTCTGACCACTTGGAGAAATAATCCGTAGCGGCGAAGATGAAGCGATGACCTTTGCTCGATGGAGGGGAGATAGGACCTATGATGTCCATACCCCAGGCTTCAAAAGGCCATGAGATTGCTGTAGGATGTAGCCATTCCGGAGGCATGTGGACATAATCTCCATGAACTTGGCATTGTTGGCAGCGCTTAGCAAATTGCATTGCATCAGCCACCATGGTAGGCCAATAATAACCTAACCTTTTTATCTGATCGTAGAGCTTAGGCCCAGCCTAATGGGCTCCACAAAGACCAGCATGTACTTCTTTGAGTGTTTCCTCGGCCTCTTGTTGTGACAAGCAGCGTAGAAGTACTCCATTGTAGGATTTTCTATACAGCATTTTTGAAGGAATATCCAAATGAAAGTTTGGGGCTCGTCTTTGGATGCTTACCCGTTCTTTTGGATCTTCAGGTAGGATTCCGAACATTATGTAATCAATGAACGGATCCCTCCAGTCGCCGATCAGAGGTTTAAGGACGGAAATCCGACTTCCAACCACTTGGTGGCATTCAGCAACTGCTTGATGTGTGTTGAGAGGAGGGAGAATCCTTTTTTGACACACTGTAATTTGCATGTTTTCCCCTTCTTGGATTGCCATAGACGCAGCAAGTCCAGCCAGGGCATCTGCACGAATGTTTTCACCTCTGAGGATGTGGGTGATGTGACAGATGTCGAACTTTTGTCGAAGCGATTGTGCTTTGTTGTAGTAAGGCAACAGATCGGGCTTCCTGACTTCAAATTTCTGATTCATCTGGTTGACGATCAGTTGAGAGTCTCCAAAAGCTTCCAGCGTAGTGATGCCGGATTCAAGGGCGAGTTCCAATCCTATGATCAGGGCTTGGTACTCAGCTGCATTGTTTGAACATGGTTCCAGTAGCGAGAATGCGTGTGGAATCATGTACTTGTCGGGATTAACAAAGAGAATGCCAATTCCCGATATTTGATTTCCCTTTTCATTTGTCCTGGTTGCGCCATCGAAGTACATGTGCCAGGAAGCGTTTGATAAGGAAGTCTCCACACTGTAGACTGATTCGTCTGGGAGGTCATCCCTGAGTGGAGAATCTTTAGGCAATGGATGCTCCGCGAGGAAGTCTGCTAGAGCTTGGCCTTTGATTGCTTTTTGTGGTACATACCTAATATCAAATTGTGACAGGAGGATGGACCATTTTGCCAGTCGGGCATTGAGAGAACCTGCTTTTGTGACAAGGACCTTTAGGAGGTTGATCCTCGAAATCAGGTACACTGTGTTGGATAGCAGATAGTGACGCAGTTTTTGTACGGCGAACATCACTGCCAAGCATTCTTTTTCGACTGGAGAGTAGCGATGCTCTGCACCTACCAACATGCGGCTAAGGTAATATAGAGCAACTTCTTTTCCCTGGTCATTCTTTTGTGCGAGTAGAGCGCCTAAAGAACAGTCAAGGGCTCTTGTGTACAAGAGGAATGGTTTTCCAGTTGTGGGGGCAGCCAACACTGGAGGTTTAGTCAGGTATGACTTGATGTCCTGGAACGCGGCTTCACATTCAGCATCCCAGACAAAATCAACACCTTTCTTCATTAACCGAGAGAATGGACGGCACTTTCCTGATAGGTTGGAGATGAACCGCCGAATGTATGCCAATCTTCCTTGGAGCCCTTTTAATTGTCTTAGGGTTCTTGGAGATGGCATTTCTAGGATAGCCTTGACTTTGGTGGGGTCAAGCTCTATGCCAGCTTTCCGTACTATGAATCCGAGAAACTTACCCGATGAAACACCGAAGAAGCATTTGAGGGGATTCATTCGCAGTTTGTGTTTGCGAAGTCGGAGGAAGACTTCTCGAAGATCTTTGAGATGGTCTTCTTTTCTTTTGCTTTTGACGGCGAGATCATCGACATAACATTCGACCGTCTTGTGCTGCATATCTTGGAATATCTTCATCATAGCCCTCTGATATGTAGCGCCGGCATTCTTCAGACCGAATGGCATGACAGTGTAGCAATACACGCCAAACGGGGTCCGAAATGCTTTGTGTTTTCCATCTTCAGGATGCATCTTTATCTGATTGTAGCCAGAGAAGCCATCCATGAATGTCATTCGCTCGAACCCACAGGTATTGTCGATCATCACCTCCGGTATAGGGAGCGGGAATTCATCTTTTGGGCATGCATTGTTCAGGTCTCTGTAATCAATGCAGACCCTGATTTGCGCATTTTTCTTTGTCACGGGGACGATGTTGGCCAACCATTCAGGATGCTGTTCCTCACGGATGAAGCCAACGCTTTTGAGTTTTTGAACTTCTTGTTCAATTTTGTCCATCACGTCAGGACGGAACCTTCTTTGGCCTTGTTTGACAGGCTTGATATCTTTTTGAAGATTGAGTTTATGGATTGCTATTTTGGGGTCTAAGCCAGGCATCTCAGTGTAAGACCATGCAAAACAATCAACGAACTCATGAAGAAACGCGATATACTCGGGTAACTCATCATCCTTTATATTCTTGCTTATGAATACAGGACGTGAGTTATCAGGTTTTCCCAAGTCTATCTTTTGAACAGAATCTTCTGTTGGAAGATCTGAAGGTGGTTCCTCCACAATATTTTCGGAGGCTTCCAACCCAACAAAGCCTTCTGGAGTTCCAAAGGTATCTACAGACCACGGCTCTGCTTTTGTCCATGGGTCTTCTTGATTGGTACTTTTCTCAAGATTTGCTATGAGATGGTCCCAATCACCGGTTGAAACTAGGTCGAAGTAGGGCACTTCCTTTGGAGACAGTGGTTCTTCTGGGTCAGAGAACCGTGTGTCTGTATTATCGGACAATTCCTCTTCATCATCAAAGAAATCGTACCAATTGGATGAACTTCCTGGATCCTTGACGACCAACTCTTCAAAGAGATATCCAGGGAGATCAATGTCTTCATTAATATGAGATGTTGAGGCTTGGTCGGCAGGATGACTTTGCAGCCTTTGTGTCAACTGTCTCAAGGGAGCGTCAGGATCATACCCCAGCCCATATGAAGACTTTTCTATGTGGCGGTGGGGTTTCCAACTTTCCAGTTGACTTTTGGTCAGGGTTGGTTCCAATGGCGTGATAATACCACGGCCATCTCCCAAACCGATTGGGTTCTGAGCGTCGTAGCCCATTTTCTTCATGATAGCTTGCGCCATTGGACTATACAGGGATAGTTGAGGCATACCTTCATTTTGGAAAGGTTCAAGCGAAGAATTTGATGAAGAAACTCCCGATTTATGGAAGAAGATTGTCTTTTCTTCTGCTGATGTTGCTGGAACAACGAAGGAAGCAGATGCCGGATCTTCTATGTCAACGGTTGTCTCCATCGGAGTGAGAGCGGGCTGAACTTGTTGATCATCAGCTTGGCTTGACGATGTATCGTCTTCTGGCTCTGAGTCCGAATCCGTGTCTTGCAAGATAGACACGAAGGAGACAACAAACTTGCCCCCAGCCCTCTGTTTTGTCTTCTTTGCTTTGGTGGTGATCACCAGAGGCTTTGAAGACTTGAGGGAGACCATGAAGGGAGATTGATTATTCTCTTCGGTTTTGATAGAGGGTTTATTTTCTTCCGGTG
The DNA here is from genome assembly GCA_038049695.1 of Cinnamomum chago. Classification (NCBI taxonomy): domain Eukaryota; kingdom Viridiplantae; phylum Streptophyta; class Magnoliopsida; order Laurales; family Lauraceae; genus Cinnamomum; species Cinnamomum chago. The sequence continues at coordinate 50,268,156 of CP142453.1, read as the reverse complement.
ATTGCTGAGGAGCCTTGCCTTTGTCTTTCTGGAGATTTTCGGCAAAGGATGTTGTTTCTTCCTCCCTTTCTTCTTTTTCATCTTTGTACATCTGAGCATCTGCGAAATAGACTTCTTTGCCTTTGAAGGGCTTTTTGTCTGCAAACACTCGATGTATCAAGCCGTCATTGCCAACGAACTTGATGCACTGATGTAAAGTCGAAGGGACAACACCATTCTCGTGTATCCAGGGGCGTCCGAGAAGGATGTTGTAGCATGAAGGGGTCTTTATCGCATAGACAGTGACCTCGGAGATAAGATCACCGATTTGCAACTTGAACCTGATTTTGCCGATCGGCCTTTGAGCGCTGCCATCATATCCAAAGATGGACACAGACGTGTGGCTCAGCTTGCTAGGCGGAATGCCCAGTTCTTCGAGTGCCGAAGTGGAGATGAGGTTGAGTGCAAAACCTGGATCGATCTGGATTTTGCGTACTGGCACCTCTTTGATGTACCCGGTGAAGTACAGGGGTCGGTTGTGCTTTGTCTCGCCTAGCAGGAGGTCTTCCTTGGTGAAGGCGATGGTTGCACTTGCTGCTTTTTGAACCGAGAGGCATTCGATGCAGGATCCCTCAGTTTTCTTCTTTTCTCCTTTTGAGGGAGTTTTTGATTTTTCGACCCTATAGTCCATTTCAATTTGTAGGACTTGTGGGGCATGTTTGTCGACATCCGCATCCAGCATTTGTAGTTATGAAATGAGACTATCACGAGTCTGTGGTGACATTCGTAATAAGTCTAGGATGTGCAGACGTGCAGGTATGTGTTTGAAGTGCTGAATCAAGTCGTACTTGAAAGCCTCCTTGGGGCCTGCATTTTCATTATTCTTGCTACTAGGGGCGTTTACAGCTTGTTTTCCCAAAGGATTTACATAAGAAGCAGAAGGTTGGTTGTAGTTTTTGTGGTAATCCCGGCCAGAACGGGTACCTCTACCAACTTCAAGAGCTTCTAGAGAAGGGTCTTTGTTTAGAAGATCACCCTCGAGATCGAGGGGTTGTTCCTTCTCATTTGCTGAAGATGTCTCTGTGTCAGCATTGCCATCTTCAGTAATCGTGTTGCACGGAGCATTTTCCGGGAGCAAGTCCTGAACAGCATCCAGCAACTTTCCTTCTTTATTGAATATTTTATCGGTCCAGACATCACCGATGAGATCGGGCATTTGGGACCAATTGACCGGATTTTCTCTGAAAAAGATTTCACCGGCTGGAATTTCTTCAAGGTGATCAGTCGGAAGAGGTTTGAGTTCCGATGTCACTGTTCCAGGAGAAGAAGCCTGAGAAGGTGAGGAATTATCATCCTGAGTTATTGCATTGCAAGTAACTTTGACGGAAGATGCCTCCAAGATGAACTGTTGGGAATCAGATTCGTCCTCAGATGTAAGAGGATCGTCGATCCAACAGCTTTCTTCGTTTTCCGGGGTTACCGGAGGAGATTCCTGTAGATTTTCAGGAACTTCCGGTGCTGGGTTGTGACGAAGCTGATTGATGCGACCTTGTTCTTGCTCTATAGCAAGGTGCTGCAAGATCCTTGCGTATTCATCGAGATCAGGCACGGGAGCCAAATCTTCTTCTTCGTCTGCTCCTTGTGGTTCAACATGGTTGGGTTCCACTGGAGTATTTTCTTGGACAGCCTCTTGGTCTTCTTCATCATCAGACCAGGATCCTTGCGGCTGTAATGGGTTATACCAGATTACTGGCATAAGATGAGATTCAGGGATCCATTCCTCGTCGGAGAGATATTCTCCTGTTTCGAGGGATTCTTCCCACTCATCGATGTCACTGGCGGTGTCACTGGACTCATATCCATCGATGGAGAATCCGACCACTGAGTTGCAAGAGTATGATGCCCCCTGCGTAGTTTCATCTTTGAGATGTGGTGGCATGAAATCACCAAGAGTGAATTTTCTTGCCGCCTTTGAAGCCTTAGGAGAGGACTCTTCTGTTGCCCCCAGTGAAGCGGTAGAGGAGGTTTCTGCCTTTTCAGCGACTTCTTGCTTTTTCGGAGCTTTCTCCTGCTGTTTGAGCTTGCGGAGTTGTCTCCTGGCTTGCCTTCGCTGTTGAGCGGTTGGCTTTGTTTTGACGACCTCCCAATTTTCATCTTCTAGGAGATCGGGGTGTACCCATATGGGCTGTCCGTCTGATGTTGGATATGGAACCAACTCTTGGGACGTTTGGGTCATCTTTATCACCTTGAAGGAAGTAGTGATCTTTTCTTTTGGTGATTTTTGTTTTTGTCCACACGACACCATGTTGACGGAGGCAGACCCATAGTTCTTGTCGAAGGTAATGACTCCGTTTTTCCACATCTCATTTATCTTCTCTCTCACAACAAAACATTGATTGAGAGGATGCGAGACCATCTGATGGTATGGGCAGTACCGAGGATCGTTGGTTTTGCCAACATCTCCTGGTCTTTTGGGGTCAGGCAATGTAAGTTTGCCATTTGCTAGGAGTGCCCCAAAGATTTCTTCAACATCTTCATCGAACGGGTATTTCTTTTCTACTCGTTCTTTGAAGGCATCAGAGAGTTCAGGCTTTTTACCTGCAGCTTTGTTTTCAGCTTTCTTTGGCTGCTGAGGAGCTGACTTGGTTTGCACATTGAGAACCTCCTTTTTCTTTGGTTTTGAGGTTGCAATGGTAGTCGGCTCTTTCTTTAATGATTTCTGACTATTGAGGTCTTTGATCACCGTTTCAGCTTCCATAGATGCTTCCAGGAGTTCTCCCAGGTTCTTTGATTTGTTGCCGATGATCATGGAGCGGATTCTTGCTCTCATGTTGTTTCGGCAGATGTCGACCAGTGATGCTTGTGGCAGTACATCGGAGCATTTGTATGCCATTGCCTTCCACTTGTGAATAAAGTCATATGTTGACTCATTCTCTCCCTGTTTTAGGCTGCAGAGCTGAGCCATAGTAACAGGATGATCCTCACCTTTGAAGTGGGTTAGGAAGCGTGTCTCCAACATGGCCCAATTTTGAATGGAGTCCTCCGGCAGAGTGGAGTACCAATCAAAGGCCGTACCTTTTAGGGTACTTGCAAAGAGGCGGATTTTGAGGGCATCTTGATCCGCAATAGCTCCCGTCAGGATCTTGAAATGGATGACGTGTTGTCTGGCTGAACCTTTCCCCGTATATGTTTGGAGAGTAGGTTGCTTGAATTTTGTAGGGAACGGGACCGAGTCCATCCACAAGGGATATGGTGGCTTGATCCCATGCTCCTTTAGTGTATCCTCTTCTTTTGCTTTGGCGAGGATATCGTCAACGTCCTTTTTGGTAAGGGCGCGTGACTCACTGTTTTCCGCATTTTCCTCGTCGCCTTGATGGCTCGGAGGAGCTTCATTGTTTTGTGGACGCTGAAGATTGAGAATTAGGTTCTCTATTAGAGTCTCTATCCTCTGCTGCCCTTGCTCCAGCTGCTGGATGCGTGCGGTTACGTCATCATGCGGCGGAGGTTGCTCAGCATTTGTTACCAAGACGTTCATTCTTCGAGAGTCGAAAGAGGATACAGTCTTGGTGACTGAGCTGGAGCTCATTCTTTTAGATGAAGAGCTCGAAGAGTGGTCACTCTGATGTCCTTGGCTTGAAGGAGCGGGAGAGTTTTCTTTATGTCTTCGTGTCCGGGAGACGCTGCGAGTCACCGGTCGTCTGACATGGATTTTAGTTGCTGACTTCTGGCGTTTTCTGGTTTTGCCAACCATATGAACAGCAACAAGTTGGTCGGGTCTTTCTTTTTCGACCCATTTTTGGGAGACTTGAAGTGCAGAATCCTGGGTTCTTTGCTTCTCTAGTCTCTTTTGTCGATATGCCGTTCGGCGACGCATACGACGAGCGATTTGAGCTTTGGTTAGCTCTGGCTGTGCCCTAGCAATGAAGGAAGTAGTCCCTGGTGCGCAGCAGCCAAGCTTGTCTTCTTTGAAGATGGGCAGGGACAGGATCTGGACGCGGTCCTTTGCCTGTCGCAGCGAAGCTTTGAATTTTGCGAGTTCGGCTCCCTTTGAGAGGAAGGGTCGACTCGCAGGTGTGAAGGCCTTGACAGGTTCTTGCGGAGGCCTTACGATGCACGATTTGATTTTGGGCTTGTATGAGCAAGCCGGCTCGTGCTGAGTTGGTTTTGTTTGGCGGAGGGTAGGCTTCTCCTCTTTCATGTAAGCAAGAGGGTAGAACCGGTTCTCCTTGAGAGGGGCCAGGTATGCTGGCTTTGCTGATGTTTGTGACCTTCGCTGTTTGGGTGAAGGCCTTGGAGACCAAGTCTTTGAGCATACCTGGTTTCTTGCTGGTTGAGGCTTTGCAGGAGCACTACGGGCCTCAGGTTTCTTGATGATCGCCCTTGGTATCACTGTAGTGATACGTTGAGGGGCGGTTCTCTGCTTCTTGGCAGGTGCGGTTTCTTCTGCGGGTAGTGGGAATGGTCCCAATGACCCGAAGACAATGGTCCGGGGAGTAGAGTTTGACCCGGTGTCTTCTGAGTTGCCGAGGGAAATGACGCTTCGGCAGCTGGCGGGGCGCTTGTAAGTGCGCTTGGTTTATTTGTCTTGGAGCATGAGCTGGTACTTGTTCTCATCAAAGGTGATGGTTAATGAAGCTGCCATTGTTAGTTTTGGGAAAACTTCTTGAAACAAGACCATATCCATTAGTAATCACAAGAATATGGTGATCATAAATGGAAAATACTATGGTTTCGCCTTTTCAAGTCGCCCGAGGGGACATGGCCCAGCCCAAGCAATATGAGGAAGGCAGAAAAGCCATAGAGGGCACAATTGTTCTGAACGCAGGTAGGGTCAGCTCAGAATGAGCGTCCCAGTGACTGCTAGAAGCAATTGTGAACCTTAATTCAAATTACCGAGAAGCAAAGCTCACTCAAGGTAAAATGATATAAGGTTGAGATACAAATGTGTCGGTTGCGAATACAGTAGACCCGAAAGGGCGTACTAGCACCGCTAGGCACAAATGTTGCAAATCGCATCCTTGGAAAGGACACGAGATGGGATTTTTGAAAGGTCAAGATTGGATTCATAGGAGAGAGCAAATGGTATTCCAATCCGAAAATGAGCTCAACATCTCTGCGAGCTCGAAAGTCCGAAAAGGAAGGAACCAGGATTTCTCAAATATGAATCCAAAAGTGACGGAAGTTTTTTTTTGAAAGTGTCAAGATTGGACTTTATAGAAGAGAGCAAATGGTATTCCAATCCGAAAATGAGTTCAACATTTTTGCGATCTCGAAGTCCGAAAAGGAAGGAACCAGGATTTCTCAAATATGAATCCAAAAATGACAGAAGTTTTTTTTTTCCTTCTTTTTTTTTTTGAAGATTTTTTTTTTTTTTTTTTTTTTAAGAGTTCACATAAATCTCCAATTCGATCTTATGAAACCTCAGTTGATAGATCAACCCCCAGGTAAGGGTAGGATTACTTAATCAACCCGTTTGGAGGACCCTTGCCTAGAATAGTCTAGCTGTCTCCACACTCTGGACAAGGCTTTTCTTAGATCCACTTTGGTCAAAGAACGCAATTGGTGCAACCTTAGTGGCTTTTTTTTTTTGAAAGATTTTTTTTTTTATGGATTCATAGAAGAGAGCGAATGGTGTTCCATTCCGAAAATGGGTTCAACATTTCTGTGATCCCGAAGTCCGAAAAGGAAGAAACCAAAGTTTCTCAACTTAAACCCAAAAGAGGAAAATCTGAAAAAATTTTGTAAATCAGATTTTTTTTTTTTTTTTTTTTTTTGGATTCATAGAAGAGAGCGAATGGTGTTCCATTCCGAAAATGGGTTCAACATTTCTGCGATCTCGAAGTCCGAAAAGGAAGAAACCAAAGTTTCTCAACTTAAACCCAAAAGAGGAAAATCTGAAAATTTTTTGTAAATCAGATTTTGTTTTTGATTTTTTTTTATGGATTCATAGAAGAGAGCGAATGGTGTTCCATTCCGAAAATGGGTTCAACATTTCTGCGATCCCGAAGTCCGAAAAGGAAAAAACCAAAGTTTCTCAACTTAAACCCAAAAGAGAAAAATCTGAAATTTTTGTTTTTAAATCAGATTTTGTTTTTGATTTTTTTTTTGAGAAATTTTTTTTTAGAAACAAGAAAGACTGGAAATAAACTCAAAAGAAGAAATTTCCAAGAATCCCATCTCATGTGTTTTTTTTTTAGATGCAAGATCCAACATAGGCCACCAACTAAAAAGGAGCCAAAAGGAATCTAAGCACATGTTCATCAAATGAACGAGTCCCACCGGGTGTGCCAGCTTGATGGTCCCGGCTTTTGTCTTTTTCCAAAGCTGCCTCCGCCCCGGGGCTGACGGGGTATGGTGGAGGGAAAAAGGAAAAGCGGGCATCAGCTTTTTTGTACGGGTATGCCAATTTCTCTTTTATACTTGGAATTTAGAAATGGTGATCCGGAGATCCACCTTCACAAGTAAAAAGGGAAATGAAACTTTTTTCTAGTTTTCCATTGCATACATATTTTAATAAAAGAGACAGTTTTTTGATTTTGCCGTAAAAGGCGATTTTTTTGGCATTTATAGCCGATTTTTGGCGTTTATAGCCGATTTGTGGCGTTTATAGCCAATTTACAATTCTCATCAATAATGAAAGACAAGAGTTGTGGTTTTTTGTCTCTTTAAAAAAAATACAATTTACAACAGAAAAGTAAGAAAAAGGAATCTAACTTCTCATGCGATTGTGGGAGGGCTCGTTCAGATCGATGGTCGCGAGTCATGTATGGGCTCCGCCATCGTCCTTCAGATGAGAACATAGTGCTTGATTTCTTGGCTTGGCTCCAACCTCAGATTTTTAGAGGATAAGGACCAAGATAAGGTCCTATATCCGGTAAAAAACTGAGTAGACGGGCTGAAAAGCCGCATCTAGCCATGTTGGATAGAAGGAGAGGTGGTCTTTGGGGGGGTGGCCCCCCAAGGGGCTTCAATCACCTTGTTGAACTTGTTGCAGCAGAGTTTTCTTGAAGGAGCAGGGTTGTAGAGATTTCTCCAAGGATTTTTGAATGATTTTCTGGCTCTTTCTGTGTGTGTCCCCCCTTTTTTTTTTTTTTGAAATGCTTGGAGAGGACTCCTATTTATAGGCCTTTTGGTAGCCTTTAGGAGTGATTTATGAGCCTTTATGGTAATAAAGCTCATTAAGGGAGGAGTTACAAGTTTAATTGCTTTTTGTTTTGTAACTCCTGACCCTTGGATTTCATTGGCCGGAGGAGAGTCATGGGCATTTAATCGCCTTTAATCTCCATTATGTTAGGAGTTTCATGGCTTGAATTCCATGATTGCTTGGACTTGTAACTCTTGAACGGAGGCTTCTGATTGGGCCGTTCAAGATAATGGGTTAATGACCGCATTAACTTGCCATAAACGGGCCAATTGATTGCATTAAGTGGCCACCTTGGTAGCTGAAGAGTCGCGGGCCATGTTGCGTCTCTTGGAATTCCCTTTGCGATGATCATCGATGGATCCTTATGTAAATCAACATCAGATGATCATGTAGTTTCAGACATTGGTTGATACCAGCGGGCCGGCAGCATCTGTCCAGTCGATTTCGCGATCGGGCGGGCAGAAAGTGCACTTTTTGGTTGTTCAGCTGGCGATCAACGAAGTTTTTGAAGTTCTTGGAAGGATTCCTGTGATCTTGGCGAATATCGGCGAATTTGGAGCCTCAAAAGTCTGAATCTGGAAAAATCACAGGGACAGAACAACTCGTCTCGCGAAAACGGACGAAACGGGGGGTCCCGGGGCGAAATCGGCGCCCTGGACCTCCCAGGGTCGCCGGCCCCATGGTCTCCGGCGACCATGGGCCATGGTCGCAGGCCTGGCCCAGGGTCGCGGGGCTCTGCGACCCTGGGGGGAAAATTGCTTCCCGGGGCCCGTTTCTGGCCGTTTTTCGTCGTTTTTCGCTTCCGTTTTTTTTGTTTGTTTTCTATGACATTTCTCCACATTTTTGGCTTGATTTCCCTCTGAAAAACATGATGAGAATCCTTGCAAATTGGTTTGCAAAGTTTCCGATTTTCCGGGAAAAGCCGAGCGCAGAACTGCTGATTTTCCGCCAGAAGCTGAAACAGGGTCAAACGATGTCGGAATGACCTGAAATTTGAGGTGAAGCTTCTTGAGCATTAAATAAGACCAACCATGGGCTTTCTTTTGAGTTTTGAAGCCGTTTGGGGTCATGCAAATGCTTGCCTTTGATTTCACTGCGAGGGAAATGCCGAGCTTTGACTTTCGGTCAAACGATGTCCGATTGACCTGAAATTCGACGTGTGACTCCCTCATCAGTAGATAAGACCAACCATAGGCTTTCTTTTGAGTTTTGAAGCCATTTGGAGTCATGCAAACGCTTGCCTTTGATTTCACCGCAAGGGAAATGTCGAGCTTTGACTTCTGGTCAAACGATGTCCGATTGACCTGAAATTCGACGAGTGACTCCCTCATCAGTAGATAAGACCAACCATAGGCTTTCGTTTGAGTTTTGAAGCCATTTGGAGTCATGCAAATGCTTGCCTTTGTTTCTCCTGCGAGAGAGATGCTGAGCTTTGACTTCTGGTCAAACGATGTCCGATTGACCTGAAATTCGACGAGGAGCCTATTGGAGTCATTTTGAGATGATCCGCAAGCTCTGAATTGGGTGCCATGGTCCCGGGGTGCTCTGCCGCTGGTAGGCTTGATTCAGCCGTTGGAGAGTTGATGATGGGTCAAACATTGCTGGTTTGACTTGAGACTTGACATGGAGCCTTTTGGACATATTTTGAGAACATCCATAGGCCCTGATCGAAGATTTGGTGTCTCCGATTCTGTCGCCGCCGGGAGCGCTTGTTTAGCTGTTGGAGAAGTGAAGCTAGGCCAAATGATGTCGGAATGGCCCGAAACTTCATGTGTACCTCTTCTTTTGGTTGTTTTGAATGACCTTGCAGTTTTTGTTTGATTCTGACAAGATCTGATGCTTGAAGTGGCGCCTGCCTATTTTTGGTAGGATGCGGCTCCATGTAGCTTTTGGTGTGAAGAGGCAAAGTGACATTTTTGGTGTCAACAGTTATTTAAAGAGATCATGAACTTAGAGTCTAGACATTTTATTACTTCTTCTTTCTCTCTAAGTTCATCTTTTGAAGAGGCTAGCTCTTTGTTTAGTCTATTTGATTCTTCTTTTAGACTTTTATTTCTCTTATCAAGCTTTGAAGATAATGTATATAATTCATTATAGGCTTATTGAAGATCATCTTCATCATACTCATTTTCTTCCTCTTTTGAGTCAAATTGATATTCATTTAAGTGAGGGTTTGAATCTCCATTAGAAGGAAGAATGAGGGGTCTAGATGAATCTACAAAGTCTAGCATAGTGGAGTCCATTCTAATGATTTTCAAATAAGCACAACTCTAGGGTTTTTAACTCTAGGTTTTCACACCTAATCAAGAGTTCCAAACACTTGATCCTATAAAATAGAGCACGAGGCTCTGATACCAATTGAAAGTCCTTGAATCCTAACCCTAGAGGGGGGGGGGGGGTGAATAGGGTGAGCTACAATTGTGACCAATTTAAACCAATTTTAACTTTTTAAAGCAAACTAGTCACATGTGATGATTAACCATACAATATGCGGAAGCTAATAAAAGAATCACCACAAATGCAAGCACCACAACACCAAGATTTATAGTGGTTCGGCCTCAACGCCTACGTCCACCACCGGCTTGTGATCCAATCACCCCACCGGATTTCCACTATTTATTCTTTTTCAAAGGCTAAGCAATAACCTATACAATGTTGTTTTTCTAGGCTCAACAACAACCTTACAATGTGCTTTTCTAGGCTAAGCAATAACCTTTACAAAATGCTTTTCTTAGGCTAAGCAATAACCTTACAAGATGCTTTTCTTAGGCTAAGCAATAACCTTTACAAATAGAGATTTCTCTAAGAAGGTGTCTTTCCAAAAGATCACTCTAAGAGATCACAATTTAAGCTCAAATGAAATTGCCTCTTGAATAGGCTAATATGAAAGTTTAATACAAATTACAAACATACACTCAATTAAGCTAAAGTGTGTGCACAAGTGTATGAGTGTGTTTCTTCAATCAATTTCAACAAAGAAGCTCTTAAATGAATGCATGATGCATTTTAAAATCAAAGCTTATAAAAAGGTGATTGAAGAGAAAACTAATCACATGAGAAATTCAAACAACTTTAAGAAATGAACTTAAACAAGTTGTATGAATGTTAAAGTCTAAGAATGCATGTGATTTAGTTAGGAGAGTTTGCAAACCAATCTAATTTACCAAGGATGATTTTGAGTTTGCTAAACATCTCTAGAAATCATGCATAAGTGAAATTACAAAGAATTAGGCATGCATGGATTTCATTTTAATGGAAATCAAAATACTAGTAATGTGTACCTTATGAAAAGTCAAGCATTTGATTTCCAAATGGCCCTCTAGCCTTTCCAACTTCTTCCCCTTTCTTTGGCTCCAAAATGGTCTCAAAGGTTCATGGTTCAAGCCTTGAAAAAGGTTGGAAATGAATAGACTTTATAGCCAAAAAGTTGCCAACGGCTAGTCCTCGGTCGACCGGCAAAGAGGTCTCGGTCGACCGATAAGGCACAACGGTCAGAAATTTCAGGCAAAATTCTGCCTGCAGGTGTCTCGGTCGACCGAGACCTGTGTCTCGGTCGACCGGCGACACTGACGGGACACCCCTTTTTTGCAAAAAATGCAACTTTTGCATATTTGAAGGTTTTTCTTTGGGGGACCTTTTGGCCACTAAACCAAGCTTAAATAACATGTTTTAAGACATTCTAAGATGTTTAAAAACATGAACACACAAAGCCTAAGATGATTCAAAAGTTTAAAACCAAAGGCTAGCTTGATTGGATAAAACTCTTTTCAAATGAAAATGCATACAAAAAATGATTCTGAAAGTGATGAATGTATGCAAGGCTCAAACCTAAATTCTCAAAATGATTTTCCAAATGTAATGCACAAAGAATTAGGTTTTCAAAAGAGTTTGTATTCTAAAACCAATGCATCCAAGTTTTGAACCAAAACATGCATAAAACAAATACTTTTCCAAATCTTAAAAGCTATGCATGTATAAAACTAGATTTCAAGGTTTTCTAAAACAATGCATGAGTGTAAATTCAAATGATGTGAATATGTTAATGCATCCATCAAATTGCAAATACAAAAACCCTAACATACACTAATCATGTAATATATATAGGGAATCCTAAGCTAACCTTAATCTAACCGGACCATATGGTACCGGGCCAAGGGGAGTAGGTACTAACCCACCTAAGGCTAGGGTCAAACATCACATGTAGGGCCCATGTTGTCTATCACGATGGTTATGCGGGTCCGGGGTGCCTTTGGTAGTCATTTGGTCCTTCTGAAGTTATTGACACCCAAGGGGCCCACTACGCCACCCACATAACCCAACATGGCCCCCACGTGAGAAATTGTTAATGTATAAGTTTACTTCCAAAGGTCCATCATTTAGTGGTTAATTGTCCAGGCGACAAGCAAGGGCTGTGACCTGTGATGCATCTATGACTGTTGAGGGACACATTTTGACCCATTTGAGTTGACTGACGTGCATGCCATGTGTTCAATGACTGTGGGTATGTTGCAAGTAGTTCTGACTTTGGAAATATAGCAATTCAATAAAAAGGAATCATTTGATAATTCAAAGGGTTGTTGTGTTTATTATAAAGTAAGTGGTTGGGTTAGAAATCCAAACGGAACCACGTGTTCCTAAAGATGTGGATAGAATTCATATCTCATACTTCGGACAGTCCCACACCTCATCCTTGAATTACATGGATGGTGGGCCACGGGGAAAATCTCATATGATATCTAACAATACTACATAATCAACCATGGGCTTGTTGTAGTTACTTCAAGTAAAATCAACCAAATAGACATGCCTACACCATTAATCATGTCTATATACTTGCCTTTGGCTTAGTTGGGCAAAACCCCTTTCTTAGAGCCTAGGGTTACCTCAAATCTTGCTTTTCACACCTCCCCACTTGAAACCAAGCAAAGAACCCACTTCCTACATGCCAAAATGAAAGGGAAAACCCACTAAATCACCAATGCATGCTCCTAGTGTTGAAAGAAGCAAACTACGTGAGTTTACAAAGAGGGTTTGCTTACCTATTGATGAGAATGAGAAAGGAGGAAGATGAAGGAGATGATGGGGAGACTCTTGAGCCTTGGGGAAAGCATTGGAAACTCTTGGAAGCCCTAGCTTGGTTGGTGGAGAAATGGGAGAGAAGGAGTAGAGAGGTTGTAGAGAAGAGAAGGAATGAAATGAAATTGGGGAAATGGGGCTTTAGGGTTTAAAAGGGGATTTTCTTATAGGAATTTTGCACATGAGGCCAAGTTGTTAGGGAGTTTACAAGAAAGTCCTTGGCAAATGGGTATGGGCTCATAATGAGAGTGCCTTGGGCCACCGGGCGAAGGTGGGTCCAAGTAAGTATGATATGCATGACCCACTACCTAATGCACTACACACTACTAATCCTAGTGCTTAGTCCACTAAACCCAATTAAGCACCCTAAATCCTAGTGATTAGTGACTAACCCCTCTATTAAAGGCAGGAGACCTTACTGGGTGTGTGTGGGCTGCATGCGGGGGTGCACAGTGAAGGGAAGGTCTGTGTAGAGGAGAGGAAATCACTGCGCAGGATGATGAATGAGAGGGCTGAGATGGGTGGCGGATGTGGAGAGAGGAAGAGGGGGAAAAGAGAAGGAAGTGAAGAGAGAAAGAGAAAAGATGAAGAAGCACAGGTGAGTAAGCAAGGGGAGAAGTGTTGGAATATAGGTGGGTCATTCAGATAGATTTCAAAACTTTTGATCCACTTAATGTAGGGATCAACTATCTAGAAGGCAATAAACCCAATCCAGGATGCAATCCCTCAAACTCATAAACCATGTATAGCAACATAACCTATCTAGAAGATAGAAAATAGCACCTAAACATGGAACCACGAAATCTACAATATACAAAGATGTAGATTATACCTTTGGAGCTTAATTGTGCTCTAATGGAGAAATTGAATTCTTTCTTTGATGATGAGCACCTTTTCTTAATCAAATCAGAATCTCCAACAACTTTTGATCTTCCAAGCTATGACCCGTATCAGATTCTCTTTTCTCAAGAATATGGTGGAATCTCCAAGAGAAAAACCCTAGAGGAAACTAGAAGAGGGAGAGGAAGAGGAGTGTGCAACACTTGCACAAAAGGGGCTTGGGCGTGAATTCCAAGATGGAATTAATGCATAGAGACGTCCAAGGAACTCCTCTCCCCTTTTTATAGCACTTAAGCAACCACCTCATTCTAATTGAAATAGAAGTCTTACTTCCACAACAATTAGTTGCTTACTAAATCACTATTAGAAGTCTTACTTCAAATATGATTAGTAACTTTCTCTTTTTCTAATTAAAATAGAAGTCTCACTTCCATTAATAATTAGTAACTTACTATTACCACCATTAGAAGTCTCACTTCAAATAGAAATAGTAACTTTCTATTTCCTTTTAGAGTTCTACTATAATTAGTATCTTTCTAATATCTTGGGCTAGCGTGGGGACCACTAGGGATTCCTTAGAAAGCTGGCTCCAACTGGGACACGTGACCCCACATCTCATGTGCAATCCGGGCCCACAGTTAATTGCAAATAACTCCACTATATAAATGCAATTGCACTCCAGTCTTAGGAATAAATTACAATAAAGACCCTAAACTTCCACATTACCACAAGTAGGTCCCTCCATCTATATCCATGGATCAATTGGACCTGTTCACCAATTTAGATCCATATCTTATTATCCTTGAGCCCCAATTAATTATAATGATCATTTGGTACCGATCCAATTAACTCTTAATTGGAATGGGTGCGCACTTACCAATGATAAATCCATTAATTGGCACAAGGGGATATTAAAGATAGATTCCATCTTGACCATTGAATATTCCCACAACTCTACTACCACGTACCCAAATCACCGAGGTGTTGATCTACAATTGGCCTCACTCATTGGCGACTCAAAGCAAATGAATAGATAGAAACTTGAGTTCATTAATGTCTCAAGATTATGAGCCTATTGTTAGGGAATTATGAGAGCAGACCTTAAAATAAAGACAGTGTATATAAGGTGCTTCTCATGGTCTTTCAATACATCCAATGTACCAGCACCATGATCCAAAATCTTACATTCCGATGATCGAGACAAATCACACTATCTCATAGTGATCAAAGTGCTGCAACCTTGTCAGATGAGATGTCTAATCTCATCACTGGTTGTGAAGATATTTAAGTATAAGATTTGCAATACATATCTCCTGTATGTGGATCTCATCCATACACATGTATTACATCTAGTATACTTGTGGACTCCGGTTCATCTCATGAACCATTATGTCATTTGTATTGGTTATGTACAAGTATATAATTAAACACCATTCATCTCATGAAAGGAAAGCATGATTGTATTGATAAATAAAGAAATGAATCAATTTATTACATCATATACTTGGTATTGAGACCATCAAAACTAACAAGAAGATATAAAGGAAAGAAAAAAGAAAGGAAGGAAGAGGGGTGGTGCAGCGGCAGCAAGAGTGATGTAGGGAAGAGTGAGAAGGGAGAAAAAAGAAAAGGAAGAAATGACAGAGGAGAGAGGAGATGGGTGCTCGGTTGTGTAGGTGGGTAAGGAAGGTGAGAAGATAGAGGCGGTGGTGAGAGTGGAGTGCAGGGAATGGCGTGGTGGAGAAGGGAAGAAAAGAATAAAAAAAAAGAAAGAATGAATGAGGAGAAGAAGATGGGGTGCGCAGTAGCGTAGAGTGCAGTGGGTGGCAAAGGAAGAGGTGTAGTGGGTGGTAATGCAGGGAGATGGAGTGATGTAGGGAAGGAGAAGAAGACTAGGCTGACCTTTTTGGGGGTTCTTCCTCCTCTACTCCAAGCTTTTGTTGGAAGATGGCTTCGATAGCTTAGACAATGGGAGATACACACTAGCTATAGCTTAACTACAAAATACACTAAGAACAAGAACCCACTTTATAAATCTTACACAAATACACTATTACAAAGGAACACACTTTTTAAGCCTACACACTTACAATCAAAAGACTCACTCACTACACTTTACTCAATACACTCACTCACTACAAAGAGAGCACTCACGAAAATCTCTCACTACACACTTGAACTCTCACTGCACACTTCTGTGTGAGAAGTGTGCCTAGCTCACTTCACAACTCGTCACTTCACTTCTATGACTTCAAATGACTTGTGTTACAAATGAGGTAAGGCCTCATATTTATAGGTGGGCCTATGTTGGTGGGGAGACCACATGTGGATTGGAGATGGTCCACGTGGCCCTTTGAGTTTCCACACATAAAGTCGGTTTGAATTCTCTGGAGTGGGTTAATCACTAAACGTTTCTAGACTTCTAGAGACTACATGAAGTCACATGGGCTTTCTAGAAAATTGGAAAAGCTGAGAACTATTGATGCATACGGTTTCTAGAAAAGTCAACAAAGGAAGAGAGAGATATACTTTGTAGAGTCTTCTAGAAGGTGTCATTTGCAGTGTTTTGCCCAACATTCTCCCCCTCAAACACTGCCATTCTTAACCTTCTAGATTGAAGATGTCTTCATGCTAAGCTTTTCTCTTAACCTTGTGAAGGTGTCGGTTGGCAAAGCCTTGGTGAAGATGTCTGCCACTTGCTCAGTGGTGCTGCAGTACTCCAACTTCATTATCTTCTGCTTTACATGATCTCTTATGAAACGAAACCTGATGTCAATATGCTTGCTCCTTCCATGCTGTATAGGATTCTTAGCAAGTTCAATGGCAGTCTTGTTATGCACATGTAGAGTTGTGGATTCATCTTGTGGGTGATCGAATTCTTTTAGGAGGTTTCTTAGCCATATAGCTTCGTAGAACACTGCTGACGCTGCTACATATTCGGCTTCACGTGTAGACAGTGCTACAATACTTTGCTTCTTACAGACCCACGTGAAAGTCGTCGATCCAAGGTAGAACACATACCCTGTAGTGCTCTATCTTTCATCTTGATCACCTCCGCAGTCACTGTCCGAATATCCATATAACTTTGCTTCGTTGCCATAGCCGTAGAAAAGACCAAGATCCATGGTACCTTTGATGTACCGTAAGATTCTTTTGGTTGCGACCCAATGCGACTCCTTTGGCCTTTCCATATATCGGCTCAAAGGTCCGACATTATAGACAATGTCTGGCCTTGTGCTTGTGAGATACCTTAGGCTTCCAATCAAACTTTTGAATAGTGTTGGATTAATGTCTCTTCCTTCTCCTTCTTTCGTCAGTCTCAAGCCCGTTGCTACAGGCATGTGTCGGATGTGAATTTCGATCCCCTCAGGGAGGGAAATCTCCATTCATCTATATGTGCTATTTAAATTTTACATAAAAAATGAGGATTCTGACTACCCTCAAAATCAATGGATCACGATTGCCAGCTACGGTAACGGCCGTAACACTGTTCTTCGATGAAAGCTGAAGAAATGTGGGGAGAAAATAAATGGGTGGGTTCTTCCTCTCGTCTAATGTGCTGTCGGCAACACACGGCGGTTTTCCTGTTGTCATGCCCCCAGACCGAGGCCCTGATAATCAAGTCCTTAATCCGGGGGATGAGTGCGACGTGCTAGAAAATTTCGCCCGCACATGCTAGTTTCCCACGGGTTTCCGCAGTGAGGATCCACAAGATCCATACTAATAGATCACATATTAAAAATAGATATGCGGAAGCATGTAGCAAACATGGATGAAATTCTAAACATAATAAACCTGTACAGGATTTATATCGAAGGAGAAACATTCATAAGCAAATCCCAAAGTTAAGGATTTAAGTTTACCAACATAAAAAGTAAGTTAAAGTTTACAATTCCCATAAAACAAAGCCAACAAAGGCTAAAGTATTCAGTCCTCCAAAAGTTGATCATATTCAACCCCAAAATGTGATTTGAATCTCATAACCCAACCCGATGTCTAAAGGACATCGTCGGGTTGCTACTCGCGTCCAATAGGAGGATCTACCGCCTCCTCCGCTCGCTCTACCTCATAAGCAACGGGGTCAAAATCTGGCATCAAACAAATGAATATCAAACACGACGGTCTGGCAAGTAAATAAAAGATAAGGTACTCAAGTTTATATCAAATCAGATTTGAAGACTATAAATAATACATTTGGAAAATAAATGAACATAGTGATGAAGTTAAAGAAAACAAACTTTGAAACAAATGATTAGTAATCATACTCAAAATTCACTGACATTCGAATCAAATATTGGCAAACCACATTTGGCTAGATTCTCTAGTTACCGAAGTAACGAAAGCACTCACAATCGACCGTTACCATATAAAATGGAAGGGTCTCACATAATAGCCCAACAAAGGTGGGTAGCACATAGAGGTCCGCCGCAGAACGGATATCACACACACACATAATATCCAAGCTGCAGGTTGGCAAAGGTTTAAGGATTCTAAGCCGGGTGATCAATCCGACAAAGTAACCCAAGCTGAGTGGTGCTGACGAAATAAAAATCCGAATAAAATATAATTCAAATCAAACGAACATAATTCAAGTTGATAAAAGAACTACTCTGCATAATTCATAAACATACACACAAGGACGAACGAATGAGTAGTCTTATAGAAAACTTGAGACAAAACAAGTCATAGGCTTACCAAATGTTTTGTGACAAATAAAGCGCACAAAGTATACCTAAAAGGTTAGCTTATACAAAAACATGTACAAATTACAAATTCTGAATGAGATAATTTAAATGTTGGAATGGCCTACAAAGCCCGTTTCAATGAATATTCAAGGCCCAAGTGTCGGATTTTAATTATATATTTGATGCCTCCGAAGTTGTCCGGCAATTGGAAACTTGAATGAACATTGAAACTCTAGTATATTCAAAATATACTTACATGGATTCAAAAATAATCTTCCCATATTTCTCCCTTGATTTTCATAGCTAGATGTTTCAAATTTCTCATTCTTCTTTCCAAGTAATTTTCCAAACTTAATTATTCATCAACTAATAATAGAAACATACTTCAGCCTATACAAGTTGATAGACCAGCAAACAGGCCCGAAAAATTGGCTCAAAACAGGCCCAGAATCCAAACAGGGCAGCAGCAGCAGCAGCTGGGCCCGCTGGCTGCCTCGCCCAAGTGCAGAATTCTGCACTATTTCTTCTTGTTTCCTAGGTCCATTTTTCCTCCTCCTTCCTTCATGAGATAAAACAACTCTCCATCATCAAAATCATATTATTTCAAGCCTCATTCATTCTCCATTCAACATCGAATTAAATTAACACATTCCACTTACAATTAGCATAAGAAAATCAGAGATTAATCACCAGAAAAATGCAAGAACTGAGCTGAAGTTTCACTTGAAGAAGTCCCTAACAAAACCAATATTTTCCATACTAACCTAAACAAAAATCATGTCTAAAGCTTAGCAAAAGTTAAAAAAATTACAATCTTCAAAACATATAAGCTTTAAAACAACTAAGTAGATCATTCAAATAAAAACACATCTTTCACATCAAAACTTAATAAACATAAGGAGCATTCAAACACATGCATTCCAAACATTTTATTCAATTGCCTCTACTCCAAATAGGTCTTAGAAAAACTCCCTAGAAATCTCCTCTCTCAGTACCACTCCAAGCTACAAAAACCCATGGAAAAACCATCTCAAAAGAAATCCAGATTTTGAGATCAAAAGGGCTCTTCAAGGACCACTTTGCATGCATGTTAAAAGGCTTCTCTAGAGTCTAGAGAACCCATTTCTAGAAGGAGAAGATCAGGTCTTACCTGAAAGTGTGAAAATCCACAGGAAAGGCTTGGGGAGGAAGAAGACTCAGCAGAAAACTTTCATAAATGGTATGGCTGGAAAGCTTGAAGGGAGAAGGAGGTGAAAATGAGATCAAAGCTCCCTTTTTGGGCTGATTTCTTTGACATGCAAGATGAGAGAGAGTGAATGGAAGAATAAGAGAATGAAGTTCTCTCTTAACACAGCAGAAATTTTGAATGAAGAAGTGGGGAGGGAGAACCAACGTGGGTTCTTAGCTTAAGTCAAGTGGTTGTGGGTCCCAATGGCCCAAATTCTTCTAATGGCTGGAACTACCATCTATGGTTCCCGGATGAAATCGACGAAAGAGACAAAGTTGATCGTTGAAAAATCTAGTTTCCAAAAAGTATATTTCCCTCATGATTTTCAAATTTCGAAATTTATGCACAGATTTGGGTGTGGCAAGGCTGTTTTGTCCTTTTTCTCGAAAAACGCGATTTCTGGGTTTGAAATGCAAACGAATAAAACACGAAATTTGTTAAGATCAATAAAACAATTCAAAAGGAGTAAAAATTGAAATATTTTCAAAATCAAGAATAAATACTCCCAAAACAACTCGAGTCACCCGACGCCCGGGCCCGCGTCAAACTAAGTCTAACGTCTCTCCAAATTCCCCAAAGCTATTCAAAAGTCTAAACTAGCTTAGAAAAAATCAACTAGTCGTCCTCTAATCCCACTTAGATACTAATCACGGCTAAATAAATAATTAAACATATTAAACCTGGGTCGGGGTTTGACATCGTCCACCCCTTAGAGCATTTGGTCCTCCAAATGAGCACTAACCTCTGGTAATAGCTGATGGTACTTCTTCTGAACTTGATCACGCAATTCCCAAGTAGCTTCATCTGGCCCGTGATATCCCATAACAGTTTTACCCAATGAATTGTTCGGTTCCTCAATTCCTGTTCTTTGGTGTCAATGATTCTAACCGGTTTCTCAATGTTGGTGGCATCCTCCCGAACTTCCAATGGCTCATGGTGTAACACATGTAAAGGGTCTGAGACATATCTCCTTAACATAGACACCTGAAAGACATTGTGTACATCCGACAACTCAGGTGGCAAGGCTAATCTTTAGGCCACTTCACCAACACGACTCAAAATCTCATACGGTCCGATGAATCTCCTTGACAACTTACCTTTCTGACCAAACCTCAAGGTTCCTCTGACCGGTGACACCTTCAGGAATACTTTATCTCCAACTTGGAACTGTAAATCTCTTTTTCGAACATCTGCATAACTTTTCTGCCGGTTTCTAGCAACTTTCAAGCACTCCTGAATGAGCTTAACCTTTTCACTTGTCTCACTAATCAATGACGGTCCATGAAAACTGTGTTCTCCGACTTCTTCGTAACATACTGGAGTCCTGCATTTTTTGCCATACAGTGCTTCAAAAGGAGCCATTCCTATGCTGGAGTGATATCTATTGTTATAAGCAAATTCACAAAGAGGTAAACTCTCATCCCATTGAGTCTTGAAATCAAGTACACAAGCTCGAAGCATGTCTTCCAAGGTCTGAATGGTCCTTTCTGACTGTCCATCGGTCTGAGGGTGATACGATGTGCTAAACTGAAGCTTTGTACCCATGGACTCATGCAAGGTCTTCCAAAATCTCGAAACAAATCTGTTATCCCGATCGGAAGTGATAGACACCAGTTGACCATGACGGCTAACAATCTCTTTCACAAAGGCTTCTGCAAGAGGCAGCATGTGCATCTTTTTCCCGGTCTTCAATGGAATGAAGTGTGTAGACTTTGTAAGTCGGTCAACTATAACCCAAATAATATTATTTCCTCTGCTGGTAGTGGGTAATCCCGAGACAAAATCCATTGTAAGATGTTCCCATTTCCACTTCGGGATTTCTAACGGTTGCAAAAGACCAGGTGGTTTCTGATGTTCTGCCTTCACTAGCTGACAAGTCATGCATCGGGACACAAAAGTTGCAATTTCTCTCTTCATATCGTTCCACCAAAAACGGTTCTTCAGATTATAATACATTTTGGTACTCCCAGGGTGGATGGAATACCTAGTATTATGAGCTTCCACCATGATATCATTCCTCAGATTATCTATCTTTGGAACACAAAGTCGGTCACGAAAGTAAAGTACCCCATCCACGATTCGAAAATCTGGACGTTCCGAGATGTGTTCAACAATTTTAGCCAAATCTGGATCATGCAACTGACTCTCCTTAATCTTCTGAATGAAAACAGGCTCAGTCACTGTCATGTTTACCAACAAAACTCCTTTTCTTAGAGGTTGAAAATCAACTCCCAACTCTTCAAACTGCTGAAAATTACAAAATCCTTGCAAACTAGCCACACTAACTGACTTTCTACTCAAAGCATCAGCTACTACATTCACTTTCCCTGGATGATAAATAATCGGAAAATCGTAATCTTTGATGTACTCCATCCATCTCCTCTGTCTCATGTTCAATTCTTTCTGAGAAAATAAATATTGGAGACTGCGGTGGTCTGAATGGACTTCAAATTTTTCTCCATAAAGATAATGTCTCCACATCTTTAATGCAAAGACAACTGCCGCCAATTCCAAGTGATGCGTTGCATAGGCTTTCTCGTGCTCTTTCAATTGCCTTGAGCCATACGCTATGACTTTGCCATCTTGCATCAACACACATCCTAGTCCCACATCCGAGGCATCGGTATAAATGACAAAACCACCACTGCCTGAAGGTAAAGTGAGAATAGGTGCAGAAGTTAATCTCTTCTTCAGTTCTTCAAAACTGGCTTCACACTGTTCTGACCACACAAAAGGTACATTTTTTCAGGTTAACTTGGTCAAAGGTGCTGCAATAGATGAAAATCCCTGCACAAACCTTCTGTAATAGCCTGCCAAACCTAGAAAACTCCTGATTTCGGTCACATTCTTCGGTCTTTCCCACTTGATCACTGGCTCAATTTTTGCTGGGTCGACTGTGAAACCTTCTTTGGAGATAATATGGCCTAGGAAAGCAACTTGGTCTAGCCAAAATTCGCACTTCCTAAGCTTAGCATACAATTGATTGTCTCTTAGAAGCTGCAATGATGTTCTCAGATGTTGTTCACGATCTTCTCTTGACTTGGAATACACCAATATGTCATCAATAAAGACGACTGTGAACTGATCTAAATGAGGTGCAAAGATCTTTTTCATGAGTACCATAAATACTGTTGGTGCATTCGTTAGTCCAAAGGGCATCACCAAAAATTCATAGTGCCCATATCGAGTTTGGAAAGCTGTCTTCGGTATATTTGTTTCTCTGACTCTCAGCTGATGGTATCCGGATCTCAAATCTATCTTTGAAAAGTACTATGCTCCTTGCAATTGATCAAATAACTCATCTATCCTTGACAATGGATATTTCTTTTTTATGGTCACTTGATTCAACCTTCTGTAATCTATGCACATTCTCAAGCCCTAATCCTTCTTCTTAACAAATAACACTGGAGCTCCCCAGGGTGAGACGCTTGGTCTTATGAAACCTTTCTCTAACAACTCTTGCAACTGAAGTTTTAATTCACCTAACTTTGTAGGAGCCATTCTGTATGGTGCAATGGAGATAGGAGCAGTCCCTGGTATAAACTCAATTGTAAGTTCGACTTCCCTAACAGGTGGCAAACCTGGAATTTCTTCCTGGAATACATCTGGAAATTCACATACAACGGGGATTTCTTCCACCCCTTGGGATTGTTTATCCTCCGTGATAAACGCTATAAATCCCTCACATCCACATCTCAATAGTTTAGCTACTGACAATGCAGAAATAAGTCTAGCTGGTGAGATTCTCTTCTCTCCCTGAAATTCTACTCCGGAGAGTGCTCCATCCAATTTAAAAGAAAGGGTCTTTTTAAAGCAATCCATAGTGGCATGATGTCCCGCTAACCAATCCATGCCTAATATGACATCAAAGTCATGCATATCCAAAACAATAAGATCTGCTGGTAAAGTGACATCTCCTATCTTAACCGTGCAACTAGGGTGATAAGTTCTACAAACAACTCGTTTCCCTACTGGTGTTGTGACAGTCAAAATAAATTCAAGTTCACTAGCAGGCACATCAATCAATTTAGCAAACATAGGAGATATGAAAGAATGAGTGGATCCAGGATCAAAAGTGGATCCAGGATCAAATAATATTTTTGCTTCTACTCCACAAACAAAGAGTTTACCTTCCACTACGTTGCCCGTTGCATCTGCGTCCACCTGGTTCAAATGATTGAGACGACCTTGTTGGTGCTGTCTGTTCCAGTTCTGATTTTGTCTCCCTTGCTGTACATTCCTATTTTGTTGCTAAGGACGGGCCTTTTGATTTTGAGGTGGTTCTCTTGCTTGTTGCTGGTGTTGCTGTTGAGGTGCTCTAGCTTGATTCTGTACTTCTTGTTGATTCAGCTGGGGTGCTTGTCTTGGTTGCTGAGGAGGTCTGTTGCCTTGAATTCTGATGTTTGGGCAATCCTTCACCCGGTGGTTAAGAGCACCACATTTGAAACACCCACCGGTGACCTTGTAGCATTGGATGGAAGGGTGATTCTTACCACAATGTTCACACCCACCTTACAACTGATTATTCTGTTGCTGCTGATGTCTCGGCCTCTTGCCCTGATTAGATTTATGACCATGCTGTTGTCTTTTCCTCTGTGAATCCTTGATGATCTGGTTATTGATGTCCTCAAACTTATATGCTCTCTTGATGGCTTCTTGGAAGGTAGCAGGGGGTACAACACCGGAAGCATCTCTAAGAATGATAGGGTTTAGTCCCTCTAAGAACTTAGTAATCTTCTTCTGCTTGGTATCCACGAGCTCTGATGCGTACCGGGACAATCTCTTGAATTTTGTAAGATATTCAAGGACTGTCGTGTCTTCCTGCTTGAGTAGCTGAAACTCAACTGCCTTCTGCCTCTGGATGTGAGGAGGTACATACTTCTCACTGAACTGTTGCTTGAAGGTGGTCCAAGCAATATCATTCTCAATGTGTTGATAGCCATCCTTAACCGTCTTCCACCAAATATCTGCCAATCCTGTAAACATAGAAGCTGCCAAATAGACCTATGCCTGCCTGTGCATCTGAAAAGATCAAAGATGTTTTCTGTATGAGAGAGCCAATCATCAGCCTGTAGAGGATCTTCTCCCCCTGTGAATTCTTTCGGGCCTCTTTTTCGAAACCTCTCAAATAAAACATTAGGGTTAAGTTCCCTATTTTGGATGACAATTTGAGGTCCTGTATTTTGAGGTTGCACGGGATCTGGCCTCCTTCCCAAAACTTCTAATAATTGCCTCTAGACTTGAGTTAGTTCTTCATCCTTCTTGGCCATCTGGCTTGGTTTTCATTTGTTTTCTGTTGTTGGTCTACCATCATTTGCATAAGCTGTTGAAACTGATTTGACATTGGATTATCCACTCCACTGCCAACGTTACTACCGGAAGGGTTTGCATTCGATGTATCTCTGCGGTGAGGCATAGTGCTGCAAAACCATTTGTTAATACAACAAAATATGATAAATGAAGTGTACCCCAAATCCCAATCGATACCAACTAACGAACATTCTAACGGATCCTCTCCACGACCCTATGTTTTAGTTTCTTTTAATTGCCTGAAACATTTCTCGCTCTGATACCAAGCCTGTTACGCCCCCAGACCAAGGCCCTGATAATCAAGTCCTTAATCCGGGGGACGCGGCGCGACAGGCCAGAAAATTTTGCCCGCACACGCTGTTAGGGATTTTGTATTTGCAATTTGATGGATGCATTTGCACTTTAGCATCATTTGATAGTTCACACTTGCATTGATTTAAAATACCTTGAAATCTTGTTTTATACATGCATTGGTTTTTAGATTTGGAAAAGTTTTTGTTTTATGCATGTTTTGGTTCTAAACTTGGATGCATTGGTTTTGAAACCCAAACTCTTTTGAAAACCTATTTCCTTGTGCATTATACTTGGAAAATCTTGTTGAGTATTTAGGTTTGAGCCTTGCATACATTCATCACAAAAAGAATCTTTTTTGTATGCATTGTCATTTGAAAAGAGTTGTATCAAATCAAGCTAGCCTTTGGTGTTAATCTTTTGAATCATTTTAGGCTTTGTGTGTTCTTGTTTTTAAACATCTTAGAATGTCTTAAAACATGTTATTTAAGCTTGGTTTAGTGGCCCAAAGATCCCCCAAAGAAATACCTTCAAATATGCAAAAGTTGCATTTTTTTGCAAAAAGGGGGTGTCCCGGCAGTGTCGCCGGTCGACCGAGATACAGGTCTCGGTCGACCGAGACAACTGCAGGCAGAATTTGCCTGGGAGCACCAACGGTCAGAAATATGACCGTTGTGTGTTCTCGGTCGACCGAGGCCTGTGTCTAGGTCGACCGAGGACTAGCCGTTGGCAACTTTTTTGGCTATAAAGTCCATTCATTTCCAACCTTTTTCAAGGCTTGATACATGAACTTTTGAGAGCATTTTGGAGCCAAAGAAAGGGGAAGAAGTTGGAAAGGCTAGAGGGCCATTTGGAAATCAAATGCTTGAGATTTAAAAAGGTAGACCTTACTTATCATTTTTATTTCCATTAAAAGTAGAATCAATGCATGGTTAAATCTTTTTATTTTCATATTTGCATGATTTCTAGCTTTTAAAGAGTTGTGTTGCAAACTCATTATCATCATTGGTATATTAGAATGGTTTGCAATCACTCTTATGAAATCACATGCTTTCTTAAACTTTATTTTTCATACAACTTGTGATTCTTTGAATTTCATGTCATTAACAAGTTGTTTATTATTCATGTGATTTGCATCAAACTTCAATCAAAACTTTTATGTGTCTTAAACTTTCAAATGCTTTAAGCATATATTTGATTAAGCTTTCTTTTTAAACTTGATTGAAGTAATCACACACACACATCATGAGCATACATCTTTGCATTCAATTAGTGTTTGTGTGAGTTTGTTTTCAATTTCATATTAGCCTATCAAGAGGCAATTAATTTGAGCTTAATTTGTAATCTCTTTGAGTGTTCTTTTGTGAAGACACTTCCTTAGAGAAATCTTATTTGTAAAGGTTATTGCTTAGCCTAAGAAAAGCATTTTGTAAAGGTTATTGCTTAGCCTAGAAAAGCACAATTAAGAGGTTGTTGTTTAGCCTTGAAAAGCAACATTGTATAGGTTATTGCTTAGCCTTTGAAAAAGCATACATAGTGGAAATCCGGTGGGGTGTTGGATGCACAAGCCGGTAGTGGATGTAGGCACGTTGGCCGAACCACTATAAATATTGTGTTGTGGTGATTGCTATGTGGTGATTGTTTTTGTTTTAGCTTCCGCATATTGATTGAATTATCATCACATGTGACTAGTTTAGTTTAAAAATTTAAAATTGGTCTAAATTGGTCATACTTGTAGCACACCCTATTCACCCCCCCCCCCTCTAGGGTTAGGATCCCGAGGACTTTCACACGCTAGGTTCCCACAGTGAGGATCCATGAGATCCATACTCATAGATCACATATTAAAAATAGATATGCGGAAGCATGTAGCAAACATGGATGAAATTCTAAACATAATAAACCTGTACAAGATTTATATCGAAGGAGAAACATTCATAAGCAAATCCCAAAGTTAAGGATTTAAGTTTACCAACATAAAAAGTAAGTTAAAGTTTACAATTCCCATAAAACAAAGCCAACAAAGGCTAAAGTATTCAGTCCTCCAAATTCTGAATGAGATAATTTAAATGTTGGAATGGCCTACTAAGCCCGTTTCAATGAATATTCAAGGCCCAAGTGTCGGATTTTAATTATATATTTGATGCCTCCGAAGTTGTCCGACAATTGGAAACTTGAATGAACATTGAAACTCAAGTAGATTCAAAACACACTTACATGGATTCAAAAACAATCTTCCATTATTTCTCCCCTGATTTTCATAGCTAGATGTTTCAAATGTCTCGTTCTTCTTTCCAAGTAATTTTCCAAACTTAATTATTCATCAACTAATAATAGAAACATACTTCAGCCCATACAAGTTGATAGACCAGCAAACAGGCCAGGAAAAATGGCTCAAAATAGGCCCAGAATCCAAACAGGGCAGCAGCAGTAACAACTGCAGAATTCTGCACTGTTTCTTCTTGTTTCCTAGGTCCATTTTTCATCCTCCTTCCTTCCTGAGATAAAACAACTCTCCATCATCAAAATCATATTATTTCAAGCCTCATTCATTCTCCATTCAACATCGAATTAAATTATCACATTCCACTTACAATTAGCATAAGAAAATCAGAGATTAATCACCAGAAAAATGCAAGAACTGAGCTGAAATTTCACTTGAAGAAGTCCCTAACAAAACCAGTATTTTCCATACTAACCTAAACAAAAATCATGTCTAAAGCTTAGCAAAAGTTAAAAAAATTACAATCTTCAGAACATATAAGCTTTAAAACAACTAAGTAGATCATTCAAATAAAAACACATCTTTCACATCAAAACTAAATAAACATAAGTAGCATTCAAACACATGCATTCCAAACATTTTATTCACTTGCCTCTACTCCAAATAGGTCTTAGAAAAACTCCCCAGAAATCTCCTCTCTCAGCACCACTCCAAGCTACAAAAACCCATGGAAAAACCATCTCCAAAGAAATCCAGATTTTGAAATCAAAAGGGCTCTTCAAGGACCACTTTGCATGTATGTTAAAAGGCTTCTCTAGAGTCTAGAGAACCCATTGCTAGAAGGAGAAGATCAGGTCTTACCTGAAAGTGTGAAAATCCACAAGAAAAGCTTGGGGAGGAAGAAGACTCAGCAGAAAACTTTCATAAATGGTATGGCTGGAAAGCTTAAAGGGAGAAGGAGGTGAAAATGAGATCAAAGCTCCCTTTTTGGGCTGATTTCTTTGACATGCAAGATGAGAGAGAGTGAATGGAAGAAGAAGAGAATGAAGTTCTCTCTTGACACATCAAAAATTTTGAATGAAGAAGTGGGGAGGGAGAACCAACGTGGGTTTTTAGCTTAAGTCAAGTGGTTGTGGGCCCCAATGGCCCAAATTCTTCTAATAGCTGGAACTACCATCTATGGTTCCCGGATGAAATCGACAAAAGAGACAAAGTTGATCGTTGAAAAATCTAGTTTCCAAAAAGTATATTTCCCTCATGATTTTCAAATTTCAGAATTTATGCACAGATTTGGGTGTGGAAAGACTGTTTTATCCTTTTTCTCGAAAAACGTGATTTTTGGGTTTCAAATGCAAACGGATAAAGCACGAAAGTTGTTAAGATCAATAAAACAATTCAAAAGGAGTAAAAATTGAAATATTTTCAAAACCAAGAATAAATACTCCCAAATCAACTCTCGTCACCCTGTGCTCGGGCCCGCGTCAAACTAAGTCTAACGCCTCTCCAAATTCCCCAAAGCTATTCAAAAGTCTAATCTAGCTTAGAAAAAATCAACTAGTCATCCTCTAATCCCACTTAGATACTAATCATGGCTAAATAAACAATTAAACATACTAAACCTGGGTCGGGGTCTGACACCTGTCACATTAATTTGGGTCTCTTTGGGTCTCTTTAATATAAGGTCAATTCAGGGTTATGAGTCAAAGTCCAAATAAGGTTAATCCTCACATAGAAAAATCATAGTGTATCCAAGTAAAATAAAATAATTAAAATAAAGAAAATAAAAGGGGGAGGTGCCAAACATTTAAGAAGAGGATCGGCCCAGTTCTCGGGTATCCCCTTCTAATCCCATGGCAAAAGAGGGTTTAAAGGCTGATTTTGCAAACCGAAATGATGATGCAAATGAGACTTTGACTTGTGATTTATGTGTTTTTTGTGTGCGATACACGAGTGATAAAGGTGAAAGGCCAATGGGTCGTAATTGATTGGAGGTGGCCGATGGGCCAATGTTTGTTTTTGGGTGGCTGATGGGCCGTGATTGTTTTAAAGGTGGCCGATGGGCCAAAGTAAAAGTGTGTGTAATCACTCATCTCATCTCATCATTCTCTTTCATTCAATTTTAGAAATTAGTTCTTTATTCCCTTTTATAATTAAGTTCGATTAAATATCTGGCACCTGAGGTGGAGGAAGAAATAAAAGGAAAATTATTTTTAGGTTTATTTTGTTGGTTTTATAGTTTTTATGGATTTTTGATATTGGGCTAGAAGGGCCTAACTAGGGGATTTTACTTGGATTTACGTGATTAATGTTTTATTACTAATCATCGGATTAACCCTAACCTAAGGTCCTAGACTGCCCACATCAGCTCTCCCAGTCCCCTAACGGAACAAACCTAAGGTCCTAGACTGCCCACATCAGCTCTCCCGGTCCCCTAACAGAACAGGAAAAGTACGTGGGACGAAGACTAATGCTCTTATCTTTCTAATGTGGGTAGTTCAATTTATTCCTAGGGTACAAATAGCCTAAGTTTGATAATAGTTGTGCCTAAGGAATTTGGTTATGATCTTGATTGATTTGGTTTGTTTTAAATTGAAGGTTGATTAAGAGTGATTTAGGGATTTTTAAGGTTTTGATTAATGTGTTTTTAAATGTATTAAGGTTCTGTTTTAGTTGTTGAAGGTTCTGGAGTTTCAGGTTTTACTTCAAGATGTGAAAAGATGTCAAAATCGGTGAAATGGGACTGGTGGAGAACTTGGGCGCACAGGCAGTGGTGCCCAAGTGACAGGTTCTGTGTGGTTTGGCTGGTGACGACAGTATCGATGTTAATTTAAAAATTCGGAGAGTTTGGCTGAGTGTAAGCTTCTGTTATGATGTTGTTTAAGTTTTGGGTTGGTTTATTTTAATAATCTTTAGTTCGGAACTCGAAATGCAAATGAATTTCACAATCCGGGCGAGACAGAGGACTTAGGCACAACTATGTGTGCACCTATGTGAATTGGTGCACTTGGGTGCCACCACTAATCTTAATTTGATGCTTTTTTAATCTACTGACTTCGGTTCGAGGTTCCGGATGGGTTTAAGTTAATTGAGTTTTTAATTTTGAGGCTATTGT
This sequence comes from Cinnamomum chago, assembly GCA_038049695.1. Lineage (NCBI taxonomy): Eukaryota > Viridiplantae > Streptophyta > Magnoliopsida > Laurales > Lauraceae > Cinnamomum > Cinnamomum chago. Next base: position 50,238,267 of record CP142453.1, on the reverse strand, counting down.
TGGTTCGATAAGGGTTCTAATTTGTTGATTCGAATCAGTTTAGTGCTTTTTGGATTGATTGGAGGTTGAATTTTATGGTTTGATGTTCATTAAATTAAATGTTTTTTTTACGGTTTTGTATCGAGAAGAACTAAGTTAGGTTCCAATTAATTATATTTCTTAGTGATTGGGGGAGGCTGCGTGCTGAGAGGTTGGTTCCTAGGTGGATGTTTTCGTAGTCTGAGTCAATTCAAAATGATTCTTTTTGTGAAGAATGTATGCAAGGCTCAAACCTAAATTCTCAACATGATTTTCCAAATATAATGCACAAGGAAATAGGTTTTCAAAAGAGTTTTGTGTTCTAAAACCAATGCATCCAAGTTTATGACCAAAACATGCATAAACCAAAAGCTTTTCCAAATCTAAAAACCAATGCATGTATAAAACTAGATTTCAAAGTATTTTAAATCAATGCATGTGTGAAATATCAAATGATGCTAAAGTTCAAATGCATCCATCAAATTGCAAAAACAAAATTCCTAACAATCTCCCCCTTTGCAATTTGATGGCAACTTACTCATCATTGAATTACACACTTAGTCTTCAGCTCCCCCTCAGCTGGACAAGTCTTGAAATCTTCTTCTTGGATGCTCCTTCTCTTAGCTTGGGCTCTTGGGCTCTTTTCTTCAATCTTCTTGATGCTTGGTGCTTGATCATTCTTCAAGCTTTCTTATCATCTTCCTCTCTATGGCCAAGCATCTTCTTTAGCTCCAAGCTTTCTTTCTTCTATTTGCTCTCCCCCTTTGACCATGCCTCTTTCTTCCTCTTGAGAACTTGAAAGCTTTCTCCCCCTTTGATGGATAGGAGATCTTCGAGTACTTGAACTCTCGAACTCTCTCCCCCTTTGACATTAAATTGCAAAGGTACCTACACACATGAAATAAGGAAAATACCTTTAGTAGCACCTGTTAACAAATGAAATCAAAAATGAAATACATAACAGGCTATCATGTATGGAAGTAGTCTCTAAGGGTTCAAAAGGCAATCCAAGGGTGAATTTGATCAAAACTAATACTTCCTATGAAGGTTTACACTCCCCCTCAATCCATTCTCTTCTTTTGTCAAGCTTTTGACAAGATATAACTATTAGATTCAAGAAGTAGATGGTTTAACCAAGTGAGGGTCAACTTCAAGGAAAGAATTAGATTCATTTAACTATAAGGCTCATAAGATCAAATTACCAAAAGAGAGCAAGGTCTAATGAGAAAAGCAATCATGGATACCAATTGGAAAAACAAAGAATACCAATTGAGATTTAAGGATATGACTATTAAATCAATCACTCACTCTAAAATGGATTTAGAAATATAACTATTAGGATAAATCCAAATTAGAGCTATCCATGATGCAATGGGGTTTACTCAAACATAGCATCAATCAATATAACTTATGAAAATCATATGCTATGTAAGGTTTTGAACTCATTTCATTCAATCACTAAATATGACTATTAAAGTGCAAGAAAGAGTGAAATGAAGTTCAATCATGAAGCCAACCTCAACTAATAACCAACCAATATTATGAATACATAAACATGGTGGTCATGAGATATACCTATATGAGCAAAAGAGAGGTGGCAACATGAGCATTATGATGCTAATGGTGTGTGACATGGAACAATCATATTACTTATCAAGTTCAATCCAATGCACACAATGTTTATCACATTCACAAGAAATCAAATCAATCAAACATTATACCAATTGAATCCAATTGAATTTGATAACATGATAAAGAGCAAGAATGTGACAAAATTCCATCAAGCATCATAAATGCATATTCATCACTTTTAATGATATAACTATAGAGCATAGTGAAGAACAAGGCAAATTGCAATGCAAAAGGATATGGCTATGAAATGCATGCAATTTCCAAAGTGTCAAAATCATATGAATTCAACATCTAAGATATCCATCAAACATATAGAAATATGAGAAATGAGTTTCAAAGAGTTTCATATGATTACGAACACTACTTATGAAGTTGAAACATGTATAAGGATAACACCAAGAGAATCTACATGAATCAACATCATAACCATCCAAAAAGAATATGACTAGAAAGCATAGAGGATGGATTTGGGTTCTAGTATGGTTTCTACAAATATAACTAAGATCACAACCATACATGGAACCAATAGTCATTTGCATATAAAAAGTATGTAAATAAACAAGCAAGGATGCAAACAACATACATTTCCATTTCTAAGATAATGAAACCAAAATAAAAGGAAATGAGAACATGGAACATGCTTTGATGAATATGACTAATGATGTTATAGAGCATTTCCATTCAAACAATCTTCAAATCATTTTGATAAACAAAATCCAACAATGAGCATAAAAAGTATGATTTTGAAGATCAATTATCAACAATGTATTTTAAAAGATATAACTTAATTGAAACACATACAAGTTGATTTTTCAAAACAATGATTTTCCATATTAAAGTATAACTTAGAAATCCATGGAAAAACTTGAATTGATTCAAATCATTTGTTCAAATAGTCTTACAAATGATTCAACAACAATTGATCATGAATAAATCTAGCTATGAAAGCTTTTAACATCACAATCAATTAATCATGTAAAGAAATGCAATGCAAGGCATATGAGTGCAAAAAGCAAATCAAACATGATGAAATTATAATCAAAAGATTTTGAAAACCATGAAGTGTAACTTAGAATGGTGCATGAAGACAAAATCAAATGATCATAAAGAAACAATGCATTTTAATAGATGTAACTATAGAAACAAAATGCAAAGCAACATGACCAACAAAGAGATTTAACTTAAAAAGAATAGGTTGGTCAATGGGGTCCAAGGCCTTAAGGTTTGTCTAAGTAAATAACTTTTGGAATCCACCTAAGGTCTTGTGAGGGTTGAACTTTGAGGTCTATTTTGGACTTCTCACCAAATAAAGGAGATTTGACTTGATAAATTTTCAATTTAAACTTATCACCAAGATATTTAGATTTTACTAAATTTGGCTTAGAATGGTGATTAGTCTTTTGATGTTGGTGAGTTTGTTTCTTTGGGGATTGTTTCTCTTTTCTTTTCTTCTTACTTTCTCCCTTTACTTGACTTTTGAATTTTAGATTTATCTTAGCAACTTTCTTCAAAAGTTCTTTCATGTTTTGACTTAAGGGAGGTAGGTTGAGAAGCTTTTTGTTAATAGATTCTTTGATTTTTGGTTTAACTTGTTTAAGCCTTTTAGAATCTATCTTGGGAGACTCCTTGTTAATTTGTTTAACTTGTTTAAGCTTTATGGAGTCTTCCTTGGTTTTTAGTGTCTTACCCTTCAAGTTTGATTTTACTTTCTTTGGTTCAAAGATGGGTTTAGACACATGGTGGCTTCTTCTTAGTTTGCACTCAAACCTAAAATGCCCTTCATTGCCACAATAATCACATTTGGTTTTGGGCAAGGGAGAAAGAGTGCTAGAGAAAGAGGACTCACCTTTCACAAATGTGTTGGTGAATTTAGGGTCATGAGACATATTTCTATCAAATCCAATACCCGTCCTATCTCCATGAGGTTTACCCAATTTAAATAATTTTTCAAGTCTTTCTTCACTTTGGGTAAACTTGCACTCATACTTTGTTTTATATCCTTCAAGTTGAGTGACTTTGGTTATAAGGATTGAATTTTCATGTTTGACTTTTGAAAGTTCATTTTCAATTTCCTTGTATTTGCTTAGCTCTTCATTGGCAAGTTTTAATTCAAGCTTTAGTTCATTAACAACATTAGATCCAAGCTCTTGGGTTTTTAACTTACTTTTAATCAACTTGGCTTCTAAATTGTTAAAGTCTTTGTCTTGCCTTTTTATTTGATCTCTTAGAATTAAATTTTCCTTATTGACATTATCATAATCCATCTTTAATTCTTTTAGTTCATCTTGAATGTTAGATAGATTATTTAAAGAGATCATGAACTTAGATTCTACACAATTTATAAATTCATCTTTTTCTCTAAGTTCATTTTTAGAAGAGTCTAATTCTTGGTTTAGCCTTATAGAATCTTCTTTTAATCTTTTATTTTTCTTGGAAACCTCTAAGGACCATGTGTACAATTCCTCATAGGCTTCAAGTTCATCATATTCTTCTTCTTTTAATTCAAGTTGAGATTCTTTAATTTCAATTTTTGAATCTCCATAAGATGGAAGAATGAGGGGTCTAGAAGAATCTACAAGGTCTAGCATAGTGGAGTCCATTCTAATGATTTTCAAATAAGCACTACTCTAGGGTTTTAACTCTAGGTTTTTACACCTAATCAAGAGTTCCAAACACTTGATCCTATAAGATAGAGCACGAGGCTCTGATACCACTTGAAAGTCCTTGGGATCCTAACCCTAGAGGGGGGGGGGTGAATAGGGTGTGCTACAACTATGACCAATTTAAACCAAATTTAACTTCTTAATAAAAACTAGTCACATGTGATGAATAATCAATCAATATGCGGAAGCTCAAATAAACAATCACCACATAGCAATCACCACAACACAATATTTATAGTGGTTCGGCCAACGTGCCTACATCCACTACCGGCTTGTGAATCCAACACCCCACCGGATTTCCACTATTTATGCTTTTTCAAAGGCTAAGCAATAACCTATACAATGTTGTTTTTCAAGGCTAAACAACAACCTCTACAAAATGCTTTTCTTAGGCTAAGCAATAACCTTACAAGATGCTTTTCTTAGGCTAAGCAATAACCTTTACAAATATAGATTTCTCTAAGAAGGTGTCTTTCCAAAAGATCACTCTAAGAGATTACAATTTAAGCTCAAATGAAATTGCCTCTTGAATAGGCTAATATGAAAGTTTAATACAAATTACAAACATACACTCAATTAAGCTAAAGTGTGTGCACAAGTGTATGAGTGTGTTTCTTCAATCAATTTCAACAAAGAAGCTCTTAAATGAATGCATGATGCATTTTAAAATCAAAGCTTATAAAATGGTGATTGAAGAGAAAACTAATCACATAAAAGATTCAAACAACTTTGAAGAAATGAATTAAACAAGTTGTATGAATGTTAAAGTCTAAGAAAGCATGTGATTTAGTTAAGAGAGTTTGCAAACTAATCTAATTTACCAAGGATGATTTAGAGTTTGCAACACAACTCTTTAAAAGCTAGAAATCATGCAAATATGAAAATACAAAGATTTAACCATGCATTGATTCTACTTTTAATGGAAATCAAAATGATAAGTAAGGTCTACCTTTTTAAATCTCAAGCATTTGATTTCCAAATGGCCCTCTAGCCTTTCCAACTTCTTCCCCTTTCTTTGGCTCCAAAATGCTCTCAAAAGTTCATGTATCAAGCCTTGAAAAAGGTTGGAAATGAATGGACTTTATAGCCAAAAAGTTGCCAACGGCTAGTCCTCGGTCGACCGGCAAACAGGTCTCGGTCGACCGAGAAAGCACAACGGTCAAATTTCTGACCGTTGGAGCTACTGAACAGGTTCTGGAAAAAATGACTTCCAGTTGTCTCGGTCGACCGGCGACACTGCCGGGACAACCTCCCTTTTGACAAAAAATCCAACTTTTGCCATTTCAAAGGTATTTCTTTGGGGGACTTTTTGGCCACTAAATCAAGCTTGAAAAACATGTTTTAAGACATTCTAAGATGTTTAAAAACATGAACACACAAAGCCTAAGATGATTCAAAAGTTTAAAACCAAAGGCTAGCTTGATTGGATAAAACTCTTTTCAAATGAAAATGCATACAAAAATGATTCTTTTTGTGAAGAATGTATGCAAGGCTCGAACCTAAATTCTCAACATGATTTTCCAAATATAATGCACAAGGAAATAGGTTTTCAAAAGAGTTTTGTGTTCTAAAACCAATGCATCCAAGTTTATGACCAAAACATGCATAAACCAAAAGCTTTTCCAAATCTAAAAACCAATGCATGTATAAAACTAGATTTCAAAGTATTTTAAATCAATGCATGTGTGAAATATCAAATGATGCTAAAGTGCAAATGCATCCATCAAATTGCAAAAACAAAATTCCTAACAGAGTCTTTAATTTATGTTTAAGTTTAAGTTTAATCTTAATTTTAAGTATTTTAGTTTTCTTATTTTAAGTTCAAGTTTGGTTTTAATTTTAAATTTGAGTTTGGTCTTAGTTCTTCATTTAGTGAGTTGATTTCTTTTATGGAATTTAATATGGCAGGTCACTTGGCTCCTCGATTAAGATGGCTCGAATGACGAGTTCACTTCGGTGTAGGAGAACATTATTTATTTGAAAGAATAGATGATTCTATGTTCCAAAGATTGCAGATAGGCTTTTCGTTTGCGGCATTGTGCGACAACTAGATTGTCATTACACTATCCTAATCGATGAGGCTACCATGAGCTGGTTATTTCCGGGATGGGTCCCTAAAGGATTTAGACGCGAATTCGGAGCATCAGGGAATTACGTGAGATGTTTGAGGGATTTTCCATACCGGTACATACTCTCAAAGTTATACTCTTGCGAGGCCTCCTATTCTATTGGAAATTGTACAGAGACGATCGAGGCCCTATATTGTTGTTGTTGCGGTTATGATTGGTGTTTGTTATCTTTTGATGTTGATTATTAGTTGTTGATCACTGGTGTTGTATATATGATAGAGGGATGTTATTTCTAGGCTCATTTTTTTCACTTTGATGTATGTATTATGATGTATAAGATGTGTACAAGTGCATGTATCATTTATAATGCGAGTGCATGCTTTGTCGCTTGACTTAGAAGTGCCTTGGTTGTGTGTATGATGATGTAATGGACTCCCTGAGGGGCACTGAGGCATCATGTGAAGTGTGTTTTTTTTCTTTAAAGGCGACATGTTTTATACCCGATGATTTTTCAGGGTCTAAAAAAATAAGGGAGACTTTGGTAAAATCTCTTCATAGTTCCTTGAAATTCGTGCCTAGGAATGGAGTCTCACAGAGGGAGCATTAGTAGTTTAGAGTTAATAAAGAGAGATTTCATATAATAAAAAGAGAATAAGCACAATCTCTCATCAATCTAAACTTATTAAGCAGCACAGAATTGGGTTCTCAAACAACGGGGAGTGCCTGAGTCTGTGACATTTGTGACCTATGCAACTCTATGTTTTGAGGCATTCACAACATCAGCTATAGATATGAAGGCATATATGCTAACGATGATCATATTTTATCACGAAATCCCATGGCAGACACCGTCCATGGTATATAATAGTAGTCAAATTCAATATACGCACCGAATAGACATGATCCATAATTTCTATCAATCCTTATCTTATTTCAAGTCACAGGAGTTGTGCACAAAACAATACCCATAAAAAAAATGCCCCAGCTTGTGGGATGTTTTGGATGTGATCGGGGTTGGGTTCCCTGCAAGGTCTCAAAATAAACTTGTTAGTTTAATATTTTTAGGCCCCCTGCATTGTCTGGCTAAGATAACATTTTTCTTTCTCGGTAAAAATGTCAGGGGGTGCTTGTTTTAGCATTCAAGCTTTAAGAAAAACAAGATCAGGAATGGGACCTCTAGGATATGTGTTTTGTTTTCTGCATTCAACCGAAGGTCATTAGTAATGAAATCATGCATGAGGTGAGTGTGTGTAGGCTATTGAGTGTTTGTGGCAACCATGTATATATGAGATGAGGACCCAGATTCGGAAGCCGTGCGAGATAAACATATATTCATAAGTATATATATATATATATATATAAATGCCCCAGCATAAGACTAGTGTTCAATTTTGCCATGGCGAGAATGTGAAGGTGGATTAGCTTCTTAATCTATGATTGTCACCTTTGTGGCAATGTAATCTTCCCTAACTATCCTTTGGAGGTTGAACCCTCACAGGCCCCCTTTTGTAGCTGCTTAGTCTTTTCTGTTGAACTCCAGAAAGTACTTGACCGTCCCTAGGGCTCATTTGTGAGTTGTGTTTGTGTACGAATTGGTGAGTCACCGTGCTTCCTTAGTGTTGTGGATTTCGACCACTTTCTGCTTAGTTCACCCGATGAGTACCTTGTCACTCCAGCGAGCCTAATTCTAATAGAATTTTTTCTTCTCTTTTTTTTTTTTTTTTTTTTTTCTTTTTTTGACATGTGACTGTGAAATGCCTGGGTCCCTTAAGTTTTCTAATAAACCCATATAACGAGCATTCGGCCAATGACTCCCAAACCAGGTGGCTTTAGGGCACTAGGCATGTAAATACCCCTACAGGCTTACTGGCTCGAGTTAAAAAGGCTACGAACCAGACTAGTCAAAAGACTTTTATTCTTTTCAAGACTTCTAACTAAACATTTTTTCTTCTCTTTTTTTTTTAGCAGACGGTCGAGAAGCTTTGATGACATGGGCGAACTCACCTACAAAACTTCACATTGGATGGCTTTAACCATGCGGAATTTGTGTGGGGGCAAACTCACCATTTTGTGTATTTTTAAGTGTTGGTGTGTGTTTGAGTTCCAAGTTTGATCAGAGTGCATCTCTTCGGTCCCCCTACGGGATTTCTGCAACTAAGCTGAGGAGCAAGGAGGGTCATACTCCGCAAGAAGTAGGGGAGGGTCATACTGTGTACCTTTTCAGGTACATAACTTTCCATGGATAGGGGAGCTCTTCCCCTTCTGCATTTACTAGTCTGTATGCATTCCCGAGATACTTCTTTAATTACATAAGGGCCTTCCCAATTGGGTCGTAACTTACCTCTAGGATGCGGAAGCTGGGATGGAGTGATGTGTTTCAATACGAAATCACCAACTTTGAATTTTCGTTCTTTGACATGTTTGTCGTAGGCTCTAGCAATCCGCTTCCGGTATACTTGTGCATGTTCTACTGCCTTCATTCTTTTCTTGTCAAGTAGGTCTAGCTGAAGTAGCAATGCTTCACTCCTTAGGTTTTCTATCATATCTTCGTTTAGCTAGATGCGCGGTGATGGATGAAAGACTACGAGGGGAAGGATTGCTTCCATTCCGTAGGTCAAAGAGTATGGGGGTTTCTCACGTAGGAGTTTCTAAAGAAGATTGGTACACCCACATTGCTTTGACCAAATGGTCGGGCCAGTTACTACCTTTGGGGGTAATATGGGGTTGAATGATGCGGTTCTATGCCATATTTTGTTCACAACTCGTTTATTTGTTGGGATATGAATTGTGGACCATTGTCTGTTATGAATACCTTAGGGACGCCAAGTCAAGCTATTATGTTATTTTCAATGAATTTGACTGCGGAGGCAGCTTTAATGTTGACATGTGCCTTAATTGTTGTTGTTAATATGAATGCCTCGGGTAGTTCTTAAATCTCCTAATGTTGTCAACCAAGCTACCCTCTTTAGTACCCACTAATTTAGAGACATCCATCCATCATTAATAATCGTGGTTCCTAGGGCAGTCCCAGTTTTGAAGCAATAGGTAAAACCTGCAACCGATCTCACTAATTCTACTCGTGACCTCTTCTAGTCGTGATTGTTCTACTGGAGGGATTTTCCACTGCTTTGGCTCGCCTATGCCTTTTATGATGATCAGACAATTGTGTTTTTATATTGTTTATACTTCTTTTTTTTGGGTTTGTGATTTTTTATTTTTTTAGGGTTTTTGTGATTTTTATGGTTTTTTTTATTTGCATAATCCTACATAGTAACTAATTCATTTGGGCTTGCTTGAATTTGCAACCCTTCATTGGCATGAAGCCTAGGGTCAACCTATCATGATTGTGATTTTCCATTGTGTGTGCTAGCAATGTGTTGCGCATTTTGAATATTTTGACTATTTGAAAACGCGCGCGTTTAAAACCTCTTGACCTGCGTCTTTTTATTAGTGGATATTTGGTTTGAGTCTTATCATTTTTCTCTCTTCGGAAATGAGAGCGTTGAAACATTTTCGATCTCCGCCATTTGGGCTTTGGTCTGATGACAACAAGTCTCACTCATATTTTATTGTGGTGTCTTCTTTGATACCTGTGATTTGTTATTGGTAGTTCAGGTCCTAAAATGATGGATTTAGTCCGTAAGTTTTTATTTTGGTTCATTCGGAAATGAGACAGTTGAAATATTTTAGACCTCCGCCGTTTGGGCTTTGGTCTCATGTTAAAAGGTTTTATATGTGTCTCCTTATGTTGATTTCTTTGAGAATGTAGATATGACTTCGCTCGTTGATGCATTAAGATAAGGCTCTTATATTGGGGACCTTTAGTTTGCTCTTGCCGAAAATGAGAGCATTGAAATGTTTTATACCTCCGCCATTTGGGCCTTGGCCTTAAAAAGTTTGAACAGTTAAGAGATTTGTGATCTTTGAATGATGATTCCCTATTTTTACTTGATGATCTCCGGTCTTTTTGTTTTCCTAATCGTTCGACCCTCATCTTTTGTGTGAACCGTACAATTTTCCCTTTTTCTTCAGGCTTTAGGTTTTGTTGTAGTGCGTCTAGCTTTCTTAAATGTAGTTCGTCCATGTTTTAAAAGGCATGCTCTAAATTTTCTTTGTAACCTAGCAGACTTACATCGTGAAAGTCTTTGAGCAAGGGTGTAATCTTGTTGTTTTGGTTGTGTCACTACTGGATGGTCATGTGGGATAAGAATTTCTTCAGTCGTGTGGATTTTTACATTGTTCTTTGGGACTATCGGAATCTTAGGTGGCACGTTTGGGTTAACACCTGAAAGTTCTTCTACAGTCAAATCTTCGAAAGTCTTTCCTAGAGCTTTGGGGGCGGTCTCAATTCTTTCATGGAAACTAATTGGACCAAACTCTATTTGGCTTTCTAATTCGGGAATGATCTCTGTTGTTATGTTTGGATTTTGCTCTTTATGGGTAGGGTACCATTCTAGGTGAAGAATCGGAGATGGATCAACTCTTGGTAGTTGTGTCTTCTCAAAGCGTTCTATGTAATCTTGGTTCAGGATTATTGGATCGGACAAGGGTCTTTTAAGCATTCTATATTGTTATCCTTTGATCTTCTAAGGAGGTTTATCCCGTTTGGCTCACTAGTCAAGACATCGTTTGATTGTGGTTCCTTCTCTAGGGTCTTTTCTAATGAGATGGTAGGACCTATTTGAGAGCTTCCTCGTTGGATTTCAATGGTAGGCCTAACAGTCTCTTGGTGCTGATTCTCAAGTAACGCTTTGGTTTCTATGATAGATTCGGATGGCTTTATTCGTTCTAATGGCATACTCGACAAGATCGACTTCTTCCTAATCGCAGATTTGAGTTTCTCTATGTCTATTTGCAATTTACTAAACATACTGAGACCGAGAAACTCAACTCTAGATTCTTTTTCAGTCTTTATTGGCTCAACTGGTGTTGGGATGAGTTCAAGATGCGATGGTTTCGTTCTAGGGTAGTCTTGTTCATCGTTTGGTTGCCTGTTTATTTGTCTTCGGATCATGATTTGGGTTTTGAATGATGGTTTGGGATTCAAGTTCTATCGTTTGTAACGTGGTCTATGTCTTTCAATGGTATTTGTCTTAGATTGAGGATTTGGATCTTGTATGATTTTGTTCATTTGTGTTTGGTGATTGACTCCAAATGAAGATGGTTTGACTAATCCATGAGTTTCCATACTCGATTCTAACTCATTTGAATCAAATCTGACTGTTTTGTGTGTTTCAGAACTTATGACATCAAAATCTTTAATTAACTCATCCACTCGTTCCATTTGATGGCCAAGTATCTTCATTGTCGTCATGAATTTTGGTTCTTCGTGTGGGTCATTAGGTTGTATTGTCTCGTGTGCCTTTGATTGAATCGTTATGTCTTTTATTTGTTGTGTTGAATGATCTTCATTGGGCTGTGTTTAGGGTAGCATTTGTGGTCTTGGTATTTTTTATTGGATGATTGTTTGTGATTGATCTAGTTCGTTCATTTGATGCGTAGTGATCTAGGTTTTACCATCCCAAGGTGTTTCATGTTGTTCGTAATCAGAAAATTTCAGAAATTTCAGAAAATTAACAGTATCGATGTTAATTTCAGAATTCAGAGAGTTTTACTAAGTGTAAGCTTTTATTCTGATCTTGTTTTAAGTTTTGGGTTGGTTTATTTTAATAATATTCAGTTCGGAACTCGAAATGCAACTGAATTTCACAATCCGGGTGAGACAGAGGACTTAGGCGCAACTTTGTGTTCGCTTATGTGACTCGGTGCACTGGTGCGCCCAAGTCTTAATTTGATGCTTTTTTAGTCTTCTGACTTCATTTCGAGGTTCCGGATGGGTTTAAGTTGATTGAATTTTTAATTTCAAGGCTATTGTTGGTTCAGTAAGGGTTCTGAATTGTTGATTCAAATCGGTTTAGTGCTCTTTGGATTGATTTGAGGTTGAGCTTTTATGGTTTGATGTTCTTTAAATTAAATGTTTTTGCCGTGTTGTATTGAGTAGAACTAAGTTAGGTTTTAATTAATTATGTTTATCAGTGATTGGGGGAGGCTAGGCGCCGAGAGGTCGGTACCTAGGTGGATATTTTCATAGTCTGAGTCGGTTTGTATTTTAAGTTAGTTCAGGCTTCTGGCTTTAGTTGTTTCAAATCGTAAGAGCGTTCTGGTGTGTTGATTTGGGTCGAGATTTGAAATTAATAGGGATTCGGTGCTCCCCGAGATAAAATATGACTTGGGCGCACCTGTGGTGGCGCCTAAGTCCCTCTGGTGTACTTGGGCTTGGTTCGTGGGTTTTAGTAGTCTTCAGGAATTCGTTCACTTGGGTTTGGTGTCACGCCCCCGAACCGAAACCTCGGGGGCGGGAATGGGATTAAACATAAATATATTTTACTTCTCCCAGGATCCGCGTGTGTGAAGACAACACATTCTGAATATTTTGCGGAAGCATTTGTGGCGTTGCGACCCGAAGTCCGTGGCCATCGGATTCCGCGTCGCACTCAACCTTTAGCACATAGCTATTATATCAAGAATCATATCAGACTGGAGTAACCATCTCAACAAAATACAGAGCTGACAGTAACAGGATATTACATTTCCAAATATGTTCAAGTTACAATTATCAATGTACATTAATTAAGAATCCCAAGAAAAAGGCTAATAAAAGCCATACAACAAAAGCTATAAACTACTACCCAAATGTGACGTAGCTCCGATGTCAAGCTCAATGTCCACATGACATAGCCGACAAACCAACCTACAAGGCATGGCTCCACAGCCAACAAAACACTCAACTCGGGGCGAAGAAATCTGAACCTGAGTACCAAAAGTAGTGGGTCAGACACGACGGTCTGGCAGGTGGATGAAAAGATAACAAATATACTGAAGAATAAAACATATGATAAATCATGCTATTTGATCAAAATGCTGCATATAATTAAACGGGTGAAAAATCGTGGATCTCGGGCAAAACATGTATTCGTTTCAAGCATGGGTAAAACATGAAGATCTAATAAAACATGTGTTCATTTACATCATCTATAATCATAGATATTTAACAATCGGGTATTCGTCTAAAACATGTTTAAATATAGTGGTTTGACAAAACAAACGTTCATTTGAGACTTAGGTAAAAACATAAGTATACAACAAACCATGTATTCATAGCAGTCTAGCAAAACCAATGTCCATTCGAAACATATGTAAAAATACGGATATTTAACAAACCAGGTATCATTTAAAACATGTATAAACGTAGGGATCTGGCAAACCAGTGTCATTTGAAACATATTTCAAAGCATGGATACTTAACAAATCGGGTATCATTTAAAAACATGTATAAACATAGATATCTGACAAACCAAATGTCTTTTAAAGCAAGCTCGGATATTTAACAATTCGGGTATTCCTTTAAAACATGTGTAATCATATAAATCTAGCAAAATCATTGATCGTTTGAAACATAGGTAAAGGCATGGGTATTCACCCAACCGGCATTCATTTAAAACATGTGCGTGTACAAAGGACAGAAAATAATATAATAATAACTGAATTTACATTGGAGAATATTAGCACTTGTTTAAATAACAACTTTAAAAAAGGAAACGAATCATTTATCAGAAAGCAAGTAAACAATATAAAACATGTCGGGTAACCAAGGAATCGGGAACTGGCAAGATGGCAACCACACGAAGCTAAGTCCTCTATCACTAAAGCGATAGAGCAATAACTAGGCCCTGATCTCAGTCACTCGAGGTGAGGAGAAATAGGGGATCTCATATAAATACATATACTAGGCACTGATCTCAGTCACTCGAGGTGAGGAGAAACAGTGGATCTCATGAATGCATATACATATACTATACATGACCACGGTAGCGAGCCGGGCATCGGGGACCACAGTAGCAATCTGCGGTATCGGGACAAGACCACGGTAATAACCGGGTAGCGGGATCCAAGCTGCAGCTGGCGGGACAAGAGGGGGATCTCCAAGTCGGTGGATCAGGCCAACAAGGTTATCCAAGCTTAGTGGTGCCGACTCATAGGTCAAATACAATCGAGACATATGCAATTAAATCAAGTACAATAGATATACGGGCAAGACGGGGGTGCTCAAGGGCACACTAACATTTCATGTCGGGCAATACATCTCGGGACAATTTACTGTTACTAGTGTAACTTCAATGCTTTCGGGAAAACAAGTCATATAATGCAAATCTTGGAAATGAGGTGAAACAATAAACTATAACAATTTCGGGAAAAGTATTAATTTCAAGATCTATTTAAGTGAATAGGGGTCCCGTATGTCGATTATAGTCATTACTTGGTACTCCTTGAGTTTGAAGACATTCCGGGCTCCTTATGCACTTTTATGATTTTCAAATGCACAACATCAAGTTGAAAACTCTTAATCACATACTAGTTTTCATTGGTTCAAATATCCACTTCACTTTTCAATCTTTTATCACTAAGATAAGTATACCATTGGATTCCTTGCTTCAAGAGCTTTCCAACGGTATATAGAACTTCCAAATCCGATATGGGAATCAAAAGTTATAGGCATTTCAAAATGGCTCCTTTTTTTTTTTGTCTGCAGGTTCCCGGCGTCCGGACGCCAGAAACCCGGCGTCTGGACGCCCGGAAGCAGAAAAGGGAGCAGGTCTCTATCTCCTGGCGTCCGGACGCCCGAAACCTGGCGTCCAGGCAGAAACCTCCCAGGCATCCGAAATTTTGCTGTTTTTTGACATCCTTTCCCTCCTTTCTTTTCCACTTGAACTCTTATACAAATTGAGCTTTTCCTTGCTTCAACAAACATCCAAACTAAAATAAAAACTCCCATCAAACTTCAATGAACATTAAATCCAAACACCTCTTTCTTCTCATTTCACATTAAACAAAGGGAAGAATCCCCAATATACACAAGGGTCCATTTGAGCCAAGAATCTAGAGATAAATCAAGACTATTGATTCACATTTCCTTAACCATAGATGATTTAGCAAAACTCATTAAATGAGCATCTATTTCAAATCAATGCAAGCTAGTAAACATAAACATGGGTGGAGAAACCAACCCCATTCATTTCAAAACCATATGAATAAACTTTGACCAAATGAAATGCATATATTTCCAAGGGATTTAACAAGAGAGAAACAACCATTAATATGCATTTTCGAAATCAATAGAAATATGACAAGAAGCATGTGTAGAAACATATATCACATTATCAAGAACAAGTAATAAAACTTAGGTTTTTCTCATAAAACTTAATAACATTCAAACCATCCATTCATCCACTTGCCTTTGACTCTAATCAAGCAAATCAAGCTCCTAATCACCTCTCAAGCTCAAGATCCACAATCTCTACAAAAACCCCCAAAACAAACCCTAAAATGGGTTAGACAATGAAATGACAAGGAAATCTTTCAATAATCAAAGTGGAGCTTCTCTAAGGCTTGAAGATTACAAATCTAGAAGATGAAGAAGAACACTTACTTGGATGACCCTCAAATGAGAAGAACAAGCTCAAGGAAGGTCTCAATATGGGAAGATTTCTCCAAAAATGGTATCAATAGGGAGCCATGGTGAAGAGGAAGGAGAAGATGGTCTCCATTTCTTGATTGATGAACTCTTGGTGTGGCTTGGGGATGAAGAAGCAAGAAAAAGAGGAGAAGTACAAGGAAAACCCTAGGTTGCTGGTTTGTGCTGGAAAATGAAGAATGGGATGCAATGAAGGAGATGGGTTCCTCTTATAAGCAATTGAGGTTTGGGTCCCACAACTTAAAGAACTTGGGTGGCTGAAATCATCTCTTTCGGGACCTCGGATGAATTCGACGAAGAAGGAAGAAATGATCGTCGAAATTTCTAGTTTCCAAAAAGTATATGTTTCGTGGGTTTCGGGAATATCAAGTTTTGGGTACAGATTTGGTGTGCAATGACTAGTTTGCCCTCCAAGCTATGAAAATCGAGTTTCGGGACCTCGAATGGACACGGGATCAACATGAAAGTTGTAGGATTCCTCAAGATGAATGCAACGGGCAAAAAATACAATACGAAACAAATCGGAAAATTTTCACAAGAAAATGCAAAGCTGAAAAGGGAACCCCCAAAGGGCCCCACAAGCTACCAAAGCACTCAAAAGCCCAAAACTAGAAAAAAAAAAGCCATTCTAGCTCACAAACTCAACCCAACAAATACTAATCCCACTAAAAGAACCAATCCACAAATAAAACAACACTAATCCAAGAGATTAGGGGTCGGGTTCTCACATTTGGAGTTTTAAGTGATCTATGTTAATAAATTTCAAATCCAGAACTGGTCTGAGTCTTTAAGCCTTAAAGGTGATAATAGTTGGGGTTGGGGAGTCGAAACACAAGCAAAGCGTGTGTCGGGGTTAAACCATGGACAGGTGCACCCAGGTTTGTTCTGTGACTTGGGCGCACCTATGGTGGCGCCAAGTGTCAGCCTACTAGTTAGTTGTCTTCTAGGGTGTTTTTAGGTCAGTTTCGAGTATTTGGCTCTGGTTTCTGTTGGGATATGTTTTTATTTTCAGGATTTGATTGGTATATCGTTTCAATGAGGGTTTAAATTAGGAGTTAGTGATCAAGGTTTGATTAAAGCTTGGTTAAGGTCTTAATTTGGGTGTTGTTAATTGGATTTTGTCAATTGGGGTCTTAATAGATTGGAGCTTATCGATTAGGTTTGTTAATCGGGATTTTAGTTGGGGCTTGTTGATTAGGGTTTTGTTTAATTAGGGGTTTTATTAGGAGTTGTTGATCAATTTCAGGGATTTAATTAATTAATTCTATGGATTTTAATTGGATGTTTTAATTAGATGTTTTAAGTTAATTAAGTGTTTTAGATTAGGATTGATCAAGTTTATTAATTTACTTAGGCGCGAATGGAATAACCTAGGATCATCTACTTAATGTCTACTTTTATAATTCTACTACTTCTTTTAGTTACACTTTTCTTTTTTTGTGTTTTCTTGTGTTCTCTTCTCTAATTACTAAAGAGCAAGACGAGAGGGGGAGTGTTTTATAATTTTGTGATTTTTCTTTTTCTCCTTTTTTTTTGGGTGTTTTATGCAAAAGCAATGCAACCTAACCTAAAGAACGACCTAGGGTCCTCTACTTAATGTCTGCTCATTTTCCTTTTTATGGACTTTTCTATTTCTTTTAATTTTTTGTTTTTGTTCTCTTCTCTAATTACTAAAGAGCAAGAAGAGAAGGGAAGAATTATATGATTTTTTTTTTGGTATTTTATGCATTGTAACCTAACCTAAAGTGCTGATGATTTGATGATTCGAAGTCTAGAAGTTCAACAGTCAATTGAAATCATCACAAACGTGGAATAGCAAGTTAAATGAGATGCAAAATGCAACAAACGCGGGCCGGAGATCAATCCAGGGACTTGAGGGGTGCCCAAGTGTCTCTACAGGACTTGGGCGCACACACAGTGGTGCCCAAGTGTTTCCCCTTCGGGATGTGATGTATTTACAAGTTTTTTTACGAAACTTCTTTGCGATTTCCGGCACTTTGCGACTAAGCGCAGGGTCCTAATATTAATCACTGATGTCAGAACTTTCGGATTTAAGAGTAATGACACGACGATCCAAATATGAGGGGCAGATCCTTCTGGCAGAGACTTGGGCGCACCCATAGTGGCGCCCAAGTTGTCGCGACCCCAGATCGGAAATCCGGGATCGGGACGGCAGTATTTGTGGTGTAAGAGAAGTGTCGCATTTATTTAATTTCCCACAGGTGTCCGCAGTGAGGATATTACAACCATATATGAACATTTCTATTAAGTGTGGAAGCGTGTAGTAATATTCAAACCATCTCTAGTCATAAAGATAATAACACAAGTAATATACTGTATCAGAATGAGCAATGATCATTAGCATGTTCCCAAAAGTAAGTTAGAGTTAATACAAAAGATCATTTAATTACATTCCCAAAAATAGAGGGCAACAAAGGCCAATATAAACAAAATAATAACCCAAAAGAATGGTTAAATGTTCCCAAAATATTATGTCTCTCATAGCAATCAGATGTCTACACTACATCAGCAACACGCCACTCAACTAAGCGTTGTGGTTCATCTACCGCCTCCTCTGGCTCCTCCTCAAGGTGACCGGCAATGGGACCTGAGTACCAAAGAGTGGGTCAAACACGGCGGTTTGGCAAATGGGTGAAAAGACATAACAATAAAACATAACCAATACCTTTACCATTGAAAGCATTTAAACCTGTTCGATAAATAACTTCATAAAAGAATTCAAATCATTTAATGAAAACATAAGTACAGTGTAAAACATGTATGGGTATCCAAGGAATCGGGAAAACAAGCAAGATGGCGATCACATGAAGCTAAGTCCTCTATCACCGAAGTGACGAGAGCATATCGGGGTGTTGGTCTCAGTCACACGAGGTGAGGAGATTCAACGAAACATACATATACAATATAAATATACGGGACGGGACCACGGTAGCGAACCGGGTATCGGGATGGGACCACGGTAATAAACCGGGCATCGGGATCCAAATTGTAGCTGGCGGGACGGGAGGGGATCTCTAAGTCGGTGGATCAAACCGACAAGGTTATCCAAGCTTAGTGATACCGACTCATAAGTCAAGTAAGAAATCGAGACATGTGTAAATAAATCAAGTACAAGTAAATAGACGATCATCGACACCAAGGAGCAGGTGCTCTGGACCCGAACCATTCATTGGGTGAAGGTTCAGTGGGAGCATCACACTCCGGAAGAGGCTACATGGGAGCTGTGCGACCAAGTGGGGAAGGACTATCCACATCTTCTACCTCAGGTATGTTCTAACTTTGTTTTTACATTTGGGGACCAAATGTTTTAAAGGAGGGAATGATGTGAGGCCCCACCCTTTGTGGGCCTCTAATTTATATTTTAAATGCTAATTAATACTAATTATTGCTAATTACTAGCTAATTATGCTAATTAAGGGTTAATCAGGGTGATTAGATAGATTTTCCTAAGTTATAGTTAGACTAGCTTAGTTGAGTTAGTAATTTGGTTAGTAGGGTGTTTTGGGTAATTCTAGGGTTAATTAGTATAGGGAGGCCCTTACTAGGGTTTTGAGTGAACCATAGGGGGGTAATTGCAAAAGCACGTTCTCTAGAACCTTCCAACCTAAAGACCCATTTGCCCCTAACCCTAACCCTAATCCTATGCAACCCTAAAGGGTATTTCAGACTTTAGCCACCCCCAAATCCTATAAGTATAACACTATTCCCAAGAAAAACCCTAGCAACTATTCCTCTCTCATTTCCATCTTCTTCCTCTCTCTCATTTCTTCTCCCGTAGAGCTGTGAGTGAGCTACTGTTGTGCTAGAGAAATACACTTAGGAGCTGTTACTACATCATCTTCTTCCTCTTGCATTTGGATTGGGTTTTCTTCTCTTCTCTTCTCTTCTCTATCTCTACAACCTTCTCTTCTCAAGGCAAGTGCACCATACTCTTAACATAGAATGTACGTTCTGTTTCATTGATTCAGAGATTTTAGTTCAGTTATGTTATTATTCATTTTGTTAGATCTACCTGGAGCTTAGTATAGATGGATGGTTGGACATTGATGGATGGGTTTCACCCCCCATTTGGAAGATCAATGGGCTAAATTAATGTTGGATGGAGGTGCATTGGAGTATTTCTGTGTTTTATGTTGGTTTAGTGATGTTTGGGAGTGATTGGAAGTGATTTGGTGGAAAAACAGGTTGAAATGGAGAAAACCTGAAAACTGGTCTCAGTGCATGGCCGAGACCAATGTTGGCCGAGCTTAGTGCAGGACCGAGCTCAGTGCATGGCCGAGACCAGTGTTGGCCGAGCTCAGTGCAGGACCGAGCTCAGTGCATGGCCGAGCTCAGTGCAGGACCGAGCTCAGTGCATGGCCGAGACCAGTGTTAGCCGAGCTCAGTGCTGGACTGAGATCAGTGCATGGCCGAGCTCAGTGCAGGACCGAGCTCAGTGCATGGCCGAGACCAGTGTTGGCCGAGCTTAGTGCTGGACCGAGCTCAGTGACTGGAATTTCAGGAAAAAAGATACTGGAACCTGGGACTCCTTTCAACCAGAATCTCCAGTGTGCTAGGTCGACCGCCCAGGCCAAGAGGTCGACCGAGCACACTGTGTACAGTAACTTTCCCAGATTTTTGGTTTTTGATGTTGTGATTGTTTGTGGGGCCCATTGACCATCCAAATGGACATTTATCAATGTACCAAGCCCGACTCAACGGTGTGGCTCAACCTTGACTCGCGGGGACCACTGATTAGGGTTTTGGTCGTTTAATCTAAGATGATTAGAGCCTTAAACGTTGTCAATGATGCCCGTAACCTCAGGAGCACTAAACACAGTATCCTTTGGCATCTGAGACTTCGTTTAGAGATCTAATTACCGGAGATAGACCTGAATTCTGAAAGTGGTCAATTACCTTGGATTGGACTGTTGTATTTCCCTATTGATTCTCATGTTGAAGTCCACACTTCACCTTGTTTATTACTGTTATTCTTAGATCTTTAGTGTAGTTAATATCTGTTAATTAAATATAAATGGAGGACCTGAACCTAGGATATCTTAGAGGTGACCCGTTAGTATGATTTGGAGAACATTGACCAGTGTCTGTGTCTAGGCGGGCCCTTATTGGGCCTAAGTGTGGAGATGTGTACCTTTAGTTGGAAGATGTAGTTTATATTGGAATTTTAAGTCCTGTTGGATTAGAAGGAACTGTTTATCAGTATAAATGGATGTGCTACCTCGTTTGGACCGTTTTAGACCAGGCCATGTGTTGATGGGCCTCGGTATGGATCCAACGAGTGGGCTTGGGCTTGAATTACAATTCATTGATTAATTGTTATATATAAACCTCTTAAAGACTTGGTTAGGACCTTGTTCACGTAAGGCAAAGCCTAGACAGACACAGACCCTTAGAGTATTCTTGAGTCGGCAAAGACATTCACTCGGTTGATTTAAGCTCAGCCTGTGGACTGATCATCCCCGGTAGGAGCTAGTATGAGTGTTGAGAAGCTATCATGATGAGCTATGTTGTTAAGACGGACGGTGCGATACCGTGTCCGGTCATCGAGTGATGAGTGTGATGAGATGATGAGTGATTTGCGGGATTAGTAATTCCCAGCATTGGTGAGATTTCCCCGCCGCAACTGTGTTCAGTATGGGAGGGCCGCGGTATTCCAGCTCGTGTGAATGTGCCATTTCGTAGTAGATTAGATGTTTTATATTATCATGATTCTTTATGCTTATCTTGCTCGACTGCCTAGTTCATTTACCTTGTTATTCTTTAATTTCTTTACCTGTCTCTATTCATTTGATATATATGTCCTATGTTAGTAGTATACATTGACTTACCAGATCTTTTAGATCTGACCCATCTTTGGTGCTTAGGCCCTGACCCAGAGATCGTAGAGGATGCGCTTGCGCTAGTAGAGGCGCCGATTGTCGGAGATTACGGATGGGGCCCGGCCGGCCCAGATGTCGAGCCGGAGGGCGGAGATGAGTTACCTGGGTTTTGAGAGTCTTATTTTATTTTGGGTTTTGAGAGAATTTAGTAGGTGAGCCGGGTAGCTAACAAAGATGTATTAACTTTTGATATTACCAACAGAACCTTTTATACTAGACTGTAGTTCTGCTCACATTTAATATATATTGATACCAAATGCTCCGTTTTATTTATTATGCTTCCGCAATTTAACCATTGAGTTTATATTGGTCAAAAGTTTTAAATTGGACCTCACTGCAGGCCTATGATCTTGGAAGTTCTCAGATTTTCCGGGAAGTAGCGCGCCAACTTCGGGTATTCGAACGACTTTATCGGTATCCGGAATTGGGGCGTTACAGTGTCCTTCTTCTTCCCTTCTTATATTGAATGTGTTATTGATGGAGGAGAGAATGGGATGAATGTGATGAAAGGATTTGATGTAGTTTGGTTGAAGTATTAGGCTCCTCATTTGATGTAAAAAAAGGGGCTAAAAGGGAGTTGTAGAAGGAAGGGATAGAGGGGAGTTGAACTGGTCCGGAATCAGTTCCTGGACAGTTCACTCAAGCGATCATGACACTTCGCTCGAGCGACCTGTCCATAAAAGGGTTCGGAGCATTCCAGTAGCTGGGTCGCTCGAGCGCACCCTTGGTCGCTCGAGCGGACATCCCAGAACTCATTCCAGAGAGTTGTTCGTTCGAACGCATTTAAATATTCGCTCGACCCAATGAGTTCGTTCGAGCGACCTCAACTTCGCTCGAGCGAACCCACCCAGACAGCCATTCCAGAGAGCGACTCGCTCGAGCGAACTCTCCAGTCCGCTCGAGCGAGGGGCCCCGTTGGGCAAGGCTATGTTTGGGACGATGTTTAACTATTTCAATGTTTGGGTCTAATCTCTGGGAACCCCTCGATGGCAAGGAGATTTGCTAAACAATGTATGAGGCCATTCGTGGAAAGAAGCCATATCACAAAGATTTCATTCGAAGTTTTGAAACTTCAAGGTGAATAAGGAGCCCGGAATGTCTTCTAACTCAAGGAGTACCAAGTCTTTATCCTAATCGACATATGGGACCCCTATTCACTTAAATAGATCTAAAACCAGTATTTTACCCGAAATTGTTATAGTTCATTGTTTCACTTCATTCCAAGATTTATATTATATGATTTGTTTTCCCGAAAGCATGATAGTTACACTAGTAACATGGACTTGTCCCGAAGAGTATTGCCCGACATGAAATGAAAGTTATGCATTTGAGTATTCTTGCCCCGTTCATTTATTTACTTAAACTTGATGTATTTTGCATATGTCTCGATTTGTTGTTTAACCTATGAGTCGGCATCACTAAGCTTGGATACCTTGTCGGTTTGATCCACCGACTTGGAGATCCCTTTCCCGTCCCGCCAGCTGCAGTTTGGATCCCGATACCCGATCTATTACCGTGGTCCCGTCCCGTATATTTATATTGTATATATGATTTACGTTGAATCTCCTCACCTTGTGTGACTGAGATCAACGTCCCGTTATACTATTGTCACTTTAGTGACAGAGGACTTAGCTTTATGTGATTGCCATCTTATTAGTTCCCGATTCCTTGGTTACCTTATTTGTTTTATCTTATTTACCTGTTTTCTAACAAATGATTTATCTACTTTATGAGAGTTCTTGTTTAAACAGATTTCTATGCTTTTCAAGGTACTTCCTTTATTATTACATGTTGTTGTATCTTTTCATTCTCTTGCCAGACCGTCGTGTCTGACCCTTTTGCTTTGGTACTCAGGTCCCGTTGCCGGTTTCCTTGAGGAGGAGCCGGAGGAGGCGGTAGGTTAGCCGCAACCTCTAGTCGAGTGGCGTGCTGACGATGTCATGTAGACATCGGGTTGCTACGAGAGCCATTTCATTTTGAGGAAAACTATTTAACCATTCATTGGGTTATTATTTTTTTTATATTGGCCTTTGTTGGCCTCTAATTTTGGAGAATGTAAATAAGTGATCTTTTGTTAAACTTTAACTTACTTTTGGGAAACATGCTATAGAACGTTGCTCATTCTGATACAGTTTTTGATACTTGATGTTAATGCTTCGATGACTAGAGATAGTCTGACTATTTGATTTGCTACATGCTTCCGCACTTAAGAGAAATGTTCATTTATGGTTGTGATATCCTCACCGCGGACACCTGTGGGAAATTAAATAAATGTATGTTATTGTCATTTAAACAGATGTTGTGGTTCTATTATCATCACCACTAATGTCCCGATCCCGGATCAGTCACGTGGGGCCCGGTCCGGGGTCGCGACACGTACATTTTAAGATCTTGTAATTTTACTTACCTCTCCCACTCCGCATTCTCAGTATAATGTTTCGACACCCATTTACGAGCTTGCTGGTATTGTACAGAAGTAAGATTGTAGACCTTCCCATTTTTATCAATAGGGTAGGCTCATTCACCATCCTCATCCATCCATTTCCCATGTCCTTGCTTATGGCTTCTTTCTATACTATCTGGCATATAATTCATGGCATACAACATGGATTCCTCTATTAAGTAACACTCTGTAATGCAACCCTCTGGATATGTTTGATTCACCACATAACGTTTATATGTCTTCATCTTCCTTATACAAGTTGGCTAAATTAGATACCAATGATAATTTGTAAAAAATTAGTTAAATAGGAAAGAACTCAAATTAACAAAGATGTTATAATTACCGCTCAAAAGGATACATCCATTGATATCTAACAGGTCTGTAAAACATCGCCTCCTCTGCCAAGTGCACGACTAGGTGTATCATTGAAACGAAAAATGAAGGAGGGAAGTATTTCTCAAACACACAAAGTGCTACCACAATACTTTCTTGCATCTTTAAGAGTTCTTCACGGTTGATAACCTTTGAGCATAGGACATTAAAGAATATTGATAAGTCTCGAAATGCAGAACGTAATGACTTATGTGACTCAAAAGTGTGCATAAGCAACACTGGTAATAACTGCTGCAAAAGGATGTGATAATCATGCGACTTAATATTTTTTAGCTCCTTCTCCTCCAAGCTAACATTGTGTCTCCAACATGCACTATATCCGATAGGAACCTTTAAATGATATAATGTTTTACATACCAAATCTTTCTCCAATCGAGATAGAGTGAAAGGAGCATCTAGAATTATCCTCTTGCCATTTTTTTCAATTGGCCACAACTTTTTTTTAATCCCCAGCTCTTGCAAGTCTTCTCGGGCTTTAAGATTATCCTTAGACTTTCCCTTTGTGTTCATGATGGTTGCAAATAGGTTTTCTGCCACATTCTTTTGCACGTGCATTACATCCAAATTGTGGCAAATAAATAAATCCTACAAAATTTAAAAAAATTATACTAATATTTTAGTTAACTAAATAAAATTGTATTAATTGAAAGAATTGGTTAGAGTGCACCTTCCAATAGGGCAAATCTAACAAAATAGATCTCTTTGACCATGGAGCGTTCTCATTCACCTCTGGACGTTTTCTCTTCCTCAAAGCACCAGGTTCTTTTCCAAATTTAGTATGTATAGTTTCCATTTTTCTTAACAATTCTGAACCATTCATACGCTTAGGATTCTTCTCATGTTCTTCACTCCCATCAAATTGGGATTTTTGGCTCCAAAAAGGACTGAAAGTCCTGGGATCCGAACCCTAGAGGGGGGGGGGTTGAATAGGGTGAGCTCCAATTATGTCCAATTTTAACCAATTTTAACTTCTTTAAATTAAACTAGTCACAAGTGGTGATTAAGTAAATAAATGTGGAAGCTTACAAAAACAATCACCACAAAGCATTCACCATCACACAAGGATTTATAGTGGTTCGGCCTCAATGCCTACATCCACTACCGGCTTGTGATCCAACACCCCACCGGATTTCCACTATTTATGCTTTTCAATAGGCTAAGCAATAACCTTTACATTATGCTTTCAAGGCTAAGCAATAACCTCTACATTATGCTTTTCTTAGGCTAAGCAATAACCTCTTCAACCAAAGGTTGGCTATCTCTCTAAGTAGTGTCTAAAATACACTTGATGGAGATACAATTTATAGCTCATTACAATGCCTCTTAGTTAGGCAGATATGAAAGTGAAAATCTATTTCACACACACACACACACACACACACACACACACTATGGATGCAAAGACGAATGCACAATGTGTATGTATGATGTCCTCGATCAATTTTGAAATGAAAGCTCATAAATGTATGCCTAAGGCTTTTGAAAGTTTTAGCTCATAAAAACATTTATGATTGAAGAAAGAATGCTAATCACATGTTAAAAATAACTTGTAAAAGATATACATATGTATTCTAAACAAGTTGTGAAATTCTAAGAACAAAACATGTGATGCATAGGGATGTCAATCAAATTAACAATGTAGCTCAATACGTGTATGTTATAAGCATAAAACATAAAAATAGATTTTATTGAAGTTAGGGGACAAATCATATGTAATTATAAATTCAACTTGAAAATGATATACCTATCAATGCTAAACAAGTTGTGAAACTTTAAAGCAAAAGTACATATGATTTGTGAAGTTGTTGAATCCAAAACATAAGGTAGATTTGAAAGTGATTTTCTTATGATGAAAAACAACAACCAAAGATTCAACCAAGTATAGGAATCATGTTACATATAATTTTAAAGATGTTTTCATTAACATGATTTACTTAGATATACCAATTTAAGTACTACTTGGATTGAATCAAGGTGATGCATCCAAAACAATAAATCAATTCAAAACATATACATGTTAAGGACAGAACAAATCATAGTTTATCATACTAGAAAATATTTACCAATAATTAAGCAAAGCATGAAAACATATGAATAAGAAAAGTAAAGCTTACTTAGTGATTTAACTCAATGAAACCAAGCTTTAGCTTTCCAAATGACCCTTTCATCCCTTAGCTCATTCCCCTTTGATTGGCCTCAAAACATCTCAAGGAGGGCCTCTTGATCCTCTAATTTGGCTAAGGAATGAACCACTATTTATACTGAAAAACTGCCCAACTGCTAGTCCCCGGTCGACCCCATGACCCCCGGTGTCACGCCCCCGAACCAGAACCTCGGGGGCAGGAATGGGATTAAGCATCAATATATTTTTCTCCCAGGATCCGCGTGTGTGAAGACAACACATTCCAACACATTCTAAATATTTTGCGGAAGCTTTTGTGGCGTTGCGACCCGAAGTCCATGGCCATCGGATTCCGCATCGCACTCAACCTTTAGCACATAGCTATTATATCAAGAATCATATCAGACTGGAGTAACCATCACAATAAATTACAGAGCTGACAGTAACAGGATATTACATTCCCAAATATGTTCAAGTTACAATTATCAATGTACATTAATTAAGAACCCCAAGAAAAAGGCTAATAAAAGCCATACAACAATAAGCTATTAACCACTACCCAAAATGTGACGTAGCTCCGATGTCAAGCTCAATGTCTACATGACATAGCCGACAAAACAACCTGCAAAACATGGCTCCACAGCCAACTCAAGCACTCAACTCGGGACGAAGAACTCTGAACCTGAGTACCAAAAGTAGTGGGTCAGACACGACGGTCTGGCAGGTGGATGAAAAGATAACAAATATACTGAAGAATAAAACATAAGATAAATCATGATACTCGATCAAATGTTGCATATAATTAAACGGGTGTAAAGTCGGGGATCTCGGGGGAAAACATGTATTCATTTCAAGCATGGTTAAAACATGAATATCTAATAAAACATGTGTTCATTTACATCATCAATAATCATAGATATTTGACAATCGGGTGTTCGTCTAAAACATGTATAAATATAGCGGTATGGCAAAACAACGTTCATTTGAAACTTAAGTAAAAACATAAGTATACAACAAACCAGGTATTCATAGCAGTCTAGCAAAACCAATGTCCATTTGAAACCTATGTAGAAATACGGATATTTAACAAATCGGGTGTTCATTTAAACAGGTGTAACCAAAGAAATCTGACAAAACTAGTGTTCATTTAAACATATTTCAACGCATGGATATTTAACAAACCGGATATCGTTGAAAACAGGTATAAACGTAGGGATCTGGCAAACAAGTGTCATTTGAAACATATTTCAAAGCATGGATATTTAACAATCGGGTAATCATTTAAAACAGGTATAAACATAGGAATCTCACAAGCCAAATGTCATTTAAAACAAAACACGGATATTTAACAATTCGGGTAATCATTTAAAACAGGTATAAACATAGGAATCTCACAAACCAAATGTCATTTAAAACAAAGCACGGATATTTAACAATTCGGGTATTCATTTAAAACATGTGTAATCACATAAATCTAGTAAAATCATCGATCGTGTGAAACATATGTAAAAGCATGGGTATTCGCCCAACCGGCATTCATTTAAAACATGTGCAGGTACAAAGAACAGAAGGCAATATAATAATAACTGAATTTACATTGGAGAATATTAACACTTGTTTAAATAACAACTTTCATAAAGGAAACGAATCATTTATCGGAAAGCAAGTAAGCAATATAAAACATTTCGGGTATCCAAGGAATCGGGAACTGGCAAGATGGGAATCACAAGAAGCTAAGTCCTCTATCACCGAAGTGACAAGAGTATAACGGGACGTTGGTCTCAGTCACACAAGGTGAGGAGACTCAACGCAAATCATATATACAATATAAATATACGGGAACGGGACCACGGTAGCGAACCGGGTATCGGGACGGGACCACGGTAATAACCGGGTATCGGGATCCAAACTGCAGCTGGCGGGACGGGAGAGGGATTTTTAAGTCGGTGGATCAAACCGACAAGGTATCCAAGCTTAGTGATGCCGACTCATAGGTCAAATAACAAATCGGGACATATGCAAGTAAATCAAGTACAATAAATAAACGGGTAAAACGGGGGTGCTCAAGGGCACACTGTCACTTCATATCGGGCAATACATTTCGGGAAAAATAACTGTTACCAGTGTAACTTCAATGCTTTTGGGAAATAAGTCATGTGATGCAAATCTCGGGAAAAGAGGTGAAACAATGAACTATAACAATTTCGGGTAAAAATATCGGTTTCAAGATCTATTTAAGTGAATAGGGGTCCCATATGTCGATTATAATAATTACTTGGTACTCCTTGAGTTTGAAGACATTCCGGGCTCCTTATGCACTTTCCGATTTTCCAAACTTAAAATGAGCTTATGGGTAGTACTAGATGTAACAATGGCAAGAATCAAGATTACAAACGGTCCATCCTAGGCATGACATTAATCCGGAAACATCGAGCAACCTATTCAGTCACCGAAAGGAATAGAATCCGCGATAACCAAGGGAAAGACTTGTGTTTAGATATAAAGAAGATATCGCGTCGTTCCTTCCCGTTCAAGATTGAAATGGATTGAACTTCGATGCCACCGAACCAACCGTGAGGCGTGTCGGCTCAAGACATTCTCACACATGGTCCACACAGTCCAAAAAGGGTAGCCAGGGTCCCACCTAAAACCAAGAATTAGTGTCTAGATCATCACCATTCTTTTTTTTTAGTTCCCTAGTCTTAGAGACCTTAGATTAGGGTATAATTAGTCTTAACACTAAGGTATATACCCCTAGGACTCATAGAAAGCCCAAAGGTTTCCAAAAAAAAACAATATCAAATTTCACTGCGGCAGAAATTTCTGTCCCAGTTATGCACAGAGTCCGATCGATCGGCTCAAAAAGCCTTACAGTTAAAGACAGACCGATCGATCGGCCTATAGGTCCGATTGATCGGACCTGGGCATGTAGCAGGTCCAGGAAACTGAATTTTTCTCCTCTTTTTCCTTTCCTTTCCAACACTTAAACAATCACATAGAACTATAAACAAGAAGACTAAAATACATGTTTCCAAGACAATAATATGAGCTAAAGAGCTCCTCATTTCAAGTTTCTCCCTTTCCATTCTTTCCATTCACAACAAATCTCAAGGTGGAGAAAACCCATTCATGTGAAACCATTTGAAACCTTGCCAATATGATGCATATATTTTTCCAAGCATGAACAAGAGGGAAATAAACTCATCAATAAGCACATTTTGAAATCAATATTAATCATAGTAAAGACAACTACTAAAATCACCAAAACCCTTAATGAAACAAGATTTTTCTCACAAAACATGTTAATAATCAAAACGATCCAATCATCCACTTGCCTTTGACTCTAATCAAGCAAATCAAGCTCCTAATCACCTCTCAAGCTCAAGATCCACAATCTCTACAAAAACCCCCAAAACAAACCCTAAAATGGGTTAAACAATGAAATGACAAGGAAACCTTTCAATAATCAAGGTGGAGCTTCTCTAAGGCTAGAAGATTACAAATCTAGAAGATGAAGAACAACACTTACTTGCAAGGTCCTCTAATGGACAAGGTAAGCTCAAAGGAAGTCTTGTGATGGAGGGTTCTCTTCACAAATGGTATCAATGGAAAGCTTGCAAGATGAGGAAGAGGTTGGTGATCTCCATTTCTTGATTGATGAACTATTGGTGTGGCTTGGAGATGAAGAAGCAAGAAGAAGAAGAGAAACACAAGAGAAACCCTAGGTTGCTGGTTTGTGATGGAAAATGAAGAGTGAAATGAATGAAGGAGATGGGTTCCTCTTATAAGCAAGTGAGGTTTGGGTCCCACAACTTAAAGAACTAGTTTGGCTGAAATTATCTAATTCGGGACCTCGGATGGATTCGACGAAGAAAGAAGAAATGA
This sequence comes from Cinnamomum chago, assembly GCA_038049695.1. Lineage (NCBI taxonomy): Eukaryota > Viridiplantae > Streptophyta > Magnoliopsida > Laurales > Lauraceae > Cinnamomum > Cinnamomum chago. Next base: position 50,207,610 of record CP142453.1, on the reverse strand, counting down.
TCGTCGAAATATCTAGTTTCCAAAAAGTATATGTTTCACGAATTTCGAGAATATCGAGTTTTGGGTACAGATTTGGTGTGAAAAGACTGTTTTGCCCTTAAGGCCAAGAAATCGGGTTTCGGGTTCTCAAATGGATACGGGATCAACATGAAAGTTGTAGGATTCCTCAAGATGAATGCAACGGGCCAAAAACACAATACGAACAAATCGGGAAAATCTCACAAGTAAATGCAAAGCCGAAAAGGGAACCCCCAAAGGGCCCCACAAGCTACCAAAGCACTCAAAAGCCCAAAACTAGAAGAAAAACCATTCTAGCTCACAAACTCAACCCAACAAATACTAATCCCTCTAAAAGAAACTAATCCACAAATAAAACAACACTAATCCAAGAGATTACGGGTCGGGTTCTCACACCCGGGTCGACCTGGCCTTCAACGGTCAAAAATCTGACCGTTTGAAAAAGGAGCGAACGGCTCTTTCCCGGTCGACCGCATAGTGTGGCCGGTCGACCGGGTCCCCTGGGCCAGTCGACCGGCCACTCTGCGGCCGACCTGGGCCTGGGACCAAAATTCCCTAAAATTTCATTTTTCAAAGTATTTCTTGAAGGGAACTTTTGGGCCACTGAATCAAGCTTGGAATCATGATTTAAATCAAACTAAGAGGGTTAAAATCATGAAACATAAAAAACCTAAAGTGGTTTGAAAGATTTAAAACATAGGCTAGCTTGATTTGGTAAAACTTCTTTTCAAAATATATTGCATCCAAGTTTAAAAAACAAAACATGCATAAATCAAGATTTCTACAAGACTTAAAAACAATGCATGTATAAATCAAGATTTCAAGTGTTTTCTAAATCAATGCATGTGTGAAAATTCAAATGATGCTAGAATGATAATGCATCCATCAAATTGCAATACACAAAATTCCTAACAATCTCCCCCTTTGCAATTTGATGGCAACTTACTCAACACAGAATTTTACACACTAAGTCTTCAGCTCCCCCTAAGCTGGACACGTCTTGAAATCTCTTGGATGCTTCTTCTCTTAGCTTGGGCTCTTTGGACTTTTTCTTCATTCTTCTTGATGCTTGGAGCTTGATCATTCTTCAAGCTTTCTCTTCTTCTTTCGTTCTTTAGCCAAGTATCTTCTTTAGCTCCAAGCTTTCTCTTCTTTCAGCTCTCCCCCTTTGACCATGCACTCTCTCCTTTTGGCAAGATATGCATTCTCTCCCCCTATAGAAGATCATACAAAATCTCCCCTTAGGAAGCTTGGACATTCTCTTCCTCTTTAGACAACTTGAATATTCTCTCCCCCTTTGACATTAAATTGCAAAGGTACCTACACACATGAAGTAAGGAAAATACCTTTTAGAAGCACCTGTTAACAAAAAAAATCAAAAATGAAATACATAACAGGTTATCATGTATGGTTAGTAGGCTAAAAGGGTTCAAAGCCAATATAAAGGTCAATTTGATCAAAACTAATACTTCCTATGAAGGTTTACACTCCCCCTCAATCCATTCTCTCTTTTTGTCTAACTTTTGACATGGATATAACTATTTGGTGCAAGAAGAAGATGGTTTTACCAATTAAGGGTCAACTTCAAGGAAAGGATTAGACACGTTTAACTATAGAGCTCAATATGATCAAATTACCAATATAAAGAGCAAGGCCAATGAGAAAAGCAATCATGGATACCAATTGGAAAAACAAAGAATACCAATTGAGATTCAAAGATAAGTTTATAAAATCAATCACTCTAAAATGGAGTAAAAAATATAACTATAACGAAAAATCCAAATTAGAGCTATCCATGATGAAATGGGGTTTACTAAACATAGCATCAATCAATTTAACTATGAAAAACATATGCTATGAAGGTTTTTGAAATCATTTCATTCAATTATTAAATATTACTATTATGTGCAAGATGAGCGAAATGAAATTCAAACATGAAGCCAACCTCAACTAATAACCAATCAAGATTATGAATACATAAACATGGTGGTCATGAGATATACTTATATGAGCAAGAGAGGTGGCAAACATGAAAATTATGATGCCAATGGAATGTGACATGGAATGAAAACTTATAACTATCAAGTTCAATCCAATGTACACAAGGTCTATCACATACATAAGATAAGACATCAATTGGATATGAAATCAATGGAAAATTATACCAAATCCAACCAATTGAATATGACAACATGATTAATAGCAAGGATGTGACAAACACAAAATTCCATCAAGCATCATAAATGGATATTCATCACTTTTAAATATATAACTATTGAGCATAGTGATGAACAAGATAAATTGCAATGCAAAAGGATATAACTTGGTAATGCATGCATTTTTCAAAGTGACAAAATCATATGAATTCAACAACTAAGATATCCATCAAACATATAGATATACAAGGGATGGATTTCAAAGAGTTTCATATGATCAAGATCACTACTATGATGTTGAAACATGTATAAGGATGTCATCACTTAGAGAATATACATGAATCAACATCATAACCATACAAAAAGAAATGACTAGAAGGCATAGAGGATGGATTTGAGTTCTAGTATGGTTTCTACAAATATAACTAAGATCACAACCATACATACAACGATTTGACATTTGCATAGAGAGGATTAATCAACACTCAAGATCTAACTCATACCATATCATCAATAAAGAATATAACTATGCAAGCACAAGAAGGTATGGAGTTAGAGGGACATCATGGATCGCATATAGATGAAGATGGATCTCATATATGGGTATACCTATTAAGAACAATGAATAAATTCCAATTCATCTAAAATGATCCATTAACCTATCATGCAACATCTCCACTCTAGCAAATGTACTAAGCTTACAATGCAATGGGAAATGGATATGAGGATTATACCAAATGAGCTTAGCACACTAAATCACATATGTACTTATTAGGCTCAAATGATAATAAAACAAAAGATTTTACTGTAAAGCACATAAACAATCATCAATTTGCATTAATGAAAATATATACCAAGTTAGGCACAAACATGCAAATCAATGAAACCATATCCAACCACGCAACGTAAGACATCAAAATCAATTTACATAAAAAGAAAGTAACTAAATGAGCAAAGATGCAAATTGTTTGTAAAAATTATTTCCTTCCAAATGATATAATCATAATTAAGCACAAGGAAATAAATTCAAGGAAAATGCTTCTATAAATACAACCAATAAAGCTTAAAACATTTTCTAAAGTTTTTCAAATCATTTCAATATTTAAAATTCCAACAATGAATCATTTATAGAGTTATGAGCAAGCGATTTTGAAAAACATGAAGCGTACTGCTATAAATTTTCAATTTGTATTCTAAATATGACAATAGACACTCACACAAATTGAACACATATTTTCCATACCAATTTGTTAGTTTTATGGTCTCAATACCAAGGGTCTATGATGTAATAAATTGATTAATTTCTTTATTTATCAATACAATCATGCTTTCCTTTCATGAGATGAATGGTGTTTAATTATATACTTGCACATAACCAATACGAATGACATAATGGTTCATGAGATGAACCGGAGTCCAAAAGTATACTAGATGTAATACATGTGTATAGATGCCATCAACATATAGGAGACATGTATTGAAAATCTTATACTCAAATATCTTCACAACCAGTGATGAGATTGGGCATCTCATCTGACAAGGTTGCAACACTTTGATCACAATGAGATAGTGTGATTTGTCTCGATCATCGGAATGTAAGATTCTGGATCATAGTGCCGGTACATTGGATGTATTGAAGGACAATGAGAAGCACCTTGTATACACTGTCTTTACTTTAAGGTCTGCTCTCATAATTCCCTAGCAATAGGCTCATAATCCTGAGACATTAATGAACTCAAGTTTCTATCTATTCATTTGCTTTGAGTCACCAATGAGTGAGGCCAATTGTAGGACAACACCTCGGTGATTTGGGTATGTGGTAGTAGAGTTGTGGGAACATTCAATGGTCAAGATGGAATCTATCTTTAATATCTCCTTGTGCCAATTAATAGATTTATCATTGGTAAGTACGTACCCATTCCAATTAAGAGTTAATTGGATCGGTACCAAATGATCACTATAATTAATTGGGGCTCAAGGATAATAAGATATGGTCCAATTGACCCATGGATATAGATGGAGGGGCCTACTTGTGGTACTGAGGAAGTTTAGGGTCTTCATTATAATTTATTCCTAAGACTGGAGTGCAATTGCATTTATATAGTGGAGTTATTTGCAATTAACTGTGGGCCAGGATTGCACATGAGAGTGGGGTCGCGTATCCCAGTTGGAGCCAGCTTTCTAAGGAATCCCTAGTGGTCCCCACGCTAGCCCAAGTTATTAGAAAGACACTAATTCTACTTGAACTCTAATAGGAAAGTTACTATTTCTATTTGAAGTGAGACTTCTAATAGTGGTAATAGTAAGTTACTAATTATTAATGGGAGTAGGACGTCTATTTTAATTAGAAAGGAGAAAGCTACTAATTGTTGTGGAAGTGAGACTTCTATGGCAACTAGCAAGGGAGAAGTTTACTATTTTGTAATGGGAGAGTTAAACTTCTATTTCAAATAGGAAAAGCTGAGGAATAGAGGGCTATATAAAGAGGAACGAACCCCTCTTGGATGTCCATAATAGAGAGTGCAATTCCAGCCCTTTTGTGCAAGTCTTGCACAACTTCTCTTCCTCTCTAAGTTCTCCTCTCTTTCTCCTTTAGTTCCTTGGAGTTTCTAGTTGGGTTTTCTATTGAAGTTACCACCAATCTTCTTGAGAAAAGAGATCTAATACGGGTCATAGCGTGGAAGATCAAAAGGTGTTGGAGATTCTGATTTGATTAAGTGAAGGTGTTCATCATCAAAGAAAGAACTCAAATTCTCCATTAGAGCACTACAAAGCTCCAAAGGTATAAATCTACATCCTTGTATGTTTTAGATTTCGTGGTTGCATGTTTAGGTGTTGTTTTCTATCTTCTAGATAGTATATATTGATGTACATGATTTATGAGTTTGAGGGAATGCATCCTGGATTGGGTTTGTTGCCTTCTAGATAATTGATCCATGCATCAAGTGGGTCAAAAGTTTTTGAAACCTATCTGAAAGGCCCACCTCGTTTCCAACAATTGGTATCAGAGTCATACCTCATCTCTAATCATATTAGATCAGTAAGGTTGCTCTAATCTTTGCATGAGATGCGAAGAATATAAAGCAAGGGCTATGTAAGGATCAATTTTGATGAATTTACTTGGTTTAATAGTAGATTCATGTTTGGATAGTCACAAAAGGGTTTAATAATGATGGAAGGATGGTAGGAAGCCATTGGAACACTTTAGAAGTGATTTGGTGAATAATGGACACGAAACAGAAAAACCCAACTTGCAGGTTTTCGTCAGTCCGGTCGACCTGGCCCGTGCTCGGTCGGCCTGGTGACTTGCAGGTCGGTCAACCGAGCCTTCTGGCCGGTCGACCGAGGACCCTACACAGAATGTTGCAGAAACTATTTTTTCAGTTTCGGGTCTTCTTTTATATCTTATTTTTCCAGCATTATTTGGCAGCCTATTTTTGTGATTTGTATGGTTGTATGAGATACTAACTTGCAAATGATCATGTCCTCTCCATATGGCCCACAAGTCTTTTGCTTTCTATTTATGGTTATTGGTTTATTTGAGGCTAAGTGTAAAGGGCATCATGGTTTCCTTGGTTTCCCGTGAAAGGGCAAGGCATGATGAATTTCCCTATAGCCCTTTTATTTCCATGTTTAGATTACCATGTAAGTATCATAATTGAGGCATAGGAATTTATGTAATTTTTCTAAATTTGTAAATTCTGCCGATGTCCGAGACGAAGAAGGAAAGCGATGTTGGACTCATAATCAAAGAGCTTGAAGATACCAAAAGAATTTTGGAGTTGCCCAAAGAGTTTGAGGAATTCCAAGGTTTTGGAAAGTCTAGAAGTCCAAGAAGTCTATTCCGCTAGGGCCATGTGGAGGAAAGGACTAGTTTCTAATTTTAGCACTTTCTATTTATGGATGAATGCTTAATTTAGAATGTTTCCAAATCTGATCCAAACGTAGCAAGTTACTAAAATTGGTCAAATCAAATTAATTTTTAGAAAGAGTTCTAATTAGTGTTTATGACCCATGAGATGGAAACATTGGCAACACTAATTTAGAAACTGGACTTTCCTTAAAGTAACTTGACTTGGAACCAATCTTTGATCATATCATGAGATGATTTGATGTTCATATGTATACATGTGGCCCCTAATACCTTACAAGGAAATCCTCAATTCTAAAATATTAAGTGGGAGCAGGGCATTTATATTTAGAAATCCCCATGGTTTTCCACCATAGGTCCATTGTAAGGAAAGTATTAGCCTCGCGCCATCTTGAGAATAGTCGTTCCCTACGGAGGGCTTTTACTTGTCTGGTTACTAGATAGGGATCTCCTATGGATAGTATTGGTGAGACGGGGCGGGGGCCCACTCCCCAAGGAGCTGCTCGCAACGGTTGTCATACAATGCTAGTTGGTGGGTCACACTTAACTAAAATAATGATGTAGTATCTCCAAGGATTTCCCTCATTTATTTTAGAAACCGAAGCTAATCGGGAGTCATTCATTATTTGGTATGAGATACCTAGATAATAATGAATGAAGGGGATCATGAAAAGTTAGTTTTAACCCTAATTTTGACCAACTTTGATCCGCACCAATATAGGTGGTATTCGCACTCCCGAAGGAGGCATACCCCGGGGATTGGGATTCCGATGTATTCTGAATTTCGTGGTTAGGAGGATTCCATATAAATTTGGTAACATGACCAACAATTAGATATAACTAAAAAGGATAGCTAAGTTGGTCTAGAGAGGTTCAAGGCCTTAAGGTTGGTCTAAATGTGTACCTTTGAAGATTCACCTAAGGTCCTGATAAGGTTGTCCTTGAGAGTTCACTTAGAGGACTCACCAACTCTTAGAGATATAACTCAAAAAAGTCTTAGAGTGGTGAAATGATACTTGGGGAAATTTCACTTTCGATCATAGTGGAAATCATTACAAAGATATGCAATAAAACAGAACACAAGGGTTCTAATCTAGAAAGGATCAACTCTGGGTTGTTAAGCCCTAAAATGGAGTAACCTCTCTCTGATACCAATTGAAAGCCCTGGGATCCGAACCCTAGAGGGGGGGTTGAATAGGGTGAGCTCCAATTATGACCAATTTTAACTTCTTTAAATTAAACTAGTCACAAGTAGTGATTAAGTAAATAAATGCGGAAGCTTACAAAAACAATCACCACAAAGCATTCACCATCACACAAGGATTTATAGTGGTTAGGCCTAAATGCCTACATCCACTATCGGCTTCCGATCCAACACCCCACCGGATCTCCAGTATTTATGTTTTTCAGTAGGCTAAGCAATAACCTTTACATTATGCTTTCAAGGCTAAGCAATAACCTCTACATTATGCTTTTCTTAGGCTAAGCAATAACCTCTTCAACCAAAGGTTGGTTATCTCTCTAAGTAGTGTCTAAAATACACTTGATGGAGATACAATTTATAGCTCATTACAATGCCTCTTAGTTAGGTGGATATGAAAGTGAAAATCTATTTCACACACACACACACACACTATGGATGCAAAGATGAATGCACAATGTGTATCTATGATGTCCTCAATCAATTTTAAAATGAAAGCTCATAAATGTATGCCTAAGGCTTTTGACAGTTTTAGCTCATAAAAACATTTATGATTGAGGAAAGAATGCTAATCACGTGTTAAAAAGAACTGGTAAAAGATATACATATGTATTCTAAACAAGTTGTGAAATTCTAAGAACAAAACATGTGATGCATAGGAATGTCAATCAAAATAACAATGTAGCTCAATATGTGTATGCTATAAGCATAAACATAAAAATAGATTTGATTGAAGTTAGGGGACAAATCATATGTAATTATAAATTCAACTTGAAAATGATATACCTATCAATGCTAAACAAGTTCTGAAACTTTAAAACAAAAATACATATGATTTGTGAAGTTGTTGAATCCAAAACATAAGATAGATTTGAAAGTAATTTTCTTATGATGAAAAACAACAACCAAAGATTCAATCAAGTGTAGGAATCATGTTACATATAATTTCAAAGATGTTTTCATTAACATGATTTACTTAGATATACCAATTTAAGTACTACTTGGATTGAATCAAGGTGATGCATCCAAAACAATAAATCAATTCAAAACATATACATGTTAAGGACAGAACAAATCATAGTTTATCATGCTAGAAAATATTTACCAATAATTAAGCAAAGCATGAAAACATATGAATAAGAAAAGTAAAGCTTACTTAGTGATTTAACTCAATGAAACCAAGCTTTAGCTTTCCAAATGACCCCTTTCATCCCTTAGCTCATTCCCCTTTGATTGGCTTCAAAACATCTCAAGGAGGGCCTCTTGATCCTCTAATTTGGCTAAGGAATGAACCACTATTTATACCCAAAAACTGTCCAACGGCTAGTCCCCGGTCGACTCCATGACCCCCGGGTCGACCTGGCCTTCAACGGTAAAAAATCTGCCCGTTTGAAAAAGGAGCGAACGGCTCTTTCCCGGTCGACCGCGTAGTGTGGCCGGTCGACCGGGTCCCCTGGGCCGATCGACCGGCCACACTGTGGGTCGACCCGGGCGTGGGACCAAAATTCCCTAAAATTACATTTTTCAAAGTATTTCTTGAAGGGAACTTTTGGGCCACTGAATCAAGCTTGGAATCATGATTTTAATCAAGCTAAGAGGGTTAAAATCATGAAACATAAAAAACCTAAAGTGGTTAAAAAGATTTAAAACATAGGCTAGCATGATTTGGTAAAACTTCTTTTCAAAATATATTGCATCCAAGTTTAAAAAGCAAAACATGCATAAATCAAGATTTCTACAAGACTTAAAAACAATGCATGTATAAATCAAGATTTCAAGTTTTTCTAAATCAATGCATGTGTGTAAATTCAAATGATGCTAGAATGATAATGCACCCATGAAATTGCAATACACAAAATTCCTAACAAGGATGTCCCATATCTTGTAGCCACTTTCTATGCCCCATGTAACAAAACTTTTTCCCATCATTTAGCCACAAAGATTTTATTCCTTCACTACACACAGGACATGCATACTTTCCTGCAGTCTTACAACCCGACAAATGACCATATGCTGGAAAATCTTGTATTGCCTGTAACAAAATTGCTTTCATTGAGAGTCTATTTTTATTGGACGAGTCATATGTTATGGCTCCTGTGGACCACAAATCATTCAACTCATCCACTATTGGTTGCAAGTAGACATCGATGTCATGTGGCCCAGGAATCAATAATGTTAACACAGTGAATTCCTTCCGCATGCATAAAGATGGGGGAAGATTGTATGGAACAACCATAATAGGCCAACAACTATAGGAGTTATTCTTATTCCCAAATGGATTAAATCCATCCATCGCAAGTCCAAGACGAACATTACGTGCCTCGCTTGCAAAGTCGGGCCATTTACGGTCAACTTGTTTCCAAGATGACGAATCCACTGGATGGTGCATGATCGATTCATCTGCTACTAAGTTGGCATTCACATGCCATCTCATGCTCTCCGCAATCCAGGGTACACTTTACAGTCTTTGCAATCTTGGTGTCAATGGAAAGTATCTTAGTTTTTTCCAAGGCAGAGGTTTTTTTCTTGGTTTATCCGAAGTCTCTGGTTGCCATGTCGCGACCCCGGACCGGGAATCCCCAATCCGGGATCGGGACTAAGTGTGTAATGATTATTAAAGAGGATTACCTACATCCACAATATACAACTTATTTAATTTCCCACAGGTGTCCGCGGTGAGGATATCACAACCTTGCATGAACATTTCTTTTTAGTGCGGAAGCATGTAGCAAATCAAATAGTTAGACTATCTCTAGTCATGCAAGCATTAACATCAAATATCAAAACTGTATCAGAAAGAGCAATGATCTATAGCATGTTTCCCAAAAGTTGTTAAAGTTAGACAAAATATCATTTAGTTACATTCCCCAAAATTAAAGGCCAACAAAGGCCAATATTACAAAATAATAACCCAAAAGAATGGTTAATAAGTTCTCCCCAAAATGTTACGCCTCTTGTCGCAACCCGACTTCTACATGACATCATCAGCACGCCACTCAACTAGAGGTTGCGGCTCAACTACCGCCTCCTCTGGCTCCTCCTCAAGGAAACCGGCAACGGGACCTGAGTACCAAAGCAAAGGATCAGACACGACGGTCTGGCAAGAGAGTGAGAAGATACAACATATAATAGATGAAATATCTCGTAAAGTAAGGAAATCTGTTTAAGCAAGAACTCTCATAAAATAGATAAATCATTCGTTAGAAAACATGTAAACAAGATAAAACATATGAGGTAATCAAGGGATCGGGAACAAGCAAGATGGCGACCGCACGAAGCTAAGTCCTCTATCACTAAAGTGATAGAGCAATAACTAGGCCCTGATCTCAGTCACTCGAGGTGAGGAGAAACAGGGGATCTCATATAAATACATATGCATATACAATACTATACATGACCACGGTAGCGAGCCGGGCATCGGGGACCACAGTAGCAATCTGCGGCATCGAGACAAGACCACGGTAATGACCGGGTAGCGGGATCCAAGCTGCAGCTGGCGGGACAAGAGGGGGATCTCCAAGTCGGTGGATCAGACCAACAGGGTTATCCAAGCTTAGTGGTGCCGACTCATAGGTCAAATACAATCGAGACAATGCAGCAAATCAAGTACAAATATATATAATCAAACGGACAAGACGGGGGTGCTCAAGGGCACACTGACATATCATGTGGTGCAATGCACTTCGGGTCAAGTAACCATTTCAAGTGTACATCAATGCTATCGGGGAACAATTCATGAAATGTAAATCTTGGAAATGAAGAATATAATGAACTATGCCAATTCGGGAAAGATAATGATTTTAAGATCTATTTGAGTGAATAGGGGTCCCGTATGTCGATTATGGAAATGACTTGGTACTCCTTGAGTTTGAAGACATTCCGTGCTCCTTATCCACTTTTACGATTTTCAAAACTTAACTTGAGCTTATGGATAGTACTAGATGCTATGATAGAAAAATCAAGACTATAAACGGTCAATCCTAAGTATGATGTCAACCCGGAACCATCGAGCAACCTACTCAGTCACCGAAAGGAATAGAATTCACGATACCCAAGGAAATAGACTTTGCATTTAGGTATAAAGAAGATATCGTGTCGTTCCATCCCGTTCAAGATTGAATAGATTGAACTTCGATGCATTCCGAACCAACCGTGAAGAGCATCGGCTCAAGACGCTCTCACATATGGTCAAGTGAGTCCAAGGAGGGTACCCAAGGTCCACAAAAAAAAATCTCAAAACCCACTAGAACCGAAATTTCTGTACCAGAAATGCACAGGGTCCGATCGATCGGCCCAAAAAGCCTTATAGTTAAAAGACAGACCGATCGATCGGCCTGTAGGTCCGATCGATCGGACCTGGGCGTGAAGCATGCCCGGGAACTTGATTTTTCTCCTTTTTGTTTCCTTTCCTTCCAACACATGATCAACCACATAGAACCATAAACAAGATGACTTAAACACATGATTCCAAGACATTAAATGAGGCTATCAAGATGTGTAAAGATCATTTATTTCAACCATGAAACATCAATAAAAGCAATCAATGAAAGCATGAAAACCATAAATGCTTCACCAAACCATTTCAAACTTAAAAACATCCAAACATTCACTTGCCTCAAGTCCAAGCTAGCTGAAAACAAGCCTCTATTCACCTCTATTGCTCAAAGCCAAGCTACAATCAAAAACCCCCAAAAACAACCCTAAAATGGGTTACACAAAGAATGAGAATGAAAGAACCAACAATAATGTAAATGTAGCTTCTCAAGGGCTAGAGGAACACTAATCTTGGAGATGAATAAGAACACTTACTTGGATGACCTTCAAATGAAGAGAGTTATCTCAAAGGGAGTCTCAAAGTTGATGGATTCTTCTAAAAATAGTATCAAGAGGAAGCTTGTGAGATGAGGAAGAGATTGGTAATCTCCATTTCGAGTTTGGTGCAAGATTTGTGAGGATTTGAGATGGAGAAGCAAGAAGAAGAAGAGAAAAGCAAGGAAAACCCTAGACTCAATAGTTGTGCTGGAACATGAAAATGGAGAAGGAAGGGAAGGGTCTCCTTGTTAACACTTGGGAAGTTGGGTCCCACAACTTAAGGAGCTACATTGGCTGAAATCATCTCTTTTGGGTCCTCGGATGAATTCGACGAAGAAGGAAGAAATGTTCGTCGAAATATCTAGTTTTAAAAAAGTGTATGTTTCGCGGGTTTTGAGAATATTAAGTTTTGGGTACAGATTTGGTGTGCAATGACTGTTTTACCCTCAAGGCTATGAAATCGGGTTTCGGGATCTCAAACGAGGACGGGATCAACATGAAAGTTGTAGGATTCCTCAAGATGAATGCAACGGGCCAAAAACACAATTCACAACAAATCGGGAAAATTTCCCAAGAAAACGCAAAGCCGAAAAGGGAACCCCCAAAGGGCCCCACTAGCCATCAAACACTCAAAGTAGCCCAAAACTAGAATCAAGGTTATTCTAAACCCAACTTAACCAAAAACACTAATCAAGCTTAGCACTAACACGCAACTTAATTAGCACTAATCGGGTTCACTCGGGTCGGGGTCTTACATGCCATCTGCTTTCACCACATGTAGGACAATTGTCCTTATCTTCATGCTCTCTCCAATAAAGTATGCAATCATTACGGCAGGCATGTATATTCTTATAATCCATGCGCAAAGACTTGATCATTTTCTCTGCATTGTAGGTGGTATCCGGCAAAGTGTTTTCGAGTGGCAAAATATTTTTTATCAATTTCAGCAACGCTGTGAAACTCTGATTAGACCATTGAAATGTAGCCTTCAAGCTTAACAAATCCACTGTCGCAGACAACTTTGTATGTTGAAATTGACACGAAGGATACAATGGTTTTATCGCATCCTCCATCAACTTCTTGTACCGAATAACGTCCATTGAATAATCTTGAGATTCTACAAATTCTTCATTAGGAGCTTCATGAGAGCATAGAGATGTATTACCTCCCATAAGAGCTTGAGATTCAATCTCGTCATGAAAATGTTCGAATACATCATTGACCATATCAACCATTCTTGGAAATGTATCACTCAATCTTTCCATGCTACCGCCCTCTACGTTCATGCAACTTTTTGGATGGATTTCTCCATGATGAATCCATGTTGTGTAACTTGTATCTATACCATGACAAATTAAATGATCATAAATATCTCCTAATGTTTTCTTCCCTCCTTTCAAATTACGACATTTGACACAGGGGCAACAATACCAGTCATCACCCCTAATTTCTCTTTATTAGCTTCTATGAATGCAAAAAATGACTTAACCCCTTCTAAGTATTCAATCGAATGCCTTGGTGCCATCATCCACGCCTTGCTTTGAGACATTTTCTTAAATATAAAATTTATAGAATATGACCCGCATAATATGTTTCATCAATATTCAAAATAAAAAATGAAGAACTACAATCCAAGATAATAAATAAAAGAGGCCAAACAACACTTGCCAACATTCCAAAAAATGTGTATTTCATCAACAACTCTCCCAAAACAAACAACCCAATTAAAACAGTTCGAAAATCACTTGCCCAGCATTTCTACTAATAAACGTTATTTCCTTTGAAGGTTAGGTGGGCCTTTTGTTGAAGAAGAGGTGTAAAGAATGAAATATTTCGTGAGAGTGAGAAGATCCATTACCATCAAGTCATGGTAATCTAGGCTCAGTTCATGTAGCTATTGGGCCACATCATTTGATACGTCCAAAGTGAGAAAATGTGATGTGCCCAATAGCATAGCTTGAGTGCTGGTGGAGCCCGTCCAAGTTGCAACCATAAGTAACCAGTTCTTTATCAGTAGTAGATATTCACAATCCTACTGTTCTATTAAAATTATTTATAAACTCACAATCCTTGTTTAACTAATTGATTTTTACAGTGCATGCCCCCACTCCAAATAGTCGTTATTCATGCAACTAAATACACTATTGGCAAGCAAATCGTCATCATAAGCATAATGCCACAAATTCAGTTTCACTTACTGGAGTGTCAAATTGATTGCCACCTCCTCAGAGTGTCAATGACGAATGCTAGTGTTGCCGACCCTAAAGTCAAGGTGTAAGACCCCGACCCGAGAGAACTCGATTAGTACTAATTAAGTCGTGTGTTAGTTCAAAGCTTGATTAGTGATTCTGGCTAAGTTGGGTTTGGAATAGCTTTTGAAATAGTTTTTGGGGGATTTTGATTGTCTTGTGTTAGTGGGACCCTTTGGGGGTTCCTTTTTATGACCTTGCAATGCGCTTGAAGATTTATCGAAGATTTTGCATTCATTGTTTTAATCTCATCTTATTGGTATTGTTAATCCCTACAACTTTTATGTTGATCCCGTCCCCGTTCGAGATCCCGAAACCCGACTTCATAGCCTTGAGGGCAAAACAATCATTGTGCACAAAATCTGTACTCAAAACTTGATATTCCCGAAACCCGCGAAACATATACTTTTTGGAAACTAGAAATTTCGACGATCACTTTTCTCTTCTTCGTCGAATTCATTAGAAGTCCCGAAAGCCATGATTTCAACCCAATTAGATTACTAGTGGTGGAGCCCACTCCCCACTTGTTATAAGGAAACTCTTCCCCTTCCATTTCCTTTTTCCAGCACAAGAGAGTGAATCTAGGGTTTTCCATTGCCTTCTTCTTGCTCTTGCTTTCCATCACCAAACTCACCACCAACCTTGCACAAATTGAGAGGAGGAGATCATCACCTTCTTCCTCATAACCATAGCTCTCTATTGGTACCATTGCTAGAGAAAACCCTCCATTACAAGACTCCCTTTGAGCTCACCTTGTTCATTAGAGGACCTTGCAAGTAAGCAACCCTTCTCTTCTTCTAGAATTGTGTTCTCCTAGCTTAAGGGAATCTCCATCTTTGTTATTGAAATTTCTTTCTTCCTATTCTATGTTTTGACTCTTTAGGGTTTTATTTTGGGATTTTCCTTGTAGCTTGGACCTTTGATTTAAAGGACTTGCTAGAGCTTGATTTGCTTACTAGAGACCAAGGCAAGTGGATGCATGATTTTTCCTAAGCTTTCATTGACTTTGGATATTTTCCATTAATGCATATTTATTGCCTTGTTTTGAAATGAATGCTCATGATAGAGTATTAATGGTACATTTATGGTCCAAGAGATGTGTTGGTTCATAGCATTTAATTCCTCTTGTTTTGTCTCAAATATTTATCTTATGTGAAATGGTTTCCTTCTTTCTTTCCTTGTATTTAACGTGATATGGATGGAGGAGAATGGGATGGATGTGGTGAAAGATTCGATGTTATTTGAATGGAGTTTTAGACTCCTCATCTGATGTATAAAAGGGGTTAAAAAGGGGTTGTAGAAGGAAGAGATAGAGAGGAGCTGAACTATTCCGGAATCAGTTTCTGGACAGTTCGCTCGAGCGAACATGACACTTCGCTCGAGCGACCTGTCCAGAGAAGGGTTCGGAGCATTCTAGTAGCTTGGTCGCTCGAGCGTACACTTGGTCGCTCGAGCGAACATCCCAGAACCTGTTCCAGAGAGTTGTTAGTTCGAACGCACTATAAACTTCGCTCGACCCAATGAGTTCGTTCGAGCGACCTCAACTTCGCTCGAGCGAACCCACTCAGACAACCATTCCAGAGAGCTCCTCGCTCGAGCGAACTCTCCGGTTCGCTCGAGCGATGAGGGTTGTCTGTCATAGGCTATGTTGGGACAATGTTTAACTATTTCAACGTTTTGAGACTATTCTTTGGGAACCCCTCTATGTCAAGGAGATTTGCTAAGCAATGTATGAGGCCATTCGTGAAAGAAACCATATCACAAAGGTGTCATTTGAGGTTTTGAAATTCGGAGTGTATAAGGAGTCCGGGATGTCCCCAATCTCAAAGAGTACCAGATTGTTAGTAGACTGACATACGGAGTCCCTATTCACTTTAAATAGATATTTTACCCGAAATTCCAATTGTTTATTGTACCTTATCAATCTCGAGTTTTATGCTACATGTCTTGTTTTCCCGAAAGCATTGATGTACACTTGAAATGGTTACTTGACCCGAAGTGCATTGCACCACATGAAATGACAGTGTGCCCTTGAGCACCCCCGTCTTGCCCGTTTATTTATTGTACTTGATTTACTTGCATATATCTCGATTTTTTATTTGACCTATTAGTCGGCACCACTAAGCTTGGATAACCTTGTTGGTCTGATCCACCGACTTGGAGATCCCCCTCTTGTCCCGCCAGTTGCAGTTTGGATCCCGCTACCCGGTTATGACCGTGGTCTTGTCCCAATGCCGCCGATTGCTATTGTGGTCCTCGATGCCCGGCTCACTACCGTGGTCATGTATAGTATATGTATATGTATATGTATTTATAAGATCCATTATTTCTCCTCACCTCGTGTGACTGAGATCAGTGCCTAGTTATTGCTCTATTGCTTTAGTGATAGAGGACTTAGCTTCGTGTGGTCGCCATCTTGCTTGTTTCCCGTTTCCTTGGTTACCTTACATTTTTTATAATGTCTGCTTGCATTTGAATAAATGTTTTATCTCGTTCATAGAAATTGTTATTTAAACAGGTTTGCATGTTTTGAAGGTAAATTCATTTATTACCATATTGTCGTGGCATTTTCATCCAATTGTCAAACCATCGTGTTTGACCCACTTTTTGGTACTCAGGTCCCGTTGTTGGTTATCCCGAGGAGGAGCACGAGGAGGCAGTCGTAGAACCGCAATAGTTAGTTGAGTGGCGTGCTGATGACGTCATGTAGACGTTTGGTTGCTATGAGAGACTTTATATTTTGGGAAATTGTTTAACCATTCTTTGGATTGGTATTTTGGTTATATTGGCCGTGTGGACCTCTATTTTTGGGGAATGTAATTAAATGATCTTGTATAAACTTTAACTTACTTTTGGGTAACATGCTAATGATCATTGCTCATTCTGATACGGTTTACACTTCTGCTATTATCTTTATCAATTGAAATGGATTGAATATTTGATTTGCTACACGCTTCCGCACTTAATAGATATGTTCATGTATGATTGTGATATCCTCACCGCGTACACCTATGGGAAATTAAATAAATGTATGGAATCATTTAAATGTTGTAGTATCATCATCCATATCCTCATTAATATCGTCCCGATCCCGGATCAGTCACGTGGGGGCCCCGTCCGAGACGTGTTTCAAGCAATTAAAAGAAACTAGAAATCCTAAGGACGTGGCGAGGATTCGTTAGATTCTTCGTTAGCTAGTATCGTGTGGGCAATGTGTAACCCTTTATTTGATTTTTATGTGCTAACAATTTGTTTTGCAGCATCATTCCACCTCGTAAGAGACCAGTAAATGGAAACCCTTCTGCTAGCGATAGTGATCACACAGTTCCACTTAAAGAGGATAGGGTTGATAAGAACCCACCAAGTCAATTTCAGCAGATGATGCAAGCAATGCTTGACCAACAGCGTCAAGCTAATGAGAATCAAGCTAGGTTGCAAGAACAAATGCTCAAAAGAGAGGAAGACCATGCTAGAGAATTGGCAGATATGCAGAGGCAGTTATTGGAAGTGTTACAAAGAAGACCCGAGCCGGTTCAACCTCAGCCCGCAATCGTTATCAATCAGAGGCAACATGACCCGAACGCTTTGTTTGAGTGGTTTCGAAAGAGGGCTCTGAAAGAGTTCCTTTGAATAGAAGATCCATTGGCTGCAGATGACTGGTTGGAACATACGGAGAACATCTTTGAGATTTTCCATTGTACCGGAGGTGAAAGAGTGAAACTAGCATCATCTCTATTTAGCGGTACAGCAGACAGATGGTGGAAGACGGTGAGGGAAGAATACAGGACCATGGCTGATGCAGAGGTTTGGGCAAACTTCAAGAGGCAATTTCATGATAAGTATGTACCCGCTCATATCAAGAAGCAAAAGGCCATAGAATTTCAATAGCATGTGCAAGGAAGTATGACAGTCCTCGAATACCTCACCAAGTTCGAGAGATTGTCCAGATATGCTCCGGAGTTGGTGGATAGGGTGGAGAAGAAAATTGTCAAGTTCTTTGAAGGACTTAACCCTTTTATTGAGAGAGATGCCACCGGAGTAGTACCACCTGCTACTTTTGATGAAGCGGTCAAGAGGGCCTATAAGTTTGAGAACTTTCACAATAAGATCCTTAGAGTCCAAGGCAAGGGACAAGCTCAGCAGCAGAACTACCAGCAAAGGAACCATCAGAACAAGAGACAGAGGACAGAACAAAATGCTCAGGGTCCATTGGTTTGTACCCATTGTGGGAAGAACCATGAGAGTGCACAGTGTCGTACACTGACAGGAACATATTTCAGATGTGGTTCCATGGCCCATCAGATGAGAGACTGTCCAAGGCAAAATCAACAGCAGCAGCAAGGGGAACAGCGTCCAGCAGCACCACAGAATGCGATCATTGTCCAGAATCAGGCAAGGCCACTACAGCAACAAGCACCACAACAGCAGCAACATAGACCACAACAACAACAACAACAGGCTCGTCAGCAGGGACAAAACCACAATCAGCGTGCACCGCAGCAGCATAGGAATGCGCAACAAGGCAGACCACAGCAGGCACTTAATAGGCCACAACACCGAGGCCAAATCTACGGGGTCAATAGAGTTGATGCAGAGGCAGCGGGAAATGTAGTGGAAGGTACACTTCTTGTTTATGGGATAAAAGCTAAGATTTTATTTGACCCTGGCTCTACACATTCATTCTTATCCCATGAATTTTCTAAGTTGATTGATATGCATGCTAGAGAACTTGAGTTTATTTTGACTGTGGCAACCCCAGTAGGCAAACAAATTATTTGTAGAACATATTATCCTAGTTGCACAGTTCAGATAGGAGAAGTGGTTTTAACCGCAGATCTCATTCTATTAGAGATGTTCGATTTTGATGTCATCCTAGGGATGGATTGGCTGGCAGGATAGCATGCCACAATGGATTGTTTCCATAAGACCCTGACTTTCAAGTTAGATGAGACACCAGCAGGGGTGTTGTTTCAGGGAGAGAGGAGGAGTCCTCGTGCAGGGTCTGTCTCAGCATTGAGGGCTGATAGACTATTGAGAAGTGGTTGTGAAGCATATTTGCCGTTTATCTCGGAGGATAAACGGTCCCATGGGGTGGAGGAGATCCCAATTGTTTGGGAGTTCCCCGATGTTTTTCCGGAGGAGATTCCAGGTTTACCACCCATCAGAGAAATTGATTTCATTATTGAGTTATTACCAGGGACCGCTCCGATATCTATTGCACCATATAGAATGGCTCCAGCAGAGTTGGGAGAGTTGAAGACTTAGTTGCAAGAATTGTTGGACAAAGGTTTTGTGAGACCGAGTATTTCACCTTGGGGAGCTCCAGTTTTGTTTGTCAAGAAGAAGGATGGTTCGATGAGAATGTGTATAGATTACAGGAGATTGAATCAAGTGACCATCAAGAACAAGTATCCATTACCAAGAATAGATGAATTGTTTGATCAATTGCAAGGTGCATCATACTTTTCGAAGATTGATTTGAGATCTGGTTACCATCAGCTGAGAGTTAGAGAATAAGATGTGTTGAAAACAACTTTCCGGACAAGATATGGCCACTATGAGTTCCTAGTGATGCCATTTGGGTTGACTAATGCACCAGCAGTGTTCATGGCGTTGATGAACAAGATATTTGCAGAGTATTTGGATCAGTTTGTTGTAGTGTTCATAGATGACATTTTGGTGTACTCTAAGACCAGAGAAGAGCATGAAGAGCATTTGAGGATAGCATTGTAACTCTTGAGAAAGAATCAGCAGTATGCGAAGCTCAACAAGTGTGAATTTTGGTGGATCCGTCCAAGATTGAAGCAGTTATGAACTGGGAAAGACAGAAGAATGCAACAGAGATCAGAAGTTTTCTGGGTTTAGCAGGTTATTACAGGAGGTTTGTGCAGGGATTTTCATCGATTGAGTCACCTTTGACGAAGTTGACAAGGAAGAATGTGCCATATGTGTGGACAGATCAGTGTGAAGATAGTTTCCAAGAGCTAAAGAAGAGATTGACTACAGCACCAGTCCTTACTTTACCATCCAGGAGCGGCGGTTTTACCATTTTTACCGATGCTTTGAATGTTGGACTTGGTTGTGTGTTGATGCAAGAGGGAAAAGTGATTGCATATGGATCCAGACAGTTGAAAGATCACGAGAAGAACTATGCCACCCATGATCTTGAGTTAGCAGCGGTTGTTTTCGTGTTGAAAATGTGGAGACATTACCTCTATGGAGAGAAGTTCGAGGTCCACTCCGATCACCGCAGCTTACAGTACTTGTTTTCGCAGAAAGAATTGAACATGAGGCAAAGAAGATGGATGGAATATATCAAGGACTATGATTTTCCAATCAAGTACCACCCGGGGAAAGCTAATGTAGTTGCTGATGCCTTGAGCAGGAAATCAGTAGGCTTGGCAAACCGAAGTGGCACTTGTGTCTTTGAGAAATTTGAAGAGTTAAGTTTAGATCTACAGCCACTAAGGAAGGGTGTCTCGTTAGCTAACATGACAGTGTCAGAACCTTCTTTTATTCAGAAGGTCAAGGATAGTCAGTTGCAAGATCCAGAGTTGGCCAAGATTTCAGAGCATGTAGCAGAACGTCACGATTTCCGTATTGTTAATGGAGTTTTGTACTACCGTGACCGGCTATGCGTGCCTAACATTGAAGATTTCAGGAATGATATCATGACCGAGGCTCACAGTACGAAGTACTCTATGCATCCAGGCAGCACGAAGATGTAACAGAATTTGAAGGGCAGATTTTGGTGGAATAACATGAAGAGAGAGATTGCAGCGTTTGTCTCCCGTTCTATGACTTGTCAGTTGATAAAGGCAGAACATCAGAGGCCTCCAGGATTGTTACAACCATTAGAGATCCCAGAATGGAAATGGGAGCACATTACCATGGACTTTACTTCGGGACTACCGAGGACTAGTAGAGGCAACGATGCGATATGGGTCATTGTGGACCGTCTCACTAAGTCAGCTCATTTCATTGCTATGAGGACAGGGAAGAAGATGCACATGCTACCTTTGGCAGAGTTATTTATCAGCGAGATCGTCAGTCGACATGGGCAGCCAGTTTATATTACATCCGATAGAGACAGCAGATTCGTCTCGAGGTTCTGGAAGACGCTACATGAGTCTATGGGTACGAAACTACAGTTTAGCACAGCGTATCACCCGCAGACAGATGGTCAATCAGAGAAAACGATTCAAACTCTTGAGGGTATGCTCTGTGCTTGTGTGTTAGATTTCAAGACTCAATGGGATGAGACTCTACCGTTGTGTGAGTTTGCTTACAATAATAGTTACCACTCGAGCATTGGGATGGCTCCTTTTGAGGCTTTGTATGGCAGAAGGTGTAGGACACCTGTTTGTTGGGAAGAAGTGGGAATTCGCAGTTTCCATGGACCGACGATAGTAAGTGAAACAAGCGACAAAGTGAAATTGATCCAAGAACGTCTGAAAGTAGCCCGGAGTAGACAGAAAAGCTATGCAGATTCTCATAGAAGGGATTTAAGTTCAAGGAAGGAGACAAGGTTTTCCTGAAAGTGTCACCTACGAGGGGAACATTGAGATTTGGGCAAAAGGGCAAGTTATCACGAAGATACATTGGACCATATGACATTGTGAACAAGATTGGTGATGTGGCTTATAGGTTAGCCTTACCACCTGAGCTATCCGGCGTACACAACGTTTTCCATGTGTCTATGTTGAAGAAGTATGTCCCCGATCCTTCACATGTACTCCGGCACGAGCCATTAGAGATCAGAGAAGATGCTACCTATGTTGAGAAGCTCGTTCAGATCATTGATACGAAGGAATAAGAGTTGAGGACTTAGACTATTCAGTGGGTGAAAGTGCTACGGGAAAATCATGGACCGGAAGAGGCAACATGGGAATTACGAGACCAAGTTCAGAGGAAGTATCCACATCTTCTAAAGTGTGTCTAAAATCAAGGTGTCAGACCCCGACCCGAGAGAACTCGATTAGTACTAATTAAGTCGTGTGTTAGTTCTAAGCTTGATTAGTGATTTTGGCTAAGTTGGGTTTGGAATAGCTTTTGAAATAGTTTTTGGGGGATTTTGATTGTCTTGTGTTAGTGGGACCCTTTGGGGGTTCCTTTTTATGACCTTACAATGCGCTTGAAGATTTATCGGAGATTTTGCATTCATTGTTTTAATCTCATCTTATTGGTATTGTTAATCCCTACAGCTTTTATGTCGATCCCGTCCCCGTTCGAGATCCCGAAACCCGACTTCATAGCCTTGAGGGCAAAACAGTCATTGTGCACAAAATCTATACCCAAAACTTGATATTCCCGAAACCCGCGAAACATATACTTTTTGGAAACTAGACATTTCAACGATCACTTTTCTCTTCTTCGTCGAATTCATTAGAAGTCCCGAAAGCCATGATTTCAACCCAATTAGATTACTAGTGGTGGAGCCCACTCCCCACTTGTTAGTTTTTGGGGGATTTTGATTGTCTTGTGTTAGTGGGACCCTTTGGGGTTCCTTTTTATGACCTTGCAATGCGCTTGAAGATTTATCGAAGATTTTGCATTCATTGTTTTAATCTCATCTTATTGGTATTGTTAATCCCTACAACTTTTATGTTGATCCCGTCCCCGTTCGAGATCCCGAAACCCGACTTCATAGCCTTGAGGGCAAAACAGTCATTGTGCACAAAATCTGTACCCAAAACTTGATATTCCCGAAACCCGCGAAACATATACTTTTTGGAAACTAGAAATTTCGACGATCACTTTTCTCTTCTTCGTCGAATTCATTAGAAGTCCCGAAAGCCATGATTTCAACCCAATTAGATTACTAGTGGTGGAGCCCACTCCCCACTTGTTATAAGGAAACTCTTCCCCTTCCATTTCCTTTTTCCAGCACAAGAGAGTGAATCTAGGGTTTTCCATTGCCTTCTTCTTGCTCTTGCTTTCCATCACCAAACTCACCAACAACCTTGCACAAATTGAGAGGAGGAGATCATCACCTTCTTCCTCATAACCATAGCTCTCTATTGGTACCATTGCTAGAGAAAAACCTCCATTAAAAGACTCCCTTTGAGCTCACCTTGTCCATTAGAGGACCTTGCAAGTAAGCAACCCTTCTCTTCTTCTAGAATTGTGTTCTCCTAGCTTAAGGGAATCTCCATCTTTGTTATTGAAATTTCTTTCTTCCTATTCTATGTTTTGACTCTTTAGGGTTTTATTTTGGGATTTTCCTTGTAGCTTGGACCTTTGATTTAAAGGACTTGCTAGAGCTTGATTTGCTTACTAGAGACCAAGGCAAGTGGATGCATGATTTTTCCTAAGCTTTCATTGACTTTGGATATTTTCCATTAATGCATATTTATTGCCTTGTTTTGAAATAAATGCTCATGATAGAGTATTAATGGTACATTTATGGTCCAAGAGATGTGTTGGTTCATAGCATTTAATTCCTCTTGTTTTGTCTCAAATATATATCTTATGTGAAATGATTTCCTTCTTTCTTTCCTTGTATTGAATGTGAAATGGATGGAGGAGAATGGGATGGATGTGGTGAAAGATTCGATGTTATTTGAATGGAGTTTTAGATTCCTCATCTGATGTATAAAAGGGGTTGTAGAAGGAGGAGATAGAGAGGAGCTGAACTGTTCCGGAAGCAGTTTCTGGACAGTTCGCTCGAGCGACCTGTCAAGAGAAGGGTTCGGAGCATTCCAGTAGCTTGGTCGCTCGAGCGTACCCTTGGTCGCTCGAGCGGACATCCCAGAACCTGTTCTAGAGAGTTGTTAGTTCGAACACACTATAAACTTCGCTCGACCCAATGAGTTCGTTCGAGCGACCTCAACTTCGCTCGAGCGAACCCACTCAGACAACCATTCCAGAGAGCTCCTCGCTCGAGCGAACTCTCCGGTTCGCTCGAGCGATGAGGGTTGTCTGTCATAGGCTATGTTGGGACAATGTTTAACTATTTCAACGTTTTGAGACTATTCTTTGGGAACCCCTCTATGTCAAGGAGATTTGCTAAGCAATGTATGAGGCCATTCGTGAAAGAAACCATATCACAAAGGTGTCATTTGAGGTTTTGAAATTCGGAGTGTATAAGGAGTCCGGGATGTCCCCAATCTCAAAGAGTACCAGATTGTTAGTAGACTGACATATGGAGTCCCTATTCACTTTAAATAGATATTTTACCCGAAATTCCAATTGTTTATTGTACCTTATCGATCTCGAGTTTTATGCTACATGTCTTGTTTTCCCGAAAGCATTGATGTACACTTGAAATGGTTACTTGACCCGAAGTGCATTGCACCACATGAAATGACAGTGTGCCCTTGAGCACCCCCGTCTTGCCCGTTTATTTATTGTACTTGATTTACTTGCATATGTCTCGATTTGTTATTTGACCTATTAGTCGGCACCACTAAGCTTGGATAACCTTGTTGGTCTGATCCACCGACTAGGAGATCCCCCTCTTGTCCCGCTAGTTGCAGTTTGGATCCTGTTACCCTGTTATTACCGTGGTCTTGTCCCTATGCCGCAGATTGCTACTGTGGTCCCCGATGCCCGACTCGCTACCGTGGTCATGCATAGTATATGTATATGTATATGTATTTATAAGATCCATTGTTTCTCCTCTCCTCGTGTGACTGAGATCAGTGCCTAGTTATTGCTCTATTGCTTTAGTGATAGAGGACTTAGCTTCGTGTGGTCGCCATCTTGTTTGTTTCCCGTTTCCTTGGTTACCTTACATGTTTTATAATATCTACTTGCATTTGAATAAATGTTTTATCTCGTTCATAGAAATTGTTATTTAAATAGGTTTGCATGTTTTGAAGGTGAATTCATTTCTTACCATATTGTCGTGGCATTTTTATCCAATTGCCAAACCGTCGTGTTTGACCCACTTTTTGGTATTCAAGTCCCGTTGTTGGTTATCCCGAGGAGGAGCACAAGGAGGCGGTCGTAGAACCGCAACAGTTAGTTGAGTGGCATGCTGATGACGTCATGTAGATGTTTGGTTGCTATGAGAGACTTTATATTTTGGGAAATTGTTTAACCATTCTTTGGATTGGTATTTTGGTTATATTGGCCGTGTGGACCTCTATTTTTGGGGAATGTAATTAAATGATCTTGTATAAACTTTAACTTACTTTTGGGTAACATGCTAATGATCATTGCTCATTCTGATACGGTTTACACTTATGCTATTGTCTTTATCAATTGAGACGGATTGAATATTTGATTTGCTACACGCTTCCGCACTTAATAGATATGTTCATGTATGATTGTGATATCCTCACCGCGGACACCTATGGGAAATTAAATAAATGTATGGAATCATTTAAATGTTGTAGTATCATCATCCATATCCTCATTAATATCGTCCCGATCCCGGATCAGTCACATGGGGGCCTTGTCCGGGGTCGCGACACAAGGTTGATGAATTCAAGTCAGACGTATCCAATTGGGTAAACTCAAAACACAATTTTATGATATGAAACCTTAAATGAGATTGGAACTATATCTGTAGGTGGAGGTCCCACGGATTCAACCAGCTGAGACAGAGCAATCCCAAATCAAGATACAGCTGAACAGATTATCAAAATCAAAGTTTAATAAAAAAGAAAAAGAAAAAGAGAACTTCAAGCACAGTAGGTCGAGACTGACAATTAAAAAAAAATGATAGTAAGAAAAATTGTAACTCTTCAAACCAAAATTTTCTAAACTGATAAATGATGCTTTTACATTTGTAAATGGGGTTATTGCCAATGGCCCCATTATGTAAAAAGGACAAGAAGAAGGAAGCAAATACCCCAGGCCCACCATAAGACTTTGTTCTCTAGTATTTACGTGTAACAGAGATTGTTCGTCAAAGACTACATCTCATCCGCAGTAAAATTGTTCTCATCCCATAGAACATGATAATGAGTTGGTCGACTGGTTCCCTGCCAGATGCCAATTCCAATGTGTAAGGTAATTTGACATATTTGATGTTACAATAAAAAAAAAACAAGGCAATAATTAGTTGTTCATGTTTATTCAAGATTTTCACTGCATACTCAATTCATTCTAGCCCCAGATGTTCAAAATAAAATGCAGATTGCAGATGTTCTCTTTTGATTCTAGGCAGTGTAGAATACTATATATTTATTAACTTTTCTAACACAAATGGTTTAGAGCATAAAAACCTATTCTCTGTGGGTTATTTTAACCAGTAGTCCAGTGCATTGATGTTCTCTGTGTGTGCCTGTGAAATGAATGCATTTTACACTTCAAAATGCGCTGCAATTGCTTTTGGATACTTAAACAAAGCAACATTTACATATTTTCATCCAAAACAATCTGAACAATCTATTGCTTAAACGATCTCAAATAACAACCTGGATTCCAGCCTGACTGCAGAGGAAGAAATCAAATTCAGTAGGATGGCATATCTTAGAATCCACGACGGTGCCTCTAAATTCAAACTTATGAAAATGATGAATGAAAGTTTAAACTTCAACTCAAGATAGGATAGGACCTTAGAGTATCAGAGATATGGGCTATTAATTACCAGGTAGAATATTTCCACTCTTGTCAGTGCTACTTCTGTCCTTATGGTTGTTCGCGAACAATCTTGTGTGGTGACGCTTTTGGACAACCACAAAGGTTACTGGGGGCTGGTAATTAGGCTCTAAGGATGCGCAAGCCTAAAGAAATCAGATAATAAGCACCCAAGAGTAAAAAGATATGAATTTTGTCTATGAGAATGGACGTTAACTGACCTTATGAATTGCATCTAATTCATATAGCAAAACTTGATAGAACTGCCCTTCACTGACACCATCCCTATGCACACAACCAAAGACATGTAAAATAAAGATACACCATTTAAGAGGCATAATGATTTCCTCCAAGTACACTCTACACACACCTAAAGAGAGAAGCTGCACTAAAATAGAAAGATAGGTAACAAAGGAATGATAACATCAAACTACCTGTAAAAGATAATTCTCAACAGCTTATGCCCAGTTGCCTTCCTGAAGGAAATTAAAAGTTCCCAATAGTAGAAGAGTATTTAGTACCTCCAAATCATGAATATATAAAGAAACTACTGAATTGAAAAAAAATAAAGGTGTCATTCAATAAGAGAACTTTCTCCAAGGAAAACACAAAATGCAACAGCTAGAGTCATCTTCTAACTATTGTTAGGTTGAAACAACTTAACATTTGAATTTAAGGTATATTCAAGTCATGCCCATTTGTTGATCAATTGCAACATTGGCATCTGAACCACCAATTATGTCTTCCTCACCTTAGGTGAGACATACCTCTTAAGAACTACTTTAATTGATTCTAACCAATCAATCAACCTGAGTAGAATGGATGATCTAAGTAACTATCTGATCAATTTTATCATAATGGATCACTAGGAACAATTAAAGCTTAAATAGTCCACTCCTAAATCTTTGTCACTTATCTAGTGACCCTAATTTTGGATGTTGATCTCATTCAAGAATCACCATAATTAGATTATAACAATTTGAGTTTTGGTGAGAAATGAATTTTCACATCAATTACGATGAAATAATTTTTAATCATGCTCAAATCACGTCAATGGATTACAACTCTATGATTCGCGACATAGAGGCAGCTTCTGGCCTCCTGAGAACGTGCCCAAACCATCTCAAATGATATTCTTTGATTTTTTTTCTCACTTGAAGTTATTCAAAAATTACTTCTAACGTACTTGTTTCTAATCCTTACTTTTCTAGCAACGCCACATTCCTTATTAGTGTGTTCATCTCAACTGCATGAACTTTAGCTTATTCATGTTTCCTTGTTGACCAACATCCTTCCTCATACAACATCCAACTTCCGTGGCACCAAAAAGTAGTGGGCAACATACATTATTCAAAGGAGTATGAACTAGAAACGGATATAGATGGCATCTAGGAAATTGTTGTCATTTGCTACTAGTTAAGAGTATCTGTTGAGGAAGATGTAGCTAACCTTTTGTTTTCTTGCAGCTAGTAGTAAAAATCTTCTCTTCTGCAAAAAAAAAAAAAAAAAGCAACCAAACCAATCAAATAATCACAACCCTTCAAATAGACAATAGAGTTCCCATAACTAAGATGTCAAATTCAAATAAACATCATAAAACATCAGGAGGGGATTGAAGGCAGGCGATAAAATTGGATTATCTTGGAATTAAGAGGAATCCTACTTCTTGTTTTCAGTTTTAAGGTGCGCTTAACAATTAGCACACTTCTGTCCATATGAAATTTTGCTTGTTTCTTTTGTTCTTACATTGTCTAGTTTTTAGACCAAGAGTCTCGGTTGTAGTTTTGATTACTTGGGGTTGTTAGCAAATTTATGTCAAACTGTAAAAAGGTTCATTGGTGTCTTCATTCATGTTTAAGTCTTGAAGTTATGCAACCATTGGTGTCAATTAATTTGTGTCCTGTTATCAATCAGTCACTCCACTCTTTTGTAGTTCTTTGGGTTTTTTTGTAATGAAGAGAAATACATGTTACCGAGAATGCATTTTCTATTTCTTTTGCACAAACAATATTTATAGCATTTTAAACCTTTTTGTGCCCTGTTTGTATACTTGAACTAGGTTCCCTTAATATCAGGTTGCCTGCAACTTTTTGTCATGGCAAAGAATAAAACAACCGTGACTAATAATGGGGAACTCAAGTTTTAGCCAGGAAAATACATCAACTGTCCATTTACCCATAAACCAAATTACCTGCATTGGGTTTCCAGGAAAACCCAAATGGGCCCTTGGATTTAACATGTGGGACTTATTGACTAGTGTGATCCAGACACTCTGATATGATCAGATTTCTCTCATAGCTTATGCAGATCATGTCTGAAAGGGATCTCGATTAGGAGTCCAGTCTATTAAATATTTTCATCTTCTAGGTTGGATGCAGGTTGTTGCATTGTTATTTTCTTTTAAGTACCCCTTTGGATCGTCCTGATTTCAGTGCAGGCAACTTGGTAATACTTGAAAGAATTCAGAAGGAACTACTTAGTTACAGTCCCAGCTTTTGGTTCAGATCCAATCATTCTTTGCTTGCTGTTACATTATTTTCTTTTGATGGAGTTGGCCTTCTGGCTTGAATCCAATCATATATGTTTATCAAATCTTTTTATAGTTGATTGTGAGGCTCATTGCTTTTAATTGAAGCTTTCCTCTATATGTGCCAGATTCGGGGTCCTAGGGGCCGGCTTTTTGTAGGATTGTTGATCTGGGAAAAATGTCTTCTATGGATGCATAATGTGTTTGGCGGGTATTGAGAATGCTAAGTATCTGTTGATTCATTAATAGTTTGCAACATCAATTTGAGCAATGTTCTTTTAAATTTATGGATTCATTAGTCATGCCCCTGCTTTGACTACCCTAGAATCATGGCAGTTTGGTGGTATAGAGTCTCATTGAGTTCTTCTCTGTGATGAGTTGTGATGGTCCATTTGGATTAAAAGGAGCAATTGTTTCTTCCAGAATTATACTAAATCTATTCAGATGGTCATTTCAAGGGTTGGATGAAGGTTGTATCATTGGCTTCAGCTTATAAGGAATTTGAGGGTGCCCATTCTGATAATTTATAAAGACTGGTAAAATTATTTAAGTACGGTTTTGGGCCATGCTGGACTACCACTCAGTGGTATACTGGTACTGGCAAGTTAAAATTAAATTTTGAATGGAAGTATGCCAAGAGACTTTGAAGAAAGAATGGGGGATTGATCATTGATTCTTTTGGTGATACTATTCATCCTGTTTTTGGTATGATGGTTAGATTTAGCTCTAACAGAGCTGAGGTGACAGCTATGTTCATTGGTTGCCAAGAACTTCAGAAGATAGGAGACTTGGTGCAATGGTAGAGGGTGATTCTTGTTAACTCGGCTGAGGCTCTAATAATGACTTTTCTTAAAGGTTGGTTCTTGAGGGCAGTTTTCTTCCTTCATAATATTCTTTGAGCCAAATAATAACATCAATTGATTGGCTAATGGGGGAGCGGCCCATTTGGTTTTGTTGTGCAATGTGCAACTTCCTCTTGTAGATATTGTATTTTTAATAAAAAAAAATTATCATTACCATCACCAAACAAAAAACATCATACAAAGAGAATGCTTGGATATTTTGAAAATCTAGACCATTTGAATTCTAGAGTTGGTAAATGACAGGTTCAGTATCTGGCATATAAAAGAATAAAAGAAAGAAGTGGCACCTGCGATATAAAAGAAATAACAAATGAACATTTGATATTTGATAAGCCCGCTCACAAGCTGATATAAGAATTTATCTGAAGTCACAGTGTTCACAAGCTGCCGACTGAGAAAACGTCCATAAGTGGAGCATTACTGTGAAGAAAAAATGCCTGCCAGTAGAAGCAAACAATAAATGCTAGAAGATCAATAAAAAACAAGTTAAAATGAAATATAACATAAGGCACCTAAAAATGTTAATCACTTCACTTGTTTGGGTTCAATAACAAAGAAAATGATGTTTTGCTTAGTTCCTGATTATGTGAACCACAAATGGCAAGTCAAGATCTTGCATTGTTCTGTGGGTGTCTCCCCTTAAGATTACAAATGAGGACATTGCTCTCTGAAAAGAAACCTGCTTAACGATGATGTGTTCTAACATGAATATGGGCCCAAATTCCAGAGAAAAACAACGGGCCAATTTGGGTCAATAAAAAAAAACAAACTGCAGGATTTAGACTATCACAGAACTATAAGAACAAGGAAGAAATGGAACCATTCACTCCAGCCATCTACAAGCCAAGGAGAATGAAATCGAATAGGTCTCTTTTTCCATGAAATGAGTACCTTTTAATCTTTTGCTACCATTCATTTTTATATACTATGATCTTCCTCTGTTCTTCTATTTTAGATGTGATACATTGCCTCAGTCTGGTAAGGCATCAGAGTGCAATAAAAGTCAAGAACTAACATCAAGCAAAAGAAAAAAAAAGGTCAAGAACAAAAAGTAACCTTGACCCATTTTCAGAAACCAAATATTTTCAACCACAAAGACAGAGTTCAGTTACAACCTTCAGAAATCTAAACATCAATCTAATGTAACCAATAAAATCCTCAGAACCCACCACGGAAAGTATACATAGGAAGTTAGCAAAGACCCAAAAATGATTCCGAACTTCCCCAAAATGATGACAGAAATCTTCTGTGAAGCCAATAAAAAAAATCATGGTCCTTTCAAAGAGAAAACACATGCCTTCTTCATGTCCTTTTTATATAATGGGAGCCAGATCATAGGTCAAAAGCAAAATAAAGAAGACCAAGAGCCCAAGACCTAACTGTTGCCCGTCATGCACAGACACACCAAACCGAGAGAAACCCTTGGAGTTTAGGGTGAATCTTGGTGTTAATTAGTGAAGAGGATGATTCATAGTAGAAGAAATCACATGCATCAACAATAGTATAAAGAGCAAGACAGAGGAAAAATACCTCAACCCAATTCTTCATGCACAAAAGCTCATAACTGAGAGAAACCCTTAAACATATTTTTGGCAAGATTTGGCACCAATTGACGAAGAAGAAGAAGATTTTGATGATAAGATGGGTTTATGAAAAACAGATTAAGAAGAAAGGAAATGAGAGATGGGGCTTGGGGAAAATGAAAAAAAAAAAAAAAAAAAACCAGAGATGGGGTTCGATGATGGATAGATGGCCTTTAGGGGATGGGGTTCGGTGATTGATGGGCTGATGGCATTTAGGGGTGGAGTTCAGTGATGGATAGATGGCCTTTAGGAATTTGGTGCTCAATTACTCGACGGTGTTTACAACTTGCAGTGGAGATGGATGGCCGGAGCGCAATGGGTGAGTCGAGAGATGAAAACTGACAGTGCTTACAGCCTGTAGAGTCGTGCTTGAGAAAAGGAGAGCAGATGGCGGGAGGGAAAGAAGGGAGATGGCAGGAGATGAATAGAGGGCGGGTTTATTTTAGGTCCTTTTTTCATATGAAACGGCCACAAAGAGTAGCTGTCGTTTATAAAATTGCTTGTGTCTAAAAATACTACAGCCCAAATGACTGGTTTTTCCTACCCTGTTTGTGTCGTTATCAACTGGTTTTGATGTAGTGGAGGCCCACCTACTTCCAACAATTGGTATCAAAGCCTTACCTCATCTCTAATCATTTTAGATCAGCGATCTAGATCTAATCTTTGCATGTGATGCGAAGAGGATAGACCTAGGGCTTTGTAAGGATCATATTTGATGTTTGTGTGCATATTGTATCTGTATTGAATGCAATAGAAGGAGTTGCTTCGGACAAGAAAAAGTTTTTTCTGCTGGTTTCCCGAGCAAGATCCTCGAGCAAACCTCCATCCTCTCGAACGAACCAGGTTCTGGATGAGTCCGCTCGAGCGGATCCCAATCTGGTCGAGCAAACAAAGTGCAGAATTTTCTTTTTGATAGTCCGGGATTTTCATCATGAGATGATGAATGGTGTCATATTAAACCTAGTTCCTACTATGTTCTTGATACTAACCATGCAGGTTCATGTCCTCTCCATATGGCCCACAAGTCTTTTACTTTCCATTAATGGTTGTTGGTTTATTTGAGGCTAAGTGTAAAGGGCATCATGGTTTCCTTGGTTTCCCGTGAAAGGGCAAGGCATGGTGAATTTCCCTATAGCCCTTTTATTTACATGTTTAGATTACCATGTAAGTCTCATTATCGAGGCATAGGAAATTATGTAATTTTTCTAAATTTATAAATTATGGCGATGTCCGAGATGAAAAAGGAAAGTGGTGTTGGACTCCTAATCAAAGAATTTGAAGATTACCACAGAAGCGTTTTAAAGATGCCGAAAGAGTTTAAGGATTCCCAAAGTTTTGGAAAGTCTAGAAATCCAAGAAGTCTATTCCGCTTGGGTCATGTGGAGGAGAGGACTAGTTTTAATTTTAGCACTTTCTATTTATGGATGAATGCTTGTTTTAAAAAGTTTCCAAATCTGATCCAAACATAGCAATTTCCAAAATTGGTCAAATCAAATTAATTTTTGGAAAGAGTCCTAATTAGTGTTGGTGGACTTATGAGATGGACCCATTGGTAACACTAGTCTTAGAAACTGGACTTTCCTTAAAATAACTTGACTTGGAACCAATCATTGGTCATATCATGAGATGATTTCATGTCTATATTTGTGGGCCCATATACCTATAAAGAAATCCTTAATTCTAAAATATTAAGTGGGAGCGGGGCATTAATATTTAGAAATCCCCATGGTTTTCCGCCATAGGTCCATTGTAAGGAAAGTATTAGCATCGCGCCATCTTAAGAATGACCATTCCCCATGGAGGGCTTTTATTTGTCGGGTTACTAGATATGGATCTCCTATGGATATTATTGGTGAGACGGGGGCGGGGGCCCATTCCCCAAGGAGGAGCTACCCGCAACGGTTGTCATGCAATGCTAGTTGATGATCACAATGAACTAAAATAATGATGTAGTATCCCCAACGATTTGCCTTATGTATTTTAGAAACTGAAGTTAATCGGAAGTCATACATTATTTGGTATGAGATACCTAGATAATAATGAATGACGGGGATCATGGATAGTTAGTCTTAATCCTAATTTTGACCAACTTTGATCCGCACCTCTAAGTGGTATTCGCACTCCCCAAGGAGGCATGCCCCAGGGGATTGGGATTCCGATGCATTCTAAAGTTAGTGGTTAGGAGGATTCCCACATGAATTTGGTAGAATACTAAACCCTAATGTAATTCATTAATTGAATGTATGGTTATGTGCTACAGTTTTTCAAGCATGAATTTGAATGCTTTCAATCCACTTGCGACCATCCTCAACTAGAATAAGTTGGTGGGATCCAAAAATGTAGACTGGAAACGGAACCTGGATATTGTCATGACTGCTTCAGGATATAAATATGTCCTTACCAAACCCCCCATTGATGAGCCTAGCCCGGATGCATCAGAAGAAGAAAAGGAACTTTACACCAAATGGGCCAAAGACGATGAGATGGACAGATGTTACGTTCAGGGATCCATGTCTAGTGTTTTGCAACACCAACATTAATCCTATTAGACTGCATATGATATTATATCAAACTTTAATGAGATGTTTGCGGAACATGGCGGGCCTGCTAGGCAGGCTGCTATGAGGGTGCTTATAAGCACCAAGATGGTTGAAGGCACATCAATACAAGAACACATGCTGAAAATGATGGACTCATTGAATGAGTTAGATATACTGGGGGCTGTGATTGATGCAGAATTGCAGATTCACATATTCCTTGAGTCACTGCCAGAGTCATTCAACAATTTCAAGTTTAATTATAATACGAATAAGATGAATCTGACTCTAGCTGAACTGTCTACCCAACTGGTAGTGACTGAAAGGAATATGAAGAAGAAGCTAATTGACTGATGACAGAAAAGTCAGATGCCAAGTCCAAGCTGAAAGGCAAAGGGCAGAAAGGCAAGAAGAAATCAGTTCCGAAGGGTCCTAGGTCGGAGAATGGTCCTAATGGTGGCGTGGCCAAGGCTAAGGGTTCGGGGACAAAAGGAAAGTGTTTCCATTGTGGTAAGACAAGACATTGGAAAATGAATTGTCCAGATTATCTGTCTAAGAAAAAGACCTCAGGTATGATTGAGTCACTTATTTCTGAAGTTAGTTTTGCAACTAGTACTTCAGAATCCTAGTATGTGGACTCTAGGGCAACTAATCACATTGAAAGTCCTGGGATCCTAACCCTAGAGGGGGGGGGGAGTGAATAGGGTGAGCTTCAAGTATGACCAATTTTAATTTCTTTAAAGTAAACTAGTCACAAGTGATGATTTACCAAACAAGATGCCGAAGCTAACAAAAGAAATCACCACAAGCATACACCATTACACAAAGATTTATAGTGGTTCGGCCTCAATGCCTACATCCACTACCGGCTTGTGATCCAATCACTCCACCGGATTTCCACTATCTATGCTTTTTAATAGGCTAAGCAATAACCTTTACAATGTTGTTTTTCTAGGCTAAACAACAACCTATCAATGTGCTTTTCTAGGTTAAGCAATAACCTTTACAAGATGCTTTTCTAAGGCTAAGCAATAACCTCTACAATGTGCTTTTCATAGGCTAAGCAATAACCTTTACAATAGAAAGATTTTCTCTCAATGTAGTGTCTACACAAACACTTTAAGAGATACAATTTAAGCTCAATAGAATTGCCTCTTAAATAGGCTGATATGAAAGTTTAAATCTAGGTACAAACATACACAACAATTAGCTAAAGTGTGTGCACAAAGTGTATGAATGTTTACTTCAATCACATTCTAAAATGAAGCTCTTAAATAAATGCTTGGTGCATTTTAAAATCTAAGCTCAGAAAATGATGATTGAAGTTAAATGCTAATCACATGAAAGGTTCAAGCAACTTGAAAGAAAGTACTAAACAAGTTGTAAGAAGATAAACGACTAAGAACACATGTGATTTAGACAAGAATGTTTGCAAAGCAATCTAATATTCCAAAGGTGATATTGTGTTTGCTAAACATCTCTTTTAAAGCTAGAAATCATGCATATATGAAAAGAGTTAAACATGCATTGATTTTAAATGGAATGGAAATCAAAATTAACTAGAAAGATATACCTTTTAAATCTCAAACATTTGATTTCCAATAGCCTTCTAGCTCTCTTAGCTTATTCCTCTTCTTTAGGCTTCAATGGGGTTCCAAAGATTCAATGATCAAGCCTCTTGAAAGAAGGGAATGAAATGAACTTATATACAAAAGACAGTCCAACGGCTAGTTGGCTCGGTCGACCCCAGGTACAGGGGTCGGTCGACGGACCAAAATGGCCGGGGATGAGTTCCTGCAGATTTTTCAATAATCCAAAGATTAAACTTGGAATTCAAGGCCAGTGTGATTTAAGCATAATAAAATGATTCTAAAAATGAGGAATCTATGCAAATCACAAACCTATATTCTTAATTTTATTTTCCAAAATAATGCATGAAGAAATAGGTTTTCAAAAGAGTATTTGGATTCTAAAAACATGCATGAATAAATCATTTGTAAAACATATGCAAATGCAAGATAGAATCTTAGATTCCAAAGTCAAAACTAAGAGCATGAGTGTGTGATCATTTGACAGTGAAGGTGAACGTGAATCCATCAAATTAGCAACAAACAAAAACCTAATAATCTCCCCCTTTGCAATTTGATGGCAACTAATATGATCACAACACTTCTAGGACTTTGGTTCTTCTTAACGGCTCTGTTCTAGAAATCTCTTGAATGTAGCTTCGACCGTATGACCGATTCGTCGAGAGCTTTTAACTTAATCTTTCCAAGATTTCTCCCCCTTTGTTAGAGCTCTCCCTTGCATCCAAGCGATCTTCCCTTTAGTTCTTGAAGCAGATCTCCCCCTTAGTTAGATCTGTTCTTTTTCCCCCCCTTTGACATCGAATTGCAAAGGAACTTGTATACATGAGAAGACAAATACCTTTCAGTAGCACCTGTTACCAAATGAGAATGCAAATGTAATGCGGAACATGTTATCATGTATATAGATTTGTCTGTGCATTGTTTGAATGAAGCTAAGATAACATATATGAATTGATTTATCAATATAAAGCTTCAAAGTAACATAAACATTCATCAAGAGAAATATAACAAGAAGATAAGAGATGAAAAGTGAAACTGTAATTTCATTGATTTAACAATAGAAGTTCAGTACAGAACACATTAATTACTTGACCAATACATAAGTCAAAAGATCAAGGTCAGTAATCAAAACATCATATCAGTTGATAGATAAAGAATACATCAAGTGAAAATCAATCTATCACTACCCAAAACGATCCCCACAAAAAGACGAAAACCCTCCTAATGGTCTAACACTACAACAGATTACACCTTCAGCGACGTTTTTTTTCGTTGCTAAGAGTCCAAAAAACGTCGGTAAAGGTTTTACCGACGTTTTTTTTTTTCGTTGGGCAGTCGTCGGCAAAAAAATGTCAAGAAAATACCTTACCGACGAATTAATTTTTCGTCGGTAAAATTATCATTTTCACCGACGCTTTTTTATTTTTACCGACGTTTTTTTTCGTCGGCAAAATTAATAAGAAAAATAAAAAATAAATTAAAATACTCTACCGATGTTTTTTTTCGTCGGTAATATTAAAAAAATAAAAATAAAAATATTTTACCGACGTTTTCTTGTGCGTCGGTAAAAATAAAAGAAAAATAAATCAAAATCAAAATACAATTACCGACGTTTTTTTTCGTCGGTAATATTAAAAAATAAAAATAAAAATATTTTACCGACGTTTTCTTGTGCGTTGGTAAAAATAAAATAAAATAAAAAAAAATCAAAATACAATTACCGACGTTTTTTTTTCGTCAGTAATATTAAAAAATAAAAATAAAAATATTTTACAGATGTTTTCTTGTGCGTAGGTAAAAATAAAAGAAAAATAAAAAAAATCAAAATACAATTACCGACGTTATTTTTTCATCGGTAAAATAAAATTAAAAAAAATAAAAACATTACCGACGTTATTTTTTCGTCGGTAAAAATACGTTCACCGACGAAATTTTCATTTTCGTCGGTGAAAGTATATTATTTTTTTAAAATCGACTTTTTTGTTTTTCGTTTAAATTTTCCTGTAAACCTGCTTATACACCTGTAATAAAAAATAAAACTACTCATACTACAATCAATAATACATCCAAACAAAATCGTGCCATTCTTCATCAAATCATTCATCTCCTTAAATAAACAGTACAATTAATAAACATACAGTCGAATAAAAATGTCTAAATTAATAAAAATACAGTCGAATAAAAATGTCCAATATACATATACAAATAAACTAAAAACAACAAAACAACACCAAAGTGTGCATCCGATCAAAAAGCGTCCATCAATCTGCAATGACAAAAACAAAAAGAATTTGTTGCTAATAGCATCAATTCGACTGCAATTAAAACCAAACTTGCCACGGATCACTTGTGCCGAGAAGAATCCAATCAAATTATAACCTAATTTTTCCTTTACTTGTAAAATTTGAACAAAAGTAATCTTCTCATGGTTTCAATTGAAACATTCTCCCTCGGTGTTAAAGATTGCCACTGCTTTGACCGACTTACATTATAAAATCTTGAAGCGACTTTAAATATGGGTGCCTTGGGAAGTAATCTGAATGACTTAAAGGAACCCCTTACCCCCAAGTATGGCTCACGCAAATATTGCAGAAAATGCTTTGACCTCAAAAGAATGAAAATATTTAACAAAATACAACAGAAAATCATTTCCCTACAGAGGATTTTATCATGTTCCACAAAATACCCTGCAAAAGAGAGACCTAATATAACTCCAACAGGAAAAGTAAACCAAAACCATATTAGACAGCAGGTTGTTTTCTAATCTCTAAACATGACAATTTACTAAAATAGCTAAAAGTTCATATATTGCTTCCTAGTGCGTGGTTAGGGGAAAAAGTGACCACAACTAAAATTTATAGTCAATTTCATGCCGTGGGCCTCGTGCTGATATGACTTAGGATGCACTTTCATGAATTCATGGAAGGGATTCAGAAAAGTTGGTAACTGTGGCCTTTGAACCTCTTTAGGTTGCTATTACAAGGAAAAGATCAAATGCAGAAAAGGCCCCACTTGTGAACATTTACGGACTCAGATGATGACACCCTTTGTTTTAGTCTTCTTTCTTATCAGAATCATCTAGGGCTCCCAGTCTCTCGACAAGTGGGGGATGAGAGTAATGGTAAGCAGAGTACCAAGGATCTGTGTTCATCGCCGACAGATTTTCCTCCTGTAGAAAATCAAACTCCTAATCAGTAACAAATAAACAGAAACATTAAAAAGTTGGAACAAATTAAGAGTGGATTTGGATGCAAACCAAATCATGTTTCGCCATATGAAGGGCAGAGGAAAAATCGAAAAATTATATTTGGAATTCTACTATACTCCCAATTTTTTGTCCAATTCAAATCTGGTGAAGGATGCTGATGATAAATTTCGGTACAAAAGACAACATCATGTGACTTCTGTAATTTGTAATTTGCAATCCCAGTACAGCTTCAAATTTAAACCAAGTCTGCCAGATATCCGAACAGCTAGCAAGTGGCATGCACCAAAGCACATGATTGAAGTAGACCGCAAGAAAACATGATCATGAAATTATACACCAAGACCACAGTTATGGGCCTCTAGCAAACTCACTCTCATCAAACCCAGAGTCATGATCATCTCCAGGGTAAAAAAAAAACGATTACGTCTAAGTATTGGCCAAAGAGGTACCTGCAATTTCACAAGGCCTGCTCGAAGCGGAGCCGCATATCCAAGGTTCTTCGCAAAAGCATCAGCCTGCAAAAGAGAAATGTGAAGTGAATTTTTATCATTTGTTGCACAGTTTCCACAGCTTTGGATAGCATTTGCATTGTCAAATTGCATATTAATGTACCTGAAATTCAAAGGCTCGGCTAACAAAGACCAAAGCTGACAAGGTGCTGGAGAGGTATCACAGTGTGCTGCCAGAAAAAAAAAAAAAAAAAGACAATAAACTAAATGTTCCCAAGCAAGCAACCCATACTAGAACAGCAATTTCTCAATAGGAAACATTGAGAAAAGAAAGATGGCCAGCGCTACATGGCTAGCACATCAAAAATAGTGCCTTCATCAACAACCAGTTGAAAATGTTAAAAGTCAACTCATCCCACCTATGCCATAAACAGACCCTTCATATAACATATTTGCTCCATAAAGATAACCTCAAGTGATTTGGAACATCCAGAATAGATTTCATGTGATTGTCATGTATGTACTACTTATTTCAGATGGCAATCTCCAATAACTAAGTAAAGAACTCTCTTTGTGAATTTCAGATCAGTTTGTTTCACTGAAACCATTTGCGCCTCCAAAGAGTACCAGAAAAAAGAAAGTTCTCATACAATTGAGGCATAATATAATATATCAATACATAGAACAATTAAAAGAAAAATGGAATCCTGATTTAGCAAAAAGAATTTAACTTAAAAAGATAAGCACAATGCTATCATTATTCACTACATAGATTTTGTGCTGTCACATCTGAGACAAATGATCAGTCCTGGTAGTAAAGAATGTAAATTGCATATTATAAAGTAGTTAGCAATTTTATTAGCCTAGGGCTTGAGGTCATAAAGATTAGCTCTATATGAATAAGGAATATCCATTTTACACCTCTACAGTTAATGTATACATATGTGCATGCCATCACAAATATGTAATACGGAAACCGTTGGGAAATGGAGATTTTTCAAAAGCCACACATGCAGAGAAAGTATTTTCCCCGGAACCTAGTAGCTAAATGACAGGTAAGACATAGAATTAGTAGACCATTGCATTCAGTTTATTAAAAAAATTAAACAAAATTGGAAAGGTAGAAACCACTTTCCACTTTTCCTCACCACCACAGAAGCATAAATGAATACTTCAAGAGCAGTTCCAATAACCTACACACTTTCGACTTGATTAGACTGAAGGCCTATTCTGAGTTCTGTCACATATTTCAGAACCATTGGTTCCATCCAATGAATGACAAGTATGTCAAATTCTCTATACCCCGCAGCAGTAAATCTACAAGTTGAATTCCCAAACTTTTGTCTGATACCAGTAACGTGCCAAAAGTGACATATATTGCTGTTTAGAAAGTAAGCACAAGTCCACAAAAAGTGAAGCCAAGATAAACACAACATTATAAAGAAATTTTAAATGCCGCCAAAAAACGAGAAATCACCTTTTTTTTTAACAATGAATAAAACTTATTGCTGCAAGACAAAAATGCAACTGAAGAGGGACAACAAAATCGAACATCAAGAGGTCAAGCTCTAGATACATCTTTAGCCAGCCGATCTGCTACATCGTTCGCTTGCGGAAGCACATACAAAAACTCGAGATTCCTCATCACAATTGGATAGCTCCACTGCTCTAAGGAATCTGTCATCGAAACCCACTGCTGGACAAAAGGTCACTCTCAACAACAGC
Organism: Cinnamomum chago; assembly: GCA_038049695.1. Lineage (NCBI taxonomy): Eukaryota > Viridiplantae > Streptophyta > Magnoliopsida > Laurales > Lauraceae > Cinnamomum > Cinnamomum chago. The sequence goes on along the minus strand of CP142453.1, from coordinate 50,166,291 downwards.
ACCACCAACCATTCCACAAGATTTATTTAAAAGCTTAATTCTCAAGAAACTTTCAAGTTTTTATATGGAGTTTTTTAGTATAATTTCATCATTGATTTTTCAAATATTTCTGTTTTTTAACTTGTTTTATTTGGGTGAAACCTATCCTGATTATATCTGAAGGAAACCCCAAATTCCAATATCGCCGGATATTTTCCCAAGACAAAAGATAACAGAGAATGAGATTGGAAACAACGGTGTAAAAAAGAAATGTCAAAGTGGAAATAGTTGAAATTGAACTCAAGACAAATCAATAGCTGGAAAATGATAAGACCAATAAGGACTGGTTGTGTTTCAAATCCAAAACTCTGAAAGAGATCCTTCGAATTTCTTACAAGGGTATATCCTCCAAATTGCAGAAATGTGAGGACCTACATAGAAATGTAAAGTCACCTAGATGAAAATGAGAATTAAGAGTGATGCAGCTCCAGAAAAACATGCAACTGAGTCATTCCAAAGATGCCTAGCTTCTAAATCAGAGAAACAATAAAACATAATGTGACTGATCTCAGCATCAAGAAGAAAAAAATTAAATAAATAAAAGATGACATTTGCCAGCTAAACCAATGTGGCACTCGCAAGGCTTGCAGATTGACGATATTGCAAAATCGAAGCTTTTACGAGCAACAGAACACTAAATATACTTGATGCATTTGAAATGAATCATGCATGTATATTACCATATAGAATATATAATGAACATCAGATTTGGAACAAAAATTAAATTAGCATAATAGATTGGCAACATAGAAGCTTTTTTAATCAGCAAATCTTGCTGGATCACACAAATATAAGGTAGAGCAGCAAAACAAAATAAAAGAGATATGAAGAATCACATTCCAGAAATAAATAAATTCCACAGAGTATGGTGTGAACAAGCCATGAATCCATGTAGAAGTCGCTTTACTGAATACTTCCACAACTCAAAAGTACACATCCGCCTGCATTTCTAGTATTGGTAGGCTATCAATACTTGGAGATTCACAAAAAAATTTACTTCAGCCAGTCTAAATTATTCTTTTTCAGCATTAACCTTAACCATTTATCTGATAGCCACTTTAGTTGCTACAGATCCCACTGGAACTTGGTTTCAAAATAACTGTGTATTAGAAATTGATGTCCACAGGTAAGACGAGTTAATGACAATTAAAACTATGTCAATAAGTGATATGAAAAGAATTATAAGACCTTTGACCCGAGGCTAGCATAGTAGTCTCAAGCCTATAGTTTTTACAATTAAAGACTATGATTTTGTCATCCAGAATAATAAAAAAACAGAACTCAAGAGAAACCTAGGTGCCGTTTGACAAGTTTACTCTTTGCATTCATGTGGGAAGGATTTTGACAATAATTTGCACAATCTCATAAGATGATTTAGTGTGTGCGCCCTATCAATCATCTGCTAGTCCATTCCTCTTTCACCAAAGCATTTGGGATCACTTTATGAATCCTTTTGGAGTATATTGAGGGTGGCCAAGTTTATTCATAAAAGTGGCTTTTTTTGTTAAATTTAGAAAATAATAACAATTAAAAATAAGAAAGTCTCTAGACCCCCTTGGGTCCCACATGTGGCCCATGAGTCTCTCCCCAACGAAATAATCATGCTGCTGGATCATTGTTGTTTTAATAACTGAGGTGCTATCATTTGAAACTACTCTCTGCTTGCCATGCACTTGTCTTCTTGGTTGGAGCAGAATAATGGGTCTGATGTGGGCTGATTTTATATAATTAACCAATCATCATTTCAAAAAGAAAATGGTCAACTAGCTCTCATTGCTAGTGGTTTTTCCCGAACAGTGATATCAGAATTGAAGCCTTTTAGTGTGGGTTTGGTCCATATGGAGCCTAGAAACTTGTTTCGTGCAAGCAACCAAAGAGGAGCTGATCTCGCACCTGGACTCTTGTCAGGCTCCCACAGCTCTTGTCAGGATTCAATTTATAACCAATCCAATATCTGTATCTAGACCTACATAATATCATATCTTTACCCTAACCAAATGCTAGTATCTAGGAACCATACTTGCTATGCTTGTTAAGATTGGCAGCACACATAAATCTGAAAAAGGAGATGACTTGTTTGAAGCTTCGAAAGATCAAAATCTTTGGGAAAGGGGTTGTGCAGACCTCTTCTTTGAGAAGTAAACAAACAGCGATAGAATGAAAAAATTGGAAGAGTAGCTAATCAAAATGGTGATGCAGCTAGGGAAGAGGACCAAATCCACAACAGGGATTTGGCTGAATCCAAGATGGATTCAATAGCCAAGAACTCATGCACAAAATTAATCAAAGCAATGACAAAACTGGAACTCAATTCAATTCAATAATCAGAAGGTACCGATCCCTAAAGGGGATTCATATATTTATAATAACATCTCTTTCCCTACTAAAACTCTCTTCTAAAGACTTCTAATCAAATAAGGAAACTAATCAAACAATCTAACATAAATAAGAAACTAACAATCTTTAGGAAATATGACAACTTCCCACAATAGAATATTGTTCGATCCTCCCATTAGGATTTGTGGGCCATTCTAATGGGTCAGGTCAGATTGATCAGATAACTCATGGGTTAGGCCCATTGGACTTGGGCCTGGCTCGAACTGCAACAAATGGTAGTCTAAGTCCATATTAAAACATTGCAATAATCATAGTGGATCTTGAATTATAAAGAAACTAACCAATAAGAATATATATATATATATAAAGATAAGTACAAGAAGAGTACAGAACTGAATGCTCACATTACTATGGCTTGACCTTGTAGATCCATCAACAACAAAGAGCTTCTTCAAAGGAAACTTGAGGGAGGAGGCAAGGTTCTCGATTTTCTCTCTAAGCCCTCCTTCAGGAAGCTATATGCCATAACATCACCCAAAAAGGAAAAGTAGTACTAGTCAACAAAAGCAAACAACAGATGTAATTCAACAGTTTTCTCAACCAAAAAAATTGTGAATGAGAAGAAGTCTGGATAACAGATCAACTTGAAAAAAAACCATGCAGACCACAGATACAAGTCAATAGCTAACATGAACGAAATGAAATTTGGACGGCAGAACAATATGGAAAACAATAATCTAAAAACACATCTGAATTGTGCTCACAATACCAAAAATGCATACTCACAGGGGTGAATTTATTGAACAGTGGAGCAATCAGGATAGGATATAGTGTCATCAACACAATTGACAGAACAAACATAAAACTCCAAAGATAAATTGCCAAGTAAGGACCTCCTCTCTGCACATGCCAAAAGCTTCAGCATTATAATGAAAACAGTTGATATTTGTTCGAATATAAAACTACTAAATAGATGAAATAGTGTAAAGAATAAAGATTTACACAGAAACTTATCCTCAAAAAAAAAATTAATAATAATAATAATACAAACAGAACAAAATGAATCTGCTAGGTAGTATAAAATGTTAAAGAGTAACAGTTACCAGTAACAATTTACCAAAAAGAAAAAAAAAATAGTTACCTGTACAATTACAATGATTGCAGCCACGATTGGTGGTCCAAGTAAAATAGAAAGACAAATGCCTTTCAACATGTCCCTAAAGAATAGCCAAATTGTTTGCTGGAAAAAAAAGATAGATAGTATCGTTAAAATGTAAAAGGATAAGAAAACAAATTATCGGAACGTGAGAAAATCGCATCTGAATTGGTCGCCAGAAAAAATATCTGTAGCCTAATCCCACTAGTCGAGAACTATACAGATATTATTAATAACAGGAAACAAAAAAAAACAAAAACAAAGAAAGAGGACAAACTTTGTTGAAACCATGGCGAGCCTCAATTACAAAAGTTGAATATAGTGAAAATGGCAAGTCCGTGATCTGCATGAAAAGAAGCAGCATTTCCTTAATTCAATTGCAGGGGTTCTAAAAGGGAGTCAGGACATATCCAGAATTAAACCTAAACATGTAAAAACGTGGTCATGAATTCATCCATACACCCATAAAAAAAAAGAAACACTCAGTACAGACGTAGTCAGGAGACTCGGGACATATAAATGAAATTTGAACATTTAAAAGTGGTCTTGAAGACCTTGATAAACAAGCATTGCAGTGTAGGTCTGGCAAAAAGAAGTTGACAACATTTGACAAAATCTTGAATGATCTCTTCTCTTTTTTTTTTAGAGAAAATGAATGATCATATATATTTTAAAAGAATACAAAAGAAATATGAAGAACTGCTTTGCAATACATTCAAAAGGAATAAAAATATACTGCCTCAACCAATGTTTCTAAGAATGGGATTCAGTTAATAATCTCTTATATCACACCTGTGACCAGATCATAACACCACCTAAGAAAGCCAAGGTGTGAAGTATTTCATTCTCCGCATTAAAGCCCATGTACAACACAACGTCTCCAGATATCTGTAGGAAGAAAGCAACACAACAGATTATTTTCCAAAACAATTGGGTGAAACAAAGCCACATGATGCTCAATGACTCACCTTCCAAAACCAAGGTAGCACGCCAAAGAACAAAATCATGGAGTCCATAAGAATGGTAAAAGCCTCATGAACAAAGTGGAAGTAACTGAAAGAAGATGTAATAACAAAGAATGATTAATTAAGGCTGTCAAGAAACAAAGCACACAGCGGTTGAAGCTGTGTTCAATCAGAGTAATGGATCAAATAGCAAGACTAGATAGAAAACAAACCTAGAAAGAAAATACACATGTAAGGAAGTAACATGAGCCCCTCAAAAAGGAAAAAAGACACACCTTTTATCAAGGCTATACGCCCGAGCCTTGTCAAATTTTTCTTTACTAACCACTCCAAGCAGAGGTTTTGGAAGAGTTGTTAGTTTGTGAGCTGCATGCTGCCGCAAGTCCAGATATGTCTCAAAAATATACATCAAGATCATAAATCCTGCAAAATGAGATTCGAATCATCAAGAAGTTCAAACAGAGGACATAACACGACGCAGAATAGAAGATGAACAACTCAGTTTGCAGTTTCTTCTTCCATTGATAAAAATAGCTTTCTCATCATACAAAGTTCTAAAAGACCATCTAACATATAAACACTTTATTCACATCCAAACGCAACCCTAGGTGTTGGAAGAAAAAGAAGAAAGGAAGGAAGAGAAAGTGAGAGATTAAAAGGGTTTGTGTCTGAGAAACCCTTCTTACCTAAGACGGCTTCTAAGTAAGGAAACGCCATTATAGATCAGGAGAGGGAGGTTTCTGGTCTTTGAGAGATGATTGCAGAGAATCGTAAGAAGAAGGAGAAGGAGATGCGATTCTTTCTTTCTTTGTATCTATCTATCACTCACGTATCTATGGAGAAGCGAAATGGGTGCGAAAGGTAAAACCCTTGTCTTGGAAGGATGATTCGAAGGGGTGTAAGTTAGAGAGAGCGAGAGAGATAGAGAGAGAGAGACAGAGCAGAGCGAGAGAGAGAGAGAGAGAGCAGAGCGAGAAAGAGCGAGCAAGAGAGAGAGACAGAGCAGAGGGCTCCACCGACAGAGAGCGAGCGAGAGAGAGAGTGAGAGAGAGACAGAGCAGAGAGATCGAGTGAGGGAGCGAGAGTGGGCGAGTGAGAGAGAGACAGCGCAGAGAGATCGAGTGAGGGAGCGAGAGTGAACGAGTGAGCAGAGAGAGAGAGGAGGGAAAAGAGAGTGAGGGAAAAAGAGGGGAAAAGAGGGTTCGGTGGCGGGAGAAGGAAAAACGGAACTTCACCGACATTAAATTTTACAGACGGAATAAAAACGTCGCCACAAATTAAGTTTTTTTTTATTTCTAAAAAAGTTAAAACTGAAAACTTTACCGACGAAAAATAGAACGTCGGTAAAATTGATTTTTACCGACGTTTTTATTAAAAACATCGGTAAAAATCAATTTTACCGACGTTTTAAAAACGTCGCAAAAAACTAAATTATTTTTTTTATTTTTAAAAAAGTTAAAACTGAAGAATTTACCGACGAAAATAAAAACGTCGGTAAAAATATTTTTTACCGACGTTTTTAAAACGTCGGTAAAAATTTTATCACTTTTTTTTTAAATAAAAAAGTTAGAAGTCATCTTTTTAACGACGAAATTAAAAACGTCGGTAAAAAGCTGACTTTTGGCGACGTTTTTTAAAAAACGTCGGTAAATTACTTACTTTTTGCGACGATATTAATTACGTCGGTAAATGTCACCCTTTACCGACGAATTTATAGAAACGTCGCTAAAAAACGTCGGTGAAAGTGCTTTTTGTTGTAGTGTAAGAAGAGTCTGGAGGAGACGGGGGCATAACGTCATCATGGCGCCTGTAGGTCTTGGAGATCTTCGAGAGGTACTTCAATGTCTTATTCATCTTCCTAGACACCTCTTGCCTAAGTCCTGAAACTCAGAGCGCAAGTTAGCAACCACTTGCTCCATAGACGACATGCGTTCCTCCATGGTACGCTGAGGAGGGGACTGAGGGTGACGTGGCTGATGCTCAGGCTGAACAGGCTGGGGCTGCTGCTGATCGACAATCTCTGTCTCTACAGCCTCTAACTCTGCGTCTCCTTCATCTATAGGGTTCACTCGCTGAGGAGGGGGAAACTTCATCAAGAGAATATTCATTTTGTTGAAGACTGTGGTCGGAACAGGTCTCTCAAAAGCTAGAACAACCACCCCAAAAGATCTAGCAAGCTGGGTAATGAGGAACCCAAAAGGAGCTGCACATGGCTGAGAGCCAGTGACAACTCTGATGATGTGATGAATAATCACAGACGGTAAGCACATTGGAACACCTGTAATGACCTTATGCAGGATGTTCGCCATATAGGGGGTTACCTGAGTCCTATTCCCTTTTCTCGGATAGATGCTATGAGTGAAAATGATGTGAATGATCCGAAGGGAATGAATCAAAGAAGATGCAGGAAGAGAATTCTTGGCTGACCACTCAACAGATTGACCACATAAAATTCTAGTGACAGTGTCTTTTTCATCAAGTGGAAGGACTTCTGAAATAAATTTTGGTCCATTGGACCTAGGAATGCCCATCACTGACGAAATCCTTTCTGGAGATACAATCTCTTCACCATTTGAGGTTCTGACTGTAAAAGAGTTCACGGTGGAGGCACAAATAGACTCATAAAATCCAAAGACAGACGAGGTAAAAGTGTCACCACTCCAAGTCAGTATACTACCCCAACCAATGGCTTCAAGTATAGCCGGGACATTGTAGTCCACAAGATCTTTGACAATACACAACTTCTCAACGATAATCCCTTTGCTCCGGAAGGATTTGACAACAGAAGACGAAGAAGGAATTGGGTTGAATCTAATCTCTGGAGGAGGGCCAGCTTCAGGAGAAGTAAAGGGAGATCTATGAGATGAAGAAGCATGGCCTGTTTTGGACCTTTTGCCTTCCCTCCTAAAAGTTTGCTTTGTGCGAGCCATTGTAGAAAGTGTCAAAGATGACGAATGCTCAAGGCAGCAAGGTAATGCTGGAAGGAGCCAAGAAGATAACAGAGAGATAGACAGCTAGACAGCCCACTAATTCAGTCAATGGAGATACCAAAAGACAGTGAGACAACCCACAAAATCAGTCAATGAAGGGGAGTTATAGGTAAGCTGTGATTGGCTAGAAAAGTTTTAAGAACCTCCCAAAAGGTGTGATCTCACTATCACAAGGAATCTGCTATAATCAGTTGCTGAATGAGATGAAACAGTGGTTCATGCAAACTTACAAACAGTTGGAGTGCAGGAAATTGAGCTTGGAATTTCACAAATGAATGATGCCAAATGGGAGAGTCCAGATGACTACAAATAATCCCAAAACAATGTAGAAGACACAAACTCCACGAAATATAGCAGAAACAGTCAATCAGGAACAAAAAAAATGGTTGGGAATGGTCAGATAGAGAGTAATGGAAGCACAGAGACAAGGACGCCCCAATAGAGATGAAGATGATGATCGCTAGGAATGAGAGAGCAATCCAGTGAAGAAAAGATTTGTTCCAGGTTGAAAGACCGAGGAGAAGAAAAAAAATGGAAGTTCGGGCTCTTGCTGCGGTCAACCTACACAGGATGAAGGATTTCTGTTTGAAACAGAACAGGCTCTGCGCAACAGATTTTGTTGCTGTAGGCGCAGGCTTGGTGGACCGACCACTTCACGATGTCGACCGGGCAAACTAGGGCAGACTGAATTTCTGAACATGTTTAGAGAAAAAGGCCTGGAAGGAAATGGGTCAATCTAAAAGCTATTTACCCTAAACCCCAGCTATCATACAAGCTTAAAAGTTTTAGAAAAGAGATTTTACAAAATCAATTCTAAATAATTCCTTTTGAAGAAAAGAAGACTTGTGAGATAAAAAGCATTTTTCAAAATCATTTAATTTTGACAAAACAAAGGTTTAATTATAAGTTCATTAAAAAATAAACAATTTGAAAAGCAAATCAATTGATTGGGAATGTATAACTTTTAAAAACTTTTTCAAATCAAATTGTTCATAAATATGCATTTAATCATAAAATACCTTTTTTTTTATAAAGAAAATGCATTTTCAACAGACAAGACTCAACCAAAAAGAATCTAAAACCGAAAGAGATACTAAGAGGAAAGAAAGAACTAGATTCAAGACCAACTGACATATAACCACTACTACAATTTCCCTTTTTTGCGACACCAAAAAAGCGTCGCAGATAATACAAAAAGCGTCGCAATAAGTATTTGCGACGCAAAAAACTTAGCGTCGCAAAGGGGTCGCAAATAATGAGGTCTCAGAAAGATTAGTGACACTAAAGACTGCAGCGTGGCAATTAGAGAGAGTATTTGCGACGGTTTCAAAGAGTTGCTAATTACATATCAATTGCAACGTATTATAAGCGTCGCAGATAATGATTTATTTTCAACGGCAAAATTGCGTCACCAATAATTTATATTTGCGACGATTCAAAAAAGTCTTAGTAAATCATTAAGGGCAACGCTCTTATAACGTTGCAAAAAATAATTTTTTGCAACGCTTCTGTGGTGTCGTAAATAATCTTCATATTGTTACATTTGATTATTTGCAACACAATAAAAGCGCCGCAAATAATAATTTTTCAAAAAAATTTATTTTTTAATATTTTCAAAAAAAAATATTTTTCCTGGTTTTGATATCCAATCAATACAAATATAATCTCATCATCCATTCACAAATCTATAATGCAAAGTCATCCTTAGGTCATCACAATCATATATCTCTAAGTAGCAATTTAGGTATGAAAATACACTCCATCGATGTAAAAACATAAACTAAATTAATTCATTGAATTTGAGTGCAATGAAACAGTTGTCCTCGTCACAAATTATTACTGAAGATATTGATAAAATTCTATTAAACATAAATCTATATAATAGTTGGTCTCAATATAACATAGAAACAATAACTGAAAGGCGGTCTTCGATATGTATAACGGAGAGACAACGAACAATTTCCACGATAAAATATAATATCCTCAAATTGATCTACGCCATCCAAACCGGTCCAAAAAATGTTGCTTGTTCTTATTTTCTCTTCATCTCCCATTTCAATCTATAATAAATAAAACAAGATAGATGTTAAAATCTATAAAACAAGATAGATGTTAAAACTGAAATTTGAGATCTCAAGTTGAAATCTTATTTGTTCATGTTGATTGTAGCCTATGCACAAAGTCACCACATGTACATCAATCCATATCATTCAAATCATGGCCCTTGATGTATTTGGGGCATGGAAAAAACTAGATTGACTTAATGATATGACTACTTATTTCTCATTTTAAACATCTCTTCACTGTATATGCCTTTTGGGTATAATGTGACATTTATGAAGGGAAATTCAACATGGTAACTGCAACTAAGAAAATGAAGCACCTAAATATCTCAGAATTTAAGATGAAATTTTATTCATTTTTATTTGCCTTCTATTTGAACTGAACATGCACCTGATGATGTATAGAAGCAATGAATAAATGTTTTACCATGGAGGAGTGCCCATCGTTTGCACCATTATAAATTGCATCATAGCCTACATATTCTTTTGCCAGGATCTCATATTATCCATCTGAGCCTCCATTTGTTGTTTTTGACCGGCCATCTGAGCCTCCATCCGCTGCAACTGCTCAGCCCACTCTTGAGCTTGTCTTTCGGTTGCAGTGGCTCTCTTAGTAAGCTCTTCCACCCGCTGATTATTGTGAATGCCTGTTGAAGAGGATGGAGGGGCCATGACGCCATGCCCTATCAATGGGGGAGAATCCTCTTCTGTGGACTGCCACTGGAGTGTAATAATTTTCTCCTACGAAAGAAAAAAATTTCACACAAATATTTAGACATGTATAGAAAAACTAAATAAAAAAAGAAATAAGTAATTAGATGAAACTTTTAAAAAAAAAGTGTCCTTACATATAGCAACTCAAGTAGACCAACCTTCCTCTTGACTATAGTGTGTATTATACTACAATTCTATCCTACCGATTGGAGCATCACGCTGTATAACTTCGAACACAATATTGAATTTAAAAAAAGAAGTTAATAAATCAATACTTATTAAAATATTAGAATTACTAATACCGTCTCATGAAGATATTCAACAAATGATTTTGAACCCACACAATGGTTCACTTTAAGTAGCTATCGATTTTCAAGATTCCTTTTACTAACTTTATGCATTCAAGTTAATGAATTAGAAATGCCGTCAAGATTTTCTAAAAAAAATCATTTCTATGTAGGTAATGCATTTAAAAATAAAATAAAATTTCACATGAAAGTCATATGAAAAAAACCAATTGCAGCACAGCTCCCAATCTTCTTAGAACACACCCTCATAAGGTTTTTGGCATGTCACCTCGTGATTGCCAACCCTCGTATAATGGGAGTGCAATTTGTTCCTACATAGAAATATGTCTACTCTATCTTACCACTATGGAAATGTGAGGTTCCAGAACAGGCACCAACCACCTCTACATTAGCTGCATTGCAATGACTTCTCTCCCAACGCTGCAACCAACACAAAAAAAATCACGTATGGTTTAAAAGGATGGGACGAAATGGTCTGTAAACTTCGAGTACATTGTTGAATACCATCCTGATATGGATTATATGCATCAAATAAAGAAAAATTAAGTGTCAGCCATATCCTTAGATGCCTTCTCTTCTAGAAAAGGAAAATTTGTATCTTGGTCGAAAAAAGAGAGCAGAAACAACTTCAAAACATAATAAGAGCAAAATAAGGTGATCAGATGAGTTACTTTCAATAGTTATTTTATTAAGCGGAAAGGAAAAAAATTTAAGGCAAACCCTCTAATTAAGACAATACCCATAACCAACAAGTATTGATCCAACAAGATTAAATATAGAACATATGATTTTAGCACAACACAAGATACCTTTCTTCACATGTAAGCTGACGTCATTAGATATTTCTCCAATCCAATCAAATCAAACCAAAAGTGAAAAAATAGAACAAACCCAGATGAGATTCATTGAAATAAAAGAGCACCCAGAACTTGGATTCGTTGATTTCAATAATATTGTGTGGGAAATCACGAGATTTGGATAGAAAAAGCTCTGTTTCTTTGAACTGATTAGAATGGTGATTTTGATTCTATACCTTGGTGGTCTTCTACGGGAATAAGATTCCTGCGTTAGTTTTTGAAGGAGGGACAACTTTCTCGATCAAAATCCTATTCATACTAGTACGTAGAAACATAACACAAAAACTAATAATCAATCAATGAACATCACAGTACGAAGGACATAGAAGAACATCAAGTGAACAAGAAGACATCAATAGGGGAAATCAGAACATGTAATCTGAGAAGAAAAAACTCATACCTGATACCTGAGAACAATATATTCTTTTCCTCTTCCTCTCATTTTTTCTTCCTCTTTTCCTCCTCTTCTTTGTTCCCTTCCTTTGTTTTATGTTGCCATGATCTGTGGATATGAATGATTAGCCTTGTTTCTGTTTCTTCTTGGTGGCTTTGTGGGTGCCTTTGCAGTGGGGAGCCACCTATCTACATCATGTAACTATCCCCAATATCTCTCTTTTCTAGCTATATGGTTACTCGGAAACGAGATTTTTACCACTCCCACTCTTTAAACCATGATATAATCATCACGCAATCAGGTCACAGTATCAAATTCAAGGCCCAATCAACCCACTCATTTGAAACATCATGAAATCAAAAGGGGAAAACAAACAAACACAAGGGGGGTTGAAATATCACCAAAAGATGATTCAATTAAACAAAAAACAGGAAATCGAGTCAGTAAACGACCATACATACCAATAAAAACAAAACCCTCAGTTCCCAAAGAAAAATAACAGACAAACCCATAAAGAAAAAGACCCCAAATCACCAAATAAAGCCCCAAATTTGAAGAGAACTGCAACAGACAGCAAAAAGAGAGGACGGGGATGACAAATCTTACTGTTCTTCTATTTAGGGAGGGAGTACAAGATGCCTTTCTGATGAAGAAAGAGCCTTCAAGTGATACTTATCTCGTGGAAAGATGGAGTCTTTGGTTGTCAAGAAGAGAGAGAGAGAGAGAGAGAGAGAGAGAGAGAGAGAGAGAGAGAGGAATAAAACTTTGGTTATCAAGCGATAGAGATTAATGAGACTCTGTTTCCTTCAACTTTTGATTCCATTTCAAGTTGACAGTGGCTTAAAAGAAAAGAAAAAAAATCGTTTACCCAAAGGAACACCATCCATTTGACAAGCTTCACCATCTGCTTTTCCATCCAGACATCTTGAGGTCCATCATTATTACATAAACTGGACCATTATTATCCAGTCACTGTAAGACATTTTCCTTATCACTAATAGTTAGCCCAACATGGACTTACACAAACATTCTCTTTAAAAATTGGAGGAGTATAAAAAAACCACAGATGGATGGAATGGAGATATAATTTATCTTATTCTCTAATCTAATGGATGACCACTAGTACATCATAAATCTAACCCTAAAACGGAATCATTTCTAATGAATACATGAGGGCTTCCAAGAAGACCAATGAGATCTTCTCTCAAAGTTATATGAACAAATAAATCTAACCCTAAAGCGGAATCATTTCCCTAAAACATTAACTTCCAAGAAGACCATGAGATCTTCTCTCAGAGCCAAAAGATGGAATCTAGAGGAAGAATCCAAAAATTAACTTCGATGAAAATCATAAGAAGACAAAGCATATCAAAACGAGAATTTGAGAGAAAAATCAGAAATAGAAATGAAAGCTAGGGTTGGAGATTCCAATCAACAAAAGGCCCCAAATCAATTAAGAATAACTATGAAGACAAACATCTGTCATCATCAAAACCTAAGTAGAGACAACAAAAATCAAAGCAAAAGTAGCAGATTCCAATCAAAAGGCAATAATAGATTCACCTGCAGAGGGGCTTCGTTAGGCCTATGATTCACACTTAGTTAGGCTTGGGATTAGCTTTGTCCTTGTTGTTTGTTTTGTTGCCGGGAGCCAAAGAAAGGAGCAGCGTTTCGGGTGGCAGACTAAACCAAAGAAAAGGATCAGGTTGCCAGAGAGGATGCAGAGAAGATCGGAAAAGAAGCAGGGTCTCTGGTTTCTTGAAACAGAGAAACGGAGAAGCGATTAGGTTTGCCTCTGATGAAAGTCCAAGAAGAGAGTGCTATCAGTTTCTGATTCGTCGGTGCCAGAGAAGACGAAGATACTTGCAATGTTGCAGAAGCAGAGATCGGGAGAGAGATAATGTTAGACCCCGACCCAGACCAATTCAATTAGTGTGCGATTAGTATGTGTTTAGTCCTAAGTGGGTTTAGTTGTTGTTGGGTTAGAAATAATTAGTTTTAGTCTTGGACATAGCTTTGAGAATTTTGAGAACGTTTAGTATTAGTCAGACACACTCAGGAAGGCCTGAGTGCACGTGTAAGCTTGGGAAGATCATATCGGTTTCCGTGTGATTGTGATTTTGATTTCATTCGAATGATTTTTCTATGTGTCACAACTTTCGTCTTAAGCACATTCTTGTTTGAGGCCCAGAAACCCAAGTTTTGGCCCAAAGAGGGTAAAATTGTCTTTTATGCACAAATCTGGACACGATTTTTGAGATCCCAAAACCATGTCAAAAATATACTTTTTGGAAACTAGATATTTCGACGATCGTTTTATCCTTCTTCGTCGAAGTCATCCGAGGCCCTCAATATCGTGTTTTGGTCACTTCAAGGTTCAGCTAGTTGGGACTCACTCTCATCACTTAAACCCCATCTCCCTCTCCTTTCATTCATTTCCCCCAATCTCTGCAAAATTTCTGAACCTAGGGCAAGGAAAACCTTTTTCTCTTCCTCTTCATTTCCTCTTGCATGACATAGCTAGAGATCTCCAAATGAAATTCTAAGGGTATCACCGTCTCCCTCTCCTTGCAAGCTTTCCATTGGTACCAATTTCTTGGAGCTTCTTGTGGAGCAAGCCCTTCATCTTCTTCACCTCTTCTTGTTTAGCCATTGTTGGGTAAGAGTTTCAACCCATAATTTTCATGGAGTTATTTTGGTTCGTTAAGATCATGTTTTTCATGTTTACAAACTCTTTTGTTAAAATGGTTTCCTTGTTTCCATTTGAGTGAGTTTGTGTGGTTTTCTTGGGTTTCCTTGTAGTGTGGGAATAGCTTGAGTGAAGTGCTTGAGAAAAAGTATTTTAGCATTTGGTCAAGGCAAGTAATCTTTATAGATTCAATGTGCATGTGTTTTGATTCCATGGTTATTTTAGAAATTGTGCATTGAATTTGTTTACAAGCTTCATGATTATGTTTTCATTGGATTTGGATGCTTGAAATTGTGGTAAATGAACCCTTGGTGAGCATGAAGGCTCAAGGGAATGTATGTGATTGATGGATGAGAAGAAGGAGAAGAAAGTGGTGGAAAATGTATAAGAGAAAGGCAATTTCTGCACTCTGCGAGTTCAGGCAGAAGCTGATTCGCTCGAGCGACCCTTGGGTCCGCTCGAGCGACCAAGCCTCTGTTTGGTCCGAGCGCAGGCAGAGAGCTGTCCGCTCGAGCGACCCTAGGGTCCGCTCGAGCGAACCGCCCTCTGTATGATCTGGAGCATGGCAGAGAGTTGTCTGTTCAAACGCACTTATTATCCGCTCGAACGAACTGTTTCGCTCGAGCGAAGTGTCATCACCTTATAAAGTTCGCTCGAGCGAACCTGCCAGTTTCAGGAGAAGAATTATTTCGTTGTGTATTTTCTTGAAGATTGAAAAACTAGACTATTTTAAGGGTTTTGACTTGACATTGTGTAAATGGAACTTCAAAATGCAACCCAACTTCGGGGACACCAATTCTTATATATATTTCGACATTTGGAGTCTCAATTACACAAAGGTCAATTACCAGCCTTAACACATGCTTGTCAGATTTCGTGTTTGAATTCCGTTTTGGTACGATAAGTGCCATCGTGTAATAGTTTTGGATTTCAAGTATAAGCTTGTTTTGAAGTCTCGTTTCAAGAAAAAGGGGATCACTTCCTAAGCGTGTTATGCATAATTATTATGCCTCTTGCTAGTCGTGCTCGTCGTGTTTTGATAAGTAATTTCCCCCTTTTTATCTTGTCACGCCCCCGAACCGAAACCTCGGGGGCGGGAGATGGGATTAAGAATAAATTATATTTTACTTCTCCCAAGATCCGCGTGTGTGAAGACAACACATTCTGAATATTTTGCGGAAGCATTTGTGGCGTTGCGACCCGAAGTCCGTGGCCATCGGATTCCGTGTCGCACTCAACCTTTAGCCCATAGCTATTATCTCAAGAATCATACCAGACTGGAGTAACCATCACAATAACTTACAGAGCTGACAGTAACAGGATATTACATTCCCAAATATATTCAATTTACAATTATCAGTGTACATTAATTTAGAATCCCAAGAAAAAGGCTAACAAAAGCCATACAATCAAGAAGCTATAAACCACTACCCAAATGTGACGTAGCTCCGATGTCAAGCTCAATGTCTACATGACATAGCCGACAAAACAACCTGCAAAGCATGGCTCTACAGCCAACAAAAGCACTCAACTCGGGGCGAAGAAATCTGAACCTGAGTACCAAAAGTAGTGGGTCAGACACGACGGTCTGGCAGGTGGATGAAAAGAACACAAATATACTAAAGAATAAAACATATAATAAATCATGCTAATCAATCAAGTACTGCATATAATTAAACGGGTGTAAAGTCGGGAATCTCAAGGGAAACTTGTATTCATTTCAAGCATGGTTAAAACATGAATATCTAATAAAACATGTATTCATTTACATCATCTATAATCATAGATATTTGAAAATCGGGTATTCGTCTAAAACATGTATAAATATAGCGGTATGGCAAAACAACGTTCATTTGAAACTTAAGCAAAACATAAGTATACAATAAACCAGGTATTCATAGCAGTCTAGCAAAACCAATGTCCATTTGAAACCTATGTAGAAGTATGGATATTTAATAAATCGGGTATCGTTTAAAACAGGTGTAACCAAAGAGATCCAACAAGACTAATGTTCATTTAAACCTATTCCAAAGTATGGATATTTAAACAAATCGGGTATCATGTAAAATAGGTATAAACGTAGGAATCTGGCAAAACAAGTGTCATTTGAAACCTATTTCAAAGCATGGGTATTTAACAATTCGGGTATTCATTTAAAAACAGGTATAAACATAGATATCTGACAAACCAAATGTCCTTTAAAACAAGGCACGGGTATTTAACAATTCGGGTATTCATTTAAAACAGGTATAAACATAGATATCTGACAAACCAAATGTCCTTTAAAACAAGGCACGGGTATTTAACAATTCGGGTATTCATTTAAAAACAGGTATAAACATAGATATCTGACAACCAAATGTCCTTTAAAACAAGGCACGGGTATTTAACAATTCGGGTATTCCCTTAAAACACGTGTAATCATATAAATCTAGCAAAATCATTTATCGTTTGAAACATATGTAAAAGCACGGGTATTTACCCAACCGGCATTCCTGTAAAACATGTACGTGTGCAAAGGACATAAAAACAATATAATAGTGACTGAATTTACAATAGAGAGCATTAACACTTATCTAAATAACAACTTTCATAAAAGCAATGAATCATTTAACTGAAAACAAGTAAGCAATATAAACCATGTCGGGTGTCCAAGGAATCGGGAACTGGCAAGATGGCAATCACAAGAAGCTAAGTCCTCTATCACCGAAGTGACAAGAGCGGGACGTTGGTCTCAGTCACACAAGGTGAGGAGACTCAACGTAAATCATATACAATAATAAATATACGGGAACGGGAACGGGACCACGGTAGCGAACCGGGTATCGGGACGGGACCACGGCAATAACCGGGTATCGGGATCCAAACTGCAGCTGGCGGGACGGGAGAGGGATTTCCAAGTCGGTGGATCAAACCGACAAGGTATCCAAGCTTAGTGATGCCGACTCATAGGTCAAAACCAATCGAGACATATGCAAGTAAATCAAGTACAGGAAATAAACGGGTAAACCGGGGGTGCTCAAGGGCACGCTGTCATATCATATCGGGCAATACATTTCGGGACAATAACTGTTACTAGAGTAACTTTAATGCTTTCGGGAAAACGGGTCATGTAATGCAAATCTTGGAAATGAGGTGAAACAATGAACTATAACAAATTTCGGGTAAAGTATTAATTTCAAGATCCATTTAAGTGAATAGGGGTCCCGTATGTCGATTATGATCATTACTTGGTACTCCTTGAGTTTGAAGACATTCCGGGCTCCTTATGCACTTGACGGTTTTCAAAACTTAACATGAGCTTATGGTTATAACTAGGTGTTATACTAGGAAAATCAAGGCTAGAAACAGTCCATACTAGGCATGACATTAATTCGGAAACATCGACCAACCTATTCAGTCATCGAAAGGAATAGAATTCGCGATAACCAAGGCAAAAGACTTATATTTGGATATAAAGAAGTTATCGCGTCATTCCGTCCCGTTCAAGATTGAAATGGATTGAACTTCGATGTCGCCAAACCAACCTTGAGGAGTGTCGGCTCAAGACATCTCACCCATAGTCCAATTAGGCCAAAAAGGGTAGCCAAGGTCCCACCTAGCACTAAGGAAAAAAAAAATAAAAATCTCAAAATCCACCGGACTCAAACTGAGTCCACCGATCGATCGGACCGAAGGTCCGATCGATCGTCCAAAATTTTCTGAACAGGGACCGATCGATCGGCCGAAATTTCTACACAGGGTCCGATCGATCGGTCCAAAAACCCTTACAGTTACTGACAGACCGATCGATCGGTCTGCACGTCCGATCGATCGGTCCTGGGCGCAGTGCAGGTCCGGGACTTGGATTTTCTTCATTTTTCTTTCCTTTCCTTCCAACATATAATCAATCACATAAAACTATAAACAAGGGGACTTAATCACATGTTTCCAAGACTTTAAAATGAGCTAAAGAGCTCCTCATTCCAAGTTCCTCCATTTCCATCCTTTCCATCTATTCCATCCACAATAAAACTCAAAGTGGAGAAAACTCATTCATGTGAAACCATTTGAAATTCTTGACAATAGGATGCATGCACTTTCAAGAGCTTAACAAGAAAGAATAACTCATCAATAAGCACATCTCATAATCAATATTTATCATATCAAAAACAACTATTAAAATTACCAAAACCATCAATGAAATCAAGATTTTTATCACAAAACATGTTAATAAGCAAAACAATCCATTCATCCACTTGCCTTTGACTCTAATCAAGCAAATCAAGCTCCTAATCACCTCTCAAGCTCAAGATCCACAATCTCTACAAAAACCCCCAAAACAACCCTAAAATGGGTTAAACAATGAAATGACAATGAAACCTTTCAATAATCAAGGTGGAGCTTCTCTAAGGCTAGTAGATTACAATTCTAGAAGATGGGAAGAATCACTTACTTGGATGACCTTCAAATGAGAAGAACAAGCTCAAGGGAAGTCTTGTGATGGAGGGTTCTCTTCACAAATGGTACCAATGGAAAGCTTGTAAGATGAGGAAGAAGAAGACGGTCTCCATTTCGAGTTTGGTGAACTATTGGTGTGGCTTGGAGATGAAGAAGCAAGAAGAAGAAGAGAGCACAAGGAACCCTAGGCTCAATAGTTGCTGATTTGTGCTGGAAATGAAGATGGGGAAGAAGGGAGGTGGGTTCTCTTATAGCAAGTGAGAAGGGGTCCCACAACTTAAAGAACTTGGGTGGCTGAAATCATCTAATTCGGGACCTCGGATGGATTCGACGAAGAAGGAAGAAATGATCGTCGAAATATCTAGTTTCCAAAAAGTATATGTTTCACGGATTTCGAGAATATCGAGTTTTGGGTACAGATTTGGTGTGAAAAGACTGTTTTGCCCTCAAGGCCAAGAAATCGGATTTTGGGTTCTCAAATGGATACGAGATCAACATGAAAGTTGTAGGATTCCTCAAGATGAATGCAACGGGCCAAAAACACGATACGAAACAAATCGGAAAAATCTCACAAGAAAAGCAAAGCCGAAAAGGGAACCCCCAAAGGGCCCCACAAGCTACCAAAGCACTCAAAAGCCCAAAACTAGAAGAAAAATCATTCTAGCTCACAAACTCAACCAAACAAATACTAATCCCACTAAAAGAACTAATCCACAAATAAGACAACACTAATCCAAGAGATTAGGGGTCGGGTTCTCACATATCTCGACGAGTTTTGATAATATCTCGCGTGTTTTGTGCATTCATGAATTAAGTAAACACCACTGAGCTTAGACTGCCCTTTCAGTTTGATCCACTATCTGGCGGTCTTTAAATATGTGGACTGTCTGCAGACTAGTCGTGTATTTATTACACATCGTGCGTGTCCGGTTCCGCGGCCGGAATTCCCGTCTTTGTGGGAAATCGTGTCGTGCTTATATTATGTATATCGTGCTTGTCGTGCGTGCTTGCTCTTTTCATTATATAAATGATAGAGAAAGGATGGGCTCTTTGTGGATGCTAACTACTCATGATATATTATGTATTCATGCTAGTTTGTTTTTAGTATCTCAGTTTTATTTGTATTCTCGAAAATGTATCTCAGTCATTGTAGTATTTCAAATTAGAGAATCACTTATATGTTTTCTTAAAACGTTACTTGTTCATGCTTGTACCTAAATCGATTACCTGCCAAACCGTTGTGTTTGACCCTTGTTTGTTGGTGCCCAGGTACAGGAGACGTTACCTTTGAGGAGGAGCGTCAGGAGGAGGCTTGTGAGCCAACCCCTGTGAGAGAGTGGCAGCCCGACGATGTCTTCTAGACGTCGGGCGGGTTTTTGAGTCTCGTCATCTTTTGACTTAGGGTTTCTTTGAATCTTTTTGGAGAACTGTATTGGCCTCTGTTGGCCTCTTATGGGTTGTAACCAAACTTAAAGTACTTTTGAATTAGTCTCATAACTTGAATATTAATGGGAATGCCATGTTAGCTTCTTTCTTTGATACTATGTTTTGTTATTCTTTTTCATGGCACTTAAATATTTTATTGGTGCTCATCTTGACGTGTTTTGCTACACACTTCCGCATACTTGATCGTGTGAGTCAGATTCCGCGTGTCTTTGGGAATCCTCACCGCGGGAACCTGTGGGAAAGCAAAATCTTCAATAGTAATTGTAACAGCAACGACACGTCGCGGGCCCGGGGGTCCCGTTCCGGGGTCGCAACAGGACTGGTATCAGAGCGAGACATGTTTCAGGCACTTAAAAGAAACTAGAAAGGTCTTAGGAACGTGGCGAGGATTCGTGAGTTCAATAGATTCGTTCGTATAGGATCTTAGAAACCCTTGTACTATGTTATTGTGTTCTAACTCTTTGTTTTACAGCAATATGCCTCCAAGAAAAGCTCCAAATCATCATGCTTCAGGCAGTAATCAGAATGAGTCAGATGTATCTGAGACACCAACAACCACACAGTTCCAGGAACTTATGCAAGCCGTGATAGCGCAACAAAGGCAAGCTAATGAGAACCAAGCCAGATTTCAAGAACAGTTGGCTAAGAAGGATGATAAAATGACACAAGTTCAAAGGCAGTTGTTGGAAGTGCTTCAGAACAGGAATGCAGCCCACCCGTGGGTCCGCAGATTGTTAGTCAAAATAGGGATCCTGACCCTAATGCACTGTTTGAGAAATTTAGGAAGAGGGCACCGAAGGAATTTTCGGGCAATGAGGACCCGTTGGTGGCAGATGACTGGCTAGTCAATACTGAGAAGATCTTCGATGTCTTCATGTGCACGGGTATACAGAAGGTCAACCTCACAGCTTCACTATTTTATGGGCTCGCAGACCGGTGGTGGCAAACAGTCAAGGATCCTTATGCAGTGATGGCTGACGAAGAGGCTTGGGCAGCATTCAAGATACAGTTTCAAGATAAATATATTCCCTCTCATGTCAAGAGACAAAAGGCTATTGAGTTCCAGCAGCTCAAGCAAGGTAACATGACGGTGCTAGATTATGTCGCCAAATTTGAAAGATTGGCTAGATATGCTACCGAGCTGATTGACACTGAAAGGAAGAAGATAACTAAGTTTTTGGAAGGGTTGAATCCGATCATCATGAGAGATGTCATAGGAGTAGTTCCTCCAGCTACATATGATGAGGCGGTCAAGCGGGCTTATACATTTGAAGATATTAACAACATGATTGTTCAGGACCGGAAGCAGCAATATCAACAGCAGAATCAGAGGCAGCAGCAGGGCAAGAAACCAAGGCAAGAACAAGGTCATGTGAGGCAAGGGTGTGGGCATTGTGGCAAGAATCATGAAACCCACGAATGTCGTAAGGCTATGGGTGCCTATTTCAAGTGTGGGGCTATGAACCATGCAATCAAGGATTGCCCATTACTTCAGAATCAAGGGAACAGAAACCAGCAGCAGAGACAAGTAGCTCCTCAGAACCAAGCACCAGTACAGAATCAAGTTAGACCACCTCAGCAGCAGCAGCAGCAGGCTAGGCAACCAGCACAGAATCAGAATGCTCTTGCTCCACAGCAGAATAGGCATGGCCAAGGAAGGCAGAATCAAGTACCAAACAGACTACAGATGCATGGATGTTTGTATTACCTCAACCGTGCAGATGCTGAAGCTGCAGGAGACGTGGTAGAAGGTAGACTTCTTGTCCGTGGGGTAGAAGCCCAGATTTTATTTGATCCTGGATCCATACATTCCTTTGCATCCCCTAGTTTTGCTAAGTTGATTGATGCACCATGTAGTGAGTTGGATTACATTTTAGTAGTGACCACTCCAGTAGAGAAACAAGTTGTGTGTAGAACCCATTACCCTAGCTGTACAATTTTGTTAGGAGAGGTTAATTTACCGGCCAACCTCATAGTGTTGAACATGCATGATTTTGATGTCATTTTAGGCATGGATTGGTTAGAAGCATATCATGCCACCACGGATTGTTTTAGTAAGACCATCACATTCAGATTCCAAGGACCACAGGCAGAGTTGATATTTCAGGGGAACAGGAGAAAAACTCAGGCAGGGTTTATTTCAGTCTTGAAGGCGAGCAGATTAGTTCAGAGTGGGTGCCAAGCATTTATTGCGTTTATCACGGAGGATAAACAGTCCCAAGGGGTGGAGGATATCCCCATTGTGTGTGAATTTCCGGATGTTTTCCAGAAGAAATCCCGGGTTTACCACCAATCAGAGAAGTTGAGTTCACAATTGAGCTCCTTCCAGGGACAGCTCCGATCTCGATTGCACCATACAGGATGGCTCCAGCAGAAATGGGTGAGCTAAAGCTCCAATTGCAGGATTTGTTGAGCAAAGGTTTTATTAGGCCAAGTGTTTCACCGTGGGGAGCACCGGTGTTGTTTGTGAAAAAGAAGGATGGGAGTTTGGAATGTTCATAGACTACATGAAGTTGAACCATGTGACAGTGAAGAACAAGTATCCATTGCCAAGGATAGACGAATTGTTTGACCAATTGCAAGGAGCAGCCTATTTTTCCAAGATAGACTTGAGGTCAGGGTACCATCAGTTGAGAGTTAGAGACTAAGATGTTCAGAAGACAGCTTTTAGAACAAGATATGGGCACTATGAGTTCTTAGTGATGCCCTTTGGTTTGACAAATGCACCCGCAGTCTTTATGGCTCTGATGAACAAGGTCTTTGCGCCTTATTTGGATCACTCCACAGTAGTATTCATTGATGATGTCCTTGTGTATTCCAAGAGTAAGAAGGAGCATGAAGAACATTTGAGGACAGCGTTGCAGCTCTTGAGGGACAGCCAGTTTTATGTGAAACTCAGTAAGTGCGAATTCTGGTTAGAACAAGTTGCTTTTCTAGGCCACATCATCTCCAGAGAAGGTTTAGCAGTTGATCCAGCCAAGATAGAGGCAGTTGTTAGTTGGGTGAGGCCAAGCAGTGTGACAGAAATTAGAAGCTTTTTGGGGTTAGCAGGTTACTGCAGAAGATTTGTCCAAGGTTTTTCGTCTATTGCAGCCCCGTTGACAAAATTGACTAGGAAGAATGTCCCTTTTGTGTGGACCAATCAGTGTGAAACCAGTTTTCAAGAGTTGAAAGGAAGGTTAACCACAACCCCAATCCTTACGTTACCCTCGAGCAACGGCGGATTTATTGTTTATATAGATGCTTCGAATGTGGGACTGGGTTGTGTATTGATGCAAGATGGCAAAGTAATTGCGTATGGCTCGAGACAACTGAAGGACCATGAGAAGAATTATGCGACTCACGACTTGGAGTTGGCAGCAGTTGTTTTCACATTGAAGATGTGGAGACACTATCTCTATGGAGAGAAGTTTGAAGTCCATTCAGATCACAGAAGTTTACAGTATTTGTTCTCGCAGAAGGATTTGAATATGAGGCAGAGAAGGTGGATGGAGTATATCAAAGATTATGACTTTCCCATCAAGTACCATCGTAGCTGATGCATTGAGCAGGAGATCAGTGGTCATGGCTAGTTTGAGAGGAATGGGTGTCTTACAGCAGTTTGAAGAGTTGGGTGTAGAAGTACAAGCTCTAAAATTGGGTGCGATGTTAGCAAACATGACAGTTTCAGAACCTACCTTCATCCAGAAGATCAAGGAAAGTTAGTTGCAAGACCCAGACTTGGCTAAGATAGTAGAGGTTATTGCAGAACGTCCCGATTTCAAGATGGTGAATGGGATATTGTATTTTCGTGACCGGTTGTGTGTACCAAATGTGGATGACTTGAAGAGCGAGATAATGAATGAAGCTCACAGCACGAGATATTCTATGCATCCGGGTAGCACGAAGATGTACCACAATTTGAAGAATAGATTTTGGTGGAACAACATGAAGAGAGAGATAGCAGCTTTTGTGTCTCGCTGTCTGACGTGTCAGTTGATTAAGGCAGAGCATCAGAAGCCTCCAGGTTTGTTACAGCCTTTGGAGATCCCGGAGTCGAAATGGGAGCACATCACCATGGATTTCGTCTCCGGTTTGCCTAATACTAAGAAGGGAAATAATGCAATTTGGATCATTGTGGATCGTCTGACAAAGTCTGCTCACTTCATTCCGATGAAGACTGGGAACATGATGCACATGGCACCATTGGCGAAGTTATTTGTTGATGAGATTGTTAGTAAACATGGTCAGCCCGTCTCCATTACTTCAGACAGAGACAGCAGGTTTGTTTCAAAGTTTTGGAAATCTCTTCATGAGTCGATGGGTACCAAACTTCAGTTCAGCACAGCTTATCATCCTCAGACCGATGGTCAGTCAGAAAGGACGATACAGACTCTCGAAGACATGCTGCGTGCTTGTGTATTGGACTTTAAGATTCAGTGGGATGAGTGCTTACCGCTTTGTGAATTTGCATATAACAATAGTTACCACTCTAGCATCGGTACGACACCTTTCGAGGCACCTTATGGTAGGAGATGCAGAACTCCGGTTTGCTGGGAAGAAGTCGGTGAGCGTAGTTTTCATGAACCGACGATAGTTGGAGAGACAAGTGACAAAGTCAAGCTAATTCAGGAAAGGTTGAAGATCGCCCGAAGTAGGCAGAAAGTTATGCAGATACTCGCCGAAGAGAATTGCAGTTTCAAGTGGGTGACAAAGTGTTTTTGAAGATCTCACCAGTTAGAGGGACTTTGAGGTTCAGACAGAAGGGCAAATTGTCTAGAAGGTTTATTGGTCCGTATGAGATTTTGAGCAAGATTGGAGATGTCGCTTATAGGCTTGCGTTACCGCCGGAACTCTCCAGGGTACACAATGTTTTTCATGTTTCTATGCTCAAGAAATATGTCTCTAGCCCTGCACACATTCTACAGCATGAACCTTTAGAGATTCGGGAAGATGCCTCGTATGTGGAAAGACCGATCAAGATCATTGACACCAAGGAGCAAGAATTGAGAAACCAGACCATTCATTGGGTCAAGGTACTTTGGGAAAATCACGAGCCAGAGGAAGCCACCTAGGAATTGAGAGAACAAGTGCAGAGGAAGTATCCACAGCTTTTACCAGAGATAATTGTTTGATTTATTTGGTGGACCAAATATCCTAAGGGGTGGAGGATGTTAGACCCCGACCCAGACCAATTTGATTAGTGTGCGATTAGTATGTATTTAGTCCTAAGTGAGTTTAGTTGTTGTTGGGTTAGAAATAATTAGTTTTAGTCTTGGACATAGCTTTGAGAATTTTGAGAACGTTTAGTATTAGTCAGACACACTCAGGAAGGCCTGAGTGCACGTGTAAGCTTGGGAAGATCATATCGGTTTCCGTGTGATTGTGATTTTGATTTCATTCGAATGATTTTTCTATGTGTCACAACTTTCGTCTTAAGCCCATTCTTGTTTGAGGCCCAGAAACCCAAGTTTTGGCCCAAAGAGGGTAAAATTGTCGTTTATCCACAAATTTGGACACGATTTTTGAGATCCCAAAACCATGTCAAAAATATACTTTTTGGAAACTAGATATTTCGATGATCGTTTTATCCTTCTTCGTCGAAGTCATCCGAGGCCCTCAATATCGTGTTTTGGTCACTTCAAGGTTCAGCTAGTTGGGACCCACTCTCATCACTTAAACCCCATCTCCCTCTCC
Organism: Cinnamomum chago; assembly: GCA_038049695.1. NCBI lineage: Eukaryota > Viridiplantae > Streptophyta > Magnoliopsida > Laurales > Lauraceae > Cinnamomum > Cinnamomum chago. Next base: position 50,140,217 of record CP142453.1, on the reverse strand, counting down.
TTTCATTCATTTCCCCCAATCTCTGCAAAATTTCTGAACCTAGGGCAAGGAAAACCTTTTTCTCTTCCTCTTCATTTCCTCTTGCATGACATAGCTAGAGATCTCCAAATGAAATTCTAAGGGTATCACCGTCTCCCTCTCCTTGCAAGCTTTCCATTGGTACCAATTTCTTGGAGCTTCTTGTGGAGCAAGCCCTTCATCTTCTTCACCTCTTCTTGTTTAGCCATTGTTGGGTAAGAGTTTCAACCCATAACTTTCATGGACTTATTTTGGTTCCTTAAGATCACGTTTTTCATGTTTACAAACACTTTTGTTAAAATGGTTTCCTTGTTTCCATTTGAGTGAGTTTGTGTGGTTTTCTTGGGTTTCCTTGTAGTGTGGGAATAACTTGAGTGAAGTGCTTGAGAAGGAGTATTTTAGCATTTGGTCAAGGCAAGTAATCTTTATAGATTCAATGTGTAAGTGTTTTGATTCCATGGTTATTTTAGAAATTGTGCATTGAATTTGTTTACAAGCTTCATGATTATGTTTTCATTGGATTTGGATGCTTGAAATTGTGGTAAATGAACCCTTGGTGAGCATGAAGGCTCAAGGGAATGTATGTTATTGATGGATGAGAAGAAGGAGAAGAAAGTGGTGGAAAATGTATAAGAGAAAGGCAATTTCTGCACTCTGCGAGTTCAGGCAGAAGCTGATTCGCTTGAGCGACCCTTGGGTCCGCTCGAGCGACCAAGCCTCTGTTTGGTCCGAGCGCAGGCAGAGAGCTGTCCGCTCGAGCGACCCTAGGGTCCGCTCGAGCGAACCGCCCTCTGTATGATCTGGAGCAAGGCAGAGAGTTGTCCGTTCAAACGCACTTATTATCCGCTCGAACGAACTGTTTCGCTCGAGCGAAGTGTCATCACCTTATAAAGTTCGCTCGAGCGAACCTGCCAGTTTCAGGAGAAGAATTATTTCGTTGTGTATTTTCTTGAAGATTGAAAAACTAGACTATGTTAAGGGTTTTGACTTGACATTGTGTAAATGGAACTTTGAAATGCATCCCAACTTCGGGGACACCAATTCTTATATATATTTCGACATTTGGAGTCTCAATTACACAAAGGTCAATTACCAGCCTTAACACAAGCTTGTCAGATTTCATGTTTGAATTCCGTTTTGGTACGATAAGTGCCATCGTGTAATAGTTTTGGATTTCAAGTATAAGCTTGTTTTGAAGTCTCGTTTCAAGAAAAAGGGGATCACTTCCTAAGCGTGTTATGCATAATTATTATACCTCTTGCTAGTCGTGCTCGTCGTGTTTTGATAAGTAATTTCCCCCTTTTTATCTCGACGAGTTTTGATAATATCTCGCGTATTTTGTGCATTCATGAATTAAGTAAACACCACTGAGCTTAGACTGCCCTTTCAGTTTGATCCACTGTCTGGGGGTCTTTAAACATGTGGACTGTCTGCAGACTAGTCGTGTATTTATTACACATCGTCCGTGTCTGGTTCCGCGGCCGGAATTCCCGTCTTTGTGGGAAATCGTGTCGTGCTTATATTATGTATATCGTGCTTGTCGTGCGTGCTTGCTCTTTTCATTATATAAACGATAGAGAAAGGATGGGCTCTTTGTGGATGCTAACTACTCATGATATATTATGTATTCATGCTAGTTTGTTTTTAGTATCTCAGTTTTATTTGTATTCTCGAAAATGTATCTCAGTCATTGTAGTATTTCAAATTAGAGAATCACTTATATGTTTTCTTAAAACGTTACTTGTTCATGCTTGTACCTAAATCGATTACCTGCCAAACCGTTGTGTTTGACCCTTGTTTGTTGGTGCCCAGGTACAGGAGACGTTACCTTTGAGGAGGAGCGTCAGGAGGAGGATTGTGAGCCAACCCCTGTGAGAGAGTGGCAGCCCGACGATGTCTTCTAGACGTCGGGCGGGTTTTTGAGTCTCGTCATCTTTTGACTTAGGGTTTCTTTGAATCTTTTTGGAGAACTGTATTGGCCTCTGTTGGCCTCTTATGGGTTGTAACCAAACTTAAAGTACTTTTGAATTAGTCTCATAACTTGAATATTAATGGGAATGCCATGTTAGCTTCTTTCTTTGATACTATGTTTTGTTATTCTTTGTCATGGCACTTAAATATTTTATTGGTGCTCATCTTGACGTGTTTTGCTACACACTTCCACATACTTGATCGTGTGAGTCAGATTCCGCGTGTCTTTGGGAATCCTCACCGCGGGAACCTGTGGGAAAGCAAAATCTTCAATAGTAATTGTAACAGCAACGATATTCGCGGGCCCGGGGGTCCCGTTCCGGGGTCGCGACAGATAAGACTGGGTTGATTTGTCTGTTGGGATCCCACCAGCACTAACAAACGAGAAGGACATATCCGGTTCCGAATCGCTGCCGGAGAAGAGGGCTGCTGTGGGATCTGAGGCAGAGGAGAGGGCGTGAGACTTTCTTCAGTTGGGCTTTCATTTGAAAGGAAAGAGAGGGTTATAAGGTAAAGCGAATCAGAAGTTATGTATAACTTCTAGCGGGGGTCACTAATGGCCGACGTAATAAATAACTTTTAGCAAAAAAAAAAACACCTTTTACCTTATAACACTCAAAATTTTTTTTTGTAACACTATAAAATAATGTCGCCTAATAAAACTATTATCTACAACGCATTTAAATCCACGTTGCAAAAAAACTCATTATCTGCGACGTAGTAGGTATACTGTCACAACTAAATATTATTTGTGACGTATAAATTGCGTCCCAAATAAATAGTTATTGTTTTAGCTTAAATTTTTTATGACACCATATGATGGAGGTCGCTAATAATGATTATCTGCGACGCAAAGACATCAGCGTCACGAATAAGATATTATTTGTGACGCATAAAGGAAACTGTTGCAAAAAACCTTAATTTTTCCATGACATAGCTCAAACTAAAAATTATTTGCGACGCGGGGATTGCGTCACAAATAGAGGCACTTATTTACGACAGATGATTGTGTCGCAAATGACTATCTGACGTCGCGAATAATTTTACCGCCATTTGGCGCCAATGATTTTTTGACGCATTTATTTGCGACGCACTATATTCATTGCTGAAAGTATCTATTTGTGACGCATGGAGTCGTGTGTCGCAAATACTTAACTTGTTGTGACAAGTCTAATTTTATGTTGCAAAAAAATTATCTTTTGCGACGCTTTGGGTTGCGTCGCAAATATTTTCGTCGCTGAAAATCCCATTTGTTGTAGTGAACTATGAGAAAATGGTGGTCCTATCTATCTAAAAAGTCTTAGTGATTTTCTAAAGGTCTAACCTTAGGTTTCCATCTAAGGTCTTGGGCTTTGGAGTCTATTTTTTAATTTCCACCAACTAAAGGAGATGAGGATTGAATCCTTTTAGACTTGACATCAAATCTTTGAGGTTTGACTATTTTAGATTGATGATTAGTCTTTGGAAGTTGGTGTTTCATTTTCTTTTTATTTTTCTCATTTCTTTTAGCTTTTCCTCCCTCTTTTTGTCTTTTGAACTTTAATTTTAACTTTTCAACCCTTTTCAAGAATTCTTTCATTTCTAAGGTTAAAGGAGGTAAAGTGAGAAGTTTCTTTTTGATAGATTTATTTTGACTATTAGTCTTTTTAAAGTCTATCTTAGATGACACTTTTTGAATTGTTTTAACTTGTTTGAACTTCTTAGAGTCTTCCTTCGAATTCAAAGTCTTACTCTTCATAGAATTAGGTTTAATTTTCTTAGGTTCAAAGATGGGTTTAGACATATGACTTTTCCTTAATTTGCACTCAAATTTGAAATGCCCTTCCTTACCACAATAATGACATTTAGTTTTGGGCATGGGAGAGAGAGTGCTAGTGAAAGAGGACTCACCTTTCACAAAAGCGTTGGTGAATTTAGGGCCATGTGAAGTATACTTATCAAATCCAAGACCCATCCTATCTCCTTGAGATTTACCCAATCTAAATAATTTTTCAAATTTCCCTTCACCTTGGGTAAATTTGTACTCATATTTTTGTTTGTAACTTTCAAGTAGAGTGACTTCGTTTATAAGGATTGAATTTTCATTTTTGACCTTTAATAAATCATTTTCAATTTCCTTATAGTTGTTTAGTTCTTCATGGGCAAGTCTTAATTCAAATTTAAGTTCATTAACAACATTAGATCCAAGTTCTAAGGTTTTTATATTACTTTGAGCATTAGACAAGTTTTCCTTGGAAATTGTCAACTTGGATTCTAAATTGATAATGTCTGTCTTGCCTTTGTAATTGATCTCTTAGGTTTAAATTTTCTTTATTAAAATCATCATAACTTATCTTAATCTCATTTGGTTCATCTTTGATATGGAATAGGTTATGTAAAGAGTGTTAGGAATTTTGTATATTGCAATTTGATGGATGCATTTTCATATTAGCATCATTTGAATTTACACTTGAATTGTTTTAGAAAATCTAGAAATCTTGATCTTCACATGCATTGGTTTTTAGACTTGAAGATATATTGATTTTTGCATGATTTGTTTTTAAACTTGGATGCATTTTAATTTGAAAAGAGTTTTAGAAATCAAGCTACCCTATGAGTTTCAAATCTTTCAAAACGTTTTAGGCTTTTTATGTTTCATGTTTTAAAACCCTTAAAATGATTTAAAACATGTATTCAAGCTTGATTTAATGGCCCAAAAAGTTCCCTCAAGAAAAACTTTGAAAAATATGCAAAATATGCATTTTAGGGAATTTGGGTCCCCAGGCTCGGTCGACCCACAGTGGGCCCGGTCGACCGGCCCAACAGGGACCCGGTCGACCGAGCCCAAGCAGGTCGACCGGGAATGAGCAGTTGGGGCTCCTGTCAACGGTCTGTTTTTTTACCGTTGTGAAGGCCAGGCCGACCGGGAAAGAGCCGTTGGGCACTTTTTGGCTATAAATAGTGGTTCATTCCTTTGAAAAAATCGATGATCAAGAGGCCATCCTTGAGTGGTTTTGAGGCCAATCAAAGGAAAATGAACTAAGGGATGAAAGGGGTCATTAGGAAAGCTAAAGCTTGGATTAATGAAGTTAAATCACCAAGTAGGCTCTACTTTCGTTAATCATATGTTTTCATGCTTTGTTTTATTTTTGGTAAATCTTTTGTAGCATGATAAACTATGAGGTGTTGTGTCCTTAACATGTTTTATGTTTTGAGCTGATTTATTGTTTTGGATACATCACCATTGATTCAATCCAAGTAGTACTTTATTTGGTAAATCTAAGTAGATCATGTTAATGAAAGAATCTTTGAAATTATATGTAACATGATTCCTATACTTGGTTGAATCTATGGTTGTTGCTTTTCAACAAAAGAAAATCACTTTCAAAACTATCTTATGTTTTGGATTCAACATCTTTACAAATCATATGTTTTCATGTTTTGTTTTATCTTTGGTAAATCTTTAGTAGCATGTTAAACTATGATTTGTTGTGTCCTTAACATATTTATGTTTTAAATTGATCTATTGTTTTGGATGCATCACCATTTGCTTCAATCCAAGTAGTACTTTATTTGGTAAATCTAAGTAGATCATGTTAATGAAAGAATCTTTGAAATTATATGTAACATGATTCCTATACTTGGTTGAATCTATGGTTGTTGTTTTTCATCATAAGAAAATCTCTTTCAAATATATCTTATGTTTTGGATTCAACATCTTTACAAATCATATGTAACTTTGTTTTAAAGTTTCACAACTTGCTTTGCATTGATTGGTATATCATATTCAAGTTGTATTTATAATTACATATGATTTGCCCCCTAATTTCAATCAAATCTATTTTTATGTTTTGAGCTACATTGTTGATTTGATTGACATCCCTATGCTTCACATGTTTTGTTCTTAGATTTTCACAAATTGTTTTGAATATCTTTTACAAGTTACTTTTAACACGTGATTAGCATTTCCTCAATCATAAATGTTTTATGAGCTAAAACTTTCAAAAGCCTTAGGCATACATTTATGAGCTTTCATTTTCAAAATGATTGAGGACATCACACACACACACATCATGAGCATACATCTTAGCATTCATTTAGTGTTTGTGTGAGTTAGAGTTTCATTTTCATATCCGCCTATTTTAGAGGCAAATGTAATGAGCTTAATTGAATCTCCATCAAGTGTATTATAGACACTAATTAAGAGAGATAACCAACCTTGTGGTTGAAGAGGTTATTGCTTAGCCTAAGAAATGCATAATGTAGAGGTTATTGCTTAGCCTTGAAAAGCATATTGTAAAGGTTATTGCTTAGCCTATTGAAAAGCATTAATAGTGGAAATCCGGTGGGGTGTTGGATCACAAGCCGGTAGTGGATGTAGGCATTGAGGCCGAACCACTATAAATCCTTGTGTGATGGTGCTTGCTTTGTGGTGATTGTTTTTATTAAGCTTCCGCATTTTATTTGTAATCATCAATTGTGACTAGTTTATATTAAAGAAGTTAAAATTGGTTAAAATTGGTTATAATTGAAGCTCACCCTATTCACCCCCCCTCTAGGGTTCGGATCCCCGAACTTTCAATTGGTATCAGAGCGGGTTACTCCATTTTAGGGCTTAACAACCCGGAGTTGATCCGTATGTGATTAGAACCCTAGTGTTATGTTTTATTGCAGATCTTTGTAATGATTTCCACTATGATCGAAAATGAAATTTCCCCTAGTTTCATTGTTCCACTCTAAGACTTTTTCAAGTTATATCTTCAAGAGTTGGTGAGTCCTCAAGTGAACTCTCAAGGACATCCTTTTCAAGACCTTAGGTGAATCTTCATTGGTATACATTTAGACTAACCTTAAGGCCTTGATCCTCTCTAGACCAACCTATCCTTTATAGTTAAATCTTTGTGTTGGTCATGTTACATTTGCATTTTGTTTCTTTATAGTCACATCTTTTAAAATGCAATGTTTTTTTGTGATCATTTGATTTTTTCTTCATGAACTTTTAAGTTATATCTCATGGTTTTCAAAATCCTTTGATTGCAATATTTTCATGATGGATTTGCATTTTGTTCATATAGTTATATCTCTTGTAGTGCATATCTATTTATGATCAATTGATTGTGATTAAAAAAGCTTTCATAGCTAGATTTTTCATGATCAATTGATGTTGGAAAATCATTTGATGAATGTCATAGTTAGATTTTTTTTGTAAATCAAATGATTTGAAGCAATTTAAGTTTTCCATTGAGTTTTCAAAGTTATATCTCTTGATATGGAAAATATGTGTTCAATTTGTAGGAGTGTCTATTGTCTTTTTGAGAATACAAATTGAAAATTTACAATAGTACACTTCTTGTTTTTCAAATTCACTTGCTCATAATTCTATAAATGATTCTTTGTTGGAATTTCAAATATTGAAGTGATTTGGAAAACTTTGGAAAATGTTCTAAGCTCTATTGGTTGTATTTATAGAAGCATTTTCCTTGAATTTATTTCCTTGTGCTTAATTATGATTATATCATTTGGAAGGAAATAATTTTTACAAACAATTTGCATCTTTGCTCATTTAGTTAAATGCAAATTGATTTTGATGTCTTACATTGTATGGTTGGATATGGTTTCATTGATTTGCATGTTTGTGCCTAACTTGGTATATATTTTCATTAATGCAAATTGATGATTGTTTATGTGCTTTATAGTTAAATCCTTTGTTTTATTATCATTTGAGCCTAATAAGTACATATTTGATTTTATGTGCTAAGTTCATTTGGTTTAAACCTCATATCCATTTTCCATTGCATTGTAAGCTTAGTACATTTACTAAGAGTGGAGATGTTGCATGATAGATTGATCCCTTTAGCTTCATACCTTCTTGCGCTTACATAGTTATATTCTTTATTGATGAGATGGTATGAGTTAGATCTTGGGTGTTGATTGATCCTCTCTATGCAAATGTCAAATTGTTCTATGTATGGTTGTGTTCTTAGTTATATTTGTAGAAACCATACTAGAACTCAAATCCATCCTCTATGCCTTCTAGTCAATTCTTTTTGGATGGTTATGATGTTGATTCATGTATATTTTCTAAGAGATGTCATCCTTGTACATGTTTCAACATCATAGTAGTGATCTTGATCATATGAAACTCTTTGAAATCCATTCCTCGTATTTCTATATGTTTGATGGATATCTTAGATGTTGAATTCATATGATTTAGTCACTTTGAAAATTGCATGCATTTCAAAGTTATATCCTTTTGCATTGCAATTTACTTGTTCATCACTGTGCTCATTAGTTATATCATTAAAAGTGATGAATATCATTTTATGATGCTTGATGGGATTTTGTGTTTGTCACATTCTTTCTCTTAAACATGTTGTCAAATTCAATTGTTCAATTGGTATAACTTTCGATTGATTTGATTTCTTGTGAATGTGATAGACCTTGTGTACATTGGACTGAACTTGATAGTAACATATTTGTTCCATGTCACACTCCATTAGCATCATAATTTTCATGTTTTCCATCTCTCTTGCTCTTATAGGTATATCTCATGACCACCATGTTTATGTATTCATAATCTTGGTTGGTTATTAGTTGAGGTTGGCTTCATGTTTGAATTTCATTTCACTCATCTTGCACTTTAATAAGTCATATTTATTGATTGAATGAAATGATTTCAAAACTTTCATAGCATATGACTTTCATAGTTAAATTAGTTGATGCTATGTTTGATAAACCCCATTTCTTCATGGATAGCTCTAATTTGGATTTTTCCTAATAGTTATATTTTTAAATCCATTTTAGAGTGATTGTTTTAATAGATTTATCTTTGAATCTCAATTGGTATCTTTTGTTTTTCCAATTGGTATCCATGATTGCTTTTCTCCTTGACCTTGCTCTCTTTTGGTAATTTGATCATATTGAGCCTTATAGTTAAACGAATCTAATCCTTCTCTTGAAGTTGACCCTCAATTGGTTAAACCATCTTCTCCTTGCACCAAATAGTTATATCTTTGTCAAAAGTTTGACAAAAGGAGAGAATGGATTGAGGGGGAGTGTAAACCTTCATAGGAAGTATTAGTTTTGATCAAACTGACCATTGGATTGCCTTTGAACCCTTAGAGTCTTACTCCATACATAATAGCCTGTTATATATTTCATTTTTTATTTCTTTTGTTAACAGGTGCTACTAAAACATATTTTCCTTGTTTCATGTGTGTAGGTACCTTTGCAATTTAATGTCAAAGGGGGAGAGAGCATTCGAGTTCTCAAAAGGGTGAAGAGAATGTCCAAGCTTCCTAAGGGGAGGTTTTGTATGATCTTCTACAGGGGGAGAGAACACATACCTTACCAAAGGGAGAGAGAGGCATGGTCAAAGGGGGATAGCTAATAGAAGAAAGAAAGCTTGGGAGCTAAAGAAGATGCTTGGCTAAAGAAAGAAAGATTGAAGAATGATCAAGCACCAAGCAACATGAAGAATGAAGAAAAGAGCCCAAGAGCCCAAGCTAAGAGAAGCATCCAAGAAGATTTCAACACTTGTCCAGCTTAGGGGGAGCTGAAGACTAAGTGTGTAAATTCAGTGGTGAGTGAGTTGCCATCAAATTGCAAAGGGGGAGATTCTTAGGAATTTTGTATATTGCAATTTGATGGATGCATTTTCATATTAGCATCATTTGAATTTACACTTACATTGTTTTAGAAAATCTAGAAATCTTGATCTTCACATGCATTGGTTTTTAGACTTGAAGATATATTGATTTTTGCATGATTTGTTTTTAAACTTGGATGCATTTTAATTTGAAAAGAGTTTTAGAAATCAAGCTACCCTATGAGTTTCAAATCTTTCAAAACGTTTTAGGCTTTTTATGTTTCATGTTTTAAAACCCTTAAAATGATTTAAAACATGTATTCAAGCTTGATTTAATGGCCCAAAAAGTTCCCTCAAGAAAAACTTTGAAAAATATGCAAAATATGCATTTTAGGGAATTTGGGTCCCCAGGCTCGGTCGACCGGCCCAACAGGGACCCGGTCGACCGGGAATGAGCAGTTGGGGCTCCTGTCAACGGTCTGTTTTTTTACCGTTGTGAAGGCCAGGCCGACCGGGAAAGAGCCGTTGGGCACTTTTTGGCTATAAATAGTGGTTCATTCCTTTGAAAAAATCGATGATCAAGAGGCCATCCTTGAGAGGTTTTGAGGCCAATCAAAGGGAAATGAACTAAGGGATGAAAGGGGTCATTAGGAAAGCTAAAGCTTGGATTAATGAAGTTCAATCACCAAGTAGGCTCTACTTTCCTTAATCATATGTTTTCATGCTTTATTTTATTTTTGGTAAATCTTTTGTAGCATGATAAACTATGAGGTGTTGTGTCCTTAACATGTTTTATGTTTTGAGCTGATTTATTGTTTTGGATACATCACCATTGATTCAATCCAAGTAGTACTTTATTTGGTAAATCTAAGTAGATCATGTTAATGAAAGAATCTTTGAAATTATATGTAACATGATTCCTATACTTGGTTGAATCTATGGTTGTTGCTTTTCAACAAAAGAAAATCACTTTCAAAACTATCTTATGTTTTGGATTCAACATCTTTACAAATCATATGTTTTCATTTTTGTTTTATCTTTGGTAAATCTTTAGTAGCATGTTAAACTATGATTTGTTGTGTCCTTAACATATTTATGTTTTAAATTGATCTATTGTTTTGGATGCATCACCATTTGCTTCAATCCAAGTAGTACTTTATTTGGTAAATCTAAGTAGATCATGTTAATGAAAGAATCTTTGAAATTATATGTAACATGATTCCTATACTTGGTTGAATCTATGGTTGTTGTTTTTCATCATAAGAAAATCTCTTTCAAATATATCTTATGTTTTGGATTCAACATCTTTACAAATCATATGTAACTTTGTTTTAAAGTTTCACAACTTGCTTTGCATTGATTGGTATATCATATTCAAGTTGTATTTATAATTACATATGATTTGCCCCCTAATTTCAATCAAATCTATTTTTATGTTTTGAGCTACATTGTTGATTTGATTGACATCCCTATGCTTCACATGTTTTGTTCTTAGATTTTCACAAATTGTTTTGAATATCTTTTACAAGTTACTTTTAACACGTGATTAGCATTTCCTCAATCATAAATGTTTTATGAGCTAAAACTTTCAAAAGCCTTAGGCATACATTTATGAGCTTTCATTTTCAAAATGATTGAGGACATCACACACACACACATCATGAGCATACATCTTAGCATTCATTTAGTGTTTGTGTGAGTTAGAGTTTCATTTTCATATCCGCCTATTTTAGAGGCAAATGTAATGAGCTTAATTGAATCTCCATCAAGTGTATTATAGACACTAATTAAGAGAGATAACCAACCTTGTGGTTGAAGAGGTTATTGCTTAGCCTAAGAAATGCATAATGTAGAGGTTATTGCTTAGCCTTGAAAAGCATATTGTAAAGGTTATTGCTTTAGCTTATTGAAAAGCATAAATAGTGGAAATCCGGTGGGGTGTTGGATCACAAGCCGGTAGTGGATGTAGGCATTGAGGCCGAACCACTATAAATCCTTGTGTGATGGTGTTTTCTTTGTGGTGATTGTTTTTATTAAGCTTCCGCATTTTATTTTTTAATCATCAATTGTGACTAGTTTAAATTAAAGAAGTTAAAATTGGTCATAATTGAAGCTCACCCTATTCACCCCCCCTATAGGGTTCGGATCCCCGGACTTTCAAAGAGATCATAAACATAGAGTCTAAACATTGTATGACTTCTTCTTTCTCTCTAAGTTCATCTAATTCTTTGTTTAGCCTTTTTTATTCTTCTCTTAATTTTTTGTTTTTCTTATCAAGCTTTAAAGATAATGCATATAATTCTTCATAGGCTTGTTGAAGATCATCTTCATTTTCATCATATTCTTCTTCTTTTAAGTCACATTGAGATTCATTAATTTGAAGGTTTGAATCTCCAATAGATGGAAGAAAGAGAGGTCTAGAAGAATCTACACAAAAGTCTAAACAATCTAACTTAGTGGAATCAATTTTAATAGTATTCATTCAAACACAAAACTAGGGTTATGACTCAAGGTTTCTACACCTAATCAAGAGTTCCAAAAACACTTGATCTTAATATAGAGCACAAGACTCTGATACCAATAGAAAGTCCTAGGATCCTAACCTGAGGGGGGGGGGGGGGGTGAATTGGGTGAGCTTCATGTATGACCAATTTTAACCCATTTTAATTTCTTTAAAGTAAACTAGTCACAAGTGATGATTTACCAAACAAGATGCGGAAGCTAACAAAAGATATCACCACAAGCATACACCATTACATAAAGATTTATAGTGATTCGGCCTCAATGCCTACATCCACTACCGGCTTGTGATCCAATCACCCCACTGGATTTCCACTATCTATGCTTTTTAATAGGCTATGTCACGCCCCCGAAACAGAACCTCGGGGGCGGGAATTGGGATTAAGCATAAATGTATTTTACTTCTCCCAGGATCCGCGTGTGTGAAGACAACACATTCTGAATATTTTGCTGAAGCATTTGTGGCGTTGCGACCCGAAGTCCGTGGCCATCGGATTCCGCGTCGCACTCAACCTTTAGCACATAGCTATTATATCAAGAATCATATCAGACTGGAGTAACCATCACAATAAATTACAGAGCTGACAGTAACAGGATATTACATTCCCAACTATGTTCAAGTTACAATTATCAATGTACATTAATTAAGAACCCCAAGAAAAAGGCTAATAAAAGCCATACAACAAAAGCTATAACTACTACCCAAATGTGACGTAGCTCCGATGTCAAGCTCAATGTCTACATGACATAGCCGACAAGACAACCTGCACAACATGGCTCCACCACCAACAAAACACTCGACTCGGGGCGAAGAAATCTGAACCTGAGTACCAAAAGTAGTGGGTCAGACACGACGGTCTGGCAGGTGGATGAAAAGATAACAAATATACTGAAGAATTAAAACATAAGATAAATCATGCTATTCGATCAAATGCTGCGTATAATTAAACGGGTGCAAAAGTCGGGAATCTCGGGGAAAACCGGTATTCATTTCAAGCGTGGGTGAAACGTGAAGATCTAATAAAACATGTATTCATTTACATCATCTATAATCATAGATATTTGACAATCGGGTATTCGTCTAAAACATGTATAAATATAGTGGTTTGACAAAACAAACGTTCATTTGAAACTTAAGTAAAACACAAGTATACAACAAATCAGGTATCCATAACAGTCTAGCAAAACCAATGTCCATTTGAAACCTATGTAGAAATACGGATATTTAACAAACCGGATATCATTTAAAATAGGTATAAACGTAGGGATCTGGCAAACAAGTGTCATTTGAAACATATTTCAAAGCATGGATATTTAACGAATCGGGTAATCATTTAAAACAGGTATAAACATAGGAATCTGGCAAAACAAATGTCATTTGAAACATATTTCAAAGCATGGATATTTAACGAATCGGGTAATCATTTAAAACAGGTATAAACATAGGAATCTGGCAAAACAAATGTCCTTTAAAGCAAGCTCGGATATTTCACCATTCGGGTATTCCTTTAAAACATGTGTAATCATATAAATCTAGTAAAACCATCGATCGTGTGAAACATATGTAAAAGCATGGGTATTCGCCCTACCGGCATTCATTTAAAACATGTGTGGGTACAAAGAACAGAAGGCAATATAATAATAACTGAATTTACATTGGAGAATATTAATCACTTGTTTAAATAACAACTTTCATAAAGGAAACGAATCATTTATCGGAAAGCAAGTAAACAATATAAAACATGTCGGGTATCCAAGGAATCGGGAACTGGCAAGATGACAACCACACGAAGCTAAGTCCTCTATCACTAAAGCGATAGAGCAATAACTAGGCCCTGATCTCAGTCACTCGAGGTGAGGAGAAACAGGGGATCTCATATAAATACATATACTAGGCACTGATCTCAGTCACTCGAGGTGAGGAGAAACAGTGGATCTCATGAATGCATATACATATACTATACATGACCACGGTAGCGAGCCGGGCATCGGGGACCACAGTAGCAATCTGCGGTATCGGGACAAGACCACGGTAATAACCGGGTATCGGGACGGGACCACGGTAATAACCGGGTAGCGGGATCCAAGCTGCAGCTGGCGGGACAAGAGGGGGATCTCCAAGTCGGTGGATCAGACCAACAAGGTTATCCAAGCTTAGTGGTGCCGACTCATAGGTCAAATCCAATCGAGACAATGCTAGTAAATCAAGTCTAAATACATAATCAAACGGGCAAGACGGGGGTGCTCAAGGGCACACTGACATATCATGTGGTGCAATGCAGTTCGGGACAAGTAACTGTTACTAGAGTAACTCCAATGCTTTCGGGAAAACAAGTCATGTAATGCAAATCTCGGGAAAAGAGGTGAAACAATGAACTATAACAATTTCGGGTAAAAATATCGGTTTCAAGATCTATTTAAGTGAATAGGGGTCCCGTACGTCGATTATTGCAATGATTTGGTACTCTTTGAGTTTGAAGACATTCTGGGCTCCTTATGCACTTCTACTATTTTTAAAACTTATCATGAGCTTATGGATAGTACTAGATGCTATGATAGAAAAATCAAGACTATAAACGGTCCATCCTAAGTATGATGTCAACCCGGAACCATCGAGCAACCTACTCAGTCACCGAAAGGAATAGAATTCGCGATAACCAAGGAAATATACTTTGCATTTAGGTATGAAGAGGATATCGTGTCGTTCCATCCCGTTCAAGATTGAATAGATTGAACTTCGATGCATTCCGAACCAACTGTGGAGAGCATCGGCTCAAGACGCTCTCACATATGGTCAAGTGAGTCCAAAGAGGGTAGCCAAGGTCCCCAAAAAATAAATCTCAAAACCCAGCGTGACCCATGCCAGGCAGACCGCATCGCTCGAGCGAACTGTCCAGAGACTGAATTCCGGGCAGTTCAGTTCCTCTCTTTCTCTTCCTTTTTACAACCCTCTTTCAGCCATCTTTATACATCAAATGAGGAGTCTAAAACTTCATTCAAATACCATCAAATGTTTCACAACCTCCATCACATTCCCCTCCATCAACATCACATTCAATCCAAGGAAAGCAAGAATGAAACCATTTCACATAAGATATAATTGGGACAAAACAAGAGGAATTAAAGGCTATGAACCATCACATATCTATGACAATGAATGTACTATCAAGGCTCTTCATGAGCATTCATTTCAAGTCAAAGTAATAAATAAACATGTATGGAGAAACAATAAAATCAACCACATTTCTATAAAACCATATGAGCAAACTTTGACCAAATAAAATGCATACATTTCTACGAGATTTAACCAGAGAGAAAAGCCCATGAATATGCATTTCAAAATCACTAGAATGTGGCAAGAAACATATGTGAAAACATATATCAAATTATCAAGAATAAGTAACAAAATTTAGGATTTCTCATAAAACTTTGATAACATTCAAACCATCCATTCATCCACTTGCCTTGGGTTCCAATCTAGCAAATCAAGCTCCTAATCACTTCTCAAGCTCAAGATCAACAATTTCTACAAAAACCCCCAAAACAAACCCTAAAATGGGTTAAACAATGAAATGACAAGGGAACCTTTCAATAATCAAGGTGGAGCTTCTCTAAGGCTAGAAGATTACAAATCTAGAAGATGAAGAAGAACACTTACTTGGATGACCTTCAAATGAGAAGAACAAGCTCAAGGGAGGTCTCTAGGTTGGGAGATTTCTCCAAAAATGGTATCAATAGGGAGCCATGGTGAAGAGGAAGAAGAAGATGGTCTCCATTTCTTGATTGATGAACTCTTGGTGTGGCTTGGAGATGAAGAAGCAAGAAGAAGAAGAGAAAGGCAAGGAAAGCCCTAGGTTGCTGGTTTGTGCTGGAAAATGAGGAATGGAATGGAATGAAATGAAGGGGATGGGTTTCTCTTATAAGCAAGTGAGGTTTGGGTCCCACAACTTAAAGAACTTGGGTAGCTGAAATCATCTAATTCGGGACTTCGGATGGATTTGACGAAGAAGGAAGAAATGATCGTCGAAATATCTAGTTTCCAAAAAGTATATGTTTCGCGGTTTCGGGAATATCGAGATTTGGGTACAGATTTGGTGTGAAATGACTGTTTTGCCCTCAAGGCCAAGAAATCGGGTTTTGGGTTCTCAAATGGATACAAGATCAACATGAAAGTTGTAGGATTCCTCAAGATGAATGCAACAGGCCAAAAACACAATACGAAACAAATCGGAAAAATCTCACAAGTAAATACAAAGCCGAAAAGGGAACCCCCAAAGGGCCCCACTAGCTACTAAAGCACTCAAAAGACCAAAACTAGAAGAAAAAACCATTCTAGCTCACAAACTCAACCCAACAACTACTAATCCCACTAAAAGAAACTAATCCACAAATAAAACAACACTAATCCAAGAGATTAGGGGTCGGGTGCTCACAGGCTAAGCAATAACCTTTACAATGTTGTTTTTCTAGGCTAAACAATAACCTATCAATGTGCTTTTCTAGGTTAAGCA
This sequence comes from Cinnamomum chago, assembly GCA_038049695.1. Taxonomy (NCBI): domain Eukaryota; kingdom Viridiplantae; phylum Streptophyta; class Magnoliopsida; order Laurales; family Lauraceae; genus Cinnamomum; species Cinnamomum chago. Next base: position 50,123,630 of record CP142453.1, on the reverse strand, counting down.
ATAGCCTTTACAAGATGCCTTTCCATGGCTAAGCAATAACCTCTACAATGTGTTTTACATAGGCTAAGCAATAACCTTTATAATAAAAAGATTTTCTCTCAAAGTAGTGTCTACACAACCACTTTAAGAGATACAATTTAACCTCAATAGAATTGCCTCTTAAATAGGCTGATATGAAAGTTTAAATCAAGGTACAAACATACACAACAATTAGCTAAAGTGTGTGCACAAAGTGTATGAATGTTTACTTCAATCACATTTTAAAATGAAGCTCTTAAATGAATGCTTGATGCATTTTAAAATCTAAGCTCAGAAAATGATGATTGAAGTTATATGCTAATCACATGAAAGGTTCAAGCAACTTGAAAGAAAGTACTAAACAAGTTGTAAGAAGATAAACGATTAAGAACACATGTGATTTAAACAAGAATGTTTGCAAAGCAATCTAATATTCCAAAGGTGATATTGTGTTTGCTAAACATCTCTTTTAAAGCTAGAAATCATGCATATATGAAAAGAGTTAAACATGCATTGATTTTAAATGGAATGGAAATCAAAATTAACTAGAAAGATATACCTTTTAAATCTCAAACATTTGATTTCCAACAGCCTTCTAGCTCTCTTAGCTTATTCCTCTTCTTTAGGCCACAATGGGGTTCCAAAGATTCAATGACCAAGCCTCTTGAAAGAAGGGAATGAAATGGACTTATATACAAAAGACAGTCCAACGGCTAGTTGGCCCGGTCGACCTCATGACCCCCGGGTCGACCTGGCCCAACGGTCAAATTGGCCCAACGGCTAGTTACCCGGTCGACCTGGGCATGGCTCGGTCGACCGGGTACACTGGCTATTTTCCCAACAGTCAGTTTAGTCGGACGACCGGGTACAGGGGTCGGTCGATCGACCAAACTGGCCTGAGATGAGTTCCTGCAGATTTTTCAATATTCCAAAGATGAAACTTGGAACTCAAGGCTAGTGTGATTTAAGCATAATAAAATGATTCTAAAAATGGGGAATGTATGCAAATCACAAACCTAGATTCTTAATTTGATTTTCCAAAATAATGCATGAAGAAATAGGTTTTCAAAAGAGTATTTGGATTCTAAAAACATGCATGAATAAATCATTTGAAAAACATATGCAAATGCAAGATAGAATCTTAGATTCCAAGGTCAAAACTAAGAGCATGAGTGTGTGATCATTTGACATTGAAGGTGAACGTGAATCCATCAAATTAGCAACAAACAAAAACCTAACACACATATGTAATGCGTTGCAGGGCTTAAAGGAAACCAGGAGGCTTAGTGACGAAGAAATTATTGCCAATCTAGGATTTGACGCTAAGGTGGAGGCTGTTTCAGTGGGAGTCATTACTTTATGTTTCTGAAATATTAAATTGGTTTTGTCAGACACAATATACGTACCATCTTTACGGTGGAATCTTTTTTCAGTTTGTAGTTAGGTGAATAAAAGTTTTTCTATTACTTTTGGTACTGAAGTTGTCATAAAGAGGAATGGTACTTTTATATGTTCTAGCAATGTAACCAATGGGCTTTATTTGTTAACTCCCACGATGTATGAGATACACGATACTGAAACAATTAATAGACCATCATTAAAGAGGAAGTTACCTTCATCTAATCCAACAGAACTTTGGCACTTAAGGCTAGGTCATATAAACCTAAATAGGATTGACATGCCAGTGAAAGATGGTATCTTGCCTTCATTGGTGGTAGAACCAATGCCTGTCTGCGAGTCCCGTCTGGAAGCCAAAATGACCAAAAGACCCTTTTCATCTAAGGGCAATAGGGCCAAAGATTTATTGGAATCAGTGCAAATTGATGTGTGTGGACCCATTAATGTCAGGGCTAGAGGAGGATATGAGTGCTTCATCACTTTCACAGATGAATACTCAAGATATGGATACATATACCTTATGCACCGCAAGTCCGAGGCTTTTGAGAAGTTCAAAGAGTTTCGAGTGGAAGCGGAAAAGCAATTAGGTAAGAGTATCAAGACTCTTCAATTAGATCGAGGGGAACATCTCTCTGCTGATTTTACGGGATACTTATCACAGAATGGAATTCTATCCCAGTTGTCTGCTCCTGGTATGCGTCGTCAACAGAATGGAGTAGAGGAAAGAAGAAACCGGACTCTTTTAGATATGATCAGGTCTATGCTGAGTTTCTCAAGATTACCTATAACCTTTTGGGGATACACCTTGGATATTGCGATGTACATACTAAACCTCGTACCATCTAAGTCTATACCTAAGACTCCCCGGGAGTTGTGGTCCAGGCGAAAGTCTAGTCTACAACATTTACACATTTGTGGTTGGTCGGCACACGTGCTAAAGGTTAAGACAGGTAAGTTGGAAATGAAGTCGGAAGTATGCATGTTTGTAGGATATCCTAAAGGAACTAAACGTTGGTTATTCTATAATCCTAGAGAGCAGAAAGTGCTGGTGAGCACCAATGTGGTTTTTCTGGAGGAAGATTATATGATGGACCAGAAATCTTTAGATAAGGTGATCTTGGAAGAGATTCAAGTGCAATAAATTCCAAATCCAAGTATGACCAAACTTGAGGAGGAACCACCCTTACTAGACCCAGTAGTTACACTAGTGCCTCGTCATAGTGGGAGGATTGTGAGACAACCTGACAGGTTCTCGTTCTTCGGAGAGTCTTAGGAGGCAGTCCCGGAAGAATTGGAACAAGATCCCGTCCCATTAGTATATTAGATGTGATATATGTATATGGATGAGATCCACATACAGGAGACATGTGTCACAAATCTTATACTTATATATCTTCACAACAAGTGATGAGACGGGGCATCTCATCTGACAAGCTTACTGCACTTTGATCACTATGAGATAGTGTGATTTGTCTCGATCATTAAAATGTAAGATTCTGGATCACAGTGCTGGTACATTGGATATATTAAAGGACCATGATAAACACCTTATGGAATATTGTCTCGATTTTGCGGTCTACTCTCATAATTCCCTAGTAATAGGCTCTCAATCCTGAGATATTGATGAACTCAAGTTTCTGTCTATTCATTTGCTTTGAGTCAACAATGAGTGAGGCCAACTGTAGATCAACACCTCGGTGTCTTGGGTATGTGGTAATAGAACTGTGGGAACATTCAATGGTCAAGATGAAATCTATCAATATTATCCCCTTGTGCCAATTAATGGATTTGTCATTAGTAAGTGCGCACCCATTTCAATTAAGAGTTAGTTGAATGGTACTGATGATCACTGTGATTAATTGGGGCTCAAGGATAATAAGATGTGGATCTAAGATTGGAAGAGACAGATTTATTCCAATTGATCCATGAATATTGATAGAGGGGCCTACTTGTGGTAATCGGGAAGTTTAGGGTCTTCTTTGTAATTTAATCCTAAGACTGGAGTGCAATTGCATTTATAAAGTGGTGTTATTTGCAATTAAGTGTGGGCCCGGATTGCACATGAGATGTGGGGTTGTGGTGTCCCAGTTAGAGCCAACTTTCTATGGAATCCCTAGTGGTCTCCATGTTAACCCAAGATATTAGAAAGATACTAATCCTACTTGAACTCCAAAATGAAGGAATTAGAAAGTTATTATTTCTATTTGAAGTAGGACTTCTAATAGTAGTAATAGTAAGTTACTAATTGTTATGGAAGTGAGACTTCTATAGTAATTAGAAAAGGGAGGAAGTTACTAATTTGTAATGAGAGTTGGACTTCTATTTCAAATATGAAAAGAGGACTCTTGAAAGGGCTACAAAAGAGACCAAAAGGGGGCTGGAGGTCCAGCATTGGAATTCATGCCCAGCCCCCTATTTTGTGCAATTGTTGCATACCTCTCTCTCCTCTCTTTCTCTTCTAGTTCCTTGGAGTTTCTAGTTGGGTTTTCTCTTCAAGTTTCCACCAATCTTCTTGGGCAAAGAGATGTGATAGTGGGTCATAGCGTGAAAGGCAACAAGGTTGTGGAGATCCTAATTTGCTTCAAGAAGAGTTCTTGTTCAAGCTAATTGTCTTCTTCTCCATTAGGGCACTACGGGGCTCTAAAGGTATAATCTGTTTCTCTATTTATTGTGGGTTATTTTCGCTGCATAGTTTTGTTGATTTCTATCTTTTAGATAGGTTTTATTGTTGTACATGATTCATGAGACGGAGGGATTGCATCCTGGATATGGTTTATGGCCTTATGGGTACTTGATCCCTGAGTCAAGTGGGTCAAAAGTTTTGAAAATCTATTTATTTTTGCAAGGTTTGGAGGTGGATTTAGTAAAAGGAAGCAAGAAGAAGAGGAGAAAAGGGCAAAAAACCCTTAGGAGCTGGAGCTCTTCCCCTATGAGTGCTGGGATGAATGGGGAAGAAGGGAGACGGGTGGTCCTTTTATAAAAGGGTGGGTGTGGGCCCCACCACGCTAAAACTTGCTGGGATTAAAACATCAATTTCTGGGCCTCGGATGTGATCAACGAAGAAGAGAAAAATGTTTCTCATAAAATCTAGTTTTCAAAAAGTATAATTTTGGCATGGTTCTGAGATCTTAAAATTTGGGTCCAGATTTTTTGAAAAGGTTGATTTTTCCCCTAGGGCTGGAAAATCTGATTTTCGGAGCTTTGAATGGGTACGGAGTGAACATGAAAGTTGTAGGGAATGACGAGATTAGTCAAACGGAGTCAAAATGGAATTTTTTTTTTGAATCGCGAAGAACCTCTCCAAGCTGATCATGTAAAATAAGTAGGACCCTACGGTCATTGTCTAGGTTTACTGGCTCTCAAAACTCTCCAAAACTAGTGAGAAACCATTCTAACTCACAAACTCAACCAAACAAACACCAATCCCACTTAGAGAAAGTAATCCACAATGAAAACAACAATAATCCCAGAAATTAGGGGTCGCGGTCACACATCCTTCCCCCCTTAGAACATTTGGTCCTCCAAATGAACTAAACAAACCCAAAAACAAGCCGGGACATTAATCCCACACTTCGAAAACAAGATCTCAAATGGATGCTCCAAATCGGTCCTCTCGAAAGCGCCTGAGTTTGCTGGGTTATCCTCGCTGTAGAACTCTTCGGTTAACTGTCAACAGTCATCAAACATTCTTTCACTAGCTCGAATTTGTTACTGCCCTACCAATTTAATTGCTCAAGAAATTTGCCGACTCTGACTCTTTCGAAGTCTCACCAAGTCCCTCGCTTTTTAGCCACCATGACAAAGAAAATTCTTGAAACAATTTTGTAGACTTCATTATAACTGTCGAAGCTAGGGTCTCATATTAAATGTACCATCTTCAAGGTGAACTCTTGCTAGCTCTAATTCTTTCTGCCCGCTGCTCTTGAACCACTGCACAACAGTCCGTCTCTGACACTAACATGCCTGTCCCTTCACCATTCTCCTGCATTTGAAGTTCTGCACTCATTCTCGCAACTGTTCTGCCAAGTTTGCTTTCCCCAACAAAATCCAAAATAGTTGACACATTGTAATCCGAAGTTCCTTATGTCGATAAAATCCACAAAAATCTTCGTGGTCAGGCAATCAAGTAGAGATCCTTTCTGCAGTCAATTCCTTCTTTAGTTACTGAAATTTGACTTCCAATGCTTCTAACCACCTGATGGGTCTACTCCACCCCATGGCTGCACTTTTTAAAAATTCCTGAGTAGTTTCCTATCAAAACTCATCAAATTCTAGAAGTCTCTAACCCCGAACATATTCTTGGATTTTACAGTCAACATTCAAAGAATCCTTCCGTCAAACCCCTGACAATGACCAGATATTGTACACAACCTTCAATCTGCTACTTGTCTTGTCCACTTGGGACAATCTTACCGTCTCTGTCAAAGTTTTCGGAGTTAGGTCTCTTGTCAACGCATAATCGTCGAGGTGAATGCTTGGAAATCTGTCACTTCCTCGTATGCTAAGCTAACTCAATCAAATGTTTGGATGGCCATCTGAACACTTCACCAAATCTCATTTTTCTCGTTGGAATCACTAGGTTCACATATCTGTAGGTTGTACCTCTATGAAAACTCACTCTTCCGATTTTGTACCATCTTTGCCCAATTGACCTTGATCCTCCGTTCGACGATTGGTTCCTGACCATACATGTTGGTATACTACACATCACGCATTAAACGGTTACAACTCAACATTTGAATCTCAAAACTATTATAATCAATCTTGTTTGTTCAATCTTTTGTCTCTATCTCAAGTTTATCATCCTCAAGTCACGCATATGTGCCATTCTTCTCTGAATCTTTCAACTGGCCTTGTCCATAAGTTATGATTCTCTAGTTGCATCTCTGCACATTGTCCAAATTTCTATGATCTTAACCACACACTGATGCATCCCGCTGAGTCGACTTCACCATCATTCTGGAATCATTGAATATCCTTTAACACTTCTCCGACAAAAGTTCATTAATATTCGAGAAATTTCTAGCTTTTGGCATCCACTTGAAGCTTTATCAGCTGAAAATCACCCCAAATTTCCAGAAAACCGTCATTTGTCTAGTTTATGGAGTCTATCAACTTAGGAAAATATTCCATGTTTATCCAAAAATCCTCACTTACTTGCTTGGCGCACAATCTGGCAGTGCACGATCAACTATAATTAGGTCTTAATATGTTGTTCACATTCCTTGCGGACTAACAATTGCTCATCAATTCCTTTGCTAGTTCCTTCTATGACATCGAAAAGTTGAAAATTCTGCTGAAGTCCTTCGAGATCCACATGCTAAGTCCACAAAACTTTCACCCTCTAGCGCAAAAACAAGAAAAGGGGTACTAAATGTAGGTAAGGAAACATATAATTCTCCCCCACTAGAAAGAATTTGGTCCTCCAAATTCCTTAACAACAAGGACAAGCAACGAGACAAAGATAGTCTCCCCCACTAGAAGAAAAATAGACCCGAACTCACAAAAACAATATCTAGACAAAAGAAAACTCGCATGATCTAACGAGTCCTCACCACACGTCTTAAGGTTCATAGAGTGTTTTATTTCCTAGAAACCTGCCTGCTCTGATACCAGTCTGTCACGGCCCAAAACTTGGACCCTGCAGTGGCCCGACCTGGGGCGGCGCGAATGGGATTTAACTAAGGGTTATATTTTCTCCCAATATCCGCGTGTGTGAGGACAACACAATCTTTGCTAAAGCTTTCATGGCGTTCCAGCCCGGAGTCCGCCATCCGATTTCGAGTCGCACTCAACCACTAGCATATAGCTATTATATCAAGAACCATATCAGACTGAGTAAACCATCATAACAAAGTACAGAGCTGACAATACCAAGATAAGCATTCCCACATGTGTTCAAGTTACAAATTATCAATGTGCATTAATTAAAATCCTAAGGAAAGGCCAATAGAAGCCATACAATAACAAACTGATAACCACTACCCCACATGTGACGTAGCTCCGATGTCGAGCTCAATGTCTACATGACATAGCCGACAAAACAACCTGCAAACTCATTGCTCCACAGCCAGCAAAAGCACATAGCTCGGGGTGGTGAAATCTGAACCGAAGTACCAAAATAGTGGGTCAGACACGACGGTCTGGCAGGTGGATGAAAAGATAATAAATGTGCTGAAAATTAGAACATGTAATAATCCATCTTATTTGATCAAATGCTGGATATAATTAAAACATGTGGAAAATCATGTATATCTGATAAATCCTGTATTCATGTAAAACGAGAGTAAAACATGGATCTCTGACAAAACATGTGTTCATTTAAAGCATAAGTAAGACAAGGATCTCTAGCAAAACATGTGTTCATTTACAACACCGGTAAAAGGATGGATATACAAATCGGGTACTCTTTTAAAGCATGTGTAAACATAGAGATCGGGCAAAACAAGTGCTCATTTAAAACGGTTGTAAACGCATGTAAAGGTACCAAAGAATCGAGAACTAGCAAGATGGCAACTACACAAAGCTAAATCCTCTATCACTGAAGTGATAAAAGCATATTGGGGCATTGATCTCTGTTACACGGAGTGAGGAGATTCAACGAAATATACATATACACATAACTATATGGGATGGGACCACGGTAGCGAGCCGGGTATCGGGACTGGACCACGATAATAAACGGGCATCGGGATCCAAACTACAGCTGGCAGGACGGGAGGGAGATCTCCAAGTCGGTGGATCAAACCGACAAGGTCATCCAAGCTTAGTAGAGCCGACTCATAGGTCACAAAATAGAAATCGGGACGTGTATAAAATACATATGATGCAATTATATAAATAGGCGAGACGGGAGTGCTCAAGGCACAAATTTCACTTCATTTCAGGCAATGCACCTCGGGGCTAACAAAATGCTACAAGTACAAATTTAGTGTTTTCGGGAATGATAAATCATAAATCATGAATTTTAGGAGTGCATATCAAAACTCGGGAACAATGGAATAGAATTAAACTTTCGAAATTTTGGGACAAGTATCGGGATTCAAGATTAGTTCAAGGTGAATTGGGGTCCCATATGTCTATTTCAATATAGACTTGGTACTCACTAAATTTTGGAAACATTCCGGGCTCCATATACACCTTAGTAACTTCAAAACTTTGATGAATCTTCGTGATGGGGTTTCTTTCTCAAACGGGCTTCATACACTGTCTATAAATTTCCTCATTACAATAGGGCACCCAACAAACCTCTCCCAAACATTTAAACACTTTATTCCAGCTCCCAACATAGCCCTAGGTGAACAATGCACTTCGCTCGAGCGGACATGAAGTTCGCTCGAGTGAAGTGATCCCTGGGGGGGTTTGCTTAGGCAAATTTGGGTTCGCTCGAGCAAACTATCCTTTGGGTGGGTTTGCTCGAGTGACGTACCAAGTTCACATATTAAAGGGTATAAAAATACCTCTACATCCCACTCAATCCACCATCAAAAACTCCAATCACTTCCTTTCTATTCACATTCAATCACAAGAGGGAGAAAGAAAGTCCATCTTATATGAATTCCCTTTGCAATTTTGACAATAAAACTACATACCTTTCCAAGATATACATATGGAGGAAATTAACTCATCAATTTGCATTTTTAAAAGCAATAGAAACCATTGCAAGAAGAATAGATAAAACACATTAAGAATCATTGGTGTAAAAATCAAGATTTCTCCATAAAACATGTAAATATTCAAAACAATCCATTCATCCACTTGCACTGGCCTCCAAGATAGCTAAACAAGCTCCTAAGCTCAATCCCAGGCCAAAGATCTCCAACCTATACAAAAACACCAAAACAAGAACCCATTTAGAACCCTAGAAATGGTAACTCATCAAAGAGAAAGAATGGGTTCAAACAAGCTAAGAAATAGGACCTAAGGGGATGTCATTACTCAACAATAGAAGAGGAAAAGAAGTCCTTACCTCTAGGGCCATCAATCAACAAAAAGCATGAAATAGGGGTTGCCCAGCTAAGATTTGCACATCAATGGTGTCCATGGGAAGCTGGAAGGATGGAGAAGAAGTTGAGCTCCAATCTCCATTTTTGCAAGGTTTGGAGGTGGATTTTGTAAGAGGAAGCAAGAAGAAGAGAAAAGGGAAAAAAGCCCTAAGGAGCTGGAGCTCCTTCCCCTATGAGTACTGGGATGAATGGGGAACAAGGGAGAGGGGTGGTCCTTTTATAAAAGGGTGGGTGTGGGCCCCACCACACTAAAACTTGTCTGGATTAAAACATCAATTTCTTGGCCCCGGTTGCGATCGACAAAGAAGAGAAAAATGTTTCTCATAAAATCTAGTTTTCAGAAAGTATAATTTTGGAATGGTTCTAAGACCCTGAAATTTGGGTCCAGATTTTTCGAAAGGTTGATTTTTCCCCCAGGGCTGGAAAAACTGATTTTTGGAGCTTCGAATGGGTACATAGTGAACACGAAAGTTCTAGGGAATGACGAGATTAGTCAAACGGAGTCGAAATGGAAATTCTTGTGGGAATCACGAAGAACCTCTCCAAGCTGATCACGAAAAACAAGTAGGACCCTATGGTCATTGTCTAGGTTCACTGGCTCTCAAAACTCTCGAAAACTAGTGAGAAGCCATTCTAACTCACAAACTCAACCAAAAAAACACTAATCCCACTTAGAGAAAGTAGTTCACAATGAAAACAACACTAATCCCGGAAATTAGGGGTTGGGGTTTCACACAGAAGATCAAGGATAGTCAGTTGCAAGATCCAGAGTTGGCTAAGATTTCAGAGCATATAGCAAAACATCCTGACTTTCATATTGTTGATGGATTCTTGTACTACTGTGACCGTCTATGTGTGCTCAACATCGAAGATTTGAAGAATGACTGTTGGAAATTTATACTAAAAACATACTTTATGTATTTATCTTTGACTGGTTCATTTTTAGTATATTTTGTCTTCTCATCTAACTGAGATTTTATATGGGCAAATGGTTGCATTATTAATTATTATGCTTGTGAGTGTCCTTTATTCTATAAAGTAGACAAATTGGTGTGTAGAGTTTTACTTACACACAGAAGACTTATTTGTCGGTTCTTATGGAATAGAAGTTGTTGTTCACAATCTAGATGGATTTGGACACACCATTGGTACGATTGTAGCATGATGTTTCAGCGGGCTTGTCTTGGCTGCGGGAAACAGTATCGTTTCAACTCATTATGCTAGTACACTATGTGTGTATTGAACAGGACTGTGTTTTTGGGTTTATTGTCTTAATACTGACTATATAAGATGATGAACATCCAAATGGTTATTATGAGCGCTTGTACTCTTCATCCCGACATAAATAATAGACACATACAATTAGTGTTTGGCATTTTGATTTACGAAGGAATGAGATCTTTTATGGGTCAATAATCTCAGTGAATTGGATGACTACACTACGTGTATGGTGGATATTAGTTTATTGACGGAATCCATGTCCCGTAATAGGGATTGATGATATCCCCTTGATGTAGCTTTTAAGTTTTTATTATGTCAAACCCTGCTGAAAGTCCAGGATCCTAACCCTAGAGGGGGGGGGGGGGGGGGGGGGGTGGGTGAATGGGGTAAGCTACAAATTAGTGACCAATTATGACAAATTATAACTTCTTTAAAATTAACTAGTCACAGGTGATGATTATAAAATTAAATGTGGAAGCTAACAAAAGCAATCACCACAAAGCATGCACCATCACATAATGATTTATAGTGGTTCGGCCTCAATGCATACATCCACTACCGTCTTGTGATCCAACCCCCCACCGGGTTTCCACTATCTATGTTTTTCAAAAGGCTAAGCAATAACACTTACAATATACTTTCCAAGGCTAAGCAATAACCTTTACAATGATGTTTTTCTAGGCTAAACAACAACCTATCAATGTGTTTTTCTAGGCTAAGCAATAACCTCTACACTATGCATTTCTTAGGCTAAGCAATAACCTTTACAAGAAGAATATTTTCTCTCAATGTAGTGTCTATACAAACACTTTAAGAGATACAATTAAAGCTCAATTACAATGCCTCTAAACTAAGCAGATATGAAATTGAAAATCTAACTCACACAAACACTATATGAATGCAAAGGTGTATGCTCAAGATGTTTGTGTGCGATAACTTCAATCAAGTTAAAAGGTAAGCTCAATCAATATATGCTCAAATCATTTAAAAGTTTAAGGCACATAACAATATTTGATTGAAGTGAAATGCCAATCACATGTATGAATACAAACTTGTTAATGAAATGAAAATCAAAGGCTCACAAGTTGTATGAAACTAATTAATTCTAAACATGTGATGCATGTGCAATGTTATTTTCAAAACCAAATTAATTAAACTAAGGTTTAAATGAATGAAAACAACAAATAAAGTTTCAACCAAGTAAATGAATCATGCTATAAAAGAAATCAAAGATTTTGGCTAAGCATGATTAAAGAATATTTTAAAACAAACTTGGTTTGAAATCAAGCTGAAGAATCCAATCCAACTTAGATCAAAGATTAAAAGAAGAATGGATTCAACACATCATAGTTATCATGCTAAAATTCATTTACCAATAATTTAAACAAAGCATATAACATATGATTAATAAAAGTAAAGCTTACTTAGAGATTTAACTTCATTGATCCAAGCTTTAGCTTCACTAATGACCCCTTGGTCTCTCTTAGTTCATCCCCTTTTTTCTTGTCTCCAAACTCCTCAAGAGTGGTTCTTAGTTCCACTTTGATCCACACTTTTACAAAGGAATGAACCTCATTTTATACTCAAAAAATGAGTTCTGGCTTGTCCCCGGTCGACCTGCACCTTTCCCCAGTCGATCTGGGCTTAACGGTCATAAATCTAACCGTTTGAAAAAGAGCTCCAACGACTCTTTCCCGGCCGACCGACAGTGTGCTCAATCGACTGGGTCCATGGGCTCAATCGACCGAGCACACTGCAGGTCGACCCGGGCCCAAGGACCAATTTCCCCAAAAAAGCATATTTCAAAATATTTCTTTGAGGGGAATTTTGGGCCACTGAATCAAGCTTGGAATCATGATTTAAATCAATTTAAGAGGTTTAAAAACATGAAACATAAAAAGCCTAAAATGATTTGAAAGATGTAAAACTCATAGGCTAGCTTGATTCATAAAACTTCTTTTCAAATTTAAATGCATCCAAGTTTAAAGTCAAAACATGCATAAATCAATATTTCTACAAGTCTTAAAAACAATGCATGAGTAAATCATGATTTCAAGATCTTCTAAATCAATGCATTTGTGAAAATTCAAATGATGCTAAAATGTTAATGCATCCATCAAATTGCAATATACAAAATCCCTAAAACCTGCAGGTGAACATTATGTCCGACATATTAAATAAGTTAAGTGTAAGGTCTCAAGGAATTATAAAGATATCGATTAAATATAGATGTCCATAATTATTTAATCGATGGATATTTGAAATCTTAACGTGGGGAGATTAATAAGAATTTAATAACAAGAAGCTCGAAATATTATTTTGAGAATAAGGATTGGAGTACAATTACAATTCTTTAGTGGACTGAATTGTAATTTATGGAACTAGGATTCTAATTTGGGTCGAAATAGGGTTTCCTATTTCCATAAGGAGCCTATCCTTATTTCCTTCTTAAGATCCCTATTGTAGCCTATAAATATGCACTATTGCTCTCTAGGTTAATATACAAGAATAACAAGAGAGAAATCTTGGTTTTAGAGAGTAGAGGAGAATTTGCAGAAGAAGCCCACTCCTTGGTGCGAGTTCTAGCATATAGGAATACAATAGAAGATCTTGAAGTTTTCGGGTTGCTGTAAGATTGATATCAAATCAGAGAGATCTCGCAGGTATGATTTCATCATATTAGTTCAAGCTTATTTCCGCAGTGATCTGTACGCAATCTTTAGAGATCCTGGTTTCTACTCGTTTCTAACAATTGGTATCGGAGCCGATCTTGATACTGCGTATGGATTGAAGAAAACATAGTAAGATTATAGGTTGCTATAAGGAAACATGGTCTGCTATTGCTGTAAGTAACCCCTGTTTTGTAGCGAAATATCTAACCCTTGTTTTGCAGCAACTGAGTTACTGATCTGGCTATCATGGTCACCATGTGTGTATGTTATGTGAATGGATCCCATGAATTAAATTCATGGTTACTGTTTTACGTATTCAATACAATTTTTATGGTGATGTAATTATATTGATATAGCATGTGAACTCCGTTTGTCAGGAGGCTTAGGGTTCAATGTATTTTTTTTTATGGTGATGTAATTATATTGACTTAGCATGTGAACTCCATTCGTCAGGAGGCTTAGGGTTCAATGTAATTATATTGACATAGCTCGACCCCCGCCGGGGGACACCCTCGGACCCCCTCTGCGAAGCGTATGTTTGAAGAAGTGGCAATCATGAAGACAAAATGATCCTACTTGACCATGATAGCTAGGCATCTTGTGCTGGTTGTCATTCCTTTTTGTGCTTGTGTCTGTTATTATCATTGCTTGCTAGATATGATATTAATCATGTGTAATTATGTTTAGAATGGTATAATAGTAAAAACACGGTTGCCTATTACTACTAGATTCTAAACTAGTCTTGATTAAACTGTTTTATAAGAACCCTCATTGCTAAATAACTAAGTGGGAGAGGGAACGTCTTAAGTTCCCACGGTCTCCATCATTGGTTTGTAGGAGATGTAATTGATTTACGTGTTGACCTTGGAGTCTTCCTCCTAATCGGATGAGTTAATTATGGAATCTCCGGTACAAACTTCCATATGGATGATTTAGGGTAATTATTAGTATAAGTCTCTTCTCCATCTGATGGGACCCAATACAGAATAATGGACCTTGAATTAAATGATGGTGTACACTTAGCAATAAATAATAGTATGCTCTCCATCTGAGCCACTTCTATTATTTATAGGACCAAAGTTATGGTAGCTATTTGGTTTTACTTAGCATGGTTTGTTGCCTTGATAGTAGAACTAAAAGGTTATGTCCTATCTGAATAAAATAAGTATGGTACTTGTCCTCACATCGAGGCATACTATGCATTGGTGTTTTAGATTGCTGTTGGATTCTTTTTATAAATTGGCGGAGGGAACCACTTTTCTTTTATTTGAATCCAAAGATTTATTTTTGCCCATCATAATATGCTAATTATGTAAATCTCAGGTTTTAAGATGGGTGCTTTCAATCCACTTGTGTTTTTCTCATAGAACACAAACTCACTGGACCTAATTACATTGACTGGAATAGAAATCTGGATATTGTGCTAACTGCTGAAGATTACATATATGTGCTTACTGAGGTTTTCCCAAAGAAACCTGTAGATGGATGTACCATGAGGTCGCCATCGAGGCATACAAAAAATGGATGAAGGCTAATGAGATGGCGGATGTTACATGTTGGCATCCATGTCAAATGTTCTACAACATCGGCATCAGTCCTATCCCACTGCCTACGACATCATGTACAGTCTCAAGGAGTTGTTTGGTGATCAGGATCAGGTAGCTATATAGGTTGCTATGAAAGAACCACTACACCAAAAATTGAAATCAGAAATGGAGGTTTGAAACGGCCCTTATCCGTTTCTATTTCGACACGGTCTCAAACTGCTCAAAGAGGCAAAAACCGTTTCAATTGAAAAAAACAACCCTTCTCAAGTATTAGGGCATCGTTCCCTCTCTATTTTTTTCCCTTCGCGCCTTCTTATGAAGCGTGCCCTTTTTACCTCATTCCCTTCACGCCATCTTCTTCTAAATGGTGGTTCCTGACTATTCCGTCATCTTTGATTGTTAGTGTGTCTTCTCCGAATCTCTATGAGGAGCAGCAGAGAAGAGGATCCAGAGGATTCCGAACTGCTGCTCTCCGGTTCTGTGTACTGGAGAACAAAGAAAGAGGAGCGTCTTCTGTGCACAATGCCATGCGTAGAACAACAACGATCGGAGAAGAAGGTTACAGAGAACCCAGATTTTTGTTGCAGAACAACAGGGTCTTATTTCAGGTTTCTGTTGCAAAGAAGATGTGAGGAAGAATAAGGGTTTCCCCTATTTTTCCCCCAAGTTTCAGAGAATCCAGATTCACAGAGGATCCGGTGCTTTCAGCTCCGGACAGGACTTCGATCGGTGGTCTTTGTCACCGCTGGAACGTGGCCGGACAGAAAGGAGGGCTTGGGTTGTAGATAGAATAGAAAACGAAGACCGAAGAAGATCGAGCCTAATCGTTTGTGATGATTTGTGCTGGAGCTTCGAGCAAGCTGTGAGGATTTGCTTCTTCTCTTCTCTTCAGTTCTCAGTGAATCGCTTTTAGGTTTTCTCCGCTTCGAGAGGTAAAAATCTCTCTCTATCTCTCCTTCTTTCGTTGATTAAATCTCTATTTTGTTCATATGATGATCTTCTCTTCGCTTGATTCATGAATCTCAGGTTTTTCTTTGATTAGATGTTATTTCTTTGTAGATTTACAATTACATCTTTGATATGGATCGATTCTTTGAGATTTCTTTGAAAAATGATGTAGTTTGTGGTAGATTAGCGATTTCTTCTTTGTTATCAGATGGAATTTGAATACATTTAGTTTTTTTTAAACCCTAATTTTTTGTAGTTTCTGGTAGTGAGATGTATATGGTTTGACTGATACTAACAGTGATATCTTCTTCCGATGTCAGTGAATGTGTGAAAAAAATCCTATTTTTTGAGGAAGAAGTACATTGTGTCTGCAGTGCAAGGAACCCTAGGTATTATTGTTAGTTAGAATGGAAGATGTTGGGTCTTTTCTAAAGACGTCTTTGAACCCTTTTGGCATTTAGTTAGGATGGAAAAAGCCCAGTAGAAACCTCCTTTTGGTTATCTATACTTCTTTAGAGTTTCCCCCATCACAGACTAGAAATGCAACTGTTGGCACTGTTTCCTGATTAATGTGTGCGCCATTGGAGGAAACATTTTGTGGCATGACCCTTCCATTGATGATGGAGTCAACTAGATGAATCGTCAGAATGAATGTGGACCTTGTTTCTCAAATTGTTGATTTAAACAAGCGATGCCAATTTTTTCCATTGATCATGATGATATACCTTCTCTCCTGTGATGATGTTTCAGAAATTAGAGACAATAAGTCAATGAAGATAAAGAGGATGGTGTTGGTATTCAGTTTTTTTAATTTTAATTTTTTTTAAAGAAAACTGATGTATAGTTTTCATGTTTATCAGGATCCTTATCATGGCCCAGGTCAAGCAATGGGTCTTCTTTCTCAGTACCAGAAGGAATCAAGGTTCCTTCAAGTCTTGTTAACATATTCAAGGAGCTTCAACAGGATCTGGGTTGCTCCATTCTATCTCATGGGAGTTTGGAATGATGGGTTGTGCAAGTCAAAACTTAAATGTATGTTATAACGTTTATATTAATTTGTCATTGTATTGTTTCGTCATCATTATTGTTTGTTGCACAAAATTTCTTCTTTAATTAAATTTCCATTTCATCATTGGGTTTTATCATTGTCATTCATATGACTCCTACGTCTGAGGTATAAGCACTAGAATTTATTTTGTGGATGATTATATACCGTAAAATTTTTTAGTTTAATTACATTCGAAGTCTGGAAAAGATAATATTTTAAGGAACAAGAAAGCTTTATCAACTACAGCTGTGGGAAACTTTCCCCTCAAATTTATTTCTTTGCAATGAGCTCTTTTCTTACATGCAGTCATCACCATGCTCAATAGAATGCATCCTGGATGCAAGTATGTTTTACAACATGTATGCATTATGTTCAAGTATGATGGAAAAGCATACTTTTGTGAAACTCTTTGCAAATACCGTCAAGTTCTGTGCTAATCAATGGCTTTGGCAAATAACATTCATTATCAAGACTACAATTACACTTCTTTAAGTGTGACTCAACTATTGAATCTTATGTCTTGTTTTCTTTCTTGCTTGCTTCCATAATTGTTAGTTACTTGTCTCTTGTTTGCATTTGACATTGTGGTGTCTCTACTTGTCTAAATAGTTCTTTTTTTAGTAATAGCACATACTACTTGCCTAAACAGTTGATCTAATCTTTAATGATTAACAAATTACTAGGATGACCTTGCCAGTGAATCTTTCTAGGATAAATTTCATTGTTAACAATAGAATTTGTGTCCTTTCGGTTATTTAGGGTTGCTTTTGTTATTGATTTTTTTGGTTATGTGTTGGTTGCAGCATTGGGAGAGAAGTCATTGCTCTGTAGCTGATGCAGAGGATGCAGAGGTGGTTGTGCCTGTTCTGGAACCTCACATTCGCAAAGTGGTAAGACAGAGTAGACATATTTTTTTTAGTTTGTTTTTGTTTGTGATATGTTTGAATTATGTTGTGAAATGGAACTGGTTAATAAGTATATGAACTTTGATCTTGTTTTTTTTTAAGTTCATGAGTTGTCTTAAGATTAGTAGATTTAAGTTCATGGGTTGTATGGATTATGGACTATAGGGAGAATTGAAAGATGATGATCGATATTAGATGAAATTGGTGTTAATTTCTGGTGTATAGTTTCCGCTGGCATTAATAAGAAGACCTTCATGAACATTGGAGTGGTGTGACTTTAAATGGTTTTTTTTTTTATAAAGTTTAGTTATGTGAAGAAACTTATATACAGGCACTCAGTTCGGTAGATGATGCTTCAGAGGCACTATCATCTTGAGCTATCGCACTGCAAGTTGCCCTGATAGGAGATCCCCCCAGAGTGGACTGTTGGGAGTCGGGCTCATCATCGGATGTGAGAGGATCATCCATCCAGCAGCTTTCTTCGTTTTCAGGAATTGAAGGAGGAAGTACCTGTTGATTTTCAGGGACTTCCGGTTCTGGATTTTGATCGCGAAGATCTTGCTCTTGTTCTATGGCAAGGCGCTGCAAGAACCTTGCATACTCTTCAAGATTAGGCATGGGAGCCAAATCTTCTTCTTCGTTTACCCCTTGTGGTTCAACACGATTGGGTTCCACTATAGCGTTGAAGGGTGCTGAGTCAACAGGATCTTCTTGAACAGGCTCTTGGTATTCTTCATCATCGGACCACGATCCTTGTTGCTGGTATGGGTTATACCAGATTACCGGCATAAGATGAGATTCAAGAATCCATTCTTCGTCAGAGAGGTATTCTCCTGTTTCCAGGGATTCCTCCCACTCGTTGGTGGTGATACAGGCGGTGTCGCTGGACTCGTATCCATCCATGGAGAATCCAATTACCGAATTGGAAGAATATGATGCCCCCTGCGTAGTTTCGTTTCTGAATTGAGGTGGCATGAAATCACCCAGGGTGAATTTTCTTTGCACCTTTGAAGCCTTGGATTCTTCCGTTGCCCCCAACGAAGCAGTGGAAGAGGTCTCTGCCTTTTCATGGACTTCTTGCTTTGGTTGAGCCTTCTCTCGCTGTTTGAGCTTGCGGAGTTATCTCTTGGCTTGCCTTCACTGTTGAGCGGTAGGCTTTGTTTTGACGATCTCCCAGTTTTCATCTTCTAGGAGATCGGGATGCACCCATATGGGTTGTCCGTCTGATGTTGGATGGGGAACCAACTCTTGGGACGTCTGGGTCATTTTTATCACCTTAAAGGAAGTAGTGGTCTTCACCTTTACTGACTCAGAAGTTTGTCCATACGACACCAAGTTAACTGAGGCAGACCCATAGTTTTTATCAAAGGTGATGACCCTATTTTTCCACATCTCGTTGATCTTTTCTCTCACAACAAAGCATTGATTGAGAGGATGCGAGATCATCTGGAGGTAGGGACAGTACCGAGGATCGTTGGTTTTGCCAACATCTCCCGGTCTTTTGGGCTCAGGCAAGGTGAGTTTACCATTTGCTACGAGAGCCTCGAAGATTTCTTTGACATCTTCATCGAATGGGTATTTTTTCTCTACTCGTTCTCTGAAGGCATCAGAGAGTTCAGGTTTCTTACCTGCAGCTTTATTTTCAGCTTTCTTTGGCTGCTGAGGAGCTGGCTTGGTTTGCACATTAAGAACCTCCTTTTTCTTTGGCTTTGAGGATGTAATGGTAGTCGACTCTTTCTTTGATGACTGCTGACTATTGAGGTCTTTGATCACCGTTTCAGCTTCCATGGAAGCTTCTAGGAGTTCTCTCAAGTTCTTTGATTTGTTGCCGATAATCATGAAGCGGATCCTTGCTCTCATGTTGTTACGGCAGATGTCAAGGAGCGACGCTTGTGGCAATACATCTAAACATTTGTATGCCATCGCCTTCCACTTGTGAATGAAGTCGTTTGTTGACCAATTCTCTCCCTGTTTTAGGCTGCAGAGCTGTGCCATAGTAACAGGATGATCCTCACCTTTGAAGTGGGTCAGGAAGCGTGTCTCTAGCATGGCCCAATTTTGGATGGAGTCCTCCAGTAGAGTGGAGTACCAATCGAAGGCCGTACCTTTTAGGGTACTTGCAAAGAGACGGATCTTGAGGGCATCTTGATCCGCGATAGCTCCCGTCAGGATCTTGAAGTGAATGACGTGTTGTCTGGCTGAACCTTTCCCTGTATATGTTTGGAGGGTAGGTTGCTTGAATTTTACAGGAAACGAGACCGAGTCCATCCATAAGGGATATGGTGGCTTGATCCCATGCTCCTTCAGCATATCCTCTTCTCTTGCTTTGGCGAGGATATCGCCAACGTCCTTTTTGGTAAGGGCGCGTGACTCACTATTTTCTGTATTTTCCTCGTTATCTGGAGGAGGTTGGTTGTTTTCTTGACACTAAAAAGCGAGGAGAAGATTCTCCATCAGAGCCTCAATCCTCTGCTGACCTTGCTCCAATTGCTGGATGCGTGCAGTCATTTCATATGGAGGTGGATTGCGAGGTGGCTCAGAGTTTGTAGCCAAGATGTTCATCCCCCGTGATTCGATTGAGGAGATCATCCTAGTGACTGAGCTGGAGCTCATTCTTGAAGAGCTTGAGGAAGGATTACTTCGTTGTCCTTGGCTTGAAGGAGTAGAAGATTCTTCCAGACGTCTTCGTGTCCGGGAGACGCTGTGAGTCACCGGTCGTCGGACATGAAGTTTAGTTGTTGACTTCTATCGTCTTTTAGCTTTGCCAACCATATGGACAGCAGCAACTTGATCGGGCCTTTCTTTTTCGACCCATTTTTGGGAGACTTGGAGGATACGATGCTGGGTCCTTAGCTTCTCTAGTCTCTTTTGTCGATACGACATGCGGCGACGTATACGACGGGCAATTTGAGCTTCTGTCAGCTCTGGCTATGCTTTACCAATGAAGGATGTACTCCCTCGAGCGCAGCAGCCAAGCCTGTCTTCTTTAAAGCTGGGCATAGACAAGATTTGGACTCGGTCCTTCGACTGTCGTAGCGAATCTTTGAATTTTGCGAGTTCGGCCCCCATTGAGATAAAGGGTCGAACTGAAGGAGTGCAGGCCTTGGCAAGTTCTTGTAGAGGCCTGGTGATGTATTATTTGATTTTTGGCTTGTAGGAGCAAGCCGGCTCATGATGGGTTGACTTCTTTGTGAGGCAAGGGACTGGTGTCTCCTCCTTCATGTATGCAAGAGGATAGAACCAGTTTTCTTTGAGAGGGGCCAGGTATGCTAGCTTTGCAGAAGCTCGTGACCTCCTTTGTTTTTGGGAAGGTCTTGGGGACCAAGTCTTAGGGTAGACCTGGTTCTCTGCAGGTTGAGGCTTCGTGGGGTTGCCACGGGCTTCAGACTTCTTTGTGTTTGCCCTTGGTGTCATGGCAGTGACACGTTGCGGGGCGATCTTTTGCTTCTTAGCAGGTGCTGTTTCTTCTACGGGAAGTGGGAATGGTCCCAGCGACCCGAAGATGATATTCCAGGGAGTAGAGGTCGACCCGGTGTTTTGAGATTTGCCGAGGGAGTTGACGCTTCGGCAGCTAGCAGGGCGCTTATGAGTGCGCTTGTTCTGCTTCTCCTGGAGCATGAGCTGGTACTTGTTCTCATCGAAAGTGATGGTTATTGAAGCTGCCATTGTTAGTTTTGGAAAACTTCTGAAACAAGACCACGTCTATTAGTAATCACAAGAATATGGTGATCATAAATGGGAAAGAACTAGGGTTTTGTCTTTTCACATCGCTCAAGGGAACATGGCCCGGTCGAAACGAGGTGAAGAAGGCAAAAAGCCATAAAGGATACAATTGTTCTGAATGCAAGTACAGGAGGCTCAGAGCGAGCATTCCAGTGACTGCTAGAAGCAATTGTAGACCTTAATTCAAATTACCCGAGAAGCGAGGTTCACTCAAGGTAAGATGATATAAGGTTGGAGATACAAATGTGTCGGTCGTGAATACAGTAGACCCAGAAAGGTGTACTAGCACCGCTAGGCACAAATGTTGCAAATCGTATCCTTGGAATAGACACGAGATGGAATTTTTTGAAAGGTCAAAATCGGATTCATAAAAGAGAGCAAATGGTGTTCCAATCCGAACGCAAGCTACAAACGATTTCCGCGAGCTTTTATCCGAATGGGAAGGAACCAAGATTTCTCAGATGTAAACCCAAAAATGACGATTTTTTGAAAGTTTTTTTTTTTTTGAAATTTTTTTGTGTTTTTTTTTTTAAAGAAACACAAATGTTTTCAATTCGTTCTTATGAAACCTTAGTAGATAGATCAGCCCCCAGGTAAGGGTATGATTACTTAATGAACTCGTTTGGCAGACCCTTGCCTCAAACAGTCTAGCTGTCTCCACACTCTGGACAAGGCTTTTCTTATATCCACTTTGGTCAAAGAACGCAATTGGTGCAACCTTAGTGGGTTTTGAAAAAAAAATTTGATTTGTTTAAATGGATTCATCAAAGAGAACGAGCGGTGTCCCAATCCAAATAAGGGCTCAAACATTTCTGCGAGCGCTAAATCTGAAAAGGAGGGGACCAAACTTTCTCAAATTTGATTCCAAAAAAAATAAAAAATTTTTAAGGAGTTTTTTTTTGAAGATTTTTTTTTTTTTTTTTTGGAAATCCCTATCGGACTCATCAAAGAGAAAAGATGGCCCATTCCCCAATAAGAACAATAGCTGCGAACATTTCTGTGAGCTATCAAGTTCAAGGAGGAGATGATCAAAGTTTCTCAAAATTGAATCCAAAAAAGAGAAATCAAATTTTTTTTTTAAATGAGAAAGAATGGAAATAAGTTCAAAGGTAGAAAATTTCCAAAAATCCCATCTCATGTTTCTTTTTTGGATGCAAGATCCAACAAAGGCCACCAACTAGAAAGGAGCCTAAGAATTCAAGCATCGCGTTTTCAAATGAACGGAGTCCCACCGGGTATGCCAACTTGATGGACCCGATTTCCTTCTTTACTCCCCCATCCGTCCCCGGGGTCACCGAGTGGGCCGAATGGAGGGGAAAAAGGGGGAGAAAGGCGGGCATCAACATTTTTGTACGGGTATGCTAGATTTTCTATTCTACTTGGAATTTAGAGATGGTGATTCGGAGATCCACCTTCGCAAGTAAAAATGAAATCAATCTTTTTTCTAATTTCCCATTGCACATATATTTAAGAAATGAGACAAGGTTTTTTTTTTTTTTGAATGCCGTGAGAGGCGATTTTGTGCCGTAGAAGGTGATTTTGCCGTGAAAGGCGATTTACAAATCTTATCAAAATGAAAGACAAGAATTGTGAGTTTTTTTTATCTTTTAGAGAAAATACAAAATACAACAGAAAAGTAAGAAAAGGGATCTAACTTCTCAGGAGATTATGGGGACTCGTTCAGATCGACAGTCGCAAGTTATGTATGGACTTCACCATCGTCCTTCAGATGAGAACGCTTGATGCTTTGATTCTTTTGGCTTGACTTGGACTTCAGTTTTTTAGAGGATAAGGACTAGGGGAAGGTCCTATATCCAATAAAAAATGAAGAGATGGGCTGAAAAGCCACGTCTAGGCCATGTTGAATATGAGAGGAGGGGGGGGGGGGGGGGGGGGCTTTGCCTTGGGGGGGGGAGTGCCCCCCAAGGGACTTCAATCACCTTGTGGTGTTTGTTACAGCAGAGTTTCTTCATAGTAGCAGGGCTTCTGGGAATTCTGGATGATCTTTCTAACTGATTTTTCTTCGATGAATTTCTGGATCCATTTTTCTTGGAATGCTCTCCTATTTATAGGCCTTTGGTAGCCATTTAGGAGTGTTTATGGGCATTGATGGCTTTAATGCCCAATGATGAGAGATGTTACAAGTTTTTATTTCTTGATTTTGTAGCTCCTTTTTCCTTGAATCTGATTAGCCGATGGAGAATGATGGGCATTTAATTGCCTTTAATCTCTATGATGAGAGGAGTTTTATGGCTTTAATGTCATGATGGCTTTGACTTGTAAACTCCCATTTCCTTCCTTCTAATTGGGCCGTCCAAAATAATGAGTTAATGACCGCATTTAGTTGGGTCAATTAACATCATTACGTGGTCGCTGGGAATTTGAAGAGTCACAGGCCGTGCCGTGTCTTTTGGAATTCTTCTTGCGATGATCAACGATGGATCTTCATGTTGATTGATGTCGGATGACCATGCAATTTCAGTGCCATCTATCATGTTGATTTCTCGATCGGTCGGACAAAAAGTACGTTTTCTTGGTTAGCCGGTTGGCGATCTTGGAGCGAAAAATGTTTATTTCATGCTCTTGACGGCGGATCCGAAATGTAGACGGAGATCAGTCGATTCTGAGCATCAAAAATCAGATTTTCAGGCAATCACAAGGGATGGAACTCCCGAAACGTGAAAAGGATCGGAAAATGGGCCCTCCGGCGGAAATCCGGCGACCCGGACTTCCAGGGTCGCCGGCGACCATGGGGGAGTTTTCCCCTTTGGTCGTCGTTTCGTCTGCCGTTTTTCACGCTTTTTGTTTCTTTTTTTCTCCTGCATTTTTCTTGACATTTTTCCTCATCTTTTGGCTTGATACTCCTGAAGAAAACCTGACGAGAAGTCTTGCGAAACCGGGGCACAAAGTTCCCTATTTTGGAAAAGCCGAAGATTTTGCCGCGCAGAATTGCTGATTTTTTGTCAAGAGTTGAAACTAGGTCAAACGATGTCGGAATGACTTAAAATTTGAGGTGAAGCCTCCTGAGCAGTAGATAGGACCAACCATGGGCTTTGGTTTGAGTTTTGAAACCGTTTGGGGTCTCGTTGCTGCTAGGCTTGATCTCGCTTCGAGGAAGATGCCGCGCTTTGATGTGCGGTCAACTGATGTCCGATTGACCTGAAATTTGACAGGGAGCCTATTGGAGTCATTTTGAGATGATCCGTTAGCTCCGATTTGGATGTCATGGTCTCGGGATGCTTCACCGCCGGTAGCCTAGATTTTTTTTCGAAACGTAAAAGTCAGGTCAAACGTTATCGGAATGACCTGAAATTTGACGTGCAACCCTTTTGAAGCATGTTGAAGCCGCCCATGTGCTCCGTTTGATGAGTAATGGTCCCGGTGGTTCTCGCCACCGAGAGACTTGATTTTCCTTCGGAGCATCAAAGTCGGGTCAAACATTTTCGGAATGACTTGAAATTTGACGTGGAGCCTTTTGGAGGTATTTTGAGACCATCCATAGGCTCAGGTCGAAGTTTTGATGTCTTCGACGCCGTCGACGCAAGGAGCGCCTGTTTGGCTGCCGGAGGAGTGAAGTTAGGCCAAATGATGTTGGAATGACCCGAAACTTCATGTGAACCTCTCTTTTGGCTGTCTTGGAGGATCTTGCAGTTTTTGTTTGATTCTGACAAGATCTGATGCTGGAAGCAGCATTGCCTGTTTGTAGTAGGAAGCGGTGTCATGTAGCTTCTTGATGTTGAAGAGGCAAAGTGACATTTTTGGTGTCAACATCAACGGTCATATATTTCGAAAGTTTGCTGACCGAAATACACTTGTTGGTTAATCGAACAAAAGTTCAGTTGACCGACAGGTGACCGACACTTGACCGACAGCTGACCGAAGTTCCCAGAAAACATAGATTTCATATTCTGGAATTGGAACCAACAGTTGACCGACAAAGGTTCAGTTGACCGAACTTTCCATGATTATAAAGATTCGTAAAAATGATTTTTTTAAAGGGAAGCTTGGTCTTGGAGGACTAGGCCACTGAATCAAGCCTGGAAACATGTTTTAAATCAATCTAATAGTTTTAAAAGCATGAAACCTAAAATGCCTAAGTTTATTTGAAAGGTTTAAACGCATAGACATGCTTGAATAAAAAATTTCTTTTAAAAAATAAATGCATCCAAGTTTAAAATCAAAACATACATGAACCATAAGTTTTAGAAGTCTTAAAAACAATGCATGAGTAAATCAAGATTTCAAGTATTTCAAAAACAATGCATGTGTGAAAATTCGAATGACGCTAAAATGATAATGCATCCATCAAATTGTAAAACAAAAAATCCCTAACATTAGGCACATATGGGGGTGCTACAGCTGGGACAGATGAACAACTGGGAGGGGTGACCTCCTTTCCCTTAGAAACCATTTTAGCCACAGAACCCTTGGGATTGTCTATAGGCTCTCTCACATCTTTCTTAGGCTCCTCAGGCCTACTCTCAACCTCATGCCCATTCCTCAATGGACAACCATTTTTGATTTTCTCATGATAGATATCATGAGGTTGCGAGCCACTACCTACCTAGAATGTATTCTTAGGGTTGATCGTGGGTTGGCTAGGTGTAGGTCCCTGACCTTATTGAAAGTCCAAGAACGAATCCTAGAGGGGGGGGGGGGGGGGGGTGAACAGGGTGAGCTCTAAGAACCTAGACCAATTTTAATGCTTTTAGCTTTTAAGTCAATTAAGCTTTGACGACGATTAATTATCTTGTGATAGAGAGGAGTCTCTAAGTTAAGCATACACAAGGAATAAGCAACTACAATCTTCATTCAACATAAGGACATCATCCATATAAAGAAAGAAAGAGATCAATCACCATAACACATATTTATATTGGTTCGGCCAACATGCCTACATCCACTCCCGGTAAACCTACCGGATTTCCACTAACTAAAATTAAGGTTTAGGATCACCTCAAACCTTACAAATACATCACTATGCTTTTCAAAGCTGAGCACAAACCTTTACAACATCAAATATGCTTTTCAAGGCTAAGCACCAACCTTAACAACAAAAGGTTTTCTCTTAAGTAAAATGCCTATGAATGCATGGATTATGAGAACAATGTAAGTGCAATTGAGTGCCTCTAAATAGGCTGAATAGAAAATGAAAACTTAACTTCTAGAGGCATGCATATGAATGACAAAGTCTATGAATAATGCATATACTAGAAATCACTCTATCTCTTTTTTAAAGTGATGAAACTTTAAATGATGCAAAGATGATGATCATATGTATGAGAAAGAGTTGTTTGACAAACACAGGGTTTTCCAAAAAGATCAAACTTGAATAGCAAAAGTATAATCTTAAGATTAACAAGTAAGATTTGAAAACAAAGATTCATAACTCATGTGAATGATAAATCATATGTTGATTTTATAAAGCTAAGAGATTTCAAAGTTCAAAGCATAGAATGAAACACAACATCTCAAGAAGAAAGCCAACTATTTGATCATGCTTAAAAGAAAAACAAAGATTTAGAAACTAAGCACGAAATGGAACTTGAGATTTAGAAAGCACACCCATTTGAAGATCAAAGGTTTAATAAATGGAATGGCTTCATAATCCCTTCACAAATGTTCTTGAAAAGTTGCTCTTCCTTGGCCTCAAAAGTCCTCCAAAATTCAACAACTTTTTCCAAACAAAAAGCCACCTTTTATAAAGAAAAAGTTCCCAACGGCTAGTGCCCGGTCGACTGGGTACACACAACAGCTATAAAAATGCTTGTTGGAGAGATTAAGAGCTCAAAATCCCTGTTGACCCGCAGAGTGCCCGGTCGACCGGCCACACAGGCAGGTCGACCTGGAGACTGCCCAGAAATCCTAGTTTTTTAGAAACTTGGAACTAAGAGGGCATCTTTCCAGGCGACTTGAGGCACAACAAACAAGCTTGAATCATGATTTTAAAAAGGATGAAAAAGTGAATTTTAAAAGCATGAAACATTCAAACCAAAGAAAGGATTTGAAAGAGAAAACATTTGGAAAGCTTGAATAGATTTTTGAACTTAAGGATTAAATATTTGGAGGCTTGAAAAACTGAACTCAAAACTTCTTGAACTTAAGAGACATAACTAATTTGAAAACCATGCATAACATATGATAAAAACAAGGATTATGAATGAGAACTAAGCATGAAGATCCTAAGATTAAGAACAAGAAAGAATGAGTGGTCAAGCTATGAAAATGAATGCATCCTATCAAATTGCAACAAAATAAAAACTCTAACAATCTCCCCCTTTGCAATTTGATGGCAACTCTAGAAGCTTGAACTCTCTCTCAATTTCCTTTGAATATTGAACAGCAACTTCTTTGGATATTTAAGGAGCTTTGGATGTTAGGGAGAATTTGGATATTTTGGAGCTTTGGATTTTGCTTGCGAGAGCAACACAAGGTAAAGCTTTTCCCCCTCAACTAGATAACCGTTGAATCTTCTCCCCCTCAATTGGAGACCCCATGATATTTCTCTCCCCCATTGACATCTAATTGCAAAGGAGCCTGCCCATCAACGTGTAAAAATACAAAACCTTGTTAGTAGCACCTGTTTATATGATAAATAAAATGAGGTAACAGGTGATTAGCCAACAAAAATTTAGAATTCAGGGCAAGGGCCAATGCCCAATTGATGTCTCAATTTCATGAACCGATCATTTCAAAGGGGGGAGAGAATCTGTTGGAACAAAAATTAATTCAATAGTGCCTTGATCAGCATGATCACGTAAAAAATGATATCGAATATCAATGTGTTTAGTGCGAGAGTGCTGAACAGGATTTTTAGATATGCTAATGGCACTAGAATTGTCACACATGATAGGCATACATTGTTGTGGAACATTATAATCTAACAAGGTTTGTTTCATCCACAACAGTTGAGCACAACAGCTACCTGCAACAATATATTCAGTTTTTGTAGTAGACAAGGATACAGAATCTTGCTTTTTGCTATGCCAAGCTACTAGGCAGTTTCCTATGAAATAGTAGCAGCCACTAGTGCTTTTTCTATCGTCTATTGATCCTGCCTAATCTGCATCACTGTATCCAATCAATTGTAATAAGGAGTCACAAGGATACCAGATGCCATAATGAGATGTCCCATTGATATATTTGATGATACGTTTGACAACTTTAAGATGGGACTCAGGAGGATCCGATTGATACCTAGCACAAATTCCAACACTAAATGATAGATCTGGTCTGCTAGCTGTAAGGTAGAGGAGGCTACCTATCATACTTCCATAGAGTTTTGGGTCTACCTTTTTACCATGAGGGTCACTAGAAAGTTTTGATGTAGATCCCATGGGGTTGCAGTTAATTTTAGAGTTTTCTAGACCAAACTTCTTAATAATTTCTAGAGCAAATTTGGGTTGAGTAAGAAAAATTCCTTTTTCGATTTGGTTAACTTGAAGACCAAGGAAAAATTGCAGGGGACCGACCAGACTCATCTCAAAAGTGGAACTCATTAAGTCTGAAAATCCTTGAGCAAGTTTCTCTGAAGTAGATCCAAAAACGATATCATCAAAGTAAATTTGAGCAACAAGAATGTCTTGATCAATTTTCTTGATAAGTAGGGTTTTATCAACTTTCCCACATTCAAAGTTATTTTCGAGCAGATGATTAGTAAGCTTTTCGTACCAAGCCCTAGGTGCTTGTTTTAATCCATATAGAGCTTTCTTAAGTTTGTAAACATATTCAGGATGATGAGGATCTTCAAAGCCCTCTAGTTGGGTAACATACACATCTTCCTCAATTTCTCCATTTAAGAAAGCACTTTTGACATCCATCTGAAATAATTTGATTCTCATGCTACTAGCATATCCTAATAAAATTCGTATGGATTCTAAGCGTGCTACAAGAGCAAAAGTTTCTTCAAAGTCAATTCCTTCTATTTGAGCATATCCTTTTGCTACAAGTCTTGCCTTGTTCCTCACAACATTGCCAGATTCATCTGATTTGTTCTTATAAATCCACTTTGTGCCAATAAGATCCCAAACATCATTATTTTTAAATTGATTCAATTCTTCTTGCATTGCTTCCATCCATTCAGATTTAGATTCAGCCTCAGAAAAATTCCTGGGCTCGATTTGAGAGACAAAAGAGTAATGAGCACATAGATTTTGAACTTGTTTCCGGGTCATAACCCCACTGCTGATATCTCCAATAATATTATCCAACGTGTGATTTTCATTAATTTGGTTGGAACAATGGCTTTGGATGGAATGATATCATTACTATCTTTTGGAATAGGTTGTTCAACATCAATTTCAGCTTCATCATCATCTTGTAGAATTCTTCTGACTTGATTTACATCATCGATAACAATATGAGTTGATTCCATTATGGTCATGGTTCTATGATTGAAAACTCTATATGCCTTGCTCCTTTCAGAGTATCCTAGAAAAATTCCTTCATCAGACTTAGGCTCAAATTTCTCCAACTGCTCCCTATCTCTTAGAATGTAACATTTACTTCCAAAAACTTTCAAATACCCTAAATTAGGTTTTCTATCAAAGTAAAGTGCGTAAGGGGTTTTGTTGGTACTCTTAGTTAGATAAACTCTGTTTATGAGATAACAAGCAGTATTCACAGCTTCAGCCCATAGATTACGAGAGAGATTCTTTTCATTAAGCATGGTCCTAACCATTTCTTGAATAACTCTATTTCTCCTTTTAGCCACTCCATTTTGTTAAGGAGTTTTAGGAGCAGAATATTGATGATTAATTCCATGACTCACAAAATTTAGCAAAATTTTCATTTTCAAACTCTCCCCCATGATCACTTCTAATCTTCCAAATTTTACAATCCTCTTCCACTTGCATCTTATTGCAAATTCTTATGATATTGTCTACAGCGTCCGATTTAGCATGAAGAAATGCAATCCATCCAAAACGAGAATAATCGTCTACCATAACCAAAATAAATTTCTTTCCTCCAATGCTCTGCACAGGTGCAGGTCCAATCAAGTCCATGCGGATTAGTTCAAGAGGACGAGAAGACGATATATCCTTTAAACCTTTAAAACTCTTTTTGATTTGTTTACCCAATTGACATGCCTTACAGATTTCAGATTTTTCATCACTCAATTTTGGAATCCCTTTCACAATTTCATTTTTCGACAAGATTTTCATCAATTTGAAATTTATCTGCCCCATCCTTTGGTGCCATAAGTAATTTTCTTGATCTTTAGTTATCAAGCACCTAGACTCATTTTCATCGGATTCTTCTATTATGTAAATATTTCCTTTTGTCCTTGATCCAGTAAGAATAACTTGGTTGGTTTTATTATTTACCATCTTGCAAGATTGATTGTCAAAGACTACCTTGTTTCCTTTATCACACAATTGACTTATGCTAAGAAGATTATGCTTTAATCCTTCCATAAGAAATACATCATTTAAGGTAGGTATTTGATCTCCTTTCACACTTCCTTTGCCAATGATTTGAGCTTTGCTATTGTCACCAAAAGAAACGTTTCCTCCATCATATTCCACTATAGAGCTGAATCTAGGTTGGTCTCCTGTCATGTGTTTGGAACAACCACTATCTAAGAACCAAGTAGGGTTTTCCTTAGCTTTCAACGCGGTTTGCACTAAGAGACTCTCAACATTTGTTTCTTTTATAGTCCAACTAGATAGAAAAGATTTAGAAGGAATGGTCTTGGGGACAAACTTGGAAAGGATTCTAAAGGGATTTTTTAGAGATAATCTAATTTTGTATGGGCAATTAGGAACTAAATGACCACTACGATTGCAAAAAATGACCGAGGCCCTGATAATCAAGTCCTTAATCCGGGGGACGTGGCGCGACGGGTCAGAAAATTCCGCCCACACACGCTAATTATTTTCCCACAGGATTCCGCGGTGAGGATTCCAGACGATCCATCACAAACAATTAATCGAATTCACAACAAATAATAATATGAGGAAGCTTGTAGTAAAATGAAAACCAAACGAGATATAAGATAATTGCACAAACTCTATATCAAAAGAGAAATATATAAAGGGTATAACCCAAAGTTAGTTAAAGTTGTGAGGATCACAAAAGTATATTTAATCTATACATCCCAAAAGAAGACCGATGAGGTCATAAACTAAGTTCCCAAAATGTTATCCCAGCTCAAATTCCAACACGACGTCTACATGATATCGTTGGGCTGCCACTCGCCCTCCACTGGCGGCTCTACCGCCTCAACCGCGTGCTCCGCCTCAAAATCTGCGGGTCCGACACCTGACACCAAACAAAAGAGTATCAGACACAACGGTCTGGCAAGTGGATAAAGCAGATAAGGTATACAAGTTTTATAAATGTCATGTTTAAAATCATAAAAATACAATTGAAACGAAACATATATAAAGAGTAAACCAAATGAACCAAATCTATACAAATGAAAGAATTTCAAAGTTTAAATGTTTCAAACTAACTGACAAATAATCAAAATTTTGGCAAACCACATGTAGCTATATTCTCCTATTACTGAAGTAATAAGAGCACACAGACAAATAACCGTTGCCATATAAAATGGCCGGAACAGACAGACAGAAGCTGTTGCCACTACTCATGGGACCGGAATAAAGAACCGTTGCCATGGCCGGAGCAAACAAACAAAATCCAAACTGCAGTTGGCAAATAATTTTAAGATCCCAAGCCGGGTGATCAGCCCAACTAGGTGACCTAAGCTTAGTGGTGCCATTCAAAACCAAAACCTGAATTAATACAAATCAAATCATAGTAATACATTTCCAAAATCGATAAAAGGAACTACTCCAGACAAATACATACTGACAAATTCGAACGAATCAGATGAGTAGCCTTACCGATGTTTCCAAATGTGGCAAACCACTCAAATCTATTTCAAAACAATTTATAGAAAGTATACAAATTTTCAAAACTTGGAATCAATTAGTGTATAGTGGTTTAATGGCTTACCACGAGTCGTCTTGACATACACTTAGACCCTTAATGTCAATAATATATGTAAAGCTTGGTGTCACTGAAGATCTCTGACAATTAAAGATATAAAGTGTATATTAAGACTTGAATAAATTTCCCAGGTAATTCTAACATCAAACAATTTCATCATTTTTCCCATTTAAATTTCACGATTTATGGTAATTCGATTCAAGGTATACATCTCATACTACTATGCTTCAATGGATTTAAATGGGCTTCAAATAGTAGGGAAAAAGGGATGGAAAAAGCTGGAAAACAGCCCAGAAATGGGATGGAAAACAACCTAGGAATTGGGCCTGAAATGGCCTAGAAAACAGCCCAGAAATTGGGCCTGATATGGTCTGGAAAACAGGCCTGAAATTGGGCCTGAAATCAGCTTGAAAACTGCCCAGAAATGGGGCCTGGTAACTGCCCAGAAAACGGGCCTGCAATCAGCTTGTAAACTACCCAGAATTGGGCCTGAAATAGGGGTAAGGCCCGCTCGAGCGGCCCTGCTCTCTGGCTGGGCTGCTGCCAGGCAGAGCCATGGCCCGCTTGAGCAGCCCAAGGCCCGCTCGAGCGAACTGGGCTCTGTCCAGTCCGGTTCAGTGTAGGAAATCTGCACTGTTTCCTTCTTTATCTTGCCTTTGTTTTTTAATTTCCCTCCTTCTTTCCCTTCCTTTGCATTTCCATCTTCCAACTACAATCTTATGTACTTCTATCAACATCCAGTCAACTCCATCCAACCACATTAATCATTTTCATTCCAATGACCATCACCAAACAAGAGTTCAAGCTGAAATGTGTTTAAAAAAAAGAAAACAGAGCTTGGAGAACCCATTTTTCAACATTGTAAAATAGTGACAGATCATGACTTTATGCACTAAAATAGGAACCATTTCCTGCATGAAAATCACATACAATGTGATTTCAAATCATGGAGAGAACAACCATTCTAAATCTAATATAATAATTCAACAAAACTTTGAGAAGAAGACCCATTTGTTTGCATGCATTCAAATCTAATTTATTCACTTGCCTCTAGTCCAATGGAAAGGTCTCAACACACTCTAAAGAAGCTCTCAAACACAGCAGCTCCAATCTACACCAAAATCCATGGAAAAACCCATTCAAGAAATTCATTATTTGAAAAGGGAAGGAGCTCTCAAAGAGCCTCCTTGCATGCATGAAGAAATGACTCTAATGGCACATTCAAAACTAGAAAGTCAAGGAAGAAGTCATTGCTAACCTTGAGAAGCTCTAAGGAAGAAGAAGAGTTTGGAGAAGATGATGAACCCAGCTGAAGTCTCTTGAAAATGGTATAGTTGGAAAGTTGGAAAGATGGGGAACACAATGGTGTGGTTTGTTTTTCACTTGAGCATCAAAAGCAAGACATGCAAAGAGAGAAAGTGTGAAGAAGAAAGAAACTCCTTTGACTCAGCTACAGCCGTTGCAGGAAACAAAATGGAGGAAGAAAGACAACTGTACATGGGTTTTTAACTTGGGTTTAAGTGAGTGTGGGCCCCAAACCTTCCAAGGGCTGGAACTAACACTTGTGGGTCCCGTATGAAAACGACGATGAAAACAAAAATGATCGTTGAAAAATCTAGTTTTCAAAAAGTATATTTTTCTCATGATTTTCAAATTTCGAAATTTATACACAGATTTGGGTGTGAAAAGACTGTTTTGCCCATTTTTCTCTAAAAACGCGATTTCTGGGTTTCAAATGCAAACGGAGCAAACATGAAAGTTATTGGGATCAAAATAACAAATTCAAAAATGTCGAAATCCATATTTTTCATAAATCAAATAAATCAAATAAATCAAATTCCCATACTAACACGTGACACACGGGTCACCCCGGGCCCGGTCAAACTAAAATCCCATCTTTCCCCAAATCCCACTTAAATCTAACTAAAATTCTAATCTAACTAAAAATCCAAGACAATCGTCCCCTAATCCCACTTAGAGA
This sequence comes from Cinnamomum chago, assembly GCA_038049695.1. Classification (NCBI taxonomy): domain Eukaryota; kingdom Viridiplantae; phylum Streptophyta; class Magnoliopsida; order Laurales; family Lauraceae; genus Cinnamomum; species Cinnamomum chago. Next base: position 50,089,207 of record CP142453.1, on the reverse strand, counting down.
CTAATCACCGTTAAAGCAATAATAATATATACTAAACCTGGGTCGGGGCCTGACATCCTCCACCCCTTAAAGGCATTTGGTCCTCCAAATGAATACTAACCTCTGGTAGCAAGTGCGGGTACTTCTTCTGAACCTGATCATGCAATTCCCAAGTAGCTTCTTCTGGCTCGTGGTTCTCCCAAAGCACTTTTACCCAGTGAATTGTCCGGTTTCTCAATTCCTGCTCTTTCGTATCAATGATTCTGACCGGTTTCTCAACATAAGTGACATCTTCTCGAATCTCTAATGGCTCATGTCTTAGTACATCTGAGGGGTCTGAAACATATTTCTTCAACATCGATACATGAAACACATTGTGCACACCCGAAAGTTCTGGCGGTAAGGCGAGTCTGTAAGCCACTTCACCAATACGACTCAGGATTTCATACGATCCAATGAATCTTCTTGACAGTTTACCCTTCTGACCGAATCTCAATGTCCCTCTAACCGGTGACACTTTCAAAAACACCTTATCTCCTACTTGAAACTGTAGATCCTTTCTCCTAACATTAGCATAGCTTTTCTGTCGGCTTCTCGCAGTCTTCAAACGCTCATGGATGAGTTTAACTTTCTCATTGGTCTCACCAATCAATGTCGGTCCATGGAAGCTGCGTTCTCCAACTTCCTCCCAACACACTGGAGTTCTACATCTTCTTCCATATATCCAATAAAGGTGCCATTCCTATACTCGAGTGGTAGTTGTTGTTATATGCGAATTCGCAAAGAGGTAGACATTCGTCCCACTGAGTCTTGAAGTCAAGCACACATGCCCTAAGCATGTCCTCCAATGTCTAAATGGTCCTTTCTGACTGTCCATCTGTCTATGGGTGATACGCCGTGCTGAATTGAAGTTTTGTACCCATGGATTCATGTAGAGTCTTCCAGAATCTCGAGACAAATCTGTTATCTTTGTCCGATGTGATGGAGACTGGTTGACCATGTTGGCTGATGATCTCGTTAACGAATGTTTGTGCCAGTGATAACATTTGCATCTTCTTTCCTGTCTTCAATGGAATGAAACGTGCAGACTTCGTCAGTCGGTCAACTATAACCCATATGGCATTGTTCCCTTTGCTAGTCGTCGGTAAACCCAAGATAAAATCCATCGTAAGATGTTCCCACTTCCACTGTGGAATCACTAACGGCTGCAAAAGACCTGCTGGTTTCTGATGTTCTGCCTTAATCAACTAATAGGTCATGCATCGGGACACAAATGCTGCAATTTCTCTCTTCATATTTTTCCACCAGAATCTGCCCTTCAAATTATGGTACATCTTTGTACTCCCCAGGTGCATAGAATACTTGGTGCTATGAGCTTCAGCCATGATTTCATTTCTCAAATCATCAATGTTTGGAACGCATAATCGGTCACGAAAGTACAATACTCCATCCTCGACTATGAAATCTGGGCGATTTGAAATGTGCTCCACAATTTTTGCAAAGTCTGGATCTTGTAGCTGAGTCTCCTTGATTTTCTGAATGAATGTAGGCTCAAACATTGATATGTTTGCTAGCATAAAACCTTGTCTCACGGTTGAAACTCAACTCCCAAATCTTCGAACTGTTGGAGAATACTCAATCCTCGCAAACTAGCCATGCTCCCAGACTTTCTGCTCAATGCGTCTGCCACGACGTTTACTTTTCCTGGATGGTATTTAATTGGAAAATCATAGTCTTTAATATACTCCATCCATCTCCTTTGTCTCATGTTCAATTCCTTATGTGAGAACAAATACTGGAGACTACGGTGGTCCGAGTGAACTTCAAAATTTTCTCCATACAGATAGTGTCTCCACATCTTTAGTGCAAATACGACTGCTGCCAATTCTAAGTCATGCGTCGCATAACTCTTCTCATGCTCCTTTAGCTACCTCGAGCCATACGCTATGACCTTGCCATCTTGCATTAACACACATCCAAGTCCCACAGTCGAAGCATCTGTATAAACTATAAAATTACCACTACCTGAAGGTAAGGTGAGAACTGGAGTTGTGGTCAATCTCTTTTTGAACTCTTCAAAACTTGCTTCACATCGTTCGGTCCATAAGAATGGCACGTTCTTCCTGGTTAGTTTGGTCAAAGGCGCTGCAATAGATGAAAATCCCTGCACAAACCTTCTGTAGTAGCCTGCTAAAGCCAGAAAACTCCTAATTTCTATTACATTCCTTGGCCTCTCCCAATTGACGATTGCTTCTATCTTTGCCGGATCAACTGCTAAACCTTCTTTGGAAATAATATGACCAAGGAAAGAAACTTGTGTCAGCCAAAAACCAAATTTCTCGAGCTTTGCATACAACTGGTTATCTCTTAACAACTGCAACGATGTCCTTAGGTGTTGCTCATGCTCTTCTCTGGACTTGGAGTATACTAATATGTCATCAATGAAGACGACTGTGAACTGATCTAAGTGAGGTGCAAAATTTTTATTCATTAGTGCCATGAACACTGTCGGTACATTAGTCAGTCCAAAGGGCATTACTAAAAATTCATAGTGCCCGTATCTTGTCCGGAAGGTTGTCTTCAGTATATCCGATTCTCTTACCCTCAGCTGATAATATCCGGACCTCAAGTCTATCTTTGAGAAATATTCTGCTCCCTGCAATTGATCAAATAGTTCATCTATTCTTGGCAATGGATATTTATTTTTGATGGTCACTTGGTTCAATCTTCTGTAATCTATGCACATTCTCAAGCTTCCATCTTTCTTCTTAACAAACAACACTGGAGCTCCCCACGGTGATATGCTTGGTCTAATAAAACCTTTTCCTAACAACTCTTGTAACTAAAGTTTCAATTCACCCAATTCTGTCGGGGCCATTCTATAAGGTGCAATGGAGATTGGAGTTGCTCCTGGCATAAGCTCTATGGTAAATTCCACTTCCCTGACTGGTGGCAATCCTGGAATTTCTTCCGGAAATACATCTGGAAATTCGCACACTACAGGAATTTGCTCCACCCCTTGGGACTGTTTGTCCTCTGTAATAAATGCCATGAATCCCTCGCATCTGCTTCTCAATAGCTTAACTGCTGATAATGTTGAAATAACACCAGCCTGTGAAACCTTTTTCTCTCCATGGAATTCGACCCCTGATGATGTTCCATTCAACTTGAAGGAAATAGTTTTGTTGAAACAATCCATACTGGCATGATGTCCAGACAGCCAATCCATCCCCAAAATGACATCGAAATCATGCATGTCTAACATAATAAGGTCTGCTGGAAATGTGACATTACCTATCTTAACTGTGCAGTTAGGGTGATAAGTGCTACAAACAACTTGTTTCCCTACTGGTGTTGTGACAGTTAGAATAAAGTCTAGTTCGCAAACAGGCACATTAATCAATTTAGCAAACATAGGAGATATAAATGAATGTGTAGATCCAGGATCAAATAATACTTTAGCTTCTATTCCACAAACAAGAAGTAGACCTTCAACTACGTTGCCCGTTGCATCCGCGTCCACTTGGTTCAGATGATATGTTTGACCTCGTTGTTGAGGTCTATTCCGATTCTGGTTCGGTCTTCCTTGCTGTGCATTCCTATTCTGCTGAAGTGGACGAGCGTTTTGATTCTGAGGTTGTTGACGGGGCTGCTGCTGTTGGTTCTGCTGTCATGGCTGTCTGGGTTGGTTCTGAGCTGCTTGTTGATTCTGCTGAGGTGGCCTGTTGCCCTGGTTTCTATTGTTTGGATAATCCTTCATCAAATGATTTGTACGACCACACTTAAAGCATCCACCCGTGACTCTGTAACATAGGTGGGAAGGATGGTTCTTGCCACAACGCTCACATCCACCTTGCCTTTGGGTGTTCTGATTTGGCCATGACTTCTTACCTTGATAGGATTTCTGTCCTTGTTGCTGACGTTTCCTCTGGGCATCCTTAATAATCTTGTTACTAATGTTTTCAAATTTATAAGCTCGTTGGCCTGCCTCTTGGAATGTAGCTGGTATGACAACACCTGAAGCATCTCTTTCAATTATAGGGTTGAGTCCCTCTAGGAATTTGATAATCTTTTTCTCCTCAGTATTGACAATCTCTGGTGCATACCGAGACAGTCTCTCAAATTTTGTAACATATTCGAGAACCGTCATGTCTCCTTGTATGAGTAGCTGAAACTCCACTGCCATCTGTCTCTTAATATGAGTGGGCACATACTTCTCAGTAAACTACTCCTTGAAAGTAGCCCACGCGATATCATTAGCAATATCCTGATATCCATCCTTGAGTGTTTTCCACCAAATGTCAGCCAAGCCGATAAACATAGAGGCTACCAGAAGAACTCGTTGTCTGCCTGTGCACTGAAAAAGGTCGAAGATGTTTTCAGTGTGGACTAACCAGTCATCTGCTATCAAAGGATCCTCATTTCTAGTGAATTCATTAGGACCTCTCTTCCAGAAGCGTTCGAATAATGTATTTGGGTTGTCATCACGGTTATTGATAATAATCTGGGGACCCATGTTTTGAGGTTGTACTTGTTCTGGTCTCCTGCCCAACACTTCTAACAACTGCCTCTATACCTGTGTTAATTCCTCATCTTTCCTGGCCATCTGCTCCTGTAATCTGGCTTGATTCTCATTGGCTCTCCTCTGTTGTTCCATCATCATCTCATTTGTTTTCTGTTGCTGTTCCATCATCATTTGCATAAAGTTCTGAAACTGGCTATCTCCAGAGGAACCTGCAGCATGAGCATTGCTGGAAGAAGGATTTGTGTTTGAGTGGTCCCTGCGTGGAGGCACTTTGCTGCAAAACCATTTGTTAGTACAATAAATATATTAAGAAAAACGCACCCATAATCCCCACACGATACTAACTAACGAAAATTCTAACGGATCCTCTCCACGTCCCTATGTTTCTAATGTCTTTTAATTCCCCGACATATTTCTTGCTCTGATACCAAGCCTGTCACGCCCCGGGACTGAGGCCCTGATAATCAAGTCCTTAATCCGGGGGACGTGGCGCGACGGGTAAGAAAATTCCGCCCACACATGCTAATTATTTTCCCACAGGATTCCGCGGTGAGGATTCCAAACAATCCATCACAAACAATTAATCGAATTCACAACAAATAATAATATGCGGAAGCTTGTAGCAAAATGAAAACCAAACGAGATATATGATAATTGCACAAACTCTGTATCAAAAGAGAAATATATAAAGGGTATAACCCAAAGTTAGTTAAAGTTGCGGGGATCACAAAAGTATATTTAATCTATACATCCCAAAAGAAGACCGATGAGGTCATAAACTAAGTTCCCAAAATGTTATCCCATCTCAAATTCCAGCACGACGTCTACATGGCATCGTTGCTCTGCCACTCGCGCTCCACTGGCGGCTCTACCGCCTCAACCGCGTGCTCCGCCTCAAAATCTGCGGGTCCGACATCTGACACCAAACAAAAGAGTATCAGACACAACAGTCTGGCAAGTGAATAAAGCGGATAAGGTATACAAGTTTTATAAATGTCATGTTTAAAATCATAAAAATACAATTGAAACGAAACAATATAAAGAGTAAACCAAATGAACCAAATCTATACAAATGAAAGAATTTCAAAGTTTAAATGTTTCAAACTAACTGACAAATAATCGAAATTTTGGCAAACCACATGTAGCTATATTCTCCTATTACTGAAGTAATAAGAGCACACAGACAAATAACCATTGCCATATAAAATGGCCGGAACAGATAGACAGAAGCTGTTGCCACTACTCATGGGACCGGAATACAGAACCGTTGCCATGGCCGGAGCAAACAAACAGAATCCAAACTGCAGTTGGCAAATAATTTTAAGATCCCAAGCCGGGTGATCAGCCCAACTAGGTGACCTAAGCTTAGTGGTTCCATTCAAAACCAAAACCTGAATTAATACAAATCAAATCATAGTAATACATTTCCAAAATCGATAAAAGGAACTACTCCAGACAAATACATACTGACAAATTCGAACAAATCAGATGAGTAGCCTTACCGATGTTTCCAAATGTGGCAAACCACTCAAATCTATTTCAAAACAATTTATAGAAAGTATACAAATTTTCAAAACTTGGAATCAATTAGTGTATAGTGGTTTAATGGCTTACCACGAGTCGTCTTGACATACACTTAGACCCTTAATGTCAATAATATATGTAAAGCTTGGTGTCACTGAAGATCTCTGACAATTAAAGATATAAAGTGTATATTAAGACTTGAATAAATTTCCCAGGTAATTCTAACATCAAACAATTTCATCATTTTTCCCATTTAAATTTCACGATTTAAGGTAATTCGATTCAAGGTATACATCTCATACTACTATGCTTCAATGGGTTTAAATGAGCATAAAATAGTCGGGAAAAAGGGCTGGAAAAAGGGCGGAAATGGGCTGGAAAACAGCCCGGAAATGGGCTGGAAAATAGCCCAGAAATTGGGCCTGATATGGGCTGGAAAACAGGCCTGAAATGGGCTGAAAACAGGCCTGAAATCAGCTTGAAAACTGCCAAGAAATGGGGCCAGAAATTGGCCTGGAAACCGCCCAGAAAACGGGCCTGGAATCAGCTTGTAAACTACCCAGAATTGGGCCTGAAACAGGTGCCAGGCCCGCTCGAGCTGCCCTGTTCTCTGGCTGGGCTGCTGCCAGGCAGAGCCATGGCCTGCTCGAGCGGACTGGGCTCTGTCTAGTCCGGTTCAGTGCAGGAAATCTGCACTGTTTCCTTCTATCTCTTGCCTTTGTTTTTGAATTTCCCTCCTCCTTCTTTCCATTCCTTTGCATTTCCATCTTCCAACTACAATCTTTTGTACTTCTATCAACATCCAGTCAACTCCATCCAACCACATTAATCATTTTCATTCCAATGACCATCACCAAACAAGAGTTCAAGCTGAAATGTGTTTAAAAAAAAAAAACAGAGCTTGGAGAACCCATTTTTCAACATTGTAAAATAGTGACAGATCATGACTTTATGCACTAAAATAGTCCATTTCCTGCATGAAAATTGATGGACCAGGCCCAAATGACTCGGTCCGCAATGACGGGTTAGGCCTAAGTGGCTCGGTCCACGATAGCGGGTCAGGTCTAACTGACCCAAGTCCATGATGGGCCCAGGTCTAACTGACCCAAGTTCGTGATGAGCCCAGGTCTAAATCCACCCATTAAGGGTCGGGTCCAGATCCATCGAATGACAAAGTCAGCGCGCGCGTCGTTCCATCTAACCGGCTTTGCCAAGTCCTGCGAATGAGATCTTATCTTCTCGTCTGTTGAGGGCGGTTCGGAAGACTCCACCAGAATGGAGCGTACGTCGCTGAGGAATCATCCCCATCCGTTAGGGGAAGAGTATAAAAAGAGAGTCCCGCCAACACTGGAAAGCAAGCAACTTTTATCTATTTTCACACCATCATTGTACTCTTCTACTTTGTAATCTCTTCTCCAGCATAGTAAAGTCATCAGTTGAAGTGGACGTAGGTCACACCGACCGAACCACTATAAACCCTCTCTCTCTTCATTAATTTTCATATTAATTATTTATCACTTGACCGGTGGTGCCCGGAACACTTTTTGGCATCATCAGTTTGGCGCCGTCTGTGGGAACAACAATATTCCCTTTTTACAAAACTATGCCGATCACCACCAGGTCAACAAGGCGACAAGATGGTAATCCCTCGCGGGAGGGCGAGGGTAATCCTCCATCGACTGACCCTGCATCGAATGCTCCCGCTCCCTCTCCTCAACAGATGCTGGAGACCATGCAGCAGCTCGTGACTCAGAACCAACAAATATTGCAGCTCATGCTGACGGGGCAGGGAGGAGCACTAAGTGCAGGACCACAGGAAGTACCGCGCTCAGAGCAACCGGTTGCTCCACGCAGAGGGGCACCTCACCTGGGTGCCCGGGGCCGAGGCGCCAACCGACACCACCCTCACCTGGGCGCCCATTCCTAGGGCGCCCAGGGGCGAGGAGCACCCTTGGGCGCCCACGCCCTGGGCGCCCATCCTCATGGCACCCTGGGCGCCCAGCCTCATGGCGCCCACGCCCAGGGCACATCTGGTGGAGCTCCGCCTGTCGTCCCACACGAAGACTCCTGGTGGACCCTCAAGGCCGCGCTCATCTCGACGTACCCCCTCCCCCGGGTGGAGCCCCAGGAGGGTCAAATCGCGGTGGACTTCCACCTCGTCCCTCTATTTCCAATGATGAGGATCCTGATTTCCAGGAGGAGGGAAGTGGGGATTACAGCCTGGAAGGCAAGAGTCGTTTCCGAGGTCAGTCCAGGGAAGCTCCCAACCATTGGGACGAGAAGATCAAGGAGATACAAAATCAGATTGGCAATGTCTTCAATGCCATGAAGGCATAGGTACCAGAATCAATAGACTACCTGGTACAACGAACGGACACACCGTTCAAACCCTCCGTGGCGAACTACCCACTCCCCAAAAAATTCAAAATGCCGACCATGGAGACCTTTGATGGAACCAAGGACCCGATGGATCACTTGGGAACTTACAAAACTCTAATGCAACTACACAACATCTCTGACGAGATCATGTGTAGAGCATTTCCAACCACCCTGAAGGGCTCTGCACGGCAATGGTTCTCCAGCCTGGCCCCAGCCTCCATCTCCACCTTTGCAGAGTTAAGTAAGTCCTTCGTGTCACATTTCATTGGTGGACGCCGCCACCAGAAGCCCGCCACGCACCTGCTTAGCATAAAGCAGGATAAGAATGAAAGCCTCAGGAGCTATCTCACTCGTTTTGACGAGGAGGTACTCCAAGTCGAAGAGCCCGACGACAAGGTCTCTATGACAGCCTTCTTGGGAGGCCTTTGCTCGTCAAGCTCTCTCTTTTCGGTGATGAAGCGCCCTCCAAAGAGCTTCCCGGAGCTGCTGGCAAAAGCCCAGAAATACATGAATGCTGAGGATATCACCAGGGCTAGGAGAGGAGAGTCCTCTAGACCAGAGGGCAAGGGGAAGGAACGAGACAGAGAGGACAGGAAGGAGAACAGCAACAAGCGAAGCAGGATGGAGCGGATACCTGTCAAAGAGAGACTCGGTCCAGCTCCTCAGAGAGACAGACAAGCCTTCACCCCTCTCAATGCAGCAGTCGGACACATCTTGTTACAGATCCAAGATGATCCCATTGTCAAATGGCCAGGGAAGATGAAGTCTCCCCCAAATCGCAGAAATCCTAACAAGTATTGTCGCTTTCATCGCGACCATGGCCATGACACCGACAACTGCTATGAACTCAAGAAGTAGATTGAAGACCTCATCCAGCGTGGACACCTGCGCCAGTATGTCGCTGGGAGGGCCCAAGCACCGTCACCACCTCGTCGCCAAGAGAATCAACAGCCCTTCAGAGAAATTCAAACTATCTCCGGGGGATCGGCGGAGTCGCTCTCAGCAATGAAGGCCCATGCCAGAAAGGCCAAGCACACTGAAGACGCACGCCTATCCAAAGCGCCCGGGCATTGTGACGACGAGGTCATATCCTTCTCGGATAGGGACTTGGAAGGGATACAACTCCCCCACGATGACCCACTGGTAATCACCCTGACTGTCGCCAATTTTCAGGTGCATAGGATCCTAGTCGATAGTGGCAGCTCCGCTGATATTCTGTACGCAGACGCCTACGACAAGTTGAGCCTAGGCAGGGAAAGGCTACGACCTGTCAAGTCACCTCTCATCGGATTCTCAGGGGAGAAAATGTACCCCCTAGGAGCAATTACACTGCCAGTCACCGCCGGAGTAGCACCTCGAAGCTCCACGATCATGGTCAATTTCCTGGTGTTAGACTGCCCGTCAGCTTATAATATCATATTGGGGCAACCTGCCCTCAATACATTAAAAGTTGTCCCCTCCACCTATCACCTCATCCTCCGCTTTCCAACCTCAAATGGAATCGGAGAGGTCAGGGGGAACCAGGTGGCCGCCAGGGAGTGCTATGTCTCCTCAATAAAAGACAAAAAACCAAAGGAAGCGTTGGAGATTGAGACCCTTGATCCAAGGGACGACTCCACCATTGAGAGGAGAGAACCAGTTGAAGCACTCACCACTGTGGTCTTAAATGAATACCTCCCTGATAGGAAAGTATACATTGGCTCTTCTCTTCCTGAAGATCTGGTCCGCCGCTTGACCAACTTTCTGAAAAACAACAAGGACATCTTTTCATGGTCACATGCGGATCTTGAAGGAATTGATCCTGAAGTCGCCACTCACCGCCTCAATGTCGACCCCCGCCACAAGCCTATCCGACAAAAGCTACGCGGCACCTCCACTGAAAGGGCCCAAGCAATGGACAAAGAGGTCGGGAAGCTGATTGAGAATGGAGCTGTGAGGGAGGTGGCATACCCCGAATGGCTCTCGAATGTTGTGATGGTGACAAAGGCAAATGGGAAGTGGCGCCTATGCGTCGACTTCACTGACCTTAACAAGGCATGCTCAAAGGACTACTTCCCGTTGCCCAGGATTGATCTCCTCATCGACGCCACAGCGGGACATGGACTCCTCTCCTTCCTGGATGCTTATTCTGGATACAACCAGATCAGCATGCATCCCCCAGATCAAGAGAAGACGTCGTTCATCACCCCGAAGTGTACCTATTGCTACAGGGTCATGCCTTTCGGGTTGAAGAATGCAGGTGCAACCTACCAATGCCTGGTGAACAAAATGTTCCACTCACAGATTGGGCGGACCATGGAGGTTTATGTGGACGACATGTTGGTGAAGAGCCTCGCCGCCGCAGATCACATCGACCATCTCCAAGAAACCTTCAGTATTCTCAGGCTCTATCGCATGAAGTTGAATCCTGAGAAGTGTGCCTTCGGCGTAGGGTCGGGAAAATTCTTGGGCTTCATGGTCAACCAAAGGGGGATAGAGGCGAATCCCGATAAAATCAAGGCTATATTGGACATGAGGTCGCCCACTTCCACCAAGGAGCTACAGCGCCTCAATGGAAGGGTTGCAGCACTTAACAGATTTGTCTCCAAGTCTGCAGACAAGTGTTTCCCTTTCTCTAAAATCCTCAGGAAAGCCTTCGAGTGGGGGGCCGAGGCGGAAGAGGCATTCCGAAAGCTTAAAGCCTACTTGGCCGCTCCCCCTCTTTTTTCACATGCTGCTCCTGGAGAGGTGTTATATTTGTACCTCTCTGCTTCCCCCTCAGCAGTCAGCTCTGTCCTCATCAGAAATCACGATGGAGTACAGAAGCCCATCTATTATGTAAGCAGAGCATACCGAGGGGCAGAGCCCAGATACACGGAGCTGCAAAAACTGGCGCTTGCCCTTATCTCGACAGCAAGGCGGCTGCGACATTATTTCCAGAGTCACACAATTGTTGTTGTTACTGATCAGCCTTTGAAGAGAGTACTAGGAAAGCCGGATGTATCCGGGAGACTCGTCAAATGGGCAGTAGAGCTGGGGGAGTTTGATGTCCAGTACCAACCAAGGTCGGCCATCAAAGCACAAGCCTTGGCAGACTTTGTAGCTGAGTTCACACAAGCAGAGGGGGAGACGGATGAACTCGCCTCGCCTATACAAGGCGGGTCGCCACCAGAGGAGGACAACTAGGAGGTCGCCCGCACAACTCCAGATCTCCGGGCCTCCGCGGGAGACCAAGCACTCCTGGGCGCCCAGGGCACTCCCAGCAACAGCCCTGGACGCCTAGGCACTCCCATCAGCAGCCCTGGGCGCCCAGGTAATCTCAGCAGTCCTGGGCGCCCAGGCAATCTCAACAGTCCTGGGCGCCCAGACACTTCCAGCAGCTCAGGGCGCCCAGGCACTCTCAGCCAAGAGCGCCCAAGCCACTTCTGCCTCCAGCGCCCCGTTGCCTCCATCAGTCCGGCACCTAGAGCCCCTCGGCACTCCTATGGAAACTTTATGTTGACGGCTCCGCGACCAGTAATAGCAGTGGAGCAGGTCTTGTCTTAATCAGCCCCGATGGCACACCCCTCAAGTATGCAGTGAAGTTCCACTTTCCAGCTTCCAACAATGAAGCTCAGTACGAGGCTCTCCTCTCTTGTTTGAAGTTGGCATTAGAAGTGAACGCCTGATACCTCATCGCTTACAGCGACTCTCAGCTGATAGTGAATCAGGTAAAGGGCGAGTTCGAAGCAAAGGAAATCAGAATGCAGGATTATCTTAGCCTAGTGAAAAAATTGATCCCGCAATTCCAGCAATTCCAAATCAGTCATATCCCTCGGGAGAGTAACGTTGCGGCCGATACATTTGCCATGCTCGCCTCATCCTTAGAGACCTCACCAGGCGAACTAGCATTCCTTGGGCACCAGCTCGAACCAAGCCAGTTGAATGAAAGCCCTGCAAACATCAACTGCGTTACAGCGAAAACGAGCTGGATGACTCCGATAAGGGCGTACCTTCAAGAGGGTACACTACCAGAGGACCCCCTTCAGGCGAGGAAGCTGAGGATGAGAGCTTCCAAGTTCACACTCGTGCAAGATGTCCTCTACAAGAAAGGCTACTCTTTACCCCTGTTGAGGTGCCTCTCTCCCGAAGAAGCTGATTATGCCCTGCGGGAAATCCACGAGGGAATTTGTGGGAACCACTCGGGCGGGCGCTCCCTTGCTCACAAAGCACTTAGGCAAGGCTTCTTTTGGCCCAGCATGCTAGCGGACGCCATAGAATTTGCCAGAAAATGTGACAAATGCCAGCGCTTTGCCACTGTGCCAAGGCAGCCCCCAGAGGAACTCACTACCATCATGAGCCCATGGCCTTTCTCCAAGTGGGGAATCGACATCCTAGGACCCCTTCCATTGGGTAAAGGACAATATAAATTCGTAGTGGTCGCCATAGACTACTTTACGAAGTGGGCGGAGGTGGAACCCTTGGCGAGGATCACAGACTCCAAAGTGAAAGACTTTGTCTGGAAAAACATAGTATGCCGCTTTGGGATCCCACATGCCATCGTTAGTGACAATGCGAAGCAATTCGACAACAGACTCTTCAATTCTTTTTGCTCCGACCTTCAGATAAAGCAGCCCCATTCCAGCCCGGCACATCCACAGGCAAACGGGCAGGCGGAGGTCATGGTGAGAAGGGCCTTTGGTAGAAAGAGCGAAGGGCCTTTGGGTAGACGAACTTCCGGGAGTATTGTGGGCCTATCGGACCACGTCGAGAGCTCCAACCGGGGAAACACCTTTCTCTCTCGCCTTTGGGACTAAGGCAGTCATCCCTATGGAGATCGGGGTCCACTCTCTTAGGGTCCAGCACCATGACCCCGACACCAATGAGGAAGGACTTCGCATCAACCTCGATCTGGTGGATGAAACAAGGGAGATGGCCAACGTCCGCAATGCAGAATACAAGCGGCGCATGGCAAAATACTATAACTCAAGGGTAAAGCCTCGTCCTCTCCAACCCGGAGATCTGGTTGTTAAGAAGGTAATCCTCGCCACTAAGGATTCTCGCGAAGGCAAACTGGGCCCGAGTTGGGAAGGTCCTTACCTCATAACAGAGGTGGTAAGACCAGGCACTTACAAGATTCAAAATTCGGAAGGGAAAGTCTTACCTCATCCGTGGAATGCAGAACACCTGAAGAAATACTACTAGTGACATATGAAAGGGAAAAAAGCAGCGAAAAAGGGGAGTTCAATTTTTTTTAGCACTTTGTAAAATGTTCTTTTATCATGAGCAGTGGATAAATAAAGTTTTATATTTTATTCATTCAAAATGTTAGGCTACACAATTGCCTCTTCTAAAAAAAAAAAAACTACATGTAATGAAACATAACAAAGTCTCCTACACCCTAACCACTTGCATGGCTCCCCTCGTCGTCCTCATCATCCTCCTCATCCTCCTCGCCATCCTCTGTGTCATCAGGACCTCCATCCGGCTCCTCGGTGGGCAAAAAGCCTGAAAGGTCAAGGTCAGGGAAAGCAGCAACAATCTTCCCTCGAAGCTCCTCATACCCATCAATGAAGGCATAGGCGACGCCCTCCGCTAGCTCCCTCTCAGCCTGAGAAGCTTTATCACGCGCCGCCTTCATCTCTGTCGCCACGACAGTCTCTCTGAGCGACTCCCTCTCGTGGGTCTGTGCAAGCTCAGCCTCCATGAGTGAAGCCCTCTCGCGGGCCTGTACGAGCTCAGCCTCCCTGAGTGAAGCCCTCTCGCGGGCCTCCACCAACTCAGCCTCTGCCCTCCTCGCCCTCTCGCGGGCTAACGAAAGCGTAGTCTCGAACTTGGACTCCTTCTCGCGGGCAGTCAAGAGCTCACTTTCTGCCCTGGTAGCCCTGTCGCTGGCTGACAAGAGCTCAGTCTCAAACCGGGACGCCCTCTCACGGGCCGTCCCAAGATCGGCCTCAGAAGCTCCCCTAGCAGCTTCAAGATCTGCAAACTTCTTCTAAGCAATGGAGAGCTCCTTCCGCATAATCTCATTCTCTCGCTTCAGCTGGCTGTTATGTCTGGCCTTTGACAACAAGCAGACGGAAGCAATGGAAGCCTGGAGCAATAGGAAAGGAAATGAGGCATCACACAAAAAAAAATTTAAAAGTCTGGAGAAAAGGAAAAGCCTTTACCTGAGCCAGACCCTCCAGGAATGTATCTATGACCCTCTCAGTAGCCAAAGAAGTGATCCGTGTAACCTCAGGAGGAAATACAAATCTCCCAAGCCTCTCCCGGATCACCAGCGGGTTGCCCAGCATCGGACCAGCCCCTGCAGGAGCCCCCGAGCGCGGGCGACATGACTGAGGGGCAGGAGGTGCAGCTGGAGAGGAAGACTCTCGAATAGCAATCTGGGCAGAAGAGGTCGCTGGCTGGGGCGACACTATGGGAGAGGCCACTCTATAGGAACACAGTCGTGCCCCCGTTGAAGGGGTAGATGCAAGAGAGCTGGCCCTAAAAGACACTGGCGGGGAGTCCCCCCTCGTGGTGCTGTCTAACCTCGCCGCCTTCAATGGAGGGGCATTCCTACTCGAAGGGCGAGCTCCAGAAGGAGGGGTACTCTTACTCGAAAGGAGAGCCCCGATCATCTCTCTATCTACTGCTGCAAAAGCCAAAAATGTTACTTGTGCATATAAAACAAAGAGAGAGAAGGGAAAAACAGAAGTCAAATAACTTTTCTCTTCGCGGGAGGTTCCTGAGAGGGGCCACTAGCTCCACTAACACCACCACTTTCTTTGGGTAAAAGAACACCCAGGTCCTTTTTAGGATGGTCTCTTACGACCTGTAGCTTCCACTCCTGACTCATGGAGAGCACCGGCGCGTCTACAAAAAGGCAAAGGGTGAGCACGTAGAAAATATTAATAAGGGGAAAAAGTAGCAGAGGAGTGGCTTACCAAGTCTCCTAGCGTCTCCCCATCGAGTTGGCACTAAAGCTCGGTCTGTCTCGGAAGCCCACTCTTCGCCAACAAATAAGAAACGGGATTTCCAGCTATGACAGTTAGAGCGCAATCCCATAAGCAGCTTACCGCCCCTGGAGGTGAAATAGTACCATCCCCTGTTAGGGGCGGGAGACTCGATTAAGTTATAAGCTGCGTGGAACTCCACTGGTGAAGCGTCCTCGTCATGCACTCTCCTCCACAGTGCAAGGAAACCCAGCAAGACTCTCCATCCATTTGGCGCTAACCGCCCAGGGGTCAATGAAAAGTAGTGGAGAATACGGCAAATGGAAGAGAGCATGGGAAACCTCAATCCCGCCTCAAGCATCTCCTCGTAAACAACGTCGCCCGACGAATCGTCACAGGCAGGCTCATCCGCCTCAGCCCGACGGCATAACACGGTATGGGGAATGTGATAGGCAGACGCTATTCTAAATGTTGGGATTGGTGTATGCCCTAAAGCCCACTGACTGCACTCACATCTCTGTTACTGGATATTTATTGGTTATTTAATGGAATGACATCTTTCTCTTAATACTTGTGTATATGTATGGTTGTGTAAGGCCCATTGTTTTCGAGTAATGACTTAGGTGTGTAGTGGCTACACACAGTAAGGTCTGAGTCATGGACACTTGAAACAATAAACTTGTTCATAACTGAGAGATGGAGTTGGGCACTTCATCTTGGTATAAGTTATAATGAGATACTCTCCTGTATTCAGGGTGACTTACCTAAGTCACGGGAGGCTTTTTCGGATTTATCTCATTAGTGCATGTGTCATGCATTGAACAGGACCACTTGTAGGTGTGATCTCTAAAATAGTACTGTCACAGAGAGAGATCAAATCACCTCTTGCTACTGAGTGACCAGTGCTCTTAATCTTGAGCATTTGTGGATGAACTGACGAAGTCGAGTTCTTGTACTTTAATTCACTATGGGTGAGATCCTGTTCATGGGTCAACAACTCTGTGTTTTGGGTACTCGGGCTTGATTAGTTGGGACGTGCAAATGCAATATGGAATCTATGCCATCGTGTGATGGAATGATCGTCCCCTTAGAATTATCCGATTAATCATCAGAATCTAAGATCTTAGTATATGAATGTTCCATATGGATATTGAACTTGTGGGTCGCTCCCTGGATCAAGAGAATGATATCCGGATGATGATTAGGTCAAGGATATGAAGTTCTAAGGTTGAGATGTAATCAAGAAGGTAGATAGTACATCGGTTAACCTACTTGATTATGGATGTTACATGGAGGGGCATTGTGGTCATTATACTTGGTAGGTCAAAGACAATCGTTAGTTTATGATGAGCTTGATATGCAATTTAATATTTGTCCCTGGAGTGCAACCATAACTCTCTAGTGGAATGAGTTAAGGTTAAAATGGTCTTAATGTTGCTATGGGTTTAGCATGGACATTTTGGTCATTTTGGGAGCCAAGGGCAAATATGTCTTTTGGTCCCTTCTCTAGTCACTTTCCCATATTGGCGAGGTTTCCTAAATTGTTTAAATGTGTGGAGAAATAATTTTGAGTTTAAATTCAAATAGGCCCATGTTGGCATACATGAATTACAACTCTAGATAAATTATTTGATGCATGGGCCATAGTGTGTGGACTAGTCAATGTGGTCCCTAGTAATTGGGTCCCAAGTTTGTGTAGGTCCCGTTGCTTGGAAGGATTTCTTTTTGTGCAAGTTCCTAAAGTTTAGTAGCTTTCTAATTAATTTTGGAAACTAAATTAGAAAGGGAAAGGGTGGACATCCATGTGGCTGGTTGCTTATTCTGTTTATGGAAAGTTCCTAGTTTTTCTCCTTGGTTTCCTAGTTCTTTCAAGATACTTTCTCTCCAAGAAATCAGCATTATATATAGCTGATCCCTTTTCATATTGGGCGTGCAACATATTAAAAAAGGGGGGAGAAACTACTTGGGGCATGGGATACATTGGAGAAAGAGAAAACAGCCACATAGTCTCTTGGACGTCCATAGTTGCATTGCCTTATTGCACATCAGATTTCACCTTGGGCTGGTCCACGTTTTTCTTCTTGAGGAAGAAGCACATCAGGTCTGGTCTTTCTCACATAAGATCAAGAGAAATAAGAAGGAGAAACCTAGTTTGAGATCCCACCATCAAAGCCAATCAGATTGGGAAGTGAAATAGAGAAGAAGATCAAAGGCAATCCTACTGCAGGAAATTCCAGCAACTTGTTTGCTGATTGTAGTCTGAGTTCAGCCTTTTGGATCCTTTATTTCAGAGATTTGAAGTCTACATATCATCAAGGTAAGAGCCTTCTAGTATCTTCTTTAATTATACACATGTTGATTATGATTTCATGGAGTTTTTTATGCATGATTCATGGCTGGAAAATCAGATTACTATCAGTTTTTGAAAACTAGATCAGCCATGGACGTCCTCTGTAATATGATTACAGATCTGTAATGCATTATCTTTCACTAAAAACATCACTGTCAGTAGTGAGCAAGCTGAAAAGAGTACTCACCTTGGATCCGTTGTCATCGACGACCACCTTTCCTCGATACTTTTTACGACGAGGTCTTGTCGTGCCCACCTCCATGGCGCCAGTATTCACCTCTCCATCAATAGCAGGCTGGGTCGGACTCCTCGTTACCGCAGTAGGGGCACCCAACGAAGGGGCGTCTTGTCCACCGCGCCCAGCACCAGAAGTAGCAGGGGCTGCACGCCCACCAGGAGCGACGGCTGCACGCCCACCAGCAGGGGCGCCCAGGCCCCTGCCTTGCTCGCCACCCGCAACAGGGGCGCCCCCCAACCATCACGCTAGCCCGTCCGGCGTCGCCTGCCGCCTGCCTACCGCACACAGCAGCCACCGGTTCGTCCTCGCCCACCTGGCGCCCAGCGGCAGCCGCTCCGGTGCGTGCCTCGCCCGCAGCAGGGGCGCCCCAGGCGGGTGTGCCCAGTACGGCCTTGCTCGCCTCGCCCGCAGCAGGGGCGCCCCCGTCCGGCCTTGGTCGTCTCGCCAGCAGCACGGGCGCCCCAGGCGGGGGTGCCCCGTCCGTCCGCGGTCGTCTCACCAGCAGCACGGGCGCCGCTCTCCACCTCAGCGAACACAGCAGGGGGGGCGCCCAGGCCCTCGCCCGCCCGGCGCAAGGCAGCGGTCGACGTCACGCAGCAAGCGGCGGGGGCGCCCAGTCCGGCCACAGTCGCCTTGCCCGCAGCAGGGGCGCCCAGCCGGGGTCTCCTCGCCAGCAGCAGCTGCGACGTCGCCCATCGCAGGTGGGGCGCCCGCTGCCACGTCGTCCACCGCAGACCAGGTTGCCTCGCCGCTCGCTGCAGGCGGGGGCGCCCGCCGTCTCGCCACGCGCAGCCCGACCAACCGCTGGGCCACCACTCACAGGCCGTCCGTCACCCGCTGCGCCTCATGCATCGCCGACATCTCCCTGTAGCTCTCCTATTTTTTGCTGATGGTGCTCCATGTCTCCTCTCTCAAAGAAGAAGATGAAAGGCTCAAGAAAAGGATAAAAGGAAAAGCAAAATGGGCAAAGGCCCCCTCTATTTATAAACTCTTGTTCTAAGGTTTTCAAAGGAGGAAGAACACTAAGCCAAGAGAACAAAGGAGAAGAGCCTTGAGCCACAAGAACACTTTTAAAAGAAGAATAGCCGAGCACGAGGCCATTCGACCACCGCCGGGGGACACCTCCGAACCCCCTCTGCGAAGTGCATGTATTAAAAGGGAAATTCAAAGAGGGAAAGAACCGCGGAAAGGACTCTTCTATGAAACCCCAAAGGGCGAAGACGGACAGTTTCAGGAAAAGCTACAAATTGCTTGGCATGAAGAAGCCTGGATATCCCAAATGTCTCCCTTTCAAAGTCTTCTTTGGCGCGAGACATTGAGGGGCAAATGATGGGCCAGGCCCAAATGACTCGGTTCGCAATGACGAGTTAGGGCTAAGTGGCTCGGTCCACGATAGCGGGTCAGGTCTAACTGACCCAAGTCCATGATGGGCCCAGGTCTAACTGACCCAAGTTCGTGTTGAGCCCAGGTCTAAATCCACCCATTAAGGGCCGGGTCCAGATCCATCTAATGACAAAGTCAGCGCGCGCGTCGTTCCATCTACCGGCTTTGCCAAGTCCTGCGGATGAGATCTTATCTGCTCGTCTGTTGAGGGCGGTTCGGAAGACTCCACCAGAATGGAGCGTACGTCGCTGAGGAATCGTCCCCATCCGTTATGGGAAGAGTATAAAAAGAGAGTCCCGCCAACACTGGAAAGCAAGCAACTTTTATCTACTTTCACACCATCATTGTAATCTTCTACTTTGTAATCTCTTCTCCAGCATAGTAAAGTCATCAGTTGAAGTGGACGTAGGTCACACCGACCGAACCACTATAAACCCTCTCTCTCTTCATTAATTTTCATATTAATTATTTATCACTTGACCAGTGGTGCCCGAAACACTTTTTGGCATCATAAAAAAACACATACAATCTGAGTTCAAATCATGGAGAGAACAACCATTCCAAATCTAAGATAATAATTCAACAAAACTTTGAGAAGAAGACTCATTTGTTTGCATGCATTCAAATCTAATTTATTCACTTGCCTCTAGTCCAATGGAAAGGTCTCAACACACTCTAAAGAAGCTCTCAAACACAGCAGCCCCAATCTACACCAAAATCCATGGAAAAACCCATTCAAGAAATTCATTATTTGAAAAGGGAAGGAGCTCTCAAAGAGCCTCCTTGCATGCATGAAGAAATGACTCTAATGGCCCATTCAAAACTAGAAATTCAAGGAAGAAGTCATTGCTAACCTTGAGAAGCTCTAAGGAAGAAGAAGAGTTTGGAGAAGATGATGAACCCAGCTGAAGTCTCTTGAAAATGGTATAGTTGGAAAGTTGGGGAACACAACGGTGTGGTTTGTTTTTCACTTGAGCATCAAAAGCAAGACATGCAAAGAGAGAAAGTGTGAAGAAGAAAGAAACTCCTTTGACTCAGCTACAGCCGTTGCAGGAAACAAAATGGAGGAAGAAAGACAACTGTACATGGGTTTTTAACTTGGGTTTAAGTGAGTGTGGGCCCCATGGGCCTCAAACCTTCCAAGGGCTGGAACTAACACTTGTGGGTCCCATATGAAAACGACAAAGAAGACAAAAATGATCGTTGAAAAATCTAGTTTTCGAAAAGTATATTTTCCTCATGATTTTCAAATTTCAAAATTTATACATAGATTTGGGTGTGAAAAGACTGTTTTGCCCATTTTTCTCTAAAAACGTGATTTCTGGGTTTCAAATGCAAACGGAGAAAACATGAAAGTTATTGGGATCAAAATAATCAATTCAAAAATGTCGAAATCCATATTTTTCATAAATCAAATAAATCAAATAAATAAAATTCCCATACTAAACTCAACGCGCTCAAAATTCCCCAATGTTATCTAAAATTCTAATCTAACTAAAAATCCAAGACAATCGTTGTTAGAGTTTTAGTTTTGTTGCAATTTGATTGGATGCATTCACTTTCATATAGCTTGTTCTCGCATTCATTCATGGCTTTATTCATAGGAGCATCATGCATATTTCTTCTTCTTGAATCTTTGTTTTATCAAATATCATGCATGGTTTACATGTTCAGGTTGCCTTTTCAGTTCTTAGAGTTTTTTATTTCAAAACTCCTTCCAAGCTTTCCAAAGTTTCTAGCTTTAAATTCATTTTTGTGTTTTGGAGTTTTCATGGCTTTAAATTCTCAGTTTTCATCTTCTTTTAGTCATGATTAAATGCTTGGTAGATGTGTTTGAAAGTCCTGTGGAAGGTGCCCTCTTAAGCCTCAAGTTTCTCTAAATTGTCAATTTCTGGGCAGTTTCAGGCAGTGGTCTCGGTCGACCGAGACCTGCCTCTCGGTCGACCGAGACAACTGCAGGTCATTTCTGCAGAATTTTTAACTGTAGCTCCAACGGTCAGATTTATATCCGTTGTGCTTTCTAGGTCGACCGAGACCTGTTTCTCGGTCGACCGAGAACTAGCCGTTGGCAACTTTAACTTTATAAAAGGTGGCTTTTTGGTTGAAGAAAGTTGCTGATTTTAGAGAGACCTTTGAGGCCAAGGCTAAGCAACTTCTTAGGAGCATTTTCACAAGGATTATGAAGCCATTCCTCTTATTCAACCTTTGATCTTCAAATGGGTGTGCTTCCTTTAATCCTACTCTTTTCAAAATCATGTTTTGTTTTGAATCTTTGATCTATTTTCCAATGCATGATAAACAAGTTGCTTTCCTATTAAGATGTTGATCTTCATAACATGCTTAGTTCTTTAAAAATCACATGAGACTTTTGAATGCAACATATGATCTATGAAACACATGATTTTAGTTTCTTGTTTCAAAAAATCAACTTGTTAGCCTTTAGATCATCTTTTTGAAAACAAGTTGCTTTTCATTATGAATCATTTGTGTTAGACATATAACTCTTTCTCAAATATGTGTTAAACATCTTTGCATCATTTAAGTTCATATCTTTTAAAAGAGAAAGAGTAATCTTCTAGAAAATGCATTTCACATAGACTTTGTCATTTTCATGCATTGTTCTAGAACTTGAGTTTCATTTTCAATCTAGCCTTTTAAGAGGCATTTCTTTGCACTTCATTGCTCTCTTTATCCATGCATCATTAGGCATATTGTTTAAGAGAAAAGTTCTAAGTTGTAAAGGTTCATACTTAGCCTTGAAAAGTATATGTTGTAAAGGTTGGTGCTAACCCTTGAAAAGCATATTGTTGTGTGTAAGATTTGAGGTGATCCTAAACCTTAATTGAAGTTAGTGGATACCGGTAGGTGTACCGGGAGTGGATGTAGGCAATTTGGCCGAACCACTATACGTGCTTGTGTTATGGTGATTGTTATTATGCTCTCTTTTTATGGATTATGCATGGTTGGTTGATTTCCTTATTTCTCCTACAAAGCATAATAGACTTAAAAGCTAAAAGAATTAAAAATTGGTCTAGGTCTTAGAGCTCACCCTATTCACCCCCCCCCCCTCTAGGATTCGATCTTGGACTTTCAATTGGTATCAGAGCCTAGGTGCTCTTGCTTAGGTCTAACAACCTAGAGTTAGAATCCTTAGAGTGAGTTTTAGCTTTTGTGGTCACCATGCAATCCCAATTAGGAGAAGGCCATGCCACCAATAGACCTCCCTTGTTCAATGGCTCTCATTACCGGTATTGGAAAATTAGGATGCAAGTCTTTCTTGAATCTCAAAATATGGATGTTTGGAGTATCATTGAAGAAGGGTATCATGATCCCATTATCACTGAACAAGATTCTGAAGGACATGTCATTGCTATCAAAGTTAAGCCCAAGAAAGATTGGACTCAAGGAGAGAAAGATAGGGCAAATCTAAATGCTAAAGCAAAAAATTCCTTGTTTTGTGCCTTGTCCCAAGAAGAGTTCAATAGGGTAGTAAATTGTATTACTGCTAAGGAAGTGTGGGATACCTTAGAGACCACTCATGAAGGGACCAATCAAGTCAAAGTTGCTAAAATCCAAATGTTGTCTACTAAGTATGAGGAACTCAAAATGCAAGAGGAAGAAACATTTGATGAGTTCTATACTAAATTCATGGAGATTGTCAATTCCCTCATAGGTCTAGGAGAGAAGATGGATGAGTCCAAAGCTGTTAGGAAAATATTAAGATCTCTTCCCAAAAGGTTCAAACCTAAGATAGTTGCTATAACTGAAAGCAAAGATGTGGACAAGATCAAAATAGAAGAACTTAGAGGAAATCTTCTCACCTATGAATTAGACTTTGAAGCCCCTAGCAAGAAGAAAGGTGTAGCTCTTAGCTCCCAACATAAAGAAAATGACAATGAGAGTGAGAGTGATGATGAAAACACTATTTTACTTGCTAAGAAGTTCAAGAATTTCCTTAAGAACAAAAAGAACTATAAATATTCTGAAGATTCTAAAAATGAAAAATTTCAAAGAAACTCAAGGGGATCTTTTACCAAAAGGGATGTGCAATGTTATAACTGTAAAGGCTTTGGTCACATTGCTCAAAATTGTCCCTCCCCTAAGGAATCTGAAAAGAAAGATAAGAAAGGAAAGAAAGTCTTAAACATAACTTGGGATGATGATGAAGATGAAAGTAGTGACAATAATGAACCTCAAAATGATGAAGATAATGATAATTCCACTTCTTGGCTTCTCTTCACTCCCATTGAAGAAAACAATGATCATAACATATTAATAGAAGAAGTAAATGAAGAGAATAGTGACAATGATATTCATCAAGCCTATGAGGAACTATATGAACTATGTGAAGTCATAACCAAGAAAAATAAAAGCTTAAAAAGTGAATCTAAAAGGCTTGTGAATGATCTAGATGTTTTAAAAGATCAATTAATCTTGAAAGACAATGAGATAAAAAATGTTCAATCTAAGTTGACTACCTCTAATGACAATCTTGCTAAAGCTGAAAAAGAAATTCATAAGTTACAAAGTCTGTTAGAATCTAGTCAACAAGAATCAGAATCTCTTCAAATGAAACTTGAAAAGGGAAAACATGTTGTTGAAAAATTTACCTTAGGCAATGACAAATTCTATCAAATGTTAGGCTTGAATAAAGTCTTTGGTAACAAGAATGGTATAGGTTATGAATGCTCCTCTAGTAGCAAGAAGAATAGCTTTCAACATAATACTAGGACTCATCTCAAGCCTATAGGTAAAATCTTCTTTTCCTCTAGATGGACTTGTCATTTTTGCAATCAAATAGGTCATCTAGTTCCTAACTGTCCTTTTAAGTTTAGGATGTCTCAAAAACATAGTTCTAGAGCTCATTTCAAATTTGTTCCCAAGACCTCTACCTCTACCTTCATTAAGGCTACTTGGATTGAAAAAGAGAAAGGTTTCAAAAATTTCTTAGTTCAAACCGCTCTTAAAGTTAAAGAAAATTCTAGATGGTTTTTGGACAGTGGTTGCTCCAAGCATATGACTGGAGACCGTTCTAGATTTATCACTCTTGAGGACTATGATGGAGGTAATGTGTCTTTTGGAGATAATCGGAAAGCTCAGATTATAGGAAAAGGCTGTGTTGGAGGAGATCAAATGCCTACATTAAAAGATGTTTTCCTTGTGGATGGTTTAAAGCATAATCTCTTGAGCATAAGTCAATTGTGTGACAAAGGAAATAAAGTTGTCTTCGATAGCAAATCTTGCAAAGTTCTGGATGAGAAATCCCATAAAGTTCTGCTGACTGGATTACGTACTAAAGATAATATCTACACCATAGAAGAATGTGGTGAGAATGAATCCATGTGCTTAATGTCTAAAGTTCAAGAAAATCAATTGTGGCATCAAAGAATGGGACATATTAATTACAAGCTGATGAGGATCTTATCAAAGAAAGAAATTGTTAGAGGAATGCCCAAATTAGGTGACTTCAAATCAGAATTGTGCAAAGCTTGTCAAATGGGTAAACAAATCAAGAAAAGTTTTAAAGGTATAAAAGATATATCCTCAACTCGTCCCCTTGAACTCATTCATATGGACCTCATTGGACCAGCGCCTGTTCAAAGTATTGGTGGAAGAAAGTATATCCTAGTGATGGTTGATGATTATTCGAGATTTGGATGGGTTGCCTTTCTTCATGCAAAATCTGATGCAGTAGATAATATCATAAGGATTTGCAAGAAAATTCAAGTTGAGAAGGACTGCAAAATTAAGAAGATAAGAAGTGACCATGGAGGTGAATTTGAAAATGAAAGATTTGCAGACTTCTGTGAAAGCCATGGGATCTGTCATCAATTCTCTGCTCCTAAAACTCCTCAGCAAAATGGAGTAGCTGAACGGAGAAACAGAGTTATTCAAGAAATGGCCAGAACCCTTCTTAATGAGAAAAATCTCCCGCGAAACTTGTGGGCTGAAGCTGTCAATACCGCATGCTATCTTATTAACCGTGTTTATCTGACAAAGAACACTAACAAAACCCCTTATGAGCTGTATTTTGGAAGAAAACCTAATCTGGGGTATCTTAAGGTGTTTGGTAGCAAGTGCTATATTTTAAGAGATAGAGAACAGCTTGAAAAGTTCGATTCTAAATCTGATGAAGGGATCTTCTTAGGATATTCTGATAAAAGCAAGGCTTATAGAGTTTTCAACCTTAGATCTATGGCTGTCATGGAATCAGCTCATGTTGTAATTGATGAAGCTAATCAAATTAAGAAAACTCCTCATGATGAAGAAGAGATCTCAGTTGAGCAGCATATTTCATCTGAAATTGAAGAAGAGATTCCCTCAGTCCCCACTATGCCCACAAAGCTTTTAAGAAATCATAATCTGGATAATGTCATTGGAGATATTTCAAAAGGAGTCATGACAAGAAGACAGGTTCATAATCTGTGTGCTCACTATTCATTTGTTTCACAAATTG
This sequence comes from Cinnamomum chago, assembly GCA_038049695.1. Lineage (NCBI taxonomy): Eukaryota > Viridiplantae > Streptophyta > Magnoliopsida > Laurales > Lauraceae > Cinnamomum > Cinnamomum chago. The sequence continues at coordinate 50,063,476 of CP142453.1, read as the reverse complement.
AGCCCAAGAATTTCTCTGAAGCAGAAACCAAGTCTGAATGGATTGTTGCCATGCAAGATGAGCTAAACCAGTTTAGAAAGAATGATGTGTGGGATCTTGTACCTCTTCCTGAAGGCAAAAGTCAAATTGGCACCAAATGGATTTTCAAGAATAAGCTGGACGAATCAGGAAATGTCATAAGGAACAAAGCTAGACTTGTACCCAAAGGGTATGCTCAAGTTGAAGGAGTTGATTTTGAGGAAACCTTTGCCCCAGTAGCTCGATTGGAGTCTATTCGAATTCTATTAGCTTATGCCAGCAGCATGAGGATTAAACTGTTTCAAATGGATGTGAAGAGTGCCTTTTTGAATGGTGAAATTGAGGAAGATGTGTATGTTACTCAACCTCAAGGCTTTGAGGATCCTCATCACCCAGAATATGTTTTTAAGTTGAAAAAGGCTCTTTATGGATTGAAACAAGCCCCAAGAGCCTGGTATGAAAAACTGACAAGTCACTTACTTGAAAATGGATATGAGTGTGGGAATGTGGACAAGACTCTATTCATTAAAAAGGTTGGTAAAGATATTCTCATTGCTCAAATATATGTGGACGACATTGTTTTTGGATCAACATCTGATCATCTTGCTCAAGGATTTTCTAAGTTAATGAGCTCCACGTTTGAAATGAGTTTGGTAGGACCCCTTCAGTTCTTTTTAGGATTACAAGTTAGTCAGACTGATCAAGGTATATTTCTTAGTCAATCCAAGTTTGCTCTAGAAATAGTGAAAAAGTTTGGATTAGGAGAATCTAAGACTAGTTGCAATCCTATGGGATCCTCTACTAAAATCTCTAGTGACCTTCAGGGTAAGAAAGCAGACCAAAAACTCTATAGGAGCATGATAGGAAGCCTTCTCTACCTCACTGCTAGTCGCCCTGATATCTCATTTAGCGTTGGGATATGTGCTAGGTATCAATCTGACCCCCGAAAGTCTCACATTAAAGCTGTTAAGCGTATCATAAAATATATTAATGGGACTTCTCATTATGGTATCTGGTATCCTCATGACTCAACTCTGCAATTAATTGGATATAGTGATGCAGATTGGGCAGGATCCATAGATGATAGGAAGAGCACTAGTGGCTGCTGCTATTTCTTAGGAAATTGCTTAGTAGCCTGGCATAGCAAAAAGCAAAATTCTGTATCTTTGTCTACTGCAGAAGCTGAATATATTGCTGCAGGTAGCTGTTGTGCCCAGCTGTTGTGGATGAAACAAACCTTATTAGACTATAATGTTCCACAACAATGCATGCCTATCATGTGTGACAACTCTAGTGCCATCAGTATTTCAAAAAATCCTGTTCAGCACTCACGCACTAAACACATTGACATTCGTTATCATTTCTTGCGTGATCATGGTGACCAAGGCACTATTGAACTATTGTTTGTCCCTACAGATACCCAATTGGCTGATCTGTTCACTAAACCCCTTGGAAATGATCGTTTCATTAAATTGAGACATCAATTGGGCATTGGCCCTTGCCCCGAATTCTAACTTCTTGTTGGCTTCTCACCTGTTTCTAATCTTTTTTTTATATCTCTTATAAGCAGGTGCTACTAACAAGGTTATGTGTTTTATCTTTGATGGGCAGGCTCCTTTGCAATTAGATGTCAAAGGGGGAGAGAGTTCACCAAGTGAGGGGGAGAAGATTTAAAAAGGGTTGCTTTGTTTGAGGGGGAGTAGCTTTGCCTAGAGTGCTTTTTGTGTATAGCTTCTAGGTTGGTCGTCTTTTGTCGTCGCTCCTGCAAGGAAAATCCAAAGCTCCAAAAGATCCAAATGCTCCCAAATGTCCAAAGCTCCTTAATTATCCAAAGCTCCTTAAATATCCAAAGTTTAAGCTTCAAAAGTTCAAGCTTCAAGAGTTCAAGCTGAAGAGAAAATTGAAAGAGAGTTCAAGCTTCAAGAGTAGCCATCAAATTGCAAAGGGGGAGATTGTTAGAGTTTTAGTTTTGTTGCAATTTGATTGGATGCATTCACTTTCATATAGCTTGTTCTCGCATTCATTCATGGCTTTATTCATAGGAGCATCATGCATATTTCTTCTTCTTGAATCTTTGTTTTATCAAATATCATGCATGGTTTACATGTTCAGGTTGCCTTTTCAGTTCTTAGAGTTTTTGATTTCAAAACTCCTTCCAAGCTTTCCAAAGTTTCTAGCTTTAAATTCATTTTTGTGTTTTGGAGTTTTCATGGCTTTAAATTCTCAGTTTTCATCTTCTTTTAGTCATGATTAAATGCTTGGTAGATGTGTTTGAAAGTCCTGTGGAAGGTGCCCTCTTAAGCCTCAAGTTTCTCTAAATTGTCAATTTCTGGGCAGTTTCAGGCAGTGGTCTCGGTCGACCGAGACCTGCCTCTCGGTCGACCGAGACAACTGCAGGTCATTTCTGCAGAATTTTTAACTGTAGCTCCAACGGTCAGATTTATATCCGTTGTGCTTTCTAGGTCGACCGAGACCTGTTTCTCGGTCGACCGAGAACTAGCCGTTGGCAACTTTAACTTTATAAAAGGTGGCTTTTTGGTTGAAGAAAGTTGCTGATTTTAGAGAGACCTTTGAGGCCAAGGCTAAGCAACTTCTTAGGAGCATTTTCACAAGGATTATGAAGCCATTCCTCTTATTCAACCTTTGATCTTCAAATGGGTGTGCTTCCTTTAATCCTACTCTTTTCAAAATCATGTTTTGTTTTGAATCTTTGATCTATTTTCCAATGCATGATAAACAAGTTGCTTTCCTATTAAGATGTTGATCTTCATAACATGCTTAGTTCTTTAAAAATCACATGAGACTTTTGAATGCAACATATGATCTATGAAACACATGATTTTAGTTTCTTGTTTCAAAAAATCAACTTGTTAGCCTTTAGATCATCTTTTTGAAAACAAGTTGCTTTTCATTATGAATCATTTGTGTTAGACATATAACTCTTTCTCAAATATGTGTTAAACATCTTTGCATCATTTAAGTTCATATCTTTTAAAAGAGAAAGAGTAATCTTCTAGAAAATGCATTTCACATAGACTTTGTCATTTTCATGCATTGTTCTAGAACTTGAGTTTCATTTTCAATCTAGCCTTTTAAGAGGCATTTCTTTGCACTTCATTGCTCTCTTTATCCATGCATCATTAGGCATATTGTTTAAGAGAAAAGTTCTAAGTTGTAAAGGTTCATACTTAGCCTTGAAAAGTATATGTTGTAAAGGTTGGTGCTAACCCTTGAAAAGCATATTGTTGTGTGTAAGGTTTGAGGTGATCCTAAACCTTAATTGAAGTTAGTGGATACCGGTAGGTGTACCGGGAGTGGATGTAGGCAATTTGGCCGAACCACTATACGTGCTTGTGTTATGGTGATTGTTATTATGCTCTCTTTTTATGGATTATGCATGGTTGGTTGATTTCCTTATTTCTCCTACAAAGCATAATAGACTTAAAAGCTAAAAGAATTAAAAATTGGTCTAGGTCTTAGAGCTCACCCTATTCACCCCCCCCCCCTCTAGGATTCGATCTTGGACTTTCAATCGTCCCCTAATCCCACTTAGAGACTAATCACCGTTAAAACAATAATAATATATACTAAACCTGGGTTGGGGCCTGACACTAGATTCTAGCTTGGATTTTAAATTATGAATTTGGTTTTGAGCATGAGCTAGATTTTCATTTTGAGTGGTGAACTTGTGTTCTAAGTCAATTTTCTCATTTATTCTTAATTTCAATTCATCTTTTAAAACATTTATTTCATTAACAAGCCTTTTGGATTCTTCTTTAAAAATTTTGTTTTTCATAAATAAGATTTCCCAATTTTCATATAGTTCATCATAAGCTTGCTGAATTTCTATATCTTCAACTTCATCATTAGTTTCTTCTTGTCCTAATGTGTCATCTATTAATGTATTATGCTCATTAGTAGAAGTAGAAGCCAATTAGGGAAATTTTCATCTTCATCATTAGGGGATTCATTTTTGTCACTATCTTCATCTTCCTCATCCCAAGTTATGTTTAATGCTTTCTTTGCTTTCTTATCTCCTTTTTCAAATTCTTTAGGGATGGAGCAATCTTGAGCAATGTGTCCAAACCCCTTGCAATTGTAACATTGCACATCTTTTTTAATAAATGATCCTTTGGGATTTCTTTGGAATCTAGGACTTTTGCTTTCATCAAAATTTCTATTGTTCTTGTTGTTCCTAAAGAACCTTTTAAATTTTTTAATAAATAAAGAATTTTCATCATCACTATCAACCTCACTTTCATTTTCTTTTGATTGAGAGGAAAAGGCTAGTCCTTTCATTTTGTCTTGAACTTCAAAGTCTAATTCATATGTAAGGAGATTTCCTTTTAGTTCTTCAATTTTAATTTTGTCAACATCTTTGCTTTTTTGTTATGGCTACAATCTTAGGCTTGAATCTTTTTGGGAGAGATCTTAAAATCTTTCTAACAGCTTTAGATTCATCCATCTTTTCTCCTAGACCTATAAGAGAGTTGACAATTTCCATGAATTTTGAGTAGAACTCGTCAAATATTTCTTTTTCAAGCATTTTAATATCTTCTAATTTAGAGGTCAACATTTGAATTTTGGTTATCTTAACCTAATCTGTGCCTTCATGAGTGGTCTGTAGGGTATCCCAAACTTCCTTAGCAGTGTTGCAATTTACTACTCTATTAAATTGTTCTTGAGATAGAGCACAATATAGGAAGTTTTTTGCCTTTGCATTTAAATTTGCTTTATCCTTTTCCCCTTGAGTCCAAGCACTTTTAGGTTTGATTTTTATGGATATGACATTCCCCTCAGAGTCCTTTTCTGTGGTAGTGGGAGGATGACAGTCATCTTCTATGATGTTCCACACATCTAAGCTTTGGGATTCTAAGAACACTTGCATTTTAATTTTCCAATAACGATAGTGTGTTCCATTAAACAAAGGAGGTCTATTAGTGGCATTGCCTTCACCCAAATGAGTTTGCATGGTGGCAACAAAAGAAAAAAACACTCACTAGGATTCTAACTCTAGGTGATTAAACCTAAACAAAAGCAACCTTGCTCTGATACCAATTGAAAGTCCAAGAACGAATCCTAGAGAGGGGGGGGGGGTGTGGGTGAATAGGGTGAGCTCTAAGAACCTAGACCAATTTTAATTCTTTTAGCATTTAAGTCAATTAAGCTTTGACGAAGATTAATTATCTTGTGATAGAGAGGAGTCTCTAAGTTAAGCATACACAAGGAATAAGCGACTAAATCTTCATTCAACATAAGGACATCATCCATATAAAGATAGCAAGAGATCAATCACCATAACACATATTTATAGTGGTTTGGCCAACATGCCTACATCCACTCCCGGTAAACCTACCGGATTTTCACTAACTCAAATTAAGGTTTAGGATCACCTCAAACCGTACAAATACACCACTATGCTTTTCAAGGCTTAGCATAAACCTTTACAACATAAAATATGCTTTTCAAGGCTAAGCACCAACCTTAACAACAAGAGGTTTTCTCTAAGTACAATGCCTATGAATGCATGGATTAAGAGAACAATGTAAGTGCAATTGAGTGCCTCTAAATAGGCTGAATTGAAAATGAAAACTTAACTTCTAGAAGCATGCATATGAATGACAAAGTCTATGAATAATGCATATACTAGAAATCACTCTATCTCTTTTTTAGAGTGATGAAACTTTAAATGATGCAAAGATGATAATCATATGTATGAGAAAGAGTTTTTTGACAAACACATGGTTTTCCAAACAGATCAAACTTGAATAGCAAAAGTATAATCTTAAGATTAACAAGTTAGATTTGAAAACAAAGATTCATAACTCATGTGAATGATAAATCATATGTTGATTTCATAAAGCTAAGAGATTTCAAAGTTCAAAGCATAGAATGAAACACAACATCTCAAGAAGAAAGCCAACTATTTGATCATGCTTAAAAGAAAAACAAAGATTTAAAAACTAAGCATGAAATAGAACTTGAGATTTAGAAAGCACGCCCATTTGAAGATCAAAGGTTTAATAAATGGAATGGCTTCATAATCCCTTAACAAATGTTCTTGAAAAGTTGCTCTTTCTTGGCCTCAAAAATCCTCCAAAATTCAACAACTTTTTCTAAACAAAAAGCCACTTTTTATAAAGAAAAAGTTCCCAACGGCTAGTGCCCGGTCGACCTGGTACATGGCCGGGTCGACTAGGTACAAACAGCGGCTATAAAAATGCCCATTGGAGAGGCTAACAACTCAAAATCCTTGTCGACCCGCAAGGGACCCGGTCGACCGGCCACACAGGCAGGTCGACCTGGAGACTGCCCAAAAATCCTGATTTTTTAGAAACTCGGAACTAAGAGGGCATCTTTCCAGGGGGCTTGAGGCACAACAAACAAGCTTGAATCATGATTTTAAAAAGGATGAAAAAGTGAATTTTAAAAGCATGAGACATTCAAACCAAAGAAAGGATTTGAAAGAGAAAACATTTGGAAAGCTTGAATAGATTTTTGAACTTAAGGATTAAACGTTTCGAGGCTTGAAAAACTGAACTCAAAACTTCATGAACTTAAGAGACATAACTAATTTGAAAACCATGCATAACATATGATAAAAACAAGGATTATGATTGAGAAATATGCATGAAGATCCTAAGATTAAGAACAAGAAAGAATGAGAGGTGAGGCTATGAAAATGAATGCATCCTATCAAATTGCAACAAAATAAAAACTCTAACACTTATTGGGTCAGTTGGGCCCAACAGTAGGCCCGTTGACCAGTTTATTTAGTAATTATTATAATTAATTGTATTTTTAGATATTTAAGTAGGTTTAGATCATGAGAAAGTTTCATTTAGCATTAAAATAGTGTCTGCGAAGTTTCGTGCGATTTCAAGTTCGATTGACTCTAGCATGGGTAGTTTGCAATTTAGGAAAAATTGAGTGTTTTTTGGAAATTTTCAAACACCGTAATTTTTTGGTTCATTAGAAAGGTCTCGTCGAGCTGATCGTTTTTGTCTGACTCGTCGCAATCTGACGATAAAAAATCCTTCAAGTGGTCCATTTCATCACTGGACCCACTTAAGGGCAACTTGGTCTTTTTCCGGCTCTCTTCTTCTTAAGCAGAGATTAGCCTTAATTCCCATTTGTTAATCTCTACAACAAAAGCTCTAGCAGCCCCTTCTTCTTCCTCTTCACCTTCTCAAGCCCAGAACTCTGCCAGGATAGATCATCCTCGAAGATCCGAACCGCTCATCTTCATCCCCTCAATCTCCTTTTTCCATTGGTATCAGTTGGTAAGCCTTTTTCCTACCATCAGCTTTTCAATCATCTTCTCTTTTGCTTAGATTTAGGTTGTTCTTGATCTTTTCCTTCCTTTCCTTCTCCTTTGTGTTTTAGATTGTGTTTGGTTGGGTTATATTGTGGTTTTCTAGGTAGGCTTTCTCCTCAAGTTTTCCCCATTTTCATCTTCTTCTTGGTTGAGGCAGGTAGATTTGCATTTTATGATTAAACATGTGTGTGTGTTTTCTATTGATTTCTATGCTTTCATGTTAGATTTCCCTAATTCGAAGCTTGTTTTTTATATTGATTTGGGATTAACATGCTAGATTAGGTTTGGGGATTTGGGTTGGTTTAATTCACAATTAGTAATCCAAGGATGTTTTAATTTGCTAGAATGCATGAAAACTGATAAATGTGATGAATAGGAAACATGTAGGCTCATTTTCTACAAGTTTAGCCATAGAATGGCCTAAGGAGGAAGAGGGCAGAAACCCAGTCTCGGGGTTACAGTCCCTTGTCCGATCGATTGGTCACATAGTGCAATCGATCGAACAGGGGACATGCCCCAATTAACTAAGCTCGGTCACTATCCGATCGATCAGACAGAGTGTTCGATCGATCAGATAGAGGAAACTTGCAGCTAACTAGGAGGTGCCAAGGTCCGATCGATTGGACAGGGTGCACTAAATGGGAGCCATTCAGTGCCGATCGATCGGACCTTCTGCCCGATCGATTGGAGGGTGCAGGTTCACTGGACATGACAACTTTGAATCTGTGTAACTTGTAATTCGTCCGTTGGATTTCCACATGTAATATAACGATGGAAAGCCATTGAGATGTAGAATCTACTGGTTCTGGTTTCATTACGATCAGAGATCAGGAAGTGGTGCAATACTCGGATTGATGATCCAGCTCATGCTTATTTGGAATTAAATATAGGTTTTGGCCTTAGGTGTTGAAAACCATGAACCTACTCTCACATGACCATTAATGGGATTCAAGTCGAAGCACGTGGCTTGGTGTGCTTCGATAGGTTGTCTAGGTATTCATGTATTACACATAGAGTAATCAATGCGTATGGAATTGAATCGATCGATGCTTAACATGATTGTTTGCTAAGGGATTTCCCTAAAAGCATCGTTGATCTGATTCCACACGTACTCCGTTAGAACATGTGGGGTACAGGGATGACACCACTTGCCTATGTTGGATTGTAATTACTCCTTGACTGGTTACTTGTATCCGCTAATGATGTTCCTTGTACACTCACTTGGCATAAAACACTTCATTAATTATGAAACATAATCCTTGTAGAACTAGGATATGGACATGACTTAGAGTGTATCTTAGGAACCGTGTGTCATGTATTTGATAAACATAACTGGCTAGCATGGAAGGGATTATCATGTGGTTGACTTTTCTTGTATTGTCTTGAATGAGATAGTCCCTATGATCATGTCTTGTGCGTTGAGCTAGCCAGACTTGCTTGTCTTGGTTTCCCTTGTGTCAACATCACTTCATTATTATTTGCTTATCATGGCCAACTACAGTTTGGGGTTTTATTGATGGGCCGACTACTTGGACATCGGGATTGGCAGTCGGCGTAGGACGGTGTCCATGGCATTGAATAGCTGGGAGCGGGTTAGGAACGTGCTGCTATTCCCAGGACCGGGAGCTAGGATCCCCCTAGAGTTGGACTTTGGTATCAGTAGTCTGATTGGATTGTTACTGATACCCCGGGAGGTGGCCGGGATATCCTCGAAGTCTCCTTATTGATTCTTGTATTGCATTGCATAAATAGTGGTTATTGCTAGTTGATGTTAGGATTTATGTTATTGTTACTAATTATTATTCATGCCTTATACCTAGCATCGTTCCTTCTATTCACATGATTATATCATGTCTTTATTATGATACTTGGTGCATGCCATGTTCATTTATATCTTACGTATCTATTGTTCAACATGTTGTTGACTCTATTCCTTGGTATGTAGACACCTCAGGTGACTACTATGAGGAGCAAGTTGGTGAGGAGATCCCAGAGGATCTCCAACTAGCAGAGGAGGAACGAGAGTGGCATGTTGATGACGTAAAGTAGCATGAGAGAGATTCATATGGGACATTCATTAGATTTATTTGTTCAATGTTTATTCATTCGTTTTCTCTCATTGAACCTTTCACTTTATTAACTTTATAGTCTTTTAAATGGTCTTGGATAATGGGATGGCCATTGTAATAGTTTAACTTCTTATATGGTTTATTTATTCTCGATGCGACTTTAATTATAAATGAGATTGATTATTTATTGTTTGATATTCCATATGCCTTGAATTGTATGAATTCCACAGTTCATTACTGAGTTGAGGCTTGAAATGTAATATCCTCACAACGGACTTATGATCCTTGGGCCTAAAGGACAAAATTTTTAATTAGTTCGAAATTTCACTCCCTAGATCTTGTTTATTCTCTAATCGGGTTCGGGGGAGGTGACACTAGGCAAACGTCCATCATCTCTTCTATTGAGAACATTAGCTTTTTGGCCTATCTAGGCCTCTAGCTTGGCTATGGACTGAGAGTGGGAATGGACCAGCTAAGTGTTTACTTTGAGATCTTTAAATTTGAGCTCTTGCAACGTTGTATCTTCAAAGGATGGATTCCTTTGCGATGGATAAGGGCTGGGGTGCTAGTATGACTGTTGGGAATGATAGGCTGCAGGATTAAGAAAATTCTGCCTTCGCGGTTATGAGGATGCAGTGCCTTGACCGGGCGACTTCCAAGTAAATCTGGGGTGATTGAGCCATCCTGGGTTCTAAGTATCTGAAAATGGATCATTACCTGGTTCGGCGAACTCCTATGCAGCATTCACTTATTCTTGCACAAATTCAGGAAATTGGGGGCCTGCAGGACAATTGCTCAGAAAATGAACGGGACTGGAGCACAAAGTACAAGCACCCTGAGAGGATGGGGATTGGAGAGATTGACCCACAGATAATAGTTGATCCAACTTTTGGGTCAAGGCAGCCACTTGAGTGGTGAGTTCATTAGAGGGTTGAATTTCAAACACACCTCTAGGTTTTTGCGAGTTTGAGGCTGCCGGCCTCTCCAACCTAGTAGTGGAGGCATGGTGTTGAAAGGTCCCACTCATATTCTCAAAAAGCTCCCATGCCTCATCCTCATTTTTCAACATAATAGATCCCCCACTGGCGGTGGCTACCATGTTCCGCCATTCAGGAGGCAATCCATCATAAAAGAACTATACTAATTGCCACTTGGAAATTTGGTGATGAGAACACTTCCTGATGATATCCTTGAACCTATCCCTCGCCTCATGAAATTGTTCATTATCAGTTTTCACGAACGATGTAATGGATCTCCTGTACTGATTGGTTTTGCCCACAGAGAAATATATATATAAGAATTTTTGTTGTAGTTGGGCCCATGTGGTGATGGAGTTCGTTGGCAAAGTACTCAACCAATACTTAGCCTTGTCCTTTAGTGAAAATGGAAAGATAAACATCTTTAGGGCCTCACTATCGAAATTATTTATTCTCATAGTCGAGCAAATAAGCAAGAAGTCATCGATGCGATTGTACAGGTCTTCATAGTTCAAACCATAAAAAGAAGGAATAAGATTGATTGTATTAGGCTTGATTTCATACTAAGCTGCCTGAACTGTATGCAGCTGAATACACGATGGTGATGCGTATTCCAAAGGAGTATGGTGCTCATTCAAGGGCCAGAGATGAGGTGGAGAGGGTGTAGGAGGTGGATTGTTGGCCTCGCCTCCTTCCTTCGCCATTGGTGAATTTGTGTGTGAGGAATCAACAAAGTGTTTAGATGATCTAATTTCCTTATGGACTCGCTCTAAATTTTGGTCAAAAGATTCCAAATCTAGATGACAAGAGCGATGACCAAGCATGCACACACAACTCTTACTGCAATTATAAAAAAATTTAGAAAGTCTAGGACTTACAATGCTTTGGGTAGAGAAGAGAGATTTCCTTGAGTAAAACTTTGTCCATTGTGAACTCTCTTGGATCCCTGCACAAACTCTAGGAAATTTCTTTTTTTTTAATGTTATCAATAACTTGCAATACGGATAGTAAACGATGTGAGTAAAGATGAAGTAAAATAAAAAGTTGAAAAAGCGAAATTGATGTTAGAATTAAAAGAAACAAACAACCGTGCTAATTGTCCCCAGCAACGGTGCCAAGATTTGATTATCCCGAAATAGGGTTTGCAAATATAATTTTTACCTAGCTATATCTCTGCTCATGAGAGTGAAGATGTTAACCGAGTGTCGTATCCACTGGGACAAAAAGGCTAAGTTGTGATGGTTCCCAAATTCCTAAACTAATCCTAATAGAAAATGAAGTGTTGATTTATAGGTTTGATTCCTAAATTAAAAAAAAAAGGACAAGCTTTGATTCAATCAAAGAAAAGTCTTAGGGTATGAATCCACTATAACCTCGTAGAATGGCAAGTATAGACCTTATAGGAAGTAGGTGGGCCTCGTGGATAGGTTTTCAAAACTTTTTGACCCACTTGACTTAGGGATCAAGTACCCATAAGGCCATAAACCAAATCCAAGATGCAATCACTCAGACTCATCAATCATATACATCAATATACTCTATCTAAAAGATAGAAATCAGAAACAAACAAGCAACCAAAAATCCACAACAAATAGAGAAGTAGATTATACCTTTGGAGCCCGGTAGTGCTTTAATTGAGAAGAAGATTTGCTAGATGAAGAAACTCTTTCTTTGTAGCAAACTTAGGATCTCCAAGACCTCTTAGTCTTCCATGCTATGACCCATATCAGATCTCTTTTCTCAAGAAGATTGGTGGAAACTCTAAGAGAAAACCAACTAGAAACTCCATGGAAACTAAAAGAGAACTAGAAGAGAGAGAGAGATTTGCAACTCTTGCACAAAAGGGGGCTTGGCGTGGATTCCTATACATGGACGTCCAAGGGGTTTGTTCCCCTTTATATAGCCCTTAAGCAACCTCTCTTTACAAATTGAAATTGAAGTCCAACCTCCATTAAGAATTAGTAACTTTCTCCTTCCTAATTATTATAGAAGTCTCACTTCCACAAAAATTAGTAACTTACTATTACTACTATTAGAAGTCTCACTTCAAATAGAAATAGTAATTTTCTAATTCCTTCCTCTTAGAGTTCAAGTAGGATTAGTATATTTCTAATAACTTGTGCTAGCGTGGGGACCACTAGAGATTCCATAGAAAGCTGACTCCAACTGGGACACCGCGACCCCACATTTCATGTGCAATCCGGGCCCACAGTTAATTGCGAATAACACCACTATATAAATGCAATTGCACTCCAGTCTTAGGAATAAATTACAATGAAGACTCTAAACTTCCCAATTACCACAAGTAGGCCCCTTTATCAATATCCAAGGATCAATTAAATTAAACCTGTCCCTTCGAATTTTAGATCCACATCTTATTATCCTTGAGCCCCAATTAATGACAGTGATCATTAGTACCAACAAATTAACTCCTAATCGAGATGGGTGTGCACTTACTTATGACAAATCCATCAATTGGCACAAGGGGATAATATAAATAGATTCCATCTTGACCACTGGATGTTCCTACAATTCTACTACCATGTACCCAAGACATCGAGGTGTTGACCTACCGTTGGCCTCACTCATTGGTGACTCAAAGCAAATGAACAAACAGAAACTTGAGTTCATCAATATCTCATGATTGAGAGCCTATTGCTAGGGAATTATGAGAGCATACCTTAAAATCGAGACAGTATTCCATAAGGCACTTCTCATGGTCCTTCAATACATCCAATGTACCAGCACCGTGATCTGGAATCTTACATTCTGATGATCGAGACAAATCGCACTATCTCATAGTGATCAAAGTGTTGCAACCTTATCAGATGAGATGCCCAGTCTCACCATACAAACTAACAAACTCCTGAAAGTCCTGGGATCCTAACCCTAGAGGGGGGGGGGGTGAATAGGGTGTGCTACAATATGTGACCAATTATGACAAATTTTAACTTCTTAAAAATAAACTAGTCACAAATGATGATTTATCAAACAAGATGCGGAAGCTAATAAAACAATCACCACAAGCAAACACCACTACACAAAGATTTATAGTGGTTTGGCCTCAATGCCTACATCCACTACCGGCTTGTGATCCAATCACCCCACCGGATTTCCACTATCTATGCTTTTCAATAGGCTAAGCAATAACCTTTACAATGTTGTTTTTCTAGGCTAAACAACAACCTTAACAAGATGCTTTTCTAGGCTAAGCAATAACCTTTACACAATGCTTTTCTTAGGCTAAGCAATAACCTTTATAAGAAAAAGATTTCTCTTAAAGAAGTGTCTACAAAAAAACTCAAAGAGATACAATTTAACCTCAATAAATTTGCCTCTAAAATAGGCGGATATGAAAGTGAAAAACCAACTCACACAAACACTATATGGATGCAAATGTGTATGCTCATGATGTGTGTGTGTGATAACTTCAATCAAGGTTAAAAACTAAGCTCAATCAATATATGCTCAAAGCATTTAAAAATTTAAGGCACATAAAAGATTTGATTGAAGTGTAATGCAAATCACATGTATGAATACAAACTTGTTAATGATATGAAAATCAAAGACTCACAAGTTGTATGAAATTAATTAACCTAACATGTGATGCATGTGTAATGTTGTTTTCAAAACCAAATAAATTTAACTAAGGTTTAAATGAATGAAAACAACAAATAAAGATTCAACCAAGAAAATGAATCATGCTTTAAGAGTAATCAAAGATTTTGGCTAAGCATGATTAATGAAGATTTTAAAACAACTTGGATTGAAAACAAAGTGAAGAATCCAATCATAATTAGATCAAAGATTAAGAGAAGAATGGATTCAACACATCATAGTTATAATGCTAAAGTTCATTTATCAATAATTTAAACAAAGCATATAGCATATGATTAAGAAAGGTAAAGCTTACTTAGAGATTTAACTTCATTAATCCAAGCTTTAGCTCTTCAAATGACCCCTTGGTCTCTTTTAGTTCATCCCTTTTGTCTTGTCTCCAAACACCTCAAAGATGGCTTAAAAATCTCTAACTTTGACAAAGGAATGAACTTCATTTTATAGCCAAAAAATGCCCAACGGCTAGTCCCCGATCGACCTGGCCTTCTGTTGGCCTGGTCGACCTGGCCCACTGCGGGTCGACCTGGGACCAAAATTTCCTAATTTTGTATTTTTCAAAGTATTTTCTTGAGGGAACTTTTGGGCCATTAAACCAAGCTTGGAATCATGATTTTAATCAAACTAAGAGGCTTAAATTCATGAAACACAAAAAGCCTAAAATGATTTGAAAGATTTAAAACATAGCCTTGCTTGATTTGGTAAAACTTCTTTTCAAATTAAAATGCATCCAAGTTTAAAAACAAAACATGCATAAATCAATATCTTAAAAACAATGCATGTGTAAATCAAGATTTCAAGTTTTTATAAATCAATGCATGTGTGTAAATTCAAATGATGCTAGAATGATAATGCATCCATCAAATTGCAATACACAAAATTCCTAACAATCTCCCCTTTGGAATTTGATGGCAACTTACTCAACACCGAATTTTAGACACTAAGTCTTCTGCTCCCCCTAAGCTGGACAAGTCTTGAAATCTCTTGGATGCTCCTTCTCTTAGCTTGGGCTCTGGACTTTTTCTCCAATCTTCTTGATGCTTGGAGCTTGATCATTCTTTAAGCTTTCTTTTCATCTTCCTTTCTATGGCCAATTATCTTCTTTAGCTCCCAAGCTTTATTTCTTCTGCCTCTCCCCTTTTGAGCATGTCTCTCTCTCCCTTTGGCAAGATATGCATTCTCTCCCCCTGTAGAAGATCATACAATATCTCCCCTTAGGAAGCTTGGACATTCTCTTCCCCTTTAGAGAACTTGAATGCTCACTCCCCCTTCGACATTAAATTGCAAAGGTACCTACACACATGAAATAAGGAAAATACCTTTTAGTTGCACCTGTTAACAAAAGAAATCGAAAATGAAATACATAACAGGTTATCATGTATGGAAGTAGTCTCTAAGGGTTCAAAGCTAATCCAAGGGTCAATTTGATCAAAACGAATACTTCCTATGAAGGTTTACACTCCCCCTCAATCCATTCTCTCCTTTTGTCAAACTTTTGACAAAGATATAACTATTTGGTTCAAGAAGAAGATGGTTTAATCAATTGAGGGTGAACTTTCAAGGAAATGATTAGACACATTTAACTATAAGGCACAATATGATCAAATTACCAAAAGAGCAAGGCCAAATAGAGAAGCGATCATGGATACCAATTGGAAAAACAAAGAATACCAATTGAGATTCAAAGATAAGTCTATTAAAACAATCACTCTAGAATGGAGTTATAAAGAATATAACTATTAAGATAAATCCAAATTAGAGCTATCCATGATGAAATGGGGTTTACTAAACATAGCATCAAATAATTTAACTATGAAAATCATATGCTATGAAAGTTTTGAAATCATTTCATTCAATCAATAAATATGACTATTAATGTGCAAGAATGAGTGAAATGAAATTCAAACATGAAGCCAACCTCAACTAATAACCAACCAAGATTATGAATACATAAACATGGTGGTCATGAGATTTACCTATATGAGCAAAAGAGGTGGCAAACATGAAAATTATGATGCTAATGGAATGTGACATGGAACGAAAACATATAACTATCAAGTTCAATCCAATGTACACAAGGTCTATCACATACATAAGATAAGACATCAATTGGATATGAAATCAATGGAAGATTATACCAAATGAAACCAATTGAATATGACAACATAATTAAGAGCAAGAGTGTGACAAACACAAAATTCCATCAAGCATCATAAATGGATATTCATCACTTTTAATGATATAACTAATGAGCATAGTGATGAACAAGAGAAATTGCAATGCAAAAGGATATAACTTGGCAATGCATGCAATTTTAAAAGTGTCAAAATCATATGAATTCAACATCTAAGATATCCATCAAACATATAGAAATACGAGGAATGGATTTCAAAGAGTTTCATATGATCAAGATCACTACTATGAAGTTGAAACATGTAAAAGGATGACATCACTTAGAGAATATACATGAATCAACATCATAACCATCCAAAAATAAATGACTAGAAGGCATAGATGATGGATTTGAGTTCTAGTATGGTTCTACAAATATAACTAATATCACAACCATACATGGAACCAAATGACTTTTGCATATAAAAAGAATATAACTAAACAAGCAAAGATGCAAATGGCTTATTACAATAATTGATCATGAATAATCTAGCTGTGAAGGCTTTTATATTCACAATCAATTGAACATCAATAGAAATGCAATGCAAGAGATATAACTCAAAGTGAGCAAAAAGCAAAATCTAACATGATGAAATTATAATCAAGTGATTTTGAAAACCATGAAATGTAACTAGAGATGTACATGAAGACAAAATCAATTGATCATAAAGAAACAATGCATTTTAACAAATGTAACTATCAAGGAACAAAATGCAAATGTATCATGACCAACAATATGATTTAACTATAAATGATAGGTTGGTCAATGTGGTTCAAGGCCTTAAGGTTTGTCTAAGCATCTAACCTTAGGAATCCACCTAAGGTCTTGAGAGGGTTGATCTTTGAGGTCTAGTTTGGAAGTCCCACCAACTATAGGAGATTTGATTTGATAAATTTTCAATTTGGACTTATCAACATGATATTTAGACTTTACTAAATTTAGCTTAGATTGGTGATTAGTCTTTTGAGGTTGGTGAGTTTGTTTCTTAGGGGATTGGTTCATTTTTATTTTCTTCTTATATTCTCCCTTTATTTGACTTTTGAATTTTAAATTTAACTTTGTTACTTTCTTCAAAAGTTTTTTCATGTGTTGATTTAAGGGAGATAGGTTGAGAAGCTTTTTGTTCATAGATTCTTTTAAACTTGATTTAACTTGTTTAACCCTTTCTGAATCTATGTTAGGAGACTCCATTTTAATTGACTTAACTTGTTTAATCTTTTTGGAGTCTTCTTTGATTTTTAGTGTCTTACCCTTCATAGATTTAGATTCTACCTTTTTGGTTTCAAAGATGGGTTTAGACACATGGCTTCTTCTTAGTTTGCACTCAAACCTAAAATGCCCTTCAATGCCACAATAATTACATTTAGTTTTGGGCAAAGGAGAGCGAGTGCTAGAGAATGAGGACTCACATTTCACAAAAGTGTTGGTGAAGCTAGGGTCATGTGAAATATTCCTATCAAATCCAAGACCCGTCCTCGCTATTTGAGATTTACCCAATTTAAATAACTTTTCAAATTTCTTTTCACCTTGGGTAAATTTGCACTCATACTTTTGTTTGTAGCTTTCAAGTTGAGTGACTTTGGTTATAAGGATTGAATTTTCATTTTTGACTTTTGAAAGTTCATTTTCAATTTCCTTATATTTGATTAGTTCTTCTTGAGCAAGATTTAATTCAAATTTTAGTTCATTAACAACTTTAGATCCAAGTTCTAAGTTTTTTAAATTACTTTGAGCATTAGACAAGTTTTCCTTGGAAATTGTCACTTTGGATTCTAAATTGATAATGTCTTTGTCTTGCCTTCGTAGTTGATCTCTTATATTTAAATTTTCTTTATTAAGCTCATCATAACTTATCTTAATCTCATTTAGTTCATCTTTGATATTAGATAGGTTATGTAAAGAGATCATAAACTTAGAATCTAAACATTGTATGACTTCTTCTTTCTCTCTAAGTTCATCTTTAGAAGAAACTAATTCTTTGTTTAGATTTTTAGATTCTTCTCTTAATCTTTTATTTTTCTTATCAAGCTCTACGGACAAAGTATATAATTCCTCATAGGCTTGTTGAAGTTCTTCTTCATTATAATCATTTTCTTCTTCGTTTGAATCAAATTGAGATTCATTAATTTGAGGGTTTGAATCTCCAATAGATGGAAGGAGGGGTCTGGAAGAATCTACAAAAGAATCTAAACAATCTATCATAGTGGAATCCATTCTAATGATTTTCATGAAAGCACAACACTAGGGTTTTGACTCTAGGTTTTTACACCTAATCAAGAGTTCCAAACACTTGATCCTAATATAGAGCATAAGGCTCTGATACCAATTGAAAGTCCTGGAATCCTAACCCTATAAGGGGGGGGGGGGGGGGGTGGTTTGAATAGGGTGTGCTACAATATGTGACCAATTATGACAAATCTTAACTTCTTAAAATAAACTAGTCACAAATGATGATTTATCAAACAAGATGCGGAAGCTAATAAAACAATCACCACAAGCAAACACCACTACACAAAGATTTATAGTGGTTCGGCCTCAATGCCTACATCCACTACCGGCTTGTGATCCAATCACCCCACCGGATTTCCACTATCTATGCTTTTCAATAGGCTAAGCAATAACCTTTACAATGTTGTTTTTCTAGGCTAAACAACAACCTTTACAAGATGCTTTTCTAAGCTAAGCAATAACCTTTACACAATGCTTTTCTTAGGCTAAGCAATAACCTTTACAAGAAAAAAATTTCTCTTAAAGAAGTGTCTACAAAAGCACTCAAAGAGATACAATTTAAGCTCAATAAATTTGCCTCTAAAATAGGCGGATATGAAAGTGAAAAACCAACTCACACAAACACTATATGGATGCAAATGTGTATTCTAATGATGTGTGTGTGTGATAACTTCAATCAAGGTTAAAAACTAAGCTCAATCAATATATGCTCAAAGCATTTAAAAATTTAAGGCACATAAAAGATTTGATTGAAGTGTAATGCAAATCACATGTATGAATACAAACTTGTTAATGATATGAAAATCAAAGACTCACAAATTGTATGAAATTAATTAACCTAACATGTGATGCATGTGTAATGCTGTTTTCAAAACCAAATAAATTTAACTAAGGTTTAAATGAATGAAAACAACAAATAAAGATTCAACCAAGAAAATGAATCATGCTTTAAGAGTAATCAAAGATTTTGGCTAAGCATGATTAATGAAGATTTTAAAACAACTTGGATTGAAAACAAAGTGAAGAATCCAATCTTAATTAGATCAAAGATTAAGAGAAGAATGGATTCAACACATCATAGTTATAATGCTAAAGTTCATTTACCAATAATTTAAACAAAGCATATAGCATATGATTAAGAAAGGTAAAGCTTACTTAGAGATTTAACTTCATTAATCCAAGCTTTAGCTCTTCAAATGACCCCTTGGTCTCTTTTAGTTCATCCCCTTTGTCTTGTCTCCAAACACCTCAAAGATGGCTTAAAAATCTCTAACTTTGACAAAGGAATGAACTTCATTTTATAGCCAAAAAATGCCCAACGGCTAGTCCTCGGTCGACCTGGCCTTCTGTTGGCCTGGTCGACCTGGCCCACTGCAGGTCGACCTGGGACCAAAATTCCCTAATTTTGCATTTTTCAAAGTATTTTCTTCAGGGAACTTTTGGGCCATTAAACCAAGCTTGGAATCATGATTTAAATCAAACTAAGAGGCTAAAATTCATGAAACACAAAAAGCCTAAAATGATTTGAAAGATTTAAAACATAGGCTAGCTTGATTTGGTAAAACTTCTTTTCAAATTAAAATGCATCCAAGTTTAAAAAAAAAACATGCATAAATCAATATCTTAAAAACAATGCATGTGTAAATCAAGATTTTAAGTTTTTGTAAATCAATGCATGTGTGTAAATTCAAATGATGCTAGAATGATAATGCATCCATCAAATTGCAATACACAAAATTCCTAACAACTCCCACTTGGGCTCAATGCCAATCAGGGTTGCATCTCATGCCCATCCCATCTACATGCTGCTCAGAGACTTTGGTCGTCAAAGGCTTAGTAAAGGGATCTGCTAGATTGTCCACAGAGGCTATCATGGTGATAGCAATATCACCTATTTGCATAATCTCTTTGACTAAGTGATATTTCCTCTATACGTGCTTTGGCTTTTATGGATCCTGGGCTCTTTGGACTGCACGACTGCCCCGCTGCTGTCACAGTATACTGTGAGTGGCTGTCGTGCCAAAGGTACCCCCCGAGTTCCATATGGAATCTCTTGAGCCATATTGTTTCCTTAGCTGCTTCACAAGCCGCTACATATTCAGCCTCTGAGGTGGAATCATCGGTACATTCCTGTTTAATACTCCTCCAGCTAATAGCTCCACCACCAAGCATAAACAAAAAACCAGAGGTGGATTTTCTAGAATCCTTATCTGACATGAAGTCAGAATCTGTGTATCCGACTGGAATCAGGTCATCACTACCGTTTATCAGCATGTAATCTCTAGTCCTTCTCAAGTTTTGAGAATACACTTTACAGCAATCCAATGTTCAATGTTAGGAATTTTGTGTAATTGCAATTTGATGGATGCATTATCATTCTAGCATCATTTGAATTTTTACACATGCATTGTTTTAGAAAAAACTTGAAATCTTGATTTACACATGCATTGTTAGAAATATTGATTTATGCATGTTTTGATTTTTAACTTGGATGCATTTTTATTTGAAAAGAAGTTTTATGAATCAAGCAAGCCTATGAGTTTTAAATCTTTCAAATCATTTTAGGCTTTTTATGTCTCATGTTTTTAAACCGCTTAGTTTGATTTAGAACATGATTCCAAGCTTGATTCAGTGGCCCAAAAGTCCCCATATGAAAATTGTCGCGACCCCGGACTGGGTTATCGAGGTCCTAATCCGGGATCGGGACACTAATGGTGATGATGATAGGGAATGAGTGAATGGTTAATATGTAGGGTGTGTCAACAAGGTGCACACACTTATTTAATTTCCCACAGGTGTCCGCGATGAGGATATCACAACCATATATGAACATTTCTATTAAGTGCGGAAGCGTGTAGCAAATCAAATATTCAATCCATCTCTAATCATAAAGATAATAACACAAGTATAATAGTGTATCAGAATGAGCAATGATCATTAGCATGTTACCCAAAAGTAAGTTAAAATTTATACAAAGATCATTTAATTACATTTTCCAAAATTAGAGGCCAGCAAAGGCCAATATCAACAAAATACCAATCCCCAAGAGAATGGTTAAAAGTTCTCCCAAAATGTTATCTCTCTCTAGCAATCCAATGTCTAATGACATTATCAGCCTGCCACTTGACTAACTGCTGCGGTTCTCCGACCGCCTCCTCGTGCTCCTCCTCGGGATAACCGACAACGGGACCTGAGCACCAAAGAGTGGGTCAAACACGACGGTTTGGCAAATGGGTGAAATACAATGACGATATGATAATAAATGAATTTACCTTCAAAAGCATTTAAACCTGTTTGAATAACAATTTCTATGAACGAGATAAAACATTTATTCAAATACAAGTAAACATTGTAACACAAGTAGGGTAACCAAGGAAACGGGAAACAAGCAAGATGGCAACCACACGAAGCTAAGTCCTCTATCACTAAAGTGACAGAGCAATAACTAGGCACTGATCCCAGTCACTCGAGGTGAGGAGAAATAGTGGATCTTATAAATACATATACATATACTATACATGACCACGGTAGCGAGCCGGGCACTGGGAACCACAGTAGCAATCTGCGGCATCGGGACAAGACCACGGTAATAACCAGGTAGCGGGATCCAAACTCCTGCTGGCGGGACAAAAGGGGGATCTCCAAGTCGGTGGATCAGACCAACAGGGTTATCCAAGCTTAGTGGTGCCGACTAATAGGTCAAATAACAAATCGAGACACGTGCAAGTAAATCAAGTACAAAAAAATTAAACGGGCAGGACGGGGGTGCTCAAGGGCACGCTGTCATTTCATGTCAGGCAATACATTTCGGGGCTAGCAATCATTAAAAGTACACTTTCAATACTGTCGAAAATAACAAGTCAAGTAGTGTAAATTCGGGAACAATGAAATACTATAGAACTTTTGAAATCTCATGACAAGTATCGGGGTTCAAAACTAGTTCAAGGTGAATACGGATCCCGTATGTCAATATATATAAAACTTGGTACTGCTTGAGTTTGGGGACATTGCGGGGTCCTTTTACACTTTGGGGTTTTCAAAACTTCAAATGAATCTTCCTAGTATGGTTTCTTTCTCAAACTTGCTCCATGCGCATCTCCAGGTGAACGGTCCCCATCATTCTCTAAAAGGGTTCACAAATGATTGAGATAGAAACCATATTCATTCCTCTCCATTTCCATGTTTCTGGGTAATTTTGGTCAGCTGGCGGTCAGCCACCGTTGGGATAGGCGGCTAGCCGCTGGCTGACCGTGGCTGGGCTGCAAATTGCAGCTTACTGGAAAAGTAACCGCCATGGTGCAGTTAGCTGGTGACCGGCGGCTAGCCGACAGGTGACCGCTGGCTGACCGCGAGGTGCGGGAAAAACCCCACTATGTTTAGATTTGAGCCCTTTCTCCCTTAAACCATTCCTCACACAACTCCCCCTACATTCCTGCAATAAAATCAGTCCAAGATGAAAGTCCTTGGGATCCTAACCCTACAAGGGGGGGGGGGGGGTGAATAGGGTGAGCTACAATTGTGACCAATTGAAAACAATATTAATTTCTTAACAAAAACTAGTCACATGTGATGATAAACAATCAAAATGCGGAAGCTAATAAAACAATCATCACAAAAGCAATCACCACAACACCAAGGTTTATAGTGGTTCGGCCTCAATGCCTACGTCCACTACCGGCTTGTGATCTAATCACCGCACCGGATTTCCACTATTTATGCTTTTTACTAGGCTAAGCAATAACCCTTACAATGTTGTTTTTCTAGGCTAAACAACAACCTCTCAATGTGCTTTTATAGGCTAAGCAATAACCTTTACAAGATGCTTTTCAAGGCTAAGCAATAACCTTTACACAATGCTTTTCTTAGGCTAAGCAATAACCTTTACAAATAAAGATTTCTCTAAGAAGGTGTCTTTACAAAAGATCACTCTAAGAGATACAATTTAAGCACAATGTATTTGCCTCTAAACTAGGCGGATATGAAAGTGAATAACTAACTCACACAAACACTAAATGAATGCAAATGTGAATGCTCATGATGTGTGTGTGTGATAACTTCAATCAAGTTTAAAAAGAAAGCTTAATCAAATATATGCTTAAAGCATTTCAAAGTTTAAAGCTCATGAAAGATTTGATTGAAGTCTAATGCAAATCACATGTATGAAAATCAACTTGTTAATGACATGAAAATCAAAGACTCACAAGTTGTATGAAAATGACTAACTTAGAACATGTGATGCATGTACAATGTTGTTTTCAAAACCAAATTAATTTTACTAAGGTTTAAATGAATGAAAACAACAAGTAATGTTTCAACCAAGAAAAAGAATCATGCTATATAAAAGAAATCAAAGATTTAGACTAAGCATGATTAAGAAGGTTTAAAAACTACTTGGATGAAAACAAAGTGAAGAATCCAATCTTAATTAGATCAAAGATTGAGAGAAGAATGGATTCAACACATCATAGTTAATATGCTAGATATCATTTATCAATAATTTAAACAAAGCACATAACTATGATTAAGAGAGGTAGAGATTACTTAGAGATTTAACTTCATTAATCCAAGCTTTAGCTCACCAAATGACTCTTTGGTCTCTCTTAGTTCATCCCCTTTGTCTTGTCTCAAAGCTCCTCAAAAGAGTCTTCAAAATCTCCAACCATTGACAAAGGAAAGAACTCATATTTATAGCAAAAAGTGCCCAACGGCTAGTCCTCGGTCGACCTGCAAACAGGTCTCGGTCGACCGGGATCACATAACGGTCAAATTTCTGACCGTTGGTGCTCCCAGGCACTTTCTGCCTGCAGTGTTCCCGGTCGACCGGGACCTCTGCGCCGGTCGACCGGCGACACTCCCGGGCCACCCCCCTTTTGACAAAAATTCCAATTTTTGTACATTTGAAGGTATTTCTTTGGGGGATTATTTGGGCCACTAAATCAAGCTTGAATACATGTTTTAAATCATTCTAAGGGGTTTAAAAACATGTAACAACACAAAGCCTAAAAAGATTCAAAACTTTAAAACCAAAGGCTGGCTTGATTTCTAAAACTCTTTTAAAAAACAAATGCATACAAAGATGATTCTGAAAGTGATGAATGTATGCAAGGCACAACCTAAAATCTCAATATGATTTCACAAAAGTAATGCACAAAGAAATAGGTTTTCAAAAGAGTTTGAATTCTAAAACCAATGCATCCAAGTTTAGAAACAAAACATGCATAAAACAATACTTTTACAAATCTTAAAAGCAATGCATGTATAAAACCAGATTTCAAGGTTTTCTAAAACAATGCAAGTGTTAAAATTCAAATGATGCTAAAGTGAAAATTCATCCATCAAATTGCAAATACAAAATTCCTAACAATCTCCCCCTTTGCAATTTGATGGCAACTTACTCATCATTGAAATTACACACTTAGTCTTCAGCTCCCCCTAAGCTGGACAAGTCTTGAAATCTTCTTGGATGCTCCTCCTCTTAGCTTGGGCTCTTGGGCTCTTTTCTTCAATCTTCATGATGCTTGGTGCTTGATCATCCTTTGAGCTTTCTTTCTTCTTTCTTTCTTTATCCAAGCATCTTCTTTAGCTCCAAGCTTTCTTTCTTCTATTTGCTCTCCCCCTTTGACCATGCCTCTCTCTCCCTTTGGCAAGGTATGCATTCTCTCCCCTTGTAGAAGATCATACACAACTCTCCTTAGGAAGCTTGGACATTCTCTTCACCTTTAGAGAACTTTGAAAGCTCTCCCCCCCTTTGAACAGTAGGAGATCTTTGAGTACTTGAACTCTCTCTCCCCCTTTGCCATTAAATTTCAAAAATACCTACACACATGAAATAAGGAAAATACCTTTAGTAGCACCTGTTAACAAATGAAATCGAAAAATATAATCATAACAGGCTATCATGTATGGAAGTAGTCTCTATGGGCTCAAAGGCAATCCAAGGGTCAATTTGATCAAAACTAATACTTCCTATGAAGGTTTACACTCCCCCTCAATCCATTCTCTCCTTTTGTCAAACTTTTGACAAAGATTTAACTATTAGGTGCAAGAAGAAGATGGTTAAACCAAATGAGGGTCAACTTCAAGGAAAGGATTAGATTCATTTAACTATAAAGCTCAATATGATCAAATTACCAAAAGAGAGCAAGGTCTAATGAGAAAAGCAATCATGGATACCAATTGGAAAAACAAAGAATACCAATTGAGATTTAAGGATAAGACTTTTAAACACAATCACTCTAAAATGGATTTAAAAATATAACTATTAGGAAAAATCCAAATTAGAGCTATCCATGATGAAATGGGGTTTACTAAACATAGCATCAATCAATATAACTATGAAAATCATATGCTATGTAAGTTTTGAAATCATTTCATGCAAACAATAAATATGACTATTAATGTGCAAGAATGAGTGAAATGAAATTCAATCATGAAGCCAACCTCAACTAATAACCAACCAATATTATGAACACATAAACATGGTGGTCATGAGATATACCTATATGAGCAAAAGAGGTGGCAACATGAACATTATGATGCTAATGAAATGTGACATGGAATGTAAACATATAACTATCAAGATCAATCCAATGTACACAAGGTCTATCACATATACAAGATAAGATATCAATTGGATATGAAATCAATGGAAAGTTATACCAAATGAAACCAATTGAATATGACAACATGATTAAAAGCAAGGATGTGACAAACCCAAAATCCCATCAAGCATCATAAATACATATTCATCACTTTTAAAGATATGACTAATGAGCATGGTGATGAACAAGGTAAATTGCAATGCAAAGGATATGACTTTGAAATGCATGCAATTTATAAAGTGACTAAATCATATGAATTCAACATCTAAGTTATCCATGAAACACATAGAAATATGAGGAATGGATTTCAAAGAGTTTCATATGATCAAGATCACTACTATGAAGTTGAAACATGTATAAGAATAACATCATTTAGAGAATACACATGAATCAACATCATAACCATCCAAAAAGAAATGACTAGAAAGCATAGAGGATGGATTTGGGTTCTAGTATGGTTTCTACAAATATAACTAAGATCACAACCATACATGGAACCAATAGTCATTTGCATATTAAGAGAATGTAAACAAATAAGCAAGGAAGCAAACAACATACATCTCCATTTCTAAGATAATGAAACCAAAAGAAAAGGAAATGAGAACATGGAACATGCTTAGATGAATATAACTAATGATATTTTAGAGCATTTCCATTCAAACAATCTTCAAATCATTTTGATAAGCAAAATCCAACAATGAGCATAAAAAGAATGATTTTGAAGATCAATTTTCAACATTGTATTTTCAAAGATATAACTTAAAAGAAACACATACAAGTTGATTTTACAAAACAATGATTTTCCATATAAAAGTATAACTTAGAAATCCATGGAAAAACTTGAATTGATTCAAATCATTTGTTCAACAAATCTTACTATGACATCTACACAAATGATTCAACAACAATTGATCATGAATAATCTAGCTATGAAAGCTTTTGAAATCACAATCAATTGATCATGTAAAGAAATGCAATGCAAGACATATGTGTGCAAAAAGCAAATCAAACATGATGAAATTATAATCAAAAGATTTTGAAAGCCATGATATGTAACAAGAATGGTGCATGAAAACAAAATCAATTGATCATAAAGAAACAATGCATTTTAATAAATGTAACTAAGAAAGAACAAAATGCAAAGCAACATGACCAACAAAGAGATTTAACTTAAAAAGAATAGGTTGGTCAATGAGGTTCAAGGCCTTAAGGTTTGTCTAAGTAAATAACTTTTGGAATCCACCTAAGGTCTTGAGAGGGTAGAACTTTGAGGTCTATTTTGGACTTCTCACCAACTAAAGGAGATTTGACTTGATAGATTTTCAATTTAAACTTATCACCATGATATTTAGATTTTACTAAATTTAGCTTAGATTGGTGATTAGTCTTTAGATGTTGGTGAGTTTGATTCTTAGGGGATTGTTTCACTTTTCTTTTCTTCTTATTTTCTCCCTTTACTTGACTTTTGAATTTTAAATTTAACTTTGTTACTTTATTCAAAAGTTCTTGTTAGGGATTTTGTATTTGCAATTTGATGGATGCTTTTGCACTTTAGCATCATTTGATATTTCACACATGCATTGATTTAAAATATCTTGTAATCTTGATTTATACATGCATTGGTTTTTAGATTTGGAAAAGTTTTTTTTATGCATGTTTTGGTTCTAAACTTGGATGCATTGGTTTTGAATCCCAAACTCTTTTGAAAACCTATATTCTTTGTGCATTATGTTTGGAAAATCATGTTGAGAATTTAGGTTTGAGCCTTGCATACTTTCTTCACAAAAAGAATCATTTTTGTATGCATTTTCATTTGAAAGGAGTTTTATCCAATCAAGCTAGCCTTTGGTTTTAAACTTATGAATCATCTTAGGCTTTGTAGGTTCATGTTTTAAAAACCCTTAGAATGTCTTAAAACATGTTTTCCAAGCTTGATTTAGTGGCCAAAAGGTCCCCCAAAGAAATACCTTTGAAATGGCAAAAGTTGGATTTTTTGTCAAAAGGGGGGTTGTCCCGGCAGTGTCGCCGGTCGACCGAGATAACTGGAAGTCATTTTTCCAGAACCTGAACTGTAACATGCCAACGGTCAGAAATATGACCGTTGTGCTTTCTCGGTCGACCGAGACCCCTTTGCGGGTCGACCGAGGACTAGCCGTTGGACACTTTTTGGCTATAAAATCCATTCTTTTCCAACCTTTTTCAAGGCTTGACACATGAACCTTTGAGACCATATTGGAGCCTGCATTGAAAGGGGATGAAGTTGGAAAGGCTAGAAGGTCATTAGGAGAGCTAAAGCTTGGATCAATGAGTTAAACCACCAAGTAAGCTCTACCTTTGTTAATCATGGTTTTCATGTTTTGTTTAAGCTATTGGTAAATGGTTTTGTACATGATAACTATGATGTGTTGAATCCATTCTTCTCCTAATCTTTGATCTAATTAAGATTGGATTCTTCACCTTGGTTTCAATCCAAGTTGTTTTTAAACCTTACTTAATCATGCTTAGCCAAAGTCTTTGATTTCCTTTAATGCATGATTCTTTGTCTTGGTTGAAACCTAAATTGTTGTTTTCATTCATTTGAACTTTAGTAAAATTAATTTGGTTTTGAAAACAACATTGCACATGTATCACATGTTCTAAGTTAGTCATTTTCATACAACTTGTGATTCTTTGATTTTCATATCATTAACAAGTTATTTTACATACATGTGATTTGCATTAAACTTCAATCAAATCTTTTATGTGCCTTAAACTTTGAAATGCTTAGAGCATACATTATGAATAAGCCTTCTTTTTAAACTTGATTGAAGTTATCACACACGTACATCATGAGCATTCATCTTTGCATTCATATAGTGTTTGTGTGAGTTTGTTTTAAACTTTCATATCCGCCTATTTTAGAGGCAAATACATTGTGCTTAAATTGTATCTATTAGAGTGATCTTTTGTGAAGAGACTTTCTTAGAGGAATCTTTATTTGTAAAGGTTATTGCTTAGCCTAAGAAAAGCATTGTGTAAAGGTTATTGCTTAGCCTAAGAAAAGCATCTTGTAAGGTTATTGCTTAGCCTAAGAAAAGCATTTTGTAAAGGTTATTGCTTAGCCTATAAAAGCACATTGAGAGGTTGTTGTTTAGCCTAGAAAAACAACATTGTAAGGGTTATTGCTTAGCCTAGTAAAAAGCATACATAGTGGAAATCCGGTGGGGTGATTGGATCACAAGCCGGTAGTGGACGTAGGCATTGAGGCCGAACCACTATAAACCTTGGTGTTGTGGTGCTTGCATTTGTGGTGATTGTTTTGTTTAGCTTCCGCATATTGTATGGTTTATCATCACATGTGACTAGTTTGCTTTAAGAATTTAGAATTGGTTTAAATTGGTCACAATTGTAGCTCACCCTATTCACCCCCCCCCCCCCCCCCCCCTCTAGGGTTAGGATCCTCAAGGACTTTCAGTTCTTTCATTGGTTTATATAAGGGAGATAGGTTGAGAAGCTTTTTGTTCATAGATTCCTTCAAGCTTGGTTTAACTTGTTTAAACTTTTTAGAATCTATTTTAGGAGACTCCATTTAAATGATTTAACATCTTTAATCTTTTTGGAGTCTTCTTTGCTTTTTAGTGTCTTACCCTTCATAGATTTTGATTCTACCTTTTTGGGTTCAAATATGGGTTTAGACACATGGCTTCTTCTTAGTTTGCACTCAAACCTAAAATGTCCTTCAATGCCACAATAAATACATTTTGTTTTGGGCATGGGAGAAAGAGTGCTAGAGAATGAGGACTCACCTTTCACAAAAGTGTTGGTGAATTTAGGGTCATGTGACATATTCCTATTAAATCCAAGACCCGTCCTATCTCCTTTAGATTTACCCAATCTAAATAATTTTTCAAATTTATCTTCTCCTTGGGTAAATTTGCACTCATGCTTTTGTTTATAGCTTTCAAGTTGAGTGACTTTGGTTATAAGGATTGAATTTTCATTTTTGACTTTTGAAAGTTCATTTTCAATTTCCTTATATTTGCTTAGCTCTTCATTGGCAAGTTTTAATTCAAGTTTAAGTTCATTGATGACATTAGATCCAAGTTCTTGAGTTTTTAACTTACTTTTAATCAATTTGGATTCTAAATTGTCAATGTCTTCATCTTGCCTTTTTATTTGATTTCTTAGATTTAAATTTTCCTTATTGACATTATCATAGTCCATCTTTAATTCTTTTAGTTCATCTTGAATGTTAGATAGATTATTTAAAGAGATCATGAACTTAGATTCAACACAATTTATTACTTCTTCTTTCTCTCTAAGCTCATCTTTAGAAGAGACTAATTCTTTGTTTAGTCTTTTAGATTCTTCTCTTAACTTTTTGTTTCTCTTTTCAGTCTTTAAGGATAATTCATATAATTCCTCAAAGGCTTGTTGAAGATCTCCTTCATATTCATTAAAATCTTCTTCTTTTATGTCACATTGAGATTCATTAGATTGAGGGTTTGAATCTCCAATAGAAGGAAGAATGAGGGGTCTAGAAGAATCTACAAAGTCTAGCATAGTGGAGTCCATTCTAATGATTTTCATGCAATGACAACTCTAGGGTTTTTGACTCTAGGTTTTTATACCTAATCAAGAGTTCCAAACACTTGATCCTAAAAGATAGAGCACTTGACTCTGATACCAATTGAAAGTCCTTGGGATCCTAACCCTAGAGGGGGGGGGGGTGAATAGGGTGAGCTACAATTGTGACCAATTTAAAACAATATTAATTTCTTAACAAAAACTAGTCACATGTGATGATAAACAATCAAAATGCGGAAGCTAATAAAACAATCATCACAAAAGCAATCACCACAACACCAAGGTTTATAGTGGTTCGGCCTCAATGCCTAAATCCACTACCGGCTTGTGATTTAATCACCCCACCGGATTTCCACTATTTATGCTTTTTACTAGGCTAAGCAATAACCCTTACAATGTTGTTTTTCTAGGCTAAACAACAACCTCTCAATGTGCTTTTATAGGCTAAGCAATAACCTTTACAAGATGCTTTTCAAGGCTAAGCAATAACCTTTACAATGTTGTTTTTCTAGGCTAAACAACAACCTCTCAATGTGCTTTTACAGGCTAAGCAATAACCTTTACAAGATGCTTTTCAAGGCTAAGCAATAACCTTTACACAATGCTTTTCTTAGGCTAAGCAATAACCTTTACAAATAAAGATTTCTCTAAGAAGGTGTCTTTACAAAAGATCACTCAAAGAGATACAATTTAAGCACAATGTATTTGCCTCTAAACTAGGCGGATATGAAAGTGAATAACTAACTCACACAAACACTAAATGAATGCAAATGTGAATGCTCATGATGTGTGTGTGTGATAACTTCAATCAAGTTTAAAAAGAAAGCTTAATCAAATATATGCTTAAAGCATTTCAAAGTTTAAAGCTCATGAAAGATTTGATTGAAGTCTAATGCAAATCACATGTATGAAAATCAACTTGTTAATGACATGAAAATCAAAGACTCACAAGTTGTATGAAAATGACTAACTTAGAACATGTGATGCATGTGTAATGTTGTTTTCAAAACCAAATTAATTTTACTAAGGTTTAAATGAATGAAAACAACAAGTAATGTTTCAACCAAGAAAAAGAATCATGCTATATAAAAGAAATCAAAGATTTAGACTAAGCATGATTAAGAAGGTTTAAAAACTACTTGGATGAAAACAAAGTGAAGAATCCAATCTTAATTAGATCAAAGATTGAGAGAAGAATGGATTCAACACATCATAGTTATTATGCTAGATATCATTTACCAATAATTTAAACAAAGCACATAACTATGATTAAGAGAGGTAGAGCTTACTTAGAGATTTAACTTCATTAATCCAAGCTTTAGCTCACCAAATGACTCTTTGGTCTCTCTTAGTTCATCCCCTTTGTCTTGTCTCAAAGCTCCTCAAAAGAGTCTTCAAAATCTCCAACCATTGACAAAGGAAAGAACTCATTTTTATAGCAAAAAGTACCCAACGGCTAGTCCTCGGTCGACCTGCAAACAGGTCTCGGTCGACCGGGATCACATAACGGTCAAATTTCTGACCGTTGGTGCTCCCAGGCACTTTCTGCCTGCAGTGTTCCCGGTCGACCGGGACCTCTGCGCCGGTCGACCGGCGACACTGCCGGGCCACCCCCCTTTTGACAAAAATTCCAATTTTTGCACATTTGAAGGTATTCCTTTGGGGGATTATTTGGGCCACTAAATCAAGCTTGAATACATGTTTTAAATCATTCTAAGGGGTTTAAAAACATGTAACAACACAAAGCCTAAAAAGATTCAAAACTTTAAAACCAAAGGCTAGCTTGATTTGTAAAACTCTTTTGAAAAAAAAATGCATACAAAGATGATTCTGAAAGTGATGAATGTATGCAAGGCACAGCCTAAAATCTCAATATGATTTCACAAAAGTAATGCACAAAGAAATAGGTTTTCAAAAGATTTTGAATTCTAAAACCAATGCATCCAAGTTTAGAAACAAAACATGCATAAAACAATACTTTTACAAATCTTAAAAGCAATGCAAGTATAAAACCAGATTTCAAGGTTTTCTAAAACAATGCAAGTGTTAAAATTCAAATGATGCTAAAGTGAAAATGCATCCATCAAATTGCAAATACAAAATTCCTAACACAAGACTCCTCCAATCCATCATTAAAATTTCACAAACTTCAACCACAAACACCTCCTTTCTCTTCACATTCAATCACCAAAGAGAGAGAGAGAAACCACAATTCATAAGATTCATTTACACTTAATAACATAATAGATGCATTCATCAAGATGTATAATAGAGAAATCAACTCATAAATATGCACTTCAAATGTGATAAAAATCAAGACAAGAAGACTATGAAAACATATGTAAAATCATTAGGAATCATTAATGCCAAAAACAAGAAATTTCCATGAAACATATAAGTGTTCAAAACTTATCCATTCATCCACTTGCCTTGGGTCTTCTAATCAAGGAAATCAAGCTCTTATACTCTTCCAAGCTATGAACAAATCCCCAAAACAAACAAACCCTAAAATGGTCAAACAATGAAATAGAAAGGGAAACCTTACAATAATGAAGATGAAGCTTCTCTAAGGCTAGAAGAATACAAATCTAGAAGAAGGGAAGGATTACTTGTAGGTTCTCCAAATGGGCAAGGTTTGTTCAATGAAGATCTCAAAGTTGGCGGATTTTTCAACAAATGGTATCAAAAGGAAGCTTGCAAGGTGGGGAAAAGAATGATAACCTTCATTTCTTGATTGATGCAAGTTTGGTGTGGATTGGAGGTTGAGAGAGCAAGAAGAAGAAGAACAGTTGTCAAACAAACCCTAGACTCTCTTTTTGTGCTGGAAAAGGAAAAATGACGAAGATGGGTCTCCTTATGTAAGCAAATGGAAATGGGTCCCACTACTTAAAACATTCAAGGGCTGAAATCTTCGCTTTCGGGGCTTCTAATGAACTCGACGAAGAAGAGAAAAGTGATTGTCAAAATATCTAGTTTTAAAAAAGTATATGTTTCGCGGGTTTCGGGAATATCAAGTTTTGGGTACAGATTTTGTGCACAATGACTATTTTCCCCTCAATGGCTATGAAATCGGGTTTCGGGGTCTCGAACGGGCACGGGATCAACATAAAAGTTGTAGGGATTAACAATATAAATAAAACGGAATTAAAACAATGAATACAAAATCTCCGATAAATTGTCAAGCGCATGCAAGGTCATAAAAAGGAACTTCAAAGGGTCCGACTATCACAAAGCAATCCAAAATTCCCCAAAACTATTTCGAAAGCTATTCCAAACCCAACTGAGCCAAAATCACTAATCAAGCTTAGAATTAACACACGACTTAATTAGTACTAATCGAGTTCACTCGAGTCGGGGTCTTACATCCTCCACCCCTTAGGGCATTTGGTCCTCCAAATGAAATATAAAACTCACCTCAGGTAGTAGATGTGGATATTTCTTCTGAACTTGGTCTCGTAATTCCCATGTTGCCTCTTCCGGTCCATGGTTCCCCCAAAGTACTTTCACCCACTGAATAGTCCGAGTCCTCAACTCTTGTTCCTTCGATCGATGATTTGAACGGGCTTCTCAACATATGTAGCATCCTTTCTGATCTCCAATGGCTTGTGCTGGAGTACATGTGAAGGATCGGGGACATACTTCTTCAACATAGACACATGGAAAACGTTGTGTACGCTGGATAGCCCAGGTGGTAAGGCTAACCGATAAGCCACATCACCAATCTTGCTCACAATGTCGTATGGTCCAATGTATCTCCGTGATAGCTTGCCATTCTGTCCAAATCTCAATGTTCCTCTCGTAGGTGACACCTTTAGGAAAACCTTATCGCAGTCTTCGAACTGTAAATCCCTTCTATGAGAATCTGCATAGCTTTTCTGTCTACTCCGGGCCACTTTCAGACGTTCTTGGATCAACTTCACTTTGTCGCTGGTTTCACCCACTATAGTCGGTCCATGGAAATTGCGAATTCCAACCTCTTCCCAACAAACTGGTGTCCTACACCTTCTGCCATACAAAGCCTCAAAAGGCGCCATCCCAATGCTGGAGTGGTAACTATTGTTGTAAGCAAACTCACACAATGGTAGAGTCTCATCCTATTGAGTCTTGAAATCTAACACACAAGCATGGAGCATATCCTCAAGAGTCTGAATTGTTCTCTCTGATTGACCATCTGTCTGCGGGTGATAAGCCATGCTAAACTGTACTTTCATACCCATAGACTCATGTAGCTTCTTCCAGAATCTCGAGACGAATCTGCTGTCTCTGTCAGAAGTGATAGAAATTGGTTGTCCATGTCGACTGACAATCTCGTTGACAAACAACTCTGCTAAAGGTAGCATGTGCATCTTCTTCCATGTCCTCATAGGAATAAAATGAGCTGACTTGGTGAGTCGGTCCACAATGACCCATATCACATCATTGCCACTGCTAGTCCTCGGTAGTCCCGAAATAAAGTCCATAGTAATATGATCCCACTTCCATTCCGGGATCTCTAACGGTTGTAACAATTCTGGAGGCCTCTGATGTTCTTCCTTAATCAACTGACAAGTCATGCAACGGGAGACAAATGCTGCAATTTCTCTCTTCATATTGTTCCACCAAATCTGCCCTTCAAGTTCTGATACATCTTTGTGCTGCCTAGATGTATAGAATACTTCGTAATGTGAGCTTCGGTCATGATATCATTCCTCAAATCATCAATATTTGGCACGCATAGACGGTCACGGTTGTGCAAAACTCCATCAACAATACGGAAGTCAGGACGTTCTGCTATGTGCTCTGAGATCTTGGCCAACTCGGGATCTTGCAATTGACTATCCTTGATCTTCTGAATAAAGGAAGGTTCTGACACTGACATGTTAGCTAACAAAACACCCTTCCTTAGTGGCTGCAAGTCTACACTCAATTCTTCAAATTGCTCAAAGATGTAAGTGCCACTTAGGCTTGCCAAGCCTACTGATTTTCTGCTCAAGGCATCGGCAACTACATTAGCTTTCCCCGGGTGGTACTTGATTGGAAAATCATAGTCCTTGATATATTCCATCCATCTTCTCTGCCTCATGTTCAATTCCTTCTGAGAAAATAAATATTGTAAGCTGCGGTGGTCGGAGTGGACTTCGAACTTCTCTCCATAGAGGTAATGTCTCCACATCTTCAATGCGAAAACAACCGCTGCTAACTCAAGATCATGGGTGGCATAACTCTTCTCGTGATCTTTTAACTGTCGAGATCCATATGCAATCACTTTCCCGTCTTGCATCAACACACAACAAAGTCTAACATTCGAAGCGTCGGTAAAAATGGTAAAACCGCCGCTTCCGGATGGTAGGGTAAGGACTGGTGCTGTAGTCAATCTCTTCTTCAACTCTAGGAAACTCTCTTCACACTGATCAGTCCATACATATGGCACATTCTTCCTAGTCAACTTTGTCAACGGTGACACAATCGACGAAAATCCTTGCACAAACCTCCTGTAATAACCTGCTAAACCCAGAAAACTTCTGATCTCTGATGCATTCTTCGGTCTTTCCCAACTCATAACTGCTTCAATCTTGGACGGATCCACTGATAATCCTTCTTTGGAGATGATGTGTCCAAAAAATGCTACTTGTTCCAACCAAAATTCACACTTGTTGAGCTTCGCATACAGCTGGTTCTCTCTCAAGAGTTGCAATTGTCACGACCCCGGAACGGATCCCGGGCCCGCGTTGAGTTGAATTTATGATTGTTTATGTTTTCCCACAGGTTCCCGCGGTGAGGATTGTCGCAACCCCGGAACGGATCCCGGGCCCGCGACGTTCGTTTGTGTTGGTGTGTACACTGTACATTGGAGATATACCTTCCCACAGGTTCCCGCGGTGAGGATTCCCAAAGACACGCGGAAATCTGACTCACACAATCAAGTTTGCGGAAGCGTGTAGCAAAACATATCCAAATGAGCACCAATAAAATATTTAAGTGCCATGACAAAAAGTAACAAGACATAGTATCAAAGAAAGAAGCTAACATGGCATTCCCAACATAGTTCAAGTTATAAGACTAACACGAAAGTAAGTTAAGTTTTGTTACAACCCATAAGAGGCCAACAGAGGCCAATACACTTCTCCAAAATAATCAAAAGAAACCCCAAAACAAAATGATGACGAGACTCAAGAACCCGCCCTACGTCTAGATGACATCGTCGGGCTGCCACTCTCTCCCAGGAATTGGCTCACAAGCCTCCTCCTGATGCTCCTCCTCAAAGGCAACGTCTCCTGCACCTGGGCACCAACAAACAAGGGTCAAACACAACGGTTTGGCAGGTAATCAATTTAGGTGCAAGCATGAACAATAATGTTTTAGAAAACATATAAGCACATCCTTGATTTGAAATACTATAATGACTGAGATACATTTGCAGAAATATTTAACTGAGCTGAGATACTAAAACAAACTAGCATGAGTACATAATATATCATGAATAGTCATCATCCACAAAGAGCCCATCCTTTCTCTCTCATTTATATAATGAAAAGAGCAAGCACGCACGACAAGCACGATATACATAATATAATCACAACACGATTTCCCATAAAGACGGGAATTCCGGCCGCGGAACCGGACATGCACGATGTGTAATAAATACACGACCAGTCTGCAGACAGTCCACATGTTTAAGGACCCCCAGACAGTGGATCAAACTGAAAGGGCAGTCCAAGCTCAGTGGTGTTCACTTAATTCATGAATGCACAAAACACGTGAAACACGGTCGAAAAACGTCGAGATAAAAAGGGGGAAGTCACTTATCAAAACATGACGAACACGACTAGCAAAAGGCATAATAAATATGCATCACACACTTAGGAAGTGACCCCCTTTTTTCTTGAAACAATTCTGCAAAACAAGCTTGTACTTATACTTCAAAACGAGTACACAAAGATATTCGTTGTATCAAAACCAAAGTACGAACACAAAGCCTATCAAGCACATGTAAAGACCCTTGATTGATCTTTGTGTATTCGAAGCCCAAACATTGGAATTATAGATGGAAACGGTGCCCCGGAAGTTCAAAGACATCTCGGATTTCGAGTACACAATATCAGGCTAAAGGTCACTTAACATGTTCTAGTTTTCACTCTTGCAAAACTTCTTGAAAACTAGGAATTTAGTCAATTTCGGTCAGCTGACAGTTAGCCGAAATGGGACCTCGCGGCTAGCCGCAAGCTGACCGTTGGAACTCAGGTCAGGAAACTTGGCTCTCTGGAAAAGGAGCCGAAAACCTTTCGGTTGGCTTACGGTTAGCCGCAACGGAAACTGGCGGCTAGCCGTGAGCTGACAGCAGGACCCTGATGCAGAAGTCAGCTACTGGAAAAGGAACCGCTGATTTCGGTTGGCTCGCGGTTAGCCGAAGTGGGGATTGTTGCTATCCGCCAGCTGACCAAAACTGCACGGGAAATGCAGTTCAGTGCTGATTTTTCCACATTTCCTTCTTCCCTTCTACTTGTTTTCATTCCACCTACATTCCCTGAGCCTCAATGCTCTCCAAGGAATAAAATACACATTTCTCACAATTCCAAACATCCAAACCATGAAAAACATGATCATGAAGCTTATAAACAATTTAATGCACAATTTCTAAAATACAATGAAATCAAAATACACATGCATCATTTCCTAGAGAGATTACTTGCCTTGCCCAATGCTAACAATCCTTCTCAAGCACTTCACTGAAGCTATTCCAATGCTACAAGGAACCCAAGAAAACCACACAAACTCACTCAAAATGGAAACAAAGAACCCATTTTAACAAAAAGGGTTTTCCAAATGAAAAACAAGATCTTAAGGAACCAAAATAACTCTATGAAAAATATGGGTTGAAGCTCTTACCTAGAAATGGCCAA
This sequence comes from Cinnamomum chago, assembly GCA_038049695.1. NCBI lineage: Eukaryota > Viridiplantae > Streptophyta > Magnoliopsida > Laurales > Lauraceae > Cinnamomum > Cinnamomum chago. The sequence goes on along the minus strand of CP142453.1, from coordinate 50,025,030 downwards.
ACAAGAGAAAGAGAAGAAAAATGAGCTTTTGCCCAACTTGGAAACTGAAGAAACTTGCATCAATGGAGAGCTTAGGATGAGAGGAAGAAGATGGTAGCCTTGGAATCTTCTTTGGAGTCTTCTAGCTAGATCATGCAAGGTGGGGAAGATGGAAAGGAAAGAGGGAATTTTTTAGCCCTAGGTCAAGAGAGTTGCAGGAAATTTGGGGAAATGAATGAAAAGAGAGGGAGAGGGGGATTAAGTGAAGACAATGGGCCCCAATTAACATGAACCTTGAAGTGACCAAAACACGATCTTGTGGGCCTCGGATGACTTCGACGAAGAAGGATAAAACGATCCTCGAAATATCTAGTTTTCAAAAAGTATATTTTTGACATGGTTTTGAGATCTCGAAAATTGTGTCCAGATTTGTGCATAAAAGACAATTTTACCCTTTTTGGGCCAAAACATGGGTTTTTGGGCTTCAAACATGAATGTGCTTAAGACGAAAGTTGTAATACATAGAAAAATCATTCAAATGAAATCAAAATCACAATCACACGGAAACCGATACGATCCTCCCAAGCTTACACTGGCACTCAGGCCTTCCTGAGTGTGTCAGACTAATACTAAACGTTCTCAAAATTCCCAGAGCTATGTCCAAGACTAAACTAATTACTTCTAACCCAACGACAACTAAACCCACTTAGGACTAAACACATACTAATTGCACACTAATTGAATTGGTCTGGGTCGGGGTCTAACAAGGATTCCCAAAGACACGCAGAATCTGACTCACATGATCAAGTATGCGGAAGCGTGTAGCAAATCACATCAAGATAAGCACCAAGAAATCTTTCAGTACCATGACAAAATAATAACAAGACATAGTATTAAAGGAAGAAGTTAAAATGGCATTCCATTAAGATTCAAGTTATGAGCCTAACTCAAAAGTAAGTTAAGTTTTAGTTACAACCCATGAGAGGCCAACAGAGGCCAATACAATACTCAAAATAACAAAAGAAACCCATGAGATAATGACGAAACTTAAGAACCCGCCCGACGTCTAGTTGACCTCGTCGGGCTGCCACTCTCTAACAGGGGTTGGCTCAAAAGCCTCCTCCGGACGTTCCTCCTCAAACGTAACGTCGCCTGCACCTGGGCACCAACAAACAAGGGTCAAACACAACGGTTTGACAGGTAATCAATTTAGGTGAAAACATGAAACAAATAATGTGATAAGAAAATATATAAACAAATCCCTGATTTGAAATACTACAATGACTGAGATGCATTTTCGAGAATACAACACAACTGAGATACTAAAACAAACTAGCATGAGTACATATAATATCATGAACAATTACAATCCACAAAGAGCTAATCATTTCTCTATCATATATAATGAAAAGAGCAAGCACGCACGACAAGCACGATATACATAATATAATCACGACATGATTCCCACATATACGGTGATTTCCAGCCGCGGAACCAGACACGCACGATGTGTAATAAATACACGACAGATCTGCAAACAGTCCACATGTTGAAGGACCCTCAGACAGTGGATCAAACTGAAAGGGCAGTCCAAGCTCAGTGGTGTTCACTTAATTCATGAATGCACAAACACCGGAAACACGGTCTAAACACGTCCAGATAAAAAGGGGGAAAATCACTTATCAAACACAACAAACACGACTAGCAAAAGGCATAATTAATATGCATATCACGCTTAGAAAGTGATCCCCTTTTTCTTGAAACAAATCTTCAAAACAAGCTTATACTTGAAATTCAAAACGAGTGCACGATGGTACTTATCGTACCAAGACGGAAATTCAAAATACGAAATCTGACAAGCATGTGTTAAGGCTACTAATTGACCTTTGTGTACTTGGGACCCCAAATGTCGAAATATACAAGAATTGGTGTCCCCGAAGTTGGGTTGCATTTCGAAGTTCCATTTACACAATGTCAAGTCAAAACCCTTAACATAGTCTAGTTTTTCAACCTTCAAGAAAATACACAAATGAAATAATTCTTCTTCCTGAATCTGGCAGGTTCGCTCGAGCGGAACTTGTAAGGAATTGACACTTTGCTCGAGCGAGACAGTTCGCTCGAGCAGACAATAAGGTCGCTCGGACGGACAACTCTCTGTCTTGCTCCAGATTAGACAGTGGGCAGTTCGCTCGAGCGGACATAAGGTCGCTCGAGCAGACAGCTCTCTATCTGCGCTCGGACCAAGCAGTGGCTTGGTCGCTCGAGCGGACAAGCTTCTGCCTGTGCTCGCTGAGTGCAGAAAAAGCCTTTCTCTTGGACAACTTCCCACACATTTTTCTCCTTCTTCTCATCCTTAAGTCACATACAATCCCCTTGAGCCTTCATGCTCACCAAGGGTTCATTTTCACCATTTCAAACATCCAATCCAATGAAAACATGATCATGAAGCTTGTAAACAAGTTTATATGCAAAATTCCTAAAATAACAATGAAATCAAAATACACATACAACATTGAACCTATAGAGATTACTTGCCTTAGTCCAAGATGTCTCACACTTCTCCAAGCACCTCACTCACTAATCTAAAGAACTACAAAAACCCATGAAAACCACAAAGAAACTCACTCAATCTTGAAAACAAGAAACCCATTTTACCAAAGGGGTTTGTAACATGAAAAACAAGATTTTTAAGGAACTAAAAAGACTTTATGAAAAGTATGGATTGAAACTCTTACCTAGAAATGGCCAAACAAGGAGAGATGAGGAAAATGTAGAGCTTGTCCCACAAGAAACCCCAAGAAATTTGTACCAATAGAGAGCTTGGAAGGAGAGGAAGAAGATGATGGTCTTGGAGTTTTATTTTGAGATCTCTAGCTAGAACATGCAAGAGGAATGAATTGGAAGGGAAAAAGGGATTTTCAGCCCTAGGTTAAGAGAGTTGCAGGAATTTTGGGGAAGTGAATGAAAGAGATGAGGGTTAGGCTTAAGTGAAGACAATGGGGCCGAATGAACTTGAACTTTGGAATGACAAAAACATGATCTTGTGGGCCTCAAATGACTTCGACGAAGAAGGATAAACCGATCCTCGAAATATCTAGTTTCCAAAAGGTACATTTTGACATGGTTTTGAGATCTCGAAAATTGTGTCCAGATTTGTGTAAAAATACCACTTTACCCTTTTTGGGCCAGAACTTGGGTTTTTGGGCATCAAACATGAATGGGCTTAAGACGAAAGTTGTAACACATAGAAAAATCATTCAAATGAAATCAAAGTCACAATTACACGAAAATCGATACGATCCTTCCAAGCTTACACGTGCACTCAGGCCTTCGTGTGTCTGACTAATACTAAATGTTCTCAAAATTCCCAAAGTTGTGTCCAAGACTAAAACTAATTACTTCTAGCCCAACGACAACTAAACTCACTTAGGACTAAACACATACTAATCACACACTAATCGAATTGGTCTGGGTCGGGGTCTAACATCCTCCACCCCTTAGGATATTTGGTCCACCAAATAACTCAAACAATTACCTCTGGTAAAAGCTATGGATACTTCCTCTGCACTTGCTCTCTCAATTCCCAGGTGGCTTCCTCTGGCTCGTGATTTTCCCAAAGTACCTTGACCCATTGAATAGTCCGGTTTCTCAATTCCTGCTCTTTGGTATCAATTATCTTGATCGGTCTTTCCACATACGAGGCATCTTCCGGAATCTCCAAAGGTTCGTGCTGTAGAATGTGCGAAGGACTAGAAACATATTTCTTGAGCATAGAAACATGAAATACATTGTGCACCCCGGAAAGTTCCGGCGGTAACGCAAGTCTATAAGCGACATCTCCAATCTTGCTCAAAATCTCATATGGACCAATAAACCTTCTAGACAATTTGCCCTTCTATCCGAATCTTAAAGTCCCTATAACTGGTGAGATCTTCAAGAACACTTTGTCACCCACTTGAAACTGCAATTCTCTTCGACGAGTATCTGCATAACTCTTCTGCCTACTTCGGGCGATCTTCAACCGTTCCTAAATCAACTTGACCATGTCACTTGTCTCTCCAACTATCGTTGGTCCATGAAAACTACACTCACAGACTTCTTCCCAGCAAACCAGAGTTCTGCATATTCTACCATAGAGTGCCTCAAAAGGTGCCATACCGATGCTAGAGTGGTAACTATTGTTATAAGCAAATTCACAAAGCGGTAAGCATTCATCCCACTGAACCTTGAAATCCAATACACAAGCACGCAACATTTCTTCGAGAGTGTGTATCGTCCTTTCTAACTAACCATCTATCTGAGGATGATAAGCTGTGCTGAACGAAGTTTGGTACCCATAGACTCATGAAGCGTTTTCCAAAACTTTGAAACAAACCTACTGTCTCTATCTGAAGTAATGGAGACAGGCTGACCATGTTTACTAACAATTTCATCAACAAATAACTTCGCAAGTGGTGCCATATGCATCATATTCCCTGTCTTCATCGGAATGAAGTGAGCAGACTTTGTCAGACGATCTATAATAATCCAAATCGCATTATTTCCCTTCTTGGTATTAGGCAACCCGGAAACGAAATCCATAGTGATGTGCTCCCATTTCCACTCCAGAATCTCCAAAGTCTATAACAAACCTGGAGGTTTCTGATGCTCTGCCTTAATCAACTGACAAGTTAGACAACGAGACACAAAAGTTGCTATCTCTCTCTTCATGTTGTTCCACCAAAATCTATTCTTCAAATTGTGGTACATCTTCGTGCTACCCGGATGCATAGAATATCTCGTGCTGTGAGCTTCATCCATTATTTCACTCTTCAAATCATCCACATTTGGCACACACAACCGGTCACGAAAATACAATATCCCATTCACCATCTTGAAATCTGGGCGTTCTGTAATAATCTCTACTATCTTAGCCAAGTCTGGGTCTTGCAACTGACTTTCCTTGATCTTCTGAATGAAGGTAGGTTCTGATACTGTCATATTTGCTAACATCGCACCCAATTTCAGGGTTTGCACTTCTACACCCAACTCTTCAAACTGCTGTAACACACCCATTCCTCTCAAACTGGCCATAACCACTGATTTTCTACTCAATGCATCAGCTACAACATTCACTTTGCCTTGATGATATTTGATTGGAAAGTCATAATCTTTGATATACTCCATCCACCTTCTCTGTCTCATGTTCAAATCCTTCTGCGAGAACAAATATTGTAAACTTCGGTGATCTAAATGGACTTCAAATTTATCTCCGTAGAGGTAGTGTCTCCACATCATCAATGCGAAAACAACTGTTGCCAACTCCAAGTCGTGAGTCGCATAATTCTTCTTATGGTCCTTCAATTGTCTCGAGCCATAAGCAATCACCTTGCCATCCTGCATCAATACACAACCTAGTCCCACATTCGAAGCATCTGTATAGACAATAAATCCGTCGTTGCTCAAGGGTAACGTAAGGATTGGGGCTATGGTTAACCTTCCTTTCAACTCTTAAAAACCTATTTCACACTGATCGGTCCACACAAATGGGACATTCTTCCTAGTCAATTTTGTCAACGGCGCTGCAATGGACGAAAAACCTTGGACAAATCTTCTGTAATAGCCTGCTAACCCCAAAAAGCTTCTAATTTCTGTCACACTGCTTGGCCTCACCCAACTAAAAACTGCTTCTATCTTGGCTGGATCAACTGCTAAACCTTCTCTGGAGATGATGTGGCCTAGAAAAGCAACTTGCTCTAACTAGAATTCGCACTTACTGAATTTTGCATAAAGCTGGTTGTCCCTCAAGAGTTGCAACGCTGTCCTCAAATGTTCTTCATGCTCATTCTTACTCTTGGAATACACAAGGACATCATCAATGAATACTACTGTAGAGTGATCCAAATGAGGTGCAAAGACTTTGTTCATAAGAGCCATAAAGACTGCGGGTACATTTGTCAAACCAAAGTGCATCACTAAGAACTCATAGTGCCCATATCTTGTTCTAAAGGCTGTCTTTTGAACATCTAAGTCTCTAACTCTCAACTGATGGTACCCTGACCTCAAGTCTATCTTGGAAAAATAGGCTGCTCCTTGCAATTGATCAAATAATTCGTCTATCCTTGGCAATGGATGCTTGTTCTTCACGGTCACATGGTTCAACTTCCTGTAGTCGATGCACATTCTCAAACTCCCATCCTTCTTTTTCACAAACAACACTGGTGCTCCCCACGGTGAAACACTTGGCCTAATAAAACCTTTGCTCAACAAGTCCTGCAATTGGAGCTTTAGCTCACCCATTTCTGCTGGAGCCATCCGGTATGGTGCAATCGAGATCGGAGCTGTCCCTGGAAGGAACTCAATTGTGAACTCAACTTCTCTGATTGGTGGTAAACTCGGGATTTCTTCTGGAAAAACATCCGGAAATTCATACACAATGGGGATATCCTCCACCCCTTGGGACTGTTTATCCTTCGTGATAAACGCAATAAATGCCTGACATCCACTCTGCACTAATCTACTTGCCTTCAAAACTGAAATAAACCCTGCCTGAGGTTTTCTCCTGTTCCCCTGAAATATCAATTTTGCCTGTGGTCCTTGGAATCTGAATGTTATGGTCTTACTAAAACAATCCATGGTGGCATGATATGCTTCTAACCAATCCATGCCTAAAATGACATCAAAATCATGCATGTCCAAAACTATGAGGTTGGCCGGTAAATTAGCATCTCCTAACAAAACTGTACAACTAGGGTAATTGAAAGTCCTGGGGATCCGAACCCTAGAGGGGGGGTGAATAGGGTGAGCTTCAATTATGACCAATTTTAATCAATTTTAACTTCTTTAAAACAAACTAGTCACAAGTGGTGATTACAAATAAAATGCGGAAGCTTAATAACAACAATCACCAAAAAGCAAGCACCATCACACAAGGATTTATAGTGGTTCGGCCTCAATGCCTACATCCACTACCGGCTTGTGATCCAACACCCCACCGGATTTCCACTATCTATCCTTTTCAATAGGCTAAGCAATAACCTTTACAATATGCTTTCCAAGGCTAAGCAATAACCTTACATTGATGTTTTTCAAGGCTTAACATCAACCTATACATTATGCTTTTATAGGCTAAGCAATAACCTCTTCAACCATAAGGTTGGTTATCTCACTAAGTTAGTGTCTATAATACACTTGATGGAGATTCAATTTAGCTCATTACAATGCCTCTTAATTAGGCGGATATGGAAGTGAAAATCTAATACACACTCACACTATGAATGCAAAGATGAAAGTACATGAAGTGTGTGTGTGTGGTCCTCAATCATTTTGAAAATGAAAGCTCATAATTGTATGCCTAAGGCTATTGAAAGTTTTAGCTCAAAAACATTTATGATTGAGGATAGAATGCAATCACATGTTAAAAGTAACAACTTGTTAATGATATCAAAGTTACACAAGTTGTATGAAATTAATTAGCTCTAAACATGTGATGCATAGGGATGTCAATCAAATCAACATGTAGCTCAAAACATAAAAATAGATTTGATTGAAAAGAGGGGACAAATCATATGTAATTATAAATACAACTTGAATATGATATTGAAAGTTAGTGTGAATCAGATCTGAACTCCTTTTAAGAAGAGAGTTCTATAGCTGGTATTTTAAAAACTTTTAACTAGGATCAGAATTAGAAAGCAAACCAGCCATGTATATCACACAATAACACCATGCAATCATGATCAACTTGTGTGTAAACAAAAAAGATACAAAGGAGAACATATACCTGATGTTCTTGGGTTGAAAAACTTCTGAAATCTGAACTTTAAGATCAGATTCTTTAGACTGCAACTTTCAGCAACCTTGCTGGAATTTCTCTGCAGCAGGTTCCCTTCTAGTCTTCTCCTCTATTCCTCTTTCTCCAATCTGATTGGCTAGTGTTGGTGGGAACAAACTAGACTTCCCTCTAATTGTCTTTGCTTGATCTGAAGTGAAGAACTCAGATCTGATGTGGGTTTTCTGCAGGAAGAAAACAAGGACCAGCAAGAGGAAATCTGATGTGCAATGGACGTCCAAGGGTGTGAGTGCTGCCCCTCTTTCTTGTTTCCAATCTCTTGCACAACCAAGAGAGATTTTCTCTCCTTCTTCCCTCAATAATGTTGCACGCCCAAAGGGGGAACCACCAGCAATATATAATGCTGATATCTTGGAGAGAGAGTATCTTGAAAGAACTAGGAAACCAATGAGAAAAAATAGGAACTTTCCAAAAAGGAAAACACACTCCATCATGGACGTCCAGCCCTCTTTCCTTTTCTATTTAGTTTCTAAATTGAATTAGAAAGCTACTAAACTTTAGGAAAACTTGCACAAAAAAGAACTCCTTCCAAGTAATGGGACCTGCACAAACTTGGGACCCACAAACTAGGGACCACATTGGCTAGCCCACACTTACTATGGCTCATGTACCAAATAATTTATCTAGAGTTGTAATTCATGTATACCATCATGGGCCTATTTGAATTTACACTCAAAATTATTTCTCCACACATTTAAACAATTTAGGAAACCTCGCCTATCTAGGAAAGTGGCTAGAGAAGGGACCAAAAGACATATTTGCCCTTGGCTTCCAAAATGACCAAAATGTCCATGCTAACCCCATAGCAACACTAGGATCATTTTAACCTTAACTCATTCCACTAGAGAGTTATGGTTGCACTCCAAGGTCAAATATTAAATTGCAAATAAAGCTCATCATAAATAGACGATTGTCTTTGACCTACCAAGTACAATGACCATAATGCCCCTCTATGTAACATCCATAATCAAGTAGGTTAACCGATGTACTATCCACCTTCTTGATTACATCTCAACCTTAGAACTTCATACCCTTGACTTAATCATCATCCGGATATCATTCTCTTGATCCAGGGAGCGACCCACAAGTTCAATATCCATATGGAACATCCATATACTAAGATCTTAGATTCTGATGATTAATCGGATAATTCTAAGGGGACGATCATTCCATCACATGATGGCATAGATTCCATATTGCATTTGCACGTCCCAACTAATCAAGCCCGAGCACCCAAAACACAGAGCTGTTGACCCATGAACAGGATCTCACCCATAGTGAATTAAAGCACAAGAACTTGACTTCGTCAGTTCATCCACAAATGCTCAAGATTAAGAGCACCGGTCACTCAGTAGCAAGAGGTGATTTGATCTCTCTCTGTGATAGTACTATATTAGAGATCACACCTACAAGTGGTCCTGTTCAATGCATGACACATGCACTAATGAGATAAATCCGGAAAAGCCTCCCGTGACTTAGGTAAGTCACCCTGAATACAGGAGAGTATCTCATTATAACTTATACCAAGATGAAGTGCCCAACTCCATCTCTCAGTTATGAACAAGTTTATTGTTTCAAGTGTCCATGACTCAGACCTTACTGTGTGTAGCCACTACACACCTAAGTCATTACTAGAAAACAATGGGCCTTACACAACCATACATATACACAAGTATTAAGAGAAAGATGTCATTCCATTAAATAACCAATAAATATCCAGTTACAGAGATGTGAGTGCAGTTAGTGGGCTTTAGGGCATACACCAATCCCAACAGATATACCTATCAAAGAAAGGCAAGTTGTGTAACTTTAAAACAATAATACACATATGATTTGTAAAGATGTTGAATCCAAAACATAAGATACATTTGAAAGAGATTTTCTTATGATGGAAAAACAGTAACCAAAGATTCAACCAAGTATATGAATCATGTTACATATTTCATTAACATTATCTACTTAGATTTACCAAAGATAAAGTACTACTTGGATTGAATCAAATGGTGATGCATCCAAAACAATAGATCTATTCAAAGTATAAAACATGCTAAGGATACAACACATCATAGTTTATCATGTTACTAAAGATTTACCTAAGATAAAACAAAACATGAAAACATATGATTTGTAAAGAAGTTGAGTCCAAAACATAAGATAGTTTTGAAAGTGATTTTCTTATGATGGAAAACAACAACCAAAGATTCAACCAAGTATAGGAATCATGTTACATATAATTTCAAAGGTTCTTTCATTAACAAGATCTACTTAGATTTACCAAGATTAAGTACTACTTGGATTGAATCATATGGTGTTGTATCCAAAACAATAAATCAACTCAAAACATAAAACATGTTAAGGACACAACACAAACATAGTTTAACATGCTAGAAATGATTTACCAAAAATAAAACAAAGCATGAAAACATATGATTAAGGAAAGTAAAGCCTACTTGGTGATTTAACTTCATTAATCCAAGCTTTAGCTTCCCTAATGCTCCCCTTCATCCCTTGGTTCTTTTCCCTTCTATTTGCCTCAAAACCCCTCAAGGAGGGCCTTAAAATTCCCTACTTTTGGCAAAGGAAAGAACTCATATTTATAGCAAAAAGTGCCCAATGGCTAGTCCTCGGTCGACCTGCAAACAGGTCTCGGTCGACCAGGATCACACAACGGTCAAATTTCTGACCGTTGGAGCACTTTGGCCCTGACGGCCTGCAGTGTTCCCGGTCGACCGGGACCTCTGCGCCGGTCGACCGGCGACACTGCCGGGACCCCAAAATCCACTTTTGCAAGTTTAAAAGATTTTCTTTGTGGAACATTTTGGGCCATAAAATCAAGCTAGAATATATGTTTTAAATCATTCTAAGGGGTTTAAAAACATGTAACAACACAAAGCCTAAAAAGATTCAAAACTTTAAAACCAAAGGCTAGCTTGATTTCTAAAAACAAATGCATCCAAGATTGAAAAGAAAATCATGCATAAATTGATACTTTTACAAATCTTAAAAACAATGCATGAATAAAACAAGATTTCAAGATTTCTTAAATCAATGCATATGTGTGTAAAACAAATGATGCTAGAATGATAATGCATCCATCAAATTGCAATCTACAAAATTCCTAACAATCTCCCCCTTTGCAATTTGATGGCAAACACACTCACCACTGAGATTACACACTTAGTCTTCAGCTCCCCCTCAGCTGGACAAGTCTTGAAATCTTCTTGGATGCTTCTCTTAGCTTGGGCTCTTTCCTTTTCTTCATTCTTCATGATGCTTGGAGCTTGATCATTCTTCAATCTTTCTTTCTTTAGCCAAGCATCTTCTTTAGCTTCCAAGCTTTCTTTCTTCTATTTGCTCTCCCCCTTTGACCATGCCTCTATCTCCCTTTGGCAAGGTATGTATTCTCTCCCCTTGTAGAAGATCATACAAAACCTCCCCTTAGGAAGCTTGGAAATTCTCTTCACCCTTTTAAGAACTTGCATACTTTCTCCCCCTTTGCCATTAAATTGCAAAGGTACCTACACACATGAAACAAGGAAAATACCTTTAGAAGCACCTGTTAACAAAAGAAATCGAAAGTGAGAAACATAACAGGCTATCATGTGTGGAATTAATCTCTAAGGGCTCAAAGGCAATCCTAGGGTCAATTTGATCAAAACTAATACTTCCTATGAAGGTTTACACTCCCCCTCAATCCATTCTCTCCTTTTGTCAAACTTTTGACAAAGATTTAACTATTAGGTGCAAGAAGAAGATGGTTTAACCAATTGAGGGTCAACTTCAAGGAAAGGATTAGATTCATTTAACTATAAAGCACAATATGATCAAATTACCAAAAGAAGGCAAGGTCTAATGGGAAAAGCAATCATGGATATCAATTGGAAAAACAAAGAATATCAATTGAGATTTAAGGATAAGACTATTAAACACAATCACTCTAAAATGGATTTAAAAATATAACTATTAGGAAAAATCCAAATTAGAGCTATCCATGATGAAATGGGGTTTACTAAACATAGCATCAATCAATATAACTATGAAAATCATATGCTATGTAAGTTTTGAAATCATTTCATTCAAACAATAAATATGACTATTAATGTCCAAGAATGAGTGAAATGAAATTCAAGCATGAAACCAACCTCAACTAATAACCAACCAATATTATGAACACATAAACATGGTGGTCATGAGATATACCTATATGAGCAAGAGAGGTGGCAACATGAACATTATGATGCTAATGGAATGTGACATGGAATGTAAACATATAACTATCAAGATCAATCCAATGTACACAAGGTCTATCACATACACAAGATAAGATATCAATTGGATATGTAATCAATGGAAAATTATACCAAATGAAACCAATTGAATATGACAACATGATTAAACGCAAGGATGTGACAAACCCAAAATCCCAACAAGCATCATAAATGCATATTCATCACTTTTAAAGATATGACTAATGAGCATAGTGATGAACAAGAGAAATTGCAATGCAAAAAGATATGACTTGGTAAAGCATGCAATTTCCTAAGTGTCAAAATCATATGAATTCAACATCTAAGATATCCATCAAACATATAGAAATATGAGGAATGGATTTCAAAGAGTTTCATATGATCAAGAACACTACTATGAAATTGAAACATGTATAAGGGTGACATCATTTAGAGAAAGTACATGAATCAACATCATAACCATCCAAAAAGATATGACTAGAGAGCATAGAGGATGGATTTTAGTTCTAGTATGGTTTCTACAAATATAACTAAGATCAAAACCATACATAGAACAATTTGACATTTGCATAGAGAGGATCAATCAACACTCAAGATCTAACTCATACCAATCATCAAAAAAGAATATAACTATTTAAGCACAAGAGGGTATGAAGTTAAAGGTATCAATCATGTAACATCTCCACTCTTAGCAAATGTACTAAGCTTACAATGCAATGAAAAAGGATATGAGGTCTATACCAAATGAACTTAGCACATTAAATCACATATGTACTTATTAGGCTCAAATGATAATAGAACAAAAGATTTTACTATAAAGCACATGAATAATCATCAATTTGCATTAATGAGAATATATACCAAAATAGGCACAACCATGCAAATCAATGAAACCATATCCAACCATGCAATGTAAGACAACACAATCAATTTGCATAAAAAGAATGTCACTAAATGAGCAAAGTTGCAAATTGTTTGTAAAATTTTTTTCCTTTCAAAAGATAAAATCATAATTAAGCACAAGGAAATAAATTCAAGGAAAATGCTTCTAGAAATACAACCAATAAAGCATAGAACATTTTCCAAAGTTTCTCAAATCACTTCAATATATGAAATTCCAATAAAGAATCATTTAGAATTAAGAGCAAGTGAATTTGAAAAACAAGAAGTGTACTATTGTAAAATTTCAAATTGTAAAACAATAGACACTCACAAAGTTTCCATACCAAGAGATATAACTTTGAAAAACAATGGAAAACTTAAATAGATTCAAATCATTTGATTTACAAAAAAGATCTAACTATGACAAACATCAAATGATTTTCCAATATCAATTGATCATGAAAAAACTAGCTATGAAAGCATTTGTAATCATAATCAATTGATCATGAATAGATAAGCACTACAAGAGATATAACTATATGAACAAAATGCAAATCCATCATGAAAGTATAGCAATCAAAGGATTTTGAAAACCATGAGATATAACTTAGAAGTTCATGAATACAAAATCAAATGATCACAAAGAAACATTGCATTTTAAAAGATGTGACTATAAAGAAACAAAATGCAAATGTAACATGACCAACAATTAGATATAACTAAAAAGAATAGGTTGGTCTAGGGGGATCAAGGCCTTAAGGTTAGTCTAAATGAGTACCAATGAAGATTCACCTAAGGTCTTGAAAAGGATGTCCTTGAGAGATCACTTTGAGGACTCACCAACTCTAGAAGATATAACTTGGAAAAGTCTTAGAGTGGTGCAATGAGGCTAGGGGAAATTTCATTTCAATCATAGTGGAAATCATCATAAAGATATGCAATAAATCACGACACTAGGGTTCAAATCTAGCAAGGATCAACTCCGGGTTGTTAAGCCCTAAAATGGAGTAACCCTCTTTGATACCAATTGAAAGTCCTGGGGATCCGAACCCTAGAGGGGGGGGGGGGTGAATAGGGTAAGCTTCAATTATGACCAATTTTAATCAATTTTAACTTCTTTAAAACAAACTAGTCACAAGTGGTGATTACAAATAAAATGCGGAAGCTTAAAAACAACAATCACCACAAAGCAAGCACCACCACATAAGGATTTATAGTGGTTCGGCCTCAATGCCTACATCCACTACCGGCTTGTGATCCAACACCCCACCGGATTTCCACTATCTATGCTTTTCAATAGGCTAAGCAATAACCTTTGCAATATGCTTTCCAAGGCTAAGCAATAACCTTACATTGATGTTTTTCAAGGCTTAACATCAACCTATACATTATGCTTTTATAGGCTAAGCAATAACCTCTTCAACCATAAGGTTGGTTATCTCACTAAGTTAGTGTCTATAATACACTTGATGGAGATTCAATTTAGCTCATTACAATGCCTCTTAATTAGGCGGATATGGAAGTGAAAATCTAATACACACTCACACTATGAATGCAAAGATGAAAGTACATGAAGTGTGTGTGTGTGGTCCTCAATCATTTTGAAAATGAAAGCTCATAAATGTATGCCTAAGGCTATGGAAAGTTTTAGCTCAAAAACATTTATGATTGAGGATAGAATGCAATCACATGTTAAAAGTAACAACTTGTTAATGATATCAAAGTTACACAAGTTGTATGAAATTAATTAGCTCTAAACATGTGATGCATAGGGATGTCAATCAAATCAACATGTAGCTCAAAACATAAAAATAGATTTGATTGAAAAGAGGGGACAAATCATATGTAATTATAAATACAACTTGAATATGATATACCTATCAAAGAAAGGCAAGTTGTGAAACTTTAAAACAATATTACACATATGATTTTTAAAGATGTTGAATCCAAAACATAAGATACATTTGAAAGAGATTTTCTTATGATGGAAAAACAATAACCAAAGATTCAACCAAGTATATGAATCATGTTACATATTTCATTAACATGATCTACTTAGATTTACCAAAGATAAAGTACTACTTGGATTGAATCAAATGGTGATGCATCCAAAACAATAGATCTATTCAAAGTATAAAACATGCTAAGGATACAACACATCATAGTTTATCATGTTACTAAAGATTTACCTAAGATAAAACAAAACATGAAAACATATGATTTGTAAAGAAGTTGAGTCCAAAACATAAGATAGTTTTGAAAGTGATTTTCTTATGATGGAAAACAACAACCAAAGATTCAACCAAGTATATGAATCATGTTACATATAATTTCAAAGGTTCTTTCATTAACATGATCTACTTAGATTTACCAAGATTAAGTACTACTTGGATTGAATCATATGGTGTTGTATCCAAAATAATAAATCAACTCAAAACATAAAACATGTTAAGGACACAACACAAACATAGTTTAACATGCTAGAAATGATTTACCAAAAATAAAACAAAGCATGAAAACATATGATTAAGGAAAGTAAAGCCTACTTGGTTATTTAACTTCATTAATCCAAGCTTTAGCTTTCCTAATGCTCCCCTTCATCCCTTGGTTCTTTTCCCTTCTATTTGCCTCAAAACCCCTCAAGGAGGGCCTTAAAATTCCCTACTTTTGGCAAAGGAAAGAACTCATATTTATAGCAAAAAGTGCCCAATGGCTAGTCCTCGGTCGACCTGCAAACAGGTCTCGGTCGACCGGGATCACACAACGGTCAAATTTCTGACCGTTGGAGCACTTTGGCCCTGACGGCCTGCAGTGTTCCCGGTCGACCGGCGACACTGGCGGGACCCCAAAATCCACTTTTGCAAGTTTAAAAGATTTTCTTTGTGGAACATTTTGGGCCATAAAATCAAGCTAGAATATATGTTTTAAATCATTCTAAGGGGTTTAAAAACATGTAACAACACAAAGCCTAAAAAGATTCAAAACTTTAAAACCAAAGGCTAGCTTGATTTCTAAAAACTCTTTTCTAAAAACAAATGCATCCAAGATTGAAAAGAAAATCATGCATAAATTGATACTTTTACAAATCTTAAAAACAATGCATGAATAAAACAAGATTTCAAGATTTCTTAAATCAATGCATATGTGTGTAAAAAATTATGCTAGAATGATAATGCATCCATCAAATTGCAATCTACAAAATTCATAACAGTAATGGGTTCTACACACAACTTGTTTCCCTACTGGAGTGGTTACTACTAGAATGTAATCCAATTCACTACATGGTGCATCAATCAACTTAGCAAAACTAGGGGATGAAAAGGAATGTGTGGATCCAGGGTCAAATAAAATCTGGGCTTCTACCCCACAAACAAGAAGTTTACCTTCTACCACGTCTCCTGCAGCTTCAGCATCTGCACGGTTGAGATAATATAAACGTCCATGCATCTATTGTCTATTTGGTACTTGGTTTTGCCTTCCTTGGCCATGTCTGTTCTACTGTGGAGGACAAGTATTCTGATTCTGTGCTGGTAGCCTAGCCTGCTGCTGCTGCTGAGGTGGTCTAACCTGATTCTGGACTGGTGCTTGGTTCTGAAGAGCTACTTGTCTCTACTGTTGGTTTCTGTTCCCTTGATTCTGAAGTAGTGGGCAATCCTTGATTGCATGGTTCATAGCCCCACATTTAAAATAGGCACCCATGGCCTTACGACATTCGTGTGTTTCATGATTCTTGCCACAATGTCCACAACCCTGCCTCACTTGACCTTGTTCTTGCCTTGGCGTCTTGTTCTGTTGTTGCCTCTGATTCTGTTGTTGATAGTGCTGCTTCCTGTCCTGAACAATCATGTTGTTAATATCTTCAAATGTATATGCCCGCTTGACTGCCTCATCATATGTAGCTAGTAGTTACTCCTATGACATCTCTCATGATGATTGGATTCAACCCTTCCAAAAACTTCGTTATCTTTTTCCTTTCAGTGTCAATCAACTCGGTAGCATATCTAGCCAATCTTTCAAACTTGGTGACATAGTCTAGCACCGTCATGCTGCCTTGTTTGAGCTGCTGAAATTCGATAGCCTTCTGCCTCTTGACATGGGAGGGAATGTATTTATCTTGAAATTGTGTCTTGAATGCTGCCCATGCTTCTTCGTCAACCATCACTGCATATGGATCCTTAACTGTTTGCGACCACCGATCTGCAAGCCCATAGAATAGTGAAGCTGTGAGGTTGACCTTCTGTATTCCCGTGCACATAAAAACATCGAAGATTTTCTCGGTATTAACTAGCCAGTCATCTGCCACTAACGGGTCCTCATTGCCCGAAAATTCCTTCGGTGCTCTCTTCCTAAATTTCTCAAATAGTGCATTAGGGTCAGAATCCCTATTTTGAATAACAATCTGCGGACCTATGGGTGGTGGAGCTACATTCCTGTTCTGAAGTACTTCCAAGAGTTGCCTCTGGACTTGAGCCATTTCATCATCCTTCTTTGCTAACTGTTCTTGAAATCTTGCTTGGTTTCATTAGCCTGCCTTTGTTGTGCTATCATAGCTTGCATTAGTTCCTGAAACTGTGTAGCTGTTGGTGTATTAGATGTGTCTGACTCATTCTGATTATTGCCCGAAGCATGATGATTTGGATCTTTTCTTGGAGGCATGGTGCTGTAAAATAAGGAGTTAGAACACAATAACCATGGTATGAGGGTTTCTAAGGTCCTATACCAACGAATCTATCGAACTCACGAATCCTCTCCACGTTCCTAAGACCTTTCTAGTTTCTTTTAAGTGCCTAAAACATGTCCGGCTCTGATACCAGTCCTGTCGTGACCCCGGAACGGATCCCGGGCCCGCGACGAGTTGAATTAACGATTGTTTATGTTTTCCCACAGGTTATCACGGTGAGGATTCCCAAAGACACGCGGAAGCTGACTCACATGAACAAGTATGCGGAAGCGTGTAGCAAATCACACCAAGATAAGCACCAAGAAATCTTTAAGTGCTATGACAAAATAATAACAAGACATAGTATCAAAGGAAGAAGTTAAAATGGCATTCCATCAAGATTCAAGTTATGAGCCTAACTCAAAAGTAAGTTAAGTTTTAGTTACAACCCATGAGAGGCCAACAGAGGCCAATACAATTCTCAAAATAACAAAAGAAACCCATGACATAATGACGAAACTCAAGAACCCGCCCGGCGTCTAGTTGACATTGTCGGGATGCCACTCTCTAACAGGGGTTGGCTCAAAAGCCTCCTCCGGACGTTCCTCCTCAAAGGTAACGTCGCCTGCACCTGGGCACCAACAAACAAGGGTCAAACACAACGGTTTGGCAGGTAATCAATTTAGGTGAAAACATGAAACAAATAACGTGATAAGAAAACATATAAACAAATCCCTGATTTGAAATACTACAATGACTGAGATGTATTTTAGAGAACACAACACAACTGAGATACTAAAACAAATTAGCATGAGTACATATAATATCATGAACAATTACAATCCACAAAGAGCTCATCCTTTCTCTATCATATATAATGAAAAGAGAAAACAAGCACGATATACATAATATAATCACGACACGATTCCCACATATACGGGGATTTCCGGCCGCGGAACCGGACACGCACGATGTGTAATAAATACACGACAGATCTGCAAACAGTCCACATGTTTAAGGACCCTCAGACAGTGGATCAAACTGAAAGGGTAGTCCAAGCTCAGTGGTGTTCACTTAATTCATGAATGCACAAAACATCGGAAACACGGTCTAAACACGTCGAGATAAAAAGGGGGGAAAATCACTTATCAAACACAACAAACACGACTAGCAAAAGGCATAATTAATATGCATATCACGCTTAGAAAGTGATCCCCTTTTTCTTGAAACAAATCTTCGAAACAAGCTTATACTTGAAATTCAAAATGAGTGCACGATGGTACTTATCGTACGAAGATGAAAATTCAAAATACGAAATCTGACAAGCATGTGTTAAGGCTACTAATTGACCTTTGTGTACTTGGGACCCCAAATGTCGGAATATACAAGAATAGGTGTCCCCGAAGTTGGGTTGCATTTCGAAGTTCCATTTACACAATGTCAAGTCAAAACCCTTAACAAAGTCTAGTTTTTCAACCTTCAAGAAAATACACAAATGAAATAATTCTTCTTCCTGAATCTGGCAGGTTCGCTCGAGCGGAACTTGTAAGGAACTGACACTTTGCTCGAGCGAGACAGTTCGCTCGAGCGGACAATAACGTCGCTCGCGCGGACAACTCTCTGTCTAGCTCCAGATTAGACAGTGGGCAGTTCGCTCGAACGGACATAAGGTCGCTCGAGCAGACAGCTCTCTATCTGCGCTCGGACCAAGCAGTGGCTTGGTCGCTCGAGTGGACAAGCTTCTGCCTGTGCTCGCTGAGTGCAGAAAAAGCCTTTTTCTTGTACAACTTCCCACAAATTTTTCTCCTTCTTCTCATTCTTAAGTCACATACAATCCCCTTGAGCCTTCGTGCTCACCAAGGGTTCATTTTCACCATTTCAAACATCCAATCCAATGAAAACATGATCATGAAGCTTGTAAACAAGTTTATATGCAAAATTCCTAAAGTAACAATGAAATCAAAATACACATGCAACATTGAACCTATAGAGATTACTTGCCTTAGTCCAAGATGTGTCACGCCCCCGAACCGAAACCTCGGGGGCGGGAAATGGGATTTAAGCATAAATGTATTTTACTTCTCCCAGGATCCGCGTGTGTGAAGACAACACATCCCAACACATTCTAAATATTTTGCGGAAGCATTTGTGGCGTTGCGACCCGAAGTCCGTGGCCATCGGATTCCGCGTCGTACTCAACCTTTAGCACATAGCTATTATATTAAGAATCATATCAGACTGAAGTAACCGTCACAATAAATTACAGAGCTGACAGTAACAGGATATTACATTCCCAGATATGTTCAAGTTACAATTATCAATGTACATTAATTAAGAATCCCAAGAAAAAGGCTAATAAAAGCCATACAACAAAAAGCTATTAACTACTACCCAAATGAATGACGTAGCTCCGATGTCAAGCTCAATGTCTACATGACATAGCCGACAAAACAACCTGTAAAGCATGACTCCACAGCCAACAAAACACTCAACTCGGGGCGAAGAAATCTGAACCTGAGTACCAAAAGTAGTGGGTCAGACACGACGGTCTGGCAGGTGGATGAAAAGATCACAATTATACTAAAGAATAAAACATATAATAAATCATGCTAATCGATCAAGTACTGCATATAATTAAACGAGTGCAAAGTCGGGAATCTCGGGGAAAACCTGTATTCATTTCAAGCTTGGGTAAAACATGACTATCTAATAAAACATGTGTTCATTTGAAACTTAAGTAAAAACATAAGTATACAACCAACCAGACATTCATAGCAGTCTAGCAAAACCAAAGTCCATTTGAAACATATGTGAAAATACGGATATTTAACAAACCGGGTGTTCGTTTAAAACAGGTGTAACCAAAGAAATCTGACAAGACTAATGTTCATTTAAAACATATCTCAAAGCAGGGATATTTAACAAATCGGATATTCATTTGAAACCGGTATAAACATAGTGATCTGGCAAAATGAGTGTCATTTGAAACATATTTCAAAGCATGGGTATTTAACAATTCGGGTATTCATTTAAAAACAGGTATAAACATAGATATCTAACAAACCAAATGTCCTTTAAAACAAGGCACGGATATTTAACAATTCGGGTATTCCTTTAAAACACGTGTAATCATATAAATCTAGCAAAATCATTGATCGTATGGAACATATGTAAAAACATGGTTATTCACCCAACCGGCATTCATTTAAAACATGTGCGGGTACAAAGGACAGAAAACAATATAATAATAACTGAATTTACATTGGAGAATATTAGCACTTGTTTAAATAACAACTTTCATAAAGGAAACGAATCATTTATCGGAAAGCAAGTAAACAATATAAAACATGTCGGGTATCCAAGGAATCGGGAACTGGCAAGATGGCAATCACAAGAAGATAAGTCATCTATCACCGAAGTGACAAGAGTATAACGGGACGTTGGCCTCAGTCACACAAGGTGAGGAGACTCAACGTAAATCATATATACAATATAAATATACGGGAACGGGACCACGGTAGCGAACCGGGTATCGGGACGGGACCACGGCAATAACCGGGTATCGGGATCCAAACTGCAGCTGGCGGGACGGGAGAGGGATTTCCAAGTCGGTGGATCAAACCGACAAGGTATCCAAGCTTAGTGATGCCGACTCATAGGTCAAATAACAAATCGAGACATATGCAAGTAAATCAAGTACAATAAATAAACGGGTAAAACGGGGGTGCTCAAGGGCACACTGTCACTTCATATCGGGTAATACATTTCGGGACAAATAACTGTTACTTGTGTAACTTCAATGCTTTCGGGGAAACAAGTAAATCAAGTACAATAAATAAACGGGTAAAATGGGGTGCTCAAGGGCACACTGTCGTATCATGTGATGCAATGCACTTCGGGACAAATGACTGTTACTAGAGTAACTCCAATGCTTTCGGGAAAACAAGTCATATAATGCAAATCTCGGGAAAAGAGGTGAAACAATGAACTATAACAATTTCGGGAAAAGTATTAATTTCAAGATCTATTTAAGTGAATAGGGGTCCCGTATGTCGATTATAATCATTACTTGGTACTCCTTGAGTTTGAAGACATTCCGGGCTCCTTATGCACTTTTACTATTTTAAAATCTTAACATGAGCTTATGGGTAGTACTAGATGTTACAATAGCAAGAATCAAGATTATAAACGGTCCATCCTAGGCATGACATTAATCCGGAAACATCGAGCAACCGATTCAGTCATCGAAAGGAATAGAATTAGCGATAACCAAGGAAATAGACTTGTGTTTAGATATAAAGAAGATATCGCGTTGTTCCATCCCGTTCAAGATTGAAATGGATTGAACTTCGATGCCACCGAACCAACCGTGAGGCGTGTCGGCTCAAGACATTCTCACACTTGGTCCAAACAGGCCAAAAAGGGTAGTCAGGGTCCCACCTAAAACCAAGAATTAGTGTCTAATCAACACCATTCTTTTCTTTCAGTTCCCTAGTCTTAGGGACCTTAGATTAGGGTACAATTGGTCTTAACACTAAGGTATATACCTCTAGGACTCATAGAAAGCCCAAAGGTTTAAAAAAAAAACACAATATCAAATTTCACTGGACTCAAACTTAAATTTCTGTACCAGAAATGCACAGGGTCCGATCGATCGGCCCAAAAAGCGTTACTGTTAAAAGACAGGCCGATCGATCGGCCTGTAGGTCCGATCGATCGGACCTGGGCGTGCAGCAGGTCCGGGACACTGATTTCTCTTCCCTTTTCCTTTCCTTTTCAACACTTAAACCACTAGCATTTCTCTTCCATAATCACTTCAAAACCTCATTAAAACTCCAATGAACAATTAAATTCAAACACCTCTTTAAACGGGTATCAATTTCAAGTCAATGTAACTTATAAACATAACCATGAATAGCCAATCCAACCTCATTCCTTTTAAAACCATATGAACAAACTTGACCAAATGAAAGCACATTTTTTCCAAGAGATTAACAAGAGAGAAACCACCATTAATATGCAATTTCGAAATCAATAGAAATATGACAAGAAGCATGTGTAGAAACATATATCACATTATCAAGAACAAGTAATAAAACTTAGGATTTTCTCATAAAACTTAATAACATTCAAACCATCCATTCATCCACTTGCCTTTGACTCTAATCAAGCAAATCAAGCTCCTAATCACCTCTCAAGCTCAAGATCCACAATCTCTACAAAAACCCTCAAAACAAACCCTAAAATGGGTTAAACAATGAAATGACAAGGAAACCATTCAATAATCAAGGTGGAGCTTCTCTAAGGCTAGAAGATTACAAATCTAGAAGATGAAGAAGAACACTTACTTGCAAGGTCCTCTAATGGACAAGGTAAGCTCAAAGGAAGTCTTGTGATGGAGGGTTCTCTTCACAAATGGTATCAATGGAAAGCTTGCAAGATGAGGAAGAAGAAGACGGTCTCTATTTCGAGTTTGGTGCAAGATTGGTGAGGATTTGAGATGGAGAAGCAAGAAGAAGAAGAGGAAACACAAGAGCAAACCCTAGGCTCAGTTGTGTGCTGGAGCAATGGAGAGGAAATGAGCAATGAAGGGGATGGGTTCCTCTTATAAACAAGTGAGGTTTGGGTCCCACAACTTAAGGAACTTGGGTGGCTGAAATCATCTAATTCGGGACCTCGGATGGATTCGACGAAGAAAGAAGAAATGATCGTCGAAATATCTAGTTTCCAAAAAGTATATGTTTCACGGATTTCAAGAATATCGAGTTTTGGGTACAGATTTGGTGTGAAAAGACTGTTTTGCCCTCAAGGCCAAGAAATCGGGTTTCGGGTTCTCAAATGGATATGGGATCAACATGAAAGTTGTAGGATTCCTCAAGATGAATGCAACGGGCTAAAAACACAATACGAAACAAATCGGGAAAATCTCACAAGTAAAAGCAAAGCCGAAAAGGGAACCCCCAAAGGGCCCCACAAGCTACCAAAGCACTCAAAAGCCCAAAACTAGAAGAAAAACCATTCTAGCTCAAAAACTCAACCCAACAAATTACTAATCCCACTAAAAGAACTAATCCACAAATAACACAACACTAACCCAAGAGATTAGGGGTCGGGTTCTCACAAGATGTCTCACACTTCTCCAAGCACCTCACTCACTAATCCAAAGAACTACAAAAACCCATGAAAACCACAAAGAAACTCACTCAATCTTGAAAACAAGAAACCCATTTTAACAAAGGGGTTTGTAACATGAAAAACAAGATTTTTAAGGAACTAAAAAGACTTTATGAAAAGTATGGGTTGAAGCTCTTACCTAGAATGGCCAAACAAGGAGAGATGAGGAAAATGTAGAGCTTGTCCCACAAGAAACTCCAAGAAATTTGTACCAATAGAGAGCTTGCAAGGAGAGGAAAAAGATGATGGTCTTGGAGTTTTATTTGGAGATCTCTAGCTAGAACATGCAAGAGGAATGAATTGGATGGGAAAAAGGGATTTTCAGCCCTAGGTTAAGTAAGTTGCAGGAATTTTGGGGAAGTGAATGAAAGAGATGAGGGTTAGGCTTAAGTGAAGACAATGGGGCCCAATGAACTTGAACTTTGGAATGACAAAAACATGATCTTGTGGGCCTCGAATGACTTTAACGAAGAAGGATAAACCGATCCTCGAAATATCTAGTTTCCAAAAAGTACATTTTTGACATGGTTTTGAGATCTCAAAAATTGTGTCCAAATTTGTGTAAAAAGACCACTTTGCCCTTTTTGGGCCAGAACTTGGGTTTTTTGGCTTCAAACATGAATGGGCTTAATACGAAAGTTGTAACACATAGAAGAATCATTAAAATGAAATCAAAATCACAATTACACGGAAACCGATACGATCCTTCCAAGCTTACACGTGTACTCAGGCCTTCCTGAGTGTGTCTGACTAAAACTAAACATTCTCAAAATTCCCAAAGCTGTGTCCAAGACTAAAACTAATTACTTTTAGCCCAACGACAACTAAACTCACTTAGGACTAAACACATACTAATCGAATTGGTCTGGGTCGGGGTCTAACAACAATGCTATCCTCAAGTGCTCTTCATGCTCTTCTCTGGTCCTGGAGTACACCAAAATGTCATCTATGAATACTACAACAAACTGATCTAGATACTCTGCAAATATCTTGTTCATCAACGCCATGAACATTGCCGGTGCATTAGTCAACCCAAATGGCATCACTAGGAACTCATAGTGGCCATATCTTGCCCGGAAAGCTATTTTCAACACATCTGATTCTCTGACTCTCAGCTGATGGTAACCGGATCTCAAATCAATCTTCAAAAATTACGATGCACCTTGTAACTGATCAAACAATTCATCTATTCTTGGTAATGGATACTTGTTCTTGATGGTCACTTGATTCAATCTTTGGTAATCTATACACATTCTCATCGAACCATCCTTCTTTTTGACAAACAAAACTGGAGCTCCCCAAGGTGAATTACTCGGTCTCACAAAACCTTTGTCTAACAATTCTTGCAACTAAGTCTTCAACTCTCCAAATTCTTCCGGAGCCATTCTATATGGTGCAATAGATATCGAAGTAGTCCCTGATAACAGCTCGATAGTGAAATCAATCTCTCTGATGGGTGGTAACCCTGGAATCTCCTCCGGAAAAACATCCGGGAATTCCCAAACAATTGGGATCTCCTCCACACCCTGGGACCGTTTATCCTCCGTGATAAACGCCAAATATGCTTCACAACCACTTCTCAATAGTCTATCAGCCTTCAATGCTGAGACAAATCCTACACGAGGATTTCTCCTCTCTCCCTGAAACAACACCCCTAATGGTGTCTCATCTAACTTGAAAGTCAGGGTCTTATGGACACAATCCATTGTGGCATGATATCCTGCCAGCCAATCCATCCCTAGAATGACATCAAAATCAAACATCTCTAATAGAATGAGATCTGCGGTTAAAACCACTTCTCCTATCTGAACTGTGCAACTAGGGTAATATGTTCTACAAATAACTTGTTTGCCTACTGGGGTTGCCACAGTCAAAATGAACTCAAGTTCTCTAGCATGCATATCAATCAACTTAGAAAATTCATAGGATAAGAATGAATGTGTAGAGCCAGGGTCAAATAAAATCCTTGCTTTTATCCCACAAATAAGAAGTGTACCTTCCACTACATTTCCCGCTGCCTCTGCATCAACTTTATTGACCGCGTAGATTTGCCCTCGATGTTGTGGCCTATTTGGAGCTTGTTGTGGCCTGCCTTGCTGTGCATTCCTATTCTGTTGCGGTGCCGCTGATTTTGGTTATGTCCCTGCTGACAAGCCTATTGTTGTTGCAGTGGTCTATGCTGCTGCTATTCTGGTGCTTGTTGCTGTAGTGGCCTTGCCTGATTCTGGACAATGATTGCATTCTGTGGTGGTGCTGGATGCTGTGCCCCTTGCTGCTGCTGCTGATTCTGTCTGCTCTGCCTTGGACAGTCTCTCATCTGATGGGTCATGGAACCACATCTGAAACATGCTCCTGTCAGTGTACGGCACAGTGTACTCTCATGGTTCTTCCCACAGTGGGCACAAACCAATGGACCCTGAGCATTCTATTCTGTCCTCTGCTTCTTGTTCTGATGATTCCTGTGCTGGTAGTTCTGCTGATGAGCTTGTCCCTTGCCTTGGACTCTAAGGATCTTGTTGTGAAAGTTCTCAAACTTATAGGCCCTCTTGACTGCCTCATCGAAAGTTGCGGGTGGTACTACTCCGGTAGCATCTCTCTCAATGAAAGGGTTAAGTCCCTCAAAGAACTTGGCAATCTTCTTCTCAATTGTATCCACTAACTCCGAGGCATATCTGGACAATCTCTCGAACTTAGTGAGGTATTCAAGGACTGTCATACTCCCTTGTACAAGCTGCTGAAACTCCACTGCCTTTTGCCTCTTGATGTGGGCGGGTACATACTTATCATGGAATTGCCTTTTGAAGTTTGCCCAAACCTCTGCATCCGCCATGATCCTGTATTCCTCCCTAACCGTCTTCCACCATCTGTCTGTTGTACCGGTAAAGAGAGATGATGCTAGTTTTACTCTTTTCCTCCGGTGCACTGGAAGATCTCAAATATGTTCTCCGTATGCTCTAGCCAATCATCTGCAGCTAATGGATCTTCAATCCCAAGAAACTCTTTCGGAGCCCTCTTCCGAAACCATTCAAATAATGCATTTGGGTCATGTTGCCTCTGATTGATGACGATAGCGGGTTGGGGTTGAACCGGTTTGGGCCTTTTCTGTAATACTTCTAGCAATTGGCTCTGCATCTCTGCCAATTGTCTTGCATGAACTTCCTCTCTCTTAAGCATTTGCTCTTGCAATCTAGCTTGATTCTCATTGGCCTGACGCTGTTGGTCAAGCATTGCCTGCATCATTTGTTGAAATTGATTTGGTGTGTTGTTATCAACCCTATCCTCTTCAAGTGGCCCTGTGTAATCACTATTGCTTGCAAAAGGGTTTCCATTTATCAGTCGCTTACGAGGTGGCATGATGCTGCAAAACAAATTGTTAACACAGAATAATCAAAGAAAGGGTCACATTGCTCATGCGATACTAGCTAATAAAGAGTCTAATGAATCCTCGCCACGTCCTTAGGATTTCAAGTTTCTTTTAATTGCTTGAAATACGTCTTGCTCTGATACCAGTCTGTAGCGACCCCGGACCGGGTTACCGAGGTCCTAATCTGGGATCAGGACACTAATGGTGATGATGATAGGGAATGAGTGAATGGTTAATATGTAGGGTGTGTTAACAAGGTGCACACACTTATTTAATTTCCCACAGGTGTCCGCAGTGAGGATATCACAACCATATATGAACATTTCTATTAAGTGCGGAAGCGTGTAGCAAATCAAATATTCAATCCATCTCTAATCATAAAGATAATAACACAAGTATAATAGTGTATCAGAATGAGCAATGATCATTAGCAAGTTACCCAAAAGTAAGTTAAAGTTTATACAAAGATCATTTAACTACATTTCCCAAAATTATAGGCTAACAAAGGCCAATATCAACAAAATACCAATCCCCAAAAGAATGGTTAAAAGTTCTCCCAAAATGTTATCTCTCTCTAGCAATCCAATGTCTACATGACATCATCAGCCTGCCACTCGACTAACTGTTGTGGTTCTCCGACCGCCTCCTCGTGCTCCTCCTCGAGATAACCGACAACGGGACCTAAGCACCAAAGAGTGGGTCAAACACGACGGCTTAGCAAATGGGTGAAATACAATGACGATATGATAATAAATGAATTTACCTTCAAATGCATTTAAACCTGTTTGAATAACAATTTCTATGAATGAGATAAAACATTTATTCAAATACAAGTAAACATTGTAACACATGTAGGGTAACCAAGGAAACGGGAAACAAGCAAGATGGCAACCACACGAAGCTAAGTCCTCTATCAGTAAAGTGACAGAGCAATAACTAGGCACTGATCTCAGTCACTCGAGGTGAGGAGAAACAGTGGATCTTATAAGTACATATACATATACTATACATGACCACGGTAGTGAGCCGGGCATCGGGAACCACAGTAGCAATCTGCGGCTTCGGGACAAGACCACGGTAATAACCGGGTAGCGGGATCCAAACTGCAGTTGGCGGGACAAAAAGGGGATCTCCAAGTCGGTGGATCAGACCAACAGGGTTATCCAAGCTTAGTGGTGCCGACTAATAGGTCAAATAACAAATCGAGACACGTGCTAGTAAATCAAGTACAAATAAATAAACGGGCAGGACGGGGGTGCTCAAGGGCACACTGTCATTTTATGTCGGGCAATACATTTCGGGGCTAGCAATCATTACAAGTACACTTTCAATACTTTCGGGAATAACAAGTCAAGTAGTGTAAATTCGGGAACAATGAAATACTATAGAACTTTTGAAATCTCATGACAAGTATCGGGGTTCAAAACTAGTTCAAGGTGAATAGGGATCCCGTATGTCAATATATATAAAACTTGGTACTCCTTGAGTTTGGGGACATTTCGAGGTCCTTATACACTTTGGGGTTTTCTAAACTACAAAGGAATCTTTGTAGTATGGTTTCATTCTCAAACGTGCTCCATGCGCATCTCCAGGTGAACGGTCCCCACCATTCTCTAAAAGGGTTCACAAATGATTGGGACCGAAATCCTATTCAGTCCTCTCCATTTCCATGTTTCTGGGTAATTTTGGTCAGCTGGCGGTTAGCCGCCGCTGGGATAGGCGGCTAGCCGCCGGCTGACCGCGTCTGGGCTGCAAATTGCAGCTTACTGGAAAAGTAACCTCCATGGTACGGTTAGCCGGCGATTAGCTGCCGCTGGGTAATCGCGGGGGTGATTGCTGGGATCAGGGGAAAGAGGTGCTCTCTGGAAAAGTGACCGCCATGGTGCGGTTAGCCGCCGGTCACCAGGCGGTGAGCCGACAGGTGACCGCTAGCTGACCGCGAGGTGCGGGAAAAACCCCACTATGTTCAGATTTGAGCCCTTTCTCCCTTAAACCATTCCTCACATAACTCCCCCTACATTCCTGCAATAAAATGAGTCCAAGACTCCTCCAATTCATCATTAAAATTTCACAAACTTCCACCACAAACACCTCCATTCTCTTCACATTCAATCACCAAAGAGAGAGAGAGAAACCACAATTCATAAGATTCATCTACACTTAATAACATAATAGATGCATTCATCAAGATGTATAATAGAGAAATCAACTCATAAATATGCACTTCAAATGTGTTAAAAATCAAGACAAGAAGACTATGAAAACATATGTAAAATCATTAAGAACCATTAATGCCAAAAACAAGAAATTTCCATGAAACATGTAAGTGTTCAAAACTTATCCATTCATCCACTTGCCTTGGGTCTTCTAACAAGGAAATCAAGCTCTTATACTCTTCCAAGCCAAAGATTCAAGCTATGAACAAATCCCCAAAACAAACAAACCCTAAAATGGTCAAACAATGAAATAGAAAGGGAAACCTTACAATAATGAAGATGAAGCTTCTCTAAGGCTAGAAGAATACAAATCTAGAAGAAGGGAAGGATTACTTACTTGTAGGTTCTCCAAATGGGCAAGGTTTGTTCAATGAAGATCTCAAAGTTGGTGGATTTCTCAACAAATGGTATCAAAAGGAAGCTTGCAAGGTGGGGAAGAGAATGTAACCTCCATTTCTTGATTGATGCAAGTTTGGTGTGGATTGGAGGTGGAGAGAGCAAGAAGAAGAAGAAAAGTTTCCAAACAACCCTAGACTCTCTTTTTGTACTGGAAAAGGAAAAATGAAGAAGATAGGTCTCCTTATGTAAGCAAATGGAAATGGGTCCCACTACTTAAGACATTCAAGGGCTGAAATCTTGGCTTTCGGGGCTTCTAATGAACTCGACGAAGAAGAGAAAAGTGATCGTCGAAATATCTAGTTTCCAAAAAGTATATGTTTCACGGGTTTCAGGAATATCAAGTTTTGGGTACAAATTTTGTGCACAATGACTGTTTTGCCCTCAATGCTATGAAATCGGGTTTCGAGGTCTCGAACGGGCACATGATCGACATAAAAGTTGTAGGAATTAACAATATAAATAAAACGGGATTAAAACAATGAATGCAAAATCTCCGATAAATCCTCAAGCGCATGCAAGGTCATAAAAAGGAACCCTCAAACGGTCCCACTATCACAAAGCAATCCAAGATTCCTCAAAACTATTTTGAAAGCTATTCCAAACCCAACTAAGCCAAAATCACTAATCAAGCTTAGAACTAACACACGACTTAATTAGTACTAATCGAGTTCACTAGGGTCGGCTCTTAAAAAATACTTTGAAATATGCTAATTTAAGGGAATTTGGTCCCTGAGCCCAGGTCGACCCGCAGTGTGCTCGGTCGACCGAGCCCATGGACCCAGTCGACCGAGCACACATGGGGTCGACTGGGGCAAAGAGCCGTTGGCTCTTCCAACAGTCATTTTTCTGACCGTTTGGAGCCAGGTCAACCAGGCACTTGTAGAAACCCATGTTTTTTGGTATAAATAGTGGTTCATTCCTTTGAAAATTTTGAGGATCAAGAGGCCCTCCTTGAGAGGTTTTGAGGCCAATCAAAGGGGAATGAGCTAAGGGATGAAAGGGGTCATGTGAAAAGCTAAAGCTTGGGTTCATTGAGTTAAATCACTAAGTAAGCTTTACTTTTCTTAATCATATGTTTTCATGCTTTGCTTAATTATTGGTAAATCTTTTCTACCATGATAAACTATGATTTGTTGTGTCCTTAACATGCATATGTTTTTGAATTGATTTATTGTTTTGGATGCATCACCTTGATTCAATTCAAGTAGTACTTAAATTGGTATATCTAAGTAAATCATGTTAATGAAAACATCTTTGAAATTATATGTAACATGATTCCTATACTTGGTTGAATCTATGGTTGTTGTTTTTCATCATAAGAAAATCTCTTTTAAATCTATCTTATGTTTTGGATTCAACAACTTCACATATCATATGTACTTTTGTTTTAAAGTTTCACAACTTGCCTTGCTTTGATAGGTATGTCATTTTCAAGTTGAATTTATAATTACATATGATTTGTCCCCTAACTTCAATCAAATCTATTTTTATGTTTTATGCTTATAGCATACACATATTGAGCTACATTGTTAAATTGATTGACATCCCTACGCATCACATGTTTTGTTCTTAGAATTTCACAACTTGTTTAGAATGCATAGGTATTTCTTTTACAAGTTATTTTTAACATGTGATTAGCATTCTTTCCTCAATCATAAATGTTTTTATGAGCTAAAACTTTCAAAAGCCTTTGGCATACATTTATGAGCTTTCATTTTCAAATTGATTGAGGACATCATACATACACATTGTGCATTCATCTTTGCATTCATAGTGTGTGTCTGTGTGAATTAGATTTTCACTTTCATATCCGCCTAATCAAGAGGCATTGTAATGAGCTATTAATTGTATCTCCATCAAGTGTATTATAGACACTACTTAGAGAGATAACCAACCTTTTGGTTGAAGAGGTTATTGCTTAGCATAAGAAAAGCATAGTGAAGAGGTTATTGCTTAGCCTAAGAAAAGCATATTGTAAAGGTTATTGCTTAGCCTGTTGAAAAGTATAATAGTGGAAATCCGGTGGGGTGTTGGTCCACAAGCCGGTTGTGGATGTAGGCATTGAAGCCGAAGCACTATAAATCCTTGTGTGATGGTGATTGTTTTTGTAAGCTTCCGCATTTATTTACTTAATCACCACTTGTGACTAGTTTAATTTAAAGAAGTTGAAATTGGTTAAAATTGGTCATAATTGAAGCTCACCCTATTCAACCCCCCCCCCCCCTCTGAGGTTCGGATCACGGACTTTTAATTGGTATCAAAGAGAGGTTACTCCATTTTAGGGCTTAACAACCCGGAGTTGATCATTTCTAGATTAGAACCCTAGTGTTGTGTTTTATTGCATATCTTTGTAACGATTTCCACTATGATCGAAATTGAAATTTCCCTAAGTATCATTTCACCACTCTAAGACTTTATCGAGTTATATCTCCAAGAGTTGGTGAGTCCTCAAAGTGAACTCTCAAGGACATCTTTATCAAGACCTTAGGTGAATCTTCAAAGGTACACATTTAGACTAACCTTAAGGCCTTGAACCTCTCTAGACCAACCTATTCTTTTTAGTTATATCTATTTGTTGGTCATGTTACATATGCATTTTGTTTCTTTATAGTCACATCTCTTAAAATGCAATGTTTCTTTGTGATCATTTGATTTTGTCTTCATGAACTTTTAAGTTATATCTCATGGTTTTCAAAATCCTTTTATTGCAATATTTTCATGACGGATTTGCATTTTGTTCATATAGTTATATCTCTTGTAGTGCATATCTATTCATGATCAATTGATGGTAATTAAAAAAGATTTCTTAGCTAGATTTTTCATGATCAATTGATGTTGGAAAATCATTTGATGAATGTCATATTTAGATCTTTTTTGTAAATCAAATGATTTGAAGAAATTTAAATTTCCCATTGATTTTTCAAGTTATATCTCTTGGTATGGAAAATATGTGTTCAATTTGTATGAGTGTCTATTGTCATATTGAGAATACAAATTGAAAATTTATAGTAGTACACTTCATGTTTTTCAAAATCGCTTGTTCATAATTTTATAAATGTTTCATTGTTGGAATTTTAAAAATTGAAGTGATTTGAAAAACTTTGGAAAATGTTCTAAGCTTTATTGGTTGATTTATAGAAGCATTTTCCTTGAATTTATTTCCTTGTGCTTAATTATATCATTTGGAAGGAAATAATTTTTACAAACAATTTGCATCTTTGCTCATTTAGTTACATTCTTTTTATGCAAATTGTTTTTGGTGTCTTACATTGCGTGGTTGGGTATGGTGTCATTGATTTGCATGTTTGTGCCTAACTTGGTATATAATTTCATTAATGCAAATTGATGATTGTTTATGTGCTTTATGGTAAAATCTTTTGTTTTATTATTATTTGAGCTTAATAAGTACATATGTGATTTAGTGTGCTAAGCTCATTTGGTATAAACCTCATATCCATTTTCCATTGCATTGTAAGCTTAGTACATTTGCTAAGAGTGGAGATGTTGCGTGATAGATTAATGGATCATTTTGGATGAATTGGAATTAAACCATTGTTCTAATAGGTATACCCACATATGAGATCCATCTTCATCTATATGCGATCCATGATATCCTTCTAACTTCATACCTTCTTGTGCATGCATAGTTATATTCTTTATTGATGATATGGTATGAGTTAGATCTTGAGTGTTGATTGACCCTCTCTATGTAAATGTCAAATCGTTCTATGTATGGCTGTGATCTTAGTTATATTTGTAGAAACCATACTAGAACTCAAATCCATCCTCTATGCCTTCTAGTCATTTCTTTTTGGATGGTTATGATGTTGATTCATGTATATTCTCTAAGTGATGTCATCCTTATACATGTTTCAACATCATAGTAGTGATCTTGATGATATGAAACTCTTTGAAATCCATCCGTCGTATATCTATATGTCTTATGGATATCTTAGTTGTTGAATTCATATGATTTTGTCACCTTGAAAATTGCATGCATTACCATGTTATATCCTTTCGCATTGCAATTTATCTTGTTCATCACTGTGCTCATTAGTTATACCATTATAAGCGATGAATATCCTTTTATGATGCTTGATGGAATTTTTTGTTTGTCACATCCTTGCTATTAATCATGTTGTCATATTCAATTGGTTTCATTTAATATAATTTTCGATTGATTTCATATCCAATTGGTGTCTTATCTTGAGAATGTGATAGACCTTGTGTACATTGGATTGAACTTCATAGTCATATATTTTTGTTCCATGTCACATTCTATTAGCATCATAAATTTCATGTTTGCCACCTCTCTT
Source organism: Cinnamomum chago (assembly GCA_038049695.1). Lineage (NCBI taxonomy): Eukaryota > Viridiplantae > Streptophyta > Magnoliopsida > Laurales > Lauraceae > Cinnamomum > Cinnamomum chago. Next base: position 49,990,962 of record CP142453.1, on the reverse strand, counting down.
GCTCATATAGGTAAATCTCATGACCACCATGTTTATATATATTCATAATCTTGGTTGATTATTAGTTGAGGTTGGCTTCATGTTTGAATTTCATTTCACTCATCTTGCACTTAATAGTCATATTTATTGATTGAATGAAATGATTTCAAAACATTCATAGCATATGAATTTCATAGTTAAATTAATTGATGCTATGTTTAGTAAACCCCATAATATCATGGATAGCTCTAATATGGATTTATCTTAATAGTTATATCCTTTATAACTCCATTTTAGAGTGATTGTTTTAATAGACTTATCTTTGAATCTCAATTGGTATTCTTTGTTTTTCCAATTGGTATCCATGATCGCTTTTCTCCTTGATCTTGTTGTCTTTTGGTAATTTGATCAGATTGTGCTCTATAGTTAAACGTGCCTAATCTTTTCCTTGAATTTGACCCTGAATTGGTTAAACCATCTTCTTCTTGAACCAAATAGTTATATCTTTGTCAGAAGTTTGACAAAAGGAGAGAATGGATTGAGGGGGAGTGTAAACCTTCATAGGAAGTATTAGTTTTGATCAAATTGACCATTGGATTGGCTTTGAACCCTTAGAGATTACTTCCATACATGATAACCTATTATGAATTTCATTTTTGATTTCTTTTGTTAACAGGTGCTTCTAAAAGGTATTTTTCTTATTTCATGTGTGTAGGTACCTTTGCAATTTAATGTCAAAGGGGGAGAGAACATTCAAGTTATCTAAAGGGGAAGAGAGTGTCCAAGCTTCCTAAGAGGAGATATTGTATGATCTTCTACAGGGGGAGAGAATGCATATCTTGCCAAAGGAAGAGAGAGTGCATGGTCCAAGGGGGAGAGTTGAAACAAGAAAGAAAGCTTGGGAGCTAAAGAAGATGCTTGGCTATAGAGAGAAAGATGAAAAGAAAGCTTGAAGAATGATCAAGCTCCAAGCATCAAGAAGAGTGAAGATAAAGTCCAAGAGCCCAAGCTAAGGGAAGAAGCATCCAAGAGATTTCAAGACTTGTCTAGCTTAGGGGGAGCTGAAGACTTGGTGTGTTAATTCGGTGTTGAGTAAGTTGCCATCAAATTGCAAAGGGGGAGATTGTTAGGAATTTTGTATAATTGCAATTTGAATGATGCATTATCATTCTAGCATCATTTGAATTTTCACACATGCATTGTTTTAGAAAAACTTGAAATCTTGATTTACACATTCATTGTTAGAAATATTAATTTATGCATGTTTTGATTTTTAACTTGGATGCATTTTTATTTGAAAAGAAGTTTTATGAATCAAGCAAGCCTATGAGTTTTAAATCTTTCAAATCATTTTAGGCTTTTTATGTTTCATGTTTTTAAACCTCTTAGTTTGATTTAAAACAAGATTCCAAGCTTGATTCAGTGGCCCAAAAGTCCCCATATGAAAATACTTTGAAATATGCTTATTTTGGGGAATTTGGTCCCTAAGCCCAGGTCGACCCGCAATGTGCTCGGTCGACCGAGCCCATGGACCCGGTCGACCGAGCACACATGGGGTCGACCGGGGCAAAGAGTTGTTGGCTCTTCCGACGGTCATTTTTTGACCGTTTGGAGCCAGGTCGATCGGGCTCTGTACCAGGTCGATCGGGCACTCGCAGAAACCCTTTTTTTTTTTTATAAATAGTGTGTCGCGACCCCGGACCAGGAATCCCAATCCGGGATCGGGACATTAGTGTGTAATGATTATTCAAGAGGATTATCTACATCCACAATATACAATTTATTTAATTTCCCACAGGTGTCCGCGGTGAGGATTTCACAACCTTGCATGAATATTTCTTTTTAGTGCGGAAGCATGTAGCAAATCAAATAGTCAGAGTATCTCTAGTCATGCAAGCATTAATATCAAATGTCAAAACTGTATCAGAAAGAGCAATGATCTATAGCATGTTTCCCAAAGGTTGTTAAAGTTAGACAAATATCATTTAGTTACATTCCCCAAAATTAGAGGCCAACAAAGGCCAATATTACAAAATAATAACCCAAAGAATAGTTAACAAGTCCTCCCCAAAATGTTACGCCTCTTGGCAACCCGATGTCTACATGTCATCGTCAGCACGCCACTCAACTAGAGGCTGCAGCTCACCTACCGCCTCCTCCGGCTCCTCCTCAAGGAAACCGGCAACGGGACCTGAGTACCAAAGCAAAGGATCAGACACGACGGTCTGGCAAGAGAGTGGGAAGATACAACAACATAAAATAGATGAAATATCTCGAAAAGCAAGGAAATCTATTAAAGCAAGAACTCTCATAAAATAGATAAATCATTTGCTAGAAACATGTAAACAAGATAAAACATATGAGGTAACCAAGGAAATCGGGAATAACCAGGTGGCAATCACATAAAGCTAAGTCCTCTGTCACTAAAGTGACAACAGTATCACGGGACGTTGATCTCAGTCACACAAGGTGAGGAGAAGCAACGTAAACATATATACAATATAAATATACGGGAACGGGACCACGGTAGCGAACCAGGTATCGGGACGGGACCACGGTAATGACCGGGTATCGGGATCCAAACTGCAGCTGGCGGGACGGGAGAGGGATTTCCAAGTCGGTGGATCAAACCGACAAGGTATCCAAGCTTAGTGATGCCGACTCATAGGATAAATAACACATCGAGACATATGCAAGTAAATAAAGTGCAAGTAAATCAATGAACGGGCAAGAATATTCAATATATAACTTTCATTTCATATCGGGCAATACTCTTCGGGACAAGTCAATGTTACTAGTGTAACCATCAAGCTTTCGGGAAAACAGATCATGTACAGTAAATCTTGGAAAAGAAGAAATAAAATGAACTATACCAATTCGGGAAAGATAATGATTTTTAAGATCTATTTGAGTGAATAGGGGTCCCGTATGTCTATGATGGAAATGACTTGGTACTCCTTGAGTTTGAAGACATTCCGGGCTCCTTATCCACTTCTACGATTTTCAAAACTTAACATGAGCTTATGGATAGTACTAGATGCTATGATAGAAAAATGAAGACTACAAACGGTCCATCCTAAGTATGATGTCAACCCGGAACCATCGAGCAACCTACTCAGTCACCGAAAGGAATAGAGTTCGCGATACCCAAGGAAATAGACTTTGCATTTAGGTATGAAGAGGATATCGTGTCGTTCCATCCCGTTCGAGATTGAATAGATTGAACTTCGATGCATTCCGAACCAACCGTGAAGAGCATCGGCTCAAGACGCTCTCACATATGGTCAAGTGAGTCCAAGGAGGGTAGCCAAGGTCCACAAAAAAAATAAATCTCAAAACCCACTGGACTCAAATTTCTGTACCAGAAATACACAGGGTCCGATCGATCGGCCCAAAAAGCCTTACAGTTAAAAGTCAGACCGATCGATCGGCCTGTAGGTCCGATCGATCGGCACTGGGCGTGAAGCATGCCCGGGAACTTGATTTTTCTCCTTGTTTCCTTTCCTTCCAACACCTCAACAACCACAATTAACTATGAACAAGGAGACTTAAACACATGATTCCCGGACATTAAATGAGGCTATCAAGATGTGTAAAGATCATTTATTTCAACCATGGAAAAGATCAATGAAAGCAATCAATGAAAGCATGAAAACCATAAATACTTCACCAAACCATTTCAAACTTAAAAACATCCAAACATTCACTTGCCTCAAGTCCAAGCTAGCCAAAAACAAGCCTCTACTCACTTCTTAAGCTTACTTCCAAGCTACAATCAAAAACCCCAAAAACAACCCTAAAATGGGTTACACAAGGAATGAAAATGAAAGAACTTCCAATAATGCAAATGTAGCTTCCCTAAGGCTAGAAGATCACTAATCTAGGAGATGAATAAGATCAGTTACTTGGAAGGTCCCCTAATGGACAAGGTAAGCTCAAGGGAAGTCTCAAAGTTGATGGATTCTTCTAAAAATAGTATCAAGAGGAAGCTTGTGAGATGAGGAAGAGATTGGAAATCTGCATTTCTTGATTGATGAGCTCTTGGTGAGGCTTGGAGATGGAGAAGCAGGAAGAAGAAAAGAAAAGCAAGGAAGAACCCTAGACTCAATAGTTGTGCTGGAACATGAAAATGGAGAAGGAAGGGAAGGGTTCCTCTTTCTTAACACTTGGGTGGTTGGGTCCCACAACTTAAAGAACTACGTTGGCTGAAATCATCTCTCTCGGGTCCTCGGATGAATTCGATGAAGAAGGAAGAAATGTTCGTCGAAATATCTAGTTTCCAAAAAGTGTATGTTTTGCGAGTTTCGAGAATATTAAGTTTTGGGTACAGATTTGGTGTGAAATGACTGTTTTACCCTCAAGGCTATGAAATCTGGTTTCGGGGCCTCGAATGGACACGGGATCAACATGAAAGTTGTAAGAATCCACAAGATGAATGCAACGGGCCAAAATCACAATTTAAAACACGTCGGGAAAATTTCACAAGAAAATGCAAAGCCGAAAAAGGGAACCCCCAAAGGGCCCCACAAGCTATCAATCACTCCAAAAGGCCCAAAACTAGAATCAAGGCTATTCCAAACCCAACTAGACCAAAAACACTAATCAAGCTTAGCACTAACACGCAACTTAATTAGCACTAAACGGGTTCACTCGGGTCGGGGTCATACATAGTGGTTCATTCCTTTGAAAAATTTGAGGATCAAGAGGCCCTCCTTGAGAGGTTTTGAGGCCAATCATAGGGGAATGAGCTAAGGGATGAAAGGAGTCATGTGAAATGCTAAAGCTTGGTTTCATTGAGTAAAATCACTAAGTAAGCTTTTCTTTTCTTAATCATATGTTTTCATGCTTTGCATAATTATTGGTAAATCTTTTCTACCATGATAAACTATGATTTGTTGTGTCCTTAACATGCAGATGTTTTTGAATTGATTTATTATTTTGGATGCATCACCTTGATTCAATTCAAGTAGTACTTAAATTGGTATATCTAAGTAAATCATGTTAATGAAAACATCTTTGAAATTATATGTAACATGATTCCTATACTTGGTTGAATCTATGGTTGTTGTTTTTCATCATAAGAAAATCTCTTTTAAATCTATCTTATGTTTTGGATTCAACAACTTCACATATCATATGTACTTTTGTTTTAAAGTTTCACAACTTGCCTTGCTTTGATAGGTATGTCATTTTCAAGTTGAATTTATAATTACATATGATTTGTCCCCTAACTTCAATCAAATCTATTTTTATGTTTTATGCTTATAGCATACACATATTGAGCTACATTGTTAAATTGATTGACATCCCTACGCATCACATGTTTTGTTCTTAGAATTTCACAACTTGTTTAGAATGCATAGGTATTTCTTTTACAAGTTATTTTTAACATGTGATTAGCATTCTTTCCTCATTCATAAATGTTTTTATGAGCTAAAACTTTCAAAAGCCTTTGGCATACATTTATGAGCTTTCATTTTCAAATTGATTGAGGACATCATACATATACATTGTGCATTCATCTTTGCATTCATAGTGTGTGTGTGTGTGTGTGTGTGTGTGTGTGTGTGTGTGTGTGTGTGAATTAGATTTTCACTTTCATATCCGCCTAATTAAGAGGCATTGTAATGAGCTATTAATTGTATCTCCATCAAGTGTATTATAGACACTACTTAGAGAGATAATCAACCTTTTGGTTGAAGAGGTTATTGCTTAGCCTAAGAAAAGTATAGTGAAGAGGTTATTGCTTAGCCTAAGAAAAGCATATTGTAAAGGTTATTGCTTAGCCTATTGAAAAGCATAAATAGTGGAAATCCGGTGGGGTGTTGATCACAAGCCGGTAGTGGATGTAGACATTGAGGCCGAACCACTATAAATCCTTGTGTGATGGGGCATGCTTTGTGGTGATTGTTTTTGTAAGCTTCCGTATTTATTTACTTAATCACCACTTGTGACTAGTTTAATTTAAAGAAGTTGAAATTGGTCATAATTGAAGCTCACCATATTCACCCCCTGCTGACTAGTCTCACTACATGACAGATATCCGATCTAGTACATAGCATAGCATACATGACGCTACCAACGGCCGAAGTGTATAGTATCGACCTCATCTGCTCCTTCTCCTCAAGTGTCTTAGGACATTGATCATTGGAATGGTGCACTCCGTGTCTGAAAAGGTGTAATACCCTTCTTGGAGTCTTGCATAGCTAACCGTACTAGTACCTTATATATGTACGCAGATTGGGATAAGCCAATTATCCTATTTTTCCGGTCTCGATGGAGTTTGTGTTGGAAGTAAGTGGGCCTCGTAGATAGGTTTTCAAAACTTTTGACCCACTTGACTCAGGGATCAAGTACCCATACGGCCATAAACCATATCCAGGATGCAATCCCTCCATCTCATCAATCATGAACAACAATAAATTCTATCTAGAAGATAGAAATTAGCAATACCATGCAACCAAAGCAATCCACAATAAATAGAGAAGTAGATGATACCTTTGGAGCTCGGTAGTGCTCTAATAGAGAAGAAGACAATTACTTGAACAAGAACTCTTCTTGAAGCAAATTAGGATCTCCAAGGCCTTGTTGTCTTCCATGCTATGATCCGCTATCAGATCTCTTTTGTCAAGAAGATTAGTGAATACTCCAAGAGAAAACCCAACTAGAAACTCCAAGGAACTAGAAGAGAGAGATAAGAGAAAGTTGTGCAACTATTGTACAAAAAGGGGTTGGGCGTGTTCTCCTTGTTGTGGACGTCCAAGAGGGGTGCTTCCCCTTTTATAGCCCTTTTGCAACTCCTCTACTTCCTAATTAACTAGAAGTCCTACTTCCAAAATAATTAGTAACTTTCCCTTTTTCTAATTACTATAGAAGTCTCACTTTCACATTAATTAGTAACTTTACTATTACCACTATTAGAAGTCCTACTTCAAATAGAAATAGTAACTTTCTAATTCCTTCGATTTAGAGTTCAAGTAGGATTAGTATCTTACTAATAACTTGGGCTAGCGTGGGGACCACTAGGGATTCCATAGAAAGCTGGCTCCAACTAGGACACTGCGACCCAACGTCTCATGTGCAATTCGGGCCCACAGTTAATTGTAAATAACACCACTATATAAAAGCGAATGCACTCCAGTCTTAGGAGTAAATTACAAAGAAGACCCTAAACTTTTCAATTACCACAAGTAGGCCCCTCTATCAATATCCATGGATCAAATGGAATAAATCTGTCTCTTCCAATCTTAGATCCACATCTTATTATTCTTGAGCCCCAATTAATCACAGTGATCATCTGTACCATCCAATTAACTCTTAATCGAGATGGGTGCGCACTTACTAATGATAAATCCAATAATTGGCACAAGGGGATAATATAGATAGATTTCATCTTGACCATTGGATGCTCTAACAATTCTACTACCACGTACCTAAGACAGCAAGGTGTTGACCTACAGTTGGCCTCACTCATTGGTGACTCAAAGCAAATGAACAGACAAAAACTTGAGTTCATCAATGTCTCGGGATTGAGAGCATACTGCTAGGGAATTATGAGAGCAGACCTTAAAATTGAGACAATATTCCATAAGGCGCTTCTCATGGTCCTTCAATACATTCAATGTACTAGCACCGTGATCTGGAATCTTACATTCTGATGATCGAGACAAAACACACTATCTCATAGTGATCAAAGTGCTACAACCTTATCAGTTGAGATGCCTAGTCTCATCACTGGTTGTGAAGATATTTAAGTATAAAATTTTTGACACATGTCTCTCGTGTGTGGATCTCATCCATATACATATATCACATCTAATATACTAATGAGACCCAGTTCGACTCTTGAACCATCATGTCATATGTATTGGTCATTGTTAGGGATTTTGTGGATTGCAATTTGATGGATGCATAATCATTCTAGCATCATTTGATTTACACACATATGCATTGATTTAAGAAAACCTTGAAATCTTGTTTTATTCATGCATTGCTTTTAAGATTTGTAAAAGTATTGATTTATGCATGATTTGTCTTTTTATCTTGGATGCATTTGTTTTAGAAAAGAGTTTTCAAGAAATCAAGCAAGCCTTTGTTTTAAAAGTTTTGAATCTTTTTAGGCTTTTTATGTTCATGTTTTAAAAACCATTAGAATCTTTAAAACATGTTTTTCCAGCTTGATTTAGTGGCCAAAAGGTCCCCCAAAGAAATTCCTTCAAAATATGCAAAGTTGGAATTTTTGCAAAAAGGGGGGTGTCCCGGCAGTGTCGCCGGTCGACCGAGACCTGTGTCCCGGTCGACCGGGACCACTGTCGGTCGAGTCCTCAGTTTCTGAACTGTATCATGCCAACAGTCAGAAATTTGACCGTTGTGCTCTCTCGGTCGACCGAGACCTGTGTCTAGGTCGACCGAGGACTAGCCGTTGGACACTTTTTGGCTATAAAGTCCATTCATTTCCAACCTTTTTCAAGGCTTGACATATGAACTTTTGAGAGCATTTTGGAGCCAAAGAAAGGGGAAGAAGTTGGAAAGGCTAGAGGGCTATTTGGAAATCAAATGCTTGAGTTTTTAAAAGGTACATCATTATAGTTATTTTGATTTCCATTCAAATGAAATCCATGCATGTTCAAATCCTTTGTATTTTCATTTATGCATGATTTCAAGCCTTTAAAGAGTTGTGTTGCAAACTCATTATCTTCATTGGTATATTAGAATGGTTTGCAATCACTCTCATCTAAATCACATGTGTTCTTAGACTTTTATATTCATACAACATGTTTTAGATCATTTCTTTAAGTTGTGTGAATCTTTCATGTGATTAGTTTTATCTTCAATCATCATTTTATAAACCTTGATTTTAAAATGCATCATGCATTCATTTAAGAGCTTTATTGTTAAAATTGATTGAAGAAAAGCATTCATACACTTGTGCACACACTTTAACTTATTCAAGTGTATGTTTGTAATTTGAATTAAACTTTCATATTAGCCTATGTAGAGGCAATTCAATTGAGCTTAAATTGTATCTCTTGGAGTGTTCTTTTGTGAAGACACCTTCTTTGAGAAATCTCTCATTTGTAAAGGTTATTGCTTAGCCTAAGAAAAGCATAGTGTAAAGGTTATTGCTAAGCCTAAGAAAAGCATCTTGTAAAGGTTATTGCTTAGCCTATAAAAGCACATTGAGAGGTTGTTGTTTAGCCTAGAAAAACAACATTGTAAGGGTTATTGCTTAGCCTAGTAAAAAGCATAAATAGTGGAAATCCGGTGGGGTGATTAGATCACAAGCCGGTAGTGGATGTAGGCATTGAGGCCGAACCACTATAAACCTTGGTGTTGTGGTGCTTGCTTTTGTGGTGATTGTTTATATTAGCTTCCGCATATTGTTTGTCTAATCATCACATGTGACTAGTTTTTGTTAAGAAGTTAAATTTGTTTTAAATTGGTCACAATTGTAGCTCACCCTATTCACCCCCCCCCCCCTCTAGGGTTAGGATCCCAAGGACTTTCAATTGGTATCAGAGCCTCGTGCTCTATCTTATAGGATCAAGTGTTTGGAACTCTTGATTAGGTGTAAAAACCTAGAGTTAAAACCCTAGATTTGTGTTTGCATGAAAATCATTAAGATGGACTCCACTATGCTAGAGTTTGTAGATTCTTCTAGACCCCTCATTCTTCCATCTTATGGAGATTCAAACATTGAAATTAAAGAATCTCAACTTGAATTAAAAGAAGAAGAATTTGATGAACTTGAAGCCTATGAGGAATTGTACACATGGTCCTTAGAGGTTTCCAAGAAAAATAAAAGATTAAAAGAAGAATCTAAATGGCTAAACCAAGAATTAGTCTCTTCAAAAATTGAACTTAGAGAAAAAGATGAATTCATAAATTGTGTAGAATCTAAGTTCATGATCTCTTTGAATAACCTATACAATACTCAAGATGAACTTAAAGAATTAAAGATAGGTTATGATCATCTTAATAAGGAAAATCTAAAACTAAGAGATCAACTACAAAGGCAAGATAAAGACTTTAACAATCTTGAATCTAAATTGACTATCTCTAAGGAAAATTTATCTAATGCTCAAGATGAATTAAATGAGATTAAGATAAATTGTGATGAGCTTAAAAATGAAAATTTGAACCTAAGAGATACAATTAAAAGACAAGATGAAAACATTAACTATTTAAAATCCAAGTTGACAATTTCCAATGAAAATTTGTCTAATGCTCAAAGTAATTTAAAAACTTTAGAACTTGGATCTAATGTTGTTAATGAGCTTAAATCTAAGTTAAAACTTGCCTATGATGAGCTAAACAGTTTTAAGGGAATTGAAAATGAACTAACAAAAGTTAAAAATGAAAATTCAACCCTTAAAACCCAAGTCACTCAACTTGAAAGTTATAAACAAAAGTATGAGTGCAAGTTTACCCAAAGTGAAGATAGACTTGAAAAATTATTTAAATTGGGTAAACCTCATGGAGATAGGACGGGTCTTGGATTTAATAGGAATATGTCACATGACCCTAAATTCACCAACACTTTTGTGAAAGGTGAGTCCTCATTCTCTAGCACTCTTTCTCCTTTGCCCAAATCCAAATGTGTTTATTGTGGCAATGAAGGACACTTTAGGTTTGAGTGCAAACTAAGAAGAAGCAATGTGTCTAATCCCATCTTTGAACCAAAGAAAGTAAAATCAAATTTGAAGGGTAAGACACTAAAAACCAAGGAAGACTCCATAAAGCTTAAACAAGTTAAACCAATTAACAAGGAGTCTCCTAAGATAGATTCTAAAAAGCTTAAACAAGTTAAACCAAAAATAAAAGAATCTATTAACAAAAAGCTTCTCAACCTACCTCCCTTATATCAACCCATGAAAGAACTTTTGAATAAAGTAACAAAATTAAATCTAAAATTCAAAACTCAAATGAAGGGAGAATATAAGAAGAAGAGAAAAATGAACAAATCCCCAAAGAAACAAACTCACCAACATCAAAAAACTAATCACCAATCTAAGCTAAATTTAGTAAAATCTAAATATCATGGTGATAAGTCTAAATTGAAAATTTATCAAGTCAAATCTCCTTTAGTTGGTGAGAAGTCCAAAATAGACCTCAAAGTTCAACCCTCTCAAGACCTTAGGTGGATTCCTAAAGTTATTCACTTAGACAAACCTTAAGGCCTTGGACCTCATTGACCAACCTATGCTTTATAAGTTAAATCACTTTGTTGGTCATGTTGCTTTGCATTTTGGTTCTAAATAGTTACATCTATTTAAATGCAATGTTTATTTATGATCATTTGATTTTTTTTTCATGCACCATTCTAAGTTACATATCATGGTTTTCAAAATCATTTGATTATAATTTCATCATGTTTGATTTGCTTTTTGCACACATATGTCTTGCATTGCATTTCTTTACATGATTAATTGATTGTGATTTTAAAAGCTTTCATAGCTAATTTATTCATGATCAATTGTTATTGAATCATTTGTGTAGATGTCATAGTTAAGATTATTTGAACAAATGATTTGAATCAATTCAAGTTTTTCCATGGATTCCTAAGTTATACTTTTATATGGAGAACATTGTTTTTGAAAAATCAACTTGTATGTGTTTCAATTAAGTTATATCTTTTAAAATACAATGTTGAAAATTGATCTTCAAAATCATTCTTTTTATGCTCATTGTTGGATTTTGTTTTTCAAAATGATTTGAAGATTGTTTGATTGGAAATGCTTTAAAACATCATTAGTTATATTCATCTAAGCATGTTCCATGCTCACATTTCCTTTTCTTTTGGTTTCATTATCTTAGAAATGGAGATGCATGTTGTTTGCATCCTTGCTTGTTTATTTACATTCTTTTTATATGCAAATGACTTTTGGTTCCATGTATGGTTGTGATCTTAGTAACATTTGTAGAAACCATACTAGAACCCAAATCCATCCTCTATGCCTTATAGTCATTTCTTTTTGGATGGTTATGGTGTTGATTCATGTAGATTCTCTTGGTGTCATCCTTATACATGTTTCAACTTCATAAGTAGTGATCTTAATCATATGAAACTCTTTGAAATCCATTCCTTGCATTTATGATGGTTGATGGATATCTTAGTAGTTGAATTCATATGATTTAGTCACTTTGGAAATTGCATGCATTTCAAAGTTATATAATTTTGCATTGCAATTTACCTTGTTCATCACTATGCTTATTAGTTATATCTTTAAAAGTGATGAATATGCATTTATGATGCTTGTTGGGATTTTGTGTTTGTCACATCCTTGCTCTTTTTCATGTTGTCAAATTCAATTGGTTTCATTTGGTATAATTTAAGATTGATTTGATTTCTTGTGATTGTGATAGACCTTGTGTACAATGGATTGATCTTGATAGTTATATGTTTACATTCCATTAGCATCATAATGTTCATGATTGCCACCTCTCTTGCTCATATAGGTAAATCTCATGACCACCATGTTTATGTGTTCATAATATTGGTTGGTTATTAGTTGAGGTTGGCTTCATGGTTGAATTTCATTTCACTCATCTTGCACTTTAATAGTCATATTTATTGATTGAATGAAATGATTTTCAAAACCTTCATAGCATATGCTTTCCATAGTTAGATTGATTGATGCTATGATTAATAAACCCCATTTCATCATGGATAGCTCTAATTTGGATTTTTCCTAATAGTTATATTTTTAAATCCATTTTAGAGTGATTGTGTTTAATAGACTTTTCTTTAAATCTCAATTGGTATTCTTTGTTTTTCCAATTGGTATCCATGATTGCTTTTCTCATTAGACCTTGCCTTCTTTTGGTAATTTGATCATATTGAGCCTTATAGTTAAATGAATCTAATCCTTTCCTTGAAGTTGACCCTCATTTGGTTAAACCATCTACTTCTTGAACCAAATAGTTATACCTTGTCAAAAGTTTGACAAAAGAAGAGAATGGATTGAGGGGGAGTGTAAACCTTCATAGGAAGTATTAGTTTTGATCAAATTGACCCTTGGATTGCCTTTGAACCCTTAGAGATGACTTCCATACATGATAGCCTGTTATGTATTTCATTTTTTATTTTATTTGTTAACAGGTGCTACTAAAGGTATTTTCCTTATTTCATGTGTGTAGGTACCTTTGCAATTTAATGTCAAAGGGGGAGAGAGTTCAAGTACTCAAAGATCTCATTCTTCAAAGGGGGAGAGTGCCAAAGGGAGAGAGAGAGGCATGGTCAAAGGGGGAGAGCTAATAGAAGAAAGAAAGCTTGGAAGCTAAAGAAGATGCTTGGCTAAAGAAAGAAAGATTGAAGAATGATCAAGCACCAAGCATCATGAAGAATGAAGAAAAGAAAAGAGCCCAAGCTAAGAGAAGCATCCAAGAAGATTTCAAGCATTGTCCAGCTGAGGGGGAGCTGAAGACTAAGTGTGTTTTTCATTGGTGAGTGAGTTTCCATCAAATTGCAAAGGGGGAGATTGTTAGGGATTTTGTAGATTGCAATTTGATGGATGCATAATCATTCTAGCATCATTTGATTTACACACATATGCATTGATTTAAGAAAACCTTGAAATCTTGTTTTATTCATGCATTGCTTTTAAGATTTGTAAAAGTATTGATTTATGCATGATTTGTCTTTTTATCTTGGATGCATTTGTTTTAGAAAAGAGTTTTTAAGAAATCAAGCAAGCCTTTGTTTTAAAAGTTTTGAATCTTTTTAGGCTTTTTATGTTCATGTTTTAAAAACCATTAGAATCTTTAAAACATGTTTTTCCAGCTTGATTTAGTGGCCAAAAGGTCCCCCAAAGAAATTCCTTCAAAATATGCAAAGTTGGAATTTTTGCAAAAAGGGGGGTGTCCCGGCAGTGTCGCCGGTCGACCGAGACCTGTGTCCCGGTCGACCGGGACCACTGTCGGTCGAGTCCTCAGTTTCTGAACTGTATCATGCCAACAGTCAGAAATTTGACCGTTGTGCTCTCTCGGTCGACCGAGACCTGTGTCTAGGTCGACCGAGGACTAGCCGTTGGACACTTTTTGGCTATAAAGTTCATTCATTTCCAACCTTTTTCAAGGCTTGACATATGAACTTTTGAGAGCATTTTGGAGCCAAAGAAAGGGGAAGAAGTTGGAAAGGCTAGAGGGCTATTTGGAAATCAAATGCTTGAGTTTTTAAAAGGTACATCATTATAGTTATTTTGATTTCCATTCAAATGAAATCCATGCATGTTCAAATCCTTTGTATTTTCATTTATGCATGATTTCAAGCCTTTAAAGAGTTGTGTTGCAAACTCATTATCTTCATTGGTATATTAGAATGGTTTGCAATCACTCTCATCTAAATCACATGTGTTCTTAGACTTTTATATTCATACAACATGTTTTAGATCATTTCTTTAAGTTGTGTGAATCTTTCATGTGATTAGTTTTATCTTCAATCATCATTTTATAAACCTTGATTTTAAAATGCATCATGCATTCATTTAAGAGCTTTATTGTTAAAATTGATTGAAGAAAAGCATTCATACACTTGTGCACACACTTTAACTTATTCAAGTGTATGTTTGTAATTTGAATTAAACTTTCATATTAGCCTATGTAGAGGCAATTCAATTGAGCTTAAATTGTATCTCTTGGAGTGTTCTTTTGTGAAGACACCTTCTTTGAGAAATCTCTCATTTGTAAAGGTTATTGCTTAGCCTAAGAAAAGCATAGTGTAAAGGTTATTGCTAAGCCTAAGAAAAGCATCTTGTAAAGGTTATTGCTTAGCCTATAAAAGCACATTGAGAGGTTGTTGTTTAGCCTAGAAAAACAACATTGTAAGGGTTATTGCTTAGCCTAGTAAAAAGCATAAATAGTGGAAATCCGGTGGGGTGATTAGATCACAAGCCGGTAGTGGATGTAGGCATTGAGGCCGAACCACTATAAACCTTGGTGTTGTGGTGCTTGCTTTTGTGGTGATTGTTTATATTAGCTTCCGCATATTGTTTGTCTAATCATCACATGTGACTAGTTTTTGTTAAGAAGTTAAATTTGTTTTAAATTGGTCACAATTGTAGCTCACCCTATTCACCCCCCCCCCCCTCTAGGGTTAGGATCCCAAGGACTTTCAGTCATGTGCATTAAGTAATAAAACACCATTCATCTCATGAAAGGAAAGCATGATTTTATTGATAAATAAAGAAATTAATAAATTTATTACATCATCTGATGGATTGAGTCCATACAATCTAACAATTTGATCCTTAAGATGTAGCTAGCTTCTCCCAAGTCCTTCATTTCAAAAGTATTAGCTAACCAAACTTTCACTTTTGACAACAATCCTATGTCTTTCCTAAGGAGTAGGATGTCATCGACATATAAAACAAGAAAAACAACCCTATCACCTTCACTTTTCATGTACACACATGACTCATCCGGATTCTAACAAAAACCAAATGACTTGATTGCCTAGTCAAAACGGATGTTCCAACTTCGGGATGCTTGCTTCAGTCCATAAATAGACTTCTGTAGTTTGCAAATATTTTGCTCTTGGTTTTTTGCTACAAAACCGTCTTGCTGCACCATATAGATGTCTTCCTAAAGATGGCCATTGAGAAACGCCATCTTGACATCCATTTGCTAAATCTCGTAATCGAGATGAGCCGTAATGGATAAGAGTATCCAGACGGACTTGAGCATGGCTACCAGTGAGAAGGTTTCCTCATAATCGATACCCTCTTTCTGAGTATACCCCTTCGCAACAAGCCTAGCCTTAAAGGTCTCCACTCCACCATCTGGTCCTCTTTTTCTCTTGTAGACCCACTTGCACCCAATAGGTTTAATATTGGCAGACAAGTCCATAAGTGTCCAGACTTGATTGGAATACATAGACACCATCTCAGCTTTCATAGCATCTTGCCAATGTCCCAAATCTATGTCATTAATTGCTTCATCATAGTTACAGGGATCTTGTTCCAGTTCTTCCTGGACTGCCTCGTAAGACTCTCCTAAGAACGAGAACCTGCCAGGGGGTCTGACAATCCTCCCACTACGACGAGGTACTGGTGTAACTACTAGGTGTGGTAAGGGCGGTTCTTCCTCAAGCTTGGTCATACTAGGATTTGGAATTGAATGCTCTTGAATCTCTTCCAGGATCACCTTTTCTAAAGATTTCCAGTCAATCATATAATCTTCCTCTAGAAAAACCGCATTGGTGCTCACCGACACTTTCTGCTCTCTGGGATTATAGAATAACCAATCTTTAGTTCCTTTAGGATATCCTACAAACGTGCATATTTCAGACTTCATTTCCAACTTATCCATCTTAATCTTTAGCATGTGTGCCGGACAACCCCAAATGTGTAAATGTTGTAGACTAGGCTTTCGCCCGGACCACAACTCCCGAGGAGTTTTAGGTACAAACTTAAATGGTACGAGGTTTAGTATGTACATCGCAGTATCCAAGGCGTATCCCCAAAAGGATATAGGTAATCCTGAGAAACTCAGCATAGACCTGATCATATCTAAAAGAGTCCAGTTCCTTCATTCCGCTACTCGATTATGTTGTGGCATACCAGGAACAGACAACTAGGATAGAATCCCATTCTCTAATAAGTATCCCACAAAATCAGCAGAAAGATATTCCTCTCATCGATCTGATCGAAGAGTTTTGATACTGTTAGGGTTTTTATAGATTGCAATTTGATGGATGCATTATCATTCAAGCATCATTTGATTTACACACTTGCATTGGTTTTAAATAAACTTGAAATCTTGTTTTATTCATGCATTGCTTTTAAGATTTGTAAAAGTATTGATTTATGCATGATTTGTATTTTCATCTTGGATGCATTTGTTTTAGAAAAGAGTTTTCAAGAAATCAAGCAAGCCTTTGTTTTAAAAGTTTTGAATCTTTTTAGGCTTTTTATGTTCATGTTTTAAAATCCATTAGAATCTTTAAAACATGGTTTTCAAGCTTGATTTAGTAGGTAAAAAGGTCCCCCAAGCAAAACCTTCAATTATGCAAAAGTTGCATTTTTTGCAAAAATGGGGTGTCCCGGCAGTGTCGCCGGTCGACCGAGACACAGGTCTCGGTCGACCGAGACAACTGCAGGCAGAATTTTGCCTGAAGCCCCAATGGTCAGAAATCTGACCGTTGTGTGTTCCCGGTCGACCGAGGCCTGTGTCTAGGTCGACCGAGGACTAGCCGTTGGCAACTTTTTGCTCTAAATATGAGTTCTTTCCCTTGCCAAAAGTTGGGAATTTTAAGCCCCTCCTTGAGAGGTTTTGAGGCATATTCAAGGGAAAAAAACCAAGGGATGAAGGGGAGCATTAGGAAAGCTAAAGCTTGGATTAATGAAGTTAAATCTCCAAGTAGGCTTTACTTTCCTTAATCATATGTTTTCATGCTTTGTTTTATTTTTGGTAAATCATTTCTAGCATGTTAAACTATGTTTGTGTTGTGCCATTAACATGTTTTATGTTTTGAGTTGATTTATTGTTTTGGATACAACACCATATGATTCAATCCAGGTAGTACTTAATCTTGGTAAATCTAAGTAGATCATGTTAATGAAAGAACCTTTGAAATTATATGTAACATGA
Organism: Cinnamomum chago; assembly: GCA_038049695.1. Lineage (NCBI taxonomy): Eukaryota > Viridiplantae > Streptophyta > Magnoliopsida > Laurales > Lauraceae > Cinnamomum > Cinnamomum chago. Next base: position 49,973,394 of record CP142453.1, on the reverse strand, counting down.
TTCCTATACTTGGTTGAATCTTTGGTTGTTGTTTTCCATCATAAGAAAATCACTTTCAAAACTATCTTATGTTTTGGACTCAACTTCTTTACAAATCATATGTTTTCATGTTTTGTTTTATCTTAGGTAAATCTTTAGCAACATGATAAACTATGATGTGTTGTATCCTTAGCATGTTCTATATTTTGAATTGATCTATTGTTTTGGATGCATCACCATTGATTCAATCAAAGTAGTACTTTATCTTTGGTAAATCTACGTAGATCATGTTAATGAAATATGTAACATGATTCATATACTTTGTTGAATCTTTGGTTGTTGTTTTTCCATCATAAGAAAATCTCTTTCAAATGTATCTTATGTTTTGGATTCAACATCTTTACAAATCATATGTGTATTATTGTTTTAAAGTTTCACAACTTGCCTTACTTTGATAGGTATATCACTTTCAAGTTGTATTTATAATTACATATGATTTGTCCCCTCTTTTCAATCAAATCTATTTTTATGTTTTGAGCTTCATGTTGATTTGATTGACATCCCTATGCATCACATGTTTAGAGCTAATCCATTTCATACAACTTGTGTATCTTTGACATCATTAACAAGTTGTTACTTTTAACATGTGATTGCATTCTTCCTCAATCATAAATGTTTTTGAGCTAAAACTTTCAAAAGCCTTAGGCACACATTTATGAGCTTTCTTTTTCAAAATGATTGAGGACCACACACACACACTTCATGTACTTTCATCTTTGCATTCATAGTGTGAGTGTGTATTAGTTTTTCACTTCCATATCCGCCTATTTTAGAGGCATTGTAATGAGCTTAATAGAATCTCCATCAAGTGTATTATAGACACTTATTTAGTGAGATAACCAACCTTGTGGTTGAAGAGGTTATTGCTTAGCCTATAAAAGCATAATGGATAGGTTGATGTTAAGCCTTGAAAAACATCAATGTAAAGGTTATTGCTTAGCCTTGGAAAGCATATTGTAAAGGTTATTGCTTAGCCTATTGAAAAGCATAAATAGTGGAAATCCGGTGGGGTGTTGGATCAAAAGCCGGTAGTGGATGTAGGCATTGAGGCCGAACCACTATAAATACTTGTGTGATGGTGCTTGCTTTGTGGTGATTGTTGTTATTAAGCTTCCGCATTTTATTTGTAATCACCACTTGTGACTAGTTTGTTTAAAGAAGTTAAAATTGATTAAAATTGGTCATAATTGAAGCTCACCCTATTCACCCCCCCCTCTAGGGTTCGGATCCCATGGACTTTACAGATACTCTTACCTAATTGCTTTTCCGCTTCTGCTTGAAACACTTTGAACTTTTTAAAAGCCTCGGACTTGCGGTGCATAAGGTATATGTATCCATATCTTGAGTAATCATCTATGAAAGTGATGAAATACTCATATCCTCCTCTAGCTCTGACATTAATGGGTTCACACACATCAGTATGCACTAATTCCAACAAATCTTTGGCCCCATTGCCCTTGGATGAAAAGGTTCTTTTGGTCATTTTGCCTTCTAGACCGGATTCGCATACAGGCATTGCTTTTACCACCAATGAAGGCAAGATACCATCTTTCAATAGCATGTCAATCCTATTTAGGTTTATATGACCTAGCCTCAAGTGCCAAAGTTTTGTTGGATTAGATGAATGTGACTTTCTCTTTAATGATGGTCTATTAATTATTTTAGTATCGTGTATCTCATACATCGTGGGAGTTAACAAATAAAGCCCATTGGTTACCTTGCCAGAACATATAAAAGTACCTTTCCTCTTTATGATAATTTTAGTATCAAAAGTAATAGAATAACTTTTATTCACTAAACTAGAAACTAAAATTAAATTCCATCGTAAAGATGGTACATATAATGTCTCTGACAAAACCAATTTATTATTTGAAAAACAAAAAGTAATGACTCCCACTGAAACAGCCTCCGCCTTAGCATCAGATCCTAGGTTGACAATGACTTCTCCGTCACTAAGACTCTTGGTTTCCCTGAACCCTTGCAACGTATAACATATGTGATTAGTTGCACCATTGTCAACACACCAGGATTCTGAAGTACCAGTTGCAAAACTAACTTCATAAATGAGTGACTCAATCATACGTAAGGTCTTCTTCTTAGACATATAATCTAGACAATTCCTTTTCCAATGTCCTGTTATACCACAATGGAAACACTTTCCTTTTTGTCCCCAAGCCCTTAGCCTTGGCCACACCACCATTAGGCCATTCTCCACCTTAGGACCCTTCGAAACTGATTTCTTCTTGCCTTTCTGCCCTTTGCCTTTCGGTTTGGACTTAGCAACTGACTTTTATCATCAGAGTAGTTGGCTTCTTCTTTATAATCCTTTCAGTCACCACCAGCTGGCTAGACGGCTCAGCTAGAGTCATATTCATCTTATTCATATTATAAGTGACCTTGAAATTGTTGAAGGACTCTGGCAGTGACTCAAGGATTATGTCAATCTGCGATTCTGCATCAATCGCAGCCCCGAGTACATCTAACTCATTCAATGAGTCTATCATTTCCAACATGTGGTCCTGTACTGATGTGCCTTTATCCATCTTGGTGCTTATGAGCACCTTCATAGCAGCCTGCCTAGCAGGCTTGCCCTGTTCCGCAAACATCTCCTTTAAGTTTGATATAATATCATATGCAGTCTTATAGGATTGATGTTGGTCTTGCAAAACACTAGACATGGATGCCTGTATGTAACATCTGGCAATCTCATCGTCTTTGACCCATTTGGTGTAAAGTTCGTTTTCTTCCTATGATGCATCCGGCCCTGGCTCATCAAGAGGGGGTTTGGTAAGGACATATTTATATCCTGAAGCAGTCAGGATAATATCCAGGTTCCGTTTCCAGTCTACATAGTTGGATCCCACCAACTTATTCTGGTTGAGGATGGTCGCGAGTGGATTGAAAGTAATTGAATTCATGCTTGAAATACTGTAACACATAACCATACATTTGATTAATTAATTTAAATGACATTAAAATTTAGTATTATACCAAATTTATGTGGTAATCCTCATAACCATTAAATTCAGAATACATCGGAATCCCAATCTCCGAGGTATGCCTCCTTGGGGAGTGCTAATACCACCTAAATTGGTGCGGATCAAAGTAGGTCAGAATTAGGATTAATACGAACTACCCATGATCCCCATCATTCATTATTTTCTAGGTATCTCATACCAAATAATGTATGACTCCCAATTAGCTTTGGTTTCTAAAATATATGAAGTAAATCCTTCGGGATACTACATCATTATTTTAGTTAAGTGTGACCCACCAACTAGAATTATATGACAACCGTTGCGTGCAGCTCCCCTTGAGGAGTGGGCCCCCGCCCCGTCTCACCAACACTATCCATAAGAGATCCATATCTAGTAACTAGACAAATAACAGCCCTCTGTGGGGAACGGCCATTCTCAAAATGGCGCAGGGCTAATACTTTCCTTACAATGGACCTATGGTGGAAAACCATGGGGATTTCTAAATATAATGCCCCAGCTCCCACTTAATATTTTAGAATTAAGGACTTCCTTATAGGTATATGAGCCCGCATAGACATCAAATCATCTCATGATATGACCAATGATTGGTTCCAAGTCAAATTATTTTAAGGAAAGTCCAATTTCTAAGACTAGTGTTGCCAATGGGTCCATCTCATGGGTCCACCAACACTAATTAGAACTCTTTCCAAAAATTATTTTTATTTGATCAATTTTGGAAATTGCTATGTTTGGATCAGATTTGAAAACATTCTATAAAGGCAATCATCCATAAATAGAAAGTTCAAAAATAGAAACTAGTCCTCCTCCACATGGCCAAGCAGAATAGACCTCTTAGACTTCTAGACCTTCCAAAACTTTGGGATTCCTCAAACTCTTTGGGCATCTCCAAAATGCATTTTGTAATCTTCAAACTCTTTTATTAGGAGTCCAACTTCACTTTCCTTCTTCGTCTCGGACATCACCGAAATTTACAAATTTAGAAAATTTACATAACTTCTATGCCTCAATTATAAGACTTACATAGTAATCTAAACATGGAAATAAAAAGGGCTGTAGGGAAATTCACCATGCATTTCCCTTTCACGGGAAACCAAGGAAATCATGATGCCCTTTACAAGTTGCCCATAATAACCATCAACCCTATAAAGAGAGTAAAAGACTTGTGGGCCACATGGAGAGGACGTAATGACCTGCAAGTTAGTATCACATACAACCAAGCAACTCACAAAACCAGGTTACCAAACCATAGTGGAAAGATAGGATGACAAAAGAAAATTCGGATTAAAATAAAAAAAAATTCTATCTGCAGTCGACTAGCCGACCTTACGAACACCCAAAAATTGGGTTTTTGTAAATCTTAGCCAACTGATCCCAAACTCTTTCTAATGATTCCAAATACCATCTAATGGCTTCCTACCATCCTTCCATCATAGTTAAACCCTTTTACGACATTCCAAATATGGATCTACTACAAAAAGTAAGCAAATCCAATCAAAGATGATCGTTACATAGCCCTAGGTCTATCCTCTTCGCATCTCATGCAAAGATTATATCTAGATTGCTGATATAATATGATTAGAGATGAGGTATTACTCTGATACCAATTGTCGGAAGTAGGTGGGCCTCGTGGATAGGTTTTCAAAACTTTTTGACTCACTTGACTCAGGGATCAAGTACCCATAAGGCCATAAACCAAATCCACGATGCAATCCCTCAAACTCATCAATCATATATAGTAATATACTCTATCTAAAAGATAGAAATCAGCAACAAACAAGCAACCAAAAATCCACAACAAATAGAGAAGTAGATTATACCTTTGGAGCCCGGTAGTACTCTAATGGACAAGAAGATTTGCTAGATGAAGAAACTCTTTATTTGAAGCAAACTTAGGATCTACAAGACCTCTTAGCCTTCCATGCTACGACCCATATCAGATCTCTTTTCTCAAGAGGATTGGTGGAAACTCCAAGAGAAAACCAACTAGAAACTCTAAGGAAACTAGAAGAGAACTGGAAGAGAGAGATGTGCAACTCCTGCACAAAGGGGGCCGGGCGTGGATTCCTATACATGGACGTGAAAGTCCGGGATCGTAACCTTAGAGGGGAGAGGGGGGGTGAATAGGGCGAGCTACAAGTTAGTGACCAATTAAGCCAAATTTTAATTTCTTTAAAATTAACTAGCCACTAGTGATGATTATCGATCAAAATGTGGAAGCTAATAAAAACAATCACCACAAAGCATGCACCATCACACAATGATTTATAGTGGTTCGGCCTCATTGTCTACATCCACTACCGGCTTGTGATCCAACACCCCACCGGATTTTCACTATCTATGCTTTTCAAAAGGCTAAGCAATAACCTTTACAATATGCTTTCCAAGGCTAAGCAATAACCTCTATAATGATGTTTTTCTAGGCTAAACAACAACTTATCAATGTGCTTTCTAGGCTAAGCAATAACCTCTACACTATGCTTCTCTTAGGCTAAGAAATAACCTTTACAAGTAGAATATTTTCTCTCAAAGTAGTGTCCACACAAACACTAAAAGAGATACAATTTAAGCTCAATTACAATGCCTCTAAAATAGGCGGATATGAAATTAAAAATCTAACTCACACAAACACTATATGAATGCAAATGTGTATGCTCATGATGTGTGTGTGATAACTTCAATCAAGTTAAAAAGTAAGCTCAATCAATATAAGCTCAAAGCATTTAAAAGTTTAAGGCACATAAAATGATTTGATTGAAGTGAAATGCCATTCACATGTATGAATACAAACTTGTTAATGAAATGAAAATCAAAGGCTCACAAGTTGTATGAAACTGATTAATTCTAAACATGTGATGCATGTGCAATGTTGTTTTCAAAACCAAATTAATTTGACTAAGGTTTAAATGAATGGAAACAACAAATAAAGTTTTAACCAAGTACCAAGTAAATGAATCATGCTATAAAAGAAATCAAAGATTTTGGCTAAGCATGATTAAAGGAGATTTTAAAACAAACTTGGTTTGAAATCAAGGTGAAGAATCCAATCCAACTTAGATCAAATATTAAATGAAGAATGGATTCAACACATCATAGTTATCATGCTAAAATTCATTTACCAATAATTTAAACAAAGCATATAACATATGATTAATAAAAGTAAAGCTTACTTAGTGATTTAACTTCATTGATCCATGCTTTAGCTTCACTAATGTCCCCTTGGTCTCTCTTAGTTAATTTCCCTTTTTCTTGTCTCGAAACTCCTCAAGAGTGGCTCTTAGTTCCACTTTGATCCCCACTTTTTCTAAAGGAATGAACCTCATTTTATACTCAAAAAATGAGTTCTGGCGTGTCCCCGGTCGACCTGCACCTTTCCCCGGTCAACCTGGGCTTAACGGTCATAAATCTAACCATTTGAAAAAAAAGCTCCAACGGCTCTTTCCCGGTCGACCTGTAGTGAGCTCGATCTACTGGGTCCATGGGATCGGTCGACCGAGCACACTGCGGGTCGACCCGGAACCAGGGACCAATTTCCTCAAAAATGCATATTTCAAAGTATTTCTTTGAGGGGATTTTTGGGCCACTAAATCAAGCTTGGAATCATGATTTAAATCAAACTTGGAATCATGATTTAAATCAAACTAAGAGGTTGAAAAACATGAAACATAAAAAGACTTAATTCATAAAACTTCTTTTCAAATTTAAATGCATCCAAGTTTAAAATCAAAAAATGCATAAATCAATATTTCTACAAGTCTTAAAAACAATGCATGTGTAATTCATGATTTCAAGATTTTCTAAATCAATGCATGTGTGAAAATTCAAATGATGTTAAAATGATAATGCATCCATCAAATTACGATATACAAAATCCCCAACAATCTCCCCCTTTGCAATTTGATGGCAACTTACTCAGTACCAAATTTACACACTAAGTCTTCAGCTTCCCCTAAGCTGGACAGGTCTTGAAATCTCTTGGATGCTTCTTTAACTTGGCTTGGGCTCTAGGTCTTTTTCTTCATTCTTGTTGATACTTGGAGCTTGATCATTCTTCAAGCTTTCTTTTCATCTTTCTTTAATTAGCCAAGCATCTTCTTTAACTCCCAAGCTTTCTCTTCTTTCAACTCTCCCCCTTTGACCCTGCACTCTCTCCCTTGGGCAAGATATGCATTATGTCCCCCTGTAGAAGATCATACAATATCTCCCCTTAGGAAGCTTGGACATTCTCCCCCTTTGGACAACTTAAATGCTTCTCCCCCTTCGACATTAAATTGCAAAGGTACCTACACACATGAAATAGGGAAAATACCTTTTAGTAACACCTGTTATCAAAAGAAGTCGAAAATGAAATACATAACAGGGTATCATGTTTGGAAGTAGTCTTTAAGGGTTCAAAGCCAACACAAAGGTCAATTTGATCGAAACTAATACTTCCTATGAAGGTTTACACTCCCCCTCAATCCGTTCTCTCCTTTTGTCAAACTTTTGACAAAGATTTAACTATTTGGTGCAAGAAGAAGATGGTTTTACCAATTGAGGGTCAACTTCAAGGAAAGCATTAGACACGTTTAACTATAGAGCGCAATATGATCAAATTACCAATATAAAGAGCAAGGTCAAGGAGAAAAGTGATCACGGATACCAATTGGAATAAAGAATACTAATTGAAATTCAAGGATAAGATTATTAAATCAATCACTCTAAAAAGGAGTTAAAAAGAATATAACTACTAGGAAAAAATCCAAATTAGAGCTATCCAAGATGTTATGGGGTTTACTAAGCATAGCATCAATCAATTTAACTATGAAAATCATATGCTATGAATGTTTTGAAATCATTTCATGCAATCATTAAATATGACTATCATGTGCAAGATGAGTAAAACGAAATTCAAACATGAATCCTACTTCAACCATTAACCAACTATGATTATGATTACATAAACATTGTGGTGATGAGATTTACCTATATGAGCAGGAGAGGTGGCAAGCATGAAAATTATGATGCTAATGGAATGTGACATGGAACAAAAATATATTACTATCAAGTTCAATCTAATGTATATGGTCTATCACATTCTCAAGATATGACATCAATTGGATATGATAACAATCGAAAATGATACTAATTGAGACCAATTGAATATGACAATATGATTAAGAACAAGGATGTGACAAACACAAAATTCCATCCAGCATCATAAATGAATATTCATCACTTTTAATGATATAACTAATGAGCATAGTGATGAACAAGATAAATTACATAAAAGGATATAGCTTGGTGATGCATGCAATTTTCAAAGTGTCAAAATCATATGAATTCAACATCTAAAAGATATCCATCAAACAATAGATATAACTATGGAATACAATGAATGGATTTTAAAGAGGTTCATATGATCAAGATCACTACTATGAAATTGAAACATGTACAAGGATGACATCACTTAGAGAATATACATGAATCAACATCATAACCATCTATTTAATAAAAAAAATGACTAGAAAGCATAAAGGATGGATTTGAGTTCTAGTAAGGTATCTACAAATACAACTAAGATCACAACCATGTATGGAACCAAAAGACATTTGCATAAAAAAAATGTAACTAAATGAGCAAAGATGCAAATAGCTTATAACAACATTCATTTCCATTTCTAAGATGATATAATCAAATGTATAAGGAAATGAGAACATGGAACATGCTTTGATGATTATAACTAATGAAGTTTTAGAGCATTTCCATTCATACAATCTTCAAATCATTTCGATAAACAAAATCCAACAATGAGCATAAAAAGAATGATTTTGAAGATAACACATTATCAATTTTCAACTTTGCATTTTAAAAGATATAACTTATTAGAAACACATACAAGTTGATTTTTCAAAACAATAATTTTCCATATTAAAGTATAACTTAGAAATCCTTGGAAAATCCAAAATGATTTAAATCATTTGTTTCTTTTTAAATAATCTAACTATGATATCTACACAAATGATTTTGCAACAACAATTGATCATGAATAATCTAGCTATGAAAGCTTTTGAAATCATAATCAATTGATCATATATAGAAATGCAATGCAAGAGATAAAACTAAATGTGAGCAAAAAACAAATCTAACATGATTAAATTATAATCAATTGATTTTGAAAACCATGATATGTAACTAGAATGGTGCATGAAGACAAAATCAATTGATCACAAATAAACATTGCATTTTAAGAAATGTAACTATGAAAGAATAAAATGCAAATGTAATTATGACCAACAAAAAGATTTAACTATAAAGGACAGGCCGGTCAAGGAGGTTCAAGGCCTTAAGGTTTGTCTAAGCATCTAACTTTAGGAATCCACCTAAGGTCTTGAGAGGGTTGATCTTTGAGGTCTAGTTTAGAAGTCCCACCAACTTTAGGAGATTTGACTTGATAAATTTCTAATTTGGACTTATCACCATGATATTTAGATTTGACTAAATTTAGCTTAGATTGGTGATTAGTCTTTAGAGGTTGGTGAGTTTGTTTCTTAGGGGATTGATTCATTTTTCTTTTCTCCTTATTTTCTCCCTTTATTTGACTTTTGAATTTTAAATTTAACTTTGCCATTTTCTTCAAAAGCTCTTTCATGGGTTGATTTAAGGGAGATAGGTTAAGAAACTTTTTGTTGATAGATTCTTTTATACTTGGTTTAACTTGTTTAACCTTTTTAGAATCTATCTTAGAAGACTCCTTTTTAATTGATTTAACTTATTTGATCTTCTTGGAGTCTTCCTTGAGTTTTAGTGTCTTACCCTTCATAGATTTTGATTCTAGTTTCTTGGGTTCATTGATGGGTTTAGACACATGGCTTCTTCTTAGTTTGCACTCAAACCTAAAATGCCCTTTAATGCCACAATAATTACATTTAGTCGTGGGCAAGGAAGAATGAGTACTAGAGAATGAGGACTCACCTTTCACAAATGAGTTGGTGAAGCTAGGGTCATGTGAAATATACCTATCAAATCCAAGACCCGTCCTATCTCTTTGAGATTTACCCAATCTAATTAATTTTTCAAATTTCTCTTCACCTTGGGTAAATTTGCACTCATACTTTTGTTTGCAGCCTTCAAGTTGATTGACTTGGTTTATAAGGATTGAATTTTCATTTTTAACTTTTAATAATTCATTTTCAATTTCCTTATGGTTGTTTAGTTCTTCGTGGGCAAGTTTTAAATCAAATTTAAGTTCATTAATAACATTAGATCCAAGTTCTAGAGTTTTTATCTTATTTTGAGCATTAGATAAATTTTCCTTACAAATAGTCAACTTGGATTCTACGTTGTTAATATTTTTTTCTTGCCTTTGTAATTGATCTCTTAGTTTTGAATTTTCCTTATTAAGATCATCATTTCCTATTTTTAATTCATTTAGATCATCTTTAATATTAGATTGGTTATGCAAAGAGATAATAAACTTAGAGTCTAAACAATGTATTACTTCCTTCTCTTTAATTTCATCTTTTGAACAAACTAATTCTTTGTTTAGCTTTTTAGGTTCTTCTCTTAATTTATCATTTTTCTTAAGAAGCTCTAAGGACAATGTATACAATTCATCATAAGATTGTTGAATGTCATCTTCATTATTATGATTTTCTTCTTCTTTTAAATCAAATTAAGATTAATTAATTTGAAGGTTTGAATCTCCAATAGAAAGACGAAGGAGGGGTCTAGAAGAATCTACACAAGAATCTACACAATTTAAAATAGTGGAATCCATTCTAATGATTTTCATGAAAACACAACACTAGGGTTTTAACACTAGGTTTTTACACCTAATCAAGAGTTCCAAAACACTTGATACTAAAATAGAGCACGAGGCTCTGATACCAATTGAAAGTCCGGGATCCTAACCCTAGAGGGTGGGTGAATAGGGTGAGCTATAAGTTAGTGAGCAATTAAGCCAAATTTTAATTTCTTTAAAATTAACTAGCCACTAGTGATGATTATCAAACAAAATGCGGAAGCTAACAAAAACAATCACCACAAAGCATGCACCATCACACAATGATTTATAGTGGTTCGGCCTCAATGCCTACATCCACTACCGGCTTGTGATCCAACACCCCACCGGATTTCCACTATCTACGCTTTTCAAAAGGCTAAGCAATAACCTTTACAATATGATTTCCAAGGCTAAGCAGTAACCTTTACAATGATGTTTTTCTAGGCTAAACACCAACCTATCAATGTGCTTTTCTAGGATAAGAAATAACCTTTACAGTAGAATATTTTCTCTCAAAGTAGTGTCCACACAAACACTAAAAGAGATATAATTTATGCTCAATTACAATGCCTCTAAAATAGGCGGATATGAAATTAAAAATCTAACTCACACAAACACTATATGAATGCAAATGTGTATGCTCATGATGTGTGTGTGTGATAGCTTCAATCAAGTTAAAAAGTAAGCTCAATCAATATAAGATCAAAGCATTTAAAAGTTTAAGGCACATAAAATGATTTGATTGAAGTGAAATGCCAATCATATGTATGAATACAAACTTGTTAATGAAATGAAAATCAAAGGCTCACAAGTTGTATGAAACTGATTAATTCTAAACATGTGATGCATGTGCAACGTTGTTTTCAAAACCAAATTAATTTGACTAAGGTTTAAATGAATGAAAACAACAAATAAAGTTTCAACCAAGTAAATGAATCATGCTATAAAAGAAATCAAAGATTTTGGCTAAGCATGATTAAAGAAGATTTTAAAGCAAACTTGGTTTGAAATCAAGGTGAAGAATCCAATCCAACTTAGATCAAAGATTAAATGAAGAATGGATTCAGCACATCGTAGTTATCATACTAAAACTCATTTACCAATAATTTAAACAAAGCATATAACATATGATTAATAAAAGTAAAGCTTACTTGGTGATTTAATTTCATTGATCCAAGCTTTAGCTTCAGTAATGACCCATTGGTCTCTCTTTGTTTATTCCCTTTTTTCTTGTCTCTAAACTCCTCAAGAGTGGCTCTTAGTTCCACTTTGAGCCTCACTTTTTCCAAAGGAATGAACCTCATTTTATACTCAAAAAATGAGTTCTGGCGTGTCCTCGGTCGACTTGCACCTTTCCCCGGTTGACCGAGGCTTAATGGTCATAAATATGACCGTTTGAAAAAAAGCTCCAACGGCTCTTTCCCGGTCGACCTGCAGTGAGCTCGGTTGACTGGGTCCATGGGCTCAGTCGTCCGAGCACACTGTAGGTCAACCCGGGCCCAGGGACAAATTTCCCCAAAAATGCATATTTCAAAGTATTTCTTTGAGGGGAATTTTGGGCCACTGAATCAAGCTTGGAATCATGATTTAAATCAAACTAAGAGGTTTAAAAACATGAAACATAAAATGCCTAAAATGATTTGAAAGATTTAAAGCTCATAAACTTGCTTGATTCATAAAACTTCTTTTCAAATTTAAGTGCATCCAAGTTTAAAATCAAAACATGCATAAATCAATATTTCTACAAGTCTTAAAAACAATGCATGTGTAAATCATGATTTCAAGATTTTCTAAATCAATGCATGTATGAAAATTCAAATGATGCTAAAATGAGAATGCATCCATCAAATTACAATATACAAAATCCCTAACGAACATCCAAGGGGTTTGTACCCCTTTATATAGCCCTTAAGCAACCTCTCTTTACTAATTGAAATAGAAGTCCAACCTCCGTTAAGAATTAGTAACTTTCTCCTTTCTAATTATTATAGAAGCCTTACTTCCACAACAATTAGTAACTTACTATTACTACTATTAGAAGTCTCAGTTCAAATTGAAATAGTAACTTTCTAATTCCGTCTTTTTAGAGTTCAAGTAAGATTAGTATCTTTCTAATAACTTGGGCTAGCGTGGGGACCACTAGGGATTCCATAAAAAGCTCGCTCCAACTGGGACACTGCGACCCCACTTCTCATGTGCAATCCGGGCACACAGTTAATTACAAATAACACAACTATATAAATGCAATTGCACTACAGTCTTAGGAATAAATTACAATGAAGACCTTAAACTTCCTAGTTACCATAAGTAGGCCCCTCTATCAATATCCATGGATCAATTGGATTAATCCTGTCCCTTCCAATTTTAGATCCACATTTTATTATCCTTGAGCCCCAATTAATCACAGTGATCATCAGTACCATCCAATTAACTCTTAGTCGAGATGGGTGTGCACTTACTAATGACAAATCCATCAATTGGCACAAGGGGATAATATAGATAGATTCCATTCTTGACCACTAGATGTTCCCATAGTTCTACTACCATGTACCAAAGACACCGAGGTGTTGACCTACAGTTGGCCTCACTCATTGGTGACTCAAAGCAAATGAATAGACAGAAACTTGAGTTTATCAATGTCTCAGGATTGGGAGCCTATTGTTAGGGAATTATGAGAGCAGACCTTAAAATTGAGACAGTATTCCATAAGGTGCTTCTCATGGTCCTTCAATGCATCCAATGTACCAACACCATGATCCAGAATCTTACATTCTGATGATCGAGACAAATCACACTATCTCATAGTGATCAAAGTGTTGCATCCTTATCAGATGAGATGCCCAATCTCATCACTCGTTGTGAAGATATTTAAGTATAAGATTTGTGACACATGTCTCCAATATAAGGATCTCATCCATACACATACATCACATCTAATATACTAATGAGATCCGGTTCATCTCATGAACTATCATGTCATATATATTGGTCATGTGCTTTAAGTAATAAAACACCATTCATCTCATGAAAGGAAAGCATGATTTTATTGATAAATAAAGAAATTAATCAATTTATTACATCAACTGATGGATTGAGACCGTACAAACTAACAGACCTAGGGTTTCACTATCAACGCTTTAAGGACTTGTTCTTGTTACAAACATTCACATAGTCAACAAAAAAGGGATGTGGGTTTAGATCTGGGCATAACCTATCTCTATGGCATAGATTATCTTAGATCTAACAACACATTCATTCAAGCAGCAATGGATAACATTTATGTCATATAACCAAAAGCGTTCAAAGTAAAACCCTAGAACCTATGCATCACCAAAATGCAAGATAAGGCTTCATCGCAACCCCAAGGTGGAGAGTTAGTTACTCATGGAGAGGGATTGACAAAGGATCCTTGACGAAATCCCCATTAATGCTCCTTCCAAAGCTCCAAAATCAGCCTCTAGATCTTTTCCGAAGATGTGAATGAATTAAAAATGAATTTGGCATCCTTTTTATAGCGTTTTCCCCAAAAATCTCTTCAAAAATCGAAGGGAGACGGACTTCACTCGGGACGCCAGGAGGCAGTAGCCTCAGTTGTTATTTCCGGGTCTGGCATACAGACACCAGAAGGCAGTAAGTGTGGAAGTGTTGCAGACGCCAGCCAGACGCCAGGAGGCAGTATGCTCTGATTCTTTGTGCGATGGTTCTATCTTTCTCCAATTAGCCCTGAATTCTTTCTCTTCACCGAAAACACCTGAAAGCATTAAAATAACACAAATAAGGTCATATACTACCATCCCAAGGTGTAACGAAGTCATCATTGAGGGGCCTAAATGGTACATTTAAGCTCTCATCACCTAACTTTGTGAGGAAGTTATTTTGAAGGCAATCACACTTTAAAGTTAATCCTTCATAACATAACTATGCTTACTATAATCCTATGATTATGAAAGGATAGAGTAATGGTTTTAAGCCATACATCCGGAGTCAAAGATGTGGAGTGGTTGAGGGATTCGCTAAAAAAAATCCTTTTCGGTCTTGACACCTTTATGCATTAGGACATGGATATGCATTTGTTTTGGGTCTTGATGCGATTTTTTTTTACAATTGTGGGAGTCTATATGCAGTTTGCAATATTAAGGGGTCTTTCTGCAATTTTTAACTTTTGAGTTTTACTTAAATTTTTTTTAAAAAATGTGGGGGTTTTGTTGGAGGCATTTTTCAACAGATTTTCTTGATTTATGTTTTGAATTTTTTAAAACACCCATTATTTTTTAAGACCCACATTGTCAGTACACATTCTTTAAGCTTATTGTTGGAATGGACCCTTGATAATGGCTTGAATAGTGCGGTGCACTAGATTGCATATGCATGCTTCTATGCGGAATGACTTGCTTGATTTCATCCAAAGGAGCATTGAGAAACTTCATTTATTGTGCATAGTGAATCGAATTTGGTTCACTCGGTTGATGGGCTGAACCATATTTTTCTTATTGGAAAATCAGGTGGCTAAGGTCATAAAGCACATCCACAGGCTATGCTTTTCTCCCAAAGTATGACCCTCAAATTATATTTTATGTGCATTAAATTGGTATCTGTTGTAATACCTCGACCCAATCCTAATTATGAAAGTGTCTCATTACTTTTTTTAGATGCCTAATGTTGTTTCGAATGAATTTGTACTGGATTAGGTAGATAAGTTGGGGATTTGACCAATGACTAGGTAGGATAATGGCTTTTCATGATTTTGGATTTACTAGTCCCGCTCATGTGTTTTCCATTTCCCAAGGAGTTTGTGTGCATTGGGTAGAGCATGTCATTATCTTCAATTTTCGAGTTTGACCCGACCTATCTGAGCTCAACTTAACCCATTTTCAGCCCAAAGGCCCTTAGTTGTAATTTCCCTGAGTAAGCTGGACTTGCATGCAACCCAGCTAGAAACTTTCATTTAAAAGGCCCAACCCCTATTCCAAACGAGCATTTCCTCTCCTCTTATTTTGTTGGAACTCTTCCTACTCCCCTTTCTCTCCTTATTCTTCTCAACTTCTTGCTCCAATCTTCAAGCAGTGGCTTTGTGGCTTTCCCTGAGCTCTGGTTTCTTTATATCCTTGTTGTGGTTGATTATACGTCCCAGTGGATTGAAGTAGTCCCATATAGGAATAACAACTCTAAAATGGTGGTTAAAAAGTTTATCTTGGACATATCTTTTCCCGATTTGGAACTCCACGTGCCATCATTAGTGATGGGAGCACTCACTTTTGTAACTACATCATTGAAGATTTGTTTAAAAATTATGGGGTTACTCATAAAATGGCTACCCCTATCACCCACAAACAACTGGGCAGGTGGAAGTTTCAAATTGGAAAACTAAAGAATAATGGTGGAAAACAAAAAAAATAATGGACAACAATGAACCTAATCGTAAAGATTTGGTGCATGAGACTGAAAGATGCATTATGGGCTTACCGTACAGCATTTAAGACCCCTATTGGAATGTCTCCATACTCTCTAATCTATCGGAAAGCTTGCCACCTCCTTGTGGAACTAGAACATAAAGCTTATTGGGCCATCAAACGACTCAACTTAGATTTGGATAAAGTCGGGGAAAAAAGAAAAATGGACTAAAATGAATTAGAAGAGTTGCGCAACGAGGAATATGTGAACTCTACAATTTACAAGGAACGGACCAAAGTTTTTCGGCATAAAAATTGTTAAGACCAAAAAATGTTACTTTGCCTCTTCAACATCAAGAAGCCACATGAAGCCACATCCTACCACAAATAGACAGTGCTATTTCATGCATCAAACCTTGTCAGAATCAAACAAAAATTGCAAGATCATTCAAAACAACCATAAAAGGAGTACACATGAAGTTTTGGGCCATTTCGACATTATTTGGCCTAACTTCACTCTTCCAGCAGCTGAATAGGAGCTCCCGGCGGCGGCGAAGCTGAAGACCCTAATTCACAAAATAGAGCACACAATTAGCCTCAAAATGCCACTAGAAGGCTCTACATTAAATTCCGGGCCGTTTCGACGTTGTTTGACCCAAAAAGGAAACAACAACAACAAAGTCAGCTCCCCTGGCGGTAACAGCATCGAAGATATCAAATCTTCGATAAGAGCCTATCGATAGTCTCAAAATACATCCAAAAGGCTCCATGTCAAGTTTCAAGTCAAACTGACAACGTTTGGCCTCTCGGCGGTGAGAACCACCAAGGCCATCATTCATCAAACAGAGCACATGGTTGACTGGAAAATTCTTTCAGAGGGCTACATGTCAAGTTTTAGGCCATTTCGACAACATTTGACTAGACTTTGACTATCGAAGCCAAATCAGGCCTCCTGACGACGGAGCTCTTGGGACCATGATTTCTAAACCGGAACTAATGAATCCTCTCAAAATGACTCCAATGGGCTCCCTGTCAAAATTCAGATCAATTAGACATCGATTGACAGCATATCAAAGCGCGAAATCTTCCTCGCGACAAAACCAAGTCTACTGGCGACAGGACTCAACACAACTTCAAAACTAAAAAAAAAGCCTATGGCTAGTCTTATTTACTGCCCAGGAGGTTTCACCTCAAATTTTAGGCCATTCCGACATCGTTTGACCTAGTTTTGGCTTCTGTGACAAATTGACAACTCTACGCGCCAAAGTCTTCGGCTTTCCCGGAAAATTGAAAACTTTACGCTCTGATATGCAAGGCTTCTTGTCAAGTTTTCTGCAGGAAATCAGACCAAAACATGTTTAAAACTGCCAAGAAAAATATCAAAGAAGAAAGAATCATAAAAACCCGAAAAAGGACTGCAAAACGGCGACCAAAAGGGCTAAAAGCCACCATGGTCGCCGGCAACCCTGGAAATCTGGGTCGCTAGATTTTCGTCAAAAAATCTATTTTTGGCTCCCTTTTCACGTTCCGAGATGTTCGGCCTCTGTGGTTTTCCAGAAATCTGATTTTTGGGGCACAAAATCCGTCCATGTTAGTCAACATCACGGATCCGCCGCCAAAATCATGAGATCGTCATTGGATGCTTTGAAATTTCCAACCGGTCGACCAAAAAAGCACACTTATGCCCGACCGATCGAGAAACTGACAAGACAGATGATACTGGCCCACTGGTAGCAATTAATGTCTAAAGTTGCATGGTCATCCAACATCAATCAACATGAAGATCTGCCAACGATCATCGCAAGAAGAATTCCAAAAGACACGGCGTGGCCCGTGACTCTTAAAATACCTCGGCGACCACTTAATGCAGTTAATGACCCATTTTCTGACAAGTTAGTATGGTATTTACTCATTATTTTGGACGGTCCAATCAGAAGTGAAGAAACAGGAACTACAAGTCAACCATAATCATGACATTAAACCATGTAACTCCACCCATCATGGAGCTTAAAGGCAATTAAAAGCCCTTTATTCTCCAACGGCCAATCAAAAGCCAAGAAAAAGGAGTTATAAAATAATGAATTAAAAACTTGTAACTCCTCCCATCATGTAGCTTTAATACATTTAAGGCTCATAAACCCCGCTCATGGCCACCAAAAGTCTATAAAAGGAGGCCATTTCCACCATTTCAAAGGACTGAAAAATTCAAGAAAGAGGAGATCCAGTGATCCGACTAAAAAATCAAATATAAGAGAAAACTCTGCCAAAGTTTCTACAACGACCTCTCCTCTTATGAAGAAGTCCTGCACCGACCACCTCTACAAGGTGACCAAAGTCCCTTGGGGGCCATCCCCCCCTTCCCCAAGGCCTTCTCCTTTTGTCTCCATGGCTTAGACGTGGCTTTTCAACCCGTCTATTTAGCTTTTTATTGGATATAGGACCTCCTCTTAGTCTTTATCCTCTAAAAATCTGAGGTTTAAGTTGAGCCAAGCAAATCAAGAGCATCTTATGTTCTCATCTAAAAGATGATGGCAAAATCCACATACGACTTGCTGAAAGTCCGGGATCCGAATCCTAGAGAGGGGGGGGGGGGGGTGAATAGGGTGAGCTTCAACTAAGTGACCAAAAATGACAAATTTTAACTTCTTCAAATTAATTAGTCACCAGTGATGATTATCAAAATAAATGCGGAAGCTAAAAGCAATCACCACAACGCAGACACCATCACACAATGATTTATAGTGGCTCGGCCTCAATGCCTACATCCACTACCGGCTTGTGATCCGACACCCCACCGGATTTCCACTATCTATGCTTTTCAATAGGCTAAGCAATAACCTTTACAATATGCTTTTTCTTAGGCTTAGCAATAACTATACACTATGCTTTTCTTAGGGTTAGCAATAACCTATACACTATGCTTTTCTAAGGTTTAGCAATACCCTTTACAAGTGAAGATTTCTCAAAGAAAATGTCTTCACAAACACTCTAAGAGATACAATATAAGCTCAAATACAATGCCTCTAAAACAGGCATATATGAAAGTGTAAAACAAACTCACACAACTCTCTATGTAATGCAAAGATGAATGCACATGATGTATGTGTGTGAACTTTAATCAAAATTGAAAGTGAGGCTCAAATGATATGTGCTCAAAGCATTTCAAAGTTTGAATAACAGAAATGATCAGATTGAAGTTGTATTGTAAATTACATGTTCTTTTTCAGAAAGACAACTTGTAAAGATTTCAATAATCAAGAAATGCAAGTTGTATGAAGATTTAAATCATAAGGAACATGTAATGAAGGAGCAAAGTTGTTTTCATAACTTAAAGATTTACTATGAGATCATATAGTGAAAACAACTAGTTAAAGACTCAACCAAGTAGAGTAATCATGCATCTAATAAAAACAAGAAAGTTGAAGTATGAATGATTTATATAAGAAGGGAATGACTTGGTATGAGATTAAGTGATGAATCCTATAAAGAATAAATCAAAGATAATGTAGAGGATTCAAACTCATCAAAGTTAGCATGCTAGAAGAAATTTTCCAATAAGATATATTAGCATGCAGCAAATGAGAAGAGAAAAGCTTACAAAGATGTTTAACTTATGTAATCAAGCTTTGTCTCTTTAAAATGTTTCCCTTGCTCCTTTGTGTAATGCTTGATCTTGGGTTTGAAAAATATTCACTAGAAAACTCCCAAGATTGGTCTCCAAGGAGACTCTTTAAGACTTGCGCACAAAACAAGGAGAGTTCTTCTTAAATAAGGAAAACAGTGTCTGACAGATCTCTTGTCGGTCGACCGACCCCAACGGTCAAAAATAAAATGAACATAAATTTTTGAAACAATCCTATTGTTGGTTCACCGAGTCTCATTCAGTCGACCGACATGGGACCAACACCTGACCGATAGAGAAAAAAGAACTGAAAACACGCTCTCTAGAAATGGAACCGACACAAGTTCGGTCAGGTTCAGTGACTACTTCGGTCGACCGGCAGCCTGACCGACAGACAAACTGCTTGCTGGAAATGGAACCGACAAACACTCGGTTGAGCTCGGTTCACATGTCGGTCGACCGACACTTGACCGACAAGCTGGCCGACAACAAAAATAGTCAGAGAATCTAAAGGTTTTGACTACGAAATCATTGGAACAAGAATTAACACATAGAATAAGAAGATTTCTAAGCCAAATAAAATAACATTTTGACACAAAATGAAATCATCCAAAGGGATTTTGAATAAAACAAGATAGGGTTAAAATTCAAACATGATTTTCAATAAATCAAAATGCAATTTTGAGATAAGGTGATGTGATGAAAATGAATGCATGTATTAACCATCAAATTGCAAACAACATAGATCTAACACTTGCGACCGTCAATTTGAACGAGTCCACACAATTCTTGAGAAGTTAGATCCGCTTTTCTTGCTTTTCATTGTTTTTATATTGTTTAAAGAGACAAAAAAATCACAACTCTTGTCTTTCATTTTTTATTAGAATTGTAAATCGCCTTTCACGACATTCAAAACAAATCATTTCTCTTTTCTTAAATATATGTACAATGAAAAACTAGAAAAAAAGTTGATTTCCTTTTCTACTTGACAAGGTGGACCTATGGACCACTATTTGTCAATTCCAAGTAGAGTAGAAAATCTAGCATACCCGTACACATAAATATTGATGTTCGCTTTGCCTCCAGTCACGAAAGGGTTGGACCTGATGGACACTTATGTCCGCTGACTCCGGTAGTCCTACGAGCGAAAAAACGAGTCCATCAAGCTGGCACACCTGGTGGGACTAGTTCATTTGAGAACATGATGTTTAGAGAAGAAACATTTGCATATCAGATCTTTTGCTCTATGTTTATGCTTCTTTTCTAGATTCCTTGGCCCCTTTCTAGTTGGTGGCCAATCTTGGATTTTGCATCTAAAAATATATGAGAAGGGATTTTTTGGAAATTTCTAATTCTATCTTTGAGTCTATTTCCACTCTTTCTTTTTTCAAAAAAAAATTCAAATTTCTCATTTTTGGATTCAATTTTGAGGAACTTTATCCTTTCGTTTTTGGACAATAGCTCATGGAAATCGTTTGAAGCTAACATTCATATCAGGGAATGGGCCATCTTTTCTCTATGATGAATCCATTAAGGATGTTTAAAAAAGACATAACAAAACAAAAAAACATTCAGATTTCTCATTTTGGATTTCAAAAAACAAAACAAAAAAAATTCGGATTTATCATTTTTGGATTCAATTTTGAGAAACTTTGAGCCTTTCCCTTTAGGATAATAGCCCGCGGAAATCGTTTGAAGCTAACGTTCGTATCGGGGAATAGGCCTTCTTTTCTTTTCGATTAGTCAGTTAGAGATCTTACAAATTTTTTTTTTCAAATTTCTCATTTTGGATTCGATTTTGAGAAACTTTGATCCTTTTCTTTTCGGACAATAGCTCACGGAAATCGTTTGAAGCTAATGTTCATATCGAGGAATGGGCCAACTTTTCTCTTCCGATGAGTCCATTAGTGATCTTTGAAAAAATTAAAAAGAAAACAAAATTTTTCCAGATTTCTCATTTTTGGATTCAATTTTGAGAATCCTTGATCATTTCCTCTTCAGACAATAGCTCGCGGAAATCGTTTGAAGCTAACGTACGTATCGGTGAATGAGTTATCTTTTCTCTTTGATCAGTCCATTAGGGATCTTTCAAAACATAAAAATAAAAAATAAAAAATAAAAAAAGAGGCGAAGATCACTAAGGTTGCACCAATTGCATTCTTTGACCATAATTGATTCAAGAAGAGCCTTGTCTAGAGTGAGGAGACAGCTAAACTATTCTAGGTAAGGGTCCTTCAAACAAGTTCATTAAGTAATCATACCCTTACCTGGGGGCTAATCTATCAATTGAGGTTTCATAAGACTGAATCAGGGGGCCTAGGTGTACTCTTCAATCTTTAGATTATTTAGAAAAAAAAAATCTTCAAAAAAAAAACCTTAAAAAAAAAATCTTCCGTCACTTTTGGATTTAGATTCGAGAAATTTTGGTCCCTTCCCTTTTGGAATGAAGCTTGTAGAAATGTGTGAGTCGGCTTTCGGATCAGAATACCATTTGCTCTCCTTGACAAATTCTATTTTGACCTTGAAAAAAAAAAAGCCTTCCGTCACTTTTGGATTCATATTCTAGAAATTTTGGTCCCTTCCCTTTCGGAACGATGCTCGTAGAAATGTTTGAGTTGGCTTCCGGATCGGAATACCATTTTCTCTCTTTGACGAATTCAATTTTGACCTTTAAAAAAAAACTTCCGTCACTTTTGGGTTCATATTCGAGAACTTTTGGTCCCTTTCCTTTCAGAATGAAGCTCACAGAAATGTTTGAGTCAGCTTCCGGATCAGAATACCATTTGCTCTCTTTGACGAATTTGATTTTGTCCTTTCAAATAAAAACAAAAAATTTCCATCACTTTTGGGTTCAGATTAGAGAAATTTTGGCCCCTTCCCTTGCGGAATGAAGCTTACAGAAATGTTTGAGTCGGCTTCTGGATTGGAATACCATTTGCTCTCTTTGACGAATTCGATTTTGACCTTTAAAGAAAAAACCTTCCGTCACTTTTGGGTTCAAATTCGACAAATTTTGGTCCCTTCCCTTTCGGAATGAAGCTCGCAAAAAAGTTTAAGTCGGCTTCTGGATCGGAATACCATTTGCTCTCTTTGATGAGTCCAATCTTGGCCTTTCAAAAATCCCATCTTGTGTCCATTCCATGGATCCAATTTACAACATTTGTGCCTAGCGGTGCTAGTATTCCCTTTTGGGTCTACTGTATTCATGATAGACACACTTGTATTCTACAACATTTGTGCCTGGCGGTGCTAGTATGCCCTTTCGGGTCTACTGTATTCGTAACCGACACATTTGTACCTCCAACCTTATATTCATCTTACCTTGAGTGAGCCTTGTTTCTCGATGATTTGAATTAAGGTTTACAATTGCTTCTAGCAGTCACTGGAATGCTCATTCTGAGCCTACCGTACTCGTGATCAGAATCATTGTACCTTCTATGACTTTCTGCCTTCTTCATGTCGCTTGAGTCGGAGCACGTCCCACGGGCGATTTGAAAAGACAAAACCATAATTTTTCCCATTTATGATCATTATATTCTTGTGATTACTAATGAATGTGGTATAGTTTAAGAAAATTTTTCAAAACTAACAATGGCAGCTTCTTTGACCACTACCTTCGATGAAAGCAAGTACCAGCTCCAGCTTCAATAGAAGCAAAATATGAGCACTCACAAGCGCCCTGCTAGCTACCGAAGCATCGTCTCTCTCGGCAATTCTCTGAACACCGGGTCAACCTCTACTCCCCGGACCATTGTCTTCGGGATGCTTGGACCATTCCCATTTCCCGTAGAAGAAACCACACCTGCTAAAAAGCAGAAAATAGCCTCTGAACATGTCACTGCCATGACACCAAAGGCGAGGGCCAAGAAACCCGAAGCCCGCGGCACTAACACGAAGCGTCAACCTACAAGAACCAGGTCTATCCTAAAACTTGGTCCCCAAAACCTTTGCCAAAGAAAAGAAGGCCCCAAGCATCAACGAGGCCAGCATACCTGGCCCCACTCAAGGAGAACCGGTTCTTCCCTCTCGCCTACATGAAGAAGGAGAGACCCGCCTTCCACCTGACAATGAAGTCACCCCAGCACGAGCAGGCTTGTTCCTACAAGCCCAAAATCAAATCATGCATCACAATGCCTCTACGAGAACTTGCCAAGGCCTACATTATTTCGATTCGACCCTTCATCTTGTTGGGATTGGTGTATGCCCTAAAGCCCACTGACTGCACTCACATCTCTGTAACTGGATATTTATTGGTTATTTAATGGAACGACATCTTTCTCTTAATACTTGTGTATATGTATGGTTGTGTAAGGCCCATTGTTTTCTAGTAATGACTTAGGTGTGTAGTGGCTACACACAGTAAGGTCTGAGTCATGGACACTTGAAACAATAAACTTGTTCATAACTGAGAGATGGAATTGGGCACTTCATCTTGGTATAAGTTATAATGAGATACTCTCCTGTATTCAGGGTGACTTACCTAAGTCACGGGAGGCTTTTCCGGATTTATCTCATTAGTGCATGTGTCATGCATTGAACAGGACCACTTGTAGGTGTGATCTCTAATATAGTACTATCACAGAGAGAGATCAAATCACCTCTTGCTACTGAGTGACCAGTGCTCTTAATCTTGAGCATTTGTGGATGAACTGACGAAGTCAAGTTCTTGTGCTTTAATTCACTATGGGTGAGATCCTGTTCATGGGTCAACAGCTCTGTATTTTGGGTGCTCGGGCTTGATTAGTTGGGACGTGCAAATGCAATATGGAATCTATGCCATCATGTGATGGAATGATCGTCCCCTTAGAATTATCCGATTAATCATCAGAATCTAAGATCTTAGTAAATGGATGTTCCATATGGATATTGAACTTGTGGGTCGCTCCCTGGATCAAGAGAATGATATCCGGATGATGATTAAGTCAAGGGTATGAAGTTCTAAGGTTGAGATGTAATCAAGAAGGTGGATAGTACATCGGTTAACCTACTTGATTATGGATGTTACATAGAGGGGCATTATGGTCATTGTACTTGGTAGGTCAAAGACAATCGTCTATTTATGATGAGCTTTATTTGTAATTTAATATTTGTCCTTGGAGTGCAACCATAACTCTCTAGTGGAATGAGTTAAGGTTAAAATGATCCTAGTGTTGCTATGGGGTTAGCATGGACATTTTGGTCATTTTGGAAGCCAAGGGCAAATATGTCTTTTGGTCCCTTCTCTAGCCACTTTCCTAGATTGGCGAGGTTTCCTAAATTGTTTAAATGTGTGGAGAAATAATTTTGAGTGTAAATTCAAATAGGCCCATGATGGTATACATGAATTACATCTCTAGATAAATTATTTGGTACATGAGCCATAGTAAGTGTGGGCTAGCCAATGTGGTCCCTAGTTTGTGGGTCCCAAGTTTGTGCAGGTCCCATTACTTGGAAGGAGTGCTTTTTTGTGCAAGTTTTCCTAAAGTTTAGTAGCTTTCTAATTCAATTTAGAAACTAAATAGAAAAGGAAAGAGGGCTGGACGTCCATGATGGAGTGTGTTTTCCTTTTTGGAAAGTTCCTATTTTTTCTCCTTGGTTTCCTAGTTCTTTCAAGATACTTTCTCCCCAAGATATCAGCATTATATATTGCTGGTGGTTTCCCCTTTGGGCGGGCAACATTATTGAGGGAAGAAGGAGAGAAAATCTCTCTTGGTTGTGCAAGAGATTGGAAACAAGAAAGAGGGGCAGCACTCACACCCTTGGACGTCCATTGCACATCAGATTTCCTCTTGCTGGTCCTTGTTTTCTTCCTGCAGAAAACCCACATCAGATCTGAGTTCTTCACTTCAGATCAAGCAAAGACAATTAGAGGGAAGTCTAGTTTGTTCCCACCAACACTAGCCAATCAGATTGGAGAAAGAGGAATAGAGGAGAAGACTAGAAGGGAACCTGCTGCAGAGAAATTCCAGCAAGGTTGCTGAAAGTTGCAGTCTAAAGAATCTGATCTTAAAGTTCAGATTTCAGAAGTTTTTCAACCCAAGAACATCAGGTATATGTTCTCCTTTGTATTTTATTTGTTTACACACAAGTTGATCATGATTGCATGGTGTTATTGTGTGATTTACATGGCTGGTTTGCTTTCTAATTCTGATCCTAGTTAAAAGTTTTAAAATACCAGCTATAGAACTCTCTTCTTAAAAGGAGTTCAGATCTGATTCACACTAACTTTCAATGGTATCAGAGAGCCACACCATGATTAATCATGATCCCATGTTGTGTGGATATCAATTCTAGATCAATAAAGGGCATGGTGGCACCCTTTAGGATGGTTTTTACTGCATAAATATGGTGCAGGAATTTTTCCCATGCTGCTGGAATAATTCCAGAATGCTGATTACTACATGTATGAAGTGCAGGAATTTTTTCCATGCTGCTGGAATAATTCCAGAATGCTGATTACTACATGTATGAAGTGCAGGAATTTTTTCCATGCTGCTGGAATAATTCCAGAATGCTGATTACTACATGTATGAAGTGCAGGAATTTTTTCCATGCTGCTGGAATAATTCCAGAATGCTGTTTTCTATATGTTTGTAGTGCAGTAATTTTTCCAGGGTGCTGGAATAATTTCAGATCACTATATAGTGTTGTACATAGCACTTTGAATGCACTAACCTCTTTGTTTGCAGCCAAATACTTGCATCCTTGATGGTTCGCATGTATGTGTGTGGATTTGGATGTTTCTTTAATTAGTTGGAAAGTGTACGATTGCGCGGTTAGCAATCATAGGAAGTTGTAATTATTTCCTTGTTTATATTTCAACTAGTCTTGATGTAAGCTTTCTTGAAAAGCATAGGTGTCACGCCCCCGAACCGAAACCTCGGGGGCGGGAGATGGGATTAAGCATAAATGTATTTTACTTCTCCCAAGATCCGCGTGTGTGAAACAACACATTCTGAATATTTTTGCGGAAGCATTTGTGGCGTTGCGACCCGAAGTCCGTGGCCATCGGATTCCGCGTCGCACTCAACCTTTAGCCCATAGCTATTATATCAAGAATCATATCAGACTGTAGTAACCATCACAATAAATTACAGAGTTGACAGTAACAGGATATTACATTCCCAAATATATTCAAGTTACAATTATCAATGTACATTAATCAAGAATCCCAAGGAAAAGGGCTAACAAAAGCCATACAACAAGGAGCTATAAACCACTACCCAAATGTGACGTAGCTCCGATGTCAAGCTCAATGTCTACATGACATAGCCGACAAACTAACCTGCAAAGCATGGCTCTACAGCCAACAAAAGCACTCAACTCGGGGCGAAGAAATCTGAACCTGAGTACCAAAAGTAGTGGGTCAGACACGACGGTCTGGCAGGTGGATGAAAAGATCACAATTATACTAAAGAATAAAACATATAATAAATCATGCTAATCGATCAAGTACTGCATATAATTAAACGGGTGCAAAGTCGGGAATCTCGGGGAAAACTTGTATTCATTTCAAGCACGAGTAAAACATGAACATCTAATAAAACATGTATTCATTTACATCATCTATAATCATAGATATTTGACAATCGGGTATTCGTCTAAAACATGTATAAATATAGTGGTTTGACAAAACAAACGTTCATTTGAAACTTAAGTAAAACACAAGTATACAACAAATCAGGTATCCATAACAGTCTAGCAAAACCAATGTCCATTTGAAACCTATGTAGAAATATGGATATTTAATAAATCGGGTATCGTTTAAAACAGGTGTAACCAAAGAAATCCAACAAGACTAATGTTCATTTAAACCTATTCCAAAGTATGGATATTTTAACAATTCGGGTATTCATTTAAAAACAGGTATAAACATAGGAATCTGGCAAAACAAGTGTCATCTAAAACATATTTCAAACCATGGATATTTGACAAATCGGGTAATCATTTAAGACGGTATAAACATAGGAATCTGGCTAAACAAGTGTCATCTAAAACATATTTCAAACCATGGATATTTGACAAATCGGGTAATCATTTTAAAACATGTGTAATCATATAACTCTAGCAAAAACCATCGATCGTTAGAAACATGTGTAAAAGTACGGGTATCCACCCAACCGGCATTCATGTAAAACATGTACGTGTGCAAAGGACATAAAACAATATAATAGTGACTGGATTTACAATAGAGAGCATTAACACTTATCTAAATAACAACTTTCATAAAAGCAATGAATCATTTAACTGAAAACAAGTAAGCAATATAAACCATGTCGGGTGTCCAAGGAATCGGGAACTGGCAAGATGGCAATCACAAGAAGCTAAGTCCTCTGTCACCGAAGTGACAAGAGCGGGACGTTGGTCTCAGTCACACAAGGTGAGGAGACTCAACGTAAATCATATACAATAATAAATACACGGGAACGGGACCACGGTAGCGAACCGGGTATCGGGACGGGACCACGGCAATAACCGGGTATCGGGATCCAAACTGCAGCTGGCGGGACGGGAGAGGGATCTCCAAGTCAGTGGATCAGACTGACAAGGTATCCAAGCTTAGTGATGCCGACTCATAGGTTAAAACCAATCGAGACATATGCAAGTAATCAAGTACAGTAAATAAACGGGTAAACGGGGGTGCTCAAGGGCACGTAAATAAACGGGTAAACGGGGGTGCTCAAGGGCACACTGTCATATCATATCGGGCAATACATTTCGGGACAAGTAACTGTTACTAATGTAACTTCAATGCTTTCGGGAAAACAAGTCATGTAATGCAAATCTCGGGACAAGAGGTGAAACAATGAACTATGACAATTTCGGGAAAAGTATTAATTTCAAGATCTATTTAAGTGAATAGGGGTCCCGTATGTCGATTATAACAATTACTTGGTACTCCTTGAGTTTGAAGACATTCCGGGCTCCTTATGCACTTTTACTACTTCCAAAATTTAACATGAGCTTATGGGTAGTTCTAGATGTTACAATAGCAAGAATCAAGATTATCAACGGTCCATCCTAGGTATGACATTAATTCGGAAACATCGAGCAACCTATTCAGTCACCGAAAGGAATAGAATTCGCGATAACCAAGGGAAAGACTTGTGTTTAGATATAATGAAGATATCGCGTCGTTCCATCCCGTTCAAGATTGAAATGTATTGAACTTCGATGCTACCGAACCAACCGTGAAGAGCATCGGCTCAAGACGCTCCCACATATGGTCGAGTGAGTTCGAGGAGGTTAGCCAAGGTCCACGAAGAAAATAAACCTCAAAACCCACGATCGGACCGAAGGTCCGATCGATCGGCCAAAATTTTTGGCCCAGTGCATTTGAAACAGTTCAGGCAGACCGCATCGCTCGAGCGAACCTGACAGTTCGCTCGAGCGAACTCATCGTTCGAGCGAATATTTAAATGTGGTCGAGCGAACTAGCTACTGGAATTCTCGAATTCGTTTCTGGACTGGTCGCTCGAGCGAACGGTCACGGTGGCTCGAGCGAACGGTCCAGAAATGCATTCCGGACCAGTTCAGCTGCCCTCTTTCCTTCCTTTTTACAACATTTCTCTAGCCCTTCTTACACATCAAATGAGGAGTCTAAAACTTGATTCAAATACCATCAAATGTTTCACAACCTCCATCACATTCCCCTCCATCAACATCACATTCAATCCAGGGAAAGCAAGAATGAAACCATTTCACATGAGATATAATTGGAACAAAACAAGAGGAATTAAGGCTATGAACCATCACATATCTATGACAATAAATGTACTATCAAGGCTCTCCATGAGCATTCATTTCAAGTCAAAGTAATAAATAAACATGTAGGGAGAAACAATAAAATCAACCATATTTCTATAAAACCATATGAGCAAACTTTGACTAAATAAAATGCATACCTTTCTACGAGATTTAACAAGAGAGAAAAACCCATGAATATGCATTTCAAAATCACTAGAATGTGGCAAGAAACATATGTGAAAGCATATATCAAATTATCAAGAATAAGTAACAAAATTTAGGATTTCTCATAAAACTTTGATAACATTAAAACCATCCATTCATCCACTTGCCTTGGGTTAAGAAGATGCACAAATCACTCCACAAAAGCCTCAAAGAAGTCTCTAGCTCCAAACCCACCAAAACCCCCAAATTTTCCCATGACAACCCTAGAAAATCCAATCCATTGCAAACCTCAATGAAAATCCATGAATGGAAGATAAAAATACTCCAAATGGTTTGGGAAAACAAAGATTAAAAGAAAGAAACCAAGTGCTAACCTTTAAAGCCTTGAACCAAGAAGAAGAGCTTGAAAAGAGAAGTTGCCTTTGCTCAAAATCCATGAAAATAACATCTTTGGAAAGCTTGGAAGGTATGGAAGATGATGAGGAGATCAAATCTCCATTTACAATCAAGAGAAGCCAAGGGAAAAAGGAGAGAGAGAGAGGCTGAGAGAGGAGTGGTTCCAGCTCTTGCTGGAACCGTTGCAGGGAAAAGGATGAAGAGGAAGGAGAAGGAACCCATTTTATAAAGGGGTGGGTGTGGGCCCCACCTCACTTAAACTTCTCAAAGGAAAAACACAAGTTTCTGGGCCCCGGATGAAAACGACGAAGAAGACAAAATTCATCAGCGAAAAATCTACTTTCCAAAAAGTCTAATTTTGCCAAATTCTGAAATTTTCGAAATTAATGGACAGATTTGGTGTGAAAAGACTGTTTTGCCCTCAAGGCCAAGAAATCGGGTTTTGGTTTCTCAAATGGATACGAGATCAACATGAAAGTTGTAGGATTCCTCAAGATGAATGCAACGGGCCAAAAACACGATACGAAACAAATCGGGAAAATCTCACAAGAAAAGCAAAGCCGAAAAGGGAACCCCCAAAGGGCCCCACAAGCTACCAAAGCACTCAAAAGCCCAAAACTCAACCCAACAAATACTAATCCCACTAAAAGAACTAATCCACAAATAAGACAACACTAATCCAAGAGATTAGGGGTCGGGTTCTCACAATAGGTATCTCCAATGTAATTTTGGGTTTTTGTTTTTCACTGGTTTGCTTGTATAAATTTGATTTATTGTAACAAGCAAGAAGAGGAAAGTTTCTAGCGAGGAAGGTTGCAACAAACCGGGTCCCATGGTAACGGAGGCAACGGAGGTTTCCTAGCGCAAGAAGGACTCTTAACCAAGTTTCCTAATTGGAAAAGGATTTGAAGTCCGAAATAGCAGGGAGCCATCAAGGATTGCATTCTTTAATTTTCTTTTATATATGGAATGCACGGTTGAATGCTTTATATAATTGCTATGTTTATCACCTAGTAACATGGCCACCACTAGGTTCTTAAAATTGGCATCTTTCTATATTGGATTGGTTTTGGCAAATTGTTTTTAAACGGATCTTAGACCAGCACCTTCTATTTGTCTAAGGTTTAAAATTGGATAGGGTTTAGTTTACCTTGGTACCCTAAGTTTCCAAAAGAGGCTAAAATAAAATCTAATATGTTGATACCATAGTGGGCCCATAACCCATTGGTCCCAAGATCTCTACTCAATATGTTTTAAAGCAAAGGTTTTTTTTTTTTTGATGACTTAAGCAATTGAGTCATGAAAATTGTTAACCAAGTTTGCTAGATTTAAACAAGGTTTGAGTAACGATCAAAAGTGTTAAATAATCAAGTGGGAGAGGGGTTTGGAAAAACCCCACGGCCTTCCATTTTCGGTTCATGCTATCTCATTGGAGTGTTAGTGGGAGCGGCCATCCCTTCGGTGGAGTTCTTTACTAAAGATTGCTTCGATGGGTTAGTGGGTGAACTAATGTGAATATTCGTAATGAGGTGTTAGTGGGAGCGGCCATCCCTTCGGTGGAGTTCTTTACTAAAGATCACTTCTATAGAATGTCAATGAAGCGTTGGTGGGAGCGGCCATCCCTTCGGTGGAGCTCTTTACTAAAGATCACTTCAAGATTGGATTAAAGTTACTTCCCTTCGGAGGACTTGAGTCATAGACATTCTGGGAACGTTCATAAGAGATGGTAATACACTTGACATAAGATGGTAATAACCTCTCCCTAGGAGTTAGTGTTATTTATCATATGAGGCCAAACCAATCAGTGATTGGACTATCACTGGATATGCGTATCCAGACAGTGATGATCCAAATAAGCAGACCTTACCTCAACGTGACTGTAGGCTCGGCCATCCCTTCGATGGAGGGTCTATGAGGAGGTTGAGACACTGATACATTATAATTAGGGTTAAATAATGTAAAAAGTATTGTGCATGTTTTTCCTTTTATTACAAGCACCATATACTTGTTACATATATACTGCCTGTCTAATTATAACCTGTTATATATATCCAGAGAGATGGGGAAGGATTCCTTTAGCCCGTTGATGAGTATTTTGCGTGAGAACAAATTGACTGGCCCAAATTACGTAGACTGGAAAAGAAACCTTAACATAGTACTCACTGCTAAGGAGTACAAGTATGTTTTGTCGGAACCCTGTCCTACCATTGATGATTATTCTACAGATGACCAGCTAGAGGCTGAAAGGAAATGGAAAAAGGCGAATAGCATGGCCAAATGCTACATGCTTGCTTCCATGTCCAACGTGTTGCAAACGCAGCATGAGCAAATGGACACAGCTTCAGATATCATGTTGTCCTTGTCTGAGATGTTCGCAGACAAAAGTAGGCCAGCTAGGCAAGCTGCTTTAAGGACAATCATGAATTCTAGGATGGCTAAGGGAACACCTGTCAGAGAGCACATGCTCAAAATGATGGATTGTTTCAATGAAGCTGAGATCCTAGGGGCTGAGATTGATGCAGGGAGTCAGATTGATATGATTCTCGAAACTCTGCCGGGGTCTTTCAACCAGTTCAAGGTCAACTTTAACATGAGCAAGATGGACATGACTCTCTCTGAGTTAATGAAAGAACTCCAGGCGGCAGAGGCCATCATGAAGCCTAAAGGCCAACTTCACTTTTCCTAGTTTTCCTCTAAACTGAACCCGAAAGGGAAAAAGTTCAAGAAGAAGCAGGGTAAGGGAAAAGGACAGAAAAAGGGCAATGCTGGGAAAAAGGACAAAGGCATAGGTGAAAAGCCCAAAGGGAAATGCTTCAAGTGCGGCCTCAAAAGTCACTGGAAGAAAGATTGTCCCAAGCTCCTAGGCTCAGATAAGAAAGGTATATCTCTTTCCTATTACATTGAAACCTGTCATGTGGTTGATTCTACTGATTCGTGGATAGTAGACTCTGGAGCCACTAATCACATATGCAATTCATTGCAGGGGTTTCAGATAATGAAAAGGCTTGAGAAAGGAGAGTTTGACCTTAGAGTTGGAAATGGAGCAAAGATATGGGCTGTTGCAGTGGGAGCTGTTACCTTACATTTTCCGCATGATAGGATATTAGTTTTAAACAATGTTATCTATGTTCCAGACATAAGGAAGAATTTAATTTCAGTTTCCAGACTCATTGAATTTAATTATTCAGTTTCTTTCCATTCTGGTTTTGATATCAGTAGAGATGGAAATATTATATGTTCCGGTAGAATGCATGACAACTTATTTTATATATATCCTATTGCTCCCTCACTGCATAATGTACAACTAGAAAGCTCATCTTCCCTTAAGAGGAAGGTATCTTCGACCAATGACACTTATCTTTGGCACTTATGTTTGGGTCATATTAACCTAAAACGGATTCAGAGGTTGGTAGAGGATGGGCTTCTGAGCTCATTAGATCTCAAACCTTTACCTCAGTGTGAATCTTGTCTCATGGGAAAGATGACCAAAAGGTCATTCTCTGGAAAGGGACTGAGGTCAAAGGAGTTGTTAGAATTGGTTCACACTGATGTGTGTGGTCCTATGAACAAACTAGCAAGAGGAGGTTATTAGTATTTCATCACCTTCACTGATGATTACTCTAGGTATGGATATGTGTACGTAATGCGACGCAAGTCTGAAGCGTTTGATAAGTTCAAACAATACAAGGCTGAGGCAGAGCTACAACTAGGGAAACATATCAAAGCTCTTCGATCTGATCGAGGTGGCGAGTACCTCCTGGGTGAGTTCAAGGAGTAGCTCACACAACATGGGATTGTGTCTCAGTTGTCTGCACCGGGTACACCCCAGCAAAATGGTGTAGCAGAGAGAAGAAACCGTACCCTTCTAGATATGGTAAGGTCCATGATGAGTCATGCAACCCTACCCATATCTTTTTGGGGATATGCCCTAGAAGCAACATCATACATTTTAAATCTGGTACCTTCTAAATCAGTACCTAGGACACCTCAAGAAATGTGGACAGGTCGAAAACCCAGTTTAAGACATATCCACATTTGGGGTTGTCCAGTCTATGTACTGAATGATAAAGCTACCAAGCTAGAACCCAGATCGGAAATGTGCTACTTCATTGGGTATCCGAAGGGAACGAGAGGAGGCATCTTTTATCATCCAAAGGAGCAAAAAGTGCTTATCAGCACTCATGCTAGATACTTGGAGGATGATTGCATGATGCACCAAGAGCTTGGTTGTAAAGAAACACTTGAGGAGATTCTTTCAGAAACTCCTGCAACATCTGTGCCAGATCCTGAGACTGTAGAAAATCAAGACATTCCTTTTAACACTCCGGAGCCTCGTCGTAGTGGGAGAATTTCTAGACCACCAGATAGATACCTAGGAGTGTCTTTTATGACAGACTCCGAGGATCTAGTTGAGGATCCTACTGGTTACGATGAAGCAGTAACGGATATAGATGCTGACATGTGGCAACAAGCGATGAAATCTGAATTGGATTCTCTGTATTCCAATCAAGTCTGGGAACTTGTGGATGCACCTGAAGGGATCAAACCCATAGGGTGCAAGTGGATCTACAAGAGAAAGAGAGGAGTGGATGGGAAGGTTGAAACCTTCAAAGCAAGACTGGTGGCGAAAGGGTATACTCAGAAAGAGGGTATCGATTATGAGGAAACCTTTTCACCAGTGGCTATGCTTAAGTCCATAAGGATTCTCTTAGCCATCGCATGTCATTATGACTACGAGATATGGCAGATGGATGTCAAGACAGCTTTTCTTAATGGAAGTCTTGACGAATGCATCTATATGATGCAACCAGAGGGATGTTGGGATTGGTGTATGCCCTAAAGCCCACTGACTGCACTCTCATCTCTGTAACTGGATATTTATTGGTTATTTAATGGAAGGACTTCTTTCTCTTTATACTTGTGTATATGTATGGTTGTATAAGGCCCATTGTTTTCTAGTAATGACTTAGGTGTGTAGTGGCTACACACAGTTAGGTCTGAGTCATGGACACTTGAAACAATAAACTTGTTCATAACTGAGAGATGGAGTTGGGCACTTCATCTTGGTATAAGTTATAATGAGATACTCTCCTGTATTCAGGGTGACTTACCTAAGTCACGGGAGGCTTTTCCGGATTTATCTCATTAGTGCATGTGTCATGCATTGAACAGGACCACTTGTAGGTGTGATCTCTAATATAGTACTATCACAGAGAGAGATCAAATCACCTCTTGCTACTGAGTGACCAGTGCTCTTAATCTTGAGCATTTGTGGATGAACTGACGAAGTCAAGTTCTTGTGCTTTAATTCACTATGGGTGAGATCCTGTTCATGGGTCAACAGCTCTGTGTTTTGGGTGCTCGGGCTTGATTAGTTGGGACGTGCAAATGCAATATGGAATCTATGCCATCACATGATGGAATGATCGTCCCCTTAGAATTATCCGATTAATCATCAGAATCTAAGATCTTAGTATATGGATGTTCCATATGGATATTGAACTTGTGGATCGCTCCCTGGATCAAGAGAATGATATCTGGATGATGATTAAGTCAAGGGTATGAAGTTCTAAGGTTGAGATGTAATCAAGAAGGTAGATAGTACATCGGTTAACCTACTTGATTATGGATGTTACATAGAGGGGCATTATGGTCATTGTACTTGGTAGGTCAAAGACAATCGTCAGTCTATGATGAGCTTTAATTGCAATTTAATATTTGTCCCTGGAGTGCAACCATAACTCTTTAGTGGAATGAGTTAAGGTTAAAATGATCCTAGTGTTGCTATGGGGTTAGCATGGACATTTTGGTCATTTTGGGAGCCAAGGGCAAATATGTCTTTTGGTCCCTTCTCTAGCCACTTTCCTAGATTGGCAAGGTTTCCTAAATTGTTTAAATGTGTGGAGAAATAATTTTGAGTGTAAATTCAAATAGGCCCATGATGGCATACATGAATTATAACTCTAGATAAATTATTTAGTGCATGGGCCATAGTATATGTGGGTCCCAAGTTTGTGTAGGTCCCATTAATTGGAAGGAGTTCTCTTTGTGCAAGCTTTCCTAAAGTTTAGTAGCTTTCTAATTCAATTTAGAAACTAAATGGAAAAAGGAAAGAGGGCTGGACGTCCATGAAGGAGTGTGGTTTCAATTTTGGAAAGTTCCTATTTTCTCTCCTTGGTTTCCTAGTTCTTTCAAGATACTTTCTCTCCAAGACATTCAGCATTATATATTGCTGGTTCCCTCTTTGGGCGTGGATTAACATTAAGAAAGAGAGGAGAGAAAACCCTCTTGGGGCGTGGGAGATCTATTAGAGAGAGGAGACCAGCTACACCTTTCCTGGTTGGACGTCCATTGCACATAAAAAGTCTTCTTGCTGGTGCACGTTTTTGCTCCTGGAGAAAGACCATATCAGGTCTGGTTTTCTCACATAAAATCAAGGGAAAACAGTTAGGAGGAAGCCTAGTTTGTTCCCACCAGCAATAGCCAATCAGATTGTAGAAAGGGGAATAGAGGAGAAGACTAGAAGGAGCATTGTTGCAGAAAATTCCTGCAACCAGCACTGTCTTCTGCTGGCTGATAGCAGACCTTTGCAGCATCCTTCTCAGAGGTTTTAAGTCTTCAAAACATCAGGTATAAGTTCTTCTATGTTTCTTATATGATTTAGACACATGTTGATCATGGTTTCATGGATTTATATGCATGTATTCATGGCTGAAATCAGATCTGTTTTTCTAGTTTTTAAAACTTGAACAACCTCAAATCAGCCATGTTAGTCTCTCCCGAGATCTGATATGCATAAACTTTCATTGGTATCAGAGCCTCTCCATGTGATATCATGATCCCATGTTGTGTTTCTTACATTCCTAGATTTATTAAGGGCATGGTGGCTGCCTATTAGGAGTGCAGAAATTATTTCAAAGCTGCTGGAATTTGCACAGATCATAGTTTACTGCAGGATAGGAGTGCAGAATTTTTTTTAGGCTGCTGGAACAATTTCAGATTGTTGTATGCTGCCTATAAAGTGTGCAGAAATTGTTCCAGGATGCTGGAATTTTTCAAAACTCAGTTTACTGCAGTTGTAGTGTGCAGAATAAATTTTCCAGATTGCTGGAATAATTTCAGGTTGATGAATAGTGCTGTTCATAGCAATATTGCATGCACTAACCTCTTTGTTTGCAGCCATATATTGCATCCTTGATGGTTCGCATGTATGTGTGTGGATTTGGATGGTTTTTATTAGTTGAAATATGTACGATTGCGTGGTTAGCAATCATAGGAAGTTGTAATTATTTCCTTACTTTTATTTCAACTAGTCTTGATGTAAGCTTTCTTGAAAAGCATAGGAATCTCCAATGTAATTTTGGGTTTTTGTTTTTCATTGGGCTGCTTGTATAAATTTTGATTTATTGTAACAAGCAAGAAAAGGAAAGTTTCAAGCGAGGAAGGTTGCAACAAAACGGGTCCCATGGTGACGAAGGCAACGGAGGTTTCCTAACGCAAGAAGGACTCTTTACCAAGTTTCCTAATTGGAAAAGGATTTGAAGTCCGAAGAGCAGGGAGCCATCAAGGATTGCATTCTTTAAATTTGCTTTTATATATGGAATGCATGGTTGAATGCTTTATATAATTGCTATGTTTATCACCTAGAAACATGGCCACCACTAGGTTCTTAAAATTGGCATCTTTCTATATTGGATTGTTTTTGTTTGGCAAATTGTTTTTAAACGGATCTTAGACCAGCACCTTCTTTTTGTCTAAGGTTTAAAATTGGATAGGGTTTAGTTTACCTTGGTACCCTTAGTTTCCAAAAGAGGCCAAACTAAAATCTAATATGTAGATACCAAAGTGGGCCCATAACCCTAGTGTTAAATAATCAAGTGGGAGAGGGATTTGGAAAAATCCCACGGCCTTCCAATTTCGGTTCATGCTAACTCATTGGAGTGTTAGTGGGAGCGGCCATCCCTTCGGTGGAGTTCTTTACTAAAGATCACTTTGATGAATTAGTAGGTGAACTAATGTGAATATTCGTAATGAGGTGTTAGTGGGAGCGGCCATCCCTTCGGTGGAGTTCTTTACTAAAGATCACTTCTATAGAATGTCAATGAAGCGTTGGTGGGAGCGGCCATCCCTTCGGTGGAGCTCTTTACTAAAGATCACTTCTAGATTGGATTAAAGTCTCTTCCCTTCGAAGGACTTAAGTCATAGACATTCTGGGAACGTTCATAAGAGATGGTAATACACTTGACATAAGACGGTAATAACCTCTCCCTAGGAGTTAGTGTTATTGGTCATATGAGGCCAAACCAATCAGTGATTGGGTTATCACTGGGTATGCGTATCCAGACAGTGATGATCCAAATAAGCTAGGCTTAACTCAACGTGACTGTAGGCTCGGCCATCCCTTCGGTGGAGGGTCTATGAGGAGGTTGAGACACTGATACATTATTATTAGGGTTATATAATGTAAAAAGTCTTGTGCATGTTTTTCCTTTTACTACAAGCACCATATACATATTACATATATACTGCCTGTCTAATTATAACCTGTTATATATCCAGAGAGATGGGGAAGGACTCTTTTAGCCCATTGATGAGTATTCTGCGTGAGAACAAATTGACTGGCCCTAATTACGTAGACTGGAAAAGAAACCTGAACATAGTACTCACCGCTGAGGAGTACAAGTATGTTCTGTCGGAACCCTGTCCTACCGTTGATGATTATTCTACAGATGACCAGCTAGAGGCTGAAAAGAAATGGAAAAAGGCAAATAGCATGGCCAAATGCTACATGCTTGCTTCCATGTCCAACGTGTTGCA
Organism: Cinnamomum chago; assembly: GCA_038049695.1. Taxonomy (NCBI): domain Eukaryota; kingdom Viridiplantae; phylum Streptophyta; class Magnoliopsida; order Laurales; family Lauraceae; genus Cinnamomum; species Cinnamomum chago. The sequence goes on along the minus strand of CP142453.1, from coordinate 49,934,478 downwards.
AACGCAGCATGAGTAAATGGACACAGCTGCAGACATCATGTTGTCCTTGTCTGAGATGTTCGCAGACAAAAGCAGGCCAGCTAGGCAAGCTGCTTTAAGGACAATCATGAATACCAGGATGGCTGAGGGAACACCTGTCAGAGAGCACATGCTCAAGATGATGGATTGTTTCAATGAAGCTGAGATCCTAGGGGCTGAGATTGATGCAGGGAGTCAGACTGATATGATTCTCGAAACTCTACCGGAGTCTTTCAACCAGTTCAAGCTCAACTTCAACATGAGTAAGTTGGACATGACTCTCTCTGAGTTAATGAAAGAACTCCAGGCGGCAGAGGCCATCGTGAAGCCTAAAGGCCAAGCTCATTTTTCCCAGTCTTCCTCTAAACTGAACCCGAAAGGGAAAAAGTTCAAGAAGAAGCAGGGTAAGGGAAAAGGGCAGAAAAAGGGCAATGCTGGTAAGAAGGACAGAGGTACAGGTGATAAGCCCAAAGGGAAATGCTTCAAGTGCGGCCTCAAAGGTCACTGGAAGAAAGATTGTCCCAAGCTCCTAGGCTCAGATAAGAAAGGTATATCTCTTTCCTATTACATTGAAACCTGTCATGTGGTTGATTCTACTGATTCATGGATAGTAGACTCTGGAGCCACTAATCACATATGCAATTCATTGCAGGGGTTTCAGATAATGAAAAGGCTTGAGAAAGGAGAATTTGACCTTAGAGTTGGAAATGGAGCAAAGATATGGGCTGTTGCAGTGGGAGCTGTTACCTTACATTTTCCGCATGATAGGATATTAGTTTTAAACAATGTTATCTATGTTCCGGACATAAGGAAGAATTTAATTTCAGTTTCCAGACTCATTGAATTTAATTATTCAGTTTCTTTCCATTCTGGTGTTGATATCGGTACAGATGGAAATATTATATGTTCCGGTAGAATGCATGATAACTTATTTTATATATATCCTATTGCTCCCTCACTGCACAATGTACAACTAGAAAGCTCAGCTTCCCTTAAGAGGAAGGTATCTTCGACCAATGACACTTATCTTTGGCACTTACGTTTGGGTCACATTAACCTAAAACGGATTCAGAGGTTGCTAGAGGATGGGCCTTTGAGCTCATTAGATCTCGAACCTTTACCTCAGTGTGAATCTTGTCTCATAGGAAAGATGACCAAAAGGTCATTCTCTGGAAAGGGACTAAGGTCAAAGGAGTTGTTAGAATTGGTTCACACTGATGTGTGTGGTCCTATGAACAAACTAGCTAGAGGAGGTTATGAGTATTTCATCACCTTCACCGATGATTACTCTAGGTATGGATATGTGTACCTAATGCGACGCAAGTCTGAAGCGTTTGATAAGTTCAAACAATTCAAGGCTGAGGCGGAGCTACAACTAGGGAAACATATCAAAGCTCTTCGATCTGATCGAGGTGGCGAGTACCTCCTGGGTGAGTTCAAGGAGTACCTCACACAACATGGGATTGTGTCTCAGTTGTCTGCACCGGGTACACCCCAGCAAAATGGTGTAGCAGAGAGAAGAAACCGTACCCTTCTAGATATGGTAAGGTCCATGATGAGTCATGCAACCCTACCCATATCATTTTGGGGATATGCCCTAGAAGCAGCAGCATACATTTTGAATCTGGTACCTTCTAAATCAGTACCTAGGACACCTCAAGAAATGTGGACAGGTCGAAAACCCAGTTTAAGACATATTCACATTTGGGGTTGTCCAGCCTATGTACTGAATGATAAAGCTACCAAGCTAGAACCCAGATCGGAAATGTGCTACTTCATTGGGTATCCTAAGGGAACGAGAGGAGGCATCTTTTATCATCCAAAGGAGCAAAAGGTGCTTATCAGCACTCATGCTAAATACTTGGAGGATGATTGCATGATGCGCCAAGAGCTTGGTTGTAAGGAAACCATTGAGGAGATTCTTTCAGAAACTCCTGCAACATCTGTGCCAGATCCTGATGTTGTAGAAAATCAAGACATTCCTTTTAACACTCCGGAGCCTCGTCGTAGTGGGAGAATTTCTAGACCACCAGATAGATACCTAGGAGTGTCTTTTATGACAGACTCCGAGGATCTGGTTGAGGATCCTACTAGTTACGATGATGCAGTAAAGGATATAGATGCTGACATGTGGCAGCAAGCGATGAAATCTGAATTGGATTCTCTGTATTCCAATCAAGTCTGGGAACTTGTGGATGCACCTGAAGGGATCAAACCCATAGGGTGCAAGTGGATCTACAAAAGAAAGAGAGGAGTGGATGGGAAGGTTGAAACCTTCAAAGCAAGACTGGTGGCGAAAGGATATACTCAGAAAGAGGGTATCGATTATGAGGAAACCTTTTCACCAGTGGCTATGCTTAAGTCCATAAGGATTCTCTTAGCCATTGCATGTCATTATGACTACGAGATATGGCAGATGGATGTCAAGACAGCTTTCCTTAATGGAAGTCTTGACGAATGCATCTATATGATGCAACCAGAGGGATTCATTGCTGGTGGCCAAGAGAACATGGTCTGTAAGCTTAAGAAGTCCATTTATGGACTTAAGCAAGCATCTAAAGCATGGAACATCAAGTTTAATCAGGCAGTCAAATCCTTTGGCTTTCATCAAAACATTGATGAACCATGTGTGTATAAGAAGGGGAGTGGAAACGCAGTTGCATTTTTAGTCCTGTATGTGGATGACATATTACTCATTGGAAATGATGTTGGCATGATGTCATCTACAAAGGTTTGGTTATCATCTCAATTTCAAATGAAGGATTTGGGTGAGGCAAGCTATGTCTTAGGGATCAAGCTTATGCGAGATCGCAAGAACAAGATGTTAGCCTTATCCCAATCTTCGTATATTGAGAAGATATTGGTCAAGTATAACATGCATGACTCCAAGAAGGGCTTGCTACCTTCTAGACATGGAGTACCACTATCTCGGAATCAATGTCCGAAGACACCCGAGGAGATAGAAAGCATGAGGAGAGTACCATATGCTTCAGCTGTTGGAAGCCTCATGTATGCAATGTTGTGTACTAGACCAGATATCTGCTTTGCCGTTGGCATGGTTAGTAGATATCAATCAAACCCTGGACCAATGCACTGGACAGCTGTTAAGCATATATTCAAGTATCTTCGGAGAACGAAAGATTATATGCTAACCTACCGAGCAGATGATCTAACGCCACTGGCGTATACAGATTCTGATTTCCAGTCGGATGTAGATGGCAGAAAGTCTACCTCGGGATACGTGTTTACTCTATCAGGAGGGGCTATATCATGGAGAAGTGTCAAGCAAGATTGTACTGCTGATTCTACCATGGAAGCAGAGTATGTGGCGGCATCGGAAGCTGCGAAGGAAGCAGTATGGCTCAGAAAATTCCTATTGGAATTAGGAGTTGTTCCTGCATTGCAGAAACCGATTGTCATGTACTGCGACAATACTGGAGCAGTAGCTAACTGCAAAGAGCCCAGGAATCACAAGAAAGGCAAGCATATTCAGAGAAAGTACCACTTAATCCGGGAATTCGTTCAGGATGGAGAAATAGTGGTAGAGCAGATTGCCTCAGCAAATAACTTAGCTGACCCATTTACTAAGACTCTTACTGAGAAAGTCTTTACTTCACATGTTGACTCTATGGGAGTTAGGTTAGGTCGTAGTGATCTTTAGTGCAAGTGGGAGATTGTTGGGATTGGTGTATGCCCTAAAGCCCACTGACTGCACTCTCATCTCTGTAACTGGATATTTATTGGTTATTTAATGGAATGACTTCTTTCTCTTTATACTTGTGTATATGTATGGTTGTATAAGGCCCATTATTTTCTAGTAATGACTTAGGTGTGTAGTGGCTACACACAGTTAGGTCTGAGTCATTGACACTTGAAACAATAAACTTGTTCATAACTGAGAGATGGAGTTGGGCACTTCATCTTGGTATAAGTTATAATGAGATACTCTCTTGTATTCAGGGTGACTTACCTAAGTCACAGGAGGGTTTTCCGGATTTATCTCATTAGTGCATGTGTCATGCATTGAACAGGACCACTTGTAGGTGTGATCTCTAAAATAGTACTATCACAGAGAGAGATCAAATCACCTCTTGCTACTGAGTGACCAGTGCTCTTAATCTTGAGCATTTGTGGATGAACTGACGAAGTCAAGTTCTTGTGCTTTAATTCACTATGGGTGAGATCCTGTTCATGGGTCAACAGCTTTGTGTTTTGGGTGCTCGGGCTTGATTAGTTGGGACGTGCAAATGCAATATGGAATCTATGCCATCACATGATGGAATGATCGTCCCCTTAGAATTATCCGATTAATCATCAGAATCTAAGATCTTAGTATATGGATGTTCCATATGGATATTGAACTTGTGGGTCGCTCCCTGGATCAAGAGAATGATATCTGGATGATGATTAAGTCAAGGGTATGAAGTTCTAAGGTTGAGATGTAATCAAGAAGGTAGATAGTACATCGGTTAACCTACTTGATTATGGATGTTACATAGAGGGGCATTATGGTCATTGTACTTGGTAGGTCAAAGACAATCGTCAGTCTATGATGAGATTTAATTGCAATTTAATATTTGTCCCTGGAGTGCAACCATAACTCTTTAGTGGAATGAGTTAAGGTTAAAATGATCCTAGTGTTGCTATGGGGTTAGCATGGACATTTTGGTCATTTTGGGAGCCAAGGGCAAATATGTCTTTTGGTCCCTTCTCTAGCCACTTTCCTAGATTGGCAAGGTTTCCTAAATTGTTTAAATGTGTGGAGAAATAATTTTGAGTGTAAATTCAAATAGGCCCATGATGGCATACATGAATTATAACTCTAGATAAATTATTTAGTGCATGGGCCATAGTATATGTGGGTCCCAAGTTTGTGTAGGTCCCATTAATTGGAAGGAGTTCTCTTTGTGCAAGCTTTCCTAAAGTTTAGTAGCTTTCTAATTCAATTTAGAAACTAAATGGAAAAAGGAAAGAGGGCTGGACGTCCATGAAGGAGTGTGGTTTCAATTTTGGAAAGTTCCTATTTTCTCTCCTTGGTTTCCTAGTTCTTTCAAGATACTTTCTCTCCAAGACATTCAGCATTATATATTGCTGGTTCCCTCTTTGGGCGTGGATTAACATTAAGAAAGAGAGGAGAGAAAACCCTCTTGGGGCGTGGGAGATCTATTAGAGAGAGGAGACCAGCTACACCTTTCCTGGTTGGACGTCCATTGCACATAAAAAGTCTTCTTGCTGGTGCACGTTTTTGCTCCTGGAGAAAGACCATATCAGGTCTGGTTTTCTCACATAAAATCAAGGGAAAACAGTTAGGAGGAAGCCTAGTTTGTTCCCACCAGCAATAGCCAATCAGATTGTAGAAAGGGGAATAGAGGAGAAGACTAGAAGGAGCATTGTTGCAGAAAATTCCTGCAACCAGCACTGTCTTCTGCTGGCTGATAGCAGACCTTTGCAGCATCCTTCTCAGAGGTTTTAAGTCTTCAAAACATCAGGTATAAGTTCTTCTATGTTTCTTATATGATTTAAACACATGTTGATCATGGTTTCATGGATTTATATGCATGTATTCATGGCTGAAATCAGATCTGTTTTTCTAGTTTTTAAAACTTGAACAACCTCAAATCAGCCATGTTAGTCTCTCCCGAGATCTGATATGCATAAACTTTCAAGGGATTCATTGCTGGTGGCCAAGAAAACATGGTCTGTAAGCTTAAGAAGTCTATTTATGGACTTAAGCAAGCGTCTAGGGCATGGAACATCAAGTTTAATCAGGCAGTCAAATCTTTTGGCTTTGATCAAAACATTGATGAACCATGTGTGTAAAAGAAAGGGAGTGGAAACGCAGTTGCATTTTTAGTCCTATATGTGGATGACATATTACTCATTGGAAATGATGTTGGCATCTTGTCATCTACTAAGGTTTGGTTATCATCTCAATTTCAGATGAAGGATTTGGGTGAGGCGAGCTATGTCTTAGAGATCAAGCTTTTGCGAGATCGCAATAACAAGATGTTAGCCTTATCCCAATCTTTGTATATTGAGAAGATACTGGTCAAGTATAACATGCATGACTCCAAGAAGGGCTTGCTACCTTCTAGACATGGAGTACCACTATCTCGGAATCAATGTCCGAAGACACCAGAGGAGATAGAAAGCTTGAGGAGAGTACCATATGCATCAGCTGTTGGAAGCCTCATGTATGCAATGTTGTGTACTAGACCAGATATCTGCTTTGCCGTTGGCATGGTTAGTAGATATCAATCAAACCCTGGACCTATACACTGGACAGCTGTTAAGCATATATTCAAGTATCTTCGGAGAACGAAAGATTATATGCTGACTTACCGAGCAGATGATCTAACGCCACTGGCGTATACAGACTCTGATTTCCAGTCGGATGTAGATGGCAAAAAGTCTACCTCGGGATACGTCTTTACTCTATCAGGAGGGGCTATATCATGGAGAAGTGTCAAGCAAGATTGTACTGCTGATTCTACCATGGAAGTAGAGTATGTGGCGGCATCGGAAGCTGCGAAGGAAGCAGTATGGCTCAGAAAATACCTATTGGAATTGGGAGTAGTTCCTGCAGTGCAAAAACCGATTGTCATGTACTGCGATAATACTGGTGCAGTAGCTAACTGCAAAGAGCCCAGGAATCACAAGAAAGGCAAGCATATTCAGAGAAAGTACCACTTGATCCGGGAATTCGTCCAGGATGGAGAAATAATGGTAGAGCAGATTGCCTCAGCAAATAACTTAGCTGACCCATTTACTAAGACTCTTACTGAGAAAGTGTTCACTTCACATGTTGAGTCTATGGGAGTTAGGTTAGGTCGTAGTGATCTTTAGTGCAAGTGGGAGATTGTTGGGATTGGTGTATGCCCTAAAGCCCACTGACTGCACTCACATCTCTGTAACTGGATATTTATTGGTTATTTAATGGAACGACATCTTTCTCTTAATACTTGTGTATATGTATGGTTGTGTAAGGCCCATTGTTTTCTAGTAATGACTTAGGTGTGTAGTGGCTACACACAGTAAGGTCTGAGTCATGGACACTTGAAACAATAAACTTGTTCATAACTGAGAGATGGAGTTGGGCACTTCATCTTGGTATAAGTTATAATGAGATACTCTCCTGTATTCAGGGTGACTTACCTAAGTCACGGGAGGCTTTTCCGGATTTATCTCATTAGTGCATGTGTCATGCATTGAACAGGACCACTTGTAGGTGTGATCTCTAATATAGTACTATCACAGAGAGAGATCAAATCACCTCTTGCTACTGAGTGACCAGTGCTCTTAATCTTGAGCATTTGTGGATGAACCGACGAAGTCAAGTTCTTGTGCTTTAATTCACTATGGGTGAGATCCTGTTCATGGGTCAACAGCTCTGTGTTTTGGGTGCTCGGGCTTGATTAGTTGGGACGTGCAAATGCAATATGGAATCTATGCCATCATGTGATGGAATGATCGTCCCCTTAGAATTATCCGATTAATCATCAGAATCTAAGATCTTAGTATATGGATGTTCCATATGGATATTGAACTTGTGGGTCGCTCCCTGGATCAAGAGAATGATATCCGGATGATGATTAAGTCAAGGGTATGAAGTTCTAAGGTTGAGATGTAATCAAGAAGGTGGATAGTACATCGGTTAACCTACTTGATTATGGATGTTACATAGAGGGGCATTATGGTCATTGTACTTGGTAGGTCAAAGACAATCGTCTATTTATGATGAGCTTTATTTGCAATTTAATATTTGTCCTTGGAGTGCAACCATAACTCTCTAGTGGAATGAGTTAAGGTTAAAATGATCCTAGTGTTGCTATGGGGTTAGCATGGACATTTTGGTCATTTTGGAAGCCAAGGGCAAATATGTCTTTTGGTCCCTTCTCTAGCCACTTTCCTAGATTGGCGAGGTTTCCTAAATTGTTTAAATGTGTGGAGAAATAATTTTGAGTGTAAATTCAAATAGGCCCATGATGGTATACATGAATTACATCTCTAGATAAATTATTTGGTACATGAGCCATAGTAAGTGTGGGCTAGCCAATGTGGTCCCTAGTTTGTGGGTCCCAAGTTTGTGCAGGTCCCATTACTTGGAAGGAGTGCTTTTTTGTGCAAGTTTTCCTAAAGTTTAGTAGCTTTCTAATTCAATTTAGAAACTAAATAGAAAAGGAAAGAGGGCTGGACGTCCATGATGGAGTGTGTTTTCCTTTTTGGAAAGTTCCTATTTTTTCTCCTTGGTTTCCTAGTTCTTTCAAGATACTTTCTCTCCAAGATATCAGCATTATATATTGCTGGTGGTTCCCCCTTTGGGCGGGCAACATTATTGAGGGAAGAAGGAGAGAAAATCTCTCTTGGTTGTGCAAGAGATTGGAAACAAGAAAGAGGGGCAGCACTCACACCCTTGGACGTCCATTGCACATCAGATTTCCTCTTGCTGGTCCTTGTTTTCTTCCTGCAGAAAACCCACATCAGATCTGAGTTCTTCACTTCAGATCAAGCAAAGACAATTAGAGGGAAGTCTAGTTTGTTCCCACCAACACTAGCCAATCAGATTGGAGAAAGAGGAATAGAGGAGAAGACTAGAAGGTAACCTGCTGCAGAGAAATTCCAGCAAGGTTGCTGAAAGTTGCAGTCTAAAGAATCTGATCTTAAAGTTCAGATTTCAGAAGTTTTTCAACGCAAGAACATCAGGTATATGTTCTCCTTTGTATCTTATTTGTTTACACACAAGTTGATCATGATTGCATGGTGTTATTGTGTGATTTACATGGCTGGTTTGCTTTCTAATTCTGATCCTAGTTAAAAGTTTTAAAATACCAGCTATAGAACTCTCTTCTTAAAAGGAGTTCAGATCTGATTCACACTAACTTTCAAATCTCTATAGGGGCCGAACTTGAAAGATTCAAAGCTTCGTTACGATAGCCAAATGACTGGGTCCAGATCCTATCCATGCCTAGCTTCAAAGAAGAGAGGCTCGGCTGCTGCGCTTGAGGGAGCACATCCCTCATCGCCAGAGCCTAACCAGGGCTGACCAAAGCTCAAATTGTTCATCGTGTACACTGTTGTGCATCGTATCGACAAAAGAGAGAAGAGAAGCAGAGGACCCAACATCCTACACTTCAAGTCTCTCATAAATGGGTCGAAAAAGAAAGACCTGACCAAGTTGCTACTGTCCATATGGTTGGAAAAACCAGAAGACACCAAAAGTCGGCGACTAAAATTCATGTCGGACGTCCGATGACTCGCAGCGTCGCCCGAACACGAAGACATCAAGAAGAATCCCTTTCTCCTTCAAGCCACGAATAGTAGAGTAATCCTTCCTTAAGCTCTTCATCCAAAAGAATGAGCCCCAACTCAATCACCAAGACAACTTCATCGTTCGAATCTCGAGGGATGAACGTGCTTGTTACAAAATTTGAGCCACCTTGCGAACCACCTCATGATGACATGATCGGAGACTCTGATGGAAAGGATTGAGTGAGATCAGCAAAGGATTGAGACTCTGATGGAAAACCTTTTTCTCACCTTTGAGCGTCAGGTAAATACTGAAGCTCCTCTAAATCATTAAGACGACGAGGTAAATGGAGAAGACAATGAGTACCATGCCCTTACCAGAAAGCACATGGACAGCATCCTCACCAAAACAAGAGAAGCGGATACACTCAAGAAACATGGAATCAAGCCACCATATCCCTTATGGATGGACTCGGTCCCGTTCCCTACAAAATTCAAACACCTTACAGTAAGACCCCGTCCCGAGTGACCTTAATTAGCGTTAATTTAGTCATGTTTTAGTTCTAAATGTGTTTAGTGAATTTTGACTAAGTTGAGATTAGAATAGCTCTTTTATAGCTTTGGGGAATTTTGAGTGCCTTTGTGACTAGTGGGGCCCTTTGGGGGTTCCTTTTATGACTTTACGTTTACTTGGGGGATTATTTGAGATTCTTGTGTTTATTGTCTTGATCCCGTTTTACTCATCTCATTAATCCCTACAACTTTTATGTTGATTCTGTGCCCGTTCGAGATCCCGAAACCCGATTTTCCTAGGATTGGGGACAAAACAGTCTTTTTTACACAAAATCTATATCCAAAATTTGATATCCCCGAAACCCGTGAAACACATACTTTTTGGAAACTAGATATTTCGACGATCACTTTTCTCTTCTTTGTCGAATTCGTTCGAAGTCCCGAAAACCATGATTTCGTCCACAAAGATCTCTAGTGGTGGAGCCCACTCTTGACTTGTTTAAAAAGAGAACTCTCCTTTCCTTTTTCCCTTTTCTAGCTCAAGCTCAAACCATCAACTAGGGTTTTCTCTTTTCTCCTCTTCTTCTTGATTTCTCATCCCATTACCTCTATCAACCTAGCATTACTTGAAGAATAGATGTCACCATCTTCTTCCTCACCACCAAAGCTTTCCATTGATACCCTCTGTGGAGAAAACCTTCCATTTCAAGATCTTTATTGAATTACTCTTGCCCATTTGGAGAACCTACAAGTAAGCAATCCTCCCCATCTTGTAATATTCTATTTTCCTAGCCCATAGGAGTCCCCATTTTCATTATTGAAAGCTTTCCTTTCCTTGTTCCTTGTTTTGACCCTTTTAGGGTTTGTTTTTGGGGGGTTTTTGCGTGTAGCTTGGAATCTTGGCTTGGAAGTGATTAGAGCTTGTTTTTTATTAAGCTCGAACCTAAGGCAAGTGGATGAATGGATAGTTTGAACAGTAAATAGCTTTCTGAGAAATGTTATTGATTTTATTGTTTTCCATTCATGTTTATTTATTTACATTGACTTGAAATAATTGCTCATGAAAGAGTCTGATTAATGCGTTTAATGTCTTGGAAATGTGTTTAGTCAGCAGATATCAGTCTAACCCAGGTCCTACCATTGGACTGCTGTAAAATGTATCCTCAAGTACTTTAGAAGAACTAGAGATTACATGTTGATTTACGATAGTGATGAGCTGATTCCAGTCGGATACACAGATTCTGACTTCATGTCAGATAAGGATTCCAGGAAATCCACCTCTGGTTATGTGTTTATGCTTGGCGGAGGAGCTATCAGGTGGAGGAGTATTAAACAGGAATGTACCACTATTCCACTTTTGAGGCTGAATATGTAGCGGCTTGTGAAGCAGCTAAGGAAGCAGTACGGCGCAAAAGATTCCTTTTGGAACTTGGAGTGGTACCTTTGGCACGACAGCCGCTCACAGTTTACTGTGACAGCAGCGGGGCAATCGCTCAGTCCAAGGAACCCAGGAGCCATAAAAGCCAAAAGCACGTACAGAGGAAGTATCACTTGGTCAGGGAGATTGTGCAGAGAGGTGATATTGCTATCACCAAGATAGCTTCTGCGGACAATCTGGCAGATCCCTTTACTAAGCCTTTGACCACCAAGGTTTTCGAGCAGCCTGCAGACGGGATGGGCATGAGATGCAATCCCGATTGGCATTGAGCCCAAGTGGGAGATTGTTAGTTTATGGTCTCAATACCAAGGGTATATGATGTAGTAAATTGATTAATTTCTTTATTTATCAATACAATTCATGCTTTTCCTTTCATGAGATGAATGGTGTTTTATATACTTGCACATAACCAATACGAATGACATAATGATTCAAGAGATGAACCGGAGTCCACAAGTATACTAGATGTAATACATGTGTATGGATGAGATCCACATACAGGAGACATGTATTGCAAATCTTATACTTAAATATCTTCACAACCAGTGATGAGATTGGTGTCGCGACCCCGGACCGGGAAATCCCCGAAGGACGGACCAATCCGGGATCGGGACATTAAGTGTGTGTCGTGAACCAACAACACACACGTTTTTGTTTAATTTCCCACAGGTGTCCGCGGTGAGGATATCACAAACATCAATGAACATTTCTTTTTGAGTACGGAAGCGTGTAGCAAATCAAATAGTCCAACTATCATTAGTCATGAAGATCATAACAATAACATGAGTATGAAAGACTGTATCAAAATGAGCAATGATATATATAACAATGTTTCCCAAAAGTTGTTAAAGTTAGACAAGTTATCATTTAGTTACAATCCCCAAAAAGAGAGGCCAACAAAGGCCAATATGAACAAAATAATAACCCAAAAGAATGGTTAAAGTATAGCTCCCAAAATGTGCGTCTCTCGTAGCAACCCGATGTCTACATGACATCGTCAGCACGCCACTCAACTAGAGGTTGCGGCTCTCCTACCGCCTCCTCTGGCTCCTCCTCAAAGAAGCCGGCAACGGGACCTGAGTACCAAAGCAAAGGATCAGACACGACGGTCTGGCAAGAGAAAGCAAGGATACAACAACATATAATAGGGAAAATACCTTGAAAAGGATATAAATCTGTTTAAGCAAGAACTCTTATAAAACAGATAAATCATTTGCTATAAAACAAGTAAGCAAGATGAAACATAAGAGGTAACCAAGGAAATCGGGAATAACAAGGTGGCAATCACATAAAGCTAAGTCCTCTGTCACTAATGTGACAACAGTATCACGGGACGTTGATCTCAGTCACACAAGGTGAGGAGAAACAACGTATACATATATACAATATAATAATACGGAAACGGGACCACGATAGCGAACCGGGTATCGGGACGGGGCCACGGTGATAAACCGGGCATCGGGATCCAAACTGCAGCTGGCGGGACGGGAGAGGGATATCCAAGTCAGTGGATCAGACTGACAAGGTATCCAAGCTTAGTGATGCCGACACATAGGATAAAACCAATCGAGACATATATGAGTAAATCAAGTACAATAAATAAACGGGGAAAACGGGGGTGCTCAAGGCACACTGTCATCTCATGTCGGGCAATACATATCTGGACAAGTCAATACTACTATCATGCTTTCGGGAAAACGATTCATGTCAAGTAATGCTTGGAAATAGAGAAATATGATGAACTATACCAATTCGGGAAAGATGATGATTTAAAGATCTATTTGAGTGGATAGGGGTCCCGTATGTCGATTTTAGATATAACTTGGTACTCCTTGAGTTTGAAGACATTCCGGGCTCCTTATGCACTCTTACAATTTTCAAAACTTAAAATGAGCTTATGGTTATAACTAGATTTCATACTAGGAAAATCAAGGTTATAGACGGTCCATCCTAGGCATGACGTTAATTCGGAAACATCGACCAACCTATTCAGTCATCGAAAGGAATGGAATTCGCGATAACCAAGGCAAAAGACTTATATTTGGATATAAAGAAGTTATCGCGTCATTCCATCCCGTTCAAGATTGAAACGGATTGAACTTCGATGCCACCAAACTAACCGTGAGAAGCGTCGGCTCAAGACATCTCACCCATAGTCCAATTAGTCCAAAAAGGGTAGCCAAGGTCCCACCTAGCACTAAGGAAAAAAAATAAAAATCTCAAAATCCACCGGACTCAAACTGAACAGGGACCGATCGATCGGCCGAAATTTCTACACAGGGCCCGATCGATCGGTCCAAAAACCCTTACAGTTACTGACAGACCGATCGATCGGTCTGCACGTCCGATCGATCGGTCCTGGGCGCAGTGCACGTCCGGGACTTGGATTTTTCTCCTTTTTGTTCCTTTCTTTCCAACACTTCAACAACCACATAGAACTATGATCAAGATGACTAAAACACATGATTCCAAGACATTAAATGAGGCTATCAAGATGCATAAATATCATTTATTGCAACCATGAAAAAAACAATAAATGCAATCAATGAAAGCATAAAAATCCATCAATGTTTCACCAAATCATTTGAAACTTAAAAACCTCCAAACATTCACTTGCCTCAAGTCTTCAATTAATGATATTAAGCTCTATCAAGTCCTCCAAGAAAATGGTCCAAGCTACAATGCAAAATCCCCAAATAAAGCCCTAACATGGGTCAAACAATATAATGACTAGGAAACCTTTCAAAAATGGAAATGTAGCTTAACAAGAACTAGAGGAACACTAATCTAGGAGATGGGGATGATCTCTTACCTTTAAGGTCCTCTAATGGCAATGATGAGCTCAAAGAAGGTCTTGTGATGGAGGGTCCTCTTCACAAATGGTATCAATGGAATGCTTGCAAGATGAGGAAGAAGAAGATGATCTCCATTTTGAGTTTGGTGCAAGATTGGTGAGGCTTTGAGATGGAGAAGCAAGAAGAAGGAGAGAAAACCAAGGAAAACCCTAGACTCTTCTCTTGTGCTGGAAAATGGAGAATGAATTGCAAATGGAGGGTGAGTTCTTCTTTGCTAACAAAGGGAAGGTTGGGTCCCACAACTTAATGAACTAAATGGGCTGAAATCATCTCTCTCGGGTCCTCAGATGAATTCGACGAAGAAGGAAGAAATGTTCGTCAAAATATCTAGTTTCTAAAAAGTGTATGTTTCGCGGGTTTCGAGAATAATGAGTTTTGGGTACAGATTTGGTGTGCAATGACTGTTTTGCCCTCCGGGCTATGAAAATCGGGTTTCGGGGCCTCAAATGAACACGGGATCAACATGAAAGTTGTAAGAATCCACAAGATGAATGCAACGGGCCAAAAACACAATACGAAACAAATCGGGAAAATCCACCAAGCAAAAGCAAAGCAGAAAAGGGAACCCCCAAAGGGCCCCACAAGCTACCAAAGCATTCAAAAGCCCAAAACTAGAATCAAAACTATTCCAAACCCAACTTAACCGAAAACACTAATCAAGCTTAGCACTAACACGCAACTTAATTAGCACTAATCGGGATCACTCGGGTCGGGGTCTTACAATTGGGCATCTCATTTGACAAGGTTGCAGCACTTTAATCACTATGAGATAGTGTGATTTGTCTCAATCATCGGAATGTAAGATTCTGGATCATGGTGCTAGTACATTGGATGTATTGAAGGACCATGAGAAGCACCTTATATACACTGTCTTTACTTTAAGGTCTGCTCTCATAATTCCCTAGCAATAGGCTCATAATCCTAAGACATTAATGAACTCAAGTTTCTATCTATTCATTTGCTTTGAGTCACCAATGAGTGAGGCCAATTGTAGGTCAACACCTCGGTGATTTGGGTACGTGGTAGTAGAGTTGTGGGAACATTCAATGGTCAAGATGGAATCTATCTTTAATATCCCCTTGTGCCAATTAATGGATTTATCATTGGTAAGTGCGCACCCATTCCAATTAAGAGTTAATTGGATCGGTACCAAATGATCATTATAATTAATTGGGGCACAAGGATAATAAGATATGGATCTACTTTGGTGGACAGGTCCAATTGATCCATGAATATAGATGGAGGGGCCTACTTGTGGTACTGAGGAAGTTTAGGGTCTTCATTGTAATTTATTCCTAAGACTGGAGTGCAATTGCATTTATATAGTGGAGTTATTTGCAATTAACTGTGGGCCCAGATTGCACATGAGATGTGGGGTCGCGTGTCCCAGTTGGAGCCAGCTTTCTAAGGAATCCCTAGTGGTCCCCACGCTAGCCCAAGTTATTAGAAAGATACTAATTCTACTTGAACTCTAAAAGGAAGGTTACTATTTCTATTTGAAGTGAGACTTCTAATAGTGGTGATGGTAAGCTACTAATTATTAATGGAAGTAGGACTTCTATTTTTATTAGAAAGGAGAAAGCTGCTAATTGTTGTGGAAGTGAGACTTCTATGGCAACTAGCAAGGGAGAAGTTTACTATTTTGTAATAGGAGTTAAACTTCTATTTCAAATAGGAAAAGAGGTGGATTGGATGGATATATAAAGAGGAATAAACCCCTCTTGGTCGTGCATAATAGTGTGGGCAACTTCAGTCCCTTTGTGCAAGTGTTGCACAAGTTCTCTTCCTCTCTAAGTTCTCCTCTCTTTCACCTTTAGTTCCTTAGAGTTACTAGTTAGGTTTTCACTTAGAGATTCCACCATCTTCTTGAGAAAAGAGATCTAATATGGGTAATAGCGTGGAAGATCAGAAGGTGTTGGAGATTCTGAATTGGATAGTGAAGGTGTTCATCATCAAAGGAAAGAACTCAAATTCTCCATTAGAGCACTACAAAGCTCCAATGGTATATCTACATCCTTGTATGTTGTGGATTTCGTGGTTGCATGTTTAGGTGTTGTTTTCTATCTTCTAGATAGTATATGTTGTTGTACATGATCTATGAGTTTGAGGGAATGCATCCTAGATTGGTTTGTTGCCTTCTAGATAATTGATCCCTGCATTAAGTGGGTCAAATTTTTTTGAAACCTGTCTGGAAGGCCCACCTAGTTTCCGACACAGATCGACCCAGGTTCTGCACTCAACCTCATCTCCACTTCGGCTCTCATAGAGTTGGGTATCCCACCTAGCAAGCTAAGCCACACGTTTGTATCTATCTTTGGATACGATGGGAGTACTCAAAGGCTTATCGGCAAAATCAGGTTCAAATGGCAAATCGGTGACATTATATCTGAAGTCACTGTGTATGCATTAAAAATCCCTTCATGCTACAATATCCTTCTTGGACGCCCCTGGATACACGAGGATGATGTCGTCCCTTCAACTTTACATCAATGCATCAAATTCGTTGGCGACGACGGCATGATACATCGAGTGTTTGTGGACAGAAAACCTTTCAAAGGTAAAGAAGTCCATTTCGCAGGCTCCTAGATGTATGAAGGTGAAAAATAAAATGAGGGGAAAGAAATAATACCCTTTCCCGAATATCTCTAAAAAGATAAAGGCATGGCCCTTAGCAATCACTAGAAGAAAACAAACCCTTCGGCAACTTCGAAGAGAGCAGTCAATTTCCCTTCGTTATCTCCCTCAAACCTTCGAAGCCTTTGGTCATCACAACCAAAGCGAAGAAGGCGAAGCAAGAGTCCGGGGCAAGTTTGTTGTCTCTTTCATGTCTATCATGAAAGACACGGATTCAGATTCAAAGCCAGAAGACGACACATCGTCAAGCCAAGCTAATACTCAGCAAGTTCGGCCTGCTCTTAATCCAATGGAGACACTTGCTGACGTAGAAGATCCTGCATCTGCTTCCTTCGTTGTTCTGGCAACATCAGCAAAAGAAAGGTCAATCTTCTTCTATAGATCGGAAGAAAAGAAGACCATCTGAAAGACCTTTGAGAAGTCTTCCTCCGATTTCGCGAACACAAACTGCTAATCACATAAAAAATTCGATCTGCTCGTATGTAACCCTCCCCAAGGCAAATTACTCATTTCTCTATAAGAAATGATGACATTAAAATCTGGTAGGCCACTGCAAAGAGAATTCCTCAGCGGCTACTGACTACAAGGCCCATTGGCCGTTGCAACACTTGAACACACTGGTCGTTCAAAGCAATGAAGTAGCCACTGGTCTCCAGTCAAGAAGTGACCGTTGGACGTCATGTACACTGGCCGCCACACTTCTTTCCTCCTGGCTACCTGATGCCCATGATCTTCCATGAACTGGCTAGTTCCATCTTCTCGTGGCCGCTGAACCTGCAACGTCTCCCACTGAAGACAGTTTTGAAACCACCTCCACTCATCCATGATCTCCAGTAGTTAAGGCTCCTCAAAGGATATAAAAGGAAGACTAGGGAAAGCGTGAAACCCCCTGGATCTAGTGAAAAAGGCCAGAAACTCTACTATTTTTGAAATTCTCTCCTACTTCATCAGCAAGGTGAGCAAGCAGTAGTGGATGCTTCTCTTTGGACCTGGGCGATAGCTTCCGAAAGGCAGCCTTTGTTCTGCTCACCAGGGAGGAAGGACAAATATTGTTTATACTGTTCTGAAGCAGACTTCTCTGATTAATCCTACTTCCTAAATCATGATGATGAACTACAAAGACTGCCCGAAGATGCCAAATTGCAGACTTCTCCAATTCTGTCTCTAGCGAACTCTTGAAATTGGCAGACTCTTTTTCTCTCCCTTCAATGTATATCTCATTTGTTTTGATCTCCTAGGCCTGACGAGGGGGTTGTATGAAAAATTTTAAACAACCTGCACTCGAAAGGAGAAGCAACGAAGAACCCATTTTCACATCTTTCTGTGATGTTCAAAGGATGAGATAAAAGAAGTTTCAACACCAGAGCCTTCATTTTACATTTTCCCCTTGACACCCCATTTTTGGGCGAAACAGAAGATTTCGCCATCTATGGGAAATCCTACATTACATTAGTAACGCTTCGTTGATTAAAATATGTGAGAGGAGCTTGAAGAGAGTCCCTCAGTTGCTGCTGTTCTTAAAAAAAGAAGAAGAGAAGAACAGATCAGAGGAAAAGCTGACAGAAACGAAATGGAGAAGATGCACAGCGCCCAGCGGCCAATGCAGACAGGACATAACGGCCATAAACTATGGAGCCAGCCGCCCATCTACGCCCTGCTTCACGTCTAGCGACTATTATAATCTACAACTTGTTATGACCAGCCAGTGTCTATAAAGTGATCACATCCCAAAAGAGGCCATAGCGATTGACTAAGTCTCATGGCCGGTGGATTATACACTTAAGACATCCAGTGCTATACGGCCATGAGTTACCAAGCTAGTGTGGTCAGCTTGGAGTGCATGATTCTCAGCGGCCAACGCCAGCATCCTCCATCGGCCAACACCAACAGCCTTCACTGGCCCATCCACAGAAAAAATGGCCGCTGGACTTCTTACACATTTTTCTTCTCTTGGATGTCTTTGTTAGTTTTATGGTCTCAATACCAAGGGTATATGATGTAATAAATTGATTCATTTCTTTATTTATCAATACAATCATGCTTTCCTTTCATGAGATGAATGGTGTTTAACTATATACTTGCACATAACCAATACATATGACATAATGGTTTATGAGATGAACCGGAGTCCACAAGTATACTAGATGTAATACATGTGTATGGATGAGATCCACATACAGGAGATATGTATTGCAATTCTTATACTTAAATATCTTCACAACCAGTGATGAGATTGGGCACTCATCTGACATGGTTGCAGCACTTTGATCACTATGAGATAGTGTGATTTGTCTCGATCATCGGAATGTAAGATTCTGGATCATGGTGCTGGTACATTGGATGTATTAAAGGACCATGAGAAGCACCTTATATACATTGTCTTTACTTTAAGGTCTGCTCTCATAATTCCCTAGCAATAGGCTCATAATCCTGAGATATTAATGAACTCAAGTTTCTATCTATGCATTTGCTTTGAGTCACCAATGAGTGAGGCCAATTGTAGGTCAACACCTCGGTGATTTGGGTACGTGGTAGTAGAACTGTGGGAACATTCAATGGCCAAGATGGAATCTATCTTTAATATCCCCTTGTGCCAATTAATGGATTTATCATTGGTAAGTGTGCACCCATTCTAGTTAAGAGTTAATTGGATCGGTACCAAATGATTATTATAATTAATTGGGGCTCAAGGATAATAAGATATGGATCTATTTTGGTAGACAGGTCCATTTGATCCATGGATATAGATGGAGGGGCCTACTTGTGGTAATGTGGAAGTTTAGGGTATTCATTGTAATTTATTCCTAAGACTGAAGTGCAATTGCATTTAAATAGTGGAGTTATTTGCAATTAACTGTGGGCGCGGATTATACATGAGATGTGGGGTCGCGTGTCCCAGTTTGAGCCAGCTTTCTAAGGAATCCCTAGTGGTCCCCACGCTAGCCCAAATTATTAGAAAGATACTAATTCTACTTGAACTCTAAAAGGAAGGTTACTATTTCTATTTGAAGTGAGACTTCTAATAGTAGTAATGGTAAGCTACTAATTATTAATGGAAGTAGGACTTCTATTTTAATTAGAAAGGAGAAAGCTACTAATTGTTGTGGAAGTGAGACTTCTATGGCAACTAGCAAGGGAGAAGTTTACTATTTTGTAATGGGAGTTAAACTTCTATTTTAAATAGGAAAAGAGGTGGATTGGAGGGCTATATAAAGAGGAATAAACTCCTCATGGTTGTGCATAATACATAGAGCAACTTCAATCCCTTTGTGCAAGAGTTGCACAAGTTCTCTTCCTCTCTAAGTTCCCCTCTCTTTCACCTTTAGTTCCTTAGAGTTACTAGTTGGGTTTTCTCTTGAAGATTCCACCATCTTCTTGAGAAAAGAGATCTAATACGGGTCATAGCGTGGAAGATCAAAAGGTGTTGGAGATTCTGAATTGGATAGTGAAGTTGTTCATCATCAAAGTAAAGTACTCAAATTCTCCATTAGAGCACAACAAAGCTCCAAAGGTATATCTACATCCTTGTATGTTTTGGATTTCGTGGTTGCATGTTTATGTGCTATTTTCTATCTTCTAGATAGTATTTATTGTTGTATGTGATCTATGATTTTGAGGGAATGCATCCTGGATTGGGTTTTTGATTGCCTTCTAAATAGATGATCCCTGCATCAAGTGGATCAAAAGTTTTTGAAACCTATCTAGAAGGCCCACCTATATTCCAACAGTGTTGTCATGAAGTTCTAAGCATTTATGCTGATTGAATACTTATTGTATAGAACCCAATACTCTCCTAAACAGTACCAAATGGAGAATTGAAAAATGGTGACATGAATTAAACATGTCACAAATAGTATGGCCAATAAGACTCTTCCTTGTGAAGTACTCTTTATTCATAAGTCCATAATGCTCAATCTAAAGTCTATTTCATTCAGTCGGCAACGAGCATTTACTGCCCTGGTTTTGGCCTACGAAACTTGACGAGATCCTAATTAATTAGTTCATTGATGTATGTGAGTCAAAAGCCAAATACATCACCATGAATATGATTGGATGATATATCGTTTTCTCACCCTTTTTTTGTGGCTATGTTTATTGTACTGAAGTGCAGCCCGTTTTTCGTTAGCACGTGCATGAAAACATAGAAATAGAAGATGAGATAGATTGATATAGGATTGAGCAAGTAAATACGCTCTCCTATCATTCATTCATTATTGGTCTTTTTTGCTTATGTTGCAAATCAATCATGAATTCTCTTGTCATCACTTTCGACGAGACCAAGGAACGCTTGTATAATGTTTACATCCAAGAAAGCTAGACTTCCAGGGGCCAAAAAATAGCCCATGCTGAAAATGAGTTCCCAGTCCGAGTATCTGTCTACTAACGGATGACTCCAGCTACTCCTACCATCAAAGCCTCTCCTGTATTGGCGA
The DNA here is from genome assembly GCA_038049695.1 of Cinnamomum chago. Lineage (NCBI taxonomy): Eukaryota > Viridiplantae > Streptophyta > Magnoliopsida > Laurales > Lauraceae > Cinnamomum > Cinnamomum chago. The sequence goes on along the minus strand of CP142453.1, from coordinate 49,913,341 downwards.
AGCCTTCTAAAAAGGCCATGCCATGCACGCCATGGGTGTCAAAATACACCCAGAAACCTTTTGGTATTCATCTCAAAGAACATTGGAATTTGGAAAAAGCTACTCCAGCTCACCTTCGCATCACTAAAGAAACAAAAGGAGCCCGGAAGGTGCAAGACAAGAGAAAACCACAACAAATTGCAAAGCCAAAACCTATAAAAGTAATGTCTCGAGAAAAATAGTTGGGAAAAAGAAACTGTAGTAAAGAGAGATGATCCTAGGATGCACAATGTGGTCTCCTAAACCACGAAAATTCAGGAAGATAGCCTGCCAAGATTCAGCCTTGGCATCACTTGAAGAAAATACCTTCTATCTCCTTACTCAGAAAGAGGGGAGGAGGTACGGAAGGCGACGTCTCGCCTCAGCCATAGTAGGACCTACAATTTGCCCTCTAAAGGTGCATACCAAGCGCCCGAAGAAGAGACAACATCATTTCCCTATCAATAATGTCGTAGAACTTGCACAATTTAAAGACCTTCTGAAAAAAGGAGGAAAATGAGGTAAATATCCTCACACTACTGGTTCATCATCCAGAAGGGTCGAACCCCATCACCAATCATTCTGTCCCCATGATAGTACAGAGGAATGATAAAAAGAAAAGTTATGGCCAAAGAAGAATTACTCCACAATGGGTAATGAAAGAAGACGATCCTAATGTTACTATCACTTGCACAATTAGGACTAGACACGGCAGGCGTTCCGCTAGAATCTTTGCTCGTAGTTCAAACCCCGTCGAAGGTGAAGAATCAAATAATACCTCCGAAGGTCATGAAACTCTTGTTACGGATGAAGAAACACATCCGATGAATAAGAACAATGGAGGCATGGATTCCCCAGTACTCCGGCTCATTGAAGATGATGTTCCATTAACAGCTCGAGATCCCGAGGGTAGCTTCTCAAACCTCACTGGACTAGGTAAATACCCTGTCTTTATGGCTGGAGAAACTAGTGCTCCAGTAAATGCCGAAGAACAAGCTGAAGGCGAAAATCCAGTTGAAGATATACAAGATTTGGTTAAATAGCAAAATGACAGAATTAACCAAATCGCAACTCAGCTGCAATTTCTAATGGACCAGGTGACTAGTCCTAGTGATCCTCCACCAGCAACCCCATCCTCTTTAAATAGAAAAGATCTTCATGCATCTGAAGCGAAAATTGATCAGATAGCGGCACAAATGCAACAACTCTCACAAAGGTTGTCTAAGCGAAGTGGTCAACTCTCAGATAGTGGCCACCAAGCAGATCTGGAGAAACCTGTAACTTTTAAGGATGTGACAGACATGCTGACTAACACCAGAGATCAGGGGAGACTCCGGAAGAAAGGGATCATGCCAAAATATCCACCTGAAATGGATTTGGTCCCGTATCTTCCAGTCTTACATGGGCAAAAGCTCTGCTTATCAGCATATAGTCCACTTCAAGTCTCAACATGGGGGCATGCCTGATGTAGATGCATTGAAAATCAGATCATTCATAAGCACTCTGAGCGGAAATTCTGTTGATTTGTACAAAAAATTACCCAAGAATTCCCTCACCTCATGGGCGGTTCTTGAAGAATAGTTCTTACTGCATTTCCAAGAAAAAGACCAGCCAGTAAGCCTAAACACACCCACTTAATCTAAACAAGGAGAAAATTAGTCTGTTCAGGCTTCATAAATAGGTGGAGAGCACTGGCTTAAAGATGCAAGGAGCCCATCTCTCAAAAGTCAACGGTAGAGATATGCAAGGCTAATCTCAAGCCTGAGATTAAGCAAATGGTAATCAATGTTAAGACTAAATCCATGTCTAAACTACTAGAATCAGCCATCAATACAGGAGATTGTTGTAAGGAACTTGATCAGAAACACAAGTCCCAAAGAGCTCAAACTTTCACTCCTTCTACACCCAAAGTGTCGCGACCCCGGACCGGGTCTATCGAACTAATCCGGGATCGGGACCTAATTGAGATGAGATTGTTAGGCGATAAGTGTAAGGTGTGCACATTTATTTAATTTCCCACAGGTGTCCCCGGTGAGGATATCACAACCATATATGAACATTTCTTTTAAATGCGGATGCGTGTAGCATGTTTCCCAAAAATAAGTTAAGGTTTATACAATGGTCATTTAATTACATTCCCAAAAATAGAGGCCAACAAAGGCCAATATAAACAAAATACCAATTCCCAAAGAATGGTTAAATGGTTTCCCCAAAATATTATGTCTCTCATGGCAATTGAATGTCTACACGACATCATCAGCACGCCACTGAACTAAGCGCTGTGGTTCATCGACCGCCTCCTCTGGCTCCTCCTCAAGGTGGCAACGGGACCTGAGTACCAAAGAGTGGGTCAAACAAGACGGTTTGGCAAATAGGTGAAAAGACATAACAATTCAATATTAAATACATTTACCTTTGAAAGCATTTAAACCTGTTCGATCAATAACTTCATAAAAGAATCAAATCATTTAATGAAAACATAAGTACAATGTAAAACACGTATGGGAATCCAAGGAATCGGGAAACAAACAAGATGACAACCACACGAAGAGTCCTCTATCATTAAAGTGACAGAGCAATAACTAGGCACTGATCTCAGTCACTCAAGGTGAGGAGCAACAGTGGATCTTATAAATACATAGACATATACTATACATGATCACGGTAGCGAGTCGGGCATCGGGAACCACAGTAGCAATCTGCGGCATCGGGGCAAGACCAAGGTAATAACCGGGTAGCGGGATCCAAACTGCAGCTGGCGGGACAAGAGGGGTTTCTCCAAGTCGGTGGATTAGACCAACAAGGTTATCCAAGCTTAATGGTGCTGACTCATAGGTCAAATACAAATCGAGACACGTACAAGTAAACCAAATGTAAGTAAATAAATGGGCTGGACGGGGGGGCTCAAGGGCACGCTGTCATTTCATGTCGAGCAATGCATCTCGAGGCTAGTAATTAATACAAGTACAATTTCAATGCTTTTGGGAATGATAAACCATAATTCGTGAATTTTCGGGAATACATATGACAATTCAGAATAATCGAAAACACAATCGATCTTTTGAAATTTCGGGACAAGTATCGGGATTCAAAACTAGTACAAGGTGAATAGGGGTCTCGTTTGTCGATTTCTATACAACTTGGTACTCTTTGAGTTTGGGGACATTCCAAGCTCCTTATACACCTTTGTGATTATTAAGACTTTGATAAATCTTTGTGATGTGGTTTCTTTCTCAAATAGGCCTCATACATTGCCTAATAATTCTCCCCGATGTCAACGGGTTCCCTTAAAAACATTTCCCGAGCTCCAAAAGTGGTCCATACCCGACAGGGCCGCTCGAGCGGACCTGGGCTGCTTAGAGGGACGGGCAAACAGAACGTCTACCCGCTCGAGCAACCTGATACCCGCTCGAGCGGGCAGTCATTTCTGCTACCCGAGAATGGCCATTCTGGCCTTTTTCCTCCTTATTCTCCAAGGCATTTCTCTTGCAACGAAAAGGGCCTCCTTGCCTCCCAATAACAGCCATTAAATTTCTTCAACAATCACTTAAAAACCCTCATCAAAACTCCAATGAACAATAAATCTAAACACCTTCTTCCTCACATTCAACACCAAACAAAGAGAGGAGTCCCCAACAAACACATAGGTTCATTTGAGCCGTAATCAAGAGATAAAATAAAGGGCAATAAACCACATTTCCATGACAATAAATGAGTTAACAAAAGCCTTTCATGAGCATTTATTTCACAATGACTGCAAGCTAATAAATATGGATGTGAATAGCAAAATCAACCACATTCTTCATAAAACTATTAAATGTTCAAACTATCATTTCATCCACTTGCCTTAGGTCTCTAATCAAGAAAATCCAAGTCTCTAATCACCTCTCAAGCTCAAAATCCAAGCTACAAGTAAAAATCCCAAAAACAAACCCTAAAATGGGTCAACCAATGAATGAAGAAGATAAAACTCACAATAATGAAAATGGAGCTTCTCAAGGACTAGAAACATACAAATCTAGAGGACGGAGAAGATTGCTTACTTGGATGACCTTCAAATGGGAAGAGTTAGCTCAAAGTGAGTCTCAAGGTTGGTGGACTTCTCAAGAAATGGTATCAAATGGAAGCTTGCAAGGTGAGGAAGAAAATGATAACCTTCATTTCTTGATTGATGCAAGTTTGGTGTGGATTGGAGATGGAGAAAGCAAGAAGGAGAAGAGAAAGTTGCAAGAAACCCTAGGTTGAAGTGTTGTGCTGGAAAATGGAGAATGAGATGAAGGGGAGAGTGAGTTTCCCTTTTGATAATAAATGGGGTTGGGTCCCACTACTTAAGGAGCTTGTTGGGCTGAAATCATGTCTTTCGGGATCTCGGATGAATTCGACGAAGAAGAAAGAAATGATCACCGAAATATCTAGTTTCCAAAAAGTATTTGTTTCGCGGGTTTCAGGGATATCAAGTTTTGGGTACAGATTTGGTGTAAAAAGAATGTTTTGCCCTTAAGGCTAGGAAATCGGGTTTTGGGGTCTCAAACTGAAACGGGATCAACATGAAAGTTGTTGGGATTAACAATACAAATAAAAGGGGATTAAAATAATGAATGCAAGAGTCTCTGATAAATCCCCAAGCACATGCAAAGTCATAAAAAAAAGGAACCCCCAAAGGGCCCCACTAATTGCAAAGCAATCAAATCTCCCCAAAACTAATTCAAAAGTTATTCCAAACCCAACTTAGCCAAAATCACTAATCGCGCTTAAGATTATCACACGACTTAATTAACACTAATCGGGTTCACTCGGGTCGGGGTCTTACATCCTCCACCCCTTAGGGCATTTGGTCCTCTAAATGAAATATAAAACTCACCTCAGGTAGTAGATGTGGGTATTTCTTCTGCACTTGATCTCGTAGTTCCTATTTGGCCTCTTCTGGTCCATGATTCTCTCATAGTACCTTTACCCACTGAATAGTCCGTGTCCTCAACTCTTGTTCCTTTGTATCAATGATCTGAACGGGCTTCTCAACATTGGTAGCATCCTCTCGAATCTCCAAAGGTTCATGTCGGAGTACATGTGACGGATCGGGGACGTACTTCTTCAACATAGACACATGAAAGACGTTGTGTACGCCGGATAGCTCAGGTGGTAAGGCTAATCTATAAGCCACATCACCAATCTTACTAACAATGTCGTATGGTCCAATGTATCTCCGTGATAGCTTGCCCTTCTGTCCAAATCTCAAAGTTCCTCTCGTAGGCGACACTTTCAAGAAAACCTTGTCTCCTCCTTTGAACTGTAAGTCTCTGAGGTGGGAGTCTACATAGCTCTTTTGTCTACTCCGGGCAACTTTCAAACGTTCTTGGATCAACTTCACTTTGTCGCTGGTTTCACTCACTATGGTTGGTCCATGGAAACTGCGAATTCCAACCTCTTCCCAACATACAGGTGTCCTACACATCCTTCCATACAATGCCTCGAAAGGTGCCATCCTAATGCTCGAGTGGTAACTATTGTTATAAGCAAACTCACACAACGGTAGAGTCTCATCCCATGGAGTCTTGAAGTCTAACACACAAGCACAGAGCATATCCTCAAGGGTCTGAATTGTTCTCTCTGATTGACCAGCCGTCTGAGGGTGATAAGCCATGCTGAACTGTAATCTCGTGCCCATAGACTCATGCAATGTCTTCCAAAATCTCGAGACGAATCTGCTGTCTCTGTCAGATGTGATAGAAATTGGTTGTTTATGTTGACTGACAATCTCGTTAACAAACAACTCTACCAAAGGTAGCATGTGAATCTTCTTCCCTGTCCTCATTGGAATGAAATGAGCCGATTTGGTGAGTCGGTCTACGATGACCCATATCGCATCGTTGCCTCTGCTGGTCCTCAGTAGTCCTTTAATAAAATCCATGGTAATATGTTGCCACTTCCATTACGAGATCTCTAACGGCTGTAACAATCCTGGAGGCATCTGATGCTCTGCCTTGATCAACTGACAAGTCATACAATGGGAGACAAACGCTGCAATTTCTCTCTTCATGTTATTCCACCAAAATCTACCCTTCAAATCTAGATACATCTTCGTGTTGCCTGGATGCAAAGAGTACTTCGTACTGTGAGCCTCGGTCATGATGTCATTCTTCAAATCTTCAATATTTGGTACACATAGACGGTCACGGTAGTACAAAACTCCATCAACAATACGGAAATTAGGATGGTCTGCTATATGCTCTGAAATCTTAGCCAACTTGGATCTTGTAACTGACAATCCTTGATCTTCTGAATGAAAGAAGGCTCTGAAACTGACATGTTAGCTAACAAAACAACCCTCCTTAGTGGCTGTCGATCTATGCTCAACTCCTCAAATTATTTGAAAATACAAGTGCCACTCAGATTTGCCAATCCCACTGATTTTCTGCTCAAGGCATCTGCAACTACATTAGCTTTCCCCGGGTGGTACTTGATTGGAAAATCATAGTCCTTGAAGTATTCCATCCATCTTCTCTGCCTCATGTTCAATTCCTTCTGAGAAAATAAATATTGCAAGCTATGGTGATCGGAGTGGACTTCAAACTTCTCTCCGTAGAGGTAATGTCTCCACATTTTCAACGCGAAAAGAACCGTTGCTAACTCAAGATCATGGGTGGCATAGTTCTTCTCGTGATCTTTCAACTGCCAGGATCCATAAGCAATCACCTTTTCCTCTTGCGTCAACATGCAACCAAGTCCAACATTCAAAGCATCGGTAAAAATGGTAAAACCGCCACTTTTGGATGGTAAAGTAAGGACTCGTGTTGTGGTCAATCTCTTCTTCAGCTCTTGGAAACTATCTTCACACTGATCTGTCCACACATATGGCACGTTCTTCTTTGTCATCTTCGTCAAAGGTGACGCAATCGACAGAAATCCTTGTACAAACCTCCGATAATAACCTGCTAAACCCAGAAAACTTCTGATTTCTGACGCATTTTTTGGTCTTTCCCAACTCATAACTGCTTCAATCTTGGATGGATCTACTGACAATTCTTCTTTGGAGATGATGTGCCCTAAAAATGCTACTTGTTCCAACCAAAATTCACACTTGTTGAGCTTTGCATACAGCTAATTCTCTCTCAAGAGTTACAGTGCTATCCTCAAGTGCTCTTCATGCTCTTCTTTGGTCTTGGAGTATACCAAAATATCGTCAATGAATACTACCACGAACTGATCTAGATACTCTGCAAATATCTTGTTCATCAACGCCATGAAGATTGTCGGTGCATTGGTCAACCCAAATGACACCACTAGGAACTCATAGTGGCCATATCTTATCCGGAACGCTGTTTTCAACAAATCTGATTCTCTGACTCTCAGCTGATGGTAACAGGATCTCAAATCAATCTTTGAAAAGTAAGAAGCACCCTGTAATTGATCAAACAATTCATCTATTCTTGGCAATGGGTATTTGTTCTTAATGGTCACTTGATTCAATCTTCGGTAATCTATACACATCCTCATCGAACCATCTTTCTTCTTGACAAACAAAACTGGAGCTCCCCATGGTGAAATGCACGATCTCACAAAACCTTTGTCTAACAGTTCTTGTAATTGAGTTTTCAATTCTCCCAACTCTGCCGGAGCCATTCTATATGGTGCAATAGGTATCGGAGCAGTCCCTGGTAACAACTCGATAGTGAAATCAATCTCTCTGATGGGTGGTAAACCTGGAATCTCCTCAGGAAAAACATCCAGGAATTCCCAAACGATTGGGATCTCCTCCCCTTGGGATCGTTTATCCTCCGTGATAAATGCCAAATAGGCTTCACATCCACTACTCAAAAGTTTATCAGCCTTCAACGCTGAGACAAACCCTGCGCGAGGATTTCTCGTCTCTCCCTGAAATAGCACCCCTGCTGGTGTCTCGTCTAACTTTTAAGGGTCTTATGGAAACAATCCATTGTGGCATGGTACCCTGCCAGCCAATGCATCCCTAGGATGACATCATAATCAAGCATCTCTAATAAAATGAGATCTGCGGTTAAAACCACTTCTCCTATCTGAACTGTGCAACTAGGGTAATAGGTTCTACAGATAACTTGTTTGCCTATTGGGGTTGCCACAGTCAAAATGAACTCAAGTTCTCTAGCATGCATATCAATCAACTTAGAAAATTCATGGGATAAGAATGAATGTGTAGAGTCAAGGTCAAATAAAATCCTAGCTTTCATCCCACAAATAAGAAGTGTACCTTCCACGACATTGCCTGCTACCTCTGCATTGTCACGCCCCCGAACCGAAATCTCGGGGGCGGGAAATGGGATTAAGCATAAATGTATTTTACTTCTCCCAAGATCCGCGTGTGTGAAGACAACACATTCTGAATATTTTGCGGAAGCATTTGTGGCGTTGCGACCCGAAGTCCGTGGCCATCGGATTCCGCGTCGTACTCAACCTTTAGCACTAAGCTATTATATCAAGAATCATATCAGACTGGAGTAACCATCACAATAAATTACAGAGCTGACAGTAACCGGATATTACATTTCCAAATATGTTCAAGTTACAATTATCAATGTACATTAATTAAGAATCCCAAGGAAAAGGCTAACAAAAGCCATACAACAATAAGCTATAAACTACTACCCAAATGTGACGTAGCTCCGATGTCAAGCTCAATGTCTACATGACATAGCCGACAAAACAACCTGCAAGGCATGGCTCCACAGCCAACAAAAACACTCAACTCGGGGCGAAGAAATCTGAACCTGAGTACCAAAAGTAGTGGGTCAGACACGACGGTCTGGCAGGTGGATGAAAAGATAATAAATATACTGAAGAATAAAACATAAGATAAATCATGATACTCGATCAAATGCTGCATATAATTAAACGGGTGCAAAAGTCGGGAATCTCGGGGAAAACCTGTATTCATTTCAAGCATGGGTAGAAACATGAATATCTAATAAAACATGTGTTCATTTACATCATCTATAATCATAGATATTTGAGAATCGGGTGTTCGTCTAAAACATGTATAAATATAGCGGTATGGCCAAAACAACGTTCATTTGAAACTTAAGTAAAAACATAAGTATACAACAAACCAGACATTCATAGCAGTCTAGCAAAACCAAAGTCCATTTGAAACATATGTGAAAATACGGATATTTAACAAACCGGGTGTTCGTTTAAAACAGGTGTAACCAAAGAAATCTGACAAGACTAATGTTCATTTAAAACATATCTCAAAGCAGGGATATTTAACAAATCGGATATTCATTTGAAACCGGTATAAACATAGTGATCTGGCAAAACAAGTGTCATTTGAAACATATTTCAAAGCATGGGTATTTAACAATTCGGGTATTCATTTAAAGACAGGTATAAACATAGATATCTGACAAACCAAATGTCCTTTAAAACAAGGCACGGATATTTAACAATTCGGGTATTCCTTTAAAACATGTGTAATCATATAAATCTAGCAAAATCATTGATCGTATGGAACATATGTAAAAGCATGGTTATTCACCCAACCGGCATTCATTTAAAACATGTGCGGGTACAAAGAACAGAAAACAATATAATAATAACTGAATTTACATTGGAGAATATTAGCACTTGTTTAAATAACAACTTTCATAAAGGAAACGAATCATTTATCGGAAAGCAAGTAAACAATATAAAACATGTCGGGTGTCCAAGGAATCGGGAACTGGCAAGATGGCAATCACAAGAAGCTAAGTCCTCTATCACCGAAGTGACAAGAGCGGGACGTTGGTCTCAGTCACACAAGGTGAGGAGACTCAACGTAAATCATATATACAATAATAAATATACGGGAACGGGAACGGGACCACGGTAGCGAACCGGGTATCGGGACGGGACCACGGCAATAACCGGGTATCGGGATCCAAACTGCAGCTGGCGGGACGGGAGAGGGATTTCCAAGTCGGTGGATCAAACCGACAAGGTATCCAAGCTTAGTGATGCCGACTCATAGGTCAAAACCAATCGAGACATATGCAAGTAAATCAAGTACAGTAAATAAACGGGTAAAACGGGGGTGCTCAAGGGCACACTGTCACTTCATATCGGGCAATACATTCGGGACAAATAACTGTTACTAGTGTAACTTCAATGCTTTCGGGGAAACAAGTAAATCAAGTACAATAATTAAACGGGTAAAACGGGGTGCTCAAGGGCACACTGTGATATCATGTGATGCAATGCACTTCGGGACAAATGACTGTTACTAGAGTAACTCCAATGCTTTCGGGAAAACAAGTCATATAATGCAAATCTCGGGAAAAGAGGAAATATAATGCACTATATCATTTCGGGAAGAATATTGATTTCAAGATCTATTTAAGTGAATAGGGGTCCCGTATGTCGATTACAATAATTACTTGGTACTCCTTGAGTTTGAAGACATTCCGGGCTCCTTATGCACTTTTACTACTTTCAAAACTTAAAATGAGCTTATGGGTAGTACTAGATGTTACAATAGCAAGAATCAAGATTATAAACGGTCCATCCTAGGCATGACATTAATCCGGAAACATCGAGCAACCGATTCAGTCATCGAAAGGAATAGAATTAGCGATAACCAAGGAAATAGACTTGTGTTTAGATATAAAGAAGATATCGCGTCGTTCCATCCCGTTCAAGATTGAAATGGATTGAACTTCGATGCAACCGAATCAACCTTGAGGAGTGTCGGCTCAAGACATCTCACACATAGTCCAATCAGTCCAAAAAGGGTAGCCAAGGTCCCACCTAGAACCAAGAAAAAATTAAAAATCTCAAAATTCACCGGACTCAAACTGAGTCTTTGGTCCGATCGATCGGCCAAAATTTCTGCACAGGGTCCGATCGATCGGCTGAAAAAGCCTTACAGTTAAAAGTCAGTCCGATCGATCGGTCTGAACGTCCGATCGATCGGACCTGGGCGCAGTGCAGGTCTGAGAACTTGATTTTTTTTCCTTTTTGTTTCCTTTCCTTCCAACATATAATCAATCACATAGAATTATACATAAGGAGACTTAAACACATGTTTCCAAGACATTAAAATGAGCTAAAGAGCTCCTCATTTCAAGTTCCTCCATTTCCATCCTTTCCATTCACAATAAATCTCAAAAGTGGAGAAAACTCATTCATGTGAAACCATTTGAAATCTTGACACTATGATACTTACCTTTCCAAGAGATTAACAAGGGAGAAATAACTCATCAATAAGCACATCTTGAAATCAATATTAATCATATTAAAGACAACTATTAAAATCACCAAAACCATTAATGAATCAAGATTTTCTCACAAAACATGTTAATAATCAAAACGATCCAATCAACCACTTGCCTTGGGTTCCAATCTCACAAACCAAGCTCCTAATCCCTTCTTAAGCTCACTTCCAAGCTACAATCAAAAACCCCCAAAAACAACCCTAAAATGGGTTACACAAAGAATGAAAATGAAAGAGCTTTCAATAATACAAATGGAGCTTCTCAAGAGCTAGAGGAACACTAATCTAGGAGATGGGAAGAATCACTTACTTGGAAGGTCCTCTAATGGCAAGAGTAAGCTCAATAGAAGCCTTGTGATGGAGGGTTCTCTTCACAAATGATACCAATGGAAAGCTTGTAAGATGAGGAAGAAGATGATGATCTCTATTGCTTGATTGATGAGCTCTAGGTGTGGCTTGGAGATGGAGAAGCAAGAAGAAGAGGAGAAAACACAAGAGTAAACCCTAGGCTCAGCTGGAACAATGGTGAAGAAATGAGCAATGAAGGAGATGGGTTCCTCTTATAAACAAGTGAGGTTTGGGTCCCACAACTTAAGGGACTTGGGTGGCTGAAATCATCTAATTCGGGACCTCGGATGGATTCGACGAAGAAGGAAGAAATGATCGTCGAAATATCTAGTTTCCAAAAAGTATATGTTTCGCGGGTTTCGGGAATATCAAGTTTTGGGTACATATTTGGTGTGCAATGACTGTTTTGCCCTCAAGGCCAAGAAATCAGGTTTCGGGTTCTCAAATGGATACGGGATCAATATGAAAGTTGTAGGATTCCTCAAGATGAATGCAACGGGCCAAAAACACAATACGAAACAAATCGGAAAAATCTCACAAGAAAATGCAAAGCCAAAAAGGAAACCCCCAAAGGGCCCCACAAGCTACCAAAGCACTCAAAAGCCCAAAACTAAAAGAAAACCCATTCTAGCTCAAAACTCAACCCAACAACTACTAATCCCACTAAAAGAAACTAATCCACAAATAAAACAACACTAATCCAAGAGATTAAGGGTCGGGTTCTCACATGCATCAGCCGTATTGACCACATAAATTTACCCCCGATGTTGTGGTCTATTTTGTGCTTGTTGTGGCCTACCTTGTTGTGCATTCGTATTTTGTTGCGATGCACGTTGATTTTGGTTTTGACCCTACTGACGAGCCTGTTGTTGCTGCTGTTGTGGTCTATGTTGTTGCTGTTGTGGTGCTTATTGCCGAAGTGGCCTTGCTTGATTCTGAAGAACGATTGCATTTTGTGGTGGTGCTGGATGTTGTGCCACTTGCTGCTGTTGATTTTATCTATTCTATCTTGGACAGTCTCTCATTTGATGGGTCATGGAACCACATCTGAAGCATGCTCCTGTGAGTGTGTGACATTCAGCACTGGCATGATTCTTCCCACAATGGGCACAAACCAATGGATTCCGTGCATTCGGTTCTGTCCTCTGCTTCTTGTTCTGATGATTTCTCTGGTGCTGGTGGTTTTGTTGGTTAGCTTAACCTTTGCCTTAGACTCTAAGGATCTTGTTATGGAAATTCTCAAACTTGTACGCCCTCTTGACAGCTCTATCGAAAGTTGCAGGTGGTACTACTCCCGTGGCATCTCTCTCAATGAAAGGGTTAAGTCCCTCAAGGAACTTGGCAATCTTCTTCTCCATCGTATCCACTAACTCTGAAGCATATCTAGACAGTCTCTCAAACTTTGTGAGGTATTCGAGGACTGTCATGTTCCCTTGCACAAGCTGCTGAAACTCCACTGCCTTTTGCCTCTTGATGTGCGTGGGCACATATTTATCATGAAATTACCTCTTGAAGTTTGCCCAAACCTCTACATCAGCCATAGTCCTGTACTCCTCCCTAACCGTCTTCCACCATTTGTCCGTTGTACCGCTAAAGAGAGATGATGCTAGTTTTACTCTTTCTCCTTCGGTGCATTGGTAAATCTCAAAGATGTTCTTTGTATGCTCTAGCTAGTCATCTGCGGCTAAGGGATCTTCTATGCCTAGGAATTCCTTTGGAGCTCTCTTCCAAAACCGCTCAAACAATGCATTTGGGTCATGCTGCCTCTAATTGATGACAATGGCGGGTTGGGGTCGAACCGGTTCTTGTCTTCTCTGTAACACTTTTGGCAATTGCCTCTGCTTCTCCGCCAATTCCCTAGCATGATCTTCTTCTCTCTTGAGGATTTGTTCTTGCAGTCTAGCCTGATTCTCATTAGCCTAACGCTGTTGGTCAAGCATTGCTTTCATCATTTGTTGGAACTGATTTGGCATGACGTTATCAACCAGATCTTCCTCAAGTGGCCCTGTATGATCACTATTACTTGCAGAGGGGTTGCCATTTACCGGTCGCTTACGAGGTGGCATGATGCTGCAAGACAATTTGTTGGCACATAATAATCAAACAAGGGTCACACATTGCTCACACGATACAAGCTAACGAAAGATCTAACGTATCCTCGCCACGTCCTTAGGATTTCTAGTTTCTTTTTAATTGCTTGAAACACGTCTCGCTCTGATACCAGTCTGTCGCGACCCCGGACCGGGTCTATCGAACTAATCCGGGATCGGGACCTAATTGAGATGAGATTGTTAGTTGATGAGTGTAAGGTGTCCACATTTATTTAATTTTCCACAGCTGTCCGCGGAGAGGATATCACAACCAAATATGAACATTTCTTTTAAGTGCGGATTCGTGTAGCAAATCAAATATTCAAACCATCTCTAGTCATAAAGACAATACACAAGTATAAATACTGTATCAGAATGAGCAATGATCATTAGCATGTTTCCCAAAAGTAAGTTAAAGTTTATACAACGGTCATTTAATTACATTCCCAAAAATAGCGGCCAACAAAGGCCAATAAAAACAAAATACCAATTCTCAAAGAATGGTTAAATAGTTTCCCCAGAATATTATGTCTCTCATGGCAATTGAATGTGTATATGACATCATCAGCACACCACGCAACTAAGCGCTGTGGTTCATCGACCGCCTCCTCTGGCTCCTCCTCAAGGTGGCAACGGGACCTGAGTACCAAAGAGTGGGTCAAACAAGACGGCTTGGCAAATAGGTGAAAAGACATAACAATTCAATATTAAATACATTTACCTTTGAAAGCATTTAAACCTGTTCGATCAATAACTTCATAAAAGAATCAAATCATTTAATGAAAACATAAGTACAATGTAAAACACGTATGGGAATCCAAGGAATCGGGAAACAAACAAGATGACAACCACACGAAGAGTCCTCTATCATTAAAGTGACAGAGCAATAACTAGGCACTGATCTCAGTCACTCAAGGTGAGGAGCAACAGTGGATCTTATAAATACATATACATATACTATACAGGACTACGGTAGCGAGCCGGGCATCGGGAACCACAATAGCAATCTGCGGCATCAGGACAAGACCAAGGTAATAACTGGGTAGCGGGATCCAAACTGCAGCTGGCGGGACAAGAGGGGGATCTCCAAGTCGGTGGATCAGACGAACAAGGTTATCCAAGCTTAGTGGTGCTGACTCATAGGTCAAATACAAATCGAGACACGTACAAGTAAACCAAATGCAAGTAAATAAATGGGCTGGACGTGGGTGTTCAAGGACACACTGTCATTTCATGTCGGGCAATGCATCTCGAGGCTAGCAATTGATACAAGTACAATTTCAATTCTTTCAGGAATGATAAACCATAATTCATGATTTTTCAGGAATACATGTGACAATTCAGAATAATCGAAAACACAATTGATCTTTTGAAATTTCGGGACATGTATCGGGATTCAAAACTAGTACAAGGTGAATAGAGGTCTCGTATGTCGATTTTGATACAACTTGGTACTCTTTGAGTTTGGGGACATTCCAAGCTCCTTACACACCTTGGTGATTATTAAGACTTTGATGAATCTTTGTGATGTGGTTTCTTTCTCAAATAGGCCTCAAACATTGCCTAATAATTCTCCCCGATGTCAAGGGGTTCCCTTAAAAACATTTCCCGAGCTCCAAAAGTGGTCCATACCCGAGAGAGGGTTGCGCTTGAGCGGACTTGGGCTGTGCAGAAGGACGGCCAGACAGAACGTCTGTGCGCTCGAGCGGGCAGTCAATCTGTTGCCTGAGCTGCAGTCAGAATGATTGTGTGCTCGAGCGGCCTGATACCCGCTCGAGCGGGCAGTCATTTCTGTTGGGTTTTGTGTATACCCTAAAGCCCACTGACTGCATTCACATCTCCGTTACTGGATATTTACTGGTTATTAATTAGAATTATTTTTTTCTCTTACTGCATATATATATGTATGTTTGTGTAAGGTCCATTGTTTCTAGTAAATGACTTGGGTGTGTAGTGGCTACACATAGACAGGTCTGAGTCATGGACACTTGAAACAATAAACTGGTTCATAACTGAGAGATGGAGTTGGGCACTTCATCTTGGTATAAGTTATAGTGAGATACTCTCCTGTGCAGAATCCAGTGGTTTGTATCCACTGTGGGAAGAACCATGCTAGTGCTGAGTGTCGTACCATCACGGGAGCATGCTTTAGATGTGGTTCGATGGACCATAGGATGAGAGATTGCCCTATGCCAAATAGACAGAATCAACAGCAGCAGCAAGGGCCACAACGTCCACCACCACCACCACAGCATGCATTGGTTGTCCAAAACCAACTAAGACCCCTTCAGCAGCAAGCACCACAGCAGCAGCAGCAACAGTTTAGACAGCAACAACAACCACAACAACAGGCCCGTAACCAGCAGGGACAACAGCGTCCACAGCAGCAGAATAGGAATGCACCACATGGCAGACCACAACAGGCACAGAACAGGCCACAGCTTAAAGGGCAAATCTATGGAGTCAACAGAGTGGATGCAGAGGCAGCGGGGAATGTTGTAGAAGGTACACTCCTTGTTTGTGGGATTAAAGCCATGATTTTGTTTGACCCTGGCTCTACACATTCTTTCGTGTCTCATAAATTTGCCAAGTTGATTGATATGCATGCTATAGAACTGGAGTTCATTTTGACTGTGGCAACCCCAGTAGGTAAACAAGTTGTTTGTAGAACCTTTTATCCTAGTTGCACAGTCCAGATAGGAGAAGTGGTTTTGACCGCAGATCTCATTTCTTTGGAGATGTTTGATTATGATGTCATCCTAGGGATGGATTGGCTGGCAGGGTACCATGCCACAATGGATTGTTTCCATAAGACCCTTACTTTCAGGTTGGTTGAGACACCAGCAGGAGTGTCATTTCAGGGAGAGAGGAGGAATCCTCGTCCAGGGTTTGTTTCAGCGTTAAAGGCTGACAGACTTTTGAGAAGTGGATGTGAGGCTTATTTAGCGTTTATCACGGAGGATAAACGGTCCCAAGGGGTGGAGGAGATCCCAATTGTTTGGGAATTCCCGGATGTTTTTCCGGAGGAGATTCCAGGTTTGCCACCCATGAGAGAGATTGACTTTACTATCGAGTTGTTACCCGGGACCGCTCCTATATCTATTGCACCATATAGAATGGCTCCAGCGGAGTTGGGAGAATTGAAGAACCAGTTGCAAGAGTTGTTGGACAAAGGTTTTGTGAGACCGAGTGTTTCACCATGGGGAGCCCCAGTGTTGTTTGTTAAGAAGAAGGATGGTTCGATGAGGATGTGTATTGATTACAGAAGATTGAACCAAGTGACCATTAAGAACAAATATCCATTACCAAGAATAGATGAATTGTTTGATCAGTTGCAGGGTGCATCATTCTTTTCTAAGATTGACTTGAGATCCGGTTACCATCAGCTGAGAGTTAGAGAATCAGATGTGTTGAAAACAGCTTTCCGGACAAGATATGGCCACTATGAGTTCCTAGTGATGCCATTTGGGTTGACTAATGCACCGGCAGTGTTCATGGCATTGATGAACAAGATTTTCGCGGAGTACCTGGATCAGTTTGTAGTGGTGTTCATTGATGACATTTTGGTGTACTCCAAGACCAAGGAAGAGCATGAAGAGCACTTGAGAATCGCATTGCAACTCTTGAGAGAGAATCAGCTGTATGCTAAGCTTAACAAGTGTAAATTTTGGCTAGACCAAGTAGCATTTTTGGGGCACATTATCTCAAGAGAAGGATTATCAGTGGATCCATCCAAGATTGAGGCAGTAGTGAATTGGGAAAGGCCGAAGAATGTAACAGAAATCAGGAGTTTTCTGGGATTGGCAGGTTACTATCGGAGGTTTGTGCAAGGTTTTTCGTCGATTGCGTCACCATTGACGAAGTTGACAAGGAAAAATGCACCATATGTATGGACAGATCAGTGTGAAGAGAGTTTCCAAGAGCTAAAGAAGAGATTGACTACAGCACCAGTCCTTACTTTGCCATCTGGAGGCGGCGGTTTCACCATTTTTACCGATGCTTCTAATGTCGGACTTGGTTGCGTGTTGATGCAAGAAGGAAAAGTGATTGCTTATGGATCTCGACAGTTGAAAGAGCACGAGAAGAACTATGCCACCCATGATTTGGAGTTAGCAGCGGTTGTGTTCGCGTTGAAGATGTGGAGACATTACCTCTATGGAGAGCAGTTCGAAGTCCACTCCGACCACCGCAGCTTACAGTATCTGTTTTCACAGAAGGATTTGAACATGAGGCAGAGAAGATGGATGGAATATATTAAGGACTATGACTTTCCAATCAAGTATCACCCGGGGAAGGCCAATGTTGTTGCAGATGCCTTGAGCAGAAAATCAGTAGGTTTGGCAAACCTAAGTGGCACTTGTATCTTTGAGCAGTTTGAAGAGTTGAGTCTAGATGTGCAGCCTTTAAGGAAGGGTGTTTTGTTGGCTAACATGACAGTGTCAGAACCTTCTTTCATTCAGAAGATCAAGGACGGTCAGTTGCAAGATCCAGAGTTGGTTAAGATTTCAGAGCACATAGCAGAACGTCCTGACTTTCGTGTTGTTGATGGAGTTTTGTACTACCGTGACCGGCTGTGTGTGCCTAATATCGAAGATCTGAGGAACGACATCATGACTGAGGCTCATAGCACGAGGTACTCTGTGCATCCAGGCAGCACAAAGATGTATCAGAACTTGAAAGGCAGATTTTGGTGGAACAATATGAAGAGAGAGGTTGCAGCGTTTGTCTCCCGTTGCATGACCTGTCAGTTGATTAAGGCAGAGCATCAGAGACCTCCAGGGTTGTTGCAACCGTTAGAGATTCCGGAATGGAAGTGGGAGCACATTACTATGGACTTTATTTCGGGATTACCGAGGACTAGTAGAGGCAACGATGCGATTTGGGTCATTGTGGACCGTCTCACCAAGTCAGCACATTTCCTTGCTATGAAGACTGGGAAGAAGATGCACATGCTACCTTTAGCAGAGTTGTTTGTCAGCGAGATTGTCAGTCGTCACGGGCAGCCAGTTTCTATCACTTCGGACAGAGATAGCAGATTTGTTTCGAGATTCTGGAAGACATTGCATGAGTCTATGGGCACGAGGTTACAGTTCAGCACAGCTTATCACCCTCAGACAGATGGCCAGTCAGAGAGGACGATTCAGACTCTTGAGGACATGCTCCGTGCTTGCGTGTTAGATTTCAAGACTCAGTGGGATGAGAGTCTACCGTTGTGTGAGTTTGCTTACAACAACAGTTACCACTCGAGCATTGGAATGGCTCCTTTTGAAGCTTTGTATGGCAGGAGGTGTAGGACACCTGTTTGTTGGGAAGAAGTTGGTACTCGCAGCTTCCATGGACCGACTATTGTTAGTGAGACCAGCGACAAGATCAAGTTGATTCAGGAACGTCTGAAAGTGTCCAGGAGTAGACAGAAGAGCTATGCAGATTCCCACCGCAGAGATCTACAGTTCAAGGAAGGAGACAAGGTCTTCTTGAAAGTGTCACCTACTAGGGGAACATTGAGATTTGGGCAGAAAGGCAAGCTATCACGGAGGTACATCGGACCATATGACATTGTGAGCAAGATCGGTGAAGTGGCTTATAGGCTAGCCTTACCACCTGAGCTATCTGGTGTACACAACGTCTTTCATGTGTCCATGTTGAAGAAGTATGTCCCCGATCCTTCACATGTGCTCCGGCACGAGCCGTTGGAGATTCGAGAGGATGCTACTTATGCTGAGAAGCCCGTTGAGATCATTGACACAAAGGAGCAAGAGTTGAGGACTCGGACTATTCAGTGGGTGAAAGTACTCTGGGAGAACCATGGACCGGAAGAGGCAACTTGGGAATTAAGAGATCAAGTGCAGAAGAAGTATTCCCATCTTCTACCAGAGGTGAGTCTTGTGTTTCATTTGGAGGACCAAATGCCCAAAGGGGTGGAGGATGTAAGACCCCGACCCGAGTGATCCCGATTAGTGCTAATTAAGTTGCGTGTTAGTGCTAAGCTTGATTAGTGATTCTTGGTTAAGTTGGGTTTAGATTTAACCTTGATTTTTGTTTTGGGCTACTTTGTGTGTTTTGGATTTCTTGTGGGGCCCTTTGGGGGTTCCCTTTTCGGCTTGGTATTTTCTCGAGAAATTTCCCGATTTGTTGTGAATTGTGTTTTTGGCCCGTTGCATTCATCTTGTGGATTCCAACAACTTTCATGTTGATCCCGTTCTCGTTTGAGATCACGAAACCCGAATTCTTGGCCTTGAGGGCAAAACAGTCTTTACACACCAAATCTGTACCAAAACTCATTATTCTCGAAACCCGCGAAACATGTACTTTTTGGAAACTAGATATTTCGACGAACATTTCTTCCTTCTTCGTCGAATTCATCCGAGGTCCCGAATTAGATGATTTCAGTCCATTTAGCTTCTTAAGTTGTGGGACCCAAGCTCCTCATTGTTAACAAAAGAGAACCCACCTCTTCTTTCTCATTCACTCTCCATTGCTCCAGCACAACTGAACCTAGGGTTCTTGTGGTTTTCTTCTTCTCCTTGCTTCTTCATCTCCAAGCCTCACCAATAGTCCACCAACCAAGCAATGAAGGTCATCTTCTCCTTCCTCATCTTGCAAGCATTCCATTGATACCGTTTTTGGAGGAACCCATCAATCTAGAAATCTTCTTTGAACTAGTCCTCTTCATTTGAAGACCATCCAAGTAAGTGATTCTTCCCATCTCCTAGATTAGTGTTCCTCTAGCCCTTGAGAAGCTACATTTGCATTTTTGTTGGTTTATTCAGTATCATTCTTTGTGTAACCCATTTTAGGGTTGTTTTTGGGATTTTTGATGTGTAGCTTGGCTTTGAGCAATAGAGGTGATTAAAGCCTTGCTTTCAACTAGCTTGGAATAGAGGCAAGTGAATGTTTGGATGTTTTTAATTTTGAAATGATTTGGTGTAGTCTTCATGGATTTTCCATACTTTCATTTAATGAGGTTTGTTTGAAATAAATGCTCATAATGTATCTTGATAGTTTCATTCAATGTTTTATAAACATGTTGGTAGAGCATTTATTGTTCTTGTGATAGCTTAGATGAATGTTGGTGAAATGGTTTACTTCTCTTTTATTTGCATTGGATTTGACATGGAAGAAGTGATGGAGATAACTCTTAATGAGGATTTGGAGAAGTATAAAGAGAGGCATTGGAGGAACTATTAGCTCAATGTTATTGTAAGGACTTTGTGGATGTGAGGAAGATGGTTTTGAGGAGGAAAATGAATCAAAACTGGACTCAGTGAGCATTTTCGTAACTGGCGGTCAGCTCACGGTTAGCCAGCGGCTAACCGCCGAACCCATCGGCGGCTAACCGCCAGCTAACCGCGCACCGCGGTGACTTTTCCAGAGAGCATCATTTTCCACCTGAAAACGCGGTCAGCCTCACGGTTAGCCAGCGGCTAACCGCCGAACCCATCGGCGGCTAACCGCCAGCCAACCGCACAATCACGGTTCCTTTTCCCGAGAGCATCAGAATTCTCACCTGAAATTCGGTCAGCTCCACGGTCAGCCAGCGGCTAACCGCCTATCCCATCGGCGGCTAACCGCCAGGTGACCGAAATTTCCCAGATTTCGAAAAGCTCCCCGCTCGAACGAACTCTCCGGTTCGTTCGAGCGTTGAGCTTTGTCAATCGAAAGGGATTCACTAGGCATTGTTGATGCCATCCGAGAAAGAAACCATATCACAAAGATGTCATCCGAAACTTTGAAAAATCATAAAAGTGAATAAGGAGCCCGGAATGTCTTCAAACTCACGGAGTACCAAGTAAGGACTATAATAGACATACGGGACCCCTATTCACTTAAATAGATTTTGAAATTAGTATTTTACCCGAAATGTGTTATAACTCGTTATTTCACCTCGTTTCCAAGACTTGTATTACATGACTTGTTTTCCCGAAAGCATTGGAGTTACATTAGTAACAGTTAATTGTCCCGAAATGCATTGCCCGACATGAAATGATAGTGTGCCCTTGAGCACCCCGTTTTACCCGTTTATCTACTGTACTTGATTTACTTGCATATGTCTCGATTGGTTTTATCCTATGAGTCGGCATCACTAAGCTTGGATACCATGTCAGTCTGATCCACTGACTTGGAAATCCCTCTCCCGTCCCGCCAGCTGCAGTTTGGATCCCGATACCCGGTCATTACCGTGGTCCCGTCCCGATACCCGGTTCGCTACCGTGGTCCCGTTCCCGTATTATTATATTGTATATATGTATACGTTGTTTCTCCTCACCTTGTGTGACTGAGATCAACGTCCCGTGATACTGTTGTCACTTTAGTGACAGAGGACTTAGCTTTATGTGATTGCCACCTTGTTATTCCCGATTCCTTGGTTACCTCATATGTTTTATCTTGTTTACTTGTTTTATAGCAAATGATTTATCTGTTTTATGAGAGTTCTTGCTTAAACAGATTTATATGCTTTTCAAGGTATTTCCTCTATTATATGTTGTTGTATCCTTGCTTTCTCTTGCCAGACCGTCGTGTCTGATCCTTTGCTTTGGTACTCAGGTCCCGTTGCCGGCTTCCTTGAGGAGGAGCCAGAGGAGGCGGTAGGAGAGCCGCAACCTCTAGTTGAGTGGCGTGCTGACGATGTCACGTAGACATCGGGTTGCTACGAGAGACGCACATTTTGGGAGCTATACTTTAACCATTCTTTTGGGTTATTATTTTGTTTATATTGGCCTTTGTTGGCCTCAAATTTTGGGGATGTAACTAAATGTTATTTGTTTAACTTTAACAATTTGGGAAACTTGCTTTATATATCATTGCTCATTCTGATACAGTATTTATACTTGTTGTTACTGTCTTCATGACTAATGATAGTTGGACTATTTGATTTGCTACACGCTTCCACACTTAAAAGAAATGTTCATTGATGGTTGTGATATCCTCACCGCGGACACCTGTGGGAAATTAAAATAAAAATGTATATGTTGTTGGCACTTGACACACAATTAATGTCCCGACTCCGGATCCGTCCGTCCTTCGGGGATTTCCCGGTCCGGGGTCGCGACAATGGTCATTCCTATTAGAGATAACTAATAAAGGAATGTGAACTATATATAAATCCCACACTACCCTAGGCGTGGAACAAGTAATAAGAATTACCCTAGGTGTGAAACACATTGGAACCCCATTGGCTGCCCAAGAGAGAAAGAAACTCACGCCCATTGCTCTCTTCTTCTTCATTCATTGAAGAAAGGAGATCAGGTCCTGGTTCTTTTCCACAAGTTATATTTCAGAAAACCCATCTATGAATCCATAGTTTGATCCCACAATCAAAGCCAATAAGATTGGGTTGTGGAATAGAAGAGAAGATCAAAACAAAAGCTACTGTAGAAAATTCCTGCAACTTGCATTGCTGACTGCAGGCTGAGATCAGACCTTTGGAGCTTTCTTTTCAGAGATTTGAGGCCTTCATATCATCAAGGTATTAGTCCTCTATCATCTCCTTTCATTAAACACATGTTGATCATGATTCCATGGAGTTTTATGCGTGTTTCATGGCTGCCAAATCAGATCTGTTTTCGTTTTAAAAACTATATCAGCCATGGACGTCCAAGTTCAGATCAGAATAGCATGAACTTTCAATTTCTGCTACCCGAGAATGCCCATTCTGGCCTTTTTCCTCCTTCTCCAAGGCATTTCTCTTGCAACAAAAAGGGCCTCCTACCCTTCCAATAACAACCATTAAATTTCTTCAGCAATCACTTAAAAACCTTCATCAAAACTCCAATGAACATTAAATCTAAACAATTTCTTCTTCACATTCAACACCAAACAAATAGAAGAGTCCCCAACATACACAAAGGTTCATTTGAGCCATAATCAAGAGATAAAATAAAGGGAAATAAACCACATTTCCATGACAATAAATGAGTTAACAAAAGCCTTTCATGAGCATTTATTTCACAATGACTGCAAGCTAATAAATACGGATGTGAATAGCAAAATCAACCACATTCTTCATAAAACCATTAAATGTTCAAACTATCATTTCATCCACTTTCCTTAGGTCTCTAATCAAGCGAATCCAAGTCTCTAATCACCTCTCAAGCTCAAAATCCAAGCTACAAGAAAAAACCCCTAAAACAAACCCTAAAATGGGTCAACCAATGAATGAAGAAGATAAAACTCACAATAATGAAAATGGAGCTTCTCAAGGACTAGAAACATACAAATCTAGAGGACGGAGAAGATTGCTTACTTGGATGACCTTCAAATGGGAAGAGTTAGCTCAAAGGGAGTCTCAAGGTTGGTGGACTTCTCAAGAAATGGTATCAAATGGAAGCTTGCAAGGTGAGGAAGAAAATGATAACCTCCATTTCTTGATTGATGCAAGTTTGGTGTGGATTGGAGATGGAGAAAGCAAGAAGGAGAAGAGAAAGTTGCAAGAAACCATAGGTTGAAGTGTTGTGCTGGAAAATGGAGAATGAGATGAAGGGGAGAGTGAGTTTCCCTTTTGATAACAAATGGGGTTGGGTCCCACTACTTAAGGAGCTTGTTGGGCTGAAATCATGTCTTTCGGGATCTCGGATGAATTCAACGAAGAAGAAAGGAATGATCACCGAAATATCTAGTTTCCAAAAAGTATATGTTTCGCGGGTTTCAGGGATATCAATTTTTTGGTACAGATTTGGTGTAAAAAGAATGTTTTGCCCTTAAGGCTAGGAAATCGGGTTTTGGGGTCTCAAACTGAAACGGGATCAACATAAAAGTTGTTGGGATTAACAATACAAATAAAACGGGATTAAAACAATGAATGCAAGAGTCTTTGATAAATCCCCAAGCACATGCAAAGTCATAAAAAAGGAACCCCCAAAGGGCCCCACTAATCGCAAAGCAATCAAATCTCCCCAAAACTAATTCAAAAGCTATTCCAAACCCAACTTAGCCAAAATCACTAATTGCGCTTAAGATTATCACACGACTTAATTAACACTAATCAGGTTCACTCGGGTCAGAGTCTTACACAAAGGAAAGAAGAAGTTTTTAACATCCAAACTTCGTCTCATTGGAAAGGCGCAAGATCCTAAAGATGAAGCCGCTAGGAAGGAGGCCTACGAGAGGAGAAAAAATGCCAAGTACTCCTTTGATGAAAATATTGAAGATATTTTCTAAACTCTATTGGAGTATGGAAAGTTAGAACTCCCTTCGTCTAAAAGACTCAGTCAGGAAGGATGAACAAATTATCCAAATTACTAACCTTATCACCGAATGATTTCTCATCCTCTGAAAGAATGTTTCATCTTGAAGGAGAGAATACAAGATATGTTGTCTATAGGAGTTATACAGCTCGATCAGCAACGTGATATTGCGTCGGTCAATATGGTGGCATTCAGATCATTTGAACCTACCAACATCGGGCCTATCATATAAAAAATGGTGGAGTTTCGACTAATTAATAAAGTCGAATATGATGATGAACTCATCTCGGTCAGCAGAACATATGGAGAAGTGATACGGGTACATCCTGATCTCATAAGTGAAAACGGTTGGGAGACGATGGAGTCAAAGCCTACTTCCAAGAAACGGAGGAAAGTGAAAAGATCACTTCGCAACCCCCGCCTAACAGTTAAGGCACAAAAAGAAGCAAAGAAGGAAACTTAACCTGCACCAAAGAAAAAGGCACCAGCAGAATCTTCTGAGCTAATGAGGAGACCCATTACCCTGGCAGATTTCCTTCTCCCTCTAATCGAAGAAGAAAGTGAGTTACAGATTTCAAATTGCAACCGAATCTCCAGATTGAAGCGCTTTCCACCTTCACATTTGGAGGACTCAGATGTTGAATGGGTCCCCCTTACAATGCTGCCACACATGGATGATGACCACTAGGATAGTAATCCATAGTCTGATCCCGATGAAGAAGATTACCTTTCAGATGAGGTATTGAATGAAAATGACTTCATCACTGATCCGTTCTTCTATCAAGAGAACATTCCAGAGATAGAAGTTCAAATCTATAATCCAAGATTCCCTAAACCTGGTGATTGGCCGATAGACCCTCTTTCATTCACGATACCTCCGGAAATTCATCCAGACCCTCTACCAATCGTAGGTGATGATGAAGCCCATTGTCAGGCACCTACAACAAAGGATACCTCTGGCTCAGTGAT
The DNA here is from genome assembly GCA_038049695.1 of Cinnamomum chago. Classification (NCBI taxonomy): domain Eukaryota; kingdom Viridiplantae; phylum Streptophyta; class Magnoliopsida; order Laurales; family Lauraceae; genus Cinnamomum; species Cinnamomum chago. Next base: position 49,887,512 of record CP142453.1, on the reverse strand, counting down.
CTTCACATCAGCAGCCAAGGATGATCACCAGGATGCCCTACCATAGGATGTACCGGTCATCATGATCAACGACACGTCTTCAAGATTTGATGGAGATCATCTTGTGGAGTTTGAAGAAGCTCTTGACATTGTGCCAATTAGTTCATCCTATTCATTCATCACAAGAACACAAGATTATCACCTTAGATAATGAACCGACAGACTCTAAGAGTGAACCCAAAGTGACGTCTTGCCATGTGGCCACTGGTATGAAAGTAGAAATCAATACATCCTCTGCATCTATCGATGCGGAAGACATAGCTAAAGGAATGGAAAATCTCTTCTCCCAGCAAGAAGAAGTTTTGGCTATCCAAAGAAGCACTAGGAACAGTCTCAGGTCCGGAAGAAGTTATAAAGTCAACTATGATAAACCTTTTGCATTGACTCCTTCTACTCTTCCTCCAGTTTCTCCTTCACTTATAGTCCCCACAGGGAAAAATGTAAATGTTGAGAATGTAAATGCCGATGTTAATGAAAGGCCGATAAAGCCATTTAAGTATAACCTTGTTGAACATCTGAGGCACATACCTGCACGATTACACATTCTAGATCTATTGTAGATGTCGAAAGAAACTCGAGACAGTTTCATCAAAGAATTGCAAACACTGGATCCTAATAATCAAGTACATGTGGCCCAAGTACTTCAAATAGAGAAGAAGCATCAAGTAGCTAAATCCAAAAGACCTCAGAAGCAATCTGAAGAGTGTTACTCCATCCAGAACGCTTCTAAAGCTACAATCTCGTTCTCTAAAGAAGATATGTTGCTGGGGAACACCAATCATACAAAGCCTTTATATTTCATAACATACATCAAAGAAGTGCCAATTCCCAGGGTGCAAGTGGATCCAAGGTTAGCTCTTAATCTTATTGTCGTCACAGCGTTGCAGGAGTTAGGGGTTCCCCCAAAAAGGCTCACAAGCACCAATATTGTGATTCAAGGGTATGATGGCGAAATTCAAACCCCATTGGGAAGATTCCGATCAAATTCCAGCTCGGGAGTTTCGCTTCTGAAGCTACCTTGCACGCCTTCAAAACCCGAGCTTGCTATAACATATTGCTCGGAAGGATATAGTTACACGACTATTCCATTATAACGTCTACCCTTCACCAATGTTTCAAATATATTGATGATGGTGGAAAGGTACATTGCGTGTTCGCTGATGAGAAACCTTTCAAAGGAAAAGGGGTTTACTTCACTGATGCGACCATGTATGAAGAAAGGAGACCCAATGTAAAGAAGCTTGTGGTGGGAACAAGTACAGCTTAGCCAAAGCCTCAGGTCAGCAACAAAAGAAGAAGCTGGTGGTACGGTTTGCGAATACGCCCGAACCTTTCCTAATCAATGTGAAACCTGACATAAAGAAGGGCAAACCCTTGGTAATTACCGCTAAATCTTCTAAGTTAGTCAATGTGGCTTCCCCAATTAACCAGCCAAATCAAGAAGTCCACTGGTATGACCTGTTATGGGCCCTCAAAGCAAGTAGACAATCGCCCCAAAATCACAGTATAGTCGGACATTATGAAACCACGATGTACAGTTCGGCAACTCAAAGGATGTTTTAGCTCATGATGAGAAAGACCGGAAGTTGTAATCGAATTTATCCTCCTTTAATGTCCTTGTCTCACTACCGGGGAAGTCGACAAGAGACAGAATCTAGGAGGCTAGGAAGCAAAACTCACAGCCCAGCCCGATGGAACGTTCTAAGGCATTCATTAGATCTGGTACACATATTGGAGGCATGCCAATCAAGGGAAACATAAATAGTCTCTTTATGGCGGTTAGTTCTCAAGCGTCAAGGGTCGGGTGAGTCTGTTATCAATTATTAGATCGATGGCTGGAATCGGCTTACAAGTGTGAGGAATCCCCTCGACACGTATGGATCTCATTATGCCGACATAGCCTACATCAAGATTTTTAAATACTATCCATAGGGAAAGATTTCAAATTTTTGGGGAACTCGCAAGTTTCATGGCAACTGTCGAAGATCATGTTCGTTCCCCTTTGAGAAACAAGAGAAGAAGAATCACACTCTACAAATGTAGTATCTCTATTACATGATCCTGATTCTGAATCTAACTCAGAAGAAAACGGTGGCGTGTTCATAGATTCACTGCTAATGGCAGGATATGAGCCTCCTCTCCATCTATATACAAGCCCATATCCAATATTCAAAGTTGAAGGGTCAACCATTGTAGTACCCGCCAACAAACCTTGGGACAATGGTAGGACACTCCACGGGCAGAAGATGCTTCTACTTCATCTCCACCCGTGGATCTTGTCAGTGAAGGCAAACCGTATTTCAAACCCTACATTCATCAATCCCACAATATGATAAGAAATAAGGGCTATAATCTCAAGAATCCTACTAGGTTAGGGATTACTGAAGGGATACTGGTACCTTACATCAGTATAACAAAGAGGCAAAAAGAACAATTCGAATGGAATCACCGGATAGAAGAATCTCGGTCAGGTATTGAGTACACTCCCTACTAGAACATGCCCAGAGTCACAAAAAACTTTAGGGCAAAAAGAGTGGCATTCACCAAAGAATACGGCTCTGATGATTCTTTAAAAACATATCTACAAGATCAAGCTGATTGGAACATCTTCCAACACCAAGAGGAGGCCATTGATGATAATGATACAACATCCTAGGCCACTGATCACTAGCAGCCAAAGTTTGATGAAAGCCAAAATCCATTCGACCATGGCCCTTGGGATCATTTGGTTCTAAATGTACAAACCACTGAGCCTTCAAAACCAAATCCTTCAAAAGGGATCGGACCTTCGTTTAAATCTCCAAATGATACCCCAGAGGGATTTGTGGAGTTAGAAGCTTCCGAAAATAATGTGGAAGAGCCCCCTCTTAACCCTCCGACTGAAGATCAAGTGCAAGAAGTAAATCTAGTAACCTCAGACAATCCTCGTCCTACCTTTGTAAATGCTCATATTAAAGGAAAGGAACTGGAGGATTTCGTGTATTTCTTGTGTGAGTTTGTGGATTATTTTGCATGGACTTATGCATAAATGTCCGGATTGGATCCATAAATTGTTGTGCACAAATTGAATACCTCGAAAGATATTAAACCAGTAAAACAAGATCAACGGCGTACTAAACCGGAGATCATGGAAAAGATTGACAAAGAAACACAAAAGCTTCATGACGTTCAATTTATTCGGGAAGAACAACATCCTAATTGGTTGTCTAACATTGTCCCTGTAACAAAGAAGAATGGGCAAATCAGGGTGTGTATCGATTTCTGAGATCTAAATAAGGCATGCCCGAAAGATGATTTTCCGCTACCTATCCCCAAAATCATGATTGAAAATACGTTCGGATATGAGAGGATGTCATTCACGGACGGGTTCTCGGGATACATCTGTTGGAAGTAAGTGGCTTGTCACGCCCCGGGACCGAGGCCCTGATAATCAAGTCCTTAATCCGGGGGACGTGGCGCGACGGGTAAGAAAATTCCGCCCGCACACGCTATTTATTTTCCCACAGGATTCCGCGGTGAGGATTCCAGACGATCCATCACAACCAATTAATCGAATTCACAACAAATAATAATATGCGGAAGCTTGTAGCAAAATAAAAACCAAATGAGATATAAGATAGTTGCACAAACTCTGTATCAAAAGAGAAATATATAAAAGGTATAACCCAAAGTTAGTTAAAGTTGTGAGGATCACAAAAGTAAATTTTATTTATACATCCCAAAAGAAGATCGATGAGGTCAGAAACTAAGCTCCCAAAATGTTATCCCAGCTCAAATTCCAACACGACGTCTACATGAAATCGTTGGGCTGCCACTCGCGCTCCACTGGCTGGCTCTACCGCCTCAACCGCGCGCTCCGCCTCAAAATCTGCAGGTCCGACATCTGACACCAAACAAAAGAGTATCAGACACGACGGTCTGGCAAGTGAATAAAGCGGATAAAGTATACAAGTTTTATAAATGTCATGTTTAAAATCATAAAAATACAATTGAAATGAAACATATATAAAGAGTAAACCAAATGAACCAAATCTATACAAATGAAAGAATTTCATAGTTAAATGTTTCAAACTAACTGACAAATAATCGAAATATTGGCAAACCACATGTAGCTATATTCTCCTATTACTGAAGTAACAAGAGCACACAGACAAATAGCCGTTGCCATATAAAATGGTCGGAACAGACAGACAGAAGCCGTTGCCACTACTAGTGGGACCGGAATACAGAACCGTTGCCATGGCCGGAGCAAACAAACAGAATCCAAACTACAGTTGGCAAATAATTTTAAGATCCCAAGCCGGGTGATCAGCCCAACTAGGGGACCTAAGCTTAGTGGTGTCATCCAAAACCAAAACCTGAATCGATACAAATCAAATCATAGTAATACATTTCCAAAATCGATAAAAGGAACTGCTCCAGACAAATACATACTGACAAATTCGAACGAATCAGATGAGTAGCCTTACCGATGTTTCCAAATGTGGCAAACCACTCAAATCTATTTCAAAACAATTTGTAGAAAGTATACAAATTTTCTTAACTTGGAATGAATTAATGTATAGTGGTTTAATGGCTTACCACGGGTCGTCTTGACATACACTTAGACCCTTAATGTCAATAATATATGTAAAGCTTGGTGTCACTGAAGATCTCTAACAATTAAAGATATAAAGTTTATATTAAGACTTGAATAAATTTCCCGGGTAATTCTAACATCAAACAATTCCATCATATTTCCCATTTAAATTTCATGATTTAAGGTAATTCGATTCTAGGTATACATCTCATACTACTATGCTTCAATGGGTTTAAATGGGCTTCAAATAGTGGGGAAAAAGGGCTGAAATGGGCTGGAAAACAACCCAGAAATTGGCTGAATTGGGCTGGAAAACAGCCCTGAAATGGGCTGAAAACAGGCCCTGAAATTGGACCTGAAATCAGCTCAGAATTGGACCTGAAAACAGTCCAGAGTTGGACCTGAAACAAGGCCCAGGCCCGCTCGAGCGGACTGGGCTCTGTCCAGCCCCGTTCAGTGCAGGAAATCTGCACTGTTTCCTTCTTTCTCTTGCCTTTGTTTTTGAATTTCCCTCCTCCTTCTTTCCATTCCTTTGCATTCCCATCATTCAACTACAACTTTCTCCACTTCTATCAACATTCAATCAACTCCATCCAACCACATTAATCATTTTCATTCCAATGACCATCACCAAACAAGAGTTCAAGATGAAATGGGTTTAAAAAAAAAAAAGAGCTTGGAGAACCCATTTTTAAACATTGTAAAATAGTGACAGATCATGACTTTATGCAATAAAATAGTAACCATTTCCTACCTGAAAATCACATACAATCTGATTTCAAATCATGGAGAGAACAACCCTTCCAAATCTAAGATAATAATTCAACAAAACTTTGAGAAGAAGACCCATTTGTTTGTGATGGGCCAGGCCCAAATGACTCAGTCCGTAGTGACGAGTTAGGCCCAAACAGCTCGGTCCACGATAGCGGGTCAAGACCAACTGATCCAAGTCCATGATGAGCCCGGGTCATCATCCACCCGTTAAGGGCTGGGTCCGGATCCATCGAATGACAGAGTCAGCACACGCGTCGTTTCGTCTACCTGCCCTTACCAAGTCCCGCGGAAGAGATCTTACCTGTTCATCTGTTGAGGACAGTGCGGGAGACTCTACCAGATTGGAGCGCACATCGTTGGAGATCACTGGAGATTCTCCCCACCCGTTGGGGAAAGACTATAAAAGGAGAGTCCTACTAACGGAGGAAGGCTAATTGATTTTCTCACTATCATTGTATCTGATACCTTGTAATCTCCTCCCCAAAGTAGTAAAGCAATCCATTTAAGTGGACGTAGGTCACACTGACCGAACCACTATAAACCCTCTCTCTCTTCATTAATTTCACATCATTTACTAATCACTTGACCGGTGGTGCCCAAAACACTTTTTGGCATCATCAGTTTGGCGCCGTCTGTGGGAATACGAAAAGAATTCCCTTTTTTCAAAAGCTATGCCGATCACCAGGTCAAGAAGGCGATAAGATGGTAATCCTTCGCGGGAAGGCGAAGGTAATCCTCCACCGACTGACCCCGCACCAAATGCTCCCGCTCCCTCTCCTCAGCAGATGCTGGAGACCATGCAGCAGTTGGTGACTCAGAACCAACAAATATTGCAGCTCATGCTGGTGGGCCATGGAGGGGCACTAGGTGCAGGACCTCAGGAAGTACCACGCTCAGAGCAACTGGTTGCTCCACGCAGAGGGGCACCTCACCCTGGCGCCCGTCCACACGGTGCCCGGGGCCAAGGCGCCAACCGATGCCACCCTCACCTGGGCGCCCAGGGTCGAGGACTAACCCTGGGCGCCCATCTTCATGGCGCCCTGGGCGCCCGTCATCTTGGCGCCCACGCCCAGGGGACGTCTGCTGGAGCTCCGCCTGTCGTCCCACATGGAAGACTCCTGGTCGATCCTGAAGGCCGCGCTCATCTCGACGTACCTCCTCCCCTGAGAGGAGTCCCAGGCGGGTTGAATCGCGGTGGACTTCCACCTCCTCCCTCTGCTTCCAATCATGAGGATCTTGATTTCCAGGAGGAGGGAAGTGGAAATTACAGCCTGGAAGACGAGAGCCAGTTCCGAAGTCAGTCCAGGGAAGCTCCCAACCATTGGGACGAGAAGATCAAGGAGATGCAAAATCAGATTGGCAATGTCTTCAACGCCATAAGGGCGAAGGCACCGGAGACGGTAGATTATCTGGTCGGGCGAACGGATTCACCGTTCAAGCTTGACGTGGTGAACTACCCACTCCCTCGGAAGTTCAAGATGCCATCCGTGGAGACCTTCGATGGAACGAAGGATCCACTGGAACATCTGGAGACGTACAAAACAAAAATGCAGCTGCATAATATCCTTGACGAGATAATGTGCAGGGCATTCCCAACTACATTGAAGGGTTCCGCTCGGCAGTGGTTTGCCAATCTCCCCCAAGCATCCATAGCCACCTTTGGAGAGTTGAGCAGATTTTTCGTCTCACACTTTATCGGTAGGCGCCGCCACCAGAAGCCTGCCGCACACCTACTCAGCATAAAATAGGATCGAGATGAGAGTCTGAGGAGTTACCTCACTCGTTTTAACGAGGAGGTCCTCCAAATCGAGGAGCCCAATGACAAAGTCACCATGACCGCCTTTCTGGGAGGCCTCCATTCATCCAGTTTCCTCTTTTCAGTAATGAAGCAACCACCAAAGAGCATGCCAGAACTATTGGCAAAAGCTCAAAAATATATGAACGCTGAGGAAATCAACAGGTCGAGGCGAGGTGAATCATCTCGTGGGTCGCCCAAAAAAGCGTGACCTGCCTCTGCACTGTTCTCAAACAGGCGGCCTATCTCCAGCTTAGCGGCTCTCTCGCGGGTCGCCAAAAAAGCTTGGCCTACCTCTGCACTGTTCTCAAACAGGCAGCCTATCTCCAGCTTAGCGGCTCTCTCGCGGGTCGCCAAAAAAGCTTGGCCTACCTCTGCACTGTTCTCAAACAGGCAGCCTATCTCCAGCTTAGGGTTCTCTCGCGGGTCGCCAAAAAAGCTTGGCCTACCTCTGCACTGTTCTCAAACAGGCAGCCTATCTCCAGCTTAGCGGCTCTCTCGCGGGTCTCCAAAAAAGCTTAGCCTACCTCTGCTCTGTTCTCAAACATGTAGCCTTTCTCCAGCTTAGCAGCTCTTTTATGGGGCGCCAAAAGCACGGTCTCAAGCTCTCTCACAAACAATCCTCAGACTCTGCCTTTGCTCTCACGCAAGCAGTCTACTTCATTCACCAGGTCATCTGTAACCCGAGGGACTACATTAAATTAGCGTACCCAACTGTCTAGCCGCCCAAATGAGCCAAACCAGCTGGAACAGCGCCTATAAGGGCACCGACACGGTCTGCTCGCCCAAAATAGTTTTCCTTTTGCTCGCCAGGATCAGCATCCCTTGGTGCCTGATGGACTGAGTAGCCTGCTCACCCGTGTGCTCGCACACATTGGCACACAGCAGCTTGGCGCCCGTGGTCTACGCAGAGGAGGGACCGGGGCACCAAGCACCAGCAGCGCCCAGCAACCCAGCACCCTTGGGCGCCCAGCACCCCAGCAGCAGGCTGGGCGCCCAGCATTCGAGGCAGGCGCTCCGCGCGCACGCGCTCGACCAAAAAAAAAAAAAAAAAAAAATGCAGCGCCCCGTCACTCGGTCGTCGCAACAGCAGGCGCAGGGCGCCCCGCCCGTGGCTCATCCAAGTGCTCGCCCGCAAAAAAAAAAAAAAATTTGAGCGTCCTCGCCACATGAAAAGTTGGACGGCGCCCCGTCATTCGATCTCCCTGCGCCTGCCCGTGGTGCTCGCCCATCAACATAAAAGAAAAATAAATAAATAAATGATGACACATTTGAATTGATTACTGGTCCAAAGATCTTTACAAGATGGGAAAAAATGATGACACATTTGAATTGATTACTGGTCCAAAGATCTTTTCAAGCTTCAGAAGCAATTCCAAGGAGATAATTATGTGCCTACCATTTGGCTCTTGTACCAGACAGCTGGCAACATCTCCCTTAAAGTAATCACATTTACACACTTTTTATTTTATTTATGGGTAAGCGCACATGTACAACTTCTGAGTAGGATATAAGTCCAGGTTCTTATTAATCGTCCAGCTGATAATTACTTGTTCGACGATTAAGATTAAGGATTTCATACACTATGCAGTGGGACCCACAATTCAGAAGGTTGAGATTGTGATAGATGCTTGAACAAGTGCCACCTTAGAAATAAAAGAAGAAGTCTTTTTAGTGGTTTATTTATTGGAAAAATGATGTTTCAACCTTTAAAAAAAAAAAAAAAAGACCTGCTCGCCCAGGGCTGGGCGCCCAGCGACAGGCGTCCCTGCCCAGTCCTCCACCTGCTGCTGGGCGCCCAGCACAGCACGCCCCCAGCGTCCAAGTCCACTACCTGTTACAGCCCACGCCCTGGGCAAGTTTCCTTTGATTTTGCTTCACTTATGTACTTGAATACACAAAGTCAAAAGGCATCATCAGTGAAGTTCACAGAGTCAAAAGGCACCATCACATAAAGCCTTTGATATCATATAAACAATACTTTGTTGTGGGTTTTTGTCACCAACTGTACATTGGTGGGTCACATCATAGACCATGGAAAACAGTTATGTTCCTGCTATGGTATTCTAAAATCCCAAACATTCTCAAGGAGTACACTTAAATCTAACCATTGAATATTTTATAACAATGGTTATGATCGTCTTTTACTGTTTTAAAAAAAAAAAAAATCTGCACTCCCAGCAGCGAGGGCTGCACGCCGGGCCCCACTCGCGTCGACCAGCGCCTCACGCCCAGCAGCAGGCGGGCGCCCGTCCGACGTCAACAGGTGCAGGCGCAGGTGGGCCCCCGTCTCCCCTCGCCAGCGAACGCAGCAGCAGGGACGCCCACGTCTCCCCTTGCTCACCTGGCATGCAGCAGCGCCCAGTCTCGGCCGCTGTCTCGCCGCCCGCAGCGCTTGGGGCGCCCGACGTCTCGCCACCCGCAGCAGGGGCGCCCCAGTCCAGCTACCGCGCCAGCCTGTCCAGCCACCGCGCCAGCCGCTCCAGCTGCACGTCCGTCGACGGTACCTCGCAGCGATTGGTTGTCCTATAACTCCCTTACCCTTTGCTGTGGGCGCTCCATGGGTTTGGACTTTCTCCTTTTTTCTTTGAACAAGAAAAAATTACAGGTGGCTGCCCTCTTTGTTGGAACAAGAAGAAGATGAACGACTCAAAGAAAAATCAACAATTGCAAAAAAGGCTAGGAGTGCTCAGAGTGAAGAAAGCCTGATATTCAAAATGCCTCACTTTGAAAGCGTTCTTTGGCGCGAGACATTGAGGGGTAAATGATGGGCCAGGCCCAAATGACTTGGTCAGTAGTGACGAGTTAGGCCCAAACAGCTCGGTCCACGATAGCGGGTCAAGACCAACTTATCCAAGTCCATGATGAGCCCGGGTCGTCATCTACCCCTTAAGGGCCGGGTCCGGATCCATCGAATGACAGAGTCAGCACACGCGTCGTTTCGTCTACCTGCCCTTACCAAGTCCCGCGGAAGAGATCTTACATGTTCATCTGTTGAGGACAGTGCGGGAGACTCTACCAGATTGGAGCGCACATCGTTGGAGATCGCTGGAGATTCTCCCCACCCGTTGGGGAAAGACTATAAAGGAGAGTCCTACTAACGGAGGAAGGCTAATTGATTTTCTCACTATCATTGTATCTGATACCTTGTAATCTCCTCCCCGAAGTAGTAAAGCAATCCATTTAAGTGGACGTAGGTCACACTGACCGAACCACTATAAACCCTCTCTCTCTTCATTAATTTCACATCATTTACTAATCACTTGACCGGTGGTGCCCAAAACACTTTTTGGCATCATCAGTTTGCATGCATTCAAATCTAATTTATTCACTTGCCTTGGGTTGCAATAAAATCTAAAACACTCCAAGAACTCTCCTAATCTCAGCTGCTCCAACCTACACCAAGAAACCCAAGAACACCATGCAAAACCACCAAATTCGAAATTAAAAAGGAGCTCTCAAGAACCCATTTGCATGCCAGATAAAAGAGTTCTAAAGGGTCCAATAAAACCAGAAGTTTGAAGGGGAAGCCATTATAACCTTTGAAGAGCTTTAAACAAAGATAAGAGCTTGGAGAAGAAAGTTGTCCCAGCTCAAATTCTTTGAAAATGGTGTCACAAGGAAGCTAAGACAAAGGGAAAGAGATTGGTGAAATTTTCTCTCCAAATGGCTTTCATGAAGGGTACATGCAAGAGGAGAGAAGGTGGCTGGAAATGGAGGAGGAAGCAAGCTCTCCCTTTAGCTGAGTTGCAGGAAAAAGAATGGAAGAATAACCCAACGTGGGTTTTCTTATGTGAATGGGTTGTTGGGATTGGTGTATGCCCTAAAGCCCACTGACTGCACTCACATCTCTGTAACTGGATATTTATTGGTTATTTAATGGAATGACATCTTTCTCTTAATACTTGTGTATATGTATGGTTGTGTAAGGGCCATTGTTTTCTAGTAATGACTTAGGTGTGTAGTGGCTACACACAGTAAGGTCTGAGTCATGGACACTTGAAACAATAAACTTGTTCATAACTGAGAGATGGAGTTGGGCACTTCATCTTGGTATAAGTTATAATGAGATACTCTCCTGTATTCAGGGTGACTTACCTAAGTCACGGGAGGCTTTTCCGGATTTATCTCATTAGTGCATGTGTCATGCATTGAACAGGACCACTTCTAGGTGTGATCTCTAATATAGTACTATCACAGAGAGAGATCAAATCACCTCTTGCTACTGAGTGACCAGTGCTCTTAATCTTGAGCATTTGTGGATGAACTGACGAAGTCAAGTTCTTCTGCTTTAATTCACTATGGGTGAGATCCTGTTCATGGGTCAACAGCTCTGTGTTTTGGGTGCTCGGGCTTGATTAGTTGGGACGTACAAATGCAATATGGAATCTATGCCATCATGTGATGGAATGATCGTCCCCTTAGAATTATCCGATTAATCATCAGAATCTAAGATCTTAGTATATGGATGTTCCATATGGATATTGAACTTGTGGGTCGCTCCCTGGATCAAGAGAATGATATCCGGATGATGATTAAGTCAAGGGTATGAAGTTTTAAGGTTGAGATGTAATCAAGAAGGTGGATAGTACATCGGTTAACCTACTTGATTATGGATGTTACATAGAGGGGCATTATGGTCATTGTACTTGGTAGGTCAAAGACAATCGTCTATTTATGATGAGCTTTATTTGCAATTTAATATTTGTCCTTGGAGTGCAACCATAACTCTCTAGTGGAATGAGTTAAGGTTAAAATGATCCTAGTGTTGCTATGGGGTTAGCATGGACATTTTGGTCATTTTGGAAGCCAAGGGCAAATATGTCTTTTGGTCCCTTCTCTAGCCACTTTCCTAGATTGCAAGGTTTCCTAAATTGTTTAAATGTGTGGAGAAATAATTTTGAGTGTAAATTCAAATAGGCCCCTGATGGTATACATGAATTACAACTCTAGATAAATTATTTGGTACATGGGCCATAGTAAGTGTGGGCTAGCCAATGTGGTCCCTAGTTTGTGGGTCCCAAGTTTGTGCAGGTCCCATTACTTGGAAGGAGTTCTTTTTTTTGTGCAAGTTTTCCTAAAGTTTAGTAGCTTTCTAATTCAATTTAGAAACTAAATAGAAAAGGAAAGAGGGCTGGACGTCCATGATGGAGTGTGTTTTCCTTTTTGGAAAGTTCCTATTTTCCTTGGTTTCCTAGTTCTTTCAAGATACTTTCTCTCCAAGATATCAGCATTATATATTGCTGGTGGTTCCCCCTTTGGGCGTGGTACATCATTGAGGGAAGAAGGAGAGAAAATCTCTCTTGGTTGTGCAAGAGATTGGAAACAAGAAAGAGGGGCAGCACTCACACCCTTGGACGTCCATTGTACATCAGATTTCCTCTTGCTGGTCCTTGTTTTCTTCTTGCAGAAAACCCACATCAGATCTGAGTTCTTCACTTCAGATCAAGCAAAGACAATTAGAGGGAAGTCTAGTTTGTTCCCACCAACACTAGCCAATCAGATTGGAGAAAGTGGAATAGAGGAGAAGACTAGAAGGGAACCTGCTGCAGAGAAATTCCAGCAAGGTTGCTGAAAGTTGCAGTCTAAAGAATCTGATCTTAAAGATCAGATTTCAGAAGTTTTTCAACCCAAGAACATCAGGTATATGTTCTCCTTTGTATCTTATTTGTTTACACACAAGTTGATCATGATTGCATGGTGTTATTGTGTGATTTACATGGCCGGTTTGCTTTCTAATTCTGATCCTAGTTAAAAGTTTTAAAATACCAGCTATAGAACTCTCTTCTTAAAAGGAGTTCAGATCTGATTCACACTAACTTTCATTGGTATCAGAGCCACACCATGATTAATCATGATCCCTTGTTGTGTGGATATCAATTCTAGATCAATAAAGGGCATGGTGGCACCCTTTAGGATGGTTTTTACTGCATAAATATGGTGCAGGAATTTTTCCCATGCTGCTGGAATAATTCCAAAATGCTGATTACTACATGTATGAAGTGCATGAATTTTTTTCATGCTGCTGGAATAATTCCAGAATGCTGTTTTCTATATGTTTGTAGTGCAGAAATTTTTCCAGGGTGCTGGAATAATTTCAGATCACTATATAGTGTTGTACATAGCACTTTGAATGCACTAACCTCTTTGTTTGCAGCCAAATACTTGCATCCTTGATGGTTCGCATGTATGTGTGTGGATTTGGATGTTTCTTTAATTAGTTGGAAAGTGTACGATTGCGCGGTTAGCAATCATAGGAAGTTGTAATTATTTCCTTGTTTATATTTCAACTAGTCTTGATGTAAGCTTTCTTGAAAAGCATAGGTATCTCCAATGTAATTTTGGGTTTTTGTTTTTCACTGGTTTGCTTGTATAAATTTGATTTATTGTAACAAGCAAGAAGAGGAAAGTTTCAAGCGAGGAAGGTTGCAACAAACCGGGTCCCATGGTAACGGAGGCAACGGAGGTTTCCTAGCGCAAGAAGGACTCTTAACCAAGTTTCCTAATTGGAAAAGGATTTGAAGTCCGAAATAGCAGGGAGCCATCAAGGATTGCATTCTTTAATTTGCTTTTATATATGGAATGCACGGTTGAATGCTTTATATAATTGCTATGTTTATCACCTAGTAACATGGCCACCACTAGGTTCTTAAAATTGGCATCTTTCTATATTGGATTGGTTTTTGTTTGGCAAATTGTTTTTAAACGGATCTTAGACCAGCACCTTCTATTTGTCTAAGGTTTAAAATTGGATAGGGTTTAGTTTACCTTGGTACCCTAAGTTTCCAAAAGAGGCCAAACTAAAATCTAATATGTTGATACCATAGTGGGCCCATAACCCATTGGTCTCAAGATCTCTACTCAATATGTTTTAAAACAAAGGTTATTTTTTTTGATGACTTAAGCAATTGAGTCATGAAAATTGTTAACCAAGTTTGCTAGATTTAAACAAGGTTTGAGTAACGATCAAAAGTGTTAAATAATCAAGTGGGAGAGGGGTTTGGAAAAACCCCACGGCCTTCCATTTTCGGTTCATGCTATCTCATTGGAGTGTTAGTGGGAGCGGCCATCCCTTCGGTGGAGTTCTTTACTAAAGATTGCTTCGATGGGTTAGTGGGTGAACTAATGTGAATATTCGTAATGAGGTGTTAGTGGGAGCGGCCATCCCTTCGATGGAGTTCTTTACTAAAGATCACTTCTATAGAATGTCAATGAAGCGTTGGTGGGAGCGGCCATCCCTTCGGTGGAGCTCTTTACTAAAGATCACTTCAAGATTGGATTAAAGTTACTTCCCTTCGGAGGACTTGAGTCATAGACATTCTGGGAACGTTCATAAGAGATGGTAATACACTTGACATAAGATGGTAATAACCTCTCCCTAGGAGTTAGTGTTATTTATCATATGAGGCCAAACCAATCAGTGATTGGACTATCACTGGATATGCGTATTCAGACAGTGATGATCCAAATAAGCAGACCTTAACTCAACGTGACTGTAGGCTCGGCCATCCCTTCGATGGAGGGTCTATGAGGAGGTTGAGACACTGATACATTATAATTAGGGTTAAATAATGTAAAAAGTCTTGTGCATGTTTTTCCTTTTATTACAAGCACCATATACTTGTTACATATATACTGCCTGTCTAATTATAACCTGTTATATATATCCAGAGAGATGGGGAAGGATTCCTTTAGCCCGTTGATGAGTATTTTGCGTGAGAACAAATTGACTGACACAAATTACGTAGACTGGAAAAGAAACCTTAACATAGTACTCACTGCTGAGGAGTACAAGTATGTTTTGTCGGAACCCTGTCCTACCATTGATGATTATTCTACAGATGACCAGCTAGAGGCTGAAAGGAAATGGAAAAAGGCGAATAGCATGGCCAAATGCTACATGCTTGCTTCCATGTCCAACGTGTTGCAAACGCAGCATGAGCAAATGGACACAGCTTCAGATATCATGTTGTCCTTGTCTGAGATGTTCGCAGACAAAAGTAGGCCAGCTAGGCAAGCCGCTTTAAGGACAATCATGAATTCTAGGATGGCTAAGGGAACACCTGTCAGAGAGCACATGCTCAAAATGATGGATTGTTTCAATGAAGCTGAGATCCTAGGGGCTGAGATTGATGCAGGGAGTCAGATTGATATGATTCTCGAAACTCTGCCGGGGTCTTTCAACCAGTTCAAGGTCAACTTTAACATGAGCAAGATGAACATGACTCTCTCTGAGTTAATGAAAGAACTCCAGGCGGCAGAGGCCATCATGAAGCCTAAAGGCCAACTTCACTTTTCCCAGTTTTCCTCTAAACTGAACCCGAAAGGGAAAAAGTTCAAGAAGAAGCAGGGTAAGGGAAAAGGACAGAAAAAGGGCAATGCTGGGAAAAAGGACAAAGGCACAGGTGAAAAGCCCAAAGGGAAATGCTTCAAGTGCGGCCTCAAAGGTCACTGGAAGAAAGATTGTCCCAAGCTCCTAGGCTCAGATAAGAAAGGTATATCTCTTTCCTATTACATTGAAACCTGTCATGTGGTTGATTCTACTGATTCATGGATAGTAGACTCTGGAGCCACTAATCACATATGCAATTCATTGCAGGGGTTTCAGATAATGAAAAGGCTTGAGAAAGGAGAGTTTGACCTTAGAGTTGGAAATGGAGCAAAGATATGGGCTGTTGCAGTGGGAGCTATTACCTTACATTTTCCGCATGATAGGATATTAGTTTTAAACAATGTTATCTATGTTCCGGACATAAGGAAGAATTTAATTTCAGTTTCCAGACTCATTGAATTTAATTATTCAGTTTCTTTCCATTCTGGTGTTGATATCAGTAGAGATGGAAATATTATATGTTCCGGTAGAATGCATGACAACTTATTTTATATATATCCTATTGCTCATCTTCCCTTAAGAGGAAGGTATCTTCGACCAATGACACTTATCTTTGGCACTTACGTTTGGGTCATATTAACCTAAAACGGATTCAGAGGTTGGTAGAGGATGGGCTTCTGAGCTCATTAGATCTCGAACCTTTACCTCAGTGTGAATCTTGTCTCATGGGAAAGATGACCAAAAGGTCATTCTCTGGAAAGGGACTGAGGTCAAAGGAGTTGTTAGAATTGGTTCACACTGATGTGTGTGGTCCTATGAACAAACTCGCAAGAGGAGGTTATGAGTATTTCATCACCTTCACTGATGATTACTCTAGGTATGGATATGTGTACCTAATGCGACGCAAGTCTGAAACGTTTGATAAGTTCAAACAATTCAAGGCTGAGGCGGAGCTACAACTAGGGAAACATATCAAAGCTCTTCGATCTGATCGAGGTGGCGAGTACCTCCTGGGTGAGTTCAAGGAGTACCTCACACAACATGGGATTGTGTCTCAGTTGTCTGCACCGGGTACACCCCAGCAAAATGGTGTAGCAGAGAGAAGAAATCGTACCCTTCTTGATATGGTAAGGTCCATGATGAGTCATGCAACCCTACCCATATCTTTTTGGGGATATGCCCTAGAAGCAGCAGCATACATTTTAAATCTGGTACCTTCTAAATCAGTACCTAGGACACCTCAAGAAATGTGGAGAGGTCGAAAACCCAGTTTAAGACATATCCACATTTGGGGTTGTCCAGTCTATGTACTGAATGATAAAGCTACCAAGCTAGAACCCAGATCGGAAATGTGCTACTTCATTGGGTATCCTAAGGGAACGAGAGGAGGCATCTTTTATCATCCAAAGGAGCAAAAAGTGCTTATCAGCACTCATGCTAGATACTTGGAGGATGATTGCGTGATGCACCAAGAGCTTGGTTGTAAAGAAACACTTGAGGAGATTCTTTCAGAAACTCCTGCAACATCTGTGCCAGATCCTGAGACTGTAGAAAATCAAGACATTCCTTTTAACACTCCGGAGCCTCGTCGTAGTGGGAGAATTTCTAGACCACCAGATAGATACCTAGGAGTGTCTTTTATGACAGGCTCCGAGGATCTAGTTGAGGATCCTACTGGTTATGATGAAGCAGTAACGGATATAGATGCTGACATGTGGCAGCAAGCGATGAAATCTGAATTGGATTCTCTGTATTCCAATCAAGTCTGGGAACTTGTGGATGCACCTGAAGGGATCAAACCCATAGGGTGCAAGTGGATCTACAAGAGAAAGAGAGGAGTGGATGGGAAGGTTGAAACCTTCAAAGCAAGACTGGTGGCGAAAGGGTATACTCAGAAAGAGGGTATCGATTATGAGGAAACCTTTTCACCAGTGGCTATGCTTAAGTCCATAAGGATTCTCTTAGCCATCGCATGTCATTATGACTACGAGATATGGCAGATGGATGTCAAGACAGCTTTTCTTAATGGAAGTCTTGACGAATGCATCTATATGATGCAACCAGAGGGATTCATTGCTGGTGACCAAGAAAACATGGTCTGTAAGCTTAAGAAGTCTATTTATGGACTTAAGCAAGCGTCTAGGGCATGGAACATCAAGTTTAATCAGGCAGTCAAATCTTTTGGCTTTGATCAAAACATTGATGAACCATGTGTGTATAAGAAAGGGAGTGGAAACACAGTTGCATTTTTAGTCCTATATGTGGATGACATATTACTCATTGGAAATGATGTTGGCATCTTGTCATCTACTAAGGTTTGGTTATCATCTCAATTTCAGATGAAGGATTTGGGTGAGGCGAGCTATGTCTTAGGGATCAAGCTTTTGCGAGATCGCAAGAACAAGATGTTAGCCTTATCCCAATCTTCGTATATTGAGAAGATACTGGTCAAGTATAACATGCATGACTCCAAGAAGGGCTTGCTACCTTCTAGACATGGAGTACCACTATCTCGGAATCAATGTCCGAAGACACCAGAGGAGATAGAAAGCATGAGGAGAGTACCATATGCATCAGCTGTTGGAAGCCTCATGTATGCAATGTTGTGTACTAGACCAGATATCTGCTTTGCCGTTGGCATGGTTAGTAGATATCAATCAAACCCTGGACCTATACACTGGATAGCTGTTAAGCATATATTCAAGTATCTTCGGAGAACGAAAGATTATATGCTGACTTACCGAGCAGATGATCTAACGCCACTGGCGTATACAGACTCTGATTTCCAGTCGGATGTAGATGGTAGAAAGTCTACCTCGGGATACGTCTTTACTCTATCAGGAGGGGCTATATCATGGAGAAGTGTCAAGCAAGATTGTACTGCTGATTCTACCATGGAAGCAGAGTATGTGGCGGCATCGGAAGCTGCGAAGGAAGCAGTATGGCTCAGAAAATTCCTATTGGAATTGGGAGTAGTTCCTGCAGTGCAAAAACCGATTGTCATGTACTGCGATAATACTGGTGCAGTAGTTAACTGCAAAGAGCCCAGGAATCACAAGAAAGGCAAGCATATTCAGAGAAAGTACCACTTGATCCGGGAATTCGTCCAGGATGGAGAAATAGTGGTAGAACAGATTGCCTCAGCAAATAACTTAGCTGACCCATTTACTAAGACTCTTACTGAGAAAGTGTTCACTTCACATGTTGAGTCTATGGGAGTTAGGTTAGGTCGTAGTGATCTTTAGTGCAAGTGGGAGATTGTTGGGATTGGTGTATGCCCTAAAGCCCACTGACTGCACTCACATCTCTGTAACTGGATATTTATTGGTTATTTAATGGAATGACATCTTTCTCTTAATACTTGTGTATATGTATGGTTGTGTAAGGGCCATTGTTTTCTAGTAATGACTTAGGTGTGTAGTGGCTACACACAGTAAGGTCTGAGTCATGGACACTTGAAACAATAAACTTGTTCATAACTGAGAGATGGAGTTGGGCACTTCATCTTGGTATAAGTTATAATGAGATACTCTCCTGTATTCAGGGTGACTTACCTAAGTCACGGGAGGCTTTTCCGGATTTATCTCATTAGTGCATGTGTCATGCATTGAACAGGACCACTTGTAGGTGTGATCTCTAATATAGTACTATCACAGAGAGAGATCAAATCACCTCTTGCTACTGAGTGACCAGTGCTCTTAATCTTGAGCATTTGTGGATGAACTGACGAAGTCAAGTTCTTCTGCTTTAATTCACTATGGGTGAGATCCTGTTCATGGGTAAACAACTATGTGTTTTGGGTGCTCGGGCTTGATTAGTTGGGACGTACAAATGCAATATGGAATCTATGCCATCATGTGATGGAATGATCGTCCCCTTAGAATTATCCGATTAATCATCAGAATCTAAGATCTTAGTATATGGATGTTCCATATGGATATTGAACTTGTGGGTCGCTCCCTGGATCAAGAGAATGATATCCGGATGATGATTAAGTCAAGGGTATGAAGTTCTAAGGTTGAGATGTAATCAAGAAGGTGGATAGTACATCGGTTAACCTACTTGATTATGGATGTTACATAGAGGGGTATTATGGTCATTGTACTTGGTAGGTCAAAGACAATCGTCTATTTATGATGAGCTTTATTTGCAATTTAATATTTGTCCTTGGAGTGCAACCATAACTCTCTAGTGGAATGAGTTAAGGTTAAAATGATCCTAGTGTTGCTATGGGGTTAGCATGGACATTTTGGTCATTTTGGAAGCCAAGGGCAAATATGTCTTTTGGTCCCTTCTCTAGCCACTTTCCTAGATTGGCAAGGTTTCTTAAATTGTTTAAATGTGTGGAGAAATAATTTTGAGTGTAAATTCAAATAGGCCCATGATGGTATACATGAATTACAACTCTAGATAAATTATTTGGTACATGGGCCATAGTAAGTGTGGGCTAGCCAATGTGGTCCCTAGTTTGTGGGTCCCAAGTTTGTGCAGGTCCCATTACTTGGAAGGAGTACTTTTTTTTGTGCAAGTTTTCCTAGAGTTTAGTAGCTTTCTAATTCAATTTAGAAACTAAATAGAAAAGGAAAGAGGGCTGGACGTCTATGATGGAGTGTGTTTTCCTTTTTGGAAAGTTCCTATTTTTTCTCCTTGGTTTCTTAGTTCTTTCAAGATACTTTCTCTCCAAGATACCAGCATTATATATTGCTGGTGGTTCCCCCTTTGGGCGTGGAACATCATTGAGGGAAGAAGGAGATAAAATCTCTCTTGGTTGTGCAAGAGATTGGAAACAAGAAAGAGGGGCAGCACTCACACCCTTGGACGTCCATTGTACATCAGATTTCCTCTTGCTGGTCCTTGTTTTCTTCCTGCAGAAAACCCACATCAGATCTGAGTTCTTCACTTCAGATCAAGCAAAGACAATTAGAGGGAAGTCTAGTTTGTTCCCACCAACACTAGCCAATCAGATTGGAGAAAGAGGAATAGAGGAGAAGACTAGAAGGGAACCTGCTGCAGAGAAATTCCAGCAAGGTTGCTGAAAGTTGCAGTCTAAAGAATCTGATCTTAAAGATCAGATTTCAGAAGTTTTTCAACCCAAGAACATCAGGTATATGTTCTCCTTTGTATCTTATTTGTTTACACACAAGTTGATCATGATTGCATGGTGTTATTGTGTGATTTACATGGCCGGTTTGCTTTCTAATTCTGATCCTAGTTAAAAGTTTTAAAATACCAGCTATAGAACTCTCTTCTTAAAAGGAGTTCAGATCTGATTCACACTAACTTTCATGGGTTTAAGTCCATTTGTGGGCCTCATTGGCCCCAAAGTTTCAAGTGTTTAAAACTCCCTTTTGTGGGTCCCGGATGAAGTAGACGAAGAAGGGAAAAATGATCGTTGAAAAATCTAGTTTTCAAAAAGTATATTTTCCTCATGATTTTCAAATTTTGAAATTTCCTCGCGATTTGTAGGTTTCAAATGCAAACGGAGCAAACATGAAAGTTATTGGGATCAAAATAAAAAATTCAAAAAGGTCGAAATCCATATTTTCCCTAAAACAAATTCCCATACTAACACGTGTCACACGGGCCACCCCGGGCCCGGTCAAACTAAACTCAACGCGCTCAAAATTCCCCAAAGTTATCTAAAAGTATAATCTAACTAAAAATCCAAGCTAATTATCCCCTAATCCCATTTAGAGACTAATCACAGTTAAAACAATAATAATATATACTAAACCTGGGTCGGGCCTGACATCCTCCACCCCTTAAAGGCATTTGGTCCTCCAAATGAATACTAACCTCTGGTAGCAAGTGCGGGTACTTCTTCTGAACCTGATCATGCAATTTCTAAGTAGCTTCTTCTGGCTCGTGGTTCTCCCAAAGCACTTTTACCCAGTGAATTGTCCGGTTTCTCAATTCCTGCTCTTTCGTATCAATGATTCTGACCGGTTTCTCAACATAAGTGGCATCTTTCCGAATCTCTAATGGCTCATGTATTAGTACATGTGAGGGGTTTGAAACATATTTCTTCAACATCGGTACATGAAACACATTGTGTACACCCGAAAGTTATGGCGGTAATGCTAGTCTGTAAGCCACTTCACCAATACGACTCAGGATTTCATACGGTCCAACAAATCTTCTTGACAGTTTACCCTTCTGACCGAATCTCAATGCCCTCTGACTGGTGACACTTTCAAAAACACCTTATCTCCTATTTGAAACTGTAGATCCTTTCTTCTAACATCAACGTAGCTTTTCTGTCGGCTTCTCGCAGTCTTCAAACGCTCATGGATGAGTTTAACTTTCTCATTGGTCTCACCAATCAATGTCGGTCCATGGAAGCTGCGTTCTCCAACTTCCTCCCAACACATTGGAGTTCTACATCTTCTTCCATATAGTGCTTCGAAAGGTGCCATTCCTATACTCGAGTGGTAGCTGTTGTTATATGCGAATTAGCAAAGACGTAGACTTTCGTCCCACTGAGTCTTGAAGTCAAGCACACTTGCCCTAAGCATGTCCTCCAATGTTTGAATGGTCCTTTCTGACTGTCCATCTGTATGTGGGTGATACGCCGTGGTGAATTGAAGTTTTGTACCCATGGATTCATGCAGAGTCTTCCAGAATCTCGAGACAAATCTGCTATCTTTGTCCGATGTGATGGAGACTGGTTGACCATGTTGGCTGACGATATCGTTAACGAATGTCTGTGCCAGTGATAACATTTGCATCTTCTTTCCTGTTTTCAATGGAATGAAACGTGCAGACTTCGTCAATCGGTCAACAATAACCCATATGACATTGTTCCCTTTGCTAGTCGTCGGTAAACCCGAGATAAAATCTATCGTAAGATGTTCCCACTTCCACTGTGGAATCTCTAACGGCTGCAAAAGACCTGCTGGTTTCTGATGTTCTGCCTTAATCAACTGACAAGTCATGCATCGGGACACAAATGCTGCAATTTCTCTCTTCATATTGTTCCACCAGAATCTGCCTTTCAAATTATGGTACATCTTTGTACTCCCCGGGTGCATGGAATACTTGGTGCTATGAGCTTCAACCATGATTTCATTTCTCAAATCATCAATGTTTGGAATGCACAATCGGTCACAAAAGTACAATACTCCATCCTCGATTCTGAAATCTGGGCGGTCTAAAATGTGCTCCACAATTTTTGCGAAGTCTGGATCTTGTAGTTGTGTCTCCTTGATTTTTTGAATGAAGCTAGGCTCAGACACTGACATGTTTGCTAGCATAAAACCTTGTCTCAACGGTTGAAACTCAACTCCCAAATCTTTGAACTATTGGAGAATACCCATTCCTCGCAAACTAGCCATGCTCCCAGACTTTCTGCTCAATGCGTCTGCCGCGGCATTTACTTTTCCTGGATGGTATTTAAATGGAAAATTGTAATCTTTAATATACTCCATCCATCTCCTTTGTCTCATGTTCAATTCCTTATGTGAGAACAAATACTGGAGACTACGGTGGTCCGAGTGAACTTCAAATTTTTCTCCATACAGATAGTGTCTCCACATCTTTAGAGCAAATACGGCTGCTGCCAATTCTAAGTCATGCTTCGCATAATTCTTCTCATGCTCCTTCAACTGCCTAGAGCCAAACGCTATGACATTGCCATCTTGCATTAATACGCATCCAAGTCCCACAATCGAAGCATCTGTATAAACTACAAAATTACCATTACCTGAAGGTAAGGTGAGAACTGGAGCTGTGGTCAATCTCTTTTTCAACTCTTCAAAACTTGTTTCACACCGTTCGGTCCACACAAATGGCACATTCTTCCGGGTTAGTTTGGTCAAAGGCGCTGCAATAGAAGAAAATCCCTGCATAAACCTTCTGTAGTAGCCTGCTAATCCCAGAAAACTTCCGATTTCTGTTACATTCCTTGGCCTCTCCCAATTGACGATTGCTTTTATCTTTGCCGGATCAACTGCTAAACCTTCTTTGGAAATAATATGACCGAGGAAAGAAACTTGTGTCAGCCAAAACGCACATTTCTCGAGCTTTGCATACAACTGGTTATCTCTTAACAACTGCAACGATATCCTCAGGTGCTGCTCGTGCTCTTCTCTGGACTTGGAGTATACTAATATGTCATCAATGAAGACAATTGTGAACTGATCTAAGTGAGGTGCAAAAATTTTACTCATTAGTGCCATGAACACTACTGGTGCATTAGTCAGTCCAAAGGGCATTACTAAAAATTCATAGTGCCCGTATCTTGTCCGAAAGGCTGTCTTCGGTATATCCGATTCTCTTACCCTCAGCTGATAATATCCGGACCTCAAGTCTATCTTCGAGAAATATTTTGTTCCCTGCAATTGATCAAATAGTTCATCTATTCTTGGCAATAGATATTTATTTTTTATGGTCACTTGGTTCAATCTTCTGTAATCTATGCACATTCTCAAACTTCCATCTTTCTTCTTAACAAACAACACTGGAGCTCCCCATGGTGATATGCTTGGTCTAATAAAACCTTTTTCCAACAACTCTTGCAACTGAAGTTTCAATTCACCCAATTCTGTCGGAGCCATTCTATAAGGTGCAATGGAAATTGGAGTTGCTCCTGGCATAAGCTCTATGGTAAATTCCACTTCCCTGACTGGTGGCAATCCTGGAATTTCTTCCGGATATACATCTGGAAATTCGCACAATACAGGAATTTGTTCCACCCCTTGGGGCTGTTTGTCCTCTATAATAAATGCTATGAATCCCTCGCATCCGTTTCTCAATAGCTTAACTGCTGATAATGCTGAAATAACACCAGCCTGTGAAACCCTTTTCTCTCCATGGAATTCGACTCCTGATGATGTTCCATTCAACTTGAAGGAAATAGTTTTGTTGAAACAATCCATACTGGCATGATGTCCAGACTGCCAATCCATCCCCAAAATGACATCGAAATCATGCATGTCTAACAGAATAAGGTCTGCTGGAAATGTGACATCACCTATCTTAAATGTGCAGTTACGGTGATATGTGCTACAAACAATTTGTTTCCCTACTGGTGTTGTGACAGTTAGAATAAAGTTTAGTTCGCAAATAGGCACATCAATCAATTTAGCAAACATAGGAGATAGAAATGAATGTGTAGATCCAAGATCAAATAATACTTTAGCTTCTATTCCACAAACAAGAAGTATACCTTCAACTACGTTGCCCGCTGCATCCGCGTCCACTTGGTTTAGATGATACGCTTGACCTCGCTGTTGAGGTCTGTTCCGATTCTGTTTCGGTCTTCCTTGATGTGCATTCCTATTCTGCTGAAGTGGATGAGCGTTCTGATTCTGAGGTTGTTGGCGGGGCTGCTGTTGCTGGTTCTGATGTTGTGGCTGCCTGGGTTGGTTCTGAGCTGCTTATTGATTCTGCTGAGGTGGCCTGTTGCCCTGGTTTCTATTGTTTGGACAATCCTTCATCAAATGATCTATACGACCACACTTAAAGCATCCACCCGTGACTCTGTAACATAGGTGGGAAGAATGGTTCTTGCCACAATTCTCACATCCACCTTGCCTTTTGGTGTTCTGATTTGGCCTTGACTTCTTACCTTGATAGGATTTCTATCCTTGTTGTTGACATTTCCTCTAGGCATCCTTAATAATCTTATTATTGATGTTTTCAAATTTATAAGCTCGTTTGACTCCCTCTTGGAATGTAGCTGGTAGGACAACACCTGAAGCATCTCTTTCAATTATAGGGTTGAGTCCCTCTAGGAATTTGATAATCTTTTTCTCCTCAGTATTGACAAGCTCTGGTGCATACCGAGATAGTCTCTCAAATTTTGTAACATATTCGAGAACCATCATGTCTCCTTGTGTGAGTAGCTGAAACTCCACTGCCATCTGTCTCTTAATATGAGTAGGCACATACTTCTCAGTAAACTGCTCCTTGAAAGTAGTCCACGCGATATCATTATCAATATCCTGATATCCATCCTTGATTGTTTTCCACCAAATGTCAGCCAAGCCGATAAACATAGAGGCTGCTAGAAGAACTCGTTGTCTGCCAGTGCACTGAAAAAGGTCGAAGATGTTCTCAGTGTGGACTAACCAGTCATCTGCTGTCAAAGGATCCTCATTTCCAGTGAATTCTTTAGGACCTCTCTTCCGGAAGCGTTCGAATAATGTATTTGGGTTGTCATCACGGTTATTAATAATAATCTGAGGACCCATGTTTTGAGGTTGTACTTGTTCTGGTCTCCTGCCCAACACTTTTAACAACTACCTCTGTACCTGTGTTAATTCCTCATCTTTCTTGGCCATCTGCTCCTGTAATTTGGCTTGATTCTCATTGGCTCTCCTCTGTTGTTCCATCATCATCTCATTTGTTTTCTGTTGCTGTTCCATCATCATTTGCATAAAGTTCTGAAACTAGCTATCTCCAGAGAAACCTGCAGCATGAGCATTGCTGGAAGAAGGATTTGTGTTTGAGTGGTCCCTTCATGGGGGCATTTTGCTGCAAAACCATTTGTTAGTACAATAAATATATTAAGAAAAACGCACCCATAATCCCCACGCGATACTAACTAACAAAAATTCTAACGAATCCTCTCCACGTCCCTATGTTTCTAATGTCTTTTAATTGCCCGACATATTTCTCGCTCTGATACCATGCTTGTCACGCCCCAAGACCGAGGCCCTGATAATCAAGTCCATAATCCAAGGGACGTGGCGCGACAGGTCAGAAAATTCCGCCCGCACACGCTATTTATTTTCCCACAGGATTCCGCGGTGAGGATTCCAGACGATCCATCACAACCAATTAATCAAATTCACAACAAATAATAATATGCGGAAGCATGTAGCAAAATAAAAACCAAATGAGATATAAGATAGTTGCACATGAAAGTCCTGGGGATCCTAACCCTAGAGGGGGGGGGGGTGAATAGGGTGTGCTACAACTATGACCAATTTTAATCAATTTTAATATCTTAACAAAAACTAGTCACAAGAGATGATTAACCAAACAATATGCGGAAGCTAAAATAAACAATCACCACAAAAGCAACTGTTTATAGTGGTTCGGCCTCAATGCCTACGTCCACTACCGGCTTGTGATCCAATCACCCCACAGGATTTCCACTAATTATGCTTTTTACTAGGCTAAGCAATAACCCTTACAAAGTTGTTTTTCTAGGCTAAACAACAACCTCTCAATGTGCTTTTCTAGGCTAAGCAATAACCTTTACAAAATGCTTTTCTTAGGCTAAGCAATAACCTTACAAGATGCTTTTCTTAGGCTTAGCAATAACCTTTACACAATGCTTTTCTTAGGCTAAGCAATAACCTTTACAAATAAAGATTTCTCTAAGAAAGTGTCTTCACAAAAGATCACTCTAAGAGATACAATTAAAGCTCAAAGAAATTGCCTCTTAAATAGGCTAATATGAAAGTGAATAACAAACTCACACAAACACTAAATGAATGCAAATGTGTATGCTCATGATGTGTGTGTGTGTGATAACTTCAATCAAGTTTAAAAAGAAAGCTCAATCAAATATATGCTTAAAGCCTTTCAAAGTTTAAAGCTCATGAAAGATTTGATTGAAGTCTAATGCAAATCACATGTATGAAAATCAACTTGTTAATGACATGAAAATCAAAGACTCACAAGTTGTATGAAAATGACTAACTTAGAACATGTGATGCATGTGCAATGTTGTTTTCAAAAACCAAATAGATTTAACTAAAGTTCAAATGAATGAAAACAACAAATTAGGTTTCAACCAAGACAAAGAATCATGCTTTAAAGAAAATCAAAGACTTTGGCTAAGCATGATGAAGAAAGGTTTAAAAACAACTTGGATTGAAACCAAGGTGAAGAATCCAATCTTAATTAGATCAAAGATTAGGAGAAGAATGGATTCAACACATCATAGTTATTATGCCAAATATCATTTACCAATAATTTAAACAAAGCACATAACTATGATTAAGAGAGGTAGAGCTTACTTAGAGATTTCACTTCATTAATCCAAGCTTTAGCTCACCAAATGACTCTTTGGTCTCTCTTAGTTCATCCCCTTTGTCTTGTCTCAAAGCTCCTCAAAAGAGTCTTCAAAATCTCCAACCATTGACAAAGGAAAGAACTCATTTTTATAGCAAAAAGTGCCCAACGGCTAGTCCTCGGTCGACCTGCAAACAGGTCTCGGTCGACCGACAACACACAACGGTCATATTTCTGACCGTTGGAGGCGCCGGGGCATTTTCTGCCTGCAGTGT
Organism: Cinnamomum chago; assembly: GCA_038049695.1. Classification (NCBI taxonomy): domain Eukaryota; kingdom Viridiplantae; phylum Streptophyta; class Magnoliopsida; order Laurales; family Lauraceae; genus Cinnamomum; species Cinnamomum chago. Next base: position 49,859,751 of record CP142453.1, on the reverse strand, counting down.
TCTCGGTCGACCGAGACCTCTGCGCCGGTCGACCGGCGACACTGCCGGGCCACCCCCCTTTTGACAAAAATTCCAATTTTTGCACATTTGAAGGTATTTCTTTGGGAGGATTTTTGGGCTACTAAACCAAGCTTGAATACATGTTTTAAATCATTCTAAGGGGTTTAAAAACATGAAACAACACAAAGCCTAAAATGATTCAAAACTTTAAAACCAAAGGCTAGCTTGATTTCTAAAACTCTTTTCATATAAAAATGCATACAAAAATGATTCTGAAAGTGATGAATGTATGCCAGGCACAAACCTAAATTCTCAATATGATTTCTCAAAAGTAATGCACAAAGAATTAGGTTTTCAAAAGAGTTTGAATACTAAAATCAATGCATCCAAGTTTAGAAACAAAACATGCATAAAACAAGATTTCTTCAAGTCTAAAACCAATGCATGTAAAAATCAAGATTTCAAGATATTTTAAAACAATGCAAGTGTGTGTAAATCAAATGATGCTAAAGTGAAAATGCATCCATCAAATTGCAAATACAAAATACCTAACAGCACAAACTCTGTCACAAAAGAGAAATATATAAAAGGTATAACCCGAAGTTAGTTAAAGTTGTGAGGATCACAAAAGTATATTTAATTTATACATCCCAAAAGAAGACCGATGAGGTCATAAACTAAGCTCCCAAAATGTTATCCCAGCTCAAATTCCAACACGACGTCTACATGACATCGTTGGGCTGCCACTCGCACTCCAATGGCGGCTCTACCGCCTCAACCGCGCGCTCCGCCTCAAAATCTGCGGGTCCGACATTTGACACTAAACAAAAGAGAATCAGACACGACGGTCTGGCAAGTGAATAAAGCGGATAAGGTATACAAGTTTTATAAATGTCATGTTTAAAATCATAAAAATACAATTGAAACAAAACATATATAAAGAGTAAACCAAATGAACCAAATCTATACAAATGAAAGAATTTCATAGTTTAAATGTTTCAAATTAACTGACAAATAATCGAAATATTGGCAAACCACATGTAGCTATATTCTCCTATTACTGAAGTGACAAGAGCACACAGATAAATAGCCGTTGCCATATAAAATGGCCGGAACAGACAGACAGAAGCCGTTGCCACTACTAGTGGGACCGGAATACAGAACCGTTGCCATGGCCGGAGCAAACAAACAGAATCCAAACTGCAGTTGGCAAATAATTTTAAGATCCCAAGCCGGGTGATCAGCCCAACTAGGTGACCTAAGCTTAGTGGTGTCATTCAAAACCAAAACCTGAATCAATACAAATCAAATCATAGTAATACATTTCCAAAATCGATAAAAGGAACTACTCCAGACAAATACATGCTGACAAATTCGAACGAATCAGATGAGTAGCCTTACCGATGTTTCCAAATGTGGCAAACCACTCAAATCTATTTCAAAACAATTTGTAGAAAGTATACAAATTTTCTTAACTTGGAATGAATTAATGTATAGTGGTTTAATGGCTTACCACGGGTCGTCTTGACATACACTTAGACCCTTAATGTCAATAATATATGTAAAGCTTGGTGTCACTGAAGATCTCTAACAATTAAAGATATAAAGTTTATATTAAGACTTGAATAAATTTCCCGGGTAATTCTAACATCAAACAATTCCATCATATTTCCCATTTAAATTTCATGATTTAAGGTAATTCGATTCTAGGTATACATCTCATACTACTATGCTTCAATGGGTTTAAATGGGCTTCAAATAGTGGGGAAAAAGGGCTGAAATGGGCTGGAAAACAGCCCAGAAATTGGCTGAATTGGGCTGGAAAACAGCCCTGAAATCGGACCTGAAATCAGCTCAGAATTGGACCTGAAACAAGGCCCAGGCCCGCTCGAGCGGACTGGGCTCTGTCCAGCCCGGTTCAGTGCAGGAAATCTGCACTGTTTCCTTCTTTCTCTTGCCTTTGTTTTTGAATTTCCCTCCTCCTTCTTTCCATTCCTTTGCATTCCCATCATTCAACTACAACTTTCTCCACTTCTATCAACATTCAATCAACTCCATCCAACCACGTTAATCATTTTCATTCCAATGACCATCACCAAACAAGAGTTCAAGATGAAATGGGTTTAAAAAAAAAAAACAGAGCTTGGAGAACCTATTTTTAAACATTGTAAAATAGTGACAGATCATGACTTTATGCAATAAAATAGTAACCATTTCCTACATGAAAATCACATACAATCTGTTTTAAAATTATGGAGAGAACAACCCTTCCAAATCTAAGATAATAATTCAATAAAACTTTGAGAAGAAGACCCATTTGTTTGCATGCATTCAAATCTAATTTATTCACTTGCCTTGGGTTGCAATAAAATCTAAAACACTCCAAGAAGTCTCCTAATCTCAGCTGCTCCAACCTACACCAAGAAACCCAAGAACACCATGCAAAACCACCAAATTCGAAATTAAAAAGGAGCTCTCAAGAACCCATTTGCATGCCAGATAAAAGAGTTCTAAAGGGTCCAATAAAACCACAAGTTTGAAGGGGAAGCCATTATAACCTTTGAAGAGCTTTAAACAAAGATAAGAGCTTGGAGAAGAAAGTTGTCCCAGCCCAAATTCTTTGAAAATGGTGTCACAGGGAAGCTAAGACAAAGGGAAAGAGATTGGTGAAATTTTCTCTCCAAATGACTTTCATGAAGGGTACATGCAAGAGGAGAGAAGGTGGTTGGAAATGGAGGAGCAAGCAAGCTCTCCCTTCAGCTGAGTTGCAGGAAAAAGAATGGAAGAAGAACCCAACGTGGGTTTTCTTTCGTGAATGTGTTTAAGTCCATTTGTGGGCCCCATTGGCCCCAAAGTTTCAAGTGTTTAAAACTCCCTTTTGTGGGTCCCGGATGAAGTAGACGAAGAAGAGAAAAATGATCGTTGAAAAATCTAGTTTTCAAAAAGTGTATTTTCCTCATGATTTTCAAATTTCGAAATTTATGCACAGATTGGGTGTGAAAAGACTGTTTTATCCTGTCTCGAAAAACGCGATTTTTAGGTTTCAACTGCAAACGGAGAAAACATGAAAGTTATTGGGATCAAAATAAAAAATTCAAAAATGTCGAAATCCATATTTTCCCTAAATCTAATAAATCAAATTCGCATGCTAACACGTGTCACACGTGCCACCCCGGGCCCAGTCAAACTAAACTCAACGCGCTTAAAATTCCCCAAAGTTATCTAAAAGTATAATCCAACTAAAAATCCAAGCTAATCATCCCCTAATCCCATTAGAGACTAATCACAGTTAAAACAATAATAATATATACTAAACCTGGGTCGGGCCTGACATCCTCCACCCCTTAAAGGCATTTGGTCATCCAAATGAATACTAACCTCTGGTAGCAAGTGCGGGTACTTCTTCTGAACCTGATCATGCAATTCCCAAGTAGGTTCTTCTAGCTCGTGGTTCTCCCAAAGCACTTTTACCCAGTAAAATGTCCGGTTTCTCAATTTCTGCTCTTTCATATCAATGATTCTGACCGGTTTCTCAACATAAGTGGCATCTTTCCGAATCTCTAATGGCTCATGTCTTAGTACATGTGAGGGGTTTGAAACATATTTCTTCAACATCGATACATGAAACACATTGTGCACACCCGAAAGTTCTGGTGGTAAGGCAAGTCTGTAAGCCACTTCACCAATACGACTCAGGATTTCATATGGTCCAACGAATCTTCTTGACAGTTTACCCTTCTGACCGAATCTCAATGTCCCTCTGACTGGTGACACTTTCAAAAACACCTTATCTCCAACTTTAAACTGTAGATCCTTTCTTCTAACATCAGCGTAGCTTTTCTGTCGGCTTCTCGCACTCTTCAAACGCTCATGGATGAGGTTAACTTTCTCATTGGTCTCACCAATCAATGTCAGTCCATGGAAGCTGCGTTCTCCAACTTCCTCCCGACACACTGGAGTTCTACATCTTCTTCCATATAGTGCTTCGAAAGGTGCCATTCCTATACTCGAGTGGTAGCTGTTGTTATATGCGAATTAGCAAAGACGTAGACTTTCATACCACTGAGTCTTGAAGTCAAGCACACATGCCCTAAGCATGTCCTCCAATGTCTGAATGGTCCTTTCTGACTGTCCATCTGTATGTGGGTGATACGCCGTGCTGAATTGAAGTTTTGTACCCATGGATTCATGCAGACTCTTCCAGAATCTCGAGACAAATCTGCTATCTTTGTCCGAGGAAAGAAGATGCAAATTTGAGACTGGTTGACCATGTTGGCTGACGATCTTGTTAACGAATGTTTGTGCCAGCGATAACATTTGCATCTTCTTTCCTGTCTTCAATGGAATGAAACGTGCAGACTTCGTCAATCCGTCAACTTTAACCCATATGGCATTGTTCCCTTTGCTAGTCGTCGGTAAACCCGAGATAAAATCTATCGTAAGATGTTCCCACTTCCACTGTGGAATCTCTAACGGCTGCAAAAGACCTGCTGGTTTCTGATGTTCTGCCTTAATCAACTGACAGGTCATGCATTGGGACACAAATGCTGCAATTTCTCTCTTCATATTATTCCACCAGAATCTGCCTTTCAAATTATGGTACATCTTTGTACTCCCTGGGTGCATGGAATACTTGGTGCTATGAGCTTCAGCCATGATTTCATTCCTCAAATCATCAATGTTTGGAACGCACAATTGGTCACAAAAGTACAATACTCCATCCTTGATTCTGAAATCTGGGCGGTCTGAAATGTGCTCCACAATTTTTGCCAAGTCTGGATCTTGTAGCTGTGTCTCCTTGATTTTCTGAATGAAAGTAGGCTCAGACATTGACATGTTTGCTAGCATAAAACCTTGTCTCAACGGTTGAAACTCAACTCCCAAATCTTCGAACTGTTGGAGAATACCCATTCCTCGCAAACTAGCCATGCTCCCAGACTTTCTGCTCAATGCGTCTGCCGCGGCATTTACTTTTCCTGGATGGTATTTAAATGGAAAATTGTAATCTTTAATATACTCCATCCATCTCCTTTGTCTCATGTTCAATTCCTTATGTGAGAACAAATACTGGAGACTACGGTGGTCCGAGTGAACTTCAAATTTTTCTCCATACAGATAGTGTCTCCACATCTTTAGAGCAACTACGGCTGCTGCCAATTCTAAGTCATGCGTCGCATAATTCTTCTCATGCTCCTTTAGCTGCCTCGAGCCATAAGCTATGACATTGCCATCTTGCATTAACACACATCCAAGTCCCACAATCGAAGCATTTGTATAAACTACAAAATTACCACTATCTGAAGGTAAGGTGAGAACTGGAGCTGTGGTCAATCTCTTTTTCAACTCTTCAAAACTTGTTTCACACCGTTCGGTCCACACAAATGGCACATTCTTCCGGGTTAGTTTGGTCAAAGGCGCTGCAATAGATGAAAATCCCTGCATAAACTTTCTGTAGTAGCCTGCTAATCCCAGAAAACTCCTGATTTCTGTTACATTCCTTGGCCTCTCCCAATTGACGATTGCTTCTATCTTTGCCGAATCAACTGCTAAACCTTCTTTGAAAATAATATGACCGAGGAAAGAAACTTGTGTCAGCCAAAACGCACATTTCTCGAGCTTTGCATACAACTGGTTATCTCTTAACAACTGCAACGATGTCCTCAGGTGCTGCTCGTGCTCTTCTCTGGACTTGGAGTATACTAATATGTCATCAATGAAGACAACTGTGAACTGATCTAAGTGAGGTGCAAAAATTTTATTCATTAGTGCCATGAACACTACCGGTGCATTAGTCAGTCCAAAGGGCATTGCTAAAAATTCATAATGCCCGTATCTTGTCCGAAAGGCTGTCTTCGGTATATCCGATTCTCTTACCCTCAGCTGATAATATCCGGACCTCAAGTCTATCTTCGAGAAATATTCTGCTCCCTGCAATTGATCAAATAGTTCATCTATTCTTGGCATTAGATATTTATTTTTGAAGGTCACTTGGTTCAATCTTCTGTAATCTATGCACATTCTCAAACTTCCATCTTTCTTCTTAACAAACAACAGTGGAGCTCCCCATGGTGATATGCTAGGTCTAATAAAACCTTTTTCCAACAACTCTTGCAACTGAAGTTTCAATTCACCCAATTCCGTCGGAGCCATTCTATAAGGTGCAATGGAAATTGGAGCTGCTCCTGGCATAAGCTCTATGGTAAATTCCACTTCCCTGACTGGTGGCAATCCTGGAATTTCTTCCGGAAATACATCTGGAAATTCACACACTGTCGCGACCCCGGACCGGGAATCCGGGATCGGGACATTGGTGAATTGAATAATGAGGATTATCTACATCCACAATATAGAATTTATTTAATTTCCCATAGGTGTCCGCGGTGAGGATATCACAACCTTGCATGAATATTTCTTTTGAGTGCGGAAGCGTGTAGCAAATCAAATGGTAGACTATCTCTAATCATGCAAGTCTTAACATCAAATATCAAAACTGTATCAGAATGAGCAACGATCTATAGCATGTTTCCCAATCAGTAGTTAAAGTTTACAAAAGGTCAATTAGTTACATTCCCCAAAAATAGAGGCCAACAAAGGCCAATATGAACAAAACAATAACCCAAAAGAATGGTTAATAAGTTCTCCCCAAAATGTTACGCCTCTTGTAGCAACCCGATGTCTACATGACATCGTCAGCACGCCACTCAACTAGAGGTTGCGGCTCACCTACCGCCTCCTCCGGCTCCTCCTCAAGGAAACCGGCAACGGGACCTGAGTACCAAAGCAAAGGATCAGACACGACGGTCTGGGAAGAGAATGAAAAGATACAACAACACATAATAGATGAAATATCTCGAAAAGCAAGGAAATCTGTTTAAGCGAGAACTCTCACAAAATAGATAAATCATTTGCTAGAAAACATGTAAACAAGATAAGACATATGAGGTAACCAAGGGATCGGGAACTCACAAGGTGGCAATCACATAAAGCTAAGTCCTCTGTCACTAAAGTGACAACAGTATCACGGGACGTTGATCTCAGTCACACAAGGTGAGGAGATACAACGCAAATCATATATACAATATAAATATACGGGACGGGACCACGGTAGCGAACCGGGTATCGGGACGGGACCACGGTAATGACCGGGTATCAGGACGGGACCACGGTAATGACCGGGTATCGGGATCCAAACTGCAGCTGGCGGGACAGGAGAGGGATTTCCAGGTCGGTGGATCAAACCGACAAGGTATCCAAGCTTAGTGATGCCGACTCATAGGTTAAATAACACATCGATACATATGCAAGTAAATCAAGTACAAGTAAATCAATGAACGGGCAAGAATATTCAAATGTATAACTTTCATTTCATATCGGGCAATACTCTTCGGGACAAGTCAATGTTACTAGTGTAACCATCAAGCCTTCGGGAAAACAGATCATGTAAAGTAAATCTTGGAAATGGAGAAGTAAAATGAACTATAACAATTCCGGGAATATATTGATTTCAATTTAAGTGAATAGGGGTCTCGTATGTCGATTATTGAATTGATTTGGTACTCCTTGAGTTTGAAGACATTCCGGGCTCCTTATGCACTTTTACGATTTTTAAAACTTCGAATGACATCCTTCTGATATGGTTTCTTTCTCGAATGGCCTCATGCAATGCCTAGTGTATCTCCTTCGATTGACAAAGCTCAGCGCTCGAACGAACCGGAGAGTTCGTTCGAGCGAGGAGCTTTTCGAAATCTGGGGAATTTCGGTTACCTGACGGTCAGCTGGCGGTTAGCCGCCGCTGGGATGGGCGGCTAGCCGCTGGCTGACCGCGCAGCTGACCGCGGTTGGGTTGCAGAAATGCAGCTTATTGGAAAGCTAACCGCCAAGTGCGGTTAGCTGGCGGTTAGCCGTTAGCTAACCGTGGAGCGAACCGAGTTTTCAGGTGGAGAAGTGTGCTCTCTGGAAAAGCAACCGTGACATTTTGGCTACCTGGCGGTTAGCCGCCAGTCACCAGGCGGCTAGCCGCCGGGTGACCGCAGGCTGACCGTCAGGTGCGGGAATCACCCACTGTGTTCAGATTTGAGCCCTTCTCCTCCTCAAAACCATTCTCTCAACTTCCACTTAATCCCTGTAATAACATTGAGCTAAGAGCTCCTCCAATGCCTTTATCTACACTTCTCCAAAGCCCCATCATATGTTCACTCCATCACTTCTTCCATATCAAGTCTAATACAAAGTAAAGAGGAAGGAAACCATTTCACAAACATTCATTTAGGATATACCCAAAAGGACAACAAATCCTAAGCCAACATGTTTACAAACATTAAATGAGGCTATCAAGATGCAAAAAGGGCATTTATTTCAACCATAAACACATTAATGAAAGCATGAAAATCCATAAATGCTTCACCAAACCATTTGAAACTTAAAACACTTCATCATTCACTTGCCTCAAGTCCAAGCTAGCCAAAATCAAGCCTCTACTCACTTCTTAAGCTCACTTCTAAGCTACAATAAAAAACCCCCAAAACAAACCCTAAAATGGGTTACACAAAGAATGAAAATGGTAGAACTTACAATAATGCAAATGTAGCTTCTCAAGGGTTAGAGGAACACTAATCTAGGGGATGGGGAAGATTACTTACTTGGATGACCTTCAAAAGAAGAGAGTTATCTCAAAGGGAGTCTCAAAGTTGATGGATTCTTCTACAAAAGGTATCAAAGTGAAGCTTGCTAGATGAGAAAAAGGTTGGTGATCTTCATTGCTTGATTGATGAACTATTGGTGTGGCTTGGAGATGGAGAAGCAAGAAGAAGAAGAGAAACACAAGGAACCCTAGGTTCAGCTGGTTTGTGCTGGAGCAATGGAGAGTGAAATGAATGAAGGAGGTGGGTTCTCTTTTGTTAACAAGTGAGGTTTGGGTCCCACAACTTAAGGAACTAATTTGGCTGAAATCATCTCTCGCGGGTCCTCGGATGAATTCGACGAAGAAGGAAGAAATGTTCATCGAAATATCTAGTTTCCAAAAAGTATATGTTTCGCGGGTTTCGGGAATATCAAGTTTTGGGTACAGATTTGGTGTGAAATGACTGTTTTACCCTCTAGGCTACGAAATCGGGTTTCGGGATCTCAAACGGGGACGAGATCAACATGAAAGGTGTAGGGATCATCAAAACGAGTAAAAAGGGATTAAAATCATGAATGTAAAAACCTCCGATAAATCCTCAAACATATGCAATGTCATGAAAAGGAACCCCCAAAGGGCCCTACTAACACAAGGCAAATCAAAATCCCCAAAACTATATCAAAAGCTATTCCAAACCCAACTTAGCCAAAAACACTAATCAAGCTTAGCACTAACACGCAACTTAATTAGCACTAATCGGGTTCACTCGGGTCGGGGTCTTACACACACTACAGGAATTTGTTCCACCCCTTGGGGCTGTTTATCCTCTGTAATAAATGCTATGAATCCCTCGCATCCGCTTCTCAATAGCTTAACTGCTGATAATGCTGAAATAACACCAGCCTGTGAAACCCTTTTCTCTCCATGGAATTCGACCCCTGATTATGTTCCATTCAACTTGAAGGAAATATTTTGGTTGAAACAATCCAAACTGGCATGATGTCCAGACTGCCAATCCATCCCCAAAATGACATCGAAATCATGCATGTCTAACAGAATAAGGTCTGCTGGAAATGTGACATCACCTATCTTAACTGTGCAGTTAGGGTGATAGGTGCTACAAACAATTTGTTTCCCTACTGGTGTTGTGACAGTTAGAATAAAGTTTAGTTCGCAAACAGGCACATCAATCAATTTAGCAAACATAGGAGATAAAAATGAATGTGTAGATCCAAGATCAAATAATACTTTAACTTCTATTCCACAAACAAGAAGTATACCTTCAACTACATTGCCCGCTGCATCCGCGTCCACTTGGTTTAGATGATACGCATGACCTCGCTGTTGAGGTCTGTTCTGATTCTGGTTCGGTCTACCTTGCTGTGCATTCCTATTTTGCTGAAGTGGACGAGCGTTCTGATTCTGAGGTTGTTGGCGGGGCTGCTTTTGCTGGTTCTGATGCTGTGGCTGCCTGGGTTGGTTCTGAGCTGCTTGTTGATTCTGCTGAGGTGGCCTGTTGCCCTGGTTTCTATTGTTTGGACAATCCTTCATCAAATGATCTATACGACCACACTTAAAGCATCCACCCGTGACTCTGTAACATAGGTGGGAAGGATGGTTCTTGCCACAATTCTCACATCCACCTTGCCTTTTGGTGTTCTGATTTGGCCTTGATTTCTTACCTTGATAGGATTTCTGTCTTTGTTGCTGACGTTTCCTCTAGGCATCCTTAATAATCTTGTTATTGATGTTTTCAAATTTATAAGCTCGTTTGACTGCCTCTTGGAATGTAGCTGGTAGGACAACACCTGAAGCATCTCTTTCAATTATAGGGTTGAGTCCCTCTAGGAATTTGAAAATCTTTTTCTCCTCTGTATCGACAAGCTCTGGTGCATACCGAGACAATCTCTCAAATTTTGTAACATATTCGAGAACCGTCATGTCTCCTTGTGTGAGTAGCTGAAAATCCTTTCCTATCTGTCTCTTAATATGACTAGGCACATACTTCTCAGTAAACTGCTCCTTGAAAGTAGCCCACGCGATATCATTAGCAATATCCTGATATCCATCCTTGAGTGTTTTCCACCAAATGTCAGCCATGCCGATAAACATAGAGGCTGCTAGAAGAACTCGTTGTCTGCCTGTGCAGTGAAAAAGGTCGAAGATGTTCTCAGTGTGGACTTACCAGTCATCTGCTGTCAAAGGATCCTCATTTCCAGTGAATTCTTTACGACCTCTCTTCCGGAAGCGTTCGAATAATGTATTTGGGTTGTCATCACGGTTATTAATAATAATCTGAGGACCCATGTTTTGAGGTTGTACTTGTTCTGGTCTCCTGCCCAACACTTCTAACAACTACCTTTGTACCTGTGTTAATTCCTCATCTTTCTTGGCCATCTGCTCCTGTAATCTGGCTTGATTCTCATTGGCTCTCCTCTGTTGTTCCATCATCATCTCATTTGTTTTATGTTGCTGTTCCATCATCATTTGCATAAAGTTTTGAAATTAGCTATCTCCAGAGAAACCTGCAGCATGAGCATTGCTGGAAGAAGGATTTGTGTTTGAGTGGTCCCTACGTGGGGGCATTTTGCTTCAAAACCATTTGTTAGTACAATAAATATATTAAGAAAAACGCACTCATAATCCCCACGCGATACTAACGAACAAAAATCCTAACGGTTCCTCTCCACGTCCTTATGTTTCTAATGTCTTTTAGTTGCCCGACATATTTCTCGCTCTGATATCAAGCCTGTCACGCCCCGGGACCGAGCCCCTGATAATCAAGTCCTTAATCCGAGGGACGTGGCGCGATGGGTCAGAAAATTCCGCCCGTACAAGCTATTTATTTTCCCATAGGATTCCGCGGTGAGGATTCTAGACGATTTCAAACTGCAGTTGGCTAATAATTTTAAGATCCCAAGCCGGGTGATCAGCCCAACTAGGTGACCTAAGCTTAGTGGTGTCATTCAAAACCAAAACTTGAATCAATACAAATCAAATCATAGTAATACATTTCCAAAATTGATAAAAGGAACTATTCCAGACAAATACATACTGACAAATTCGAACGAATCAGATGAGTAGCCTTACCGATGTTTCCAAATGTGGCAAATCACTCAGATCTATTTCAAAACAATTTGTAGAAAGTATACAAATTTTCTTAACTTGGAATGAATTAATGTATAGTGGTTTAATGGCTTACCACGGGTCGTCTTGACATACACTTAGACCCTTAATTTCAATAATATATGTAAAGCTTGGTATCACTGAAGATCTCTGACAATTAAAGATATAAAGTTTATATTAAGACTTGAATAAATTTCCCGGGTAATTCTAACATCAAACAATTCCATCATATTTCCCATTTAAATTTCACGATTTAAGGTAATTCTATTCAAGGTATACATCTCATACTACTATGCTTCAATGGGTTTAAATGGGCTTCAAATAGTGGGGAAAATGGCTGGAAAAAGGGCTGAAATGGGCTGGAAAACAGCCCAGAAATTGGCTGAATTGGGCTGGAAAACAACCCTAAAATGGGCTGGAAACAGGTCCTGAAATGGGCTGAAAACAGGCCCTGAAATTGGACCTGAAATTAGCTCAGAATTGGACCTGAAAACAGTCCAGAATTGGACCTGAAACAGGGGCCAGGCCCGCTCGAGCGGACTGGGCTCTGTCCAGCTCGGTTCAGTGCTGGAAATCTGCACTGTTTCCTTCTTTCTCTTGCCTTTGTTTTTGAATTTCCCTCCTCCTTCTTGCCATTCCTTTGCATTCCCATCATTCAACTACAACTTTCTCCACTTCTATCAACATTCAATCAACTCCATCCAACCACATTAATCATTTTCATTCCAATGACCATCACCAAACAAGAGTTCAAGATGAAATGGGTTTAAAAAAAAAAAAAACCAGAGCTTGGAGAACCCATTTTTCAACATTGTAAAATAGTTATAGATCATGACTATAAGTGCGTAAAAATTACGGACTTGATTATTAGAGGATTAAGCTCTTGGTTTGTAGATCTTGGGAAGATGAGGGGAAATGATCGAGCCTCCGATGACCTGAAAGAGAGAGACATCGAGTCAAAGCCCCTGGCTATAGGCAGCCGAAGGCCCTCCGACGCTCAAGTCAGTGTAGGAACTGAAAGAGAATGGAGAAGAAGAGATCTGGGAGGGAGACAGGTTGCGTACCTTACATGGTTTTCCTTCATGCAATATATAGTCGTGATAGTCATCATTGGACTGCTCCCTTGAGGGGACGGGAGTCCTATTAGAGTGTACTCTTATCTCCTGAGTGGGGGTAGGTGAAAAGGGAGTGTCTCATCGGACCATCATTCCACGCCTATAGACATGACCCTGAGATAAGGCGTGCCCCTTATCTAGGTTCGGCGCCCACTCTGCCTGTCAGTTCGCCGTTTCCGTCACGGCAGCGCATTTATGGCTGAGTGACAGGGGCCAAGATCGGGCAGAGGCTGAGACCGAGGTCGGGACTCGTGACGTAGCCACCGAGACTCGCTCCATGATTCTTCCGAGATGGCGTTGCGGCCGACCTTGGGTGGTACCGAGACTGGGGGATGGCCCCACCTAAATCCGTGAGCACAGAACGACCCCACACAATTGCCCCCTAGCTCTCGACCTCTTGGGCCTTACCCGAGGTCGGTAGATAAGATTCGGAAGTGATGGGGCCGTCTTTTCATATCTTGCTTTTATGAGATTCTCATCATGATGCCCTTTCGTCTGCCCTAGGCAATAAATAGGGCACCATAATTGCTTTGCCCTGTCAAGCACGTGGGACGCCGTTCCGTATGCCCGAGGTGATAAATGTCGTACCAGAGGCGTGGTGGGAGGCAGACCGTTGCCGCCACGTGGAGTCTTCTGTCTAGGCGGTCGCCGGGATCGAAGCGATGCATGGCAGGGTAATCAAGAGGGGCGTCCCTCTATAAAAATGGAAGCGCCCCTTTCCCGTTCCCTTTCTCTTTTACCCTAGCTGTTTGTCTGAGAAGGAGAGCTCTGTTGAAGACGAAGTCCTGCCACAGATTTTGCTGAAAAAAGAACCAACTGATCTCGGGAACTTTTCTTTCTAGCTTTCTGCTTCTTCGTCCTCAGTAATCTCCAGCATCCTTTCTGTGAGTTCCATCTTCTCTCTCTGCTATTTCTTTGTGCCTCCTTTCTTCTCTTCGCTTTCAGAGGGTTTTTGGTCCCTTAGGGTTTTTCCATTTCTTGCCTCTTTTTACTTGTTCTCTGCCCCCTTTAGCTTTAAGAAAATGGGAATCTTCAGCCACTGGTTAGAGGGTCCAGCAGCCCTGGAGGCTTTTATGTCGTCGTTTAAGATCCCGGTTGACGTCCTGGTGAAGCCCGACGACCTCGGGGGCCTTCCTGGTAGCCTTGTTGTATACAAGAACTGGATGCCCTTTCCATTGGTGTCGGTGTGCGAAGGGGGGGTTAGGTTTCCTATTCACCCGCTCCTCCGGTCTTGCCTCGATGTGTGGCGAATTTGCCCCTTCCAGCTGATGCCAAACGGTTTTAAAATTATAATGGGCGTGGCGGAGCTAAACTGGATTCTTGACATCAATCTCGGGGTGCATTACATAGAAGATGTCTACGACATCTGCAAAGCTGCAGGGGGGGACGATTACTATTACCTCCGCGTGAAGGCCGGGCGTCGGCCCTTGGTGAACGCCCTGGAAGACTCGAGCAAATATGCAGGAGACGAACGGATACTGGTCTCGGGGAACTGGGAGTTCAAGGGGACCGAGACCGAAGAGGAGCGGAGAATCCGGGTTACGCGGAAACCTGGGACCCCTCTCAGTAAACACCTGTCCTATCGGGTTTCATTTTCATTGTTTTTATTTGCTACCATGCCGAGTTGATGCCCTCTGTCTTCTGTGCAGGCGTTCAGCGAAGGAGGAGGGACGCCAGCCTCGACAAGTGGAAGAGGAACGGCGCGTGGTTTGAGAAGATCTATCGGTACCACGGTCACCACGATCGAGCTGCCTTCTCATTGCTTGGGTACAAGCCGCGGTACCGGTCTTATACCAGTACGACTGTCGAGATCCCCCTTGAGCCAGTAGGGGAGATCGTACTCGCACTTGCCCAGACCAGCGGCCAAGCCACGGAGCCCCAAGGCCCGATTATTATCACCGACAGCCCCCCTCACTCCCGAGGTCAAGAAGAGGAGGAGATGGACGGACAACGCCCTCCCTTGAAGAGTCTGGGGGCCATGATCTTTGGGGGCCGAGCTCCCCCCACCTCCAAGTGTGCCCCCAGCGGGTCAGGCGCCTCCCAGGGCTCCCCAAGGACATTTCCTACATGAAAATCACATACAATCTGATTTCAAATCATGGAGAGAACGACTATTCCAAATCTAAGATAATAATTCAACAAAACTTTGAGAAGAAGACCCATTTGTTTGCATGCATTCAAATCAATTTATTCACTTGCCTTGGGTTGCAATAAAATCTAAAACACTCCAAGAAGTCTCCTAATCTCAGCTGCTCCAACCTACACCAAGAAACCCAAGAACACCATGCAAAACCACCAAATTCGAAATTAAAAAGGAGCTCTCAAGAACCCATTTGCATGCCAGATAAAAGAGTTCTAAAGGGTCCAATAAAACCACAAGTTTGAAGGGGAAGCCATTATAACCTTTGAAGAGCTTTAAACAAAGATAAGAGCTTGGAGAAGAAAGTTGTCCCAGCCCAAATTCTTTGAAAATGGTGTCACAAGGAAGCTAAGATAAAGGGAAAGAGATTGGTGAAATTTTCTCTCCAAATGGCTTTTAAGAAGGGTTCATGCAAGAGGAGAGAAGGTGGCTGGAAATGGAGGAGGAAGCAAGCTCTCTCTTCAGCTGAGTTGCAGGAAAAAGAATGGAAGAAGAACCCAACGTGGGTTTTCTTCTGTGAATGAGTTTAAATCCATTTGTGGGCCCCATTGGCCCCAAAGTTTCAAGTGTTTAAAACTCCCTTTTGTGGGTCCCGGATGAAGTAGACGAAGAAGAGAAAAATGATCGTTGAAAAATTTAGTTTTCAAAAAGTATATTTTCGTCATGATTTTCAAATTTTGAAATTTATGCACAGATTTGGGTGTGAAAAGACTGTTTTACCATTTTTCTCGAAAAACGCAATTTCTAGGTTTCAAATGCAAACGGAGCAAACATGAAAGTTATTGGGATTAAAATAAAAAATTCAAAATGTCGAAATCCATATTTCTCCTAAATCTAATAAATCAAATTCCCATACTAACACGTGTCACACGGGCCACCCCGGGCCCGGTCAAACTAAACTCAACGCGCTCAAAATTCTCCAAAGTTATCTAAAAGTCTAATCTAACTAAAAATCCAAGCTAATCATCCTCTAATCCCATTTAGAGACTAATCACAGTTAAAACAATAATAATATATACTAAACCTGGGTCGGGGCCTGACATGGGCCTCATGGATAGGTTTTCAAAACTTTTGACCCACTTGACTCAGAGATCAAGTTCCCATAAGGCCATAAACCACATCCAGGATCCAAATCCTCAAACTCATCAATCATGATCAGTAGAAAACTCTATCTAGAAGATAGAACCAGCACATAATAAGCAACCATAAAAATCTACAACAAACAAGGAAGTTGATTATACCTTTGGAGCTCTGTTGTGCTCTAATAGAGAAGAAGACTTGGTAGATGAAGAAACGCTTTCACTTTAGCTAATTTGGATCATCAAGAACTAATTGTCTTCCATGCTATAACCCGTATTAGATCTCTTCTCTAAAAGAGATAGTCGGATCTCGTAAAGAAAACTAACTAGAAGCTCTGAAGGAAACTAAAAGAGAAACTAGAAGAAGAGGTGGGGCCATGCAACTCTTGCACTTGAAGGGGCTCGGAGTGAATTCCAACGTGGACGTCCAGCCCCTTTGCTCCCCTTTTTATAGGTTGGCAACATCTCCTTTTACTAATAAAATAGAAGTCATACTTCCATTAAGAATTAATAACTTTCTCCTCTTTCTAATTATTATAGAAGTCTCACTTCTACAACAATTAGTAACTTACTATTACCACTATTAAAAGTCTTACTTCAAATAAAAACAGTAACTTTCTAATTCCTTCCTTTTAGAGTTCCACTAGAATTAGTAACTATCCAATAATAGGGCTAGCGTGAGTACCATTATGGATTCCAGATAAAGATGTCTCCAACTAAGACACTGTGACCCCACATCTCATGTGCAATCCGGTCCCACATTTAATTGCAAATAGCTCCACTATATAAATACAATTGTACTTCAGTCTTAGAATAAATTACAAAGAAGACCCTAAACTTCCCTATCATCACCACAAGTAGGCCCCTCTATCAATATCCATGGATCAATTGGACCTGTCCACCAAATTGGATCCATATCTTATTATTATTGTGACCTAATTAATTCTAGTAATCATCAGTACCATTCAATTAACTCTTAATTGAGATGGGTGCGCACTTACTAATGATAAATCCATTAATCGGCAGAAGGAGATAATGTAGATAGATTCCATCTTGACCATTCAATGTTCTCACAATCCTGCTATCACGTACCCAAGACACCGAGGTATTAGCCTACAGTAGGCCTCACTCATTGGTGACTCAAAGCAAATGAATATACAAAAACTTGAGTTCATTAATGTCTCAAGATTGAGAGCCTATTGCTAGGGAATTATGAGAGCAGACCTTAAACTAAATGATCCTTCAATACATCCAATGCACCGGCCCAATGATCCAGAATCTTACATTCTGATGATCGAGACAAATCACACTATCTCATAGTGATCAAAGTACTGCAACCTTATCAGATAAGATGCCCAATCTCATCACTAGTTGTGAAGATATTTAAGTATAAGATTTGCGACATATGACTCCTGTATGTGGATCTCATCTATAAATAAAGAAATAAATCTATTTATTACATCATCTGATGGATTGAGACCATACTAACTAACAACAACCAAATCAAGATGTCCTCAAAAGATTAAAAACACACCTCATTTAGGACACCATTCAGGGTATACTATTATACAGTCATGCCTTTCAGCCTCAAGAATGGATGAGCCATATATCAAAGAGCTATGACAAAAATCTTCTAAGATATCCTGCATAAGACGATCGAATGTTACGTAGTTAATCTCACCATCAAAAGCGAAAACAAGAACACTCATCTTGATGATTTAAGCAGGTCTTCGAGCAATTGCGGAAGTTCAAATTGCATATGAATCCTCTCAAATGTTTCTTCGGAGTATATTCAGGAAAGTTCATCGGATTTGTAGTACGCAAAGGAGGAATCAAGCTTCATCCGATCAAAGTCAAGGCGATACTAGAGATGCCCCCACCAAAAACTCTTAAAGAACTCAGAGGCATACAGGGCAGATTGGCTTACATCAGGAGATTCATCTCTAACTTATCCAGCAAGTGCAGACCCTTCTCTCGCCTGATGAAGAAAGCGGTTGATTTTGTCTGGGACCAGGAATGTGATGAAGCCTTCAATTTCATCAAAAGGTATTTGACCAATCCACCTATATTGAAGACAAAGGCTAGTTCTCTATCCGATTGGGTAGCCAAATGGTTTATATTATTGTCATGCTATGATATGAGATATACACCAGCAAGGGCCATCAAAGGGCAAGCCTTGGCAAATTTCCTGGCTGAACATCCTTTATCATAAGACTCCGAATTCAAAGATGACTTTCCGGATGAACCTGTATTCTTCGCCGAAAAATTCATTAAACATATTGTTGATCATGATCTTTACTAGATCATGTACTTTGACAGAGCCACGCGAACTAATGAGTCCGGCGAAACAATGTCAGGCAGTGGGAATTATCTTCTGCAGTTCAGAAAGAGTATACACACCTCACTCCTTTTCA
Organism: Cinnamomum chago; assembly: GCA_038049695.1. NCBI lineage: Eukaryota > Viridiplantae > Streptophyta > Magnoliopsida > Laurales > Lauraceae > Cinnamomum > Cinnamomum chago. The sequence continues at coordinate 49,841,257 of CP142453.1, read as the reverse complement.
TTGCTGGAATCTTGGTCTAACAACATGGCTGAATATATGGCTCTAATCATGGGGTTGGAGCTTGTTAGATTATATGGTCTCAATCCAATGGATGATGTAATAAATTGATTTATTTCTTTATTTATCAATATAATAATGCCTTTATTTCATGAGATGAATGGTTTTATTCCCTGATTGCACATAACCAATACGAATGACATGATGGTTCATGAGATGAACTAGCCCACAAGTATATTAGATGTGATACATGTGTGTCGATGAGATCCACATGTAGGAGACATATGTCACAAATCCTATACTTAAATTGATTCACAGCCGATGGTGAGATTGGGCATCTCATCTGATAGGGTTGTACCATTATGATCACAATGAGATAGTGTGATTTGTCTCAATCATTGGAGTGTTAGACTCTGGATCATTGTACTGGTACATTCGATGTACTGAAGGACCATGACACGCAACTTATGAAACACTGTCTTTACTTTAAATTATGCTCTCATAATTCTCTAGCAATAGGCTCTTAATCCAGAGACATTAGTGAACTCAAGTTTCTATCTATTCATTTGCTTTAATTCACCAATAAGTTAGGCCAACTGTAGGTCAACACCTCGGTGTCTTGGGTATGTGGTAGTAGGATTGTGGGAACATTCAATGGTCGAGATGAAATCTATCATCATTATCCCCTTGTGTCAATTAATAGATTTATTATTAGTAAGTGCGCACCTATCTCAATTAAGAGTTAACTGGATGATACTGACGATCACTGTCATTGACTGGGTCTCAAGGATAATAAGATGTAGATCTAAATTAGTTGGATAGGTACAATTGATCCATGGATATATATGGAGGGGCTTACTTGTGGTCATAGGGAAGTTTAGGGTCTTCTTGTAATTATTTCCTAAGACTGGAGTACAGTTGCATTTATATAGTGGAGTTATTTGCAATTAACTGTGGGCCCGGATTGCACATGAGATATGAGATCAGGGTGTCACAGTTGGAGCTAGCTTTCTATGGAATCCCTAGTGGTCCCCATGCTAGCCCAATTATTAGATCATTACTAATTCTACTTGAACTTAAAAGGAAAGGAAATAGAAAATTACTAATTGTTATGGAAGTGAGACTTCTAATAAGAATTAGTAAATAAGAGGAGGTTCCTCAAGCTATAAATTGGGGAGACCCCTTGGACTTCCAACACACTATTCCCTTTGGAATGCACGCCCAGAGCAAGAGTTGCTCATCTCCCTCTCCTCTCTCTTATAGTTTCTCTATTGGTTTCCCTTTGAGGTTCTAGTTATTTTTTTCATTTGGAGATTCCACTATTCTCCTTGAGAACAGAGATCTGAAGCTGGTCATAGCGTGAAAGACAATTAGGTCTTAGAGATCCTAATTTGTTACAAAGAAAAGTTCTTCATCAAGCAAGTTGTCAACTTCTCCATTAGAGCAGAACCAAGTTCCCAAGGTATCATCTACTTCCTTGTATGTTATGGATTATTGTGGATGCATGGTGACACTATTAACTATCTTAGAAATAGTGTTTCACTGAACTTGATCACGAGTTTGAGGTTCTTGGATCCTGGATGTGGTTTATGGCTTTATGGGTATTTGATCCCTGAGTCAAGTGAGTCAAAAGTTTTGAAAACCTATCCACGAGGCCCACCTACTTCCAACAGAGCTAGCGTTGGAATCTAGCATCGATATATTGCCTGTATATGGAGATTCTCAGCTGATCATAAAACAAATGAATATCGAATATGAGGTAAGAAAGCCAAACCTGGTCCCTTACTTCAATAAAGCCCAAAAGCTCAGAGACCAATTCACGTTGATAGAATTCCATCATATACCGAGACGTGAAAATGGCAACGCAGACGCTCTAGCAGGACTAGCTGCTTTAATGGCCTTACCAGAGAATGGTATAGTGGAAATTACCATCGCAGAACGGAAGTTATTACGACCCTCGATACTCACCAGGCTGTAGCAGATTGCTTTCAAGTCTCCAAAAGTAAAGCTCCTTCATACGAAAATTCATTTAGAGACTGGAGAGAGTTCTTTATCGACTACATCCTACATGACATTCTACCTGACAACATCAAAGATCTTACCAGTATCCAGAGGCGTGCACCCATATATTATTATGATCTTCCATCCAAAACTCTATATCAAAGGTCATTGATGGAGTTTTGCTACGATGCCTATCCCAAAAGGAAGCTGAAGAGGTATTAAGAGAAGTCCATGCAGGGCTATGTGGAGCTTGTTGCGACCCCGGAACGGATCCCGGGTCCGCGACGTGTTTTCCCACAGGTTCCCGCGATGAGGATTCCCGAGACACAGGGAATCTGACTCACATGATCAAGTTTGCGGAAGCGTGTAGCAAATCACATCAGGACAAGCACAAATAAAATTTCAAGTGCAACATTAAAATAGCATCAAGTCCAAGATATCAGAAAAAGGAATCATAACATAGCATTCTCAACATGATTCAAGTGATAAGGTTGACACAAAAGTAAGTTAAGTTTTATATCATCCCATAAAAGGCCAACAGAGGCCAATACAATTCTCAAAATAACCCATAACAAAATGAAGCACAATTGAAGATCCCGCCTGATGTCTAGTTGACATCGTCGGGATGCCACTCTTTGACTGGGGGTGGCTCAATAGCCTCCTCCGGACGCTCCTCCTCAAAGGCAACATCACCTGCACCTGGGCACCAAAATACAAGGGTCAAACACGGCGGTTTGGCAGGTATTCAATTTAGGTATGAGCATGGAATAAAGATGTTTTAAGAAATTCATGATAAATAATTAATTGACTGAAGTACATTTCCAAATTATGAACAAAACTAAAATATAAAACAAACTAAGATACTAAAGCAAGCCAGCATTGATACTTATAATATCATGAATAGTAAATCCACAAAGAGCCCATCCTTTCTCTATCATTTATAATGAAAAGAGCAAGCACGCATGACAAGCACGATAAACAAAACACGATTCCCACGCCACACAAAGGTGGACGCGGATTTCCGGCTGCAGAACTGGACACTCACGATCTGTAATAGAATACACGACTAATCTGCAGATAGTCCACATGTTTAAGGACCCCCGGACAGTGGATCAGACTAAAGGGGCAGTCCAAGCTCAGTAGTGTTCACTTGAATTCATGAATGCATAAAACACACGAAATACAGTCTAAACACGTCGAGATAAAAAGGAAACAATCACTTATCAAAACAAAACAAGGCATGACTTGCAAATGGCATAAATATATGCATACAGACTTAAGAAGTGATCCCCTTTTTAATACTTGAAATCAATCTTCAAACGAGCATATACTTGAAATTCAAAATGAGTACACGAAGTACTTATTGTATATAACTAAAGTTAGAAAACAAGGTCTATCAAGCATATGTGAGGACCTTTGGTTGACCCTTGTGTAATTGAAACTACAATGTTGGAATTTAAAGGAGATTTGGTGCCCCCCGAAGTTAAAAGACATTTCAAATTTTCAAGTACATAATATCAGGCTAAAGATCCCTCAACATATTCTAGTTTTCACTCTTACAGAAAATCTTTCAAAAACAAATCATTTTGCTAGTTCGGTCAGCATGTCGGTCACCTGTCGGCTAGCCGAAATGGGGAGTGTCGGCTAGCCAATAGTTGACCGCTTGAATCCATGTAAGGAAAAAATGTAGCATTCTGGAAAAGGGACCGACGGAGTTCGGTTGGCTGTCGGTTAACCGAAATGGGTATGTCGGTGAGCCTACAGCTGACCGAGAAATCCCTGACGCAATGTGTCGCTTCTAGAAAAGGAACCGACAGCTGACCGACGCTGCACGGGCAGTGCGTTTCAAGTCAGATTTCCACAAATTTTCTCCCTTTCTTCTCACAACTAAGCACCTGCACTTCCCTGCGCCTTCATGCTATCCAAGGGTTCATTTTCACATTTCCATATCATCAAATCCCAAAATCTAAACATTCAATCTCCATCAAAACAAATCCAAATCTCATAATGAAACAAGGGTTTGAAGCCAAATAGAAATCTAGAAGTTTGGGAAAACACTAGACATTAATGCATATACTTGATTAGAGATCACATAAGAAGAAATCTAAAGAAAACATAACAAGTTATATGAAATTTACAAGGGTAACAATAAAATCCTCAAACACACATACAACATTCAACCTATAGAGATTACTTGCCTTTTTGCCCAAATGCCAAGTAAACACTTCTTCAGGCACTCGTACCCAAGAGCTAAGCCAAACACTACAAAAACCCCATGAAAAACCATTCAAAACCCATTCAAATCTGAGAACAAGAAACCCATTTTGAAATGGGTGTTACAACTTAGAAAAACAAGATCTTTAGGAGTTGAAAAGACTCCAATGAAGAGATGGGTTGGAGCTCTTACCCAGAGATGGCCAAACAAGAAGAGATGAAGAAAATGGAGGGCTTGCCCCACTAGGAACTCCAAGAAATTTGTATCAATAGAAAGCTTGGAAGGAGAGGAAGAAGATGATGGTCTTGGAATTTTATTTGGAGATCTCTAGCTTGAGCATGCAAGAGGGGAAAAGTGAAAAGAAAAGAAAAGGCTTCTCAACCCTAGGTCTTGAAAAGTAGCAGGATTTGGAAAAGTGAATCAGAAAGGAGAAGGAGTTAACTTACACTTGCAAAAATGGGGCCCAATGAGTCTAATCCTTGCACTGACAAAAACATGATCTTGCGGGCCTCGAATGAACTCGACGAAGAAGGATAAAATGATCCTTGAAAAATCTAATTTCCAAAAAGTATATTTTTTACATGGTTTTGAGATTTCGAAGTTTGTGTCTAGATTTGTGTATAAAAGACAATTTTACCCCCTTTGGGACAAAACTTTGGGTTTTGGGCTTCAAACATGAACGGGCCGAAAATGAAAGTTGTAACGAATAATAAAAATCCATTCAACTGAAATAAAAATCACAATTAAAAAAGGAAAACCAATACGATCCTCTCAAGCTTACACACTCAAGACTTCCTGAGCATGTCTGACTAACACTAAACGTTCTCAAAATTCTGAAAGCTATGCCCAGGACTAAAACTAACTATTTCTAACCCAATGGTAACTAAACCCACTTAAGGCTAACACACACTAATCACACACCAATCGAATTAGTCTGGGTCGGGGTCTAACAAATAAGCAATATAAAACATGTAAGGTATCCAAGGAAATGGGAGACAAGCAAGATGGCAACCACGCGAAGTTAAGTCCTCTATCACCGAAGTGACAGAGCAATATCAAGGCGTTGATCTCAGTCACACGAGGTGAGGAGAAACAACAAAGTATATACTTATACATATAGTATAGGGACATGACCACGGTAGCGAGACGGGCATCGGGAACCATGGTAGCAATCCGGGGTATCGGGACAAGACCACGGTAATAACCGGGTAGCGGGATCAAAACTACAACTAGTGGGACAAGAAGGGGATCTCCAAGTCAGTGGATCAAACTGCCAAGGTTATCCAAGCTTAGTGGTGCCGACTCATAGGTCAAATAACATAAATCAAGAGATGTGTAAAATACATCAAGTGCAAGTAAATAAACAAGTGGGACGGGGTGCTTAAGGCACAAGTACCCTTTCAATTCGGGCAACATATAACCGGGCTAGCAAAATGCTAAAACACTATTTCAATACTTTCAGGAATGATAATTCAAAATGCAACTATCAAAATCTCAAGACAAGTATTGGGGTTCGAAACTAGTTTAAGGTGAATAAGGGTCTCGTATGTCGATTCCAACATAAATTTGGTACTCTTTGAATTTGAAGACATTCTGGGCTCCTTATACACTTCGGTGAAATTAAAACTTCCTTGAATCTTTGTGAGATGGTTTCCTTTTCAAACGGGCTTCATACATATCTCCAGGTGAACGGTCCCCATCATTCTCTAAAAGGTTCACAAATGATTGGGGCAGAAACCCTCTTCATTTCTAAACTCCTGGGTAAGGTCGGTCACCTGGTGGTGAGCCGGCGGTTAGCCGTTAGCTGACCGCGAGGCTGACCGTGGATTTGCCAACCTTGATACAGAACACTAGAAATGTAAAAGAAATGAGCTCGGTTAGCTGGCGGTTAGCCGCTGATGGGTTCGGCGGCCAGCCGCTGGCTAACCGTGGGGCTGACAGCGCCTTTAGGAAGAAAATGGTGCTCTCTGGAATTGTAACCGTGACGGCTCGGTCAGCTGGCAGTTAGTCGCCGATGAATTCGGCGGTTAGCCGCTGGCTGACCGCGCCTTCAGAAGAGAAAAAAGCTCTCTGGATTTGTAACCGCGACAATTCGGTTGGCTGGCGGTTAGCTGCCAGTCACTAGGTGGCTGAAAGTCCGAGTAGAGGGAGGGTGAATAGGGTGAGCTTCATTTATGACCAATTTTAATCAATTTTAACTTCTTTAAAACAAACTAGTCACAAGTGATGATTATCAAACAAAATGCGGAAGCTTAATGAAAACAATCACCACAAAGCAAACACCATCACACAAGGATTTATAGTGGTTCGGCCCCAATGCCAACATCCACTACCGGCTTGTGACCCAACACCCCACCGGATTTCCACTATTTATGCTTTTCAATAGGCTAAGCAATAACCTTTTACAATATGCTTTTCAAGGCTAAGCAATAACCTCTACAATGATGTTTTTTAAGGCTTAACGTCAACCTATACATTATGCTTTTCTTAGGCTAAGCAATAACCTCTTCAACCAAATGGTTGGTTATCTCTCTAAGTAGTATCTAAATTACACTTGATGGATATTCAATTTAGCTCATTACAATGCCTCTTAATTAGGCGGATATGGAAGTTAAAATCTAACTCACACAAACACTAAATGAATGCAAAGATGTATGCTCATTGTCACGACCCCGGAACGGGACCCCGGGCCCGCGACGTTGGTTGATTGTGTATATTAAATTTTGGAGATATACTTTCCCACAGGTTCCCGCGATGAGGATTCCCAAAGACACGCGGAATCTGACTCACACGATCAAGTATGCGGAAGCGTGTAGCAAAACACATCTAGGTAAGCACCAATAAAATGTTTAAGTGCCATGACAAGACATAGTATCAAAGAAAGAAGCTAACATGGCATTCCCATTAATATTTAAGTCATAAGACTAACACGAAAGTAAGTTAAGTTTTGTTACAACCCAGAAGAGACCAACAGAGGCCAATACACTTCTCCAAAATAATTAAAGGAAACCCCAACAAAATGATGACGAGACTCAAGAACCCGCCCGACGTCTAGATGACATCGTCAGGCTGCCACTCTCTCACAGGGGTTGGCTCACAAGCCTCCTCCTGACGCTCCTCCTCAAAGGTAACGTCTCCTGCACCTGGGCACCAACAAACAAGGGTCAAACACAACGGTTTGGCAGGTAATCAATTTAGGTGTAACCATGAAACAATAAACGTTTTAGAAACATATAATAAATTCTTGATTTGAAATACTATAGTGGCTGGGATACATTTGCAGAAGTATTTAATCAAGTTGAGATACTAAAACAAACTAGCATGAGTACATATAATATCATGAATAGTTACAATCCACAAAGAGCCCATCCTTTCTCTATCATTTATATAATGAAAAGAGCAAGCATGCACGACAAGCACGATATACATAATATAAGCACGACACGATTTCCCACAAAGACGGGAATTCCGGTCGCGGAACCGGACACGCAGATGTGTAATAAATACACGACCAGTCTGCAGACAGTCCACATGTTTAAGGACACCAAGACAGTGGATCAAACTGAAAGGGAGTCCAAGCTCAGTGGTGTTACTTAATTCATGAATGCACAAAACACGCGAAACACTATCAAAACATGTCGAGATAAAAAGGGGGAAATCACTTATCAAAACATGATGAACACGACTAGCAAAGGCATAATTAATATCCATAACACGCTTAGGAAGTGATCCCCTTTTTCTTGAAACACATCTTCAAAACGAGCTTGTACTTAACTTCAAAACGAGTACACGATGATATTCATTATATCGAAACCAAAGTACGAATACAAGCCTATCAAGCTCATGCAAGGACCTTTGGTTGATCGTTGTGCAGCCGAAGCCCAGATGTTGGAATTAAAACAGAATTGGTGCCCCAGAAGTTCAAGGACATCTCGGGTTTCGAGTGCATAATATCAGGCTAAAGGCCCCTAAACATGTTCTAGTTTTTCATTCTTGCAAAGGCTCTTCAAAACAGGAAATTTGTCAATTTCGGTCACCTCACGGTCAGGTGTCGGCTAGCCGCCAACTGACCGATGAGCTGACCGCTGGAAATCCAGGTCCAACACAGCCCTCTGGAAAAGGAACCGAACTGACTGCGGTTAGCTTACGGTTAGCCGAACTGAGACTTGGCGGTTAGCCGTAAGGTGACCGTAGAGCTGACCGCGGGAAATCCAGTCTGAAATGTAGTTCTCGGGAAAAGGAACCGACAACGCGCGGTTGGCCAGCGGTTAGCCGACATGGGGTATGGCGGCTAGCCGCTCGCTGACCGTCAAGCTGACCGTAACTCCCTGGCGAAATGTCAGCTTCTGGAAAGGGGACCGCCGAGCTCGGTCAGCTCGCGGTTAACCGAAATGAGAATTTCGACTAGCCGCCAGCCGACCGACGGCTGACCGAAACTGCACGGGAAATGCAGTTCAGTTCAGATTTTCACATTTCCTTCTTCCCTTCTTCTTGTTCCTCATTCCACTTGTACTCACTGAGCCTACATGCTCTCCAAGGGACAAAACACACATTTTTCCCAATTTCAAACATTCAATCCAAGGAAAACATGATCATGAAGCTTATAAACATATCAAATGCACGATTTCTAAAATAACAATGGAATGAAATACACATACACATTGAACCTATAAAGATTACTTGCCTTGCCCAAATGCTAAACACTCTTCTCCAAGCACTTCACTCAAGCCAATCCAAAGACTACAAAAACCCAAGAAAACCACAAAAAACTCACTCAAATCTTGAAAACAAGAAACCCATTTTACCAAAAGGGTTTGTAACATGGAAAACAAGATCTTTAAGGAACTAAAAAGACTTTATTAAAAGCATGGTTTGAAGCTCTTACCTAGAGAAGGTCAAACAAGAGAGGAGGAAGAAAATGAAGAGCTTGTCCCACAAGAAACTCCAAGAACTTTGTACCAAAAGAAAGCTTGCAAGGAGATGAAGAAGATGATGGTCTTGGAATTCTATTTGGAGATCTCTAGCTAGATCATGCAAGGTGAGGAAGATGGAAAAGAAATAGGGGTTTTCAACCCTAGGTTAAGGAAGTTGCAGAGATTTGGTAAAGTGAATGAAAAGAGAGGGAGATGGGGCTTAAGTGAATACAATGGGCCCCAATCAATATGAACTTTGAAACGACGAAAACATGATCTTGTGGACCTCGGATGACTTCGACGAAGAAGGATAAAACGATCATCGAAATGTCTAGTTTCCAAAAAGTGTATTTTTTACATGGTTTTGAGATCTCGAAAATTGTGTCCAGATTTGTGCATAGAAGATAATTTTACCCTCTTTGGGCCAAAACTTGGGTTTTTGTGCTTCAAACATGAATGTGCTTAAAACGAAAGTTGTAACACATAGAAAAATCATTCAAATGAAATGAAGATCACAATCACACGGAAACCGATACGATCCTCCCAAGCTTACACGTGCACTCAGGCCTTCCTGAGTGTGTCAGACTAACACTAAACGTTCTCAAAATTCCCAAAGCTATGTCCAAGACTAAACTAATTACTTCTAACCCAACGACCACTAAACCCACTTAGGACTAAACACATACTAATCGCACACTAAACGAGTTGGTCTGGGTCGGGATCTAACACTCATGATGTGTGTGTTTGATGTCCTCAATCATTTTGAAAATGAAAGCTCATAAATGTATGCCTAAGGCTTTTGAAAGTTTTAGCTCATAAAAACATTTATGATTGAGGAAAGAATGCAAGTCGCATGTTAAAAGTAACAACTTGTTAATGATATCAAAGATTCACAAGTTGTATGAAATTAATTAGCTCTAAACATGTGATGCATAGGGATGTCAATCAAATAAACAATGTAGCTCATAAAACATAAAAATAGATTTGATTGAAATTAGGGGACAAATCATATGTAATTACAAATACAACTTGAATATGATATACCAATCAATGCAAAGCAAGTTGTGAAACTTTAAAACAAAGTTACATAAGATTTGTAAAGATGTTGAATCCAAAACATAAGATATATTTTGAAAGAGATTTTCTTATGATGAAAAATAACAACCAAAGATTCAACCAAGTATATGAATCGTGTTACATATAATTTCAAAGATTCTTTCATTAACATGATCTACTTAGATTTACCAAATAAAGTACTGCTTTGATTGAATCAATGGTGATGCATCCAAAACAATAGATCAATTCAAAACATAAAACATGCTAAGGACACAACACATCATAGTTTAACATGCTACTAAAGATTTACCAAAGATAAAACAAAAACATGAAAACATATGACTTGTAAAGATGTTGAATCCAAAACATAAGATAGTTTTGAAAGTGATTTTCTTATGTTGAAAAACAACAACCATAGATTCAACCAAGTGTAAGAATCATGTTACATATAATTTCAAAGATTCTTTCATTAACATGATCTACTTAGATTTACCAAAAATAAAGTACTACTTGAATTGAATCATGTGGTGATGTATCCAAAACAATAAATCAACTCAAAACATAAAACATGTTAAGGACACAACACTTCATACATAGTTTATCATGCTACAAAAGATTTACCAAAAGTAAAACAAAGCATGAAAACATATGATTAAGGAAAGTAGAGCCTACTTGGTGATTTAACTTCATTAATCCAAGCTTTAGCTTTCCTAATGATCCCCTTCATCCCTTAGTTCATTTCCATTTGATTTGCCTCAAAACCCCTCAAGGAGGGCCTTAAAATTCCCAACTTTTGGCAAAGGAAATAACTCATATTTATAGCCAAAACAGCCCAACGGCTAGTCCCCGGTCGACCTGGAAACACGGTCGGGTCGACCTAGTACTCACAACGGCTAGAAATCAGACCGTTGGAGCTTCAGGACCCAGCCGACCTGCAGTGTGCCAGGTCGACCCGGGTCCCTGGCCTGGTCGACCGGCCACACATGCAGGTTGACCTTCTGGGACCAAAAATTCCCCAAAAGAGCATATTTGAAGGTTTTTCTTGGGGGGACTTTTTGGGCTATTAAATCAAGCTTGAAAAACATGTTTTAAATTATTCTAAGGGTTTTAAAACATGAAACATAAAAAGCCTAAAATGATTCAAAACTTTAAAAACAAAGGCTTGCTTGATTTCTAAAAACTCTTTTAAAAAAACAAATGCATCCAAGATTAAAAACAAATCATGCATAAATTGATACTTTTACAAATCTTAAAAGCAATGCATGAATAAATCAAGATTTCAAGTTTTTATAAATCAATGCATATGTGTGTAAATCAAATGATGCTTGAATGATAATGCATCCATCAAATTGCAATCTACAAAATTCCTAACAATCTCCCCCTTTGCAATTTGATGGCAACTCACTCACCACTGAATTTTCACACTAAGTCTTCAGCTCCTCCTTAGCTGGACAAGTCTTGAAATCTTCTTGGATGCTCCTCCTCTTAGCTTGGGCTCTTGGGCTCTTTTCTTCATTCTTCATGATGCTTGGTACTTGATCATTCTTCAATCTTTCTTTCTTTATAGCCAAGCATCTTCTTTAGCTTCCAAGCTTTCTTTCTTCTATTAGCTCTCCCCCTTTGACCATGCCTCTCTCTCCCTTTGGCAAGGTATGTATTCTCTCCCCCTGTAGAAGATCATACAAAACCTCCCCTTAGGAAGCTTGGAAATTCTCTTCACCCTTTTGAGAACTTGAAAGCTCTCTCCCCCTTTGACATTAAATTGCAAAGGTACCTACACACATGAAACAAGGAAAATACCTTTTAGTAGCACCTGTTAACACAAGAAATCAAAAAATGAAATACATAACAGGCTATCATGTATGGAAGTAATCTCTAAGGGTTCAAAGTCAATCCAAGGGTGAATTTGATCAAAACTAATACTTCCTATGAATGTTTACACTCCCCCTCAATCCATTCTCTCCTTTTGTCAAACTTTTGACAAAGATTTAACTATTAGGTGCAAGAAGAAGATGGTTTAACCAAATGAGGGTCAACTTCAAGGAAAGGATTAGATTCATTTAACTATAAAGCACAATTTGATCAAATTACCAAAAGAGAGTAAGGTCAAGGCGAAAAGCAATCATGGATACCAATTGGAAAAACAAAGAATACCAATTGAGATTCAAAGATAAGTCTATTAAAACAATCACTCTAAAATGGATTTAAAAATATAACTATTAGGAAAAATCCAAATTAGAGTTATCCATGATATGGGGTTTATTAAACATAGCATCAAATAATTTAACTATGACAAACATATGCTATGAAGGTTTTGAAATCATTTCATTCAATCAATAAATATGACTTATTAAAGTGCAAGTTGAGTGAAATGAAATTCAAACATGAAGCCTACCTCAACAATTAACCAACCAATATTATGAACACATAAACATGGTGGTCATGAGATTTACCTATATGAGCAAGGGAGGAGGCAATCATGAAAATTATGATGCTAATGGAATGTGACATGGAATGAAAACATATAACTATCAAGTTCAAACCAATGTACACATGGTCTATCACATTCACAAGAAATCAAATCAATCGAAAATTTTACCAATTGAAACCAATTGAATTTGACAACATGATAAAGAGCAAGGATGTGACAAACACAAAATTCCATCAAGCATCATAAATGCATATTCATCACTTTTAAAGATATAACTATTGAGCATAGTGATGAACAAGATAAATTGCAATGCAAAAGGATATAACTTTGAAATGCATGCAATTTCCAGAGTGACTAAATCATATGAATTCAACAACTAACATATCCATCAAACATATAAATATACAAGGGATGGATTTCAAAGAGTTTCATATGATCAAGACCACTATTATGAAGTTGAAACATGTATAAGAATGACATCATTTAGAGAATACACATGTATCAACATCATAACCATCCAAATAGAAATGACTAGAAAGCATAGAGGATGGATTTTAGTTCTAGTATGGTTTCTACAAATATAACTAAGATCACAACCATACATAGAACGATTTAACATTTGCATAGAGAGGATCAATCAACACTTAAGATCTAACTCATACCATATCATCAAAAAAGAATATAACTATGTGAGCACAAGAAGGTATGAAGTTAAACGGATCAATCTATCATGTAATATCTCCACTCTTAGCAAATGTACTAAGCTTACAATGCAATGGAAAAGGATATGAGGTTTAAACCAAATGAACTTAGCACATTAAATTACATATGTACTTATTAGGCTCAAATGATAATAAAACAAAAGATTTTACTATAAAGCACATAAACAATCATCAATTTGCATTAATGAAAAAATATACCAAGTTAGGCATAAACATGCAAATCAGTGAAACCATATCCAACCATGCAATGTAAGACAACAAAATCAATTTGCATAAAAAGTATGTAACTAAATGAGCAAAGATGCAAATTGTTTGTAAAAATTATTTCCTTCATGATAAAATTATAATTAAGCACAAGGAAATAAATTCAAGGAAAATGCTTCTAGAAATACAACCAATAAAGCTTAAAACATTTTCCAAAGTTTTTCAAATCACTACAAAATTTAAAATCATTTAGAGAATTATGAACAAGTGATTTTGAAAAACAAGAAAGTTTCAATTTGTATTCTAAATATGACAATAGACACTCATACAAATTGAACACATATTTTCAATATCAAGAGATATAATTATGAAAACTCAATGGAAAACTTAACGTGTTTCAAATCATTTGATTTACAAAAAAGATCTAACTATGACATTCATCAAATGATTTTCCAACATCAATTGATCATGAAAAATCTAGCTAAGAAAGCTTTTGTAATCACAATCAATTGATCATGAATAGATATGCACTGCAAGAGATATAACTATATGAACAAAATGCAAATCCATCATGAGAATATTGCAATTCAAGGATTTTGAAAACCAAGAGATATAACTTTAAAGGTTCATGAAGACAAAATCAAATGATCACAAAGAAACATTGCATTTTAAAAGATGTGACTATAAAGAAGCAAAATGCAAATGTAACAAAGACCAGCAAAATGATTTAACTATAAAGGATAGGTTCGTCTAGAGAGGATCAAGGCCTTAAGGTTAGTCTAAATGTGTACCAATGAAGATTCACCTAAGGTCTTGAAAAGGTTGTCCTTGAGAGATCACTTTGAGGACTCACCAACTCTTGAAGATATAACTTGAAAAAGTCTTAGAGTGGTGCAATGAAACTAGGGGAAATTCCATTTTCAAACATAGTGGAAATCTTTAAAAAGATATGCAATAAATCACAACACTAGGGTTCTAATCTAGCAAGGATCAACTCCGGGTTGTTAAGCCCTAAAATGGAGTAACCCTCTCTGATACCACTTGAAAGTCCGGGGATCCAAACCCTAGAGGGGGGGGGGGGTTGAATAGGGTGAGCTTCATTTATGACCAATTTTAATCAAACAAACTAGTCACAAGTGATGATTATCAAACAAAATGCGGAAGCTTAATGAAAACAATCACCACAAAGCAAGCACCATCACACAAGGATTTATAGTGGTTTGGCCTCAATGCCTACATCCACTACCGGCTTGTGACCCAACACCCCACCAGATTTCCACTATTTATGCTTTTCAATAGGGTAAGCAATAACCTCTACAATGATGTTTTTTAAGGCTTAACATCAACCTATACATTATGCTTTTCTTAGGCTAAGCAATAACCTCTTCAACCAAATGGTTGGTTATCTCTCTAAGTAGTGTCTAAATTACACTTGATGGAGATTCAATTTAGCTCATTACAATGCCTCTAAATTAGGCGGATATGGAAGTTAAAATCTAACTCACACAAACACTAAATGAATGCAAAGATGTATGCTCATGATGTGTGTGTGTGATGTCCTCAATCATTTTGAAAATGAAAGGTCATAAATGTATGCCTAAGGCTTTTGAAAGTTTTAGCTCATAAAAACATTTATGATTGAGGAAAGAATGCAAGTCACATGTTAAAAGTAACAACTTCCTAATGATATCAAAGATTCACAAGTTGTATGAAATTAATTAGCTCTAAACATGTGATGCATACGGATGTCAATCAAATCAACAATGTAGCTTATAAAACATAAAAATAGATTTGATTGAAATTAGGGGACAAATCATATGTAATTACAAATACAACTTGAATATGATATACCAATCAATGCAAAGCAAGTTGTGAAACTTTAAAACAAAGTTACATAAGATTTGTAAAGATGTTGAATCCAAAACATAAGATATATTTTCAAAGAGATTTTCTTATGATGAAAAACAACAACCAAAGATTCAATCAAGTATATGAATCGTGTTACATATAATTTCAAAGATTATATCATTAACATGATCTACTTAGATTTACCAAATAAAGTACTACTTGGATTGAATCAATAGTGATGCATCCAAAACAATAGATCAATTCAAAACATAAAACATGCTAAGGACACAACACGTCATAGTTTAACATGCTACTAAAGATTTACCAAAGATAAAAAAAAAAAATTGAAAACATATGATTTGTAAAGATGTTGAATCCAAAACATAAGATAGTTTTGAAAGTGATTTTCTTATGTTGAAAAACAACAACCATAGATTCAACCAAGTATAGGAATCATGTTACAAATAATTTCAAAGATTCTTTCATTAACATGATCTACTTAGATTTACCAAAAATAAAGTACTACTTGAATTGAATCATGTGGTGATGTATCCAAAACAATAAATCAACTCAAAACATAAAACATGTTAAGGACACAACACTTCATACATAGTTTATCATGCTAGAAAAGATTTACCAAAAGAAAAACAAAGCATGAAAACATATGATTAAGGAAAGTAGAGCCTACTTGGTGATTTAACTTCATTAATCCAAGCTTTAGCTTTCCTAATGATCCCCTTCTTCCCTTAGTTCATTTCCCTATGATTTACCTCAAACCCCTCAAGGAGGGCCTTAAAATTCCCAACTATTGGCAAAGGAAAGAACTCATATTTATAGCCAAAACAGCCCAACGGCTAGTCCCCGGTCGACCTGGAAACACGGTCAGGTCGACCTGGTACTCACAACGGCTAGAAATCAGACCGTTGGAGCTTCAGGACCCAGTCGACCTACAGTGTGCCAGGTCGTCCGGCCACATAGGCAGGTTGACCTTCTGGGACCAAAAATTCCCCAAAAGAGCATATTTGAAGGTTTTTCTTGGGGGAACTTTTTGGGCTATTAAATCAAGCTTGAAAACATGTTTTAAATTATTCTAAGGGTTTTAAAATAAGAAACATAAAAAGCCTAAAATGATTCAAAACTTTAAAAACAAAGGCCTTCTTGATTTCTAAAAACTCTTTTAAAAAAACAAATGCATCCAAGATTAAAAACAAATCATGCATAAATTGATACTTTTACAAATCTTAAAAGCAATGCATGAATAAATCAAGATTTCAAGTTTTTATAAATCAATGCATATGTGTGTAAATCAAATGATGCTTGAATGATAATGCATCCATCAAATTGCAATCTACAAAATTCCTAACAGCGGCTAGCTGATAGGTGACCGTCAGCTGACCGTCAGGTACTGGAATCTCCCATTGCGTTCATATTTGAGTTGTTTTCCTCCTCAAAACCACTCTCCCCACTTCCCATTCATTTCCTGCAATAAAATGAGCTAAAAGCTCCTCCAATACATCTTTCAATACTTCTCCAAAACTCCAATAAGTAGTCATTCCATCACCTCCTTCTTAAGCACAACAACCACAAAAGAAAAGGGAATGCAAATCACAAGTACTCATTTAAGATATGTCCCAAAAGACAATAAGGTCTATAAACAAACATATTTCTAAAACATTAAATGATCTAGCAAGGTTCACTTAAGAGCATTTATTTCAAAATCAATGCAAGTCAATAAATATGAATAGAAATGACAAATCGACCACATTTCCAATGAAAACCATACAAAGCTCAAATAACATTTCATCGACTTGCCTTGGGTCTTCTAATCAAGAAATCAAGCTACTAACCAAGCTCTCTCAAGAATCCTACAAGCACAAACAAAACCCCCAAAAACAAGCCCTAAAATGGGCCAAACAATGAAATAGGAGGAGAGAACTTTCAATAATGGAGATGGAGCTTCTCTAGGGTCACAAGAACACATATTTAGGAGATGGAGATGATCACTTAGTTGTAAGGTCCTCTAATGGCAAGAGTGAGCTCATTGAAGATCTTAAAATGGGAGGTTTTCTTCACAAATGGTATCAAGAGGTAGCCTTCAAGGTGAGGAAGAGATTGATGAAGTGCATTTTGATGTTGGTGCAAGTTTGGTGGAAGATTGGGAGGAAGAGGACAAGAAGAAGAAAAGGGAAGCAAGAAAACCCTAGGCTAAGCTTCTTGTGTTGGAAATGGAGAAGGGAAGAAAGAAAGAATGGGTTTCCCTCTTTATAGCAAATGGGGTTGGGTCCCACCACTCGAAATCTCATTGGGCTGAAATCATGTTTATCCAACCTTCGAACAAATTTGACGAAGAAGAGAATAATGATCGTCGAAATATCTAGTTTTCAAAAATTATATGTTTCAAGGGTTTCGGAAATATCAAATTTTGGGTACAAATTTAGTGCACAATGACTATTTTGCCCTCAATGCTAGGAAAGTTGGGTTTTGGGATCTCGAACGGGCACGAGATCAACATAAAAGTTGTAGGTATTAATGAGACAAGTAAAACAGGATTAAAACAATAAATGCGAGAATCTCAGATAATCCCCCAAGTAAACGCAAAATCATGAAAGGAACCCCTAAAGGGCCCCACTAGTCACAAAGTCATTCAAAATTCCCCAAAGCTATATCAAAAGCTATTCTAATATCAACTTAACCAAAATACACTAAACACACTTAAAACTGAAACACAACTTATTTAACACTAATCGATGACACTCGGGACGGGGTCTTACATCCTCCACCCCTTAGGGCATTTGGTCCACCAAATGAAATAAACATGTCTAAAAAAAAAAAAAAAAACAAGTGGGGACATTAATCCCACACTTCGAAAATAAAACCTCAAACTATTGCTCCAATCGGTCCTCTCGGAAGCATCTGGACTCGCTGGGTCATCCTCGTTGTAGAACTCTTCGGCCAACTATCAACAGTTGTCAGACATTCCACCATTGGCTCGAATCTGTTATTGCTCCGCCGTCCTGACAACTCAAGAAATTTTCCATCTTTGACTCCTTCTAAGTCTTGCCAAGTCTCTCGCTTCTAGCACCATGATAAAGAAAATTCTTGGAACAATTCTGTCGACTTCATCAAAACTGTCGAAGCTAGGGTCTCATATCAAACGCACAATCTTCAATGTGAACTCTTGCTAGCTCTAACTCTTTCTGTTTGTTGCTCTTGATCCACTGCACAATAGTCGGTCTCTGACACTATCATTCTTGTCCTTTCGTCATTCTTCAGTATTAGAAGCTCTGCATTCACTCTTGTAACTATTCTGCCGAATTTGTTTCCCCCAACAAAACCCGAAATAATTGACTTCCAGCTCCGTGTATCTATACTTTGTAATCCGATATTTCTCATGCTGATCAAACAATGCTTCTAGTCACAGAAACGATGCATCCTACTGGGTCTACTTCACCACATGGCTGCACTTGTTGGAAATTCCCGAATAGCTCTCTGACAAAGCACATCGAATTCCAGAAATCTTTAACTCTTGACATCTCCTTGGAGTTTTTTTTTTTGGAAATATTGCCTTCTCCTTCTATCTGTCCTTGTGTAAGACCCCGACCCGAGTGAACCTGATTAGTATTAAGTTGCATTTTAGTTCTAAGCGTGTTTAGTGGATTTTGGTTAGGTTGGGCTTGGAATAGCATTTGATATAGTTTTGGGGAATTTTGATTGCTTGTGCTTAGTGGGGGCCCTTTGGGGGTTCCTTCTTTATGATCTTGCAAGCGCTTGAGGATTTATCGTAGATTTTGCATTCATTGTTTTGATCCCGTTTTATTTGTATTGTTAAACCCTATAACTTTCGTGTTGATCCCGTCCTTGTTCGAGACCCCGAAACCCGATCTCATAGCCTCGAGGGCAAAACAGTCATTGTGCACTAAATCTGTACCCAAAACTTGATATTCCCGAAACCCAAGAAACATATACTTTTTTGAAACTAGATATTTCGGTGATCATTTCTTCCTTCTTCGTCGAATTCATCTGAGATCTCGAAAGCTAATATTTCAGCCCTTGAGTGTCTTAAGTAGTGGGACCCATCTCCATTTGCTTATATAAGGAGACCCATCTTCCTCATTCCACTTTTTCCAGCACAAAAGCCAGCCTAGGGTTTGCTTGGCAACTTTTCTTCTTCCTCTTGCTCTCTCCACCTCCAATCCACACCAAACTTGCATCAATCAAGAAATGGAGGTTATCATTCTCTTCCCCACCTTGCAAGCTTCCTTTTGATACCATTTCTTGAGAAATCCACCAACTTTGAGATCTTCATTGAACTAACTCTTGCCATTTGGAGAACCTACCAGTAAGTAATCCTTTCATTCTTCTAGATTTGTGTTCTCTTAGCCTGAGGGAATCTCCATCCCTATTATTGAAGCTTCTTTCTCCCCATGCTATGTTTTGACTCTTTTAGGGTTTTATTTTGCGGTTTTTGCTTGTAGCTCGGACTATTGATTTGGAGGGCTTGTTAGAGCATGATTTGCTTATTAGAGACCAAATGTAAGTGGATGATTTGATTTTTATAAGCTTTCAATGATTTTGGTATTTTCCACTCATGCCTATTTATTGCATTGGTTTGAAATAAATGTCCATGATAGAGCTTTGGTAATGCATTTATGTCTTATAAGGGTATTGGTGAATAGCATTTAATTTCTTCTTGCTTGTACCAAATGTACTCTATTGTGAAATGGTTTCTTTCTTTCTTTCTTGGTATTGAATGGGATGTGGATGGAGGAGGTGATGGTATGAACACATGTTGTGGGGTTTTGGAGAAGTGTAGATAGTTGCATTGGAGGAGCTTTTAGCTCAGTTTTATTGGTAGGATTAAGTGGAAGTGAGGATAGTGGTTTTGAGGAGGAAAAAGGGCACAAATCTAAACACAGTGGGTGTTTCCCGCACCAGGCGGTCAGCCAACGGTCACCTGTCGGCTAGCCGTCTGGTGATTGGCGGCTAACCGCCAGCTAGCCGAACAGTCGCGGTTACTTTTCCAGAGAGCACCATTTTCCACCTGAAAACACGGCTAGCGGCTAACCGCTGAACCCATCGGCGGCTAACCACCAGCCAACCGACCCATTCGGTTGCTTTTCCAAAGAGCAACATTTTCTCCTGAAAGTACGGTCAACCTCATGGTTAGCAAGCGGCTAACCGCCGAACCCATCGGCGGCTAACCGCCAGCCAACCGAACTATTTCGGTTACAATTCCAGTAACCTATCTTTTTGTCAAGCCAACCGCGGTTAGCCAGCGGCCAACCGCCGAACCCAACGGTGGCTAACCGCCATTTGACCGCAAGGTAACCGAAATTACCCAGACAACCATTCTGGAGAGATCCTCGCTCGAGCGAACTGGAGAGTTCGCTCGAGCGACGAGCTTTGTCGGTCAAAGGAGATTCACTAGGCAATGTATGAGGCCATTCGAGAAAGAAATCATATCACGAAGATGTCATTCGAAGTTTTAAAAATTCAAAGTGTATAAGGAGCCCGAGATGTTCCCAAACTTAAAGAGTACCAAATTATTATTAGATCGACATGCGGGATCCTTATTCACTTCAAATAAATCTTGAACCCGATACGTTACCCGAAATTTCAATTGTTTATTGTACTTTATCGATCACGAGATTTATACTACATGCCTTGTTTTCCCTAAAGCATTGAATTACACTTGAAATAGTTACTTGTCTTGAAGTGTATTGCACCACATGAAATGACAGTGTGCCCTTGAGCACCCCCGTCCTGCCCGTTTATTCATTTGTACTTGATTTACTTGCACATGTCTCGATTTGTTATTTGACCTATTAGTCGGTACCACTAAGTTTGGATAACCTTGTTGGTCTGATCCACCGACTTGGAGATCCCCCTCTTGTCCCGCCAGCTGCAGTTTGGATCCCGCTACCCGGTTATTACCGTGGTCTTGTCCCGATGCCGCCGATTGCTACTGTGGTTCCCGATGCCCGGCTCGCTACCGTGGTCATGTGTAGTATATGTATATATATTTATAAGATCCACTATTTCTCCTCACCTCGAGTGACTGAGATCAGTGCCTAGTTATAGCTCTGTCACTTTAGTGATAGAGGACTTAGCTTCGTGTGGTTGCCATTTTGCTTGTTTCCCGTTTCCTTAGTTACCCTACATGTTTTACAATGCCTACTTGTATTTGAATAAATGTTTTATCTCGTTTATAGAAATTGTTATTTAAACAGGTTTACATGCTTTTGAAGGTAAATTCATTTATTATCATATTGTCAGGGTATTTCACCCATTTGCCAAACCGTTGTGTTTGACCCATCTTTTGGTACTAAGGTCCCGTTGTTGGTTACCTCGAGGAGGAGCACGAGGAGGCGGTCGGAGAACCGCATCAGTTAGTTGAGTGGCGTGCTGACGATGTCATTTAGACATTGAATTGCTAGAGAGAGATAACTTTTTGGGAGAACTTTTAACCATTCTTTTGGGGATTGGTATTTTGTTCATATTGGCCTTGTTGGCCTCTATTTTTGGGAAATGTAATTAAATGATCCTTGTATAAAATTTAACTTGGTTTTGGGTAACATGCTAATGATCATTGCTCATTCTGATACTGTACTATACTTGTGTTATTATCTTTATGATTTGAGATGGATTGAATGTTGATTTGCTACACGCTTCTGCACTTAATAGAAATGTTCTTATATGGTTGTGATATCCTCACCGCAGACACCTATGGGAAATTAAATAAATGTATGACATAAATCCGAGGTGCTACCTTATCATCATCATTGTTAGCATCTCGATCCCGGATCAGTCCTTCGGGCCCGGTCCGGGGTCGTGACAGACTGGTATCAGAGCGAGATGTGTTTCAAGGAATTAAAAGAAACTAGAAATCCTAAGGATGTGGCGAGGATTCGTTAGACTCTTCGTTAGCTAGTATCGTGTGAGCATTGTGTGACCCTTTCTTTGATTATTATGTGCTAACAACTTGTTTTGCAGCATCATGCCACCTCGTAAGGGACCGGTAAATGGCAACCCTTCTGCAAGCAATAGTGATCACACAGGACCACTTGAAAAGGATAGGGTTGATAACAACACGCCGAATCAATTCCAACAAATGATGCAGGCAATGCTTGACGAACAGCGTCAGGCCAATGAGAATCAAGCTAAATCGCAAGAGCAAATGCTTAAGAGAGAGGAAGATCATGCAAGAGAATTGACAGAAATGCAGAGACAATTGCTAGAAGTATTACAGAGAAGGCCCGAGCCGGTTCAACCCCAACCCGTTATTGTCATCAATCAGAGGCAACATGACCCAAATGCATTATTTGAGCGGTTTCGGAAGAGAGCTCCGAAAGAGTTTCTTGGAATAGAGGATCCATTAGCGGCAGATGATTGGCTACAGCAAACGGAGAACATATTTGAGATCTTCCAGTGCACCGGAGGAGAAAGAGTAAAACCAGTATCATCTCTCTTTACCGGTACAACAGACAGATGGTGGAAGACGGTTAGGGAGGAATACAGGACTATGGCTGATGCACAGGTTTGGGCAAACTTCAAGAGGCAATTCCGTGATAAGTATGTACCCGTTCACATCAAGAGACAAAAGGCGATAGAATTCCAGCAGCTTGTGCAAGGAAGTATGACGGTCCTCGAATACCTCACCAAGTTTGAGAGGCTATCCAGATATGCTCCGGAGGTAGTGGACACAGTTGAGAAGAAGATTGCAAAGTTCCTAGAGGGACTTAACCCTTTCATTGAGAGAGATGCTACTGGAGTAGCACCACCTGCAACTTTCGATGAAGCGGTCAAGAGGGCCTATAAGTTTAAGAATTTTCACAACAAGATCGTTAGAGTCCAAGGCAAGGGACAAGCTCACCAGCAGAACTACCAGCAGAAGAATCGTCAGAACAAGAGACAGGACATAATAGAATGCTCGGGGTCCCTTGGTTTGTACCCACTGTGGGAAGAACCATGAGAGTGCACAGTGTCGTACACTCACAGGAGCATGTTTCAGATGTGGTTCCATGACCCATCAGATGAGAGACTGTCCAAGGCAGAACAGACAAAATCAGCAACAAGGGGCACAACGTCCAGCAGCACCACAGAATGCAATCATAGTCCAGAACCAGGTAAGGCCACTCAATCAACAGGCACCACAACAGCAGCAGCATAGACCACAGCAGCAAAAACAACAGGCTCGTCAGCAGGGACAGAACCAAAATCATCGTGCACCGCAGCAACATAGGAATGCACAACAAGGCAGGCCACAACAAGCTCCAAATAGGCCACAACATCGAGGGCAAATCTACGCGGTCAATAGAGCTGATGCAGAGGCAGCGGGAAATGTAGTGGAAGGTACACTTCTTGTTTGTGGGATAAAAGCTAGGATTTTATTTGACCCTGGCTCTACACATTCATTCTTATCCCATGAATTTTCTAAGTTGATTGATATGCATGCTAGAGAACTTGACTTCATTTTGACTGTGGCAACCCCAGTAGGCAAACAAGTTATCTGTAGAACCTATTACCCTAGTTGCATAGTTCAGATAGGAGAAGTGGTTTTAACCGCAGATCTCATTCTATTAGAGATGTTCGATTTTGATGTCATCCTAGGGATGGATTGGCTGGCAGGATACCATGCCACAATGGATTGTTTCCACAAGACCCTGACTTTCAAGTTAGATGAGACACCAGCGGGGTGTTGTTTCAGAGAGAGAGGAGAAATCCTTGTGCAGGGTTTGTCTCAGCATTGAAGGCTGATAGACTATTGAGAAGTGGTTGTGAAGCATATTTGGCGTTTATCACGGAGGATAAACGGTCCCAAGGGCGGAGGAGATCCCAATTGTTTGGGAATTCCCGGATGTTTTTCCGAAGGAGATTCCATGTTTACCACCCATCAGAGAGATTGATTTCACTATCGAGTTGTTACCAGTGATCGCTTCGATATCTATTGCACCATATAGAATGGCTCCGGCAGAATTGGGAGAGTTGAAGACTCAATTTTAAGAATTGTTAGACAAAGGTTTTGTGAGACCGAGTATTTCACCTTGGGGAGCTCCAGTCTTGTTTGTTAAGAAGAAGGATGGTTCGATGAGAATGTGTATAGATTACAAAAGATTTAATCAAGTGACCATCGAGAACAAGTATCCATTACCAAGAATAGATGAATTGTTTGATCAATTGCAAGGTGCATCATACTTTTCGAAGATTGATTTGAGATCAGGTTACCATCAGCTGAGATTTCAGAGAATCAGATGTATTGAAAACAGCCTTCCGGACAAGATATGGCCACTATGAGTTCCTAGTGATGCCATTTGGGTTGACTAATGCACTGGCAATGTTCATGGCGTTGATGAACAAGATATTTGCATAGTATCTAGATCAGTTTGTAGTAGTATTCATAGATGACATTTTGGTGTACTCCAAGACTAGAGAATAGCATGAAGAGCATTTGAGGATAGCACTGAAACTCTTGAGAGAGAATCAGCTGTATGCGAAGCTCAACAAGTGTGAATTTTGGTTGGAGCAAGTAGCATTTTTGGGGCACATCATCTCCAAAGAAGGATTATCAGTGGATCCATCCAAGACTGAAGCAGTTATGAGTTGGGAAAGACCGAAGAAAGCGTCAGAAATGAGAAGTTTTCTCGGTTTAGCAGGTTATTATCGGAGGTTTGTGCAGGGATTTTCGTCGATTGCATCACCTTTGACGAAGTTGACAAGGAAGAATGTGCCATATGTGTGGACAGATCAGTGTGAAGATAGTTTCCAACAGCAGAAGAAGAGATTGACTACAGCACCGGTCCTTACTTTACCATCCGGAAGCTATGGTTTTACCATTTTCACTGATGCTTCAAATGTTGGATTTGGTTGTGTATTGATGCAAGAAGGAAAAGTGATTGCTTATGGATCTCGACAGTTGAAAGATCACGAGAAGAATTATGCCACCCATGATCTCGAGTTAGCAGCGGTTGCTTTCGCATTGAAAATGTGGAGACGTTACCTCTATGGAGAGAAGTTTGAAGTCCACTCCGACCACCGCAACTTACAATATTTATTTTCTCAGAAGGAATTGAACATGAGGCAGAGAAGATGGATGGAATATATAAAGGACTATGATTTTCCAATCAAGTATCACCCGGGGAAAGCTAATGTAGTTGTCGATGTCTTGAGCAGAAAATCAGTAGGCATGGCAAACCTAAGTGGCACTTGTATCTTTGAGCAATTTGAAGAATTGAGTATAGACCTGCAGCCACTAAGGAAGGGTGTTTTGTTAGCTAACATGACAGTGTTAGAGCCTTCTTTTATTCAGAAGATCAAGGATAGTCAGTTGCAAGATCCAGAGTTGGCCAAGATTTTAGAGCATATAGCAGACCGTCTCGATTTCCGTATTGTTGATGGAGTGTTGTACTACCGTGACCGTCTATGCGTACCAAATATTGAAGATTTGAGGAATGATATCATGACCGAAGCTCATAGCACGAAATATTCCATGCATCCAGGCAGCACGAAGATGTATCAGAACTTGAAGGGCAGATTTTGGTGGAATAACATGAAGAGAGAGATTGCAGCTTTGTCTCCCGTTGTATGACTTGTCAGTTGATAAAGGCAGAACATCAGAGGCCTCCAGGATTGTTACAACCGTTAGAGATCCCGGAATGGAAGTGGGAACATATTACTATGGATTTTATTTCGGGACTACCGAGGACTAGCAGAGGCAACGATGCGATATGGGTCATTGTGGACCGACTCACCAAGTCAGCTCATTTTATTCCTATGAGGACAGGGAAGAAGATGCACATGCTACCTTTAGCAGAGTTGTTTGTCAATGAGATTGTCAGTCGACATGGGCAACCAGTTTCTATCACTTCTGACAGAGACAGCAGATTCGTCTCGAGATTCTGGAAGACGCTACATGAGTCTATGGGTACGAAACTACAGTTTAGCACGGCTTATCACCCGCAGACAGATGGGCAATCAGAGAGAACAATTCAAACTCTTGAGGATATGCTCCGTGCCTGTGTGTTAGATTTCAAGACCCAATGGGATGAGACTCTACTGTTGTGTGAGTTTGCTTACAACAATAGTTACCACTCCAGCATTGGGATGACGCCTTTTGAGGCTTTGTATGGTAGAAGGTGTAGGACACCTGTGTGTTGGGAAGAGGTCGGAATTCGCAGTTTCCATGGACCGACTATAGTGAGTGAAACCAGCGACAAAGTGAAGTTGATCCAAGAACGTTTGAAAGTAGCCCGGAGTAGAAAAAAAAGCTATGCAGATTCGCATAGAAAGGATTTACAGTTCAAAGAAGGAGACAAGGTTTTCTTGAAAGTGTCACCTACGAGAGGAACATTGAGATTTGGATAAAAGGGCAAGTTATCACAGAGATACATTGGACCATATGACATTGTGAGCAAGATCGGTGACGTGGCTTATAGATTAGCCTCACCACCCGAGCTATCTGGCGTACACAACGTCTTCCATGTGTCTATGTTGAAGAAGTATGTCCCTGATCCTTCACATGTACTCCGGCATGAACCATTGGAGATCAGAGAGGATGCTACCTATGTTGAGAAGCCCGTTCAGATCATTGATACAAAGGAACAAGAGTTGAGGACACAGACTATTCAGTGGGTAAAGGTACTTTGGGAGAACCATGGACCGGAAGTGGCAACATGGGAATTACGAGACCAAGTACAGAAGAAGTATCCACATCTACTACCTCAGGTGAGTCTTATATTTCATTTGGAGGACCAAATGCCCTAAGGGGTGGAGGATGTAAGACCCCGACCCGAGTGAACCCGATTAGTATTGATTAAGTTGTGTTTTAGTTCTAAGCGTGTTTAGTGGATTTTGGTTAGGTTGGGTTTGGAATAGCTTTTGATATAGTTTTGGGGAATTTTGATTGCTTGTGCTTAGTGGGGGCCCTTTGGGGGTTCCTTCTTTATGACCTTGCATGCGCTTGAGGATTTATCGTAGATTTTGCATTCATTGTTTTGATCCCGTTTTATTTGTATTGTTAATCCCTACAACGTTCATGTTGATCCCGTCCTTGTTCGAGACCCCAAAACTCGATTTCATAGCCTTGAGGTGTGAGAACCCGACCCCTAATCTCTTGGATTAGTGTTGTTTTATTTGTGGATTAGTTTCTTTTAGTGGGATTAGTAGGTTTGGGTTGAGTTTGTGAGCTAGAATGAGTTTTCTTCTAGTTTTGGGCTTTTGAGTGCTTTGGTAGCTTGTGGGGCCCTTTGGGGGTCCCCTTTTCGGCTTTGCATTTACTTGTGAGATTTTCCCCGATTTGTTTCGTTGTGTGTTTTTGGCCCGTTGCATTCATCTTGAGGAATCCTACAACTTTCATGTTGATCCCATATCCATTTGAGAACCCAAAAACCCGATTTCTTGGCCTTGAGGGCAAAACAGTCTTTTCACACCAAATCTGTCCATTAATTTCGAAAATTTCAGAATTTTGCAAAATTAGACTTTTTGGAAAGTAGATTTTTCGCTGATGAATTTTGTCTTCTTCGTCGTTTTCATCCGGGGCCCAGAAACTTGTGTTTTTCCCTTGAGAAGTTTAAGTGAGGTGGGGCCCACACCCACCCCTTTATAAAATGGGTTCCTTCTCCTTCCTCTTCACCCATTTCCCTGCAACGGTTCCAGCAAGAGCTGGAACCACTCCTCTCTCAGCCACTCTCTCTCTCTCCTCTTTCCCTTGGCTTCTCTTGATTGTAAATGGAGATTTGATCTCCTCATCATCTTCCATACCTTCCAAGCTTTCCAAAGATGTTATTTTCATGGATTTTGAGCAAAGGCAACTTCTCTTTTCAAGCTCTTCTTCTTGGTTCAAGGCTTTAAAGGTTAGCATTTGGTTTCTTTCTTTTAATCTTTGTTTTCCCAAACCATTTGGAGTATTTTTATCTTCCATTCATGGATTTTCATTGAGGTTTGCAATGGATTGGATTTTCTAGGGTTTTCATGGGAATATTTGGGGGTTTTGGTGGGTTTGGAGCTAGAGACTTCTTTGAGGCTTTTGTGGAGTGATTTGTGCATCTTCTTAACCCAAGGCAAGTGGATGAATGGATGGTTTTAATGTTATCAAAGTTTTATGAGAAAACCCTAAGTTTTATTACTTGTTCTTGATCATTGAATACATGTTTGCACATATGCTTCTTGCCTTATATATATTGATTTCGAAATTTGCACATCAATGGTTGTTTCTCTCTTGTTAATTTCTTGGAAAGGTATGTTTTCATTTTGTCAAAGTTGCTCATATGGTCTTGAAAAGAATGGGGTTGGTTTCTCCACCCATGTTTATGTTTACTAGCTTGTATGGATTGAAATAGAAGTTCATTTAAAGAGTTTGGCCAACTAATCTATTGTTTTGGAAATGGGATCAATGGTTTTTAATTACCCCTTGATTATGGCAAATGGAGATTCTCCCCTTTGGTTTGGTTTTAAATGAGAAGAAAGGAGATGTTTAGTTAATTGTTTTCATTGGAGCTTTCATGAGGAATGGGGTGAGCTAAGTCATTCAATGTTTTATAAACATTGGTAGAGTATTTATTATCCTTGTGATAGCCTATATGAATATTGTGAAATGGTTTCCTTCCCCTTTTTGTTTGCATTGGACTTGACATGGAAGTAGTGATGGATAGAACTCAAAAATGGGGATTTGGGGAAGTATAAAGAAATGCATTGGAGGAGCTATTAGCTCAATGTTATTGTAAGGACTTGTGGATGTGAGGAAGAGGGTTTTGAGGAGGAAAATGGCTCAAAACTGAACACAGTGAGCATTTTCGTAACTGGCGGTCAGCTCACGGTTAGCCAGCGGCTAACCGCCGAATGCATCGGCGGCTAACCGCCAGCTAACCGCGCACCGCGGTGACTTTTCCAGAGAGCATCATTTTCCACCTGAAAACGCGGTCAGCCTCACGGTTAGCCAGCGGCTAACCGCCGAACCCATCGGCGGCTAACCGCCAGCCAACCGCACAATCACGGTTCCTTTTCCCGAGAGCATCAGAATTCTCACCTGAAATTCGGTCAGCTCCACGGTTACCCAGCGGCTAACCGCCGAATGCATCGGCGGCTAACCGCCAGCTAACCGCAAGGTAACCGAAATTCTCCAGATTTCGAAAAGCTCCCCGCTCGAACGAACTCTCCGGTTCGTTCGAGCGTTGAGCTTTGTCAATCGAAAGGGATTCACTAGGCATTGTTGATGCCATCCGAGAAAGAAACCATATCACAAAGATGTCATCCGAAACTTTGAAAAATCATAAAAGTGAATAAGGAGCCCGGAATGTCTTCAAACTCACGGAGTACCAAGTAAGGACTATAATAGACATACGGGACCCCTATTCACTTAAATAGATTTTGAAATTAGTATTTTACCCGAAATGTGTTATAACTCGTTATTTCACCTCGTTTCCAAGACTTGTATTACATGACTTGTTTTCCCGAAAGCATTGGAGTTACATTAGTAACAGTTAATTGTCCCGAAATGCATTGCCCGACATGAAATGATAGTGTGCCCTTGAGCACCCCGTTTTACCCGTTTATCTACTGTACTTGATTTACTTGCATATGTCTCGATTGGTTTTATCCTATGAGTCGGCATCACTAAGCTTGGATACCATGTCAGTCTGATCCACTGACTTGGAAATCCCTCTCCCGTCCCGCCAGCTGCAGTTTGGATCCCGATGCCCGGTTTACCACCGTGGCCCCGTCCCGATACCCGGTTCGCTACCGTGGTCCCGTTCCCGTATAGTTATATTGTATATATGTATACGTTGTTTCTCCTCACCTTGTGTGACTGAGATCAACGTCCCGTGATACTGTTGTCACTTTAGTGACAGAGGACTTAGCCTTATGTGATTGCCATCCTGCCAGTTCCCGATTCCTTGGACACCCGACATGGTTTATATTGCTTACTTGTTTTCAATTAAATGATTCATTGCTATTATGAAAGTTGTTATTTAGATAAGTGTTAATGCTCTCTATTGTAAATCCAGTCACTATTATATTGTTTTATGTCCTTTGCACACGTACATGTTTTACAGGAATGCCGGTTGGGCGAATACCCGTGCTTTTACATATGTTTCAAACGATAAATGATTTTGCTAGATTTATATGATTTCACATGTTTTTAAAGGAATACCCGAATTGTTAAATATCCGTGCTTTGTTTTAAATGACATTTGACTTGTGAGATTCCCATGTTTATACATGCTTTAAATGATTACCCGATTTCTAAATATCCATGCTTTGAAATATGTTTCAGATGACATTTGTTTGCAAGATCCCTACGTTTATACCTATTTTACATGATAACCGATTTATTAAATATCCGTATTTCTACATAGGTTTCAAATGGACATTGGTTTTGCTAGACTGTTATGGATACCTGATTTGTTGTATACTTGTGTTTTACTTAAGTTTCAAATGAACGTTTGTTTTGTCAAACCACTATATTTATACATGTTTTAGACGAATACCCGATTGTCAAATATCTATGATTATAGATGATGTAGATGAACACTTGTTTTATTAGATGTTCATGCTTTACCCGTGCTTGAAATGAATACAAGTTTTCCCCGAGATTCCCGACTTTGCACCCGTTTAATTATATGCAGTACTTGATCGATTAGCATGATTTATTATATGTTTTATTCTTTAGTATATTTGTTATCTTTTCATCCACCTGCCAGACCGTCGTGTCTGACCCACTACTTTTGGTACTCAGGTTCAGATTTCTTCGTCCCGAGTTGAGAGTTTTGTTGGCTTTGGAGCCATGCCTTGCAGGTTGTTTTGTCGGCTATGTCATGTAGACATTGAGTCTGACATCGGAGCTACGTCACATTTGGGTAGTAGTTTATAGCTTATTGTTGTATGGCTTTTGTTAGCCTTTTTTTGGGATTCTTAATTAATGTACATTGATAATTGTAACTTGAATATATTTGGGAATGTAATATCCTGTTACTGTCAGCTCTGTAAATTATTGTGATGGTTGCTCCAGTCTGATATGATTCTTGATATAATAGCTATGGGCTAAAGGTTGAGTGCGACGCGGAATCCGATGGCCACGGACTTCGGGTCGCAACGCCACAAATGCTTCCGCAAAATATTCAGAATGTGTTGTCTTCACACACGCGGATCTTGGGAGAAGTAAAATATAATTATACCTTAATCCCATCTCCCGCCCCCGAGGTTTCGGTTCGGGGGCGTGACATGAGGGCAAAACAATCATTGTGCACTAAATCTGTACTCAAAACTTGATAATTCCGAAACCTGCGAAACATATACTTTTTGGAAACTAGATATTTCGGTGATCATTTCTTCCTTTTTCGTCGAATTCATCCGAGATCCCGAAAGCCAAGATTTCAGCCCTTGAGTGTCTTAAGTAGTGGGACTCATCTCCATTTGCTTATATAAGAAGATCCATCTTCCTCATTCTAGTTTTTCCAGCACAAAAGGCAGCCTAGGGTTTGTTTGGCAACTTTTCTTCTTCCTCTTCCTCTCTCCACCTCCAATCCACACCAAACTTGCATCAATCAAGAAAAGGAGGTTATCATTCTCTTCCCCACCTTGCAAGCTTCCTTTCGATACCATTTGTTGAGAAATCCACCAACTTTGAGATCTTCATTAAACTAACACTTGCCAGTTGGAGAACCTACAAGTAAGTAATCCTTCCCTTCTTCTAGATTTGTGTTCTCCTAGCCTAAGGGAATCTCCATCCCTATTATTGAAGCTTCTGTCACGCCCCCGAACCAGAACCTCGGGGGCGGGAATGGGATTTAGCATAAATTAAAATTTTCTCCCAGGATCCGCGTGTGTGAAGACAACACATTCTGAATATTTTGCGGAAGCTTTCGTGGCATTGCGACCCGGAGTCCGTGGCCATCGGATTCCGCATCGCACTCAACCTTTAATATATAGCTAGCATATCAAGAATCGTATCAGACTGAAGTAAACCATCACAACAAAATACAAAGCTGACAGTAACAGGATATTACATTCCCAAATATGTTCAAGTTACAATTATCAATGTACATTAATTAAGAATCCCAAGAAAAAGGCTAATAGAAGCCATACAACAATAAGCTATAATCACTACCCCAAATATGACGTAGCTCCGATGTGAAGCTCAATGTCTACATGACATAGACGACAAAACAACCTGCAAAACATGGCTCCACAGCCAACCCAAGCACTCATCTCGGGATGAAGAAATCTAAGCCTGAGTACCAAAAGTAGTGGGTCAGACACGAGGGTCTGGCAGGTGGATGAAAAGATAATAATATACTGAAGAATAAAACATATGATAAATCATGCTATTCGATCAAATGCTGCATATAATTAAACGGGTGAAAAATCGTGGATCTCGGGCAAAACATGTATTCGTTTCAAGCATGGGTAAAACATGAAGATCTAATAAAACATGTGTTCATTTACATCATCTATAATCATAGATATTTGACAATCGGGTGTTTGTCTAATACATGTATAAATATAGTGGTTTGACAAAACAAACGTTCATTTGAGACTTAGGTAAAAACATAAGTATACAACAAACCAGGTATTCATAGCAGTCCGGCAAAATCAATGTCCATTTGAAACATATGTGAAAATACGGATATTTAACAAACCGGGTGTTCATTTAAAACCGGTGTAACCAAAGCAATCTGTCAAAACTAGTGTTCATTTAAACATATTTCAAAGCATGGATATTAAATAACTCGGGTAATCATTTAAAACAGGTATAAACATAGGAATCTGACAAAACATTGTCATTTAAAACATATTTCAAAGCATGGGTATTCAACAAATCGGGTATCATTTAAAAACAGGTATAAACATAGATATCTGACAAACCAAATGTCCTTTAAAGCAAAGCTCGGATATTTAACAATTCGGGTATTCCTTTAAAACATGTGTAATCATATAAATCTAGCAAAATCATTGATCGTTTGAAACATATTTAAAAGCATGGGTATTCACCCAACCGGCATTCATTTAAAACATGTGCGGGTACAAAGAACAGAAGACAATATAATAATGACTGAATTTTCATTGGAGAATATTAACACTTGTCTAAATAACAACTTTCATAAAGGAAATGAATCATTTATCGGGAAACAAATAAGCAATATAAACATGTCGGGTATCCAAGGAATCGGGAACTGGCAAGATGGCAATCACAAGAAGCTAAGTCCTCTATCACCGAAGTGACAAGAGTATAACGGGACGTTGGTCTCAGTCACACAAGGTGAGGAGACTCAACGCAAATCATATATACAATATAAATATACGGGAACGGGACCACGGTAGCGAACCGGGTATCGGGACGGGACCACGGCAATAACCGGGTATCGGGATCCAAATTGCAGCTGGCGGGACGGGAGAGGGATTTCCAAGTCGGTGGATCAAACTGACAAGGTATCCAAGCTTAGTGATGCCGAGTCATAGGTCAAATAACAAATCGGGACATATGCAAGTAAATCAAGTACAGTAAATAAACGGGTAAAACGGGGGTGCTCAAGGGCACACTGTCACTTCATATCGGGCAATACATCTCGGGATAAATAACTGTTACTAATGTAACTTCAATGCTTTCGGGAAAACAAGTCATGTGATGCAAATCCTGGAAATGAGGTGAAGCAATGCACTATACCATTTCGGGAAGAATATTGATTTCAAGATCTATTTAAGTGAATAGGGGTCCCGTATGTCGATTATAATAATTTACTTGGTACTCCTTGAGTTTGAAGACATTCCGGGCTCCTTATGCACTTTTACTATTTTCAAAACTTAAAATGAGCTTATGGGTAGTACTAGATGTTACAATAGCAAAAATCAAGATTATAAACGGTCCATCCTAGGCATGACATTAATCCGGAAACATTGAGCAACCTATTCAATCACCGAAAGGAATAGAATTCGAAATAACCAAGGGAAAGACTTGTGTTTAGATATAAAGAAGATATCGTGTCGTTCCATCCCGTTCAAGATTGAAATGGATTGAACTTCGATGTCACCGAACCAACCGTGAGGCGTGTCGGCTCAAGACATTCTCACACATGGTCCAAACAGTCCAAAAAGGGTAGCCAGGGTCCCACCTAGAACCAAGAATTAGTGTCTAAATCAACACCATTCTTTTCTTTTAGTTCCCTAGTCTTAGAGACCTTAGATTAGGGTATAATTGGTCTTAACACTAAGGTATATACCCCTAGGACTCATAGAAAGCCCAAAGGTTTCCAAAAAAAAACAATATCAAATTTCACTCTCCGATCGATCGGACTGAAAAGCCTCCCAGTTAAAGACAGTCCGATCGATCGGCCAATCGATCGGACCTGGGCGTGTGCAGGTCCGGGAACACTTGATTTTTCCTTCCTTTTTCCTTTCCTTTCCAACACTTAAACAATCACATAGAACTATAATCAAGAAGACTCAAATACATGTTTCCAATACAATAATATGAGCTAAAGAGCTCCTCGTTTCAAGTTTCTCCCTTTCCATTCTTTCCATTCACAACAAATCTCAAGGTGGAGAAAACTCATTCATGTGAAACCATTTGAAACCTTGACAATATGATGCACACATTCTCCAAGCATGAACAAGAGGGAAATAAACTCATCAATAAGCACATTTCGAAATCAATATTAATCATAGTAAAGACAACTACTAAAATCACCAAAACCCTTAATGAAACAAGATTTTTCTCACAAAACATGTTAATAATCAAAACGATCCAATCATCCACTTGCCTTTGACTCTAATCAAGCAAATCAAGCTCCTAATCACCTCTCAAGCTCAAGATCCACAATCTCTACAAAAACCCCCAAAACAAACCCAAAAATGGGTTAAACCAGGAATGAAAATGAATGAACCAACAATAATGCAAATGTAGCTTCTCAAGGTCTAGGAGACAACAAATCTAGAAGATGGGACGAATCACTTACTTGGATGACCTTCAAATGAGAAGAACGAGCTCAAGGAAGGTCTCAATATGGGAAGATTTCTCCAAGAATGGTATCAATAGGGAGCCATGGTGAAGAGGAAGAAGAAGATGGTCTCCATTTCTTGATTAATGAACTATTGGTGTGGCTTGGAGATGGAGAAGCAAGAAGAAGAAGAGAAACACAAGGGAAAACCCTAGGTTCAGCTGGCTGTGCTGGAAAAATGGAGAATGGGATGCAATGAAGGGGGTGGGTTCTCTTATGTTAACAAAGGAGGTTGGGTCCCACAACTTAAGGGACTAGTTTGGTTGAAATCATCTAATTCGGGACCTCGGATGGATTCGACGAAGAAGGAAGAAATGATCGTCGAAATATCTAGTTTCCAAAAAGTATATGTTTCGTGGGTTTCGGGAATATCAAGTTTTGGGTACAGATTTGGTGTGAAAAGACTGTTTTGCCCTCTGGGCTGGAAAAACTGATTTGCGGAGCTTCGAATGGGTATGGAGTGAACACGAAAGTTGTAGAGAATAAGAAAATAAGTCAAATGAGGCTAAAACAAGAATTACCGGGAATTTCGAATAATCTCCCAATCACGCGCAAAGTCACTACAAGAACCCCCAAAGGGTCCCACTAATCACAAAGGCCCTCAAAATTCCCAAGACTAGAGAAAAACCATTCTAGCTCACAAACTCAACCCAACAAATACTAATCCCACTAAAAGAAACAAATCCACAAATAAAACAACACTAATCCAAGAGATTAGGGGTCGGGTTCTCATAGCTTCTTTCTCCCCATGCTATGTTTTGACTCTTTTAGGGTTTTATTTTGGGGTTTTTGCTTGTAGCTCAGACTATTGATTTGGAGGGCTTGTTAGAGCCTGATTTGCTTATTAGAGACCAAAGGCAAGTGGATGATTTGATTTTTATAAGCTTTCAATGATTTTGGTATTTTCCACTCACGCATATTTATTGCATCGGTTTGAAATAAATGTCCATGACAGAGCTTTGGTGGTGCATTTATGTCTTATAAGGGTATTGGTGAATAGCATTTAATTTCTTCTTGCTTGTACCAAATGTACTCTATTGTGAAATGGTTTCTTTCTTTCTTTCTTGGTATTGAATGGGATGTTGATGGAGGAGGTGATGGTATGAACACATGTTGTGGGGTTTTGGAAAAGTGTAGATAGTTGCATTGGAGGAGCTTTTAGCTCAGTTTTAATGCAAGGATTAAGTGGAAGTGAGGAGAGTGGAGGAGAAAAAAGGGCTCATATCTGAACACAGTGGGTGTTTCCCGCACCTGGCGGTCAGCCATCGGTCACCTGTCGGCTAACCGCTAGCTAGTCGAACAGTCGCGGTTACTTTTCTAGAGAAAGAGCAACATTTTCTCCTGAAAGTACGGTCAGCCTCACGGTTAGCAAGCGGCTAACCACCGAACCCATCGGCGGCTAACCGCCAACTAACCGAACTATTTCGGTTACAATTCCAGTAACCTGTCTTTTTGTCAGGCCAACCACGGTCAGCCAGCGGCCAACCGCCGAACCCAATTGCGGCTAACCGCCATTTGATCGCAAGGTAACCGAAATTACCCAGACAAACGTTCCAGAGAGCTCCTCGCTCGAGCGAACTCTCCGGGTCGCTCGAGCGATGAGCTTTTTTGGTCAAAGGAGATTCACTAGGCAATGTACGAGGCCATTCGAGAAAGAAATCATATAACGAAGATGTCATTCGAAGTTTTGAAAATTCAAAGTGTATAAGGAGCCCAAGATGTCCCCAAACTTAAAGAGTACCAAATTATTATTAGATCGACATACGGGATCCCTATTCACTTCAAATAAATCTTGAACCCGATACGTTACCCGAAATTTCAATTGTTTATTGTACTTTATCGATCCCGAGATTTATACTACATGCCTTGTTTTCCCGAAAGCATTGAATTACACTTGAAATAGTTACTTGTCTTGAAGTGCATTGCACCACATAAAATGACAGTGTGCCCTTGAGCACCCCCATCCTGCCTGTTTATTTATTTATACTTGATTTACTTGCACATGTCTCGATTTGTTATTTGATCTATTAGTCGGCACCACTAAGCTTGGATAACCCTGTTGGTCTGATCCACCGACTTTGAGATCCCCCTCTTGTCCCGCCAGCTGCAGTTTGGATCCCGCTACCCGGTATTACTGTTGTCTTGTCCCGATGCCGCCGATTGCTACTGTGGTTCCCGATGCCCGGCTCGCTACCGTGGTCATGTATAGTATATGTATATGTATTTATAAGATCCACTATTTCTCCTCACCTCGAGTGACTGAGATCAGTGCCTAGTTATAGCTCTGTCACTTTAGTGATAGAGGACTTAGCTTCGTGTGGTTGCCATTTTGCTTGTTTCCCGTTTCCTTGGTTACCCTACATGTTTTACAATGCCTACTTGTATTTGAATAAATGTTTTATCTCGTTTATAGACATTGTTATTTAAACAGGTTTAAATGCTTTTGAAGGTAAATTCATTTATTATCATATTGTCATGGTATTTCACCTATATTGCCAAACCGTTGTGTTTGACCCATCTTTTGGTACTAAGGTCCCGTTGTTGGTTACCCCGAGGAGGAGCACGAGGAGGCGGTCGGAGAACCGCAACAGTTAGTTGAGTGGCGTGCTGACGATGTCATTTAGACAGTGAATTGCTAGAGAGAGATAACATTTTGGAAGAACTTTTAACCATTCTTTTGGGGATTGGTATTTTGTTCATATTGGCCTTGTTGGCCTCTATTTTTGGGAAATGTAATTAAATGATCCTTGTATAAACTTTAACTTGCTTTTGGGTAACATGCTAATGATCATTGCTCATTCTGATACAGTACTATACTTGTGTTATTATCTTTATGATTTGAGATTGATTGAATGTTGATTTGCTACACGCTTCTGCACTTAATAGAAATGTTCTTATATGGTTGTGATATCCTCACCGCAGACACCTGTGGGAAATTAAATAAATGTATGGCATAAATCCGAGGTGCTACCTTATCATCATCATTATTAGCATCCCGATCCCGGATCAGTCCTTCGGGGCCGGTCCGGGGTCGCGACACCTTGGCTTCGGAAAATTGGTGACACTGAGTACTACTAGATGTCTCTTACTTTAGGCAATGTCGTCCAGTCCACGGTACTCTTCTGTCATCTCTCTCAAAGTTGTCAAAATTAGGTCTCCTGCCAATGCACAATCTTCGAGGTGAATGACTTGGAAATTTGTCCCTTCTTCGCTTGCCAAGCTGATTCAATCAAACGTTTGAATAGTCCTCTGAACACTTCACTCATCTTTATCTGCTCGTTGATAACACAAGGTTCATAACTCTATAGGTTTCCAGCTCTTACTAGGCCTGCTAGCACTTTAACTGTCATGCTACTCCGCTTGTCCAAACTTCGTGGGGTGTGCTTCTGTCAAATTCATTCTTCTTTGGATCTTTCAATTGTCATTGTCCATAGGTGGTGAGTCTCCTGCTCGTACTTGTTCTCTGCCCCAGTTGATGTTCTACAAGTCGGTAAAATCCACAAAATCTTCTCTATCATGTGATCAGGTAACAATCAATTCCGCATACAACTCTCTACACTGCTACTGAAAACTAATTTCCAATGGTCTTAACCATCCACTGACACACCCTGCTGAGTCAACTTTACCATCATAACTACAATTGTTAAACCTCCTCGAACGATTCTCTGTCACAAGTTCATCAATGCTCGAGGAATTTCTAACTTTTCACATCTTCTTGGAGCTGTACCACTGAGATTCACCTCAAACCTCATAAAGTCCATCACTTATTCTCCTTATGGAGTCTTCTGACTTAGGAAAATAATCCAAGTTTATCAAAAAATCCACACTTACTTACCTAATACACCCTCTGACAGTCAATGTTCAATTGTAATTAGATCTCGATATGTTGTACATATACTTTGCTGACTAACAATTGCTCACAAATTTCTTCTCTGGCTCTATCTATGACATCGAAAAGCTGAAAATTCTGCCAAAGTCCTTTGAGAAACACATACTAAGTCCACAAAACTCCGACTCTCTGGCGCGAAAACAAGGAAAAGGTACTAAATGTGGGTGCGGAGACATTAAATTCTCCCCCACTAGAAAAGAATTTGGTCCCCCAAATTCCCTAGCAACAAAGACAAGAAAAGGAGACAAAGATAGTCTCTCACACTAGAATAAAACAGACCCGAACTCACATAAACAATAACTAGACAAAAGAAAACGAGTCCTCACCACACGTCTTAAGGTTCCCAGAGTATTTTATTTCCTATAAACCAACCCGCTCTGATACCAGTCTGTCACGCCCCCAAACCAGAACCTCGGGGGCGCGAATGGGATTAAGGATAATTATATTTTTCTCCCAAGATCCACGTGTGTGAAGACAACACATTCCAACACACTCCGAATATTTTGCGGAAGCTTTCGTTGTTAGTTTTTTGGTCTCAATACCAAGAACATGATGTAATAAATTGATTAATTTCTTTATTTATCAATACAATCATGTTTTCCTTTCATGAGATGAATGGTGTTTTATTATATACTTGCACATAACCAATACAAGTGACATATTGGTTCATGAGATAAATCGGAGTCCACAAGTATACTAGATGTAATACATGTGTATGGATGAGATCCACATACACGAGACATGTATTGCAAATCTTATACTTAAATATCTTCACAACTAGTGATGAGATTGGGCATCTCATCTGACAAGGTTGCAGCACTTTGATCAATATAAGATAGTGTGATTTGTCTCGATCATCGAAATGTAAGATTCTGGATCATGGTACCGGTACATTAAATGTATTGAAAGACCATGAGATGCACCTTATATACACTATCTTTATTTTATGGTCTGCTCTCATAATTCCCTAGCAATAGGCTCATAATTCTGAGACATTAATGAACTCAAGTTTCTATCTATTCATTTGCTTTTAGTCACCAATGAGTGAGGCCAATTGTAGGTCAACACCTCGGTGATTTGGGTACGTGGTAGTAGAGCTGTGGGAACATTCAATGGTAAAGATGGAATCTATCTTTAATATCCCCTTGTGCCAATTAATGGATTTATCATTGGTAAGTGCGCACCCATTCCAATTAAGAGTTAATTGGATCGGTACCAAATGATCATTATAATTAATTGGGGCTCAAGGATAATAAGATATGGATCTAATTTGGTGGACAGGTCCAATTGATTCATGGATATAGACGGAGGGGCCTACTTGTGGTAATAGGGAAGTTTAGGGTCTTCATTGTAATATATTCCTAAGACTGGAGTTCAATTGCATTTATATTGTGGAGTTATTTGCAATTAACTATGGGCCCGGATTGCACATTAGATGTGGGGTCGCGTGTCCCAGTTGTTGCCAGCTTTTTAAGGAATCCCTAGTAGTCCCCATGCTAGCCTAAGTTATTAAAAAGATACTAATTCTACTTGAACTCTAATAGGAAGGTTATTATTTCTATTTGAAGTGAGACTTCTAATAGTGGTAATAGTAAGTTACTAATTATTAATGGAAGTAGGACTTCTATTTTAATTAGAAAGGAGAAAGCTACTAATTGTTGTGGAAGTGAGACTTCTATGGCAACTAGCAAGGGAGAAGGCTACTATTTTGTAATGGGAGTTAAACTTCTATTTCAAATAGGTAAAGAGGTGGAATGGAGGACTATAAATAGGGGATATATCCCCTCTTGGACGTCCACTATTGAGTTCCACATTCAGCCCTCCTCATAGTGCAAGTGTTGCACAATTTTCTCTCTTCTCTTTCTCCTCTAGTTCTTGGAGTTTCTAGTTGGGTTTTCTCTTGAAGTTTCCACCAATCTTCTTGAGAAAAGAGATCTAATGCGGGTCATAGCGTGGAAGATCAAAGGGAGTCGGAGATTCTGATTTGATTAAGTGAAAGCGTTCATCATCAAAGAAAGAGATCAACTTCTCCATTAGAGCACTACTAAGCTCGAAATGTATAATCTACATCCTTGTATGTTGTAGATTTAGTGGTTGCATGTTTAGGTGTTGTTTTCTATCTTTTAGATAGTATATATTGATGTACATGATTTATGAGTTTGAGGGATTACATCCTGGATTGGGTCTTGTTGCCTTCTAGATAGTTGATTCCTGCATTAAGTGGATCAAATTTTTTTTTAAACCTATCTGAATGGCCCACCTATTTTCCAACAATTGGTATCAGTGCCATACCTCATCTCTAATCATGTTAGATCAGTAAGCTTGTTCTAATCTTTGCATGAGATGTGAAGAGGATAGAGCAAGGGCTATGTAAGGATCAGTTTTTTGATGAATTTACTTGGTTTAATAGTAGATTCATGTATGGAGAGTGACAAAAGGGTTTAATAATGATGGAAAGATGGTAGGAAGCCATTGGAACACTTTGGAACTGATTTGGTGAAGAATGGACACGAAACTGAAACATTGAAGTTGCAGGTTTTCGTCAGTCCGGTCGATCGACCTGGCCTCGTGCTCGGTCGACCGGGTGACTTGCAGGTCGGTCGACCTAGGACACTGCACAACAGGTTGCAGAAACTGGATTTTTCAGTTTCAGGTCTTCTCTTACATCCTATTTTTCCAGCATTATTTGGCAGCCTATTTTTGTGATTTGTATGGTTGTATGAGATACTAACTTGCAGATGATCATGTCCTCACCATATGGCCCACAAGTCTTTTGCTTTCTATTTATGGTTATTGGTTTATTTTAGGCTAAATGTAAAGGGCATCATGGTTTCCTTGGTTTCCCGTGAAAGGGCAAGGCATGATGAATTTCCCTATAGCCTTTTTATTTCCATGTTTAGATTACCATGTAAGTCTCATGATCAAGGCATAGGAATTTATGTAATTTTTCTAAATTTGTAAGTTCTAACGAAGTTCGAGATGAAGAAGGAAAGCGATGTTGGACTCCTAATCAAAGAGCTTGAAGATTGCCGAAAGTGTTTTGGAGTTGCCCAAAGAGTTTGAGGAATTCCAAAGTTTTCGAAAGTCTAGAAGTCCAAAAAGTCTATTCCGCTAGGGCCATGTGGAGGAGAGGACTAGTTTCTAATTTTAGCTCTTTTTATTTATGGATGAATGCTTAATTTAGAATGTTTCCAAATCTGATCCAAACATAGCAAGTTAATAAAATTGGTCAAATCAAATTAATTTTTGGAAGGAGTTCTAATTAGTGTTGATGACCCATGAGATGGACACATTGGTAACACTAATTTAAGAAACTGGTCTTTCCTTAAAATAACTTGACTTGGAACCAATCTTTGATCATATCATAAGATGATTTGATGATCATATATATATATATATATATATATATGTGGGCCCTAATACCTTACAAGAAAATCCTCAGTTCTAAAATATTAAGTGGGAGGGGGGCATTTATATTTAGAAATCCACATGGTTTTCCACCATAGGTCCACTGTAAGGAAAGTATTAGCATCGCGCCATCTTGAGAATGGCCGTTCCCCATGGAAGGCTTTTATTATTCCGGTTACTAGATATGGATCTCCTATGGATAGTGTTGGTGAGACGGGGGGGGGGGGGGGGGGGGCACTCCCCAAGGAGGAGCTGCCTGCAACCGTTGTCATGCAATGCTAGTTGGTGGGTCACACTTAACTAAAATAATGATGTAGTATCCCCAAGGATTTGCCTCATGTATTTTAGAGACCAAAGCAAATCGGGAGTGATACATTATTTGGTATGAGATACCTAGATAATAATGAATGATGGGGATCATGGATAGTTAGTCTTAATTCCGATTTTGACCAACTTTGATCCGCACCAATCTAGGTGGTATTTGGACTCCCTAAGGAGGCATACCCCGGGGATTGGGATTCCGATGTATTCTGAATTTAGTGGTTATGAGGATTCCATATAAATTTGGTAGAATACTAAAACCTAATGTCATTTAAATTCATTAATTGAATGTATGGTTTTGTGCTACAGTATTTCAAGCATGATGGAAAGATGGTAGGAAGCCATTGGAACACTTTGGAACTGATTTGGTGAAGAATGGACACGAAACTGAAACATTGAAGTTGCAGGTTTTCGTCAGTCCGGTCGATCGTCCTGGCCTCGTGCTCGGTCGACCGGGTGACTTGCAGGTCGGTCGACCTAGGACACTGCACAACAGGTTGCAGAAACTGGATTTTTCAGTTTCAGGTCTTCTCTTACATCCTATTTTTCCAGCATTATTTGGCAGCCTATTTTTGTGATTTGTATGGTTGTATGAGATACTAACTTGCAGATGATCATGTCCTCACCATATGGCCCACAAGTCTTTTGCTTTCTATTTATGGTTATTGGTTTATTTTAGGCTAAATGTAAAGGGCATCATGGTTTCCTTGGTTTCCCGTGAAAGGGCAAGGCATGATGAATTTCCCTATAGCCTTTTTATTTCCATGTTTAGATTACCATGTAAGTCTCATGATCAAGGCATAGGAATTTATGTAATTTTTCTAAATTTGTAAGTTCTAACGAAGTTCGAGATGAAGA
This sequence comes from Cinnamomum chago, assembly GCA_038049695.1. Taxonomy (NCBI): domain Eukaryota; kingdom Viridiplantae; phylum Streptophyta; class Magnoliopsida; order Laurales; family Lauraceae; genus Cinnamomum; species Cinnamomum chago. Next base: position 49,797,407 of record CP142453.1, on the reverse strand, counting down.
AGGAAAGCGATGTTGGACTCCTAATCAAAGAGCTTGAAGATTGCCGAAAGTGTTTTGGAGTTGCCCAAAGAGTTTGAGGAATTCCAAAGTTTTCGAAAGTCTAGAAGTCCAAAAAGTCTATTCCGCTAGGGCCATGTGGAGGAGAGGACTAGTTTCTAATTTTAGCTCTTTTTATTTATGGATGAATGCTTAATTTAGAATGTTTCCAAATCTGATCCAAACATAGCAAGTTAATAAAATTGGTCAAATCAAATTAATTTTTGGAAGGAGTTCTAATTAGTGTTGATGACCCATGAGATGGACACATTGGTAACACTAATTTAAGAAACTGGTCTTTCCTTAAAATAACTTGACTTGGAACCAATCTTTGATCATATCATAAGATGATTTGATGATCATATATATATATATATATATATATATGTGGGCCCTAATACCTTACAAGAAAATCCTCAGTTCTAAAATATTAAGTGGGAGGGGGGCATTTATATTTAGAAATCCACATGGTTTTCCACCATAGGTCCACTGTAAGGAAAGTATTAGCATCGCGCCATCTTGAGAATGGCCGTTCCCCATGGAAGGCTTTTATTATTCCGGTTACTAGATATGGATCTCCTATGGATAGTGTTGGTGAGACGGGGGGGGGGGGGGGGGCACTCCCCAAGGAGGAGCTGCCTGCAACCGTTGTCATGCAATGCTAGTTGGTGGGTCACACTTAACTAAAATAATGATGTAGTATCCCCAAGGATTTGCCTCATGTATTTTAGAGACCAAAGCAAATCGGGAGTGATACATTATTTGGTATGAGATACCTAGATAATAATGAATGATGGGGATCATGGATAGTTAGTCTTAATTCCGATTTTGACCAACTTTGATCCGCACCAATCTAGGTGGTATTTGGACTCCCTAAGGAGGCATACCCCGGGGATTGGGATTCCGATGTATTCTGAATTTAGTGGTTATGAGGATTCCATATAAATTTGGTAGAATACTAAAACCTAATGTCATTTAAATTCATTAATTGAATGTATGGTTTTGTGCTACAGTATTTCAAGCATGAATTCAAATACTTTCAATCCACTTGCGACCATCCTCAACCAGAATAAGTTGGTGGGATCCAGCTAGGTAGACTGGAAAAGGAACCTGGATATAGTCCTGACAGCTTCAGGATATAAATATGTCCTTACCAAAACCCCCTTGATGAGCCAGTACCGGAAGCATCACAAGAAGAAAAGGAACTTTACACCAAGTGGGCCAAAGACGATGAGATGGCCAGATGTTACGTACAGGCATCCATGTCTAGTGTTTTACAACACCAACATCAATCCTATAAGACTAGATATGATATTATATCAAACTTAAAGGAGATGTTTGCGGAACAGGGCAAGCCTGCTAGACAGGCTGCTATGAGGGTGCTTATAAGCACCAAGATGGCTGAAGGCACACCAGTACAGGACCACATGTTGAAAATGATGGACTCATTGAATGAGTTAGATGTACTGGGGGGTTGCGATTGATGCAGAATCGCAGATTGACATAATCTTTGAGTCACTACCAGAGTCATTCAACAATTTCAAGGTCAATTATAATATTAATAAGATGAATTTGACTCTAGCTGAGCTTTCTAGCCAGCTGGTGGTGACTGAAGGAATTATGAAGAAGAAGCCAGCTGCCCTGATGACAGAAAAGTCATTTGCCAAGTCCAAACCGAAAGGCAATGGGCGAAAAGGCAAGAAGAAATCAGTTTCGAAGGGTCCTAAGGTGGAGAATGGTCCTAATGGTGGTGTTGGCAAGGCTAAGGGGTCGAGAAAAAAAGGAAAGTGTTTCCATTGTGGTATGACAGGACATTGGAAAAAGAATTGTCCAGATTATCTGTCTAAGAAGAAGACCTCAGGTATGATTGAGTCACTTGTTTCTGAAGTTAGTTTTGCGACTGGTACTTCAGAATCTTGGTGTGTGGACTCCGGGGCAACTAATCACATATGTAATTCGTTGCAGGGGTTCAGGGAAACCAGGAGACTCAATGACGGCGAAATCATTGTCAACTTAGGATCTGATGCTAAGGCGGATGCGCTCTCAGTAGGAGTTATTACTTTATGTTTTCAAGATAATAAGTTGGTTTTGTCAGACACTTTATATGTACCGTCTTTAAGACGGAATTTAATTTCAGTTTCTAGTTTGGTGAATAAAAGTTATTCTATTACTTTTGGTACTGAAGTTGGCATAAAGAGGAACAATACTTTTATATGTTCTGGCAAGGTAACCAATCGGCTTTATCTGTTAGCTCCCACAATGTATGAGATACATGATACCGAAATAATTAATAGGCCATCATTAAAGAGAAGGTCACCTTCATCTAATCCAACAAAACTTTGGCACTTGAAGCTAGGTCATATAAACCTAAATAGGATTGACATGCTAGTGAAAGATGGTATCTTGCCTTCATTGGTTATAGAACCAATGCCTGTCTGGAAGGCAAAATGACCAAAAGACCCTTTTCATCCAAGGGCAATAGGGCCAAAGATTTATTGGAATTAGTGCATACTGATGTGTGTGGACCCATTAATGTCAGAGCCAGAGGAGTATATGAGTACTTCATCACTTGCACAGATGACTACCCAAGATATGGATACAAATACCTTTTGCACCGCAAGTCCGAGGCTTTTGAAAAGTTCAAAGAGTTTCGAGCAGAAGCGGAAAAGCAATTAGGGAAAAGTATCAAGACTCTTCGATCAAATCGAGGAGGGGAATATCTCTCTGGTGATTTTATGCGACACTTGTCAGAAAATGGGATTCTATCCCAATTGTCTGCTCCTGGTATGACCCAACGGAATGGAGTAGCGGAAAGAAGGAACCGGACTCTCTTAGATATGTTAGGTCTATGTTGAGTTTCTCAGAATTACCTATATCCTTTTGGCGATATGCCTTGGATACTGCGATGTACATACTAAACCTCGTATCATGTAAGTTTGTACCTAAGACTCCCTGGGAGTTATGGTCTGGGCGAAAGCCTAGTCTACAACATTGACACATTTGGGGTTGTCCGGCACACAAGATAAAGGTAAAGACGGATAAGTTGGAATTGAAGTCGGAAGTATGCACGTTTGTAGGATATCCTAAAGGAACTAAAGGTTGGTTATTCCATAATCCCAGAGAGTAGAAAGTGCTGGTGAACACCAATGCGGTTTTTATGGAGGAAGATTATATGATGGACCGAAAATCTTTAGAAAAGGTGATCTTGGAAGAGATTCAAGAACAATCAATTCTAAATCCAAGTATGACCGAACTTGAGGAAGAACCACCCCTACCAGACCTAGTAGTTACACCAGTGCCTCATCGTAGTGGGAGAATAGTAAGGCCCCCTGATAGGTTCTCGTTCTTGGGAGTCTTACGAGGCAATCCCGGAAGAACTGGAACAGGATCCCTGTAACTATGATGAAGCAATTAATGACATAGATTCGGGACGTTGGCAAGTTGCTATGAAAGCTGAGATGGAGTCTATGTACTCTAATAAGGTCTAGACACTTGTGGACTTGCCTGCCAATATCAAACGTATTGGGTGCAAGTGGGTCTACAAGAGAAAGAGAGGACTAGATGGAAGAGCTGAGACCTTTAAGGCCAGGCTTGTTACGAAAGGGTATACTCAGAAAGAGGGTATCGATTATGAGGAAACCTTCTCGCCGATAGCCATGCTCAAGTCCATCCGGATACTCTTATCCATAGCGACTCATCTCGATTACAAGATTTGGTAAATGGACGTCAAGACATCGTTTCTCAACGGCCATCTTGAGGAAGACAATTATATGATGCAGCCAGACGGTTTTATAGCGAGTAACCAAAAGCAAAGAGTTTGCAAGCTGCAGAAGTCCATTTACGGACTGAAGCAGTCATCTCGAAGCTGGAACATCCGTTTTGATCGGGCAATCAAATCATTTGGTTTTAGTCAAAATCCGGATGAGTCATGTGTGTACATGAAAAATGAAGGTGACAGGGTAGTTTTTCTGATTTTATATGTCGACGACATCCTTCTCCTTAGGAAAGATATAAGAATGTTGTCAACAGTAAGAGTTTGGTTAGCAAAGACTTTTGATATGAAGGACTTGGGAGAAGCTAGTTACATCCTAGGGATCAAACTCCATCGAGACAAGAAAAATAGGATGATTGGCTTATCTCAAGCTTCTAACATAGATAAGGTACTGGTACGGTTTGCTATGCAGGACTCCAAGAAGGGTATCACACCTTTTAGGCATGGAGTGCACCTTTCGGAGGATCAGGGTCCCAAGAGCCCAGAGGAAAATGAGCAAATGAGAACAATTTCATACGCTTCGGCTGTTGATAGCCTCATGTATGTTATGCTATGTACTAGACCGGATATCTGTCATGCAGTGAGCTTAGTCAGCATATATCAGTCTAACCCAGGTCCTGACCATTGGACTGCTATAAAATGTATTCTCAAGTACTTGAGAAGAACTAGAGATTACATGTTGACTTATGGCAGTGATGAGCTTATTCCAGTCGGGTACACAAATTCTGACTTTATGTCAGATAAGGATTCCAGGAAATCCACCTCTGGTTATGTGTTTATGCTTGGCGGAGGAGCCATCAGCTGGAGGATTATTAAACAGGAATGTACCGCTGATTCCACTTCTGAGGCTGAATATGTAGCGGCTTGGGAAGCAGCTAAATAAGCAGTATGGCTCAAAAGATTCCTTTTGGAACTTAGAGTGGTACCTTTGGCACGACAGCCGCTCACAATTTACTGTGACAGTAGAGGAACCCAGGAGCCATAAAAGCCAAAAGCACGTACAGAGGAAGTATCACTTGGTCAGGGAGATTGTCCAGAGAGGTGATATTGCAATCACCAAGACAGCTTCTGCGGACAGTCTGACAGATCCCTTTACTAAGCCTTTGACCACCAAAGTCTTTGAGCAGCATGTAGACGGATGGGCATGACATGCAGTCCTGATTGGCATTGAGCCCAAGTGGGAGATTGTTAGTTTTATGGTCTCAATACCAAGAATATGAAATAATATATTGATTAATTTCTTTATTTATCAATACAATCATGTTTTCCTTTCATGAGATGAATGGTGTTTTATTATATACTTGCACATAACCATTACGAGTGACATAATGGTTCATGAGATAAACCGGAGTCCCCAAGTATACTAGATGTAATACATGTGTGTGGATGAGATCCACATACAGGAGACATGTATTGCAAATCTTATACTTAAATATCTTCACAACCAGTGATGAGATTGGGCATCTCATCTGACAAGGTTATAGCACTTTGATCACTATGAGATAGTGTGATTTGTCTCGATCATCGGAATGTAAGATTCTAGATCATGGTGCCGGTACATTAAATGTATTGAAGGACCATGAGATGCACCTTATTTACACTGTGTTTACCTTAAGGTTTGCTCTCATAATTCCCTAGTAATAGGCTCATAATTCTGAGACATTAATGAACTCAAGTTTCTATCTATTCATTTGCTTTTAGTCACCAATGAGTGAGGCCAATTATAGGTCAACACCTCGATGATTTGGGTACGTGGTAGTAGAGCTGTGGGAACATTCAATGGTCAATATGGAATCTATCTTTAATATCCCCTTGTGCCAATTAATGAATTTATCATTGGTAAGTGCGCACCCATTCCAATTAAGAGTTAATTGGATTGGTACCAAATGATCATTATAATTAATTGGGGCTCAAGGATAATAAGATATGGATCTAATTTGGTGGACAGGTCCAATTGATCCATGGATATAGATGGAGGGGCCTACTTGTGGTAATAGGGAAGTTTAGGGTCTTCATTGTAATATATTCCTAAGACTGGACTTCAATTGCATTTATATAGTGGAGTTATTTGCAATTAACTGTGGGCCCGGATTGCACATGAGATGTGGGGTCGCGTGTCCCAGTTGGAGCCAGCTTTCTAAGGAATCCCTAGTGGTCCCCATGCTAGCCTAAGTTATTAGAAAGATACTAATTCTACTTGAACTCTAATAGGAAGGTTACTATTTCTATTTGAAGTGAGACTTCTAATAGTGGTAATAGTAAGTTACTAATTATTAATGGAAGTAGGACTTCTATTTTAATTAGAAAGGAGAAAGTTACTAATTGTTGTTTAAGTGAGACTTGTATGGCAACTAGCAAGGGAGAAGGTTACTATTTTGTAATGGGAGTTAAACTTCTATTTCAAATAGGTAAAGAGGTGGAATGGATGACTATAAATAGGGGATATATCCCCTCTTGGACGTCCACTATTGAGTTCCACATTCAGCTCTCCTCATAGTGCAAGTGTTGCACAATTTTCTCTCTTCTCTTTCTCCTCTAGTTCCTTGGAGTTTCTAGTTGGGTTTTTTCTTAAAGTTTCCACCATTCTTCTTGAGAAAAGAGATCTAATACGGGTCATAGCGTGGAAGATCACAGGGAGTTGGAGATTCTGATTTGATTAAGTGAAAGCTTTCATCATCAAAGAAAGAGATCAACTTCTCCATTAGAGCACTAGTAAGCTCCAAAGGTATAATCTACATCCTTGTATGTTGTAGATTTCATGGTTGCATGTTTATGTGTTGTTTTCTATCTTCTAGATAGTATATATTGTTGTACATGATTTATGAGTTTGAGGGATTGCATCCTAGATTGGGTCTTGTTGCCTTCTAGATAGTTGATTCCTGCATTAAGTGGATCAAAAGTTTTTTGAAACCTATTTGAATGGCCCACCTATTTTCCAACATTCGTGGCATTGCGACCCATAGTCCGTGGCCATCGGATTCCATGTTGCATTCAACCACTAATATATAGCTATTATATCAAGAACCATATCAGACTGGAATAAACCATCACAACCAAGTACAGAGTTAACAGTAACAGGATATTACATTCCCACATGTGTTCAAGTTACAAATTATCAATGTACATTAATTAAGAATCCCAAGAAAAGGCTAATAAAAGTCATACTATAACAAGCTAATAACCACTACCCATATGAGATGCAAATCCGATGTCAAGCTCAATGTCTACATGACACAGCCAACAAAACAACCTGCAACTCATGGCTCCACAACCAATATAACCACTCATCTCGAGATGAAAAAGTCTGGACCTGAGTACCAAAATAGTGGGTCAGACACGACGGTCTGGCAGGTGGGTGAAAAGATAATAAATGTGCTGAAAAATAAAACATATGATAATTCATATTATTTAATCAAAGGCTACATATAATTAAAACGAGTGAAACATCATGGATCTCTGACAAAACTTGTATTCATTTGAAGCATGAGTAAAACATGGAGATCTAATAAAACATAGGTTCATTAACATCATCTATAAAAGCATAGATATTTGACAATCGGGTGTTCCTTTAAAACATGTGTAAACATAGAGATCTGGCAAAACAAGTGCTCATTTAAAACATATGTAAAAGCATGAATATTTGACAAACCGGGTATTCATTTAAAGCGTGTGTAACCAAAGAGATCTAGCTAAACAAGTGTTCATTGGCAACATATGTAAAAGCATAGATATTTGACAAACTGGGTTTTCATTTAAAGCGTGTAAGTGTACCAAGGAACGGGAAGCAATAAAACAATAACTTTCATAAAAGAAATGAATCATTTATTGGAAAACAAATAAGCAATATAAAACATGTAAGTTATCCAAGGAAACGGGAAACAAGCAAGATGGCAATCACACGAAGCTAAGTCCTCTATCACCGTAGTGACAGAGCAATATCAAGGCGTTGATCTCAGTCACACGAGGTGAGGAGAAACAACGAAATATATACTTATACATATAATATACGGGACATGACCACGGTAGCGAGCCGGGCATCGGGAACCACGGTAGCAATCCTGGGTATCGGGATAAGAGCACAGTAATAACTGGGTAGCGGGATCCAAACTGCAACTGGCGGGACAAGAGAGGGATCTCCAAGTCAGTGGATCAGACAGACAAGGTTATCCAAGCTTAGTGGTGCTGACTCATAGGTCAAATAACACAAATCAAGAGATGTGTAAAATACATCAAGTGCAAGTAAATAAACAAGTGGGACGGGGAGCTCAAGGCACAAGTATCTTTTTAATTCGGGCAATATATAACCGGCCTAACAAAATGCTAAAACACTATTTCAATACTTTCGGGAATGATAAATCATAATGCAACTATCGAAATCTCAAGACAAGTATTCGGGTTCGAAAGTAGTTCAAGGTGAATAAGGGTCTCGTATGTCGACTCCAACATAGATTTGGTACTCTTTGAATTTGAAGACATTCCGGGCTCCTTATACACTTTGGTGAAATTGAAACTTCAATGAATCTTTGTGACATAGTCTCCTATTCAAACGGGCTTCATACACATCTCCAGGTGAACGATCCCCATCATTCTTTAAAAGGTGCACAAATGATTGGGAAGAAACCCTCTTCATTTCGAAACTCCTGGGTAAGGTCGGTCACCTGGCGGTTAGCTGCTGATGGGTTCAGCGGTTAGCCACTGGCTAACCGCGAAGCTGACAGTGGATTTGCCAACCTAGATACAGAACACTGGAAATGTAACCGAAATGAGCTCGGTTAGCTCGCGGTTAGCCGCTGATGGGTTCGGCGGCCAGCCGCTGGCTAACCGTGGGGCTAACAGCGTCTTAGGAAGAAAATGGTGCTCTCTGGAATTGTAGCCGTGACGGCTCGGTTAGCTGGCGGTTAGCCGCCGATGAATTCGGCACTTAGCCGCTGGCTGACCGCGCCTTCAGAAGAGAAAAGCAACTCTCTGGATGTGTAACCGCAATGATTCGGTTGGCTGGCGGTTAGCCTCCAGTCACCGTCAGCTGACCGTCAGGTGCGGGAATCTCCCACTGTGTTCAGATTTGAGTTGTTTTCCTCCTCAAAATCACTCTCCCCACTTCCCATTCATTTCTTGTAATAAAATGAGCTTAAAGCTCCTCCAATACATCTTTCAATACTTCTCCAAAACTCCAATAAGTATTCATTCCATCACCTCCTTCTTAGCCACAACAATCATAAAAGAAAAGAGAATTCAAATCACAAGTACTCATTTAAGATATATCCCAAAAGACAATATGGTATATAAACAAACATATTTCCAAAACATAAATGAGCTAGCATGGTTCACTCAAGAGCATTTGTTTCAAAATCAATGCAAGTCAATAAATATGAACATAAATCACAAATCAACCACATTTCTCATGAAAACCAAACAAAGCTCAAATAACATTTCATCCACTTGCCTTGGGTCTTCTAATTAAGAAATCAAGCTACTAACCAAGCTCTCTCAAGAATCCTACAGGCACAAACAAAACCCCAAAAAACAAGCCCTAAAATGGGTCAAACAATGAAATAGGAGGTGAGAACTTCTTTAGGGTCACAAGAACACATGTTTAGGAGATGGAGATGATCACTTACTTGTAAGGTCCTCTAATGGCAATAGTAAGCTCAATGAAGATCTTGGAATGGAAGGTTTTCTTCACAAATGGTATCAAGGGGTAGCCTTCAAGGTGAGGAAGAGAATGATGAAGTCCATTTTGATGTTGGTGTAAGTTTGGTGGGAGATTGGGAGGAAGAGGACAATAAAAAGAAGAGGGAAGCAAGAAAACCCTAGGCTAAGCTTCTTGTGCTGGAAATAGAGAAGGGAAGAAAGAAAGAAAGAATGGGTTTCCCTCTTTATAGCAAATGGGGTTGGGTCCCACCTCTAGAAATCTCATTGGGCTGAAATCATGTTTATCGAGGCTTCGAATGAATTCGACGAAGAAGAGAAAAATGATCGCCGAAATATCTAGTTTTCAAAAAGTATTTGTTTCATGAGTTTCGGAAATATCAAATTTTGGGTACAGATTTAGTGCACAATGACTGTTTTGCCCTCAATGCTAGGAAAGTCGGGTTTCGGGATCTCGAACGGGCACGGGATCAACATAAAAGTTGTAGGGATTAATGAGGCAAGTAAAACGGGATTAAAACAATAAATGTGAGAATCTCAGATAATCCCCCAAGTAAACACAAAGTCATAAAAGGAACCCCAAAGGACCCCACTAGTCACAAAGACACTCAAAATTCCCCAAAGCTATATCAAAAGCTATTCTAATCCCAACTTAACCAAAATACACTAAACACACAAAAAACTAAAACACAACTTAATTAACACTAATCGATGACACTCGAGACAGGGTCTTACACCCCCATTGATGAGCCTCGGCCAGATGCACCATAGGACGAAAAGGACTTTTACACCAATTGGGCCAAAGACGATGAGATGGCTAGATATTATATACAGGCATCCATGTCAAGTGTTTTGTAACACCAACATCAATCCTTCAAGACTACATACAATACTAAGATTTGCGGACCAGGGTGCTTATTAGCACTAAGATGGTTGAGGGCACACCAATACAGGACCACATGCTCAAGATGATTGTCGCGACCCCGGACCGGGTTACCGAGATCCTAATCCGGGATCGGGACACTAATGGTGATGGTGGTGTGGTGAGTGAATGGTTAATATGTAGAGTGTGTAAACAAGGTGCACACACTTATTTAATTTTCCATAGGTGTCAGCGGTGAGGATATCACAACCATATATGAACATTTCTATTAAGTGCGGAAGCGTGTAGCAAATCAAATATTCAAATCATCTCAAATCATAAAGATAATAACACGAGTATAGTACCGTATCAGAATGAGCATTGATCATTAGCATGTTACCCAAAAGTAAGGTTCAAGTTTAAACAAAAATCATTTAGTTACATTTCCCAAAAATAGAGGCCAACAAGGCCAATATGAACAAAATACCAATCCCCAAAAGAATGGTTTCCCAAAATGTTATCTCTCTAGCAATCCAATGTCTAAATAACATCATCAGCATGCCACTCAACTAACTGTTGCGGTTCTCCGACCGCCTCCTCGTGCTCCTCCTCGGGATAACCGACGACGGGACCTGAGTACCAAAGAGTGGGTCAAACACGACGGTTTGGCAAATGGTAAAATACAATGACAATATGATAATAATTGAATTTACCTTCAAGAGCATTTAAACCTGTTTAAATAACAATTTCTATAAACGAGATAAAACATTTATTCAAATACGAGCGTGCATTATAAAACATGTACAGGTAACCAAAGAGACGGGAAACAAGCAAGATGGCAACCACACGAAGCTAAGTCCTCTGTCACAAAAGTGACAGAGCAATAACTAGGCACTGATCTCAGTCACTCGTGGTGAGGAGAAACATTGGATCTTATAAATACATATACATATGCTATACATGACCACGGTAGCGAGCCGGACATCGGGAACCACAGTAGTATTCTGCAGCATCGGGACAAGACCACGATAATAACCGGGTAGCGGGATCCAAACTGCAGCTGGCGGGACAAGAGGGGGATCTCCAAGTTGGTGGATCAGACCAACAGGGTTATCCAAGCTTAGTGGTGCCGACTAATAGGTCAAATAACAAATCGAAACATATGCAAGTAAATCAAGTACAATAAATAAACGGGCAGGACGGGGATGCTAAATGGCACACTGTCGTTTCATGTTGTGCAACGCACTTCAAGACAAGTAACTATTACAAGTGTAATTCAATGCTTTCAGGAAAACAAGGCATGTAGTATAAATCTCGGGATCAATAAAGTACAATAAACAATTGAAATCTCGGGTAAAGTATCGGGTTCAAGATTTATTTGAAGTGAATTGGGATCCCGTATGTCGGTCTAATAATAATTTGGTACTCCATGAGTTTGGGGACATTCCGGGCTCCTTATACACTTTGACTTTTCAAAACTTCGAATGACATCTTCGTGATATGGTTTCATTCTCGGATGGCCTCATACAATGCCTAGTGAATCTCCTTTGACCGACAAAGCTCAGTGCTCGAGCGAACTGGAGAGTTCGCTCGAGCGAGGAGATCTTCGGAATGGTTGTTTGGGTAATTTCGGTTACCTTGCGGTCAGATGGCGGTTAGCCGCCATTGGATTCGGCGGTTAGCCGCTAGCTGACCGCGGTTGGCCTGACAGAGAGACAGGTTACTGGAATTGTAACTGAAATGGTTCGGTTGCCTAACGGTTAGTCGTCGATATGTTCAACGGTTAGCCGCTGGCAAACCGTGTTTTCAGGAGAAAATGTTGCTCTCTAGAAAGGCCACCGAATGGGTCGGTTAGCGGGCGGTTAGCCACTGGATAACCGTGAGGCTGACCGTGTTTTCATGAGGAAAATGTTGCTCTCTGGAAAAGTAACCGCGACTGTTCGGCTAGCTGGCGGTTAATCGCCAGTCACCAGACGGCTAGCTGACAGGTGACCGCTGGCTGACCGCCAGGTGCGGGGAAACGCCCACTGTGTTCAGATTTGAGCCCTCTCCTCCTCAAAACCACTCTCCACACTTCCCATTCGTTTCCTGCAATCAAATGAGCTAAACGCTCATCCAATACATCTATCTACACATCTCCAAAACCCCAATGTGTGTTCATACCATCACTTCCTCCATCAACATCCCATTCAATACCAAGAAAGAAAGAAAGAAACCATTTCACAATAGAGTGCATTTGGTACAAACAAGAAGAAAATAAATGCCATTCACCAATACACTTATAAGTCATAAATGCACTACCAAACTCTATCATGAACATTTATTTCAAACCAATGCAATAAATAGGCATGAGTGGAAAATACCAAAATCATGGAAAACTTATAAAAATCACATCATCCACTTGCCTTGGGTCTTCTAATAAGCAAATCAAGCTCTTATACTCTTCCAAGCCAAAGATCCAAGCTATGAACAAAATCCCCAAAACAAACAAACCCTAAAGTGGTCAAACAATGAAATAGAAAGGGAAACCTTGCAATAATGAAGATGAAGCTTCTCTAGGGCTAGAAGAATACAAATCTAGAAGAAGGGAACGATTACTTACTTGTAAGGTCCTCTAATGGCAAGAGTAAGCTCATTGAAGATCTTGGAATGGAGGGTTTTCTTCACAAATGGTATCAATAGAGAGCTATGGTGATGAGGAAGAAGATGATGATCTCCATTTTGATGTCGGTGCAAGATTAGTAGGAGATTGAGATGGAGAGAGCAAGAAGAAGAAGAAAAGTTGTCAAAGTAAACCCTAGGTTCTTTTATGCTGGAAAAAGGAAAAATGTGGAAGATGGGTCTCCTTATATAAACAAATGGAGATGGGTCCCACTACTTTAAGACATTCAAGGGTTGAAATCTTGGCTTTCGGGATCTCGGATGAATTCGACGAAGAAGGAAGAAATGATCGCCGTAATATCTAGTTTCCAAAAAGTATATGTTTCGCTGGTTTCGGGAATATCAAGTTTTGGATACAAATTTAGTGTACAATGACTGTTTTGCCCTTAAGGCTATGAAATCGGGTTTCGGGATCTCGAACGGGGACGGGATCAACATGAAAGTTGTAGGGGTTAACAATGCAAATAAAACGGGATTAAAACAATGAATGCAAAAATCTCCGATAAATCCTCAAGCACATGCAAGGTCATAAGGAAGGAACCCCCCAAGGGCCCCACTAAGCACAAGAAATCAAAATTCCATAAAACTATTTCAAGAGCTATTCCAAACCCAACTTAGTCAAAATCACTAATCAAGCTTAGAACTAACACATGACTTAATTAGTACTAATCGAGTTCACTCGGGTCGGGGTCTTACAATGATGGACTCATTGAATGAGTTAGATGTACTGGGAGCTATGATTGATGCAGAATTGCAGATAGACATGATCCTTGTAAGACCCCGACCCGAATGAACCGGATTAGTGTTAATTAAGTCATGTGCTAATCTTAAGCGCGATTAGTGATTTTGGCTAAGTTGGGTTTGGAATAGCTTTTGAATTAGTTTTGGGGAGATTTGATTGCTTTGCGATTCGTGGGGCCCTTTGGGGGTTCCTTTTTATGACTTTGCGTGTGCTTGGGGATTTATCGGAGACTCTTGTATTCATTGTTTTAATCCCATTTTATTTGTATTGTTAATCCCAACAACTTTCATGTTGATCCCGTTTCAGTTAGAGATCCCGAAACCCGATTTCCGAGCCTTGAGGGCAAAACAATCTTTTTACACTAAATCTATACCCAAAACTTGTTATCCCCGAAACCCGCGAAACATATACTTTTTGGAAACTAGATATTTCGGCGATCATTTCTTCCTTCTTCGTCGAATTCATCCGAGATCCCGAAAGACATAATTTCAGCCAAACAAGCTCCTTAAGTAGTGGGACCCAACCCCATTTGTTATCAAAAGGGAAACCCACTCTCCCTTTCATCTCATTCTCCATTTTCTAGCACAACACTTCAACCTAGGATTTCTTGCAACTTTCTCTTCTCCTTCTTGCTCTCTCCATCTCCAATCCACTTCAAACTTGCATCAATCAAGAAATGGAGGTTATCATTTTCTTCCTCACCTTGCAAGCTTCCTGTTGATACCATTTGTAGAGAAGTCCACCAACCTCGACACTCCCTTTGACCTAACTCTTCCCATTGGAAGGTCATCCAAGTAAGCAATCTTCTCCATCCTCTAGATTTGTATTCTTCTAGTCCTTGAGGAGCTCCATTTTCATTATTGTGAGTTCTATCTTCTTCATTCATTGGTTGACCCATTTCAGGGTTTGTTTTTTGGGGTTTTTCTTGTAGCTTGGATTTTGAGCTTGAGAGGTGATTCGAGACTTGGATTTGCTTGATTAGAGACCTAAGGCAAGTGGATGAAATGATAGTTTGAACATTTAATGGTTTTATGGAAATGTGGTTTATTGCCCTTTATTTTATCTCTTAATAATGGCTCAAATGAACCTTTGTGTACGTTGGGGAATCTTCTCTTTGTTTGGTGTTTAATGTGAAGAAGAAGGTGTTTAGATTTAATGTTCATTGGAGTTTTGATGAGGGTTTTTAAGTGATCGTTGAAGAAATTTAATGGTTGTTATTGGGAGGCAAGGAGGCCCTTTTTGTTGCAAGGAAAATGTGTTGGAGAAAAAGGAGGAAAAAGGCTAGAATGGCCAATCTCGGGTAGCAGAAATGATTGCCCGCTCGATCGCGCGACTGCAGCTCGGGCAGCAGATTGACTGCCTGCTCGAGTGCGAGATTGGCCGCTCGAGCGCGCAGACGTTCTGTCTGTCCCTCCTTCTACGCAGCCCAGGTCCGCTCGAGCGCCCCCCCCCCCCTCGGGTATGGACCACTTTTGGAGCTCGGGAAATGTTTTTAAGGGAACCCCTTGACATCGGGGAGAATTATTAGGTAATGTATGAGGCCTATTTGAGAAAGAAACCACATCACAAAAATTCATCAAAGTCTTAATAATCACCATGGTGTGTAAGGAGCTTAGAATGTCCCCAAACTCAAAGAATACCAAGTTGTATCGAAATCGACATACGAGACCCCTATTCACCTTGTACTAGTTTTGAATCCCGCTACTTGTCCCAAAATTTCAAAAGATCAATTGTGTTTTCGATTATTCTGAATTGCCACATGTATTCTCGAAAATTCATGAATTATGGTTTGTCATTCCCGAAAGCATTGAAATTGTACTTGTATTAATTGCTAGCCTCGAGATGCATTGCCCGACATGAAATGACAGTGTGCCCTTGAGCACCCCCATCCAGCCCATTTATTTACTTGCATTTGGTTTATTTGTATGTGTCTCGATTTGTATTTGACCTATGAGTCGGCACCACTAAGCTTGGATAACATTGCTGGTCTGATCCACCGACTTGGAGATCCCCCTCTTGTCCCGCCAACTGTAGTTTGGTTCCCGCTACCCGGTTATTATCGTGGTCTTGTCCCGACGTCGCAGATTGCTACTGTGGTTCCCGATGCCCGGCTCGCTACCGTGGTCATGTATAGTATATGTATATGTATTTATAAGATCCATTGTTTCTCCTCACCTTGAGTGACTGAGATCAGTGCCTAGTTATTGCTCTGTCACTTTAATGATAGAGGACTTAGCTTCGTGTGGTTGCCATCTTGCTTGTTTCCCGATTCCTTGGATACCTATACATGTTTTACATTGTACTTATGTTTTCATTAAATGATTTGATTCTTTTATGAAGTTATTGATCGAATAGGTTTAAATGCTTTCAAAGGTAAATGTATTTCATATTGAATTGTTATGTCTTTTCACCTATTTTCCAAACCGTCGTGTTTGACCCACTCTTTGGTACTCAAGTCCCATTGCCGGCTACCTTGAGGAGGAGCCAGAGGAGGCGGTCGATGAACCGCAGCGCTTAGTTGAGTGGCGTGCAGATGATGTCGTATAGACATTTGATTGCCATGAGAGACATAATATTTTGGGGAAACTGTTTAACCATTCTTTGGGAATTGGTATTTTGTTTATATTGGCATTTGTTGGCCTCTATTTTTGGGAATGTAATTAAATGACTGTTGTATAAACTTTAACTTACTTTTGGGAAACATGCTAATGATCATTGCTCATTCTGATACAGTATTTATACTTATGTATTGTCTTTATGACTAGAGATGGTTTGAATATTTGATTTGCTACACGCTTCCGCACTTAAAAAAAATGTTCATATATGGTTGTGATATCCTCACCGCGGACACTTGTGGGAAATTAAATAATTGTGCACACCTTACATTCATCACCTAACAATCTCATCTCAATTAGGTCCCGATCCCGGATTAGTTTGATAGACCTGGTCCGGGCTCGCGACAATCCTCGAGTCACTACCTGATTCATTCAACAATTTTAAGGTTAATTATAATATGAATAAAATGAATCTCACCATATATAGTTGAGCTGACTAGCCAGCTGGTAGTGACTGAAGGCATCATGAAGAAAAAGCCAACTGCCCTCATGACAGAAAAGTCGTTTGCCAGGACCAAACCGAAAGGCAAGGGCCGGAAAGACAAGAAGAATTCGGTCCACAGGGGTTCTAAGGTGGAGAATGGTGCTAATGGTGGTGTTGCTAAACCTAAGGGTTCGGGATCAAAAGGAAAGTTTTACCATTGTGGTATGAGAGGACATTGGAAGAGGAATTGTCCAAATTTTTTGTCCAAGAAAAACACCTCAGGTATGATTGAGTCACTTGTTTCTGAAGTTAGTTTTGCAACTGGTACTTCAGAATCCTAGTGTGTTGACTCCGGTGCAACTAATCACTTATGTAATTCGTTACAGGGGTTTCGGGAAACGAAGAGGCTTAGTGACGGTGAAATCATTGTCAACTTAGGATTTGATGCCAAGGCGGATACGGTTTTAGTGGGAGTTATTACTTTATGTTTTTCATATCATAAATTGGTTTTGTCAGACACTCTATATGTATCGTCTTTAAGACAAAATTTAATTTCAGTTTCTAGTTTGTGAATAAAAATTATTCTATTACTTTCAGTACTAAAGTTGTGATAAAGAGGAACAGTACTTTTATATGTTCTGGCAAGGTAACCAATGGACTTTATTTGTTTACTTCCACAATGTATGAGATACATGATACCAAAATAATTAATAGGCCATCATTAAAAAGAGGAAGTCACCTTCATCTAATCCAACAAAACATTAGCACCTGATGCTAAGTCACATAAACCAAAACAAGATTGACGAGCTAGTGAAAGATGGTATCGTGCCTTCATTGGTGGTAGAACCAATGTCTGTTTGCGAGTCCTATTTGGAAGGGAAAATGACGAAATGACCCTTTTCATCCAAGGGCAATAGGGCCAAAGATTTATTGGAATTAGTGCATACTAATGTGTGTGGACCCATAAATGTTAGAGCAAGAGGAGGATACGAGTACTTCATCACTTTCAGCAATTCTTACTCAAGATATGGATACATATACCTTATGCGCCACAAGTCTGAGGCTTTTGAAAAGTTCAAAGAGTTTCGAGTAGAAGCGGAAAAGCAATTAGGTAAAAGAATCAAGACTCTTCGATCAAATTGAGGAGGGGAATATCTCTCTACTGATTTTATGGGATACTTATTAGAGAATGAGATTCTAGTATGCCTCGACAGAATAGAGTAGCTGAAAGAAGGAACTTGACTCTTTTAGATATGACTAGGTCTATGTTGAGTTTCTCAGGATTACCAATATTCTTTTGGGGATATGCCTTATGTACTACAATGTACATACTAAACCTCGTACCATCTAAGTTTGTACCTAGGACTCCTAGGGAGTTGTGGTCCGGGCAAAAAGCCTAGTCTACAACATTTACATATTTGGGGTTGTCTGGCACACATGCTTAAGGTTAAGATGGATAAGTTGAAATCGAAGTCGGAAGTATGTACCTTTATAGGATAACCCAAAGGAACTAAAGGTTGGTTATTCTATAATCCCAGAGAGCAGAAAGTGCTTGTTAGCACCAATGCAGTTTTTCTGGAGGAAGATTATATGATTGACCGAAAATCTTTAGAAAAACTGATCTTGGAAGAGATTCAAGAGCAATCAATCCCAAATCGATGTGTGACCGAACTTGAAGAGAATCCGCCCATACATGACCTAATAGTTACACCAGAGCCTCGTTGTAATGGGAGAATAGTCAGGCCAACTGACAGGTTCTCGTTCTTGGGAGAGTCTTACTGGCAATCCCAACAGAACTGGGACAAGATCCCTATAACTATGATGAAGCAATTAATGACATAGATTCGGGACGTTGGCAAGTCATTATGAAAGTTGAGATGGAGTCTATGCACTCCAATCAGGTCTGGACACTTGTGGACTTGCCTACCAATATTAAACCTATTTGGTGCAAGTGTGTGTACAAGAGAAAGAGAGGACCAGATGGAAGAGCTGAGACCTTTAAGGCCAGGCTTGTTGCGAAAGGAGATACTCAGAAAGAAGTTATCGATTATGAGGAACCCTTTTCGCCAGTAGCCATACTTAAGTCTATCCAGATACTCTTATCCATAGCGGCTCATCTCGATTCCAAGATTTGGCAAATGGATGTCAAGACGGCGTTTCTCAATGGCCATATTGAAGAAGACATCTATATGATGCAGCCAGACGGTTTCGTAGCTAATAACTAAGAGCGAAGAGTTTGCAAAATGCAGAAGTCCCATTTACGGACTGAAGTAGGCATCCCAAAGCTGGAACATCCGTTTTGATTAGGCAATTAAGTCATTTGGTTTTAGTAGAATTCGGATGAGTCATGTGTGTACATGAAAAATGAAGTAGGCCGGGTAGTTTTTTCTGGTATTATATGTCGACGACAACCTTTTCCTAGGGAGTGACATAGAAATGTTGTCAACAGTAAAAGTTTGGTTAGCAAAAACTTTTGATATGAAGGACTTGAGAGAAGCTACCTAGATCAGAGGGATCAAACTCTATCGAGACCGGAAGAATAGGATGTTAGGCTTATCCCAACCTGCTTACATAGATAAGGTACTGGTATGGTTTGCTATGCAAGACTCCAAGAAGGGTATTACACCTTTTAGGCATGGAGTGCACCTTTCCAAGGATTAGTGTCCCAAGACACCTGAGGAAGAGAAGTTGATGAGGTCGATACCATACGCTTTGGTTGTTGGTAGCCTCTTGTATGCTATACTATGTACTATATCAAATAGCTGTCATGCAGTGGGCCTAGTAAGTAGATATCTGTCTAATACAGGTCCAGACCATTGGATTGCTGTAAAGTTTATTCTCAAATACTTAAGAAGGACTAGAGATTACATGTTAATTTACGGCAACGATGAGTTGATTCCAGTCAGTTACATAGATTCTGACTTCATATCAAATAAGGATTCCAGGAAATTAACATTTGGTTATGTGTTTATGCTTGGTGAAGGAGCTATCAGCTGGAGGAGTAGTAAACAGAAATGTACCTGATGAGTCCTAAAAAACACACATTTTCATACACATTTTGGACCATTTTAAGGGCTTATTGATATTAAAGAACTTCATTTCATGTCATATCATGATTTTATGCATATTTGATCCATTGTAGTGCATTCATGCATAATTTGCTCAAAAACCATCATTTTGGATCAAATCATGAAACCTGTCATTTTTTCAATTTTATTTTTGGAAAGATTTTTTTTAAATGTGTTTTTCTCATGAAATTAATTAATCATTAGGTGCATTTATTCATCATTTCATGAGAGATGAGCCCACAACCATGCAATTGTGAATTAAGGGAAAATTTGTCTTTTCACATGAAATTCTTTTTTTTTTTTTGGCTTGTAGGAAATGAGAAAAAAAGGGTCCCACACATGCACATGTAGGTCACACATATGGGGCGTCCAAGAGGGGGGTCCACTTTCTTTGCACAAAATCACAAGTTTATTTTGAAGATAATTCAAGATAATCAAAGAAAATCCATGAAGGCCCAAATCAAGACAAAAGATTTCCAAAGAGACAAGAGTGGAAAGAATCTACACATATTGGGCATTCAATATTCTCTTAATTCCAACTTGGAGTTTGCCTTCTCATGTATCTCTCATAAATGTTAAGTCAAAGTAAGATTTGCTAAAGAAGGAAATATGACAAGTGCATGAAGATATAATGGAGAAAAGAAAGGAGAAGACTTACTATGTGGAGAAGATTCTTGCAACAAAGTAGGGAATAGAGAGAAAGATTAGGGCAGCCCATACCGTATTTAAAAAAGGCCTTGGACATCCACCATCTTTCATGAAAGAAAAGACCTCCTCACTACTGTAATTCCTCCACCATTCTACCCATCTACTTTCTCTACCATAGCTCATCTCTCTTCAAGAAGGCTTGTCTCAACTTGATGCTTCAACTACAGAGGTTCCCTTGATCCTAGTATGTAGTTGTTCTTTTTTTTGGAATTTTATTTCTCCATCTTTTATGTAAAAACATTGTATATTAGTAAAAGTGTGAATTTTTTTAGTTATTCTTTTTTCTTATGTGATTAATGCTTGAATTGTGTTTTCCCGGTTGTTGTACTTGGATTGACAACCTAAGATCCTAAGGGCTTGAAATAAGTAATTATGAACCCGATTTGAGAATAAAAAAAAAGAGCACACCTATCACACATTTATTTTATTGCAATTACCACACATTTACTTTTGCTTGAAAAATCCACACATTTAATTTCTTGTCAATGCCACACAATTAATTTTATGCAATCCACACATTTTTTTACACTCCACATTTAAATTTAAGCATTTGTTGTTTTCACTACAACAATTTGCACATTCAACGACGAAATTTTTTGTCGCAAAGAGCTCACAAAACGTCAATAAAAGCCTTTACCGACGAAAACATTTTCGTCGGCCAGACATCAGTAAAAACTCATGGACAAAACATTTTACCGACAAAATTTATTTCCGTAAGCAAAAATATGATTTTTACCGATGATTATTAGGCTTTTGCCGACGTTTTTAAAACGTCGGTAAATTTATTTTACTTTTCTAAATATTTAATATAACTTTTACCGACTTTTTTTTTCGTCGGCAAAAAGAAAAAAAAAAAAAAAAACTTTTACCGATGTTTTTTTCGTCGGCAAAAAGAAAAAGAAAAAGAAATAAAAAATAAAATACTTTTGTTGACATTTTATTTTTGTCGGCAAAAAGAAAAAATGAAAAATAAAAACAATGATATACTTTTGCCGACGTTTTGTTTTCGTCGGCAAAAAGGAAAAAGAAACTTAATTTAAACATAAAATAATTTTCCCGACATTTTTTTTCGTAGGCAAAAACAAAAAAGAAAAAGTAATTAAAAGATAAAATAATTTTGCCGACGTTTTTTTTGAGATGTTATATTTGTTTTTTTCAAGATAATTGTCTTATAAACCTGTTTGTACACCTATATCAAAAAATAAACTTGTTCGTGTACCTATATTCAAAAGAAAAGCTGCATGCAAACAAAAGTTAC
This sequence comes from Cinnamomum chago, assembly GCA_038049695.1. NCBI lineage: Eukaryota > Viridiplantae > Streptophyta > Magnoliopsida > Laurales > Lauraceae > Cinnamomum > Cinnamomum chago. Next base: position 49,775,612 of record CP142453.1, on the reverse strand, counting down.
TAAATAAACAAACAATCATCGCCAATTTTCATCAAATCATTCATCTCATTATACGAATATTACAATCAATAATGATACAGTCTCATATAAATGTCCAATATACATATACAAATAATCTAAAAATAATAAAACACCCCACAAGTTTGCAACCGACCCCAAAGCGTCCATTAATCTGCAATGACAAAAACAACATTAGAATCTTTTCAATGAATTAAAATATTGTTGACTGGACTCATTGGCAACAATATTTTATTGCAAACTTAGGCAACTTCAACTCAATTAGTTAAATACTTAAAGGCATGTAAAAGTAAAAGGTGGTAGACCTGTCTGAAAACTTTGAGTCCGTGGTGGTCCTAAAATAAAGCATTCTCTCTAAAGATAGAGATGCCACTACCACAGTCGGAGGCCTCTAGATGCTCTTCCAAATACTCCTCTATCATATCAAATGAAACCTGTGTTTAGATTAGAAAGAAAAGGATTAAATCAAGGACTAAAACCAATAGCTACACATATGTTGACATGTCTAAGAGATTGTATATTCTCCTAGCCTTGTGAAATAGACAGTGGCCAGTTTTTTGGTTTTTGAAGTTTCTCCTAATTTTCTTACTTGGTTTTCTGCTAATCCCATCTGTATGACTCCTGAACGGTTCTTCACTTCAACATAGGGGTTTTTATCATAAGCTTTCCACCTTGCAATCCACACATTAATTTTTTTTTTACACTTGACATTTAAATTTAAGCATTTGTTGTTTTCACTACAACAGTTTGCATTTTCAGCGATGAAATTTTTCATCGCAAAGAGCTCACAAAACTTTAGTAAAAACCTTTGCCGACGAAAACATTTTCGTCGGCCAGACGTCAGTAAAAACTCGTGGACAAAACATTTTACCGACAAAATTTATTTCCGTCAGCAAAAATATGATTTTTACCGACGATTATTAGGCTTTTGCCGACGTTTTTAAAACGTCGGTAAATTTATTTTACTTTTCTAAATATTTAATATTGATGATGCCAAAAAGTATTTTCGGACACCACTGGTCAAGTAATGAGTGATTAATGTGGAAATTAAAGGAGAGAGAGAGAATTTATAGTGGTTCGGTCAATGTGACCTACGTCCACTCCAGAAAGGCAGAGATTGCCGGTGATTTTACTTGTCCGATGTGTAGAGATTACAGGTTAGGAGAATACAAGAAATGTGCAAACATGGATAAAATGTTCCTCTCCCCCAAGTGCTGGTGGGGCTCTTTGATTTATAGTCTTCCCCCAACAGATGGGGACGACTCTTCAGCAACAAGTGCTCTATTTTGGCGGGGTCTTCGAACTGCCTTCGACGGACGAGGCAGGTAGGATCTTCTTCGCAGGACTTGGTAGCGTAAGTGGGGATAAGGGTTTACTAATTCTAAAGTGATGATGAGGCTTCCGGGTGTGTTGTGATGACGTGACCAGGCTCATTGGTTGGGCCTGGACTTATCGGGTCATGAGTTTTGGTCCCAGATCAATATGGATTGGGTGACTTGGACCTGACCCGTCATTTGCCCCCCAATGCCTCGCGCCAAAGGAAACTTTGAAAGTGAGGCATTTTGAATATCCAGGCTTTCTTCATTCCGAGCATTTGTAGCCTTCCCAGACATTGCCCGTCTCTACCCTTTCTTTCTGGGTTTCATAGGAGAGTACTTTTGGCACAGGGTTCTTTCCCTCTTTGAAAACCCTAGGTTATAAGTAGGAACTACTTTCCCCCTTTCTCCATTAAGATTGGATATCTTTGTTTTAAGGCTTTGAATGTGCATTCTCTTCTTGTTCCAAAGAGAAATAAGACACTCACTATGGAGCATCCAAACCAACAAGAGGTAAAAGATGGCGTCTGCGTCAGTGGCGAAGGGCTGGCGGTGCTGCCGCTGACGACGATCGGCTGCTGCAGGCAGGGGAATGGTCGTCGCGTGATGCGGGCGACAGACGGGGCGCCCCTGGCGCTGCTGTGACAAGCGATGGAAGGGACTGGGGGCGCCAGCCTGCTGCTGCTGTGAAGGGCGATGGAAGGGGCTGGGGGCGCCCAGCCTGCTGCTGCTGTGAAGGGCGACGGACGGGGAGCGGGCGCCGCCCTGGGCGCTTTGGTCGAGCCTGGGGCTGCCTTTGGCGTTTTGGGCGAGCGGTATCCAGGCGAGCCAATTCGCATGCAAGGGCCAGGCACCCGTGTAGGCGAGGCAGCCCAGGAGGTTTCTGGTGAACCTGGTTCTAGAGTCCGAAGATAGAGTACGCCAGGCTCTTTTAGCGGTGATGATCCGGCTTTTCCTTGTGCAACATCTCCGAATCGAATTCTTCAAGGCCTCTCGGGTAATGGCTAGGGTGACTGGCTCTGAGGAGGTGCCGCTGGTGGGGGATGAGGCCGATCTGGCCATGACACAAATGGAGTAGCACCTTTGGTGTTGGACACTTAAGGTGTTGGGCGCCAAGGTTGGGCGCCTGAGAGCCGTTGGGTGCCTGAAAGGTGCTGGGAGCCTGAGAGATGTTGGGTGCCTGAGAGGTGCTGGGCACTGCTCGAGAGGCGATTTGCTGATCGCGATAGGGGAGCGTTGTTTGAGGACAGGCACAGGCAGGCCTCGTTTACACTAGTTGTTAAGTTCGGGAGTGTTGCGGTAATGAGCCGACGATGTCCTGGGTTACAGACAACCTTAGTTTCACAAGCGTGCCTAGAGATGACAAAAATAATGTTACTCCAATATAAAAATATATATAACATGATTACCTGGAGAGAGAGAGAGAGAGAGGCACGCTGCTTACGTGAGAGCGAAGACAGCATTTGAGGATTGCTTGTGTGAGAGCTGCACTTTTTGAGATTGAGCTTTCGGTGATCCCTGAGAGAGCCCTTGAGCTGAGGGTATAGGCTGCCTGCTTGAGAGCAGAGCAGAGTTAGGCCAAACTTTTTGGTGACCCGCGAGGGAGCCGCTAAGCTGGAGATAGGCTGCCTGCTTGAGAACAGTGCAGAGGCCAAGCTTTTTAGGGACCCGTGAGAGAGCCGCTAAGCTGGAGATAGGCTACCTGCTTGAGAGCAGTGTAGAGGCCAAGCTTTTTAGCGACCCGTGAGAGAGCCGCTAAGCTGGAGATAGGCTACCTGCTTGAGAGCAGTGTAGAGGCCAAGCTTTTTAGCGACCCGTGAGAGAGCCGCTAAGCTGGAGATAGGCTGCCTGCTTCATAACAGTGCAGAGGCCAAGCTTTTTGGCGACCCGTGAGAGAGCCGCTAAGCTGGAGATAGGCTACCTGCTTAAGAGCAGTGCAGAGACAGGTCAAGCTCTTGGTGACCTGCGAGATGATTCACCTTGCCTGGACCTGTTGATTTGCTCAATATTCATATATTTTTGAGCTTTTGTTGATAGTTCTAGCATACTTTTTGGTGGGCGCTTCATCACCGAGAACAGGAAACTTGACGAGCGGAGGCCTCCCAAGAAGGCCGTCATGGTTACCTTATCATCGGGTTCTTCAACTTGGAGTACCTCCTCGTTAAAACAAGTGAGGTAGCTCCTGAGGCTCTCATTTTTATCCTGCTTTATGCTGAGCAGGTGTGTGGCAGGCTTTTGGTGGAGGCATCCTCTAATGAAGTTCAACACGAAGGACTTGCTCAGCTCGGCAAAGGTGGAGATGGGGGCTGGGGTTAGATTAGAGAACCATTGCCGTGCGGAACCCTTCAATGTGGTTGGGAATGCTCTACACATAATCTCGTTGGAGATGTTATGTAGTTGCATTAAAGTTTAGTAAGTTTCCAAGTGGTCCAGTGGATCCTTTGTTCCATCGAAGGTCTCCATGGATGGCAATTTGAACTTTTGAGGAAGTGGGTAGTTCACCACGCCGGGTTTGAACGGTGTATTCGTTCGTCCGACCAGATAATCTACCGTCTCCGGTGCCTGCGCCCTTATGGCGTTGAAGACATCGCCCAGTTGATTCTGCATTTCATTGATCTTTTCCTCCCAGCGATTGCTGGGTTCCCCGGACGGACAAGGGAAATAACTCCCATCTTCCATGCTGTGATTTTCACTCCCCCCCTCCTGGAAATGAGGATCCTCATCGTTAGAAGCAGAGGGAGGAGGTGGAAGTCCACCGCGATTCGCCCCTCTTGGAGGTCCTCCAAATGGGGCTCCACTCGGGGGTGGAGGCACCTCGGGATGGGTGCGACCTTGAGGGTCGACCAGGAGTACTCCGTGTTGGGCGACCTGGGGAACTCCAGCAGAGGCGCCCGTGGCGCCATGGGGATGGGCGCCCAGGTGAGGATGAGGACGGGCGCCATGGTTTGCTCCTCCTCGACCCTGACCACCATGGGCTTAGGCGCCCAGGTGAGGTGCTCCCCTGCGTGGAGCAGTCGGATGCTCAAGGCGCAGTACTTCCTGCGGTACTGTACCAAATTGTGCTCCACCTTGTCCTGCGAGCATGAGTTATAGTATTTGCTGGTTTTGGGTCACCAGCTGCTGCATGGTTTCTAGCATTTGTTGAGGAGAGGGAGCATGAGTATTCGGTGCAGGATTACCCTCGCCCTCCCGCGAGCGATTGCCATCTTGTCGTCTCGTTGATCTTGTGGTGATCACCATAACTTCGAAAAAGGAAATTTTCTTCGTTCCCCACAGACGGCGCCAAACTGATGATGCCAAAAAGTGTTTTCGGACACCACCGGTCAAGTAATGGGTGATTAATGTGGAAATTAAAGAGAGAGAGAGTTTATAGTGGTTCGGTCAATGTGACCTACGTCCACTCCAGAAAGGCAGAGATTGACGGTGATTTTACTTCTCCGATGTGTAGAGATTACAGGTTAGGAGAATACTGTTAGGGTTTTTGTAGATTGCAATTTGATGGATGCATAATCATTCTAGCATCATTTGATTCACACACTTGCATTGTTTTAGATAAACTTGAAATCTTGTTTTATTCATGCATTGCTTTTAAGATTTGTAAAAGTATCAATTTATGCATGATTTGCTTTTAAAACTTGGATGCATTTGATTTTGAAAAGAGTTTTAGAAATCAAGCTAGCCTTTGGTTTTAAAGTTTTGAATCATTTTAGGCTTTGTGTGTTTCATGTTTTTAAACATCTTAGAATGATTTAAAACATGTTTTTAAGCTTGATTATATGGCCCAAATAGTTCCACAAAGAAAAACTTTGAAATTGCAAAATGTTGGAATTTGGGGTCCCGGCAGTGTCGCCGGTCGACCGGCGCAAAGGTCCCGGTCGACCGGGAACACTGCAGGCAGAAAGTTGGCCTGATGCACCAACGGACAGAATTATGACCGTTGTGTGATCCCGGTCGACCGAGACCTGTTTGCAGGTCGACCGAGGACTAGCCGTTGGGCACTTTTTGCTATAAAAATGAGTTCTTTCCTTTGTCAAAAGTTGGAGTTTTTGAAGACTCTTTTGAGGAGCTTTGAGACAAGACAAAAGGGATGAACTAAGAGAGACCAAAGAGTCATTTGGTGAGCTAAAGCTTGGATTAATGAAGTTAAATCTCTAAGTAAGCTCTACCTCTCTTAATCATAGTTTACATGCTTTGTTTAAGTTATTGGTAAATGTTTTTGAGCATGATAACTATGATGTGATGAATCCATTCTTCTAAATCTTTGATCTAATTAAGATTGGATTCTTCACTTTGTTTTCTTCCAAGTAGTTTTTAAACTTTCTTAATCATGCTTAGTCTAAATCTTTGATTTCTTTTATATAGCATGATTCTTTTTCTTGGTTGAAACATTACTTGTTGTTTTCATTCATTTAAACATTAGTAAAATTATTTTGATTTTGAAAACAACATTGCACATGCATCACATGTTCTAAGTTAGTCATTTTCATACAACTTGTGAGTCTTTGATTTTCATGTCATTAACAAGTTGATTTTCATACATGTGATTTGCATTAGACTTCAATCAAATCTTCATGAGCTTTAAACTTTGAAATGCTTTAAGCATATATTTGATTGAGCTTTCTTTTTAAACTTGATTGAAGTTATCACACACACACATCATGAGCATACACATTTGCATTCATTTAGTGTTTGTGTGAGTTTATTATTCACTTTCATATCCGCCTATTTTAGAGGCAAATACATTGTGCTTAAATTGTATCTCTTAGAGTGATCTTTTGTGACGACACTTTCTTAGAGAAATCTTTATTTGTAAAGGTTATTGCTTAGCCTAAGAAAAGCATTGTGTAAAGGTTATTGCTTAGCCTAAGAAAAACATCTTGTAAAGGTTATTGCTTAGCCTAGAAAAGCACATTGAGAGGTTGTTATTTAGCCTAGAAAAACAACATTGTAAGGGTTATTGCTTAGCCTAGTAAAAAGAATAAATAGTGGAAATCCGGTGGGGTGTTGGTTCACATGCCGGTAGTGGACGTACGCATTGAGGCCGAACCACTATAAACCTTGGTGTTGTGGTGCTTGATTTTGTAATGATTGTTTATATTAGCTTCCGCATATTGTTTGATTAATCATCACATGTGACTAGTTTTTGTTAAGAATTTAAAATTTGTTTAAATTGGTCATTGTTGTAGCACACCCTATTCACCCCCCCCCCTTAGGGTTCGGATCCTCAGGATTTTCAAATACAAGAAATGTGCAAACATGAATAAAATGTTCCTCTCCCCCAAGTGCTGGTGGGGCTCTTTGATTTATAGTCTTCCCTCAACAGATGGGGACAACTCTTCAGCAACAAGTGCTCTATTTTGGCGGGGTCTTCGAACTGCCCTCGACGGACGAGGCAGGTAGGATCTTCTCCGCAGGACTTGGTAGCATAAGTGGGGATAAGGGTTTACTAATTCTAAAGTGATGATGAGGCTTCCGGGTGTGTTGTGATGACGTGACCAGGCTCATGGGTTGGGCCTGGACTTATCGGGTCATGAGTTTTGGTCCCAGATCAATATGGATTAGGTCACTTGGACCTGACCCATCAAATATAACTTTTACCAACGGTTTTTTTTTTCGTCGGCAAAAAGAAAAAGAAAAATAAAAAAAATAAAAAACTTTTACCGATGTTTTTTTTCGTCGGCTAAAAGAAAAAGAAAAATAAATAAAAAATAAAATACTTTCGCTCACATTTTATTTTTTTCAGCAAAAAGAAAAATGAAAAATAAAAAAAAATGATATACTTTTGCCGACGTTTTATTTTCGTCGGCAAAAAGGAAAAATAAAATTAAGTAAAACATAAAATAATTTTGTTGACATTTTTTTTCGTAGGCAAAAACAAAAAAGAAAAAATAATAAAAAAGTAATATAATTTTGCCGACGTTTTTTTTTTAGATGTTATATTTGTTTTTTTCAAGATAATTTTCTTATAAACCTGTTTGTACACCTATATCAAAAAATAAACATGTTCGTGTACCTATATTCAAAATAAAAGCTTCATGCAAACCAAAGTTGCTAAATAAACAAACATCCATCGCCATTTTTCATCAAATCATTCATCTCATTATACGAATATTACAATCAATAATGATACAGTCTCATATAAATGTCCAATATACATATACAAATAATCTAAAAAGAATAAAACACCCCCACAAGTTTGCAACCGACCCCAAAGTGTCCATCAATCTGCAATGACAAAAACAACATTAGAATCTTTTCAATGAATTAAATTATAAATGACAGATAAACATGTATACATATAAATCTTTTCCTAAGATTTTCGGCGGCCTGCTTTCCAACCAAAGTGTTGAGAATCAGGCGTTTATGCATTTAATTCGTTAAGAAGTCCGATTGACTAACCATCAATTCCGACAAGTTACTTTGGCCTTGAACAAGGTACCCTTGCCGGTTTCTGGACTGCCCGATGGTTGTTTCCCGTTTTCGGCCTCCGACGGTCTACTTTCGAAACTAAGTGTTAAGAATCCAACATTTTTAGGTCTAATTCGTTAACCGGGAGTCTGATTTATGAGCCGTCTATTCCTGCAAGTTAATTTCACCTCGAGCGAGGTGTTCCTGCAGGATTCTGATTATTTCGGGGGTCGTTTCCCATTTCGGACCCCTGGCGAGCCGTTTTCGACCCTAAGAAAATCATATGTTCTCGCTTCTAAATCTCTAACCGGGAGTATTATTTACGAACCGTCAGTTCCTACAAGTCACTCTACCCTCGAACATAGCGTTTGTGCCGGTTTTTTGATTTTTTTGGTGGCTGGTTCCCTTTCCGAACCCCCGGCGGGCTGTTTTCGAGCCCAAGTGTTGGAAAATCCAATGTTTTCGCTTCTAAATCACTAACTAGGAGTCTTAGTTACGAACCATCAGTTCCTAGAAGTCACTTTGCCCTCGAGCCAAGTGCTCGTGCCGGTTTCTGGTTTTTTCGGGGGCCAGTTCCCTTTCCGGACCCCGTGGGCCATTTTCGAGCCTAAGTGTTGGAAAATCCAATGTTTTCGATTCTAAATCTCTAACCAGGTGTCTTATTTGAGAACCGTCAGTTTTTACAAGTCACTCTACCCTCAAGCCAAGTGTTCGGCCAGGTTTCCGGTTTTTCTGGGGGCCGGTTCCCATTTTGGTCCCTTGGCGGGCCATTTTCGAGCCTAAGTGTTGGAAAATCCGATGTTTTCGCTTCTAAATCACTAACCAGGAGTCATATTTGTGAACCGTCAGCTCGTACAAGTCACTCTACCCTCGAGCCAATTGCTCGTACCAATTTTTTATTTTTCGGGGGTCAATTCCCATTCTGAACCCCCGGCGGGCTGTTTTCGAGCCTAAGTGTTGAAAAATCCGATATTTTTGCTTCTAAATTACTAACCGGGAGTCCTATTTGCGAACCATCAGTTCCTACAAGTCACTCTATCCTTAAGCCAAGTGCTCGTGCCAGTTTCCGATTTATCTGGGGGTCGGTTCCCGTTCTGAACCCCCGGCGGGCTGTTTTCGAGCTAAAGTGTTGGAAAATCCGATGTTTTCGCTTCTAAGTCACTAATCAGGAGTCCTATTTGTAAACCGCCAGTTCCTATTAGTCACTCTATCCTCAAGCCAAGTGCTTGTGCCGGTTTCTGATTTTTCCGGGGGCTGGTTCCCGTTCCGGACCCCCGGCGGGCCATTTATGAGCCTAAGTGTTGGAAAATCCGATGTTTTCGCTTCTAATTCTCTAACCGGGAGTCCTATTTGCGAACCGTCAGTTCCTATAAGTTACTATACCCTCGAGCGAAGTATCACTACATAGTACATCATACATAATACATGATACATTTTATCATATTCTAGTGTAGGGCACAAACAAAAGCTCTTTTGTCTTTGTGAATATTTAAGGACTACATCTTGCTAATAAATATCCGGGGGTTATTTCATTGAGAACAACCAATGACTATTTATAAGAATACATTGACTCAATATAGAAAACATAATCAACTTAAAACAGGAGGTATTAGTCTCACCTTGGATAATATGGAGTGGGAACTAGCAAGACATCTCCAGGGTAAGACATCTCCAGCGTCTGCTAATATGAATGTCAGTAGCTCATTCATTGCGGTTTCTCCTGCAGTGAGAACAATCCTTTCGAGATTGAATTTCACTCTCCTTCCTCTTATTAGTTTTATGGTCTAAATACCAAGTATATGATGTAATAAATTGATTCATTTCTTTATTTATCAATACAATCATGCTTCCCTTTTAATGAGATGAATGGTGTTTAATTATATACTTGCACATAACCAATACGAATGACATAATGGTTCATGAGATGAACTGGAGTCCACAAGTATACTAGATGTAATACATGTGTATGGATGAGATCCACATACAGGAGACATGATGTAATGCATGTGTATGGATGAGATCCACATACGGAGAAATGTATTGCAAATCTTATACTTACATATCTTCAGAACCAGTGATGAGATTGGGCATCTAATCTGACAAGGTTGCAGCGCTTTGATCACTATGAGATAGTGTGATTTGTCTCGATCATCAGAATGTAAGATTCTGGATCATGGTGCCGGTACATTGGATGTATTGAATGACCATGAGAAACACCTTATATATACTGTCTTTACTATAAGGTATGCTCTCATAATTCCCTAGCAATAGACTCATAATCATGAGACATTAATGAACTCAAGTTTCTATCTATTCATTTGGTTTGAGTCACCAATGAGTGAGGCCAATTGTAGGTCAACACCTCGGTGATTTGGGTACGTGGTAGTAGAGTTGTGGGAACATTCAATGGTCAAGATGGAATCTATCTTTAATATCCCCTTGTGCCAATTAATGGATTTATCATTGGTAAGTGTGCACCCATTCCAATTAAGAGTTAATTGGATCAGTACCAAATGACCACTATAATTAATTGGGGCTCAAGGATAATAAGAAATGGATCTACTTTGGTGGACACGTCCAATTGATCCATGGATATAGATGGAGGGGCCTACTTATGGTATTGAGGAAGTTTAGGGTCTTCATTGTAATATATTCCTAAGACTGGAATACAATTGCATTTAGATAGTGGAGTTATTTGCAATTAACTGTGTGCCCGAATTGCACATGAGATGTGGGGTCGGGTGTCCCAGTTGGAGCCAACTTTCTAAGGAATCCCTAGTGGTCCCCACGCTGGCCCAAGTTATTAGAAAGATACTAATTCTACTTGAACTCTAAAAGGAAGGTTACTATTTCTATTTGAAGTGAGACTTCTAATAGTGGTAATGGTAAGCTACTAATTATTATTGGAACTAGGACTTCTATTTTAATTAGAAAGGAGAAAACTACCAATTGTTGTGGAAGTGAGACTTCTATGGCAACTAGTAAGGGAGAAGTTTACTATTTTGTAATGGGAGTTAAACTTCCGTTTCAATTAGGAAAAGAGGTGGAATGGAGGGCTATATTAAGAGGAACAAACCCCTCTTGGACGTCCATAATACAAAGAGCAATTCCAGCCCCTTTGTGCAAGTGTTGCACAAGTTCTCTTCCTCTCTAAGTTCTCTTCTCTTTCTCCTTTAGTTCCTTGGAGTTACTATTGGAAACTAGGTGGGCCATTCAGATAGGTTTCAAAAACTTTTAACCCACTTGATGCAGGGATCAACTATCTAGAAGGCAACAAAACCAATCCAGGATGCAATTCCTCAAACTCATAAACCATGTACAGCAATAAAACCTATCTAGAAGATAGAAAATAGCACATAAACAAGCAACCACGAAATCCACGACATACAAGGATGTAAATTATACCTTTGGATCTTTGTAGTGCTCTAATGGAGAAGTTGATCTCTTTCTTTGATGATGAACACCTTCACTAATCAAATTAAGATCTCCAACACCCTTTGATCTTCCACGCTATGTCCCGTATCAGATTTTCTTTTCTCAAGAAGATGGTGGGATCTCTAAGAGAAAAACCCTAAAGGAAACTAGAAGAGAACTAGTAGAGGGAGAGGAAGAGAGGAGTGCAACTCTTGCACACTTAAATGGGCTGGGCGTGAATCCCTATATGGAGTAACATTAGGGACGTCCAAGGCTCTCTTCTTCTCCTTTTATAGCATTGAAGCCACCTCCTCTTACTAATTGAAATAGAAGTCTTACTTCCACTACAATTAGTTGCTTACTAAATCATAATTAGAAGTCTTACTTCAAATATGATTAGTAACCTCCTCTTTTACTAATTAAAATAGAAGTCATACTTCCATTAATAATTAGTAACTTACTATTACCACTATTAGAAGTCTCACTTCAAATAGAAATAGTAACTTTCTATTTCCTTTTAGAGTTCTACTATAATTAGTATCTTTCTAATATATTTGGCTAGCGTGGGGACCACTAGGGATTCCTTAGAAAGCTGGCTCCAACTGGGACACGCTACCCCACATCTCATGTGCAATCCGGGCCCACAGTTAATTGCAAATAACTCTACTATATAAATGCAAATGCACTTAAGTCTTAGGAATATATTTCAATGAAGACCCTAAACTTCCCAATTACCATAACTAGGCCCCTCTATCATTATCCATGGATCAATTGGAATAAATCTGTCCCATCCAATCTTAGATCCACATCTTATTATCCTTGAGCCCCAATTAATTATAGTGATCATTTGGTACCGATCCAATTAACTCTTAATCGGAATGGGTGCGCACTTACCAATGATAAATCCATTAATTGGCACAAGGGGATAATGAAGATAGATTCCATCTTGATCATTGCATGTTCCCACAGTCTTACTGCCACGTACCCAAGACACCGAGGTGTTGACCTACAGTTGGCCTCACTCATTGGTGACTCAAAGCAAATGAATAGACAGAAACTTGAGTCCATCATTGTCTCAGGATTGAGAGCCTATTGCTTAGGAATTATGAGAGCAGTCCTTAAATCGAGACAGTATTTCATAAGGTGCTTCTCATGGTCCTTCAATACATCCAATGTACCAGCACTATGATCTAGAATCTTACATTCTGATGATCGAGACAAATCACACTATCTCATAGTGATCAAAGTGCTGCAACCTTGTCAGATGAGATGCCCAATCTCATCACTGATTGTGAAGATATTTTTGTTAGGAATTTTCTAGATTGCAATTTGATGGATGCATTTCATTCTAGCATCATTTGATTTACACACTTGCATGGGTTTTAAGTAAACTTGAAATCTTGTTTTATTCATGCATTGCTTTTAAGATTTGTAAAAGTATTGATTTATGCATGATTTGTTTTTTAATCTTGGATGCATTTGATTTAGAAAAGAGTTTTCAAGAAATCAAGCAAGCCTTTGTTTTAAAAGTTTTGAATCTTTTTAGGCTTTTTATGTCATGTTTTAAAAACCATTAGAATCTTTAAAACATGTTTTCCAAGCTTGATTTAGTGGCCAAAAGGTCCCCCATAGAAAAACCTTCAAATATGCAAAAGTTGCAAAGGGAGGCTGTCCCGGCAGTGTTGCCGGTCGACCGAGAGGCAGGTCTCGGTCGACCGAGACAACTGGAGGTAAAATCTGCAGTTTTTGAACTGAAACCTCCAACGGTCAGAAATCTGACCGTTGTGCCTTCCCGGTCGACCGAGACCTCTTTACCGGTCGACCGAGGACTAGCCGTTGGCAACTTTTTGCTATAAATATGAGTTCTTTCCCTTGCCAAAAGTTGGGAATTTTTAACCCCTCCTTGAGAGGATTTGAGGCATATCAAAAGGGAAAAGAACCAAGGGATGAAGGGGATGATTAGGAAAGCTAAAGCTTGGATTAATGAAGTTAAACCACCAAGTAGGCTCTTCCTTCCTTAATCATATGTTTTCATGCTTTTGTTTTATTTTTGGTAAATCATTTCTAGCATGTTAAACTATGTTTGTGTTGTGTCCTTAACATGTGTTATGTTTTGAGTTGATTTATTGTTTTGGATACAACACCATATGATTCAATCCAAGTAGTACTTGAATTGGTAAATCAAAGTAGATCATGTTAATGAAAGAACCTTTGAAATTATATGTAACATGATTCCTATACTTGGTTGAATCTTTGGTTGTTGTTTTCCATCATAAGAAAATCACTTTCAAAAGTATCTTATGTTTTGGACTCAACTTCTTTACAAATCATATGTTTTCATGTTTTGTTTTATCATTGGTAAATCTTGTAACATGTTAACTAATGATATGTTGTATCCTTAGCATGTCTTATATTTTGAATAGATCTATTGTTTTGGATACATCACCATTGATTCATCAAAGTAGTACTTTATCTTTGGTAAATCTAAGTAGATCATGTTAATGAAAAATGTAACATGATTCATATACTTTGTTGAATCTTTGGTTGTTGTGTTCCATCATAAGAAAATCTCTTTCAAATGTATCTTATGTTTTGGATTCAACATCATTACAAATCATATGTGTATTATTGTTTTAATGCTTCACAACTTGCCTTACTTTGATTGGTAAATCATTTTCAAGTTGTCCTTATAATTACATATGATTTGTCCCCTCATTTCAATCAAATCTATTTTTATGTTTTGAGCTACATGTTGATTTGATTGACATCCCTATGCATCACATGTTTAGAGCTAATCCATTTCATACAACTTGTGTAACTTTGACATCATTAACAAGTTGTTACTTTTAACATGTGATTGCATTCTTCCTCAATCATAAATGTTTTTGAGCTAAAACTTTCAAAAGCCTTAGGCTTACATTTATGAGCTTTCATTTTCTAAATGATTGAGGACCACACACACACACTTCATTTGTTTTCATCTTTGCATTCATAGTGTGAGTGTGTATTAGATTTTCACTTCCATATCCGCCTATTTTAGAGGCAAATGTAATGAGCTTAATTGAATCTCCATCAAGTGTATGTTAGACACTAATTTAGTGAGATAACCAACCTATGGTTGAAGAGGTTATTGCTTAGCCTATAAAAGCATATTGTATAGGTTGATGTTAAGCCTTGAAAAACATCATTGTAAGGTTATTGCTTAGCCTTGGAAAGCATATTGTAAAGGTTATTGCTTAGCCTATTGAAAAGCATAAATAGTGGAAATCCGGTGGGGTGTTGGATCACAAGCCGGTAGTGGATGTAGGCATTGAGGCCGAACCACTATAAATCCTTGTGTGATGGTGCTTGCTTTGTGGTGATTGTTTTCTTTAAGCTTCCGCATTTTGTTTGATAATCATCACTTGTGACTAGTTTGTTTTAAAGAAGTTAAAATTGTTAAAATTGGTCATAAAAGAAGCTCACCCTATTCACCCCCACTCTAGGGTTCGGATCCCCATGGACTTACAATTTTAAGTATAAGATTTGTGACACATATCTCCCGTATGTGGATCTCATCCATATACATATAACACATCTAATATACTAATGGGACCCGATTCATCTCATGAACCATTATGTCATATATATTGGTCATGTGCATTAAGTAATAAATCACCATTCATCTCATGAAAGGAAAGCATGATTATATTGATAAATAAAGAAATTAATCAATCTATTCATCATATACTGGTATTGAGACCATACTATCTATCAGTTACTAGTTAGGTTTTCTCTTGAAGATTCCACCATCTTCTTGAGAAAAGAGATCTAATACGGGTCATAGCGTGGAAGATCAAAAGGTGTTGGAGATTCTGATTTGGTTAGTGAAGGTGTTCATCATCAAAGAAAGAATTCAAATTCTCCATTAGAGCACAGCTAAGCTCCAAACGTATATCTACATCCTTGTATGCTGTAGATTTCGTGGTTGCATGTTTAGGTGTTGTTTTCTATCTTCTAGATAGGACATATTGCTGTAAATGATTTATGAGTTTGAGGGATTGCATCCTGGATTGGGTTTTTGATTGCCTTCTAGATAGTTGTCCCTGCATCAAGTGGGTCAAAAGTTTTTGAAACCTATCTGAAAGGCCCACCTATATTCCAACAATTGGTATCAGAGCCTTACCTCATCTCTAATCATGTTAGATCAACAAGCTTGCTCCAATCTTTGCATGAGATGCGAAGAAGATGAACCAAGGGCTATGTAAGGATCAGTTTTGATGAATTTACTTGGTTTAATAGTTGATTCATGTTTGGATAGTCACAGAAGGGTTTAATAATGATGGAAGGATAATAGGAAGCCATTGGAACACTTTCGAAGTGATTTGGGAAAGAATGGACACGAAACAGAAAACCCATGTTGCAGGTTTTCGTCAGGCCGGTCGACCTGGCCCCGTGCTCGGTCGACAGGCTGACTTGCAGGTCGATCGACCGAGCCCTCTAGCCGGTCGACCGAGCCAGCTGCACAGCATGATGCAGAAACTGGATTTTTCAGTTTCGGGTCTTCTCTTACATCCTATTTTTCTAGCATTATTTGGCAGCCTATTTTTGTGATTTGTAAGGTTGTATGAGATACTAACTTGCAGATGATCTTGTCCTCCCCATGTGGCCCACAAGTCTTTTGCTTTCTATTTATGGTTATTGGTTTATTTAAGGCTAAGTGTAAAGGGCATCATTGTTTCCTTGGTTTCTCGTGAAAGGGCAAGGCATGATGAATTTCCCTGTAGCCCTTTTATTTCCATGTTTAGATTACCATGTAAGTCTCATAATAGAGGCATATGAATTTATGTAATTTTTCTAATTTTGTAAATTCTAGCGATGTTAGAGACGAAGAAGGAAAGCGATGTTGGACTCCTAATCAAAGAGTTTGAAGATTACTAAAAGAGTTTTGGAGTTGCCCAAAGAGTTTGAGGAATTCCAAAGTTTTGGAAAGTCTAGAAGTCCAAGAAGTCTATTCCGCTAGGGCCATGTGGAGGAGAGGACCAGTTTCTAATTTTAGCACTTTCTATTTATGAATGCAATGCTTAATTTAGAATATTTCCAAATCTGATCCAAACAAAGCAAGTTACTAAAATTGGTCAAATCGAATTAATTTTTGGAAAGAGTTCTAATTAGTGTTGATGACCCATGAGATGGACACATTGGTAACACTAATTTAGAAACTGGACTTTCCTTAAAATAACTTGACTTGGAACCAATCTTTGATCATATCATGAGATGATTTAATGTTCATATGATACATGTGGGCCCTAATACTTAAAAGAAAATCCTCAATTCTAAAATATTAAGTGGGAGCGGGGCATTTATATTTAGAAATCCCCATGATTTTCCACCATAGGTCCACTGTAAGGAAAGTATTAGCCTCGTGCCATCTTGAGAATGGTCGTTCCCAACGGAGGGCTTTTACTTGTCTGGTTACTAGATATGGATCTCCTATGGATAGTGTTGGTGAGACGGGGCGAGGGCCCACTCCCCAAGGAGGAGCTTCCCGCAACGGTTGTCATGCAATGCTAGTTGGTGGGTCACACTTAACTAAATTAATGATGTAGTATCCCCAAGGATTTGCCTCATGTATTTTAAAAACCAAAGCAAATCGGGAGTCATACATTATTTGGTATGAGATACCTAGATTATATTGAATGATGGGGATCATGAATAGTTAGTTTTAATTCCGATTTTGACCAACTTTGATCCGCACCAATCTAGGTGGTATTTGCACTCCCCAAGGAGGCATACTCCGGGGATTGGGATTCCGATGTATTCTGAATTTAGTGGTTATGAGGATTCCATATAAATTTGGTAGAATACTAAACCCTAATGTCATTTAAATTCAATAATTGAATGTATCGTTATGTGCTACAGTATTTCAAGCATGAATTCAAATACTTTCAATCCACTTGCGACCATCCCCAACCAGAATAAGTTAGTGGGATCCAATCATGTAAACTGGAAACGGAACCAGGATATAGTCCTGACAGCTTCAGGATATAAATATGTCCTTACCAAACCCCTCCTTGATGAGCTATTGCCGGAAGCATCACAGGTAGAAAATGAACTTTACACCAGGTGGGCCAAAGACGATGAGATGGCCAGATGTTATATACAGGCATCCATGTCTAGTGTTTTGCAACACCAACATCAATCCTTTAAGACTGCATATGATATTATATCAAACTTGAAGGAGATGTCTGCGGAACAGGGCAGGCCTGCTAGACAAGCTGCTATGAGGGTGCTTATAAGCACGAAGATGGCTGAAGGTACACCAGTACAGGACCACATGTTGAAAATGATGGACTCATTGAATGAGTTAGATGTGCTGGGGGCTGCGATTGATGCAGAATCGCAGATTGACATAATCCTTGAATCACTACCAAAGTCGTTCAACAATTTCAAGGTCAATTATAATATGAATAAGATGAATTTGACTCTAGCTGAGCTTTCTAGTCAGCTGGTGGTGACTGAAGGGATTATGAAGAAGAAGCCAACTGCCCTGATGACAGAAAAGTCATTTGCCAAGTCCAAACTGAAAGGCAAAGGGGGGAAAGGCAAGAAGAAATCAGTTCCGAAGGGTCCTAAGGTGGAGAGTGGTCCTAATGGTGGTGTTGGCAAAGCTAAGGGGTCGGGGACAAAAGGAAAGTGTTTCCATTGTGGAATGACAGGAATTGTCCAGATTATCTGTCTAAGAAGAAGACCTCAGGTATGATTGAGTCACTTGTTTCTGAAGTTAGTTTTACAACTGGTACTTCAGAATCTTGGTGTGTGGACTCCGGGGCAACTAATCGCATATGTAATTCGTTGCAGGGGTTCCGGGAAACCAGGAGACTTGTAAATCCATGGGGATCCGAACCCTAGAGGGGGGGGGTGAATAGGGTGAGCTTCTTTTATGACCAATTTTAACAATTTTAACTTCTTTAAAACAAACTAGTCATAAGTGATGATTATCAAACAAAATGCGGAAGCTTAAAGAAAACAATCACCACAAAGCAAGCACCATCACACAAGGATTTATAGTGGTTCGGCCTCAATGCCTACATCCACTACCGGCTTGTGATCCAACACCCCACCGGATTTCCACTATTTATGCTTTTCAATAGGCTAAGCAATAACCTTTACAATATGCTTTCCAAGGCTAAGCAATAACCTTACATTGATGTTTTTCAAGGCTTAACATCAACCTATACACTATGCTTTTATAGGCTAAGCAATAACCTCTTCAACCACAAGGTTGGTTATCTCACTAAGATAGTGTCTTTAATACACTTGATGGAGATTCAATTAAGCTCATTACATTGCCTCTTAATTAGGCGGATATGGAAGTGTAAAACTAATACACACACACACTATGAATGCAAAGATGAAAGTATATGAAGTGTGTGTGTGTGTGGTCCTCAATCATTTTGAAAATGAAAGCTCATAAATGTATGCCTAAGGCTTTTGAAAGTTTTAGCTCAAAAACATTTATGATTGAGGAAGTAATGCAATCACATGTTAAAAGTAACAACTTGTTAATGATATCAAAGTTACACAAGTTGTATGAAATGGATTAGCTCTAAACATGTGATGCATAGGGATGTCAATCAAATCACCAATGAAGCTCAAAACATAAAAATAGATTTGATTGAAAATAGGGGACAAATCATATGTAATTATAAATACAACTTGAAAATGATTTACCTATCAAAGTGATGCAAGTTGTGAAACTTTAAAACAATAATACACATATGATTTGTAATGATGTTGAATCCAAAACATAAGATACATTTGAAAGAGATTTTCTTATGATGGAAAACAACACCCAAAGATTCAACAAAGTATATGAATCATGTTACATATTTCATTAACATGATCTACTTAGATTTACCAAAGATAAAGTACTACTTTGATGAATCATTGGTGATGTATCCAAAACAATAGATCTATTAAAAATATAACACATGCTAAGGATACAACACATCATAGGTTAACATGTTACAAAGATTTACCAATGATAAAACAAAACATGAAAACATATGATTTGTAAAGAAGTTGAATCCAAAACATAAGATAGTTTTGAAAGTGATTTTCTTATGATGGAAAACAACAACCAAAGATTCAACCAAGTATATGGATCATGTTACATATAATTCCAAAGGTTTTTCCATTAACATGATCTACTTAGATTTACCAAAGTTAAGTACTACTTGGATTGAATCATATGATGTTGTATCCAAAACAATAAATCAACTCAAAACATAACACATGTTAAGGACACAACACAAACATAGTTTAACATGCTAGAAATGATTTACCAAAAATAAAACAAAAGCATGAAAACATATGATTAAGGAAGGAAGAGCCTACTTGGTGGTTTAACTTCATTAATCCAAGCTTTAGCTTTCCTAATCATCCCCTTCATCCCTTGGTTCTTTTCCCTTTTGATATGCCTCAATACCTCTCAAGGAGGGGCTTAAAATTCCCAACTTTTGGCAAGGGAAAGAACTCATATTTATAGCAAAAAGTTGCCAACGGCTAGTCCTCGGTCGACCGGCAAAGAGGTCTCGGTCGACCGGGAAGGCACAACGGTCAGATTTCTGACCGTTGGAGGTTTCAGTTCAGAAACTGCAGGTTTTACCTCCAGTTGTCTCGGTCGACCGAGACCTGCCTCTCGGTCGACCGGCGACACTGCCGGGACAGCCTCCCTTTGACAAAAAAAGCAACTTTTGCAAATTTGAAGGTTTAGCTTTGGGGGACCTTTTGGCCACTAAATCAAGCTTGGAAAACATGTTTTAAAGATTCTAATGGTTTTTAAAACATGACATAAAAAGCCTAAAAGGATTCAAAACTTTTAAAACAAAGGCTTGCTTGATTTCTTGAAAACTCTTTTCTAAAACAAATGCATCCAATATTTAAAAACAAATAATGCATAAATCAAAACTTTTACAACTCTTAAAAGTAATGCATGAATAAATCAAGATTTCAAGTTTATCTAAAACAATGCATGTGTGTAAATCAAATGATGCTTGAATGATAATGCATCCATCAAATTGCAATCTAGAAAATTCCTAACAATCTCCCCCTTTGCAATTTGATGGCAACACACTCACCACTGAAAATACACACTTAGTCTTCAGCTCCCCCTCAGCTGGACAAGGCTTGAAATCTTCTTGGATGCTCCTTCTCTTAGCTTGAGCTCTTTTCTTCATTCTTCATGATGCTTGGTGCTTAAATATTCTTCAAGCTTTCTCTTCTTCTTTCTTTCTTTATCCAAGCATATTCTTTAACTCCAAGCTTTCTTTCTTCTATTTGCTCTCCCCCTTTGACCATGCCTCTTTCTCCCTTTGGCAAGGTATGTATTCTCTCCCCTTGTAGAAGATCATACAAAAACCTCCCCTTAGGAAGCTTGGACATTCTCTTTACCCTTTTGAGAACTTGCATAATTTCTCCCCCTTTGCCATTAAATTGCAAAGGTACCTACACACATGAAACAAAGAAAATACCTTTAGTAGCACCTGTTAACAAATGAAATCGAAAATGAAATACATAACAGGCTATCATGTGAGGTAGTAGACTCTAAGGGCTCAAAGACAATCCAAGGGTGAATTTGATCAAAACTAATACTTCCTATGAAGGTTTACACTCCCCCTCAATCCATTCTCTTCTTTTGTCAAACTTTTGACAAGATTTAACTATTAGATGCAAGAAGAAGATGGTTTAACCAAATGAGGGTCAACTTCAAGGAAAGGATTAGGTTCATATAACTATAAAGCTCAATATGATCAAATTGCCAAAAGATAGCTAGGTCTAAAGAGAAAAGCAATCATGGATATCAATTGGAAAAACAAAGAGTACCAATTGAGATTTAAGGATATGACTATTAAACATAATCACTCTAAAATGGATTTAAAAATATAACTCTTAAAAGAAAATCCAAATTAGAGCTATCCATGATGCAATGGGGTTTACTCAAACATAGCATCAATCAATATAACTTATGAAAATCATATGCTATGTAAGGTTTTGAAAATCATTTCATTCAATCAATAAATATGACTTATTTAAGAGCAAGATGAGTGAAATGAAATTCAAACATGAAGCCAACCTCAACTAATAACCAACCAATATTATGAACACATAAACATGGTGGTCAAGAGATATACCTATTAGAGCAAAAGAGGTGGCAACATGAACATTATGATGCTAATGGTGTGTGACATGGAACAATCATATTACTTATCAAGTCCAATCCAATGCACACAAGATTTATCACATTCACAAGAAATCAAATCAATCAAACATTATACCAATTGAATCCAATTGAATTTGATAACATGATAAAGAGCAAGAATGTGACAAAATTCCATCAAGCATCATAAATGCATATTCATCACTTTTGAAGATATAACTATTGAGCATAGTGATGAACAAGATAAATTGCAATGCACAAGGATATGACTTAGAAATGCATGCAATTTAAAAAGTGACTAAGTCATATGAATTCAACATCTAAGTTATCCATCAAACACATAGAAATATGAGGAATGGATTTCAAAGAGTTTCATATGATCAAGATCACTACTATGAAGTTGAAACATGTCTAAGGATGATATCACTTAGAGAATATACATGAATCAACATCATAACCATCCAAAAAGAAAAGACTATAAAGCATAGAGGATGGATTTGAGTTCTAGTATGGTTTCTACAAATATAATAAATAACACAACCATACATAGAACAATTTGCCATTTGCATAGAGAGGATTAATCAACACTCAAGATCTAACTCATACCATTCATCAAAAAGAATATTACTATTTAAGCACAAGAAGGTATGAAGTTAAAGGTATCAATCTATCATGTAACATTTCCACTCTTAGCAAATGTACTAAGCTTACAATGCAATGGACAATGGATATGAGGTTTACACCAAATGAACTTAGCACATAAAATCACATATGTACTTAAAAAGCTCAAATACAAGATTTTACTATAAAGCACATAAACAATCATCAAAATGCATTAATGAGAATATATACCAAGATAATCACAAAAATGCAAATCAATGAAACCATATCCAACCAAGCAATGTAAGACATCAAAATCAATTTGCATAAAGAATGTAACTAAATGAGCAAAGATGCAAATTGTTTGTAAAAATTATTTCCTTTCAAATGATATAATCATAATTCGGCACAAGGAAATAAATTCAAGGAAAATGCTTCTAAAAATACAACCAATAAAGCTTAGAACATTTTCCAAAGTTTTTCAAATCACTTCAATATATGAAATTCCAACAAAGAATCATTTATAGAATTATGAGCAAGTGAATTTGAAAAACAAGAAGTGTACTATTGTAAATTTTCAAATTGTAAAACAATAGACACTCACAAATTTTCCATACAAAGAGATATAACTTTGAAAACTCAATGGAAAACTTAAATTGCTTCAAATCATTTGATTTCCAAAAAGGATCTAACTATGACAAACATCAAATGATTTTCCAACATCAATTGATCATGAAAAAACTAGCTATGAAAGCATTTGTAATCACAATCAATTGATCATGAATAGATATGCACTACAAGAGATATAACTATATGAACAAAATGCAAATCCATCATGAAAGTAATGCAACCAAAGGATTTTGAAAACCATGAGATATAACTTAAAAGTTCATGAAGACAAAATCAAATGATCACAAAGAAACATTGCATTTTAAAAGATGTGACTATAAAGAAACAAAATGCAAATGTAACATGACCAACAAAAAGATATAACTAAAAAGCATAGGTTGGTCTAGGGGTATCAAGGCCTTAAGGTTACTCAAATAGTCTACCTTTGAAAATACACCTAAGGTCTTGAAAATGTGTCCTTGAGAGATCACTTTGAGGACTCACGAACTCTAGAAGATATAACTTAGAAAAGTCTTAGAGTGGTGCAAAGAGGCTAGGGAAAAACATTTTCAAACATAGTGGAAATCATCAAAAAGATATGCATTAAAACACAACACTAGGGTTCAAATCTAGCAAGGATCAACTCCGGGTTGTTAAGCCCTAAAATGGAGTAACCCGCTCTGATACCACTTGTAAATCCATGGGGATCCGAACCCTAGAGGGGGGGGGGTGAATAGGGTGAGCTTCTTTTATGACCAATTTTAACAATTTTAACTTCTTTAAAACAAACTAGTCATAAGTGATGATTATCAAACAAAATGCGGAAGCTTAAAGAAAACAATCACCACAAAGCAAGCACCATCACACAAGGATTTATAGTGGTTCGGCCTCAATGCCTACATCCACTACCGTCTTGTGATCCAACACCCCACCGGATTTCCACTATTTATGCTTTTCAATAGGCTAAGCAATAACCTTTACAATATGCTTTCCAAGGCTAAGCAATAACCTTACATTGATGTTTTTCAAGGCTTAACATCAACCTATACACTATGCTTTTATAGGCTAAGCAATAACCTCTTCAACCACAAGGTTGGTTATCTCACTAAGATAGTGTCTTTAATACACTTGATGGAGATTCAATTAAGCTCATTACATTGCCTCTTAATTAGGCGGATATGGAAGTGTAAAACTAATACACACACACACTATGAATGCAAAGATGAAAGTATATGAAGTGTGTGTGTGTGTGGTCCTCAATCATTTTGAAAATGAAAGCTCATAAATGTATGCCTAAGGCTTTTGAAAGTTTTAGCTCAAAAACATTTATGATTGAGGAAGTAATGCAATCACATGTTAAAAGTAACAACTTGTTAATGATATCAAAGTTACACAAGTTGTATGAAATGGATTAGCTCTAAACATGTGATGCATAGGGATGTCAATCAAATCACCAATGAAGCTCAAAACATAAAAATAGATTTGATTGAAAATAGGGGACAAATCATATGTAATTATAAATACAACTTGAAAATGATTTACCTATCAAAGTGATGCAAGTTGTGAAACTTTAAAACAATAATACACATATGATTTGTAATGATGTTGAATCCAAAACATAAGATACATTTGAAAGAGATTTTCTTATGATGGAAAACAACACCCAAAGATTCAACAAAGTATATGAATCATGTTACATATTTCATTAACATGATCTACTTAGATTTACCAAAGATAAAGTACTACTTTGATGAATCATTGGTGATGTATCCAAAACAATAGATCTATTAAAAATATAACACATGCTAAGGATACAACACATCATAGGTTAACATGTTACAAAGATTTACCAATGATAAAACAAAACATGAAAACATATGATTTGTAAAGAAGTTGAATCCAAAACATAAGATAGTTTTGAAAGTGATTTTCTTATGATGGAAAACAACAACCAAAGATTCAACCAAGTATATGGATCATGTTACATATAATTCCAAAGGTTTTTCCATTAACATGATCTACTTAGATTTACCAAAGTTAAGTACTACTTGGATTGAATCATATGATGTTGTATCCAAAACAATAAATCAACTCAAAACATAACACATGTTAAGGACACAACACAAACATAGTTTAACATGCTAGAAATGATTTACCAAAAATAAAACAAAAGCATGAAAACATATGATTAAGGAAGGAAGAGCCTACTTGGTGGTTTAACTTCATTAATCCAAGCTTTAGCTTTCCTAATCATCCCCTTCATCCCTTGGTTCTTTTCCCTTTTGATATGCCTCAATACCTCTCAAGGAGGGGCTTAAAATTCCCAACTTTTGGCAAGGGAAAGAACTCATATTTATAGCAAAAAGTTGCCAACGGCTAGTCCTCGGTCGACCGGCAAGGAGGTCTCGGTCGACCGGGAAGGCACAACGGTCAGATTTCTGACCGTTGGAGGTTTCAGTTCAGAAACTGCAGGTTTTACCTCCAGTTGTCTCGGTCGACCGAGACCTGCCTCTCGGTCGACCGGCGACACTGCCGGGACAGCCTCCCTTTGACAAAAAAAGCAACTTTTGCAAATTTGAAGGTTTAGCTTTGGGGGACCTTTTGGCCACTAAATCAAGCTTGGAAAACATGTTTTAAAGATTCTAATGGTTTTTAAAACATGACATAAAAAGCCTAAAAGGATTCAAAACTTTTAAAACAACGGCTTGCTTGATTTCTTGAAAACTCTTTTCTAAGACAAATGCATCCAAGATTTAAAAACAAATCATGCATAAATCAAAACTTTTACAACTCTTAAAAGTAATGCATGAATAAATCAAGATTTCAAGTTTATCTAAAACAATGCATGTGTGTAAATCAAATGATGCTTGAATGATAATGCATCCATCAAATTGCAATCTAGAAAATTCCTAACAAGACTCAGTGACGGCGAAATCATTGTCAACCTAGGATCTGATGCTAAGGGTGATGCGGTCTCAATAGGAGTTATTACTTTATGTTTTCAAGATAATAAGTTGGTTTTTTCAGATACTCTATATGTACCGTCTTTAAGGCGGAATTTAATTTCAGTTTCTATTTTGGTGAATAAAAGTTATTCTATTACTTTTGGTACTGAAGTTGTCATAAAGATGAACGATACTTTTATATGTTCTGGCAAGGTAACCAATGAGCTTTATCTGTTAACTCCTACAATGTATGAGATACATGATACCGAAATAATAAATAGACCATCATTAAAGAGAAGGTCACCTTCATCTAATCCAACAAAACTTTGGCACTTGAGGCTAGGTCATATAAACCTAAATAAGATTGACAGGCTAATGAAAGATGGTATCTTGCCTTCATTGGTTTTAGAACCAATGCCTGTCTGTGAATCCTGTCTGGAAGGCAAAATGACCAAAAGACCCTTTTCATCCAAGGGCAATAAGGCCAAAGATTTATTGGAATTAGTGCATATTGATGTGTGTGGACCCATTAATGTCAGAGCCAGAGGAGGATATGAGTACTTCATCACTTTCACAGATGACTACTCAAGATATGGATACATATACCTTATGCACCGCAAGTCCGAGGCTTTTGAAAAGTTCAAAGAGTTTCGAGCGGAAGCAGAAAAGCAATTAGGTAAAAGTATCAAGACTCTTCGATCAGATCGAGGAGGGGAATATCTCTCTGGTGATTTTATGGGATACTTATCAGAAAATGGGATTCTATCCCAATTGTCTGCTCCTGGTATGCCTCAACAGAATGGAGTAGCGGAAAGAAGGAACCAGACTCTTTTAGATATGATTAGGTCTATGTTGAGTTTCTCAGGATTACCTATATCCTTTTGGGGATATGCCTTGGATACTGTGATGTACATACTAAACCTTGTACCATCTAAGTCTGTACCTAAGACTCCCTGGGAGTTATGGTCTGGGCGAAAGCCTAGCCTACAACATTTACACATTTGGAAACGAAGGTAAAGACGGATAAATTGGAAACGAAGTCGGAAGTATGCACATTTGTAGGATATCCTAAAGGAACTAAAGGTTGGTTATTCTATAATCATAGATAGCAGAAAGTGCTAGTAAGCACCAATGCGGTTTTTCTGGAGGAAGATTATATGATGGACCAGAAATCTTTAGAGAAGGTGATCTTGGAAGAGATTCAAGAACAATCAATTCCAAATCCAAGTATGACCGAACTTGAGGAAGAACCGCCCCTACCAGACCCAGTAGTTACACCAGTGCGTCGTCGTAGTGGGAGAATAATCAGGCCCCCTGATAGGTTCTCGTTCTTGGGAGATTCTTGAAAAGTCCGGGGATCCGAACCCTAGAGGGGGGGTGAATAGGGTGAGCTCCAATTATGACCAATTTTAATCAAATTTAACTTCTTTAAAACAAACTAGTCACAAGTGATGATTATCAAAATAAATGCAGAAGCTTAATGAAAACAATCACCACAAAGCAATCACCATCACACAAGGATTTATAGTGGTTCGGCCTCAATGCCTACATCCACTACCGGCTTGTGAACCAACACCCCACCGGATTTCCACTATTTATGCTTTTCAATAAGCTAAGCAATAACCTTTACAATATGCTTTTCAAGGCTTAGCAATAACCTTTACAATGATGTTTTTCAAGGCTCAACATCAACCTATCCATTGTGCTTTTATAGGCTAAGCAATAACCTCTTCAACCACAAGGTTGGTTATCTCACTAAGTAGTGTCTAACATACACTTGATGGAGATTCAATTAAGCTCATTACATTTGCCTCTAAAATAGGCAGATATGAAAATGAAAAACTAATACACACACACACTATGAATGCAAAGATGAAAATACATGATGTGTGTGTGTGTGTGATGTCCTCAATCATTTTGAAAATGAAAGCTCATAAATGTATGCCTAAGGCTATTGAAAGTTTTAGTTCATAAAAACATTTAGGATTGAGGAAAGAATGCAAGTCACACGTTAAAAGTAACAACTTGTTAATGATATCAAAGATTCACAAGTTGTATGAAATTAATTAGCTCTAAACATGTGATGCATAGGGATGTCAATCAAATCAACAATATAGCTCATAAAACATAAAAATAGATATGATTGAAATAAGGGGACAAATCATATGTAATTATAAATACAACTTGAATATGATATACCAATCAATGCAAAGCAAGTTGTAAAACTTTAAAACAAATTCACATATGATTTGTAAAGATGTTGAATCCACAACATAAGATATATTTTGAAAGAGATTTTCTTATGATGAAAAACAACACCCAAAGATTCAACCAAGTATATGAATCATGTTACATATAATTTCAAAGATTCTTTCATTAACATGATCTACTTAGATTTACCAAATAAAGTACTACTTGGATTGAATCAATGGTGATGCATCCAAAACAATAGATCAATTCAAAATATAAAACATGCTAAGGATACAACACATCATAGGTTAACATGCTACTAAAGATTTATCAAAGATAAAATAAAACATGAAAACATATGATTTGTAAAGAAGTTGAATCCAAAACATAAGATAGTTTTGAAAGTGATTTTCTTATGTTGGAAAACAACAACCAAAGATTCAACCAAGTATATGGATCATGTTACATCTAATTTCAAAGATGTTTCCATTAACATGATCTACTTAGATTTACCAAAGATGAAGTACTACTTGGATTGAATCAATGGTGATGTATCCAAAATAATAAATCAATTCAAAACATAAAACATGTTAAGGATACAACACAACATAGTTTATCATTCTACAAATGATTTACCAAAAATAAAACAAAGCATGAAAACATATGATTAAGGAAAGTAGAGCCTACTTGGTGATTTAACTTCATTAATCCAAGCTTTAGCTTTCCTAATGATCCCCTCCATCCCTTAGTTCATTTCCCTTGTATTTGCCTTAAAACCCCTCAAGGAGGGCCTTAAAATTCCCAACTTTTGGCAAAGGAAAGAACTCATATTTCTGACCGTTGTGTGTTCCCGGTCGACCGAGACCTGTTTCCGGGGCAAATTCTGCCTGCAGTGTTCCCGGTCGACCGGGACCCCTGGGCCGGTCGACCGGCCACACTGCTGGGACCGAAAATTCCAACTTTTGCATTTTCAAAGTTTTTCTTGGTGGAACTTTATGGGCCATTAAATCAAGCTTGAATAAATGTTTTAAATCATTCTAAGGGGTTTAAAAACATGAAACACACAAAGCCTAAAATGATTCAAAACTTTAAAACCAAAGGCTAGCTTGATTTCTAAAACTCTTTTAAAAAACAAATGCATCCAAGTTATAAAAGCAAATCATGCATAAATTGATACTTTTACAAATCTTAAAAATAATGCATGAATAAAACAAGATTTCAAGTTTATATAAATCAATGCATATGTGTGTAAATCAAATGATGCTAGAATGATTATGCATCCATCAAATTGCAATCTACAAAATTCCTAACAATCTCCCCCTTTGCAATTTGATGGCAACACACTCACCACTGAAAAAACACACCAAGTCTTCAGCTCCCCCTCAGCTGGACAAGTCTTGAAATCTTCTTGGATGCTTCTCTTAGCTTGGGCTCTTTTCTTTTCTTCATTCTTCAATCTTTCTTTCTTTAGCCAAGCATCTTCTTTAGCTTCCAAGCTTTCTTTCTTCTATTTGCTCTCCCCCTTTGACCATGCCTCTCTCTCTCCATTTGGCAAGATATGCATTCTCTCCCCTTGTAGAAGATCATACACAACTCTCCCCTTAGGAAGCTTGGACATTCTCTTCCCTTCTTGAGAACTTGAATGCTCTCTCCCCCTTTGAAGAGTAGGAGATCTTTGAGTACTTGAACTCTCTCTCCCCCTTTGACATTAAATTGCAAAGGTACCTACACACATGAAATAAGGAAAATACCTTTAGTAGCACCTGTTAACAAATGAAATTAAAAATGAAATACATAACATGCTATCATGTATGGAAGTTATCTCTAAGGGTTCAAAGGCAATCCAAGGGTCAATTTGATCAAAACTAATACTTCCTATGAAGGTTTACACTCCCCCTCAATCCATTCTCTCCTTTTGTCAACATATTGACAACGATTTAACTATTAGATGCAAGAAGAAGATGGTTTTACCAATTGAGGGTCAACTTCAAGGAAAGGATTAGATTCATTTAACTATAAAGCACAATATGATCAAATTACCAAAAGAAAGCAAGGTCAATGGGAAAAGCAATCATGGATACCAATTGGAAAAACAAAGAATACCAATTGAGATTAAAGATAAGTTTATTAAACACAATCACTCTAAAATGGATTTAAAAATATAACTATTAGGAAAAATTCAAATTAGAGCTATCCATGATGAAATGGGGTTTATAAAATATAGCATCAATCAATCTAACTATGGAAAGCATATGCTATGTAGGTTTTGAAATCATTTCATTCAATCAAAAATATGACTATTAATGTGCAAGATGAGTGAAATGAATTTCAAGCATGAAGCCAACCTCAACAATTAACCAACCAATATTATGAACACATAAACATGGTGGTCATGTGATTTACCTATAAGAGCAAGTGATGAGAGCCTAAAAGATACATTTTAGGCCCCTTAATGAGGACTTGGTTATACCGTCGAAAGAGATTAATTAGCTTAATTATGTTATTTTATTGTTTGTAGGTATTACAAATGCAAGGAGCGAAATTCAGAGCTAAAATGGAAGAAATCCCACAAAGCATGACAAACCGGAGTTGCAAGTAAGAAAGTTGCCAAATATGGGAAGAGACTCAAATAAGAAAGCAAAGCAAGAGTCCAAACATGCATTGGATGTCCAACATGGGTCCCACTCACCCCATAGCATGCCAACATGGAAGGTCTTCTAATTGTACCATGATTCTCGGAATTTTCAGGGGCAGCAACTTGAAATGGTCATAACTTTCAACTCAAGTGTCGGATTCGTGAAATCTATGTACCATTGGAAAGCTCTTTTCGAGTAGATATCCGTGGAGTCCAAGACTGTATAAATCGGAGCTATATCGAGGGAGATATGACCTCGCGAAGTTCGCTGTAATGACCAGTGGGCCCAGACCCGACGGGAATCCATCTCCTGCACGAATTAAAGACCTTTTTCACCCCAAAACTTATAAATAAGAGCCCAAACTCGTTTTTGGGGAGATTCACATCTTGGGAGAAGGTCTGAAGAAGGTTTTGGATCTTTTGGAAGCGTAGCCATGGCGATTTCATCAGAGATTCTTCGCCAATCATCTTCCATGCGTAACTAATTCCTCATCTTTGGGTTACGATGAAGCCCTAACCTTTTGTTTATGGTGATGTATAGGTTTAGAGTTTATTTTAAACGCTTTTGATTATATGACAAGATGTTAATCCATTGAATGGATTTTATGAATGCAATATTTCTTTCTTTGGTATTTTAATCTTGTAGATTTGAATACTAAGTCATATAATGATGCTTGAATGAATGTGATTGTTAGATTTAGGATAATCTATGCCATAGAGATAGGTTATGCCCTGATTTACATCCAAATCCTTTATTTAATGACTCTGAAGGTTTGTAACCAAGACGAGTCTCTGTAGCGTTGACAGTAAAACCCGAGGCCTATACTTGCCATTGTGCGAGGTTAGAGTGGATTCGTGCTCTTAGATCTTTTCTTTGATTGAATCAAACTTGTCTTTCAATTTGTTAATTTAGAAATTGCAAACCAATCAACCCATTACTTCATTTTCTAATAGGATTAGTTTAATAATCAGAACTTTATTTTCCAATAGAATTAGTTTAGGAATTTAGGAAACAACGCAACTTAGCCTTTTTGTCCCAGTGGATACGATACTCGGTTAACATCTCTGTTATTGCAAGCGAAGATAACAACGGAGAATAATTTATAATTACAACCCTGTTCTAGGATTGGTCAGCAAGAGAGGTGGCAATCATGAACATTATGATGCTAATGGTGTGTGACATGGAACAAATATATTACTATCAAGTTCAATCCAATGTACACAAGGTCTATCACATTCACAAGAAATCAAATCAATCCAAAATTTTACCAATTGAAACCAATTGAATTTGACAACATGATTAAGAGCAAGAATGTGACAAACACAAAATTTCATCAAGCATCATAAATGCATATTCATCACTTTTAAAGATATAACTAATGAGCATAGTGATGAACAAGGTAAATTGCAATGCAAAAGGATATAACTTTGAAATGCATGCAATTTTCAAGGTGTCAAAATCATATGAATTCAACATCTAAGATGTCCATTAAACATATAGAAATATGAGGAATAGATTTCAAAGAGTTTCATATGATCAAGAACACTACTATGAAGTTGAAACATGTATAAAGATGATATCACTTAGAGAAAATACATGAATCAACATCATAACCATCCAAAAAGATATGACTAGATTGCATAGAGGATGGATTTGAGTTCTAGTGTGGTTTCTACAAATATAATAAATAACACAACCATACATAGAACAACTTGACATTTGCATAGAGAGGATCAATTAACACTCAAGATCTAACTCATACCATATCATCAATAAAGAATATAACTATGTAAGCACAAGTAGGTATGAAGTTAAAGGTATCAATCTATCATGCAACATCTCCACTCTTAGCAAATGTACTACGCTTACAATGCAATGGAAAATGGATATGAGGTTTAACCAAAAGAACTTAGTACATAAAATCACATATGTACTTAAAAAGCTCAAAAACAAGATTTTACTATAAAGCACATAAACAATCATCAAAATGCATTAAAGAGAATATACCAAGTTAGGCACAAACATGCAAATCAATGAAACCATATCCAACCAAGCAATGTAAGTCAACAAAATCAATTTGCATAAAGAATGTAACTAAATTAACCAAGATGCAAATTGTTTGTAAAAAATATTTCCTTCCAAAAGATATAATCATAATTAAGCACAAGGAAATAAATTCAAGGAAAATGCTTCTATAAATACAACCAATCAAGCTTAGAACATTTTCCAAAGTTTCTCAAATCACTTCAATATATGAAATTCCAACAAAGAATCATTTATAGAATTAAGACCAAGTGATTTTGAAAAACAAGAAGTGTACAATTATAAATTGAACACATATTTTCCATACCAAGAGATATTACTTTGAAAACTCAATGGAAAACTAAAATTGCTTCAAATCATTTGATTTACAAAAAGGATCTAACTATGACAAACATCAAATGATTTTCCAACATCAATTGATCATGAAAAATCTAGCTATGAAAGCATTTGTAATCACAATCAATTGATCATGAATAGATAAGCACTACAAGAGATATAACTATATGAACAAAATGCAAATCCATCATGAAAGTATTGCAATCAAATGATTTTGAAAACCAAGAGATATAACTTAAAAGTTCATGAAGACAAAATCAAATGATCACAAAGAAACATTGCATTTTAAAAGATGTGACTATAAAGAAACAAAATGCAAATGTACTAAGACCAACAAATAGATATAACTAAAAAGAATAGGTTGGTCTAGGGGGATCAAGGCCTAAAGGTTAGTCTAAATGTGTACCAATGAAGATTCACCTAAGGTCTTGAAAAGGATGTCCTTGAGAGAGCACTTTGAGGACTCACCAACTCTTAAAGATATAACTTGAAAAAGTCTTAAAGTGGTGCAAAGAAGCTAGGGGAAATTCCATATTCAAACATAGTGGAAATCTTTAAAAAGATATGCAATAAATCACAACACTAGGGTTCTAATCTAGCAAGGATCAACTCCGGGTTGTTAAGCCCTAAAATGGAGTAACCCGCTCTGATACCAATTGAAAAGTCCGAGATCCGAACCCTAGAGGGGGGGGGGGGGGGTGAATAGGGTGAGCTCCAATTATGACCAATTTTAATCAAATTTAACTTCTTTAAAACAAACTAGTCACAAGTGATGATTATCAAATAAAATGCGGAAACTTAATGAAAACAATCACCACAAAGCAATCACCATCACACAAGGATTTATAGTGGTTCGGCCTCAATGCCTACATCCACTACCGGCTTGTGAACCAACACCCCACCGGATTTCCACTATTTATGCTTTTTCAATAGGCTAAGCAATAACCTTTACAATAAGCTTTTCAAGGCTTAGCAATAACCTTTACAATGATGTTTTTCAAGGCTCAATATCAACCTATCCACTATGCTTTTATAGGCTAAGCAATAACCTCTTCAACCACAAGGTTGGTTATCTCACTAAGTAGTGTCTAACATACACTTGATGGAGATTCAATTAAGCTCATTACATTTGCCTCTAAAATAGGCAAATATGAAAATGAAAAACTAATACACACACACACTATGAATGCAAAGATGAAAGTACATGATGTGTGTGTGTGTGATGTCCTCAATCATTTTGAAAATGAAAGCTCATAAATGTATGCCTAAGGCTATTGAAAGTTTTAGCTCATAAAAACATTTATGATTGAGGAAAGAATGCAAGTCACATGTTAAAAGTAACAACTTGTTAATGATATCAAAGATTCACAAGTTGTATGGAATTAATTAGCTCTAAACATGTGATGCATAGGGATGTCAATCAAATCAACAATAAAGCTCATAAAACATAAAAATAGATTTGATTTAAATAAGGGGACAAATCATATGTAATTATAAATACAACTTGAATATGATATACCAATCAATGCAAAGCAAGTTGTAAAACTTTAAAAAAAATTCACATATGATTTGTAAAGATGTTGAATCCACAACATAAGATATATTTTGAAAGAGATTTTCTTATGATGAAAAACAACACCCAAAGATTCAACCAAGTATATGAATCATGTTACATATAATTTCAAAGATTCTTTCATTAACATGATCTACTTAGATTTACCAAATAAAGTACTACTTGGATTGAATCAATGGTGATGCATCCAAAACAATAGATCAATTCAAAATATAAAACATGCTAAGGATACAACACATCATAGGTTAACATGCTACTAAAGATTTATCAAAGATAAAACAAAACATGAAAACATATGATTTGTAAAGAAGTTGAATCCAAAACATAAGATAGTTTTGAAAGTGATTTTCTTATGTTGGAAAACAACAACCAAAGATTCAACCAAGTATATGGATCATGTTACATCTAATTTCAAAGATGTTTCCATTAACATGATCTACTTAGATTTACCGAAGATGAAGTACTATTTGGATTGAATCAATGGTGATGTATCCAAAATAATAAATCAATTCAAAACATAAAACATGTTAAGGATACAACACAACATAGTTTATCATTCTACAAATGATTTACCAAAAATAAAACAAAGCATGAAAACATATGATTAAGGAAAGTAGAGCCTACTTGGTGATTTAACTTCATTAATCCAAGCTTTAACTTTCCTAATGATCCCCTCCATCCCTTAGTTCATTTCCCTTGTATTTGCCTCAAAACCCCTCAAGGAGGGCCTTAAAATTCCCAACTTTTGGCAAAGGAAAGAACTCATATTTATAGCAAAAAGTGCCCAACGGCTAGTCCCCGGTCGACCTGGAAACAGGTCTCGGTCGACCGGGAACACACAACTGTCAGAAATATGACCGTTGGTGCTCCGGGACAAATTCTGCCTGCAGTGTTCCCGGTCGACCGGGACCCCTGGGCCGGTCGACCGGCCACACTGCTGGGACCGAAAATTCCAACTTTTGCATTTTCAAAGTTTTTCTTGGTGGAACTTTATGGGCCATTAAATCAAGCTTGAATAAATGTTTTAAATCATTCTAAGGGGTTTAAAAACATGAAACACACAAAGCCTAAAATGATTCAAAACTTTAAAACCAAAGGCTAGCTTGATTTCTAAAACTCTTTGAAAAAACAAATGCATCCAAGTTATAAAAGCAAATCATGCATAAATTGATACTTTTACAAATCTTAAAAACAATGCATGAATAAAACAAGATTTCAAGTTTATATAAATCAATGCATATGTGTGTAAATCAAATGATGCTAGAATGATTATGCATCCATCAAATTGCAATCTACAAAATTCCTAACAAGTCTTACGAGGCAATCCCGGAAGAACTGGAACAGGATCCCTGTAACTATCATGAAGCAATTAATGACATAGATTCGGGACATTGGCGAGATGCTATGAAAGCTGAGATGGAGTCTATGTACTCTAATCAGGTCTGGACACTTGTGGACTTGCCTGCCAATATCAAACCTATTGGGTGCAAGTGGGTCTATAAGAGAAAAAGAGGACCAGATAGAAGAGTTGAGACCTTTAAGGCCAGGCTTGTTGCAAAAGGGTATACTCAGAAAGAGGGTATCAATTATGAGGAAACCTTCTCGCCGGTAGCCATGCTCAAGTCCATCCGGATACTCTTGTCCATTGCGGCTCATCTCGATTACGAGATTTGGCAAATGGATGTCAAGACGACGTTTCTCAACGGCCATCTTGAGGAAGACATCTATATGATGCAGCCAGACGGTTTTATAGCAAGTAATCAAAAGCAAAGAGTTTGCAAACTGCGGAAGTCCATTTATGGACTGAAGCAGGCATCCCGAAGTTGGAACATCCGTTTTGACCGGGCAATCAAATCATTTGGTTTTAGTCAAAATCTGGATGAGTCATGTGTGTACATGAAAAATGAAGGTGACAGGGTAGTTTTTCTGATTTTATACGTCGACGACATCCTTCTCCTTGTGAAAGATATAGGAATGTTGTCAACAGTAAAAGTTTGGTTAGCAAAGACTTTTGATATGAAGGACTTGGGAGAAGCTAGTTACATCCTAGGGATCAAACTCCATCGAGACAGAAAAAATAGGATGATTGGCTTATCTCAAGCTGCTTACATAGATAAGGTACTGGTACGGTTTGCTATGCAGGACTCCAAGAAGGGTATCACACCTTTTAGGCATAGAGTGCACCTTTCCAAGGATCAGGGTCCCAAGACCCCGGAGGAAAAGGAGCAAATGAGAGCAATTCCATATGCTTCGGCTGTTGGTAGCCTCATGTATGCTATGCTATGTACTAGACCGGATATCTGTCATGCAGTGGGCTTAGTCAGCAGATATCAATCTAACCCAGGTCCTGACCATTGGACTGCTGTAAAATATATCCTCAAGTACTTGAGAAGGACTAGAGATTACATGTTAATTTACGGCAGTGATGAGCTGATTCCAGTTGGGTAAGATTCTGACTTTATGTCAGATAAGGACTCCAGAAAATCCACCTCTGGTTATGTGTTTATGCTTGGCGGAGGAGCTATCAGCTGGAGGAGTATTAAACAGGAATGTACCTCTGATTCCACTTCTGATGCTGAATATGTAACGGCTTGTGAAGCAGTATGGCTCAAAAGATTCCTTTTGGAACTTGGAGTGGTACCTTTGGCGCGACAGCCGCTCACAGTTTACTGTGACGGCAGCAGGGCAGTCACTCAGTCCAAGGAACCCAGGAGCCATAAAAGCCAAAAGCACGTACAGAGGAAGTATCACTTGGTCAGAGAGATTGTGCAAAGAGGTGATAGTGCAATCACCAAGATAGCCTCTGCGGACAATCTGGCAGATCCCTTTACTAAGCCTTTGACCACCAAAGTCTTTGACTAGCATCTAGACGGGATGGGCATGAGATGCAATCCGGATTGGCAATGAGCCCAAGTGGGAGATTGTTAGTTTTATGGTCTCAATACCAAGTATATGATGTAATAAATTGATTCATTTATTTATTTATCAATACAATCATGCTTCCCTTTACATGAGATGAATGAAGTTTAATTATATACTTCCACATAACCAATACGAATGACATAATGGTTCATGAGATGAACCGGAGTCCACAAGTGTACTAGATGTAATACATGTGTATGGATGAGATCCACATATAGGAGACATGCATTGCAAATCTTATACTTCAATATCTTCACAACTAGTGATGAGATTGGGCATCTCATCTGACAAGGTTGCAGCGCTTTGATCACTATGAGATAGTGTGATTTGTCTCGATCATCAGAATGTAAGATTCTGGATCATGGTGCCGGTACTTTGGATGTACTGAAGGACCATGAGAAGCACCTTATATACACTGTCTTTACTATAAGGTCTGCTCTCATAATTCCCTAACAATAGGCTCATAATCCTAAGACATTAATGAACTGAAGTTTTTATCTATTCATTTGCTTTGACTCACCAATGAGTGAGGCCAACTGTAGGTCAACACCTCGGTGATTTGAGTACGTGGTAGTAGAGCTGTGGGAACAATCAATGGTCAAGATGGAATCTATCTTTAATATCCCCTTCTGCCAATTAATGGATTTATCATTGGTAAGTGCGCACCCATTCCAATTAAGAGTTAATTGGATCGGTACCAAATGATCACTATTATTAATTGGGGCTCAAGGATAATAAGATATGGATCTACTTTGGTGGACACGTCCAATTGATCCATGGATATAGATGGAGGGGCCTACTTGTGGTACTGAGGAAGTTTAGGGTCTTCAATTGTAATATATTCCTAAGACTGGAGTGCAATTGCATTTATATAGTGGAGTTATTTTTAATTAACTGTGGGCCCAGATTGCATATGAGATGTGGGGTCGGGTGTCCCAGTTGGAGCCAGCTTTCTAAGGAATCCTTAGTGGTCCCCACGCTAGCGCAAGTTATTAGAAAGATACTAATTCTACTTGAACTCTAAAAGGAAGGTTACTATTTCTATTTGAAGTGAGACTTCTAATAGTGGTAATGGTAAGCTACTAATTATTAATGGAACTAGGACTTCTATTTTAATTAGAAAGGAGAAAACTACCAATTGTTGTGGAAGTGAGACTTCTATGGCAACTAGCAAGGGAGAAGTTTACTATTTTGTAATGGGAGTTAAACTTCCGTTTCAAATAGGAAAAGAGGTGGAATGGAGGGCTATATAAAGAGGAACAAACCCCTCTTGGACGTCCATAATACATAGAGCAATTCTAGCCCCTTTGTGCAAGTGTTGCACAAGTTCTCTTCCTCTCTAAGTTCTCTTCTCTTTCTCCTTTAGTTTCTTGGAGTTACTAGTTAGGTTTTCTCTTGAAGACTTCACCATCTTCTTGAGAAAAGAGATCTAATACGGGTCATAGCGTGGAAGATCAAAAGGTGTTGGAGATTCTGATTTGGTTAGTGAAGGTGTTCATCATCAAAGAAAGAATTCAAATTCTCCATTAGAGCACAACTAAGCTCTAAATGTATATCTACATCCTTGTATGCTGTAGATTTCGTGGTTGCATGTTTGGGTGTCGTTTTCTATCTTCTAAATAGGATATATTGCTGTACATGATTTATGAGTTTGAGGGATTGCATCCTGGATTGGGTTTTTGATTGCCTTCTAGATAGTTGTCCCTGCATTAAGTGGGTCAAAAGTTTTTGAAACCTATCTGAAACCACTGGATGCTCTTCCAAATACTCCTCTATCATATCAAATGAAACCTGTGTTTAGATTAGAAAGAAAAGGATTAAATCAGGGACTAAAACCAATAGCTACACATATGTTGACATGTCTAAGAGTTTGTATATTCTCCTAGCCTTATGAAATAGATAGTGGTCAGTTTTTGGTTTTTGAAGTTTCTCCTGATTTTCTTACTTGGTTTTCTGCTAATCCCATCTATATGACTCCTGAACGGTTCTTCACTTCATCATAGGGGTTTTCATCATAAGCTTTCCACCTTGCAAAGTAAGGGGAGTCTTCTCCATGTGTCCTGGAAACTACAATTGCTGACAAACGAACCTCTATAGCCATATCAAGTATTCCTCTCCAAAGAAGACCTCCAAAACGGTTCTCTGTGGAGGAGGAAAGCTGAACAGATGCACTTGAAAACCTCTTCAAAGAAACCACATATATAAGATGGCTTCAAGTTCATGGTCCCACTCCAGTAGAATACATAGCAAAAGCTGTATCCAAA
The DNA here is from genome assembly GCA_038049695.1 of Cinnamomum chago. Taxonomy (NCBI): domain Eukaryota; kingdom Viridiplantae; phylum Streptophyta; class Magnoliopsida; order Laurales; family Lauraceae; genus Cinnamomum; species Cinnamomum chago. Next base: position 49,736,137 of record CP142453.1, on the reverse strand, counting down.
AAGAGGCTAATCATTGGTGAGTGACATAAAGAAGGGAAGTTTTTATTTCTTTGTACAGCTGTTATGTTATCACATGTCATTCAATGATATAGACTTTCCAAATCCCAATCTCCATGAGATCCATACCAAAATATTGTGGTGGATGAGGTGGGTGTTCATCTAGATTTTTTTTCTGTGTGGGGTGTTTTCCTAAGAGTAGGATTACGTTAGTCTCAGTAACAGTACCAGCTCAGCTCATCCCGATCTCGGTGTCCAAACTTGACAATAATGCTAAGACATCTTCGACTCGGCAACAGTACCAGCCAGCACCAAGCTTGAGCTAACCTCGGTAAGAGTAGTGACTATGCTCATCTCGGTCTCGGTATAAGGCACCTCGGCAATAGTGCCAGGATGCGTCCAAATCTGGTCTCGGTATCAACTTCAGTTCGGTACATCCACGGAGATGAGTACTAGACCATGATTGTACTTTCATAAAGTTACGGCTACATTACAGAACGTGCTGACAGACAAGATAGGCACCGGATAATGATCAGGTGTCGTCTTTATCAATCATGTCCACATTGATACGAGAGGTCATCTCATGATTCGATTAGACAGTATCGCTACCTACCCCCACTAAGGTATCGCAAAGTGAAACATCTACATATACAGGGATACGAATCCCTTCTCAAAAAGTGCATTATAAAATGCGTTACATGACACCATGCAAGGAGAGGATACCGGCCCTTCTTCTCCATCCTTTGTTCAGTGATATCACTAACTCAGGCATCGGAGAGCCTTCGGTTGACGGCAGCCAGGGTCTCTGATCTCTTTTTCTCCTTCCTTTTCAGGTTCTAAGGCGATCTATCTTCCCCAAAGAAGCTTTAAGCAAATTATGAGTTTCACATTCACCTAAACAAAGTCCGTAATTTTTAGGCAGTTACAGTTTCATTTTTGTATTTGCTTCAAGACCCATGTCTTTGTTTATTATTATCTAAGATACATTCTACTTTCTTTTAGTTTTCTCATTGCATTATGTCAGTTGTTGTGTTCTAACAAAGATCCCCTCACTTCTCAATCTATGACAGATCAAATCCATCATTAACAGTCTCTTAACATGTTTCTTGAAACCTTAATCAGAACTATATACGTGGATGGAGAATATTCAGCCAAGTCAAAGTATGATTAAGAGCAACTTGATTAAGAGCAGCTAAATCCTTATAACATGATGAAAGCACCATATCACACCTCAATATAGTTTTGTTTGGCCAACAAAGTTTAACAGTAAAAAGAAATTTGGGAGGAGATATGATGGATCCACATGTAGCAGTCCAAACGACAAACTTCCTGAAGCTCTCAGGATTTTCAGGCCACGTCATTATTTAATGGGTTATTCTTGTTCTGCCACGTTCGTTTTACAGGCACATTGGGTTCAAAGCAATGAAATTCATGAAATAAGATTATATGCAAGATAAATTTCATTTGGAGATGATTGGAAAATAATCCACATTTTGAGAAGGTAAGCATCACTGAGCTTTTGGGTGAGTAGTGAACATATTCTTCGCTGATGAATGCATACATATGCAAAATTGCGAAAACTTCATAAACTAGATACCAATCATTCGCAAAGCAAAGTTTGGATCATATCATGATCCCCTCAAATTTGTGTCACTTCAATTTCACTCTGAATGGTTGGATACTCACCAATGAGAGTAATATGTTGCTTGTTCAATCTAATAATAATATCACTCTAATTGAAGTGATAATTTTCTGTGGTGGTAAAGTAGAGTAGGATGGTTTTATTGTTATTAGATGTGAGAAAAGTGGATGCAAATGAGAAATATGTATGTCTCTAGATGTGAAAAGGCTTACCACAAACATGGCAATCTGAGTAGAAGAACCCAGCGCAACCCCTAATGATATATCCTGCATTATAATCAAACTGTTCTTAGTAAAAACATAAAACTACGAGAAATGATGCAGTACAAGCGGCTGACACATACAAGCCTCCAGTGAGGCTTACCTGTGGTTGAATCTGTGTGGGGTCGTCTTGTGATCACGAATTTGTGTAGGGCCACCCCCTGGCTTCGGACCACCTTTAGTCTCTGTGTTGTCCAGGCTCGGTGGTAGCACCACCTCGGGGAAGTGCGGGGCCCGACTCGGTAGCCGCGTTCACAAATATCCACCTCGGTCTCGGGCAAGCCCGATCTCAGCCTCCTGTCACTCAGCCATAAGTGCGGCCATAAATGTGCTGCCATGATGGGGACGGCGAACTGACAAACAGAGTGGGCGCGCGGGCCTAGATAAGAGGCACGCCTTATCTCAAGGTCATGTCCATAGGCATGGGATGATGGTCCGATGGGAAATTCCCTTTTTATCTACCCCCACTCAGGAGAAAAGAGTACAAACTGATGGGACTTCCGTCTCCTCCTGGACACAGTCCGATGATGACTCCCACGTCTATATATAGTGTATGAAGGAGAACCAAAGACGGTACGCACCATATCCCCCTCCCACACTTCTCCTTCTTCATTCTGCTCTCAATTACCACACTAACTTGAGCATCGGAGTGCCTTCGGCTGCCTATAGCCAGGGGCTCTGACCGTTATCTTCCTCTTTCAGGTCATCGGAGGCTCGATCCTTTCCCTCATCTTCTCCAAATCATCACACCAAGAGCTTAACCCTCCCCTAACCAAGTCCGTAATTTTTAGGCACGTACAGAATCCATTCACATATATTCATCGACCTGTTGAGATGGAGTTGGCCTAAATATGACCAAAATGATAATAAGCATTGGTGAATCATCCTAAGTTAAAACGATTACATTGTTGGGCCCTTTAATCCAAAACCCAACAAGGACGGACTTCCACCAAACCTTATAGTATGACACCTTTTGATCCCACCTTAAACCGCGATGGGTGGTTTGGAGTAGAGTACTAACACTACCAGTCTACCACTACTGCTACTACTCAGTGCTACCACAATTTCTATCACCACAACTGGTATTATTATTTCTTGAGGTATCAAGACTCAAATCTGCAAATTCATCCTCCTCTACGTCATTTTATCATTTCTGTATAGCCTAATACTTTTTTGTTGTGCCAGCTTTGTACCAACGATAAAAAGAGATTAGAGAAGTGAAATATAAGGGTAAGATTTGGATGAGCAGAATTACATAAAGAGAGTGATTAAAATGCACCTGTAGAGTAGGTTCCCTTGCGAGGATTACACTTCATGATTGCTTTGGTGGTTGAGCTTTCCAATATATGTGTTCTCTTATCTGGTTGATGCTTTTGAGTTTTTATTATTATCATGTAATAAATAAATCCGGTTAATTGCATTGTCAACCAATAAGCTCCTTGTATATGACGAACTTGATTCAAATGTAGAAGAATCTGATCATTTCTTTATGAATAGCGGACCAATAGCCTGGATCACGAAAAATGTATGGAATTAGGTGCCTCAGAAAACTGTGACCTTGTTGAGATTCATGACATCATAGTTGCTGATTAAATAAATCATTCCAATAAGATAAATGAATAACAAACTTTGATGATGCCAAAACGTGCTTTTCGGACACCACCGGTCAAGCGATGAATAATTAATGTGAAAATTAAGGAAGAGAGAGAATTTATAGTGGTATGGTCAGTGTGACCTACGTCCACTTCAAACTGGTGATTTTACTTCTCCGATGTAGGGATTACAAGTCAGGAGAATACAATAAATGGGTAAAAATGGATGAGAGTTGCTTGCCCCCCAGTGCTGGTGGGGCTCTTTGTTTTATAGTCTTCACCTAACAGATGGGGACGACTCTTCAGCAACAGACGCTTCATTCTGGCGGAGTCTTCGAACCGCCCTCAATAGACGAGGCAGGTAGGATCTCCTCCGCAGGACTTAGTAAAAGCAGGTTAAGGGAACGACGCGCTGACTTCGTCGCTTCTTGGATCTGGACCCGACTTTCAACGAATGGATTCAGACCTGGGCTTATCACGGACTCGGGTCACTTAGACCTGACCCACTATTGTGGACTGAGTCTTGGGCCTGACCCGTCATTGTGCACTGAGTCACTTGGGCCTGACCCATCATTTGCCCCTCAATGCCTCGCGCCAAAGGAAACTTTGAAAGTGAGGCATTTTGGATATCAGGCTCTTTTTTATGCCGAGCATTTGTAGCTTTCCTAGAAACTGTCTTTCTCTGCCATTCAGGGTTTCACAGAAGAGTCCTTCCGACGGTTCTTTCCCTTTTTGAATTTCACAGAAGAGTTCTGGTGGCTTAGGAGACTATTCTTCTTTGAAAACCTTAGAGTAAAGGTTATAAATAAGGATTGCTTTTTTTCATCCTCCCTTACAGAAGTAGTTTTTTCTTTGGGGTTCTTTGCTTTTCATCTTTTTTTTTTGTTAAAAAAAAGAGAGAGAAGCCCTATGAGGCAAACGGATCAGGGAGATGGAGTCAGTGCCGCTGCTGCTCAGGGTGCTGCGCACGACGAAGAACGGGGCGCTGCCCAGGGCGTCCCTAGCGCTGCCTCAGGCGGCGGCGCCCCAGACGTCGCTGCTGGTCATGCTGCAGATGATGGAGTGCGGGGCGCCACCCAGGGTGCCCCAAGCGCAGGCGCAGGCCAGGCCACGGCGTCGGGCGATGAACGGCTGGTTGCGACGGCAGTCGGGGAGCCCCTGCTGCGAGCGTCGCGACAGTGGAGGCCGGACGGGGCGCCCCCGCCTGGGGCGCCCCTGCTGCTGCAGGTGGAGGGCTGCATGTGGGCGTCGCTTCGCGTGATGGAGGACTGGGCAGGGACGCCCCTGCGGCTGCTGCAGCCCAGGGCGCCCCTTTGGACGCGGCTACGAGGGGCGACGGTGGCGCGGGCGGAGCTTTAGGCGTTGTTGCGAGCGGTGGAGGTGCAGGCGCCGCCTAGGCTGCTGCGGGCGGCGGCGCCCCTGGCGCTGCTTCAAGTGAGATGAGCACATGCGCCACTGCAGTCGCGGGCGCAGGTGGCGCGGCAGCGGGCACGATACACTCTCCTCGCAAAAAATATAGAGGAAAAGTGGATGTTGACGATAATAGATCCAAAGTGAGCACTATTTTTAGCGTATTCAACACTAACAATGAAATTTTGAAGATGGCTTCTTCTTATCACATTCCTCCCACTGTGCTACGTCGCCGGGCCGAAACAGATGAGCCTGCTTGCGATGACTCCTCGGGTGACATTGCCATTTACGAAGAGATGCTCGACGCCAGGCTTAGGTTTCCCATGCCCTCCTCCATTTGCCGCATTCTTCATTACTTCTCACTAATCCCGGGGCGGTTAGCACCCAATGGTTGGAGGGTTCTGCTTGGCTTTCTTGTACTATGGAGGAGGGTTCATCACGAGGATGCTTCTCCTATAGAGTTCCATGTTGCCTACAGCCTGACTGAGTCTCCGGCCCCTAACAGGGGACAGTACTATCTTGCCCCTAAGGGTGGCAAGTTGCTTACGGGTTTGCGTTCCAACTGCCATAGTTGGAAATCATGTTTCTTCTTTGTTGGTGGAGAGTGGGCCTCTGAGGTACACCGGGTTTTGGTGCCAGCGCATGGGGTGACGCCAAAAAACTTGGTAAGTCATTCATTGCTATCCTTTCTCCTTTTTTATGTACTTACCCATTACCCTTTTGCAGACGCGCCACTGCTCTCCATGAGTCAGGAATGGAAGCTGCAGGTCGTGAGGGACTGTCCTGAAAAAGACTTGGGGGTTCTCTTACCCAAAGAAAGTGGTGGAGCTAGTGGCCCCTCTCTGAAATCTCCCGCGAAAAGAAAAAGTACTTGACTTCTGCTTTCTTTTTTTTTCTTATTTACCTGCTATTCTATGCCTAAGTAACCCTTCTACTTCTGTAGCAGTAGATAGAGAGGCAATCGGGGCTCGCCTTTCTAGTAAGAGTACCCCTCCTTCTGGGGCTCGCCCTTCGAGTAGGAGTGCTCTTCCTTCCAAGGCGGCGATGGTAGACAACACCTCAAGGGGGAACTCTCCCCTAGTGACTTTCAAGGCGAGCTCTCTCGTATCTACCCCTTCAGCGGGGGCACGGTCGTGTTCCCATCGGGCGGCCTCTCCCGCAGCGTCTCCTCAGCCAGCGAGCTCCTCTGCCGCGATTGCTACTCTGGAGTTTTCCTCTCCAGCTGTACCTCCTGCCCCTCATTCGTGTCCCACACGCTCGGGGGCTCCTGCAAGGGCACCAACTTGGGCTGGTCCCATGCTGGGCAATCCGCTGGTGATTCGGGAAAAGCTTGGGAGATTTGTATTTCCTCCTGAGGTTACGCCGATCAATTCTTTGGGTACCGAGAGGGTCATTGACACATTCTTATAGGGTCTGGCTCAGGTAAAGGCTTACTGTTTCCTTTTCTCCAGACTTTCATTTTTTTTATGTGTACTCTCATTTTCTTTGTCTATAATTGCTCCAGGCTTCCACTGCATCTGTTTGCTTGTTGTCAAGGGCTCGGCATAACAGTCAACTGAAGCAGGAGAATGAGAGTATGCAAAAGGAGCTCTCCATTGCTCAGAGGAAGATCGCTGCTCTTGAAGCTGCTAGAAGAGCTTCCGAGGCTGATCTTGTGGCGGCCCGCGAGAGGTCGACCAGGGCAGAGGCTGAGCTCTCGGCAGCCCGCGAGAAGGCGACCAGGGCAGAGGTTGAGCTAGTGAAGGCCCGCGAGAGGGCTTCGCTCAGTGAGGCTGAGCTAGCACAGACCCGCGAGAGGGCGTTGCTAAGAGAGACTGTCGTGGCGACAGAGATGAAGGCGGCACACGATAAAGCTTCTCAGGCTGAGAAGTAGTTAGCGGATGGTCTCGCCGATGGCTTCATTGATGGCTGCGAGGAGCTTCGAGGGAAGATTTCTGCTGCTTTCCCTGATCTCGACCTCTCAGGCTTTTTGCCCACCGAGGCGCCTGATGAAGGTAATGGAGGCTCTGATGACACCGAGGATGGCGAGGAGGATGAGGAGGATGACGAGGATGAGGATAGGAGCTGTGAGAGTGATTAGGGTACATGAGACTTTTTGATATGTTTCATTACACATAGAAATTTTTTTTTGAGAAGGCAATTTTGTGGCCTAATTGTTGGAATGAGTACAGTATAAAAATTTTATTTATGTACTGCTCATTATCAAAAAAACATTCCAAAAAGTATTGAAAAAATTAAACTCCCAATTTTCACTGCTTCCTCTCCCTTCATGTGTTACTGGTAGTCCTTCTTTAGGTGTTCCGTATTCCATGGATGAGGTAGTATTTTTCCTTCAAAGTTCTGGATCCTATAAGTGCATGGCCTTACCACTTCTGTAATGAGGTATGGCCCTTCCCAATTCGGTCCTAGTTTGCCTTCGCGAGAATCCTTCGTGGCGAGGATCACCTTTTTAAGGACCAAATCTCCTGGTAGGAAGGAACGAGGGTTTACTCTCGAGTTGTAGTATCGGGCCATGCGTCGCTTGTACTCCGCATTGCGGATGTCAGCCATCTCCCTTGCTTCCTCCATCAAGTCGAGGTTGACCCGAAGTCCTTCCTCATTGGCATCGGGGTCGTGGCGATGGACCCTCAGAGAATGTACCCCAATCTCAACAGGGATGACCGCCTCAGTCCCAAAAGCGAGAGAGAAAGGGGTTTCCCCGGTAGGAGTTCTTGTCATGGTCCGATAGGCCCACAATACTCCCGGAAGCTCGTCGACCCAAAGACCCTTCGCTCGTTCGAGCCTTGTCTTCAGGTTAAGCAGGACTGTTCTCACCATGACTTATGCCTGCCCGTTTGCCTGTGGATGTGCCGGGCTAGAATGTGGCTGCTTTATTTGAAGGTCGGAACAAAATGAATTGAAGAGTTTATTGTCGAATTGTTTTGCATTATCACTGACAATGGCATGAGGGATTCCAAAGCGGCAGACTATATTTTTCCAAACAAAGTCTTTCACTTTGGAGTCTGTTATCCTTGCCAAAGGTTCCGCCTCCGCCCACTTTGTAAAGTTGTCGATGGCGACCACTACAAACTTGCATTGTCCTTTACCCAATGGAAGGGGGCCTAGGATATCAATTCCCCATTTGGAGAAAGGCCACGGACTCATCATGGTTGTGAGTTCTTCCGGAGGCTGCCTTGGCACAGTGGCGAAGCACTGACATTTGTCACATTCTCTGGCAAATTCTTTGGCGTCCGCTAGCATGCTGGCCCAAAAGAAACCTTGCCTAAGTGCTTTGTGGGCAAGGAAGCGTCCTCCAGAGTGGTTCCCACAAATTCCTTCATGGATTTCCCGCAGGGAGTAATCAGCTTCTTCAGGAGATAGGCACCTCAACAATGGTAAATAGTAGCCTTTCTTGTGCAGGATATCTTGCAAGAGGGTGTATTTGGAAGATCTCATCCTCAGCTTTCTTGCCTCAAGGGGGTCCTCTGGCAGTTTACCCTCTTTAAGGTATGCCCTTATCGGGGTCATCCAGTTCATTTCAGCTGTAGCACAGTTGATGCTTGTAGTGCTCTCATCCAACTGGCTTGGTTCGAACTGGTGCCCAAAGAATGCTGGTTCGCCTGATGGGGTCTCTAGGGATGAGGCGAGCCTGGCAAGTGCATCGGCGGCGACGTTACTCTCCCAAGGGATAAGAGAGATTTGGAAATACTGGAACTGCGGGATTAGTTTTTTCACCATACTGAGATAATCCTGCATTCTTGTTTCCTTTGCTTCGAACTCGCCCTTCACTTGATTAACTATCAACTAAGAGTCGCTGTAAGTGGTGAGGTATCGGGCGTTCATTTCGAGCGCCAATTTTAGACCAAAAATGAGAGCCTCATACTCTATTTCATTGTTAGAAGCAGTGAAGTGAAACTTTATAGCATACTTGTGGGGTGTGCCATCGGGGCTGATCAAAACTAGGCTCGCTCCACCTCCGTTACTGGTCGCGGAGCCGTCAACAAAGAGCTTCCATTGTGGTACCGAGGGACTTTGAGCGCCAGGCTGGGAAACAGGGAGCAACGGGGCGCCCGAGGAAAAAGTTACTTGGACGCCCTTGGCAGGAAATGCTCGGGCGCCCAAGGGTGCTGGGGCGCCCTTGGCAAGAAGTGCCTGGGCGCCCAGGTCTTGGGCGCCCAGGGGTGTCTACAGATCTGGAGTTGTGCGGGCGACCCCTTGGTTGTCCTCGCTTGGTGGGGAACCGCCTTATAGGGGCGAGGCGAGTTCATCTATCTCCTCTTTTACTTGTGTAAACTCAGCCACAAAATTTGCCAAAACTTGCGCTTTGATGGCCACCCTCGGTTGGTACTGGACATCGAACTCACCCAATTCTAGTGCCCATTTAAGGAGTCTCCCAGACACATCCGGCTTTCCCAAGACTCCCTTTAAAGGTTGATCCATAATCACAATAACTGTATGACTCTGGAAATAATGCCTTAGGCGTCTTGCCGTTGAAATGAGGGCAAGCGCTAGTTTTTCTAGCTTTGAGTACCTAATTTCTGCCCCCCTGTATGCCCTGCTCACATAATAAATGGGTTTTTATATCCCACCATGATCTCTGATGAGGACGGAGCTGACTGCTGTTGAGGAGGCCAAGAGATACAAGTACAGGATTTCACCTGGCGCAGCATGAGAAAGGAGGGGAGGTGTGGCCAACTAAGCCTTGAGCCCTTGGAAGGCCTCCTTTGCCTCTGGTCCCCATTCAAAGGCTTTCCGGAGGGTTTTGAACAAGGGTAGTCATCTATCTGCTGATTTGGAGATGAATCTGTTAAGTGCTGCAATTCTTCCATTTAGTCATTGGAGCTCTTTGGTGGAGGAGGGTGACTTCATGTCGAGGATGGCCTTGATCTTATCGGGGTTTGCTTCAATTCTCCTCTGGTTGACCATGAAGCCTAGGAATTTTTCTGATCCTACGGCAAAGGCGCACTTCTCCGGGTTCAACTTCAAGCGATATGACCTGAGAACATTGAAAGTTTCTCGAAGATGGTTAATGTGATCTGCTGCGGCAAGGCTCTTCACTAGCCTGTCGTCCACGTAAACCTCCATTGTTTGCCCTATCTAGGACTGAAACATTTTGTTCACCAACCGCTGATAGGTCGCACCTGCATTTTTTAGCCCGAAGGGCATGACTCTGAAACAGTAGGTTCCCCCTGGGGTGATGAATGTTGTTTTTTCTTGGTCTGGGGGGTGCATGATGATCTGGTTGTACCCAGAATATGCATCCAGGAAAGTGACCAGTTCATGCCCTGCCGTGTCATCAATGAGCAGGTCAATCCTCGGTAGCGGGTAACTGTCTTTTGGGCATGCCTTGTTGAGCTCAGTGAAGTCAACACAAAGGCTCCATCTTCCATTGGCTTTGGCCACCATCACAAAATTTGAGAGCCACTCAGGATATGCCACTTCCCTGATTGCCCCATTTTCAACTAACTTTCTCACCTCCTCGCCCATTGCTTGAGCCCTTTCAGCGGAAGCGCTCCTCAGCTTCTGACGAACAGGCTTGTAACGAGTATCGATATTGAGGCGGTGGGTGGCGATGCTAGGGTCAATTCCTTCCAAGTCCGCGTGAGACCACGCGAAGACGTCCATGCTATGCCTCAACAATTCTACTAGCTGGCGACCATGATCTTCTGGGAGAGTAGAGCCAAGGTATACTTTTCTGTCTGGATGCCCCTCGTCCAAGACCACAGGGGTGAGTTTCTCCACTAGCTCCCCTCTCTCAGTGGTGGCGTCATCCCTTGGATCAAAGGTCTCAATTTGCAATGCTTCATGTGACCTTTTGGCCTTCATTGAGGAGACATAGCACTCCCTGGCGGCCACCTGGTTCCCCCTGACCTCTCCGACTCCATTAGAGGTTGGAAAGCGGAGGATGAGGTGATAGGTGGAGGGGACAACTTTTAACGTGTTGAGAGCAGGTCACCCCAATATGATATTGTAAGCCAATGGGCAGTCTATTACTAAGAAATTGACCATGATAGTGGAGCTTCGGGGTGCTACTCTGGCGGTGACTGGCAGCATAATTGCTCCTAGGAGGTACATTTTCTCCCCTGAGAATCCAATGAGGGGCGACTTGACAGGTCATAGCCTTTCCCTGCCTAGGCTCAACTTGTCATAAGCATCTGCGAACAGGATATCTGCAGAACTGCCGCTATCCACTAGGATCCTACGCACCTGGAAATTGGCGACGGTCAGGGTGATCACCAGTGGGTCATCATGGGGGAGCTGTATTCCCTCCAAGTCCCTATCCGAGAAGGATATGACCTCGCCATCACCATGTCGGGGCGCTTTGGATGGGCGTGCTTCATCAGTGTGCCTGGCCTTTCTAGCGTGGGCCTTCATTGCTGAGAGCGACTCCGCCGACCCCCCGGAAATAGTCTGAATTTCCCCGAAGGGCTGTTGATTTTCTCGGTTATGGGACGGTGACGGTGCTTGGGCCCTACCAGCGACATACCAGCGCAAGTGTCCACGCTGAATGAGGTCCTTAATTTGCTTTTTGAGTTCATAGCAGTCGTCAGTGTCATGGCCATGGTCGCAATGAAAGCGACAATACTTGTTCGAATTTCTGCAGTTTTGGGGAGACTTCATCTTCCCTGGCCATTTTATAGAGGATCATCTTGGATCTGAAGCAAGATGTGTCTGACTGCGGCATTGAGAGGGGTGAAGGCTTGTCTGTCCCTCTGAGGAGTTGGTCCGAGTCTCTCTTTGACAGGTATCCTCTCCGTCCTGCTTCGTTTATTGTTGTTCTCCTTCCTGTCGTCTCTGTCCCGCTCTTGCCCTTACCCTCTGGTCTAGAGGACTCTCCTCGCCTAGCCCTGGTGATGTCTTCCGCATTCATGTACTTCTGGGCTTTTGCCAGCAGTTCCGGAAAGCTCTTTGGTGAGCGCTTCATCACCGAAAAGAGGAAGCTTGACGAGTGAAGGCCTCCCAGGAAGGCTGTCATGGAGACCTTGTCGTCGGGCTCTTCGACTTGGAGTACCTCCTCGTTAAAACAAGTGAGGTAGCTCCTGAGGCTTTCATTTTTATACTGCTTTATGCTGAGCAGGTGTGTGGCAGGCTTCTAGTGGCGGCGTCCTCCAATGAAGTGCGACACGAAGGACTTGCTTAGCTCAGCAAAGGTGGAGATGGAGGCTGGGGCTAGACTGGAGAACCATTCCCGTGCAGAGTCCTTCAATGTGGTTGGGAATGCTCTACACATAATCTCGTCGGAGATGTTATGTAGTTGCATTAAAGTTTTGCAAGTTTCCAGGTGATCCAGTGGATCCTTCGTCCCATCGAAGGTCTCCATAGTTGGCATTTTGAACTTTTGAGGAAGTGGGTAGTTCGCCACGTCGGGCTTGAACGGTGTGTCCGTTCGTTGTACTAGGTAGTCTATTGTTTCTAGTCCCTGTGCCTTCATGGCATTAAAGACATCACCAAGCTGATTCTGTATTTCCTTGATCTTCTCATCCCAACGATGGGGGGCTTCTCTAGACTGGCCTACGAAATGACTCTCATCTTCCATGCTTTGGTTTTCACTTCCCCCCTCCTGAAAATGAGGATCCTCATCGTTAGAAGCGAGGGGAGGAGGTGGAAGTCCACCACGATTCACCCTTCCTATAGGTCCTCCTAATGGGGCTCCACCCGGGGGTGGAGGCGCCTCATGATGGGTGCGGCCTTGCGGATCGACCAGGAGTATCCCGTGGGGGGCGACATGGAGAGCTCAGGCAGAGGCGCCCTAGTCGCCATGAGGATGGGCGCCCATGTGTGCTCCTCGACCCTGGGCGCCTTGGGATTGGGCGCCCAGGTGAGGATGGGGACGGGCAGCTCCTCGGCCCCGGGCACCATGGGGATGAGTGCCCAGGCGAGGCGCTCCTCTGCATGGAGCAGCCGGATGCTCCGGTAGCGGCACTTCCTGCCGTGGTACCGTACAAAACTGCGCTCCTCCTTGCCCTGCGAGCATGAGTTGCAGTATTTGCTGGTTTTGGGTCACCAGCTGCTGCATGGTCTCCAACATTTGTTGGGGAGAGGGAGCAGGGGTATTCGGTGCAGGATTAGTCGGTGTAGGATTACCCTCGCCCTCCCGCGAGGGGTTACCATCTTGTCGTCTAGTTGATCTTGTGGTGATCACCATAGTTTCAAAAAAAGGAAATTCTCTTCGATTCCCACAGACGGCGCCAAACTGGTGATGTCGAAACGTGCTTTTCGGACACCACCGGTCAAGTGATGAATAATTAATGTGAAAATTAAGGAAGAGAGAGAGAATTTATAGTGGTTCGGTCAGTGTGACCTACGTCCACTTCAAACTGGTGATTTTACTTCTCCGATGTAGGGATTACAAGTCAGGAGAATACAATAAATGGGTAAAAATGGATGAGAGTTGCTTGCCCCCCAGTGCTGGTGGGGCTCTTTGTTTTATAGTCTTCCCCTAACAGATAGGGATGACTCTTCAGCAACGGACGCTTCATTCTGGCGGAGTCTTCGAACCGCCCTCAATAGATGAGGCAGGTAGGATCTCCTCCGCAGGACTTGGTAAAAGTAGGTTAAGGGAACGACGCGCTGACTTCATCGCTTCTTGGATCTGGACCCGACTTTCCACGAATGCATTCAGACCTGGGCTTATCATGGACTCGGGTCACTTAGACCTGACCCATTATCGTGGACTGAGTCTTGGGCCTGACCCGTCATTGTGGACTGAGTCACTTGGGCCTGACCCATCAAACTTCACAAAAAATTTTTAGGGATAGAGGAAAAGACTTATCTATTACAGCCATATCTCACCGTGATTCGCTACATATTGAACAAGTGTAGTGATTGCAAGTGTAAACCTAAATATTTAGGAAGGACGAATAAGTTACTCATACCTAAACTTTTCACACAATCTCCACATCAATGAAGAAAAAGAAAAACAAGTGAGTGCCGGAATATGGAAAAATTTTAATTTGAATGAAAGATAGAAATATGAACTGCTGAATATGTATTTACAATTACACCCATCAGCTCAAACCTGAAACAGGATATTGTTTTGAAGGGGAAAATGTAGATAAATAGCACTCATCTATCAAAAATGCAGAAAAGTAAAAGCCAACAGAATATGTTCCAATCTAATATGGCACCCTGACATGTTAAAAAAAATATTTTGTTCACACATGGATCACTGATAGACTGTCAGGTCTGTCAAACTTAACACAATAAAAAAGTTGCAGAAATACCCAATCCAACATAATCTGATATAATCCAAAATAATTAAAAAAATCACCACAACAATTTACACATTTAGCGGACAGAGAGGAAACAGAGAGATGGGGAACGAGGGAAAGAGAGAGAGAGAGAGAAGAAAGAAGAAAGAGAGAGGAGAGGGGGAATGGTGTGCGGAGTGCAGGGAGAGGGAGGGGTGTACCAGGTGCAAGGGAGGCGTCCGGCGGCGCCAGGAGGAAGATGAAGGCTCTACTGGCGTCCGGGGGCTGCTGCTCACGCTTGGCAGTGCTGCTGCGGTCGTCGTGCGCCTGGGAGAGGTCTGGAGAGGGTGGGAGAGATAGAGAGGGCAATGGAGATGGGTTCTGGAGGGAGAGATAGAATGGGAGATGGAGAGAGAGAGAAAGGTCGAGAGAGACCGATAGATCGGAGGGAGCAAGGAATCAGAGAGATTAAAGAGGGTAAGAGAGAGAGCAGAGCGAGAGGGAGAGAGAGACAGAGAGAGATGGAGAGAGCGAGAGAAAGTAGAGAGATTGAGCGAGAGAGAGCGTAGAGAAACATCGAGCGAGAGAGAGCGCAAAGAGATCGAGCGAAAGAGAGAGAGATAGCAAAGAGAGAGGAGAAAAGGGGCTTTCGGTGAGAGATCGAGCGAGAGAGAGTGCAGAGAGATTGAGAAAGTGAGAGAGAGAGAGCAGAAAGGAGAAAAGGGCATTTAGGTGGCGGGAGAGGGAAAAAAGGTGGGAAAATAAATGGCCCCTTACCGACGTTTTACATTAAACGTCGCTAATAACTATTCCGACGCTAATTTTCGTCGGTAAAAGTAAAATTCCTCGGTAAAGGTCTATGATTTTTTATTTTCCGAAAAATAAAATTCGACTTTACAGACGTTTTAAAAAATGTCGCTAAAAGTTCATTTTAATATTTATTTTCCCGAAAATGAAGATAATAATAAAATTGAACTTTGCCGACTTTTTTTTCGTCGGTAAAAGAGAAAATAAAAATAAATAATAAAGACTTTTGCCGACGGTTTTATTTCGTTTACTAATTGAAGTTTATTCATGACTTGAGAAAATTCCTTAAATGTTTTCTTCCCCACCGCAGGCATCATAACCCATCAAATAAGCACAAGTAACCAGTGTATAGATTTTCATTAATCAATAGTTGTTGATTGGTTTACACATAATCAATTAAGAATGGGTCCTATATTAATTAGAGTGAGATACAACTTACAATACTATCTAAAAGGAGAATGAAACTAATATTTTGAGCAGTTTTGATTCATTATAGTTTTCGTTGTCATCATAATCAAAGCCTTGACCCAACTATATGTTAGGAGCTGCTACGTGAATTTTGTGTCTGTCATTGGAATTCATTATAGTGAACGCTAATAGTAATTTCATTTTATGCTTTAAACAATATTTGAGTATTTACAAATTTAAGATTTTTATTCAGATATTAATAGAAAAAACTGCAAAAGAACTTGACATTAAATAATTAGTAACGAATTAGTAAATGAAAAATGTTATCAGTCAGTAATCTCTTACCCCCTTCTAAAAGGAAATCATGGCTCCTCCACTGACTATGACTATGATCGGGAGCATTGTATTTAGTATTCTTTCATTCATGGAAGGAATTTGATCCTCCTTCCGTGATCCAAAGGGTTTGGATGAAGAAGGTGGGCCCTATAGTGGATGGATGAATTACCTCCTTTTTTTTCTACATCCGCAATTTGACACTCAAGTCCGGATCCCCTGTTTCGTTAAAATAGGGAGATACCGTTTCATCCTATCAACATTTGCCGATAAAATCTCGTCTTTCTTTTTTATTTTTTCATTTTAAGGAAGCAATTAAGCATGTGAATTAGCTGGAATGAGATTTTATATAGATGGCGAATGTTGATACGAAACATGGGATCCAGACTCTTTGCACTCATGCATTCTACTCGGACAATCGTGTCCTTAACCAGCTGAGGTATAGCTGGGGATGAATGAATATGAAGATGTATTACAGGTTTCCTTAAGAACTCTACAGTGAAGAGGGCATTTTTCATTTCATTCTTCAGTAGTGCATTATTTTTTGAATTTCTCTTTTATGAAAAGCTATTGGTAGACTTGAATATTTGATGGTGGATGATGACCGAATGAATTTTATAGTTGAATACCAATAGATTGATTTTTTATTTCTAAATAAATGGTACCAGCAATGACTTTGTGAATTAAACCACCGCTCAGGTCATCAGAAGTGGAGGCTACACTAACATATGATAACTTTGAAAGTGCAACTAGGTTCAATGAATAAGTCCTAGAGGGGGGGGGGGGGTGAATAGGACAAAAGGAATTCTAATGCCAATCTTAAACTTATTAGCCTAATTTTTAATCTCAACTTGGAATAATAATCACACATAACAAAATAACTTGTATGAATTATAAGTTCAATGTGTGTGTGTTTAAATAATCAGAGAAACTCTAATTTGAAACAAGATAATAAGCACAAGAGATAAAAATGACACAAGAGATTTATAGTGGTTCAGTCACACAGACCTACATCCACTCTCAAGGGTCACACAGTCCCTTGGTTCCACTATAAAAATCAAACTACACAAGTACTGATTCTAATTCAATTTTGTTACTGAGGTTCGATCACACAGATCTAATCCCCACACACAATTTTTAGAGTGGTTGACACACACAGATTCAATCCACTGTCACAAAGATATAAATTTGAATGGAGGGCGAACACTTGCCTTTGATGAAGATCGAAAGTGTTTGAAGAAGCTTTTGACCGTGATCGAAGCTTTTGACCTCTTCCAGCTAGCTTGGTGTTGATGATGAAACTCCTTTGAGATGCATAACCAAGTTGTAGAGGTTTGATTTCTAGGGCAGAAATGAGGGATACCTTTAAGGATTAGGATACCCTAGATTTGGCTTCTCAAAGCACACTCCTTAGAGTTAAGTAAGCCCTTGGATTTGCCAATATAGGATCTACGTGTGTTTGGAAGAAGCTTTGAGAGCTTGAGAAAGGTTTACAAGAATTTGGAATAAAAGCTCTTCAAAATTGGACTACCCTGTGTTGAAAACGAGCTTCAGGTATTTATAGAAAACATCCAAAGGATAGTTCCAACGGTAACTTAAGACATGGTAGGGTGCACCTGACAAGAACACTATTCCTACGTTTGAAATTTGATAAAGACCCTGACATAAGCAATGTTTTGGTGAGGCCTTATAAGAATCATGAGTATGAATATGAGGGAACTTTTGTAGAAATTTTTTTAAAGAAATCAAAAGCACACCGGTTTTGACAACTATACATTTCTTTATTAATTTATATAAAACATTGTTTATTGTTAAGTTTCTATACATACTCATATTTACTAAGCCTCAATGTGACCTGGTGTTATGATCATGTTGGATGCCTTCGGACAGGTGGACTTAGGGGCATGGACTGCTAACCGCATGAGGTCAGCTGGCTGAAATCTAGGGTCATTTTTGAGTTTTAAACAAGCTCAAAAATATCATCTAAAACCTTTCAAAATAACAATTTAGCCTAGGGTTTTTAGGGTCACTTAGGGGCATGGTTTCGGTCCCAATTACCGGATCTTGGTTGGCACAGCTTGATGTTGATCTTTGACGAATCCTGGCCTTTCCAAAAAGCTTTGACAGTCCTCTTGAATTGAATCTTCTTTGAAGTACTTAAGAGACAATGTCTTCGGAACTCTTAGGCACGGAATTGACAATAAAAACAATGCACATGAAAATGTGGCACTAACAATCTCCCCCTTTGTCAATTTCGTGACGAAACCAATTATACTTATACATTTATAAAAGGGGAGACTTAAAATACAATCATACATTATACACAAAGTTCATAAACTTTTACATATGATTTTCAACAATAAAAGGATAAGGAAGCATAAAGAATGAGCATTGATCTTCTTCATTTTTGCTTGAGAAGAATTTCCCTGTAGAAATACAACATTAATAACACAGATTGAGAATCTTCTCCCTTGTTCGAATTAAAACAAGAAAAAGAAATTTCTCCCCCTTTGTACCTGCAACATATGAAACTGAGGAGGTATTGATTGAGATTATTTCTCCCCTCAACGAAGATTATTTCTCCCCCTCAACGAAGATTATTTCTCCCCCTTTTTGTCAGAAATTGACAAAGAGATGTATAAACTGAGAGAAACTTTGGAAACTAATGCAAAGATTAGAGAACAGAAGGTAGATAATCCATTCAAGCATAGATAATTAGATGGGCCTCGATTAGACAGGGCCGAGGGCATTCAAGTTCATCCCCCACAATTCTTACCGGGCCTAAGTGAGTGCAACCCAAATTCATGCACATCACAGAAGCCCCAGCCCACCCGAGCCAGCCCGCAAAGAGATACACTCTGGAACCACCCATGTCCGACATAAACTGCAAAGGCTAGAGGCCTAGTTTTATCAACTGGATGCGGAAGGAGATTCAAATCTACTGGATGTCGTTGACAAACGAGAAAAATAGGGACATTCCGCAATTAATCTCACTGGCTCAGCTAAGTAGCTTTTGAAAATATGCATCCAGCATATTTTTAATCTGAATCAAGAAAGATTTGAAGATATGAAGGTTTGTCTTGTTCAAATTCCATCTCTATAAGAGCAGTCTTAGCTCTATCTAATTTGTATCAAATCTTCTTCTCGTCTCTGTAATTCATCAGCATTCTTATTCACAAAATTACAATGGCTCATCAATTTCCTTTTAGTACTTCTTATGATCAGGAGATGAGGTATTCTTTACCTCAATCCCAAACTTTTTCTGCATCTGCTTTAGGTTCCATGATGCCAAGGCGACAAGAGAGAGATTTGGCTAATAAATCGGATCCAGATGCCATTTATGAGCTTGTGAGTCTTGGGACTCAATACTCATCATCCATTGTCTCATTTTCCGATCGGTTGCAGTCCAAAACCCGCACGAAAGAAAAGCTTATTGAGGAGATCGATGTACTGCAACGGCTTCTTCTCGAGTCTAACAGAAAAATAGTAGAATTAAAGCAACAGAATAAGGATTTAATATCCTTGCTTACCTCTTCAGTTCGATTGCCTAATCCTTTAGACAAGGATTGCATGAGGATCTATGAAAAGCAAAAGCATTTGAATGATGAGGCTAAAAGTCTCAAGTTTTTGTAAGACATTGAGAAGAATATACAATAAATATTCATGGTATGCATATCATTTTGATTTCTCTTCTAATATGCATAGTCTATTTTCTGGCAGGGGTTTCGTTAAAAAAATGTCTGCCAACTTATCGTGTGTGCCTGTGAATTCTAGTACAATATCACCCTTCTGTACATGATCTCTAAGAAAATGATATCTATTTTCAATATGCTTAGTCCTAGAATGGTGTATTGGGTTCTATGAAAGATTTATAGCACACAAGTTTAAAATCCTCAAGTTGTTGCTTCATGTAAAGAATTTGAGCACAATAACTACCTCCAGCAACATACTCTGCCTCAGCAGTAGATAGTGCAACAGAATTTTGCTTTTTACAGAACTATGAAATAAGTTCATGACCTAAGAAATGATATGTTTTTTTTTTAATTAAACACATAAAAACAATTAAATGAAACTAACACATATAAAACAAATAAACAATAAGAAATTATTTAATAACACAAATACCAAGGGATTTTCTCATATTTTCAAATTTTGAAACATCCAATGGTTTTGTCAGAATATCTGCAAGTTGTTTCTCAGTAGAAATATGCTCCAAAACTATGACTCCTTCTTCAACCAATTCTCTAATGAAATGATGTCTAATATCAATATGTTTAGTTCTAGAGTGTTGGACAGGATTTTTGGAAATATTGATAGCACTGGTGTTATCACAATACAAATTCATGCTACCTTGTTCAATACCATAGTCTTTTAGCATTTGTTTCATCCATAACATTTGAGTACAACTACTTCCAGCTGCTATATATTCTGCTTCAGCTGTGGATAGGGAAATGGATGACTGTTTCTTGCTGTGCCAGGCAACAAGGCAGTTTCTTAGGTAAAAGCACCCACCGCTAGTAGATTTTCTATCATCCACATTTCCAGCCCAATCGGCGTCTGAGTATCCAGCTATGCAAGTAGATGAATTATATGGATACCATAAGCCATATCCTGAAGTCCCTGAAACATATCTAATGATTCTCTTAACAGCTTTCAAATGAGTTTCTTTGGGATCAGATTGATATCTGGCACAAGCTCCTACACTGAAAGCAATATCAGGTCTACTAGCTGTAAGATATAATAGGCTCCCTATCATGCTTCTATACAAACTGGGATCAACATTCTTACCACTTGAGTCTCTAGATAATTTGAGAGTTGTGCTCATGGGTGTGTTCATGTGCTTGGCTGAGTCTAATCCAAATGTCTTGATTAATTCTTTAGCGTATTTGGTTTGGGAAATAAACAGTCCATCAGACAGTTGTTTGACTTGTAACCCTAGAAAGAAATTAAGTTCACCAACCATACTCATTTCAAATTCAGATTTCATAAGATTAGCAAACTTTTCTGTGAGATCATTACAAGTAGAACCAAACACTATATCATCAACATAAATTTGAGCAATCAAAATATTATCATTGTTTGTTTGAATAAAGAGAGTTTTATCCACACTACCCTTTTCAAAGCTTTGATCAATTAAGAATTGAGTAAGCCTCTCATACCAAGCTCTAGGGGCTTGTTTGAGACCATAGAGAGCCTTTCTAAGATGATACACATGGTTAGGCTTCTTAGGGTCTTCAAACCCTTTAGGTTGCTCAACATAAACTTCTTCTTCCAAAATACCATTTAGAAAAGCACTTTTGACATCCATTTGGTATAGTTTAAATTTCAAAGAACAAGCAATGGCAAGAAGAATTCTAATGGATTCAAGTCTAGCAACGGGAGCAAAAGTTTCTTCAAAATCAATTCCTTCAATTTGAGAGTACCCTTGAGCACCAGCCTAGCCTTGTTTCTAACAATGGTACCATTTTCATCAAGTTTATTTTTGTAAATCCACTTGGTACCTACCACATTTTTATCATCCGGTCTAGGCACAAGATCCCAAACTTCATTTCTAGAAAATTGATTTAACTCTTCTTGCATGGCATTTATCCAATTATCATCGGAAAAAGCTTCACCAACATTTTTAGGTTCAAAAGTAGAAGTAAAGCAAAGATAGCTAACAATGTTTTCTAATTGTCTTCTAGTTTTGACACCAGCCAAAGGATCTCCCAGAATTTGGTCCATAGAATGATGATTCACATTTACCAAATCCTTAGAGATTGGAGACTCATCCAGTTTTTCAGTTGGGACATTTATCTCATCATTATCAGGGTTTTCTTGATGACTGAAATCATTTAGTTTGTCATCAATGACTACATTTATAGATTCTTGTATGGCTCCAGTGTTTAAATTCGACACTCTGTAGGCACGACTGTTTTGAGAATAGCCAATGAAGATGCCTTCATCACTTTTAGTATCAAATTTGCTCAAGTGTTCTCTGTCCTTGAGTATATAGCACTTGCTACCAAAAATTTTAAAGTAGCTAATGTTGGGCCTTCTCTCATGCCATAATTCATAAGCAGTTTTGTCTAAGCCAGTTCTCAAGTATACCCTGTTTATGATGTGACAAGCTGTACTAACTGCTTCATCCCATAGATCTCTAGGAACATTCTTTCCATGAAGCATAACTGTGGCCATTTCTTGTAAGACTCGATTCTTTCTTTCAGCAATACCATTTTGTTGAGGAGTTTTAAGGGCAGAAAATTCATGGTGAATTCCATACTTATCACAATATTTTTCAAACTTTGTATTTTCTAATTCACCACCATGATCACTTCTTATTCGAGCAACTGCTCTTCCTTTTTCAACTTGGATCCTTTTCACAATCTTTTTAAATTCAACATAAGCATCAGATTTCTCTCTTAGAAATGCTACCCAAGTGAATCTAGAATAATCATCAACAATAACAAGAAAATATCTTTTACCCCCTTTACTCTCTTTCTTAGTTAGACCAACCAGGTCCATATGGAGAAGCTCTAGAGATCTAGAGGTCTTTAGAGACTTGGTCTTTTTGTGAGAGTTTCTGATTTGTTTACCTTTTTGACACTCTCCACGAACTGTTTTTGACTCTTTACTGATTTTTGGAAGACCCTTAACATACTTGTTCAATTTGGATAGGTCTCTAAAGTTCACATGTCCAAGTCTTTTATGCCATAGTTGAGCTTCATCAAGATGAGCAATGTGACAGGATGAACTGGATGATTCTTTGTGGTTACTAATAACATAACAGTTGTCACTGGTTCTAAGTCCTCTTAGAATAACCTTTCCATTTTTGGAAATCTCACAACCAAGACTACTGAAGTTAACAACATGATCTTTATCACATATTTGAGAAATACTTAGCAAGTTATGTTTCAAACCAACGACATACAAAACATTTTCAATAACAGGCATGTTAGGAACATTCAAAGTACCCTTACCAACAACTTTAGCAATTTTTCCATCACCAATGGTGACAGTTCCACCCTCATATTCATTTAAAGACGAGAAATGTGCTCTATCCCCAGTCATGTGTCTAGAGCATCCACTATCTAGGTACCACAAGGATTGGTCAATAGCTTTAAGAGCTGTGTGAACAACTAGGCTTTTGTTCTTAGGAACCCATATGAATCTTTGGGTGACAGGGATTGCACTAGGACCTTGAGATTTAGCTTTGTTAGGATTTTGTTGGTAAAAAGATTTCTTAGAGTAGTTTTCAGTAGGTTTAACAGTTCTTGTATGATTGTGGAATTGCAACTTTAGAAGACCAATTTGTTTCATCAACATATTTAATTGTTGAGAGAATGAGTGATTGATAGAATTGTTTTGAAAAGAAGTCTTAGTATGTTTATCTTTATGAGGGTTGACATAAGTTTTGGTGGACTGTCTTTTCATTTGTTTCATTTTGCACTCATACTTGTCATGTCCTTTGCTTCCACATGAATAACATGTAATTTCAGAATTGTTTTGACTACTGGAGGAAGCTTCTCCTTTCACAAACACAGTAGAAGCATTAGGTTTGGATTTGTCTTCTTTGTTGAATCCTAATCCAGTTTTGTCTCTATGATATTTACCCATTTTAAAAAGTCTTCCAAAATTTTCTTCTCCATGGGTAAAGGAATATTCATACTTCTCTTTGGACCATTTCAGACGAGTGACTTCATCCCTTAATTGATTGTTTAGTTCTTTTAGAATCAAAGCTTCTTCTTCATCTCTTTTGATTTTGATTAAATTTTCATTAGCAATTTGAAATTTAGAATTAACTTCTTTTAGTTCAGTTGCTAAGATATTCTTTTCATCAGTTAAGGTTTCAATTTTGTCTTTTAAGACTTTGTTCTTAGATTTTTGTTTGCTCATGGCATCAATCAATTTGCAGCTTTCCTCATACAGTCTATCATATGAAACTTGAGGATCTTCATCTTCTTTTTCATTTTCTGAGCTGTCATAATCAGATTTAGACTCATTCCCAGATTTCTCAATATCAGTTGTTCCAGAATTTTCTGATATCTCAAGTGATGGATCACACACTGTTCTGGCCATTAGTATAGTGTAATTTTCTGTCTCATCTTTGTGTGATTCATCTGAGTCTGATTCAGCTTTTGAAGAGTCATCCCATGTTGCCACAAGAGTCTTTTTCTTATCTTTCTTTTCAATTGGACACTCAGTAGAAATGTGACCAAACTTTTGATAGTTATAGCATTTTACTTTTCTAGATTGATACTTAGAAGAGGAGCTGGCTTTGTTTTTACTTTTATCAAATGGTCTCTCCTTTCTATTAAACTTAGAAGTCTTTTTCTTAAATTGTCTTAAGAATCTTTTAGTAAGTAAAGCAACATCTTCATCATCACTTTCATTTTCATTTCCTGATTCTTCTTTAGAAGGAGATGGTTGGGAGACCTTCAAAGCTATAGATTTCTTCTCTTTGGATTTATTAGAAGCATTATTCATTTTCAACTCAAAGGTTCTAATGTTTCCCGACAGTTCCTCTACTTTCATAGTTTCAGGGTCATTGTACTCCTCTATAGAAGTCACTTTGGAGTGAAATCTTTCAGGTAAAGACCTAAGGATTTTGCTACAAACTTTGCCATCAGGAATTTGCTCACCGAGTGACCACATCTCATTAACGATTACCATAAGCTTTGTTCGAAAATCATCAAACATTTCATCTTCTCTCATTCTTAGAGATTTGAATTGGGAGGTTAGCTTTTGGAGCTTGGCTCTTTTAACAATGGTGGTTCCTTCATAATTAGTTTCCAACAACTCCCAAGCTTGTTTAGATGTGGTACATGTCATAATCTTTTTGAATTGTTCAGCATTCATGGCACAGGTTATGCAATTCAAAGCCTTCGCATCATAGTCTCTCAATGTTTTTTGACTAGCTGACCATCTAGCCTTTGGAAGAGGCTTGACAGTGCCATCATCAGCTGTGTAGGTAGGAGGGGACCATCCATCCTCCACAGCATCCCATACCTCACCACAAATGGATTTGAGAAACACTGTCATACGGGCTTTCCAAAAAGCATAGTTAGTACCATCAAACAATGGTGGTCTGTTTACAGCGCTACCTTCTGGATTAGACATTGGCACTAGTAAAAAGAAGTAGATCTACTCCGGGTTGTTAAACCTTTAGGGAGTAACCTTTCTCTGATACCAATTGAAAGTGCAACTAGGTTCACTGAATAAGTCCTAGAGGGGGGGTGAATAGGACAAAAGGAATTCTAATGCCAATCTTAAACTTATTAGCCTAATTTTTAATCTCAACTTGGAATAATAATCATACATAACAAAATAACTTGTATGAATTATAAGTTAAATGTGTGTGTGTTTAAATAATCAGAGAAACTCTAATTTGAAACAAGATAATAAGCACAAGAGATAAAAATGCACAAGAGATTTATAGTGGTTCAGTCACACAGACCTACATCCACTCTCAAGGGTCACACAGTCCCTTAGTTCCACTATAAAGAATACAACTACACAAGTACTGATTCTAATTCAATTTTGTTACTGAGGTTCGATCACACAGATCTAATCCCCACACACAATTTTTAGAGTGGTTGACACACACAGATTCAATCCACTATCACAAAGATATAAATTTGAATGGAGGGCGAACACTTGCCTTTGATGAAGATCGAAAGTGTTTGAAGAAGCTTTTGACCGTGATCGAAGCTTTTGACCTCTTCCAGCTAGCTTGGTGTTGATGATGAAACTCCTTTGAGATGCATAACCAAGTTGTAGAGGTTTGATTTCTAGGGCAGAAATGAGGGATACCTTTAAGGATTAGGTTACCCTAGATTTGGCTTCTCAAAGCACACTCCTTAGAGTTAAGTAAGCCCTTGGATTTGCCAATATAGGATCTAAGTGTGTTTGGAAGAAGCTTTGAGAGCTTGAGAAAGGTTTACAAGAATTTGGAATAAAAGCTCTTCAAAATTGGACTACCCTGTGTTGAAAACGAGCTTCAGGTATTTATAGAAAACATCCAACGGATAGTTCCAACGGTAACTTAAGACATGGTAGGGTGCATCTGACAGGAACACTATTAAATCCAACGGATAGTTCCAACAGTAACTTAAGACATGGTAGGGTGCATCTGACAGGAACACTATTAAATCCAACGGATAGTTCCAACGGTAACTTAAGACATGGTAGGGTGCACCTAACAAGAACACTATTCCTACGTTTGAAATTTGATAAAGACCCTGACATAAGCAATGTTTTGGTGAGGCCTTATAAGAATCATGAGTATGAATATGAGGGAACTTTTTGTAGAAAAATTATTAAAGAAATCAAAAGCACACCGGTTTTTACAACTATACAGTTCTTTATTAATTTATATAAAACATTGTTTGTTGTTAAGTTTCTATACATACTCATGTTTACTAAGCCTCATTGTGACATGGTGTTATGATCATGTTGGATGCCTTCGGA
The DNA here is from genome assembly GCA_038049695.1 of Cinnamomum chago. Classification (NCBI taxonomy): domain Eukaryota; kingdom Viridiplantae; phylum Streptophyta; class Magnoliopsida; order Laurales; family Lauraceae; genus Cinnamomum; species Cinnamomum chago. The sequence goes on along the minus strand of CP142453.1, from coordinate 49,710,069 downwards.
CAGGTGGACTTAGGGGCATGGACTGCTAACCGCATGAGGTCAGCTGGCTGAAATCTGGGGTCATTTTTGAGTTTTAAACAAGCTCAAAAATATCATCTAAAACCTTTCAAAATAACAATTTAGCCTAGGGTTTTTAGGGTCACTTAGGGGCATGGTTTCGGTCCCAATTACCTGATCTTGGTTGGCACAGCTTGATGTTGATCTTTGACGAATCCTGGCCTTTCCAAAAAGCTTTGACAGTCTTCTTGAATTGAATCTTCTTTGAAGTACGTAAGAGACAATGTCTTCGGAACTCTTTGGCACGGAATTGACAATAAAAACAGTGCACATGAAAATGTGGCACTAACAAACTTTAGCATGTGAAAACAGAATTGGTCGGGTCCCGGGTCCACATGTCTGAGCCACTGTGGATCTGGAACCGGAACCATTTAGGTATCGGTATAAAAAAAAAGGATCCAGAACCGGAACCATTTGCTTATCAGGACCAAAATAAGGACACAGACCCAGAACCTAAAGGGCCGAAACCTTTGGGTAATCGTAGAATCGGGGATCCATTTACAACCCTAGCTGCACGTGAATCTATCTTCCCCTATTCCTCTTGGATGACCAGCAACACCTTCCCCTTTTCCATTATTTTTTTCTTCATCTCTCCCTACTTCCATTAATATTTCATCCAAGTCCTCCCCTAAGGCACACAACCACTTAGATTTTTACGCCGCCTCGCCACTGCCGTTGCTACTGTTAGTCCACCATTGGACCAGCCATTCATCATCTTCCCTTGCTTCAATTTGTAATTCGTCGGTAATAATCTCTATTTTTACTTTTCCTAAAAAATAAGTTAACTTCAATCAGCCTTTTACCGACATTTTTAGCTAAAATCAAACTTTTACCGACGTTTTGTAATGCGTCGGTAAAAGTCTCTGATTTTCACTTTTCCTAGAAAATAAGTTAATTCTAAAATTAAACTTTTACCGACGTTTTGTAAAACATCGGTAAAAGTCTCTGATTTTTACTTTTCCTAGAAAATAAGTTAATTCTAAAATTAAACTTTTACCGACGTTTTGTAAAACATCGGTAAAAGTCACTGATTTTTTACTTTTGATAGAAAATAAGTTAATTTTAAAATTAGCCTTTTACCGACGTTTTTTTTTATAAAACGTCACTGAAAATCACTTTTACCGATGTTGGTAAAAGTCTATGGTTTTTAACTTTTGATATAAAATAAGTTTATTCTAAAACTAGCCTTTTACCGGCGATTTTTTATAAAACGTCGCTGAAAATAACTTTTACCGACGTTTTGTAAAACGTCGGTAAAAGTCTATGATTTTTTTACTTTTGATATAAAATAAGTTAATTATAAAATTAGCCTTTTACCGACGCTTTATAAAAAAAAGTCGTTAAAAATCGCTTTTATCGACGTTTTCTGAAATGTCGGTAAAAGTCTCTGATTTTTTAACCTTTAATAGTAAATAAATTAATTCTAAAATTAACCTTTTACCGATGTTTTATAAATTTCGTCGGTAAAAATAGGCTTTTACTGACGTTTTATATAAAACGTCGGTTAAAGTCTTATTTTTACCGACGAAATAATATACGTCGGTAAAGAGTACTCTTTACCGACGAATTTATGAAAACGTTGCTAAAGAACGTCGCTAAAAGTACAAAATTCCTTGTAGTGTTTCTTTTCTTCTTTGCTCCTTATATGTTTATGTGAATTTTTATGCATAGTTTATGGTTGGAACTAATTAGCATTGCTTGCATATTCATATTGGTGGAGTTTAGATATGTTTAAGTTGCTATAATCGGAGTTTGGAATTGAATAAGGAAGAAAATTCAGGGATTTGAGTCAATAATCTCGGCCAAATAATTTTTGAAAATTCGGATCCTAATATAAAGTGCACAATTCAACACATTGTTGCAGGAATTTCAGGACAGATTTTGTGTGAAAAGTTTGCGATTAGAAACCTGACCAAAACACGTTATTTTTCGATGAAACTTGGGGAAATTAAAGTTTGATCAGTGTACCTTCAAACCCCAGAATTTCAAGTAAAAATAATTTTAGAAAGATGGTGAACCAGTGGCTCAAACATGGTTGGTCGGACCCACTTGTGTGCAGAATTCCTGCACAAATTTTTTTTTTAGGTCATGTTCATACACTCCTATCTCATTCGTTTTAAATTGTTTTCCATTTCCATATTTTTTTATTTGATTCAGGTATCATTGTAGTTCAAAAACCATCCATTAAACTCTGTTTTAGGTTGCATTAGATAAGGAAAAATCATGCATAAAAAGAGCCTTGCATACTAGTTTTCTAGACTTAGAATTTTCTAACATCTCATGGCATACATTGCATTTCTAACTTTCTAACTTTAGGATTAGTTTCTATTTTTTTTAGATTATTTAGATAATTTCCAGAAATAAAAGATCTTTCTAATTTTTGTTAATTGAAGATTTTAACTTAGGAAGTATCTTAAGATTTGGAAATTCTAACATAAGGCAGGATTGACTTAATGCTTTTTAAATTTGTTATGATTTGAAAAATCTTTATTTATTTGGAAAGTCCTTAACTTTAGGGAGTTGATTAATTCAGTTCACTAACTTAGGAAATATATTAACCCTAATTGTCTAACCTAGTTTCTAATTTTGGAAACTAATTTAGTAAGGTTTTCATGCTAATTTTAGAAAGTAGGTTGTTTTCTTTTTGAGTGATTTGATTTGTTACTAATCTTTGATTGATTTGGTTTCTAACTTAGGTTCATTTTTTTTTCTAATTTGGCTTCTTAATTTTATTTTTGGTAAGTTTTATTTTTGGATTGTTTCTAATTTGATGTTCTAATTTGTGTGTTCTTCCGTAGCAAATTGTGATTCATTTTAGATTAGGTGTAAGACCCCGACCCGAGTAAACCCGATTAGTGTTAATTAAGTCATATGTTAGTTCTAAGCTTGATTAGTGATTTTGGCTAAGTTGGGTTTGGAATAACTTTTGTTTTAGTTTTGGGCAATTTTGAGTGCTTTGGTGACTAGTCGGGCCCTTTGGGAGTTCCCTTTATGACTTCGATTTACTTAAGGGATTTTCCAGAATCGTTTTGAATCGTGTTTTTATCCCGTTTCATTTGTCTCGTTAATCTCGACAACTTTCATGTTGATCCCGTTCCTATTCGAGACCACGAAACCCGATTTCCTAGTATTCAGGGCAGAACAGTCTTTTTACACTAAATTTGTACCCAAAACTTGATATCCCCGAAACCCGCAAAACATATACTTTTTGGAAACTAGATATTTCGGCGATCATTTGTTCCTTCTTCATCGAATTCATCCGAGATCCTGAAAGACATGATTTCAGCCCAACAAGCTTCTTAAGTAGTGGGACCCAACCCCATTTGTTATCAAGAGGGAAACCCACTCTCCCTTTCACCTCATTCTCCATTTTCCAACACAACACTTCAACCTAGGGTTTCTTGCAACTTTCTCTTCTCCTTCTTGCTCTCTCCATCTCAACCTCCCACCAAACTTGCACCAACATCAAAATAGACTTCATCATTCTCTTCCTCATCTTGAAGGCTACCCATTGATACCATTTGTGAAGAAAACCTCCCATTCCAAGATCTTCTTTGAGCTAACTGTGAGAACCCGACCCCTAATCTCTTGGATTAGTGTTGTTTTATTTGTGGATTAGTTCTTTTAGTGGGATTAGTAGTTTTGGGTTGAGTTTGTGAGCTAGAATGAGTTTTCTTCTAGTTTTGGGCTTTTGAGTGCTTTGGTAGCTTGTGGGGCCCTTTGGGGGTTCCCTTTTCGGCTTTGCTTTTACTTGTGGGATTTCCCCGATTTGTTTCGTTGTGTGTTTTTGGCCCGTTGCATTCATCTTGAGGAATCCTACAACTTTCATGTTGATCTCGTATCCATTTGAGAACCCAAAACCCGATTTCTTGGCCTTGAGGGCAAAACAGTCTTTTCACACCAAATCTGGACCCAAATTTCGAGATCCCAGAACCATGCCAAAGTAATACTTTTTGGAAACTAGATTTTTTGAGAAACATCTTTCTCTCCTTCGTCGATCGCATCCGAGGCCCACAAATAGATGTTTTACCCTTTGCAAGCTTTGAGTGTAGTGGGACCCACACCCACCCATTATATAAGTGACTCCACTCTCTTTCTCCCTCATTTCCTCAACCCCCAACGTCTGCAACTCCATAGCTACAGTGCCAGCAGCCCCTCTTCTCCATTTCTTCCATTTCTCTTGCTATTATGGAGCCTCCAAGCCACCAATCCGAAGAGGAAACTCCGGCAACTTCCTCTCCTTCATCTCCTCTCTTGTTTGACACCATTTTTGTGGGAAACCAAGGTGGGCAGCCCCTATTGCAAGCTCCTTCTTGTTCATTCATGGCCTTAGAGGTAAAGACTCCTTCCCATTTTCCTTGTATGTGCTATGGCTCCCCCTTAGGTGCTATTTTCTAGTTGGGTTTGAGCCCATTCATTGTCTTTCTTTGTTTAACCCATTTTAGGGTTTGTTTTGGGGGTTTTTGTAGAGATTGTGGATCTTGAGCTTGAGAAGGGATTAGGAGCTTGGTTTGCTTGATTAGAGTCAAAGGCAAGTGGATGAATGGATGGTTTGAATGTTATTAAGTTTTATGAGAAAACCTTAAGTTTTATTACTTGTCCTTGATCATTGGATACATGTTTTCACATATGCTTCTTGCCACATATATATATTGATTTCGAAATTTGCATATCAATAGTTGTTTCTCTCTTGTTAATTTCTTGGAAAGATATGCTTTCAAATTGTCAAAGTTGCTCACATGGTCTTGAAATGAATGGGGTTGGTTTCCCCACCCATGTTATGTTTACTAGCTTGTATGGATTTGAAATAGAAGCACATTTAAAGAGTTTGGCCAACTAATCCATTGTTTTGGAAATGGGCTCAATGGTTTTTAATTACCCCCTTGATTATGGCAAATGGACCCTTGTATACAATGGAGATTCTTCCCGTTTAGTTTGGTTTTAAGTGAGAAGAAAGGAGATGTTTAGTCTTACTTTTTCCTTGGAGTTTTCATGAGGAATGTGGTTGGCTAAGTCATTTAATGTTTTGTAAACATGTTGGTTTAGCATGTATTGTCCTTTGGTTATATCCTATATGAATGCTTGTGAAATGGTTTCCTTCTTTCTTTAATTGCATTGGATTTGATATTGATGGAAGAAGTGATGGAATGAACACATGATGGAGTAATGGAGAAGTGTAGATGGATGCATTGGAGGAGCTCTTAGCTCAACTTTATTGTAGGGACTCAGTAGAAGTGGGGAGAACGGTTTTAAGGAGGAGAAATGGCTAAAAATCTGATTACAGTGGGTGTAACCGCACCTGGCGGTCAGCCTGCGGTCACCTTGCGGCTAGCCGCCTGGTGACTGGCGGCTAACCACCAGCTAGCCGAAATGTCACGGTGGCTTTTCCAGAGAGCACACTTCTTCTCCTCAAAACTCAGTCAGCTCCACGGTTGGCCAGCGGCTAACCGCCGAACACATCGGCGGCTAACCGCCAGCTAACCGTACTTGGCGGTCAGCTTTCCAGTAAGCTGCATTTCTGCAGCCCAGCCGCGGTCAGCTGTGCGGTCAGCCAGCGGCTAGCCGCCTGCCCCAGCGGCGGCTAACCGCCAGGTAACCGAAATTCCCCAGATTTCGAAAAGCTCCCCGCTCGAACGAACTCTTCGGTTCGTTCGAGCGTTGAGCTTTGTCGATCAAAGGAGATTCACTAAGCATGGTATGAGGCCATTCGAGAAAGAAACCATATCACAAGGATGTCATTCGAAGTTTTGAAAAGTGTAAAAGTGCATAAGGAGCCCGGAATGTCTTCAAACTCAAGGAGTACCAAGTCATTTCAATAATCGACATACGGGACCCCTATTCACTCATAGAGATCTTGAAATTAATACTTTACCCGAAATTGTTAGTTCATTGTTTCACCTCTTTTCCCGAGATTTGCATTACATGACTTGTTTTCCCGAAAGCATTGAAGTTGCTCTAGTAACAGTCATTTGTCCCGAAATGCATTGCATCATATGATGTGACAGTGTGCCCTTGAGCACCCCGTTTTACCCGTTTATTTATTGTACTTGATTGACTTGTTTCCCGAAAGCATTGAAGTTACACTAGTAACAGTTAATGGTCCCGAAATGTATTGCCCGATATGAAGTGACAGTGTGCCCTTGAGCACCCCCGTTTTACCCGCTTATTTACTGTACTTGATTTACTTGCATATGTCTCGATTGGTTTTGACCTATGAGTCGGCATCACTAAGCTTGGATACCTTGTCGGTTTGATCCACCGACTTGGAAATCCCTCTCCCGTCCCGCCAGCTGCAGTTTGGATCCCGATACCCGGTTATTGCCGTGGTCCCGTCCCGATACCCGGTTCGCTACCGTGGTCCCGTTCCCGTATATTTATATTGTATATATGATTTACGTTGTGTCTCCTCACCTTGTGTGACTGAGACCAACGTCCCGTTATACTCTTGTCACTTCGGTGATAGAGGACTTAGCTTCTTGTGATTGCCATCTTGCCAGTTCCCGATTCCTTGGATACCCGGCATGTTTTATATTGTTTACTTGCTTTCCGATAAATGATTCGTTTCTTTTATGAAAGTTGTTATTTAAACAAGTGTTAATATTCTCCAATGTAAATTCAGTTATTATTATATTGCCTTCTGTTCTTTGTACACGTATATGTTTTAAATGAATGCCGGTTGGGTGAATACCCATGCTTTTACATATGTTTCAAACGATCGATTGTTTTACTAGATTTATGTGATTACACATGTTTTAACTGAACACCCGAATTGTCAAATACCCCTGCTTTGAAATATGTTTCAAATGACACTTGTTTTGCCAGATCACTGTGTTTATACCGGTTTCAAATGAATATCCGATTTGTTAAATATCCCTGCTTTGAGATATGTTTTAAATGAACACCCAGTTTTATTAAATATCTGTATTTTCACATATCTTTCAAATGGACTTTGGTTTTGCCAGACTGCTATATTTATACATGTTTTAGACGAACACCCGATTGTCAAATATCTATGATTATAGATGATGCAAACGAACACATGTTTTATTAGATGTTCATGTTTTACCCGTGCTTGAAATGAATACAAGTTTTCCCCGAGATTCCCGACTTTGCACCCGTTTAATTATATGCAGCATTTTGAGCAAATCGCATGATTTATCATTTGTATTATTATTCGCTATATTGTGTTCTTTTCATCCACCTGCCAGACCGTCGTGTCTGACCCACTACTTTTGGTACTCAGGTTCAGATTTATTCGCCCCGAGTTGAGTGTTTTGTTGGCTTTGGAGCCATGCCTTGCAGGTTGTTTTGTCGGCTATGTCATGTAGACATTGAGTCTGACATCGGAGCTACGTCACATTTGGGTAGTAGTTTATAGCTTATTGTTGTATGGCTTTTATTAGCCTTTTTCTTGGGATTCTTAATTAATGTACATTGATAATTGTAACTTGAACATATTCGGGAATGTAATATCCTGTTACTGTCAGCTCTGTAATTTATTGTGATGTTTACTCCAGTCTGGTATGATTCTTGATATAATAGCTATGGGCTAAAGGTTGAGTGCGACGCGGAATCCGATGGCCACGGACTTCGGGTCGCAACGCCACAAATGCTTCCGCAAAATATTCAGAATGTGTTGTCTTCACACACGCAGATCCTGGGAGAAGTAAAATACAATTATTCCTTAATCCCATCTCCCGCCCCCGAGGTTTCGGTTCGGGGGCGTGACACTAACTCTTACCATTTGAAGGTCATCCAAGTAAGCAATCTTTTCCATCTTCTAGATTTGTATTCTTCTTGTCCTTGAGAAGCTCCATTTTCATTATAGTGAGTTCTATCTTCTTCATTCAATGTTTGACCCATTTTAGGATTTGTTTTGGAGGTTTTTGCTTGTAGCTGGGATTTGAGCTTGAGAGGTGATTAGAGACTTGGATTTGCTTGTTTAGAGACCAAAGGCAAGTGAATGATTAGATGTTTTTGGGCTATAAATGATTTGATGAAATACAAGTGATTTTACTCATGTTTTTATTGATTTGCATTGTTGAAATAAATGCTCATAATGAATCTTGCTAGCTCATTTAATGTCTTGAAAACATTGGTCTATAGCTTTCATTATCTCTACTCTTTGTTGGATGTTTATGTGTTGAAAGGAGGTAAAAAGAGAAGGACCCAGCTCACTGCAGAATAAAACCTGGGTTCTGTTCCGCAGTGCACGCGGTCGACTGGCTCGGGGGCTCGATCGACCGGCGACACAGGGTCAGGCTCTCTGGAACCTGACCAAAACACTATTCTTCCTTTTTCAGTTACAACTACCGGTCGACCGGCCATGGGCTAGGTCGACCGGGCACACAGGGACCAGGTCGACCGGGGCTGCTGTGTACGAGGTCGACCGGGCCTTAACCGGGTCGACCGGGCCAACTGTGAAATCCTTCATTGGAGGTATTTTTACCTTATTTTTGGATGGACTTAGGTGTGACTTTGGCTACCTTTTTTTTGGACTCATCTGACTATATGTGAGGATGTCTTGAGCCGACGTCCTTCACGGTTACTCCGATTGCATCGAAATCCAATCTAATTCAATCTTGAACGGTATGGGACGACGGGATACCTTCTTTATATCTATGCACGAAGTCTATTTCTGTGGGTATCGCGAATCCTATCCCTTCTGATGACTGAGTCGGTTGTATGATGCTTCAAGATTAACATTGTACTTAGGATTGGATTGTCTATAGTTTTGGATTTCGATCGTATCGTCTAGTACTATCTATAAGCTCATTTAAAGTTTTGAAAATCCTAAGGTGTATAAGGAGCCCAGTATGTCTTCAAACTCAAGGAGTACCAATTCATTATTTCAATCGACATACGAGACCCCTATCCACCTTAAACAAATCTTGAAATGGCTATTTTACCCGAGGTATTAGTTCATTGGATTTCCTTATTCCCGAAATTTGCATTACATGACTTGTTTTCCCCAAAGCATTGAAGTTACTTGTAACAATTACTTGTCTTGAAGTGCGTTGCACCACATTAATGAGAGTTATGCCTTTGAGCATTCTTGCCCCGCCCATTTATTTACTTGAACTTGATGTATTTTACACATGTCTCGATTTGTTATTTAACCTATGAGTCAGCACCACTAAGCTTGGATAACCTTGTCAGTCTGATCCACTGATCTGGAGATCCCCTTCTTGTCCCGCTAGCTGCAGTTTGGATCCCACTACCTGGTTATTACCGTGGTCTTGTCCCGATGCCGCAGACTGCTATTGATGTTCCCGATGCCCGGCTCGCTACCGTGGTCATGTATACTATATGTATATGTATTAATAAGATCCACTGTTTCTCATCACCTTGAGTGACTGAGATCAGTGCCTACTTATTGCTCTGTCACTTTAGTGATAGAGTACTTAGCTTCGTGTGGTTGTAATCTTGTTTGTTTCCCAACTTCCTTGGTTACCCGTATATGTTTTATACTGCACTTATGTTTTCAATAAATGATTCATTTCTTTTATGAAAGTTATTGTTCTAACAGGTCCAAACGCTTTTAAAGGTAAATGTATTTGTTATGTTTTATTGTTATGTCTTTTCACCCGTTTGCCAAACCGTCGTGTTTGACCCACTCTTTGGTACTGAGGTCCATACGTTGTCTATCCCGAGGCGGAGCTTAAGGATGCGGTCGGTGAACCGCAACGCCTAGTTGAGTGGCACATTGATGATGTCATTTAGACATTGGTTGCTATGAGAGACGTGATATTTTGGGGAGCGTTTAACCACTCTTTTGGGGATTGGTATTTTGTGTACATTGGCCTTTGTTGGCCTCTATTTTTGGGAATGTAATTAAATGATCATTGCTCATTCTGATACAGTGTTTATACTTGTGTTATTGTCTTTATGATTAAAGATGGTTTGACTATTTGATTTGCTACATGCTTCCGTACTTAAAAGAAATATTCATATGGTTGTGATATCCTCACCGCGGAAACCTGTGGGAAATTAAATAAGTGTGTACACCCTGTTGACACACTCCACATATTAACCATTCATTCACCACACCACATTAGTGTCCCGATCCCGGATTAGGACCTCGGTGACCCGGTCCGGGGTCGCGACAGACTGGTATCAGAGCGAGACATGTTTCAAGCAATTAAAAGAAACTAGAAATCCTAAGGACGTGGCGAGGATTTATTAGACTCTTTGTTAGCTAGAATCGTGTGAGCAATGTGTGACCCTTTATTTGATTATTATGTGCTAACAACTTGTTTTGCAGCATCATGCCACCTCGCAAGCGACCGGTAAACGACAATTCTTTTAGTAGTAACAGTGATTATACAGGGCCAGTTGAGGAAGATTTGGTTGAAAACATCATGCCCAATCAATTCCAACAAATGATGTAAGAAATGCCTGACCAACAGCGTCAGGCCAATGAAAATCAAACTAGGCTACAAGAACAGATGCTTAAGAAAGATGAAGACCATGCTATAGAATTGGCAGAAATGCAAAGGCAGCTGTTAGAAGTGTTACAAAGAAGGCCCAAACCGGTTCAACCTCAACCTGCTACTGTCATCAAGCAAAGGCAACATGACCCGAACGCTTTGTTTGAGTGGTTTCGAAAGAGAGCTCCAAAGGAATTCATAGGCACAAAGGATCCATTAGCGGCAGATGATTGGTTGGACCATACGGAGAACATCTTTGAGATTTTTCAATGCACCGGAGGAGAAAGAGTAAAACTAGCATCATCCCTCTTTAGCGCTACAGCGGACAGATGGTGAAAGACGGTTAGGGAGGAATACAGGACAATGGCTGATGCAGAGGTTTGGGCAAACTTCAAGAGGCAGTTCCATGATAAATATGTACCCACTCACATCAAGCGACAGAAAGCAGTGGAATTCCAGCAGCTTGTTCAAGGGAACATGACAGTCCTCGAATACCTCACAACGTTCGAGAGATTGTCTAGATATGCTCCAGAACTAGTGGACACGACGGAGAAGAAGATTGCTAAGTTCCTAGAGGGACTTAACCCTTTCATTGAGAGGGATGCTACCGAAGTAGCACCACTTGACACTTTCGAAGAAGCCGTCAAGAGGGCCTATAAGTTTGAGAACTTCCATAACAAGATCCTCAGAGTTCAGGGAAAAGGGTCCAGCTAACTAACAAAGCCACCAGCACTAGAGAAATCAGCAGAACAAGAGGCAGAGGCCAGAGCAGAATGCATAGAATCCATTGGTTTGTACCCACTGTGGGAAGAACCATGAGAGTGCACAGTGTCGTACACTCACATGGGCATGTTTCAGATGTGGTACCATGGCCTATCAGATGAGATATTGTCCAAGGCAGAATAGACAGAATCAACAACAACAAGGACCACAACGTCCAGTACCACCACATAATGCAACGGTTATCCAAAACCAGGCAAGGCCACTCCAGCAACAGGCACCACAACAACAACAGCAAAGACCATAGTAGCCACAACATCAGGTCCATTATCAGCAGGGACAGAACCAAAATCAACGTGCACCACAATAGAAAAGAAATGCACCACAAGGCAGACCACAACAAGCTCAAAATAGGCCACAACATTGAAGGCAAATCTATGCGGTCAATAGGGCTGATGCAGAGGCAGCAAGGAATGTGGTGGAAGGTACACTCCTCGTTTGTGGCATTAAAGATAGGATTTTATTTGACCCTGGCTCTACACATTCATTTCTATCCCATGAATTTTCTGAGTTGATTGATATGCATGCTAGGGAACTTGAGTTCATTTTGACTGTGGCAACCCTAGTAGGTAAACAAGTTATTTGTAGAACCTTTTATCCTAGTTGCACAGTCCAGATAGGAGAAGTGGTTTTAACCGCAGATCTCATTTCATTAGAGATGTATGATTACGATGTCATCCTAGGGATGGATTGGCTAGCAGGGTACCATGACACAATGGATTGTTTCCATAAGACCCTTACTTTCAAGTTAGATGAGACATCGGCAAGAGTGTTGTTTCAAGGTGAGAGGCGGAATCCTTGTACAGGGTTTGTCTCAGCATTGAAGGCTGATAGACTTTTGGAAAGTGGATGTGAAGCCTATTTGGCGTTTATCATGGAGGATAAACGGTCCCAAGGGGTGGAGGAGATTCCAATTGTTTGGGAATTCCCAAATGTTTTTCGGGAGGAGATTCCAGGTTTACCACCCATCAGAGAGATCGATTTCACTATCGAGTTGTTACCAAGGATCGCTCCGATATTTATTGCAACATATAGAATGGCTCCGGCAGAATTGGGAGAATTGAAGACTCAGTTGCAAGACTTGTTAGACAAAGGTTTTGTGAGACCAAGCATTTCACCTTGGGGAGCCCCAGTCTTGTCTGTCCAGAAGAATGATGGTTCGATGAGAATCTGAATAGATTACAGAAGATTGAATCAAGTGAACATCAAGAACAAATACCCATTGCCAAGGATAGATGAATTGTTTGATCAATTACAAGGTGCTTCGTACTTTTTGAAGATTGATTTGAGATCCGATTACCATCAGCTCAGAGTCAGAGAATCAGATGTGTTGAAAACAACTTTCCGGACGAGATATGGCCACTATGAGTTTTTATTGATGCCATTTGGGTTGACAAATGCACTAGCAGTGTTCATGGTGTCGCGACCCCAGAACGGATCCCCGGGCCCCGCGACGTTGGTGGGTACATTGATGATATACTTTCCCACAGGTTCCCGCGGTGAGGATTCCCAAAGACAGTCGGAATCTGACTCACACGTACACGATTGCGGAAGCGTGTAGCAAAACACATCAAGATGAGCCCCAATAAAATCTTTAGGAGCTATAACATTTAATAACAAGGCATGGTATCATAGAAAGAAGCTAACAAGCATTCCCATTAATATTCAAGTTATAGAGTTAATACAAAAAAACAAGTTAAGTTTAGTACAACCCATAAGAGACCAATAAAGGTCAATACAATCTCAAAATAACCAAAAGAAACCCCAAGACTGAAGGTGACGAAACTCGAGAACCAGACCGACATCTAGATGACATCGTCGGGCTGCCACTCTCTCACGGGAGTTGGCTCACAAGCCTCCTCCTGACGCTCCTCCTCAAAGGCAACGTCTCCTGCACCTGGGCACCAACAAGCAAGGGTCAAACACGACGGTTTGGCAGGTAATCAATATAGGCACGAACATGAACAATAGCACTTAGAGAAAACATGTAAGCAAATCTTTGGTATGAAGTACTATCAAAGCTGAGATACATTTTTAAGAATACGAACAAAGCTGAGATACCAAAACAAACTAGCATGAGTACATAATATATCATGAATAGTTACAATCCACAAAGAGCCCATCCTTTCTCTATCATTTATATAATGAAAAGAGCAAGCACGCACGACAAGCACGATATACATAATATAAGCACGACACGATTTCCCACAAAGACGGGAATTCCGGCCGCGGAACCGGACACGCACGATGTGTAATAAATACACGACCAGTCTGCAGACAGTCCACATGTTTAAAGACCCCCAGACAGTGGATCAAACCGAAAGGGCAGTCTAAGCTCAGTGGTGTTTACTTAATTCATGAATGCACAAAACACGCGAAACACGATCAAACACGTCGAGATAAAAAGGGGGAAATCACTTATCAAAACACGACGAGCACGACTAGCACAGGCATAATAATTATGCATAACACGCTTAGGAAGAGATCCCCTTTTTCTTAACAAAACTTCAAAACACGGTTGTACTAACACTTCAAAATGAGTTCACAATGGTATTCATCATACCCAAAAATCAAGGTTCAAACACGAAGTCTATCAAGCACATACAAGGACCTTTGGATGGTTGTTGTACAATCGAAGCCCAGATGCGGAGTTAAAAATAGAATTGGTGCCCCAGAAGTTCAAGGACATCTCGGGTCTCGAGTGTACAATATCAAGCTAAAGGTCACTTAACATGTTCTAGTTTTTCATTCTTGCTAAACTCGTCAAAATACACAAACAGTGAATTTCGGTCACCTCGCGGTCAGGTGGCGGCTAGCCGAACTGGGGTCCGGCGGCTAGCCGCAAGGTGACCGCCAGGCTGACCGCTGAAATACCAATTTTGAACTTAGCTCTCGGGAAATGGAACCGCATTGCGCGGTTGGCTTGCGGTTAACCGCGAGTAGGACTGGCGGTTAGCCGTGAGCTGACCGCGGCGCTGACCGTGGATCCCAACAAAATGCCAGCTTCTGGAGAAGGAACCGCAGTCCACGATTGGCTTGCGGTTAACCGCGAGTGAGACTGGCGGTTAGCCGTGAGCTGACCGCGGAGCTGACCGCTGGTCCCAGGTGAAAATGCTAGCTTCTGGAAAGGTAACCGCTGAGTTCGGTCAGCCTGCGGTTAGCCGAAGTGGACACAGGCGGCTAGCCGCGAGCTGACCGCTGTGCTGACCGCCAGTGCACGGGAATGCGTTTCAGCACAGATTTTTCACATTTCTCTTCTTCCCTTCCATTCATTCTCATTCCACTTATATTCCCTGAGTCTACATACTCTCCAAGGGACAAAGCACACATCCAAAACTCATGAAAACACAATCATAAAGCTTGTAAACATATCCATATGCAAAGTTTCCAAAACAATAATGTAGCTTAAAATAACATGCACAATGATCCTATAGAGATTACTTGCCTTGCCCAAATGCTAAACACTCCACTTCAAGCTCTTCACACAAGCTAATCCCACACTACAAGCCAAACCAAGAAAACACACAAAACTTACTCAAAAATGGAAACAAGAAACCCATTTTCCAAATAGGGTTTGAAAACATGAAAAACATGATCTTAAGGAACTAAAATGACTCAATGGAAAGTATGAGTGGAAACCCTTACCTAGAAATGGCCACACAAGAGGGAGGGAGAGAAATGGAGCTCTTGCCCAACTTGAAAACTCAAGAAACTTGTATCAATAGGAAGCTTGCAAGGAGATGAAGAAAATGGTAGTCTTAGAATTTCCTTTGGAGCTCTCTAGCTAGATCAAACCAAGTGAGGAAGATGAAGGAGAAAAGAGGTTTTCTCTCTTGCCCTAGACTCAAAAGTTGCAGAGATTGGGAAATGAATGAAAAGGGAGGGGAAAGGGGATTAAGTGATGACTCATGGGCCCCATTTGGCTTGAACTTGAAGTGACTAAAACATGGTCTTGTGGGCCTCGGATGACTTCGACGAAGAAGGATAAAATGATCGTCGAAATATCTAGTTTCCAAAAAGTATATTTTTGACATGGTTTTGAGATTTCAAAAATTGTGTCCAGATTTATGCAAGAAAGACAATTTTACCCTCTTTGGGCCAAAACATGGGTTTTTGGGCTTCAAACACGAATGGGCTTAAAAAGAAAGTTGTAACACATAACAAGATCATTCACATGAAATCAAAATCACACTCACACGAAAATCAATACGATCTTCCCAAGCTTACACGTGCACTCAGGCCTTCCTGAGTGTGTCTGACTAATACTAGACGTTCTCAAATTCCCAAAGCTATGTCCAAACTAACTAATCACTTCTAACCCAACCACGACTAAACCCACTTAGAACTAAACACATACTAATCGCACACTAATCGACTAGGTCTGGGTCGGGGTCTAACATCCTCCACCCCTTAGGATATTTGGTCCACCAAATAAATCAAGCAATTACCTCTGGTAAAAGTTGTGGATACTTCCTCTGCACTTGTTCTCTCAATTCCCATGTGGCTTCTTCTGGCTCGTGATTTTCCCAAAGTACCTTGACCCAGTGAATAGTCCGATTTCTCAACTCTTGCTCTTTGGTGTCAATGATCTTGATCGGTCTTTCCACATACGAGGCATCTTCCCGAATTTCTAAGGGCTCATGCTGTAGAATGTGTGCAGGACTAGAGACGTACTTCTTGAGCATCGAAACATGGAAAACATTGTGTACCCCGGAGAATTCCGGCGTTAACGCAAGTCTATAAGCAACATCTCCAATCTTGCTCAGGATCTCATACGGACCGATAAACCTTCTAGACAACTTGCCCTTCTGTCCGAATCTCAAAGTCCCTCTAACTGGCGAGATCTTCAAGAACACTTTGTCACCCACCTGAAACTGCAATTCTCTTCTGCGAGTGTCTGCATAACTCTTCTGCCTACTTCGGGCGATCTTCAAACGTTCCTGAATCAACTTAACCTTGTCACTTGTCTCTCCAACTATTGTCGGTCCATGAAAACTACGCTCACCGACTTCTTCCCAACAAACCGGAGTTCTGCATCTTCTACCATAGAGTGCCTCGAACGGTGCCATACCGATGCTAGAGTGGTAACTATTGTTATAGGCAAATTCACAAAGAGGTAAGCACTCATCCCACTGAATCTTGAAATCCAATACACATGCACGCAACATGTATTCGAGAGTCTGTATCGTCCTTTCTGACTGACCATCGGTCTGAGGATGATAAGCTGTGCTGAACTGGAGCTTGGTACCCATCGACTCATGAAGAGTTTTCCAAAACTTTGAAACAAATCTACTGTCTCTATCTGAAGTAATGGAGACAGGCTGACCATGCTTACTAACAATCTCATCAACAAACAACTTCGCAAGCGGTGCCATATGCATCATATTCCCTGTCTTCATCGGAATGAAGTGAGCAGACTTTGTCAGACGATCTACAATGATCCAAATTGCATTATTTCCCTTCTTAGTATTAGGCAAACCGGAGACGAAATCCATGGTAATGTGCTCCCATTTCCACTCCGGAATTTCCAAAGGCTGTAACAAACCTGGAGGCTTCTGATGCTCTGCCTTGATCAACTGACAAGTTAGACAACGAGACACAAAAGCTGCTATCTCTCTCTTCATGTTATTCCACCAAAACCGATTCTTCAAATTGTGGTACATCTTCGTGCTACCCGGATGCATAGAATATCTCGTGCTGTGAGCTTCATTCATTATCTCATCTTTCAAATCATCCACATTTGGCACACACAACCGGTCACGAAAATACAATATCCCATTCACCATCTTGAAATCGGGGCGTTCTGCAATAACTTCTACTATCTTAGCCAAGTCTGGGTCTTGCAACTGATTTTCCTTAATCTTCTGGATGAAGGTAGGTTCTGACACTGTCATATTCGCTAACATCGCACCCAATCTCAGGGTTTGTACCTCTACACCCAACTCCTCAAACTGCTGTAAGACACCCATTCCTCTCAAATTGGCCATAGCCACTGATTTCCTACTCAATGCATCAGCTACAACATTCACCTTGCCTGGATGGTACTTAATTGGAAAGTCATAATCTTTGATATACTCCATCCACCTTCTCTGCCTCATGTTCAAATCCTTCTGTGAGAACAAGTATTGTAAACTTCTGTGATCTGAATGGACCTCGAATTTCTCTCCATAGAGATAGTGTCTCCACATCTTCAATGCGAAAACAACTGCTGCCAACTCCAAGTCGTGAGTCGCATAATTCTTCTCGTGGTCCTTCAACTGTCTCGAGCCGTATGCAATCACCTTGCCATCTTGCATCAATACACAACCCAGTCCCACATTCGAAGCATCTGTATAAACAATAAATCCGCCGTTGCCCGAAGGTAATGTAAGAATCGGGGCTGTGGTTAACCTTCCCTTCAACTCTTGGAAACTGGTTTCACACTGATCGGTCCACACAAATGGGACATTCTTCCTAGTCAATTTTGTCAACGGGGCTGCAATGGATGAAAAACCTTGGACAAATCTTCTGTAATATCCTGCTAACCCCAAGAAGCTTCTAATCTCTGTCACACTGCTTGGCCTCACCCAACTAACAACTGCCTCTATCTTGGCTGGATCAACTGCTAAACCTTCTCTGGATATGATGTGGCCTAGAAAAGCAACTTGCTCTAACCAGAATTCGCACTTACTGAGTTTCGCATATAACTGGTTGTCCCTCAAGAGCTGCAACGCTGTCCTCAAATGTTCCTCATGTTCCTTCTTACTCTTAGAATACACAAGGACATCATCAATAAATACTACTGTGGAATGATCCAAATAAGGTGCAAAGACCTTGTTCATCAAAGCCATAAAGACTGCTGGTGCATTCGTCAAGCCAAAGGGCATCACTAAGAACTCATAGTGCCCATATCTTGTTCTAAAGGCTGTTTTCTGAACATCTGAGTCTCTAACTCTCAACTGATGGTACCCTGACCTCAAGTCTACCTTGGAAAAATAGGCTGCTCCTTGTAATTGATCAAACAATTCATCTATCCTTGGCAAAGGATACTTGTTCTTCACTGTCACATGGTTCAACTTCCTGTAGTCTATGCACATTCTCAAGCTTCCATCCTTCTTCTTCACAAATAACACCGGTGCTCCCCACGGTGAAACACTTGGCCTAATGAAACCTTTGCTCAACAATTCTTGCAATTGGAGCTTTAGCTCACCCATTTCTGCTGGAGCCATCCTGTATGGTGCAATCGAGATCGGAGCTGTCCCTGGAAGAAGCTCAATTGTAAACTCAACTTCTCTAATTGGTGGTAAACCCGGGATTTCTTCTGGAAAAACATCCGGAAATTCACACACAATGGGGATATCCTCCACCCCTTGGGACTGTTTATCCTCCGTGATAAACGCAATAAATGCCTGACATCCACTCTGCACTAATCTGCTTGCCTTCAACACTAAAATAAATCCTGCCTGAGATTTTCTCCTGTTCCCCTGAAATATCAACTCTGCCTGTGGTCCTTGGAATCTAAATGTAATAGTCTTACTAAAACAATCCATGGTGGCATGATGCTGTAAAACAAGGTGTTAGTACACAATAATCATGGTACAAGGGTTTCTAAGGTCTTATACGAACGAATCTATCGAACTCACGAATCCTCGCCACGTTCCTAAGACCTTTCTAGTTTCTTTTAATTGCCTGAAACATGTCTCGCTCCGATACCAGTCCTGTCGCGACCCCAGAACGGATCCCCGGGCCCGCGACGTTGGTGATGATGTTTATGCTCAATGGTTCATTATTTTCCCACAGGTTCCCGCGGTGAGGATTCCCAAAGACACGCGGAATCTGGCTCACACGTACAAGTATGCGGAAGCGTGTAGCAAAACACATCAAGATGAGCCCAACAAAACATTTGGGTGCCATAACAAATGATCACAAGGCATGGTATCATAGAAAGAAGCTAACAAGCATTCCCATTAATATTCAAGTTATAGAGTTAATACAAAAAAACAAGTTAAGTTTAGTACAACCCATAAGAGACCAATAAAGGTCAATACAATCTCAAAATAACCAAAAGAAACCCCAAGACTGAAGGTGACTAAACTCGAGAACCAGACCGACATCTAGATGACATCGTCGGGCTGCCACTCTCTCACGGGAGTTGGCTCACAAGCCTCCTCCTGACGCTCCTCCTCAAAGGCAACGTCTCCTGCACCTGGGCACCAACAAGCAAGGGTCAAACACGACGGTTTGGCAGGTAATCAATATAGGCACGAACATGAACAATAGCACTTAGAGAAAACATGTAAGCAAATCTTTGGTATGAAGTACTATCAAAGCTGAGATACATTTTTAAGAATACGAACAAAGCTGAGATACCAAAACAAACTAGCATGAGTACATAATATATCATGAATAGTTACAATCCACAAAGAGCCCATCCTTTCTCTATCATTTATATAATGAAAAGAGCAAGCACGCACGACAAGCACGATATACATAATATAAGCACGACACGATTTCCCACAAAGACGGGAATTCCGGCCGCGGAACCGGACACGCACGATGTGTAATAAATACACGACCAGTCTGCAGACAGTCCACATGTTTAAAGACCCCCAGACAGTGGATCAAACCGAAAGGGCAGTCTAAGCTCAGTGGTGTTTACTTAATTCATGAATGCACAAAACACGCGAAGCACGATCAAACACGTCGAGATAAAAAGGGGGAAATCACTTATCAAAACACGACGAGCACGACTAGCACAGGCATAATAATTATGCATAACACGCTTAGGAAGAGATCCCCTTTTTCTTAACAAAACTTCAAAACACGGTTGTACTAACACTTCAAAATGAGTTCACAATGGTATTCATCATACCCAAAAATCAAGGTTCAAACACGAAGTCTATCAAGCACATACAAGGACCTTTGGATGGTTGTTGTACAATCGAAGCCCAGATGCGGAGTTAAAAATAGAATTGGTGCCCCAGAAGTTCAAGGACATCTCGGGTCTCGAGTGTACAATATCAAGCTAAAGGTCACTTAACATGTTCTAGTTTTTCATTCTTGCTAAACTCGTCAAAATACACAAACAGTGAATTTCGGTCACCTCGCGGTCAGGTGGCGGCTAGCCGAACTGGGGTCCGGCGGCTAGCCGCAAGGTGACCGCCAGGCTGACCGCTGAAATACCAATTTTGAACTTAGCTCTCGGGAAATGGAACCGCATTGCGCGGTTGGCTTGCGGTTAACCGCGAGTAGGACTGGCGGTTAGCCGTGAGCTGACCGCGGCGCTGACCGTGGATCCCAACAAAATGCCAGCTTCTGGAGAAGGAACCGCAGTCCACGATTGGCTTGCGGTTAACCGCGAGTGAGACTGGCGGTTAGCCGTGAGCTGACCGCGGAGCTGACCGCTGGTCCCAGGTGAAAATGCTAGCTTCTGGAAAGGTAACCGCTGAGTTCGGTCAGCCTGCGGTTAGCCGAAGTGGACACAGGCGGCTAGCCGCGAGCTGACCGCTGTGCTGACCGCCAGTGCACGGGAATGCGTTTCAGCACAGATTTTTCACATTTCTCTTCTTCCCTTCCATTCATTCTCATTCCACTTATATTCCCTGAGTCTACATACTCTCCAAGGGACAAAGCACACATCCAAAACTCATGAAAACACAATCATAAAGCTTGTAAACATATCCATATGCAAAGTTTCCAAAACAATAATGTAGCTTAAAATAACATGCACAATGATCCTATAGAGATTACTTGCCTTGCCCAAATGCTAAACACTCCACTTCAAGCTCTTCACACAAGCTAATCCCACACTACAAGCCAAACCAAGAAAACACACAAAACTTACTCAAAAATGGAAACAAGAAACCCATTTTCCAAATAGGGTTTGAAAACATGAAAAACATGATCTTAAGGAACTAAAATGACTCAATGGAAAGTATGAGTGGAAACCCTTACCTAGAAATGGCCACACAAGAGGGAGGGAGAGAAATGGAGCTCTTGCCCAACTTGAAAACTCAAGAAACTTGTATCAATAGGAAGCTTGCAAGGAGATGAAGAAAATGGTAGTCTTAGAATTTCCTTTGGAGCTCTCTAGCTAGATCAAACCAAGTGAGGAAGATGAAGGAGAAAAGAGGTTTTCTCTCTTGCCCTAGACTCAAAAGTTGCAGAGATTGGGAAATGAATGAAAAGGGAGGGGAAAGGGGATTAAGTGATGACTCATGGGCCCCATTTGGCTTGAACTTGAAGTGACTAAAACATGGTCTTGTGGGCCTCGGATGACTTCGACGAAGAAGGATAAAATGATCGTCGAAATATCTAGTTTCCAAAAAGTATATTTTTGACATGGTTTTGAGATTTCAAAAATTGTGTCCAGATTTATGCAAGAAAGACAATTTTACCCTCTTTGGGCCAAAACATGGGTTTTTGGGCTTCAAACACGAATGGGCTTAAAAAGAAAGTTGTAACACATAACAAGATCATTCACATGAAATCAAAATCACACTCACACGAAAATCAATACGATCTTCCCAAGCTTACACGTGCACTCAGGCCTTCCTGAGTGTGTCTGACTAATACTAGACGTTCTCAAATTCCCAAAGCTATGTCCAAACTAACTAATCACTTCTAACCCAACCACGACTAAACCCACTTAGAACTAAACACATACTAATCGCACACTAATCGACTAGGTCTGGGTCGGGGTCTAACACATGGCATTGATAAACAAGATATTTGCAAAGTATCTAGATCAATTTGTGGTAGTATCCATTGACGATATCTTAGTGTACTCCAAGATATTTGAGAGAGAACCAGCTGTATGTGAAACTCAACAAGTGTGAATTTTGGCTAGACCAAGTAGCATTTTTGGGGCACATCATCTCCAAAGAAGGATTGTCAGTAGATCCATCCAAGATCGAAGCAGTAGTGAATTGGGAAAGACCGAAGAATATGACAGAAATCAGAAGTTTTCTGGGATTGGCTGGCTATTATCGGAGGTTTATGTAAGGATTTTCGTCGATTGTGTCACCATTGATGAAGTTGACAAGGAAGAATGTACCATATGTGTGGATAGATTAGTGTGAAGTGAGTTTCCAAGAGCTGAAAAGGAGATTGACTACAGCACTAGTCCTTATTTTCCCATCCGGAAGCGGCGATTTTACCACTTTTTCTGATGCTTCGAATGTTGGACTTGGTTGTGTGTTGATGCAAGAAGGAAAAGTTATTGCATATGTATCCCGACAATTGAAAGACCACGAGAAGAATTATGCCATGCATGATCTTGAGTTAGCAGCGGTCGTCTTTGCATTGAAGATGTGGAGACATTACCTCTATGGAGAGTGGTTCGAAGTCCACTCCAACCACCGCAGCTTACAGTACTTGTTTTCGCAGAAAAAATTGAACATGAGGCAGAGAAAATGGATGAAATATATCAAGGATTACAATTTTCCAATCAAGTATCACCCAGGGAAAGCAAATGTAGTTGCCGATGCCTTGAGCAGAAAATCAGTAGGCTTGGCAAATCTAAGTGGCACTTGTATTTTTGAACAATTTGAAGAGTTGAGCATAGATCTACAGCCATTAAGGAAAGGTGTACTATTAGCTAACATGTCAGTATCAGAGCCTTCCTTCATTCAGAAGATCAATGATAGTCAGATGCAAGATCCAGAGTTGGCCAAGATTTCAGAGCATAATGCAGACCGTCCTGATTTCCATATTGTTGATCGAGTTTTCTACTACCGTGACCGTCTATGTGTGCCTGACATTGAAGATTTGAGAAATGACATTATGACCGAGGCTCACATTACGAAGTACTCTATGTATCCAGGCAGCACAAAGGTGTATCAGAACTTAAAGGGCAGATTCTGGTGGAACAATATGAAGAGAGAGATTACAGTGTTTGTCTCCCGTTGCATGATCTGTCAGTTGATTAAGGCAGAACATCAGAGGCCTCCAGGGTTGTTACAGCCGTTAGAAATCCCAGAATGGAAGTGGGAGCATATTACCATGGATTTAATTTCTGGATTACCGAGGACCAGCGAGGCAACGATGCGATATGGGTCATTGTGGACCATCTCACCAAGTCAGCTCATTTCATTCCTATTAGGACAGGGAAGAAGATGCACATGCTACCTTAGGCAGAGTTGTTTGTCAACGAGATTGCCAGTCATCATGGACAACCAATTTCTATCACATCTGACAGAGACAGCAGATTCGTCTTGAGGTTCTGGAAGACGCTACATGAGTCTTTGGGTACGAGATACAGTTCAGCACGGCTTATCACCCTCAGACAGATGACCAGTCAGAGAGAACAACTCAGACCCTAGAGGATATGCTCCATGCTTGTGTGTTAGACTTCAAGACTCAATGGGATTAGACATTACCGTTGTGTGAGTTTGCTTACAACAACAGCTACCATTCGAGCATTGGCATGGCGCCTTTCGAGGCATTGTATGGCAGAAGGTGTAGGACACCTGTATGTTGGGAAGAAGTCGGCATTCACAATTTCCATGGACCGATTATTGTAAGTGAGACCAACGACAAAATCAAGTTGATTCAAAAACGTATGAAAGTGTACCGGAGTAGACAGAAGAACTATGCAGACTCCCACTGCAGAGATTTACAGTTTAAAGAAGGAGACAAGATTTTATTGAAAGTGTCACCTATAAGGGGAACGTTGAGATTTGGATAGTAGGGCAAACTATCACGGAGATACATTGGACCATATGACATTGTGAGCAAGATCGGTGACGTGGCTTATAGGTTAGCCTTAGCACCTGAGCTATCCAGCGTACACAACTTCTTTCATGTGTCTATGTTGAAGAAGTATGTCCACGATCCGTCACATGTACTTCGGCATGAACCTTTGGAAATCAGAGATAGATGCCACCTACATTGAGAAGCCCGTACAGATAATTGATACAAAGGAACAAGAGTTGAGGACACTGTCGATTCAGTGGGTCAAAAGTACTATGGGAGAATCACGGACCGGAAGAGGCAACGTGGGAATTATGAGATCAAGTGCAGAAGAAGTATCCACATCTACTACCAGAGGTGAGTCTTATATTTCATTTGGAGGATCAAATGCCCTAAGGAGTGGAGGATGTAAGACCCCGACCCGAGTGAACCCGATTAGTGTTAATTAAGTCGTGTGTTAGTTCTAAGCTTGATTAGTGGTTTTGGCTAAGTTGGGTTTGGAATAACTTTTCTTTTAGTTTTGGGCAATTTTGAGTGCTTTGGTGACTAGTGGGGACCTTTGGGGTTCCCTTTATGACTTTGCATTTACTTAAGGGATTTTCCAGAATCGTTTTGAATCGTGTTTTTATCCCGTTTCATTTGTCTCGTTAATCCCGACAACTTTCATGTTGATCTCGTTCCCATTCGAGACCCCGAAACCCGATTTCCTAGCCTTGAGGGCAAAACAGTCTTTTCACACTAAATCTGTACCCAAAACTTGATATCTCCGAAACCCGCGAAACATATACTTTTTGGAAACTAGATATTTCGGCGATCATTTGTTCCTTCTTCATCGAATTCATCCGAGATCCTGAAAGACATGATTTCAGCCCAACAAGCTTCTTAAGTAGTGGGACCCAACCCCATTTGTTATCAAGAGGGAAACCCACTCTCCCTTTCACCTCATTCTCCATTTTCCACCACAACACTTCAACCTAGGGTTTCTTGCAACTTTCTCTTCTCCTTCTTGCTCTCTCCATCTCAACCTCCCACCAAACTTGCACCAACATCAAAATAGACTTCATCATTCTCTTCCTCATCTTGAAGGCTACCCATTGATACCATTTGTGAAGAAAACCTCCCATTCCAAGATCTTCTTTGAGCTAACTCTTGCCATTTGAAGGTCATCCAAGTAAGCAATCTTCTGTTGGAAAATAAGTGGGCCTTTCAGACAGGTTTCAAAAACTTTTGACCCACTTGATGCAGGGATCAACTATCTAGAAGGCAACAAACCCAATCCAGGATGTAATCCCTCAAATTCATAACCATGTACAGCAATATAACCTATCTAGAAGATAGAAAACAGCACCTAAACATACAACCACGAAATCTACAACATACAAGGATGTAAATATACCTTTGGAGCTTTGTAGTGCTCTAATGGAGAATTTGAATTCTTTCTTTGATGATGAACACCTTCACTAATGAAATCAGAGTCTCCAATACCCTTTGATCTTCCACGCTATGACCCATATCAGATTCTCTTTTCTCAAGAAGATGGTGGAATCTCCAAGAGAAAACCCTAAAGGAAACTAGAAGAGAACTAAAAAAGGGAGAGGAAGAGAGTGGTGTGCAACACTTGCACAAACCTAGGGCTTGGGCGTGAATACCAATGATGGAATAACATTAGGACGTCCAAGGGCTCCTCTTTCTCCTTTTATAGCATTCAAGCCACCTCCTCTTACTAATTGAAATAGAAGTCTAACTTCCACTACAATTAGTTGCTTACTAAATCACAATTAGAAGTCTTACTTCAAATATGATTAGTAACTTCCTCTTTTCTAATTAAAATAGAAGTCTCACTTTCATTAATAATTAGTATCTTACTATTACCACTATTAGAAGTCTCACTTCAAATAGAAATAATAACTTTCTATTTCCTTTTAGAGTTCTACTGTAATTAGTATCTTTCTAATATCTTGGGCTAGCGTGAGGACCACTAGGGATTCCTTAGAAAGCTGGCTCCAACTGGGACACGCGACCCCACATCTCATTTGGAATCTGGGCCCACAGTTAATTGCAAATAACTCCACTATATAAATGCAATTGCACTCCAGTCTTAGGAATAAATTACAATGAAGACCCTAAACTTCCTCAGTACCACAAGTAGGCCCCTCCATCTGTATCCATGGATCAATTGGACCTGTCCACCAAAAATAGATCCATATCTTATTATCCTTGAGCCCCAATTAATTACAGTGATCATTTGGTACCGATCCAATTAACTCTTAATTGGAATGGGTGCGCACTTACCAATGATAAATCCATTAATTGGCACAAGGGGATATTAAAGATAGATTCCATCTTGACCATTGAATGTTCCCATCGCTCTACTACCACGTACCCAAATCACCGAGGTGTTAACCTACAATTGGCCTCACTCATTGGTGACTCAAAGCAAATGTATAGATAGAAACTTGAGTTCATTAATGTCTCAGGATTATGAGCCTATTGCTAGGGAATTATGAGAGCAGACCTTAATGTAAAGACAGTGTATATAAGGTGCTTCTCATGGTCCTTCAATACATCCAATGTACCAGCACCATGATCCGGAATCTTACATTCCAATGATCGAGACAAATCACACCATCTCATAGTGATCAAAGTGCTGCAACATTGTCAGATGAGATGCCCAATCTCATCCCTGGTTGTGAAGATATTTAAGTATAATGTCACGCCCCCAAACCGGAACTTCGGGGGGGCGCGAATGGGATTAAGCATAAATATATTTTTCTCCCAAGATCCGCATGTGTGAAGACAACACATTCTGAATATTTTGCGGAAGATTTCGTGGCGTTGCGACCCGGAGTCCGTGGTCATTGGATTCCGCGATCCACTCAACCTCTAGCATATAACCATTATATCAAGAACCATATCAGACTGGAGTAAACCATCACAACGAAATACAGAGCTGACAATAACAGGATAAGCATTCCCACATATGTTCTAGTTACAAATTATCAATATACATTAATTAAGAATCCCAAGAAAGGCTAATAAAAGCCTTACAACAATAAGCTATTAACCACTACCCCATATATGACGTAGCTCCGATGTCAAGCCCAATGTCTACATGACATAGCCAATAAAACAACCTGCAACTCATGGCTGCACAGCCAACAAAAGCACTCAGCTCGGGACAAAGAAATCTGGACCTGAGTACCAAAATAGTGGGTCGGACACAACGGTCTGGCAGGTGGGTGAAAAGATGATAAATATACTGAAGAATAAAACATGTGATAAATCATGCTATTTGATCAAATGATGCATATAAATAAGACGGGTGGAAAGATCATTTATATCTGACAAATCATGTATTCGTGTAAAACGGATGTAAAACATGGACATCTGACAAATCATATATTCATGTAAAATGTCTGTAAAACATGGATATCTGACAAATCATATATTCATGTAAAACGTCAGTAAAACATGGATATTTGACAAATCATATATTCATGTAAAACGTCTGTAAAAGCATTTAACCTGTTAAATCAATAACTTTCATAAAAGAAACGAATCATTTACTGAAAACATAATGCCGTATAAAACATGTACGAGTATCCAAGGAAATCGGGAAACAAGCAAGATGACAACCACACAAAGCTAAGTCCTCTATCACCAAAGTGATAAGAGTATAACGGGATGTTGGTCTCAGTCACATAAGGTGAGGAGATTAAACGAAAAATATATATACAATATAAATATACGGGACGGGACCACGATAGCTTGCAAACTCTTTGCTTTTGGTTACTCGCTATAAAACCGTCTGGCTGCATCATATAGATGTCTTCCTCAAGATGACTGTTGAGAAACTTCGTCTTGACATCCATTTGCCAAATCTCATGATCAAGATGAGCCACACTGGATAAGAGTATCCTGATGGACTTGAGCATGGCTACTGGCGAGAAGGTTTCCTCATAATCGATATCTTCTTTCTGAGTATATCCTTTCGCAACAAGCCTGACCTTTAAAGGTCTCAACTCTTCCATCTGGTCCTCTCTTTCTCTTGTAGACTCACTTGCACCCAATAGGTTAGATATTGGCAGGCAAGTCCACAAGTGTCCAGACCTGATTAGAGTACATAGACTCCATCTCAGCTTTCATAGCATCTTACCAATTCCCAAATCTTTGTCATTAATTGCTTCATCATAGTTACAGGATCTTGTTTCGGTTCTTCCGGGACTGCCTCATAAGACTCTCCCAAGAACGTGAACCTGTCAGGGTGTCGGACAATCCTCCCACTACGACGAGGCACTGATGTAACTACTGGGTCCGGTAAGGGTGCTTCTTCCTTAGGTTCGGTCATACTAGGATTTGGAATTCTTTGCTCTTGAATTTCTTCCAAGATCACCTTTTTCTAAAGGTTTCCGGTCTACATATAATCTTCCTCCAGAAAAACCGCATTAGTGCTCACCTTCACTTTCTGCCCTCTGGGATTATAGAATAACCAACCTTTAGTTCATTTAGGATATCCTACAAACGTGCATACTTCCGACTTCGCCTCCAACTGATCCGTCTTAACCTTTAGCACATGTGCCAGACAACCCCAAATGTGTAAATGTTGTAGACTAGGCTTTCGCCCGGACCACAACTCCCGGGGAGTCTTAGGTATAGACTTAGATGGTACGAGGTTTAGTATGTACATCACAGTATCCAAGGCGTATCCCTAAAAGGATATAGGTAATCCTGAGAAACTCAGTATATACCTGATCATATCTAAAAGAGTTTGGTTTCTTCTTTCTGCTGCTCCATTCTGTTGAGGCATACCAGGAGCAGACAACTGGGATAAAATCTCATTTCTGATAAGTATCCCATGAAATCGGCGGAGATATCCTCCTCTAGCCCTAACATCAATGGGTCCACACACATCAATAAACACTAATTCCAACAAATCTTTGGCCCCATTGCCCTTTGATGAAAAAGGGCCTTGTGATCATTTTACCTTCCAGACAGGACTCGCAGACAGGCATTGGTTCTACCACCAATGAAGCCAAGATACCATCTTTCACTAGCCTGTCAATCCTATTTAGGTTTATATGACCTAGCCTCAAGTGCCAAAGTTTTGTTGGATCATATGAAGGTGATTTCCTCTTTAATGATGGTCTATTAATTGTTTCAGTACCATGTATCTCATACATTGTGGGATTAACAAATAAATTCCATTGATTACCTTGTCAAAATACATAAAAGTACCGTATCTCTTTATGACAATTTCAGTACCAAGAGTAATAGAATAACTCTTATTCACCATACTAGAAACTGAAATTGAATTCCGCCGTAAAGACGGTACATATATCATGTCTAACAAAACCAATTTATCATTTGAAAAACATAATGTAATAACTCCCACTGAAACAACCTCTGCCTTAGCATTAGATCCTAGGTTGACAATGATTTCTCCGTCACTGAACCTCCCGGTTTCCCTGAACCCCTGCAACGAATTACATAAGTGATCAGTTGCCCTGAAGTCCATACACCAAGATTTTGAAGTACCAGTTGCGAAACTAACTTCAGAAATATGTGACTCGATCATACTTGAGGTCTTCTTCTGAGACAGATAATCTGCACAATTCCTCTTCCATTGTCCTATCATACCACAATGGAAACACATTCCTTTTGTCCCTGACCCCTTTGTTAGATAGTATGGTCTCAATACCGGTATATGATGTAATAAATTGATTAATTTCTTTATTTATCAATATATATTATTGCTTTCCTTTCATGAGATGAATGGTGTTTTATTACTTGTTTGCACATAACTAATACGAATGCCATAATGGTTCATGAGATGAACCAGAGTCCACAAGTATACTAGATGTAATACATGTGTATGGATGAAATCTACATACAGGAGACATGTATTGCAAATCTTATACTTAAATATCTTCACAACCAGTGATGAGATTAGGCATTTCATCTGACAAGGTTGCAGCACTTTGATCACTATGAGATAGTGTGATTTGTCTCGATCATCGGAATGTAAGATTCTGGATCTTGGTGCTGGTACATTGGATGTATTGAAGGACCATGAGAAGCACCTTATATACACTATCTTTACTTTAAGGTTTGCTCTCATAATTCCCTAGCAATAGGCTCATAATCCTGAGACATTAATGAACTCAAGTTTCTATCTATTCATTTGCTTTGAGTCACCAATGAGTGAGGCCAATTGTAGGTCAACACCTCGGTGATTTGGGTACATGGTAGTAGAGTTGTGGGAACATTCAATGGTCAAGATGGAATCTATCTTCATTATCCCCTTGTGCCAATTAATGGATTTATCATTGGTAAGTGCGCACCCATTCCGATTAAGAGTTAATTGGATCGGTACCAAATGATCACTATAATTAATTGGGGCTCAAGGATAATAAGATGTGGATCTAAGATTGGATGGGACAGATTTATTTCAATTGATCCATGAATAATGATAGAGGGGCCTACTTGTGGTAATTGGGAAGTTTAGGGTCTTCATTGAAATATATTCCTAATACTGGAGTGCAATTGCATTTATATAGTGGAGTTATGTACAATTAACTGTGGGCCCGGATTGCACATGAGATGTGGGGTCGCATGTCCCAGTTGGAGCCAGCTTTCTAAGGAATCCCTAGTGGTCCCCACGCTAGCCGAAATTATTAGAAAGATACTAATTATAGTAGAACTCTAAAAGGAAATAGAAAGTTACTATTTCTATTTGAAGTGAGACTTCTAATAGTGGTAATAGTAAGTTACTAATTATTAATGGAAGTAAGACTTCTATTTTAATTAGTAAAAGAGGAGGTTACTAATCATATTTGAAGTAAGACTTCTAATTGTGATTTAGTAAGCAACTAATTGTTATGGAAGTAAGACTTCTATTTCAATTAGAAAGAGGAGGTTGCTTAAGTGCTATAAAAGGAGATAGGGAGGAGGCTTGGACGTCCCCTAATGCAATCCCACCTAGGGATTCATGCCCATATCATTCTTCCTCTCTTTGTGCAAGTTGTTGCACATCTTCTCCCTCTTCTAGTTTCCTCTAAGGTTTTTCTCTTGGAGATCCCACCATCTTCTTGAGAAAAAGAGAATCTGATACGGGACATAGCGTGGAAGATCAAAGGGTGTTGGAGATCTTAATTTGATTAGTGAAGGTGTTCATCATCAAAGAAAGAGATCAACTTCTCCATCAGAGCACTACAAAGCTCCAAAGGTATAATCTACATCCTTGTATATTGTGGATTTCATTGTTTTTTGTTTATGTGTTATTTTCTATCTTCTAGATAGATTATATTGTTGTACATGGTTTATGAGTTTGAGGGATTGCATCCTGCATTGGGTTTGTTGCCTTCACGATAGTTGATCCCTGCATCAAGTGGGTCAAAAGTTTTTGAAACCTATCTGAATGGCCCACCTAGTTTCCAACACCCTTAGCCTTGACAACACCACCATTTGGACCACTCTCCAGCTTAGGACCCTTTGGAACTGATTTCTTCTTGCCTTTCCGCCCTTTGCCTTTCGGTTTGGACTTGGCAAATGACTTTTCTGTCATCAGGGCAGTTGGCTTCTTCTTCATAATCCCTTCAGTCACCACCAGCTAGCTAGAAAGCTCAGCTAGTGTCAAATTCATCTTATTCATATTATAGTTGACCTTGAAATTGTTGAATGACTCTGGTTGTGATTCAAGGGTTATGTCAATCTGCGATTCTGCATCAATCGCAGCCCCCAATACATCTAACTCATTCAATGAGTCCATCATTTTCAACATGTGGTCCTGTACTGGTGTGCCTTCAGCCATCTTGGTGCTTATAAGTACCCTGATAGCAGCCTGTCTAGCAGGCCTTCCCTATTCTGCAAACATCTCCTTTAAGTTTGATATAATATCATATGCAATCTTAAAGGATTGATGTTGGTGTTGCAAAACACTAGACATGGATGTCTGTATATAACATCTGGCCATCTCATTGTCCTTGGCCCACTTGGTGTAAAGTTCCTTTTCTTCCTGTGATGCTTCCGGCAATGGCTCATCTATGGGGGGTTTGGTAAGGATATATTTATATCATGAAGCTATCAGGACTATATCCAGGTTCCGTTTCCAGTCTACATAATTGGATCTCACCAACTTATTCTGGTTCAGGATGGTCGCAAGTGGATTTAAAGTATTTGAATTAATGCTGGAAATACTGTAGCACATAACCATACATTCAATTAATGAATTTAAATGACATTAGGGTTTAGTATTCTACCAAATTTATATGGAATCCTCATAACAACTAAATTTAGAATACATCGGAATCCCAATCCCTAGGGTATGCCTCCTTGGGGAGTGCGAATACCACCTAGATTGGTGCGGATCAAAGTTGGTCAAAATCGGAATTAAGACTAACTATCCATGATCCCTTCATTCATTATTATCTAGGTATCTCATACCAAATAATGAATGACTCCCGATTAACTTCGGTTTCTAAAATAAATGAGGCAAATCCTTGGGGATACTACATCATTATTTTAGTTGAGTGTGACCCACCAACTAGCATTGCATGACAACCGTTGCGAGCAGCTCCTCCTTGGGGAGTGGGCCCCCACCCCGTCTCACCAACACTATCCATAGGAGATCCATATCTAGTAACCAGACAAGTAAAAGCCCTTCGTGGGGAACGGCCATTCTCAAGATGGCGTGAGGCTAATACTTTCCTTACAATGGACCTATGGTGGAAAACCATGGGGATTTCTAAATATAAATGCCCCGCTCCCACTTAATATTTTAGAATTGAGGATTTCCTTTAAAGGTATTAGGGCCCACATATATACATATGAACATCAAATCATCTCATGATATGATCAAAGATTGGTTCCAAGTCAAGTTATTTTAAGGAAAGTCCAGTTTCTAAATTAGTGTTACCAATGTATCCATCTCATGGGTCATCAACACTAATTAGAACTCTTTCCAAAAATTAATTTGATTTGACCAATTTTAGTAACTTGCTATGTTTGGATCAGATTTGGAAATATTCTAAATTAAGCATGCATCCATAAATAGAAAGTGCTAAAATTAGAAACTAGTCCTCTCCTCCACATGGCCCTAGCGGAATAGACTTCTTGGACTTCTAGACTTTCCAAAACTTCTGGAGTTCATCAAACTCTTTGGGCAACTCCAAAACACTTTTGGTAATCTTCAAACTCTTTGATTAGGAGTCCAACATCGCTTTCCTTCTTTGTCTCGGACCAGAATTTACAAATTTAGAAAAATTACATAAATTCCTATGCCTCAATTATGAGACTTACATGGTAATCTAAACATGGAAATAAAAGGGGCTATAGGGAAATTCATCATGCCTTGCCCATTCACGGGAAACCAAGGAAACCATGACGCCCTTTACATTTAGCCTTAAATAAACCAATCACCATAAATAGAAAGCAAGACTTGCGGGCCATATGGAGAGGACATTATCATCTGTAAGTTAGTATCTCATACAACCATACAAATCACAGAAATAGGCTGCCAAATAATGCTGGAAAAATAGGATGTAAGAGAAGTCCCGAAACTGAAAAAACTGTTTCTGGAACCAGCTGTGCAGAAGGCTCGGTCGACCGGCCAGGGGGCTCGGTCGACTGACCTACAAGTCAGCCGGTCGATCGAGTACGGGGCCAGGTCGACCGGACTGACGAAAACCTGCAACATGGGTTTTTTGTTTCGTGTCCATTCTTCCCCAAATCACTTCCAAACTGTTCCAATGGCTTCCTATTATCCTTCCATCATTATTAAACCCTTTTGTGCTATCCAAACATTAATCTACTATCAAACCCAGAAAATTCATCAAAACTGATCCTTACATAGCCCTTGCTTCATCTTCTTCGGATCTCATGCAAAGATTTGAGCAAGCTTGCTGATCTAACATGATTAGAGATGAGGTATGTCTCTGATAACAATTGTTGAAAAATAGGTGGGCCTTTCAGACAGGTTGCAAAAACTTTTGACCCATTTGATGCAGAGATTAACTATCTGGAAGGCAACAAACCCAATCCAGGATGTAATCCCTCAAACTCATAACCATGTTGTCGCAACCCCGGACCGGGCCCACGAGGTACTGATCCGGGATCGGGACATTAATGATGATTGAACCACACATCTGTTTAATAATAATATACGTTTATTTAATTTTCCACAGGTGTCCGCGGTGAGGATATCACAATCATAAATGAATATTTCTATTAAATGCGGAAGCGTGTAGCAAATCAAATAGTCAAACCATCCTTGGTCATAAAGCCAATATCACAAGTATAAAATACTGTATCAGAATGAGCAATGATCATTAGCATGTTACTCAAAGTAAGTTGAAGTTTATACAAATATCATTTAATTACATTTCCCAAAAATAGAGGTCCACAAGGCCAATATAACAAAATACCAATCCAAAGAATAGTTAAAAGTTTCCCAAAATGATAAGTCTCTCATAGCAACCGAACGTCTACATGACGTCATCAGCACGCCACTCAACTAACTGCTGCGGTTCTACGACCGCCTCCTCAAGCTCCTCCTCGGGATAACCGACAACGGGACCTGAGTACCAAAGAGTAGATCAAACACGACGGTTTGGCAAATGGAGGAAAATACAACGACAATACGATAATGAATGAATTTACCTTCAAAACATGTAAACCTGTTCAAATAACAATTTCTATGAACGAGATAAAACATTTATTCAATTACAAGGATGCAATGTAAAACATGTAAGGTGACCAAGGAAACGGGAAACAATCAAGATGGCAACCACACGAAGCTAAGCCCTCTATCACTAAAGCGATAGAGCAATAACTAGGCATTGATCTCAGTCACTCGAGGTGAGGAGAAACAGTGGATCTTATAAATACATATACTATACATGACCACGGTAGCGAGCCGGGCATCGGGGACCACGGTAGCAATCTGCGGCATCAAGACAAGACCACGGTAATAACCGGGTAGCAGGATCCAAACTGCAGCTGGCGGGACAAGAGGGGGATCTCCAAGTCGGTGGATTAGACCAACAGGGTTATCCAACCTTAGTGGTGCCGACTCATAGGTCAAATACAATCAAGACATATGGAAGTAAATCAAGTACAAATACATAAACAAACGAGCAAGACGGGGGTGCTCAAGGGCACACTGTCATATCATGTGGTGCAATGCACTTCGGGTCAAGTAACCATTTCAAGTGTACATCAATGCTTTCGGGAAAACAAGACATGTAGTATAATTCTCGGGATCGATAAGGTACAA
Organism: Cinnamomum chago; assembly: GCA_038049695.1. Taxonomy (NCBI): domain Eukaryota; kingdom Viridiplantae; phylum Streptophyta; class Magnoliopsida; order Laurales; family Lauraceae; genus Cinnamomum; species Cinnamomum chago. The sequence goes on along the minus strand of CP142453.1, from coordinate 49,674,858 downwards.
TAAACAATTGGAAATTTCGGGTTAAGTATCGGGTTCAAAATTTGTTTAAAGTGGATAGGGACCCCACATGTCATTCTAATAACCATTTGGTACTCTTTGAGTTTGGGGACATTCCGGGTTCTTTGTACACTTTGAATTTTCGAAACTTCAATTGAAATCTGTGTGATATGGTCTCTTCCTCAAATGGCCTCATACAATGGTTAACAAATCTCCTTGACATAGAGGGTTTCCCAAAGAGTAGTCCCAAAACATTGAAATAGTTAAACATTGTCCCAAACATAGCCTTGCCCAATGGGACCCATCGCTCGAGCGGACTGGGGAGTTCACTCGAGCGAGTGGCTCTCTGGAACGACTGTCTGGGTGGGTTCGCTCAAGCGAAGTTGAGGTCGCTTGAGTGAACTCATTAGGTCGAGTGGATATTTAAATGCGTTCTAACGAACAACTCTCTAGAATGAGTTATGGGATGTCCGCTCGAGCGAAAAAGGGTGCGCTCGAGCGACCAAGCTATTGGAAAGCTCCGAACCCTTCTCTGGACAGGTCGCTCGAGCGAAGCGTCATGGTCGCTCGAGCGAACTGTCCAGGAACTGATTCTGGACCAGTTCAGCTCCTCTCTATCTCTTCCTTTTTACAACCTCCTTTTAGCCCTTCTTATACATCAAATGAGGAGTCTAATACTTCATTTAAACTACATCAAATCCTTCATCACATCCATCCCATTCTCCTCCATCCATATCACATTCAATACAAGGAAAGAAAGAAGGAAACCATTTCACATAATATACATATTTGAGACAAAACAAGAGGAATTAAATGTTATAAACCAACACATCTCTTGGACCATAAATGTACCATTAATACTCTATCATGAGCATTCATTTCAAAACAAGGCAATAAATATGCATTAATGGAAACTATCCAAAGTCAATGAAAGCTTAGGAAAATCATTCATCCACTTGCCTTGGGTCTTCTAACAATGCAATCAAACTCTAATACTAGTCCAAGCAAGGAATCCAAGTTGCAAGGTCCTCTAATGGACAAGGTGAGCTCAAAAGAATTCTTGTAATGGATGGTTTTCTCTAGCAATGGTGTCAATAGGGAGCTAGGGTGATGAGGAAGAAGGTGATGATCTCCACTTCTCAAGTTGTGCAAGGTTGGTGGTGGATTGGGTGATGGAAAGCAAGAGCAAGAAGAAGAAGAAGAAGAAGAAGAAGAAAAGAGAAAACCCTAGCTTATGCTTGTGCTGGAAAAAGGAAATGGAAGGGAAAGGGTCTCCTTATAACCAAGTGGGGAGTGGGCTCCACCACTAAGAAATCTAATTGGGCTGAAATTATGGCTTTCGGGGCTTCTAATGAATTCGACGAAGAAGGAAGAAATGATCGTCGAAATATCTAGTTTCCAAAAAGTATATGTTTCGCGGGTTCCGGGAATATCAAGTTTTGGTTACAGATTTTGTGTGCAATGACTGTTTTGCACTCAAGGCTATGAAATCGGGTTTTGGGATCTCAAACGGGGATGGGATCAACGTGAAAGTTGAAGGGGTTAACAATACCATTAAAACAGGATTAAAACCATGAATGCAAAATGAAAGTCCACGAGGATCCTAACCCTAGAGGGGGGGTGAATAGGGTGAGCTACAAATGTGACCAATTTAAACCAATTTTAAATTCTTAACAAAAACTAGTCACAAGTGATGATTGATCATACAATATGCGGAAGCTAAACAAAAACAATCACCACATAGCAATCACCACAACACAATATTTATAGTGGTTCGGCCAACGTGCCTACATCCACTACCGGCTTGTGCATCCAACACCCCACCGGATTTTCACTATTTATGCTTTTTCAAAGGCTAAGCAATAACCTATACAATGTTGTTTTTCTAGGCTCAACAACAACCTTACAATGTGCTTTTCTAGGCTAAGCAATAACCTTTACAAAATGCTTTTCTTAGGCTAAGCAATAACCTTACAAGATGCTTTTCTTAGGCTAAGCAATAACCTTTACAAATAGAGATTTCTCTAAGAAGGTGTCTTTCCAAAAGATCACTCTAAGAGATTACAATTTAAGCTCAAATGAAATTGCCTCTTGAATAGGCTAATATGAAAGTTTAATACAAATTACAAACATACACTCAATTAAGCTAAAGTGTGTGCACAAGTGTATGAATGTGTTTCTTCAATCAATCTCAACAAAGAAGCTCTTAAATGAATGCATGATGCATTTTAAAATCAAAGCTTATAAAATGATGATTGAAGAGAAAAATACTAATCACATGAAAGATTCACACAACTTGAAGAAATGATCTAAAACATGTTGTATGAATATAAAAGTCTAAGAACACATGTGATTTAGGTGAGAGTGATTGCAAACCATTCTAATATACCAATGAAGATAATGAGTTTGCAAAACAACTCTTGAAATCATGCATAAGTGAAAAACAAAGATTTAAGCATGCATGGATTTCATTTTAATGAAAATCAAAATACAAGTAAAGTGTACCTTTTTAAGAACTCATGTATTTGATTTCCAAATGGCCCCCTAGCCTTTCCAACTTCTTCCCCTTTCTTTGGCTCCAAAATGGTCTCAAAGGTTCATGGTTCAAGCCTTGAAAAAGGTTGGAAATGAATGGACTTTATAGCCAAAAAGTTGCCAACGGCTAGTTCTCGGTCGACCGGCAAGGAGGTCTCGGTCGACCGGGAAGGCACAACGGATATAAATCTGACCGTTGGAGCTTCAGTTCAAAATTCTGCAGAAATGACCTGCAGTTGTCTCGGTCGACCGAGACCTGTGTCTCGGTCGACCGGCGACACTGCCGGGAAACCCCCAAAATTTCCAACTTTTGCATTTTGAAGATTTTCTTTGTGGAATTTTGTGGGTCACTAAACCAAGCTAGAATACATGTTTTAAGACATTCTAAGATGATTAAAAACATGAAACACCCAAAGCCTAAAATGATTCAAAAGATTAAAACCAAAGGCTAGCTTGATTTGATAAAACTCTTTTCAAATGGAAATGCATACAACAATGATTCTTTTTGTGAAGAATGTATGCAAGACTTAAACCTAAATTCACAAGATGATTTTCCAAATGTAATGCACAAGGAAATAGGTTTTCAAAAGAGTTTGGGTTTCAAAACTAATGCATCCAAGTTTAAAACCAAAACATGCATAATACAGAAGCTTTTCCAAATCTTAAAAGCTATGCATGTATAAAACCAGATTTCAAGGTTTTCTAAAACAATGCAAGTGTGAGAATTCAAATGATGCTAAAGTGCAAATGCATCCATCAAATTGCAAAAACAAAATCTCTAACACAAAAATCTCCGATAAATCCACGAGCACATGCCAAGTCATCAAAAGGAAACCCCCAAAGGGTCCCACTAATCACAAGACAACCAAAACTCCCCAAAACTATTTCCAAAGCTATTCCAAACCCAACTTAGCCAAAATCACTAATCAAGCTTAGAACTAACACGCAACTAAACTAGCACTAATCGGGTTCACTCGGGTCGGGGTCTTACACATGTACACAATATAACCTATCTAGAAGATAGAAAACAACACCTAAACATGCAACCACGAAATCTATAACATACAAGGATGTAGATATACCTTTGGAGCTTTGTAGTGCTCTAATGGAGAATTTAAATTCTTTCTTTGATGACGAACACCTTCACTAATCAAATCAGAATCTCCAATACCCTTTGATCTTCCACGCTCTGACCCGTATCAGATTCTCTTTTCTCAAGAAGATGGTGGAATCTCCAAGAGAAAAATCTAAAGGAAACTAAAAGAGAACTAGAAGAGGGAGAGGAAGAGAGTGGTGTACAATACTTGCACAAACCTAGGGCTTGGGCGTGAATTCCAATGATGGAATAGCATTAGGACGTCCAAGGGCTCCTCTTTCTCCTTTTATAGCATTCAAGCCACCTCCTCTTACTAATTGAAATAGAAGTCTTACTTCCACTACAATTAGTTGCTTACTAAATCACAATTAGAAGTCTTACTTCAAATATGATTAGTAACTTCCTCTTTTCTAATTAAAATAGAAGTCTCACTTCCATTAATAATTAGTATCTTACTATTACCACTATTAGAAGTCTCACTTCAAATAGAAATAGTAACTTTCTATTTCCTTTTAGAGTTCTACTATAATTAGTATCTTTCTAATTTCATGGGCTAGCGTGGGGACCACTAGGGATTCCTTAGAAAGCTGGCTCCGACTGGGACACGCGACCCCACATCTCTTGTGGAATCTGGGCTCACAGTTAATTACAAATAACTCCACTATATAAATGCAATTGCACTCCAGTCTTACGAATAAATTACAATGAAGACCCTAAACTTCCTCAGTACCACAAGTAGGCCCCTTCATCTATATCCATGGATCAATTGGACCTGTCCACCAAAAATAGTTCAATATCTTATTATCCTTGAGCCCCAATTAATTACAGTGATCATTTGGTACCGATCCAATTAACTCTTAATTTACCAATGATAAATCCATTAATTGGTACAAGGGGATATTAAAGATAGATTCCATCTTGACCATTGAATGTTCCCACAGCTCTACTACCACGTACCCAAATCACCGAGGTGTTAACCTACAATTGGCCTCACTCATTGGTGACTCAAAGCAATTGTATAGATAAAAACTTGAGCTCATTAATATCTCAGGATTATGAGCCTATTGCTAGGGAATTATGAGAGCAAATCTTAATGTAAAGACAGTGTATATAAGGTGCTTCTCATGGTCCTTCAATACATCCAATGTACCAGTACCATGATCCAGAATCTTACATTCCGATGATCGAGACAAATCACACTATCTGATAGTGATCAAAGTTTGCAACCTTGTCAGATGAGATGCCCAATCTCATCACTGGTTGTGAAGATATTTAAGTATAAGATTTGCAATAAATGTCTCCTGTATGTGGATCTCATTCATACACATGTATTACATCTACTATACTTGTGGACACCGGTTCATCTCATGAACCATTATGTCATACGTATTGGTTATGTGCAAGTATATAATTAAACACCATTCATCTCATTAAAGGAAAACATGATTGTATTGATAAATAAAGAAATGAATCAATTTATTACATCATATACCCTTGGTATTGAGACCATAAAACTAACATCTTCTCCATCTTCTAGATTTGTATTCTTCTAATCCTTGAGAAGCTCCATTTTCATTATAGTGAGTTCTATCTTCTTCATTCATTGTTTGACCCATTTTAGGGTTTGTTTTGGGCGTTTCTGCTTCTAGCTTGGATTTGAGCTTGAGAGGTGATTAGAGACTTGGATTTACTTGTTTAGAGACCAAAGTCAAGTGGATGATTAGATGTTTTGAGCTATAAATGATTTGATGAAATACAAGTGATTTTACTCATGTTTTTATTGATTTGCATTGTTGAAATAAATGCTCATAATGAATCTTGCTATCTCATTTAATGTCTTGAAAACATTGGTTTATAGCTTTCATTATCTCTACTCTTTGTTGGTTGTTTATGTGTTAAAAGGAGGTAAAAAGAGAAGGACCTAGCTCACTGCAGAACAAAATCTGGGTTCTGTTCCGCGGTGCACACAGTCGACCGGCTCGGGGGCTCGGTCGACCGGCGACACAGGGTCGGGCTCTCTAGAACCTGACAAAAACACTATTCTTCCTTTTTCAGTTACAACTGTCGGTCGACCAACCATGGGCTCGGTCGACAGGGCACACAGGGACTAGGTCGACCGGGGCTGGTGTGTACGGGGTCGACCGGGCCAACTGTGAAATCCTTCATGGGAGGGATTTTTACCCTATTTTTGGATGGACTTAGGTGTGACTTTGGCTACCCTTTTTTTTGGACTCATCTGACTATATGTGAGGATGTCTTGAGCCGACGTTCTTCACGGTTAGTCTGGTTGCATCGGAATCCAATCTAATTCAATCTCGAATGGTACGGGACGACGAGATACCTTCTTTATATCTATGCACGAAGTCTATTTCTGTGGGTATCGCGAATCCTATCCCTTCTAATGACTTAGTCGGTTATATGATGCTTCAAGATTAACATTGTACTTAGGATTGGATTGTCTATAGTTTTGGATTTCGATCATATCGTCTAGTACTATCTATAAGCTCATTTAAATTTTTGAAAATCCTAAGGTGTATAAGGAGCCCGATATGTCTTCAAACTCAAGGAGTACCAAGTCATTATTACAATCGACATACGAGACCACTATCCACCTTAAACAAATCTTGAAATGACTATTTTACCCAAAATTGTATTAGTTCATTGGATTTCCTTATTCCCGAAATTTACATTGCATGACTTGTTTTCCCAAAAGCATTGAAGTTACTTGTCTTGAAGTGCGTTGCACCACATTATTGAGAGTTATGCCTTTGAGCATTCTTGCCCCGCCCATTTATTTACTTGAACTTGGTGTATTTTACACATGTCTCGATTTGTTATTTAACCTATGAGTCGGCACCACTAAGCTTGGATAACCTTGTCAGTCTGATCCACTAATTTGGAGATCCCCCTCTTGTCCCGCCAGCTGCAGTTTGGATCCCACTACCCGTCGCAGATTGCTACTGTGGTTCCCGATGCCCGGCTCGCTGTCGTGGTCATGTATACTATACGTATATGTATTAATAAGATCCACTATTTCTCCTCACCTTGAGTGACTGAGATCAGTGCCTAGTTATTGCTCTGTCACTTTAGTGATAGAGGACTTAGCTTCGTGTGGTTGCCATCTTGCTTATTTCCTGACTTCCTTGGTTACCCGTATATGTTTTATACTGCACTTATGTTTTCAATAAATGATTCATTTCTTTTATGAAAGTTATTGTTCTAACAGGTCTAAATGCTTTCAAAGGTAAATTTATTAGTTTTTTTATTGTTATGTCTTTTCACCCGTTTGCCAAACCGTCGTGTTTGACCTACTCTTTGGTACTGAGGTCCATACGTTGTCTATCCCGAAGCGGAGCTTGAGGATGCTGTGAGAACCCGACCCCTAATCTCTTGGATTAGTGTTGTTTTATTTGTGGATTAGTTTCTTTTAGTGGGATTAGTATTTGCTGGGTTGAGTTTGTGAGCTAGAATGGTTTTTCTTCTCGTTTTGGGCTTTTGAGTGCTTTGGTAGCTTGTGGGGCCCTTTGGGGGTTCCCTTTTCGGCTTTGCATTTACTTGTGAGATTTTCCCGATTTGTTTCGTATTGTTTTTTTGGCCCGTTGCATTCATCTTGAGGAATCCTACAACTTTCATGTTGATCCCGTATCCATTTTGAGAACCCGAAACCCGATTTCTTGGCCTTGAGGGTAAAACAGTCATTGCACACCAAATCTGTACCCAAAACTTGATATTCCCGAAACCCACGAAACATATACTTTTTGGAAACTAGATATTTTGACGATCATTTCTTCCTTCTTCGTCGAATCCATCCGAGGTCCCTAATTAGATGATTTCAGCCAAACTAGTCCCTTAAGTTGTGGGACCCAACCTCCTTTGTTAACATAGGAGAACCCACCCCCTTCATTGCATCCCATTCTCCATTTTTCCAGCACAGCCAGCTGAACCTAGGGTTCCTTGTGCTTCTCTTCTTCTTCTTGCTTCTCCATCTCCAAGCCACACCAAGAGTTCATCAATCAAGAAATGGAGATCACCAACCTCTTCCTCATCTTGCAAGCTTTCCATTGATACCATTTGTGAAGAGAACCCTCCATCACAAGACTTCCTTTGAGCTTACCTTGTCCATTAGAGGACCTTGCAAGTAAGTGTTCTTCTTCATCTTCTAGATTTGTAATCTTCCAGCCTTAGAGAAGCTCCACCTTGATTATTGAAAGGTTTCCTTGTCATTTCATTGTTTAACCCATTTTAGGGTTTGTTTTGGGGGTTTTGTGTAGAGATTGTGGATCTTGAGCTTGAGAGGTGATTAGGAGCTTGATTTGCTTGATTAGAGTCAAAGGCAAGTGGATGATTGGATCGTTTTGATTATTAACATGTTTTGTGAGAAAAATCTTGTTTCATTAAGGGTTTTGGTGATTTTAGTAGTTTTCTTTACTATGATTAATATTGATTTTGAAATGTGCTTATTGATGAGTTTATTTCCCTCTTATTCATGCTTGGAAAAATGTATGCATCATATTGTCAAGGTTTCAAATGGTTTCACATGAATGAGTTTTCTCCACCTTGAGATTTGTTGTGAATGGAAAGAATAGAAAGGGAGAAACTTGAAATGAGGAGCTCTTTAGCTCATATTATTGTCATGGAAACATGTATTTTAGTCTTCTTGTTTATAGTTCCATGTGATTGTTTAAGTGTTGGAAAGGAAAGGAAAAAGGAAGGAAAAATCAAGTGTTTCCCAGACCGCACGCCCATGTCCGATCGATCGGACTGTCTTTAACTAGGAGGCTTTTCAGGACTATCAGTTTGAGTCCAGTGAAATTTGGTATTGTTTTTTTTTTTTTGGAAACCTTTGGGCTTTCTATGAGTCCTAGGGGTATATACCTTAGGGTTGAGACTAATTATGCCCTAATCTAAGGTCTTCAAGACTAGGGCACTAAAAGAAAGAATGGTCATGATCTAGGCACTAATTCTCGGTTTTAGGTGGGACCCTGGCTACCCTTTTTGGACTGTTTGGACCATGTGTGAGGATGTCTTGAGCCAACACGCCTCACGGTTGGTTCGGTGACATCGAAGTTCAATCCATTTCAATCTTGAACGGGATGGAACGACGCGATATCTTCTTTATATCTAAACACAAGTCTTTCCCTTGGTTATCGCGAATTTTATTCTTTTCGGTGACTGAATAGGTTGCTCGATGTTTCCGGATTAATGTCATCCCTAGGATGGACCGTTTATAATCTTGATTTTTGCTATTGTAACATCTAGTACTACCCATAAGCTCATTTTAAGTTTTGAAAATCGAAAAGTACATAAGGAGCCCGGAATGTCTTCAAACTCAAGGAGTACCAAGTAAATTATTATAATCGACATACGGGACCCCTATTCACTTAAATAGATCTTGAAATCAATATTCTTCCCGAAATGGTAAAGTGCATTATATTTCTTCATTTCCAGGATTTGCATCACATGACTTGTTCTCCCTAAAGCATTGAAGTTACATTAGTAACAGTTATTTATCCCGAGATGTATTGCCCGTTATGAAGTGACAGTGTGCCCTCGAGCACCCCCGTTTTACCCGTTTATTTATTGTACTTGATTTACTTGCATATGTCCCGATTTGTTATTTGACCTATGAGTCGGCATCACTAAGCTTGTATACCTTGTCGGTTTGATCCACCGACTTGGAAATCCCTCTCCCGTCCCACCAGCTGCAGTTTGGATCCCGATACCCGGTTATTGTCGTGGTCCCGTCCCGATACCCGGTTCGCTACCGTGGTCCCGTTCCCGTATATTTATATTGTATATATGATTTGCGTTGAGTCTCCTCACCTTGTGTGACTGAGACCAACGTCCCGTTATACTCTTGTCACTTCGGTGATAGAGGACTTAGCTTCTTGTGATTGCCATCTTGCCAGTTCCCGATTCCTTGGATACCCGACATGTTTTATATTGCTTACTTGCTTTCCGATAAATGATTTGTTTCCTTTATGAAAGTTGTTATTTAAACAAGTGCTAATATTCTCCTATGTAAATTCAGTTATTATTATATGGTCTTCTGTTCTTTGTACCCGCACATGTTTTAAATGATTACCCGATTCGTTAAATACCCATGCTTTTACATAGGTTTCAAACGATCAATGATTTTGCTAGATTTATATGATTACACATGTTTTAAAGGAATACCCGAATTGTTAAATATCCGAGCTTGCTTTAAAGGACATTTGGTTTGTCAGATATCTATGTTTATACCTGTTTTTAAATGATACCCGATTTGTTAAGTATCCATGCTTTGAAATATGTTTTAAACGACACGCGTTTTGCCAGATTCCTATGTTTATACCTGTTTTAAATGATTACCCGATTCGTTAAATATCCATGCTTTGAAATATGTTTCAAATGACACTTGTTTGCCAGATCCCTACGTTTATACCTGTTTTAAACGATATCCGGTTTGTTAAATATCCGCATTTCTACATAGGTTTCAAATGGACATTGGTTTTGCTAGACTGCTATGAATACCTGGTTTGTTGTATACTTATGTTTTTACTTAAGTTTCAAATGAACGTTGTTTTGCCATACCACTATATTTATACATGTTTTAGACGAACACCCGATTGTCAAATATCTATGATTATAGATGATGTAAACGAAAACATGTTTTATTAGATAGTCATGTTTTACCCATGCTTGAAATGAATACAGGTTTTCCCCGAGATTCCCGACTTTGCACCCGTTTAATTATATGCAGCATTTGATCGAATAACATGATTTATCTTATGTTTTATTCTTCAGTATATTATTATATTTTCATCCGCCTTCCAGACCGTCGTGTCTGACCCACTACTTTTGGTACTCAGGTTTAGATTTCTTCGTCCCGAGATGAGTGCTTGGGTTGGCTGTGGAGCCATGTTTTGCAGGTTTTTTTGTCGGCTATGTCATGTAGACATTGAGCTGACATCGGAGCTACGTCATATTTGGGGTAGTGATTATAGCTTATTGTTGTATGGCTTTTATTAGCCTTTTTCTTGGGATTCTTAATCAATGTACATTGATAATTGTAACTTGAACATATTTGGGAAGGTAATATCCTATTACTGTCAGCTCTGTAATTTATTGTGATGGTTTACTCCAGTCTGAGATGATTCTTGATATGATAGCTATATGCTAAAGGTTAAGTGCGATGCGGAATCCGATGGCCACGGACTCCGGGTCGCAACGCCACAAAAGCTTCCGCAAAATATTCAGAACGTGTTGGAATGTGTTGTCTTCACACACGCGGATCTTGGGAGAAGTAAAATACATTTATGCTTTAATCCCATTCCCGACCCCGAGGTTTCGGTTCGGGGGCGTGACAAATGCGGTCGGTGAACCTCAACGCCTAGTTGAGTGGCACGTTGATGATGTCATTTAGACATTGGTTGCTATGAGAGACGTGATATTTTGGGGAATGTTTAACCATTCTTTTGGCGATTGGTTTTTTGTGTACATTGGCCTTTGTTGGCCTCTATTTTTGGGAATGTAATTAAATGATCTTTTGTTTAAACTCTAACTTACTTTTGGGAAACATGCTAATGATCATATCATTGCTCATTCTCAGGAATGGAGTAGCGGAAAGAAGGAACCAGACTCTTTTAGATATGATTAGGTCTATGTTGAGTTTCTCAGGATTACCTATATCCATTTGGGGATACGCCTTGGATACTGCGATGTACATACTAAACCTCATAACATCTAAGTCTGTACCTAAGACTCCCCGGGAGTTGTGATCTGGGCGAAAGCCTAGTCTACAACATTTACACATTTGGGGTTGTCCGGCACACGTGCTAAAGGTTAAGACAGATAAGTTGGAAACGAAATCGGAAGTATGCACGTTTGTAAGATATCCTAAAGGAACTAAAGGTTGGTTGCTCTACAATCCCAGAGAGCAGAAAGTGCTGGTGAGCACCAATGCAGTTTTTCTGGAGGAAGATTATATGATGGACCGAAAATCTTTAGATAAGGTGATCTTGGAAGAGATTCAAGAGCAATCAATTCCAAATCCAAATATGACCGAACTTGAGGAAGAACCGCCCTTACCGAACCAGTAGTTACACCGGTGCCTCGTCGTAGTGGGAGAATAGTCAGGCCCCCTGACAGGTTCTCGTTCTTGGGAGAGTCTTACGAGGCAATCCCGGAAGAACTGGAACAGGATCCCTGTAACTATGATGAAGCGATTAATGACATAGATTCGGGACGTTGGCAAGACGCTATGAAAGCTGAGATGAAGTCTATGTACTCTAATCAGGTCTGGACACTTGTGGACTTGCCTGCCAATATCAAACCTATTGGGTGCAAGTGGGTCTACAAGAGAAAGAGAGGACCAGATGGAAGAGTTGAGACATTTAAGGCCATGCTTGTTGCGAAAGGGTATACTCAGAAAGAGGGTATCAATTATGAGGAAACCTTCTCGCCGGTACCCATGCTTAAGTCCATCCGGATACTCTTATCCATAGTGGCTCATCTCGATTACGAGATTTGGCAAATGGATGTCAAGACGGCGTTTCTCAATGGCCATCTTAAGGAAGACATCTATATGATGCAGCCAGACGGTTTTATAGCTAGTAACCAAAAGCAAAATGTTTGCAAGCTGCAGAAGCCTATTTATGGACTGAAGCAGGCATCCCGAAGCTGGAACATCTGTTTTGACCAGGCAATCAAATCATTTGGTTTTAGTCAAAATCCGGATGAGTCATGGGTGTACATGAAAAATGAAGGTGACATGGTAGTTTTTCTGGTTTTATATGTCGATGACATCCTTCTCCTTCGGAAAGATATAGGAATGTTGTCAATAGTAAAAGTTTGGTTAGCAAAGACTTTTGATATGAAGGACTTGGGAGAAGCTAGTTACATCCTAGGGATCAAACTCCATCGAGACCGGAAAAATAGGATGATTGGCTTATCTCAAGCTGCTTACATAGATAAGGTACCAGTACGGTTTATTATGCAGAACTTCAAGAAGAGTATCACACCTTTTAGGCATGGAGTGCACCTTTCCAAGGATCAGGGTCCCAAGACCCCCAGAGGAAAAAGAGTAGATGAGAGCAATTCCATATGCTTCGGCTGTTGGTAGCCTCATGTATGCTATGCTATGTACTATATCGGATATCTGTCATGCAGTGGGCTTAGTCAGCATATATCAGTCTAACCTAGGTCCTAACCATTGGACTGCTGTAAAATGTATCCTCAAGTACTTGAGAAGGACTAGAGATTACATGTTGATTTATGACAGTGATGATCTGATTCCAGTCGGATACACAGATTTTGACTTCATGTCAGACAAGAATTCCAGGAAATCCACCTCTAGTTATGTGTTTATGCTTGGCGGAGGAGCTATCAGCTGGAGGAGTATTAAACAGGAATGTACCGCTGATTCCACTTCTGAGGCTGAATATATAGCGGCTTGTGAAGCAGCCAAGGAAGCAGTATGGCTCAAAAGATTCCTTTTGGAACTTGGAGTGGTACCTTTGGCACGATAGCCGCTCACAGTTTACCGTGATAGCAGCGGGGCAGTCGCTTAGTCCAAGGAACCCATGAGCCATAAAAGCCAAAAGCACGTACAGAGGAAGTATCACTTGGTCAGAGAGGTGATATCGCAATCACCAAGATAGCTTCTGCGGACAATCTGGCAGATCCCTTTACTAAGCCTCTGACCACCAAAGTCTTTGAGCAGCATGTAGACGGGATGGGCATGAGATGCAATCTTGACTGGCATTGAGCCCAAGTGGGAGATTGTTAGTTTTATGGTCTCAATACCAAGTATATGATGTAATAAATTTATTAATTTCTTTATTTATCAGTACAATCCTGCTTTCCTTTCATGAGATGATTGGTGTTTAATTATATACTTGCACATAACCAATACGAATGACATAATGGTTCATGAGATGAACCGGAGTCCACAAGTATACTAGATGTAATACATGTGTGTGGATGAGACCCACATACAGGAGACATATATTGCAAATCTTATACTTAAATATCTTCACAACCAGTGATAAGATTGGGCATCTCATCTGACAAGGTTGCAGCACTTTGATCACTATGAGATAGTTTGATTTGTCTCGATCATCAGAATGTAAGATTCGGGATCATGGTGCTGGTACATTGGATGTATTGAAGGACCATGAGAAGCACCTTATATACATTGTCTTTACTTTAGGGTCTGCTCTCATAATTCCCTAGCAATAGGCTCATAATTTTGAGACATTAATGAACTCAAGTTTCTATCTATTCATTTGCTTTGAGTCACCAATGAGTGAGCCCAATTGTAGGTCAACACCTCCGTGATTTAGGTACGTGGTAGTTGAGTTGTGGGAACATTCAATGGTCAAGATGGAATCTATCTTTAAGATCCCCTTGTGCCAATTAATGGATTTATCATTGGTAAGTGCGCACCCATTCCAATTAAGAGTTAATTGGATTGGTACCAAATGATCACTATAGTTAATTGGGGCTCAAGGATAATAAGATATGGATCTATTTTGGAGGACAGGTCCAATTGATCCATGGATATAGATGGAGGGGCCTACTTGTGGTAATTGGGAAGTTTAGGCTCTTCATTGAAATATATTCCTACGACTGGAGTTCAATTGCATTTATATAGTGGAGTTATTTGCAATTAACTCTGGGCCTGGATTTCACATGAGATGTGGGGTCGCGTGTCCCAGTTGGAGTCAGCTTTCTAAGGAATCCCTAGTGGTCCCCACGCTAGCCCAAGCTATTAGAAAGTTACTAATTCTAGTAGAACTCTAAAAGGAAAAAAAATTACTATTTCTATTTGAAGTGAGACTTCTAATAGTGGTAATAGTAAGTTACTAATTATTAATGGAAGTGAGACTTCTATTTTAATTAGAAAAAGAGAAAGTTACTAATCATATTTGAAGTGAGACTTCTAACTGTGATTTAGTATGTTACTAATTATTGTGGAAGTAAGACTTCTATTTCAATTAGTAGGAGGAGGTTGCTTAAGCGCTATAAATTAGAGGAGGAGTGCCTTGGACGTCCCCATGCACAATTCCACTATTGGAATTCACGCCCAAGCCTAGGATTGTGCAAGTGTTGCACACTTCTCTTCCTCTCCCTCTTCTAGTTCTCTTCTAGTTTCCTTTAGGGTTTTCTCTTGGAGATTCCACCATCTTCTTGAGAAAAGAGAATCTGATACGGGTCATAGCGTCGAAGATCAAAAGGTCCTGGAGATTCTGATTTGATTAATGAAAGTGTTTCATCATCAAAGAAAGTCACAACTTCTCCATTAGAGCACTACTAAGCTCGAAAGGTATAATCTACATCCGTGTATGTTGGAGATTTCGTGGTTGCATATTTAGGTATTGTTTTCTATCTTCTAGATATGTTGTATTGCTGTACATGATTTCTGAGTTTGAGGGATTGCATCCTGGATTGGGTTTTGTTGCCTTCTAGATAGATGATCCCTGTATTAAGTGGGTCAAAGTTTTTGAAACCTATCTGGAAGGCCCACCTACTTCCATCATATACACCACACCATCATGCATTTTTTTTACCCGCTATTGCTGGTCAATATGAAATAAAACCTGGTATGATCCAACTTCTTACCAAGTCTCACATACTTGAATCTGAAAGTGCATACTTACATTTGAGGGAATTCGATGAAGTATGTGCTACACTTCAACTACAAAATGTGGTACCAAATGTGATTAAACTCTAAGTATTTCCTTTTTCTTTAAAGGAAAACGCTAAGGCTTGGCTCCACACACTTAGACCTAATTCAATTAATACCTGGAATGCCTGTGTCACCGAATTCCTGAAAAAGTTCTTCCCATAGCACAAAACCAACACCTTAAAGAGGGAAATCATAATGTTTAGGTAAAATTAGAAAGAGCCCTACTTTAAGTGTTGGGAACGCTTTAACGAGTTGATCCTTGCATGTTGCATCATGGGTACGAAACAACTGTCTCATTGAGATCTTCATTGAAAATCTCACTCCCGAGACATGTTAATTTATTGAGATGATCTGCAATGGTCAATTCAACCAAAAAAATACCAGATGAAGTGTGGGAATTTTTGGAATTAATGGCAGAAAATGCACAAAAATAGGCCTCCTCTGAAGGGGTAGATCATTCTAGGGGATTGAATCAGTCTAAGAGTGGAGCCTATATCTTGTGAACAATCAGATAGACATCCAAGACAAACTTACGGCACTCACGAGAGAAGTCGAAGCCCTGAAACTTGGAAAGAACAAGGCTACAGTCATGGTTTGTGGTATATGTGTTTCCAAAAATCATATGTCGATAGATTGTCCAATTGGACCGGCCTTACAAGAAGCAATTCAGGAACAGGCTAACGCTATGAATTCTTTTCAAAAGTCGTTCAATGCAAATACCATGGGGAACACGTACAATCCTTCATAGCAGAACCACCCAAATTTCAACTGGAGGAATGGACCAAATGCTACTCCTGAGTATAATCCCCAAAGACCATCAAATTTTGGAGCATATGTGAATCCACAACATAATACATCTTATGCACCACAGGCTCAGAATAGGTCAATGGAGGAATCACTCAATACACTGATACAATCTCACCAGCAGTTTATGCAGAGTCTGCATAATAATCAATGGATTATTCAGAATAACGAGTAGGCTATTCAGAACAATAACCAGGCTATCCAAAGGTTAGAAACCTCTGTCGAGCAAATCAAACGTAGCCTTCAAGGTCAGGGGAAAGGAACCTTTCCGGACCAACCCTTGCCAAACCCTAAAGGCCAATTTGGAGTGTCCGACGTAACTAACCCTAATTATCAGGAGCATGTTCAAGCTGTCACTCTACGGAGTGGCAAAGAACTTCAAGATAGTTCGAAAAAACCTAAACAACATGTCTCATCAGATTTGAATCAAACACTGTTGTTGACATTGAAAAAGGTCCTGACCCCATGACTATCAAACCCATTGCCCCTTTCCCTCTAAGGTTAACCCATCCCAGACAGAGGATCCCAAACCAAGAGATTTTGGATGTTTTCAAAGAAGTCATGATCAATATTCCTCTGCTGGATGCCATTAAACAGGTCCACACCTACACTAAATTCTAGAAAGATCTTTGCAATGTTAAGCGTAGGTTTATGTTCCAAAGAAAGTGTTTCTCACTGAGCAGGTAAGTGCATACCTAACTCAGACCACTCTTCCTAAATACAGAGATCTAGGATGCCCCACCATCTCATGTGTTATTGGAAACCACCGGATAGGTCAAGCTCTGCTAGACCTTGCAGCGAGTGTAAATCTATTACCCTAGTCAGTTAATGAGCAACTGGGGCTTGGCGAGTTAAAACCAACCAGAACTACTCTTCAACTTGCTGATCAATCTATTAAGAAACCGATAGGGGTAATAGAAGATATTTTGGTACAGATTGAGCACTTTTACTTCCCAGTGGATTTTTACGTGCTGGACACTAAGCCAATACAGAATGAAAGTGGTGAAATTCCAGTCATTCTGGGAAGACCATTCTTGGCCACTTCCAACGCACTGATCAATTACCGAAGTGGAAGGCTAAAATTTTCTTTTGGGAACATGACCTTTGACCTCGATATCTTTCAAATGTGCAAACAGCCGAGGATTACAAAATTGACTACCATGATGTGGATTTTATTGATACATTGGTTGAGGATGATCTTAAGGAGTGCATTAACTCCCATGTTGCGCTACTCTTAATTGAAGAGGACATGGGCAATCTTGAGGACTTTTAAGATGACACTGTTGAGGAAGCCCATGCAGTATGAAAACCCCATTTTGAGGAGCTTGTACCATCTGGTACGCCAACTCTTCCATCTCAAGTGAATCCACCCAAGCCTGAGTTGAAGCCCCTCCCATCAAACATGTGATATGCTTACCTTGGGGATGAAGAAACATATCCTGTAGTTATTTCTTCACTTCTTACTGAGGACCAAGAGGGCCAACCGTTGAAAATACTCAAAAATCATAAAAGTATAATTGCCTAGAATGTGGCGGATATTAAGGGAATTGTCCCTTTAGTGTGTAGGCATTGCATCTACCTTGAAGAAGATGCTAAACTATGTAGACAGATGCAATGTTGGCTCAATCCTACCTTGCAGGAAGTGGTAAGGGTTGAGGTGCTTAAACTCTTGGATGTGGGTATCATCTATCCAATCTCGGATAGTCAATGGGTCAGCCCCACCCAGGTCGTCCCGAAAAAAGCCGGTGTTACTGTAGTCAAGAACGCTCAAGATGAACTTGTCCCCACCCTGATGGACCGCGCCCCTCCGTTCCTCCTCCGCTGCCATCCGCCTCGGGTCTGTCGGGGTCCGGAAGGAGGGAGAGGGAAGAAAGAAAGGCGGGTATCAACATTTTTGTGGGTATGTCAGATTTTCTTTTCTACTTGGAATTTAGAGTAGTGATCCAGAGATTCACCTTCACAAGTAGAAAGGAAATCAAACTTTTTCCTAACTTTCCATTGCACACATATTTTAAAGAAAAGAGACAAGTTTGTTTTGAATGCCGTGAGAGGCGATTTTCTTTGTTTGCCGTGAAAGGCGATTTTGGTGTCGTGAAAGGCGATTTTGCCGTGAAAGGCGGTTTACAAATCTCATCAATAATGAAAAGACAAGAAATGTGAATTTTGTGTCTCTTTAAGAAAAAATACAATACAATAGAAAAGAAAGAAATGGAATCTAATTTCTCATGCGATTGTGGGGGACCCGTTCAGATCGACAGTCGCGAGTCATGTATGGACTCCGCCATCGTCCTTCAGATGAGAACTTTGATGCTTGATTTCTTGGCTTGGCTCCAACCTCATATTTTTAGAGGATAAGGACCAAGATAAGGTCCTATATCCGGTAAAAAGCTGAGTAGACGGGCTGAAAAGCCGCATCTAGCCATGTTGGATAGAAGGAGAGGTGGCCTTGGGGGGGGGGGGTGGCCCCCCAAGGGGCTTTGATCACCTTGTAGTGTTGGTTGCTGCAGAGTTTTCTTGAAGGAGCAGAGTTGTAGAGATTTCTCCGAGGATTTTTGAATGATTTTCTGGCGATTTTTCCGGATCTGTTTCCCTTGGAATGACCCTCCTATTTATAGGCCGTTGGTAGCCATTTAGAAGAGTTTATGAGCATTTATGGTATTAATGCTCATGATGGGAGGAGTTACAAGTTTTTATTTACTTGTTTTGTAACTCCTTTTTCCTTGAATTTGATTGGCCGATGGAGAGTGATGGGCATTTAATCGCCTTTAATCTCCATGATGATGGGAGTTTCATGATTTTAATGTCATGATTACTTGGACTTGTAACTCCCATTTGCTTGCTTCTGATTGGGCCATTCAAAATAATGAGTTAATGACCGCATTAACTTGCCATAAACGGGTCATTTAACTTCATTAATTGATTGCCTGGGCGCTTGAAGAGTCGCGGGCCATGCCCCGTCCTTTGGGATTCTTCTTGCGATGATCACCAATGGACCCACATACCATTTGATGTCGGATGGTGATCCAATTTCAGACATTGGTTGATGTCAGCGGGCCGGCAACATCTGTCCAGTCGATTTCGCGATCGGGTGGGCAGAAAGTGTGTTTTCTTGGTTAGCCGTTTGACGATCTTGAGGCGTCCGATGATGATCTAATGATTCCAGTGATGGATCCGTGATGTTGATGAAGATCGACGGATATCATGCACAAAAAATCAGATTTTGGAAAAATCACAGGGGCCAATCAACTCGAAACACGAAAAGTACCCGAAAAATGGGGTTTTTGGGCGAGGTCCGGCGGCCCGGACCTCCATGGTCGCCGGCGACCATGGGGCCGGCGACCATGGGGTTTGTGCCCCATGGTCGGCCGTCTTCCGGTCGCCTTTTCTTCGCCGTTTTTCGTCCATTTTCGCTTCTGTTTTCTCCTGCATTTTTCTTGGAATTTCCTCTCATTTATTGGCTGGATTTCCCTCAAGAAAACCTGACGAGAAGCCGTGCAAATCGGATCGCAAAGTTTCCCATTTTGTGAAAAGCCGAAGACTTTGTTGTGGAGAACTGCCGATTTTTTTGTCAAGCGTCGAAATTAGGTCAAACGATGTCGGAATGACCTAAAATTTGACGTGTAGCTTCTTGAGCAGTAGACGAGACCAACCATAGACTTTTGTTCAGGTTTTGAAGCCGTTTTGGGTCCCGCAAACGCTTGAATTTGATTTCACTGCGAGGGAAATGCCAAGCTTTGACTTTCGGTCAAACGATGTCCGATTGACCTGAAATTTGCTGGGTAGCTTCCTCATCAGTAGATAGGACCAACCATAGGCTTTCGTTTGAGTTTTGAAGCCATTTGGAATCATGCAAATGCTTGCCTTTATTTCACCGCGAGGGAAATGGCAAGCTTTGACTTTCGGTCAAACGATGTCCGATTGACCTGAAATTTGATGGGGAGCCTACTGGAGTCATTTTGAGATGATCCACAAGCTCCGAATTGGGTGCCATGGTCCCGGGGTGCTCCGCCACCGGTAGGCTTGATTTTGTTTCCGAGCATCGAAACTGGGTCAAACGTCATCGGAATGACCTGAAATTTGTTGTGCAGCCCTTTGGAGGTATGTAGGAGCCGCCCATGTGCTCTGTTTGATGAGTGATGACCTCGATAGTTCTCGCTACCTAAGGGCTTGATTTTGCTGCTCGAGAGTTGATGGCGGGTCAAACGGTGTCGGTTTGACTTGAAACTTGACATGTAGCCTTTCAGAGGTATTTTGAGACCATCCGTAGGCTCTGATCGAAGATTTGGGGTCTTCGAAACTATCGCCGCTGGTAGCTGCTGCTTAGCTGTTGGAGAAGTGAAGCTAGGCCAAATGATGCCGGAATGGCCTGAAACTTCATGTATACCTCTCTTTCGGCTGTTTTGAATGACCTTGCAGTTTTTGTTTGATTCTGACAAGATCTGATGCTTGAAGTGGCGCCTGCCTATTTTTGGTAGGATGCGGCTCCATATAGCTTTTGATGTGAAGAGGCAAAGTGACATTTTTGGTGTCAACACACCCGAGTACCCGCGGGGTGGAGGGTTTCCATAGACTACAGAAAATTAAATGCGGTCACAAGTAAGGATCATTTTCCTCTACCCTTCATGGATCAGATTTTGGAAACAGAAGCTGGCTACCATTATTATTGTTTTCTAGATAGGTATTCCGGGTATAACTAGATCGAAATCGCCCCGGAAGACCATGAGAAGACCACATTTACATGTCCTTTTGGTACTTTCACCTACATGTGAATGCCTTTCGGGTTTTGTAATGCTCTTGCAACATTTCAGAGTTGTATGCTGAGTATTTTCAGTGATATGGTGGAGCGAATTCTAGAGGTCTTCATAGACGATTTTTGTGTTTGCTGATTCATTTGAGGACTGTTTGACCAACCTAGAAAAGGTCAGCACTAGATGCGAAGAAAAGAACCTTGTGCTGATTTGGGAAAAGTGCCATTTCATGGTTCGCCAGAGAATTGTCCTTGGTCACATTCTGTCGAAAAGAGGATTGGAAGTTGACAAGTTCAAAATAAATTTGATCGCCCACTTGCCCATGCCCAAAACCATACAAGATGTCAAATCATTTTTAGGGCATGCAGGCTTTTATAGGAGGTTTATCAAAGACTCCAGTTCCATATCCATACCTCTCGGTAACCTGCTTTCCAAAGTGGCAGAATTTAACTAGACTGAGGCATGCAAAAAAGCATTTGAAAAGTTGAAAAGCATGTTGACGTCCGCACCGATTACGCAGGCTCCAGATTGGACTTTGTCTTCTGAGATTACGTGGTTGGGGCTTTGTTGAGGCAACGTAAGGACAAGAAACCTTTCGTGATTTTTTATGCAAGCATGAGCTTGAATAGTGCACAGATTAACTATTCAACCACCGAGAAAGAATTGCTGGCAGTGGTCTTTGCACTTGACAAGTTTCGATCCTACTTGATTAGATCCAAGATTATTGTCTTCATTGATCACTCTGCGCTAAAGTACCTTCTCTCAAAGAAGGATGCTAAGCTCAGACTCATTAGATGGATCCTCTTATTCCAAGAATTTAACTTAGAAATTAAGGATAAGAAGGGAGTAGAGAATGTCGTGGCTAATCATCTCTCTAGGCTGGTCCTTTCTGACACCATTGAACCGACACCAATCCGGGATAGTTTCCCAGATGAACATCTTTTTGCGGTACATCAATCCCCTTGGTACGCTGATATCGTGAACTATCTTGCTACAGGAAACACTCCTGACCATTGTGAAAGTCCTGGGATCCTAACCCTTGAGGGGGGGGGGGATAGGGTGAGCTACAATATGTGACCAATAATGCCCAATTTTAACTTCTTTAAAATAAACTAGTCACAAGTGATGATTTACCAAACAAGATGAGGAAGCTAACAAAAGAAATCACTACAAGCATACACCATTACATAAAGATTTATAGTGGTTCGGCCTCAATGCCTACATCCACTACCGACTTGTGATCCAATCACCCCACCGGATTACCACTATCTATGCTTTTTCATAGGCTAAGCAATAACCTTTACAATGTTGTTTTTCTAGGCTAAACAACCACCTATCAATGTGCTTTTCTAGGTTAAGCAATAACCTTTACAAGATGCTTTTCCAAGGCTAAGCAATAACCTCTACAATGTGCTTTTCATAGGTTAAGCAATAACCTTTACAATAAAAAGATTTTCTCTCAATGTAGTGTCTACACAAACACTTTAAGAGATACAATTTAAGCTCAATAGAATTGCCTCTTAAATAGGCTGATATGAAAGTTTAAATCAAGGTACAAACATACACAACAATTAGCTAAAGTGTGTGCACAAAGTGTATGAATGTTTACTTCAATCATATTCTAAAATGAAGCTCTTAAATAAATGCTTGATGCATTTTAAAATCTAAGCTTGTAAAATGATGATTGAAGTTATATGCTAATCACATGAAAGGTTCAAGCAACTTGAAAGAAAGTACTAAACAAGTTGTAAGAAGCTAAACGACTAAGAACACATGTGATTTAGACAAGAATGTTTGCAAAGCAATCTAATATTCCAAAGGTGATATTGTGTTTCCTAAACATCTCTTTTAAAGCTAGAAATCATGCATATATGAAAAGAGTTAAACATGCATTGATTTTAAATGGAATGGAAATCAAAATTAACTAGAAAGATATACCTTTTAAATCTCAAACATTTGATTTCCAATAGCCTTTTAGCTCTCTTAGCTTATTCCTCTTCTTTAGGCTTCAATGGGGTTCCCAAGATTCAATGATCATGCCTTTTCAAAGAAGGGAATGAAATGGACTTATATACAAAAAATAGTCCAACGGCTAGTTGGCCCGGTCGACCCCATGACCCCCGGGTTGACCTGGCCCAACGGCAAGTTACCCGGTCGACCTGGGCATGGCTCGGTCGACCGGGTACACTGGTTGTTTTCCCAACAGTCAGTTTGGTCGGTCGACCAGGTACAGGGGTCGGTCGACCGACCAAACTGGCCTGGGATGAGTTCTTGCAGATTTTTCAATATTCCAAAGAGGAAACTTGGAACTTAAGGCCAGTGTGATTTAAGCATAATAAAATGATTCTAAAAATGAGGAATGTTTGCAAATCACAAACCTAGATTCTTAATTTGATTTTCCAAAATAAAGCATGAAGAAATAGGTTTTCAAAAGTGAATTTGGATTCTAAAAACATGCATTTATAAATCATTTGAAAAACATATGCAAATGCAAGATAGAATCTTAGATTCCAAAGTCAAAACTAAGAGCATGAGTGTATGATCATTTGACAGTGAAGGTGAACGTGAATCCATCAAATTAGCAAGAAACAAAATCCAAACACATTGGACCAAGCAAGATAGGAATTCTTTCTTCTCTCAGGTTTAATATTTTTTCTGGGATAATCCATATCTGCTTAAATACTGCCCAGACCAAATAATTAGGAGATGCGTGTCGGAAAATGAATACACAGTGTCATCTCCTTTTCTCATACACAGGCATGTGGGGGCCACTTTTCAAGTAAAAAGACAATTCATAAGATTCTTCAAAGTGGTTCTTATTGGCCCACATTGTATAGGGATGTTTACAATTTTTGTAAAGCCTGTGATCGTTGCCAGAAGTTAGGCACAATTTCCAGAAGAAACATGATGCCACCGAATCCTATTCTAGTAGTTGAGCTTTTTTATGATTGGGGTACTGATTTCATGGGTCCTTTTCCTCTGAGTTTTGGTTATAACTATATCTTAGTGGCTGTGGACTATGTGTCCAAGTGGATAGAGGTTATTCCCTGCCGGGAGAATGATTCTAAAATAGTCCAAAAATTTCTATAAGGAAAATATATTTTCTTATTTTGATACTCCACGAGCCATCATCAGTGATTGGGGTTTGCGCTTTTGCAATCGAGCATTTGAAGCCCTGATGAAACGTATGGGATCACCCATAAAGTGTCTACCCCTTATCACCCACATACCAGTGGGCAAGTAGAAGTGTTAAATCGAGAAATTAAAAGAATATTGGAGACTACAGTAAGCCCTAATCGGAAAGATTGGTTAATGAGATTGAGTGATGCTTTATGGGCATACATGACTGCCTTTAAGACTCCAATCGGAATGTCCCTACCGGCTCATCTATGGGAAAGCATGCCACCTCCCTGTGGAACTGGAACACAAAGCTTATTGGGCCATTAAGCAGTTTAACTTTGATATGGATAAAGTTAGGAACAAGAGGAAACTGCAATTAAATGAATTGGATGAGTCACACATGGAAACCTATGCAAACTCAAGAATTTATAAAGAGAGGACCAAGATCTTTCATGTTAAAAACATTCTGCGAAAATCTTTTTACCCTGAGCAGAAGGTCCTCCTTTATAATTCTAGGCTTCATTTATTTCCTGGCAAACTTAGCTCCCATTGGACTGGAACATTCATTGTAAAAGAAGTGCTTCCATATGGTGCTGTTAAGATTTATGATCCTAAAGATGGCCAAACATTCAAAGTCAATGGCCAAAGATTGAAGCCATTCTTGGAAATTGCACCAGCTGTTGAGGAAGAAATTCCTTTTGATGATCATGTCTATCAGGATTAGTCGGCCCTGGATCTGACAGTGGCCCATTACCGTGTATATTATGTATACTTAGTAGTTTAGATTTTATCCTAATATTTTTGTCATTTTGTCTAACTTTGGATAGGAAGCAGCTCGAACATATCCAAGGTGCTTTCTATAGTTTACCCTCCATTACTTTTAATGTTCCTCATGTATCATATGTTCATTGCATATCATTCCTTCACACATCGAGGACAATGCTCATAATAGGTTAGGGGGTGGGAACAAGTCCGTCTTTAGACAAAAGTTTTACACAATTTTTTCTTGATTTAAAAAAAAAACCTAAATTTTTTTTTGTTATTTTGTTGGTTCTTGGGAAAAGGGAAATTTCAAGAGGATTTTTGTGAAATAAGATACCTTGAACTTTGGCAATTTTCAGTGCTTTGAGCAAATAAGAGAACAATGGTTTACTATTTTGTTTATGGAAAGGATTTTTGGAAAAGTGTTGAATTTTGATCCCTCACTTTTACACAGTCTGTATACGTTTTCAAAGTTTTGAATGTGAAGCTATGATTTCCGTTTTCTTTGACGATTGGATTGAAAATATGATGGAAAACCAACCCTTAGTTTCACAATTTCCTAGTTCATCTGGTTAGTTTGATCAGCCACGAACCGTTGAATTAATTCGGGCAAATGGAAAGGGTTGCCTCTTGTTGGGGAATGCAAAAAAAAAAAAAGAGAGAAAATAAGAAAAAGTATAAAAAGTGCTGAAAAGAATAAAAAGTTGTATGACTAGTTTGGGTTCTTAGCCTTTTTAACCCAAGCCAGTAAGCCCGTAAGGGTATTTACATACCTAGTGCCCTAAAGACATCTAGTTTGGGAGTCATTGGCCAAATGCTCGTTACATGAGTTAATTAGAAAGCTTAAGGGACCTAGGCATTGTACAGTCACATGTGTGCGTTTGAAAAAGAAAAAAATTGAAGCCTTTGAAAAAACAGTAGTGCGAAAGCCATCATGGTTGCCTTGAGAGGAATATTGTTTTTCTTTGATAAGGTTAGGTGGCCCAGAATTTTGGATTGATCGAAAATTGTTTTCACGGAAATCTTGGCAGATCATTTGATGCCTATGTTTTTTTTTCGTATATGTTAGATTGTATGGTCTCAATCCATCAGCTGATGTAATAAATTAATTAATTTTTTTATTCATCAATAAAATCATGGTTTCCTTTCATGAGATGAATGGTGTTTTATTACTTAATGCACATGACCAATACATATGACATAATGGTTCATGAGATGAACCGGGTCCCATTAGTATATTAGATATGATATATGTATATGGATGAGATCCACATACGGGAGACATGTGTCACAAATCTTATCCCTAAAATATCTTCACAACCAGTGATGAGACTAGACATCTCATCAGATAAGGTTGCAGCACTTTGATCACTATGAGATAGTGTCATTTGTCTCGATATCAGAATGAAAGACTCTAGATCACCGTGCTGGTACATTGGATGTATTGAAGGACCATGAGAAGCACCTTATGAAATATTGTCTCAATTTTAAGGTCTGCTCTCATAATTCCCTAGCAATAGGCTCTCAATTCTGAGACATTGATGAACTCAAGTTTCTGTCTATTCATTTGCTTTGTTTCACCATTGAGTGAGGCCAACTGTAGGTCAACACCTCGGTGTCTTGGGTATGTGGTAGTAGGAGTGTGGGAACATCCAATAGTCAAGATGGAATCTATCTATATTAGCCCCTTTGCGCCAATTAATGGATTTATCATTAGTAAGTGCGCACCTATCTCGATTAAGAGTTAATTGGATGGTACTGATGATCACTGTGATTAATTGGGGCTCAAGGATAATAACATGTGAATCTAAGATTGGATGGGACAGATTTATTCCAATTGATCCATGGATAATGACGGAGGGGCTTACTTGTGGTAATTGGGAAGTTTAGGGTCTTCATTGTAATTTATTCCTAGGACTGGAGTGCAATTGCATTTATATAGTGGTATTATTTGCAATTAACCGTGGGCCCGGATTGCACATGAGATGTGGGAACACGGTGTCCCAGTTGGAGCCAGCTTTCTAAGGAATCCCTAGTGGTCCCGACGTTACCCCAAGTTATTAGAAAGATTTTATTCTTACTTGAACTCTAAAAGGAAGGAATTTGAAAGTTACTATTTCTATTTGAAGTGAGACTTCTAATAGTGGTAATAGTAAGCTACTAATTTGTGTGGAAGTGTGACTTCTAATGCAATTAGTAAGAGAATCTTAAGAGGATACCTAAAAGCTATAAATAGAGGAGTCTATAGGGCTGGACGTCCCATGCATATCAGCACCTAGGGACTCACGCCCAAAACCTCTTTGTGCAAGTTGTTGCACAATTCTTCTTCCCCTCTTTCTCTTCTAGTTACCTTCTAGTTCCTTGGAGTTTCTAGTAGGGTTTTCTCTTGGAGATCCCACACATCTTGTTGAGGAAAGAGATCTAATAGAGGGTCATAGCGTGGAAGACAACAAGGTTTTGGAGATCTCTGATTGCTTCATGAAGAGTTCTTGATCAAGTTAATTGTCATCTCCTCCATTAGAGCACTACCGGGCTCCAAAGATATAATCTACTTCTCCACTTGTTGTAGATTATTTTGTTGCAAGTAGTTGCTGATTTCTATGTTCAAGATAGGTTATATTGCTGTACATGATTGATGAGAAGGAGGGATTGCATCCTGGATTGGGTTATAACCTTTTGGATAGTTGATCCCTGAGTCAAGTGGGTCAAAAAGTTTTGAAAACCTATCCACGAGGGCTACCTATTTCCAACAATATACACACTATTTCACCATGCACGATCAATTTAGCA
This sequence comes from Cinnamomum chago, assembly GCA_038049695.1. Lineage (NCBI taxonomy): Eukaryota > Viridiplantae > Streptophyta > Magnoliopsida > Laurales > Lauraceae > Cinnamomum > Cinnamomum chago. Next base: position 49,647,335 of record CP142453.1, on the reverse strand, counting down.
TGATTTCGAGAATTTCGGACCAAAAGATGGGATTTGGGAACCAAATCTCAAATTTGCCTTTGCAGTGAAAATTTCGAGAATCACAAACATCTGGTGTTTGTAAATTTTATTTCGGAAAAGTTCCTTTGATTTTGTTAGGTTTCTACTATGATTCTTTTTAAAAAGAAAAAAAGAGAATTTTGTGGCTAAATTCATTGCAAAACCTCACGAGGCACAACTCGTCCACTAGGGGGAACCTAAGGGTTTAAGGGCTTACTGTGTACGCTAAATGCAATCGAGAGTGCCAGCGAAAATAGTGTTGCATTCATATTTAGTTAGTTTTGTTACATTGCATTTAGATTAGATCTTAATAAAAGCCTCATACTTTTCGCAGTTTTTGTTAGGGACTAGCAAAACGCTAGTTGGCGGGTGTGATGAGTCCTGAAAAGCGCACATTTTCATAAACATTTTGGATCATTTTAAGGGCTTATACATATTAAATAGCTTCATTTAGTGTCATATCATGATTTTATGCATTTTTTATCCATTGTAGTGTGTAAGACCCCGACCCGAGTGAACCCGATTAGTGCTAATTAAGTTGCGTGTTAGTGCTAAGCTTGATTAGTGATTTCTGGTTAAGTTGGGTTTGGATTAGCTTTGATTATGGTTTCGGGCTAATTCGATTGTCTTGATTTGCTTTGGTAGCTTGTGGGGCCCTTTGGGGGTTCCCTTTTCGGCTTTGTATTTTCTCGAGGAATTTCCCGATTTATTGTGGATTATGTTTTTGGCCCGTTGCATGCATCTTGTAGATCTCAACAACTTTCATGTTAATCCCGTATTCATTCGAGATCCCGAAACCCGATTTTCATAGCCTAAAGGGCAAAACAGTCATTGCACACCAAGTCTGTACCCAAAACTCGATATCCCCGAAACCCGCGAAACATGTACTTTTTGGAAACTAGATATTTCGACGATCATTTCTTCCTTCTTCGTCGAACCCATCCAGGTCCCGAAGTAGATGATTTCAGCTAATATAGTTCCTTAAGTTGTGGGACCCAAGCTCCCCTTGTTAACAAAGAGAACCCATCTCTTTCCTTCTCATTCACTCTCCATTGCTCCAGCACAACTGAACCTAGGGTTTCTTGTGACTCTTCTTTTCTTCTTCTTGCTTCTTCATCTCCAAGCCATACCTAGAGCTCATCAACCAAGCAATGGAAGTCACCAATCACTCCCTCATCTCTCAAGCTTTCCATTGGTACCATTTGTGAGGAGAACCCTCCATTCCAAGACCTTCATTGAGCTTGCCATTGCCATTAGAGGACCTTCAAGGTAAGTGATCATTCTCATCTTCTAGATTTGTTGTCTCCTAGGCCATGAGGTACTACATTTGCATTATTGTTGGTTTGTTCATTGTCATTCCTTGTGTAACCCATTTTAGGGTTGTTTTTGGGATTTTTGATTTGTAGCTTGGCTTTGAGCAATAGAGGTGATAAAAGGCTTGATTTCAACTAGCTTGGACTAGAGGCAAGTGAATGTTTGGATGTTTTTAAGTTTGAAATGGGTTGGTGAAGTATTTATGGATTTTCCATACTTTCATTTAATGAGGTTTGTTTGAAATAAATGTTCATAATGTATCTTGATAGTTCCATTCAATGTTTTGTAATCATGTTGGTCGAGTATTTATTGTCCTTGTGTTTAGCTTAAATGTATGTTTGTGAAATGGTTTACTTCTTTTTTTTCTTTGCATTGGACTCGACATGGAAGAAGTGATGGAGAGCACTCATAATGGGGATTTGGAGAAGTGTAAAGAGGTGCATTGGAGGAGCTATTAGCTCAATGTTATTGTAAGGACCTTGTGATGTGAGGAAGATTCTTTTGAGGAGGAAAATGACTCAAAACTGAACACAGTGAGCATTTTCGTAACTGGCGTTCAGCTCACGGTTAGCCAGCGGCTAACCGCCGAATGCATCGGCGGCTAACCGCCAGCTAACCGCGCACCGCGGTGACTTTTCCAGATAGCATCGTTTTCCCCCTTAAAACATGGTCAGCCTCACGGTTAGCCAGCGGCTAACCGCCGAACACATTGGCGGCTAACCGCTAGCCAACCGCCCACTCACGGTTACCTTTCCAGAGAGCATCAGATATCCCCCTTGAAAACTCGGTCAGCTCCACGGTTACCCAGCGGCTAACCGCCGAACACATCGGCGGCTAACCGCCAGGCAACCGCATTTGACGGTCAGCTTTCCAGTAAGCTGCATTTCTGCAGCCTAGCCGCAGTCAGCTGCACGGTCAGCCAGCGGCTAGCCGCCTGCCCCAACAACGGCTAACCGCTAGGTGACCGTCAGGTAACCGAAATTCCCCAAGTTTCAAAAAGCTCCCCGCTCGAACGAACTCTCCGGTTCGTTCGAGCGTTGAGCTTTGTCAATCGAAGGGATTCACTAGGCATTGCTTGATGCCATCCGAGAAAGAAACCATATCACAAATATGTCATTCGAAATTTTGGAAAAATCGTAGGAGTGCATAAGGAGCCCGGAATGTCTCAAAACTCAAAGAGTACCAAGTAAGGGCTATATTAGACATACGGGACCCCTATTCACTTAATTGGATTTCTAAATTGATATTTTACCCGAATTTCATTATAGTGTATTGTTTCACCTCATTCCCAGGAATTTCATCGCATGACTCGTTTTCTCGAAAGCTTTGGAGCTACAATAGTAACAGTGAATTGCCCGAAATGTATTGCCCGATATGGAAAGACAGTGTGCCCTTGAGCACCCCCGTTTTACCGTTATTTACTGTACTTGAATACTTGATATGCCTCGATTGGTTTTATCCTATGAGTCGGCATCACTAAGCTTGGATACCTTGTCAGTCTGATCCACTGACTTGGAAATCCCTCTCCCGTCCCGCCAGCTGCAGTTTGGATCCCGATACCCGGTCTAATACCGTGGTCCCGTCCCGATACCCGGTTCGCTACCGTGGTCCCGTTCCCGTATAATTATATTGTATATATGTATACGTTGTTTCTCCTCACCTTGTGCGACAGAGATCAACGTCCCGTGATACTGTTGTCACTTTAGTGACAGAGGACTTAGCTTTATGTGATTGCCACCTTGTTAGTTCCCGAATCCTTGGATACCTGATATGTTTTATATTGTTTACTTGTTCATCGCAAATGATTTATCTATTTTATGAGAGTTCTTGCTTAACTCAGATTTATACTCTTTGCCAGAGATTTTCTTGTATTAGATATTGTTGTATCCTTGCTTTCTCTTGCCAGACCGTCGTGTCTGACCCTTTGCCTTGGTACTCCGGTCCCGTTGTCGGCTTCCTTGAGGAGGAGCCGGAGGAGGCGGTAGGCGCGCCGCAACCTCTAGTCGAGTGGCGTGCTGACGATGTCATGTAGACATCAGATTGCTTTGAGAAGCGTAACATTTTGAGGGGAACTATTTAACCATTCTTTTGGGTTGTTGTTTTGTGTACATTGGCCTTTGTTGGCCTCTATTTTTGGGAATGTAATTAAATGATATTTTGTCTAACTTTAACAACCATTCGGAAACATGCTATAAATCATTGCTCATTCTGATACAGTATTTTAGTCTGGTGTTATTGTTTTTATGACCAAGGATGGTTTGACTATTTGATTTGCTACATGCTTCCGCATTTAACAGAAATATTCAATTATGGTTATGATATCCTCACCGCGGACACCTGTGGGAAATTAAATAAATCATATGGTATTATTAAGCAGTTGTGGGTCATCCTAACATCAATATTAGTCCCGATCCCGGATCTCTCGGTCCGGGGTCGCGACATAGTGCATTCATGCATAATTTGCTCAAAAACCATCATTTTTGGATCAAATCATGAAACCTTTCATTTTTTTAATTTTATTTTTGGAAATATTTTTTTTAAATGTGTTTTTCTCATGAAATTAATTAATCATTAGGTGCATTTATTCATCATTTAATGAGAGCTGGGCCCACAATCATGCAATTGTGAATTAAGGGAAAATTTGTCTTTTCACATGAAATTCATTTTTCTTTTGCTCGTAGGAAATGAGAAAAAAGGGTCCCACACATGCACATGTGTAGGTCACACATGTGGGGCGTCCAAGAGGGCGGTCCACATTCTTTGCACAAAATCCCAAGTTCATTTTGAAGATAATTCAAGTTAATCAAAGAAAATCCATGAAGGCCCAAATCAAGAAAGAAGATTTCCAAGGAGACAAAAGTGGAAAGAATCTACACTTATTGGGCATTCAATATTCTCTTAATTCCAACTTGGAGTTTGCCACCTCATGTATCTCTTATAAATGTTAAGTCAAAGTAAGATTTTCTAAAGAAGGAAATATGACAAGTGCATGAATATATAATGGAGAAAAGAGAGGAGAAGACTTACTATGTGGAGAAGATTCTTACAACAAAGTAGGGAATAGAGAGAGAATAAGGCAGCCCATACCCAATTTAAAAAAGCCCTTGGACGTCCACCACCTTTCATGAAAGAAAAGACCTCCTCACTAGCATAATTCCTCCACCATTCTACCCATCTCCTTTCTCTATAGCTCATCTCTCTCCAAAAAGGCTTGTCCCAACTTGATGCTTCAACTAGAGAGGTTCCTTTCATCCTAGTATGTAGTTGTTTTTCTTTTTTAGAATTTTAGTTCTCCATCGTTTATGTAGAAACATTGCATATTAGTAAAAGTGTGATTTTTTTAGTTATTCTTGGATTGACAACCCATTGCATATTTGTTCTTGGATTGACAACCCAAGATCCTAAGGGCTTGAAATAAGTAATTATGAACCCGATTTGAGAAGAAAAAAAAAGAGCACACTTATCACACATTTACTTTTGTTTGGAAAATCCACACATTTAATTTCTAGTCAATGCCACATTTATTTTTATGCAATCCACACATTTATTTTTTCACACTACACATTTAAATTTAAGCATTTGTTATTTTATTTTCTTCTTATGCTTCTTATATGTTTATGTGAGTTTTTATGCATACTTTACGGTTGGAACTAATTAGCATTGCATGCATATTCATATTGGCGGAGTTTAAATATGTTTCAGTTGCTGGAATTGGAGTTTGAAATTGAATAAGCAAGAAAAATCAGAGGTTTGAGTCAATAATCTCGGCCAAATAATTTTTGGAAATTGGGATCCCAATATAAAGTGCGCAATTCAGCACATTGTTGCAGGAATTTCAAGACAAGTTTTGTGTGAAAAGTTTGCGATTAGAATCCTAAACAAAAAACGTTATTTTTTAATGAAAATTGGGGAAAATAAATTTTGATTAGTGTACCTTCAAACCCTAGAATTTCAAGCAAAAATAATTTTGGAAAGATGGTGAACCAGTGCCTCAAACATGGCTGGTCGGACCCACCCATGAGCAGAATTTCGGCACAGTTTTTTTTAGGTCATGTTCAAACACTCATATCTCATTCGTTTTAAATCGTTTTCTACTTTCATTTCATTTTATTTGATTCATGCATCGTTGTAGTTCAAGACCCAGCCATTAAACTCAGTTTTAGGTTGCATTAGATTAGGAAAAATCATGCATAAAAACAGCCCTGCATACTAGTTTTCTAGACTTAGAACTTTCTAACATCTTATGGCATACATTGCATTACTAACTTTCTAACTTTAGGATTAGTTTCTAATTTTTTTATTTTAGATTATTTAGATAATTTCCAGAAATAAAAGATCTTTCTAATTTTTGTGAATTGAAGATTTTAATTTAGGAAGTTTCTTAAGATTTGGAAATTCTAACATAAGGTCTGATTGACTTAATGCTTTCTAAATTAGTTATGATTTGAAAATCTTTATTTATTTGGAAAGTCCATAACTTTTGGGAGTTGATTAACTCAATTCACTAACTTAGGAAATATATTAACCCTAATTGCCTAACCTATTTCTAATTTAGGAAAGCAATTTAGTAAGGTTTTCTTGCTAATTTTAGAAAGTAGGTCGTTTGTGTGTTCTAATTTGTGTGTTCTTCTGTAGCAACTTGTGATTCATTTTAGATTAGGTTTTTAGATTTAGGAATTTGTATTTTTGAAAATGTATTTGATTTTAATTTAAAGTAGGAATGATGAATGTACTTTTCTAGATTTTAGGCTAAAATTAGATTTTATTTAGGGTAGGTGACAAAGTTGGAAAGCCTTATTTCTAAAGCTCCATTGGATCGACTTGGTCTCACTAGTTATTTCTGCAATTGAAGCTTTGCACTTGGAGCTGCGATCAGTACTACTCATTCCACCTCGGAGGCTGAATATGTAGCGGGTTGTGAAGCAGCTTAGGAAGCTGTATGGCTCAAAATATTCCTTCTAGAACTTGGAGTGGTACCTTTGGCGCGATATCTTCTCACAATATACTCTGACAGCAGCGGGGCAATCGTTCGGTCCAAGGAACCTAGGAGTCAAAAGAGCCAAAAGCATGTACTGAGGAAGTATCATTTGGTTAGAGAGATTGTACAGAGGGGTGATATTGCAATCACTAAGATTGCTTCTGCGGAAAATCTGGCAGGTCCCTTTATTAAGCCTTTGACCATCCAAGTCTTTGATCAGCATGTAGATGGGATGGGCAAGAGATGCAACCCTGATTGCCATTGAGCCCAAGTGGGAGATTGTTAGTTTATATGGTCTCAATCCATTAGTATGATGTAATAATTTGATTTATTTCTTTATTTATCGATATAATCATGCTTTCCTTTTATGTGATAAATGGTGTTTTACTACTTACTTGCACATAACCAATACAAATGACATGATGGTTTATGAGATGAACTAGAGTCCACAAGTATACTAGATGTAATACATGTGTATGGATGAAATCCACATATGGGAGACATGTGTCACAAATCTTATAATTAAATATCTTCACAACCAGTGATGAGATTGGACATCTCATCTGGCAAGATTGTAGCACTTTGATCACTATGAGATAGTGTGATTTGTCTCCATCATTAGAATGTAAGATTCTAGATCATGGTGCTGGTACATTGGATGTATTGAAGGACCAAGAGAAGAACCTTAAGAAATACTATCTTTACTTTAAGGTCTGCTCTCATAATTCCCTAGCAATAGGCTCTTAATCCTAAGACATTAATAAACTCAAGTTTTTGTCTATTCATTTGCTTTGAGTCACCAATGTGTGAGGCCAATTGTAGGTCAAGACCTTGGTGTCTTGGGTACATGGTAGTAGGACCGTGGGAACATTCAATGGTCTAAACGGAATCTATCCTCATTATCCCCTTGTGCCAATTAATAGAATTATCATTAGGAAGTGCGCGCCCATTCCAATTAAGAGTTAATTAGATATGTACTAATGATCACTATAATTAATTGGGTTTCAAGGATAATAAGATATGGATCCAATTTGGTGGATAGGTCTAATTGATCCATGGATATAGATGGAGGGGACTACTTGTGGTCATAGGGAAGTATAGGGTCTTCTTTGTTATTTATTCCTAAGAATGGAGTTCAATTGCATTTATATAGTGGAGTTAATTGCAATTAACTATGGGCTCGGATTGCACATGAAATGTGGGGTCGTGGTGTCCTAGTTGGAGACAACTTTCTATGGAATCCCTAGTGGTCCCCATGTTAGCCCAAGTTTTAAGAAAGATACTAATTATAGTTGAACTCTAGAAGGAAAGGAAATAGAAAGTTACTATTTCTATTTGAAGTGAGACTTCTGATAGTGGTAATAGTAAGTTATTAATTGTTGAGGAAGTAAGACTTCTATAATTATTATAAAGAAGAAAGTTACTAATTCTTAATGGAAGTGAGACTTCTATTTTAATTAGTAAAAGAGGAGGTTGCCAAAAGCTACAAATAAGGGAGCACCCCTTGGACATCCATCCATCTAATCCCAAGGAGTTGCACACCCAAGAGTTGGATGCCCAGCTCTATTTGTGCAAGTTGTTGCATGCCTTCCTCTTCTCCCTCTTCTATTTACTTTCCAAATTCCTTAGAGCTTCTAGTTGTTTTCTTAAGGAGATCCCACCCATCTCCTTGAGAAAAGAGATCTAATAAGGGACAAAGCGTGGAAGATGATTGGGTCTTGGAGACTCAAATTTGTTAGAAAGAAAGAGTTCTCCATTCAACAAGTTGTCAACTTCTCCCTTAGAGCACTACCAAGCTCCCAAGGTAAAACCTACTCCTTGTATGTTGTAGATTTATTGTGGATGCATGGTGATGCTATTTTCTATCTAAAAGATAGTTTTTCTACTGATCTTGTTGATGAGTTTGAGGATTGAATCCTGGATTGGGTTTGAAGCCTTATGGATAATTGATCCCTGCATTAAGTGGAACAAAAGTTTTTGAAACCTACCCACGAGGCCCTCCTATTTATTAATCAATTGGTATCAGAGCAAAAATTATTTGAAAAGTTTTTGAAATAAAGAAAAAATTAATGCAATGGATTAGAGTTAAACTAGAATTAGGATGTTCTTAATTTAATATAGAGAATAATATAACATTGAGTTAAAAGTGGGGTAAAGTTGATGGAATAAGAAAAATATTCATTTAAATGTTCTTCATTTACGACCTTATTGAAGTTTGGTTTGTCGAAGAGTATTATTCCTTTATCAATGTGATTTGTCTGTTGAAGGGTATTTTTCATTTATCAATGTGATTTGTCTGTTGCTTGGATGATCGATACCATTGGTCATCTTTTACATTCAAAATCGTGGGGTGTTTGAAGTTCTCATATGTTTAGAGGTGGGGCAAGAGATTCATCGTACATTGGCTACACTAATTTAGGAGGTTAAGAACCAATTTATATATATGAAAGGGATTGTTTCTGTCGCGACCCCAGACCGAGGTCCAGGCCCACAACGTACGTTACCCACAGGTTCCGGCAGTGAGGATCCCTAAAACAGAGACTCACATGACCGTGATTGCGGAAGTGTTGACACCAAAAATGTCACTTTGCCTCTTCCACATCAAGAAGCTACATGAAGCCGCATCCTACCACAAACAAGCAATGCTACTTCAAGCTTCAACTCTTGTCAGAACTAAACAAAAATTGCAAGATTCTTTAAGCTCTCGGCGGCGGTGAAGCCAGAGACCCTAACACACAAAACAGAGCACATAGCTGGCCTCAAAATGCCACTAGGAGGCTCTATATCAAGTTTCAGGCATCCTACCATCATTTGGACTAACTTCACTCCTTCGGCAACCAAACAGGCGCCACTGGTGACGACAGTGTCGAAGACGTTAGATCTTCTATCTGAGCCTATGGATGATCTCAAAATACTTCCAAAAGGCTCCGTGTCAAATTTCAAGTCAAACCGACAACATTTGACCCTCCATCAACCCTCGAGTAGCAAAATCAAGCCTCTCGGCGGTGAGAACCACCAAGGCAATCACTCATCAGACAGAGCACATGGGTGACTTCAAAAGGCTTCCAAAGGGCTACATGTCAAATTTCAGATCATTTCGACAACATTTGACCAGACTTTGACTCTTGGAAGCCAAATCAAGCTTCCCGGTGGTGGAGCTCCCCGGGACCATGACTTCCAAATTGGAGCTAATGGATCCTCTCAAAATGGCTCCAATAAGCTCCCTGTCAAATTTCACGTCAATCTGACATCGGTTGACCACACATCAAAGCGCGGTATCTCCCTCGCAACAAAATCAAGTCTATTGGCGATGGGACCCCACACGGCTTTAAAAACTCAAACAAACTCCTATGGTTGGTCTTGTCTACTGCTCAGGAGGCATCAACTCAAATTTTAGGTCATTCCAACATCTTTTGACCTAGTTTGGCTTCCGACGGCAAATCGACAACTCTGTGTGACAAAGTCTGCGGCTTTCCCAGAAAATCGAAAACTTTGCTCTATGATATGCAAGGCTTCTCGTCCAGTTTTTTGAAGGGAAATTAGGCCAAAACATGTACAGAAATGTCAGGATAAATTCCAAAGAAAAATCAAAGAAACAGCCGAAAGACAACGACCAAGGGGGAAAAATCCCCTATGGTCGCCAGCAACCTTGGGTGCATGGTCGCCGGCGACCCTAGAAATCTGGGTCGCCAGATTTTCGCCAAATGACCATTTTTCGGTCCCCTTTTATGTTTCGTGATTTCTGGCCCCTATGGTTTTCCAAAATTCTAACTTTCGAGGCTCACAATCCGTTGATCTTCGTCAACATCACGGATCCGCCGTCAAGAGCATCATATCGTCATTGATCGCTTTGAACTCGCCAATCGGCTAACCAAGAAAGCGTACTTTCTGCCCGATTGATTGAGAAATCAACAGGACAGATGTTATCGGCCCACTAATATCAATCAGTGTCTGAAGTTGCATCACCCTCCGACATCAAACAACATGTGAATCCCTCGGCGATCATTGTAGGGAGAATTCCAAAAGATACGGTACGGCCTGCGACTCTTCAAGTGCCCTGGCGACCATTTAATGCTATTAAATGACCTATTTTATGACAAGTTAATGCAGTCATTAACTCATTATTTTGGACGGCCCAATCAGAAGTGGACAAAAAGGAGTTACAAGTCCAAGCAATCATGACAATAAATATTGAAACTCCTCTCATCATGGAGTTTAAAGGCGATTAAATGCCCATCATTCTTCATCGACCAATCAAAATCCAAGAAAACGGAGTTACAAAATCATGAAATTAAAACTTGTAACTCCTCTGATTATGTGACTTTAATGCATTAAAAGCCCATAAACCCACCTAATGACCACCAAAAGCCTATAATAGGGAGCACATTCCTAGAAGACACATATACACACATAGAGATCCAAAGTCTAGACATTGCGCAAAGAAGCTCTGCCACTTTGAAGAAACTCTGCTGCAACAAACACCACAAGGTGATTGAAGTCCCTTGGGGGGCCACCCCCCAAGGTCCTCTCTTTCTATTCAACATGGCCTAGACGCGGCTTTTCAGCTCGTCTATTCGGTTTTTTATTAGATGTAGGACCTTCCCTTGGTCTTTATGCTTTAAAAATCTGAAGTCCAAGCCAAGCCAAAAGAATCAAAGCATCATATGTTCTCATCTGAAGGACGATGGCGAAGTCCATACCTGACTTGCGACTGTCAATCTGAACGAGTTCCCGCAATCTCCTGAGAAGTCAGAATTCCTTTTCTTACTTTTCTATTGTATTTTGTATTTTTTTTTCTAAAGAGACAAAAAGAATCACAATTCTGGTCTTTCATTATTGATGAGATTTGTACATCGCCTTTCGCGACAAACATCGCCTTTTACGGCAAAACCGTCTTTCACGGCAAACAAAGAAAAAATGCCTCTTATGGCATTCAAAAGCCTTGTCTCTTTTCTTAAATATATGTGCAATGGAAAGTTAGAAAAAAGTTGATTTTCTTTTCTACTTGCAAAGGTGGATCTTCATATCATCATTTCTAAATTCCAAGAATAATAGAAAATCTGGCATACCTGTACAAAAATGTCGGTGCTCACTTTTTTCCCTCCGCCGGCCTCGCGGTAGCCCCGGGGACGGAAGAGAGAGAAGAAAAGTCGGGTCCATCAAGTTGGCACACCCGGTGGGACTCATTCATTTGAAAACTTGATGCCTCGATTCTTAGGCTCCTTTCTCGTTGGTGGCCTATGTTGGATCTTGCATTTAAAAAAAAAAAACATGAGATGGGATTTTTTGGAAATTTCTTTCTTTGAATTTATTCCCACTCTTTCTCATTACAAAAAAAAAAAGAATCTAGTTTCTCTTTCTTGGATTCAATTTTGAGAAACTTTGATCATTTCCTCTTCGAACTTGATAGCTCACAAAAATGTTTGTAGCTATTGTTCGTATAGGGGAATGGGTCATTTTTTTCTTCGATGGGTCCGTTAGAGATCTTTCAAGAAAAAAAATCTTTTCAAAATTTCTCCCTTTTGGATTCAAATTTGAGAAACTTTGGTTTCTTCCTTTTCGGACAATAGCTCACGAAAATCGTTTGTTGCCAGCATTTGGATTGGGAGGGGCCATTCACTCTCTTTGATGGGTCCATTAGAGATCTTCCAAGAAAAGTTATAACAAAAAGCCACTGAGGTTGCACCAATTGCGTTCTTTGACCAAAGTGGAACTAAGAAAAGCCTTGTCCAGATTGTGGAGACAGCTACACTGTTTGAGGCAAGGTCCTCCAAACGGGTTCAATAAGTACTCTTACCCTTACCTAGGGGCTGATCTATCTACTGTGGTTTCATAGGACCGAATTGGAAACCTATGTGTACTCTTAAAAAAAATCTCTTCGAACATAAAAAAAACTAAAAAAAAGACCTTTTGAAAACCGAAAAAAAAAAAAAAACTTCTGTCATTTTTTAATTCAAAATTGAGAAATCTTGGTTCATTCCCTTTCGGATGAAAACTTGCGGAAATCACTTGTAGCTTGTGTTCGGACTATTGGCAACTCTCAGAACACCGGGTCGACCTCTACTCCTCAGACCATTGTCTTCGGGTAACTAGGACCATTCCCACTCCCTGCAGAAGAAACTGTATTTGCCAAGAAGAAGAAGACTACCTCTGGACACATCGTTGCTCCGACACCAAAGATAGCCATAAAAAAGCCTGAAGCCCGTGGCAACCCCACGAAGCCTCAACCTGTAAAGAACCAGGTCTACCCCAAGACCTTCACCAAAACAAAGGAGGTCTCGAGCATCTGCAAATCCAGTATACCTTGCCCCTCTCAAGGAGAATCGGTTATACCCTATGAGAACCCGACCCCTAATCTCTTGGATTAGTGTGGTTTTATTTGTGGATTAGTTTCTTTTAGTGGGATTAGTATTTGTTGGGTTGAGTTTGTGAGATAGAATGATTTTTCTCTAGTTTTGGGGAATTTTGAGTGCCTTTGTGATTAGTGGGACCCTTTGGGGTTCTTTTAGTGACTTTGCGCGAGATTGGGAGATTATTCAAAATTCCTGATAATTCTTGTTTTAGCCTCATTTGACTTATTTTGTTAACCTCTACAACTTTCGTGTTCACTCTGTACCCATTCGAAGCTCCGAAAATCAGTTTTTCCAGCCCAGAGGGCAAAATCGGTCTTTTCACATTGAATCTGGACCCAAATTTCGAGATCTCAGAACCATGCCAAAATTATACTTTTTGAAAACTAGATTTTATGAGAAGCATTTTTCTCTTCTTCGTCGATTGCATCCGAGGCCCACAAATAGATGTTTTACCCTTGACAAGTTTTAAGTGTAGTAGGGCCCACACCCACCCATTATAAAAGATGACTCCACCCTCTCTTTCTCCCTCATTTACCACTCTCCATCGACTGCAACTCCCCAGCTACAGTACCAGCAGCCATTCTTCTTCTTTTCTTCCATTTCTCTTGCTCTAATGGAGCCTCCAAGCCACCAATCCGACGAGGGAACTCCGGCAACTTCTTCCCCTTCACCTCCTCTCTTGTTTGACATCATTTTCGTGGGAAACCAAGGTGGGCAGCCCCTATTGCAAGCTTCTTCTTGTTGATTCATGACTGTAGAGGTAAGGACTCTTTCCCGATGTGCAATGGCTTTCCCTTAGGTTCTATTTTCTAGTTGGGTTTGAGCCCATTCCTTGTCTTCCTTTGTTTAACCCATTTTAGGGTTTGTTTTGGGGTTTTTTGTAGAGATTGTTGATCTTGAGCTTGAGAGGTGATTAGAGGCTTGGTTTAGCTAATGGGAACCCAAGGCAAGTGGAAGAATGGATGGTTGGAATGTTATCAAAGTTTTATGAGAAAATCCTAAGTTTTATTACTTGTTCTTGATAATTTGATATATGTTTTCACATATGCTTCTTGCCACATTTCCATTGATCTCGAAAAAGCATATTAATGGGTCTTGCTCTCTTGTTAAATCTCTTGGAAATTATGCATTTCATTTGGTCAAAGTTTGCTCATATGGTTTTATAATGAATGGGGTTGGTTTTCCATTCATATTTATGTTTATTAGCTTGCATTGATTGGAAGTAGATGCTCATTTAAAGAGTTTTGCTAACTCATCTATTGTTATGGAAATGTAACCAATAGTTCTTATTTATCTCTAGATTTTTGGCTAGCTTGGACACAAGGCAAGTGGATGTTTTGATTTTTATAAGCTTTCAATGATTTTGGTATTTTCCACTCATGCCTATTTATTGCATTGGTTTGAAATGAATGTCCATGCTAGAGTTTGGTGGTGCATTTATGACTTATAAGTGTATTGGTGAATGTCATTTAATTCTCTTCTTGTTGTACTAAATGTACTCTATTGTGAAATGGTTTCCTTCTTTCTTTGTATGGAATGGGATGTGGATGGAAGAAGTGATGAATGAACACATATTGGAGTTTTGGGGAAGTATAAATAGATGCATTGGAGGAGCTCCTAGCTCAGTTATATTGCAGGGACTAAGTGGAAGTGGGGAGAATGGTTTTGAGAGGAGAAAGGGCTCAATCTGAACACAGTGGGTGATTCCCGCACCTGGCGGTCAGCCTACGGTCACTCGGCGGCTAGCCGCTTGGTGACTGGCGGCTAACCGCCAGCTAGCCGAAATGTCACGGTTGCTTTTCCAGAGAGCACACTTCTCCACCTGAAAACTCGGTCAGCTCCACGGTTAGCCAGCGACTAACCGCCGAACCCATCGGCGGCTAACCTCCAGCTAACCACACCTTGGCGGTTAGCTTTCCAGTAAGTTGTATTTTTGGCAACCCAGCCGCGGTCAGCCAGCGGCTAGCCGCCCATCCCAGCTGCGGCTGACCGCCAGCTGACCGAAATTTCCTAGGTTTCGGAGAGCTCCTCGCTCGAGCGAACTCTCCGGTTCGCTCGAGCGCTGAGCTTTGTCAATCAAAGGAGATTCACTAGGTATTGCATGAGGCCATCCGAGAAAGAAACCATATCACAAGGATGTCATTCGAAGTTTTGAAAATCCAAAGTGTATAAGGAGCCCGGAATGTCCCCAAACTCAAGAGTACCAATTATTATTAGATTGACATACGGGATCCCTATTCATTTCAAATAAATCTTGAACCGATGCTTTACCCGAAATTTCGATTGTTTATGGTACTTTATCGATCCCGAGATTTATACTACGTGCCTTGTTTTCCCGAAAGTATTGATGTACACTTGAAATGGTTACTTGACCCGAAGTGCATTGCACCACTTGATATGATAGTGTGCCCTTGAGCACCCCCGTCTTGCACGTTTGTTTATATACTTGTACTTGATTTATTTGCATACGTCTCGATTGTATTTGACCTATGAGTCAGCACCACTAAGCTTGGATAACCCTGTTGGTCTGATCCACCGACTTGGAGATCCCGCCAGCTGCAGTTTGGATCCCGCTACCCGGTTATTACCGTGGTCTTGTCCCGATGCCGCAGATTGCTACTGTGGTCCCCGATGCCCGGCTCGCTACCGTGGTCATGTATAGTATTGTATACGTATATGTATTATATGAGATCCACTGTTTCTCCTAACCTCGAGCGACTGAGATGAGTGCCTAGTTATTGCTCTATCACCTTAGTGATAGAGGACTTAGCTTCGTGTGGTTGCCATCTTGCCAGTTCCCGATTCCTTGGATACCCGACATGTTTTATATTGCTTATTTGTTTCCGATAAATGATTCATTTCCTTTATGAAAGTTATTATTTAAACAAGTGTTAATATTCTCCAAGGTGAATGCAGTTGTTATTATTATATTGTTTTATGTTCTTGATACACGCACATGTTTTAAATGAATGCCGGTTGGGTGAATACCCATGCTTTTACATATGTTTCAAATGATCAATGGTTTTGCTAGATTTATATGATTGCACATGTTTTAAATGAATACCCGAATTGTTAAATATCCGCGCTTTGTTTTAAATGACACGTGTTTTGTCAGATTCCTATGTTTATACCTGTTTTAAATGATTACCTGAGTTATTTAATATCCATGCCTTGAAATATGTTTAAATGAACATTAGCTTTGTCAGATTTCTTTGGTTACACCTGTTTTAAATGAACACCCGATTTGTTAAATATTCGTATTTTCACATATGCTTCAAATGGACATTGGTTTTGCCAGACTGCTATGAATACCTGGTTTGTTGTATACTTATATTTTTACCTAAGTCTCAAATGAACGTTTGTTTTGTCAAACCACTATATTTATACATGTTTTAGACGAACACCCGATTGTCGAATATCTATGATTATAGATGATGTAAATGAACACATGTTTTATTAGATCTTCATGTTTTACCCATGCTTGAAACGAATACATGTTTTGCCCGAGATCCACGATTTTGCACCCGTTTAATTATATGCAGCATTTGATCGAATAGCATGATTTATCATATGTTTTATTCTTCAGTATATTATTATCTTTTCATCCACCTGCCAGACCGTCGTGTCTGACCCACTACTTTTGGTACTCAAGTCCAGACTTCTTCATCCCGAGATGAGTGCTTTTGTTGGCTGTGGAGCCATGTTTTGCAGGTCGTTTTGTCGGCTATGTCATGTAGACATTGAGCTTGACATCGGAGTTGCATCACATATGGGTAGTGGTTATTAACTTGTTATTGTATGGCTTTATTAGCCTTTTCTTGGGATTCTTAATTAATGCACATTGATAATTGTAACTGGAACACAAATGGGAATGTAATATCCTGTTACTGTCAGCTCTGTACTTTGTTGTGATGGTTTACTCCAGTCTGGTATGATTCTTGATATAATAGCTATATGCTAAAGGTTGAGTGCGACGCGGAATCCGATGGCCACGGACTCCGGGTTGCAACGCCACGAAAGCTTCCGCGAAATATTCAAAATGTGTTGTCTTCACACACGCGGATCTTGGAAGAAAAATATAATTACCCTTAATCCCATTCGCGCCCCCGAGGTTCTTGGTTTGGGGGCGTGACAGACTGGTATCAGAGCGGGCAGGTTTCTAGGAAATAAAACACTCTAGGAACCTTAAGACATGTGGTGAGGACTCGTTTTCTTTTGTCTAGTATTGTTTTTGTGAGTTCGTGTCTGTTTTTCTTCTAGTGGGGGAGACTATCTTTGTCTCCTTTTCTTGTCCTTGTTGTTAGGGAATTTGGGGGACCAAATTCTTTTCTAGTGGGGGAGAATTTAATGTCTCCGTACCCACATTTTGTACCTTTCCCTTGTTTTCGCGCCAGAGAGTCAGAGTTTTGTGGACCTAGCAGGTGTTTCTCGAAGGACATTGGTAGAATTTTCAGCTTTTCGATGTCACAGATGGAGCTAGAGAAGGAATTTGAAACCAATTGTTCGTCAGTAAGGAATGTGAGCAGCATATCGAGACCCAATTACCGTTGATCGTGTACCGTCAGAGGATTCTTAAGGCAAGTAAGTGTGAATTTTTGGATAAACTTAGATTACTTTCCTAAGTCAGAAGACTCCATAAGCCGAAGAAGTGATGGACTTTATGAGATTTGAGGTGATTTTCAGTGGTGCAGCTTCAAGAAGATGTGAAAAGTTAGGAATTTCTCGAGTACTGACGAGCTTGTGATGGAGAATTGTTGGAGGAGGTTTAACAGTTGCAGTTACGATGGTGAGTCGACTCAGCAGGATGTGTCCGCGGATGGTTAAAAGCATAGGAAATTAGCTTTCAACAGCAGTGTAGAGAGAGTTGTATGTGGAATTGATTGTTACTTGATCGCATGATAAAGAAGATTTAGCGGACTTTACCGACTTGTAGAACATCATTTTGGGCAGAGTACAGATACAAGCAGGAGAATCATCACCTATGGACAATGGCAGTTGAAAGATTTTGAGAAAAAGGAATTTGATAAAAGCACACCTCACGAAGTTTGGGACATGTGGAGTAGCATGACATTAAAGTGTTAGCAGGTCTAGTCAGAGCCGGAAACCTACAGAGTAGTGAACCGTGTGTTTTCAATGAGCAGATAGAGATGAGTGAAGTGTTCAGAGGACCGTCCAAACGTTTGATAGAATCAGCTTGGCATATGAAGGAGTGACAGATTTCCAAGTCATTCACCTCGAAGATCGTGCATTGGCAGGAGACTTAATTTCAACAACTTTGACAAAGATGACAGAAGAGTACCGAGGACATGACGACATTGCCTAAAGTAAGAGATATCTGGTAGTACTCAGCGTCACCAATATTCCGAAGCCAAGGACAAATAGAAGGATAAGACAATATTTCAAGGTAAAGGCATGTCCAAGACTGGCAGAGGACGGTTGTTGTGCAGTGTATCAAGAGCAACGAACAGAAATAGTTAGAGCTAACAAGAGTTCACATTGAAGATTGTGCGTTTGATATGGGACCCTAGCTTCGACGGTTGTGATGAAGTCGACAGAATTGTTCCAAGAATTTTCTGCATCAGGGTGGCTAGAAGCGAGAGACTTGGTGGAACTTAGAAGGAGTCAGAGATAGCAAATTCCTTGAGCAGTCAGATTGGTAGAGCAGTAACAGATTCGAGCCAGTGGTGGAATGTCTGACGACTATTGATAGTTGATCGAAGAGTTCTACAGCAAGGATGATCCAGTGAGTCTCGTGCTTCCGAGAGGACCAATTTGGAGCAGTCGTTTGAGGTTTTCTTTTCGAGTGTGGGAGTAATGTCCCCACTTGTTTTTGAGTTTGTTTAGCTCATTTGGAGGACCAAATGTTCTAAGGGGGGGAGGATGTGAGAACCCGACCCCTAATCTCTTGGATTAGTGTTGTTTTATTTGTGGATTAGTTTCTTTTAGTGGGATTAGTATTTGTTGGGTTGAGTTTGTGAGCTAGAATGATTTTTCTCTAGTTTTGGGGAATTTTGAGTGCCTTTGTGATTAGTGGGACCCTTTGGGGGTTCTTTTAGTGACTTTGCGCGAGATTGGGAGATTATTCGAAATTCCTGATAATTCTTGTTTTAGCCTCATTTGACTTATTTTGTTAACCTCTACAACTTTCGTGTTCACTCCGGGTTGCAACGCCACGAAAGCTTCCGCGAAATATTCAAAATGTGTTGTCTTCACACACGCGGATCTTGGAAGAAAATTATAATTACCCTTAATCCCATTCGCGCCCCCGAGGTTCTTGGTTTGGGGGCGTGACATACCCTCTCTCTTACATGAAAGAGGAGAGACCTACCCTCTGCCAAAGAAACAAATAAACCCAGCATGAGTCGGCTTGCTCCTACAAGCAAAAAATCAGATTATGCATCACAAGGCCTCTGCGAGAACCTGCCAAGGTTTGGACTCCTGCAGTTCGACCCTTCATCTTAATAGGGGCCGAACTAGCAAAATTCAAAGCCTCATTATGATAGGTAAAGAACCGTGTCCAGATCCTGTCCATGCCTAGCTTCAAAGAAGACAAGCTCGGCTGCTGTACACAAGGGACTACATCCTTCAATGCTAGAGCTCAGCCAGAGCTCACCGAAGCTCAGATTGCTCGTAGCATACGTCGTCGTGCAGCATATCGACAAAAGAGACTAGAAAAACAAAGAACCTAGCATTCTAGCTTTTAAGTCTCTAAAAATTGGGTCGAAAAAGAAAGACCCGATCAAGTTGCTACTCTCCATATGGTTGGCAAAGCCAGAAAACGCCAGAAGTCAGCAACTAAAATTCATGTCAGACGACCGGTGACTCCCAGTGTCTCCTGGACACGAAGACATCAGGAGGATTCTCCCGCTCCTTCAATCCAAGGACATCAAAATAAGTACTCCTCCGATTCTTCATCCAAAAGAATGAGCTACAGCTCAGTCACCAAGACAATGTCCTCATTTGACTCTCGAAGGGTGAACGTCTTGGTTACAAATGTTGAGCAGCCTCGGCCGCATGATGACGTAACCGCACGTATCCAACAGCTGGAGCAAAGACAACAGAGAATAGAGGCTCTGATGGAAAACCTCCTTCTCACTTTCCAACGTCCACCAAACAATGAAGTCCATCTAAATGGTGAGACAAACGGTGGATATGATGAATCACGTGCCCTTACCAAAAACGACGTTGACGATATCCTTGCCAAAGCAAAAAAAGAGGATACACTAAAGGAGCATGGGATCAAGCCACCGTATCTCCTATGGATGGACTCGGTTCCATTCCCTGCGAAATTCAAACAACCCACTATCCAAACATACACGGGGAAAGGTTCAGCCAGACAGCACATCATCCACTTCAAAATCCTAACATGAACAATTGCGGATCAAGATGCCCTCAAGATCGGTCTCTTTGCAAGTACCCTAAAAGTACGGCCTTTGATTGTTACTCCACTCTGCCGGAGAATTCCATTCAAAAGTAGAACAAGCTAGAGACACGCTTCCCGACCCACTTCAAATGTGAGGATCATCCTGTTACTATGGCGCAGCTCTGCAGCCTAAAACAAGGAGAGAATGAGTTAACATACAACTTCATTCATAAGTGGAAGGCGATGGCATACAAGTACTCGGATGTACAACCACAAGCGTCGCTGGTCGACATCTGTCGTAACAACATAAGAGCCACAATCCGTTCCATGATCATCGACAATAAATCAAAGAACCTGGGAGAACCCCTAGAAGCATCTATGGAAGCTGAAACGGTGATCAGAGACCTCAACAGTCAGAAATCATCGAAGAAAGAGCCAACTACCATGTCAACCTCAAAACTAAGGAAAAAGGAGGTTTTTAATATGCAAACTAAGTCAGCTCCTCAACAGCCAAAGAAAGCTGAAAATAAAGTTGTAGGTAAGAAACCCGAACTCTCTGAGGCTTTCAAAGAACGAGTAGAAAAAAATACCCGTTCAATGAAGATATTGAAGAAATCTTTGGGGTTCTTTTAGCAAATGGCAAACTCACTTTACCAGACCCCAAAAGACAGGGAGATGTTGGCAAAACCAACGATCCTCGGTATTGTCCATATCACCAGATGGTCTGCATCCTCTCAATCAATGCTTTGTTGTGAGAGAGAAGATCAACGAGAAGTGAAAAAATGGAGTCATCACCTTTGATAAAAACTATGGGTCTACCTCCGTCAACATGGTGTCATGTGGACAAACTTCAAAATCACCAAAGGATAAGATCACTACTTCCTTCAAGGTGATAAAAATGGCTCAAATCTCTCAAGAGTTGATTCCTTATCCAACACCAGACAGACAGCCTATATGGGTGCATCTCGATCTCCTTGAAGATGAAAATTGGGAGATCGTCAAAACAAAGCCGACTGCTCAATAGCGAAGGCAAGCTAGGAGACAACTCCACAAGCTTAGATAGCAGGAGAAAGCTCAACCAAAACAAGAAGTCCCTGAAAAAGGCATAGACCTCTTCTACTGCTTCACTGGTGGCAACAGAAGAGTCCGCTCCCAAAACTTCAAGGGCAGTAAGAAAATTCACCCTTAGTGATTTCATGCCACCACAGCTAAGAAATGAAGCTACGTAGGGGGTATCATATTCTTGCAACTCAGTAATTGGATTCTCCATGGATGGATACGAGTCCAGTGACACTGACGAGTGGGAGGAATCCCTTGAAACAAGAGAATACCTCTCCGACAAAAATGGATCCATGAATCTCATCTTATGCTAGTAATCTGGTATAATCCCTTATAGCCACAAGGATCTTGGTTTGATGATGAAGAAGACCAAGAGGTTGTTCAAGAAAATGTTGTCGATCCACCACCTGCCAATGCTCCAGTAGAACCCAACATTGATGAAACATAGCGAGCAAATGATGAAGAAGATTTGGCTCCCATGCCTTATCCTGAAGAATATGTGGGGATCTTGCAGCATCTTGCCATAGAGCAAGAGCATGATCATATCAATCACCTTCGTCACAATCAAAATCCAATGCCAGAAGTCCTTGAAGATTTGCAAGTACCTCCTCCGGTAATCCTGGAAAATGAAGAAAGCTGTTGGATTGATGATCCTCTTACATCCAAGGATGAGTCTGATTTCCAACAGACTATTCTGGGGGCATCTTGTATCAGGGCAACCTGCAATGCGATAGCTCAGGATGATAGTGCTTCAGAAGCTTCATCTGCCGAAGACACATACTCTCAGACAACATCTGGTAGTATATCTTCCGGAGCTACATCTTCTCATGTGACTTCCACTGAGATATCACCTACTTAGCTTTCCTCCCCTGAAACTGTGACATCAGAATTGGCATCTCTTCCTACCAATCATCCTGAAGAAACTCCAATAGATGAAGTCCTCTTCAATGAAAACCCGGTCAACTAGCCCTAGATGCTTGACCTCATAGGAGATCTCTGGACTGATAAATTACTCCACAAGGAAGAAAGGTTGCTAGATGTTGTTCAGGACTTGTTCCTGAAAAATACTCCGTGCAACAAAATCACTAAGGACGGCAATGCTGCTACAGAGACGTCTTCAGCAAATGAGAAGGATCAACCCCTGATTCCGAGGGCGATCTTCCAAACGAAGAACCTTCTCCATAAGCTCTTGAAGTTGGTAGAGGTACCCGCTCTGGCCGGGATTACCACAAAAATTACAACCGACCTTCTTATTCTTATATAAATCCTTCGGGAAAACAAGTTGGAAACGCCTCAAGTGGAAGCAATAATGAAAATGTAAGCCCCAATGAGGCTTTCAAGTATGACTTGATTAAGCACTTCAAGCACATACCTGCACGATTGTACATCCTTGACTTATTACGAATGTCTCCACACACTCGTGATAATCTCATTTCAGAACTGCAAAGACTGAATGCAGATATCAATAAACATGCCGCATAAGTCCTACAAATTGAAATGGACTATAAGATCAAAAAATCAAATACTTCCTCAAAAAGAGAAAAGAAGAAAACCGAGGGATCATGCAATGAATGCCTCTCGGTTCAGAAAGCAGTAAGTGCAACCATCGCCTTCGATAAGGATGACCTCCTGCTAGGCGAGACAAAGCACAACCGACCCTTGTACTTCACAGGGTATGTCAAAGAAATGTCAATACACAGAGTCCAGATCGGCCCGGGTTTTGCACTCAACCTCATCTCTACTTCGGCACTCGAAGAGCTGGGCATTCCACCTAGCAAGCCGAGTCACACATTTGTATCCATCTTTGGATATTATGGGAGCGCTCAAATGGCCTATTGGCAAAATCAAGTTCAAGTTGCAAATCGGTGATCTTATCTCTGAAGTCACTGTGTATGTAATAAGAACCCCTTCATGCCATAACATCCTTCTTGGACGCCCCTAGATACACGAGAATGGTGTCGTCCCTTCAACTTTACATAAATGCATCAAGTTCGTTGTCAACGACTGCTTGATACATCGAGCGTTTGCAAACAAAAAGCCCTTCAAAGGCAAAGATGTTCATTTTGCAGATGCTCAAATGTACAAGGATGAAAAAGAAGAAAAGGTGGAAAAAACAATACCCTTTGCCGAAAATCTCCAGAAAGAGAAGGACAAGGCTCCTCAGCAATCATCGGAAGAAAACAAACCTTCTGGAAAATCCGAAGATAGCAATCCATCTCCCTTCGTTGTCTCCTTCAAATCTTCCAAGTCCTTGGTAATCACCAACAAAGCAAAGAAGACAAAACAAAAGACTGGGGGTAAGTTTGTTGTTTCCTTCATGTCTATCATGCAAGACACAAATTCGAGTTCAGAGTCAGAAGACGACACACCGTCAAGCCAAGCTGATACAAAGTAAGTTCAGCCTGCTATCACTCCATTGGAGACACCTGCCGACGTAGAAGATCCTGTGCCTGCTTTCTTCATCGTTTCGGTAACTACGGCAGAAGAAAAGTCAATCTTCTTCCACAGATCGGAAGCTTCTTCACCAAATTCATCGCTTGAACCCTTCCAAAACAAAGGTATGCCTCAGCTATCCTTGTATAGTCCAATGGCAAAAGCTATCATAAAGAAAATGGGCTATGCTCAGAATCCAATCGGTTTGGGAGGAGGCCGTGGTATACTCACACCATTGGAACCCACCCTGATCAAAAGTCAATTGGAGGATTGGAAACTCCACCATCAAATAGACAAGTCTTCATATGGGTTGGGGTATGATCCTGACACTCCCATGGGACAGTTGACACAAAGGCTGCAAAGTCGTTTTGCCGACCAAGCTTCAACATTCGTGTTCATGAAGACATTGATCTCCCCGGTTATCTCTTTGAAGAGTCACCTGTCAAGAATCCATGAAGCTTATTCAATTGGTACGATTTCTCTGATAATGAAGAGGAATTGTCCGATGACACAGAAACATGATTTTTTTATCCAGAAGAACCATCACCTCCAAAAGAAGTGCCCTACTTCGACCCAGTTTCAGTAGATGATTGGGACTATCTCATTGCAAGTCTTGAGAAGAGTACTGATCAAGAAGACCAATGGACAAAAGCAGAGCCTTGGTCTGTAAATAACTTTGGAACTTCAGAAGGCCATGTTGAATTGAAAACCTCCAAAAATATTGTGGAGGAACCACCTTCAAAGCTTCCAACAGAAGTTCCTGTTCAAAAGATATATTTGGGGACACTTGATAACCCACATCATGTATTCATAAGTAAGAATATAAATGATGATGAGTTACCCGAGTATATCTCTTTTCTTCATAAGTTCGTTCATTATTTTGCATGGTCTTATGCTGAAATGACTGGCTTAGACCCTAAAATAGCAGTCCACAAACTCAATTTGCAAAAAGATATCAAGCATGTCAAACAAGGCCAAAGAAGATTCCTTGCTGATGTGATGGAAAAATTGAACAAGAAGTTCAGAAACTCAAAAGCGTTGGCTTCATTCGCTAAGAGCAGCATCCTGAATGGTTAGTCAACATCATCCCCGTGACAAAGAAAAATGGGCAAATTAGGGTCTGTACTGACTATAGAGACCTAAATAATGCATGCCCTAAAGATGAATTCCCGCTCCCCATGCTAAAGGTAATGATTGACAACACTTGTGGGTTTGAACGAATGACATTCATGGATGGCTTCTCTGGCTACAATCAGATAAAGATGCATCCTGAAGATGAAAAGCATACATCATTTCAGACCCCGTTTGGCGTGTATTGCTACATTGTCATGCCATTTGGTCTAAAAAATGCTGGTGCAACATATCAGAGGGCTATGTTGAAGATATTCCAAGATATGGAGCACAAGACGGTCGAATGTTATGTTGATGACCTCGCCGTCAAAAGCCAAAGAAAAGAAGACCATCTCAAAGATCTTTGAGAAGTCTTCCTCTGACTTCGCAAACACAAACTTTGGATGAATCCACTAAAATTCTTCTTCGGTGTCTCATCGGGTAAGTTTCTCAGATTCATAGTTCAGAAAGCCGGAATAGAACTTGACCCCACCAAAGTCAAGGCTATCCTAGAATGCCATCTCCAAGGACCCTAAGTGAACTAAAAGGGCTTCAAGGAAGATTGTCATACATCCGACGGTTCATCTCTAATCTGTCAGCGAAGTGCCGTCCTCTCTCTCTTAGTGAAGAAAGGTGTGGACATTGTTTGGGATGCTGAATGTGAAGCTACATTTCAAGACATCAAAACATACATGACCAAACCTCCAGTGTCGGCTACCCCACAACTGGAAAACCATTCATCTTGTACACGTGAGCTTTCGATTATTCTTAGGGCGCTCTACTTGCACAAGAAAACGATGAAGGAAAAGATTATGCTTTAATTAATTCAATCGCGTGTTAGTAAGTGCAGAGCATCGCTACTATCCAGTCGAAAAAAATGCCTTGCAGTGATGTTCGCCGTACAAAAGCTACGTCACTACCTGCTATCCAACATAGTCTACTAACACTGTTCTCTTAAAGGTCCTTGTCACAAAAGCATGTTCTCTCAATGCTCGACTGGCAAAATGGACAATCCTTCTATCGCAATTCGATATTAGGTATGTACCACAAAAAGCAATCAAAGGTCAAGCTATAGCAGACTTTCTCGTAGAGCATCTAATGCTTAAAGATTCTCCACTCAGGGATGATCTCCCAGACGAACCTGTCTACACTGTGGAGATTTCTTCATCAAATGTTTCCTGGGATATGTACATCAACGGCGTAAGCAGGACAAATGAAAATAGGAAACCAGATATCAGGAATTGACATTCTCTTTGTTAGTCCCGAAGAATACATGATTCCACGAGCTTTCTCACTACTGGAACCATGTTCATGTTGGAAAATAGGTGGGCCATTCAGATAGGTTTCAAAAACTTTTGATCCACTTAATACATGGATTAACTATCTAGAAGGCAACAAAACTCAATCTAGGATGCAATCCCTTAAACTCATAAATCATGTACAGCAATATATCCTATGTAGAAGATAGAAAACAACACCTAAACATGCAACCACGAAATCTACAACATACAAGGATGTAGATTATACCTTTGGAGCTCAGTAGTGCTCTAATGGAGAAGTTGAATTCTTTCTTTGATGATGAACACCTTCACTAATCAAATCAGAATCTCCAACACCTTTTGATCTTCCATGCTATGACCCGTATCAGATTCTGTTTTCTCAAGAAGATGGTGGAATCTCCAAGAGAAAACCCTAAAGGAAACTAGAAGAGAAACTAGAAGAGGGAAAGAGAGAGATAGGCAGGTGCAACTCTTGCACTAAGGGTCTTGGGCATGAATTCCAAGATGGGATTATGCAAAGGACGTCCAAGGGCTAGCTCCTCTCCTCCTTTTATAGCACTTAAGCAACCTCCTCTTACTAATTGAAATAGAAGTCTCACTTCCATTAATAATTAGTAACTTACTATTACCACTATTAGAAGTCTCACTTCAAATAGAAATAGTAACTTTCTATTTCCTTTTGGAGTTCTATTATAATTAGTATCTTTCTAATATCTTGGGCTAGCGTGGGGACCACTAGGGATTCCTTAGAAAGCTGGCTCCAACTGGGACACACGACCCCACATCTTATGTGCAATCCGGGCCCACAATTAATTGCAAATAACTCCACTATATAAATGCAATTGCACTCCAGTCTTAGGAATATATTACAATGAAGACCCTAAACTTCCCAATTAGCACAAGTAGGCCCCTCTATCATTATCCATGGATCAATTGGACCTGTCCACCAAATTAGATCCATCTCTTATTATCCTTGATTCCCAATCAATTATAATGATCATTTGGTACCGATCCAATTAACTCTTAATCGGAATGGGTGCGCACTTACCAATGATAAATCCATTAATTGGCACAAGGGGATATCAAAGATAGATTCCATCTTGACCATTGAACGTTCCCACAGTTCTACTACCACGTACCCAAATCACCGAGGTGTTGACCTACAATTGGCCTCACTCATTGGTGACTCAAAGCAAATGAATAGATAGAAACTTGAGTTCATTAATGTCTCAGGATTATGAGCCTATTGCTAGGGAATTATGAGAGCAGACCTTAAAGTAAAGACAGTGTATATAAGGTGCTTCTCATGGTCCTTCAATACATCCAATGTACCAGCACCATGATCCAGAATCTTCCATTCCGATGATCAAGACAAATCACACTATCTCATAGTGATCAAAGTGCTGCAACCTTGTCAGATGAGATGCCCAATCTCATCACTGGTTGTGAAGATATTTAAGTATAAAATTTTCAATACGTGTCTCCTGAATGTGGATCTCATCCATACACATGTATTAAATCTAGTATACTTGTGGACTCCGGTTCATCTCATGAACCATTATGTCATTCGTATTGGTTATGTGCAAGTATATAATTAAACAACATTCATCTCATGAAAGGAAAGCATGATTGTATTGATAAATAAAGAAATTAATCAATTTATTACATCATATACTTGGTATTGAGACCACAAAACTAACAGTTCAAACAATGCAGCTGAATACCAAGCACTGATTGTAGGATTGGAACTCGCCCTAAAATCCGGCATCACCATGCTGGAAGCTTTTGGGGACTCTCAACTGATGTTGTAAAGCAAGTTGTTAGCACATAATAATCAAATAAAGGGTCACACATTGCTCACACGATACTAGCTAACGAAGAGTCCAACGAATCCTCGCCACGTCCTTAGGATTTCTAGTTTCTTTTAATTACTTGAAACACGTCTTGCAATGATACTAGTCTGTCACAACCCCGAACCGGGTCTGTGGGCCTAATCCGGGATCAGGACTCAATAAGTAATGTGAAGTGAAGTGATGAGGTGTGGTGATAAGATGCACACCTTTATTTAATTTCCCACAGGTGTCCGTGGTGAGGATATCACAAGAACATAAATATCTCTTTCAATTGAGGAAGCGTGTAGTAAATCAAACATTCAATTCATCTCTAGTCATAAAGGCGATAACACAAATATAAACGAAGTACCAGAATGAGCAATGATCAATAGTGTTTCCCAAAGGAAATGTTAAAGTTTATACAATAGATCATTTGATTACATTTCCCAAAAATAGAGGCCAACAAAGGTCAATATAAACAAAATAAAATTCTCAAAAGAATGGTTATCCACAACCCAAAGTGTTTCACATCTATGACTACCGAATGTCTAGATGACATCATCGACATGCCACTCAACTAGGCGTTGCGGTTCTCTAACTGCCTCCTCAAGCTCCTCCTCGAGGTAACGGACATCGGGACTTGAGTACCAAAGAAACGGATCAGACACGACGGTCTGGTAGGTGGGCGAAAAGATATAACAATTCAATAATAATTACATTTACCTTGGAAAACATTTAAACCTATTTAAACCACAGTTTCATAAGAGAAGGAATCATTTATATGAAAAATAATTATGCAATTTAAATCATGTAACATATCCAAGGAAATCGAGAAACGAGCAAGGTGGAAACCACACGAAGCTAATTCCTCTATCACCAAAGTGACAAGAGCATATCAGAGCGTTGATCTCAATCACCGAAGTGAGGAGAATCAATGAAATAAACATATACAAATAATAAAATAGGACATGACTGCGGTAGCGAGCCGAGCATCGGGAATCAAGTTGGCGAGCCAGGTATCGGGAACCACGGTAGCAATCCGGGGTATCGGGACAAGACCACAGTAATAACCGAGTAGCGGGATCCAAACTGCAGCTGGCGAGACAAGAGGGGATCTCCAAGTTGGTGGATAAGACCGACAAGGTAATCCAAGCTTAGTGGTGCCGACTCACAGGTTAAATAACAGAAATAAAAAAATGTGTGTCGCGGCCCCATAACGGATCCCGGGCCCGCAACGTTGATTTTGGTGTTTTTCCATAGGTTCCCGCGGTGAGAATTCCAGAAACACGCAGAATCTGTCTCACACGATCAAGTTTGTGGAAGCGTGTAACAAATCACATCAAGATAAGCACCAATAAAATTTTAAGTGCTATGACAAAATAATATCAATGCATAGTATCAAAAAAAAGGAGTTAACATGTCATTCCCATCATAATTCAAGTTATGAGACTAACACAAAAAGGTAGATAAGTTTAGTTACATCCCATAAGAGAGCAATAAAGGCCAATACAATTCTAAAAAATGACAAAAGAACCCATGACAAAATGAAGCGCAACTCAAGAATCCGCCCGACGTCTAGTTGACATCGTTGGGTTGCCACCTCTGACTGGGGGTGGCTCGAGGGGCTCCTCCGGCGCTAATCCTCAAAGGCAACATCACCTGCACTTGGGCACCAACATACAAGGGTCAAACACGACGGTTTGGCAGGTAATCAATTTAGGCATGAGTATGTAATAAATAAATGTTTAAAGAAACATATAAAGACATTTTGCTGAATTATAAACAGTTACATGACTAAGGTACATTTCAAAATACGAGCAAAGCTAGCATGAATACTTATAATATCATGAATAGTCACAATCCACATTGAGCCCATCCTTTCTCCATCATACAAGATGAGAAGAGTAAACACGCATGACAAGCACGATATACAAAATATAACAAGACACGATTCCCACATATACGGGGATATCGGCCGCAGAACCAGACACGCACGATGTGTAATAAAATACACGACCAGTCCACATGTTTAAGGACCCCCGAACAGTGGATCAGACTAAAGGCGCAGTCCAAGCTCAGTGGTGTTCACTCGAATTCATGAATGCATAAAACGCAACAAAACACAGCTTAAACAAGTCAAACTTAAGAGGGGAATCACTTATCAAAACGAGACAAAACACGGTTAACAAGAGGCATAATTAATATGCATAACAAGCTTAGGAAGTGATCCCCATTTTTCTTGAAACAAATCTTTAAAAAGAGCTTGTACTTAAAATTCAAAACAAGTAAACAATGATATTCATTGTATCAAAACTAAAGTACGAACACAAGGTCTTTCAAGCACATGTAAGGACCTTTGATTGATCATTGTGTCAACGAACCCCTAAATGTTGGAATTTAAGAGAATCAGTGCCCCCGAAGTTAAAAGACATCTCAGGTTCCGAGTACACAATATCAGGCTCAAGGTCCCATAATATGTTCTAGTTTTCACTCTTACAAAACTTCTTCAAAAATAGGTACTGGTGTCAATTTTGGTCAGCTCGGCGGTTAGCTGTCGGCTAGCCGAAATGGGATCTGGCGGCTAGCCGCAAGCTGACCGACAGGCTGACCCCTGGAAACCCATATCTGATGCAGCTCTCTGAAAAAGGAGCCGTAATAAGTTCGGTTGGCCAGCGGTTAGCCGAAATGGGGATTTCGGCTAGCCTCTAGCTAACCGTCATGCTGACTGAAACCCACTGTCAAAGTGCAAGCTTCTAGAAAAGGAACCGCCATGCTCGGTCAGCTCACGGTTAGCCGCCAACTGACCAGCGGATGACCGAAACTGCACGGGAAGTGCATTTCAAGTCAGATTTTTACGTTTCTTCTTCCCTTCTTCTTGTTTTTCATTCAACCTGCACTTCCCTGAGCCTACATGCTCTCCAAGGGATAAATCACATATTTCCTAGCACAAATTGAGACATCACATTGAAAGTCCAAGATCGAATCCTAGAGGGGGGGGTGAATAGGGTAAGCTCAAAGACCTAGACCAATTTTAATTCTTTTAGCTTTTAAGTCTCTTATGCTTTGAAGAATAATAATGAAATCAACCAAACAAGCATAATCCATAAAATGAAAGCATAAAGGCAATCACCATAACACAAGCACGTATAGTGGTTCGGCCAAATTGCCTACATCCACTCCCGGTACACCTACCGGTATCCACTAACTTCAATTAAGGTTTAGGATCACCTCAAACCTTACAATCAACACTATGCTTTTCAAGGCTTAGCATCAACCTTTACAACATATGCTTTTCAAGGCTAAGCATGAACCTTTACAACATGGAACTTTTCTCTTAAACAATATGCCTAATAATGCATGGATAAAGAGAACAATGAATTGCAATGAAGTGCCTCTTAATAGGCTAGTTTGAAAATGAAACTCAAGTTCTAGACAAATGCATGTGAATGACAAAGTCTATGTGAAATGCATTTTCTAGAAGATTACTCTTTCTCTTTTAAAAGATATGAACTTAAATGATGCAAAGATGTTTAACATATATTTGAGAAAGAGTTGTATGTCTAACACAAGTGATTCATAATGAAAAACAACTTGTTTTCAAAAAGATGATCTAAAGGCTAACAAGTTGATTTTTGAATCAAGAACCTAAAATCATGTGTAACTTAGACAATATGTTGCATTCATAAGTCTCATGTGATTTTTAAAGAACTAAGCATGTTATGAAGGTCAACATCTTAATAGGAAAGCAACTTGTTTATCATGCATTGGAAAATAGATCAAAGATTCAAAACAAAACATGATTTTGAAAAGAGTAGGATTAAAGGAAGCACACCCATTCGAAGATCAAAGGTTGAATAAGAGGAATGGCTTCATAATCCTTGTGAAAATGCTCCTAAGAAGTTGCTTAGCCTTGGCCTCAAAGGTCTCTCAAAAATCAGCAACTTTCTTCAACCAAAAAGCCACTTTTTATAAAGTTAAAGTTGCCAACGGCTAGTTCTCGGTCGACCGAGAAACAGGTCTCGGTCGACCTAGAAGGCACAACGGATATAAATCTGACCGTTGGAGCTTCAGCTCAGAATTCTGCAGAAATGACCTGCAGTTGTCTCGGTCAACCGAGAGGCAGGTCTCGGTCGACCGAGACCACTGCCTGAAATTGCCCAGAAATTGACAATTTAGAGAAACTTGAGGCTTAAGAGGGCACCTTCCACAGGACTTTCAAACACATCTACCAAGCATTAAATCATGACTAAAAGAAGATGAAAACTGAGAATTTAAAGCCATGAAAACTCCAAAACACAATAATGAATTTAAAGCTAGAAACTTTGGAAAGCTTGGAAGGAGTTTTGAAATCAAAAACTCTATGAACTGAAGAGGCAACCTGAACAAGTAAACCATGCATGATATTTGATAAAACAAAGATTCAAGAAGTAGAAATATGCATGATGCTCCTATGAATAAAGCCATGTATGAATGAGAGAACAAGCTATATGAAAGTGAATGCATCCTATCAAATTGCAACAAAACTAAAACTCTAACAATCTCCCCCTTTGCAATTTGATGGCTACTCTTGAAGCTTGAACTCTCTTTCAATTTTCTCTTCAGCTTGAACTCTTGAAGCTTGAACTTTGGATATTTAAGGAGCTTTGGATAATTAAGGAGCTTTGGACATTTGGGAGCATTTGGATCTTTTGGAGCTTTGGATTTTCCTTGTAGGAGCGACGACAAAAGACGACCAACCTAGAAGCTATACACAAAAAGCACTCTAGGCAAAGCTACTCCCCCTCAATCAAAGCAACCCTTTTTAAATCTTCTCCCCCTCACTTGGTGAACTCTCTCCCCCTTTGACATCTAATTGCAAAGGAGCCTGCCCATCAAAGATAAAACACATAACCTTGTTAGTAGCACCTGTTTATAAGAGATATATAAAAATAAGATAAGGAACAGGTGATTAGCCAACAAGAATTTAAAACACAGGGCAAGGGCCAATGCCCAATTGATGTCTCAAATTAATGAAACGATCATTTCCAAGGGGTTTAGTGAACAAATCAGCCAATTGGGTATCTGTTGGGATAAACAACAACTCAATGGTGCCTTGGTCAGCATGATCACGCAAGAAATGATAGCGAATGTCAATGTGCTTAGTGCGAGAGTGTTGAACAGGATTTTTTGAGATACTGATGGCACTTGAGTTGTCACACATGATAGGCATGCATTGTTGTGGAACATTATAATCTAATAAAGTTTGTTTCATCCACAACAGCTGGGCACAGCAGCTACCTGCAGCAATATATTCAGCTTCTGCAGTAGACAAGGATACAGAATTTTGCTTTTTGCTATGCCAGGCTACTAAGCAGTTCCCTAAGAAATAGCAGCAACCACTAGTGCTCTTCCTATCATCTATAGATCCTGCCCAATCTGCATCACTATATCCAATTAATTGCAGAGTTGAGTCATGAGGATACCAGATACCATAATGAGAAGTCCCATTAATATATTTTATGATACGTTTAACAGCTTTAATGTGAGACTCTCGGGGGTCAGATTGATACCTAGCACATATTCCAACGCTAAACGAGATATCAGGGCGGCTAGCAGTAAGGTAGAGAAGGCTTCCTATCATGCTCCTATAAATTTTTTGGTCAGCTTTCTTACCCTGAAGGTCACTAGAGATTTTAGTAGAGGATCCCATAGGATTGCAACTAGTCTTAGATTCTCCTAATCCAAACTTTTTCACTATTTCTAGAGCAAACTTGGATTGACTAAGAAATATACCTTGATCAGTCTGACTAACTTGTTATCCTAAAAAGAACTGAAGAGGTCCTACCAAACTCATTTCAAACGTGGAGCTCATTAACTTAGAAAATCCTTGAGCAAGATGATCAGATGTTGATCCAAAAACAATGTCGTCCACATATATTTGAGCAATGAGAATATCTTTACCAACCTTTTTAATGAATAGAGTCTTGTCCACATTCCCACACTCATATCCATTTTCAAGTAAGTGACTTGTCAGCTTTTCATACCAGGCTCTTGGGGCTTGTTTCAATCCATAAAGAGCCTTTTTTAACTTAAAAACATATTCTGGGTGATGTGGATCCTCGAAGCCTTGAGGTTGAGAAACATACACATCTTCCTCAATTTCACCATTTAAAAAGGCACTCTTCACATCCATTTGAAACAGTTTAATCTTCATGCTGCTGGCATAAGCTAATAGAATTCGAATAGACTCCAACCGAGCTACTGGGGCGAAAGTTTCCTCAAAATCAATTCCTTCAATTTGGGCATACCCTTTGGCTACAAGTCTAGCTTTGTTCCTTATAACATTTCCTGATTCATCCAGCTTGTTCTTGAAAATCCATTTGGTGCCAATTTGGCTTTTGCCTTCAGGAAGAGGTACAAGATCCCACACATCATTCTTTCTAAACTGATTTAGCTCATCTTGCATGGCATCAATCCATTCAGACTTGGTTTCTGCTTCAGAGAAGTTCTTGGGTTCAATTTGTGAAACAAATGAATAGTGAGCACACAGATTATGAACCTGTCTTCTTGTCAGGACTCCTTTTGAGATATCTCCAATGACATTATCCAAGTTGTGATTTCTTAAAAGCTTTGTGGGCATAGTAGGGACTGAGGGAATCTCTTCTTCAATTTCAGATGAAATAGGCTGCTCAACTGAGATCTCTTCTTCATCATGAGGAGCTTTCTTAATTTGATTAGTCTCATCAATAACAACATGAGCTGATTCCATGACAGCCATTGATCTGAGGTTGAACACTCTATAAGCCTTGCTTTTATCAGAATATCCTAAGAAGATCCCTTCATCACATTTTGAATCGAACTTTTCAAGCTGCTCTCTATCTCTTAAAATATAGCACTTGCTACCAAACACTTTAAGATAACCCAGATTTGGTTTTCTTCCAAGATACAGCTCATAAGGGGTTTTGTTAGTGTTCTTTGTCAAATAAACACGGTTAATAAGATAGCATGCCGTATTGATAGCTTCAGCCCATAAGTTTCGCGGGAGATTCTTCTCATTAAGAAGGGTTCTGGCCATTTCTTGAATAACTCTGTTTCTTCGTTCAGCTACTCCATTTTGCTGTGGAGTTTTTGGAGCAGAGAATTGATGACTGATCCCATAGCTTTCACAGAAGTCTGCAAATCTTTCATTTTCAAATTCACGTCCATGATCACTTCTTATCTTCTTAATTTTGCAGTCCTTCTCAACTTGAATTTTCTTGCAAATCCTTATGATATTATCTACTGCATCAGATTTAGCATGAAGAAAGGCTACCCATCCAAATCTCGAATAATCATCAACCATCACTAGGATATACTTTCTCCCACCAATACTCTGAACAGGTGCTGGTCCAATGAGGTCCATATGAATGAGTTCAAGGGGACGAGCAGAGGATATATCTTTTATACCTTTAAAACTTTTCTTGATCTGTTTACCCATTTGACAAGCCTTGCACAATTCAGATTTGTAATCATCTAATTTGGGTATTCCTCTAACAATTTCTTTCTTTGATAAGATCTTCATCAGTTTGTAATTTATATGTCCCATTCTTTGATGCCACAACTGATTTTCTTGAACTTTAGACATTAAACACATGGATTCATTCTCACTACATTCTTCTATGGTATAGATGTTATCTTTAGTACGTAATCCAGTGAGTAGAACTTTGTGGGATTTCTCATCCAGAACTTTGCAAGATTTGCTGTCAAAGACAACTTTGTTTCCTTTGTCACACAACTGACTTATGCTCAAGAGATTATGCTTTAAACCATCCACAAGGAAAACATCTTTTAATGTAGGCATTTGATCTCCTCCAACACAGCCTTTTCCTATAATTTGAGCTTTCCGATTATCTCCAAAAGACACATTACCTCCATCATAGTCCTCAAGAGTGATAAATCTAGAACGGTCTCCAGTCATATGCTTGGAGCAACCACTGTCCAAAAACCATCTAGAGTTTTCTTTAACTTTAAGAGCGGTTTGAGCAAAAAAATTCTTGACACTTTTCTCTTTTTCAATCCAAGTAGCCTTAATGAAGGTAGAGGTAGAAGTCTTGGGAACAAACTTGAAATGAGCTCTAGAACTAAGATTTTGAGACATCCTAAACTTAAAAGGACAGTTAGGAACTAGATGACCTATTTGATTGCAAAAATGACAAGTCCATCTAGAGGAAAAGAAGATTTTACCTATAGGTTTGAGATGAGTCCTAGTATTATGTTGAAAGCTATTCTTCTTGCTACTAGAGGAGCATTCAAAACCTATACCATTCTTGTTACCAAAGACTTTATTCAAACCTAACATTTGATAGAATTTGTCATTGCCTAAGGTAAATTTTTTAACAACATGTTTTCCCTTTTCAAGTTTCATTTGAAGAGATTCTGATTCTTGTTGACTAGATTCCAGCAGACTTTGTAATTTATGAATTTCTTTTTCAGCTTTAGCAAGATTGTCATTAGAGGTAGTCAACTTAGATTGAACATTTTTTATCTCATTGTCTTTCAAGATTAATTGATCTTTTAAAACATCTAGATCATTCACAAGCCTTTTAGATTCATTTTTTAAGCTTTTATTTTTCTTGGTTATGACTTCACATAGTTCATATAGTTCCTCATAGGCTTGATGAATATCATTGTCACTATTCTCTTCATTTACTTCTTCTATTAACACATTATGATCATTGTTTTCTTCAATGGGAGTGAAGAGAAGCCAAGAAGTGGAATTATCATTATCTTCATCATTTTGAGGTTCATTATTGTCACTACTTTCATCTTCATCATCATCCCAAGTTATGTTCAAGACTTTCTTTCCTTTCTTATCTTTCTTTTCAGATTCTTTAGGTGAGGGACAATTTTGAGCGATGTGACCAAAGCCTTTACAGTTGTAACATTGCACATCTCTTTTGGTAAAAGATCCCCTTGAGTTCCTTTGAAATTTTTCATTTCTAGAATCCTCAAAATGTTTATAGTTCTTTTTATTTCTAAGGATATTTTTAAACTTCTTAACAAGCAAGATGGCATTTTCATCCTCACTCTCACTCTCATTATCATTTTCTTTGTGTTGGGAGCTAAGAGCTACACCTTTCTTCTTGCTAGGGACTTCAAAATCTAGTTCATAAGTGAGAAGATTTCCTCTAAGTTCTTCTATTTTGATCTTGTCCACATCTTTGCTTTCAGTTATAGCAACTATCTTAGGTTTGAACCTTTTGGGAAGAGATCTTAATATTTTCCTAACAGCTTTGGACTCATCCATCTTCTCTCCTAGACCTATGAGGGAATTAACAATCTCCATGAATTTAGTATAGAACTCATCAAATGTTTCTTCCTCTTGCATTTTGAGTTCTTCATACTTAGTTGACAACATTTGGATTTTAGCTATTTTGACTTGATTGGTCCCTTCATGAGTGGTCTCTAAGGTATCCCACACTTCCTTAGCAGTAATACAATTTACTACCCTATTGAACTCTTCTTGGGACAAGGCACAAAACAAGGCATTTTTAGCTTTAGCATTTAGATTTGCCCTATCTTTCTCTCCTTGAGTCCAATCTTTCTTAGCCTTACCCTTGATAGCTATGACATGTCCTTCAGAATCTTTTTCAGTGATAATGGGTTCATGATACCCTTCTTCAATGATACTCCAAACATCTATACTTTGAGATTCAAGAAAGACTTGCATCCTAATTTTCCAATACCGGTAATGTGAGCCATTGAACAAGGGAGGTCTATTGGTGGCATGACCTTCTCCTAAGTGGGATTGCATGGTGATCACAAAAGCTAAAACTCACTCTAAGGATTCTAACTCTAGGTGGTTAGACCTAATCAAGAGCACCTAGGCTCTGATACCAATTGAAAGTCCAAGATCGAATCCTAGAGGGGGGGTGAATAGGGTAAGCTCAAAGACCTAGACCAATTTTAATTCTTTTAGCTTTTAAGTCTCTTATGCTTTGAAGAATAATAATGAAATCAACCAAACAAGCATAATCCATAAAATGAAAGCATAAAGGCAATCACCATAACACAAGCACGTATAGTGGTTCGGCCAAATTGCCTACATCCACTCCCGGTACACCTACCGGTATCCACTAACTTCAATTAAGGTTTAGGATCACCTCAAACCTTACAATCAACACTATGCTTTTCAAGGCTTAGCATCAACCTTTACAACATATGCTTTTCAAGGCTAAGCATGAACCTTTACAACATGGAACTTTTCTCTTAAACAATATGCCTAATAATGCATGGATAAAGAGAACAATGAATTGCAATGAAGTGCCTCTTAATAGGCTAGTTTGAAAATGAAACTCAAGTTCTAGACAAATGCATGTGAATGACAAAGTCTATGTGAAATGCATTTTCTAGAAGATTACTCTTTCTCTTTTAAAAGATATGAACTTAAATGATGCAAAGATGTTTAATATATATTTGAGAAAGAGTTGTATGTCTTGTTAGGAATTTTCTAGATTGCAATTTGATGGATGCATATCATTCTAGCATCATTTGATTTACACACTTGCATTGGTTTTAAAGTAAACTTGAAATCTTGATTTATTCATGCATTGTTTTTAAGATCTTGTTTTATGCATGATTTGTTTTTAAATCTTGGATGCATTTGTTTTAGAAAAGAGTTTTCAAGAAATCAAGCTAGCCTTTGTTTTAAAAGTTTTGAATCTTTTTAGGCTTTTTATGTCATGTTTTAAAAACCATTAGAATCTTTAAAACATGTTTTCCAAGCTTGATTTAGTGGCCAAAAGGTCCCCCAAAGAAATAACTTTGAAAAGTGCAAAAGTTGGAAATTTTGCAAAAAGGGGGTTGTCCCGGCAGTGTCGTCGGTCGACCGAGAGGCAGGTCTCGGTCGACCGAGACAACTGCAGGCAAAAATTGCCTGGGAGCACCAACGGTCAGAAATATGACCGTTGTGTGTTCTCGGTCGACCGAGGCCTGTTTCTCGGTCGACCGAGAACTAGCCGTTGGCCACTTTTCCCTATAAATATGAGTTCTTTCCCTTGCCAAAAGTTGGGAATTTTTAACCCCTCCTTGAGAGGATTTGAGGCATATCAAAAGGGAAGAGAACCAAGGGATGAAGGGGAAGATTAGGAAAGCTAAAGCTTGGATTAATGAAGTTAAACCACCAAGTAGGCTCTTCCTTTCTTAATCATATGTTTGCATGCTCTTGTTTTATTTTTGGTAAATCATTTCTAGCATGTTAAACTATGTTTGTGTTGTGTCCTTAACATATTTTATGTTTTGAGTTGATTTATTGTTTTGGATATAACATCACATGATTCAATCCAAGTAGTACTTGA
This sequence comes from Cinnamomum chago, assembly GCA_038049695.1. Lineage (NCBI taxonomy): Eukaryota > Viridiplantae > Streptophyta > Magnoliopsida > Laurales > Lauraceae > Cinnamomum > Cinnamomum chago. Next base: position 49,608,259 of record CP142453.1, on the reverse strand, counting down.
ATTGGTAAATCAAAGTAGATCATGTTAATGAAAGAACTTTGGTAAATCATATGTAACATGATCCATATACTTGGTTGAATCTTTGGTTGTTGTTTTCCATCATAAGAACATCTCTCTCAAAACTAACTTATGTTTTGGATTCAACTTCTTTACAAATCATATGTTTTCATGTTTTGTTTTATCATTGGTAAATCTTTGTAACATGTTAATATATGATATGTTGTATCCTTAGCATATTCTATATTTTGAATAGATCTATTGTTTTGGATACATCACCATTGATTCATCAAAGTAGTACTTTATTGGTAAATCTAAGTAGATCATGTTAATGAAAGATGTAACATGATTCATATACTTTGTTGAATCTTTGGGTGTTGTTTTTCCATCATAAGAAAATCTCTCTCAAATGTATCTTATGTTTTGGATTCAACATCATTACAAATCATATGTGTATTATTGTTTTAAAGTTTCACAACTTGCATCACTTTGATAGGTAAATCATTTTCAAGTTGTATTTATAATTACATATGATTTGTCCCCTAATTTCAATCAAATCTATTTTTATGTTTTGAGCTTCATTGATGATTTGATTGACATCCCTATGCATCACATGTTTAGAGCTAATCCATTTCATACAACTTGTGTAACTTTGATATCATTAACAAGTTGTTACTTTTAACATGTGATTGCATTACTTCCTCAATCATAAATGTTTTATGAGCTAAAACTTTCAAAAGCCTTAGGCATACATTTATGAACTTTCATTTTCATAATGATTGAGGACCACACACACACACTTCATTTGTTTTCATCTTTGCATTCATAGTGTGAGTGTGTATTAGATTTTCACTTCCATATCCGCCTATTTAAGAGGCATTGTAATGAGCTAAATTGAATCTCCATCAAGTGTATGTTAGACACTAATTAGTGAGATAACCAACCTTGTGGTTGAAGAGGTTATTGCTTAGCCTTTAAAAGCATCTTGTATAGGTTGATGTTAAGCCTTGAAAAACATCATTGAAGAGGTTATTGCTTAGCCTTTTATAGGTTGATGTTAAGCCTTGAAAAACATCATTGTAAGGTTATTGCTTAGCCTTGGAAAGCATATTGTAAAGGTTATTGCTTAGCCTATTGAAAAGCATAAATAGTGGAAATCCGGTGGGGTGTTGGATCACAAGCCGGTAGTGGATGTAGGCATTGAGGCCGAACCACTATAAATACTTGTGTGATGGTGCTTGCTTTGTGGTGATTGTTTTCCTTAAGCTTCCGCATATTGTTTGATAATCATCACTTGTGACTAGTTTGTTTTAAAGAAGTTAAAATTGTTAAAATTGGTCATAAAAGGAGCTCACCCTATTCACCCCCCCCTCTAGGGTTCGGATCCAGGTGGACTTACAAGTGGTATCAGAGAGGGTTACTCCATTTTAGGGCTTAACAACCCGGAGTTGATCCTTGCTAGATTTGAACCCTAGTGTTGTGTTTTATTGCATATCTTTTTAAAGATTTCCACTATGATTGAAAATGATATTTCCCTAGCCTCATTGCACCACTCTTAGTCTTTTTCAAGTTATATCTTCTAGAGTTGGTGAGTCCTCAAAGTGATCTCTCAAGGACACATTTTCAAGACTTTAGGTGAATTTTCAAAGGTAGACTATTTGAGTAACCTTAGGCCTTGATACCCCTAGACCAACCTATGCTTTTTAGTTATATCCTTTTGTTGGTCATGTTACATTTGCATTTTGTTTCTTTATAGTCACATCTTTTAAAATGCAATGTTTCTTTGTGATCATTTGATTTTGTCTTCATGAACTTTTATAGTTATATCTCATGGTTTTCAAAATCCTTTGATTGCAATACTTTCATGATGGATTTGCATTTTGATCATATAGTTATATCTCTTGTAGTGCATATCTATTCATGATCAATTGATTGTGATTACAAATGCTTTCATAGCTAGTTTTTCATGATCAATTGATGTTGGAAAATCATTTGATGTTTGTCATAGTTAGATCCTTTTTAGAAATCAAATGATTTGAAGCAACCTTAGTTTTCCATTGATTTACAAGTTATATCTTTTGATATGGAAAATTTGTAAGTGTCTATTGTTTTTACAAATTGAAAACTTTACAATAGTACACTTCTTGTTTTTCAAAATCACTTGCTCTTAATTCTATAAATGATTCTTTGTTGGAATTTCATACATTGAAGTGATTTGAAAAAACTTTGGAAAATGTTCTAAGCTTTATTAGTTATATTTATAGAAGCATTTTCCTTTAATTTATTTCCTTGTGCCAAATTATGATTGTATCATTTGAAAGGAAATAATTTTTACAAACAATTTGCATCTTTGCTCATTGAGTTACATTCTTTATGCAAATTGATTTTGTTGTCCTACATTGCATGGTTGGATATGATTTCATTGATTTGCATGTTTGTGCCTAACTTGGTATATTCTCATTAATGCATTTTGATGATTGTTTATGTGCTTTATAGTAAAATCTTGTATTTGAGCTTTTTAAGTACATATGTGATTTTATGTGCTAAGTTCATTTGGTTTAAACCTCATATCATTTTCCATTGCATTGTAAGCATTAGTACATTTGCTAAGAGTGGAGATGTTACATGATAGATTGATTCCTTTAACTTCATACCTTCTTGTGCTTAAATAGTTATATTCCTTTTTGGATGATTGGTATGAGTTAGATCTTGAATGTTGATTGATCCTCTCTATGCAAATGTCAAATTGTTCTATGTATGGTTGTGTTATCTATTAGATTTGTAGAAACCATACTTGAACTAAAATCCATCCTCTATACTTTCTAGTCATATTCTTTTTGGATGGTTATGATGTTGATTCATGTGTATTTTCTAAATGATGTCATCTTTATACATGTTTCAACTTCATAGTAGTGATCTTGCTCATATGAAACTCTTTGAAATCCATTCCTCATATTTCTATGTGTTTGATGGATAACTTAGATGTTGAATTCATATGAGTTAGTCACTTTTAAATTGCATGCATTACAAAGTAATATCCTTTTGCATTGCAATTTACCTTGTTCATCACTATGCTCTATAGTTATATCTTTATTAGTGATGAATATGCATTTATGATGCTTGATGGATTTTTGTCACATTCTTGCTCTTTATCATGTTATCAAATTCAATTAGTTTCAATTGGTATAATGTTTGATTGATTTGATTTCTTGTGAATGTGATAAATCTTGTGTGCATTGGATTGAACTTGATAAGTAATATGGTTGTTCCATGTCACACACCATTAGCATCATTATGCTCATGTTGCCACCTCCTTTGCTCATATAGGTATATCTCATGACCACCATGTTTATGTGTTCATAATATTGGTTGGTTATTAGTTGAGGTTGGCTTCATGTTTGAATTTCATTTCACTCAATTTGCACTTTAATAAGTCATATTTATTGATTGAATGAAATGATTTTCAAAATCTTACATAGCATATGATTTTCATAAGTAATATTGATTGATGCTATGTTTGAGTAAACCCCATATCATGGATAGCTCTAATTTGGATTTCTCTTTATAGTTATACTTTTAAATCCATTTTAGAGTGATTGATTTAAATAGTCATATCCTAAATCTCAATTGGTATTCTTTGTTCTTCCAATTGATATCCATGATTGCTTTTCCCATTGACCTAGCTCTCTTTTGGTAATTTGATCATATGAGCTTTATAGTTAAATGAATCTAATCCTTTCCTTGAAGTTGACCCTCATTGGTAAAACCATCTTCTTCTTGCACCTAATAGTTAAATCTTTGTCAAAAGTTTGACAAAAGGAGAGAATGGATTGAGGGGGAGTGTAAACCTTCATAGGAAGTATTAGTTTTGATCAAATTGACCCTAGGATTGCCTTTGAGCCCTTAGAGACTACTACCTCACATGATAGCCTGTTATGTACTTCTTTTTCGATTTCATTTGTTAACAGGTGCTACTAATGGTATTTTTCTTCTTTCATGTGTGTAGGTACCTTTGCAATTTAATGGCAAAGGGGGAGAAATTATGCATGTTCTCAAAAGGGTGAAGAGAAAGTCCAAGCTTCCTAAGGGGAGAGTTGTGTATGATCTTCTACAAAGGGAGAGAATGCACACCTTGCCAAAGGGAGAAAGAGGCATGGTCAAAGGGGGAGAGCTAATAGAAGAAAGAAGCTTGGAGCTAAAGAAGATGCTTGGCCAAAGAAAGAAAGAAGAAAGAAAGATTGAAGAATGATCAAGCACCAAGCATCATGAAGAATGAAGAGAAGAAAAGATCCCAAGCTAAGATAAGCATCCAAGAAGATTTCAAGCCTTGTCCAGCTGAGGGGGAGCTGAAGACGAAGTGTGTAATTTCAGTGGTGAGTGTGTTTGCCATCAAATTGCAAAGGGGGAGATTGTTAGGAATTTTCTAGATTGCAATTTGATGGATGCATATCATTCTAGCATCATTTGATTTACACACTTGCATTGGTTTTAAAGTAAACTTGAAATCTTGATTTATTCATGCATTGTTTTTAAGATCTTGTTTTATGCATGATTTGTTTTTAAATCTTGGATGCATTTGTTTTAGAAAAGAGTTTTCAAGAAATCAAGCTAGCCTTTGTTTTAAAAGTTTTGAATCTTTTTAGGCTTTTTATGTCATGTTTTAAAAACCATTAGAATCTTTAAAACATGTTTTCCAAGCTTGATTTAGTGGCCAAAAGGTCCCCCAAAGAAATAACTTTGAAAAGTGCAAAAGTTGGAAATTTTGCAAAAAGGGGGTTGTCCCGGCAGTGTCGTCGGTCGACCGAGAGGCAGGTCTCGGTCGACCGAGACAACTGCAGGCAAAAATTGCCTGGGAGCACCAACGGTCAGAAATATGACCGTTGTGTGTTCTCGGTCGACCGAGGCCTGTTTCTCGGTCGACCGAGAACTAGCCGTTGGCCACTTTTCCCTATAAATATGAGTTCTTTCCCTTGCCAAAAGTTGGGAATTTTTAACCCCTCCTTGAGAGGATTTGAGGCATATCAAAAGGGAAGAGAACCAAGGGATGAAGGGGAAGATTAGGAAAGCTAAAGCTTGGATTAATGAAGTTAAACCACCAAGTAGGCTCTTCCTTTCTTAATCATATGTTTGCATGCTCTTGTTTTATTTTTGGTAAATCATTTCTAGCATGTTAAACTATGTTTGTGTTGTGTCCTTAACATATTTTATGTTTTGAGTTGATTTATTGTTTTGGATATAACATCACATGATTCAATCCAAGTAGTACTTGAATTGGTAAATCAAAGTAGATCATGTTAATGAAAGAACTTTGGTAAATCATATGTAACATGATCCATATACTTGGTTGAATCTTTGGTTGTTGTTTTCCATCATAAGAACATCTCTCTCAAAACTAACTTATGTTTTGGATTCAACTTCTTTACAAATCATATGTTTTCATGTTTTGTTTTATCATTGGTAAATCTTTGTAACATGTTAATATATGATATGTTGTATCCTTAGCATATTCTATATTTTGAATAGATCTATTGTTTTGGATACATCACCATTGATTCATCAAAGTAGTACTTTATTGGTAAATCTAAGTAGATCATGTTAATGAAAGATGTAACATGATTCATATACTTTGTTGAATCTTTGGGTGTTGTTTTTCCATCATAAGAAAATCTCTCTCAAATGTATCTTATGTTTTGGATTCAACATCATTACAAATCATATGTGTATTATTGTTTTAAAGTTTCACAACTTGCATCACTTTGATAGGTAAATCATTTTCAAGTTGTATTTATAATTACATATGATTTGTCCCCTAATTTCAATCAAATCTATTTTTATGTTTTGAGCTTCATTGATGATTTGATTGACATCCCTATGCATCACATGTTTAGAGCTAATCCATTTCATACAACTTGTGTAACTTTGATATCATTAACAAGTTGTTACTTTTAACATGTGATTGCATTACTTCCTCAATCATAAATGTTTTATGAGCTAAAACTTTCAAAAGCCTTAGGCATACATTTATGAACTTTCATTTTCATAATGATTGAGGACCACACACACACACTTCATTTGTTTTCATCTTTGCATTCATAGTGTGAGTGTGTATTAGATTTTCACTTCCATATCCGCCTATTTAAGAGGCATTGTAATGAGCTAAATTGAATCTCCATCAAGTGTATGTTAGACACTAATTAGTGAGATAACCAACCTTGTGGTTGAAGAGGTTATTGCTTAGCCTTTAAAAGCATCTTGTATAGGTTGATGTTAAGCCTTGAAAAACATCATTGAAGAGGTTATTGCTTAGCCTTTTATAGGTTGATGTTAAGCCTTGAAAAACATCATTGTAAGGTTATTGCTTAGCCTTGGAAAGCATATTGTAAAGGTTATTGCTTAGCCTATTGAAAAGCATAAATAGTGGAAATCCGGTGGGGTGTTGGATCACAAGCCGGTAGTGGATGTAGGCATTGAGGCCGAACCACTATAAATACTTGTGTGATGGTGCTTGCTTTGTGGTGATTGTTTTCCTTAAGCTTCCGCATATTGTTTGATAATCATCACTTGTGACTAGTTTGTTTTAAAGAAGTTAAAATTGTTAAAATTGGTCATAAAAGGAGCTCACCCTATTCACCCCCCCCTCTAGGGTTCGGATCCAGGTGGACTTACAAGTGGTATCAGAGAGGGTTACTCCATTTTAGGGCTTAACAACCCGGAGTTGATCCTTGCTAGATTTGAACCCTAGTGTTGTGTTTTATTGCATATCTTTTTAAAGATTTCCACTATGATTGAAAATGATATTTCCCTAGCCTCATTGCACCACTCTTAGTCTTTTTCAAGTTATATCTTCTAGAGTTGGTGAGTCCTCAAAGTGATCTCTCAAGGACACATTTTCAAGACTTTAGGTGAATTTTCAAAGGTAGACTATTTGAGTAACCTTAGGCCTTGATACCCCTAGACCAACCTATGCTTTTTAGTTATATCCTTTTGTTGGTCATGTTACATTTGCATTTTGTTTCTTTATAGTCACATCTTTTAAAATGCAATGTTTCTTTGTGATCATTTGATTTTGTCTTCATGAACTTTTATAGTTATATCTCATGGTTTTCAAAATCCTTTGATTGCAATACTTTCATGATGGATTTGCATTTTGATCATATAGTTATATCTCTTGTAGTGCATATCTATTCATGATCAATTGATTGTGATTACAAATGCTTTCATAGCTAGTTTTTCATGATCAATTGATGTTGGAAAATCATTTGATGTTTGTCATAGTTAGATCCTTTTTAGAAATCAAATGATTTGAAGCAACCTTAGTTTTCCATTGATTTACAAGTTATATCTTTTGATATGGAAAATTTGTAAGTGTCTATTGTTTTTACAAATTGAAAACTTTACAATAGTACACTTCTTGTTTTTCAAAATCACTTGCTCTTAATTCTATAAATGATTCTTTGTTGGAATTTCATACATTGAAGTGATTTGAAAAAACTTTGGAAAATGTTCTAAGCTTTATTAGTTATATTTATAGAAGCATTTTCCTTTAATTTATTTCCTTGTGCCAAATTATGATTGTATCATTTGAAAGGAAATAATTTTTACAAACAATTTGCATCTTTGCTCATTGAGTTACATTCTTTATGCAAATTGATTTTGTTGTCCTACATTGCATGGTTGGATATGATTTCATTGATTTGCATGTTTGTGCCTAACTTGGTATATTCTCATTAATGCATTTTGATGATTGTTTATGTGCTTTATAGTAAAATCTTGTATTTGAGCTTTTTAAGTACATATGTGATTTTATGTGCTAAGTTCATTTGGTTTAAACCTCATATCCTTTTCCATTGCATTGTAAGCATTAGTACATTTGCTAAGAGTGGAGATGTTACATGATAGATTGATTCCTTTAACTTCATACCTTCTTGTGCTTAAATAGTTATATTCCTTTTTGGATGATTGGTATGAGTTAGATCTTGAATGTTGATTGATCCTCTCTATGCAAATGTCAAATTGTTCTATGTATGGTTGTGTTATCTATTAGATTTGTAGAAACCATACTTGAACTAAAATCCATCCTCTATACTTTCTAGTCATATTCTTTTTGGATGGTTATGATGTTGATTCATGTGTATTTTCTAAATGATGTCATCTTTATACATGTTTCAACTTCATAGTAGTGATCTTGCTCATATGAAACTCTTTGAAATCCATTCCTCATATTTCTATGTGTTTGATGGATAACTTAGATGTTGAATTCATATGAGTTAGTCACTTTTAAATTGCATGCATTACAAAGTAATATCCTTTTGCATTGCAATTTACCTTGTTCATCACTATGCTCTATAGTTATATCTTTATTAGTGATGAATATGCATTTATGATGCTTGATGGATTTTTGTCACATTCTTGCTCTTTATCATGTTATCAAATTCAATTAGTTTCAATTGGTATAATGTTTGATTGATTTGATTTCTTGTGAATGTGATAAATCTTGTGTGCATTGGATTGAACTTGATAAGTAATATGGTTGTTCCATGTCACACACCATTAGCATCATTATGCTCATGTTGCCACCTCCTTTGCTCATATAGGTATATCTCATGACCACCATGTTTATGTGTTCATAATATTGGTTGGTTATTAGTTGAGGTTGGCTTCATGTTTGAATTTCATTTCACTCAATTTGCACTTTAATAAGTCATATTTATTGATTGAATGAAATGATTTTCAAAATCTTACATAGCATATGATTTTCATAAGTAATATTGATTGATGCTATGTTTGAGTAAACCCCATATCATGGATAGCTCTAATTTGGATTTCTCTTTATAGTTATACTTTTAAATCCATTTTAGAGTGATTGATTTAAATAGTCATATCCTAAATCTCAATTGGTATTCTTTGTTCTTCCAATTGATATCCATGATTGCTTTTCCCATTGACCTAGCTCTCTTTTGGTAATTTGATCATATGAGCTTTATAGTTAAATGAATCTAATCCTTTCCTTGAAGTTGACCCTCATTGGTAAAACCATCTTCTTCTTGCACCTAATAGTTAAATCTTTGTCAAAAGTTTGACAAAAGGAGAGAATGGATTGAGGGGGAGTGTAAACCTTCATAGGAAGTATTAGTTTTGATCAAATTGACCCTAGGATTGCCTTTGAGCCCTTAGAGACTACTACCTCACATGATAGCCTGTTATGTACTTCTTTTTCGATTTCATTTGTTAACAGGTGCTACTAATGGTATTTTTCTTCTTTCATGTGTGTAGGTACCTTTGCAATTTAATGGCAAAGGGGGAGAAATTATGCATGTTCTCAAAAGGGTGAAGAGAAAGTCCAAGCTTCCTAAGGGGAGAGTTGTGTATGATCTTCTACAAAGGGAGAGAATGCACACCTTGCCAAAGGGAGAAAGAGGCATGGTCAAAGGGGGAGAGCTAATAGAAGAAAGAAGCTTGGAGCTAAAGAAGATGCTTGGCCAAAGAAAGAAAGAAGAAAGAAAGATTGAAGAATGATCAAGCACCAAGCATCATGAAGAATGAAGAGAAGAAAAGATCCCAAGCTAAGATAAGCATCCAAGAAGATTTCAAGCCTTGTCCAGCTGAGGGGGAGCTGAAGACGAAGTGTGTAATTTCAGTGGTGAGTGTGTTTGCCATCAAATTGCAAAGGGGGAGATTGTTAGGAATTTTCTAGATTGCAATTTGATGGATGCATATCATTCTAGCATCATTTGATTTACACACTTGCATTGGTTTTAAAGTAAACTTGAAATCTTGATTTATTCATGCATTGTTTTTAAGATCTTGTTTTATGCATGATTTGTTTTTAAATCTTGGATGCATTTGTTTTAGAAAAGAGTTTTCAAGAAATCAAGCTAGCCTTTGTTTTAAAAGTTTTGAATCTTTTTAGGCTTTTTATGTCATGTTTTAAAAACCATTAGAATCTTTAAAACATGTTTTCCAAGCTTGATTTAGTGGCCAAAAGGTCCCCCAAAGAAATAACTTTGAAAAGTGCAAAAGTTGGAAATTTTGCAAAAAGGGGGTTGTCCCGGCAGTGTCGTCGGTCGACCGAGAGGCAGGTCTCGGTCGACCGAGACAACTGCAGGCAAAAATTGCCTGGGAGCACCAACGGTCAGAAATATGACCGTTGTGTGTTCTCGGTCGACCGAGGCCTGTTTCTCGGTCGACCGAGAACTAGCCGTTGGCCACTTTTCCCTATAAATATGAGTTCTTTCCCTTGCCAAAAGTTGGGAATTTTTAACCCCTCCTTGAGAGGATTTGAGGCATATCAAAAGGGAAGAGAACCAAGGGATGAAGGGGAAGATTAGGAAAGCTAAAGCTTGGATTAATGAAGTTAAACCACCAAGTAGGCTCTTCCTTTCTTAATCATATGTTTGCATGCTCTTGTTTTATTTTTGGTAAATCATTTCTAGCATGTTAAACTATGTTTGTGTTGTGTCCTTAACATATTTTATGTTTTGAGTTGATTTATTGTTTTGGATATAACATCACATGATTCAATCCAAGTAGTACTTGAATTGGTAAATCAAAGTAGATCATGTTAATGAAAGAACTTTGGTAAATCATATGTAACATGATCCATATACTTGGTTGAATCTTTGGTTGTTGTTTTCCATCATAAGAACATCTCTCTCAAAACTAACTTATGTTTTGGATTCAACTTCTTTACAAATCATATGTTTTCATGTTTTGTTTTATCATTGGTAAATCTTTGTAACATGTTAATATATGATATGTTGTATCCTTAGCATATTCTATATTTTGAATAGATCTATTGTTTTGGATACATCACCATTGATTCATCAAAGTAGTACTTTATTGGTAAATCTAAGTAGATCATGTTAATGAAAGATGTAACATGATTCATATACTTTGTTGAATCTTTGGGTGTTGTTTTTCCATCATAAGAAAATCTCTCTCAAATGTATCTTATGTTTTGGATTCAACATCATTACAAATCATATGTGTATTATTGTTTTAAAGTTTCACAACTTGCATCACTTTGATAGGTAAATCATTTTCAAGTTGTATTTATAATTACATATGATTTGTCCCCTAATTTCAATCAAATCTATTTTTATGTTTTGAGCTTCATTGATGATTTGATTGACATCCCTATGCATCACATGTTTAGAGCTAATCCATTTCATACAACTTGTGTAACTTTGATATCATTAACAAGTTGTTACTTTTAACATGTGATTGCATTACTTCCTCAATCATAAATGTTTTATGAGCTAAAACTTTCAAAAGCCTTAGGCATACATTTATGAACTTTCATTTTCATAATGATTGAGGACCACACACACACACTTCATTTGTTTTCATCTTTGCATTCATAGTGTGAGTGTGTATTAGATTTTCACTTCCATATCCGCCTATTTAAGAGGCATTGTAATGAGCTAAATTGAATCTCCATCAAGTGTATGTTAGACACTAATTAGTGAGATAACCAACCTTGTGGTTGAAGAGGTTATTGCTTAGCCTTTAAAAGCATCTTGTATAGGTTGATGTTAAGCCTTGAAAAACATCATTGAAGAGGTTATTGCTTAGCCTTTTATAGGTTGATGTTAAGCCTTGAAAAACATCATTGTAAGGTTATTGCTTAGCCTTGGAAAGCATATTGTAAAGGTTATTGCTTAGCCTATTGAAAAGCATAAATAGTGGAAATCCGGTGGGGTGTTGGATCACAAGCCGGTAGTGGATGTAGGCATTGAGGCCGAACCACTATAAATACTTGTGTGATGGTGCTTGCTTTGTGGTGATTGTTTTCCTTAAGCTTCCGCATATTGTTTGATAATCATCACTTGTGACTAGTTTGTTTTAAAGAAGTTAAAATTGTTAAAATTGGTCATAAAAGGAGCTCACCCTATTCACCCCCCCTCTAGGGTTCGGATCCCCATGGACTTACATGTCTAACACAAGTGATTCATAATGAAAAACAACTTGTTTTCAAAAAGATGATCTAAAGGCTAACAAGTTGATTTTTGAATCAAGAACCTAAAATCATGTGTAACTTAGACAATATGTTGCATTCATAAGTCTCATGTGATTTTTAAAGAACTAAGCATGTTATGAAGGTCAACATCTTAATAGGAAAGCAACTTGTTTATCATGCATTGGAAAATAGATCAAAGATTCAAAACAAAACATGATTTTGAAAAGAGTAGGATTAAAGGAAGCACACCCATTTGAAGATCAAAGGTTGAATAAGAGGAATGGCTTCATAATCCTTGTGAAAATGCTCCTAAGAAGTTGCTTAGCCTTGGCCTCAAAGGTCTCTCAAAAATCAGCAACTTTCTTCAACCAAAAAGCCACTTTTTATAAAGTTAAAGTTGCCAACGGCTAGTTCTCGGTCGACCTAGAAGGCACAACGGATATAAATCTGACCGTTGGAGCTTCAGCTCAGAATTCTGCAGAAATGACCTGCAGTTGTCTCGGTCGACCGAGAGGCAGGTCTCGGTCGACCGAGACCACTGCCTGAAATTGCCCAGAAATTGACAATTTAGAGAAACTTGAGGCTTAAGAGGGCACCTTCCACAGGACTTTCAAACACATCTACCAAGCATTAAATCATGACTAAAAGAAGATGAAAACTGAGAATTTAAAGCCATGAAAACTCCAAAACACAATAATGAATTTAAAGCTAGAAACTTTGGAAAGCTTGGAAGGAGTTTTGAAATCAAAAACTCTATGAACTGAAGAGGCAACCTGAACAAGTAAACCATGCATGATATTTGATAAAACAAAGATTCAAGAAGTAGAAATATGCATGATGCTCCTATGAATAAAGCCATGTATGAATGAGAGAACAAGCTATATGAAAGTGAATGCATCCTATCAAATTGCAACAAAACTAAAACTCTAACACACATTCCCATTCTTCAATCTAAAACAAAATCCCTAAAATTTCCATTCAAGACATAGATTTCCAATGAAATGAAAAGAATGAAAAGAAAACAAACCAAATGCACAGATGCTAACATCCATCCTAGATTGTTTACTTGCCTTAGTCCAAGATGTCACAACCTTCTTCAAGCACTTCCACTCAAGCTAAGCCAAAGACTACAAAAACCCCATGCCAACCATTCAAAACTCACTCAAACTTGAAAACAAGAAACCCATTTTCACAAAAGGGTTTGGAAATATGAAAAGCAAGATCTTTAGGAACCAAGAAGGCTCCATTAAAAAGATGGGTTGGAGCTCTTACCGAGAGATGCACAAACAAGAGAGAAGGAAGAAAATGGAGATCTTGCCCAACTGGAAACTTCAAGAAACTTGTATCAATGGAAAGCTTGAGATGAGAGGACAAAGATGATGGTCTTAGAATTTCATTTGGAGTCTTCTAGCTTGTGCATTCAAGAGAAATGAAGTGGAATGGAAAAGGGGCTTTCTCTCCTTGGTGCTCTAGGGTTAGGGTTTAAGAGTGAAAAGAGGGAAGGGGAAAGGGTTGACTTTAAACACTTGCAAATGGGGCCCAATGAACTTGAACCTTACATTAACAAAAACAAGATCTTGCGGGCCTCGACTAAACTTGATGAAGAAGGATAAAATGATCCTCAAAATATCTAGTTTCCAAAAAGTATATTTTTGACATGGTTTTGAGATTTCGAAATTTGTGTCCAGATTTGTGTATAAAAGAGAATTTTACCCCTTTTGGGCCAAAACTTGGATTTTGGGCTTCAAACACGAATGAGCTGAAAACGAAAGTTTTAACAAATAATAAAACTATTCAAATGAAATCAAAATAACAATAAAAAAAATGGAAACCAATACGATCCTCCCAAGCTTACACGTTCACTCAGGCCTTCCTGAGTGTATCTGACTAATACTAAATGTTCTCAAAATTCCCAAAGTTATATCCAGGACTAAAGCTAATTATTTCTAACCCAACGATAACTAAAACCACTTAAGACTAAACCCACACTAAACACTCACTAATCGAATTAGTCTGGGTTGGGGTCTAACATCCTCCACCCCGTAGGATATTTGGTCCACCAAATAAAATAGACATTTTCCTCTGGTAAAAGCTGTGGATATTTCTTTTGCAATTGATCTCTCAATACCCATGTGGCTTCCTCTGGCTAGTGATTTTCCCAAAGTACCTTGACCCAATGAATAGTCCGATTCCTCAATTCTTGCTCTTTGGTATCAATGATCTTGATCGTCCTTTCCATATACGAGGCATCTTTTCGAATCTCCAATGGCTTGTGTTGTAGTATATGTGAAGGGCTAGAGACATATTTCTTGAGCATGGAAACATGAAATACATTGTGCACCCCGGAGAGTTCCTGCGGTAACACAAGTCTATATGCGACATCCCCAATCTTGCTCAAAATTTCATGCGGACCAATAAACCTTCTTGACAATTTGTCTTTCTGTCCGATTCTCAAAGTTCCTCTAACTGGTGAGATTTTCAAGAACACTTTGTCACCCACTTAAAACTGTAATTCTCTTCGGCGAGTGTTTGTATAACTCTTCTGCCTACTTCGGGCGATCTTCAAACGTTCTCGAATCAGTTTGACCTTGTCACTTGTCTCTCCAACTACTGTCGGTCCATGAAAACTACGCTCACCGACTTCTTCCCAGCAAACCGGAGTTCTGTATCTTCTGCCATAGAGTGCCTTGAAAGGTGCCATAACGATGCTAGAGTGGTAGCTATTGTTATAAGAAAATTTACAAATTGTAAGCACTCATCCCACTGAACCTTGAAATCCAATACACAAGCATGCAACATGTCTTCGAGAGTCTGTATCATCCTTTCTAACTGACCATCTGTCTGAGGATGATAAGTTGTACTGAACTGGAGTTTAGTACCCATGGACTCATGAAGAGTTCTCCAAAACTTTGAAATAAACCTGTTGTCTCTTTCTGAAGTGATGGAGACAGGCTGACCATGTTTACTAACGATCTCATCAACAAATAGTTTTGCAAGTGGTGCCATGTGCATCATATTCCCTGTCTTCATCGGAATGAAATGAGCAGACTTTGTCAGACGATCTACGATAATCCAGATTACATTATTTCCCTTCTTGGTATTCGGCAACCCGGATACGAAATCCATGGTGATGTGCTCCCATTTCCACTCTAGGATCTCCAACGGTTGTAGCAACCCCAGGGGCTTCTGATGTTCTGTGTTAATCAACTGACAAGTCAGACAACGTGACACAAAAGCTGCTATCTCTCTATCCATGTTGTTCCACCAAAATCTATTCTTCAAATTGTGGTACATCATCGTGCTACCCGGATGCATCGTATCTTGTGTTGTGAACTTCATTCATTATTTCACTCTTCAAGTTATCAACATTTGGTACACACAACCGGTCACGGAAATACAGTACCCCATTCACCATCTTGAAATTTGGACGTTCTGTGATATGTTCTACTATCTTTGTCAAGTCTGGGTTGTGCAACTGACTTTCCTTGATCTTCTGGATGAAGGTAGGTTCTGATACTGTCATGTTTGCTAACATTGCTCCCAGCTTTAGGGTTTGTACTTCCACACCCAACTCTTCAAACTGCTGTAAAACACCAATTCCTCTCAAACTGGCCATGACCGCTGCTTTTCTGCTCAATGCATCAGCTACAACATTCACTTTGCCTGGATGATACTTGATTGGGAAGTCATAATCCTTGATATCTCCATCCATCGTCTCTGTCTCATATTTAAATCCTTTTGCAAGAACAAATATTGAAAACTTCAGTGATCTGAATGGACTTCAAATTTCTCTCCGTAGAGGTAGTGTCTCCACCTCCTCAAAGAGAAAAAAAATTGCCGCCAATTCCAAGTCATGGGTCGCATAGTTCTTCTCATGATCCTTCAGCTGTCTTGAGCCATAAGCAATCACCTTGCCATCCTGCATCAATACACAACCTAGTCCCACATTCGAAGCATCTGTATAAACAATAAATCTGCCATTGCCCGATGGTAATGTAAGAATTGGAGCTGTGGTTAACCTTCCCTTCAACTCTTGAAAACTTGTTTCACACTGTTCGATCCAAACAAATGGGACATTCTTCCTGGTCAATTTCATCAACGGTGCTGCAATGGAGGAAAAACCTTGGAAAAATCTTCTGTAGTAGCCTGCTAACCCCAAAAAGCTTCTGATTTCAGTGACACTGCTTGGTCTCACCCAATTAACAACTGCCTTTATTTTGGCTGGATCAACTGCTAAACCTCCTCTGGAGATGATGTGGCCTAGAAAAGCAACTTGCTCTAACCAGAATTCGCACTTACTGAGTTTTGCATAAATCTGGTTGTCCCTCAAAAGCTATAATCTTGTCCTCAAATGTTCTTCATGCTCCTTTTTACTCTTGGAATACACAAGGACGTCATCAATGAATACTACTATAGAGTGATCCAAATATGGTGCAAAAACTTTGTTCATAAGAGCCATAAAGACTGCGGGTGCATTCGTCAAACCAAAGGGCATCATTAAGAACTCGTAGTGCCCATCTCTTGTTCTAAAAGCCGGTTTCTGAACATCTGAGTCCCTAACTCCCAACTGATGGTACCCTAACCTCAAGTCTATCTTGGAAAAATAGGTTGCTCCTTGCAATTGATCAAATAATTTGTCTATCCTTGGCAATGGATACTTGTTTTTCATGGTCACATGGTTCAATTTTCTATAGTCAATGTACATTCTCAGACTTCCATCTTTATTTTTCACAAATAACACTGGTGCTCCCCAAGGTGAAACACTTGGCCTAATGAAGCCTTTACTCAACAATTCTTGCAACTGGAGTTTTAATTCACCCATTTCTGCTGGAGCCATTCTGTATGGTGCAATAGAGATCGGAGCTGTCCCTGGGAGAAGTTCCATTGTGAACTCAACTTTTCTAATTGGTGGTAATCCCGGGATTTCTTCTGGAAAAACATCCGAAAATTCACACATAATGGGGATATCCTCCACCCTTTGGGACTGTTTATCCTCCGTGATAAACACAATAAATGCCTGACATCCACTCTGAACTAATATGCTTGCCTTCAACACTGAAATAAATCCTGTCTGAGTTTTCTTCTTATTGCCGTGAAATACCAATTCTGCTTGTGGTCCTTGGAATCTGAATGTTATGGTTTTACTAAAACAATCCATGGTGGCATGATATGCTTCTAACCAATCCATGCCTAAGATGATATCAAAATCATGCATGTCCAAAACAATTAGGTTGGCCAGTAAATTAACATCTCATAATAAAACTGTACAACTAGGGTAATAGGTTTTACACACAACTTGTTTCCCTACTGGTGTGGTTACCATCAGAATATAACCCAATTCACTATGTGATGCATCAATCTTCTTAGCAAAAGTAGGAGATGAAAACGAATGTGTGGATCCAGTAACAAATAAAATCTGAGCTTCTACACCATAAACAAGAAGTTTACCTTCCACCACGTCTCCTGCAGCTTCAGCATTCGCACAGTTGAGATAATATAAACGTCCATGCATATGTAGTCTATTCGGTTCTAGATTTTTCCTTCCTTGGGCATGTCTGTTCTGTTCTGGAGGACGAGCATTCTAATTCTATACTGGTGGCCTAGCCTGCTGCTGTTGAGGTGGTCTAACTTGATTCTGAACTGGTGCTTGATTCTGAGGAGTTGCTTGTCTCTGCTGTTGGTTTCTATTTCCTTGATTATGAAGTTGTGGGCAATCCTTGATTGCATGGTTCATGGCCCCACACTTGAAACAGTCACTTGTGGCCTTACGACATTCATGAGGTTCGTGGTTCTTGCCACAGTGACCACAACCCTACCTCACTTGACTGTGCTCTTGTTTTGGTTTCTTGTTATGGTACTGCTTCTGATTCTGCTGCTGATAGTGCTGCTTCCGATCTTGCAGGATCAGGTTGCTGATATCTTCAAACTTATATGCCCGTTTAATAGCCTCATCATATGTAGCTGGTGGAACTACTCCTATTGCATCCCTCATGATAATCGGGTTCAGTCCTTCCAAGAACTTTGTTATCTTTTTCACTCAGTGTCAATCAACTCGGTAGCATATCGAACCAATCTCTCAAACTTGGTGATATAGTCTAGCACAGTCATGCTGCCCTGCTTGAGCTGCTGGAATTCATTAGCCTTCTGTCTCTTAACTTGGGAGGGAATGTACTTATCCTGGAATTGTATCTTTCATGCTGCCCATGCATCTTCGTTAGCCATTACCGTGTATGGGTCCTTGACCGTTTGCCACCACCGATCTGCAAGCCCATAAAATAGTGAAGCTGTGAGGTTGACTTTCTGTCTCCCTGTGCATGTAAAGACATCGAAGATTTTCTCGGTGTTTGCTAACCAATCATCTGCAACTAACGGGTCCTCATTGCCCGAGAATTCCTTTGGTGCTCTCTTCCTGAACCTCTCAAATAGCGCGTTAGGGTCATGATCCCTATTATGGATAACAATCTGTGGACCCAAAGGTCGAGGTTGTGGAGCTTGATTTCTGTTATGAAGAACTTCCAAGAGTTGCCTCTGGACTTGAGTCATTTCTTCATCCTTCTTTGCTATCTGTTCTTGAAATTTTGCTTGAGTCTCATTTGCCTGTCGTTGTTTCTCCACCATAGCTTGCATGAGCTCTTAGAACTGTGTAGGTGTTGGCGTGTTAGTTGTGTCTGACTCATTCTGATTACTGCCTGAAGCATTATTGTTTGGAACTTTTCTTGGAGGCATGATGTTATAAAACAAGGTGTTAGTGCACAATAAACATTGTATAAGGGTTTCTAAGGTCCTATACCAAACGAATCTATCGAACTAACGAATCCTCTCCATGTTCCTAAGAGCTTTCTAGTTTCTTTTAATTGCCAGAAACAAGTCCCGTCTGATACCAGTACTGATCCCGGGCCCGTGACTTTGATTTTGGTGTTTTCCCACAGGCTCCCGCGGTGAGGATTCCCGAAACACGCGGAATCCGTCTCACACGATCAAGTTTGCGGAAGCGTGTAGAAAATCACATCAAGATAAGCACCAATAAAATTTTAAGTGCTATGACAAAATAATATCAAGCATAGTATCACAAGAAAGGACTTAACATGGCATTCCCATCATAATTCAAGTTATGAGACTAACACAAAAAGGTAGATAAGTTTAGTTACATCCCATAAGAGGCCAATAAAGGCCAATACAAATCTCAAAAATGACAAAAGAACCCATGACAAAATGAAGCGCAACTCAAGAACCCGCCCGACGTCTAGTTGACATCGTTGGGTTGCCACTCTCTGACTGGGGGTGGCTCGAGAGCCTCCTCCGGACACTCCTCCTCAAAGGCAACGTCACCTGCACCTGGGCACCAAAATACAAGGGTCAAACACGACGGTTTGGCAGGTAATCAATTTAGGCATGAGTATGTAATAAATTTTTTTAAAGAAACATATAAAGACATTTTGCTGAATTGTAAACAGTTACATGACTAAGGTACATTTCAAAATACGAGCAAAGCTAGCATGAATACTTATAATATCATGAATAGCCACAATCCACATTGAGCCCATCCTTTCTCCAACATACATGATGACAAGAGTAAGCACGCACGACAAGCGCGATATACATAATATAATAAGACATGATTCCCACATGCACGGGGATTCCGGCCGCGAAACCGGACACGCACGATGTGTAATAAAATACACGACCAGTCTGCAGACAATCCACATGTTTAAGGACCCCCGGACAGTGGATCAGACTAAAGGGGCAGTCCAAGCTTAGTGGTGTTCACTTGAATTCTTGAATGCATAAAACGCAACAAAACATAGCTTAAACAAGCCGAACTTAAGAGGGGAATCACTTATCAAAACGAGACAAAACACGGTTAACAAGAGGCATAATTAATATGCATAACAAGCTTAGGAAGTGATCCCCTTTTTCTTGAAACAAATCTTCAAAACGAGCTTGTACTTAAAATTCAAAACGAGTAAACAATGATATTCATTGTATCAAAACTAAAGTACGAACAGAAGGTCTATCAAGCACCTGTAAGGACCTTTGATTGATCTTTGTGTAAATGATACCCTAAATGTTGGAATTTAAGAGAATCGGTGCCCCCGAAGTTAAAAGACATCTCAAGTTCCAAGTACACAATATCAGGCTCAAGGTCCCATAATATGTTCTAGTTTTCACTCTAACAAAACTTCTTCAAAAACATGCATTGGTGTCAATTTCGGTCAGCTTGGCGGCCAGCTATCGGCTAGCCGAAATGGGATCTGGCGGCTAGCCGCAAGCTAACCGACAGGTTGACCCCTGGAAACCCAGATCTGATGTAGCTCTCTGGAAAAGGAGCAGTAATAAGTTTGGTTGGCCAGTGGTTAGCTGAAATGGGGATTTCAGCTAGCCTCTAGCTAACTGTCATGCTGACCGAAACCCACTCTCAAAGTGCAAGCTTCTGGAAAAGGTACCACCAAGCTCGATCAGCTCGCGGCTGACCGAAACTACACGGCAAGTGCATTTCAAGTTAGATGTTTACATTTCTTCTTCCCTTCTTATTGTTTTTCATTCAACCTGCACTTCCATGAGCCTACATGCTCTCCAAGGGATAATTCGCATATTTCCTAGCACAAATTGAGGCATCACATTCCCATTCTTCAATCTCAAACAAAATCCCCAAAATTTCCATTCAAGACAGATTTCCAATGAAAAGAAGAGAATGAAAAGAAAACAAACCAAATGCACACATGCTAACATCCATCCTAGATTGTTTACTTGCCTTAGTCCAAGATGTCACAACCTTCTTCAAGCACTTCCACTCAAGCTAAGCCAAAGACTTCAAAAACCCCATGCCAACCATTCAAAACTCACTCAAACTTGAAAAAAAGAAACCCATTTTCACAAAAGGGTTTGCAAATATGAAAAAACAAGATCTTTAGGAACCAAGAAGGCTCCATTAAAAAGGTGGATTGGAGCTCTTACCTGGAGATGCAAAAACAAGAGAGAAGGAAGAAAATGGAGATCTTGCCCAACTAGAAACTTCAAGAAACTTGTATCAATGGAAAGCTTGGGATGAGAGGAAGAAGTTGATGGTCTTGGAATTCCATTTGGAGTCTTCTAGCTTGTGCATTCAAGAGAAATGAAGTGGAAGGGAGAAGGGGCGTTCTCTCCTTGGTGCTCTAGGATTAGGGTTTAAGAGTGAAAAGAGGGAAGGGGAAAGGGTTGACTTTAAACACTTGCAAATGGGGTCCAATGAACTTGAACCTTACATTAACAAAAACATGATCTTGCGGGCCCCGAATGAACTTGACGAAGAAGAATAAAATGATCCTCGAAATATCTAGTTTAAAAAAAGTATATTTTTGACATGGTTTTACGATTTCGAAATTTGTGTCCAGATTTGTGTATAGAAGAGAATTTTACCCCTTTTGGGCCAAAACTTGGATTTTGGGCTTCAAGCACGAATGGGCTGAAAACGGAAGTTGTAACAAATAATAAAACATTCAAATGAAATCAAAATCACAATTAAAAAAAATGGAAACCAATACGACCCTCCCAAGCTTACACGTTCACTCAGGCCTTCCTGAGCGTGTCTGACTAACACTAAACGTTCTCAAAATTCCCAAAGCTATATCCAAGACTAAAGCTAATTATTTCTAACCCAACGATAACTAAAACCACTTAAGACTAAACCCGCACTAAACACTCACTAATCGAATTAGTCTGGGTCGAGGTCTAACAATGTGTAAAATACATCAAGTGCTAGTATATAAACAAGCGGGACGAGGTGCTCAAAGGCACAGTTGTCATTTCACGTTTATCAATGAATTTCGAGAATAGCAAGTCATGCAATATAAATTTCGGGATTAAGAAAATACAAATGAACTTTTGAAGTTTCGGACAAAATATTGGGTTCAATATTTGTCTAAGGTGAATAGGGGTCCCGTTTGTCGATTTAAAAATATCTTGGTACTCTTTGAGTTTGGAGACATACCGGGCTCCTTATACAGCTTAGGATATTCAAAACTTCAAATGAGTCTTCGTGATGTGGTTTCTTTCTCAAACGGATTTCAAATAATGAGTATAAGTTTTCCTATCGCAATAGGGCTCACAACACACCTCTCTCAAACATTTAAACATTTCATTTATGCTCCCAAAATAGCCCAAGAAGAACAACACCCATCGCTCGAGCGGACTGGGAGTTCACTCCAGCGGTGAGCTCTCTAGGATGGTTTCCTTGGTGGTTTCGCTCGAGCGAAGTTGAGGTCACTCGAGCGAACTCATCCAGTTCAGGTTGGCTCGAGTGAAATTCCAGTTCGCTCAAGCTAACCATTCTCTTGAATGGGTTCTGGGAGGGTTCACTCGAGCGAACTCTCCAATGGAATGGTTTGAACCTTTTTCTGGACAATTCGCCCGAGTAACCTGTCAAGTTCGCTCGAACAAACTGTCCAGAAATCGGTTCCAAGACAGTTCTTCTCCTCTCTTTCTCATCCTTTAACAACTTCTTTGAGCCTCATTTCTACATCAAAATGGGAGGCTCAACACCCCCATTAATCTCCTCGTAAACCTCCACTAATAACACATTCAATCATCTTCTTCTCAACCATAATTGAAAGTCCAAGAACGAATCCTAAAAGGGGGGGGTGAATAGGGTGAGCTCTAAGAAGCTAGACCAATTTGAGTTCTTTTACCTTTTGAGTCAATTAGGCTTTGATGAAGGTTAATTATCATGTGATAGAGAGAAGTCTCTAAGATAAGCATACACAATGAATAACCAACTGCACTCTTCATTCAAACATAAGTACATCATTCATATAAAGAAGGTAAAAGATGAATCACCATAACACGCATATTTATAGTGGTTCGGCCAAATTGCCTACATCCACTCCCGGTACACCTACCGGATTTCACTAACTCAATTAAGGTTTATGATCACCTCAAACCTTACAAATTCATCACTATGCTTTTCAAGGCTAAGCATAAACCTTTACAACATTAACTATGCTTTTCAAGGCTAAGCACAAACCTTAACAACAAGATGTTTTCTCTTAAGAAAAATGCCTATGAATGCATGGATTAAGAGAACAATGTAAGTGCAATGGAGTGCCTCTACATAGGCTAAATAGAAAATGAAATCTCAACTTCTAGAAACATGCATATGAATGACAAAGTCTATGAATAATGCATTTACTAGAAATCACTCTTTCTCTTTTTAAAAGGATGAAACTTTGAATGATGCAAAGATGATAATCATAAGTATGAGAAAGAGTCTGAATTTTATGAACCGATCATTTCCAAGGGGTTTAGTAAATAAGTCAACCAATTGAGAATCAGTTGGAATGTAAAGTAACTCAATAGAACATTGATCAGCATGATCACGCAAAAAATGATAGCGGATGTCAATGTGTTTAGTGCGAGAATGCTGAACAAGATTTTTAGAAATGCTAATGGCACTTGAGTTGTCACACATGATAGGCATACAATGTTGTGGAACATTATAATCTAACAAAGTTTGTTTCATCCACAACAATTGAGCACAACAGCTACCTGCAGCAATGTACTCAGCTTCTGCAGTAGACAAGGATACAGAATTTTTCTTTTTGCTATGCCAAGCTACTAAGAAGTTTCCTATGAAATAACAGCATCCACTGGTGCTCTTCCTATCATCTATAGATCCT
Source organism: Cinnamomum chago (assembly GCA_038049695.1). Lineage (NCBI taxonomy): Eukaryota > Viridiplantae > Streptophyta > Magnoliopsida > Laurales > Lauraceae > Cinnamomum > Cinnamomum chago. Next base: position 49,584,652 of record CP142453.1, on the reverse strand, counting down.
GCCCAATCAGCATCACTATATCCAATCAATTGTAAAGAGGAGTCACAAGGATACCAGATGCCATAATGAGAAGTCCCATTAATATATTTTATGATACGTTTAACAGCTTTAATATGAGACTCTCGGGTATCAGATTGATACCTAGCACATATTCCAACACTAAAAGAGATATCACGTCGGCTAGCAATGAGATAGAGAAGGCTTCCTATCATGCTCCAATAAAGTTTCTGGTCAGCTTTCTTACCCTGAAGATCACTAGAAATTTTAGTACTGGAGCCCATGGGATTGCAGCTAGTCTTAGATTCTCCTAAGCCAAGCTTTTTCACTATTTCTAGAGCAAACTTGGATTGACTAAGAAAGATACCATGATCAGTCTGACTAACTTGTAATCCTAGAAAGAACTGCAGGGGACCGACCAGACTCATCTCAAAAGTGGAGCTCATCAATTCTGAAAATCCTTGAGCTAGTTTCTCTGAAGTAGATCCAAACACTATATCATCAACACAGATTTGAGCTACAAGAATGTCTTGATCAATTTTCTTGATAAACAGGGTCTTAACAACTTTCCCACAGTCAAAATCATTTTCAATCAGATGACTTGTAAGCTTTTCATACCAAGCCCTTGGTGTTTGTTTTAATCCATAGAGAGCTTTCTTGAGTTTGTATACATACTCAGGATGATGAGGGTCTTCAAAGCCTTCTGGTTGAGTAACATAAACATCTTCTTTAATTTCTCCATTCAAGAAGGCACTTTTGACATCCATCTGAAATAGTTTGATTCTCATGCTACTCGCATAACTCAATAGAATTCTTATGGACTCCAAACGGGCTACAGGAGCAAAAGTTTCTTCAAAATCAATTCCTTCTATTTGAGCATATCCTTTTGCAACTAGTCTTGACTTGTTTCTCACAACATTTCCAGATTCATTTGACTTGTTCTTGAAAATCCACTTAGTGCCAATGGGATTTTTCTCTGCAGGTAAAGGAACAAGATCCCAAACATCATTTTTCTTAAATTGATTCAATTCTTCATGCGTAACTTCCATCCATTCAGATTTTGATTCAGCCTCAGAAAAATTCTTGGGCTCGATTTGAGAAACAAAGGAGTAATGAGCACATAGATTTTGAACTTGTCTCCGGGTCATAACCCCACTGCTGATATCTCCAATAATATTATCCAATGTGTGATTTTTCATTAATTTTGTTGGAACAATGGCTTTGGAAGGAATGATATCATTACTATCTTTTGGACTAGATTGATCAATATCCATTTCAACTTCATCATCATCTTGAAGAGTTCTTCCAACTTTATTCGTGTCATCGATGACAACATGAGCTGACTCCATTATGGTCATGGTTCTATGATTAAATACTCTGTATGCTTTGCTCCTTTTAGAATAGCCTAGGAAAATTCCTTCATCAGATTTAGGCTCAAACTTTTCTAACTGCTCCCTATCTCTTAGAATATAACATTTCAAATACCCCAAATTAGGTTTCCTTTCAAAATAATGTTCGTAAGGGGTTTTGTTGGTATTCTTAGTGAGATAGACTCTGTTTATGAGATAACAAGCAGTATTCACAGCTTCAGCCCATAGATTACGAGAGAGATTCTTTTCATTAAGCATGGTCCTAACCATTTCTTGAATAACTCTATTTCTCCTTTCAGCCACTCCATTTTGTTGATGAGTTTTAGGAGCAGAATATTGATGATTAATTCCATGACTCTCACAAAATTTAGCAAATTTTTCATTTTCAAACTCTCCCCCATGATCACTTCTAATCTTCCAAATTTTACAATCCTTTTCAACTTGTATCTTATTGCAAATTCTTATGATATTGTCCACAGCATCTGATTTGCCATGTAGAAAAGCAACCCATCCAACACGAGAATAATCGTCTACCATAACCAGAATAAATTTCTTTCCTCCAATACTTTGCACCGGTGCAGGTCCAATCAAGTCCATGTGGATTAATTCAAGAGGACGAGAAGACGATATATCCTTTAAACCTTTAAAGCTCTTCTTGATTTGTTTTCCCAGTTGGAAAGCCTTATAGAGTTCAGATTTTTCATCACTTAACTTGGGAATTCCTTTCACAATTTCATTCTTCGATAAGGTTTTCATCAATTTAAAATTTATGTGACCCATCCTTTGGTGCCATAAGTAATTCTCTTGATCTTTAGTTATCATGCACCTAGATTCATTGTCATCACATTCTTCTATAATGTAAATGTTTCCTTTTGTCCTTGATCCAGTAAGAATAACTTGATGAGTTTTATCATTTACCACTTTGCATGATTGACTGTCAAAGACTACCTTGTTTCCTTTGTCACATAATTGGCTAATGCTAAGAAGATTATGTTTCAATCCTTCCACAAGAAATACATCATTTTGAGTTGGTATTTGATCTCCTTTCACACTTCCCTTGCCAATGATTTGAGCGTTACTATTATCTCCAACCGAAACATTTCCTCTATCATATTCCACTATAGAGCTGAATCTAGATCGGTCTCCTGTCATGTGTTTTGAACAACCACTATCTAAGAACCAAGTAGGGTTTTCCTTTGCTTTTAAAGTTGTTTGAACTAGGAGACTCTCAATGTTTGTTCCTTTTACCATCCACGTAGATAGAGGAGATTTATAGGGAATAGTCTTGGGGACAAATTTGAAAGGTATTCTAGAGGGATTTTTGAGAGACAACCTAATTTCGTATGGGCAATTAGGGACCAAATGTCCACTACGATTGCAAAAATGACAAGTCCATCTAGGTTAATTTCTCTCAACTATAGGTTTGTGGGGACTCTTAGTAGATGTTTGAAAACTATTCTTCATGTCACTAGGGGAACCTTCAAAACCTATTCCATTCTTGTCACCATAAATTTTATGCATGCCCAACATTTGATAAAATTTGTCATTTCCCAAAGTGAATTTATCAACAATGAATTTTCCTTTATTGAGTTTTATTTGGAGAGAGTTTGTTTCAAGTTGACTAGATTCAAGCTTGGATTGTAAATTATGAATTTGTTTTTGAGCATGAGCTAAATCTTCATTAAGAGTGGTGATTTGATGTTCCAAGTTGTTTTTCTCATTGATTGTTAATTTCAATTCATCTTTTATGATACTTACTTCATTTACAAGCTTTTTGGAATCTTCTTTTAAAATTTTATTTTTCTTAATTAAGATTTCCCAATTTTCATATAGTTCATCATAAGCTTGTTGAATTCCATTATCTTCATCTTCTTCATGTGTTTCTTCTTGCCCTAATGTGTCATCTATTAATGTATTATGCTCATTGGTATCTTCAATAGATGAAAGTAGAAGCCAATTAGGGAAATTTTCATCTTCATCATTAGAGGATTCATTTTTGTCACAATCTTCATCTTCCTCATCCCAAGTTATGTTTAATGCCTTTTTTCCTTTCTTATCTCCTTTTTCAAATTCTTTAGGGGTGGAACAATTTTGGGCAATGTGTCCAGACCCCTTGCAATTGTAACATTGCACATCCTTTTTAATAAGAGATCCTTTGGGATTTCTTTGGAATCTAGGACTTTTGCTTTCATCAAAATTTCTATTGTTCTTGTTGTTCCTAAAGAGCTTTTTAAATTTCTTAACAAATAAAGCATTGTCCTCATCACTATCAACCTCACTTTCATTTTCTTTAGATTGAGAGGAAAAAGCTACTCCTTTCTTTTTGTCTTAAACTTCAAAGTCTAATTCATATGTAAGGAGATTTCCTCTTAGTTCTTCAATTTTGATTTTGTCAGCATCTTTGCTTTCTGTTATGGCTACAATTTTAGGTTTGAATCTTTTTGGGAGAGATCTTAAAATCTTTCTTACAGCCTTAGATTCATCCATCGTTTCTCCTAGACCTGTAAGAGAATTGACAATTTCCTTGAATTTTGAGTAGAACTCATCAAATGTTTCTTCTTCAAGCATTTTAATGTCTGCTAATTTAGAGGTCAACATTTGAATTTTGGCTATATTAACCTGATATGTGCCTTCATGGGTGGTCTCTAGGGTATCCCAAACTTCCTTAGCAGTGTTGCAATTTACTACTCTATTAAATTCTTCTTGAGATAGAGCACAATATAGGGAGTTTTTAGCCTTAGCATTTAAGTTAGCTATATCCTTTTCCCCTTGAGTCCAAGTATTTTTGGGTTTGATTTTTATGGATATGACATTCCCCTCAGAACCCTTTTCTGTGGTAGTGGGAGGATGATAGCCATCTTCTATGATGTTCCACACATCTAAGATTTGGGATTCTAAGAACACTTGCATTCTAATTTTCTAATAGCGATAGTGTGTTCGATTAAACAAAGGAGGTCTATTGGTGGCATTGCCTTCACCCAAATGAGTTTGCATGGTGGCAACAAAAGAAAAACACCCACTAGGATTCTAACTCTAGGTGGTGAAACCTAAACAAGAGCAACCTTGCTCTGATACCAATTGAAAGTCCAAGAACGAATCCTAGAAGGGGGGGGGTGAATAGGGTGAGCTCTAAGAACCTAGACCAATTTGAGTTTTTTTACCTTTTGAGTCAACTAGGCTTTGATGAAGGTTAATTATCTTGTGATAGAGAGAAGTCTCTAAGATAAGCATACACAACGAATAACCAACTGCACTCTTCATTCAAACATAAGTACATCATTCATATAAAGAAGGTAAAAGATGAATCACCATAACACGCATATTTATAGTGGTTCGGCCAAATTGCCTACATCCACTCCCGGTACACCTACTGGATTTCACTAACTCAATTAAGGTTTATGATCACCTCAAACCTTACAAATTCATCACTATGCTTTTCAAGGCTAAGCATAAACCTTTACAACATTAACTATGCTTTTCAAGGCTAAGCACAAACCTTAACAACAAGATGTTTTCTCTTAAGAAAAATGCCTATGAATGCATGGATTAAGAGAACAATGTAAGTGCAATGGAGTGCCTCTACATAGGCTAAATAGAAAATGAAATCTCAACTTCTAGAAACATGCATATGAATGACAAAGTCTATGAATAATGCATTTACTAGAAATCACTCTTTCTCTTTTTAAAAGGATGAAACTTTGAATGATGCAAAGATGATAATCATAAGTATGAGAAAGAGTTGTTTGACAAACACATGGTTTTCCAAAAAGATCAAACTTGAATGGCAAAAGTATAATCTTAAGATTAACAAGTTATATTTGAAAACAAGGATTCATAACTCATGTGAATGACTAATCATATGTTGATTTCATAAAGCTAAGATATTTCAAAGTTGAAAGCATGATATGAAAGACAACACTTCAATAGAAAAACATCTATTTAATCATGCATTGAAAAAAATCAAAGATAAAGAAACAAAGCATGATTTTAAAGGACTTAGGATAAAGGAAGCACACCCATTTAGACGATCAAAGGTTGAATCAATGGAATGGCTTCATAATCCCTTCAAAGATGCTCTAGAAAAGTTTTAAGTCCTTGGCCGCAAAAGTCCTTGAAAGTTCAGCAATTTTTTCCAAACAAAAAGCCACTTTTTATAAAGAAAAAGTTTCCAACGGCTAGTGCCCGGTCGACCTGGTACAGGGCCGGGTCGACCGGGAACACACAACGGCTATAAAAAGATCCGGTGGAGAGGCTACAGCTCAAAAATCCCTGTCGACCCGCAGTGTGGGGCCCGGTCGACCGGCCACACAGGCAGGTAGACCTGAAGACAGCCCATAATTTCTGAATTTTTAGAAACATGCAACTTAGAGGGCTTCTTTCCAGCGGACTTTGAGACACATTTCCTAAGCATGAAATCATGACTGAAAAAGGATGAAAACTGAGTTTCTAAAGTCATGAAAACTCCAAAACAAAATAAGGATTTAAAGAAGGAAACTTTGGAAAGCTTGAATGATTTTTGAACTTAAAGATTTTAAACACTTAGAGGCTTGAAAATTTGAAATCAAAACTCCATGATCTTAAGAGACAAAGCTGAATTGAAAAACCATGCATAACATATGATAAAAACAAAGATTAAGAATGAGAAATATCCATGAAGATCCTAAGAATAAGAACATGAATGAATGAGAGGTCAAGCTCTGAAAATGAATGCATCCTATCAAATTGCAACAAAACAAAAACTCTAACAATCAGCCACAAGAGAGACGAGAAAATCCACAGTCACAAACATTCATTGGAGCCATAAACAAGAGATAAATAGAGGGCTATAAACCACATTTTCCATGACAATAAATGAGCTAACAACACTTTTTCATGAGCATTTATTTCAAAATCAATGCAAGTTAAACAACATGAATAGAAATAACCAAATCAATCATATTTCTCATGAAAACTATTAAAAGTCCAAAATATCAAATCATCCACTTGCCTTTGGTCTCTAACAAGAAAATCAAGTCCTAAACACTCCTCCAAGCCAAAGTCCAAAGCTACACACAAAAACCCCCCCAAAACAAACCCTAAATGGGTCAAAACAAGGAATAAGAAAAGAAAGCTTTAAATAATGAAAACGGGGACTCCTATAGCCTAGGAAAACACAATATTACAAGATGGGGAGGATTTCTTACTTGTAGGTTCTCTAAATGGGCAAGAGTAGTTCAATGAAGATCTTGAAATGGAAGGTTTTCTCCATAAAGGCTATCAACGGAAAGCTTTGGTGGTGAGAAAGAAGATGGTGACATCCAATCTTCAAGTAATGCTAGGTTGATAGAGGTAATGGGATGGAAAAGCAAGAAGAAGAAGAGAAAAAGGAAAACCCTAGTTGATCGTTCGAGCTTGAACTAGAATAGGGAAAAGAGAAGGAGAGTTCTCCTTTTATACAAGTCAATAGTGGGCTCAACCACTCGAAATATTTGTGGGCTGAAATCATGGTTTTCAGGAAATCGAACGAATTCGGCGAAGAAGGGAAAAATGATCACCGAAATATTTAGTTTTCAAAAAGTATAAGTTTCGCTAGTTTTGGGAATATCAAATTTTAGGTACAGATTTAGTGTAAAAAGACTGTTTTGCCCTCAATGCTAGGAAAGTCGGGTTTCGTGATCTCGGACGGGTACGTGATTAACATAAAAGTTAGAGGAACTAATGAGATAAGTGAAATGAGATTAAAATAATAAACACAGGAATTTCAGATAATCCCCCATGTAAACGCAAAGTCATAAAAGGAACCCCCAAAAGGCCTCACTAAGCACAAATGCACATTTTTTTTATGCATCAAGATAGAAGGCTAGAGTCTCTAGGCCAAGCCAACGTGATTTTTTACTTGGACAAAGTTTGATTGGTTTTGACCAAGTTGGGTTGGAATTGGTCAAACTTTGGCTAAAGTTTTCCTAGCATCTAATGCATGATGATTTTATTTGTTGCATGATTTTTAGTAAATTGGTTTGGGAGCATGATGATGCATACCGGGAAATCTTTTGCAAGTTTTTGGGATTTGGAGCTTGCAGCAATGTTGAGCCCTTTCTTAGTCTTATTGGATTTTGAGGAGCTTTGCAAGTTTTGAAGTTTGGAGCTCGTAGCAATGTTGAGCCCTTCTTCAAGTTTTGTGGAGATTTGATAAGACTAGTTTCATCTCGCAGGAATGTTTGAATTCAAACCTTTTTTTAGAATGCTTCATCGACCATGAGCTTGCAGTGGTGTTGAGCTCATCTTCGAGCTTCCTATCTTTTTCGGGATGTTTCCCTTTTCTTCGGAATTGTCCCGGAATCATGCCAAAATTTCGCTAATTTTGTTTTAGCAAAATTCTGTCATTTTGACGGTTAGTTTTTTTCTTTTCCATCCTTTGCAGGTAGTTCCTCTAGAACGAACAAGGGCAAAGAGCCTGTTACTGATGCACCTCGTCGGTCTACCAGGTCTCCTAATGTGACCGTACATCAGGCTTGGGAGAAGGTCCAGTTTGTGGAGAGAAACTTGGAAGAGTGCGGCTCCCTCAATCGTGATGAGATGAGACAGCGATTAATTGCTATTAAGGATGAGGAGTTTTACAGGATTATGGTAAGCAATCGTCCTTGGGTCATGGACGATCAGAGCATGTGCCCAAGCCTACCTTTTTCTTTGGCATTGCAGTCCCTGACGACTTGACATACCAAATGAGATATTTTCAGTTCTCTTACACGGCAGATGGTGAGGAGAGAATAATTTCTACCCAGTCGGCCTCTGATCACATTATCTCGATCATGAGTCTTTCTCCCACATGCCCCAAGAGGGAAGATCCTCCAAGCTGGGTGAAGAGGACTAATGTGATCAAGATCGGGGTTCTTGGAGATGGCATTTCTAGGATAGCCTTAACTTTGGTGGGGTCAAGTTCTATTCTGCCTTTCCGAACTATGAATCCGAGAAACTTACCAGATGAGACACCTAAGAAGTACTTTAGTGGATTCATCCGCAGCTTGTGTTTGCGAAGTCGGAGGACGACTTCTCGAAGATCTTTGAGATGGTCTTCTTTTCTTCCGCTTTTAACGTCGAGGTCATCAACGTAGCATTTGACCGTCTTGTGCTGCATATCTTGGAATATTTTCATCATAGCCCTTTGATATGTTGCACCAGCATTTTTCAGACCAAATGGCATGACAGTGTAGCAATGCACGCCAAATGGAGTCCGAAATTATGTGTCTTTCATCTTCAGGATGCATCATTATCTGATTGTAGCCAAAGAAGCCATCGATGAATGTCATTCCCTCGAATCTGTAGGTGTTGTCGATCATCACCTCTTCATTTTGTAAAGGTTCAAGCGAAGAATTTGGTGCGGAGGTTTTCGATTTGTGGAAGAAGATCATCTTTTCTTCTGTCGAAGGGTCTTCTAAGGAAGCAGACGTAGGGTCTTCTACGTCTACAGCTGTCTCCAATGGAGTGAAAAAGGGCTGAACTTGCTGAGTATGAACTTGGCTTGACAACGTGTCGTCTTCTGGCTTTGAAACCGAATCCGTGTCTTGCATAATGGACACGAAGGAGACAGCGAACTTGCCCCCAATCTTTTCTTTGTCTTCTTTTCTTTGGTGGTGATTACCAAATGCTTTGAAGGTTTGAGGGAGACAATGAAGGGAGAATGAATGCTCTCTTCAGTTTTGTTGGAAGGTTTGTTTCCTTCCGATGATTGCTGAGGAGCCTTGCCTTTATCTTTCTGAAGATTTTTGGCAAAGGACGTTGTTTCTTCCTCCTTTCCTTATTCTTCATCCTTGTACATCTGAACATCTGCAAGATGGACGTCTTTGCCATTGAAGGGCTTTTTATTTGCAAATACTCGATGGATTTAGCCGTCGTTGCCAACGAATTTGATGCAGTGTGTAAAGTTGAAGGGACGACACCATTCTCATGTACCCAGGGGCGTTCAAGGAGGATATCGGAGCATGAAGGGGTTCTTATTGCGTACAGAGTGACTTCAAAGATAAGATCACCGATTTGTAACTTGAACCTGATTTTGCTCATAGGCCGTTGAGTGCTTCCATTGTATCCAAAGTTGGATACAGACGTGTGACTTAGCTTGCTAGGTGGGATACCCAGCTCTTCGAGTGCCAAAGTAGAGATGAGATTGAGTGCAGAACCTGGGTCGACCTGGACTCTGTGTATTGACATTTCTTTGGCATAGGATGAAGAATGTTGGTTGTAGTTTTTGTGGTAATCCCGGCCAGAGCGGGTGCCTCTACTAAGTTTAAGAGATCCTGGAGAAGGGTCTTCTTTTGGAAGATCAATCTCGAGATCAAGTGGTTGATCCTTGTCATTTGCTGAAGACGTCTCTGTAGCAGTATTGTTGTCTTCGGTGGTTGCGTTGCACGGAGCATTTTTTGGGAACAGGTCCTAAATAGCATCCTGCAACTTCTTGTCTTCGCTGAGTAGTTTATCGGCCCAGACATCATCTATGAGGTTGGGTATTTGGGACCAGTTGACCGGATTTTCATTGAAGAAAACTTCATTGGCAGGGGCTTCTTCGAGATGATCGGTCGGAAGAGGCTTGAGTTCTGACGTGACAGTTTCAGGAGACGAAGGCTAAGAAGATGATATCTCTGTGGAAGTTACCTGAGCAGATGTAGCTCTAGAGGATATGCTACCGGACGTAGTCTGAGAATCTGAGGCCTCGACATACGAAGCTTCAGAGGCATGATCGTCCCGAACTATCGTATTGCAAGCAACGCAGCGTTGAGATTCAGACTCGTCTTCAGATGTGAGGGGCTCATTAATCCAACAGTTTTCTTAATTTTTCGGGGTTACCGGAGGAGATGTCTGTGAATCTTCCGGGATTTCCGATTTTGGATTTTGATTTTGTCGAAGCTCGTTGATGCGATCCTGCTCCTGCTCTATGGCAAGACGTTGCAAGATTCTTACATATTCTTCGAGATCGGGCATAGGGGCCAAATCTTCTTCATTATCTACTCCTTGTGGTTCATTAATGTTGGGTTCCACTAGAGCGCTTGCTTGTGCGGGATCAACAACACTTTCTTGAATATGTTAGGCCCTTGAGTGTTGCAATTGATGATGGATGCACACACTTTCACTTTGTAATGATCACACACTTGAGCTCTTAAATGTAGACTTGTTGGATCTTGGTTTCATTCATGCATTCACATGATCTTGAAATGAATTTACTTCATGCATGTTTTAGAACACAAAACTCTTTTGAAAACCTACTTCTTTGTGAATTACATTTGGAAAATCATTTTAAAGAATCTAGGTTTAAACCTTGCATACATTCATCTCCTTCTAAATCATATTGGTATGCATTGTTTTTTTTGAAAAAGGAGTTTTTAAGAATCAAGCTAGCTTTTGGGACTTAAACTTTTGAATCTTTTTAGGCCTTGGGTGTATCATGTTTTTAAACATCTTAGAATGTCTTAAAACATGTTTTTTTTAAGCTTGGTTTAGTGACCCCCAAAATTCCACAAAGAAATCCTTCAAAATGCAAAAGTTGGAAATTTTGGGGTGTCCCGGCAGTGTCGCCGGTCGACCGAGACCTGGGTCTCGGTCGACCGAGACAACTGTCTGGCGACTAGACAGGTTTTGAACCTGAAGCTCCAACGGTCAGAAATTCGACCGTTATGCTTTCTAGGTCGACCGAGCCCTTCTAGGTCGACCGAGAAAACTAGCCGTTGGACTGTTTTTTGTTATAAAGTCCATTCATTTCCAACCTTTTCCAAGAGTTGAAGCATGAACCTTTGAGACTATTTTGAAGCCAAAAGAAAGGGAAAACGTTGGAAAGGCTAGAAGCTTATTTGGAAATCAAATGTTAGAGTTTTAAAAAGGTATTCCATACTTTTCATTTTGATTTTCATTTAGTTTGAAATCAATGCATGCTTACATGTTTGTATTACCTACTATGCATGATTTCTAGCTTAAAAGAGATGTTTTGCAAACTGAATATCTTCTATGGTAAAATTAATTAGTTTGCATACTCTCATGATCTAATCACATATGTTCTTAGTCTTTAACTTTCATACAACTTGTTTATCTCAATTCTTCAAAGTTGTTTGAATCATTAATGTGATTAGTCTTGGCTTCAATCATCTATTTCCAAGCTTTGTTTTAAAATGCATCAAGCATTCAATTAAGAGCTTCACTTTTGAAATTGATTGAAGTACATCATACATACACTTGTTCACACACACTTTAGTTTGTTTTAGTGTATGTTTGTTATTTGAATTGCACTTTCACATTAGCCTATTTAGAGGCAATTCATTTGAGCTAAAATTGTATCTCTTAGAGTGTTCTTGAAAAGACACCTTCTTAGAGAAAATCCAACTTGTAAAGGTTATTGCTTAGCCTTGAAAAGCAACTTGTAAAGGTTATTGCTTAGCCTCGAAAAGCAACTTGTAAAGGTTGTTGTTGAGCCTTAGAAAAACAACATTGTATAGGTTATTGCTTAGCCTTTGAAAAAGCATAAATAGTGGAAATCCGGTGGGGTGATTGGATCACAAGCCGGTAGTGGATGTAGGCATTGAGGCCGAACCACTATAAACCTTGGAGTTGTGGTGTTTGCTTGTGGTGCTTGTTTTCTTAGCTTCCGCATCTTGTCTGGTAAATCATGTTATATGACTAGTTTTCTTTAATTAATCAAAATTGGTTTTAATTGGTCATTTTTATAGGACACCCTATTCACCCCCCCCCCCCTCTAGGGTTAGGATCCCGTGGACTTTCAGAATAGCCTCTCTGTCTTCTTCATCATCAGACCAGAATCCTTGTGGCTATAATGGGTTATACCAGATTACTGGCATAAGATGAGATTCGGGAATCCATTCCTCATCGGAGAGGTATTCTCCCGTTTCAAGAAATTCTTCCCACTCATCGGTATCACTGGCAGTATCACTGGACTCGTACCCATCCATGGAGAATCCAATTACTGAGTTGCAAGAGTATGATGCCCCCTGCATAGTTTCATTTCTGTAATGAGGTGGCATGAAATCATCAAGGGTGAATTTTCTTACCACCTTTGAAGTTTTGGATTCTTCTGTTACCCCTAGCGAAGCAGTGGAAGAGGTCTCTACTTTTCAAGGACTTCTTGCTTTGATTGAGCTTTCTCCTGCTGTTTGAGCCTGCAGAGTTGTCTCTTGGCTTGCCTTCGAAATTGAGCGGTAGGCTTTGTTTTGATGATCTCCCAATTTTCATCTTCTAGGAGATCGGGATTCACCCATATGGGTTGTTCGTCTGATGTTGGATAAGGAACCAACTCTTGGGATGTCTGAGTCCTTTTTATCACCTTGAAGGAAGTATTGATCTTCTCCTTTGGTGACTTGGAAGTTAATTTGTCCATATGACACCATGTTGATGGAGGCGGACCCATAGTTTTTTGTCAAAGGTGATGTCTCCGTTTTTCCACATCTCGTTGATCTTCTCTCTCACAACGAAGCATTGATTGAGAGGATGCGAGACCATCTGGTGGTATGGACAATATCGGGGATCGTTGGTTTTGCCAACATCTCCCGATCTTTTGGGCTCAGGTAAGGTGAGTTTACCATTTGCTACAAGATCCTCAAAAATTTCTTCAACATCTTCATCGAACGGGTATTTCTTCTCTATTCGTTCTTTGAAGGCTTCAGAGAGTTCAGGTTTCTGACTTGTAATTTTGTTTTTAGCTTTCTTTGGCTGCTTGGTTTGCACATTAAGAACCTCCTTTTTCTTTGGTTTCGAGGTCGTAATGGCGGTCGGCTCTTTCTTCGATGATTTCTGACTGTTGAGGTCTTTGATCACCGTTTCAGCCTCCATCGCTGCTTCTAGGAGTTCTCCCATGTTTTTTGATTTATTGCCGATAATCATAGAGCAGATCCTTTCTCTCATGTTGTTACGGCAGATGTCGACCAGCGACGCTTGTGGTAGTACATCTGAGCACTTGTATGTCATTGCCTTCCACTTGTGAATGAAGTCGAATGTTGACTCATTCTCTCCCTGTTTTAGGCTGCATAGTTGTGCCATAGTAACTGGGTGATCTTTACATTTGAAGTGGGTTAGGAAGCGTGTCTCCAACGTGGCCCGGTTTTGGATGGAGTCCTCCAGTAGAGTGGAGTACCAATCGAAGGTCGTACCTTTTAGGGTACTTGCAAAGAGATGGATCTTGAGGGCATCTTGATCCGCGATAGCTCCTGTCAGGATCTTAAAGTGGATGACATGTTGTCTGGCTGAACCTTTCCCCATATATGTTTGGAGAGTAGGTTGTTTGAATTTTGCAGGGAACGGAACCGTGTCCATCCATAAGGGATATGGTGGCTTGATCCCATGTTCCTTCAGTGTATCCTCTTCTTTTGCTTTGGCGAGGATATCGTCAATGTCCTTTTTGAAAGACCGGGATTCGAACCCTAAAGGGGGGGTGAATAGGGTGAGCTTCAAATTAGTGACCAATTATGACCAATTTTAACTTCCTTAAATTAAATTAGCCACTAGTGTTGATTATCAAACAAAATGCGGAAACTAATAAAAACAATCACCACAAAGCATGCACCATCACACAAGGTTTTATAGTGGTTCGGCCTCAATGCCTACATCCACTACCGGCTTGTGATCTAACACCCCACCGGATTTCCACTATCTATGCTTTTCAATAGGCTAAGCAATAACCTTTACAATATGCTTTCCAACACTAAGCAATAACCTCTTACACTATGCTTTTCTTAGGCTAAGCAATAACCTCTACAACCAAAAGGTTGGTTATCTCTCTAAGTAGTGTCTAGAATACACTTGATGGAGATACAATTTATAGCTCATTAAAATGCCTCTTAATTAGGCGGATATGAAAGGAAAAATCTAATTCTCATGCACACACTATGAATGCAAATAAGAATGCACAATCTGTATGCATGATGTCCGCAATCAATTTGAAAATGAAAGCTCATAAATGTATGCCAAAGGCTTTTAAAAGTTTTAGCTCATAAAAACATTTATGATTGAGGAAAGAATGCTAATCACATGTTAAAAATAACTTGTAAAAGAAATACCTATGTATTCCAAACAAGTTGAGAAATTCTAAAAACAAAACATGTGATGCATAAGGATTTCAATCAAATTAACAATGTAGCTCAATATATGTATGCTAAAAGCATTTGAAAGTGTAAAACACAAAAATAGATTTGATTGAAGTTAAGGGACAAATCATATGTAATTAAAAATTCAACTTGAAAAAGATATACCTATCAATGCAAAGCAAGTCGTGAAACTTTAAAACAAAAAGTACATATGATTTGTGAAGTTGTTGAATCCAAAACATAAGATAGATTTGAAAGTGATTTTCTTATGACGAAAAACAACGACCAAAGATTCAACCAAGTATAGAAATCATGTTACATATAATTTCAAAGATGTTTTCATTAACATGATTTACTTAGATATACCAATCTGAGTACTACTTGGTTTGAATCAAGGTGATGCATCTAAAACAATCAATCAAATCGAAAACATATACATGTTAAGGACACAACAAATCATAGTTTATTATGCTAGAAAAGATTTACCAATAATTAAAGCAAAGCATGAAAACATATGTTTAAGAAAAGTAAAGCTTACTTAGTGATTTAACTCAATGGAACCAAGCTTTCGCTTTTCAAATGACCCCTTTCATCCCTTAGTTCATTCCCCTCTGATTGGCCTCAAAACATCTCAAGGAGGGCCTCTTAGTTCCTCTCTTTTTCAAAGGAATGAACTTTTATTTATACTAAAAAATTGGCCAACGGCTAATCCCCGGTCGACCTGGACCCTTGCCTGGTCGACCGGGTACACAACAGCCATAAATATAGCCGTTTGAAAAACTGCTTTTAGCGGGGGCCAGGGACCGCCGGTAAAAGTGGTTTGGCCGCCGGTATAAGTCCTATTTTCCCAAAAATGTGTTTTTTAAAGTAATTTTCTCGTAGGGACTATAGGCCAAGGAATCAAGCATGGAAACATGATTTAAATCAAACTAAGAGGTTTAAAAACATGAAACATAAAAAGCTTAAAAAGATTTGAAAGATTTAAAACATAGGCTAGCTTGATTTATAAAACTTCTTTTCAAAATAAATTGCATCCAAGTTTAAAAATCAAAACATGCATAAATCAATATTTCTACAAGTCTAAAAACCAATGCATTTGTAAATCAAGATTTCAAGATTTTCTAAATGAATGCATGTGTGAAAATTTGAATGATGCTAAAATGATAATGCATTCATCAAATTGCAATACACAAAATCCCTAACACTTTTTGGTAAGGGCACGTGACTCGTTATTTTCCTCTTCATCTTGATGACTCGGAGGAGCTTCATTGTTTGGTGGACGCTGGAGAGTGAGGAGGAGGTTTTTCATCAGAACCTCAATTCTCTGCTGTCCTTGCTCTAACTAATGGATGCGTGCTGCTACGTCAACATGTTGTGGAGGCTGCTCAGCATTTGTAACCACGGTGTTCATCCTTCGAGAGTCGAATGAGGATATTGTCTTGGTGACTGAGCTGGAGCTCAATCTTTTGAATGAAGAGTCGGAGGAATGGTTGGTTACTCCGATGTCCTTGGCTTGAAGGAGCGGGAGAATCCTCCTGATGTCTTCGTGTCGGGGAGACGCTGCGAGTCACCAATCGTCTGACATGAATTTTGGTTGCTGATTTCTGGCATCTTCTGGTTTTGCCAACCATATAGACAATAACAACTTGGTCGGGTCTTTCTTTTTCAACCCATATTTTAGAGACTTGAAGGGTAGAATGATGGGTTCTTTGCTTCTTTAGTCACTTTTGTCGATATGTTGTGCGGTAACATATACGACAGGCAAGTTGAGCTTCAGTCAGCTTTGGCTGTACCTTGGCAATGAAGGATGTAGTCCCCCGTGCGCAGCAGCTGAGCTTGTCTTCTTTGAAGCTAGGCATGGACAAGATCTGGACGCGGTCCTTCACCTGTCGCAGTGAGGCTTTGAATTTTACAAGTTTGGCCCCTGTGGAGATGACGGGTCGATTAGCAAGAGTGTGGGCCTTAGCA
Organism: Cinnamomum chago; assembly: GCA_038049695.1. Taxonomy (NCBI): domain Eukaryota; kingdom Viridiplantae; phylum Streptophyta; class Magnoliopsida; order Laurales; family Lauraceae; genus Cinnamomum; species Cinnamomum chago. The sequence continues at coordinate 49,568,265 of CP142453.1, read as the reverse complement.
GGTACTTGCGGTGGCCTGGTGATGCATGACTTGATCCTGGGCTTGTAGGAGCAAGCCAGCTCATGCTGAGTTGATTTTTTTTTGGTGGAGGGTAGGTTTCTCCTCCTTCATGTGAGAGAGAGGGTAAAATCGGTTCTCTTTTAGAGGGGCCAGGTACGCTGGCTTTGCAGATGTTTGGGACCTCCTTTTCTTTGGGGAAGTTCTTGGGGACCAGGTCTTAGGGCAAACTTGGTTTCTTGGAGGTTGAGGATTCGTGGGAGTGCCACAGGCTTCGGGTTTTTTTATTGTTGCCCTTTGTGTCGGAGCAACAACATGTCCAGGGGCGGTTTTCTGCTTCTTGGCAGATGCAGTTTCTTCTACGGGGAGTGGGAATGGTCCTAACGATTCGAAGACAATGGTCTGGGGAGTAGAGGTCGACCCGGTTTGAGAGTTACCGAGGGAGGTGATGCTTAGGCAGCTGCTAGGGCTCTTGTGAATGCGCTTGTTTTGCTTTTCTTGAAACATGATTTGGTACTTGTTCTCATCGAAAGTGATGGCCAATGAAGCTGCCATTGTTAGTTTGGAAAACTTCTGAAACAAGACTAGATCCATTAGTAATCACAAGAATGTAGTGATCATAAATGGAAAATAAATATGGTTTTGTCTTTTCAAATCGCTCGAGGGTGTTAGGAATTTTGTAGATTGCAATTTGATGGATGCATTATCATTCAAGCATCATTTCATTTACACACATTTGCATTGTTTTAGATAAACTTGAAATCTTGTTTTACACATGCATTCTTTTTAAGATATTGATTTATGCATGATTTGTTTTTAATCTTGGATGCATTTGTTTTTTGAATAAATAGTTTTTAGATATCAAGCTAGCCATTAGTTTTATGGTTTTGAATCTTTTTTGGCTTTTTATGTTTCATGTTTTAAAACCCTTAGAAAGATTTAAAACATGTTTTTAAGCTTGATTTAATGGCCAAAAAAATTCCCAACCAGAAAAACTTTGAAAATTATGCAAAATATGCATTTTAGGGAATTTGGGTCCCCACGCTCGGTCGACCCGCAGTGGGCCCGGTCGACCTGCCCAACAGGGACCCGGTCGACCGAGCCCACGCAGGTCAACCGGGAATGAGCCGTTGGGGCTCCTATCAATGGTCACTTTTTTACCGTTGTGAAGGCCAGGTCGACCGGGGAAGGGCTAGGTCGACCGGGAAAGAGTCGTTGGGTACTTTTTGGCTATATATAGTGGTTCATTCCTTTGAAAAAATTGATGATCAAGAGGCCATCCTTGAGAGGTTTTGAGGCCAATCAAAGGGAAATGAACTAAGGGATGAAGGGGATCATTTGGAAAGCTAAAGCTTAGATTAATGTAGTTAAATCACCAAGTAGGCTCTACTTTCCTTAATCATATGTTTTCATGCTTTGTTTTATTTTTGGTAAATCTTTTGTAGCATGATAAACTATGAGGTGTTGTGTCCTTAACATGTTTTATGTTTTGGATTGATTTATTGTTTTGGATACATCACCATTGATTCAATCCAAGTAGAACTTTATTTGGTAAATCTAAGTAGATCATGTTAATAAAAGAATCTTTGAAATTATATGTAACATGATTCCTATACTTGGTTGAATCTATGGTTGTTGTCTTTCAACATACGATAATCACTTTCAAAACTATCTTATGTTTTGGATTCAACATCTTTAGAAATCATATGTTTTCATGTTTTGTTTTATCTTTGGTTAATCTTTAGTAGCATGTTAAACTATGATTTGTTGTGTCCTTAACATATTTATGTTTTGAATTGATCTATTGTTTTGGATGCATCACCATTTGAATCAATCCAAGTAGTACTTTATTTGGTAAATCTAAGTAGATCATGTTAATGAAAGAATCTTTGAAATTATATGTAACATGATTCCTATACTTGGTTGAATCTTTGGTTGTTTTTTTTCATCATAAGAAAATCACTTTCAAATCTATCTTATGTTTTGGATTCAACAACTTCACAAATCATATGTATTTTGTTTTTAAGTTTCACAACTTGCCTTTCTTTGATAGGTATATCATTTTCAAGTTGTATTTATTATTACATATGATTTGTCCCCTAATTTCAATCAAATCTATTTTTATGGTTTATGAGCTACATTGTTGATTTGATTGACATCCCTATGCATCACATGTTTAGAGCTAATTAATTTCATACAACTTGTGAATCTTTAATATCATTAACAAGTTGTTACTTTTAACATGTGACTTGCATTGTTTCCTCAATCATAAATGTTTTATGAGCTAAAACTTTCAAAAAGCCTTAGGCATACATTTATGAGCCTTCATTTTCAAAATGATTGAGGACATCACACACACACACACATCATGTGCTTTCATCTTTGCATTCATAGTGTGTGTGTGTGTGTGTATTAGATTTTCATTTTCATATCCGCCTACTGTAGAGGCAAATGTAATGAGCTTAATTGAATCTCCATCAAGTGTATTTTAGACACTAATTAGAGAGATAACCAACCTTGTGGTTGAAGAGGTTATTGCTTAGCCTAAGAAAAGCATAATGTAGAGGTTATTGCTTAGCCTTGAAAAGCATATTGTAAAGGTTATTGCTTAGCCTATTGAAAAGCATAAATAGTGGAAATCCGGTAGGGTGTTGGATCACAAGCCGGTAGTGGATGTAGGCATTGAGGCCGAACCACTATAAATCCTTGTGTGATGGTGCTTGCTTTTGTGGTGATTGTTTTTATTAATCTTTCACATTTTGTTTGATAATCATCACTTGTGACTAGTTTAATTTAAAGAAGTTAAAATTTGTCTAAATTGGTCATAATTGGAGCTCACCCTATTCACCCCCCCCCCCCCCCCTCTAGGGTTCGGATCCCCGGACTTTCAATTGGTATCAGAGAGTGTTACTCCATTTTAGGGCTTAACAACCCGGAGTTGATCCTTGCTAGATTAGAACCCTATTGTTGTGATTTATTGCATATCTTTGTGATGATTTCCACTATATTCGAAAATAAAATTTCCCCTAGTTTCATTGCACCACTCTAAGACTTTTTCAAGTTATATCTTCAAGAGTTGGTGAGTCCTCAAGTGAACTCTCAAGGACATCCTTTTCAAGACCTTAGGTGAATCTTCTTTGGTATACATTTAGACTAACCTTAAGGCCTTGATCCTCTCTAGACCAACCTATCCTTTATAGTTAAATCTTTGTGTTGGTCATGTTACATTTGTATTTTGTTTCTTTATAGTCACATCTTTTAAAATGCAATATTTCTTTGTGATCATTTGATTTTGTCTTCATGAACTTTTAAGTTATATCTCATGGCTTTCAAAATCCTTTGATTGCAATATTTTCATGATGGATTTGCATTTTGTTCATATAGTTTTATCTCTTGTAGTGCATATATATTCATGATCAATTGATTGTGATTACAAATGCTTTCATAGCTAGATTTTTCATGATCAATTGATGTTGGAAAATCATTTGATGTATGTCATAGTTAGATCTTTTTTGTAAATCAAATTATTTGAAGCAATTTATATTTTCCATTGATTTTTCAAAGTTATATCACTTGGTATGGAAAATATGTGTTCAATTTGTATGAAAGTCTATTGCCATATTTAGAATACAAATTGAAAATTTAGTAGTACGCTACTTGTTTTTCTAAATCGCTTGCTCTTAATTCTATAAATGATTCTTTGTTTGAATTTTTAATATTGAAGTGATTTGAAAAACTTTGGAAAATGTTCTAAGCTTTATTGGTTGTATTTTTAGAAGCATTTTCCTTGAATTTATTTCCTTGTGCCTAATTATGATTATATCTTTTGGAAGGAAATGCCTAATTATGACTATATCTTTTGGAAGGAAATATTTTTTACAAACAATTTGCATCTTTGCTAATTTAGTTACATTCTTTTTATGCAAATTGATTTTGATGTCTTACATTGCTTGGTTGGATATGGTGTCATTGATTTGCATGTTTGTGCCTAACTTGGTATATATATTTTTTCATTAATGCAAATTGATGACTGTTTATGTGCTTTATAGTAAAATCTTGTATTTGAACTTTTTAAGTACATATGTGACTTTATGTGCTAAGTTCATTTGGTTTAAACCTCATATCCATTTTCCATTGCATTGTAAGCTTAGTAAATATGCTAAGAGTGGAGATGTTGCATGATAGATTGATCCCTTTAACTTCATACCTTCTTGTGTTTACATAGTTATATTCTTTATTGATGATATGGTATGAGTTAGATCTTGAGTGTTGATTGATCCTCTCTATGCAAATGTCAATTCGTTCTATGTTTGGTTGTGTTCTTAGTTATATTTGTAGAAACCATACTAGAACTCAAATCCATCATTTATGCCTTCTAATCATTTCTTTTTGGATGGTTATGATGTTGATTCATGTATATTTTCTAAGAGATGTCATCCTTGTACATGTTTCAACATCATAGTAGTGATCTTGATCATATGAAACTCTTTGAAATCCATTCCTCGTATTTCTATATGTTTGATGGATATCTTAGATGTTGAATTCATATGATTTAGTCACTTTGAAAATTCATGCATTTCAAAGTTATATCCTTTTGCATTGCAATTTACCTTGTTCATCACTATGCTCTATAGTCATATCTTTAAAAGTGATGAAAATCCATTTATGATGCTTGATGGAATTTTGTGTTTGTCACATTCTTGCTCTTAATCATGTTGTCAAATTCAATTAGTTTCAATTGGTATGATTTTCGATTGGTTTGATTTCTTGTGAATGTGATAGACCTTGTGTACATTGGATTAAACTTGATAGTAATATATTTGTTCCATGTCACACACCATTAGCATCATAATTTTCATGTTTGCCACCTCACTTGCTCATATAGGTATATCTCATGACCACCATGTTTATGTGTTCATAATATTGGTTGGTTATTAGTTGAGGTTGCCTTCATGTTTGAATTTCATTTCACTCATTCTTGCACATTAATAGTCATATTTATTGATTGAATGAAATGATTTCAAAACCTTCATAGCATATGTTTTTCATAGTTAAATTATTTGATGCTATGATTAATAAACCCCATTTCATCATGGATAGCTCTAATTTGGATTTTTCTTACTAGTTATATTCTTTATAACTCCATTTTAGAGTGATTGATTTAAAAGGCTTATCCTTAAATCTCAATTGGTATTCTTTGTTTTTCCAATTGGTATCCATGATCGCTTTTCTCATTGACCTTGCTTTCTTTTGGTAATTTGATCATATTGAGCTTTATAGTTAAACAAATCTAATTCTTCTCTTGAAGTTGACCCTCAATTGGTAAAACCATCTTCTTCTTGAACCAAATAGTTATATCTTTGTCAAAAGTTTGACAAAAGGAGAGAATGGATTGAGGGGGAGTGTAAACCTTCATAGGAGTATTAGTTTTTGATCAAATTGACCCTTGGATTGACCTTGAACCCTTAGAGATTACTACCATACATGATAACCTGTTATGTATTTCATTTTCGATTTCTTTTGTAAACAGGTGCTACTAAAAGGTATTTTCCTTATTTCATGTGTGTAGGTACCTTTGCAATTTAATGTCAAAGGGGGAGAGAGCATTCAAGTTCTCAAAAGGGTGAAGAGAATGTCCAAGCTTCCTAAGGGGAGATTTTGTATGATCTTCTATAGGGGGAGATAATGCATATCTTGCCAAAGGGAGAGAGAGGCATGGTCAAAGGGGGAGAGGTAGAAGTAAGAAAGCTTGGGAGCTAAAGAAGATGCTTGGCCATAAAGAAAGAAAGAAGAAAAGAAAGCTTGAAGAATGATCAAGTACCAAGAATCAAGAAGATTGGAGAAAAGAGCACAAGCTAAGAAAAGGAGCATCCAAGAGATTTCAAGACTTGTCCAGCTTAGGGGGAGCTGAAGACTTAGTGTGTAAATTCAGTGGTGAGTGAGTTGCCATCAAATTGCAAAGGGGGAGATTGTTAGAAATTTTGTAGATTGCTATTTGATGGATGCATTATCATTCAAGCATCATTTGATTTACACACATTTGCATTGTTTTAGATAAACTTGAAATCTTGTTTTACACATGCATTGTTTTTAAGATATTTATTTATGCATGATTTTTCTTAATCTTGGATGCATTTGTTTTTTGAATAAGTAGTTTTTAGATATCAAGCTAGCCATTGGTTTTATGGTTTTGAATCTTTTTTGGCTTTTTATGTTTCATGTTTTAAAACCCTTAGAATGATTTAAAATATGTTTTTAAGCTTGATTTAATGGCCCAAAAAATTTCCAACCAGAAAAACTTTGAAAATTATGCAAAATATGTATTTTCGGGAATTTGGGTCCCCAGGCTTGGTCGACCCGCAGTGGGCCCGGTGGACCGGCCAAACAGGGACCCGGTCGACCGAGCCCAAGCAGGTCGACCGGGAATGAGCCGTTGGGGCTCCTGTCAACGGTCACTTTTTTTACGGTTGTGAAGGCCAGGTCGACCGGGGAAGGGCCGGGTCGACCGGGAAAGAGCCGTTGGGCACTTTTTGGCTATATATAGTGGTTCATTCCTTTGAAAAAATTGATGATCAAGAGGCCATCCTTGAGAGGTTTTGAGGCCAATCAAAGGGAAATGAACTAAGGGATGAAGGGGATCATTAGGAAAGCTAAAGCTTGGATTAATGAAGTTAAATCACCAAGTAGGCTCTACTTTCCTTAATCATATGTTTTCATGCTTTGTTTTATTTTTGGTAAATCTTTTGTAGCATGATAAACTATGAGGTGTTGTGTCCTTAACATGTTTTATGTTTTGGATTGATTTATTGTTTTGGATACATCACCATTGATTCAATCCAAGTAGAACTTTATTTGGTAAATCTAAGTAGATCATGTTAATAAAAGAATCTTTGAAATTATATGTAACATGATTCCTATACTTGGTTGAATCTATGGTTGTTGTCTTTCAACATACGATAATCACTTTCAAAACTATCTTATGTTTTGGATTCAACATCTTTAGAAATCATATGTTTTCATGTTTTGTTTTATCTTTGGTAAATCTTTAGTAGCATGTTAAACTATGATTTGTTGTGTCCTTAACATATTTATGTTTTGAATTGATCTATTGTTTTGGATGCGTCACCATTTGATTCAATCCAAGTAGTACTTTATTTGGTAAATCTAAGTAGATCATGTTAATGAAAGAATCTTTGAAATTATATGTAACATGATTCCTATACTTGGTTGAATCTTTGGTTGTTGTTTTTCATCATAAGAAAATCACTTTCAAATCTATCTTATGTTTTGGATTCAACAACTTCACAAATCATATGTATTTTGTTTTTAAGTTTCACAACTTGCCTTTCTTTGATAGGTATATCATTTTCAAGTTGTATTTATTATTACATATGATTTGTCCCCTAATTTCAATCAAATCTATTTTTATGGTTTATGAGCTACATTGTTGATTTGATTGACATCCCTATGCATCACATGTTTAGAGCTAATTAATTTCATACAACTTGTGAATCTTTAATATCATTAACAAGTTGTTACTTTTAACATGTGACTTGCATTGTTTCCTCAATCATAAATGTTTTATGAGCTAAAACTTTCAAAAAGCCTTAGGCATACATTTATGAGCCTTCATTTTCAAAATGATTGAGGACATCACACACACACACACACATCATGTGCTTTCATCTTTGCATTCATAGTGTGTGTGTGTGTATTAGATTTTCATTTTCATATCCGCCTACTGTAGAGGCAAATGTAATGAGCTTAATTGAATCTCCATCAAGTGTATTTTAGACACTAATTAGAGAGATAACCAACCTTGTGGTTGAAGAGGTTATTGCTTAGCCTAAGAAAAGCATAATGTAGAGGTTATTGCTTAGCCTTGAAAAGCATATTGTAAAGGTTATTGCTTAGCCTATTGAAAAGCATAAATAGTGGAAATCTGGTGGGGTGTTGGATCACAAGCCGGTAGTGGATGTAGGCATTGAGGCCGAACCACTATAAATCCTTGTGTGACGGTGCTTGCTTTGTGGTGATTGTTTTTATTAAGCTTCCACATTTTGTTTGATAATCATCACTTGTGACTAGTTTAATTTAAAGACTTAAAATTTTTCTAAATTGGTCATAATTGGAGCTCACCCTATTCACCCCCCCTCTAGGGTTCGGATCCCCGGACTTTGAGGGGGGACATGGCCCAGCCCAAGCAAGATGAAAGAGGCAAAAAGCCATAGAGAGTACAATTGTTCAAAATGCAAGTATGGTAGACTCAGGGCGAGCGTTCCAGTGACTGCTAGAAGCAATTGTGAACCTTAATTCAAATTATCGAGAAGCAAGGCTCACTCGAGGTAAGATGATATAAGGTTGGGGATACAGATGTGTCGATCGCGAATACAGTAGACCCGAAAGGGCGTACTAGCACTGCTAGACACAAATGTTGTAAATCGCATCCTTGGGAAGGACACGAGATGGGATTTTTTGAAAGGTCAAGATTGAATTCATAAAGGAGAGAAAATGGTATTCCAATCCGAACGAGGCTCAAACATTTCTGTGAGTGCTAAATCTAAAAAGGAGAGAACCAAGATTTCTCAAATCTGAATTCAAAATGACGGAGGTTTTTTTTTTTTTATCAAGATTGAATTCACCAAAGAGAGCAAATGGTGTTCCAACCCGAATAAAGGCTCAAACATTTCTGCAAGCACTAAATCTGAAAAGGAGAGAACCAAGATTTCCCAAATCTGAACTCAAATGACGAAAGTTTTTTTTTCTTGTTTGAAAAGATTTTTTTTAAGTTTTTTTTTTATTGAAGATTTTTTTAAAGAGTACACTTAGGTCTCCAATTCGGTCTTGTGAAACCTCAGTAGATAGATCAACCCCCAGGTAAGGGTAGGATTAATTAATGAACCCGTTTGGAGGACCCTTGCCTCAAACAGTCTAGCTACCTCCAAACTCTAGACAAGGCTTTTCTTAGATCTACTTTGGTCAAAGAACGCAATTGGTGCAACCTTAGTGGGTTTTGAACTCTTTTTTTTATTTATTTTTTTAGATTTCTAATGGACCCATCAAAGAGAGAAAATAGTGTTCAAATCCAAATAAAGGCTCAAACATTTCTACAAGCACTAGATCCGAAAATGAAGAAACCAAAATTTCTCAAATCTGAATCCAAAAAAAATAAAAATTTGAAAGAGTTTTTTTTTTAAATCTCTATCGGACTCATCAAAGAGAGCGAATGGTGTTCCAATCCGAATAAAGGCTCAAACATTTCTACAAGCACTAAACCCGAAAAGGAAGAAACCAAAATTTTTCAAATCTGAATCCAAAAAAGAGAAATCAGATTTTTTTTTTCGAAATGAGAAAGAATGGAAATAAATTAGAAGGTAGAAATTTCCAAAAAATCCCATCTCATTTTTTTTTTGGATACAAGATCCAACGTAGGGCACCAACTAGAAAGGAACCTAAGAATTCAAGCATCGTGTTTTCAAATGAACGAGTCCCACCGGGTGTGCCAACTTGATGGGGGCTCCGACCTTTCATCCTTTCCTTCCCACCCCTGGGGCTGCTGGGAGTATGGCGGAGGAGGAAAAGCGAGTCATCAACATTTTCCGTACGGGTATGCCAGATTTTTTATTCTACTTGGAATTTGAAGTGGTGATCTGTAGATTCACCTTCACAAGTAGAAAGGAAATCAATTCTTCTTTCTAACTTTCCATTGCACTTATATTTTAAGAAAGAGACACAATTTTTTAATTATCGTGAGAGGCGATTTCATTTTGTTTGCCGTGAGAGGTGGTTTTGTGCCGTAGAAGGCGGTTTTATGCCGTAGAAGGCAATTTTGTGTCGTGAAGGGCGATTTACTAATCTCATCAATGAAGAAAGACAAGAAATGTGAATTTTTGTCTCTTTACAAATAATACAAAATACAATGGAAAAGTAAGAAAAGGTATCTGACTTCTCAGGAGATTGTGAGGACTCGTTCAGATCAACGGTCGCAATGAACTTCGCCATTGTCCTTCAGATGAGAACGCTTGATGCTTTGATTATTTGGCTTGGCTTGGACCTCAGTTTTTTAGAGGATAAAGACCAAGGAGATGTCCTATATCCAATGAAAATCCGAGTAAACGGGCTGAAGAGCCACGTTTAGACCATGTTGGATAAAAGGAAAGACGAGACCTTGGGGAGGGGGGGGGGGCAAGGGACTTTGATCACCTTGTGGTGTTTCGGCAGCAAAGTAGCCGGATTTCTTCAGAATTCTTCTTCCTTGCTTGTGAGTATGGTTCATAGCATTTAATTTTCTCTTGCTTTATCTCAAATGTAATCTTGTGTGTAGTGATTTCCTTCCCTCTTTTCCTTGTTTTTGGATGTGATATGTTGGAGGTTAGAATGGATGTTGTTGGAAAATTGATGTTGATTTGGATGAAGTTCTGAACCCCTCTCTTTGTGTATACAAAGGAGCTAAAAAGGATTGTAAAAGAGACTGAAAGAGAGGAGAAGAACTGTCCTGGAATCAGGTTCTGGACAGTTCGCTCAAGTAACATGACACTTCGCTCAAGCAAAGTGTCCGAAAAAGGGTTTGAGTCTTTCCAAAGGACAGTTCGCTCGAGCGGACCCTTCACCGCTCGAGCGAACCCTCCCAGAACTCGTTCCAGAGAGTGGTTAGTTCGAGCGAACTGAATCTTTGCTCGAGCCAACCACCTATTGGATGAGTTCGCTAGAGCGACCTCAAATTCGCTAGAGCGAAGCCACGCAGAAAACCATTCTAGAGAGCTCACCGCTCGAGCGAACCCTCCCATAACTCGTTCCATAGAGTGGTTAGTTCGAGCGAACTGAATCTTCGCTTGAGCCAACCACCTACTGGATGAGTTCGCTCGAGCGACCTCAAATTTGCTCTAGCGAACCCACCCAGACAACCATTCCTGAGAGCTCACCGCTCGAGCGAACCCATAGTCCGCTCGAGCAATGGGTACTATTCACCTGAGACTGATTTGGGAGCAATAATGAAATGTCTAAATGTTGAGAAAGGTCTATTGAGAGCCCTATTGTAATGAGAAGAACCGTTTCTAAGTTTGAACATCCATTCGTGAAGAAAACCACATCACCAAGATTTTGTTTGAAGTCTTGAAAAATCCGAAGTGTATAAGGACCCCGGGATGTTCCCAAACTCAAGGAGTACCAAGTCTTTATCTATTTAGACATACGAGGTCCCTATTCACTTTGAGCAATCCTGAACCCGAAACTCCGATTGTCTATTGTAGTTTATTGATCCTGAGATTTATACTATATGCCTTGTTTTCCCGAAAGCATCGAAATTACACTTGAAATACATACTTGTCTTGAAGTGCATTGCACCACATGGAATGACAATGTGCCTTTGAGCACCCCCGTCCCTCCCGTTTATTTACTTGTACTTGATTTATTTACACATGTCTCGATTAGTTATTTGACCTATGAGTCGGCACCACTAAGCTTGGATAACCTTGTTGGTCTGATCCACTGACTTGGAGATCCCCCTCTTGTCCCGCCAGCTACAGTTTGGGTCCTGCTACCCGGTTATTACCATGGTCTTGTCCCGATGCCGCAGATTGCTATTGTGGTTCCCAATGCCCGGCTCGCTACCGTGGTCATGTATAGTATATTATATGTATATGTATATTTCGTTGTACCTCCTCACTACGGTGACTGAGGTCAACGCTTTGATCTTGCTCTTTCACTTTGGTGATAGAGGATTTAGGTATGTGTGGTTGCGATCTTGCTTGTTTCCCGATTTCCTTGGATACCCATACATGTTTTACACTGAGCTTATGTTTTCATTAAATGATTTGATTCTTTTATGAAGTTATTGATCGAACATGTTTAAATGCTTTTAAAGGTAAATGTATTTATTATTGAATTGTTATGTCCCTTCACCCAATTGCCAAAACATCGTGTTTGACCCACTCTTTGGTACTCAGGTCCCGTTGCCGGTTACCTTGAGGAGGAGCCAAAGGAGGCGCTCGATGAACCGCAGCGCTTAGTTTAGTGGCGTGCTGATGATGTCGTGTAGACATTCGATTGCTATGAGAGACATAATATTTTGGGAACGTTTGACCATTCTTTGGGGATTGGTATTTTTTTTATATTGGCCTTTATTTTTGGGAATGTAATTAAATGCTCTTTTGTATAAACTTTAACTTACTTTTGGGAAACATGCTAATGATCATTGCTCATTCTGATACAGTATTATACTTGTGTTATTGTCTTTATGACTAGAGATGGTTTGAATATTTGATTTGCTACACGCTTCCGTACTTAATAGAAATGTTCATATATGGTTGTGACATCCTCACCGCGGACATCTGTGGGAAATTAAATAAATGTGCACACCTTACACTCGTCACCTAACATTTCAATCTTCAGTCTCGATCCCGGATTAGTTCGATAGACCCAGTCCGGGTCGCGACGGACTAGTATCAGAGAGAGACGTGTTTCAAGTAATTAAAAGAAACTAGAAATCCTAAGGAGGTGGCGAGGATTCGTTAGATCTTTCGTTAGCTAGTATCGTGTGAGCAATGTGTGACCCAAAACTTGATTATTATGTGCTAACAACTGGTTTTGCAGCATCATGTCACCTCGTAAGAGACCGATAAACGACAACCCCTCCTCAAGTAATAGTGATCACACATGGCCAGTTGAGGAGGATATATAGTTGGTAACAATATGCCAAATCAATTCCAACAAATGATGCAGGCAATGCTTGACCAACAACGTCAGGCCAATGAGAACCAGGCTAGATTGCAAGAACAAATGCTTAAGAAATATGAAGATCATGCTAGGGAACTGGCAGAACTGCAGAGACAGTTGTCAGAGGTATTACAGAGAAGGCCCAAACCGATTCAACCCCAACCCACTATTGTCATCAATCAGAGGCAACATGACCCGAACGCTTTGTTTGAACGATTTTGGAAGAGAGCTCCAAAGGAATTCCTAGGCATAGAGGATCCATTAGCTGCAGATGACTGGCTAGAGTATACCGAGAACATCTTTGAGATTTTCCAATGCACCGGAGGAGACAGAGTGAAACTTGCATCATCTCTCTTATTGGCGCAACAGACATTTGGTGGAAGGCAGTTAGAGATGAATACAGGACTATGGCAGATGCAGTGGCTTGGACAAATTTCTAGAAGCAATTTCATGATAAATATGTACCTGCCCACATCAAGAGACAAAAGGCAGTGGAATTCCAGCAGCTTGTGCAAGGGAACATGACAGCCCTCGAATACCTCACATAGTTCGAGAGATTATCTAGATATGCTCCGGAATTAGTGGACATGGTAGAGAAGAAAATTGCTAAGTTCCTAAAGGGACTCAATCCTTTCATTTAGAGAGATGCCACTGGAGTAGTACCACCTATTACCTTCGAGGAAGCTATCAAGAGAGACTACAAGTTTGAGAACTTTCACAACAAGATCTTTAGAGTTCAAGGAAAAGGACAATCTCAGCAGCAGAAGGATCATCAGAACAAGAAGCAGCGGACATAACAGAATACGCAGAATCCATTGGTTTGTACCCACTATGGGAAGAACCATGAGAGTGCACAGTGTCGTACACTTACATGAGCATGTTTCAAATGTGGTTCCATGACCCATCAGATGAGAGACTGTCTAAGGTAGAATAGACATAATCAGCAGTAGCAAGGGTCACAACGTCCAGCACCACCACAGAATGCAATCGTCGTCCCGAATCAGGCAAGGCCACTTCAGTAACAAGCACCACAACAGCAGCAGTACAGACCACAGCAGCAACAGCTAGCCCGTTACAGGGATAGAACCAGAATCAGCGTTCCCCACAACAGAACAGAAACGTCCAACAAGGCAGGCCACAGCAGGCTCATAATAGGTCACAACATCGAGGGCAAATCTATGCGGTCAATAGAGCTGATGCAGAGGCAGCAGGCAATGTAGTGGAAGGTACACTCCTTATTTGTAAGCTAGGATTTTATTTGACCCTGGCTCTACACATTCATTCATATCCCATAAATTTTCTGAGTTGATTGATATGCATTCTAGAGAACTTGAGTTCATTTTGACTGTGGCAACCCCAATAGGTAAACAAGTCATTTGTAGAACCTTTTATCCTAGTTGCACAGTCCAGATAGGAGAAGTGGTTTTAACCGCAGATCTCACTTTATTAGAGATGTATGATTATGATGTCATCCTAGGGATGGATTGGCTGGCAGGGTACCGTGCCACAATGGATTGTTTCTATAAGACTCTTACTTTCAAGTTAGATGAGACACCAGCAAGAGTGTTATTTCAAGGAGAGAGGAGGAATCCTCGTGCAGGGTTTGTCTCCGCATTGAAGGCTGATAGACTATTGAGAAGTGGATGTGAAGCATATTCGGCGTTTATCACGGAGGATAAATAGTCCCAAGGGGTGGAGGAGATCCCAATTGTTTGGGAATTCCTGGATGTTTTTTCGAAGGAGATTCCAGGTTTACCACCCATCAGAGAGATTGATTTCACTATCGAGTTGTTACCAGGGATCGCTCTGATATCTATTGCACCTTATAGAATGGCTCCGGCAGAATTGGGAGAATTGAAGACTCAGTTACAAGAATTGTTAGACAAAGGTTTTGTGAGACCGAGCATTTCACCATGGAGATCTCTAGTCTTGTTTGTCAAGAAGAAGGATGGTTCGATGAGAATGTGTATAGATTACAGAAGATTGAATCAAGTGACCATCAAGAACAAATACCCATTGCCGAGGATAGATGAATTGTTTGATCAGTTACAAGGTGCTTTGTACTTTTTGAAGATTGACTTTAGATCCGGTTACCATCAGCTGAGAGTCAGAGAATCAGATGTGTTGAAAACAACTTTCCGGCCAAGATATGGCCACTATGAGTTTCTAGTGATGCCATTTGGTTTGACTAATGCACCGACTGTGAGAACCCGACCCGTAATTTCCTGGATTAGTGTTGTTTTATTTGTGAATTAGTTTCTTTTAGTGGGATTAGTGTTTGTTGGGTTGAGTTTGTGAGCTAGAATGGTTTTTCACTAGTTTTGGGGAGTTTTGAGTGCCTTTGTGATTAGTGGGACCCTTTGGGGTTCTTTTAGTGACTTTGCGTGTGATTGGGAGATTATTCAAAATTTCCAATAATTCTTGTTTTAGCCTCGTTTGACTTATTTTGTTAATCTCTACAACTTTCGTGTTCACTTCGTCCCCGTTCGAGACCCCGAAACCCTACTTTCCTAATGTTAGGGGCAAAACAGTCTTTTCACACCAAATCTGGACCCAAATTTCGAGATCCCAGAACCATGCCAAAATTATACTTTTTAAAAAATAGATTTTATGAGAAACATTTTCCTCTTCTTCGTCGATTGCATCCGAGGCCCAAAAATTGATATTTTACCCTTGGCAAGTTTTAAGTGTGGTGGGGCCCACACCCACCCATTATAAAAAGATAACTCTCCCCTCCTCTCACTCATTCATTGCAGCCCAAAGGGGGAGCTCTGCAACTGAGCTTCTCCTCCCTTTTCTTCTTGTTTTCTCCTCCCCATTCATGGAGGAAACCTTGCCGTTTGGAAACCCAACCATGCCATCTTCTTCCCCATCTCTCTAGCTTCCCATGGATGCTATTTTTGTGCAAAACCAAGGTGGGCAGCCCCTATTTCAAGCTTCTTCTTGTTGATTAATGGCCCTAGAGGTAAGGACTTCTTTCCATCTTCTATTGTTGAGCTATGGCTTTCCCTTAAGTTCTATTTCCTAGTTTGGTTTGAGCCCATTCCTTGTCTTTCTTGAATTGTCATTTTAGGGTTCTAAATGGGTTTGTTTTGGGGGTTTTTGGCTACGTTGTAGGGTTGCTTGAGAATGTTTGGAGAGCTTGATTCGCTAATTGGAACCCAAGGCAAGTGGATGAATGGATGGTTTGAATGTCATCAAGTTTTATGAGAAAATCCTAAATTTTGTTACTTGTTCTTGATAATTTGATACATGTTTTCACATATGCTTCTTGCCACATTTCTATTGATTTCGAAAATGCATATTAATGGGTCTTTCCCTCTTGTTAAATCTCTTGGAAAGGTATGCATTTTATTTGGTCAAAGTTTGTTCATATGGTTTTATAGAAATGTGGTTGATTTTATTGTTTTTCCATACAAGCTTATTTATTACTTTGACTTGAAATGAATGCTCATGAAGAGCCTAGATAATGCATTTATTGTCATAGAGATGTATTGGTTCATAGCATTTAACTTTCCCTTGTTTTATCTCAAATGTACTCTTGTGTGTAGTGGTTTCCTTCCCTCTGTTCATCGTATTTGAATATGATATTGTTAAAGGAGGTTAGAATGGTTGTTGTTGAAAAAATTATGTTGATTTGGATGAAGTTTTGAGCCCCTCTTGTGGTGTCTATAAAGGGGTTAAAAAGAGGTTGTAGAAGGAAGAGATAGAGAGGAGCTGACATGGTCCGGAATCAGTTTCTGGACAGTTCGCTCGAGCGAACTGTTGGGATTGGTGTATGCCCTAAAGCCCACTGACTACACTTACATATCTGTTACTGGATATTTATTGGTTATTTAATGGAATGACATCTTTCTCTTAATACTTGTGTATATGTATGGTTGTGTAAGGCCCATTGTTTTCGAGTAAATGACTTAGGTGTGTAGTGGCTACACACAGTAAGGTCTGAGTCATGGATACTTGAAACAATAAACTTGTTCATAACTGAGAGATGGAGTTGGGCACTTCATCTTGGTATAAGTTAAAATGAGATACTCTCCTGTATTCAGGGTGACTTACCTTAGTCACGGAGGCCTTTCCGGATTTATCTCATTAGTGCATGTGTCATGCATTGAATAGGACCACTTGTAGGTGTGATCTCTAAAATAGTACTATCACAGAGAGAGATCAATTCACCTCTTGCTACTGAGTGACCAGTGCTCTTAATCTTGAGCATTTGTGGATGAACTGACGAAGTCGAGTTCTTGTACTTTAATTCACTATGGGTGAGATCCTGTTCATGGGTCAACAGCTCTGTGTTTTGGGTGCTCGGGCTTGATTAGTTAGGACGTGCAAATGCAATATGGAATCTGTGCCATCGTGTGATGGAATGATCGTCCCCTTAGAATTATCCAATTAATCATCAGAATCTAAGATCTTAGTATATGGATGTTCCATATGGGTATTGAACTTGTGGGTCGCTCCCTGGATCAAGAGAATGATATCCTGATGATGATTAAGTCCAGGGTATGAAGTTCTAAGGATAAGATGTGATCAAGAAGGTAGATAGTACATCGGTTAACCTACTTGATTATGGATGTTACATAGAGAGGCATTGTGGTCATTGTATTTGGTAGGTCAAAGACAATCGTCAGTTTATGATGAGCTTAATTTGCAATTTAATATTTGTCCCTGGAGTGCAACCATAACTCTTTAGTGGTATGAGTTAGGGTTAAAATGATCTTAATGTTGCTATGGGGTTAGCATGTACATTTTGGTCATTTTAGGAGCCAAGGGCAAATATGTCTTTTGGTCCCTCTTCTAGCCACTTTCCTATATTGGCATGGTTTCCTAATTTAATTAGATGATATGTGGTTGAATTAATTTTGTGGAAGAATAATTTTGATTTTAAATTCAAATAGGCTTTTGATGGCATACATGAATTTAACTCTAGCTAAATTATTAACTTGTGGGCCATGGTGTGTTTATCTATCTTGTGGGCCAGCCATAAGTGGAGCCCCTTGTGTGAGGTTTCCAAGTTTGACTAGGTATCTTTACTTGGAAGGAACAACTCCCCTTTGGGTAAGAATTCCTATGATTAAAGCTTACTAATTTTTAGTATCTTTAATTAGAAAGTGTTGCACAACTAAAGGGGCTGGTTGCTTAATTTTAAGGATTGTCATTCCTATTAGAGATAGAACTCTTTAAAGGAATGTGATCTTTATAAAATAAGAGGGACTGCGCTGGGCGTGGAACACATGAAACAAGAGATAGGAAAGAAACCTTAGGCGTGAAACCTCAAGGAACTCCATTGGCCGTCCAAGTCCAAGAGAGAGTGAGAAGCCCATTCACGCCCAGCCCATTGCTGCCTTCTTCTTCTTCATTGGAGAGAGGAGATCAGGTCCTGGGTTGTTTCCACAAAGAGTAGTTCAGAAAACCCATCTAGGAAACCCTATTCTGATCCCACAATCAACACCAATCAGATTGGGTTGTGGAATAGAAGAGAAGA
Source organism: Cinnamomum chago (assembly GCA_038049695.1). Taxonomy (NCBI): domain Eukaryota; kingdom Viridiplantae; phylum Streptophyta; class Magnoliopsida; order Laurales; family Lauraceae; genus Cinnamomum; species Cinnamomum chago. The sequence continues at coordinate 49,550,066 of CP142453.1, read as the reverse complement.
TCTAAAGGAAAGTTGCTGCAGTAAATTCCTGCAACCTGTATAGCTGATTGCAGGCTTGTGATCAGCAGTTTGCAAGTTCAGTTTCAGAGATTTGAAGACTTCATATCAGCAAGGTATTAGTCGTCTATCATCTCCTTTCTTTCTACACATGTTGATCATGATTTCATGGAGTTTTATGCATGTTTCATGGCTGCCATATCAGATTTGGTTTTGTTTTAAAAACTTTGAAAAACCATACCAGCCATGCTATTCCAAGTTCAGATATGTAATGCATGAACTTTCAGTGGTATCAGAGCCTCTCCATGTGAAATCATGATTCCATGTTGTGTGGATTTCAATCCTAGATTAATCAAGGGCATGGTGGCGCCCTTTAGGATGTTGTTTACTGTATAAATAGTGTGCTGGAATTTTTTCCTGGCTGCTGGAATAATTCCAGAATGTTGTTTACTGCATAAATAGTGTGCAGAGATTTTTTCCAGGCTGCTGGAATAATTTCAGAATGTTGTATAGTGTTGTACACAGCACAATGAATGCACTAATCTTTTTGGTTGCAGCCATATAATTGCATCCTTGATGGTTCGCATGTATGTGTGTGGATTTGGATGTTTTTTAATTAATTGGAAAGTGTACGATTGCGCGTTTAGCAATCATAGGAGGTTGTAATTTTTCCTTGTTTTTTATTTCAACTAGTCTTGATGTAAGCTTTCTTGAAAAGCATAGGGATCTCCAATGTAATTTTTGGTTTTTGTTTTTCATGGGTTTGCTTGTATAAATTTATTTATTGTAACAAGCAAGGAGAAGAAAGCTTCAAAGATTGCATGGTTGCAAGTAGAAGAGGATTACATGGTGGTGGAGGCAACGAAGGGGTCCTAGTGCGAAAAGGACTCTTAACCAAGTATCCTAGTTGGATTAGGATTCCTAGTTGGATAAGGATTTGAAGACCGAAGAGCAGGGAGCCATCAAGGATTACATTATATTTTATTGCTTTTATATATGGAATGCATGGTTGATTGCTTTATATAATTGCTTTTAATGCTATGTTCATCACCTAGTAACATGGCCACCACTAGGTTCTTAAAATTGGCATTTTTCTACATTGGATTGTTTTTAGTTTGGCAAATTGTTTTTAAATGGATCGTAGACCAGCACCTTCTATTTGTCTAAGGTTTAAAAATTGGATAGGGTTTAGTTTATCTTGGTACCCTAAGTTTCCAATAGAGGCCAAACTAAAATCTAATATGTTGCTACCTTGGTGGGCCCATAACCCACTGGTCCCAAGACCTTTACTCAATATGTTTTAAAGCAAAGGTTATTTATTTTTTGAGATGACTTAAGCAATTGAGTCATGAAAATTGTTAACTAAGTTTGCTAGATTTAAACAAGGTTTGAGTAACGATGCTAAGGTCAAAAGAGTTTTTCAAAACCCTAATGTTAAATAATCAAGTGGGAGAGGGGTTTGGAAAAACCCCACGGCCTACCATTTTCGGTTCATGCTATCTCAATGGAGTATTAGTGGGAGCGGCCACCCCTTCGGTGGAGTTCTTTACTAAAGATCGCTTCGATGGGTTAGTAGGTGAACTAATGTGAATATTCGTAATGAGGTGTTAGTGGGAGCGGCCATCCCTTCGGTGGAGTTCTTTACTAAAGATCACTTCTATAGAATGTCAATGAAGTGTTGGTGGGAGCGGCCATCCCTTCGGTGGAGCTCTTTACTAAAGTTCACTTCAAGATTGGATTAAAGTCACTTCCCTTCAGAGGACTTGAGTCATAGACATTCTGGGAAAGTTCATAAGATATGGTAATACACTTGACATAAGAAGGTAATAACCTCTCCCTAAGAGTTAGTGTTATTTGTCATATGAGACCAAACCAATCAGTGATTGGACTATCACTGGATATGCGTATCTAGACAGTGATGATCCAAATAAGCAGACCTTAACTCCACGTGACTGTAGGCTCGGCCATCCCTTCGATGGAGGGTCTATGAGGAGGTTGAGACACTGATACATTATAATTAGGGTTAACTAATGTAAAAAGTCTTGTGCATGTTTTTTCCTTTTATTACAAGCACCATATACATGTTACATATATACTGCCTGTCTAATTATAACCTGTTATATATCCAGAGAGATGGGGAAGGATTCTTTTAGCCCGTTGATGAGTATTCTGCGTGAGAACAAATTGACTGGCCCTAATTACGTAGACTGGAAAAGAAACCTTAACATAGTACTCACCGCTGAGGAGTACAAGTATGTTTTGTCGGAACCCTGTCCTACGATTGATGATTATTCTACAGATGACCAGCTAGAGGCTGAAAGGAAATGGAAAAAGGCGAATAACATGGCCAAATGCTACATGCTTGCTTCCATGTCCAACGTGTTGCAAACACAGCATGAGCAAATGGACACAGCTTCTGATATCATGTTGTCCTTGTCTGAGATGTTCGCAGACAAAACAAGCCAGCTAGGCAAGCTGCTTTAAGGACAATCATGAATACTAGGAGCGCTGAGGGAACACCTGTCAGAGAGCACATGCTCAAAATGATGGATTGTTTCAATGAAGCTAAGATCCTAGGGGCTGAGATTGATGCAGGGAATCAGACCGATATGATTCTCGAAACTCTGCCGGAGTCTTTCAACCAGTTCAAGCTCAACTTCAACATGAGCAAGATGGACATGACTCTCTCTGAGTTAATGAAAGAACTCCAGGCGGCAGAGGCCATCATGAAGCCTAAAGGCCAAGCTCACTTTTCCCAGTTTTCCTCTAAACTGAACCCGAAAGGGAAAAAGTTCAAAAAGAAGCAAGGTAAGGGAAAAGGACAGAAAAAGGGCAATGCTGGAAAGAAGGACAAAGGTACAGGTGAAAAGCCCAAAGGGAAATGCTTCAAGTGCGGCCTCAAAGGTCACTGGAAGAAAGATTGTCCCAAGCTCCTAGGCTCAGATAAGAAAGGTATATCTCTTTCCTACTACATTGAAACCTGTCATGTGGTTGATTCTACTGATTCATGGATAGTAGACTCTGGAGCCACTAATCATATCTGCAATTCATTGTAGGGGTTTCAGATAATGAAAAAGCTTGAGAAAGGGGAGTTTGACCTTAGAGTTGGAAATGGAGCAAAGATTTGGGCTGTTGTTGGGCTGTTGCAGTGGGAGCTGTTACTTTACATTTTCCGCATGATAGGATATTAGTTTTAAATAATGTTATCTATGTTCCGGACATAAGGAAGAATTTAATTTCAGTTTCCAGACTTATTGAATTTCATTATTCAGTTTCTTTCCATTCTGGTGTTGATATCAGTAGAAATGGAAATATTATATGTTCCGGTAGAATGCATGACAACTTATTTTATATATATCCTATTGCTCCCACACTGCATAATGTACAACTAGAAAGCTCATCTTCCCTCAAGAGGAAGGTATCTTCGACCAATGACACTTATCTTTGGCACTTATGTTTGGGTCATATTAACCTAAAACAGATTCAGAGGTTGGTAGAGGATGGGCTTTTGAGCTCATTAGATCTCGAACCTTTACCTCAGTGTGAATCTTGTCTCATGGGAAAGATGACCAAAAGGTCATTCTCTGGAAAGGGACTGAGGTCAAAGGAGTTGTTAGAATTGGTTCACACTGATGTGTGTGGTCCTATGAACAAACTAGCGAGAGGAGGTTATGAGTATTTCATCACCTTCACTGATGATTACTCTAGGTATGGATATGTGTACCTAATGCGACGCAAGTCTGAAGCGTTTGATAAGTTCAAACAATTCAAGGCTGAGGCGGAGTTACAACTAGGGAAACATATCAAAGCTCTTCGATCTGATCGAGGTGGCGAGTACCTCCTGGGTGAATTCAAGGAGTACCTCACACAACATGGGATTGTGTCTCAGTTGTCTGCACCGGGTACACCCCAGCAAAATGGTGTAGCAGAGAGAAGAAACCGTACCCTTCTTGATATGGTAAGGTCCATGATGAGTCATGCAACCCTACCCATATCATTTTGGGGATATGCCCTAGAAGTAGCAGCATACATTTTGAATCTGGTACCTTCTAAATCAGTACCTAGGACACCTCAAGAAATGTGGACAGGTCGAAAACCTAGTTTAAGACATATCCACATTTGGGGTTGTCCAGCCTATGTACTGAATGATAAAGCTACCAAGCTAGAACCCAGATCGGAAATGTGCTACTTCATTGGGTATCCTAAGGGAACGAGAGGAGGCATCTTTTATCATCCAAAGGAGCAAAAGGTGCTTATCAGCACTCATGCTAGATACTTGGAGGATGATTGCATGATGCACCAAGAGCTTGGTTGTAAAGAAACACTTGAGGAGATTCTTTCAGAAACTCCTGCAACATCTGTGCCAGATGCTGAGACTGTAGAAAATCAAGACATTCCTTTTAACACTCCGGAGCCTCGTCGTAGTGGGAGAATTTCTAGACCACCAGATAGATACCTAGGAGTGTCTTTTATGACAGACTCTGAGGATCTGGTTGAGGATCCTACTAGTTACGATGAAGCAGTAACGGATATAGATGCTGACATGTGGCAGCAAGCGATGAAATCTGAATTGGATTCTCTGTATTCCAATCAAGTCTGGGAACTTGTGGATGCACCTGAAGGGATCAAACCCATAGGGTGCAAATGGATCTACAAGAGAAAGAGAGGAGTGGATGGGAAGGTTGAAACCTTCAAAGCAATACTGGTGGAGAAAGGATATACTCAGAAAGAGGGTATCGATTATGAGGAAACCTTCTCGCCAGTAGCCATGCTCAAGTCCATAAGGATTCTCTTAGCCATCGCATGTCATTATGACTACGAGATATGGCAGATGGATGTCAAGATAGCTTTTCTTAATGGAAGTCTTGACGAATGCATCTATATGATGCAACCAGAGGGATTCATTGCTGGTGGCCAAGAGAACATGGTATGTAAACTTAAAAAGTCCATTTATGGACTTAAGCAAGCATCTAGGGCATGGAACATCAAGTTTAATCAGGCAGTCAAATCCTTTGGCTTTGATCAAAACATCGATGAACCATGTGTGTATAAGAAAGGGAGTGGAAACGCAGTTGCATTTTTAGTCCTGTATGTGGATGACATATTACTCATTGGAAATGATGTTGGCATATTGTCGTCTGCTAAGGTTTGGTTATCATCTCAATTTCAGATGAAGGATTTGGGTGAGGCGAGCTATGTCTTAGGGATCAAGCTTCTGCGAGATCGGAAGGACAAGATGTTAGCCTTATCCCAATCTTCGTATATTGAGAAGATATTGGTCAAGTATAACATGCATGACTCCAAGAAGGGCTTGCTACCTTCTAGACATGGAGTACCACTATCTCAGAATCAATGTCCGAAGACACCTGAGGAGATAGAAAGGATGAGGAGAGTACGATATGCATCAGCTGTTGGAAGCCTCATGTATGCAATGTTGTGTACTAGACCAGATATCTGCTTTGCCGTTGGCATGGTTAGTAGATATCAATCAAACCCTAGACCTATGCATTGGACAGCTGTTAAGCATATATTCAAGTATCTTCGGAGAACGAAAGATTATATGCTAACCTACCGAGCAGATGATCTAACGCCACTGGCTTATACAGACTCTGATTTCCAGTCGGATGTAGATGGCAGAAAGTCTACCTCGGGATACGTCTTTACTCTATCAGGAGGGGCTATATCATGGAGAAGTGTCAAGCAAGATTGTACTGCTGATTCTACCATGGAAGCAGAGTATGTGGCGGCATCGGAAGCTGCGAAGGAAGCAGTATGGGTCAGAAAATTCCTATTGGAATTGGGAGTAGTTCCTGCAGTGCAAAATCCGATTGTCATGTACTGCGACAATACTGGTGCAGTAGCTAACTGCAAAGAGCCCAGGAATCACAAAAAAGGCAAGCATATTCAGAGAAAGTACCACTTGATCCGGGAATTCGTCCAGGATGGAGAAATAGTGGTAGAGCAGATTGCCTCAGCAAATAACTTAGCTGACCCATTTACTAAGACTCTTACTGAGAAAGTGTTTACTTCACATGTTGAGTCTATGGGAGTTAGGTTAGGTTGTAGTGATCTTTAGTGCAAGTGGGAGATTGTTGGGATTGGTGTATGCCCTAAAGCCCACTGACTACACTTACATCTCTGTTACTGGATATTTATTGGTTATTTAATGGAATGACATCTTTCTCTTAATACTTGTGTCTATGTATGGTTGTGTAAGGCCCATTGTTTTCGAGTAAATGACTTAGGTGTGTAGTGGATACACACAGTAAGGTCTGAGTCATGGATACTTGAAACAATAAACTTGTTCATAACTGAGAGATGGAGTTGGGCACTTCATCTTGGTATAAGTTAAAATGAGATACTCTCCTGTATTCAGGGTGACTTACCTTAGTCACGGAGGCCTTTCCGGATTTATCTCATTAGTGCATGTGTCATGCATTAAACATGACCACTTGTAGGTGTGATCTCTAAAATAGTACTATCACAGAGAGAGATCAATTCACCTCTTGCTACTGAGTGACCAGTGCTCTTAATCTTGAGCATTTGTGGATGAACTGACGAAGTCGAGTTCTTGTACTTTAATTCACTATGGGTGAGATCCTGTTCATGGGTCAACAGCTCTGTGTTTTGGGTGCTCGGGCTTGATTAGTTAGGACGTGCAAATGCAATATGGAATCTATGCCATCGTGTGATGGAATGATCGTCCCCTTAGAATTATCCAATTAATCATCAGAATCTAAGATCTTAGTATACGGATGTTCCATATGGGTATTGAACTTGTGGGTCGCTCCCTGGATCAAGAGAATGATATCCTGATGATGATTAAGTCCAGGGTATGAAGTTCTAAGGATAAGATGTGATCAAGAAGGTAGATAGTACATCGGTTAACCTACTTGATTATGGATGTTACATAGAGGGGCATTGTGGTCATTGTACTTGGTAGGTCAAAGACAATCGTCAGTTTATGATGAGCTTAATTTGCAATTTAATATTTGTCCCTGGAGTGCAACCATAACTCTTTAGTGGTATGAGTTAGGGTTAAAATGATCTTAATGTTGCTATGTGGTTAGCATGGACATTTTGGTCATTTTAGGAGCCAAGGGCAAATATGTCTTTTGGTCCCTCTTCTAGCCACTTTCCTATATTGGCATGGTTTCCTAATTTAATTAGATGATATGTGGTTGAATTAATTTTGTGGAAGAATAATTTTGATTTTAAATTCAAATAGGCTTTTGATGGCATACATGAATTTAACTCTAGCTAAATTATTAACTTGTGGGCCATGGTGTGTTTATCTATCTTGTGGGCCAGCCATAAGTGGAGCCCCTTGTGTGAGGTTTTCAAGTTTGACTAGGTATCTTTACTTGGAAGGAACAACTCCCCTTTGGGTAAGAATTCCTATGATTAAAGCTTACTAATTTTTAGTATCTTTAATTAGAAAGTGTTGCACAACTAAAGGGGCTGGTTGCTTAATTTTAGGGATTGTCATTCCTATTAGAGATAGAACTCTTTAAAGGAATGTGATCTTTATAAAATAAGAGGGACTGCGCTGGGCGTGGAACACATGAAACAAGAGATAGGAAAGAAACCTTAGGCGTGAAACCTCAAGGAACTCCATTGGCCGTCCAAGTCCAAGAGAGAGTGAGAAGCCCATTCACGCCCAGCCCATTGCTGCCTTCTTCTTCTTCATTGGAGAGAGGAGATCAGGTCCTGGGTTGTTTCCACAAAGAGTAGTTCAGAAAACCCATCTAGGAAACCCTATTCTGATCCCACAATCAACACCAATCAGATTGGGTTGTGGAATAGAAGAGAAGATCTAAAGGAAAGTTGCTGCAGTAAATTCCTGCAACCTGTATAGCTGATTGCAGGCTTGTGATCAGCAGTTTGCAAGTTCAGTTTCAGAGATTTGAAGACTTCATATCAGCAAGGTATTAGTCGTCTATCATCTCCTTTCTTTCTACACATGTTGATCATGATTTCATGGAGTTTTATGCATGTTTCATGGCTGCCATATCAGATTTGGTTTTGTTTTAAAAACTTTGAAAAACCATACCAGCCATGCTATTCCAAGTTCAGATCTGTAATGAACATGACACTTCGCTCGAGTGAAGTGTCCAGAAAAGGGTTCGGAGCATTCCAGTAGCTTGGTCGCTCGAGCGGACCCTTGGTCGCTCGAGCGGACATCCCAGAACTTGTTCTAGAGAGTCGTTAGTTCGAGCGCACTTAATAATTCGCTCGAGCCATTGAGTTCGCTCGAGCTACCTTAACTTCGCTCGAGCGAACCCACCCAGACAACCATTCCAGAGAGCTCCTCGCTCGAGCGAACTCTCCCGTTCGCTCAAGCTATGAGCTTTGTCGGTCAAAGGCTATGTTGGGACAATGATGAACTATTTAAACGTTTTGGGACTATTCATTGAGAACCCCTCTATGTCAGGGAGATTTACTAAGAAATGTATGAGGCCATTGGAGAAAGAAACCACATCACGAAGATATCATTTGAAGTTTTGAAAATTCGGAGTGTATAAGGAGTCCGGAATGTCCCCAAACTCAAAGAGTACCAAATTGTTATTAAATTGACATACGGGATCCCTATTCACTTCAAATAAATCTTGAACCGACACTTTCCCGAAATCTTAATTGTTTATTGTATTTCATTGTTCCCGAGATTTATATTACATGACTTGTTTTCCCGAAAGCATCGAAGTTACACTGGTAACAGTTACTTGTCCCGAAATGTATTGCTCGACATGAAATGACAGTGTGCCCTTGAGCACCCCCGTACTGCCCGTTTACTTATTTGTACTTGATTTACTTGCACATGTCTCGAATTGTTATTTGACCTATTAGGCGGCACCACTAAGCTTGGATAACCCTGTTGGTCTGATCCACCGACTTGGAGATCCCCCTCTTGTCCCGCCAGCTGCAGTTTGGATCCTGCTACCCGGTTATTACCGTGGTCTTGTCCCGATGCCGCAGATTGCTACTGTGGTTCCCGATGCCCGACTCGCTACCGTGGTCATGTATAGTATATGTATTTATGAGATCCACTGTTTCTCCTCACCTCGAGTGACTGAGATCAGTGCCTAGTATATGTATATGTATATGTATTTATGAGATCCACTGTTTCTCCTCTCCTCGAGTGACTGAGATCAGTGCCTAGTTATTGCTCTGTCACTTTAGTGATAGAGGACTTAGCTTCGTGTGGTTGCCATCTTGCTAGTTCCCGATTCCTTGGATACCCTACGTGTTTTATATTGCTTATTTGTTTTCCGGTAAATGATTCATTTCTTTAATGAAAGTTATTATTTAAATAGGTGTTAATATTTTTCATGGTAAATTCAGTTATTGTTATGTTGTTTCTCGTTCCTTGTACACACACGTACTTTTAAATAAGTTTTACATGACACTTATTTTGCCAGATCCCTATGTTTTTACATGTTTTAAATGAATACCCGATCTGTTAAATATCCGTGCTTTTAAATTTGTTTTACATGACACTTGTTTTACCAGATCCCTATGTTTTTACATGTTTTAAATGAATACCCGATCTGTTAAATATCCATGCTTTTAAATATGTTTTACATGACACTTGTTTTGCCAGATCCCTATGTTTTTACATGTTTTAAATGAACACCCAATCTATTAAATATCCGCGCTTTTAAATATGTTTTACATGACACTTGTTTTGCCAGATCCCTATGTTTTTACATGTTTTAAATGAATACCCAATCTGTTAAATATACGTGCTTTTAAATATGTTTTACATGACACTTGTTTTGCCAGATCCCTATGTTTTTACATGTTTTAAATGAATACCCGGTTTGTCGAATGCTCATGCTTTTACATATGTTTCAAATGAACATTTGTTTTATCAGACCTCTATATTTACACATGTTTTAAACGAACACCCGATTGTCAAATATCTATGCTTTGATAGATGAAGTAAATGAACATATGTTTTGTTAGATCTCCATGTTTAACTCATGCTTTAAACGAATACATGTTTTGTCAGAGATCCACGATTTTCCACCCGTTTGATTATATGCAGCCTTTGATTAAATGACATGAATTATCATATGTTTTAATTCTCAACATATTTAGTATCTTTTTATCCACCAGCCAGACCGTCGTGTCTGACCTACTACTTTTGGTACTCAGGTCCAGACTTCTTCGTCCCGAGATGAGTGCTTTCTTTGGCTGTGGAGCCATGATTTCCAGGTTGTTTTGTCGGCTATGTCGTGTAGACATTGAACAAGACATCGGAGTTGTGTCACACATGGGTAGTGGTTATTAGCTTGTTATTGTATGGCTTTTATTAGCCTTTTTCTTGGGATTCTTAATTAATGTACATTGATAATTGTAACTTGAACACATATGGGAATGTATTATCCTGTTACTATCGGCTTTGTACTTTGTTGTGATGGTTACTCCAGTCTGATATGGTTCTTGACATAATAGCTATATGCTCGAGGTTGAGTGTGACGCGGAATCCGATGGCCACGGACTCAGGTTGTAATGCCACGAAAGCTTCCGCAAAATATTCAGAGTGTGCTGGAACGTGTCGTCTTCACTCACGCGGATCTTGGGAGAAAGAAAAATATAATTACCCTTAATCCCATTAACGCCCCCGAGGTTCTTGGTTTGGGGGCGTGACACCGACAGTATTCATGGCGTTGATGAACAAAATATTTGCAGAGTATCTAGATCAGTTTGTGTAGTATTCATTGACGATAGTTTGGTGCACTCCAAGACCAGAGAAGAGCATGAAGAACACTTGAGGATAGCACTGCAACTCTTGAGAGAGATCCAGTTGTATGCGAAGCTCAATAAGTGTGAATTTTGGTTGGAACAAGTAGCATTTTTGGGGCACATCATCTCCAAAGAAGGATTGTTAGTGGATCCGTCCAAGATTGAAGCAGTAGTGAATTGGGAAAGACCAAAGAATGTGACAAAAATCAGAAGTTTTCTAGGATTGGCAAGATATTATCGGAGGTTTGTGCAAGGATTCTCGTCGATTGCGTCGCCATTGACGAAGTTAACAAGGAAGAACGTACTTTATGTGTGGACAGATCAGTGTGAAACTAGTTTCCAAGAGTTGAAAAAGTGATTGACTACAGCACCAGTCCTTACTTTGTCATCCGGAAGCGGCGGTTTAACCATTTTTACCAATGCTTTGAATGCTGGACTTAGTTGCGTGTTGATGTAAGAGGGAAAGGTTGTCGCATAAGGATCCCAGCAGTTGAAAGATCACAAGAAGAACTATGCCACCCATGATCTTGAGTTAGCAGCAGTTGTTTTCGCATTGAAAATGTGGAGACATTACCTCTATGGAGAGAAGTTTGAAGTCCACTCCGATCACCGCAGCTTACAGTATTAATTTTCTGAAAAGCAATTGAACATGAGGCAGCGAAGATGGATCGAATACAATAAGGATATTTTCCAATCAAGTACCACCCGGGGAAAGCTAATGTAGTTGCCGATGCCTTGAGCAAAAAATCAGTAGGCATGTCAAATCTAAGTGGCACTTGTATTTTGGAGCAATTTGAAGAGTTGAACATAGACCTACAACCACAAAGGAAGGGTGTACTACCAGCTAACATGTCAGTGTCAGAGCCTTCCTTCATTCAGAAGATCAAGGATAGTTAGTTGCAAGATCCAGAGTTGGCCAAAATTTCAGAACATATAGCATACCATCCAGATTTTCGTATTGTTGATGGAGTTTTGTACTACCGTGACCGTCTGTGTGTACCCAATGTCGAAGATTTGAGGAATAACATCATGATCGAGGCTCACAGCACGAAGTATTCAATGCATCCAGGCAGTACGAAGATGTATCAGAATTTGAAGGGCAGATTTTGGTGGAATAACATGAAGAGAGATTGCAGCATTTGTCTCTCGTTGCATGACTTGCCAGTTGATTAACGCAGAACATCAGAGGCTTCCACGATTGTTACAGCCATTAGAGATCCCGAAATGGAAATGGGAGCATATTACCATGGATTTAATTTCGGGACTACCAAGGACCAGTAGAGGCAACGATGCAATATGGGTCATTGTAGATCGTCTAACTAAGTCAGCTCATTTCATTCATATGAGGACAGGGAAGAAGATGCATGTGCTACCTTTGGCACAGTTATTTGTCAACGAGATTGTCAGTCGACATGGACAACCAGTTTCTATCACATCCGACAGAGACAGCAGATTCGTCTTGACGTTTTGGAAGACATTGCATGAGTCTACGGGTATGAAACTACAGTTCAACACGGCTTCTCACCCGCAGACAGATGGCCAGTCAGATAGGACAATTCAGACTCTCGAGGATATGCTTCGTGCTTGTGTGTTAGATTTTAAGACTCAATGGGATGAGACTCTACAATTGTGTGAGTTTGTTTACAACAATAGCTACCACTCGAGCATTGGGATGGTGCCTTTTAAGGCTTTGTATGGCAGAAGGTGTAGGACATCTGTGTGTTGGGAAGAAGTCGACATTCGCAGTTTCCATGGACCGACTATTGTAAGTGAGACCAGCGACAAGATCAAGTTGATTCAAGAACGTCTGAAAGTATCCTGGAGTAGACAGAAAAGCTATGCAGATTCTCACCGAAGGGATTTACAGTTCCAAGAAGGAGACAAGCTTTTCTTGAAGGTGTCACCTACGAGAGGAACGTTGAGATTTGGACAAAAGGAAAACTATCACGGAGATACATTGGACCGTATGATATTGTGAGCAAGATCGGTGATGTGGCTTATAGATTAGCCTTACCTCCCGAGCTATCTGGCGTACATATCGTCTTTCACGTGTCTATGTTGAAGAAGTACGTCCCCGACCCTTTGCATGTACTTCGACATGAACCTTTGGAAATCAGAGAAGATGCTACCTATATTAAGAAACCCATTCAGATCATTGATGCGAAGGAACAAGAGTTCAGAACACGAACTATTCAGTGGGTAAAAGTACTATGGGAGAATCATGGACTGGAAGAGGCCACATGGGAATTACGAGATCAAGTTCAGAAGAAGTATCAACATCTACTACCTGAGGTGAGTTTTATATTTCATTTGGAGGACCAAATGCCATAAAGGGTTGAGGATGTAAGACCCCGACCCGAGAGAACCCGATTAGTGTTAATTAAGTCCTGTATTAGTCTTAAGCATGATTAGTAGTCTTTGACTAAGTTGGGTTTGGAATAGCTTTTGATATAGTTTTGGGGAATTTTGAGTGCTTTGGTGACTAGTGGGGCCCTTTGGGGGTTCCTTTTATGACTTTACGTTTACTTAGAGGATTTTTTGAAATTGTTTTGATTTTTGTTTTTAATCCCATTTTGTTTATCTTGTTAATCCCTATAACTTTTATGTTGATCCCGTTCCCGTCTGAGTTCCCGAAACCCGATTTCCTAGCCTTGAGGGCAAAACAGTCTTTCTACACTAAATCTTTACCCAGAACTTGATATCCTCGAAACCCGCAAAACATATACTTTTTGGAAACTAGATATTTCGACGATCACTTTTCTCTTCTTCGTCGAATTCATCCGAAGTCCCGAAACCCTGTGGGAAATTAAATAAATGTGTATACCTTACACTCATCACCTAACATTTCAATCTTTAGTCCCGATCCCGGATTAGTTCGATAGACCCGGTCTGGGGTCGCGACAATGCACCCATGGTCGCCGGCGGCGACCATAGGGATTGTTTCCCTTTTGGTCGTCGTTTCTCGGCTATTTTTTGGTCTTTTTCGATGCTATTTTCTCCTGCATTTTTCTTGACATTTCTCCTCATTTATTGAATTGAGTGTCCTGAAGAAAACCGGACGAGAAGCCATGCAAATCGGAGCACAAAGTTTCCTATTTTTTGGAAAAGCCGGAGACTTTGTAGCCGATCTTCCGTCAAGAGCCGAAACTAGGTCAAACGATGTCGGAATGACCTGAAATTTGAGGTGAAGCCTCCTGAGTAATAGATAGGACCAACCATAGGCTTGTGTTTGAGTTTTGAAGCTATTTGGGTTCCCGTCATCAGTAGGCTTTATTTTGCCGCGAGGAAGATGTCGCGCTTTTATGTGCGGTCAACCAATGTCCGATTGACTTGAAATTTGACAGGAAGCCCATTGAAGTCATTTTGGGACGATCTGTTGGCTCCGTTTTGGATGTCATTGTCCCAGGGTGCTCCGTCGCCGGTAGCCTTGATTTTGTTTCTGAGCGTCAAAGTCGGGTCAAACGTTGTCGGAATGACCTGAAATTTTGACGTCCAGCCCTTTGGAAGCATGTTGAAGCCATCCTTGTGCTTCGTTTGATGAGTAATAGTCCCAGTGGTTCTCACCGTCGAGAGGCTTGATTTTACTGCTCAAGGGTTGATGGAGGGTCAAACATTGTCGGTTTGACTTGAAATTTGGCATGGAGCCTTTTGGAGGTATTTTGAGACCATCCGTAGGCTCTGATCGAAGTTTTGATGTCTTCGACGCCGTCGCCTCCAAGAGCGCATGTTCAACTGCTGGAGGAGTGAAGTTGGGTCAAATGATGTTGGAATGATCCGAAACTTCTTGTGAACCCTTCTTTTGGCTGTCTTGAAGGATCTTGCAGTTTTTGTTTGATTCTGACAAGATTTGATGCTCGAAGCAGCATTACTTGTTTTGCAGTAGGATGCGGCTTCATGTGACTTCTTGATGTTGAAGAGGCAAAGTGACATTTTTGGTGTCAACACTTCTTAGTTTGCGCTCAAACATAATAATTACATTTAGTCATGGGCAAGGAAGAATGAGAACTAGAGAATGATGACTTACCATTCACAAATGTGTTGGTGAAGCTAGGGTCATGTGAAATATACCTATAAAATCCAAGACCTTTCCTATCTCTTTGAGATTTACCCAATTTAAAGAACTTTTCAAATCTCTCTTCACCCTAGATAAATTCGCACTCATACTTTTGTTTATAGCTTTTAAGTTGAGTGACTTGGTTGTTAGTTTGTATGGTCTCAATCCATCAGTTGATGTAATAAATTGATTAATTTCTTTGTTTATCGATAAAATCATGCTTTCCTTTCATGAGAAGAATGGTGTTTTATTACTTAATGAACATAACCAATACATATGACATGATGGTTCACGAGATGAATCGGGTCCCATTAGTATATTAGATGTGATATATGTATATGGATGAGATCCACATACATGAGACATGTGTCACAAATCTTATACTTAAAAATATCTTTATAACCAGTGATGAGACTAGGCGTCTCATCTGATAAGGTTGCAGCACTTTGATCACTATGAGATAATGTGATTTGTCTCGATCATCAGAATGTAAGATTCTAGATCATAGTGCTAGTACATTGGATGTATTGAAGGACCATGAGAAGCACCTTATGAAATATTGTCTCGATTTTAAAGACTGCTCTCATAATTCCCTAGCAGTAGGTTCTCAATCCTGAGACATTGATGAACTCAAGTTTCTGTCTATTCATTTGCTTTGATTCACCAATGAGTGAGGCCAACCGTAGGTCAACACCTCGGTGTCTTGGGTACGTGGTAGTAGGACTGTGGGAACATACAATAATCAAGATGGAATCTATCTATATTATCCCCTTAGGCCAATTAATGGATTTATCATTAGTAAGTGCGTACCCATCTCGATTAAGAGTTAATTAGATGGTACTGATGATCACTGTGATTAATTGGGGCTCAAGGATAATAAGATGTGGATCTAAGATTGGATGGGATAGATTTATTCCAATTGATCCATGGATAATGATGGAGGGGCCTACGTGTGGTAATGTGGAAGTTTAGGGTCTTCATCTCAATTTATTCCTAAGACTAGAGTGCAATTGCATTTATATAGTGGTGTTATTTGCAATTAACTATGGACCCGGATTGTACATGAGATGTGGGGTCATGGTGTCGCAGTTGGAGCCAGCTTTCTAAGGAATCCCTAGTGATCCCCACGCTAGTCTAAGATATTAGAAAGTTACTAATCTTACTTGAACTCTAAAAGGAAGCAATTAGAAAGTTACTATTTCTATTTGAAGTGAGACTTCTAATAGTGGCAATAGTAAGCTACTAATTTGTGGGGTGGTGTGACTTCTAATGCAATTAGTAATAGAGTCTTAAGAGGAGATTTGAGGGCTATAAATAAGGGAAGAAACCCCTTGGACGTCCAACACTTGTATCCCACGCCCAAAACCCCTTCGTGCGAGAGTTGCACAATTCTTCCTCCTCTTTCTCTTCTAGTTCTCTTCTAGTTTCCTTGGAGTTTGTAGTAGAGTTTTCTCTTGGAGATCCCACCCATCTTCTTGAGAAAAGAGATATAATAAACGGGTCATAGCGTGGAAGATCAATAGGTCTTGGAGATTCTTATTTGATACGTGAAAGAGTTTCATCATCAAAGAAAGACGCAACTTCTCCATTAGAGCACAACCGAGCTCCCAATGTATAATCTACTTCCTTGCATGTTGTAGATTTTATGGATGCTTGTTGGCTGCAGTTTTATCTTCTTGATAGGTTTATTTACTAATCATGATGGCTGAGATTGAGGACATGGATCCTGGATTGGGTTTTATAGCCTTCTGGATAGTTGATCCCTGATTCAAGTGGGTCAAAAAGTTCTGAAAACCTATCCACGAGGTCCACGTATTTCCAACATTGGTTTATAAGGATTGAATTTTCATATTTAACTTTTAATAATTCATTTTTAATTTCCTTATTGTTGTTTAGCTCTTCATGGGCAAGTTTTAAATCAAATTTACGTTCATTAATAACATTAGATCCAAGTTCTAGAGTTTTTATCTTATTTTGAGCATTAGATAAATTTTCCTTAGAAATTATCAACTTGGAATCTAGTTTGTTAATGTTTTTGTCTTGCCTTTGTAATTGATATCGTAGTTTTAAATTTTTTTTATTAAGCTCATCACAACTTATCTTAATTTCTTTTAGTTCTTCTTTAATATTAGATAGGTTATGTAAAGAGATCATACTAAACAATGTATAACTTCTTTTTTCTCTCTAAGTTCATCTTTTGAAAAAACTAATTATTTGTTCAGCTTTTTAGATTCTTCTCTTAATTTATAGTTTTTCTTAACAAGCTCTAAGGACAATGTATACAATTCATCATAAGCTTGTTGAAGTTCATCTTCATTTTCAACATTTTCTTCTTCTTTTAAATCAAATTGAGATTCATTAATTTGAAGGTTTGAATCTCCAATAGATGGAAGAAAGAGGGGTCTAGAGGAATCTACATAAGAATCTAACATAGTGGAATCCATTCTAATAATTTTCATGAAAACACAACACTAGGGTTTTAACTCTAGGTTTTTACACCTAATCAAGAGTTCCAAAAACACTTGATTCTAATATAGAGCACAAGGCTCTGATACCAATTGAAAGTCCGGGATCCGAACCCTAGAGGGAGGTGAATAGGGTGAGCTTCAAATTAGTGACCAATTATGACCAATTTTAACTTTTTTAAATTAATTAGTCACAAGTGGTGATTAAGTAAATAAATGCGGAAGCTTACAAAAACAATCACTGTCGCGACCCCGGACCGGGAATCCCATTCCGGGATCGGGACATTAGTGTGTAATGATTATTCAAGAGGAGGATTATCTACATCCTCAAAATACAACCTACTCAATTTCCCACAGGTGTCCGCGGTGAGGATATCACAACCTTGCATGAACATTTCTTTTGAGTGCGGAAGCGTGTAGCAAATCAAATAGTAGACTATCTCTAATCATGCAAGCATTAATAGCAAATATCAAACTGTATCAGAATGAGCAATGATCTAGCAAGTTTCCCAAAAGTTGTTAAAGTTAGACAAAATATCATTTAGTTACATTCCCCAAAATTAGAGGCCAACAAAGGCCAATACTACAAAAGAATAACCCAAAGGAATGGTTAAAAAGTTCTCCCCAAAATGTTACGCCTCTTGGCAACCCGATGTCTACATGACATCGTCAGCACGCCACTCTACTAGAGGTTGCAGCTCACCTACTGCCTCCTCCGGCTCCTCCTCAAGGAAACCGGCAACGAGACCTGAGTACCAAAGTAAAGGATCAGACACGACGGTCTGGCAAGAGAATGAAAAGATGCAACAACATATAATAGATGAAATCTCTTGAAAAGCATAGAAATCTGTTTAAACAAGAACTCTCATAAAACAGGTAAATCATTTGCTATAAAACAAGTAAACAAGATAAAAATATATGAGGTATCCAAGGAATCGGGAATAACAAGGTGGCAATCACATAAAGCTAAGTCCTCTGTCACTAAAGTGACAACAGTATCACGGGACGTCGATCTCAGTCACGCAAGGTGAGGAGAAACAACGTATACATATATACAATATAATTATACGGGAACGGGACCACGGTAGCGAACCGGGTATCGGGACGGGACCACGGTAATAAACCGGGCATCGGGATCCAAACTGCAGCTGGCGGGACGGGAGAGGGATTTCCAAGTCGGTGGATCAAACCGACAAGGTATCCAAGCTTAGTGATGCCGACTCATAGGATAAATAACACATCGAGACATATGCAAGTAAATTGAGTACAGTAAATAAACGGGTAAAACGGGGGTGCTCAAGGGCACGCTGTTATTTCATGTCGGGCAATACATTTCGAGACAAATCAATGCTACTATCATGCTTTCGGGAAAACAACTCATGACATGTAAATCTTGGAAATAGAGAAATATGATGAACTATACCAATTCGGGAAAGATAAATGTTTTAAGATCTATTTGAGTGAATAGGGGTCCCGTATGTCGATCATAGATATGACTTGGTACTCTTTGAGTTTGAAGACATTCCGGGCTCCTTATGCACTTTTACTATTTTTAAAACTTAACATGAGCTTATGGATAGTACTAGATGCTATGATAGAAAAATCAATACTATAAACGGTCCATCCTAAGTATGATGTCAACCCGGAACCATCGAGCAACCTACTCAGTCACCGAAAGGAATAGAATTCGCGATACCCAAGGAAATAGACTTTGCATTTAGGTACGAAGAGGATATCGTGTCGTTCCATCCCGTTCAAGATTGAATAGATTGAACTTCGATGCATTCCGAACCAACCGTGAAGAGCATCGGCTCAAGACGCTCTCACATATGGTCAAGTGAGTCCAAAGAGGGTAGCCAAGGTCCATAAGAAAAATAAATCTCAAAACCCACTGGACTCAAACTGAGTCCCCCGATCGATCGGACCGAAGGGCCGATCGATCGGTCGAAATTTCGGTACCAGCGTGACCTATGCCAGGCAGACCGCATCGCTCGAGCGAATCGAAGAGTTCGCTCGAGCGAACCCATCGGTCGAGCGGTTATTAAAATGCGTTCGAGCGACCAAGCTACTGGAAAACCCGTATCCCTTTCTGGACAGGTCGCTCGAACGAACTGTCATGGTCGCTCGAGCGAACTGTCCAGAAACTGAATTCCGGGCAGTTCAGTTCCTCTCTTTCTCTTCCTTTTTACAACCTTCATTTAGCCCTTCTTACACATCAAATGAGGAGCCTATTTCTCCATCCAAACTACAACAAATCCTCCATTTAATCAATCACATTCTCCTCCATCAACCATACATCCAACACAAGGAAAAAAAAGAGAAGGGAACCATTTCACAATCTATATATACCTTTGCAACAAAACAAGAAGACATTCATTGCCATAAACCACTACTTCTCCAAGATTATAAATGTGTCATTAATACTTATCATGAGCATTCATTTCAAATTAAAGCAATAAATGCACATTAATGGAAAATGTCCAAAAATCAATAAAAAGCTTAGGAAATCATTTATTCACTTGCCTTAGGTCTTCTAACAAAGAAATCAAGCTCTATCAAGTCTTCCAAGACAAAGAATCCAAGCTACAAGGTAAAATTCCCAAATAAAACCCTAACATGGTCAAACAATGAAATCACCAAGAAACCTTCCAATAATGAAGGTGAAGCTCCTATAGGGTTAGAGGAACACCAATCTAGGAGATGAAGGGGGTTACTTACTTGCAAGGTCCTCTAATGGCAATGGTGAGCTCAAGGAAGGTCTTGTGATGAATGCTTTTCTCTAGCAATGGTGTCAATGGAGAGTTAAGGTGATGAGGAAGAAGATGATGATCTCTAATCTTCTCTTGGTGCAAGCTTGAGAGTGGATTGAGTGATAAAAAGGCAAGAGCAAGAAGAAGATGAAGAAAACCCTAGCTCTCACCTCTTGTGCTGGAAAAATGGAAATGAAGTGAATGGGTTAATGGCTTCCCCTTTGTTAACAATGAATTGGGTCCCACTACTAAAGGAACTAAATGGGCCGAAATCATCTCTATCGGAACCTCGGATGAATTCGACGAAGAAGGAAGAAGTGATCGTCGAAATATCTAGTTTCTAAAAAGTATATGTTTCGTGGGTTTCGGGAATATCAAGTTTTGGGTACAGATTTGGTGTGCAATGACTGTTTTGCCCTCAATGCCAAGAAATCGGGTTTCGGGATCTCCAACGGAATCGGGATCAACATGAAAGTTGAATGAAATAACAATACTAATAAAACGGGATTAAAATCATGAATGTGAAAACCTCCGATAAATCCTCAAACATATGCAATGTCAAGAAAGGGAACCCCCAAAGGGCCCTACTAGCACAAAGCAAATCAAACATTCAAATTAGCCCAAAACTATAAACAAAGCTAATCCAAACTCCACTTAGTCAAAATCACTAATCGAGCTTAGTACTAACACGCAACTAAATTAGCACTAATCGGGTTCACTCGGGTCGGGGTCTTACAATCACCACAAAGCATCCACCATTATACAATGATTTATAGTGGTTCGGCCTCAATGCCTACATCCACTGCTGGCTTGTGATCCAACACCCCACTGGATTTCCACTATCTATGCTTTTCAAAAGGCTAAGCAATAACCTTTACAATATGCTTTCCAAGGCTAAGCAATAACCTCTTACACTATGCTTTCCAAGGCTAAGCAATAACCTCTACAAGATGCTTTTCAAGGCTAAACAATAACCTCTATACTATGCTTTTCTTAGGCTAAGCAATAACCTTTACAAGAAGAATAATTTCTCTCAAAGTAGTGTCTATACAAACACTAAAAGAGATACAATTTAAGCTCAATATAATGCCTCTAAAATAGGCGGATATGAAATTGAAAATCTAACTCACACAAACACTATATGAATGCAAAGGTGTATGCTCATGATGTGTGTGTGATAACTTCAATCAAGTTAAAAAGTAAGATCAATCAATATATGCTCAAAGCATTTAAAAGTTTAAGGCACATAAAAGGTTTTGATTGAAGTGAAATGCAAATCACATGTATGAATACAAACTTGTTGATGAAATGAGAATCAAAGGCTCACAAGTTGTATGAAGCTAATTAACTCTAAACATGTGATGTATGTTCAATGTTGTTTTCAAAACCAAACTAATTTAACTAAGGTTCAAATGAATGAAAATAATAAATAAAGATTCAACCAAGTAAATGAATCATGCTATAAAAGAAATCAAAGATTTTGGCTAAGCATGATTAAAGAAGATTTTAAAACAAACATGTTTGAAATTAAGGTGAAGAATCCAATCCACCTTATATCAAAGATTAAATGAAGAATGGATTCAACATATCATAGTTATCATGCTAAAATTCATTTACCAATCATTTAAACAAAGCATATAACAAATGATTAGTAAAAGTAAATCTTACTTAGAGATTTAACTTCATTGATCCAAGCTTTAGCTTCACTAATGACCCCTTGGTCTCTCTTAGTTCATCCCCTTTTCTTGTCTCCAAACTTTTCAACAGTGGCTCTTAGTTCCACTTTGATCCACACATTTTACAAAGGAATGAACCTCAATTTATACTCATAATTTGAGTTTTGGCGTGTCCCCGGTCGACATGGGCTCAACGGTCATAAATCTGACCATTTGAAAAAGAGATCCAACCACTCTTTCCCGGTTGACCTGCAGTGTGCTCGGTCAACCGGGTCCATGGGCTCGATCGACCGAGCACACTGCAGGTCAACCCAGGCCCAGGGACTGATTTCCTTAAAATGCATATTTCAAAGTATTTCTTTGAGGGGAATTTTGGGCCAATGAATCAAGCTTGGAATCATGATTTAAATTGAACTAATAGGATTAAAAACATGAAATATAAAAAGCCTAAAATAAATTGAAAGATTTAAAACATATGCTAGCTTGATTCATAAAACTTGTTTTCAAATTTAAATGAATCCAAGTATAAAATCAAAACATGCATAAATCAATATTTCTACAAGTTTTAAAAACAATGCATGTGTAAATCAAGATTTCAAGATTTTCTAAATCAATGCATGTGTGAAAATTCGAAGGACGCTAAAATGATAATGCATCCATCAAATTTCAATATACAAAATCCCTAACATGGAGCCCATCTTCACTTGTATTTTCCCTTTTCTAGCTCAAGCTCCAACCATCAACTAGAGTTTTTCTCTCTTCTCTTCTCCTTTTAGCTTCTCCACCTCGATATCTACCAACCTTGCATCAATGGAAAAAATGGAGGTCATCTTCTTCCTCCTCTCTACTAGAGCTCTCTCTTGATACCATTTATGGAGAAAACCTCCCATCCCAAGATTCTCATTGAGCTAGTCTTACCTTTTTGGAGAACCTACAAGTAAGCAATCCCTCCCTTTCTTTTGATATTGTGTTTTCCTAGCCTTTGGGAGTGTTCATTTTCATTATTGAAACCTTCCTTTCTTGTTCTTTGTTTTGACCTATTTAGGGTTTGTGTTTTTGGGGGTTCTTGTGTGTACATTGGAATCTTGGTTTGGAAGTGATTAGTGCTTGTTTTTTACTAAGCTTGGACCTAAGGCAAGTGGATAAATGGATAGTTTGAGCATTAAATAGTTTTATAAGAAATGTGGTTGATTTTATTGTTTTCCATTCATGTTTATTTATTTGCATTGACTTGAAATAAATGCTCATGGAAGAGTCTTGTTAGTGCATTTAATGTTTCGAAAATGTTTTTGTTCATAGCCCTCACTTATCTTTTGTTTGTAGCTCAATGTAATCTTGTGTGTAGTGGTTTTCTTTCCTTCTTTCTATATGATTGGATGTGATATGATTGGAGGAGGATGGAATGGATGTTGTAGGAGATTTGATGATGGTTTGGAAAAGGTTTTTGAGCTCCTCATTTGGTGTATACAAGGGGCTCAAAAAGGGGTTGTAAAACGGATGAGAAAGAGAGGAAAAAAATTGTCCCGGAACCAGTTTCTTGACAGTTTGCTCGAGCGAAATATCCAGAAAAGGGTTCGAACCATTCCAGTGGACAGTTCACTCGAGCAAACCCTCCCAAAACCCATTCCAAAGAATGGTTGGCTCGAGTGAACTTTGAGTTGGATGAGTACGCTTGAGTGGCCTCAACTTCGCTCGAGCGAACCCACCCAGAAAACCATTCTAGAGAGCTCGCCGCTTGAACTTCAGGTCCACTCGACCGATGGGAACTGCTCATCTGGGGCTATTTTGGGAGCACAAATGAAATGTTTAAATGATTGAGAAAGGTTTGTTGGGAGCCCTATTTTGATGAGAAGACTTATCCTCATTATTTGAAATCCTTTTGAGAAAGAAACCAGATCACGACGATTTCATTTGAATTTTTTAAATTCCTACGGTGTTAAGGAGCCCAGAATGTCTCCAAACTCTAGGAGTACCAAGTGGTTATTAACTCGACATACGGGACCCCTATTCACCTTAAATAAATCTTGAACCCGATATTTTGCCCGAAACTTCAATGGTTCATTGTATTTCATTTTTCCCGAGATTTATACTACATGATTTGTTATTCCCGAAAGCATTGAAATTGTACTTGATATAGTTGTTGGTCCCGAAGTGCATTACCCGACATGAAATGACAGTTGTGCCTTTGAGAATCCTCGTCCCGCTTGTTTACATGCTTGCACTTGATGTATTTTACACATCTTTTGATTCCGTTATTTTACCTATTAGTCGGCACCACTAAGCTTGGATAACCTTGTCGGTTTGATCCACTGACTTGGAGATCCCCATCTTGTCCCGCCAGTTGTAGTTTGGATCCCGTTACCCGATTATTACCGTGGTCTTGTCCCGATACCCCAGATTGCTACCGTGGTTCCCGATGCCCGGCTCACTACCATGGTCATGTCCAGTATATTATATGTATATGTATATATTTTGTTCAATCTCCATACCTCGTGTGATTGAGATCAACGCCTTGATATGCTCTTGTCACTTCGGTGATAGAGGACTTAGCTTCGTGTGGTTGTCATCTTGCTTGTTCCCGATTCCTTGGATACCTTACATAATTTAAATTGCATAATTGTTTTCTTGTAAATGATTCTTTTTCTTATGAAATTGTGATTCAAACATGTTTAACTGTTTTCCAATGTAAATGTACTTATTGTTTAATTGTCATGTCTTTTCACCCATCTGCCAAACCGTCGTGTTTGACCGACTTTTGGTACTCAGGTCCCGATGTCCGTTATCCCAAGGAGGAGCTTGAGGAGGCAGTTGGAGAACCGCAACGTCTAGTTGAGTGGCATGCCGATGATGTCGTCTAGACATTCGGTTGCCACGAGAGACGTAACATTTTTGGGAAATGTCTAACTCATTCTTTTGAGGGTTTATTTTCGATTGTACTGACCTTTGTTGGCCTTTATTTTTGGGATGTTAATCAAATGATCTTTTGTACAAACTTTAACAATTACTTTTGGGAAATGCTAATGGTCATTGCTCATTCTGATACTTTGTTTATGCATGTGTTATCGTCTTGTGACTAAAGTTGGATTGAATGACTAATTTGATTTGTTACACGCTTCTGCACCTAAACAAAATGTACTATGTTGTTGTGATATCCTCACCGTGGACACCTGTGGGAAATTAAATAATTGTGTGCATCTTATCACCACACCTCATCACTTCACATTTGTCCCTATCCCGGATTAGTTCGGTGGACCCGGTCCATGGTCACGACAGAACTGGTATCAGAGCAAGACGTGTTTCAACTAATTAAAAGAAACTAGAAATCCTAAGGACGTGGCGAGGATTCGTTAGATTTTTCGTTAGCTAGAATCGTGTGAGAAATGTGTGACCCTTATTGAAAGTCCTCGGGATCCTAACCCTAGAGGGGGGGGGGTGAATAGGGTGTGCTACAATTGTGACCAATTTAAACCAATTTTAATTTCTAAAAATAAACTAGTCACATGTGATGATTAATCAAATAAAATGCGGAAGCTAAACAAAAACAATCACCACATAGCATGCACCACAACACCAATGTTTATAGTGGTTCGGCCTCAATGCCTACATCCACTACCGGCTTGTGAATCCAATCACCCCACCGGATTTCCACTATTTATGCTTTTAACTAGGCTAAGCAATAACCCTTACAAAATGCTTTTCAAAGGCTAAGCAATAACCCTACAAGATGCTTTTCAACGGCTAAGCAATAACCTTACAAGATGCTTTTCAAAGGCTAAGCAATAACCTTTACAAAGTTGATTTCTCAAAGAAGGTGTCTTTCCAAAAGATCACTCTAAGAGATTACAATTTAAGCTCATATGAAATTGCCTCTTGAATAGGCTAATATGAAAGTTTAATACAAATTACAAACATACACTTAAAACAAGCTAAAGTGTGTGCACAAGTGTATGAGTGTGTTTCTTCAATCAATCTTAACAAAGAAGCTCTTAAATGAATGCATGATGCATTTTAAAATCAAAGCTTATAAAATGATGATTGAAGAGAAAACTAATCACATGTGAAATTCAAACAACTTTAATAAATGAACTAAACAAGTTGTATGAATGTAAAAGTCTAAGAAAGCATGTGATTTAGTTAAGAGAGTTTGCAAACTAATCTAATTTACCAAGGAAGATATTGAGTTTGCAAAACAACTCTTTATAGGCTTGAAATCATGCATAAATGAAAATACCAAGGATTTGAACATGCATGAATTTCATTTGAATGGAAATCAAAATAACTTAGAAGATGTACCTTTTAAAAACTCATGAGTTTGATTTCCAAATAGCCCTCTAGCCTTTCCAACTTCTTCCCCTTTCTTTGGCTCCAAAATGCTCTCAAAAGTTCATGGTTCAAGCCTTGAAAAAGGTTGGAAATGAATGGACTTTATAGCCAAAAAGTTGCCAACGGCTAGTTCTCGGTCGACCGGCAAAGGGGTCTCGGTCGACCGAGAAGGCACAACGGTCAGATTTCTGACCGTTGGGGCTTCAGTTCAAAAAACTGTGCACTTGCCCTGCAGTGGTCTCGGTCGACCGAGACCCAGGTCTCGGTCGACCGGCGACACTGCCGGGACACCCCCAAAAATTCCAACTTTTGCATTTTGAAGATTTTCTTTGTGGAAATTTGTGGGTCACTAAACCAAGCTTAAAAACATGTTTTAAAACATTTAAAAACATGAAACACACAAAGCCTAAAATGATTCAAAGGTTTAAAACCAAAGGCTAGCTTGATTTGATAAAACTCTTTTCAAATGAAAATGCATACAAAAATGATTCTTTTTGTGAAGAATGTATGCAAGGCTCAAACCTACAAACTCAAGATGATTTTCCAAATATAATGCACAAGGATATAGGTTTTCAAAAGAGTTTGGGTTCAAAACTAATGCATCCAAGTTTAAAACCAAAACAAGCATATAACAAATACTTTTCCAAATCTTAAAAGCTATGCATGTATAAAACTAGATTTCAATGTTTCTAAAAACAATGCATGTGTGAAATATCAAATGATGCTAAAGTGCAAATGCATCCATCAAATTGCAAATACAAAATACCTAACACTTATTTGATTATTTTGTGCTAACAACTTGTTTTGCAGCATCATGCCACCTCATAAGCGACCGATAAACGACAATCCCACCGCAAGTAGCAGTGATGATAGAGGGCCAGTTGAGGAAGATTTGGTTGATAACACCATGCTGAATCAATTCCAACAAGTGATGCAGACAATGCTTGACCAACAACGTCAGGCAAATGAAAACCAGGCTATATTGCAAGAGCAGATGCTTAAGAAAGGTGAAGATCATGCCAAGGAATTGGCAGAGATGCAGAGGCAATTGCTATAAGTATTGCAAAGAAGGCCCAAACCGGTTCAAGCTCAAGCCGCCATTGTAATCAATCAAAGGCAACATGACCCGAACGCATTGTTTGAGTGGTTTCGGAAGAGAGCTCCGAAAGAGTTCCTAAGAACAGAAGATCCATTTGCTGTAGATGATTGGTTAGAACATACAGAGAACATCTTTGAGATCTTCCAATGCATCGAAGGAGAACGAGTGAAGCTTGCAACATCTCTCTTTACCGGCTCAACAGACATATGGTGAAAGACAGTTGTAGATGAGTACAGGACTATGGTAGATGCAGTTGCATGGACAAACTTCAAAAGACAATTTCATGACGAATATGTACCCACCGACATCAAAAGGCAGAAGGCCGTGGAATTCCAACAGCTTGTGCAGGGGAACATGACAGTTCTCCAATACCTCACTAAGTTCGAGAGATTGTCTAGATATGCTCCAGAGTTAGTGGACACGGTGGAGAAAAAGATTGCCAAGTTCCTAGAGGGACTTAACTCCATTATTGAGAGAGATGCCACGGCCGCATTGCCACCTATCACTTTCAAGGAAGCTGTCACGAAAGCCTTCAAATTCGAGAACTTTCACAACAAGATCCTCAGAGTTCAGGGAAAAGGGCAACCTCAGCAGCAGAACTACGTGTAGAAAAACCAGCAGCACAAGAGAAATAGGCCAGATCAGAATGTTCGGAATCAGACAGTCTGTATCCACTGTGGGAAGAATCATGAGAGTACTCAATGCCGTACAATCTCAGGAACATGTTTCAGATGTGGTTCTATGACCCACCGTATGAAGGACTGTCCAAGACAGAACAGGAAGAATCAACAACAACAGGGAGCACAACACCCAACACCACCACATAATACAATGGTTGTCCAGAATCAAGCAAAGCCACTTCAACAACAAGCACCACAACAGCAGCAACCGGCCCGTCAACAGGGACAGAATCAGAATCAACGTCCCCCACAATAGAACAAAAACGTCCAACAACGCAGGCCACAACAAGCTCAGAATAAACCACAACATCAAGGGCAAATCTATGCGGTTAATAGGGCAGATGCAGAGGCGGCAGGCAATGTAGTGGAAGGTACACTTCTCGTTTGTGGGATTAAAGCTAGGATTTTATTTGACCTTGGCTTTACACACTCATTTTTGTGTCATGCATTTTCCAAGTTGATTAATGTGCATGATAGAGAACTTGAGTTCATTTTAACTGTGGTAACCCCAGTAGGTAAACAATTTATTTGTAGAACCTTTTACCCTAGTTGTGCAGTTCAGATAGGAGAAGTGATTTTAACCATAAATCTCATTTTATTGGAGATAAATGATTTTGATGTCATCCTAGGGATGGATTGGTTGGCAGGGTACCATGCCATAATAGATTGTTTCCATAAAACCCTCACCTTCAAGTTAGATGAGACACCAGCAGGAGTGTTGTTTTAGGGAGAGAGGAGAAATCCTCGTGCAGGGTTTGTCTCAACGTTGAAAGCTGATAGACTTTTGAAAAGTGGATGTGAAGACTATTTGGCGTTTATCACGGAGGATAAACGGTCCCAAGGGGTGGAGCAGATCCCCATTGTTTGGGAATTCTCGGATGTTTTTCCGGAGGAGATTCCAGGTTTGCCACCCATTAGAGAGATTGACTTCACCATTGAGTTGTTACCAGGGACCACTCTGATATCTATTATACTGTATCGTATAGCTCCGGCGGAATTGGGAGAATTGAAAATTCAGTTGCAAGAATTATTACACAAAGGTTTTGTGAGACCGAGCATTTTACCATGGGGAGCTCTAGTTTTGTTTGTCAGGAAGAAAGATGGTTCGATGAGGATATGTATTAATTATAGGAGATAGAACCAAGTGACCATTAAGAACAAATATCCATTGCCAAGGATAGATGAACTGTTTGATCAATTACATTATGCTTCGTATTTTTCGAAGATTGATTTGAGATCTGGTTACCATCAGCTGAGAGTTAGAGAATCAGATGTACTGAAGACAGCTTCCCGGACAAGATATGGTCACTATGAGTTCCTAGTGATGCTATTTGGGTTGACTAATGCACCGACAATATTCATGGCATTGATGAATAAGATATTTGCGCAGTATCTCGATCAGTTTGTGGTAGTGTTTATCAATGATATTTTGGTGCACTCCAAGACCAAGGGAGAGCATGAAGAGCACTTGAGGATAGCACTGCAATTTTTTAGAGATAACCCACCAACTAGCATTGCATGACAATCGTTGCGAGCAGCTCCTCCTTGGGGAGTGGGGCACCGCCCCGTCTCACCAACACTATCCATAGGAGATCCATATCTAGTAACCAGACAAGTAAAAGCCCTCCGTGGGGAACGGCCATTCTCAAGATGGCGTGAGGCTAAAACTTTCCTTACAATGGACCTATGGTGGAAAACCATGGGGATTTCTAAATATAAATGCCCCGCTCCCACTTAATATTTTAGAATTGAGGATTTTCTTTTAGGTATTAGGGCCCACAAAAATAGACATTAAATCATCTCATGATATGTCCAATGATTGGTTCCAAGTCAAGTTATTTTATGGAAAGTCCAGTTTAGTGTTACCAATGGATCCATCTCATGGGCCCATGAACTCTAATTAGAACTCTTTCCAAAAATTAATTTGATTTGACCAATTTTGGAAATTGCTATGTTTGGATCAGATTTGGATACTATCTAAATCAAGCATTCATCCATACATAGAAAGTGCTAAAATTAGAAACTAGTCCTCTCCTCCTCATGGCCCAAGCGAAATAGACTTCTTGGACTTCTAGACTTTCCAAACTTTGGGATTCCTCAAACTCTTTGGGCATCTCCAAAAGGCTTTTGGTAATCTTCAAACTCTTTGATTAGGAGTCCAACTTTACTTTCATTCTTCGTCTCGGACATCGCCAGAATTTACAAATTTAGAAAAATTACTTAAATTCCTATGCCTCA
This sequence comes from Cinnamomum chago, assembly GCA_038049695.1. Taxonomy (NCBI): domain Eukaryota; kingdom Viridiplantae; phylum Streptophyta; class Magnoliopsida; order Laurales; family Lauraceae; genus Cinnamomum; species Cinnamomum chago. The sequence continues at coordinate 49,520,035 of CP142453.1, read as the reverse complement.
ATTATGAGACTTACATGGTAATCTAAACATGGAAATAAAAGGGCTATAGGGAAATTCATCATGCCTTGCCCTTTCACGGGAAACCAAGGAAACCATGATGCCCTTTACACTTAGTCTTAAATAAACCAATAACCATAAATAGAAAGTAAAAGACTTGTGGGCCATATGGAGAGAACATTATCATCTGCAAGTTTGCATCTCATACAACAAAGCATCTCACAAGACCAGGTTACCAAACCACAATGGAAAAACAAGATGCCAAAGGTAGCCACCCTTTTAATACATGCATTTTGCAGAGGGGTCCGGGGGTGTCCCCCGGTGGGGGTCGAGCTGGCCGGCCAGCTCGCGGGGGCCCGCTGCCCCCGTACCAAAAAATTCGGATCAAAGAATAAAGTGATCATGTGTTCCCGGTCGACCGCCCAGAGGGCTCGGTCGACCGACCCTACAGGTACCCGGTCGACCGAGCATGAGGCCAGGTCGACCCGCCTGACGAAGGGAGAAAATTGGGTTTTCTTAATTCGAGTCCAAACACCTCCAAAACACTTTTGAAGGCTTTCAATGGAATCCTACCATCCTTCCATCATAATTAAACCTTTTTGTGACTATCCAAACATGGATTTACTACATAAAGTAAACAAACCCAATCATAACTGATCCTTACATTGCCCTAGGTCTATCCTCTTCGCATTCATGCAAAGATTAGATCTAGATTGCTGATCTAACATGATTATAGATGAGGTATGGCTCTGATACCAATTGTTGGAAGTAGGTGGGCCTCGTGGATAGGTTTTCAAAACTTTTTGACCCACTTGACTGAGGGATCAACTATCTAGAAGGCTATAACTCAATCCAGGATGCAGTCCCTCATTCTCATCAATCATGTACAGCAATATAACCTATGTAGAAGATAGAAATCAACAACTACATGCAGCAAAATAATCTACAACAAGTAGAGAAGCATATTATACCTTTGGAGCCCGGTAGTGCTCTAATCGAGGAGAAGACAACCAACTAGAACCAGAACTCTTCTTGAAGCAATTAGAGATCTCCAAGACCTTGTTGTCTTTCATGCTATGACCCTCTATCAGATCTCTTTTCTCAAGAAGATGGGTGGGATCTCCAAGAGAAAACCCTACTAGAAACTCTAGGGAACTAGAAGGCAACTAAAAGAGAGAGAAGAAAAGAAAATTGTGCAACACTTGCACAAATAAAGAGGGTTGGGCATGCACTCTTATGGCTGGACGTCCAAGGGGTGTATTCCCCTTTTAAATAGCCCTCAAGTCTCCTCTCTTATCTCTCTTACTAATTTGTATTAGAAGTCACACTTCCACACAAATTAGTAGCTTACTATTACCACTATTAGAAGTCCCGCTTCAAATAGAAATAGTAACTTTCTAATTCCTTCCTTTTAGAGTTTAAGTAAGAATAGAATCTTTCAAATACTTTGGCTAGCATGGGGACCACTAAGGATTCCTTAGAAAGCTGGCTCCAACTGGGACACGCGACCCCACATCTCATGTGTAATCCGGGCCCATAGTTAATTGCAAATAACACCACTATATAAATGTAATTGCACTCCAGTCGTAGGAATAAATCATGCTTGTTTACATGCTTGCACTTGATGTATTTTACACATGTTTTGATTCCGTTATTTGACCTATTAGTCGGCACCACTAAGCTTGGATAACCTTGTCGGCTTGATCCACTAACTTGGAGATCCCCCGCTTGTCCCGCCAGCTGCAGTTTGGATCCCGCTACCTAGTTATTACCGTGGTCTGGTCCCGATATCCCAAATTGCTACCGTGGTTCCCGATGCCCGGCTCGCTACCGTGGTCATGTCCCGTATATTTTATGTATATGTATATATTTCGTTGAATCTCCTTACCTCGTGTGACTGAGATCAACGCCTTGATATGCTCTTGTCACTTCGGTGATAGAGGACTTATCTTCGTGTGGTTGCCATCTTGCTTTTTCCCGATTCCTTGGATACCTTACATAATTTAAATTGCATAATTGTTTTCTTGTAAATGATTCTTTCTCTTATGAAATTGTGTTTTAAACATGTTTAAATGTTTTCCAAGGTAAATGTACTTATTGTTTAAATGTCATGTCTTTTCACCCACCTGCCAAACCGTCGTGTTTGACCCACTTTTGGTACTTAGGTCCCGATGTCCGTTATCCCGAGGAGGAGCTTGAGGTGGTGGTCGGAGAACCGCAATGTCTAGTTGAGTGGCATGCCGATGATGTCATCTAGACATTCAGTTGCCACGAGAGACGTAACATTTTTGGGAAATGTCTAACTCATTCTTTTGAGGGTTTATTTTGGATTGTACTGACCTTTGTTGGCCTTTATTTTTGGGATGTTAATCAAATGATCTTTTGTACAAACTTTGACAATTACTTTTGGGAAATGCTAATGGTCATTGCTCATTTAGATACTTTTTTTATACATGTGTTATCGTCTTGTGACTAAAGTTGGATTGAATGACTAATTTGATTTGCTACATGCTTCCGCACTTAAACAAATACGTACTACGTTGTTGTGATATCCTCACCGCAACACTTGTGGGAAATTAAATAAATGTGTGCATCTTATCACCATACCTCATCACTTCACATTAGTTCTGATCCCGGATTAGTTCAGTGGACCCAGTCCGGGGTCGCGACATTTTATTTGTCAGGTTACTGGATATGGATATCCTATGGTTAGTGTTGGTGAGACCGGGTGGGGGCCCACTCCCCAAGGAGGAGTTGCCTACAACGGTTGTTACGCAATGCTAGTTGGGGGATCACACTTAACTAAAATAGTGATGTAGTATCCCTAAGGATTTGCCTCATGTATTTTAGAAACCAAAGCTATCGGGAGTCATACATTATTTGGTATGGGATACCTAGACAATAATGAATGATGGGGATCATAGATAGTTAGTCTTAATCCTAATTTTGATCAACTTTGATCCGTACCAATCTAAGTGGCATACGCACTCCCCAAGGAGGCATGCCCTATGGGATTCGATTTCCGATGTATTCTATATTTAGTGGTTAGAGGATTCCCACATGAATTTGAAAGAATACTAAACCCTAATGTCATTTATATTCTTTAATTAAATGTATGGTTATGTGCTACAACTTTTCTCGCATGAATTCAAATAGTTTCAATCCACTTGCGACCATCTTCAACCCAAAGAAGTTGGTGGGATCCAACTATGTAGATTGGAAAAGGAACCTTGATATTGTCCGGACTACCTCATAATACAAATATGTCCTTACCATACCCCCCCCCCCCCCCCCTTGATGAGCCTAGGCCAAATGCACCATAGGACGAAAAGGACCTTTACACCAAATGAGCCAAAGGTGATGAGATTGCCAGATGTTATATATAAGCATCTATGTCTAGTGTTTTGCAACACAAACATTAATCCTTTAAGACTGCATACGATACTATATCGAACATAAATGAGATGTTTGCGGACTAGGGCAGGCCTACTAGACAGGTAGCTATGAGGGTGCTTATTAGCTCCAAGATGGCCGAGGGCACACTAGTACAGGAACACATGCTGAAGATGATGGACTCATTGAATGGGTTAGATGTACTGGGTGCTACGATTGATGCAGAATTGCAGGCAGACATGATCATCGAGTCACTACCTGATTCATTCAACAATTTTAAGGTTAATTATAATATGAGTAAAATGGATTTGACCATAGCTGAGCTAACAACACGGTTGGTAATGACTGAAGGCATCATGAAGAAAAATCCAATTGCCCTTATGACAAAAAGTCATTTGCTAGGACCAAGCCGAAAGGCAAGGGCCGGAAAGGCAAGAAGAAATCGGTCCACAAGGGTCCTAAGGTGGAGAATGGTGCTAATGGTGGGGCGGCTAAGGCTAAGGGTTCGGGATCAAAAAGAAAGAATTTCCATTGTGGTATGACAGGACATTGGAAGAGGAATTGTTCGGATTTTCCGTCTAAAAAAAGGGCCTCATGTATGATTGAGTCACTTTTTCCTGAAGTTAGTTTTACAACTGGTACTTTAGAATCTTGGTGTGTTGACTTCGGTGCAACTAATCACATCTGTAATTCATTGCAGGGGTTCCGAGAGACCTGGAGGCTTAGTGATAGGGAAATCATTGTCAACCTAGGATCTGATGCTAAGGCGGAGGTGGTTTCAGTGAGAGTCATTACATTATTTTTTTCAAATAATAAGTTGGTTTTGTGAGAAACACTATATGTACCGTCTTTAATATGGAATTTAATTTTAGCTTCTATTTTGGCAAATAAAAGTTATTCTAATACTTTTGGTATTTAATTTTAGTTTCTAGTTTGGCGAAAAAAAGTTATTCTATTACTTTTGTCATAAAGAGGAATGATACTTTTTTATGTTCTGGCAAGGTAACCAATGGACTTTATCTGTTAACTCCCACAATGTATGAGATACATGACACCGAAATAATTAAGAGGCCATCATTAAAGAGGAAGTCACCTTCATCTAATCCAACAAAATTTTGGCACCTGAGGCTAGGTCATATAAACCTAAACAGGATTGACAAGATTGTGAAAGATGTTAGTTTGTATGGTCTCAATCCATCGGTGATGTAATAAATTGATTCATTTCTTTATTTATCAATATCATCATGCTTTCCTTTCATGAGATGAATGGTGTTTTATTACTTAATGCACATAGCCAATACATATGACATGATAGTTCATGAGATGAACCGGGTCCCATTAGTATATTAGATGTGATATATGTGTACAGATGAGATCCACATACAGGAGACATATTTCGCAAATCTTATACTTAAATATCTTCACAACCAGTGATGAGATTGGGCATCTTATCTGATAAGGTTGTAGCACTTTGATCACTATGAGATAGTGTGATTTGTCTCAATCATCAGAATGTAAGATTCTGGATCATTGTGCTGGTACATTAGATGTATTGAATGACCATGAGAATCACCTTATGAAACACTGTCATTACTTTAGGTCTACTCTCATAATTCCCTAGCAATAGGCTCTCAATCTTGAGACATTAATGAGCTCAAGTTTTTGTCTATTCATTTGCTTCGAGTCACCAATGAGTGAGACGAACCGTAGGCCACGACCTCAATGTCTTGGGTACATGGTAGTAGAACTGTGAGAACATTTAATCCTCAAGATGGAATCTATCTACATTATCACCTTGTGCCAATTAATGGATTTATCATTAGTAAGTGCGTACCTATCTCAATTAAGAGTTAATTGAATGGTATTGATGATTACTAGAATTAATTGGGTCTCAAGGATATTAAGATTTGGATACAATTTGGTGGACGTGTCCAATTGATCCATGGATATTGATAGAGGGGCCTACTTGTGGTGATAGGGGATTTTATGGTTTTCTTTGTAATTTATTCCTAAGATTGGAGTGCAATTGCATTTATATAGTGGAGTTATTTGCAATTAAACGTGGGCCCGGATTGCACATAAGATGTGGGGTCTCGGTGTCCTAGTTGGAGCCAGTTTTTTATGGAATCCCTAGTGGTCCCCACGCTAGCCCTATTATTGGATAGTTACCGATTCTAGTGGAACTCTAAAAGGATGGAATTAGAAAGTTACTATTTCTATTTGAAGTGAGACTTCTAATAATGGTAATAGTAGGTTACTAATTGTTGTGGAAGTGTCGCTTCTATAATAATTAGAAAGGAGAAAGTTACTAATTCAACTTCTATAATAATTAGAAAGGAGAAAGTTACTAATTCTTAATGAAAGTATGACTTCTATTTAATTAGTAAGAAGAGGTTGCATAGTCTATAAGTAGGAGGAGAGGGGCTAGGATGTCCACGACTATTCCAAGGAGAGACACGCCCAACCCTAGTGGAAGTGTTGTACACGCCCCACCTTTTCTTCCGTTTCTAGTTTCCCTTCCGGTTTCCTTTAGGGCTTCTAGTTGGTTTCTTTAGGAGGTCCCACCCATCTCCTTTAGAGAAGAGATCTGATACGGGTTATAACGTGGAAGACAATTAGGTCTTGGAGATCCTAATTAACTACGAAGAAAGAGTTTCTTCATCTAGGAAGTCTTCTTCTCCATTAGAGCACAACTGAGCTCCAAAGGTATAACCTACTTCCTTGTTTGTTGTAGATTTCATGGTTGCCTTTTTTATGTTGTTTCTATCTTCTAGATAGAGTTTTTTACTGATCATGATTGATAAGTTTGAGGTTTTGGATCCTGGATGTGGTCACTACAACAAACTGCACATTTCCTGACACTATTTGCTGATGCAGTGAAAATTTGTGTTGGCAAAAGTTTTATTTCCAACGCATATTTGGACTGCGTTGGCAATTAGTGTCGGAAAATGATAGTTTTACCGACGCAAGTAAGACCGCGTTGGCAAAAGCTATTGAAACCACATTGGCGCCAATAAAAAAAACACCAAAAGAGAGGGAAAGTTTTGCCAACGCGTTTTTCTCTAATGGCGGCGCAATAATGCGTCGGCAATTATCTTGTTTACTGGCGACGCACAAGTGTGCGTTGGGAAAGGTCTGATTTTTTATTCGTACAATTGCCAACGTATGAGTTGCGTCCCCAAAGCCCCATTTATGACAAACTTACCTTTTCCGACATAGTGAAAAGTTGCGTTGGCAAAAGTCACAAAAAATTACTGCTTTTACCGACTCAAGTAAGACTGCGTTCGCAAAAGCCGTGGAAAAACTTTCCCGACACTATTTGCCGACGCAGTGAAAATTGGCATTGGCAAAAGTCTTATTTCCGATGCATATTTGGATTGCGTTGGCAAAAGTCACATAGAATTGTTACTTTTACCAACACAAGTAAGACCATGTTGGCAAAAGTTATGGAAAACATACAATTATTTTGCTTACTAGCGATGCACAGGTCTGTGTCTGCAAAGCCCCATTTAGGAAAATTTATTTTTGCCAAAATAATATGAGCACTCCATTTTAACCGCTTTTATTTGTTCCCAACTCTCTACCTCTTTCATGGGTTTTTACTTTTTAATTTTTTTAACAATAGCTTTTAGCGGAGTATGGTGGGAACTTTTTTGAATGGGTCCCACTCGTGCGCATATATGGATAATCAGAGTCGTTCAAAAAGTTCATACACATTTAATTATGGGGTATCCCAATTTTTTGTTTATAATTGAGTTGGAACCACTTTAAGATTGACCAAACAGAAAACCATGGCAAAAAAAATGTTGTTTTATTAACATTTTTTTTTGTGTTCAATCGTACGATAAGATAACCTCCATTCAAAATGACATTTTGGTGGAAATTAAAAAAATTTAGTTTATAGCGTCTAACTTTTTGTGGCAGCCTGTGCTTTTGAGGCTAAAGATATATTTTTAGCGGCTAGTATTATATTGGGTGAACTAAACCTAATTTTTGGTGGGCCATTGGATCTCCCGCTAAAACTTCTAGCATTATAAAAGACTCACGCCAAACCCTTATACCCTGTATCTAAACCCTTCCGAATTTCTTCTTCTCGTTTCTTCTTCTCGCAATTCATGCAAGCCAAATCGGCTTCTTCTTGCAACTGCAGCAAGCGAACTCCTCTTTCTCCATCGTCTTCTTCTTGCAACTGCAGCAAAGTGAGCCCAGCTGTCTGTAAATGCAGCAAAAGAAAGGCAAACCTTTCTTCGGAATCATCTTCTTCTTGCAAGTACGGCAAGCAAAGGTATGATCTCTCCCTTTCCATCTCTCTTTATGCCATCCAGTCCTCCCTATTCTCCCACCGCCCCTGCCTCCACCCGCCCAGACCCTCTGCCAGCCAGCAACCCTCTAGTTGATTTCTTTGTTTGTTATTATATTGGTAAACAAAAGAAGGAAAAGGGGCCTTCATGCATTTCAGATTCAACTCCCAAACATCTTTCCCATCGATTCTCATATGGATCTCTTCTTTTTCTAGGGTTTTGTATTTTGATCTCTCCATCCATTTTTCTCTGTAATGGGTGTAGTGATCGAGACCCAGGTGTGGGAACCCAGTTCATTCTCCTTCATCTTCCTCTTCTGTTGTTGTATCTCTTCCATTATCCTTCTTCCCTACTTCGCAAACACCTCTGGAAAGTCCAATTCATTCTTCGATCTGGGGTCGCCTTTTCTGCGTTTTCAGAGGCGTTTCTTGCTCGTTTATTCTCTTGCTTCAGGTAGGTTTTTTTTCTCATCTTCTACTGTTTTCAATTATTGGGTTGGATTGGGTTTTGACCATTGATCTCCTCTCCCATGGTTTTTTATACAATTTCTTGCCGATTATTGCTATCTTTACAGTTGAGTATGATTTGGGTTTGATGATTTCAAGACTGTTGCTTGCATTATTGCAACTTCTGTAATCTGGGTTTGACTGAATTTCTCAATTTCAGTTTGCTTATCTCGCTTTAGCTATTTACATGGTGTGGGTGTCATTGATTTTATTGATGTTACTTCTATCTTCATCAGAGTCTCTGCTAATTTCGTGAAATGGGTTTTTGTTTTCTGGCATTTTGCTTAGTGGGTGTGATTGGGTTTTATTATTTTTGTCTCAGTATGGCTAATTCTATTGATTTCAGTTCAGTACTCAGTTTCTTTGTTAATTTTTTCAATATGAAGGACATAAAATCTCCTTAAATTTTAGCTTATCCATCAGTTCTTGTCCTTTTGTTTTTAATACACTGGGTTAATTGTTTCTGCTGATTTCTGGATTTCATATATCTGCGTACTGCGCACTGTTATTAAATACTGAAGATCTGATAAACTAATTTTCACTTCATTTATCTTCTTTCCTGTTTTCTTTGGTTAATTCCAATGTTGATGTGTATGACACTATTCTGTTTTATGTCTTTATTTCTTCAGTCATTGAAGGGCTTGGATCAGTGTTTGGGGAATTTGAGTTTGGTTACTATGGTCTCAGCAGGGAGTGGATGGTGGTCACTCTATCTGTGGGATATGCTGCTTCTCTTCTTGTTGGTACTTTCTTAGGTGTACTTTCTAATGTGTTGTAAGTGTGCTTTGGCTCATAGTTTCTTTTCACATTGTTTATTCTTGGGATGACAATAGTCGTTTGAGAACCTTTCATCTTTTTTTCAAACATATCTCCACTAGCTCATCCCATATTGCATTACCATTTAGCAACTTCTCTTTACTCATATTGTTCGTGGCAAGGCAATGGCTACAATTATTATATATGAAGTGTAGTGAACTCAATTGAACAAATTAGTGATTGATTCCAAGTTGATTTTGACTATTGAGAAATCCAATTTGACCTCTCCTTTTAAGTCAATTTTCATTCAATACTTAAAGCTACAAGACTGCTTTTTTTTTTATTGGTTGTTGATGTTGTTTGATTTGAAATTTTGTTGGTTATAGAGCTCTGTTAAGTTGTTGTTCCCAGTTGATAATGTTTGCTTCTTCACATTTATAATGGAATGAGTCACACAATTGGATGAAGGAGTGGCTTATTAAAGTAAGACTCATGCACTCAGTGAAGGAGTCCATTTTTTGTTTATGAGGGTGTCAAGTATATAACAGTTTTGTGTGAAAACTTCAGTTTTTACCACTTTTTTTTTACTGTTACATTATACTTTTATGACTTTTACCGAATGATTTGGCCACTGGGTGTGAGAAAGAGTGGGTGGCACTTTTATGAATTTTCTAAATCATTTATTACTATTATTTAAAATTGAGATTATTACAGTCTTCTAATAATATCCAGCGAAAATTCCTAAATTTGAAAAATACCCTAATGCAGTATTGGTTGTTTATATTTCACATACGAATGCAATTCTATATTAACTAGTAGAAAAGGGACTTTTAGCGGCCGCCATCAGCCGTCGCTAAAAGTCCCCTGGCGGTCGCTAATGGGTATTAGCGACCGCCTAGCGACCGCTAAATAGCTGCCGCAATAAGTTCGTCGCAAATGGTTATTAGCGACCGCCACACTTTAGCGACCGCCATTTAGGCCTTTAGCGACCGCCATTGGCGGTCGCTAAAAGTAGTTAAAAAATAAAAAAAATATTTTTTGATTATTTGCGGCCGCCATTTCGGCCTTTAGCGGCCGCCATTATAATGAGAAATTTTTTTTTATTTTTTTTTATTTTTGAAAATACCTTTAGCGACCGCCACTGGCCGAAATGGCGGCCGCTAATACATAAAAATATTTTTTTTTATTTTTTTTATTTTTGAAAATACCTTTAGCGACCGCCACTAAAGGCCGAAATGGCGGCCGCTAATACATAAATTTTTTTTTTCCGATTTTACAAAATTTTCCTGTTTTTTGTACCTGTACCTGTACATATACTTGATTATATTACATACAACTAAAAAAATTAATTAAAAATACTAATAACAAAACAAAGACTTATATTAATCACATTGAAAACATTACAAAAATTTCAAGAAACAATCTTTACAATTCAAGCAAAAATCACATTGAAAACATTACAAAAATTTCAAGAAATTATAATCTTTACAATTCAAGCAAAAAAAAAAAAAAAAAAACAACAAAAATAAATATATTGTCTTGACAGGGTGTTGTGATCGATCCGATGCTCTCAAACCTGAAAACAAAACGATTAATAAATATTAATAGTTAATTAAAAAAATTGGCAATATATAGTAAATATAAACGAAATTAAGTATTAAAATCAAAATTTTGAGAGTTAAACCTACGTTTCAACTATTCGAAAAATCCAGGAGTCGAAATCTCAAGCCATCAATTCCAGCAAGTCAGGGATGAATATGAGCTTGTGCCCGTCCAGTTTCACGAAAACCGGAGCCCGTTTGCACGATTTGGGCTCTTGGAGGCTAATTTCTTCAGTTTTAAGTTAACGTTTTCAGTTAAATCTACGTTTCAAGCATACGAGCAATCCGAGAGTCCTATTTGCGAGCCGTCAGTTCCTACAAGTCACTCTACCCACGAGCGAAGTGCTCGTGCTGGTTTTTTATTTTTCCGGTGGCCGCTTCCCGTTTCGGACCCCCGGCAGGCAGTTTTCGAGCCTAAGTGTTGGAAAATGACAGGTTTTCGCTCGTAATTCTCTAACCGGGAGTCTTATTTGCGAGCTGTCAGTTCCTACAAGTCACCCTACCCGCAAGCAAAGTGCTTGTGCCGGTTTTCAATTTTTTCGGGGGCCGTTTCCCGTTCCGAACCCCCGGCGGGCCGTTTTGGAGCCTAAGTGTTGGAAAATGACAGGTTTTCGCTCGTAATTATCTAACCGGGAGTCCTATTTGCGAGCCGTCAATTCCTACAAGTCACTCTACCCTTGAGTGAAGTGCTCGTGCTGGTTTCCGATTTTTCCGGTGGCCGTTTCCCGTTCCGGACCACCGGCGGGCCGTTTTTCGAGCCTAAGTGTTGGAAAATGACAGGTTTTCGCACGTAATTCTCTAACCGGGAGCCCTATTTGCGAGCAGTCAGTTCCTACAAGTCACCCTACCCGCAAGCAAAGTGCTTGTGCCGGTTTTCGATTTTTTCGGGGGCCGTTTCCCGTTCCGAACCCCCGGCGGGCCGTTTTGGAGCCTAAGTGTTGGAAAATGACAGGTTTTCGCTCGTAATTATCTAACCGGGAGTCCTATTTGCGAGCCGTCAGTTCCTACAAGTCACTCTACCCTTGAGTGAAGTGCTCGTGCTGCTTTCCGATTTTTCCGGTGGCCGTTTCCTATTCCGGACCACCGGCGGGCCGTTTTTCGAGCCTAAGTGTTGGAAAATGACAGGTTTTCGCTCGTAATTCTCTAACCGGGAGTCTTATTTGCGAGCTGTCAATTCCTACAAGTCACCCTACCCGCAAGCAAAGTGCTTGTGCCGGTTTTCGATTTTTTCGGGGGCCGTTTCCCATTCCAAACCCCCGGCGGGCCGTTTTGGAGCCTAAGTGTTGAAAAATGACAGGTTTTCGCTCGTAATTATCTAACCGGGAGTCCTATTTGCGAGCCGTCAGTTCCTACAAGTCACTCTACCCTTGAGTGAAGTGCTCGTGCTGCTTTCCGATTTTTCCGGTGGCCGTTTCCCGTTCCGGACCACCGGCGGGCCGTTTTTCGAGCCTAAGTGTTGGAAAATGACAGGTTTTCGCTCGTAATTCTCTAACCGGGAGTCCTATTTGCGAGCAGTCAGTTCCTACAAGTCACCCTACCCGCAAGCTAAGTGCTTGTGCCGGTTTTCGATTTTTTCGGGGGCCGTTTCCCGTTCCGAACCCCCGGCGGGCCGTTTTGGAGCCTAAGTGTTGGAAAATGACAGGTTTTCGCTCGTAATTATCTAACCGGGAGTCCTATTTGCGAGCCGTCAGTTCCTACAAGTCACTCTACCCTTGAGTGAAGTGCTCGTGCTGGTTTCCGATTTTTCCGGTGGCCGTTTCCCGTTCCGGACCACCAGCGGGCCGTTTTTCGAGCCTAAGTGTTGGAAAATGACAGGTTTTCGCTCGTAATTCTCTAACCGGGAGTCCTATTTGCGAGCTGTCAGTTCCTACAAGTCACCCTACCCGCAAGCAAAGTGCTTGTGCCGGTTTTCGATTTTTTCGGGGGCCGTTTCCCGTTCCGAACCCCCGGCGGGCCGTTTTGGAGCCTAAGTGTTGGAAAATGACAGGTTTTCGCTCGTAATTATCTAACCGGGAGTCCTATTTGCGAGCCGTCAGTTCCTACAAGTCACTCTACCCTTGAGTGAAGTGCTCGTGCTGCTTTCCGATTTTTCCGGTGGCCGTTTCCTATTCCGGACCACCGGCGGGCCGTTTTTCGAGCCTAAGTGTTGGAAAATGACAGGTTTTCGCTCGTAATTCTCTAACCGGGAGTCTTATTTGCGAGCTGTCAGTTCCTACAAGTCACCCTACCCGCAAGCAAAGTGCTTGTGCCGGTTTTCGATTTTTTCGGGGGCCGTTTCCCGTTCCGAACCCCCGGCGGGCCGTTTTGGAGCCTAAGTGTTGGAAAATGACAGGTTTTCGCTCGTAATTATCTAACCGGGAGTCCTATTTGCGAGCCGTCAGTTCCTACAAGTCACTCTACCCTTGAGTGAAGTGCTCGTGCTGGTTTCCGATTTTTCCGGTGGCCGTTTCCCGTTCCGGACCACCGGCGGGCCGTTTTTCGAGCCTAAGTGTTGGAAAATGACAGGTTTTCGCTCGTAATTCTCTAACCGGGAGTCTTATTTGCGAGCTGTCAGTTCCTACAAGTCACCCTACCCGCAAGCAAAGTGCTTGTGCCGGTTTTCGATTTTTTCGGGGGCCGTTTCCCGTTCCGAACCCCCGGCGGGCCGTTTTGGAGCCTAAGTGTTGGAAAATGACAGGTTTTCGCTCGTAATTATCTAACCGGGAGTCCTATTTGCGAGCCGTCAGTTCCTACAAGTCACTCTACCCTTGAGTGAAGTGCTCGTGCTGGTTTCCGATTTTTCCGGTGGCCGTTTCCCGTTCCGGACCACCAGCGGGCCGTTTTTCGAGCCTAAGTGTTGGAAAATGACAGGTTTTCGCTCGTAATTCTCTAACCGGGAGTCCTATTTGCGAGCTGTCAGTTCCTACAAGTCACCCTACCCGCAAGCAAAGTGCTTGTGCCGGTTTTCGATTTTTGTACGGGGGCCGTTTCGCGTTCCGGACCCCCGGCGGGCCGTTTCTCTCTCATATGCTTGCTTGAAATCTCACTCTATGACAAGAAAAAAGAGGAAAGCATAATTAAAGCCATACATACCTTACAGAAGATGGAAACGCACAAGACCCATAACCTACAACACACATAAAACAAAAAAACGATGTAGCTCAGCCACTGAGGAAAAAAAAAAACATGAGAACAGGAGACAACAGTTTCACCCCCTACTTCTGAATGAGAAGCCCCCACAACACTCAGGCACTTCACCCATGACTCAAAACAATTTCCCAAAAAGGGCTCACAATCAAGACTAGGCAGTAAAAATATCAACTTCCAAAACCCAAAAAAAAAAAAAGAATACAATTTATACCAACCTCACCCCCTGTTTCAAATGTTATCCAAACTACAGAATGTAATAAAACTAAAATTTGAAAAAAAGAGGAACTAAATAGGAAGAGCAAAAGAAACACTGACCTTGGATTGTAAAATACAGTGAAGGGACTATGGTTGTAGCAGCATGTGCTGCTGCAGCTAGAATCCCAATAAGCATAATATCACTTGACAAAACAGATGAAGATATATTCATAGGTTGCTTCTTAGCCCGCCTAATGCCCAAGAGTAGTTGTGATTTTTCATCTCTGCTCTCAAGCACAAGCAAAAAAAATGTGAATCATAAAAAAGCTTATCAAAATAGTTTACAAGAACAGCATCAATAAATATCTTCAAATCTTGGTTGATTGAAAATAAAAAGAAAAGTTGTTCTGTAACAAGAACTTTCCATTTTGAGGCTGCACTCTTTAAGGAAAAAAGGGCATTTCATTTTAATCAAAAAGTTCTCTTTAACATGCATTAGCATACCAATATTGCTGTTAAGAAAAGGAGTTAATTTAACTTTTTCCATTTTTTGTTTTATTTAACATTGACCCATATATTTTCTGTGGCTCCAAGTTGTCCTTCTATGTACTGGAATTTATAAAAGTCATTGTATATTGAAATAGAACTGAAAAGAATGAAAATACATAAATTTTCCAGTGTGGCTCATGTATCTGAAGTAAGTGCCTAAGTTACATGAAAATAGAGAAACGATTAATAGCAATCTTACCAAAGGAGTCCATACGGCCTGTCCGTTTACTATTGTCCAACCTGTCAAAACAGAATTCTTATGAGTTGCCAATTTCAAAATCAAAGCAGACCATATATGGTACATGATGCCTTACAGTTTGTAGAATAAACAAATATGCAGCTAAAGCATTTACATCTGACACCAATAACAAAAAAACCAACATTATCACTTATCACTACCCATCCACTAAGATGACTGAATATTAGCCACTGGTACAGTGGTATCAGTGAACAAACTATGCCCACAGATATTAAGAATTAAGAACAATAATAAATGCATATAGTATGACAAAAAATTAACAGCACTGTTAGTCAACCTTAATAAATTCTTGAAATCAAAGATTAAATAAAAAAGGAGAAAATATCATGCAAGATATTGCATGAAGGTACTAGACTTCAAGCATCCTCTCTTCTAACTATAATTTTATTATTTATTACCAGCATACACCCAATACTCTAATTTGAGATATTTACCTGCTAAAATCTGAAGATCTCTCCACTCATATAGAGATACATGTGGTTACAGGTACATAACATAATCCAATCAGATAGTCACGAAAAAAAAATCATGGTCATATTGTAATTCACAGAATACTTTAATTAAAACCAACAAAGCAAGTACAGAGCATCTGAGCTAACTACCTATAAAACAAACCGGAAACTCGATCCAATTGGCAGATACCAACAAAAAACAAATACCAAATAACAGAGACCAGAGAGCAGACCTCCAAAAGGAGGGTGATACCAAGAGAGGAATGTACTTGACAAGGCCACTAACAACAGTGCGTGGTAATTCCTCACCCACATCAATTTCTTCCATGTAAAGAGAATCAGCATCAGGATGCTTTTGAACTTTCTTGATTAGTCCTACACGAATATCAAGCCTTGAAACAGAAACTTCCAATTCAGTTGCCTTCGGTTTAGCTTCTGCCGCAGGCTTACTTTGACATTGTTTCTTTCCAGTTCCATCTGCTATGCAATAACAAATAAAATAAAATAAAACTAACCACCACCAACCAACCAAGATTCAATCCCTCCATGATAAAATAGACATGTAATTTTTTTTTCTCAACAATCAATGATACAAAAAACAATGTTATTAATCATCCAAATATAGACAATGAACCTCATTCTAAACATCACCATCTATAACTACTTAAATTCATTAATAAGAACAAAACACTATGAGTTCTTAAATGCTTTAGGAAATATTTACTCTCCATTGGATGTACAAGGTTTTGAACTTTTAAGCTTTTACAATATCCCCTTATCCACTGTAACCCTGGAGATATGTGCATTGCATGCCACCAAAAATTATGTATAAAGGTTTCACAATTCATCATAATTCACAACATAAAAAAAAAAGACAGAAATGCATTATTGTCAACATGTGCCATGTACTGTCCCTAAAAGCAATGAGTTCGTAATCACTAGTGAAGCTGTTTACCATTTCTGATGTCGAATAGGATCAACCAGCAGCACTCATAATATAATACACTGTAGCTACTCTAAGATCCCATTCTAATGGGCATTTCATCAAACACATAGAATGCAATGGTAGCATGATTAATTGTGGATCATAGGCTAATTACATGTTATTCATCAACCAGGGTGTTTTATCTCCTAATAAAAAATTCAAGACTATGTTCATTCAATATACATAAATCAGTTACACAGGCATAATACATTAATTATCCAAGCCCACAGCCATGCATTCAGCCCACACTAAAACTCCACATACATCACGTGATCATCATCCACCAAAAGTCCATTTAGTTATAGTTGTACTCTCCATTCAATTATGGGGTTTGAACCTAAGTCCTCCACCAGCAATATCAAACATCTCTAACATTATTCGGTCACACAAATTCACAAACACATAGGAAACGACTATTCTAAAATTCCCCACATTCCATTCAGAGTCAGTCGTCTTATGGGTTTTGAACCCTAGGTATAATTTAGTCGAGATTTTGAATTCCAATCCCACCATTCATCACACACCATCATCATCTTGCGCTACCATCCAACAGACTATTAAATATGTGGCAGAAATCCCACAGTTGGCCCTCATAATTAGACCATACACGACGGCCGGCCATAGGAAAAACTGCCATAACTTAGTCGACCAGCCCTAATTCATTAAACAGTAGTCGTCCATCCAAACCCCAACATACATCTATCGGCCATTTATTCCTCCTCAATTAATAACACCTCAATCACAACACCAACATACAAAGAATTTAAACATATACAAGAAGAGAGATCTACATCGCATTAAGAAGTCAACTGCACAAAATCAAATCGAAAGCCAACTGATTAAAAAGAAAATGCAACAATCCCAACCCAAATGCAAAATCTGTAAGCATATACATATATAAATAGGGAAAGAGAGAGAGAAATACAGAGGGAGAGAGAGGGAGAGAGAGAGAGAGAACCGGTGGCGGCTCCGGCGCAGGCGGCTCCGGCAGTGGCGTGACTGGTGCGGCGGGACAGTGTAGAGCGCGCGGAAGGGCACAGTGCAGAGAGAAATAGAGAGGGAGAGGGAGAGGGAGAGGGAGAGGGAGATCCGGTGGCGGGAGGGCACAGTGCAGAGAGAAATAGAGAGAGAGAGAGAGAGAGGGAGAGGGAGAGGGAGGCTCTGGCAGAGTACAGAGCGAGAGGGAGAGCGAGCGAGGGAGAGAGAGAGAGAGATCCGGTGGAGGGAGGGCAGAGTGCAGAGAGAAATAGAGAGAGGGAGAGGGCGAGGGAGGCTCCGGCAGAGTGCAGAGCGAGAGGGAGAGCGAGAGAGAGAGAGAGAGAGAAAGGGAGAGGGAGGGAGAGAGAGAACCGCAGGCAGTCTCCGGCGCAGGCGGCGAGCTCCGGTGGGAGGGCAGAGCGCGGGAGGGCAGATCGCAGCGCGGGAGGGGGAAAATTTGGGAGCAAAACAGTGAGGAGACGAGTGAAAGAAGTGGGGTTGGAGGGGGGTGTTATTAAACTATTAGCGACCGCCATTGCGGCCGCCTATGGCGGTCGCTAATTCTACTATTTGCGACCGCCTCAGGCGGCCGCCCGCTTTTTCCTGCGTGAAAACTTAGAATTCTAGTAGTGATTGCTCTTAGTCTTTACAAGTAGACAGTTTGTGTGTTAAAGGATTGAGGTGAGCAATCCTTGACTTTTTCTTGCAAGCAGGTTTAGAAGGTTGTTGAAACAGATTTTGTATTGCCAGAGTACTACAAGTTTTGATCATGGCCAAATTGATACTTTGATTAATATCATGTTTGAGGCAAAGAGAGATTTAATTTCCATGGTTGGGTTCTGGAAAGGCGAGGCTGCATTGTATATAATTTGGTAGCTGTTTTTAACAATTTAGATGCATCTTGTTCTCTCAAACACGCAAGTGATTAACTTCAAGGATAAGAGATATCAGTGACAACACATCTCATGTCGTCTAAAAAGTGCACAGTCAATTCCTTTTCATCAAACTATTCAACAAACATAGAGATTATCTTCAACCAAAAATGTCATATCAATTATAACTTAAATTTGAAAATTTTGTATCCAACCGATGCAACTTAGACCATCTTATTTGGTGAAATTTTCAACAATAATATGGCAAATTTGTGTACAAAATATTCATACAACTGAATAAGCCGGTGAATACAATAATACATTGCCAAGGGGATTGCCTGCCATCCAGATTTGCACATTGAAGGACCATTTGATTAAAAGAAATTAAACAAAAAAAAAAAGACGCTAAACACCTTGAGAGCTTGTGTGAGATCTGATGCGAGATGACTTTTAGAATGGTCCCAAGACGAAAGATATGGTCACAGACGTCACCAGCTACCCACATGGACACAAACATCACAATTACCCACATGGACACAAACATCACAATTACCCACATGGTCCCAAGACAACTTGCGTGCGATATTGCGCAGCTTCAATTTCAATGTCGGAACAGTCCAAGATTGCGTGCGATATTGCGCAGCTTCAATTTCAATGTCGGAACAGTCCAAGATATATGTACCTGCACCTCAAGCATCACATTCGCAGCCATATAAGAAAGGGAGAAAAGGGTTCATGAGGAAATCCAGGTTACTCTCAAGTTCATTGCACCAGTAGGTGCGTTTACTCACATATCAATGCATCATCGGACCCCCATCAGTTGTAAAAGGTACAAACTACAAACATGTTCTTATCATAAAAATAGATTGAAATGGTGAAATAGAGTTCATGTGTATACCCGACCCAACGTAGTTGGGACAAAGCTTTAATGATGGTGATGCTAATGATGTAGTATAAGAATATACCTTCTATGGTGCAGTAATATTTACAAAACATGAACTTCTCCACTCCTCTGAATTCATCCCTTTTTCCTGTCCATTTGTTTAGAATAGAATGCATAAACACTTTTTTTTCCTTCTGCACATTTCATTAGAATAAAATGTACCTTGCATTTATGAGCATTGTTTTCTCTTTGAAATTTTTTTGCACATTTCATTAGAATAGAATATATCATGTTATGTGTTCTTGATGAGATTTCTTTATTTTACATAGCATTTTTTTTTGGGATGCACATATATCTTATGGGCCATATAGTAGTGTTTATGGGTAGTCCTTGTAAGTCCATGGGGATCCGAACCCTAGAGGGGGGGGGTGAATAGGGTGAGCTTCAATTATGACCAATTTTAATCAATTTTAACTTCTTTAAAACAAACTAGTCACATGTGATGATTAATTATACAAGATGCGGAAGCTAACAAAAGAATCACCACAAAGCAATCACCATCACACAAGTATTTATAGTGGTTCGGCCTCAATGCCTACATCCACTACCGGCTTGTGATCCAACACCCCACCGGATTTCCACTATTTATGCTTTTCAATAGGCTAAGCAATAACCTTTACAATATGCTTTCCAAGGCTAAGCAATAACCTTTACATTGATGTTTTTCAAGGCTTAACATCAACCTATACATTATGCTTTTATAGGCTAAGCAATAACCTCTTCAACCACAAGGTTGGTTATCTCACTAAGATAGTGTCTATAATACACTTGATGGAGATTCAATTAAGCTCATTACAATGCCTCATAATTAGGCGGATATGGAAGTGAAGATCTAATACACACTCACACTATGAATGCAAAGATGAAAGTACATGAAGTGTGTGTGTGTGTGGTCCTCAATCATTTTGAAAATGAAAGCTCATAAATGTATGCCTAAGGCTTTTGAAAGTTTTAGCTCATAAAACATTTATGATTGAGGAGGTAATGCAAGTCACATGTTAAAAGTAACAACTTGTTAATGATGTCAAAGATACACAAGTTGTAAGAAATGAATTAGCTCTAAACATGTGATGCATAGGGATGTCAATCAAATCAACAATGAAGCTCAAAACATAAAAATAGATTTGATTGAAAATAGGGGACAAATCATATGTAATTATAAATACAACTTGAAAGTGATATACCTATCAAAGTAAGGCAAGTTGTGAAACTTTAAAACAATAATACACATATGATTTGTAAAGATGTTGAATCCAAAACATAAAATACATTTGAAAGAGATTTTCTTATGATGGAAAAACAACAACCAAAGATTCAACAGAGTATATGAATCATGTTACATATTTCATTAACATGATCTACTTAGATTTACCAAAGAGAAAGTACTACTTTGATTGAATCAATGGTGATGCATCCAAAACAATAAATCAATTTAAAATATAGAACATGCTAAGGATACAACACATCATAGTTTATCATGTTGCTAAAGATTTACCTAAGATAAAACAAAACATGAAAACATATGATTTGTAAAGAAGTTGAGTCCAAAACATAAGATAGTTTTGAAAGTAATTTTCTTATGATGGAAAACAACAACCAAAGATTCAACCAAGTATAGGAATCATGTTACATATAATTTCAAAGGTTCTTTCATTAACATGATCTACTTAGATTTACCAAGATTAAGTACTACTTGGATTGAATCATATGGTGTTGTATCCAAAACAATAAATCAACTCAAAACATAAAACATGTTAAGGACACAACACAAACATAGTTTAACATGCTAGAAATGATTTACCAAAAATAAAACAAAGCATGAAAACATATGATTAAGGAAAGTAAAGCCTACTTGGAGATTTAACTTCATTAATCCAAGCTTTAGCTTTCCTAATGCTCCCCTTCATCCCTTGGTTCTTTTCCCTTGAATATGCCTCAAAACCTCTCAAGGAAGGGCTTAAAATTCCCAACTTTTGGCAAAGGAAAGAACTCATATATATAGCAAAAAGTGCCCAACGGCTAGTCTTCGGTCGACCTGCACACAGGCCTCGGTCGACCGGGAAGGCACAACGGTCAAATTTCTGACCGTTGGAGCACTTTTGGCCCTGACGGCCTACAGTGTTCCCGGTCGACCGGGACCTCTGCGCCGGTCGACCGGCGACACTGCAGGTATCCCAAATTCCACTTTTGCAATTTCAAACTTATTCTTTGTGGAACTTAATGGGCCATACAATCAAGCTTTTTAAAACATGTTTTAAATCATTTTAAGGGTTTTAAAACATGGAACATAAAAAGCCTAAAACATTTTGGAAGATTTAAAACTCATAGGCTAGCTTGATTTTATAAAACTCTTTTCAAATCAAATGCATCCAAGATTTAAAAACAAATCATGCATAAATCAAAACTTTTACAAATCTTAAAAACAATGAATGAATAAAACAAGATTTCAAGTTTATTTAAAACAATGCAAGTGTGTAAATCAAATGATGCTTGAATGATAATGCATCCATCAAATTGCAATCTAGGAAATTCCTAACAATCTCCCCCTTTGCAATTTGATGGCAAACACACTCACCACTAAGATTACACACTTAGTCTTCAGCTCCCCCTCAGCTGGACAAGGCTTGAAATCTTCTTGGATGCTTCTCTTAGCTTGGGCTCTTTTCTTTTCTTCATTCTTCATGTTGCTTGGTGCTTGATCATTCTTCAATCTTTCTTTCTTTAGCCAAGCATCTTCTTTAGCTTCCAAGCTTTCTTTCTTCTATTTGCTCTCCCCCTTAGACCATGCCTCTCTCTCTCTCCCTTTGGCTAGATATGCATTCTCTCCCATTGTAGAAGATCATACACAACTCTCCTTAGGAAGCTTGGACATTCTCTTCACCCTTTTGAGAACTTGAATTCTTTCTCCCCCTTTGCCATTAAATTGCAAAGGTACCTACACACATGAAACAAGGAAAATACCTTTAGAAGCACCTGTTAACAAAAGAAATCGAAAGTGAATTACATAACAGGCTATCATGTGTGGAAATAATCTCTAAGGGCTCAAAGGCAATCCAAGGGTCAATTTGATCAAAACTAATACTTCCTATGAAGGTTTACACTCCCTCTCAATCCATTATCTTCTTTTGTCAAACTTTTGACAAAGATTTAACTATTAGGTGCAAGAAGAAGATGGTTTAACCAATTGAGGGTCAACTTCAAGGAAAGGATTAGATTCATTTAACTATTAAGCTCAATATGATCAAATTGCCAAAAGAGAGCTAGGTCAAAGAGAAAAGCAATCATGGATACCAATTGGAAAAACAAAGAATACCAATTGAGATTTAAGGATATGACTATTAAATCAATCACTCTAAAATGGATTTAAAAGTTTACCTATTAGGAAAAAAAATCCAAATTAGAGCTATCCATGAAGCAATAGGGTTTATTAATCATAGCATCAAATAATCTAACTATGGAAAGCATATGCTATGAAGGTTTTGAAAATCATTTCATTCAATCAATAAATATGACTATTAAAGTGCAAGATGAGTGAAATGACATTCAAACATGAAGCCAACCTCAACTAATAACCAACCAATATTATGAACACATAAACATGGTGGTCAAGAGATATACCTATATGAGCAAAAGAGGTGGCAACATGAACATTATGATGCTAATGGTGTGTGACATGGAACAATCATATTACTTATCAAGTTCAATCCAATGCACACAAGGTTTATCACATTCACAACAAATCAAATCAATCAAAAAATATACCAATTGAAACCAATTGAATTTGATAACATGGTAAAGAGCAAGAATGTGGCAAACACAAAATTCCATCAAGCATCATAAATGCATATTCATCTCTTTTAAAGATATGACTATTGAGCATAGTGATGAACAAGGTAAATTGCAATGCAAAAGAATATTACTTGGTAATGCATGCAATTTCCAAAGTGTCAAAATCATATGAATTCAACATCTAGGATATCCATCAAACATATAGAAATATGAGAAATGGGTTTCAAAGAGTTTCATATGATTAAGAACACTACTATGAAGTTGAAACATGTATAAGAATGACATCACTTAGAAAATACACATGAATCAACATCATAACCATCCAAAAATAAATGACTAGAGAGCATAGAGGATGGATTTTAGTTCTAGTATGGTTTCTACAAATATAACTAAGATCACAGCCATACATAGAACAAATTGACATTTGCATAGAGAGGATTAATCAACACTCAAGATCTAACTCATACCAATCATAAAAAAAAATTTAACTATTTAGGCACAAGAAGGTATGAAGTTAAAGGAATCAATCTATCATGTAACATCTCCACTCTTAGCAAATGTACTAAGCTTGCAATGCAATGGAAAAAGATATGAGGTTTATACCAAATAAACTTAGCACACTAAATCACAAATGTACTTAAAAAGCTCAAATACAAGATTTTACTATAAAGCACATAAACAATCATTAAAATGCATTAAAGAGAATATACCAAGTTAGGCACAAACATGCAAATCAATGAAACATATCCAACCATGCAATGTAAGATATCAAAATCAATTTGCATAAAGAATGTAACTAAAAGAGCAAAGATGCAAATTGTTTGTAAAAATTATTTCCTTCCAAATGATATAATCATAGTTAGGCACAAGGAAATAAATTCAAGGAAAATGCTTTTAAAAATACAACCAAAAAAGCATAGAACATTTTCCAAAGTTTCTCAAATCACTTAAATATATGAAATTCCAACAAAGAATCATTTATAGAATTATGAGCAAGTGAATTTGAAAAACAAGAAGTGTACTATTGTAAATTTTCAAATTGTAAAACAATAGACACTCACAAAATTTCCATACCAAGAGATATAACTTTGAAAACTCAATGGAAAACTAAAATAGCTTCAAATCATTTGATTTACAAAAAGGATCTAACTATGACATACATCAAATGATTTTCCAACATCAATTGATCATGAAAAAACTAGCTATGAAAGCATTTGTAATCACAATCAATTGATCATGAATAGATAAGCATTACAAGAGATATACCTACAAGAACAAAATGCAAATCCATCATGAAAAAAAATTGCAATCAAAGGATTTTGAAAACCATGAGATATAACTTTAAAAGTTCATGAAGACAAAATCAAATGATCACAAAGAAACATTGCATTTTAAAAGATGTGACTTTAAAGAAACAAAATGCAAATGTAACATGACCAACAATTAGATATAACTAAAAAGAATAGGTTGGTCTAGGGGGATCAAGGCCTTAAGATTAGTTTAAATGTGTACCAACAAAGATTCACCTAAGGTCTTGAAAAGGATGTCCTTGAGAGATCACTTTGAGGACTCACCAACTCTTGAAGATATAACTTGGAAAAGTCTTAGAGTGGTGCAATGAGGCTAGGGGAAAAATCATTTTCAAACATAGTGGAAATCTTTAAAAAGATATGCAATAAATCACAACACTAGGGTTCAAATCTAGCAAGGATCAACTCCGGGTTGTTAAGCCCTAAAATGGAGTAACTTGTCTCTGATACCACTTGTAAGTCCATGGGGATCCGAACCCTAGAGGGGGGATGAATAGGGTGAGCTTCAATTATGACCAATTTTAATCAATTTTAACTTCTTTAAAACAAACTAGTTGTGAGAACCCGACCCCTAATCTCTTGGATTAGTGTTGTTTTATTTGTGGATTAGTTCTTTTAGTGGGATTAGTAGTTGTTGGGTTGAGTTTGTGAGCTAGAATGGTTTTTCTTCTAGTTTTGGGCTTTTGAGTGCTTTGGTAGCTTGTGGGGCCCTTTGGGGGTTCCCTTTTCGGCTTTGCTTTTCTTGTGAGATTTTCCTGATTGGTTTCGTATCGTGTTTTTGGCCCGTTGCATTCATCTTGAGGAATCCTACAACTTTCATGTTGATCTCGTATCCATTTGAGAAACCAAAACCCGATTTCTTGGCCTTGAGGGCAAAACAGTCTTTTCACACCAAATCTGTACCCAAAACTCGATACTCTCGAAATCCGTGAAACATACACTTTTTGGAAACTAGATATTTCGACGATCATTTCTTCCTTCTTCGTCGAATCCATCCGAGGTCCCGAATTAGATGATTTCAGCCACCTAAGTCCCTTAAGTTGTGGGACCCATTCTCACTTGCTTATAAAAGGGAACCCATCTCCTTCATTCACTTCATTCTCCATTTTCCAGCCCAAACCAGCAACCTAGGGTTTTCCCTTGTGTTCTTCTTCTTCTCCTTGCTTCTTCATCTCCAAGCCACTCCAAGAGATCATCACTCAAGAAATGGAGATCACCATTCTCTTCTCCACCTTGCAAGCTTTACATAGATGCCATTAGAAGAGAAATCCACCAACATTGAAACCCTCCTTGAGCTTGTTCTTCTCATTTGAAGGTCATCAAAGTAAGTGATTCTTCCCATCTTCTAGATTTGTAATCTACTAGCCTTAGAGAAGCTCCACCTTGATTATTGGAAAGTTTCATTGTCATTTCATTGTTTAACCCATTTTTGGGTTGTTTTGGGGGTTTTTGTAGAGATTGTGGATCTTGAGCCTAAGAGGTGATTAGGAGCTTGATTTGCTTGATTAGAGTCAAAGGCAAGTGGATGAATGGATTGTTTTGATTATTAACATGTTTTGTGAGAAAAATCTTGTTTCATTAAGGGTTTTGGTGATTTTAGTAGTTGTCTTCACTATGATTATTGTTGATTTCGAAATGTGCTTATTGATGAGTTATTTCCCTCTTGTTCATGCTTGGAAAATGTATGCATCATATTGTCAAGGTTTCAAATGGTTTCACATGAATGAGTTTTTCCCCACCTTGAGATTTGTTGTGAATGGAAAGAATGGAAAGAGAGGAATTGGAAATGAGGAGCTCTTTAGCTCATGTTATTGCCTTGGAAACATGCATTTAAACCATCTTGTTTATGGTTTTTTGTGGTTGATCATGTGTTGGAAGGAAAGGAAACAAAAAGGAAGGAAAAATCAGCTTTCCCGGACCTGCTGTACCCAGGTCCGATCGATCGGACCTACAGGCCGATCGATCGGACTGTCAGTAACTGTAAGCCTTTTTGGGCCGATCGATCGGCCGATCGATCGGACCCTGTACATTCTGGTACAGAAATTTCGAAAGATCGATCGGCCCTTCGGCCGATCGATCGGAGGACTCAGTTTGAGTCCAGTGAAATTTGATATTGTGTTTTTTTTTTGAAACCTTTGGGCTTTCTATGAGTCCTAGAGGTGTATACCTTAGTGTTAAGACCAATTGTACCCTAATCTAAGGTCCCTAAGACTAGGGAACTAAAAGGAAAGAATGGTGATGATCTAGACACTAATCCTTGGTTTTAGGTGGGACCCTTACCTGTTAGGAATTTTCTAGATTGCAATTTGATGGATGCATTATCATTCAAGCATCATTTGATTTACACACTTGCATTGGTTTTAAGTAAACTTGAAATCTTGTTTTATTCATGCATTGCTTTTAAGATTTGTAAAAGTATTGATTTATGCATGATTTGTTTTTTAATCTTGGATGCATTTGTTTTAGAAAAGAGTTTTCAAGAAATCAAGCAAGCCTTTGTTTTAAAAGTTTTGAATCTTTTTAGGCTTTTTATGTCATGTTTTAAAAACCATTAGAATCTTTAAAACATGTTTTCCAAGCTTGATTTAGTGGCCAAAAGGTCCCCCATAGAAAAACCTTCAAATATGCAAAAGTTGCAAAGGGAGGCTGTCCCGGCAGTGTCGCCGGTCGACCTAGAGGCAGGTCTCGGTCGACCGAGACAACTGGAGGTAAAATCTGCAGTTTTGAACTGAAACCTCAAACGGTCAGAAATCTGACCGTTGTGCCTTCCCGGTCGACCGAGACCTCTTTGTCGGTCGACCGAGGACTAGCCGTTGGCAACTTTTTGCTATAAATATGAGTTCTTTCCCTTGCCAAATGTTGGGAATTTTTAACCCCTCCTTGAGAGGATTTGAGGCATATCAAAAGGGAAAGGAACCAAGGGATGAAGGGGATGATTAGGAAAGCTAAAGCTTGGATTAATGAAGTTAAACCACCAAGTAGGCTCTTCCTTTCTTAATCATATGTTTTCATGCTTTTGTTTTATTTTTGGTAAATCATTTCTAGCATGTTAAACTATGTTTGTGTTGTGTCCTTAACATGTGTTATGTTTTGAGTTGATTTATTGTTTTGGATACAACACCATATGATTCAATCCAAGTAGTACTTGAATTGGTAAATCAAAGTAGATCATGTTAATGAAAAAATCTTTGAAATCTCATGTAACATGATCCATATACTTGGTTGAATCTTTGGTTGTTGTTTTCCATCATAAGAACATCTCTCTCAAAACTAACTTATGTTTTGGATTCAACTTCTTTACAAATCATATGTTTTCATGTTTTGTTTTATCATTGGTAAATCTTTGTAACATGTTAATATATGATATGTTGTATCCTTAGCATATTCTATATTTTGAATAGATCTATTGTTTTGGATACATCACCATTGATTCATCAAAGTAGTACTTTATTGGTAAATCTAAGTAGATCATGTTAATGAAAGATGTAACATGATTCATATACTTTGTTGAATCTTTGGGTGTTGTTTTTCCATCATAAGAAAATCTCCTTCAAATGTATCTTATGTTTTGGATTCAACATCATTACAAATCATATGTGTATTATTGTTTTAATGCTTCACAACTTGCCTTACTTTGATTGGTAAATCTTTTTCAAGTTGTCCTTATAATTACATATGATTTGTCCCCTCTTTTCAATCAAATCTATTTTTATGTTTTGAGCTTCATTGGTGATTTGATTGACATCCCTATGCATCACATGTTTAGAGCTAATCCATTTCATACAACTTGTGTAACTTTGATATCATTAACAAGTTGTTACTTTTAACATGTGATTGCATTATATCCTCAATCATAAATGTTTTATGAGCTAAAATTTTCAAAAGCCTTAGGCATACATTTATGAGCTTTCATTTTCTAAATGATTGAGGACCACACACACACACTTCATTTTTTTTCATCTTTGCATTCATAGTGTGAGTGTGTATTAGTTTTTCACTTCCATATCCGCCTAATTAAGAGGCATTGTAATGAGCTAAATAGAATCTCCATCAAGTGTATTAAAGACACTAAATTAGAGAGATAACCAACCTTGTGGTTGAAGAGGTTATTGCTTAGCCTATAAAAGCATAATGTGTAGGTTGATGTTAAGCCTTGAAAAACATCAATGTAAAGGTTATTGCTTAGCCTTGGAAAGCATATTGTAAAGGTTATTGCTTAGCCTATTGAAAAGCATAAATAGTGGAAATCCGGTGGGGTGTTGGATCACAAGCCGGTAGTGGATGTAGGCATTGAGGCCGAACCACTATAAATACTTGTGTGATGGTGCTTGCTTTGTGGTGATTGCTTATATTAGCTTCCGCATATTGTTTGATAATCATCACTTGTGACTAGTTTGTTTTAAAGAAGTTAAAATTGTTAAAATTGGTCATAAAAGGAGCTCACCCTATTCACCCCCCCTCTAGGGTTCGGATCCCCATGGAATTACATTACCCTTTTTGGACTGTTTGGACCAAGTGTGAGAATGTCTTGAGCCGACACGCCTCACGGTTGGTTCGGTGGCATCGAAGTTAATCCATTTCAATCTTGAACGGGATGGAACGACGTGATATCTTCTTTATATCTAAACACAAGGCTATTTCCTTGGTTATCGCTAATTCTATTCCTTTCGAGGACTGAGTAGGATGCTCGATGTTTCCGGATTAATGTCATGCCTAGGATGGATCGTTTATAATCTTGATTCTTGCTATTGTAACATCTAGTACTACCCATAAGCTCATGTTAAGATTTTAAAGTAGTAAAAGTGCATAAGGAGCCCGGAATGTCTTCTAACTCAAGGAGTACCAAGTAATTGTCATAATCGACATACGGGACCCCTATTCACTTAAATGGATCTTGAAACCGATATGTTTACCCGAAATTGTTATAGTTCATTGTTTCACCTCTTTTCCCGAGATTTGCATTACATGACTTGTTTTCCCGAAAGCATTGGAGTTACTCTAGTAACAGTCATTTGTCCCGAAGTGCATTGCATCACATGATACGACAGTGTGCCCTTGAGCACCCCGTTTTACCAGTTTAATTATTGTACTTGATTTACTTGTTACCCCGAAAGCATTGAAGTTACTTTAGTAACAGTTATTTGTCCCGAGATGTATTCCCGATATGAAGTGACAGTGTGCCCTTGAGCACCCCTGGTTTACCCGTTTATTTACTGTACTTGATTTACTTGCATATGTCTCGATTGGTTTTGACCTATGAGTCGGCATCACTAAGCTTGGATACCTTGTCGGTTTGATCCACCGACTTGGAAATCCCTCTCCCGTCCCGCCAGCTGCAGTTTGGATCCCGATACCCGGTTATTGCCGTGGTCCCGTCCCGATACCCGGTTCGCTACCGTGGTCCCGTTCCCGTATATTTATTATTGTATATATGATTTACGTTGAGTCTCCTCACCTTGTGTGACTGAGACCAACGTCCCGCTCTTGTCACTTCGGTGATAGAGGACTTAGCTTCTTGTGATTGCCATCTTGCCAGTTCCCGATTCCTTGGACACCCGACATGGTTTATATTGCTTACTTGTTTTCAGATAAATGATTCATTGCTTTTATGAAAGTTGTTATTTAGATAAGTGTTAATGCTCTCTATTGTAAATTCAGTCGCTATTATATTGTTTTATGTCCTTTGCACCCGTACATGTTTTACATGAATGCCGGTTGGGTGAATACCCGTGCTTTTACATATGTTTCCAACGATCGATGGTTTTTGCTAGAGTTATATGATTACACATGTTTTAAAATGAATACCCGAGTTATTAAATGTCCATGCTTTGGAATGCGTTTTAAATGACACTCGTTTTGTTAGATCCCGATGTTTATACATGTTTTAAGTGAATACCCGAATTGCTAAACATTCGTGCTTTGTTTCAAATGACACTTGTTTTGCCAGATTCCTATGTTTATACCTATTTTACATGATACCCGATTTGTTTAAATATCCATACTTTGGAATAGGTTTAAATGAACATTAGTCTTGTTGGATTTCCTTGGTTACACCTGTTTTAAACGATACCCGACTTCTTAAATATCCATACTTCTACATAGGTTTCAAATGGACATTGGTTTTACTAGACTGCTATGAATACCTGGTTTGTTGTATACTTGTGTTTTTACTTAAGTTTCAAATGAACGTTGTTTTGCCATACCGCTATATTTATACATGTTTTAGACGAACACCCCATTGTCAAATATCTATGATTATAGATGATGTAAATGAACACGTGTTTTATTAGATATTCATGTTTTAACCATGCTTGAAATGAATACAAGTTTCCCTTGAGATTCCCGACTTTACACCCGTTTAATTATATGCAGTACTTGATTGATTAGCATGATTTATTATATGTTTTATTCTTTAGTATATTTGTGTTCTTTTCATCCACCTGCCAGACCGTCGTGTCTGACCCACTACTTTTGGTACTCAGGTTCAGATTTCTTCGCCCCGAGTTGAGTGTTTTTATTGGCTATGGAGCCATGCCTTGCAGGTTGGTTTGTCGGCTATGTCATGCAGACATTGAGCTTGACATCGGAGTTACGTCACAATTGGGTAGTAGTTAATAGCTTCTTGTTGTATGGCTTTTGTTAGCCTTTTTCTTGGGATTCTTAATTAATGTACATTGATAATTGTAACTTGAACATATTGGGAATGTAATATCCGGTTACCGTCAGCTCTGTAATTTATTGTGATGGTTACTCCAGTCTGATATGATTCTCGATATAATAGCTATGGGCTAGAGGTTGAGTGCGACGCGGAATCCGATGGCCACGGACTTCGGGTCGCAACGCCACAAATGCTTCCGCAAAATATTCAGAATGTGTTGTCTTCACACACGCGGATCTTGGGAGAAGTAAAATACAATTTATGCTTAATCCCATCTCCCGCCCCCGGGGTTTCGGTTCGGGGGCGTGACACTAGTCACATGTGATGATTAATCATACAAGATGCGGAAGCTAACAAAAGAATCACCACAAAGCAATCACCATCACACAAGTATTTATAGTGGTTCGGCCTCAATGCCTACATCCACTACCGGCTTGTGATCCAACACCCCACCGGATTTCCACTATTTATGCTTTTCAATAGGCTAAGCAATAACCTTTACATTGATGTTTTTCAAGGCTTAATATCAACCTATACATTATGCTTTTATAGGCTAAGCAACAACCTCTTCAACCACAAGGTTGGTTATCTCACTAAGATAGTGTCTATAATACACTTGATGGAGATTCAATTAAGCTCATTACAATGCCCCTTAATTAGGCGGATATGGAAGTGAAAATCTAATACACACTCACACTATGAATGCAAAGATGAAAGTACATGAAGTGTGTGTGTGTGGTCCTCAATCATTTTGAAAATGAAAGCTCATAAATGTATGCCTAAGGCTTTTGAAAATTTTAGCTCATAAAACATTTATGATTGAGGATATAATGCAATCACATGTTAAAAGTAACAACTTGTTAATGATATCAAAGTTACACAAGTTGTATGAAATGGATTAGCTCTAAACATGTGATGCATAGGGATGTCAATCAAATCACCAATGAAGCTCAAAACATAAAAATAGATTTGATTGAAAAGAGGGGACAAATCATATGTAATTATAAGGACAACTTGAAAAAGATTTACCAATCAAAGTAAGGCAAGTTGTGAAGCATTAAAACAATAATACACATATGATTTGTAATGATGTTGAATCCAAAACATAAAATACATTTGAAAGAGATTTTCTTATGATGGAAAAACAACAACCAAAGATTCAACAGAGTATATGAATCATGTTACATATTTCATTAACATGATCTACTTAGATTTACCAAAGATAAAGTACTACTTTGATTGAATCAATGGTGATGCATCCAAAACAATAGATCAATTTAAAATATAGAACATGCTAAGGATACAACACATCATAGTTTATCATGTTGCTAAAGATTTACCTAAGATAAAACAAAACATGAAAACATATGATTTGTAAAGAAGTTGAGTCCAAAACATAAGATAGTTTTGAAAGTGATTTTCTTATGATGGAAAACAACAACCAAAGATTCAACCAAGTATAGGAATCATGTTACATATAATTTCAAAGGTTCTTTCATTAACATGATCTACTTAGATTTACCAAGATTAAGTACTACTTGGATTGAATCATATGGTGTTGTATCCAAAACAATAAATCAACTCAAAACATAAAACATGTTAAGGACACAACACAAACATAGTTTAACATGCTAGAAATGATTTACCAAAAATAAAACAAAGCATGAAAACATATGATTAAGGAAAGTAAAGCCTACTTGGAGATTTAACTTCATTAATCCAAGCTTTAGCTTTCCTAATGCTCCCCTTCATCCCTTGGTTCTTTTCCCTTGAATATGCCTCAAAACCTCTCAAGGAGGGGCTTAAAGTTCCCAACTTTTGGCAAAGGAAAGAACTCATATATATAGCAAAAAGTGCCCAACGGCTAGTCTTCGGTCGACCTGCACACAGGCCTCGGTCGACCGGGAAGGCACAACGGTCAAATTTCTGACCGTTGGAGCACTTTTGGCCCTGACGGCCTACAGTGTTCCCGGTCGACCGGGACCTCTGCGCCGGTCGACCGGCGACACTGCAGGGATCCCAAATTCCACTTTTGCAATTTCAAACTTATTCTTTGTGGAACTTAATGGGCCATACAGTCAAGCTTTTTAAAACATGTTTTAAATCATTCTAAGGGTTTTAAAACATGGAACATAAAAAGCCTAAAACATTTTGAAAGATTTAAAACTCATACGGTAGCTTGATTTTCTAAAACTCTTTTAAAATCAAATGCATCCAAGATTTAAAAACAAATCATGCATAAATCAAAACTTTTACAAATCTTAAAAACAATGCATGAATAAAACAAGATTTCAAGTTTATTTAAAACAATGCAAGTGTGTAAATCAAATGATGCTTGAATGATAATGCATCCATCAAATTGCAATCTAGGAAATTCCTAACAGTCCTTATGATTTTAAGCTTAATAGGACGAAGACCATCGAGTTGGACAGGGCACTCTTCGCTAGTATTGTAGATCCCAATTTATTTCAATTGCCTAACATATATTAATTACATGACATATTTGAATGCTTTGATAATGCAGCGAAGAATGGAAGAGGCATTGTCGCAGCCTGAAATTAACTCTCCAGTGGCTGAGCAACAGGTGATCGAGAATCTTCTTGGGAAGAGGGTTGCAAGGAGGCAAGGGTACCGCTCGAGGGGCCCATCATCATCTTCTACTGGTATCTTGATGCCTTCTGAGATAAGCACCCTACGGCAGTAACTAGCTGATTCGTTGAAAGCACAAGAAGATTTGAGCGAAGAGTTGTGGCGACAGTATGAGGACTCGCAGAAGCAAATTCAAGATCAGGCAGCTATGCAGGTTCACATGCAGAGTCAGATTCAGTTGTTGCTTTCCTGAGTCGGTATGGATGGTTCAGGCTCCTTCGAAAGATAAGGATTTGATGGTTTTATGAATTGGATGGGTCATCCCTCTAACAAGTTCATTTTGCTCCTTACTGGCCGTGTTTCATGTTGTACTTTGGATATTTGATGATGATTAGATTTTAGTTGAGATTTACTTTATTGAGATATTTGACTTTTTTTTACGCGGGATATTACATTTTATGTGGCATGGACAAGTTTTATGATTGGTTTTAGTTTATTGATGACTCATTATTTTTTATTGTTTCATGATGAATGTGGGATTATTTGTTGTTTATCAATGCTTATGCTTGTGCAATGTTGAAAATGTAGATTTGAACAGGAAAATATTGTACATGAATTTTTCCTAATTTTTTCAATTATTTCTTAATTGATAAGAAAAGCTATTTCTTAACGCACTCTCTGCGTCACCAAAAGTAAATTTCTTGACCTCGTTAGAGACATTTCTTGACGCGTCAACACGTCAGAATATGTATGACAAGCGGTATGTGTGCGTCGTCAAATATGTATTTCGATGCTAATATGTGCGTTGGCAAATGTATAACCGATGTCATTATGCGTCGGCAATTAGGAACATCTATTTCCCAGCGCACCCTCTGCGTCTCTAAAAATAATTTTCCTGCATCGCTGAAGACATAATCCGATGCTTCAACATGTCGGGATATGTATTACCGGCGTTGTGTATGCGTCGTCAAATATGTATTCCGACGCTAGTATGTGCGTCGGCAAATGTATAACCGACGTTATTATGCGTCGGTAATTAGGTACATCTATTTCCCGACGCACTGTCTGCGTCTCTAAAAATAATTTTCCTGCATCGTTGAAGACATTTCCCGATGCTTCAATACGTCGGGATATGTATTATCGGCGTTGTGTACGCATCGTCAAATATGTATTCCGAAGCTAGTGTGTGCGTCGACAAATGTATAACCGACATTGTTATGCGTTGGCAGTTAGGTAAATCTATTTCCCGACGCATTCTCTGCGTCGCTAAAAGTAATTTTCATGCGTCGTTGAAGACAGTTCCCGACACTTCGACACGTCGGAATATGTATTACCGGCGTTGTGTATGCGTCGTCAAATATGTATTCCGACGTTAGTATTAGCGTCGACAAATGTATAACCGACATTGTTATGCGTTGGTAGTGAAGCGAAGTTGACCACTAAGTTCGATGTTTTGCCGACGCTGTTGGAATTGCCGACGTTTGGGAGGACGTACCATTGCGTCGGCGAATGGCCCTTTTTAGCCGATGCTAAACATTATTACGTCGGGAATGGTGACGTGGTGCCGACGCATTGTACTACGTCGGTAAAGCCTGTCCCGACGCAATTCTGAATTTTCCAGATGCGGTGACTGCGTTAAAAGCTGTATTTTGTTGTAGTGGGTTTATGGCCTTATTGGTACTTGATCCCCGAGTCAAGTGGGTCAAAAGTTTTGAAAACCTATCCACGAGGTCCATCTACTTCCAACAATTGGTATCAAAGACATACCTCATCTCTAATCAAGTAAGATTAGTTGTCTAGATATAATCTTTGCATGAGATGTGAAGAGGATAGACTTAGAGCTTTGTAAGGATCAGATTTGATGTTTCTATGCATATAGTATTTTTTATGAATGGACTTGAAAGGACTGGTTTGGACAAAAAAAGACTTTTTCTGCAGTTTTTTTTAGAAGGTCGCTCGAACGAACCTTCATTCGCTCGAGCAGACCAGCCTCTGAAAAGTGTTCGCTCATGTAGATCAAGGTCTGTTCGTGTGAACTAAGTGCATAACTTTATTTTTTGGAGTCCAGAATCTTCATATGAGATGATGAACGATATCTTTCTAGACCTAGTTCCTACTATGTTCATAATACTAACCTTGCAGGTTCATGTCCTCTCCATATGGCCCATAAGTCTTTTACTTTCTTTTTATGGTTGATTGGTTGATTTATGGCTAAGTGCACGGGGCATCATGGTTTCCTTGGTTTCCAATGAAAGGGCAAGGCATCGTGAATTTCCTTATAGCCCTTATATTTCCATGTTTAGATTACCACGTACTTCTCATCATCGAGGCATAGGAATTTATGTAATTTTCTAAATTTGTAAATTCTAACGATGTTCGAGAGGAAGAAGGAAAGTGATGTTAGACTCCTAATCAAAGAGTTTGAAGATTACCAAAAGAGTTTAGGAGATGCCCAAAGAGTTTGAGGAATCCCAAAATTTTTGAAAGTCTACAAGTCCAAGAAGTCTATTCCGCTTGGGCCATGTGGAGGAAAGGACTAGTTTCTAATTTTAGCACTTTCTAGTTATGGATGAATGCTTGTTTTAAAATATTTCCAAATCTGATCCAAACATAGCAGTTTCCAAAATTGGTCAAATTAAATTAATTTTTGGAAAAAATTCTAATTAGTGTTGGTGGACCTCTGAGATGGGCCCATTGGTAACACTAATCTTAAAAACTGAATTTTCCTTAAACATAACTTTACTTGGAACCAATCATCGGTCATATCATGAGATGATTTGATGTTTATATGTGTAGGCCCAAATACCTAAAAGGAAATCCTCAATTCTAAAATATTAAGTGGGAGCAGGGAATTTAAATTGAAAATTCCCCATGGTTTTCCACCATAGGTCCATTGTAAAGAAAGTATTAGCCTCGCGCCATCTTGAGAATGACCGTGTAAGTCCATGGGGATCCGAACCCTAGAGGGGGGGGGTGAATAGGGTGAGCTTCTTTTATGACCAATTTTAATAATTTTAACTTCTTTAAAACAAACTAGTCACATGTGATGATTAATCATACAAGATGCGGAAGCTAACAAAAGAATCACCACAAAGCAATCACCATCACACAAGTATTTATAGTGGTTCGGCCTCAATACCTACATCCACTACCGGCTTGTGATCCAACACCCCACCGGATTTCCACTATTTATGCTTTTCAATAGGCTAAGCAATAACCTTTACAATATGCTTTCCAAGGCTAAGCAATAACCTTTACATTGATGTTTTTCAAGGCTTAACATCAACCTATACACTATGCTTTTATAGGCTAAGCAATAACCTCTTCAACCACAAGGTTGGTTATCTCACTAATTAGTGTCTAACATACACTTGATGGAGATTCTATTAAGCTCATTACAATGCCTCTTAATTAGGCGGATATGGAAGTGTAAAACTAATACACACTCACACTATGAATGCAAAGATGAAAGTATATGAAGTGTGTGTGTGTGGTCCTCAATCATTTTGAAAATGAAAGTTCATAAATGTATGCCTAAGGCTTTTGAAAGTTTTAGCTCATAAAACATTTATGATTGAGGATGTAATGCAATCACATGTTAAAAGTAACAACTTGTTAATGATATCAAAGTTACACAAGTTGTATGAAATGGATTAGCTCTAAACATGTGATGCATAGGGATGTCAATCAAATCACCAATGAAGCTCAAAACATAAAAATAGATTTGATTGAAATGAGGGGACAAATCATATGTAATTATAAAGACAACTTGAAAAAGATTTACCAATCAAAGTAAGGCAAGTTGTGAAACATTAAAACAATAATACACATATGATTTGTAAGGATGTTGAATCCAAAACATAAGATACATTTGAAAGAGATTTTCTTATGATGGAAAAACAACAACCAATGATTCAACAAAGTATATGAATCATGTTACATATTTCATTAACATGATCTACTTAGATTTACCAAAGATAAAGTACTACTTTGATGAATCAATGGTGATGTATCCAAAACAATAGATCTATTCAAAATATAACACATGCTAAGGATACAACACATCATAGGTTAACATGTTACTAAGATTTACCAATGATAAAACAAAACATGAAAACATATGATTTGTAAAGAAGTTGAATCCAAAACATAAGTTAGTTTTGAGAGAGATGTTCTCATGATGGAAAACAACAACCAAAGATTCAACCAAGTATATGGATCATGTTACATATGATTTACCAAAGTTCTTTCATTAACATGATCTACTTAGATTTACCAAAGTTAAGTACTACTTGGATTGAATCATATGATGTTGTATCCAAAACAATAAATCAACTCAAAACATAAAACATGTTAAGGACACAACACAAACATAGTTTAACATGCTAGAAATGATTTACCAAAAATAAAACAAAAGCATGAAAACATATGATTAAGGAAGGAAGAGCCTACTTGGTGGTTTAACTTCATTAATCCAAGCTTTAGCTTTCCTAATCATCCCCTTCATCCCTTGGTTCTTTTCCCTTTTGATATGCCTCAAATCCTCTCAAGGAGGGGTTAAAAATTCCCAACTTTTGGCAAGGGAAAGAACTCATATTTATAGCAAAAAGTTGCCAACGGCTAGTTCTCGGTCGACCGGCACACAGGCCTCGGTCGACCGGGACCACACAACGGTCAAATTTCTGACCGTTGGGGCTCCAGGGCAACTTTCTGCCTTGCAGTGTTCCCGGTCGACCGGGACCTCTGCGCCGGTCGACCGGCGACACTGCGGGGACCAAAAATTTCCACTTTTTTGCAAATTCAAAGTTTTTCTTTGTGGAATTATTTGGGCCATATAATCAATCTTTAAAACATGTTTTAAATCATTCTAAGGGTTTTAAAACATGGAACATAAAAAGCCTAAAACATTTTGAAAGATTTAAAACTCATAGGCTAGCTTGATTTTCTAAAACTCTTTTCTAAAACAAATGCATCCAAGATTTAAAAAACAAATCATGCATAAATCAAAACTTTTACAACTCTTAAAAACAATGCATGAATAAAACAAGATTTCAAGTTTATTTAAAACCAATGCAAGTGTGTAAATCATATGATGCTTGAATGAAAATGCATCCATCAAATTGCAATCTAGAAAATTCCTAACAATCTCCCCCTTTGCAATTTGGTGGCAAACACACTCACCACTGAGATTACACACTTAGTCTTTAGCTCCCCCTCAGCTGGACAAGTCTTGAAATCTTCTTGGATGCTTCTCTTAGCTTGGGCTCTTTTCTTCTCTTCATTCTTCATGATGCTTGGAACTTGATCATTCTTCAATCTTTCTTTCTTTAGCCAAGCATCTTCTTTAGCTTCCAAGCTTTCTTTCTTCTATTAGCTCTCCCCCTTTGACCATGCCTCTTTCTCCCTTTGGCAAGGTATGTATTCTCTCCCCTTGTAGAAGATCATACACAACCTCTTCTTAGGAAACTTGGACATTCTCTTTACCCTTTTGAGAACTTGCATAATTTCTCCCCCTTTGCCATTAAATTGCAAAGGTACCTACACACATGAAATAAGGAAAATACCTTTAGTAGCACCTGTTAACAAATGAAATCGAAAATGAAATACATAACAGGCTATCATGTGAGGTAGTAGTCTCTAAGGGCTCAAAGGCAATCCAAGGGTCAATTTGATCAAAACTAATACTTCCTATGAAGGTTTACACTCCCCCTCAATCCATTCTCTTCTTTTGTCAAACTCTTGACAAAGATTTAACTATTAGGTACAAGAAGAAGATGGTTTAACCAAGTGAGGGTCAACTTCAAAGAAAGGATTAGATTCATTTAACTATAAGGCTCATATGATCAAATTACCAAAAGAGAGCTAGGTCTAATGAGAAAAACAATCATGGATATCAATTGGACAAACAAAGAATACCAATTGAGATTTAGGATATGACTAAATAAATCAATCACTCTAAAATGGATTTAAAAGTATAACTATTATGAGAAATCCAAATTAGAGCTATCCATGATATGGGGTTTACTCAAACATAGCATCAATCAGTATTACTTATGAAAAACATATGCTATGTAAGATTTTGAAAATCATTTCATTCAATCAAAAAATATGACTTATTAAAGTGCAAATTGAGTGAAATGAAATTCAAACATGAAGCCAACCTCAACTAATAACCAACCAATATTATGAACACATAAACATGGTGGTCATGAGATATTCCTATAAGAGCAAAAGAGATGGCAACATGAACATTATGATGCTAATGGTGTGTGACATGGAACAATCATATTACTTATCAAGTTCAATCCAATGCACACAATGTTTATCACATTCACAAGAAATCAAATCAATCAAACATTATACCAATTGAATCCAATTGAATTTGATAACATGATAAAGAGCAAGAATGTGACAAAATTCCATCAAGCATCATAAATGCATATTCATCACTTTTGAAGATATAACTATTGAGCATAGTGATGAACAAGGTAAATTG
Source organism: Cinnamomum chago (assembly GCA_038049695.1). Lineage (NCBI taxonomy): Eukaryota > Viridiplantae > Streptophyta > Magnoliopsida > Laurales > Lauraceae > Cinnamomum > Cinnamomum chago. The sequence continues at coordinate 49,480,277 of CP142453.1, read as the reverse complement.
CAATGCAAGGAATATGACTTTGAAATGCATGCAATTTATAAAGTGACTAAATCATATGAATTCAACATCTAAGTTATCCATCAAACACATAGAAATATGAGGAATGGATTTCAAAGAGTTTCATATGATCAAGATCACTACTATGAAGTTGAAACATGTATAAGGATGATATCACTTAGAGACAATACATGAATCAACATCATAACCATCCAAAAAGAAGTGACTATAAGGCATAGAGGATGGATTTGAGTTCTAGTATGGTTTCAACAAATATAATAAATATCACAACCATACATAGAACAATTTGACATTTGCATAGAGAGGATTAATCAACACTCAAGATCTAACTCATACCATTCATCAAAAAGAATATAACTATTTAAGCACAAGAAGGTATGAAGTTAAAGGTATCAATCTATCATGTAACATTTCCACTCTTAGCAAATGTACTAAACTTACAATGCAATGGAAAAAGATATGAGGTTTATACCAAATGAACTTAGCACATAAAATCACATATGTACTTATAAAGCTCAAATACAAGATTTTACTATAAAGCACATAAACACTCATTAATTTGCATTAATGAAACTATATACCAAAATAGGCACAAACATGCAAATCAATGAAATCATATCCAACCATGCAATGTAAGACAACAAAATCAATTTGCATAAAGAATGTAACTCAATGAGCAAAGATGCAAATTGTTTGTAAAAACTATTTCCTTCCAAATGATATAATCATAAATAGGCACAAGGAAATAGATTCAAGGAAAATGCTTCTAGAAATATAACTAATAAAGCTTAGAACATTTTCCAAAGTTTTTCAAATCACTTCAATATATGAAATTCCAACAAAGAATCATTTATAGAATTATGAGCAAGTGAATTTGAAAAACAAGAAGTGTACTATTGTAAAATTTCAATTTGTAAAACAATAGACACTCACAAAGTTTCCATACCAAGAGATATAACTTGTAAATCAATGGAAAACTAAGGTTGCTTCAAATCATTTGATTTCCAAAAAGGATCTAACTATGACAAACATCAAATGATTTTCCAACATCAATTGATCATGAAAAACTAGCTAAGAAAGCATTTGTAATCACAATCAATTGATCATGAATAGATATGCACTACAAGAGATATAACTATATGATCAAAATGCAAATCCATCATGAAAGTATTGCAATCAAAGGATTTTGAAAACCATGAGATATAACTTTAAAAGTTCATGAAGACAAAATCAAATGATCACAAAGAAACATTGCATTTTAAAAGATGTGACTTTAAAGAAACAAAATGCAAATGTAACAAGACCAACAAATAGATATAACTAAAAAGCATAGGTTGGTCTAGGGGTATCAAGGCCTAAGGTTACTCAAATAGTCTACCTTTGAAAATACACCTAAGGGTCTTGAAAAGGTTGTCCATGAGAGAACACTTAGAGGACTCACCAACTCTAGAAGATATAACTTAGAAAAGTCTTAGAGTGGTGCAAAGAGGCTAGGGAAAATATCATTTTCAAACATAGTGGAAATCTTTAAAAAGATATGCAATAAAACACAACACTAGGGTTCAAATCTAGCAAGGATCAACTCCGGGTTGTTAAGCCCTAAAATGGAGTAACCCGCTCTGATACCACTTGTAAGTCCATGGGGATCCGAACCCTAGAGGGGGGTGGAATAGGGTGAGCTTCTTTTTTGACCAATTTTAATAATTTTAACTTCTTTAAAACAAACTAGTCACATGTGATGATTAATCATACAAGATGCGGAAGCTAACAAAAGAATCACCACAAAGCAATCACCATCACACAAGTATTTATAGTGGTTCGGCCTCAATGCCTACATCCACTACCGGCTTGTGATCCAACACCCCACCGGATTTCCACTATTTATGCTTTTCAATAGGCTAAGCAATAACCTTTACAATATGCTTTCCAAGGCTAAGCAATAACCTTTACATTGATGTTTTTCAAGGCTTAACATCAACCTATACACTATGCTTTTATAGGCTAAGCAATAACCTCTTCAACCACAAGGTTGGTTATCTCACTAATTAGTGTCTAACATACACTTGATGGAGATTCTATTAAGCTCATTACAATGCCTCTTAATTAGGCGGATATGGAAGTGTAAAACTAATACACACTCACACTATGAATGCAAAGATGAAAGTATATGAAGTGTGTGTGTGTGGTCCTCAATCATTTTGAAAATGAAAGTTCATAAATGTATGCCTAAGGCTTTTGAAAGTTTTAGCTCATAAAACATTTATGATTGAGGATGTAATGCAATCACATGTTAAAAGTAATAACTTGTTAATGATATCAAAGTTACACAAGTTGTATGAAATGGATTAGCTCTAAACATGTGATGCATAGGGATGTCAATCAAATCACCAATGAAGCTCAAAACATAAAAATAGATTTGATTGAAATGAGGGGACAAATCATATGTAATTATAAAGACAACTTGAAAAAGATTTACCAATCAAAGTAAGGCAAGTTGTGAAACATTAAAACAATAATACACATATGATTTGTAAGGATGTTGAATCCAAAACATAAGATACATTTGAAAGAGATTTTCTTATGATGGAAAAACAACAACCAATGATTCAACAAAGTATATGAATCATGTTACATATTTCATTAACATGATCTACTTAGATTTACCAAAGATAAAGTACTACTTTGATGAATCAATGGTGATGTATCCAAAACAATAGATCTATTCAAAATATAACACATGCTAAGGATACAACACATCATAGGTTAACATGTTACTAAGATTTACCAATGATAAAACAAAACATGAAAACATATGATTTGTAAAGAAGTTGAATCCAAAACATAAGTTAGTTTTGAGAGAGATGTTCTTATGATGGAAAACAACAACCAAAGATTCAACCAAGTATATGGATCATGTTACATATGATTTACCAAAGTTCTTTCATTAACATGATCTACTTAGATTTACCAAAGTTAAGTACTACTTGGATTGAATCATATGATGTTGTATCCAAAACAATAAATCAACTCAAAACATAAAACATGTTAAGGACACAACACAAACATAGTTTAACATGCTAGAAATGATTTACCAAAAATAAAACAAAAGCATGAAAACATATGATTAAGGAAGGAAGAGCCTACTTGGTGGTTTAACTTCATTAATCCAAGCTTTAGCTTTCCTAATCATCCCCTTCATCCCTTGGTTCTTTTCCCTTTTGATATGCCTCAAATCCTCTCAAGGAGGGGTTAAAAATTCCCAACTTTTGGCAAGGGAAAGAACTCATATTTATAGCAAAAAGTTGCCAACGGCTAGTTCTCGGTCGACCGGCACACAGGCCTCGGTCGACCGGGACCACACAACGGTCAAATTTCTGACCGTTGGGGCGCCAGGGCAACTTTCTGCCTTGCAGTGTTCCCAGTCGACCGGGACCTCTGCGCCGGTCGACCGGCGACACTGCGGGGACCAAAAATTTCCACTTTTTTGCAAATTCAAAGTTTTTCTTTGTGGAATTATTTGGGCCATATAATCAAGCTTTAAAACATGTTTTAAATCATTCTAAGGGTTTTAAAACATGGAACATAAAAAGCCTAAAACATTTTGAAAGATTTAAAACTCATAGGCTAGCTTGATTTTCTAAAACTCTTTTCTAAAACAAATGCATCCAAGATTTAAAAAACAAATCATGCATAAATCAAAACTTTTACAACTCTTAAAAACAATGCATGAATAAAACAAGATTTCAAGTTTATTTAAAACCAATGCAAGTGTGTAAATCAAATGATGCTTGAATGAAAATGCATCCATCAAATTGCAATCTAGAAAATTCCTAACAGACCGTTCCCCACGGTGGGCTTTTATTTGTCCGGTTATTAGATATAGATCTCCTTAGGATAGTGTTGGTGAGACGGGGTGGGGACCCACTCCCCAAGGAGGAGCTGCCCGCAACGGTTGTCATACAATGCTAGTTGGTGGGACACACTTAACTAAGATAATGATGTAGTATCCCCATGGATTTGCCTCATGTATTTTAGAAACCAAAGCTAATCGGGAGTCATACATTGTTTGGTATGCGATACATAGACAATAATGAATGATGGGGGTCATAGATAGTTAGTCTTAACCCTAGTTTTGACCAACTTTGATCCGCACCAATCTAAGTGGCATTCACACTCCCCAAGGAGGCTTGCCCTAAGGGATTGAGATTCTGATGCATTTTGAATTTAGTAGATATGAGGATTCCCACATAAATTTGGTAGAATACTAAACCATTTTGTCATTTATTTTCTTTTATTGAATGTATGGTTATGTGCTACAGTTTTTCTAGCATGAATTTGACTACTTTCAATTCACTTAAGACCATTGTCAGCCAAAATAAGTTGGTGGGATCCAACTATGTTGACCGGAAACAAAACCTGGATATTGTCCTGACTGCTTTAGGATATAAATATTGTTGGAAGTAGGTGGGCCTCGATGATAGATTTTTAAAACTTTTGACCCACTTGACTCAGGGATCAAGTACCCATAAGGCCATAAACCATATCCAAGATGCAATCCCTCAATCTCATCAATCATGTACAACAATAAATTCTATCTAGAAGATAGAAGTTAGCAACACCATGCAACCAAAACAATCCACAACAAATAGAGAAATAGATTATACCTTTGGAGCCTGGTAGTGCTCTAATGGGGAAGAAGACAATTAGCTTGAACAAGAACTCTTCTTGAAGCAAATTAGGATCTCCAAGACCTTGTTGACCTTTATTTTTGGGATGTTAATTAAATGATCTTTTGTATAAACTTTAATAATTACTTTTTGGAAACGCTAATGATCATTGCTCACTTTGACATCAAGTTATTTGCATATGTTATCAGTCTTGTGATTTTGAAATGACTTACCAATTTGATTTGCTACACGCTTCCGCACTTAAACAAATGTTACATTGATGTGATATCCTCATCGCGGACACCTGTGGGAAATTAAATAAATGTGCACACCTTACTACATCACATTAAACAGTCTCGATCGCATATTGGACCTACAGGCCCGGTCCAGGGTCGCGATAGAACTAGAAGAGAAAGAGTGGAGAGAGAATTGAGCAACTCTTGCACAAAAAGGGAACTTGGGCATGGACTCCTTGTATGGGACGTCCAAGGGGTTGCTTCCCCTTTTTATAGCCTTAAGACATCTCCCTTTTCTAATTAAAATAGAAGTCCAACTCCCATTATAAATTAGTAACTTTCTCCATTTCTAATTACTATAGAAGTCTCACATCCACAATAATTAGTAACTTTACTTTTACTACTATTAGAAGTCCTACTTCAAATACAAATAGTAACTTTCTCATTCCTTCCTTTTAGAGTTCAAGTAGGATTAGTATCTTTCTAATAACTTGGGCTAGCGCGGGGACCACTAGGGATTCCGTAGAAAACTAGCTCCAACTGCGACACCGCGACCCCACATCTCATGTGCAATCTGGGCCCACAGTTAATTATAAATAACACCGCTATATAAATGCAATTGCACTCCAGTCTTACAATGAAGATCCTAAACTTCTCAATTACCATTGTAAGACCCTGACCTGAGTGAACTTGATTAGTATTAATTAAGTCGTGTGTTAGTGCTAAGCTTGATTAGTGATTTTGGCTAAGTTAAGTTCGAATAGCTTTTGTTTTAGTTTTGGGCAACTTTGAGTGCTTTGTTATCTAGTGGGGCCCTTTGGGGGTTCTCCTTATGACTTTGCATTTACTTAGGGGATTTTTTGGAATCGTCTTGAATTACGTTCTTATCCTATTTCATTTATCTTATTGATCCCTACAACTTTCATGATGATCCCTTTTCCATTCGAGACCCCGAAACCCGATTTACTAGCCTCAAGGGCCAAAACAGTCCTTTTACACTAAACCTATACCCAAAACTTGATATCCCCGAAACCAGCGAAACATATACTTTTTGGAAACTAGATATTTTGGCGATCATTTCTTCCTTCTTCGTCGAATTCATCCGAGACCCCGAAAGACATGATTTCAGTCAAACAAGCTTCTTTAGTAGTGGGACCCAACCCCATTTGTTAATAAAGGGAAACCGACTCATGAATTTCTCATGCTTTTATTCATTTGCATTGTTGAAATAAATGCTCATAATGCATCTTGCTAGTTCATTTAATGTCTTGGAAACATGAGTTTATAGCTTTCTTATCTCTAGCCTTGTAATGGTTGTATAAGTGTTGAAAGAAGGGAAAAAGAGAAGGACCCAACCCACTGCAGAACAGAACCTGGGTTCTGTTCCGCAGTGTACCCGGTCGACCCCACGGTGGCTCGGTCGACCAGCGACACAGGGTCAGGCTTCCTGGGAGCCTGACCAAAACACTATGGACTCATTTCAGTTACAACTCCCGGTCGACCGGGGCTGCTGTGTATGGGGTCGACCGGGCCTTGACCAGGTCGACCGAGCCAACTGAGAAATCCTTGCTAGAAGGGATTTTTACCCTGTTTTTGGATGGGCTTAGGTGGGACTTTGGCTACCCTTTTTGGACTCATTGGACTATATGTGAGGATGTCTTGAGCCGACATTTTTCATGGTTGATTCGGTTGCATCGGAATCCAATCCAATTCAATCTTGAACGGTATGGGACAATGCGATATCTTCCTTATATCTATACGCGAAGTCTATTTCCTTGGGTATCGCGAATCCTATCCCTTTCGGTGACTGAGTCGGTTGTACGATGCTTCAGGATTAACATCATACTTAGGATGGACTGTTTATAGTTTTGATTTTTAATCGTACCGTCTAGTACAATCTATAAGCTCACTTTAAAGTTTTGGAAATCGTAAAGTGCATAAGGAGCCCGGAATGTCTCCAAACTCAAAAAGTACCAAGTCTTTATTATAATCGACATACGGGACCCCTATTCACCTTAAATAAATCTTGAAACCAATATTTTACCCGAAATTGTAATAGTTCATTGTATTTCCTCATTTCCGAGATTTACATTACATGACTTGTTTTCCCGAAAACATTGAAGTTACACTAGTAACAGTTACTTGTCCTAAACTGTATTGCACCACATGAAATGGAAATTATTCCTTGAACATACTTGCTGATGGACCGCGCCCCTCCGTTCCTCCTCCGCTGTTATCCGCCCCGGGTCTGTCGGGGTCCGGAAGGAGGGAGAGGGAAGAAAGAAAGGTGGGTATCAACATTTTTCTGGGTATGCCAGATTTTCTTTTCTACTTGGAATTTAGAGTAGTGATCCGGAGATTCACCTTCACAAGTAGAAAGGAAATCAAACTTTTTCCTAACTTTCCATTGCACACATATTTTAAAGAAAAGAGACAAGTTTGTTTTGAATGCCGTGAGAGGCGATTTTCTTTGTTTGCCGTGAAAGGCGATTTTGGTGCCGTGAAAGGCGATTTTTCCGTGAAAGGCGGTTTACAAATCTCATCAATAATGAAAAGACAAGAAATGTGAATTTTGTGTCTCTTTAAGAAAAAATACAATACAATAGAAAAGAAAGAAATGGAATCTAACTTCTCATGCGATTGTGGGGGACCCGTTCAGATCGACAGTCGCGAGTCATGTATGGACTCCGCCATCGTCCTTCAGATGAGAACTTTGATGCTTGATTTCTTGGCTTGGCTCCAACCTCAGATTTTTAGAGGATAAGGACCAAGATAAGGTCCTATATCCGGTAAAAAGCTGAGTAGACGGGCTGAAAAGCCGCATCTAGCCATGTTGGATAGAAGGAGATGTGGCCTTGGGGGGGGGGGGGGGGTGGCCCCCCAAGGAGCTTTGATCACTTTGTAGTGTTGGTTGCTGCAGAGTTTTCTTGAAGGACCAGAATTGTAGAGATTTCTCCGAGGATTTTTGAATGATTTTCTGGCGATTTTTCTCTGGCTCTCTTTCCCTTGGAATGACCCTCCTATTTATAGGCCTTTGGTAGCCATTTAGGAGAGTTTATGAGCATTTATGGTATTAAAGCTCATGATGGGAGGAGTTACAAGTTTTTATTTACTTGTTTTGTAACTCCTTTTTCCTTGAATTTGATTGGCCGATGGAGAGTGATGGGCATTTAATCGCCTTTAATCTCCATGATGATGGGAGTTTCATGATTTTAATGTCATGATTACTTGGACTTGTAACTCCCATTTGCTTGCTTCTGATTGGGCGGTTCAAAATAATGAGTTAATGACCGCACAAACTTGCCATAAACGGGTCATTTAACTTCATTAATTGATTGCCTGGGCGCTTGAAGAGTCGCGGGCCATGCCGCATCCTTTGGGATTCTTCTTGCGATGATCACCAATGGACCCACATACCATTTGATGTCGGATGGTGATCCAATTTCAGACATTGGTTGATGTCAGCGGGCCAGCAACATCTGTCCAGTTGATTTCACGATCGGGCGGCCAGAAAATGTGCTTTCTTGGTTAGCCATTTGACGATCTTGAGGCGTCCGATGATGATCTAATGATTCCAGTGATGGATCCGTGATGTTGATGAAGATCGACGGATATCATGCACAAAAAATCAGATTTTGGAAAAATCACAGGGGCCAATCAATTCGAAACGCGAAAAGTACCCGAAAAACGGGGTTTTTCGGCGAGGTCCGGCGGCCCGGACCTCCATGGTCGTCGGCGACCATGGGGTTTGTGCCCCATGGTCGGCCGTCTTCCGGTCGCCTTTTCTTCGCCGTTTTTCGTCCGTTTTCGCTTTTGTTTTCTCCTGCGTTTTTCTTGGAATTTCCTCTCATTTATTGGCTGGATTTCCCTCAAGAAAACCTGACGAGAAGCCGTGCAAATCGGATCGCAAAGTTTCCCATTTTCTGAAAAGCCGAAGACTTTGCTGTGGAGAATTGCCGATTTTTTTGTCAAGCGTCGAAACTAGGTCAAACGATGTCGGAATGACCTGAAATTTGACGTGTAGCTTCTTGAGTAGTAGACGAGACCAACCATAGGCTTTTGTTCAGGTTTTGAAGCCGTTTTGGGTCCCGCAAACGCTTGACTTTGATTTCACTACGAGGGAAATGCCGAGCTTTGACTTTCGGTCAAACGATGTCCGATTGACCTGAAATTTGATGGGTAGCTTCCTTATCAGTAGATAGGACCAACCATAGGCTTTCGTTTGAGTTTTGAGGCCATTTGGAGTCATGCAAACGCTTGCCTTTATTTAACCGCGAGGGAAATGCCGAGCTTTGACTTCTGGTCAAACGATGTCCGATTGACCTGAAATTCGACGTGTGACTCCCCCATCAGTAGATAAGATCAACCATAGGCTTTCATTTGAGTTTTGAAGCCATTTGGAGTCATGCAAACGCTTGGCTTTATTTCACCGCGAGGGAAATGCCGAGCTTTGACTTCTGGTCAAACGATGTCCGATTGACCTGAAATTCGACGTGTGACTCCCCCATCAGTAGATAAGACCAACCATAGGCTTTCATTTGAGTTTTGAAGCCATTTGGAGTCATGAAAACGCTTGCCTTTATTTCACCGCGAGGGAAATGCCAAGCTTTGACTTTCGGTCAAACGATGTCCGATTGACCTGAAATTTGATGGGGAGCCTACTGGAGTCATTTTGAGATGATCCACAAGCTCCGAATTGGGTGCCATGGTCCCGGGGTGCTCCGCCACCGGTAGGCTTGATTTTGTTTCCGAGCATCGAAAGTGGGTCAAACGTTGTCAGAATGACCTGAAATTTGATGCGCAGCCCTTTTGAGGTATGCAGAAGCCGCCTATGTGCTATGTTTGATGAGTGACGAGCTCGGTAGTTCTCGCTACCTAAGGGGTTGATTTTGCTGCTCGAGAGTTGATGGAGGGTCAAACGGTGTCGGTTTGACTTGAAACTTGACATGTAGCCTTTCAGAGGTATTTTGAGACCATCCGTAGGCTCTGATCGAAGATTTGGGGTCTTCGACACTGTTGCCGCCGGGAGCTACTGCTTAGCTGTTGGAGAAGTGAAGCTAGGCCAAATGATGTCGGAATGGCCCGAAACTTCATGTGTACCTCTCTTTTGGCTGTTTTGAATGACCTTGCAGTTTTTGTTTGATTCTGACAAGATCTGATGCTTGAAGTGGCGCCTGCCTATTTTTGGTAGGATGCGGCTCCATGTAGCTTTTGATGTGAAGAGGCAAAGTGACATTTTTGGTGTCAACAAATGCCCCCTCGAGGTACAGCGACGATATAACTTTTGCAGTCGATGTGCCTCGAAGAGAATCTTGAAGAAGAGCTTCTGACTTGACCAAGAGTCTTTAAGCATTTTTTTTTGATGGAGTAGCCTTTTGAGCTTCCAGGGGATTTTATGGTAGTGAGAGGGATCACGTACCATTTCAAGGCAAGATTTTGAGAATGACATTTGGATTTGGATTTGGTTTTGGTTTTTTGGTTTTGATTTTGACCTTGTGACCTAACAAGCTGTATGTGGCAAGTTAGGGGGTCGAGATTTTATTTTTTGGTTTTGGTCTTGTGACCTAACAGGCTGTATGTGGCGAGTTAGGGGACAATGGTTTGGTTTTTTGGTTCACTCTTTGGGACAATTTTGGGTCCATTGGAGTGGTTTGGGCTTTTGTGGAATGTCAATTTCAAGATTTTGGCTTAATTTGGTTCATGAGGTGGGATGGTTTGGATTTTTGGAAACTCATGAGTCTTGGAATTTTTGTATGGTCCAATCAACTCAAAAGAGGCATGGAACCATTTTTTTTTGTATGCTCTTGGTAAGAGGAATTTGGACTAAAAGCCACTTTTAGTGCCTAGGTGGTCAAACCTGGCTCATATGGGCTAACCCATGGGACCTTAAGCTTTGAAAGATGGCTTAGATCTCATATGGTGTCATTTTTGTAAAGAATATCTAAAGATATCTCCTTTGGGTGGAGAATATCTAAAAATATCTTTACTTTGAGAGATTTTCTCAAGTTTCCTTGATTTTGGGAGAGATTCTCTCAAAATATTTTTCTTTGGGAGAGAATATCTCTCATTCCCTTTCTTTTTGGAGAGAATTTCTCAAGGAATCTTTGTTTTGGGAGAAAATATCCCAAGTTTCCTTTTCTTTTGGGAAGGTTGCTATTTTTTTTAGCACTTACCTTCTTACTTTTCTCCTCTTTCCTCTTTTGGTTTTGCTTTCTTCTATAAAAGCAAGGGAGGTGGGATCTCTTGCTCCTATTGCTTTCTTTTTGCAAAAGTCTTCAAGAGTTGCTCTAAGATCAAGAATCCTCCTTCTTCAAGAGTCTTCAAGTTCTTCTTTCTTCTCCATTCATGGCTTCAAGTAAGTTTATTTTTTTTACAAGAAATTCCATGTAAAGAAAGTTTCATCATTTTTCTTTTCTCTTTCTTTTTTGCACGTGTTCTTTTCCTTTTTTTTTTTACACGCCCTTTTCTTTTTTTTTTTTTCTTCTTCTCTCTTTCTTCTCTCTTTTTTTTTTTTGCTGCTGTACGGACATGTCCGTACAGCCTGGGCCGTACGGCCATGTGGCCCATGGGCCACGGCCTGTGGGCCTCGGCTTGTGGGCCAGCCCAGAAATTTTCTTTTCTCTTTTTTTTTTCTTTTTTTTTTCTCTCTTTCTTTTTAAGAAAGAAAACTTTCTTTTCCCCCATTTTTGCTCTCCATGATAATGAGATTTATGCAATCCAAGATGCTCATGCATTCATTTTTTTTTTATGCATCAAGATAGAAGGCTAGAATTTCTATGCTAAGCCAACATGAATATTGACTTAGACAAAGTTTGATTTTGACCAAATTGGGTTGGAATTGGTCAAATTTTGTCAAGGTTTTCCTAGCATCTAGTGCATGATGATTTTCTTTTATGCATGATTTTTGTAAATTGGATTGGGAGCATGATGATGCACACCTGAAAATCTTTTGGAGTGGAAGTCCTGACTTTGACAGCGAGGCAGGTACTTCAAGTAGACCGGCTCGTAGAAAAAAGAGGAGGAGAGGACAGCGTCGAACAGAGAGATGCCACGAAGACTCTCTTGATCTGGAAGTCCCTTCTACCATCGCTGAGGAGGTATCAGGAGATGCTGATCAGCCTCCAGAGAAGAGGAGTCGTGAAGAAGAGACCGCCGATGTTGGTATGATTCTCCTTTTTTTTTTTTTTTTTTTTTTTCGAATTTGCTGACACATATTTTTGTTTTCTTGTCAGCTGACTTGCCAGAGGGTTCCGACTTCGAGCCATCTATGGATATAGCTTTTGACGATGCCTCAGATGAGCAAATGGAGAAAGAAAGTACTCCACCCATCATGGAAGAAGGTATTTCATAGTGATAATCTTGACATTGATTTTTTTTTTGACAAGATCATATTCATACCTTTTCTTGTGTTTTTGCCAGCAGGTTGTGAAGCAACGGGAGAAGTTCCTTCGTCTTCCTCAGGGCCAGAGCAGGAGATGCCAGAAGTAGGGGCTTCTTCTACCAGTCCTGTCATGGCGGAGGCGGGACTTTGTGGTGATATTGCTTCTTCAGTGGCTCCGATTGGAAAGAGCCTTTTGATTTCTTCTCCACCACGGCCTGACATGGGCAGTCAGCCAACAGAGCGTGCTGAATCTCCATCCGGACCATCCCTTCAATATGCAAAGAAGGTGTTGAAGAGTGTGCTGAGCTCATGGGTTGAAACTCTCTCTTCTGGCCATTTGGAAGCTGGTTTTGGCATGGTCAAGCATGTACAGGATATCCTTGCTGACAGTGCAGAGGTCGGTCTGGACATTGCAAGTGCCAAGGCCTTTGTTGATGAAGTCATTGCTTTAGGCGACAAATGGACTGAGACCAAGAATTTTCCAAGCGGTGACTTCTTCAATGAGATGTTTTTGCAGCCATCCGGTAAGATCAAATCTGGAATGGATGAGATCTCACGGGCTCGGAAGCAATTCGTTCGGGAGAGGAACGTTACCGAGTTGGCTATCATCGAGCTAACACATGACCTGCGCCGTCTTGATAGGGAGGTCACAGAAGCTAGGCAGCGCCTTGAGCAATTGCAAGAGCAAAGTGCTGCCAAATGGACTGCCATTGTAGAAGCCCGTGCTAAAGAGGGAACTCTGATTCGCCAAGTTGGAGAAGCCGGTAGCAGCCTCCAGAGAAAGACTCAGGAGTATGAGCAGTGGCAAATTCTCTGGGAAGAGCTTCCTCGTGCCAAAGATGGGTCGCGGCGTTCTGCCGTATTTTATGGCAAGATCTTGAAGAAGCGCGGCCTGGAAGCTTTAGAGGCTAAGGCCAAGAGTCTGCTTGAGGAGCTGGATCTTTGGTTGAAGACCATGCTAGACTAAGCTCTTGATTTATAACAAACTCTTTTCTTCTTTTCTCTCTTCCTTTTTTTTTTGGTACCTCTATGTAAAACATTTTTTTGGTACTCTGTGAACCTTTTACTTAAATTCTTTTTGATGAAAATAAGCAAAGGTTGGATGAGAATGTTTGTTTGAAAATTTTGATCAAAAGGTTATCATTTTGTGAAAATCTTTTGTCAAAAGGGTTGTTTTGGTATGAAAGCCAGATTTTGTGCAAAAGCCAGGTTTTTTTTTTTTTTTTTTGTGTGGTTTGAAAGCCGAATTTTGAGATGGCATGAAAGCCGAAATTTGGGTTTATGGCATGAGAGCCAAAATTTTGGATGGCTTGGAAGCCGAAATTTTGAGGTGGCATGAAAGCCGATTTTGGGTTTATGGCATGAGAGCCAAAATTTTGGATGGCGTGAAAGCCGAAATTTTGAGGTGGCATGAAAGCCGATTTTGGTGGCGTGAAAGCCAAATTTTGGGATGCCATGAGAACCAAAAATTTGAGATGGCATGAAAGCCGAATTTTGAGGTGGCATGAAAGCCGATTTTTTTTTTGGGTGGCATGAAAGCCGGTTTTTGTGGCGTAAAAGTCGATTTTTTTTAAATGGCATGAAAGCCGAGTTTGAGATGGCATGGGAGCCAAAGATTTTTTGTGGCATGAGAGCCAAGATTTGGTTTGTGGCATGAGAATCGGTTTTGTTTTTGGTGTAAGAACCAAATTTTGTTTTTGGCATGAAAGCCGAAATTTCTTTTTTGGCATGAAAGCCAGATTTTTTGTTTTTGGCATGAAAGGCAAATTTTTTTTTTGAAATTCGAGTTTTGTTTTGTTGGCATGGAAGCCAAATTTTGATTTCTGGCATAAAAGCTGAGTTTTTGGCGTGAAAGCCAGGTTTTTGGTTTTCAAAAATGCAAGTATCGACTAAAAGTCGCCTCCCTGCTGAATGGTATTGCAAGTATCGATGGAATGTCGCTTCCTTGCTCATTCGGTTGCGAGTATCGATGGAATGTCGCTTCCTCGCGGAGTTTGGTGCAAGTATCGATGGGATGTCGCTTCCTTGCTTTTGTCTTCAAAAAATTTTATTTTGTGGGTATCGATGGAATGTCGCTTCCCCACGATTTTTGAATTTTGAGGTTTTTTCGAACCTTCGTTTTGTTTTTTGTTTGTTTTGAAATTTGGGTTGTGGATATCAACTGGAACGTTGCGTCCCCACGATTTTTGAAATTTTGGGGTTTTGGAAGTATCGAATGGGGTTCGCATCCTTCCGATTTTGGGTTTTGCAAGTATCGACTGAACGTCGCTTCCCTGCAGTTTTTGTAAAACCATTTTTTTTGTTTAAAGACACGAGGGTCGTAAATTTTGACTTAAAACCATTTTGGTGGTAAAAGTCGGGGTGGACTAGGGCTGAAATCCCTAGGTCCTGATTTTGTTTCAAACCATGAATTTTGGGTTCAAGGATCGAAAATTTTGGTCAAGTTTGGGAAGAGGCTCCTAAACTTGGATTTTTGGATTTGCTTTTTTTTTTAACAATGAAACGATGAAAGAAACATTGTTTTGAGGGTTTTTTTTTTTTTAGAAATTTCAACAAGAGGATGAAAATTCCAAAAGGAGTGGGTTTGACGAGCAGATACCTAGGAATAGGCTTTGGCTGTGCAATCGTCGCTCTGACCCGATGGAAGAAGCCTTCAAGGGTAATACCGCTTCAAGAACTTTTCGTTGATGGGCAGCATACATCTGTCACCCTCCATGTTTAGAAGAGCGTATGCGCCGTTGGAGAAGACTTTGTCGATGACGAAAGGTCCCTCCCATTTTGGTTCAAATTTGCCTTTGGATTTGTTGGCAAAAACCATTGGTCTTTTTACTGTAAGAACCAAGTCTCCCTTTTTGTAGGCGCGTTGCCTGACCTTCTTGTCAAAAGATCATGCCATGCGTGCTTGGTAGAGTTCAATGCTTTGTAGAGCTTCGAGCCGTCTCTCATCGAGGTTATCTAGCTCTTGGAGTCTCAATTTGACATTACTTTCTTGCGTCATGTCATTTTGCAGAGATACCCTTAAGGAAGGAATTTGAACTTCCAAAGGGACAACAGCTTCGCATCCATAGACCAAGGAGAATGGTGTGCTATGGGTTGGTCCTCGAACGGTGGTTCGATAGGCCCACAAAACTTCAGGCAGTTTGTCGCTCCAATCTCTTTTGTGACTAGAGACCATTTTCTTGAGGATTTTGCAGAGCGTTTTGTTGAAAGCCTTTGCTAGTCCATTCGCTGCCGGATTGTACGGAGTTGAAGGACAACTTTGGATTTTGTATTTGTCGCAGAACCTGTAGAATCGGTGATCGCGGAACTGTGGTCCGTTATCATGGACGAATCTTTTAGGTATGCCGAAGCGACAAATGATGTTGGTGCGCAAGAACTGAAGGACTGATGAGGTCTTCATTTCACTAAGCGCGAATGCTTCTGACCACTTGGAGAAATAATCCGTAGCGGCGAAGATGAAGCGATGACCTTTGCTTGATGGAGGGGAGATAGGACCTATGATGTCCATACCCCAGGCTTCAAAAGGCCATGAGATTGCTGTAGGATGTAGCCATTCCGGAGGCATGTGGACATAATCTCCATGAACTTGGCATTGTTGGCAGCGCTTAGCAAATTGCATTGCATCAGCCACCATGGTAGGCCAATAATAACCTAAGCTTTTTATCTGATCGTAGAGCTTAGGCCCAGCCTGATGGGCTCCACAAAGACCAGCATGTACTTCTTTGAGTGTTTCCTCAGCCTATTGTTGTGACAAGCAGCGTAGAAGTACTCCATTGTAGGATTTCCTATAAAGCATTTTTGAAGGAATATCCAAATGAAAGTTTGGGGCTCGTCTTTGGATGCTTACCCGTTCTTTTGGATCTTCAGGTAGGATTCCGAACATTATGTAATCAATGAACGGATCTCTCCAGTCGCTGATCAGAGGTTTAAGGACGGAGATCCGGCTTCCAACCACTTGGTGGCATTCAACAACTGCTTGATGTGTGTTGAGAGGAGGGAGAATCCTCTTTTGACACACTGTAACTTGCATGTTTTCCCTTTCTTGGATTGCCATAGACGCAGCAAGTCCAGCCAGGGCATCTGCACGAATGTTTTCACCTCTGAGGATGTGGGTGATGTGACAGATGTCGAACTTTTGTCGAAGCGATTGTGCCTTGTTGTAGTAAGGCACCAGATCGGGCTTTCTGACTTCAAATTTCCGATTCATCTAGTTGACGATCAGTTGAGAGTCTCCAAAAGCTTCCAGCGTAGTGATGCCGGATTCAAGGGTGAGCTCCAATCCTACGATGAGGGCTTGGTACTCAGCTGCATTATTTGAACATGGTTCCAGTAGCGAGAATGCGTGTGGAATCATGTATTTGTTGGGACTAACAAAGAGAATGCCAATTCCCGATATTTGATTTCCCTTTTCATTTGTCCTGGTTGCGCCATTGAAGTACATGTGCCAGGAAGCATTTGATAAGGAAGTCTCCACACTGTAGACCAATTCGTCTGGGAGGTCATCCTTGAGTGGAGAATCTTTAGGCAATGGATGCTCCGCGAGGAAGTCTGCTAGAGCTTGGCCTTTGATTGCTTTTTGTGGTACATACCTAATGTCAAATTGTGACAGGAGGATGGACCATTTTGCCAGTCGGGCATTGAGAGAACCTGCTTTTGTGACAAGGACCTTTAGGAGGTTGATCCTCGAAATCAGGTACACTGTGTTGGATAGCAGGTAGTGACGCAGTTTTTGTACGACGAACATCACTGCCAAGCATTCTTTTTCGACTGGAGAGTAGCGATGCTCTGCACCTATCAACATGCGGCTAAGGTAATATAGAGCAGCTTCTTTTCCCTCGTCATTCTTTTGTGCGAGTAGAGCGCCTAAAGAACAGTTAAGGGCTCTTGTGTACAAGAGGAATGGTTTTCCAGTTGTGGGGGCAGCCAACACTGGAGGTTTAGTCAGGTATGACTTGATGTCCTGGAACGCGGCTTCACATTCAGCATCCCAGACAAAATAGACACCTTTCTTCATTAACCGAGAGAATGGACGGAACTTCCCTGATAGGTTGGAGATGAACCGTCGAATGTATGCCAATCTTCCTTGGAGCCCTTTTAATTGTCTTAAGGTTCTTGGAGATGGCATTTCTAGGATAGCCTTGACTTTGATGGGGTCAAGTTCTATTCCGGTTTTCCAAACTATGAATCCGAGGAACTTACCCGATGAGACACCGAAGAAGCATTTCAGGGGATTCATCCGCAGCTTGTGTTTGACATAACATTCGACCGTCTTGTGCTGCATATCTTGGAATATCTTCATCATAGCCCTCTGATATGTCGCACTGGCGTTTTTCAGACCAAATGGCATGACCGTGTAACAATACACGCCAAATGGGGTCCGAAATGATGTGTGCTTTTCATCATCAGGATGCATCTTTATCTGATTGTAGCCAGAGAAGCCATCCATGAATGTCATTCGCTCGAACCCACAGGTGTTGTCAATCATCACCTCCGGTATAGGGAGCGGGAATTCATCTTTTGGGCATGCATTGTTCAGGTCTCTGTAATCAATGCAGACCCTGATTTGCCCATTTTTCTTTGTCACGGGGACGATGTTGGCCAACCATTTAGGATGCTGTTCCTCACGGATGAAGCCAACGTTTTTGAGTTTTTGAACTTCTTGTTCAATTTTATCCATCACGTCAGGACGGAACCTTGTTTGGCCTTGTTTGACAGGCTTGATATCTTTTTTAAGATTGAGTTTGTGGACTGCTATTTTGGGGTCTAAGCCAGGCATCTCAGCGTAAGACCATGCAAAACAATCAACGAACTCATGAAGAAACGCGATATACTCGGGTAACTCATCATCCTTTATAGTCTTGCTTATGAATACAGGACGTTGGTTATCAGGTGTTCCCAAGTCTATCTCTTGAACAGAATCTTCAGTTGGAAGGTTTGAAGGTGGTTCCCCCACAATATTTTCGGAGGCTTCCAGCCCAACAAAGCCTTCTGGAGTTCCAAAGGTATCTATAGACCACGGCTCTGCTTTTGTCCATGGGTCTTCTTGATTGGTACTTTTCTCAAGATTTGCTATGAGATGGTCCCAATCACCTGTTGAAACTAGGTTGAAGTAGGGCACTTCTTTTGGAGATGATGGTTCTTCTGGGCTAGAGAACCGTTTGTCTGTATCATCGGACCATTCCTCTTCATCATCAGAGAAATCGTACCAATTGGATGAACTTCCTGGATCCTTGACGGTCAACTCTTCAAAGAGATATCCAGGGAGATCGATGTCTTCATTAATATGAGATGTTGAGGCTTGGTCGGCAAGATGACTTTACAGCCTTTGTGTCAACTGTCTCAAGGGAGCGTCAGGATCATACCCCAGCCCCTGTGAAGACTTTTCAATGTGGCGGTGGGGTTTCCAACCTTCCAGTTGACTTTTGGTCAGGGTTGGTTCCAATGGCGTGATAATACCACGGCCACCTCCCAAACCGATTGGGTTCTGAGCGTCGTAGCCCATTTTCTTCATGATAGCTTGTGCCATTGGACTATACAGGGATAGTTGAGGCATACCTTCATTTTGGAAAGGTTCAAGCGAAGAATTTGATGAAGAAACTCCCGATTTATGGAAGAAGATTGGCTTTTCTTCTGCTGATGTTGCTGGAACAACGAAGGAAGCAGATGTCGAATCTTCTATGTCAACGGTTGTCTCCATCGGAGTGAGAGCGGGCTGGACTTGTTGATCATCAGCTTGGCTTGACGATGTGTCGTCTTCTGGCTCTGAGTCCGAATCCGTGTCTTGCAAGATAGACACGAAGGAGACAGCAAACTTGCCCCCAGCCTTTTGTTTTGTCTTCTTTGCTTTGGTGGTGATCACCAGAGGCTTTGAAGACTTGAGGGAGACCATGAAGGGAGATTGATTATCCTCTTCGGTTTTGATAGAGGGTTTGTTTTCTTCCGGTGATTGCTGAGGAGCCTTGCCTTTGTCTTTCTGGAGATTTTCGGAAAAGGGTGTTGTTTCTTCCTCCCTTTCTTCTTTTTCATCTTTGTACATCCGAGCATCTGCGAAATAGACTTCTTTGCCTTTGAAGGGCTTTTTGTCTGCAAACACTCGATGTATCAAGCTGTCATTGCCAACGAACTTGATGCACTGATGTAAAGTCGAAGGGACAACACCATTCTCGTGTATCCAGGGGCGTCCGAGAAGGATGTTGTAGCATGAAGGGGTCTTTATTGCATAGACAGTGACCTCGGAGATAAGATCACCGATTTGCAACTTGAACCTGATTTTGCCGATCGGCCTTTGAGCGCTGCCATCATATCCAAAGATGGACACAGACGTGTGGCTCAGCTTGCTAGGCGGAATGCCCAGTTCTTCGAGTGCCGAAGTGGAGATGAGGTTGAGTGCAGAACCTGGATCGATCTGGATTCTGTGTACTGGCACCTCTTTGATGTACCCGGTGAAGTACAGGGGTCGGTTGTGCTTTGTCTCGCCTAGCAGGAGGTCTTCCTTGGTGAAGGCGATGGTTGCACTTGCTGCTTTTTGAACCGAGAGGCATTCGATGCAGGATCCCTCAGTTTTCTTCTTTTCTCCTTTTGAAGGAGTTTTTGATTTTTTAACCCTATAGTCCATTTCAATTTGTAGGACTTGTGGGGCATGTTTGTCGACATCCGCATCCAGCATTTGTAGTTCTGAAATGAGACTATCACGAGTCTGTGGTGACATTCGTAATAAGTCTAGGATGTGTAGACGTGCAGGTATGTGTTTGAAGTGCTGAATCAAGTCATACTTGAAAGCCTCCTTGGGAACTGCATTTTCATTATTCTTGCCACTAGGGGCGTTTACAGCTTGTTTTCCCGAAGGATTTACATAAGAAGCAGAAGGTTGGTTGTAGTTTTTGTGGTAATCCCGGCCAGAACGGGTACCTCTACCAACTTCAAGAGCTTCTGGAGAAGGGTCTTTGTTTGGAAGATCACCCTCGAGATCGAGGGGTTGTTCCTTCTCATTTGCTGAAGATGTCTCTGTGTCAGCATTGCCATCTTCAGTAATTGTGTTGCATGGAGCATTTTTCGGGAGCAAGTCCTGAACAACATCCAGCAACTTTCCTTCTTTATCGAATATTTTGTTGGTCCAGACATCACCGATGAGATCGGGCATTTGGGACCAATTGACCGGATTTTCTCTGAAGAAGATTTCACCGGCTGGAATTTCTTCAAGGTGATCAGTCGGAAGAGGTTTGAGTTCCGATGTCACTGTTCCAGGAGACGAAGCCTGAGAAGGTGTGGTTCCAGAGGAATTATCATCCTGAGCTATTGCATTGCAAGTAACTTTGATGGAAGATGCCTCCAAGATGAACTGTTGCGAATCAGATTCGTCCTCAGATGTAAGAGGATCATCGATCCAACAGCTTTCTTCGTTTCCCGGGGTTATCGGAGGAGATTCCTGTAGATTTTCAGGAACTTCCGGTGCTGGGTTGTGACGAAGCTGGTTGATGCGACCTTGTTCTTGCTCTATAGCGAGGTGCTGCAAGATCCTTGCGTATTCATCGAGATCAGGCATGGGGGCCAAATCTTCTTCTTCGTCTGCTCCTTGTGGTTCAACATGGTTGGGTTCCACTGGAGTATTTTCTTGGACAGCCTCTTGGTCTTCTTCAACATCAAACCAGGATCCTTGCGGCTGTAATGGGTTATACCAGATTACTGGCATAAGATGAGATTCAGGGATCCATTCCTCGTCGAAGAGATATTCTCCTGTTTCGAGGGATTCCTCCCACTCATCAATGTCGCTAGCGGTGTCACTGGACTCGTATCCATCCATGGGGAATCCGACCACCGAGTTGCAAGAGCATGATGCCCCCTGCGTAGTTTCATCTTTGAGGTACGGTGGCATGAAATCACTAAGAGTGAATTTTCTTGCCGCCTTTGAAGTCTTAGGAGAGGACTCTTCTGTTGTCCCCAGTGAAGCGGTAGAGGAGGTCTCTGCCTTTTCAGTGACTTCTTGCTTTTTCGGAGCTTTCTCCTGCTGTTTGAGCTTGTGGAGTTGTCTCCTGGCTTGTCTTTGCTGTCGAGCGGTTGTCTTTGTTTTGACGACCTCCCAATTTTCATCTTCTAGGATATCGGGGTGTACCCATATGGGTTTTCCGTCTGATGTTGGATATGGAACCAACTCTTGGGACGTTTGGGTCATCTTTATCACCTTGAAGGAAGTAGTGATCTTCTCTTTTGGTGATTTTTGTTTTTGTCCACACGACACTATGTTGACGGAGGCGGACCCATAGTTCTTGTCGAATGTAATGACTCCGTTTTTCCACATCTCATTTATCTTCTCTCTCACAACAAAGCATTGACTGAGAGGATGCGAGACCATCTGATGGTATGGACAGTACCGAGGATCGTTGGTTTTGCCAACATCTCCTGGTCTTTTGGGGTCAGGCAAGGTGAGTTTATCGTTTGCGAGAAGTGCCCCAAAGATTTCTTCAACATCTTCATCGAACGGGTATTTCTTCTCTACTCGTTCTTTGAAGGCATCAGAGAGTTCAGGCTTTTTACCTGCAGCTTTGTTTTCAGCTTTCTTTGGCTGCTGAGGAGCTGACTTGGTTTGCACATTGAGAACCTCCTCTTTCTTTGGTTTTGAGGTTGCAATGGCAGTCGTCTCTTTCTTTGATGATTTCTGACTGTTGAGGTCTTTGATCACCGTTTCAGCTTCCATAGCTGCTTCCAGGAGTTCTCCCAGGTTCTTTGATTTGTTGCCGATGATCATGGAGCGGATTCTTGCTCTCATGTTGTTTCGGCAGATGTCGACCAGTGACGCTTGTGGCAGTACATCGGAGCATTTGTATGCCATTGCCTTCCACTTGTGAATGAAGTCATATGTTGACTCATTCTCTCCCTGTTTTAGGCTGCAGAGCTGAGCCATAGTAACAGGATGATCCTCACCTTTGAAGTGGGTTAGGAAGCATGTCTCCAGCATGGCCCAATTTTGAATGGAGTCCTCCGGCAGAGTGGAGTACCAATCAAAGGCCGTACCTTTTAGGGTACTTGCAAAGAGGCGTATTTTGAGGGCATCTTGATCCGCAATAGCTCCTGTCAGGATCTTGAAATGGATGACGTGCTGTCTGGCTGAACCTTTCCCCGTATATGTTTGGAGAGTAGGTTTCTTGAATTTTGTAGGGAACGGGACCGAGTCCATCCACAAGGGATATGGTGGCTTGATCCCATGCTCCTTTAGTGTATCCTCTTCTTTTGTTTTGGCGAGGATATCGTCAACGTCCTTTTTGGTAAGGGCGCGTGACTCACTGTTTTCCGCATTTTCTTCGTCGCCTTGATGGCTCGGAGGAGCTTCATTGTTTGGCAGACGTTGGATAATGAGAAGGAGGTTTTCCATTAGGGCCTCTATTCTCTGTTGTCCTTGTTCCAGCTGCTGGATGCGTGCAGCTACGTCATCATGTGGCGGAGGTTGCTTAGCATTTGTGACCAAGACGTTCACTCTTCGAGAGTCGAAAGAGGATACAGTCTTGGTGACTGAGCTGGAGCTCATCCTTTTAGATGAAGAGCCCGAAGAGTGGTCACTCCGATGTCCTTGGCTTGAAGGAGCGAGAGAGTTTTCTTTATGTCTTCGTGTCCGGGAGACGCTGCGAGTTACCGGACGCCTGACATGGATTTTTGTTGTTGACTTCTGACGTCTTCTGGTCTTGCCAACCATATGGACAGCAGCAACTTCGTCGGGTCTTTCTTTTTCGACCCATTTTTGGGAGACCTGAAATGCAGAATCTTGGGTTCTTTGCTTCTCTAGTCTCTTTTGTCGATATGCCGCACGGCGGCGCATACGACGAGCGATTTGAGCTTCGGTTAGCTCTGGCTGTGCTCTGGCAATGAAGGACGTAGTCCCTGGCGCGCAGCAGCCGAGCTTGTCTTTTTTGAAGACTGGCAGGGACAGGATCTGGACGCAGTCCTTGGCCTGTCGTAGCGAAGCTTTGAATTTGGCGAGTTCGGCTCCTGTTGAGAGGAAGGGTCGACTCGCAGGTGTGCAGGCCTTGGCAGGTTCTTGCGGAGGCCTTATGATGCACGATTTGATTTTGGGCTTGTATGAGCAAGCCGGCTCGTGCTGAGTTGGTTTTGTTTGGCGGAGGGTAGGTTTCTCCTCTTTCATATAAGCAAGAGGGTAGAACCGGTTCTCCTTGAGAGGGGCCAGGTATGCTGGCTTTGCTGATGTTTGTGACCTTCGTTGTTTGGGTGAAGGCCTTGGAGACCAAGTCTTTGAGCGGACCTGGTTTCTTGTAGGTTAAGGTTTTGCAGGAGCGCTACGGGCCTCAGGCTTCTTGATGATCGCCCTTGGTATCACTGTAGTGATACGTTGAGGGGTAGTTCTCTGCTTCTTGGCAGGTGCGGTTTCTTCTGCGGGTAGTGGGAATGGTCCCAATGACCTGAAGACAATGGTCCGGGGAGTAGAGTTTGACCCGGTGTCTTCTGAGTTGCCGAGGGAAATGACGCTTCGGCAGCTGGCAGGGCGCTTGTAAGTGCGCTTGGTTTGTTTGTCTTGGAGCATGAGCTGGTACTTGTTCTCATCAAAGGTGATGGTTAATGAAGCTGCCATTGTTAGTTTTTGGAAAACTTCTGAAACAAGACCATATCCATTAATAATCACAAGAATATGGTGATCATAAACGGAAAATACTATGGTTTCGCCTCTTCAAGTCGCTCGAGGGGTCATGGCCCAGCCCAAGCAACATGAGGAAGGCAGAAAAGCCATAGAGGGCACAATTGTTCTAAACGCAGGTAGGGTCAGCTCAGAATGAGCGTCCCAGTGCCTGCTAGAAGCAATTGTGAACCTTAATTCAAATTACCGAGAAGCAAAGCTCACTCAAGGTAAAATGATATAAGGTTGAGATACAAATGTGTCGGTTGCGAATACAGTAGACCCGAAAGGGCGTACTAGCACCGCTAGGCACAAATGTTGCAAATCGCATCCTTGGAAAGGACACGAGATGGGATTTTTGAAAGGTCAAGATTGGATTCATAGGAGAGAGCAAATGGTATTCCAATCCGAAAATGAGCTCAACATTTCTGCGAGCTCGAAAGTCCGAAAAGGAAGGAACCAGGATTTCTCAAATGTGAATCCAAAAGTGACGGAAGTTTTTTTTTTGAAAGTGTCAAGATTGGACTTTATAGAAGAGAGCAAATGGTATTCCAATCCGAAAATGAGTTCAACATTTCTGCGATCTCGAAGTCCGAAAAGGAAGGAACCAGGATTTCTCAAATATGAATCCAAAAATGACAGAGGTTTTTTTTTTGTTCTTTTTTTTTTTAAGATTTTTTTTTAAGAGTTCACATAGATCTCCAATTCGATCTTATGAAACCTCAGTTGATAGATCAGCCCCCAGGTAAGGGTACGTTTACTTAATGAACCCGTTTGGAGGACCCTTGCCTAGAACAGTCTAGCTGTCTCCACACTCTGGACAAGGCTTTTCTTAGATCCACTTTGGTCAAAGAACGCAATTGGTGCAACCTTAGTGGTTTTTTTTTTTGAAAGATTTTTTTTATGGATTCATAGAAGAGAGCGAATGGTGTTCCATTCCGAAAATGAGTTCAACATTTCTGCGATCTCGAAGTCCGAAAAGGAAGAAACCAAAGTTTCTCAACTGTGAATCAAAAAGGGGAAATCTGAAATTTTTTTTAAAATCAGATTTTTTTTTTGTGGATTCATAGAAGAGAGTGAATGGTGTTCCATTCCGAAAATGAGTTCAACATTTCTGCGATCTCGAAGTCCGAAAAGGAAGAAACCAAAGTTTCTCAACTGTGAATCAAAAAGGGGAAATCTGAAATTTTTTTTAAAATCAGATTTTTTTTTTGTGGATTCATAGAAGAGAGTGAATGGTGTTCCATTCCGAAAATGAGTTCAACATTTCTGCGATCTCGAAGTCCGAAAAGGAAGAAACCAAAGTTTCTCAACTTAAACCCAAAAGGGAGAAATCTGAAGTTTTTTTTTTTAAATCAGATTTTTTTTTGTGGATTCATAGAAGAGAGCAAATGGTGTTCCATTCCGAAAATGAGTTCAACATTTCTGCGATCTCGAAGTCCGAAAAGGAAGAAACCAAAGTTTCTCAACTTAAATCCAAAAGGGAGAAATCTGAAGTTTTTTTTTTATTAAATCAGATTTTTTTTGTTGTGGATTCATAGAAGAGAGCAAATGGTGTTCCATTCCGAAAATGAGTTCAACATTTCTGCGATCTCGAAGTCCGAAAAGGAAGAAACCAAAGTTTCTCAACTTAAACCCAAAAGGGAGAAATCTGAAGTTTTTTTTTCAAAATCAGATTTTTTTGTGGATTCATAGAAGAGAGCGAATGGTGTTCCATTCCGAAAATGAGTTCAACATTTCTGCGATCTCGAAGTCCGAAAAGGAGGAAGCCAAAGTTTCTCAACTGTGAATCCAAAAGGGGGAAATCTGAAATTTTTTATAAATCAGATTTCGTTTCTTTTTTTTTTTTTTTTTGAGAAATTTTTTTTTACAAACAAGAAAGACTGGAAATAAACTCAAAAGAAGAAATTTCCAAGAATCCCATCTCATGTGCTTTTTTTAGATGCAAGATCCAACATAGGCCACCAACTAAAAAGGAGCCAAAGAATCCAAGCATTGTTTTCTCAAATGAACAGGGTCCCACCGGGTATGCCAACTTGATGGACCGCGCCCCTCCGTTCCTCCTCCGCTACCATCTGCCCCGGGTTTGTCGGGGTCCGGAAGGAGGGAGAGGGAAGAAAGAAAGGCGGGTATCAACATTTTTGTGGGTATGCTAGATTTTCTTTTCTACTTGGAATTTAGAGTAGTGATCCGGAGATTCACCTTCACAAGTAGAAAGGAAATCAAACTTTTTCCTAACTTTCCATTGCACACATATTTTAAAGAAAAGAGACAAGTTTGTTTTGAATGCCGTGAGAGACGATTTTCTTTGTTTGCTGTGAAAGGCGATTTTGGTGCCGTGAAAGGCGATTTTGCCGTGAAAGGCGGTTTACAAATCTCATCAATAATGAAAAGACAAGAAATGTGAATTTTGTGTCTCTTTAAGAAAAAATACAATACAATAGAAAAGAAAGAAATGGAATCTAACTTCTCATGCGATTGTGGGGGACCCGTTCAGATCGACAGTCGCGAGTCATGTATGGACTCCGCCATCGTCCTTCAGATGAGAACTTTGATGCTTGATTTCTTGGCTTGGCTCCAACCTCAGATTTTTAGAGGATAAGGACCAAGATAAGGTCCTATATCCGGTAAAAAGCTGAGTAGACGGGCTGAAAAGCCGCATCTAGCCATGTTGGATAGAAGGAGAGGTGGCCTTGGGGGGGGGGGGTGGCCCCCCAAGGAGCTTTGATCACTTTGTAGTGTTGGTTGCTGCAGAGTTTTCTTGAAGGAGCAAAATTGTAGAGATTTCTCCGAGGATTTTTGAATGATTTTCTGGCGATTTTTCTCTGGCTCTCTTTCCCTTGGAATGACCCTCCTATTTATAGGCCTTTGGTAGCCATTTAGGAGAGTTTATGAGCATTTATGGTATTAATGCTCATGATGGGAGGAGTTACAAGTTTTTATTTACTTGTTTTGTAACTCCTTTTTCCTTGAATTTGATTGGCCGATGGAGAGTGATGGGCATTTAATCGCCTTTAATCTCCATGATGATGGGAGTTTCATGATTTTAATGTCATGATTACTTGGACTTGTAACTCCCATTTGCTTGCTTCTGATTGGGCCGT
This sequence comes from Cinnamomum chago, assembly GCA_038049695.1. NCBI lineage: Eukaryota > Viridiplantae > Streptophyta > Magnoliopsida > Laurales > Lauraceae > Cinnamomum > Cinnamomum chago. The sequence goes on along the minus strand of CP142453.1, from coordinate 49,453,254 downwards.
TCAAAATAATGAGTTAATGACCGCACTTACTTGCTATAAATGGGTCATTTAGCTTCATTAATTGATTGCCTGGGCGCTTGAAGAGTCGCGGGCCATGCCGCATCCTTTGGGATTCTTCTTGCGATGATCACCAATGGACCCACATACCATTTGATGTCGGATGGTGATCCAATTTCAGACATTGGTTGATGTCAGCGGGCTAGCAACATCTGTCCAGTCGATTTCGCGATCGGGCGGGCAGAAAGTGTGCTTTCTTGGTTAGCCGTTTGACGATCTTGAGGCGTCCGATGATGATCTAATGATTCCAGTGATGGATCCGTGATGTTGATGAAGATCGACGGATATCATGCACAAAAAACCAGATTTTGGAAAAATCACAGGGGCCAATCAATTCGAAACGCGAAAAGTACCCGAAAAACGGGGTTTTTCGGCGAGGTCCGGCGGCCCGGACCTCCATGGTCGTCGGCGACCATGGGGTTTGTGCCCCATGGTCGGCCGTCTTCCGGTCGCCTTTTCTTCGCCGTTTTTCGTCCGTTTTCGCTTCTGTTTTCTCCTACATTTTTCTTGGAATTTCCTCTCATTTATTGGCTGGATTTCCCTCAAGAAAACCTGACGAGAAGCCATGCAAATTGGATCGCAAAGTTTCCCATTTTCTGAAAAGCCGAAGACTTTGCTGTGGAGAACTGCCGATTTTTTTGTCAAGCGACGAAACTAGGTCAAACGATGCCGGAATGACCTGAAATTTGACGTGTAGCTTCTTGAGCAGTAGACGAGACCAACCATAGGCTTTTGTTCAGGTTTTGAAGCCGTTTTGGGTCCCGCAAATGCTTGACTTTGATTTCACTGCGAGGGAAATGCCGAGCTTTGACTTTCGGTCAAACGATGTCCGATTGACCTGAAATTTGATGGGTAGCTTCCTCATCAGTAGATAGGACCAACCATAGGCTTTCGTTTGAGTTTTGAAGCCATTTGGAGTCATGCAAACGCTTGCCTTTATTTCACCGCGAGGGAAATGCCGAGCTTTGACTTCTGGTCAAACGATGTCCGATTGACCTGAAATTCGACGTGTGACTCCCCCATCAGTAGATAAGATCAACCAAAGGCTTTCATTTGAGTCTTGAAGCCATTTGGAGTCATGCAAACGCTTGCCTTTATTTCACCGCGAGGGAAATGCCGAGCTTTGACTTCTGGTCAAACGATGTCCGATTGACCTGAAATTCGACGTGTGACTCCCCCATCAGTAGATAAGACCAACCATAGGCTTTCATTTGAGTTTTGAAGCCATTTGGAGTCATGCAAACGCTTGCCTTTATTTCACCGCGAGGGAAATGCCAAGCTTTGACTTTCGGTCAAACGATGTCTGATTGACCTCAAATTTGATGGGGAGCCTACTGGAGTCATTTTGAGATGATCCACAAGCTCCAAATTGGGTGCCATGGTCCCGGGGTGCTCCGCCACCAGTAGGCTTGATTTTGTTTCCGAGCATCGAAAGTGGGTCAAACGTTGTCAGAATGACCTGAAATTTGATGCCCAACCTTTTTGAGGTATGCAGAAGCCGCCTATGTGATCTATTTGATGAGTGACGACCTCGGTAGTTCTCGCTACCTAAGGGCTTGATTTTGCTGCTCGAGAGTTGATGGAGGGTCAAACGGTGTCGGTTTGACTTGAAACTTGACATGTAGCCTTTCGGAGGTATTTTGAGACCATCCGTAGGCTCTGATCGAAGATTTGGGGTCTTCGACACTGTTGCCGCCGGGAGCTGCTGCTTAGCTGTTGGAGAAGTGAAGCTAGGCCAAATGATGTCGGAATGGCCCGAAACTTCATGTGTACCTCTCTTTTGGCTGTTTTGAATGACCTTGCAGTTTTTGTTTGATTCTGACAAGATCTGATGCTTGAAGTGGCGCCTGCCTATTTTTGGTAGGATGTGGCTCCATGTAGCTTTTGATGTGAAGAGGCAAAGTGACATTTTTGGTGTCAACACTTGCCCTGCATGTTCATTTACTTGCGCTTGATGTACTTGTTCATGTCTCGATTTGTTAATTGACCTATGAGTCGGCATCACTAAGCTTGGATAACCTTGTCGATTTGATCCGCCGACTTGGAGATCCCCCTCCCGTCCCGCCAGCTGCAGTTTGGATCCTGATGCCCTATTTATTACCGTGGTCCCGTCCCGATACCCGGTTCGCTACCGTGGTCCCGTCCCGTATATTTTTATTGTATATATGTTTTCGTTGAATCTCCTCACCTTGTGTGACTGAGACCAACGTCCCGTTATACTTTTGTCACTTTGGTGATAGAGGACTTAGCTTTATGTGATTGCCATTTTGTTAGTTCCCGATTCCTTGGATACCTACATGTTTTATCTTGTTTATTTGTTTTCTAGTAAATGATTTATCTCCTTTATGAGAGTTCTTGCTTAAACAGATTTCTATGCTTTTCAAGATATTTCCTTTATTATATGTTGTTGTACCTTTTCACTCTCTTGCTAGACCGTCGTGTCTGTTCCATTTTCTTTGGTACTCAGGTCCCATTGCCGGTTACCTTGAGGAGGAGCCGGAGGAGGCGGTAGGTGAACTGTATCCCCTAGTTGAGTGGCATGTTGACAATGTCATGTAGATATCGGGTTGCTACGAGAGACGTGACATTTTTGGGAAAACGTTTCACCATTCTTTTGGGTTATTGTTTTGTTTAGATTGGCCTTTGTTGGCCTCTATTTTTGGGGAATGTAACTAAATGATCTGTTGTTTAAACTTTAACTTACTTTTGGGAAACATGCTAATGATCATTGCTCATTATGATACATTATTATATACTTATGATGTTGTCTTCATGACTAGGAATAATTTGAATGCTTGATTTGCTACATGCTTCCGCACTCAAAAGAAATATTCATTTATGGTTGTGATATCCTCACCGCGGACACCTGTGGGAAATTAAACAAATGTATGGCATTAAACTGATGTGGTACATTATTAGTCCCGATCCCGGATTAGTCCTTCGGGCCCATTCCGGGGTCGCGACAGACTGGTATCAGAGCGAGACGTGTTTCAAGCAATTAAAGGAAACTAGAAATCCTAAGGATGTGGCGAGGATCCGTTAGATCTTTCGTTAGCTAGTATCGTGTGAGCAATGTGTGACCCTTTATTGTTAGGGTTTTTATAGATTGCAATTTGATGGATGCATTATCATTCAAGCATCATTTGATTTACACACTTGCATTGGTTTTAAATAAACTTGAAATCTTATTTTATTCATGCATTGCTTTTAAGATTTGTAAAAGTATTGATTTATGCATGATTTGTCTTTTTATCTTGGATGCATTTGATTTAGAAAAGAGTTTTCAAGAAATCAAGCAAGCCTTTGTTTTAAAAGTTTTGAATCTTTTTAGGATTTTTATGTCATGTTTTAAAAACCATTAGAATCTTTAAAACATGTTTTCCAAGCTTGATTTAGTGGCCAAAAGGTCCCCCAAAGAAATACCTTTAAAATGTGAAAAGTTGAATTTTTTGCAAAAAAGGGGGTGGCCCGGCAGTGTCGCCGGTCGACCGGCGCAGAGGTCCCGGTCGATTGGGAACACTGCAGAAAAAAATTGCCTGGCGCACCAACGGTCAGAAATCCGACCGTTGTGTGTTCCCGGTCGACCGAGGCCTGTGTGCCGGTCGACCGAGGACTAGCCGTTGGCAACTTTTTGCTATAAATATGAGTTCTTTCCCTTGCCAAAAGTTGGGAATTTTAAGCCCCTCCTTGAGAGGATTTGAGGCATATCAAAAGGGAAAAGAACCAAGGGATGATTAGGAAAGCTAAAGCTTGGATTAATGAAGTTAAACCACCAAGTAGGCTCTTCCTTCCTTAATCATATGTTTTCATGCTTTTGTTTTATTTTTGGTAAATCATTTCTAGCATGTTAAACTATGTTTGTGTTGTGTCCTTAACATATTTTATGTTTTGAGTTGATTTATTGTTTTGGATACAACACCATATGATTCAATCCAAGTAGTACTTAACTTTGGTAAATCTAAGTAGATCATGTTAATGGAAAAACCTTTGGAATTATATGTAACATGATCCATATACTTGGTTGAATCTTTTGTTGTTGTTTTCCATCATAAGAAAATCACTTTCAAAACTATCTTATGTTTTGGATTCAACTTCTTTACAAATCATATGTTTTCATGTTTTGTTTTTATCATTGGTAAATCTTTGTAACATGTTAATCTATGATTTGTTGTATCCTTAGCATGTTCTATATTTTGAATAGATCTATTGTTTTGGATACATCACCATTGATTCATCAAAGTAGTACTTTATCTTTGGTAAATCTAAGTAGATCATGTTAATGAAATATGTAACATGATTCATATACTTTGTTGAATCTTTGGTTGTTGTGTTCCATCATAAGAAAATCTCTTTCAAATGTATCTTATGTTTTGGATTCAACATCATTACAAATCATGTGTGTATTATTGTTTTAAGTTTCACAACTTGCATCACTTTGATAGGTAAATCATTTTCAAGTTGTATTTATAATTACATATGATTTGTCCCCTCTTTTCAATCAAATCTATTTTTATGTTTTATGAGCTACATTGATGATTTGATTGACATCCCTATGCATCACATGTTTAGAGCTAATCCATTTCATACAACTTGTGTAACTTTGATATCATTAACAAGTTGTTACTTTTAACATGTGATTGCATTACTTCCTCAATCATAAATGTTTTATGAGCTAAAATTTTCAAAAGCCTTAGGCATACATTTATGAGCTTTCTTTTTCAAAATGATTGAGGACCACACACACACACTTCATATACTTTCATCTTTGCATTCATAGTGTGAGTGTGTATTAGATTTTCACTTCCATATCCGCCTATTTAAGAGGCATTGTAATGAGCTTTATTGAATCTCCATCAAGTGTATGTTAGACACTAATTTAGTGAGATAACCAACCTATGGTTGAAGAGGTTATTGCTTAGCCTATAAAAGCATAGTGTAGAGGTTGATGTTAAGCCTTGAAAAACATCAATGTAAAGGTTATTGCTTAGCCTTGGAAAGCATATTGTAAAGGTTATTGCTTAGCCTATTGAAAAGCATAAATAGTGGAAATCCGGTGGGGTGTTGGATCACAAGCCGGTAGTGGATGTAGGCATTGAGGCCGAACTACTATAAATACTTGTGTGATGGTGCTTGCTTTGTGGTGATTGTTTTCTTTAAGCTTCCTCATTTTGTTTGATAATCATCACTTGTGACTAGTTTGTTTTAAAGAAGTTAAAATTGTTAAAATTGGTCATAAAAGAAGCTCACCCTATTCACCCCCCCCTCTAGGGTTCGGATCCCCATGGACTTACATTTATTTGATTATTATGTGCTAACAATTTGTTTTACAGCATCATGCCACCTCATAAGAGACCGGTAAATGGCAACCCTTCTGCAAGCAATAGTGATCATACAGAGCCACTTGAAGAGGATAGGGTTGATAACAACACGCCAAATCAATTTCAACAAATGATGCAGGCAATGCTTGACCAACAACGTCAGGCTAATGAGAATCAGGCTAGACTGCAAGGGCAAATGCTTAAGAGAGAGGAAGATCATGCAAGAGAACTGACAAAGATGCAGAGACAGTTGCTAGAAGTATTATAGAGAAGGCCTGAACCGGTTCAACCCCAACCCACCATCGTCATCAATCAGAGGCAACATGACCCAAATGCCTTATTTGAGCGGTTTCAGAAGACGACTCCGAAAGAGTTTCTTGGAATAGAAGAACCAATAGCTGCAGATGATTGGCTAGAGCACACAGAGAACATATTTGAGATTTTCTAGTGCACGGGAGGAGAAAGAGTAAAACTAGCATCATCTCTCTTCAGTGGTACAGCGGACTGGTGGTGGAAAACAGTTAGGGAGGAATACAGGACTATGCCTGATGCAGAGATTTGGGTAAAATTCAAGCGGCAGTTCCATGATAAGTACGTACCCGCCCACATCAAGAGACAAAAGGCAATAGAATTTCAGCAACTTGTGAAAGGGAGTATGACAGTCCTAGAGTACCTCACCAAGTTCGAGAGATTGTCCAAATATGCTCCGGAATTGGTGGATACAGTTGAGAAGAAGATTGCCAAGTTCTTTGAGGGACTTAATCCTTTCATTAAGAGAGATGCTACCAAAGTAGTGCCACCTGCTACTTTCGATGAAGCGGTCAAGAGGGCTTATAAGTTTGAGAACTTCCATAACAAGATCCTTAGAGTTCAAGGCAAGAGTCCAACTCATTAGCAGAACTACCAACACCAGAGAAATCATCAGAACAAGAAGCAAAGGACATGACCAAATGTTCAGAATCCAGTGGTTTGCATCCACTATGGGAAGAACCATGTCAGTGCTGAATGTCATACCATTACAGGAGCATGCTTCAGGTGTGGTTCCATGGACCACCAAATGAGGGATTGTCCAAGACCGAATAGGCAGAATCAGCGGCAGCAGCAAGGACCACAACGTCCAGCACCACCACAGAATGCAATGGTTGTCCAAAATCAGGCAAGGCCACTCCAGTAACAAGCACCACAGCAACAACATCATAGACAACAGCAGCCACATCAGTAGGCCCGTTATCAGCAGGGACAGAACCAAAATCAGCGTGCACCGCAACAGAACGGAAATGCACAACAAGGCAGGCCACAACAAGCTCAGAATAGGCCTCAACATGGTGGAAAAATCTATGCAGTTAACAGAGCTGATGCATAGGCAGCAGGCAATGTCGTGGAAGGTACACTCCTTGTTTGTGGGATTAAAGCTAAGATTTTATTTGACCCTGGCTCTACCCATTCATTCGTATCCCATAAATTTTCTGAGTTGATTGATATGCATGCTAGGGAACTTGACTTCATTTTGACTGTGGCAACCCCAGTAGGTAAACAAGTTATTTGTAGAACCTTTTACCCTAGTTGCACAGTCCAAATAGGAGACGTGGTTTTAACTGCAGATCTCATTTCATTGGAGATGTATGATTATGATGTCATCCTAGGAATGGATTGGCTGGCAGGGTACCATGCCACGATGGATTGTGTCCATAAGACCCTTACTTTCAAGTTAGTTGAGACACCAGCAGGAGTGTTGTTTCAGGGAGAGAGGAGGAATCCTCGTGCAGGGTTTGTTTCAGCGTTGAAGGCTGACAGACTTTTGAGAAGTGGATGTGAAGCCTATTTAGCGTTTATCACGGAGGATAAACGGTCCCAAGGGGTGGAGGAGATCCCAATTGTTTGGGAATTCCCGGATGTTTTTCCGGAGGAGATTCCAGGTTTGCCACCCATCAGAGAGATTGATTTCATTATTGAGTTGTTACCAGGGACCGCTCCGATGTCTATCGCACCATATAGAATGGCTCCAGCAGAGTTAGGGGAATTGAAGACCCAGTTACAAGAATTGTTGGACAAAGGTTTTGTGAGACCGAGTATTTCACCATGGAGAGCTCCAGTCTTGTTTGTTAAGAAGAAGGATGGTTCGATGAGAATGTGTATAGATTACAAAAGATTGAATCAAGTGACCATCGAGATCAAATACCCATTGCCAAGGATAGATGAATTGTTTGATCAATTATAAGGTGCTTCATACTTTTCGAAGATTGACTTGAGATCCGGTTACCATCAGCTGAGAGTCAGAGAATCAGATGTGTTGAAGACAGCTTTCCGGACAAGATATGGCCACTATGAGTTCCTAGTGATGCCATTTGGATTGACAAATGCACCGGCAGTGTTCATGGCATTGATGAATAAGATATTTGTAGAGTATCTAGATCAGTTTGTGGTAGTATTCATAGATGACATTTTGGTGTACTCCAAGGCCAGAGAAGAGCATGAAGAGCATTTGAGGATAGCACTGCAACTCTTGAGAGAGAATCAGCTGTATGTGAAGCTCAACAAGTGCGAATTTTGGCTAGACCTAGTAGCATTCTTGGGGCACATCATCTCCAAAGAAGGATTGTCAGTGGATCTGTCCAAGATTGAAGCAGTACTGAATTGGGAAAGACCGAAGAATGTGACAGAAATTAGAAGTTTTCTGGGATTGGCAGGCTATTACCGGAGGTTTGTGCAAGGATTTTCGTCGATTGCATCACCATTGACGAAGTTGACAAGGAAGAATGCACCATATGTATGGACAGATCAGTGTGAAGAGAGTTTCCAAGAGCTAAAGAAGAGATTGACTACAACAGCAGTCCTTACTTTGCCATTCGGAAGTGGCGGTTTCACCATTTTTATCGATGCTTCGAATGTTGGACTTGGTTGTGTATTGATGCAAGAAGGAAAAGTGATTGCTTATGGGTCTCGACAGTTGAAAGATCACGAGAAGAACTATGCCACCCATGATCTTGAGTTAGCAGCGGTTGTGTTCGCGTTGAAAATGTCGAGACATTACCTCTATGGAGAGCAATTCGAAGTCCACTCCGACCACCGCAGCTTACAGTACCTATTTTCATAGAAAGAATTGAACATGAGACAGAGAAGATGGATGGAATTTATAAAGGATTATGATTTTCCAATCAAGTATCACCCGGGGAAAGCTAATGTAGTTGCCGATGCCTTGAGCAGGAAATCAGTAGGCTTGGCAAATCTAAGTGGCACATGTATTTTCGAGCAATTTGAAGAGTTGAGTATAGAGCTACAGCCACTAAGGAAGGGTGTTTTGTTAGCTAACATGACAGTGTCAGAGCCTTCTTTCATTCAGAAGATCAAGGATAGTCAGTTGCAAGATTCAGAGTTGGCCAAGATTTCAGAGCATATCGCAGAACGTCCTGACTTCCGTATTGTTGATGGAGTTTTGTACTACCGTGACCGTCTGTGTGTGCCTAACATCGAAGATTTGAGAAAGGACATCATGGCAGAGGCTCACAGCACAAAGTATTCAATGAATCCAGGCAGTACAAAGATGTATTAGAATTTGAAGGGCAGATTTTGGTGGAACAATATGAAGAGAGAGATTGCAGCGTTTGTCTCCCGTTGCATGACCTGTCAGTTGATTAAGGCAGAAAATCAGAGGCCTCCAGGGTTGTTACAACCATTAGAGATCCCGGAATGGAAGTGGGAGCACATTACCATGGACTTTATTTCGGGACTACTGAGGACTAGCAGAGGCAACGATGCGATATGGGTCATTGTGGACCGTCTCACCAAGTCAGCGCATTTCATTGCTATGAAGACAAGGAAGAAGATGCACATGTTACCTTTGGCAGAGTTGTTTGTCAACAAGATTGTCAATCGTCATGGGCAGCCAGTTTCTATCACATCCGACAAAGACAGTAGATTCGTCTCGAGGTTCTGGAAGACGCTACATGAGTCTATGGATATGAGATTACAGTTCAGCACGGCTTATCACCCTCAGATAGATGGCTAGTCAGAGAGAACGATTCAAACTCTAGAGGATATGCTCCGTGCTTGTGTGTTAGACTTCAAGACTCAATGGGATGAGGCTCTACCATTGTGTGAGTTCGCTTACAACAACAGCTACCATTCGAGCATTGGGATGGCGCCTTTTGAGGCTTTGTATGGCAGAAGGTGTAGGACACCTGTATGTTGGGAAGAAGTCGGTATTCGCAGTTTCCATGGACCGACTATTGTAAGTGAGACCAGCGACAAAATCAAGTTGATTCAAGAACGTCTAAAAGTGTCCCGGAGTAGACAGAAGAGCTATGCAGACTCCCACAGCAGAGATTTACAGTTCAAAGTAGGAGACAAGGTCTTCTTGAAAGTGTCACCTACAAGGGGAACATTGAGATTTGGGCAGAAGGGCAAGCTATCACGGAGATACATTAGACCCTACAACATTGTGAGTAAGATCGGTGACGTGGCTTATAGATTAGCCTTACCACCCTTGCTATCCGGCGTACACAACGTCTTCCATGTGTCTACGTTGAAGAAGTATGTCCACGATCCGTCCCATGTGCTCCGGCATGAGCCATTTGAGATTCGAGAGGATGCTACCTATGTTGAGAAGCCCGTTCAGATCATTGATACGAAGGAACAAGAGTTGAGGACACGGACTATTCAGTGGGTAAAGGTACTATGGGAGAACCATGGACCGGAAGAGGCAACGTGGGAATTATGCGATCAAGTGCAAAAGAAGTACCCACATCTTCTACCAGAGGTGAGTCTTATATTTCATTTGGAGGACCAAATGCCCTAAGGGGTGGAGGATGTAAGACCCCGACCCGAGTGAACCCGATTAGTGTTAATTAAGTCGTGTGTTAGTGCTAAGCTTGATTAGTAATTTTGGCTAAGTTGGGTTGGAATAGCTTTTGTTTTAGTTTTGGGCAACTTTGAGTGCTTTGTTATCTAGTGGGGCCCTTTGGGGGTTCCCCTTATGACTTTGCATTTACTTAGGGGATTTTTTGGAATTGTCTTGAATTGTGTTCTTATCCCGTTTCATTTATCTTATTGATCCCTACAACTTTCATGTTGATCCCGTTTCCATTCGAGACCCCGAAACCCAATTTACTAGCCTCGAGGGGCAAAACAGTCCTTTTACACTAAACCTGTACCCAAAACTTGATATCCCCGAAACCGGCGAAACATATACTTTTTGGAAACTAGATATTTCGGCGATCATTTCTTCCTGCTTCGTCGAATTCATCTGAGATCCCGAAAGACATGATTTCAATCAAACAAGCTTCTTTAGTAGTGGGACCCAACCCCATTTGTTAACAAAGGAAAACCCACTCTCCCTTTCATTTCATTCTTCATTTTCCCAGCACAAACCAACAACCTAGGATTTCTCTTACTTTTCTCTTCTTCTTCTTGCTTTCTCCATCTCCAATCCACACCAAACTTGCATCAATCACGAAATAGGGCTCACCATTCTCTTCCTCATCTTGAAGGCTACATATTGATACCATTTGTGAAGGAAACCTCTCATTTCAAGATCATCTTTGAACTAACTCTCTCCATTTGAAGGTCATCCAAGTAAGCAATCTTCTCCCTCTTCTAGATTTGTGTTCTTTTAGCCCTTGAGATGCTCCATTTTCATTATTGAAAGTTCTATCCTTTTCATTCATTGTTTGAGCCATTTTAGGGTTGTTTTGGGGGTTTTTGCTTGTAGCTTGGATTTGAGCTTAAGAGGTGATTAGAGGCTTGGGTTTTGCTAGCTTGGACTTGAGGCAAGTGGATGATTAGGTGTTTTGAGTTTTAAATGATTTGGTGAATCATTAGTGAATTTCTCATACTTTTATTGATTTGCATTGTTGAAATAAATGCTCATAATGCATCTTGCTAGTTCATTTAATGTCTTGGAAACATGAGTTTATAGCTTTCTTATCTCTAGCCTTGTAATGGTTGTATAAGTGTTGAAAGGAGGGAAAAAGAGAATGACCCAGCCCACTGTAGAACAGAACCTGGGTTCTGTTCCGCAGTGTACCCGGTCGACCCCACGGTGGCTCGGTCGACCGGCGACACAGGGTCAGGCTCCAAAACACTGTGGACTCATTTCAGTTACAACTCCCGGTCGAGCGGCCATGGGCTCGGTCGACCGGGCACACAGGGACCCGGTCGACCGGGGCTGTTGTGTATGGGGTCGACCGGGCCTTGACCAGGTTGACCGGGCCAACTGGGAAATCCTTGCTAGAAGGGATTTTTACCCTGTTTTCGGATGGGCTTAGGTGGGACTTTGGCTACCCATTTTGGACTCATTGGACTATATGTAAGGATCTCTTGAGCCAACATTCTTCACTGTTGATTCGGTTGCATCGGAATCCAATCCAATTCAATCTTGAACGGTATGGGACAATGCGACATCTTCCTTATATCTATACGCGAAGTCTATTTCCTTGGGTATCGCGAATCCTATCCCTTTCGGTGACTGAGTAGGTTGTACGATGCTTCAAGATTAACATCATACTTAGGATGGACTGTTTAAAGTTTTGATTTTTAATCGTACCGTCTAGTACAATCTATAAGCTCACTTTAAAGTTTTGAAAATCGTAAAGTGCATAAGGAGCCCGGAATGTCTCCAAACTCAAGGAGTACCAAGTCGGTTTGATCCACCGACTTGAAGATCCCCCTCCCGTCCCGCCAGCTGCAGTTTGGATCCCGATGCTCGGTTTATTACTGTGGTCCCGTCTCGATACCCGGTTCGTTACCGTTGTCCCGTCCCGTATATTTTTATTGTATATATGTTTTCATTGAATCTCCTCACCTTGTGTGATTGAGACCAACGTCCCGTTATACTTTTGTCACTTTGGTGATAGAGGACTTAGCTTTAGGTGATTGCCATTTTGTTAGTTCCCGATTCCTTGGATACCTACATGTTTTATCTTGTTTATTTCTTTTCTAGTAAATGATTTATCTCCTTTATGAGAGTTCTTGCTTAAACAGATTTCTATGCTTTTCAAGATATTTCCTTTATTATATGTTGTTGTACTTTTTCACTCTCTTGCCAGACCGTCGTGTCTAATCCATTTTCTTTGGTACTCAGGTCCCGTTGCCGGTTACCTTGAGGAGGAGTCGGAGGGGGCGGTAGGTGAACCGCAACCCCTAGTTAAGTGGCGTGCTGACGATGTCATGTAGATATCGGGTTGCTACGAGAGACGTGACATTTTGGGAAAACTGTTTCACCATTCTTTTGGGTTATTGTTTTGTTTACATTGGCCTTTGTTGGCCTCTATTTTTGGGGAATGTAACTAAATGATCTGTTGTTTAAACTTTAACTAACTTTTGAGAAACATGCTAATGATCATTGCTCATTCTGATACAGTATTATATACTTATGATGTTGTCTTCATGACTAGGAATAATTTGAATGCTTGATTTGCTACATGCTTCCGTACTCAAAAGAAATATTCATTTATGGTTGTGATATCCTCACCGCGGACACCTGTGGGAAATTAAACAAATGTATGGCATTAAACTGATGTGGTACATTATTAGTCCCGATCCCGGATTAGTTCTTCGGGCCCGGTCCGGGGTCGCGACAACCATAAACTTCTCAATTACCATAAGTAGACCCCTCTATCAATATCCATGGATCAATTGGATTAAACCCGTCCCTTACAATCTTAGATCCACATCTTATTAGCGTTGAGCCCCAATTAATCACAGTGATCGTCAATACCATCCAATTAACTCTTAATCGAGATGGGTGCGCACTTACTAATGACAAATCCAGTAATTGGCACAAGGGGATAATATAGATAGATTCCATCTTGATCATTCAATGTTCCCACAGTCCTATACCACGTACCTAAGACACCGAGTTGTTGACCTACAGTTGGCCTCACTCATTGGTGACTCAAAGGAAATGAATAGATAGAAACTTGAGTTCATTAATGTCTCAGCATTGAGAGCCTATTGCCAGGGAACCATGAGAGCAGACCTTAAAATCAAGACAGTATTCCATAAGGTGTTTGTCATGGTCCTTCAATACACCCAATGTACCAGCACCGTGATCCAGAATCTTACATTCCGATGATCGAGACAAATCGCATTATCTCATAATGATCATGGTGCTGCAACCTTATCAGATGAGTGCCCAGTCTCGTCACTGGCTGTGAAGATATTTAAGTATAAGATTTGTGAGACAAGTCTCCCGTGTGTGGATCTTATCCATACACATTTATCACATCTAATGTACTAATGGGACCCGGTTCAACTCATGAACTAACATGTCATATGTATTGGTCATCTGCATTAAGTAATAAAAGCCCATTCATATCATGAAAGGAAAGCATGATTTTATTGATAAATAAAGAAATTAATCAATTTACTACATCATATGACGGATTGAGACCACACAAACTAACAAATATGTCCTTCCCATTCTCCCCTTGGATGAGCCAGGGCCAGAAGCACCACGAGATGAAAAGGACCTTTACAAAAAGTGGGCCAAAGACGATGAGATGCCTAGATGTTACATACAAGCATCCATGTCTAGCGTTTTGTAACACCAACATCAATCCTATAAGACTACATATGATATTATATCAAACATAAAGTAGATGTTTACGAAACAGAGCAGGCTTGCTAGGCATGCTGCTATGAGGGTGCTTATAAGCGCCGAGATGGCTGAGGGCACACCAGTACAGGACCAGTTGTTGAAGATGATGGACTCATTAAATGAGTTAAATGTACTGGGAGCTGCAATTGAAGCATAATCGCAGATTGACAAAATCTTCGAGTCGCTGCCAGATTCATTCAACAATTTTACGATCAATTATAAAATGAATAAAATGAATCTGACTTTAGCTGAGCTATCTAGCCAGCTGTTAGCGACTGAGAGGATCAAGAAGAAGAAGCCAACTGCCTTGATGACAGAAAAGTCAGTTGCCAAGTCCAAGCCGAAAGGCAAGGTGTGGAACGACAAGAAGAAATCAGTTCCCAAGCGTCCTAAAGTGGAGAATGGTCCAAATGGTAGTGTGGCCAAGGCTAACGGTTCAGGAACAAAATGAAAGTGTTTCCATTGTGGTATAATAGGACAATGGAAAAGGAATTGTCCAGATTTTCTGTCTAAGAAGAAGACCTCGGGTATGATTGAGTCACTTATTTCTGGAGTTAATTTTGCAACTGGCACTTCAGAATCCTGGTCTGTTGACTCCAGTGCAACTAATCACATTTGTAATATGTTGTAGGGGTTCAGGGAAACCAGGAAGCTTAGTGAAGGAGAAACCATTGTCAACCTAGGATCTGATGCTAAGGCGGAGGCGGTTTCAATGGGAGTTATTACTTTATGTCTTTCAAATAATAAATTGGTTTTGTCAGACATTTTATATGTACCATCTTTAAGATGGAATTTAATTTTAGTTTCTACTTTGGTGAATAAAAGTTATTCTATTACTTTTGATACTGAAATTTTCATAAAGATGAACGGTACTTTTATAAGTTCTGACAAGGTAACCAATGGACTTTATTTCTTAACTCCCATAATGTAGGAGATACAAGATGCCAAAATAATTAATAGGCCATCTTTAAAAGAAAGCCACCTTCATCTAATCCAACAAAACTTTGGCACCTGACGCTAGGTCATATAAACCTAAATAGGATGATAGGCTAGTGAAAGATGGTATCTTGCCTTCATTGTTGGTAGAACCAATGCCTGTCTACGAATCCTATTTAGAAGGCAAAATGACCAAAAGACCCTCTTCAACTAAGGGCAATATGGCCAAAGATTTATTGGAATTAGTGCATACTGATGTGTGTGGACCCATAAATGTCGGAGCCAGAGGAGGACATGAGTACTTCATCACTTTCACAAATGATTACTCAAGATATGGATACATATACCTTATGCACCGCAAGTCCGAGACTTTTGAAAAGTCCAAAGAGTTTTGAGCGGAAGCGGAAAAGCAGTTAGGTAAATGTATTAAGACTCTTCGATCAGATCGAGGAGGGGAATATCTCTCTACTGATTTTATGGGATACTTATCAGAGAATGGGATTCTATCCCAGTTGTCTGCTCCTGGTATGCCTCAACAGCATGGAGTAGCGGAAAGAAGGAACCGTACTCTTTTAGATATGATTAGGTCTATGCCAAGTTTCTCAGGATTACCTATATCCTTTTGGAGATATGCCTTGGATACTGCAATGTACATACTAAACCTCGTACCATCTAAGTCTGTACCTAAGACTCCCCGGGAGTTGTGGTCATGGCGAAAACCTAGCCTACAACATTTACATATTTGGGGATGTCCGGCACGTGCTGATGGATAAGTTGGAATTGAAGTTGGAAGTATGCACGTTTGTAGGATATCCTAGAGGAACTAAAGGTTGGTTATTCTATAATCCCAAAGAGTAAAAAGTGCTGGTTGGCACCAATGCGGTTTTTCTGGAGGAAGATAATATGATTGACGGGAAATCTTTAGAAAAGGTGATATTGGAAGAGATTCAAGAGCAATCAATTCCAGATCCAAATATGACCGAACTTGAAGAAAATATGCCCTTACCTGACCCAATAGTTACACCAGTGCCTTGTCGTAGTGGGAGAATTGTCAGACCCCCTGACAGGTTCTCGTTCTTGGGAGAATCTTACAGGGCAATCCCGGAAGAACCGAAACAAGATACCTATAACTATGATGAAGAAATCAATCACATAGAATCGGGACATTGGCAAGATGCTATAAAAGTTGAGATGGAGTCTATGTACTCCAATCAAGTCTGGACACTTGTGGACTTGCCTGCCAATATTAAACCAATTGGGTGCAAGTGGGTCTACAAGTGAAAACGAGGACCAGATGGAAGAGTGGAGACCTTTAAGGACAGGCTTGTTGCGAAAGGGTATACTCAAAAGGAGGGTATCGATTATGAGGAAACTTTCTCGCTGGTAGCCACGCTCAAATCCATCAGGATTCTCTTATACATTGCGGCTCATTTCGATTACGAGATTGGACAAATGGATGTCAAGACGGCGTTTCTCAACGACCATCTTGAAGAAGACATCTACATGATGCAGCCAGATGGTTTTGTAGCTAAAAACCAAGAGCAAAGAGTTTGCAAACTGCAGAAGTCCATTTATGGACTGAAGCAAGCATCCCGAAGCTCGAACATCTGTTTTGACTAGGCAATCAAGTCATTTGGTTTTTGTCAGGATCCGGATGAGTCATGTGTGTACATAAAAAATGAAGGAGGCAGGGTAGTTTTTCTGGTTTTATATGCTGACGACATCCTTCTCCTAGGGAGAGACATAGGAATGTTATCTATAGTGAAAGTTTGGTTAGTCAAGACTTTTGTTATGAAGGACTTGGGAGAAGCTAGCTATATCCTAGGGATCAAACTCCATCAAGACTGGAAAAATAGGATGATTGGCTTATCCCAAGTTGCGTACATAGATAAGGTATTGGTACGGTTTGCAATGCAAGACTCCAATAAGGGTATCGCACCTTTTCGGCATGGAGTGTACCTTTCCAAGGATCAGTGTCCCAAGACACCTGAGGAAAAGGAGCAGATGAGGTTGATACCATACGCCTCGACTGTTGGTAGCTTCATGTATTTTTATGTAGTATACAAGACCGGATATCTGTCACGCAGTGGGCTTTGTTAGCAGAAATAAATCTAACCATGGTCCAAACCATTGGACTACTGTAAAGAGTATTCTCAAATAGTTGAGAAGGACTATGTTGATTTATGGCAGTGATGAGCTAATTCTAGTCGGATACACAGATTCTAACTTCATGTTAGTTAAGGATTCCCGAAAATCCACCTCTGGTTTATGTGTTTATGCTTGGCGGCAGAGCTATCAGCTGGATGAGTATTAAATAGGAATGTACCACTGATTCTGTTAGACCCTGACCCAGATTAGCTTGAGTAGTATTATTTAAGTGATGGTTTAGACTTAAGTGGGTTTAGTCATCCTTCGGTTAGAATATGAAGGATTTAGTCATGCACATAGCTTTGGAATTTTGAGAGCGTTTAGTGTGTATTAGACACGCTCAGAGAGGCCATGAGTGCACACACAAGCATGGGAGGATGATTCTAGTTTTCCAATTTGATTGTGGTTTCGATTTCATTTAAATGGTTTTATTATTCTCTACAACTTTCATTTTCAGCCCGTCTGTGTTTGAAGCCCAAAAATCCAAGTTTTTGCCCAAAAGGGAAAAATTGACTTTTCACACTCAAAACTGGACACGGACTTTGAAATCTCAAAACCATGTCAAATTTATACCTTTTCGAAACTAGATTTTTCAAGGATCGTTTTATCCTTCTTCATCGATCTCGTCCGAGGTCTGCAAGACCATGTTTTTGTCAGCGCAAGCTTTATACCTATTGGAACCCACTTCCAAGCCACTTAAATCACCTTCACCCTTACTCTCATTCATTTTTTTTCCTGCAACCGTTTCAAACTTGGAGCTGAGAAGAGAGAACCCATTTCTCTCCATCTTCTCCACCATGCATGCCTCAGCTAGAAGCCTCCAAATGCAAATCTGAGACCATCATATTCTTCCTCTCCTTCCAAGCTTTCCATACTTGCAATTTGTTTGGTGTTTTCAGCTGGACAACCACCTCTTCTCCTTCATTTCTTCTTGTTTGGACACCTATAGGTGTCGCGACCCCGGAACGGGTCCCAGGCCCACAACGTTGTTTCTATTGTTATGTTTGTTTTCCCACTGGTTCCCCGAAACACGCGGAATCTGTCTCACACGATCAAGTTTGCGGAAGCGTGTAGCAAATCACATCAAGATAAGCACCAATAAAATTTAAGTGCTGTGACAAAATAATATCAAGTCATAGTATCAAAAGAAAGGAGTTAACATGGCATTCCCATCATAATTCAAGTTATGAGAGTAACACCAAAAAGGTAGTTAAGTTTTGTTAAAACACATAAGAGGCCAACAAAGGCCAATACATTTCTCAAAATAACAAAATGAACCCATGACAAAATGAATCGTAACTCAAGAACCCGCCCGACGTCTAGTTGACATCGTCGGGTTGCCACTCTCGGACTGGGGGTGGCTCAAGAGCCTCCTTTGGACGCTCCTCCTCAAAGGCAACGTCACCTGCACCTGGGCACCGACATACAAGGGTCAAACACAATGGTTTGGCAGGTAATCAATTTAGGCATGAGCATGTAATAAGTAAATGTTTAAAGAAACAAATAAGACATTTTGTTGAATTGTAAACCGTTACATGACTAAGGTACACTTCAAAATACGAGCAAAGCTAACATGAATACTTATAATATCATGAATAGTTACAATCCACAGTGAACCCATCCTTTCTCTATCATTTATAATGAAAAGAGCAAGCACGCACGACAAGCACGATAGACATAATATAATCACAATACGATTCCCACATATACGGGGATTCCGGCCGCGGAACCGGACACGCACGATGTGTAATAAAATACACGACCAGTCTGCAGACAGTCCACATGTTTAAGGACCCCAGGCAGTGGATCAAACGGAAAGGGCAGTCCAAGCTCAGTGGTGTTCACTTAAATTCATGAATGCACTAAACACGGCGAAACACGTCTTAAACCAAATCAAGCTTGAAGGGGGAAATCACTTATCAGAACTAAGCAAGGCATGACTAGTAAGAGGCATAAGTATATACGCAAAACACGCTTAAGAAGTGACCCCCTTTTTATCCTTGAAATTTTTTTCAAACGAACTTATACTTAACTTCAAAACGAGTACACGATAATACTTGTTGCATCAAAACTAAAGTTCGAAAACAAGGTCTATCAAGTGTATGTAAGGACCTTTGGTTGACCCTTGTGTAATTGAAACCCAAATGTTGGAATTGCGAAGAGAATTGGGTGCCCCCGAAGATAAAGACATTGCAAATTTCAATTACTCAATGTCAGGCTAAAAGCCCCATAACATATTCTAGTTTTCATCCCTGTAGAAATCCTTCTAAAACAGTTCATCTTGAAATTTCGGTCACCTCTCGGTCACCTTTCGGTCGACAGAGACGGATATGTCGGTTAGCCGACAGCTGACCGACAAGCTGACCGACAGATTTACCCAGAAAATCTCAACTCTCGGGAAAAGGAGCCGAACTGACTTCAGTTGGTTGTCGGTCGACCGAGGTGGGAAACGTCGGTTAGTCGACAGCTGACCGAAATCTGTCTGATGAAATCCAGGTCTTGGGAAAAGGAGCCGACTAAGTTCGGTCGGCTGTCGGTCGACCGAGGTGGGAGTTTCGGTTAGCCTACAGCTGACCGACGGCTAACCGACACTGCGCGGACAATGCATTTCAAGTCAGATTTTGACATTTCTTCTTCCCTTCTTCTTATTTCTCCTTCAACTTGCACCTCCCTGAGCCTACAAGCTCTCCAAGGGATTAAACATACAAATACAAGCACAATTTCAAGCATCTCATTCCCATTCTCCAATCTAAAACAAAATCCCCAAAAATTTCCATTCAAGACATAGATTTCCAATGAAATGAAGAGAATGAAAAGGAAACCAACCAAATGCACACATGCTAACATTCATCCTAGATTGTTTACTTGCCTTAGTCAAAGATGTCACAACCTTCTTCAGGCACTCCCACTCAAGCTAAGCCAAAGGCTACAAAAACCCCATGAAAACCATTCAAAACTCACTCAAACTTGAAAACAGGAAACCCATTTTCGCAAAAGGGTTTGCAAACATGAAAAACAAGATCTTTAGGAACCAAAAAGGCTCTATTAAAAAGATTAGTTGGAGTTCTTACCTAGAGATGCACAAACAAGAGAGCAGGAAGAAAATGAAGATCTTACCCAACTACAAACTCCAAGAAACTTGAATCAATGGGAAGCTTGGGATGAGAGGAAGAAGATGATGGTCTTGGAATTCCATTTGGAGTCTTCTAGCTTGATCATTCAAGAGAAATAAAGTGGGAAGAAAAGGGCTTTCTCTCCTTGGCTGCTCTAGGGTTAGGGTTTAAGAGTTAAAAAAAAGGGAAGGAGAAGGAGTTGACTTATAAACCCTAGCAAATGGGCCCCAGTGAGCCTAAACCTTGCATCGACAAAAACATGACCTTGCGTGCCTCGAACGAACTCGACGAAGAAGGATAAAATGATCCTCGAAATGTCTAGTTTCCAAAAAGTATATTTTTGACATGGTTTTGAGATTTCGAAATTTGTGTCCAGATTTGTGTATAAAAGACAACATTACCCTTTTTGGGCCAAAACTTGGGTTTTGGGCTTAAACATGAATGTGCTGGAAACGAAAGTTGTAACACATAGTAAAACCATTCAAATGAAATAAAAAATCACAATTAAAAACAGAACCAATACGATCCTCCCAAGCTTACACGTGCACTCAAGCCTTCCTGAGTGTGTCTGACTAACACTAAACGTTCTCAAAATTTCCAAAGCTATATCCAAGACTAAAACTAATTATTTCTAACCCAACGATAACTAAACCCACTGAAGACTAAACACATACTAATCACACACTAATCAAATTAGTCTGGGTCGGGGTCTAACAATAGGTGAGAGCTCTAACCCATCTCTTTAATGGAGTCTTTTGAGCTCCCAAGAAATCTGTTTTCCAAATATGCAGACCCATTTTTCGTATTGGGTCCCTTGTTTTCAAAATTTTCTTCGTTTTTGAGCTGCATTTCTTGGGGTTTTTGTAGCTTCTTGGCTCAGCTCTTGGGTAGGATCTTTGAACAAGGAATTGTGTGACTTTTGGGCTAAGGCAAGTGAACAATCTAGGATTGATGTTTGGATGTGTGTTTTGAATTGCACGTTTACTTTAAAATGGAACATTGTGTTTTTAAGTTTGAAATCATTGTCAGTTTAAGACTCTTCATACTTGTTTTCTTCTCGTTACATAGCATTGGTATTACTTGCCTCCTAAATCTCTGAAACTCTATTTTGGATTTGAAGCTTATGTCTAGTTTAGTCAATGGTTTTGTTTTGATGAAGAATTGGAGATGAATGTGTTAGATTATGCTGTGAATGATTTTAAAATGTTTGAATGAACACTCTAAGAGCATGCGGGCTCAGGGATGTGTAGGTTGGTTCAAAAATGAGAAGAAGGGAAAAAGGATCCAGAAAAAATGCACAAGGGAGTGCATTTCTGCACTCAACGGGCACAGGCAGAAGCATGTCTGCTCGAGCCACCATGGCGTCCACTCGAGTGGCTAGGCCACTGCCTGGCGTGGGATAGGCCAGAGACTTGTCCACTTGAGCGACCCTTGGGGTCCGCTCAAGCGGACAAGCCTCAGTGTCATGTCTTCTTGAGCGGACCTGGGCATAATTTCCAGGAATGAGTTTTGTTTCTTTCGTGGGTTCTTGGGGATTCAAAAAGTAGACTATGCTGAGGGTTTTAACTTGACATTTTGCAATTGAAAATCTGAAATGTATTCGAACTTTGGGGACACCAATTCATTTTATTTTCTGACACTTGGGTTCAATTACACAAAGGTCAATGAATGGTCTTAGCATACGCTTGACGGACTTCGTATTTGAACTTCAGTTTTGATACAATAAATATCATCGTGTATTCATTTTGAATTTCAAGTATAAGCTCTTTTGAAGATTTGTTCAAGAATCAAAGGGGATCACTTCTTAAGCTTGTTATGCATATAATTTATGCCTTTTGCTAGCCTTGTCTTGTCTTATTTTGATAAGTGATCTTCCCCTAAATTCGATTTGTCTAGAATGTGTATTGCCTTGTTTTTGTGCATTCATGAATTCAAGTGAACTCCATTGAGCTTGGACTACCCCTTGAGTCTAATCCACTATCTGGGGGTCCTTAAACATGTGGACTATCTGCAGATTGGTCGTGTATTCTATTACACATCGTATCGTGCTCTGATTTCGTGGCCGGCCTCCCCATCTACCTTGTGTGGCCTGGGATTATGTTTTGCATGTCGTGCGTGCTTACTCTTATCATCATGTATGGGGGAGAAATCACGGGATCAATGTGGATTAACTATTCATGATATTATATGTATTCATGCTAGTTTTGTTTTGTATCTTTGAAATATATCTAAGTCATGTATCTGTCTTAAGTTTAGTAAATTGTTTTAACATTGTTTCTCTCAAAACCTTAAATGATTTATACTCATGCCTAAATTTATTACCTGCCAAACCGTCGTGTTTAATACTTGTTATTTTTGTGATTAGGTGTTGGCGACGTTGCCTTTGAGGAGGAGCTTCAGGAGGAGGTTGTTGAGCCACCCCTAGTTCGAGAGTGGCAGCTCGACGAAGTCAACTAGACGTTAGGTGGGATCATGAGATTTGTTTCATTTTGTCTTGGGTGTTCTTTTGAACTTTTGGAAATGTATTGGCCTTTATTGGCCTCTTATTAGGATGTAACAAAACTTAACTTACTTTTGGGCTAACTTTGAAACTTGAACCATGTTCGGAATGCTATGTTATGTCTTGATGCTATTACTCATGCACTTTAAAATTTTATTCATGCTTTGTCTTGATGTGATTTGTTACACGCTTCTGTAAACTTGATCGTGTGAGATAGTCTCCTGTGTCTTGGGATCCTCATCGCATGAACCTATGGGAAATATCACCATCACGGGCCCGAGCCTCGGTCCGGGGTCGCGACTGATTCCACCTTGGAGGCTGAATATGTAGCAGCTTGTGAATCAACTAAGGAAGTAGTATGGCTGAAAAGATTCCTTCTGGAACTTGGAGTGGTACCTTTGGCGCGATAGCCACTCATAGTTTACTGTGACAGTAGCGAGGCAGTCGCTTAGTCCAAAGAACTCAGGAGCCATAAGAGCCAAAACCATGTACAAATGAAGTATCACTTGGTCAGAGAGATGATATTCCAATCACCAAGATAGCCTCTGCGGACAATCTGGCAGATCCCGTTACTAAGCCTTTGACCACCAAAGTCTTTGAGCAGAATGTAGACGGGATAGGCATGAGGTGCAACCCTGACTGGCATTAAGCCCAAGTGGGAGATTGTTAGTTTGTATGGTCTCAATGCATCAGGTGATGTAATAAATTGATTCATTTCTTTATTTATCAATATTATCATGCTTTCCTTTCATGAGAAGAATGGTGTTTTATTACTTAATGCACATAACCAATTAATACGTATGACATGATGGTTCATGAGATGAACCAGGTGCCATTAGTATATTAGATGTGATATATGTGTATGGATGAGATCCACATACAGGAGACATATGTCGTAAATATCTTAAATATCTTCACAACTAGTGATGAGATTGGGCATCTTATCTGATAAGGTTGCAGCACTTTGATCACTATGAGATAGTATGATTTGTCTCGATCGTCAGAATGTAAGATTATGAATCATTGTGATGGTACATTAGATGTATTGAAGGACCATGAGAAGCACCTTATGAAACAATCTTTACTTTAAGGTCTGTTGTCATAATTCCCTAGCAATAGACTCTCAATCATGAGACATTAATAAGCTCAAGTTTCTATCTATTCATTTGCTTTGAGTCACCAATGAGTTAGGCCAACTGTAGGTCAGCACCTCGGTGTCTTGGGTACGTGGTAGTAGAACCGTGGGAACATTTAATGGTCAAGATGGAATATATCTACATTATCTCCTTGGTCAAGAGTTAATTGAATGGTACTGATGATTACACGAATTAATTGGGTCTCAAGGATAATAAGATATCGATCCAATTTGGTGGACATGTCCAATTGATCCATGGATAGTGATAGAGGGTCCTACTTGTGGTAATAGGGAAGTTTATGGTCTTCTTTGTAATTTATTCCTAAGACTAGAGTACAATTGATTTATATAGTGGAGTTATTTGCAACTAACTATGGGCCCGGATTACACATGAGATGTAGGGTCGCGGTGTCCTAGTTGGAGCCAGCTTTCTATGGAATCCCTAGTGGTCCCCACGCTAGCCAAGTTATTAGAAAGTAACTAATCCTACTTGAACTCTAAAAGGAAGGAATTGGAAAGTTATTATTTATATTTGAAGTGAGACTTCTAAAAGTGATAATAGTAGGTTACTAATTGTTGTGGAAGTGAGACTTTTATAATAATCAGAAAGGAGAAACTTACTAATTCTTAATGGAAGTAGGACTTCTATTTAATTAGTAAGAAGAGGTTGCATAGTCGATCAATAGGAGAAGAGGGGGCTTGAAAGTCCATGACTATTCCAAGGAGAGACATGCCCAACCCTAGTGCAAGTGTTGCACATGCCACACCTCTTCTTCCTCTTCTAGTTTCCCTTCCGGATTCCTTTAGAGCTTGTAGTTGTTTTCTTTAGGAGATCCCACCCATCTCCTTTAGAGAAGAGATCTAATACGAGTTGTAGCGTGAAAGACAATTAGGTCTTGGAGATCCTAATTAGCTGCTAAGAAAGAGTTTCTTCATCTAGCAAGTCTTCTTCTCCATTAGAACACAAACAAGCTCCAAAGGTAAAATCTACTTCCATGTTTGTTGTTGTTGACACCAAAAATGCCACTTTGCCTCTTCAACATCAAGAAGCTGGATCCTACTACAAGCAGGCAATGCTACTTCAAGCATCAGATCTTGTCAGAATCAAACAAAAACTGCAAGATCCTTCAAGACAGCCAAAAGAGGGGTTCACATGAAGGTTTAGGCCATTCCAACATCATTTGGCCTAACTTCACTCCACCAACGGCTGGGCAGACGCTCCCAGCGGCGGTGAAGCCAGAGACCCTGACACACCAAACAGAGCACATAGTTGGCCCCAATATTTCACTAGGAGGCTCTACATGAAGTTTTAGGCGATTCCAACATCATTTGACCCAACTTCACTCATCTAGCAGCCAAATAGGCGCCCTTGGCAGCGACAGCATCGAAGACATCAAAACTTCGATAAGAGCCTACAGATGGTCTCAAAATACCTCCAAAAGGATCCGTGCCAAATTTCAAGTCAAACCGACAACGTTTGACCCTCCATCAACCCTCGAGCAGGAAAATCAAGCCTCTCGGTGGCGAGAACTATCGAGGCCATCACCCATCAAACAGAACACATGGGTGGCTTCAACATGCTTCCAAAGGGCTACAAGTCAAATTTCTGGTCATACTGACAACGTTCGACCCGACTTTGACGCACCGAAACAAAATCAAGGCCACAAGCGGCGGAGCACCCCGGGACCATGAAATCCAAATCGGAGCTAATGGATCATCTCAAAGTGACTCCAATAGGCTCCCTATCAAATTTCGAGTCGATCGGACACCGGTTGACCGTACATCAAAACGGGCATCTTCCCCGCGGCAAAATCAAGTCTACTGGCGACGGGACCCCACGCGGCTTCAAAACTCAAACAAAAGCCCATGGTTGGTCCTATCTACTGCTCAGGAGGCTTCACCTCAAATTTTCGGTCATTCCAACATCGTTCGACCTAGTTTTGATTCTTGACTGAAAATCGGCTACAAAGTCTTCGACTCTTCCAAAAAATAGGAAACTTTGTGCTCCGATTTGAACGGCTTCTCATCAGGTTTTTTTTAGGAGAATCGAGCTAGTAAATGAGGAGAAATGTCAAGAAAAATATAGGAGAAAAAAGGATCGAAAAAGATCGAAAAACGGTCGAGAAACGACGACCGGAACGGGAAGAATCCCCATGGTCATCGGCGGCGACCCCAGCGAAAGTCCGTGATCCGAACCCTAGAGGGGTGGTGAATAGGGTCAGCTACAAATTAGAGACCAATTTTAACTTCTTTAAATTGAATTAGCCACTAGTGATGATTATCAAACTAAATACGGAAACTAACAAAAACAATCACCACAAAGCATACACCATCACACAAGGATTTATAGTGGTTCTGTCGCGACCCCGGAACGGAACCCCGAGCCCGCGACGTGTGTTGATTGTATTCGAAATTGCTTTCCCACAGGTTCCCGCGGTGAGGATTCCCAAAGACACGCAGAATCTGACTCACACGATCAAGTATGCGGAAGCGTGTAGCAAAACACGACAAGAGGAGCACCAATAGAATATTTAAGTGCTATAACAATTAATAACAAGACATAGTATCAAAGACAGAAGCTAACATGGCATTTGCAACATAGTTCAAGTTATAAGACTAACACGAAAGTAAATTAAGTTTTGTTACAACCCATAAGAGGCCAACAAAGGCCAATACACTTCTCAAAACAATTAAAAGAAACCCCAAGACAAAATGTTACGAAACTCAAGAATCCGCCCGACGTCTAGATGACATCGTCGGGCTGCCACTCTCTCACAGGGGTTGGCTCACAAGCCTCCTCCTGACGCTCCTCCTTAAAGGTATCGTCTCCTGCACCTGGGCACCAACAAACAAGGGTCAAACACAACGGTTTGGCAGGTAATCAATTTAGGCATGAACATGAACAATAACGTTTAGAGAAAACATATAAGCAAATCCTTGATATGAAATACTATAAAAACTGGGGGTATATTTTCAAGAATGCGAACAAAGCTGAGATACTAAAACAATCTAGCATGAGTACATAATATATATCATGAATAGTTACAATCCACAAAGAGCCCATCCTTTCTGTATCATTTATATAATGAAAAGAGCAAGCACGCACGATAAACACGATATACATACTATAAGCACGACACGATTCCCACATATACGGGGATTTCCGGTCGCGGAACTGGACACGCACGATGTGTAATAAATACACGACCAGTCTGCAGACAGTCCACATGTTTAAAGACCCCCAGACAGTGGATCAAACTGAAAGGGCAGTCCAAGCTCAGTGGTGTTCACTTAAATTCATGAATGCACAAAACACACGAAACACGATCTAAACATGTCGAGATAAAAAGGGGGAAAATCACTTATCAAAACACAACAAACACGACTAGCAAAAGGCATAATTAATATGCATAACACGCTTAG
The DNA here is from genome assembly GCA_038049695.1 of Cinnamomum chago. Classification (NCBI taxonomy): domain Eukaryota; kingdom Viridiplantae; phylum Streptophyta; class Magnoliopsida; order Laurales; family Lauraceae; genus Cinnamomum; species Cinnamomum chago. Next base: position 49,426,028 of record CP142453.1, on the reverse strand, counting down.
GAAGTGATCCCCTTTTTCTTGAAACAAATCTTCAAAACAAGCTTGTACCTAAACTTCAAAACGAGTACACAATGATATTCATTGTATCAAAACCAAAAATATGAATATAAAGTCTAACAAGCACATGTAAGGACCTTTGGTTGATCTTTGTGTAAACAAAGCCCAAGTGTTTGAATTTAAAAGAGAATTGGTGCCCCAGAAGTTCAAAGACATCTCAGGCTTCGAGTGCACAATATCAGGCTAAAAACTCCTAATCAAATACTGATTTTCCTTGATTCAAATATTCACCTCAACTTTTTCGATCTTTGATCACTAAGATAAGTATACCATTGGATTCTACACTTCAAGAGCTTTCCAACGGTATGTGGAACTCCAAAAACGGACGTACGGTTAAAAAGTTATGGCCATTTGAAGTTCGCACTGTTGGGCCCAATGGGCCCATCCGCTCGAGCGGCCAACACGTGCTCGAGCAGACAGTCCAGCACGCCCAAACAGCTAGCACACGCGCTTGAGCACGCAGTTACGCGCTCGAGCATGCAGTGCGGACTTCTGAGGCCAATATCTGGCTGTTCCTGTCCTCTTCCAACCCAACCATTGCCTACTCCCAGCCTTCCAATAACATTGATACACAAAGATGAGCCTCCAAACATGCTCATAAACATCACCATTCAACCACCATTAAAATCAACAAAAGATCCATCCATTTAACAACAAAAACATGTACAAAATTTCTAGAAAAAATAAAGTAATCTAAAGTACACATGCAACATTGAGCCTATAGAGATTACTTGCCTTTGCCCAAAAGCTACACAATCCTCTTCAAGCACTCTTACTCAAAAGCTAGGCCAACACTACAAGAATCCCATGGAAAACCTTTCAAAACTCAACAAAAATGAAAACAAGGAACCCATTTTCACAAAGGGGTTTACAAACATGGAAAACAAGATCTTTAGGGAATAAAATGACTCCATGAAAAATATGGGTTGAAGCTCTTACCTAGAGAAGGTCAAACAAGAGGAATGAAGGCAAATGGAGAGCTTTCCCAACTTGGAACCTCAAGAAACTTGCATCAATGGAGAGCTTAGGATGAGAGGAAGAAGATGGTAACCTTGGAATCTTCTTTGGAGTCTTCTAGGTAGATCATGCAAGATGAAGAAGATGGAAGAGAAGAAGAGCTTTCCTTGCCCTAGGTCAAGAGATTGCAGAGATTGGGGAAATGAATGAAAAAGAAGAGGGAGATGGGGCTTTAGTGAGGAAATGGGCCCCAAATAACCTAAACTTTGAAATGGCCAAAACACTAACTTGTGGGCCTCGGATGATTTTGACGAAGAAGGATAAAACGATCACCGAAATATCTAGTTTCCAAAAAGTATATTTTTGACATGGTTTTGAGACCTCGAAAATTGTGTCCAGATTTGTGCAAGAAAAACAATTTTACCCTCTTTGGGTCAAAACTTGGGTTTTTGGGCTTCAAACACAACTGGGCTTAAAACGAAAGTTGTAACACGTCGAAACATCATTCAAATGAAATCAAAATCACAATCACACGGAAATCGATACGATCTTCCCAAGCTCACACGTGCACTCTGTAAGACCCCGACCCGAGTGAACCCGATTAGTGCTAATTAAGTTGCGTGTTAGTGCTAAGCTTGATTAGTGTTTTTGATCTAGTTGGGTTTGGAATAACCTTGTTTCTAGTTTTGGGCTTTTTAGAGTGATTGGTAGCTTGTGGGGCCCTTTGGGGGTTTCCCTTTTCGGCTTTGCGTTTTCTTGCGAGATTTTCCCGATTGGTTGTGAATTGTGTTTTTGGCCCGTTGCATTCATCTTGTGGATTCTTACAACTTTCATGTTGATCCCGTGTCCATTCGAGGCCCCGAAACCCGATTTTCATAGCCCGGAGGGCAAAACCGTCATTGCACACCAAATCTGTACCCAAAACTTGATATTCTCGTAAACCGCGAAAGATACACTTTTTGGAAACTAGATATTTCGACGAACATTTCTTCCTTCTTCGTCGAATTCATCCGTGGACCCAAGAGAGATGATTTCAGTCCATTTAGCTTCTTAAGTTGTGGGACCCAAACCTCTCAATGGTTAACAAGAGGAACCCTTCCCTTCTTCCTCCATTTTCATGTTCCAGCACACTTGAGTCTAGGGTTTTGCTAGCAAGTTTCTCTTCTTCTTCTTGCTTCTTCATCTCTAATCCTCACCAATATCGCACCAAACTCAAAATGGAGATTGCCAATCTCTTCCCCATCTCACAAGCTTCATCTTGATACCATTTTTGGAGGAACCCATCAATCTTGAGATCTTCCTTGAACTAGTTATTCTCATTTGAAGGTCATCCAAGTAAGTGATCCCTCTCATCTTCTAGACTTTTAATCTTCTAGCCTTAGGGAAGCTACATTTGCATTATTGGAAGTTCTTTCAATTTCATTCTTGGTGTAACCCATTTTAGGGTTTTATTTGGGGATTTTGCCTTGTAGCTTGGGCCATTTTCTTGGAGGACTTGATAGAGCTTAATATCATTAATTGAAGACTTGAGGCAAGTGAATGTTTGGATGTTTTTAAGTTTGAAATGGTTTGGTGATGCATTTATGGTTTTCATGTTTTCATTGATTACTTTCATTGATTTTTCTATGGTTGAAATAAATGATCTTTACACATCTTGATAGCCTCATTTAATGTCTTGGAATCATGTGTTTAAGTCTCCTTGTTCATAGTTGATTGTGGTTGTTGAGGTGTTGGAAGGAAAGGAAACAAAAAGGAGAAAAATCAAGTTCCCGGGCATGCTTCACGCCCAGTGCCGATCGATCGGACCTACAGGCCGATCGATCGGTCTATCTTTTAGCTGTAAGCCTTTTTGGGCCGATCGATCGGACCCTGTGTATTTCTGGTACAGAAATTTTGAGTCCAGTGGGTTTTGAAATTTGTTTTTTTTGTGGACTTTGGCTACCCTCCTTGGACTCACTTGACCATATGTGAGAGTGTCTTGAGCCGATGCTCTTCACGGTTGGTCCGGGATGCATCGAAGTTCAATCGATTCAATCTTGAACGGGATGGAACGACACGATATCCTCTTCATACCTAAATGCAAAGTCTATTTCCTTGGGTATCGCGAATTCTATTCCTTTCGGTGACTGAGTGGGTTGCTCGATGGTTCCGGGTTGACATCCTACTTAGGGTGGACCGTTTATAGTCTTGTTTTCCTATCATAATATCTAGTTATAACCATAAGCTCATATTAAGTTTTAAAAATAGTAAAAGTGCATAAGGAGCCCGGAATGTCTTCAAACTCAAGGAGTACCAAGTCATATCTATGTTCGACATACGGGACCCCTATTCACTCAAATAGATCTTAAAATCATTATCTTTCCCGAATTGGTATAATTCATCATATTTCTCTGTTTCCAAGATTTACTTGTCATGAGTTGTTTTCCCGAAAGCATGATAGTAGCATTGACTTGTCCCGAAGAGTATTGCCCGATATGAAATGAAAGTTATACATTGAATATTCTTGCCCGTTCATTATTTTACTTGTACTTGTTTTACTTGCATATGTATCGATGTGTTATTTAACCTATGTGTCGGCATCACTAAGCTTGGATACCTTGTCGGTTTGATCCACCGACTTGGAGATCCCTCTCCCGTCCCGCCAGCTGCAGTTTGGATCCCGATACCCGGTCATTACCGTGGTCCCGTCCCAATACCTGGTTCGCTACCGTGGTCCCGTTCCCGTATAATTATATTGTATATATGTATACGTTGTTTCTCCTCACCTTGTGTGACTGAGATCAACGTCCCGTGATACTGTTGTCACTTTAGTGACAGAGGACTTAGCTTTATGTGATTGCCACCTTGTTATTCCCGATTCCTTGGTTACCTCATATGTTTTATCTTGTTTACTTGTTTTATAGCAAATGATTTACCTGCTTCATGAGAGTTCTTGCTTAAACAGATTTATATGCTTTTCAAGAGATTTCCTCTATATTATTGTTGTTGTATCTTGTCATTCTCTTGCCAGACCGTCGTGTCTGATCCTTTGCTTTGGTACTCAGGTCCCGTTGCCGGTTTCCTTGAGGAGGAGCCGGAGGAGGCGGTAGGTGAGCTGCAGCCTTTAGTTGAGTGGCGTGCTGAAGATGTCATGTAGACATCGGGTTGCCAAGAGGCGTAACATTTTGGGGAGAACTTATTAACTATTCTTTGGGTTATTATTTTGTAATATTGGCCTTTGTTGGCCTCTAATTTTGGGGAATGTAACTAAATGATATTTTATCTAACTTTAACAACTTTTGGGAAACATGCTATAGATCATTGCTCTTTCTGATACAGTTTGATATTGATGTTAATGCTTGCATGACTAGAGATAGTCTAACTATTTGATTTGCTACACGCTTCCGCATTAAAAAGAAACATTCATGCAAGGTTGTGATATCCTCACCGCGGACACCTATGGGAAATTAAATAAAAATGTATATGTTGTTGGTTCATGACACATTAGTGTCCCGATCCCGGATTACTCCTGCGGGCCCGGTCCGGGGTCGCGACACACTCGGACATTTCCGAGTGTGTCTAACTAATACTAGACGTTCTCAAAATTCCCAAAGTTATGTCCAAGACTAAAACTAATTACTTCTAACCCAACAACAACTAAACCCACTTAGGACTAAACACACACTAATCGCACACTAATCGACTTGGTCTGGGTCGGGGTCTAACATCCTCCACCCCTTAGGATATTTGGTCCACCAAATAAATCAAACAATTACCTCTGGTAACAGCTGTGGATACTTCCTCTGCACTTGCTCTCTCAATTCCCAGGTGGCTTCCTTTGGCTCGTGATTTTCCCAAAGTACCTTGACCCAATGAATAGTCCGATTTCTCAATTCTTGCTCTTTGGTGTCAATGATCTTGATCGGCCTTTCCACGTACGAGGCATCTTCCCGAATCTCCAAAGGTTCGTGCTGTAAAACGTGTTCAGGACTAGAGACATATTTCTTCAGCATAGAAACATGGAAAACATTGTGTACCCCGGAGAATTCCGGCGGTAACGCAAGTCTATAAGCAACATCTCCAATCTTGCTGAAAATCTCATACTGACCAATAAACCTTTTAGACAATTTGCCCTTCTGTCCAAACCGCAAAGTCCCTCTAGATGGTGAGATCTTCAAGAACACTTTGTCACCCACTTGAAACTGCAATTCTCTTCGGCAAGTGTCTGCATAACTCTTCTGCCTACTTCGGCGATCTTCAATCTTTCTTGAATCAACTTGACCTTGTCACTTGTTTCTCCAACTATCGTCGGTCCATGGAAACTATGCTCACCGACTTCTTCCCAGCAAACCGGAGTTTTGCATCTCCTACCATAGAGTGCCTCGAAAGGTGTCATACCGATGCTCGAGTGGTAACTATTGTTATAAGCAAATTCACAAAGTGGTAAGCACTCATCCCACTGAATCTTGAAATCCAATACACAAGCACGCAACATGTCTTCGAGAGTCTGTATCGTCCTTTCCGACTGACCATCGGTCTGAGGATGATAAGCTGTGCTAAACTGGAGCTTGGTACCCATCGACTCATGAAGAGTCTTCCAGAACTTTGAAACAAACCTACTGTCTCTGTCTGAAGTAATGGAGACGGGTTGACCATGTTTACTAACAATTTCATCAACAAATAACTTCGCAAGTGGTGCCATATGCATCATATTCCCTGTCTTCATCGGAATGAAGTGAGCAGACTTTGTCAGACGATCCATAATGATCCAAATTGCATTATTTCCCTTCTTAGTATTAGGCAAACCGGAGACGAAATCCATGGTGATGTGCTCCCATTTCCACTCCGGAATTTCTAAAGGCTGTAACAAACCTGGAGGCTTCTGATGTTCTGCCTTGATCAATTGACAAGTTAGACAACGAGATACAAAAGCTGCTATCTCTCTCTTCATGTTGTTCCACCAAAATCTATTCTTCAAATTGTGGTACATCTTCGTGCTACCCGGATGCATAGAATATCTTGTGCTGTGAGCTTTATTCATTATTTCGCTCTTCAAATCATCCACATTTGGCACACACAACTGGTCATGAAAGTACAATATCCCATTCACCAACTTGAAATCTGGGCGTTCTGTAATAACCTCTACTATCTTAGCCAAGTCTGGGTCTTGCAACTGATTTTCCTTGATCTTCTGAATGAAGGTAGGTTCTGATACTGTCATATTTGCTAACATCGCACCAAATCTCAGGGTTTGTACTTCTACTCCCAACTCTTCAAACTGCTGTAAGACACCCATTCCTCTCAAACTGGCCATGACCACTGATTTTCTGCTCAAAGCATCTACTACCACATTCACTTTGCCTGGATGGTACTTGATTGAGAAATCATAATCTTTGATATACTCCATCCACCTTCTCTGCCTCATATTCAAATCCTTCTGTGAGAACAAATACTGTAAACTTTTGTGATCTGAATGGACTTCAAACTTCTCCTCATAGAGATAGTGTCTCCACATCTTCAATGAGAAAACAACTGCTGCCAACTCCAAGTCGTGAGTCGCATAATTCTTCTCATGGTCCTTCAGCTGTCTCGAGCCATAAGCAATCACCTTGCCCTCTTACATCAATACGCAACCTAGTCCCACATTCGAAGCATCTGTATAGACAATAAATCCACCGTTACTCGAGGGTAACGTAAGGATTGGAGCTGTGGTTAACCTTCCTTTCAACTCTTGGAAATTGGTTTTACATTGATCAGTCCACACGAATGGGATATTCTTCCTAGTCAATTTCGTCAGCGGGGCTGCAATGGACGAAAAACCTTGGACAAATCTTCTATAGTAACCTGCTAACCCCAAGAAGCTTCTAATTTCTGTCACACTGCTGGGCCTCACCCAACTAACAACTGCCTCTATCTTAGCTGGATCAACTGCTAAACCTTCTCTGGAGATGATGTGGCCTAGAAAAGCGACTTGCTCTAACCAGAATTCACACTTACTGAGTTTTGCATATAACTGGTTGTCCCTCAAGAGCTGCAACGCTGTCCTCAAATGTTCTTCATGCTCCTTCTTACTCTTAGAATACACAAGGACATCATCAATGAATACGACTGTGGAGTGATCCAAATAGGGTGCAAAGACCTTGTTCATCAGAGCCATAAAGACTGCGGGTGCATTTGTCAAACCAAAGGGCATCACTAAGAACTCATAGTGCCCATATCTTGTTCTAAAGGATGTCTTCTGAATATCTAAGTCTCTAACTCTCAACTGATGGTACCCTGACCTCAAGTCTATCTTGGAAAAATAGGCTGCTCCTTGCAATTGGTCAAACAATTCATCTATCCTTGGCAAAGGGTACTTGTTCTTCACGGTCACATGGTTCAACTTCCTGTAGTCAATGCACATTCCCAAGCTTCCATCCTTCTTTTTCACAAACAACACTGGTGCTCCCCACGGTGAAGCACTTGGCCTAATGAAGCCTTTGCTCAACAAATCTTGCAATTGGAGCTTTAGCTCACCCATCTCTGCTGGAGCCATCCTGTATGGTGCAATCGAGATCGGAGCTGTCCCTGGAAGGAGCTCAATTGTGAACTCAACTTCTCTAATTGGTGGTAAACCCGGGATTTCTTCTGGAAAAACATCCGGAAATTCCCACACAATGGGGATATCCTCCACCCCTTAGGACTATTTATCCTCCGTGATAAACGCAATAAATGCCTGACACCCACTCTGAACTAATCTGCTTGCCTTCAAAACTGAAATAAACCCTGCCTGAGTTTTTCTCCTGTTCCCCTGAAATATCAATACTGCCAGTGGTCATTCGAATCTGAATGTGATTGTCTTACTAAAACAACCCATGGTGGCATAGTGCTGTAAAACAGGGAGTTAGTACACAATAATCATGGTATAAGGGTTCCTAAGGTCCTATACCAAAGAATCTATCGAACTCACGAATCCTCGCCACGTTCCTAAGACCTTTCTAGTTTCTTTTAAGTGTCTGAAACATGTCTCGCTCTGATACCAGTCCTGTCGTGACCCCGGAACGGAACCCCGGGCCCGCGACGTGTGTTGATTGTAATCGAAATTGCTTTCCCACAGGTTCCCGCGGTGAGGATTCCCAAAGACACGCGGAATCTGACTCACACGATCAAGTATGCGGAAGCGTGTAGCAAAACACGACAAGAGGAGCACCAATAGAATATTTAAGTGCTATAACAATTAATAACAAGACATAGTATCAAAGACAGAAGCTAACATGGCATTTCCAACATAGTTCAAGTTATAAGACTAACACGAAAGTAAATTAAGTTTTGTTACAACCCATAAGAGGCCAACAGAGGCCAATACACTTCTCAAAACAATCAAAAGAAACCCCAAGACAAAATGTTACGAAACTCAAGAATCCGCCCGACGTCTAGATGACATCGACGGGCTGCCACTCTCTCACAGGGGTTGGCTCACAAGCCTCCTCCTGACGCTCCTCCTCAAAGGTAACGTCTCCTGCACCTGGGCACCAACAAACAAGGGTCAAACACAACGGTTTGGCAGGTAATCAATTTAGGCATGAACATGAACAATAACGTTTAGAGAAAACATATAAACAAATCCTTGATATGAAATACTATAAAAACTGGGGGTATATTTTCAAGAATGCGAACAAAGCTGAGATACTAAAACAATCTAGCATGAGTACATAATATATATCATGAATAGTTACAATCCACAAAGAGCCCATCCTTTCTGTATCATTTATATAATGAAAAGAGCAAGCACGCACGACAAGCACGATATACATACTATAAGCACGACACGATTCCCACATATACGGGGATTTCCGGCCGCGGAACCGGACACGCACGATGTGTAATAAATACACGACCAGTCTGCAGACAGTCCACATGTTTAAAGACCCCCGGACAGTGGATCAAACTGAAAGGGCAGTCCAAGCTCAGTGGTGTTCACTTAAATTCATGAATGAACAAAACAAGCGAAACACGATCTAAACATGTCGAGATAAAAAGGGGGAAAATCACTTATCAAAACACAACAAACACGACTAGCAAAAGGCATAATTAATATGCATAACACGCTTAGGAAGTGATCCCCTTTTTCTTGAAACAAATCTTCAAAACAAGCTTGTACCTAAACTTCAAAACGAGTACACAATGATATTCATTGTATCAAAACCAAAAATACGAATATAAAGTCTAACAAGCACATGTAAGGACCTTTGGTTGATCTTTGTGTAAACAAAGCCCAAGTGTTGGAATTTAAAAGAGAATTGGTGCCCCAGAAGTTCAAAGACATCTCAGGCTTCGAGTGCACAATATCAGGCTAAAAACTCCTAATCAAATACTGGTTTTCCTTGATTCAAATATTCACCTCAACTTTTTCAATCTTTGATCACTAAGATAAGTATACCATTGGATTCTACACTTCAAGAGCTTTCCAACGGTATGTGGAACTCCAAAAACGGACGTACGGTTAAAAAGTTATGGCCATTTGAAGTTCGCACTGTTGGGCCCAATGGGCCCATCCGCTCAAGCGGCCAACACGTGCTCGAGCGGACAGTCCAGCACGCCCAAACAGCAAGCACACGCGCTTGAGCACGCAGTTACGCGCTCGAGCACGTAGTGCGGACTTCTGAGGCCATTATCTGGCTGTTCCTGTCCTCTTCCAACCCAACCATTGCCTACTCCCAGCCTTCAAACAACATTGATACACAAAGATGAGCCTCCAAACATGCTCATAAACATCACCATTCAGCCACCATTAAAATCAACAAAAGATCCATCCATTTAACATAAAAAACATGTACAAAATTTCTAGAAAAAAATAAAGTAATCTAAAGTACACATGCAACATTGAGCCTATAGAGATTACTTGCCTTTGCCCAAAAGCTACACAATCCTCTTCAAGCACTCTTACTCAAAAGCTAAGCCAACACTACAAGAATCCCATAGAAAACGATTCAAAACTCAACAAAAATGAAAACAAGGAACCCATTTTCACAAAAGGGTTTACAAACCTGGAAAACAAGATCTTTAGGGAATAAAATGACTCCATGAAAAATATGGGTTGAAGCTCTTACCTAGAGAAGGTCAAACAAGAGGAATGAAGGCAAATGGAGAGCTTTCCCAACTTGGAACCTCAAGAAACTTGCATCAATGGAGAGCTTAGGGTGAGAGGAAGAAGATGGTAACCTTGGAATCTTCTTTGGAGTCTTCTAGGTAGATCATGCAAGATGAAAAAGATGGAAGAGAAGAAGAGCTTTCCTTGCCCTAGGTCAAGAGAATGCAGAGATTGGGGAAATGAATGAAAAAGAAGAGGGAGATGGGGCTTTAGTGTGGAAATGGGCCCCAAATAACCTGAACTTTGAAATGGCCAAACCACTAACTTGTGGGCCTCGGATGATTTTGACGAAGAAGGATAAAACGATCACCGAAATATCTAGTTTCCAAAATGTATATTTTTGACGTGGTTTTGAGACCTCGAAAATTGTGTCCAGATTTGTGCAAGAAAGACAATTTTACCCTCTTTGGGTCAAAACTTGGGTTTTTGGGCTTCAAACACAACTGGGCTTAAAACGAAAGCTGTAAAACGTCGAAACATCATTCAAATGAAATCAAAATCACAATCACACGGAAATCGATACGATCTTCCCAAGCTCACACGTGCACTCGGACCTTTCCGAGTGTGTCTAACTAATACTAGACGTTCTCAAAATTCCCAAAGTTATGTCCAAGACTAAAACTAATTACTTCTAACCCAACAACAACTAAACCCACTTAGGACTAAACACACACTAATCGCACACTAATCGACTTGGTCTGGGTCGGGGTCTAACAGGTTTGGCCTCAATGCCTACATCCACTACCGGCTTGTGATCCAACACCCCACCGGGTTTCCACTATTTATGCTTTTCAATAGGCTAAGCAATAACCTTTACATTATGCTTTCAAGGCTAAGCAATAACCTCTACATTATGCTTTCAAGGCTAAGCAATAACCTCTACATTATGCTTTTCTTAGGCCAAGCAATAACCTCTACAACCAAAAGATTGGTTATCTCTCTAAGTAGTGTCTAGAATACACTTGATTGAGATACAATTTAGCTCAATATAATTGTTTCTTAAATAGGCTAATATGAAAGTTTAAATAAAGATACAAACATACACAACAATTAGCTAAGGTGTGTGCTCAAAGTGTATGAATGTTTCCTTCAATCAATTTCTAAAATGAGGCTCTTAAATGAATGCTTGATGCATTTGAAAATTGAACCTCAGAAAATGAAGATTGAAGTTATAAGCTAATCACATGAAAAGTTCAAACAACTTGAAAGAATATACTGCACAAGTTGTAAGAAGTTTAAAGACTAAAAAAACATGTGATTGAGACAAGAATGTTTGCAAAACAATATAATATTCCAAAGTGATATTGTGTTTACAAAACATCTCAATTAAAGCTAGAAGTCATGCAAATATGAAATTACAAAGAATTAAACATGCATGGTTTTAAATGGAATGGAAATCAACATTAACTTGAAAGATATACCTTTTAAATCTCAAACATTTTGATTTCCAAAAGCCCTATAGCTTTCTTAGCTTATTCCTCTTCTTTTACCTTCAATATGGTTCAAAGGTTTCACTCAACAAGCCTCATGAAAGAAGGGAATGGAATGGACTTTTATACAAAAAAACTCTCCAACGGCTAGTTGGCCCGGTCGACCCTATGACCCCCAGGTCTACCTGGCCCAACGGTCATATTGGCCCAACAGCTAGTTCCCCGGTTGACCTGGACAGGTCTCCGTCGACCGGGTGATCTGGCCAAAAGCCCAACGGCTAGTTGGCTTGGTCGACCGGGTCAACTGGCCTAGGATGAGTTCCTGCAGATTTTTCAATTTTATAAAGATGAAATTTGGAACTCATGGCCAGTGTGATTTAAGCATAATAATATGATTCTAAAAATGAGGAATGTATGCAAATCACAAACATGGATTCTTAACTTGATTTTCCAAAAATATGCATGAAGAAATAGGTTTTCAAAAGTGTATTTAAGTTCTAAAACATGAATGAATAAATCATTTGAAAATCAAATGCAAATGCAAGCTAGAAACGTAGATTCCAAAGTGAAAACTAAGATATATGAGTGTGTGATCAATTGACAGTCAAAGTGATCGTGAATCCATCAAATTAGCAACAAACAAAAACCTAGCACCCAGCCCATGGTCGCCGGTGATGACCCCAGCCCATGGTACGTCGCTAGCGACCATGGAAATCCGGGTTGCCGGATTTTTCACCGGGTGACCCCTTTTTCGACCCTTTTCTCGTTTCAGGAGTTACAACCTTTGTGGTTTTCCGAAAATCTGATTTTTTATGCTTGAAATCGACTGATCTTCATCAACAATTCGGATCCCCTGTCAAGAGCATTGATCGCTCAAAGATTGCCTACCGGCTGACCAAGAAAGTACACTTTTTGTCCAACCGATCGAGAAATCGACAAGACAGATGTCACCGGCCCACTGATATCAACCAATGTCTGAAGTTGCATCGCCATCTGACATCAAACAACATGTGGATCCATCGACGATCGTCGCAAGAAGAATTTCGAAAGACGCGGCATGGCCCGTGACTCTTCAAATGCCTTGGCGACCACTTAATGCAGTTAATTAACCCATTTTATGACAACTTAATACACTCATTAACCCATTATTTTGAACGACCCAATCAAAATCAAGCAAATGGGAGTTACAAATCCAAGCAATCATGGTAAATCCAAGCAATCATGGTATTAAAACCATGAAACTCCCCTCATCATGGAGATTAAGGACGATTAAATGCCCATCATTCTCCATCGGCCAATCATATTTAAGGAAAAAGGAGTTACAAAAAAAAAAAATTAACTTGTAACTCCTCCCATGATGGAGCATCAATGCCATCGATTCTCTCATCATAGGTCATCAATCCCATAAATCACCCCATGGCTACCAAGAGCCTATAAAAAGGGGTCATTCCAAGAGATCCAGACACATAGAGAGATGAACACACACACACACACACACACAGAGATCCATACTCACAAGCAAGAAAGAAAAACTCTGAAGAGATCCTGCTACTCTGCTGCAGAAACAACACAAGGTGATTGAAGTCCCTTGGGGGGCCACACCCCCAAGGTCCTCTCTCCTTCTATCCCACATGGCCTAAACGCGGCTCTTCAGCCCGTTTACTCATTTTTTATTGGATATAAGACCCCCCCTTGGTCTTTATCCTCTAAAAAACTGAGGTCCAGGCAAAGCCAAAGAATCAAAGCATCAAGCGTTCTCATCTGAAGGATGATGGCGAAGTCCATACATGACTTACGACTATCGATATGAACGAGTCCCTGCAATCACCTGAGAAGCCAGATTCATTTTCTCATTTTCCTATTGTATTTTGTATCATTTGTAAAGAGACAAAAAACTTCACATTTCTTGTCTTTCATTATTGATGAGATTTGTAAATCGCTTTCTACGACGCAAATCGCCTTTCACGGCACAAAATTGCCATTCACGGCACAAACCCGCCTTTTACGGCAAACAAAAATCGCCTTTCATGGCAAACAAAATGAAATCGCCTCTCACGACATTTAAAAAAAATGTGTTTTTTTCTTAAAATATATGTGCAATGGAAAGTTAGAAAAAAGAGTTGATTTCCTTTCTACTTGTGAAGGTGAATATCCGGATCACCACTTTAAACTCCAAGTAGAATAGAAAATTTGCATACCCGTACAAAAAAAAATGTTGATGACTTGCTTTTCCTCCTCCGCCGGACCCCGGCAGCCCCTGGGGCAGAAGGAGAGGACGAAAGGCCGGGCCCCTATCAAGTTGGCACACCCGGTGGGACACGTTCATTTGAGAACGCGATGCTTAATTCTTAGGCTCCTTTCTAGTTGGTGGCCTATGTTGGATCTTGCATCTAAAAAAAAAACATGAGATGAGATTTCTAGAAATTTCTATCTTTGAATTTGTTTCCACTCTTTCTCAATTTAAAAAAAATATGATTTCTCTTTTTTGGATTCAATTTTGAGAAACTTTGATCCTCTCCTCTACGAATTTGATAGCTCACATAAATGTTTGCAGCTATTGTTCGTATCGGGGAATGGACCATCTTTTCTCTTTGATGAGTCCATTAGGGATTTTCTAAAAAAGAAAATTCATTTCAAACTCTTTAAAAAAACTAGTTCTTTTCTCTTTTGGATTTAAATTTGAGAAAGTTTGGTTTCTTCCTTTTCGGACAATGGCTCGCGGAAATCGCTTGTAGCCAGCGTTTGAATTTGAAGGGACCATTCACTCTTTTTGATAAATCCATTAGAAATCTCCAAAAAAAAAAAAAATTTCAAAACGCACTAAGGTTGCACCAATTGCGTTCTTTGACCAAAGTGGATCTAAGAAAAGCCTTGTTTAGAGTGTGGAGGCAGCTAGACTGTTCGAGTGAAGGGTCCTCCAAACGGGTTCATTTAGTAATCCTACCCTTACCTGGGGGTTGATCTATCTACTAAGGTTTCATAAGACCGAATTGGAAACCTATGTGTACTCTTAAAAAAATCTTCAAAAAACAAAATCTCTTCAAAACAAAAAATAAAGCTTTTGTCACTTTTGAGTTCAGATTTGAGAAATCTTGATTTTCTCCTTTTCAGATTTAGTGCTCACAGAAATGTTTGAGCCTTTATTCGGATTGGAACACCATTTGCTCTCTTTGATGAATTCAATCTTGACCTTAAAAAAAAAAACCTCCGTCATTTTTTATTCACATTTGAGAAATCTTGGCTCTCTCCTTTTTGGATTTAACGCTCGCAGAAATGTTTGAGCCTATGCTTGGATTAGAACACCAGTTGCTCTCTTTGATGAATTCAATCTTGACCTTTCAAAAAAAAAAAAAAAAAAAACTTCCATCATTTTTGGGTTCAGATTCAAGAAACTCTGGTTCCCTCCCTTTCGGACTTAGTGCTCACAGAAATGTTTGAGCCCTGCTTGGATTGGAATACCATTTGCTCTCCTTTATGAATCCAATCTTAACCTTTCAAAAAATCCCATCTCATGTCCTTTCCAAGAATGTGATTTACAACATTTGTGCCTAGCGGTGCTAGTACGCCCTTTCGGGTCTACTATATTCGCGACCGACACATTTGTATCTCTAACCTTATATCATCTTACCTCGAGTAAGCCTTGCTTCTCGGTAATTTGAATGAAGGTTTACAATTGCTTCTAGCAATCACTGGAACGCTCGCCCTGAGTCTACCATACTTGCATTTAGAGCAATTGTACCCTCTATGGCTTTTTGCCTCTTTCATCTTGCTTGGGCTGGGCCATGTCCCCTCGAGAGATTTGAAAAGAAAAAACCATTGTTATTTTCCATTTATGATCACCATATTCTTGTGATTACTAATGGATCTTGTATTGCTTCAGAAGTTTTCCAAACTAACAATGTCAGCTTCATTGACCAACACTTTCAATCAGAACAAGTACCAACTCCTGCTTCAAAAAAACCAAAAAAAGCGCACCATAAGCACCCTAGCAGCTGCCGAAGCGTCATCTCCCTCGGCAACTTTCAAACCAGGTCGACCTCTACTCCTCGAACCATCGTCTTCGGGTTGTTGGGACCATTCCCATTCCCCATAGAAGAAACTGTACCTGCCAAGAAGCAGAAAACCGCCCCTAAACATGTTACTTCTCCGACGCCAAGGGCAATAATCAACAAGTCTTAAGCTCGTGGCAACCCCATGAAGCCTCAACCTGCAAGAAACCAGGTCGGCCCTAAGACCTGGTCCCCCAGACCTTCCCTGAAAGAAAGGAGGTCCCAAACATCTGCAAAGACAGCGTACCTGGCCCCTCTCAAGGAGAACCGGTTCTACCCTCTCTCTCCCATGAAAGAGGAGAAATCTAGCTTCCACCAAACAAACAAATCAACTCAGCATGAGCGGGCTTCCTCCTACAAGCCCAAAATCAAGTCATGCATCACCAGGCCACTACAAGAACCTGCTAAGGTCTACACTCCTGCGAGTCAACCCTTCATCTCAGCAAGGGCCGAACTGACAAAATTAAAAGCCTCACTGCGATAGGCAAAGGACCCAGACAGGCTTAGCTGCTGCGCACGGGGGATTACCTCGTTCTTCTCCAGAACACAACCAGAGCTGACTGAAGCTCAAATTGCTCGTCGTATACATCGTCGCGCGACATATCGACAAAAGAGAATAGAGAAGCAAAGAACCTTGCATTCTACCCTTCAGGTCTCTAAAAAATGGGTTGAAAAACAAAGACCCGACCAAGTTATTGTTGTCTTTATGGTTGGCAAAACCAGAAGACGCAGAAGTCAGCAACCAAAATTCTTGTCAGACGACCGGTGACTCGCTGCGTCTCCCGGACGCGAAGATATCGGGAGGATTCTCCCGCTCCTCCAAGCCAAGGACATCAGAGTAACCACTCCTCCGGCTCTTCATCTAAAAGAATGAGCTCCAGCTCAGTCACTAAGATGATATCCTCATTCCATTCTCGAAGGATGAACGTCCTGATTACAAATGCTGAGCAGCGTCCACCGCATGATGAGGTGATAGCACGCATCCAGCAATTAGAGCAACGACAGTAGAGAATTGAGTCTCTGATGGAAAACCTCCTTCTCACTTTCCATTGTCCACCGAACAATGAAGCTCCTCCGAGTCATCAAGATAATGAGGAAAACAATGAGTCACGTGCCCTTACCAAAAAGGATGCTGACGATATCCTCGCTAAAGCAAAAAAATAGAATACACTAAAGGAACATGGGATCAAGCCACCATATCTTTTATGGTTGGACTCGTTTCTGTTCCCTGCAAAATTCAAACAACCAACTCTCCAGACATATACAGGGAAAGGTTCAACCAGACAACACGTCCTCCACTTCAAGATCCTGACGGGAGTTATTGCGGATCAAGATGCCCTCAAGATCCGTCTCTTTGTGAGAACCCTAAAAGGTACGGCCTTCGATTGGTACTCCACTCTACCGGAGGACTCCTTCCAAAACTGGGCCATGCTGGAGACACACTTCCTGACCCACTTCAAAGGTGAAGATCACCCTGTTACTATGGCACAGCTCTGCAGCCTAAAACAGGGAGAGAATGAGTCAACATACGACTTCATTCACAAGTGGAAGGCAATGTCGTACAAGTGCTCAGATGTACTGCCACAAGCGTCGCTGGTCGACAACTGCCGTAACAACATGAGAACACGGATCCGCTCTATGATTATCGGTAACAAATAAAAAAACCTCGGAGAACTCCTAGAAGCAGTTGTAGAAGCTAAAATGGTGATCAAAGATATCAACAGTAAAAAATCATCAAAGAAAGAGCCGACTGCCATTACGACCACGAAAACAAAGAAAAACGGGGTTCTTAATGTGCAAACCAAATAAGTTCCTCAACAGCAAACGAAAGTTGAAAACAAAACTGCAGGTAAGAACCTTGAACTCTTTGAGGCCTTCAAATAACGAGTAGAGAAGAAAACCCGTTCGATGAAGATGTTGAAGAAATTTTTGTGGCTCTCCTAGCAAATGGTAAACTCACCTTACCTGAGTCCAAAAGACCTGGAGATGTTGGCAAAACCAATGATCCCTGGTATTGTCCATACCACCAGATGGTCTCGCATCCTCTCAATCAATGCTTTTTTGTGAGTGAGAAGATCAACGAGATGTGGAAAAATGTCATCACCTTTGACAAAAACTATGGGTCTGCCTCCGTCAACATGGTGTCATATGGACAAACTTCCAAGTCACCAAAGGAGAAAATCACTACTTCTTTCAAGGTGATAAAAATGACTTGGACATCCCAAGAGTTGGTTCCTTATCCAACATCAGAAGGACAACCCATATGGGTGCATCCCGATCTCCTAGAAGATGAAAATTGGGAGATCGTCAAAACAAAGCCTACCACTCAACAGCGAAGGCAAGTTAAGAGATAACTCCATAAGCTCAAACAGCAGGAGAAGACTCAATGAAGCAAGAAGTCCCTGAAAAGGCAGAGACCTCTTCCACTGCTTCATTCGGGGCAACGGAAGAGTCCAAGACTTCAAAGGCGGTAAGAAAATTCACCTTTGGTGATTTCATGTCACCTCATTACAGAAATGAAACTATGCAGGGGGCATCGTACTCCTGCAACTCAGTAATTGGATTCTCCATGGATGGGTACGAGTCTAGTGATATTGCTAGTGATATCGATGAGTGGGAAGAATCCCTTGAAACAGGAGAATACCTCTCCGATGAGGAATGGATTCCCGAATCTCATCTTATGCCAGTAATCTGGTTTAACCCATTACAGCCACAAGGATCCTGGTCTGATGATGAGGAAGACCAAGACATTGTTCAAGAAAGTGTTGTTGATCCAACACAAGCAAATGCTCCAGTGGAACCCAACATTGATGAACCACGAGGAGCAGATGACGAAGAAGATTTGGCCCCTATGCCCGATCTCGAAGAATATGCAAGAATCTTGCAAAGCCTTGCCATACAGTGGGAGCAAGATCGCATCGATGACCTTCGTCGTAATCAAAATCCAGAACCGCAAATCCCAGAAAATTTACAGACATTTCATCCGGTAACCCCGGAAAATGAAGAAAACTGTTGGATTAATGATCCCCTCACATCTGAAGACGAGTCTGAATCTCAACTGTGCGTTGCTTGCAATGCGATAGTTTGGGATGATCATGCCTCTGAAGCTTCATCTGCCGAGGCCTCAGATTCTCATACTACATCCAGTAGCATATCCTCTAGAGCTACATCTCCTTAGGTGACTTCCATAGAGATATCATCTTCTCGGCCTTCGTCTCCTGAAACTGTGACGTCGGAACCCAAGCCTATTCCGGCTGATCATCTCGAAGAAGCTCCTGCCAATGAAGCCTTCTTCAATGAAAATCGGGTCAACTGGTCCCAGATACCCGACCTCTAGGCGATGTCTAGACTGATAAACTGCTCAATGAAGAAGAGAAATTGCTAGATGTTGTTCAACACTTGTTCCTAAAAAATGCTCTGTGCAACGCAATCACTGAAGACGGTGATACTACTATAGAGACGTCTTCAGCAAATGACAAGGATCGACCCCTTGTTCCCGAGAGAAATCTTCCAAAAGAAGACCCTTCTCCAGAATCTCTTGAAGTTGGTAGAGGTACCCGCTCTGGCTGGGATTACCACAAGAATTACAACCAACCTTCTTATGTAAATCCTTCGGAAAAACAAGTTGTAAACACCCCAAGTGGAAACAATAATGAAAATACCGGCCCGAAGGAGGCTTTCAAATACGACTTGATTAAGCACTTCAAACACATACCTGCACGACTGCACATACTTGACTAATTATGAATTTCTCCACAAACTCGTGATAGTCTCATTTCAAAACTGTAAAGGCTGAATGCGGATGTCGAAAAACATGCCCCACAAGTCCTACAAATTGAAATGGATTTTAGGGTAAAAAAATCAAGTACTTTCTCAAAGGGGGAAAAGAAGAAAACTGAGGGATCAAGCATTGAATGCCTCTTGGTTCAGAAAGCAGCAAGTGCAACAATTGCCTTAGATAAGGATGACCTCCTGCTAGGCGAGACAAAGCACAACCGACCCCGGTACTTCACAAGGTACGTTAAAGAAATGCCAATACACAGAGTCTAGATCGACCAGGTTCTGCACTCAATCTCATCTCTACTTCGGCACTCGAAGAGTTGGGTATTCCACCTAGCAAGCTGAGTCACGTGTCTGTATCTATATTTAGATACGATGGGAGCGCTCAAAGGCCTATCTGTAAAATCAGGTTCAAATTGAAAACCGGTGATCTTATCTCTGAAGTCACCGTGTACGCAGTAAGAACCCCTTCATGCTACAATATCCTTCTTGGACGCCCCTGGATACATGAGAATGGTGTCATCCCTTCAACTCTACATTAGTGCATCAAGTTCGTTGGCAACGACGGCTTAATACATCGAGTGTTTGCAGATAAAAAGCCCTTCAAAGGCAAAGACGTCCATTTTGCAGATGGTCAGATGTACAAAGATGAAGAAGAAGAAAAGGAGGAAGAAACAACACCCTTTGCCGAAAATCTCCAGAAAGATAAGGGCAATGCTCCTCAACAATCATCAAATGAAAACAAATCTTCCAACTAGGGCTGTCAATCCGGTCCTTTGACGAGGGGGCCCGGCCCGGCTCGGCCCGCAAAAGCCCTCAAAGCAAGGGCTTTTCTTTTTGCCCTAAAGCCCGAGGGTAGGGTAGGGCCCTATTTTGAAAAGCCCGCAACCATGAGGGCCGAGCTAGGGCTTGACTTAGCCAGCCCAAGGGGGCCCGGCCCGGCCCTTTGTCTATTAATATATAAAATAAATAATATATATAATATAGAATACATATATAGAGACTTTTAACAAAATACATAAAGAACTACTCTAATTAGAAATTAATGATAGAGGCTTAATATTTTGTCAAACAATAATAACCAAGGCTTTGAAAGAATTTTAATGGATATCCCCATAGATCACAATATTGCCACCTGTATTTAATTATATGTTATCATTTGAATGATATATTTGATTCTATGTTTGCCCAACACGAACATATTCTTAAATGAAAAGGGAATTCAAGTTGTCATTCATCATATTGATTTTCACCAATGTAAACTATTGAAGGTTGAGAGTTTAGATAGATGATCATTAACATTATCATTAAGTGAGGTTAAGTTTCAACCTCTAACTATTGATCGATGCCAATTTCTTTCTATACCCTTACTTTTATGACTATTGTTGTTTCATTCATGTGGACCCCACATTCGGAGTTAAAAGTTTGTGATTCTTGAATCAAATTATCTTTGTCATTCATCTTCGGTATTCAAAGTTTAATTGTTTTGTTATAAAATCCAAGGGTGATTTTTCGAAGAATTACAAGTTAGGGTTAATGCTAACTCAAAAGTAGTCTAATGTTTATTTGAACCACATATACAAATAATTTATTTGGAATAAGTCTATTGCCTATTTGAAGTAAATTTAATTGAATCAGACACGAGACTTGCCAAACATGTTCTCATGGTTCACATTATTGCTTTATAAAAATATATAGAACATAAACTAGTAAAAAGGCATCAACCAGCAAAACTTCAACTGCGACAATCTTAATAATAACTTGAAAACAAACAAAACCGAGCGCATTATTTAAACTATTAAGACTGAAAACAAACAAAACCGAACACATTATTTAAACTATGTAACTATTGTTAGTGTATTAAGGTATTTAAAAGTGTATTTCCTAGTTTCATGTCACAATACTATCACATTACCTTATTTCATTTAATCCTAACCAATATCTTTATAAAATGATGAAATAACTTGTTTTGTGCAATCTTTTAGAAGTGTTGCAAAAAGATTGACTTTTACATTGCCCCTCGAATAAAGGTGAGTTAGCATTATGGTATAGAAGAATAATTATATATAATAATATTAAAAAAAATAATCATTTTTTTCAGCCCTGACCCGACCCTAGCCCGGCCCTGACCCTTGAGGGTAGGATAAGGGCTTCAATATTGTTGGCCCGCCATGGGCTCCGAGGGCTTTGACTTGACCTAAGCCCGGCCCGCATATATGAGGGTAGGGTAAGGGCTTACCTCGGCCCGGCCCGGGCTCGGCCCTTTGACAGCCCTACTTCCAACAAATCCGAAGAGAGCATTCATTCTCCCTTCGTTGTCTCCCTCAAACCTTCAAAGCCTTTGGTAATCACCACCAAAGCAAAGAAGACAAAACAAAAGACTAAGGGCAAGTTCACTATTCGTGTCTATCATACAAGACACAGATTCAGATTCAGAGCCAGAAGGTGATACAGCATCAAGCTAAGCTGATACTCAGCAAGTTCAGCTTGCTCTCACTCCATTGGAGACACTTGCTGACATAGAAGACCCTACGTCTGCTTCCTTCGTCATCCCGACAACTTCGGCAGAAGAAAAGACAATCTTCTTCCATAAATCGGAAGCTTCTTCACCAAATTCTTCACTTGAACCTTTCCAAAATGAAAGTATGCCTCAGCTATTCTTGTATAGTCCAATGGCACAAGCTATCATGAAGAGAATGGGCTACAATGCTCAAAATCCAATCGGTTTGGGAGGTGGCCGTGGTATTCTCACACCATTGGAACCCACCCTAACCAAAAGTCAACTGGAAGGTTGGAAACTCCATCGTCATATAGACAAGTCTTCATACGGGTTGGGGTATGATCCCGACACTCCCATGAGGCAGTTGACACAAAAGCTACAAAGTCGTTTTGCCGACAAAGCCTCAACATCTCGTGTCCATGAAGATATTGATCTCCCTGGATATCTTTTTGAGGAGTTACCCGTCAAGGATTCAGGTAGCTCCTCTAATTGGTATGATTTCTCTGACGATGAAGAGGAATTGTCCGATGACACAAACGCACGATTTTCTGGCCCAGAAGAACCATCGTCTCCAAATGAAGTACCCTACTTCGACCCAGTTTCAACATGTGATTGGGATCATCTCATAACAAGTCTTGAGAAGAGTACCGATCAAGAAGACCCATGGACAAAAGCAAAGCCTTGGTCTATAAATGCCTTTGGAACTCTAGAAGGTCTTGTTAAGTTGGAAGCCATCGAAAACAATGTGGAGGAATGTAAGACCCTGTCCCAAGTGACACCGATTAGTGTTAATTAAGTGGTGTTTTAGTTCTAAGCGTGTTTAGTGTGTTTTGGTTAAGTTGGGATTAGAATAGCTTTTGATATAGCTTTGGGGAATTTTAAGTGCCTTTGTGACTAGTGGGGCCCTTTGGGGGTTCCTTTTATGACCTTGCATTCACTTGGGGTTTATCTGAGGTTCTTGTATTTATTGTTTTAATCTCATTTTATTTATCTTATTAATCCCTACAACTTTTATGTTGATCCCGTGCCCGTTCGAGACTCGAAGCCCGACTTTCCTAGCATTAAGGGAAAAACAGTCATTTTACACTAAATCTGTACCAAAAATTTGATATCCTCGAAACCCACGAAACATAAACTTTTTGGAAACTAGATATTTCGACGATCACTTTTCTCTTCTTCGTCGAATTCGTTCGAAGCCCCGATAAACATGATTTCAGCCGACAAAGAATTCTAGTGGTGGGACCCAACTCTATCTTCTATATAAGGAGAACTCTCCTCTCCCTTTTCACCTTTTCTAGCTCAAATCCTGTCGCGACTCCGAACCGGGTCACCTAGGTCCTAATCCGGGATCGGGACTAACTGGTGATTGAGATTGGTTGGTGAGTGTAAAGTGTGTACATTTATATAATTTCCCACAGGTGTCCGCGGTGAGGATATCACATCAATGTAACAATTATTTAAGTGTAAAAGCGTGTAGCAAATCAAATATTCAAACCATCTCTACTCATAAAGACAATATCACAAGTATAAACACTATACCAGAATGAGCAATGATCATTAGCATGTTTCCCAAAAGTAAGTTAAACTTTATACAAAAGATCATTTAATTACATTCCCTAAAAATAAAGGCCAACAAAGGGTAATACATCTCAAAAGAATAACCCAAACGAATGGTTAAATAGTTTCTCAAGATGTTACATCTCTCGTAGCAACCCAATGTCTAGATGACATCATCAGCATGCCACTCAACTAGGCGCTGCAGTTCACCGACCGCCTTCTCTGGCTCCTCCTCAAGGTAACCGGCAACGGAACATGAGTACCAAAGAGTGGGTCAAACACGACGGTTTGGCAAACTGGTGAAAAGACATGACAAATGAAACATAACAAATACATTTACCTTTAAAAGCATTTGAACATGTTCGTTCAATAACTTCATAAAAGAAACGAATCATTTATTGAAAACATAGTGCAGTATAAAACATATACGAGTATCCAAGGAAATCAGAAAACAAGCAAGATGACGACCACACGAAGTTAAGTCCTATATCACTAAAGTGACAGAGAAATAACTAGGCACTGATCTCAGTCACTCGAGGTGAGGAGGAACAATGGATCTTATAAATACATATACATATACTATACATGACCACGGTGGCGAGATGGGCATTGGGAACCACAGTAACAATCTGCTGCATCGGGACAAGACCACGGTAATAACCGGGTAGCGGGATCCAAACTATAGCTGGCGGGACAAGAGGGGGATCTCTAAGTCGGTGGATCGGACCAACGAGGTTATCTAAGCTTAGTGGTGCTGACTCCTAGGTCAAATAACAAATCGAGACATGTGTAAATAAATCAAGTGAAAGTAAATAAACGGGCGGGATGGGGTACTCAAAGGCACATATATCATTTCATGTCAAGCAATACATTTCGGGGCTAGCAATTATTACAAGTATACTTTCCATACTTTCGGGGCTAACAAGTCAAGTAGTGTAAATTCGGGAACAATGAAATACTATAGAACTTTTGAAATCTTAGGACTAGTATCGGGGTTCAAGACTAGTTCAAGGTGAATAGGGATCCCGTATGTCAACATTGACAAAACTTGATACTCCTTGAGTTTAGGGACATTTCGGGGTCCTTATACACTTTGGGGTTTTCGAAACTTCAAACGAGTCTTTGTAATATGGTTTCTTTCTCAAACGGATTCCCCATCATTCTCAAAAAGGTTGAACAAATGATTGGGACGGAAATCCTCTTCATTTCTCTCTATCTCCAAATTTCTAGGCAATTTCGGTCACCTAGCGGTTAGCCGTGGCTGGGTTAGGAGGCTTGCCGAAGGCTGACCGCGGCTGGCTGCAAATTGCAGCTTACTGGAAAAGTAACTGCCATGTTGCGGTTAGCGGGCGGTTAGCCGCTGCTGTATTCGGTGGTTAGCCGCTGGTTAACCGCGGGGCTGACCGCTGGTTCGGGGGAGAGAGTTGCTCTCTGGAAAAGTGACCGCGAAGGTTCGGTCCGCTGGCGGTTAGCCATCGGTCGCCACGTGGCTCGCCGACAAGTGACCGCTGGCTGACCGCCAGGTGCAGGAAAAACCCCACTGTGTTCAGATTTGAGCCCCTTTCTCCCTTAAACCAACTTCAGATCATCCCCCCTACATCCCTGCAATAAAATGAGTCCAAGTCTCCTCCAATTCATCATTCAACACTTCCACTCTTTCATTTTACATTTCTCCCTTCCCTTTCCTTCCATTCTCAATCAATCACAAAATAGGAGAAATCTCACCAAATCACAAACATTCATCTAAGTCACTTGAAAGCATTAAATGATAGGCCAATAAATGCTAATATTTAAAAGGGTTAGACAAGCTAACAAGATTCATTATGAGCATTTATTTCAAACCAATGCAACTCAATAAAAGCATGAAAGAAATAATGAAGTCATTGATACTTCTCATGAAAGCCATTCAAAACTCAAAACATCAATTCATCCACTTACCTTGGGTTTTCTAATCGAGAAATCAAGCTACTAACCAAGCTCTCTCAAGAATCCTACAAGCACAAACAAAAGCCCCAAAAACAAACCATATAATGGGTCAAACAAGGAAATAGAAGGAGAGAACTCCCAACAATGGAGATGGAGCTTCTCTAGGACTAGAAGAATACAAATCTAGGAGATGGAGATGATCACTTACCTATAAGGTCCTCTATTGGCAAGAGTTAGCTCAATAGAGATCTTGGAATGGGAGGTTTTCTCTCAAAATGACATCAATGGGTAGCGTTCAAGATGGGAAAGAGAATGGTGGAGTCCATTTTGATGTTGGTGCAAGTTTGATGGGAGATTGAGATGAAGAGAGCAAGAAGAAGAAGGAAAAAGTTGTAAGAAAACCCTAGGCTAAAGCTTGCGCTGGAAAAGGGAAATGGAAGATGGGTTCTCCTTATATAAGCAATGGGAATGCGTCCCACCCCTTAAGAAACTCTTTGGGCTGAAATCATGTCTTTCAGGGTCTTGAATGAATTCGACGAGAAGGGAAGAAATGATCGCCGAAATATCTATTTTCCAAAAGTATATGTTTCGCGGGTTTCGGGGATACCAAAATTTGGGTACAGATTTAGTTCACAATGACTGTTTTGCCCTCAAGGCTAGGAAATCGAGTTTCGGGGTCTCGGACGGGCACGGGATCAACATAAAAGTTGTAGGGAGTAATAATACAAATAAAACGGGATTAAAACAATGAATACAAGAATCTCAGATAAATCCCCAAGCAAATGCAAAGTCAAAAAAAGGAAACCCCAAAGGGCCCCACTAATCACAAAGCAAAACGGAATTCCCTAAAGCTATATCAAAAGCTATTCCAAACCCAACGTAGTCAAAGACTACTAATCACGCTTAAGACTAACACACGACTTAATTAGCACTAATCGGGCACACTCGGGTCGGGGTCTTACATCCTCCACCCCTTAGTGCATTTGGTCCTCCAAATGAAATATAAGACTCACCGCAGGCAGTAGATGTGGATACTTCTTCTACACTTGATCTCGTAGCTCCCACATTGCCTCTTCTGGTCCATGATTCTCCCATTGTACTTTTACCCATTGAATAGTCCGTGCCCTCAACTCTTGTTCCTTTGTGCCAATGATCTGAACGGGCTTCTCCACATATGTAGCATCTTCTCTGATTTCCAAAGGTTCATGCCGAAGTACATGCAAAGGGTCGGGAACGTATTCCTTCAACATAGACACGTGGAAGACGTTGAGTACGCCGGATAGCTCAGGTGGTAAGGCTAATATATAAGACACATCGCCGATCTTGATCACAATGTCGTATGGTCTAATGTATCTCCGTGATAGCTTGCCTTTCTGTCCGAATTTCAATGTTCCTCTCGTGGGTGACACTTTCAAGAAAACCTTATCTCCTTTTTTGAACTATAAAATCCCTTCGGTGAGAGTCTGCATAGCTCTTTTGTCTACTACGGGACACTTTCAGACGTTCTTGAATCAACTTGATTTTGTCGCTGGTCTCACTTACAATACTCGTACCATGGAAACTGTGAATGCCGACTTCTTCCGAGCATATAGGTGTCCTACACCTTCTGCCATACAAAGCCTCAAAAGGCGCCATACCAATGCTCGAGTGGTAGCTATTGTTGTAAGCAATCTCACACAACGGTAGAGTCTCATCCCATTGAGTCTTAAAATCTAACACACAAGCACGAAGCATATCCTCGAGAGTCTGAATTGTCCGCTCTGACTGGTCATCTGTCTGAGGGTGATAAGACGTGCTAAACTGCAATCTCGTACCCTTAGAATCATGCAATGTCTTCGAAAATCTCGAGACGAATCTGCTGTCTCTGTTTCATGTGATAGAAACTGGCTGTCCATGACGACTGACAATTTCGTTAACAAACAACTCTGCCAAAGGTAGCATGTGCATCTTCTTCCCTGTCCTCATAGGAATGAAATGAGCTGACTTGGTTAGACAGTCCACAATGACCCATATCGCATCGTTGTCTCTACTGGTCCTAAGTAGTCTCCAAATAAAACCCATGGTAATATGCTCCCATTTCCATTTCGGGATCCCTAATACCTGTAACAATCCCGTAGGCCTCTGATGTTCTGCCTTAAACAACGGACAAGCAATGCAACGAGAGACAAACGCTGTAATTTCTCTCTTCAGGCTGTTCAACCAAAATCTGCCCTTCAAATTCCGATACATCCTCATGCTGCCTGGATGCATAGAGTACTTCATGCCGAAGTACATGCAAAGGG
This sequence comes from Cinnamomum chago, assembly GCA_038049695.1. Taxonomy (NCBI): domain Eukaryota; kingdom Viridiplantae; phylum Streptophyta; class Magnoliopsida; order Laurales; family Lauraceae; genus Cinnamomum; species Cinnamomum chago. The sequence continues at coordinate 49,398,381 of CP142453.1, read as the reverse complement.
TCGGGAACGTATTTCTTCAACATAGACACGTGGAAGACGTTGAGTACGCCGGATAGCTCAGGTGGTAAGGCTAATCTATAAGCCACATCGCCGATCTTGCTCACAATGTCGTATGGTCCAATGTATCTCCGTGATAGCTTGCCTTTCTGTCTGAATCTCAATGTTCCTCTCGTGGGTGACACTTTCAAGAAAACCTTATCTCCTTTTTTGAACTGTAAATCCTTTCGGTGAGAGTCAGCATACCTCTTTTGTCTACTCCGGGACACTTTCAGATGTTCTTGAATCAACTTGATTTTGTCCCTGGTCTCACTTACAATACTCGTACCATGGAAACTGCGAATGGCGACTTCTTCCCAACATACAGGTGTCCTACACCTTCTCCCATACAAAGCCTCAAAAGACGCCATACCAATGCTCGAGTTGTAGCAATTATTGTAAGCAAACTCACACAACGGTAGAGTCTCATCCCATTGAGTCTTAAAAACTAACACACAAGCACGAAGCATATCCTCGAGAGTCTGAATTGTCCTCTCTGACTGGTCATCTGTCTGAGCGTGATAAAACGTGCTAAACTGCAATCTCGTACCGTTAGACTCATGCAATGTCTTCGAAAATCTCGAGACGAATCTGCTATCTCTGTCTGATGTGATAGAAACTGGCTGTCCATGTCAACTGACAATTTCGTTAACAAACAACTCTGCCAAAGGTAGCATGTGCATCTTCTTCCCTGTCCTCATAGGAATGAAATGAGCTGACTTGGTTAGACGGTCCACAATGACCCATATCGCATCGTTGTCTCTACTGGTCCTCGGTAGTCGCGAAATAAAATCCATGGTAATATGCTCCCATTTCCATTTCGGGATCTCCAATGGCTGTAACAATCCCGTAGGCCTCTGTCGTTCTGCCTTAATCAACTGACAAGTCATACAACGAGAGACAAACGCTTTAATTTCTCTCTTCAGGTTATTCCACCAAAATCCGCCCTTCAAATTCTGATACCTCGTCATGCTGCCTGAATGCATAGAGTACTTCATGCCGAAGTACATGCAAAGGGTCGGGAACGTATTACTTCAACATAGACACGTGGAAGACGTTGAGTATGCTGGATAGCTCAGGTGGTAAGGCTAATCTATAAGCCACATCGCCGATCTTGCTCACAATGTCGTATGGTCAGATGTATCTCCGTGATAGCTTGCCTTTCTATCCGAATCTCAATGTTCCTCTCGTGGGTGACACTTTCAAGAAAACCTTATCTCCTTTTTTGAACTGTAAATCCCTTCGGTGAGAGTCTGCATAGCTCTTTTCTCTACTCCAGGACACTTTCAGATGTTCTTAAATCAACTTGATTTTGTCGCTGGTCTCACTTACAATACTCGTACCATGGAAACTGTGAATGCCGACTTCTTCCCAACATATAGGTGTCCTACACCTTCTGCCATACAAAGCCACAAAAGGCACCATACCAATGCTCGAGTGGTAGCTATTGTTGTTAGCAAACTCACACAATGGTAGAGTCTCATCCCATTGAGTCTTAAAATCTAACACACAAGCACGAAGCATATCCTCGAGAGTCTGAATTGTCCTCTCTGACTGGTCATCTGTCTGAGGGTGATAAGACGTGCTAAACTGCAATCTCGTACCATTAGAATCATGCAATGTCTTCAAAAATCTCGAGACGAATCTGCTGTCTCTGTTTCATGTGATAGAAACTGGCTGTCCATGACGACTGACAATTTCGTTGACAAACAACTCTGCCAAAGGTAGCATGTGCATCTTCTTCCCTGTCCTCATAGGAATGAAATGAGCGGACTTGGTCAGACGGTCCACAATGACCCATATCGCATCGTTGTCTCTACTGGTCCTTAGTAGTCTCGAAATAAAACCTATGGTAATATGCTCCCATTTCCATTTCGGGATCTCTAATGGCTCTAACAATCCCGTAGGCCTCTGACGTTCTGCGTTAATCAACTGACAAGTCATGCAACGAGAGACAAACGCTGTAATTTCTCTCTTCAGGTTGTTCTACCAAAATCCGCCCTTCAAATTCTGATACATCCTCGTGCTGCCTGAATGCATAGAGTACTTCATGCCGAAGTACACGCAAAGGGTCAGGAACGTATTACTTCAACATAGACACGTGGAAGACGTTGAGTATGCCGGATAGCTCAGGTGGTAAGGCTAATCTATAAGCCACATCGCCGATCTTGCTCACAATGTCGTATGGTCCAATGTATCTCCGTGATAGCTTGCTTTTCTGTCAGAATCTCAATGTTCCTCTCGTGGGTGACACTTTCAAGAAAACCTTATCTCCTTTTTTGAACTGTAAATCCCTTCGATGAGAGTCTGCGTAGCTCTTTTGTCTACTCCGGGACACTTTCAGACTTTCTTGAATCAACTTGATTTTGTCGCTGGTCTCAGTTACAATATTCGTACCATGGAAACTGCGAATGGCGACTTCTTCCGAGCATACAGGTGTCCTACACCTTCTACCGTACAAAGCCTCAAAAGGCGCCATACCAACGCTCGAGTGGTAGCTATTGTTGTAAGCAAACTCACACAACGGTAGAGTCTCATCCCATTGAGTCTTAAAATCTAACACACAAGCACGAAGCATATCCTCGAGAGTCTGAATTGTCCTTTCTGACTGGTCATCTCTCTGAGGGTGATAAGACGTGCTAAACTGCAATCTCGTACCCTTAGAATCATGCAATGTGTTCAAAAATCTCGAGACGAATCTGCTGTCTCTGTTTCATGTGCTAGAAACTGGTTGTCCATGACGACTGACAATTTCGTTAACAAACAACTCTGCCAAAGGTAGCATGTGCATCTTCTTCCCTATCCTCATATGAATGAAATGAGCTGACTTCGTTAGACGGTCCACAATGACCCATATCGCATCGTTGTCTCTACTTGTCCTCAGTAGTCCCAAAATAAAATCCGTGGTAATATGCTCCCATTTCCATTTCGGGATCTCTAATGGTTGTAACAACCCCGTAGGCCTCTGATGTTCTGCCTTAATCAACTGACAAGTCATGCAACGAGAGACAAATGCTGTAATTTGTCTCTTCAGGTTGTTCCACCAAAATCTGCCATTCAAATTCTGATACATCCTCGTGCTGCCTGGATGCATAGAGTACTTCATGCAGAAGTACATGCAAAGGGTCGGGATCGTATTTCTTCAACACAGACACGTGGAAGACGTTGAGTACGCCGGATAGCTCAGGTGGTAAGGCTAATCTATAAGCCACATCGCCGATCTTGCTCACAATGTTTTATGGTCCAATGTATCTCCGTAATAGCTTGCATTTCTGTCCGAATCTCATTGTCCCTCTCGTGGGAGACACTTTCAAGAAAACCTTATCTCCTTTTTTGAACTGTAAATCCCTTCGATGAGAGTCTGCGTAGCTCTTTTGTCTACTGCGGGACACTTTCAAACTTTCTTAAATCAACTTGATTTTGTCGCTGGTCTCAATTACAATATTTGTACCATGGAAACTTCGAATGGCGACTTCTTCCCAGCATACTGGTGTCCTACACCTTCTACCATACAAAGCCTCAAAATATTGCCTTACCAATGCTCGAGTGGTAGCTATTGTTGTAAGCAAACTCACACAGCGGTAGAGTCTCATCCCTTTGAGTCTTAAAATCTAACACACAAGCACGAAGCATATCCTCGAGAGTCTGAATTGTCCTCTCTAACTGGTCATCTGTCTGAGGGTGATAAGACGTGCTAAACTGCAATCTCGTACCGTTAGACTCATGCAATGTCTTCGAAAATCTCGAGACGAATCTGATGTCTCTATCTGATGTGATAGAAACTGGCTGTCCATGTCGACTGACAATTTCGTTATCAAACAACTCTGCCAAAGGTAGCATGTGCATCTTCTTCCCTATCCTCATATGAATGAAATGAGCTGACTTGGTTAGACGGTCCACAATGACCCATATCGCATCGTTGTCTCTACTGGTCCTCGGTAGTCCCGAAATAAAATCCATGGTAATATGCTCCCATTTCCATTTCGGGATCTCTAATGCATGTAACAATCCCGTAGGCCTCTGATGTTCTGCCTTAATCAACTGACAAGTCATGTAACGAGAGACAAATGCTGTAATTTGTCTCTTCAGGTTGTTCCACCAAAATCTGCCATTCAAGTTCTGATACATCCTTGTGCTGCCTGGATGCATAGAGTACTTCATGCCGAACTAAATACAAAGGGTCGGGAACGTATTTCTTCAACACAGACACGTGGAAGTCGTTGAGTACGCCGGATAGCTCAGGTGGTAAGGCTAATCTATAAGACACATTGCCGATCTTGCTCACAATGTCGTATGGTCCAATGTATCTCCGTGATAGCTTGCCTTTCTGTCCGAATCTCAATGTTCCTCTCGTGGGAGACACTTTCAAGAAAACCTTATCTCCTTTTTTGAACTGTAAATCCTTTCGGTGAGAGTCAGCATAGCTCTTATGTCTACTCCGGGACACTTTCAGACGTTCTTGAATCAACTTGATTTTGTCCCTGGTCTCACTTACAATACTCGTACCATGGAAACTGCGAATGGCGACTTCTTCCCAATATACAGGTGTCCTACACCTTCTCCCATACAAAGCCTCAAAAGACGCCATACCAATGCCAGAATGGTAGCTATTGTTGTAAGCAAACTCACACAACGGTAGAGTCTCATCCCATTGAGTCTTAAAATCTAACACACAAGCACGAAGCATATCCTCGAGAGTCTGAATTCTCCTCTCTGACCGGTCATCTGTCTGAAGGTGATAAAACGTGCTAAACTGGAATCTCGTACCCTTAGACTCATGCAATGTCTTCGAAAATCTCGAGACGAATCTGCTGTCTCTGTCTGATGTGATAGACACTGGCTGTCCATGTCGACTGACAATTTCGTTAACAAACAACTCTGCCAAAGGTAGCATGTGCATCTTCTTCCCTGTCCTCATAGGAATGAAATGAGCTGGCTTGGTTAGACGGTCCACAATGACCCATATCGCATCGTTGTCTCTACCGGTCCTCGGTAGTCTCGAAATAAAATCCATGGTAATATGCTCCCATTTCCATTTCGGGATCTCTAATGGCAGTAACAATCCCGTAGGCCTCTGACGTTCTGCCTTAATCAACTGACAAGTCATGCAACGAGAGACAAACGCTGTAATTTCTCTCTTCAGGTTGTTCCACCGAAATCCGCCCTTCAAATTCTGATACATCCTTGTGCTGCCTGAATGCATAGAGTACTTCATGCCGAAGTACATGCAAAGGGTCGGGAACGTATTACTTCAACATAGACACGTGGAAGACGTTGAGTACGCCGGATACCTCAGGTGGTAAGGCTAATCTATAAGCCACATCGCCGATCTTGCTCACAATGTTTTTTGGTCCAATGTATCTCCGTGATAGCTTGCATTTCTGTCCGAATCTCAATGTTCCTCTCGTGGGAGACACTTTCAAGAAAACCTTATCTCCTTTTTTGAACTGTAAATCCCTTCGATGAGAGTCTGCGTAGCTCTTTTGTGTACTCCGGGACACTTTCAAACTTTCTTGAATCAACTTGATTTTGTCGCTGGTCTCAATTACAATATTCGTACCCTGGAAACTGCGAATGGCGACTTCTTCCCAGCATACTGGTGTCCTACACCTTCTACCATACAAAGCCTGAAAATTTTGCCTTACCAATGCTCGAGTGGTAGCTATTGTTGTAAGCAAACTCACACAGCGGTAGAGTCTCATCCCATTGAGTCTTAAAATCTAACACACAAGCACGAAGCATATCCTCGAGAGTCTGAATTGTCCCCTCTGACTGGTCATCTGTCTGAGGGTGATAAGACGTGCTAAAATGCAATCTCGTACCGTTAGACTCATGCAATGTCTTCGAAAATCTCGAGACGAATCTGCTGTCTCTGTCTGATGTGATAGAAATTGGTTGTCCATGTCGACTGACAATTTCGTTATCAAACAACTCTGCCAAAGGTAGCATGTGCATCTTCTTCCCTATCCTCATATGAATGAAATGAGCTGACTTGGTTAGACGGTCCACAATGACCCATATCGCATCGTTGTCTCTACTGGTCCTCGGTAGTCCCGAAATAAAATCCATGGTAATATGCTCCCATTTCCATTTCGGGATCTCTAATGGCTCTAACAATCCTGTAGGCCTCTGATGTTCTGCCTTAATCAATTGACAAGTCATTCAACGAAAGACAAACGCAGTGATTTCTCTCTTCATGTTGTTCCACCAAAATCTGCCCTTCAAATTCTGATACATCCTCGTGCTGCCTGAATGCATAGAGTACTTCATGCCGAAGTACATGCAAAGGGTCGGGAACGTATTTCTTCAACATAGACACGTGGAAGACGTTGAGTACGCTGGATAGCTCAGGTGGTAAGGCTAATCTATAAGACACATCGCCGATCTTGCTCACAATGTCGTATGGTCCAATGTATCTCCGTGATAGCTTGCATTTCTGTCTGAATCTCAATGTTCGTCGCGTGGGTGACACTTTCAAGAAAACCTTATCTCCTTTTTTGAACTGTAAATCCCTTCGGTGAGAGTCTGCATAGCTCTTTTGTCTACTCCAGGACACTTTCAGACGTTCTTGAATCAACTTGATTTTGTCGCTGGTCTCACTAACAATACTCGTACCATGGAAAATGCGAATGGCGACTTCTTCCCAGCATACAGGTGTCCTACACCTTCTGCCATACAAAGCCTCAAAAGGCGCTATACCAATGCTCAAGTGGTAGCTATTATTTTAAGCAAACTCACACAACGGTAGAGTCTCATCCCATTGAGTCGTAAAATTTAACACACAAGAATGAAACATATCCTCGAGAGTCTGAATTGTCCTCTCTGACTGGTCATCTGTCTGAGAGTGATAAAACGTGCTAAACTGCAATCTCGTACCCTTAGACTCATGCAATGTTTTCAAAAAGCTCGAGACGAATCTGCTGTCTCTGTCTGATGTGATAGAAACTGGTTGTCCATGTCGACTGACAATTTCGTTAACAAACAACTCTGCCAGAGGTAGCATGTGCATCTTCTTCCCTGTCCCCATAGGAATGAAATGAGCTGATTTGGTTAGACGGTCCACAATGACCCATATCGCATCGTTGTCTCTACTGGTCCTCGGTAGTCCTGTAATAAAATCCGTGGTAATATGCTCCCATTTCCATTTCGCGATCTCTAATGGCTGTAACAATCCCATAGGCCTCTGATGTTTTGCCCTAATCAACTGACAAGTCATGCAACGAGAGACAAACGCTGTAGTTTCTCTCTTCATGTTGTTCCACCAAAATCTGCCCTTCAAATTCTGATACATCCTCGTGCTTCCTGGATGCATAGAGTACTTCATGTTGTGAGCCTCGATCATGATGTCATTCCTCAAATCTTCAATATTGGGTACACACAGACGGTCGTAGTAGTATAAAATTCCATCAACAAAACCGAAGTCAAGACGGTCTGCTATATGTTCTGAAATCTTGGCCAACTCTGGATCTTGCAACTGATTTTCCTTGATCTTCTGAGTGAAAGAAGGCACTGACACTAACATGTTAGCTAACAGAACACCCTTCCTTAGTGGCTGCATGTCTATACTCAACTCCCCAAATTGCTCAAAAATACAAGTGCCACTTAGATTTGCCATACCTATTGATTTTCTGCTCAAGGCATCGGCAACTACATTAGCTTTCCCCGGGTGGTACTTGATTGGAAAATCATAATCCTTGATATATTCCATCCATCTTCTTTGCATCATGTTCAATTCCTTCTGAGAAAATAAATATCGCAAGCTGCGGTGATTGGAGTGGACTTCGAACTTCTCTTCATAGAGGTAAGGTCTCTGTATTTTGAACGCGAAAACAACCGCTGCTAACTCAAGATCATGGGTGGCATAGTTCTTCTTGTGATCTTTCAACTGTCGGGATCCATATGCAATCACTTTCCCGTCTTGCCTCAACACACAACCAAGTCGGACATTCGAAGCATCGGTAAAAATGGTAAAACCACCGCTTCCGGATGGCAAGGTTAGGACTGGTGTTGTAGTCAATCTCCTATTCAGCTCTTAGAAACTAGTTGCACACTGATCTGTCCACACGTATGGCACATTCTTCCTTGTCAACTTCGTCAAAGGTGACGCAATCGACGAAAATCCTTGCACATACCTCCTATAATAGCCTGGCAATCCCAGAAAACTTCTAATTTCTGTCACATTCTTCGGTCTTTCCCAATTCACTATTGTTTCAATCTTGGATGGATCTACTGACAATCCTTCTTAGGAGATGATGTGCCCCAAAAATACTACTTGTTCCAACCAAAATTCACACTTGTTGAGCTTCGCATACAGCTGGTTCTCTCACAAAAGTTGTAGTGCTATCCTCAAGTGCTCTTCATGCTCTTCTCTGTTCTTGGAGTACACCAAAATATCATCAATGAATACTACCACAAACTGATCTAGATACTCTGCAAATATCTTGTTCATCAACGTCATGAACACTGCCGGTGCATTGGTCAAGCCAAATGTCATCACTAGAAACTCATAGTGGCCATATCTTGTCTGAAAAACTGTTTTCAACACATCTGATTCTCTGACTCTCAGCTGATGGTAACTGGATCTCAAGTCAATCTTCGAAAAATACGAAGCACCCTATAGTTGATCAAACAATTCATCTATCCTTGGCAATGGGTATTTGTTCTTGATGGTCACTTGATTCAATCTTTTGTAATCTATACACATTCTCATCGAACCATTCTTCTTCTTGACAAAAAACACTGGAGCTCCCTATGGTGAATTGCTCGGTCTCACAAAACCTTTGTCTAACAATTCTTGTAACTGAGTCTTCAATTCTCCCAACTCTGTCGGAGCCATTCTATATGGTGCAATAGATATCGGAGCAGTCCCTGGTAACAACTCGATAGTGAAATCAATATCTCTGATGGGTGGTAAACCTGGAATCTCCTCCGAAAAAACATCTGGGAATTCCCAAACAATTGGGATCTCCTCCACCCCTTGGGACCATTTATCCTCCGTGATAAACGCCAAATACGCTTCACATCCACTTTTCAAAAGCCTATCAGCCTTCAACGCTGAGACAAACCCTGCACGAGGATTTCTCCTCTCTCCCTGAAACAACACCCGTGCTGGTGTTTCATCTAACTTGAAAGTGAGGGTCTTATGGAAACAATCCATTGTTGCATGGTATCCTGCCAACCAATCCATCTTTAGGATGACATCGTAATCATGCATCTCCAATAAAATGAGTTCTGCGGTTAAAACCACTTCTCATATCTGGACTGTGCAACTAGGGTAAAAGGTTTTACATATAACTTGCTTACCTACTGGCATTGCCACAGTCAAAACGAACTCAAGTTCTCTAGCATGCATCTCAATCAACTTAGAAAATTCATGGGATAAGAATGAATGTGTAGAGCCAGGGTCAAATAAAATCCTAGCTTTCATACCACAAACAAGAAGTGTACCTTCTACTACATTGCTTGCTGCCTCTGCATCAGCCCTATTGACCGCATATATTTGCCCTCGATGTTGTGCCCTTATCTAAGCTTATTGTGGCATGACTTGTTGTGCATTCCTATTCAGTTGTGGGGGACATTGATTCTGATTCTGTCCCTGCTGATGAGCCTATTGTTGTTACTGTCGTCTGTACTGCCGTTGTGGTGCTTGTTGCTGAAGTGGCCTTGCCTGATTCTGAACAACAATTGCATTCTGTGGTGGTGCTGGACACTGTGCCCCTTGCTGATGCTATTGATTATGTCTATTCTGTCTCGGACAGTCTCTCATCTGATGGGTCATGGAACCACATCTAAAGCATGCTCCTGTAAGTGTACGACATTCAGCACTGACATGATTCTTCCCACAATGGGCACAAACCAATGGATTCTGAGTATTCTGTCCTGTCCTCTGCTTCTTATTCTGATGATTCTTCTGCTGGTAGTTCTGCTGATGAGCTTGTCCTTTTCTTTGAACTCTAAGGATCTTGTTATGAAAGTTCTCAAACTTATAGGCCCTCTTGACAGGTTCATCGAAAGTTGCAGGTGGTACAACTTCGGTAGCATCTCTCTCAATGAAAGGATTGAGTCCCTCTAGGAACTTAGCAATTTTCTTCTCCACCGTATCCACCAATTCCGGAGCATATCTAGACAATCGTTCGAACTTAGTGAGGTATTTGAGGACTGTCATGTTCCCTTGCACAAGCTGTTGGAATTCCACTGCCTTCTGTCTCTCGATGTGGGTGGGTACATATTTATCATGAAACTGCCTCTTGAAATTTTCCCAAGCCACTGTGTCGCTACCCCGGACCGAGCCCCCACGTGACTGATCCGGGATCGGGAAATTTATTAATAATGATAAGGATGATGATACTACAACATTTAAATGATTCCATACATTTATTTAATTTCCCAAAGGTATCCGCGGTGAGGATATCACAATCATACATGAACATTTCTATTAAGTGCGGAAGAGTGTAGCAAATCAAATATTCAATCCATCTCAATTGATAAAGATAATAACACAAGTGTAAACCGTATCAGAATGAGTAATGATCATCAGCATGTTACCCAAAGTAAGTTAAAGTTTATACAAATATCATTTAATTACAATTCCCAAAAATAGAGGCCCACACGACCAATATAACCAAAATACCAATCCAAAGAATGGTTAAATAGCTTCCCAAAATATAAAGTCTCTCATAGCAACCAAACGTCTACATGACGTCATCAGCACGCCACTCAACTAACTGTTGTGGTTCTACGACCGCCTCCTCGTGCTCCTCCTCAGGATAACCAACAACGGGACCTGAGTACCAAAGAGTAGGTCAAACACGACGGTTTGGCAATTGGATAAAAATACAATGACAATATGAAAATACATGAATTTACCTCCGAAAACATTTGAACCTGTTTAAATAACAATTTCTCTAAACAAGATAAAACATTTGTTCAAAATACGAGTATGCATCATAAAACATGTAAAGGTAACCAAGGAAACGGGTAACAATCAAGATGGCAACCAGACGAAGCTAAGTCCTCTATCACTAAGGTGGTAGAACAATAACTAGGCACTGATCTCAGTAACTCGAGGTGAGGAGAAACAGTGGATCTTATAAATACATATACATATTGTTGGGATTGGTGTATGCCCTAAAGCCCACTGACTGCACTCACATCTCTGTAACTGGATATTTATTGGTTATTTAATGGAATGACTTCTTTCTCTTTATACTTGTGTATATGTATGGTTGTGTAAGGCCCATTGTTTTCTAGTAAATGACTCAGGTGTGTAGTGGCTACACACAGTAAGGTCTGAGTCATGGACACTTGAAACAATAAACTTGTTCATAACTGAGAGATGGAGTTGGGCACTTCATCTTGGTATAAGTTATAATGAGATACTCTCTTGTATTCAGGGTGACTTACCTTAGTCACGGAGGTCTTTCCGGATTTATCTCATTAGTGCATGTGAACAGGACCACTTGTAGGTGTGATCTCTAAAATAGTACTATCACAGAGAGAGATCAACTCACCTCTTGCTACTGAGTGACCAGTGCTCTTAATCTTGAGCATTTGTGGATGAACTGACGAAGTCAAGTTCTTGTGCTTTAATTCACTATGGGTGAGATCCTGTTCATGGGTCAACAGCTCTGTGTTTTGGGTGCTCGGGCTTGATTAGTTGGGACGTGCAAATGCAATATGGAATCTATGCCATCATATGATGGAATGATCGTCCCCTTAGAATTATCCGATTAATCATTAGAATCTAAGATCTTAGTATATGGATGTTCCATATGGATATTTAACTTGTGGGTCGCTCCCTGGATCAAGAGAATGATATCCGGATGATGATTAAGTCAAGGGTATGAAGTTCTAAGGATGAGATGTAATCAAGAAGGTAGATAGTACATCGGTTAACCTACTTGATTATGGATGTTACATAGAGGGGCATTATGGTCATTGTACTTGGTAGGTCAAAGACAATCGTCTGTTTATGATGAGCTTTATTTGCATTTAATATTTGTCCCTGGAGTGCAACCATAACTCTCTAGTGGAATGAGTTAAGGTTAAAATGATCATAATGGTGCTATGGGGTTAGCATGGACATTTTGGTCATTTTGGGAGCCAAGGGCAAATATGTCTTTTGGTCCCTTCTCTAGCCACTTTCCTAGATTGGCAAGGTTTCCTAAATTGTTTAAATGTGTGGAGAAATAATTTTGAGTGTAAATTCAAATAGGCCCATGATGGCATACATGAATTACAACTCTAGAAAAATTATTTGGTGCATGGACCATAGTATGTGTGGGCTAGCCAATGTGGTCCCTAGTATGTGGGTCCCAAGTTTGTGTAGGTCCTATCACATGGAAGGATTTCCTTTTGTGCAAGTTCTCCTTAAGTTTAGTAGCCTTCTAATTTTATTTAGAAACTAAACTAGATAGTAAGGGGCTGGACGTCCAAATAGGGTGGTTGCCTTTTTGGTTAGTATCTCTTGGTTTCCTTATTCTTTAAGGAAAGGACTTCTCCAAAAATAGGGTTTCAGCTATTATAAATAGCTGGTGGCTTCTCCTTGGGCGTGAATCACATCAAGAGAGAGAGGAGAAAAAGCCCTTGGGCGTGGAGATAGAGAGAGCAACCAGCCACTCTTTTGGACGTCCACTGCACCATTGTTCTCTTTGCTGGTCCTGTTTTTCTTACTGCACGAAAACCCATATCAGATCTGAGTCCTACACTTCAGATCAAGGAAAAATAGTTAGAAGGAAACCTGGTTGTGTTCCCACCAACACTAACCAATCAGATTAGTAGAAAGGGGAATAGAGGAGAAGACTAGAAGAAAGATTACTGCAGAAATTCCAGCAAGGTGTGCTGAAATTAGCAAGTTACAGATCTGAGTTTTTGATTCAGATTTCAGAAGTTTTTCACCCTAAGATCATCAGGTACATGTTCTCCTTTGTATCTTATTTGTTTTCACACAAGTTGATTATGATTGCATGGTGTTATGGTGTGATTTACATGGCTGGTTTACTTTCTAATTCGTATCCTGGCTAAAAGTTTAAAAATTCCAGCCAAAGAACCCTCTTCTTTAAAGGAGTTCAGAACTGAATCACACTATCTTTCACATATACTATACATGACCACAGTAGCGAGCCGGGCATTGGGGACCACAGTAGCAATCTGCGGCATCGGGACAAGACCACGGTAATAACCGGGTAGCGGGATCCAAACTGTAGCTGGCGGGACAGGAGGGGGATCTCCAAGTCGGTGGATCATACCAACAGGGTTATCCAAGCTTGGTGGTGCCGACTCATAGGTTAAATACAATCGAGACATATGCAATTAATCAAGTACAATAAATACACGGGCAAGACGGGGGTGCTCAAGGGCACACTATCATTTCATGTGGTTCAATGCACTTCAAGACAAGTAGCTATATCAAGTGTAATTCAATGCTTTCAGAACAACAAGGCACGTAGTATAAATCTCGGGATCGATAAAGTACAGTAAACAATTGACATTTCGGGAAAAATATCTATTTGAAGTGAATAGGGACTCCGTATGTCAGTCTACTAACAATCTGGTACTCTTTGAGTTTGGGGACATTCCGGACTCCTTATACACTCCGAATTCAAAACCTCAAATGACATCTTTGTGATATGGTTTCTTTCACGAATGGCCTCATACATTGCTTAGCAAATCTCCTTGACATAGAGGGGTTCCCAAAGAATAGTCCCAATACGTTGAAATGGTTAAACATTGTCCCAAACATAGCCTTGACCCACAAGGCTCATTGCTCGAGCGGACTAGAGTTCGCTCGAGCGAGTAGCTCTCTGGAATGGCTGTCTGGGTGGGTTCGCTCGAGCGAAGTTGAGGTCGCTCGAACGAACTCTTTGGGTCGAGCGAAGTTTATAGTGCGTTCGAACGAACAACTCTCTAGAACAGGTTCTGGGATGTCCGCTCGAGTGACCAAGCTACTGGAATGCTCCGAACCCTTCTATGGACAGGTCGCTCGAGCGAAGTGTCATGTTCGCTCAAGAGAACTGTCCAGAAACTGATTCCGGACCAGTTCAGCTCCTCTCTATCTCTTCCTTCTACAACTCCTTTTTAGCCACTTTAATACATCAGATGAGGAGTCTAAAACTCCATTCAAATAACATCAAATCTTTCACCACATCCATCCCATTCTCCTCCATCCATATCACATCCAATCACAAGGAAATAAAGAAGGAAACCATTTCACATAAGATATATATTTGAGACAAAACAAGAGGAATTAAATGCTATGAACCAATACATCTCTTGGGCCATAAATGTACCATTAATACTCTATCATGAGCATTCATTTCAAACAAAGCAATAACTATGCATTAATGGAAAATATCCAAAGTCAATGAAAGCTTAGGAAAAATCATGCATCCACTTGCCTTAGGTCTCTATTCAAGCAAATCAAGCTCTAACAATTCTTCCAAGTCAATGGTCCAATCTACAAGGACAATCCCAAAATAAAACCCTAAAGAGTCAAAACATAGGATAGGAAGAAAGAAGCTTCAATAACAAGGATGGAGATTCCCTTAAGCTAGGAGAACACAAACCTAGAAGAAGAGAAGGGTTACTTACTTGAAAGGTCCTCAAATGGACAAGGTGAGCTCAAAGGAAGTCTTGTAATGGAGGGTTTTCTCTAGCAATGGTACCAATAGAGAGCTATGGTGATGATGAAGAAGATGATGATCTCCTCCTCTCAATTTGTGCAAGGTTGGTGGTGAGTTTGGTGATGGAAAGCAAGAGCAAGAAGAAGGCAATGGAAAACCCTAGATTCACTCTCTTGTGCTGGAAAAAGGAAATGGAAGGGGAAAGGGGTTTCCTTATACACAAATGGGGAGTGGCCTCCACCACTAGAAATCTAATTGGGCAGGATTCATGGCTTTCGGGGCTTCTAATGAATTCGACGAAGAAGAGAAAAGTGATCGTCGAAATATTTAGTTTCCAAAAAGTATATGTTTCGCGGGTTTCGGGAATATCAAGTTCTTGGTACAGATTTTGTGCACAATGACTGTTTTGCCCTCAAGGCTATGAAATCGGGTTTCGGGATCTCGAACGGGGACGGGATCAACATAATAGTTGTAGGGATTAACAATACCAATAAAACAAGATTAAAACAATGAATGCAAAATCTCCGGTAAATCCTCAAGCGCATGCATGGTCATAAAAAGGGACCCCCAAAGGGTCCCATTAACACAAGACAATCAAAATTCCCCAAAAACTATTTCAAAAGCTATTCCAAACCCAACTTAGCCAAAATCACTAATCAAGCTTAGAGCTAACACACGGCTTAATTAGTACTAATGAGTTCTCTCGGGTTGGGGTCTTACACACTGCATCTGCCATAGTCCTGTATTCATCCCTAATCGTCTTCCACCAAATGTCTGTTGCACCAACAAAGAGAGATGATGCAAGTTTCACTCTATCTCCTCCGGTGCATTGGAAGATCTCAAAGATGTTCTCGGTATGCTCTAGCCAGTCATCTGCAGCTAATGGATCCTCTATGCCTAGGAATTCCTTTGGAGCCCTCTTCCAAAACCACTCAAACAAGGCGTTCGGGTCATGTTGCCTCTGATTGATGACACTAGCGGGTTGGGGTTGAACCGGTTCTGGCCTTCTCTATAGCAACTCTAACAACTGCCTCTGCATTTCTGCCAATTCTCTTGCATGGTCCTCCTCTCTCTTAAGCATTTGTTCTTACAGTCTAGCCTGATTCTCATTGGCCTGACGTTGTTGGTCAAGCATTGCCTGCATCATCTGTTGGAATTGGTTTTGCATGGTGTTATCAACCATATCTTCCTTAACTGGTCTTGTATGATCACTGTTACTTACGGAGGAATTGTCATTTATCGGTTGCTTACGAGGAGGCATGATGCTGCAAAACAAGTTGTTAGCACAAAATAATCAAGTAAATGTGTCACACACTGCTCACACGATACCAGCTAACGAAGAGTTTAACGAATTCTCGCCACGTCCTTAGGATTTCTAGTTTCTTTTAATTGCTTGAAACATGGCTCGCTCTGATACCAGTCTGTCGCGACCCCTGATTGGGTCACCTAGGTCCTAATCCGGGATCGGGACTAATTAGTGGTTGAGATTGGTTGGTGAGTGTAAAGTGTGTGCATTTATATAATTTCCCACAGGTGTCCGCGGTGAGGATATCACATCAATGTAACATTTATTTAAGTGCGGAAGCGTGTAACAAATCAAATATTCAAACCATATCTACTCATAAAGACAATATCACAAGTATAAACACTGTACCAGAATGGGTAATGATCATTAGCAAGCTTCCCAAAAGTAAGTTAAACTTTATACAAAAGATCATTTAATTACATTCCCCAAAAATAAAGGCCAACAAATGCCAATACATCTCAAAAGAATAACCCAAACGAATGGTTAAACAGTTTCTCAAGATGTTACACCTTTCGTAGCAACCCAATGTCTAGATGACATCATCATCATGCCACTCAACTAGGCGTTGTAGTTCACCGACCGCCTCCTCTGGCTCCTCCTCAAGGTAACCGACAACGGGACCTGAGTACCAAAGAGTGGGTCAAACACAACGGTTTGGCAAACTGGTGAAAAGACGTGACAAATGAAACATAACAAATACATTTACCTTTAAAAGCATTTGAACCTGTTCGATCAATAACTTCATAAAAGAAACGAATCATTTATTGAAAACATAGTGCAGTATAAAACATATACGGGTATCCAAGGAAATCAGAAAACAAGCAAAATGGTGACCACACGAAGCTAAGTCCTATATCACTAAAGTGACAGAGCAATAACTAGGCACTGATCTCAGTCACTCGAGGGGAGGAGGAACAGTGGATCTTATAAATACATATACATATACTATACATGACCACGGTGGCGAGCCGGGCATCGGGAACCACGGTAGCAATCTTGATAAAACTTGATACTCCTTGAGTTTGGGGACATTTCGGGGTCCTTAAACACTTTGGGGTTTTTGAAACTTCAAATGAGTCTTTGTGATATGGTTTCTTTCTCAAACGGATTCCCCATCATTCTCAAAAAGGTTGGACAAATGATTGGGACGGAAATCCTCTTCATTTCTCTCTATTTCCAAATTTCTGTGCAATTTCGGTCACCTGGCAGTTAGCCGCCGCTGGGTTAGGAGGCTAGCCGCCGCTGGGCTGCAAATTGCAGCTTACTGGAAAAGTAACTGCCATGGTGCGATTAGCTGGCTGTTAACCGCCGCTGGATTGGGTGGTTAGCCGCTGGTTAACCGCAGGGCTGACCGCTGGTTCGGGGGAGAGAGTTGCTCTCTGGAAAAGTGACCGTGAAGGTTCGGTCCACTGGCGGTGAACCACCGGTCGCCAGGCAGCTCGCCGGCAGGTGACTGCTACCTGACCGCCAGGTGCGGGAAAAGCCCCATTGTGTTCAGATTTAAGCCCCTTTCTCCCTTAAACCAACTTCACATCATCCCCCCTACATCCCTGCAATAAAATGAGTCCAAGACTCCTCCAATTCATCATTCAACACTTCCACTCTTTCATTTTACATTTCTCCCTTCCCTTTCCTTCCATTCTCAATCAATCACAAAATAGGAGAAATCTCACCAAATCACAAACATTCATCTAAGTCACTTGAAAGCATTAAATGATAGGCCAATAAATGCTAATATTTAAAAGGGTTAGACAAGCTAACAAGATTCATTATGAGCATTTATTTCAAACCAATGCAACTCAATAAAAGCACGAAAGAAATAATGAAATCATATATACTTCTCATGAAAGCCATTCAAAACTCAAAACATTAATTCATCCACTTGACTTGGGTCTTCTAATCAAGAAATCAAGCTACTAACCTAGCTCTCTCAAGAATCCTACAAGCACAAACAAAACCCCCAAAAACAAACCCTAGAATGGGTCAAACAAAGAAATAGAAGGAGAGAACTCCCAACAATGGAGATGGAACTTCTTTAGGACTAGAAGAATACAAATCTAGGAGATGGAGATGACCAATTACTTGTAAGGTCCTCTAATGGAAAGAGTTAGCTCAAAGGAGATCTCAGAATGGGAGGTTTTCTCTCAAAATGACATCAATGGGTAGCCTTCAAGATGAGGAAGAGAATGGTGGAGGCCATTTTGATGTTGGTGCAAGTTTGATGGGAGATTGAGATGAAGAGAGCAACTAGAAGAAGGAAAAAGTTGCAAGAAAACCCTAGGCTAAAGCTTGTGCTGGAAAAGGGAAATGGAAGATGGGTTCTCCTTATATAAGCAATGGGAATGGGTCCCACCACTTAAGAAACTATTTGGGCTGAAATCATGTCTTTCGGGGTCTTGAATGAATTCGACGAAGAAGGAAGAAATGATCGTTGAAAAAAGTATATGTTTTACGGGTTTCGGGGATACCAAAATTTGGGTACAGATTTAGTGCACAATGATTGTTTTGACCTCAAGGCTAGGAAATCAGGTTTTGGGGTCTCGGACGGGCACGGGATCAACATAAAAGTTGTAGGGATTAACAATACAAATAAAATGGGATTAAAACAATGAATGCAAGAATCTCTGATAAATCCCCAAGCACATGCAAAGTCATAAAAATGAACCCCCAAAGGGCCCCACTAATCACAAAGCAAAACAAAATTCCCCAAAGCTATATCAAAAGCTATTCCAAACCAAACTTAGTCAAAGACTACTAATCACGCTTAAGACTAACACACGACTTAATTAGCACTAATCGGGTTCACTCGAGTCGGGGTCTTACAACTCCAATCTTCACCTAGGGTTTCCTTTTCTTCTGTCTTCTCTTGCTTTCGATCACCAAATCCACTACTAACCTTGCACAAATTGAGAAATAGATATCCTCATCTTCTTCCTCACCACCATAGCTCTCCATTGATACCATTTTTGGAGAAGACCTCCCGTTCCAAGACTCTCTTTGAGCTCACCTTGCCCATTTGGAGAACCTACACGTAAGCAATGCTCCCCATCTCTTAGATTTGTGTTCCTTTAGCCATGAAGAGGTTCCATTTTTATTATTGTAAGGTTTCTCCTTCTATTTCTTATTTTGACCCATTTAGCGTTTGGTTTTGGGGATTTTTGTTCATAGCTTGGATTCTTGGCTTGGAGGAGTATTTGAGTCTTGGATTGCTTATTAGAGACCTAAGCCAAGTGGGTGATTTGATTTTATGAGCTTTCAATGGTTTTATAAGAAATGTTATTGATTTTATTGTTTTTCACTCATGCTTATTTATTGAATTAACTTGAAATGAATGCTCATGAAAGAGCTTTGATAGTGCATTTATTGTCATAGAATTGTATTGGTTCATGGCATTCAATTTTCTCCTGTTTTATCTCAAATGTACTCTTGTGTGCAGTGGTTTCCTTCCCTTCTTTCTTTGTATTTGGATGTGATATTGTTGGAGGAAGATGGAATGGATGTTATAGGAGATTTCATGTTGATTTGGCTGGAGTTTTGAACTCCTCATTTGGTGTATTCAAGGGGCTAAAAGAGGTTGTTGAAGGAGAAGAAAGAGAGGAGAAGAACTGTCTCGAAATCAGTTTCTAGGCAGTTCGTTCGAGTGAACTTGACAGGTCGCTTGAGCGAAGTGTCTAGAAAAGGGTTCGTGCCATTCTAGTGGATAGCTCGCTCGAGCGGACCCATTTGTTGCTCGAGCAAACCCTCCTAGAACTCATTCCAGAGAGTGGTTAGTTCGAGCGAACTGAACTTTCACTCGAGTGACCTCAACTTCGCTCGAGCGAACCCACCCAGACAACCATTCCAGAGAGCTCACCGCTCGAGCGAACCTCTAGTCCGCTCGAGCGATGGGTACTGTTCACTTGGGGCTGTTTTAGGAGCATAAATGAAATGTTGATATGATTCAGAGAGGTTTGTTGGGAGCCCTATTGTAATGAGAAGAACTGTTCTTATGATTCGACATTCGTTTGAGAAAGAAACCACATCATGAAGATTTCATTTGAAATTGTAAAAAATTCCTAAGATGTATAAGGAGGCCAGAATGTCCCCAAACTCAAAGAGTACCAAGTTAACAAATCGACATACGGGACCCCTGTTCACCTTAAATAAATCTTGAACCCCGATACTTGTCTTAAGATTTTAAAAGTTCATTTGTACTTCATTATTCCCGAATTTCTTACACATTCCCGAAGACACTGAAATTGCAATTGTAGCATTTTATTAGTCCCGATATGCATTGCCCAATATGAAATGACACTTGTGCCTTTGATCACCCCCGTCCCGCTTGTTTACATACTTGCAATTGATGTATTTCATACATGTTTTGATTTTGTCATTTGACCTATGAGTCAGCACCACTAAGCTTTAATAACCATGTTGGTCTGATCCACCGACTTCGAGATCCCCCTCTTGTCCCGCCAGCTGCAGTTTGGATATATCCCGTATATTATATGTATATGTATATATATTTCGTTGTTTCTGCTCACCTCGTGTGACTGAGATCAACGCCTTGATATGCTCTGTCACTTCGGTGATAGAGGACTTAGCTTCGTGTGGTTGTCATCTTACTTGTTTCCTGTTTCCTTGGTTACCTTTGTTTGTTTTACAACACATGCTTGTATTTGGATAAATGATTTATCTCTTTTATGGAAATTGTTATTTAAACAGGTTTAAATGCTTTTGAAGGTACATTCATTTATTATCTTATTATCATGTCTCTTCACCCATTTGCCAAACCGTCATGTTTGACCCACTCTTTGGTACTCAGGTCCAGACATTATCTATCCCGAGGCGGAGCTTGAGGAGGTAGTCGGTGAACCACAACGCCTAGTTGAGTGGCATGCTAATGATGTCGTTTAGACATTTGATTGCTATGTGTTAGACCCTGACCCAGACCAATGCGATTGGTGTGCAATTAGTATGTGTTTAGTCCTAAGTGGGTTTAGTGGTTGTTGGGTTAGAAGTAATTAGTTTAGTCTTGGACATAGCTTTGGGAATTTTGAGAACGTTTAGTATTAGTCTGACACACTCAGGAAGGCCTGAGTGCCCGTGTAAGCTTGGGAGGATCGTATTGGTTTTCGTGTGATTGTGATTTTAATTTCATTTGAATGATTTTTCTATGTGTTACAACTTTCGTCTTAAGCACATTCATGTTTGAAGCCCAAAAACCCATGTTTTGGCCCAAAGAGGGTAAAAATTATCTTTTATGCACAAATCTGGACACAATTTTTGAGATCTCAAAACCATGTCAAAAATATACTTTTTGAAAACTAGACATTTCGAAGATCGTTTTATCCTTCTTCGTCGAAGTCATCCGATGCCCACAAGATCGTGTTTTAGTCACTTCAAGGTTCATGTTAATTGTGGCCCATTGTATTCACTTAATCCCCCTTTCCCGCTTCTTTGACCTAGGGCTGGAAAACCCCTCTTTCCTTTCCATCTTCCTCACCTTTCATGATCTAGCTAGAAAACTCCAAAGAAGATTCCAAGACCATCATCTTCTTCCTCTCCTTGCAAGCTTTCTATTGGTACAAATTTCTTGGAGTTTCTTGTGGGACAAGCTCTTCATTTTCTTCATCTTTTCTTATTTGAGCATTTCTAGGTAAGAGTTTCAACCCATACTTTTCATGAAGTCTTTTTAGTTCCTTAGGATCTTGTTTTCCATGTTACAAACCCTTTTGGTAAAATGGGTTTCTTGTTTTCAAGATTGAGTGAGTTTTTGTGTGGTTTTCTTGGGTTTTTGTAGTTCTTTGGATTGGCTTGAGTGAAGTGCTTGAAGAGGTTTGTGGCACCTTTGACAAAGGCAAGTAACCAATCTAGGATGGATGTTAGCATCTGTGCATTGCATTTGTTTTCCTTGCACTCTTCTCCTTCATTGAAAATTTGGGGATTTTGTTTTGATTGGAGAATGGGATTTCTATGTCTCAAATTGTGTTTTTAAAATGTGTGTTTTACCCTTGGAGAGCATGGAGGCTTAGGGAATGCAGGTGGAATGAGAAATAAGAAGAAAGGAAGAAGAAATGTGAAAATCTGAACTGGACTGCATTTCCCGTGCAGTTCGGTCAGCCGTCGATCGGCTGGCGGCTAGCCGAAATCCCCATTTCAGTTAACCGCGAGCTGACCGAGCTTGGCGGTTCTCTTTCCAGAAGCTGACATTTCGACAGTGGGTTTCAGTCAGCTTGACGGTTAGCTAGCGGCCAGCCACCATAACCCATCTCGGCTAACCGCTGGCCAACCGCGCGTTTCAGCTCCTTTTCCCGAGAACTAAGTTTCAGACCTGGATCTCCAGCCGTCAGCCTGTCGGTCATCTGGCGGCTAGCCGCCAGATCCTAGTTAGGCTAGCTGACACCTGACCGCGAGGTGACCGAAATTGACAAATTGCTTGTTTTGAAGAGAATTGCAAGAATGAAAACTAGAACATGTTAAGCGACATTTAGCCTGATATTGTGTAATCGAAACCCGAGATGTCTTTGAACCTTGCGGGGCACCAATTCTATTTCTATTTCCAACATTGGACTTCGATTACACAAAGACCATCCAAAGGTCCTTACATGTGCTTGATAGGCCTTGTGTTCGTGCTTTGGTTTTGACACGATGAATATCATTGCATACTCGTTTTGAAAGTTTAAGTACAAGGGGATCACTTCCTAAGCGTGTTATGCATATTAATTATGCCTTTGCTAGTCGTGTTCATCGTGTTTTGATAAGTGATTTCCCCCTTCTTATCTCGACCGTGTTTCGCGTGTTTTGTGCATTCATGAATTAAGTAAACACCACTGAGCTTGGACTGCCCTTTCAGTTTGATCCACTGTCTGGGGGTCCTTAAACATGTGGACTGTCTGCAGACTGGTCGTGTATTTATTACACATCGTGCGTGTCCGGTTCCGCGGCCGGATTTCCCGTCTTTGTGGGAAATCGTGTCGTGATTATATTATGTATATCGTGCTTGTCGTGCGTGCTTGCTCTTTTCATTTTATAAATGATAGAGAAAGGATGGGCTCTTTGTGGATTGTAACTATTCATGATATATTATGTACTCATGCTAGTTTGTTTTAGTATCTCAGCTTGATTAAATACTTCTGTAAATGCATCTCAGTCATTGTAGTATTTTAAATCAGGGATTTGCTTATGTGTCTTCTAAAACGTTTATTGTTTCATGCTTACACCTAAATTGATTACCTGCCAAACCGTTGTGTTTGACCCTTGTTTGTTGGTGCCCAGGTGCAGGAGACGTTGCCTTTGAGGAGGAGAGTCAGGAGGAGGCTTGTGAGCCAACCCCTGCGAGAGAGTGGCAGCACGACGATGTCATTTAGACGTCGGGCGGGTTTCTTGAGTCTCGTCACCTTTTTATCTTGGGGTTCCTTTATTATTTTGATAAGTGTATTGGCCTCTGTTGGCCTCTTATGGGATGTAACCGAACTTAAATTACTTTTGAGTTAGTCTTATAACTTGAACTATGTTGGGAATGCCATGTTAGTTTCTTTCTATGATACTATGTATTGTTATTATTTGTCATAGCACTTAAAGATTTATCGGTGCTTATCTTGATGTGTTTTGCTACACGCTTCCGCATACTTGATCGTGTGAGTTAGATTCCGCGCGTCTTTGGGAATCCTCACCGCGGGAACCTGTGGGAAAGTATATCTCCAATGCAAACAACAACACAAACAACGACGCGGGCCCGGGTTCCGTTCCGGGGTCGCGACACTATGAGAGACGTAAGACTTTGGGAAACGTTTAACCATTCTTTTGGGGATAGGTATTTTGATTATATTGGCCTTTGTTGGCCTCTATTTTTGGGAAATGTAATTAAATGATCTTTTGTGTAAACTTTAACTTTTCTTTTGGGAAATTACTTATGATCATTGCTCATTCTGATACTTGATCTATACAAGTGTTTTTTTCTTGTAACTAGAATTGAATTACCAATTTGATTTGCTACACACTTCTGCACTCAAACAGAAATATATTATGTTGTTGTGATATCCTCACCGCGGACACCTGTGGGAAATTAAATCAATGTACACATGCATCTTCAGTCCCGATCTCGGATTAGGCCAGCGGGCCTAGTCTGGGGTCACAATAAGGAACCACTTTCAAACCTTCCAACAGAAGATTCTGTTCAAAAGATAGACTTGGGGACACCTGATAACACACGTCCTGTATTCATAAGCAAGTATATAAAGGATGATGAGTTACCCGAGTATATCGCTTTTCTTCGTGAGTTCGTTGATTGTTTTGCATGGTCTTACGCCGAAATGCCTGGCTTAGACCCAAAAATAACAGTCCACAAACTCAATCTGCAAAAGACATCAAGCCTATCAAACAAGGCCAAAGAATATTCCGTCCTGATGTAATGGACAAAATTGAGCAAGAAGTTCAGAAACTCAAAAGCGTTGGCTTCATCCGCGAGGGACAACATCCTGAATGGTTGGCCAACATCGTCCCCGTAACAAAGAAAAATGGGAAGATCAGGGTCTGTATTGACTATAGAGACCTGAATAATGCATGCCCTAAAGATGAATTCCCGCTCCCCATACCAGAGGTGATGATCGACAACACCTGCGGATTCGAGCGGATGACATTAATGGATGGATTCTCTGGCTACAATCAGATAAAGATGCATCCTAAAGATGAAAGACACACATAATTTCGAACTCCATTTGGTGTGTATTGCTACACTATCATGCCATCTGGTCTGAAAAATGTGGGTGTAACATATCAGAGGGCTATAATGAGGATATTCGAAGATATGCTGCACAAGACGGTCGAATGTTACATTGATGACCTCGCTGTCAAAAACAGAAGAAAAGAAGACCATCTCAAAGATCTTCGAAAAGTCTTCCTCCAACTTCGCAAACACAAGCTGCGGATGAATCCGCTAAAGTGCTTCTTCGGTGTCTCATTGGGTGAGTTTTTCGGATTCATAGTTCGGAAAGGCGGAATAGAACTTGACCCCAACAAAGTCAAGGCTCTCCTAGAAATGCCATCTCCAAGAACCATAAGAGAACTAAAAGGGCTTCAAGGAATGTTGGCTTACTTTTGACGGTTCATCTCCAATTTGTCAGGGAAGTGCCGGCCATCCATTCTCTCGCCTAACGAAGAAAGGTGTGGACTTTGTTTGGGATGCTGAATGTGAAGCCGTATTTCAAGACATCAAGACATACATAACTAAACCTCTAGTGTTGGCTGCCCCCACAACTGGAAAACCATTCATCTTGTATACAAGAGCTCTCGATTAATCTTTGGGCGCTCTAGTAGCACAAGAAAATGACGAAGCAAAAGAAGTTGCTCTATATTACCTCAGTCGCATGTTGATAGGTGCAGAGCATCGCTACTCTCCAATCGAAAAAGAATGCCTTACAATGATGTTCCCTCTTCCTAGCAAAACCTGCCTGCAAATTGAAAGAATAATGAGGAACTTCCTTTGGTCAGCTTCTCCTGAAAAAATCAAAGCCAATCTGGTCAAATGGGACCTTGTTTGTCTTCCAAAAGCTGAGGGAGGTCTTGGCCTTCGGAGGGTCAAAGACTTTAATGAAGCTTGTCTCAGATTCTTGGCATGGTCTGCAATCAACTCAAATTCTTTGTGGGCTACCTGGTTCAGGGGCAGATATCTAAGGAATCCTTTATTCTGGAATAAGAGAACTCACTGTGGCGGATCATGTATATGGAAGAAAATCAGCACCCACCTCTCTTCTCTCCAAAAGGACAGCAAATGGCAAATTGGCAATGGCAACTCCATAAGCCTCTGGTACAACTCTTGGATCGACTGTAAACCCATTGCCTCTTTATTTCCTTCTTTTCTCTTCTCTGCTAAAGACAAGGTAGCAGACATTATAGTGGATAATGAGTGGATCATTCCTCCCCAGCTGCCTCCCCAGCTCAAGGAGTTCCTTATTCAATCTACTAGTCTCATCTCCATCCCTCCTGAGGCAAGTAATGTTTCAGACTCCCTCTTATGGCCTGAGAGCTCCACAGGAGCTTTCTCCATTAAGGTAGCCTGGAACTCCATAAGGACTGCTGCAGCTGTAGTTCCTTGGCACAATCTGGTCTGGAATAGTCTCATCCAGCCCAGAATTGCTTGTTTCAGCTGGCGCCTTCTCCATAGAAGAACTCCAACGGATAGCTGGGCCAAATCTAAAGGGTGTAGCTTGGCCTCAAGATGCTTCAATTGCTTCAAAGAAGAAGAGAACGAGCTTCACCTGTTCTTCTCGTGTGACATGGCAGCTGCCTTTTGGCATTGGCTGCTCACAAGTAGTGGGGTCTCTCCTTCTTCTACTCTCTCTGCTCCATCCATTTGGCAGGCTATATACTCAGCTGGAGATTCTCAAGGAAGGAACTGTGCTGCTACCATTTTCTTCCACGCTATCTCTATTTTGTGGTCTCTCAGGAACAACTCTAAGCACCACTCCATAACTCCCTCCCTGGAGAGAGCCAAAGTGATCTTCAAGGATAGAATTAAAGGCTTGGTCTCCACTGCCAAAGTGTTGTTTTCCCACCCCATCCTGGCAGCTATGGGAATTCTCATTTAGCTTTTCTTTTTCTTTCTTTTTAGTGCTGATCTAGGCTTCTCCTTTCTTTTTTCTGTCTTTGTGGCCTTCCTCTTTTCTCTGCTTTTCCCTGTAGCAGCTTGGCTGCCTCTGTTCTGTTTTGGGGGCTTTGCCCTTTTTTCTTAATTCCAATTTACCATTTAGCAAAAAAAAAAACAATGATGTTCGCCGTACAAAAGTTGCGTCACTATCTGCTATCCAACACAGTATACCTGATTTCGAGGATCAATCTTTTAAAGGTCCTTGTCACAAAAGCGGGCTCTCTCAATGCTCGATTGACAAAATGGACCATCCTTCTGTCACAATTCAATATAAGGTATGTACCACAAAAGGCAATCAAAGGCCAAACTCTAACAGACTTTCTTGCGGAGCACCCATTGCCTAAGGATTCTCCACTTAGGGACGATCTCCGAGACGAATCTGTCGATAATGTGGAGGCTTCCTCATCTAATGTTTCCTGGGACATGTACTTTGATGGTGCAACCGAGACGAATGAAAAAGGAAAGCAGATATCAGGAATTGGCATCCTCTTTGTCAGTCCAGATAAATACATGATTCCACATGCTTTCTCGTTACTGGAACCATGTTCAAACAACGCAGCTGAGTACCAAGCCCTGATTGTAGGATTGGAACTCGCCCTCGAATCTGGAATCAACATGCTAGAAGCTTTTGGGGACTCTCAACTGATCTTCAACCAGATGAATAAGAAATTTGAAGTCAGGAAGCCTGATGTGTTGCCTTACTACAACAAGGCACAATCAATTCGACAAAAGTTTGACATCTGTCACATCACCATCATCCCTAGAGGTGAAAACATCCGTGCAGATGCCCTGGTTGGACTTGCAACATCTATAACAATCCAAAAAGGAGAAAACCTGCAAATCACAATGTGTCAAAAAAGGATTCTCCCTCCTCTTAACACACACCAAGTAGTTACTGAATGCCACCAAGTGACTGGAAGTCGGATGTCCATCCTCAAACCTCCAAATGGTGGCAGGAGGGATCCGTTCATTGATTACATGATGTTCGGAATCCTACCTGAAGATATAAAAGAATGGGTAAACCTTCAAAGATGAGCCCCAAACTTTCATTTGGATATTCCTTCAAAAATGCTTTACAGAAAATCCTTCAACGGAGTACTTCTACGCTGCTTGTCACAACAAGAAGCCGAGGAAACTCTCAAAGTACATGCTGGTCTTTGTGGAGCTCATCAAGCTGATCCTAAACTCTACGATTAGATAAAAAAGTTAGGTTATTATTGGCCTACTATGGTAGCGGATGCCATGCAATTTGCTAAACACTGCCAACAATGCCAAGTTCATGGAGATTATGTCCACATACCTCTAGAATTGCTACATCCTACAACGATCTCATGGTCTTTCGAGGCCTGGGGTATGGACATCATAGGTCCTATCTCTCCCCCATCAAGTAATGGTCATTGCTTTATCTTCGCCGCTACGAATTATTTCTCCCAGTGGTCAGAAGCATTTGCACTCAGCAAAATGAAGACCTTATCAGTCCTTCAATTCTTGCACACCAACATTATCTGTCGCTTTGGCATACCTAAAAGACTCATCCATGATAATGGACCACAATTCTGGGATCACAGATTCTACAGGTTCTGCGACCAGTACAAGATCCAAAGTTGTCCTTCGACTCCATATAATCCGGCAGCAAACGGACTAGCAGAAGCCTTCAACAAGACACTCTGCAAAATTCTCAAGAAAATGGTCTCTAGTCACAAAAGAGACTAGGGTGACAAACTACCTGAAGCTTTGTAGGCTTATCGAACCACCGTTCGAGGACCAACCCATAGTACACCATTCTCTTTGGTCTATTGATGAGAAACTATTATCTGTTTGGAAGTACAAATTCCTTCCTTAAGGGAATCTTTGCAAAATGACATGACGCAAGAAAGCAATGTCAAATTGAGACTCCAAGAGCTGGATAATCTCGATGAAAGACGGGTTGAAGCTCTACAAAGCATTGAGTTGTACCAAGCACGCATGGCAGGATCTTTCGACAAAAAGGTCAGGCAACGCGCCTATAAAAAGGGTGACTAGGTTCTTATAGTAAAAAGGCCAATGATTTTCGCCCACAAATCCAAGGGCATGTTCGAACCAAAATGGAAGGGACCTTTCATCATTGACAAAGTCTTCTCCAACGGCGCATACGCTCTTCTAAACATAGAAGGCAACAGATGTATGCTACCCATCAACGATAAATTCTTGAAGCGGTACTACCCTTGAAGACTTACGTGAAAGTCCACGAGGATCCTAACCCTAGAGGGGGGGGGGTGAATAGGGTGAGCTACAACTAATGACTAATTATGACCAATTTTAATTTCTTAAACTAAACTAGTCACAAGAGGTGATTATAAGAAAAAATGCGGAAGCTCAAATAAACAATCACCACAAAAGCATGCACCACAACACAATATTTATAGTGGTTCGGCCAACGTGCCTACATCCACTACCGTCTTGTGTCTCCAACACCCCACCGGATTCCACTAAGTATGCTTTTTACTAGGCTAAGCAATAACCCTTACAATGTGCTTTTCTAGGCTAAGCAATAACCTTACAAGATGCTTTTCAAAGGCTAAGCAATAACCTTACAAGATGCTTTTCAAAGGCTATACCTTACAAGTTGCTTTTCTTAGGCTTAGCAATAACCTTTACAAATATAGTTTTCTCAAAGAAAGTGTCTTAACAAAAGAACACTCTAAGAGATTACAATTTAAGCTCAATGGAATTGCCTCTTGAATAGGCTAATATGAAAGTGAAAACTAAACTCACACAAACACACTATGAATGCAAAGATGTATGCTTATGAGGTGTGTGTGTGATGGCTTCAATCAAGTTCAAAAAGAAAGCTTAATCAAATATATTGCTTAAAGCAATTCAAAGTTTAAAGCTCATAAAAGATTGATTGAAGTCTTATGCAAATCACATGTATGAAATTCAACTTGTTTATGACATGAAAATCAAGGACTAACAAGTTGTATGAAAATGGCTAATTTAGAACATGTGATGCATGTGCATGTTGTTTTCAAAACCAAATTAATTTTACTAATGTTTAAATGAATGAAAACAACAAGCAATGTTTCAACCAAGTGATATAATCATGCAATACAAGAAATCCAAGATTTATGACTAAACATGATTAAGAAAGTTTAAAACAAAACTTGGTTTGAAAACAAAGTGATGAATCCAATTCTTGAATATCAAAGATGAAGGGAAGAATGGATTCAACACATCATTGTTATCATGCTTGAAATCAATTTCCAAAGTTTCAAACAAAGCACATAACAAATGATTAAATCAAAGTAAAACTTACTTGGAGATTTAACTTAGTTGATCCAAGCTTAAGCTTTACTTAATGACCCTTTAGCCTCTCTTAGTTCCTCCCCTTTGTCTTGTCTCAAAGCTCCTCAAAGAAGGCTTAAAAATCTCCAACCAAAGACAAAGGAAAGAACTCATTTAAATACCAAAAACTGCCCAACGGCTAGTTTGGCCGGTTGACCGGCCATGACAGGCCGGTAGACCGGCCAAGCACAACGGTCATAAAAATAGCCGTTGTGTTTTGGGTCATCCTGCACTATGGCCGGTTAACCGGGCTAACATGGCCGGTTAACCGGCTACACTGCGGGTTAACCACCCCGGTTAACCCCATGGTTAACCCCGCAGCACCAAAATTCCCAAAAAATGCATTTTTCACAGTTTTGCTTGGGGGAACTTTTTGGCCACTAAATCAAGCTTGGAAAACATGTTTTAAAGATTCTAAAGGTTTTTAAAACATGACATAAAAAGCCTAAAAAGTTTCAAAACTTTTAAAACAAAGGCTTGCTTGATTTCTTGAAAACTCTTTTCAAATGAAATTGCATACACAAAAGATTCTTTTTGTGATGAATGTATGCAAAACTCAAACCTAAATTCACAAGATGATTTTCCAAATATAATGCACAATGAATTAGGTTTTCAAAAGAGTTTGGGTTTCAAAACTAATGCATCCAAGTTTAAAACGAAAACATGCATAAAACAAAAGCTTTTCCAAATCTTAAAAGCTATGCATGAATGAAACTAAATTTCAAGGTTTTCTAAAACAATGCAAGTGTGAGAATTCAAATGATGCTAAAGTGCAAATGCATCCATCAAATTGCAAATACAAAATCCCTAACATTACGTAACTAGGTAAAAGCAATGCCTACACGATCAAATCCTATTCCTAGGTACTTACTCGTCAAACGCATTCCTTTTGGAATTTTCATCCTTATGTTGAAATTTCTAAAAAAAACTCGAAACAATGCTTACTTTCATAGTTTCATTGTTAAAAAAAAAATCAAAATCCAAGTTTAGGAGCATCTTCCCGGACTTAACCAAAATTTTTGATCCTTGAACCCAAAATTCATTGTTTGAAACAAAAATCAGGACTCAGGAATTTCCACCCTAGTCTGTCTCGACTTTTACAACCAAAAATGGTTTTGACTCAAAATTTACGACCCTCGTGTCTTTATACAAAAATGGTTTTTTAGAAACCGCGGGGAAGCGACGCTTAGTCGATACTCGCAAAGTCCAAAAATCAGAAGGATGCGAACCCCATTCGATACTTCCAAGATTTCAAAATCGCAAGGAAGCGACACCTTGTCAATACTTGCAAATTTTCAAAAATCGTGGAAACGCAACATTCCAGTTGATATCCACAATCCAAATTTTCAAAAAACTCAAATTTCAAAAATCGCGAAGACGCAACATTCCAGTTGATATCCACAACCCAAAGTTTCCAAAACCTCAAATTTCAAAAAGCGTGGAGAAGCGACATTCAGTTGATACCCACAAAACAAAAATTTTTGAAAAAACAAGGAAGCGACATCCAGTCGATACTTGCAACACAATTCGCGAGGAGGCGACATTCCATTAATACACGCAAATAGAATGAGTAGGGAGGCGACATTCCATCGATACTTGCAATACCATTCAGCAGGGAGGCGACTTTTAGTCGATACTTGCATTTTTGAAAACCAAAACCTGGCTTCTACGCCAAAAAAACAAAATTCGGCTTCTATGCCAAAAGCCAAAATCAGCTTTTATGCCATAATCAAAATTTCGGTTTTTATGCCAAAAAATACAAAAACCCGGCTTTTACGCCAAAAATCTAAAATTTGGTTTTCACGCCAACAAAACAAAACTTGGTTTTAAGAAAATCTGGCTTTCACGCCAAAAACAAATTTCGACTTCCATGCCAAAACCAAACAAATTTCGGTTCCCATGCCAAAAAAAAAATTCAGCTTCCATGCCAAAAACAAATTTCAGCTTCCATGCCGAAAAAACAAATCCAGCTTTTATGCCACAAATTTTCGGCTTCAATGCCATCCCAAAATTTCGGCTTTCACGCCAGCAAACAAAATCGGCTCCTATGCCACAAAACCTAGCTCTCATGGAAATTCAAAAATCGGCTCTTATGCCGCAAAACTTGGCTCTCATGCCAATTCAATATTCGGTTTTCATGCCATCTCAAAAACTTTGGCTTCCATGCCACAAATAAATTTTGGCTCCCACGCCATCTCAAAATCCAGCTTTCAAGCGATAAAAAAAACTAGGCTTTCGCCACAAAATTTGGCTTTCATGCCCAAAACAACCTTTTGACAAAAGAATTTCACAAAATGACAACCTTTTGGTCAAGTTTTCAAACAAATGTTCTCATCCAACTTTTGCTTATTTTCATCAAAA
The DNA here is from genome assembly GCA_038049695.1 of Cinnamomum chago. Lineage (NCBI taxonomy): Eukaryota > Viridiplantae > Streptophyta > Magnoliopsida > Laurales > Lauraceae > Cinnamomum > Cinnamomum chago. The sequence goes on along the minus strand of CP142453.1, from coordinate 49,366,106 downwards.
AAGAATTTGAGTAAAAACTATATAGAATACCAAAAATGTTTTTTACATGGAGGTACCAAAAAGAGAAGAAGAAAAAGAGTTTGTTACAAAAACCAGGAGCTTAGTCTAACATGGTATTCAACCAAAGATTCAACTCCTCATGTAGACTCTTGGCCTTAGCCTCTAAAGCTTCCAGGCCACGTTTCTTCAAAATCTTTCCATAAAATGCGGCAGAACGCCACGACGCATCTGTAGCACGGAGAAGATCTTCCCAAAGAATCTGTCATTGCTCGTACTCTTGAGTCTTCCTTTGGAGATTTCTCTCAGCCTCCTCGATCTGGCGAATCAGAGTCCCTTCTCTAGCACGAGCTTCCACAATGGCGGTCCATTTGGTAGCAGCTTGTTCCTCCAATAGCTCGAGACATTGCCTGACTTCAACGACCTCCCTGTCAAGACAGCGCAGGTCTTTTGTTAGCTCAATGATGGCCAGCTCGGTGACATTCCTCTCCCAAATGAATTGCTTTCGAGTCCGCGAGATCTCGTTCAGTTCAAACTTGACCTCTCCAAAAGGCTTCAAAAACATCTCATTGAAAAAGTCACCGCTTGGGAAGCTCTTGGTTTCATTCCACTTGTTGCCTAGAGCTATGACTTCATCAACAAAAGCCTTCGCGCTTGCAATGTCCAGACCGACCTCTTCGCTATCAGCAAGGATGTCTTGTACATGCTTCATCATACCAAAGCCAACTTCTAAATGACCAAAAGAAAGAGTTTCGACCCATGAGCTCAAAATGCTCTTCAGCACTTTCTTTGCATATTGAAGAGATGGCCCGGATGAAGGCTTGCCCCTCTCCATTGGTCGACTGCCCGTGTTATGCCCTGTTGGAGGAGTGATCATCAGACTCTTTCTAAATGGAGATACTAGCAAAGGAATCTGCTCAGAAGATCTCATCTCTGACGCATTGAAACTGGAAGAAGAAGTCCCTGCTTTTGGTTCAACTATGGGCATCTCCTGCTCTGGCCCTGAGAAAGATGGGGGATCTTCTCTTGTTACTTCACAACCTGCCAGCAAAATAAAAAAAATGGGGGAGGTATGAACATGAACCTGTTAAAAAATTATCACCAGTAGGGTTATTGCTACAAATACCTTTTTCGACGACCGGCGGAATACTTTCTGCCTCCATGAGTTCATCCGAAGCATCGTCAAAGGTCATGTCCATGGATGGCTCGAAATCATCAGAATCCTGTGGCAAGTCAGCTGACAAGAAAATAAGCAACATGTTAGCAAATGACATCACAGAGAAAAAAAGAAAAGAAAACACAAAGAAGTTGTACCAGGTGAAGATTCTAGAATCACTCCAGAGTCCCTCGGTTCTTCTTCAGATGCCGCAATCTGATTTGTCACTTCTTCATCAGCTGGAACCTCAGGCATCACCAAATCATCATCTCCCACTGAAAAAGGGAGAGAAAGAAAATAAAAAATAAGAAAATCTCAATGAAAGAAACGGAAAAGGAAAGAGGAGGAATCATACCTTCATTAACGGTCTCTTCCTCTCAGTCCCTGTTTTTCGGAGGCTCAATTGGCTCAACTGAGTCCCTTGACATCTCTTCAGCAATTGTGGGAGGGACTTCTGAATCAGGAGTGTCATCGTGTCGTCTCACTGCCCTCTCTTCCTCTTACTTCTATGGGCAGGTTTGCTTAAAGTACCCACCCCATCATCAAAGTCAGGACCTTCGCTTGACTCCTCGCTAAATGGTCTGCTCCTCCTAGTGGACTCCAAGGAAGCCTTCGTTCGTTCCGCTTGCATCCAAGCGTCGATCTCGGCCTCCTCCTCTTCTAACTATTTCAAGACCTCACCAGGTATCTCTTGTACAGTTCCTGATCTGATGACGTCCTGTTCACCGAGAAAGCCTATCTTGTGTTTTTCTCCAGAAAGGAAAGCCATAACTTCCTCTCGTCGGACTCCATCTTATCTGCCAAGACCCTTCCCAAAAGATTGCTTGACGTCGAGCTCTTTCTTGGAAAACCCATGGTACACTAAAAAGCTCTCTACGAACCATTTCGTAAAGCCAGTAGTCCGAAAAGTGGGCAACTCAGGATAGGAAATCATGGCGGTAGTGTCCTCCGCATTGTAAAAAGCCCATGCATTCCTTCCATCCTGCAAAGCTCCAAAACTCTTCACCATGCTCGAAGGCGCTCCAAAAACGCCTTGAGAGAAGCCCAACTGCAGCGCAAAATGCGAGGGGACATACGGCAAGATATCAACAAAAAGATTTCTACAGCACACCATCGTACCAACGTGTATGTTGAAAAGCCACCTCTTTTCTGTGTTTGTTAAAAAATAGTGCCTTCCCGACCCTTCCTCGGTGGAATCACGGGAGACACCAAAATCAAAAGCCTTCTTCTGAAAACCTGGAGAAAGCTTCACTGAAGATTTCCCAATCTCGACGTCCCTGAACCGTCGGATCCTCAAATGGGCAGACAGAAGTGATTCGGAAACGGCAGTTCCTCTAACCAATCGAATCATGAAAGGGTCATCATCCTGTGCAACTCGTAATCGATGGAAGCCGGGACAGTGGTACACATACCACGAATAGAAAATATGGGCTAAAAATACCCTGTTCATAGGGAGCCCAAGCCGAACAAGAAAGGCAGCAGCCTGCAGTTCGGTGCACAGATAAGAGTAAAGAGCAGGCACCAAAGCAAGCCGCTCTCCAAATGCCATCTGACAAGCCAGAAATATACAATACGGCCTGATGTGCGTTCCATCTCCTCTGGCAAAAACAGACTCACTCAGCCAGTAAGTGAGGTAAACAACGAGATCCCTCCGCAGCACAATGTCAAAATAAATGGCATCTGTGCTCATGAAGTCCACTTGCGTGACAAGTCTTCTTTGAACCTGGAGTCTTAGCTCTGGCTTCCCGGGTCATGCTATCAGAAAACTCTCTACTGTCAAAGAAGTTGGGAAATAAAGAGCCAAAACTCCTCCAACTGCTGGACCTGACTTTCGAGCCCTCCTTCTCCTTCAAAAAATCATAGAAGGCGACGAACTGAAAGTACAAAAGCCTGAACTCCTCAGACTACTCCTCAAGGATGCTGACAATAGGCATGAACTCCTCATAAAGTTTGTCGAGGACAGGTAGCCTGGTGATGGCACTCAATTCCTTCAAAGTAAAACCAATCTCACCATTTGTGACAATGAAGGTGTTGGTTTGTGGAAGGAATGATTCCAACATGGCCATGAAGGCTTCATCGGAGAAAACCACAGTTTGCGAAAAAGTACGAACTGCATCAAAGATCTCGGCCTCCTTCGGAATGGCCCTGCCAACCTGCAGGATGTGATCAGTCCATGACTCCCAGCTTGAGTCAGCGCCGAAATGTCCACGAAGTCGAAAAGGGTTCACCCAATTGCTATCGTCACCCTGAAAAATGCCAAGGCCCACTGGTCTCAAATCGACCGATGGACGATGAGAACCATGGTAGTCGCTGGCTGGCATCAACATGTCCATACGGACAGGCGACTTCTCTGCTTAACCGGAAGGGCCGCCAATAAAAACCACAGTCTAGATCACATTAGTCCTCTTCACCCAGCTCGAAGGATCTTCCATCTGAAACTCCTGGATCCTAACCCTAGAAGGGGGGGTGAACAGGGTGAGCTACAATATGTGACCAATAATGCCCGATTTTAATTTCTTTAAAATAAACTAGTCACAAGTGATGATTTACTAAACAAGATGCGGAAGCTAACAAAAGAAATCACCACAAGCATACACCATTACACGAAGATTTATAGTGGTTCGGCCTCAATGCCTACATCCACTACCGGCTTGTGATCCAATCACCCCGCCGGATTTCCACTATCTATGCTTTTCAATAGGCTAAGCAATAACCTTTACAATGTTGTTTTTCTAGGCTAAACAACAACCTCTCAATGTGCTTTTCTAGGCTAAGCAATAACCTTTACAAGATGCTTTTCCAAGGCTAAGCAATAACCTCTACACTAATGCTTTTCTTAGGATAAGCAATAACCTTTACAATAAAAGATTTTCTCTCAATGTAGTGTCTACACAAACACTTTAAGAGATACAGTATAAGCTCAATAGAATTGCCTCTTAAGTAGGCTGATATGAAAGTTTAAATCAAGGTACAAACATACACTAACAAGAAGTTAAGGTGTGCGCACAAAATGTATGAATATTTACTTCAATCAAATTCTAAAAAGAAGCTCTTAAAAGAATGCTTGGTGCATTTTAAAATCTAAGCTCAGAAAATGATGATTGAAGTAGTAAGTTAATCACATGAAAAGTTAAAACAACTTGGAATTACATGTTAGAGAAGGTATATGAAGTTTAAAGATTAAAACACATGTGAGTGAGACATGAGTGTTTTGAAATCAATCTAATATGCTAAAGTGATTTTATGTTGGCAAAACACATCAGTCAAAGCTAGAAATCGTGCTGAAATGAAGTTTCAAAGATTTGAGCAAGCATGGATTTCAATTGGAATGGAAACCAAATCTTAACTTGAAAGATATACCTTTGTCTCAAGCATTTTGGATTTCCATTGACCCTCTAGCCTTCTCATCTCATTCCCTTTCCTTAGGCTTCAAAATAGTTCCAAAGAATCACCCAACAAGCCTCTCAAAAGAAGGGAATGAAATGAACTTATATACAAAAAACAGTCCAACGACTAGTTGGCCCGGTCGACCCCATGACCCTCGGGTGGACCTGGCCCAACGGTCAGATTGGCCAACGGCTAGTTGGCTCGGTCGACCGGGTGCAAGGGTCGGTCGACCGAGCACACTGGCCTGGGAAGAGTTCTTTCAAAATTTTGAGAAAATGTTTTATGAAAACATGAACTCTAGGCCAATGTGTTTCATGCATACTAAAATGATTCTAAAAATGAAAGATGTAAGTAAGACATAAACCTTGATGCCTAACTTGATTTTTCAAAATCATGCATGAAGAACTAGAATTTTGAAAGTGCATTTTAAGTTCTAAAACATGCAGGATGAAGTCTTTGAAAATCAAATGCATATGTAAGTCTAAGATTCAGATTTCATGGTCCAAACTATGAAGTATGAGTGTGTGATCAGATGACGATGAAAGTGATAGTGCATCCATAAAATTAGCAACAACAAAAATCCTAACAATCGCCCCCTTTGCAATTTGATGGCAACTAATATGATCACAATGTAAGTCCTAGGGATCCGAACCCTAGAGGGGGCACTACACCAAAAATCGGAAATTGGAACGGAAAAGCGTTCCTAATCCTTCCGTTCCTAATCCGTTAAAGTGTTCCAATTTCCGTTCCAATTTGGTACCAACCGTTCCTAATCCAAATTGGAACGGAAATTGGAATACTTTAACGGATTAGGAACGGAAGGATTAGGAACGCTTTTCCGTTCCAATTTCCGATTTTTGGTGTAGTGGGGGGTGAATAGGGTGAGCTACATTTATGACCAATTATAACCAATTTTAACTTCTTTAAAACAAACTAGTCACATGTGATGATTAATCATACAAGATGCGGAAGCTAACAAAAGAATCACCACAAAGCAATCACCATCACACAAGGATTTATAGTGGTTCGGCCTCAATGCCTACATCCACTACCGGCTTGTGAACCAACACCCCACCGGATTTCCACTATTTATGCTTTTCAATAGGCTAAGCAATAACCTTTACAATAAGCTTTTCAAGGTTAAGCAATAACCTTTACAATGATGTTTTTCAAGGCTCAACATCAACCTATACACTATGCTTTTATAGGCTAAGCAATAACCTCTTCAACCATAGGTTGGTTATCTCACTAAGTTAGTGTCTATAATACACTTGATGGAGATTCAATTAAGCTCATTACAATGCCTCTTAATTAGGCGGATATGGAAGTGAAAAACTAACTCACACAAACACTTAATGAATGCAAAGATGTATGCTCATGATGTGTGTGTGTGATGTCCTCAATCATTTTGAAAATGAAAGCTCATAAAGTATGCCTAAGGCTTTTGAAAGTTTTAGCTCATGAAAACATTTATGAGTGAGGAAAGAATACAAGTCACATGTTAAAAGTAACAACTTGTTAATGATATCAAAGATTCACAAGTTGTATGAAATTAATTAGCTCTAAACATGTGATGCATAGGGATGTCAATCAAATCAACAATGTAGCTCAAAACATAAAAATAGATTTGATTGAAATAAGGGGACAAATCATATGTGATTATAAATACAACTTGAATATGATATACCAATCAATGCAAAGCAAGTTGTAAAACTTTAAAACAAATTCACATATGATTTGTAAAGATGTTGAATCCACAACATAAGATATATTTTGAAAGAGATTTTCTTATGATGAAAAACAACACCCAAAGATTCAACCAAGTATATGAATCATGTTACATATAATTTCAAAGATTCTTTCATTAACATGATCTACTTAGATTTACCAAATAAAGTACTACTTGGATTGAATCAATGGTGATGCATCTAAAACAATAGATCAATTCAAAATATAAAACATGCTAAGGATACAACACATCATAGGTTAACATGCTACTAAACATTTATCTAAGATAAAACAAAACATGAAAACATATGATTTGTAAAGAAGTTGAATCCAAAACATAAGATAGTTTTGAAAGTGATTTTCTTATGATGGAAAACAACAACCAAAGATTCAACCAAGTATATGGATCATGTTACATCTAATTTCAAAAATGTTTCCATTAACATGATCTACTTAGATTTACCAAGGATGAAGTACTACTTGGATTGAATGAATGGTGATGAATCCAAAACAATAAATCAATTCAAAACATAAAACATGTTAAGGATACAACACAACATAGTTTATCATGCTACAAATGATTTACCAAAAATAAAACAAAGCGTGAAAACATATGATTAAGGAAAGTAGAGCCTACTTGGTGATTTAACTTCATTAATCCAAGCTTTAGCTTTCCTAATGATCCCCTTCATCCCTTAGTTCATTTCCCTTGAATATGCCTCAAAACCCCTCAAGGAGGGCCTTAAAAATCCCAACTTTTGGCAAAGGAAAGAACTCATATTTATAGTAAAAAGTGCCCAACGGCTAGTCCCCGGTCGACCTGGAAACAGGTCTCGGTCGACCGGGAACACACAACGGTCAGAAATATGACCGTTGGTGCCCAGGGCATTTTTCTGCTTGCAGTGTTCCCGGTCGACCTGGCCTGGCTCGGTCGACCTGGTACACTGCAGTTTCTGGCCCGAGACCAAAATTCCCAAAAATGCATATTTTTTGCATATTTCAAAGTTTTTTCAAGTGGGAATTTTTGGGCCATCAAATCAAGCTTGAAAACATGTTTTAAATCATTCTAAGGGGTTTAAAAACATGAAACATAAAAAGCCTAAAATGATTCAAAAGTTTAAAACCAAAGGGTAGCTTGATTTCTAGAAAACTCTTTTAAAAAACAAATGCATCCAAGATTAAAAACAAAACATGCATAAATCAAAACTTTTACAACTCTTAAAAACCATGCATGTATAAAACAAGATTTCAAGTTTATCTAAAACAATGCAAGTGTGTAAATCAAATGATGCTTGAATGATTATGCATCCATCAAATTGCAATCTACAAAATACCTAACACACAACACTTCTAGGTTCTTTCTCCTCCTTGGTTAGAGCTCTCCCTTGCTCTTCGCATCCAAGCGGTCTTCCCTTTAGTTCTTGAAGCAGATCTCCCCCTTAGTTGGATCTGTTCTTCTCTCCCCCTTTGTTTGATCTTCCTTCTGTCTGATCTTCAGATCTTCTAATCCTCGCTCCCTCTTTGACATTAGCTAGATCTGTTCTTTTTCTCCCCCTTTGACATCGAACTGCAAATGAACCTATATAAATTAGAAAACAAATACCTTTCAGCAGCACCTGTTACCAAATGAGATTGCAAATGCAATGCGGAACATGTTATCATGTTTATAGATTTGTCTATGCATTGTTTGAATGAAGCTAAGATAACAAATATAAATTGATTTAGCACTATAAAGCTTCAAAGCAACGTATGAAAGTCCGGGGATCCGAACCCTAGAGGGGGGGGGGTGAATAGGGTGAGCTTCAATTATGACCAATTTTAACCAATTTTAACTTCTTTAACTTAAACTAGTCACAAGTGATGATTACAAATAAAATGCGGAAGCTTAATAAAAACAATCACCACAAAGCAAGTACCATCACACAAGGATTTATAGTGGTTCGGCCTCAATGCCTACATCCACTACCGGCTTGTGATTCAACACCCCACCGGATTTCCACTATTTATGCTTTTCAATAGGCTAAGCAAAAACCTTTACAATGATGTTTTTCAAGGCTCAACATCAACCTATACATTATGTTTTTCTTAGGCTAAGCAATAACCTCTTCAACCATAGGTTGGTTATCTCTCTAATTAGTGTCTAAATTACACTTGATGGAGATACAATTTAGCTCATTACAATGCCTCTTAATTAGGCGGATATGGAAGTGAAAAACTAACTCACACAAACACTTAATGAATGCGAAGATGTATTCTCATGATGTGTGTGTGTGATGTCCTCGATCATTTTGAAAATGAAAGCTCATAAATGTATGCCTAAGGGTTTTGAAAGTTTTAGCTCATAAAACATTTATGATTGTGGAAATGCTAATCACATGTTAAAAGTAACTTGTAAAAGATATTCAAAACAAGTTGTGAAAATCTAAGAACAAAACATGTGAAGCATAGGGATATCAATCAAATCAACAATGTAGCTCAAAACATAAAAATAGATTTCATTGAAATTAGGGGACAAATCATATGTAATTATAAATACAACTTGAATATGATATACCAATCAATGCAAAGCAAGTTGTGAAACTTTAAAACAAAGTTACATATGATTTGTAAAGATGTTGAATCCAAAACATAAGATATATTTGAAAAAGATTTTCTTATGATGAAAAACAACAACCAAAGATTCAACCAAGTATAGGAATCATGTTACATATAATTTCAAAGATTCTTTCATTAACATGATCTACTTAGATTTACCAAATAAAGTACTACTTGGATTGAATCAAATGGTGATGCATCCAAAACAATAGATCAATTCAAAACATAAATATGTTAAGGACACAACAAATCATAGTTTAACATGCTACTAAAGATTTACCAAAGATAAAACAAAACATGAAAACATATGATTTGTAAAGATGTTGAATCCAAAACATAAGATAGTTTTGAAAGTGATTTTCTTATGTTGAAAAACAACAACCATAGATTCAACCAAGTATAGGAATCATGTTACATATAATTTCAAAGATTCTTTCATTAACATAATCTACTTAGATTTAACAAAAATAGTACTACTTGGATTGAATCAATGGTGATGTATCCAAAACAATAAATCAATTCAAAACATAAAACATGTTAAGGACACAACACCTCATAGTTTATCATGCTACAAAAGATTTACCAATAATTAAGCAAAGCATGAAAACATATGATTAAGGAAAGTAGAGCTTACTTGGTGATTTTACTCATTAATCCAAGCTTTAGCTTTCCTAATGACCCCCTTCATCCCTTAGTTCATTCCCCTTTGATTTGCCTCAAAACCTCTCAAGGAAGGCTTAAAAATCCCCAACTTTTGGCAAAGGAATGAACTTGTATTTATAGCCAAAACAGTCCAACGGCTAGTCCCGCGGTCGACCTGGCCCTTCCCCGGTCGACCTGGCCTTCACAACGGCAATAAAAAGATCCGTTAGACAGGAGCCACTGCTAAGTCCCGGTCGACCTGGCCTTCTGCGGGTCAGGCCAAAATTCCCAAAATTTCCATATTTCAAAGTTTTTCTTGAGGGAAATTTTTGGGCCATTAAATAAAGCTTGAATACATGTTTTAAATCATTTTAAGGGTTTTAAAACATGAAACATAAAAAGCCTAAAACGTTTTGAAAGATTTGAAACTCATAGGCTAGCTTGATTTCTAAAACTCTTTTCAAATAAAAATGCATCCAAGTTTAAAAACAAAACATGCATAAATCAATATCTTAAAAACAATGCATGTGTAAATCAAGATTTCAAGTTTTTATAAATCAATGCATATGTGTGTAAATCAAATGTTGCTAGAATGATAATGCATCCATCAAATTGCAATCTACACAATTCCTAAGAATCTCCCCCTTTGCAATTTGATGGCAACTCACTCGCCACTGAATATTACACACTAAGTCTTCAGCTCCCCCTAAGCTGGACAAGTCTTGAAATCTTCTTGGATGCTTCTTCTCTTATCATGGGCTCTTGGTTCCTTTCTTCATTCTTCTTGATGCTTGGAGCTTGATCATTCTTCAATCTTTCTTTCTTTAGCCAAGCATCTTCTTTAGCTCCCAAGCTTTCTTTCTTCTATTAGCTCTCCCCCTTTGACCATGCCTCTCTCTCCCTTTGGCAAGGTATGTATTCTCTCCCCCTGTAGAAGATCATACAAAATCTCCCCTTAGGAAGCTTGGACAATCTCTTCCCCTTTAGAGACTTGAATGCTCTCTCCCCCTTTGACATTAAATTGCAAAGGTACCTACACACATGAAATAAGGAAAATACCTTTTGAAAGTCCTGAGATCCGAACCCTAGAGGGGGGGGGTTGAATAGGGTGTGCTACAAATATGACCAATTTAGACCAATTTTAATTCTTTAAGGTAAACTAGCCACAAGTGATGATAAACAATCAAAATGCGAAAGCTAATAAAACAATCATCACAAAGCAAACACCACTACACAAAGATTTATAGTGGTTCGGCCTCAATGCTTACGTCCACTACCGGCTTGTGATCTAATCACCCCACCGGATTTCCACTATTTATGCTTTTCAATAGGCTAAGCAATAACCCTTACAATGTTGTTTTTCTAGGCTCAACAACAACCTTTACAAGATGCTTTTCTAGGCTAAACAATAACCTTTACACAATGCTTTTCTTAGCCTAAGCAATAACCTTTACAAAAGAAATATTTCTCTAAGAAGGTGTCTTCACAAAAGATCACTCTAAGATATACAATTTAAGCTCAATGATGTTGCCTCTTAAATAGGCTAATATGAAAGTGTAAATCAACTCACACAAACACTATATGAATGCAAATGTGTATGCTCATGATGTGTGTGTGTGTGTGATAACTGCAATCAAGTTTAAAAAGAATGCTCATTCAAATATATGCTCAAAGCATTTCAAAGTTTAAGGCACATAAAAGATTTGATTGAAGTTTAATGCAAATCACATGTATGAGAAACAACTTGTTAATGACATGAAAATCAAAGACTCGCAAGTTGTATGAAAATGACTAACTTAGAACATGTGATGCATGTACAATGTTGTTTTCAAAACCAAATTAATTTAACTAAAGTTTAAATAAATCAAAACAACAAATTGAGTTTCAACCAAGAAAATGAATCATGCTAAAAGAAATCAAAGATTTAGGCTAAGCATGATTAATGAAGATTTTAAATCCAAACTTGGTTTGAAAACAAAGTGAAGAATCCAATCTTAATTAGATCAAAGATTAAGAGAAGAATGGATTCAACACATCATAGTTATCATGCTAAAAATCATTTACCAATATTTTAAACAAAGCATATCACATATGATTAAGAGAGGTAGAGCTTACTTAGAGATTTAACTTCATTATTCCAAGCTTTAGCTCTCCAAATGACTCTTTGGTCTCTCTTAGTTCATCCCTTTGTCTTGTCTCCAAACTCCTCAAAGATGGCTTAAAAAATCTCCAACTTTGACAAAGGAAAGAACTACATTTTATAGACAAAAAATGCCCAACGGCTAGTCCCCAGTCGACCTGGACCCTTGCCCGGTCGACCGGGTACACACAACGGCTATAAAAATGACCGTTTGAAAAACTGCTTTTAGCGGGGGCCAATGACCGCCGGTAAAAGTGGTTTTGGCCGCCGGTATAAGTCATGTTTTCCCAAAAATGTATTTTTTAATGTAATATTGGTTGGGAATTTTTGCTCCATTAAATCAAGCTTGAAAACATGCTGTAAATCATTCTAAGGGTTTTAAAACATGAAACATAAAAAGTCAAAAAAGATTCGAAATTATAAAACCAATGGCTTGCTTGATTTTCTAAAACTCCTTTTTCAAAAACAAATGCATCCAAGATTAAAAACAAAAACATGCATAAATCAATATTTCTTCAAGTCTAAAAACCAATGCATGTATAAAACAAGATTTCAAGATTTTCTAAATCAATGCATATGTGTGTAAAACAAATGATGCTAGAATGATAATGCATCCATCAAATTGCAATCTACAAAATTCTTAACAATCTCCCCCTTTGCAATTTGATGGCAACTCACTCACCACTGAATATTATACACTAAGTCTTCAGCTCCCCCTAAGCTGGACAAGTCTTGAAATCTTCTTGGATGCTTCTTCTCTTCGTTTGGGCTCTTGGTTCCTTTCTTCATTCTTCTTGATGCTTGGAGCTTGATCAATCTTCAATCTTTCTTTCTTTAGCCAAGCATCTTCTTTAGCTCCCAAGCTTTCTTCTTTCACCTCTCCCCCTTTGACCATGCCTCTCTCTCCCTTTGGCAAGATATGCATTCTCTCCCCCTGTAGAAGATCATACAATATCTCCCCTTAGGATGCTTGGACATTCTCTTCCCTTTTAGAGAACTTCAATGCTCTCTCCCCCTGTAGAAGATCATACAATATCTCCCCTTAGGAAGCTTGGACATTCTCTTCCCTTTTAGAGAACTTGAATGCTCTCTCCCCCTTTGACATTAAATTGCAAAGGTACCTACACACATAAAATAAGGAAAATACCTTTTAGTAGCACCTGTTAACAAAAGAGATCGAAAATGAAATTCATAAAAGGTTATCATGTATGGTAGAAGTCTCTAAGGGTTCAAAGTCAATCCAAGGGTGAATTTGATCAAAACTAATACTTCTTCTGAAGGTTTACACTCCCCCTCAATCCATTCTCTCCTTTTGTCAAACTTTTGACAAAGATTTAACTATTAGGTGCAAGAAGAAGATGGTTTAACCAATTGAGGGAAAAACTTCAAGGAAAGGATTAGACATGTTTAACTATAAAGCTCAATATGATCAAATTACCAAAAGAGAGCAAGGTCAAAGAGAAAAGCAATCATGGATACAAATTGAGATTCAAAGACAAGTCTATTAAAACAATCACTCTAAAATGGAGTTATAAAGGATATAACTATCAAGATGAATCCAAAATAGAGCTATCCATGATGAAATGGGGTTTATTAATCATTGCATCAATCAATTTAACTATGAAAAACATATGCTATGAAGGTTTTGAAATCATTTCATTCAATCAATAAATATGACTATCATGTGCAAGATGAGTGAAATGAAATTCAAACATGAAGCCAACCTCAACTAATATTCAACCAAGATTATGAATACATAAACATGGTGGTCATGAAATATACCTATATGAGCAAGAGAGGTGGCAAACATGAAAATTATGATGCTAATGGTGTGTGACATGGAACAAATATATTACTATCAAGTTCAATCCAATGTACACAAGGTCTATCACATTCACAAGAAATCAAATCAATCGAAAATTATACCAATTGAAACCAATTGAATTTGACAACATGATTAAGAGCAAGAATGTGACAAATACAAAATTCCATCAAGCATCATAAATAGATATTCATCACTTTTAAAGATATAACTAATGAGCAAAGTGATGAACAAGGTAAATTGCAATGCAAAAGGATATAACTTGGAAATGCATGCAATTTTCAAAGTGTCAAAATTATATGAATTCAACAACTAAGATATCCATCAAACATATAGAAATATGAGGAATGGATTTCAAAGAGTTTCATATGATCAAGATCACTACTATGAAGTTGAAACATGTATAAGGAAGATATCACTTAGAGAATACACATGAATCAACATCATAACCATCCAAAAAGAAATTACTAGAAGGCATAGAGGATGGATTTGGGTTCTAGTAAGGTTTCTACAAATATAACTAATATCACAACCATACATGGAACCAATAGACATTTGCATATAAAAAGAATGTAAACAAATAGGCAAAGATGCAAACAATAATCATTTCCATTTCTAAGAAGATGTAACCAAAAGAAAAAGGAAATGAGAATCATGGAACATGCTTTGATGATTATAACTAATGATGTTTTAGAGCATTTCCAATCATACAATCTTCAAATCATTTTAATAAACAAAATCCAACAATGAGCATAAAAATAATGACTTTGAAGAACAATTTTCAACATTGTATTTGTCGCGACCCCGGAACGGATCCCGGGCCCGCGACACGCTTTTGTATTGTTGTTTGCATTGGAGATATACTTTCCCACAGGTTCCCGCGGTGAGGATTCCCAAAGATGCGCGGAATCTGACTCACACGATCAAGTATGCGGAAGCGTGTAGCAAAACACATCAAGATAAGCACCAATAAATCTTTAAGTGCTATAACAAATAATAACAAGACATGGTATCAAAGAAAGAAACTAACATGGCATTCCCAACATAGTTCAAGTTATAAGACTAACTCAAAAGTAATTTAAGTTCGGTTACAACCCATAAGAGGCCAACAGAGGCCAATACACTTATCAAAATAATAGAGGAACCCCAAGACAAAAAGGTGGCGAGACTCAAGAAACCCGCCCGAAGTCTAAATGACATCGTCGGGCTGCCACTCTCTCACAGGGGTTGGCTCACAAGCGTCCTCCTGAAGCTCCTCCTTAAAGGCAATGTCTCCTGCACCTGGGCACCAACAAACAAGGGTCAAACACAACGGTTTGGCAGGTAATCAATTTAGGTGCAAGCATGAACAATAAACGTTTTTGAAAACATAAGCAAATCCTTGATTTGAAATACTACAATGACTGAGATGCATTTACAGAAGTATTTAATCAAGCTGAGATACTAAAACAAACTAGCATGAGTACTTATAATATCATGAATAGTTACAATCCACAAATAGCCCATCCTTTCTCTATCATTTATATAATGAAAAGAGCAAGCACGCACGACAAGCACGATATACATAATATAATCACGACACGATTTCCCACAAAGACGGGAATTCCGGCCGCGGAACCGGACACGCACGATGTGTAATGAATACACGACCAGTCTGCAGACAGTCCACATGTTTAAAGACCCCCAGACAGTGGATCAAACTGAAAAGGCAGTCCAAGCTCAGTGGTGTTCACTTAATTCATGAATGCACAAAACACGCGAAACACGGTCGAAACACGTCGAGATAAGAAGGGGGAAATCATTTATCAAAACACGATGAACACGACTAGCAAAGGCATAATTAATATGCATAACACGCTTAGGAAGTGATCCCCTTGTTTTTCTTTTTTGAAACAAAACTTCAAAACGAGCTTGTACTTAAACTTTCAAAACGAGTACGCAATGATATTCATCGTGTCAAAACCAAAGCACGAACATAAGGCCTATCAAGCACATGTAAGGACCTTTGGATGGTCTTTGTGTAATCGAAGCCCAATGTTGGAAATAGAAATAGAATTGGTGCCCTGGAAGGTTCAAAGACATCTCGGGTTTCGAGTACACAATATCAGGCTAAAGGTCGCTTAACATGTTCTAGTTTTCATTCTTGCAATTACTCTTCAAAACAAGCAATTTGTCAATTTCGGTCACCTCGCGGTCAGGTGTCGGCTAGCCGAACTAGGATCTGGCGACTAGCCGCCAGATGACCGACAGGCTGACCGCTGGAGATCCAAGTCCAAACACAGCTCTCTGGAAAAGAAACCGAACTGACTTCGGCCGGCTTGCGGTTAGCCGAAAGGCAACTCGGCGGCTAGTCGTAAGCTGACCGTAGGGCTGACCGCTGGGACCATGGTCTCAAACTTAGCTCTCGGGAAAAGGAGCCGAAATGCGCGGTTGGCCAGCGGTTAGCCGAGATGGGGTAAGGCGGCTGGCCGCTAGCTAACCGTCAAGCTGACCGAAACCCACTGTCGAAATGTCAGCTTCTGGAAAGGGAACCGCCAAGCTCGGTCAACTCGCGGTTAACCGAAATGGGGATTTCGGCTAGCCGCCAGCCGACCGACGGCTGACCGAACCGCATGGGAAATGCAGTCCAGTTCAGATTTTCACATTTCTTCTTCCTTTCTTCTTATTTCTCATTCCACCTGCATTCCCTAAGCCTCCATGCTCTCCAAGGGTAAAACACACATTTTAAAAACACAATTTGAGACATAGAAATCCCATTCTCCAATCAAAACAAAATCCCCAAATTTTCAATGAAGGAGAAGAGTGCAAAGAAAAACAAATGCAATGCACATATGCTAACATCCATCCTAGATTGGTTACTTGCCTTTGTTAAAGGTGCCACAAACCTCTTCAAGCACTTCACTCAAGCCAATCCAAAGAACTACAAAAACCCAAGGAAACCACACAAAAACTCACTCAATCTTGAAAACAAGAAACCCATTTTACCAAAAGGGTTTGGAAACATGAAAAACATGATCTTTAAGAACTAAAAGGACTTAATGAAAAACATGGGTTGAAGCTCTTACCTAGAGATGGTCAAACAAGAGGGAAGGAAGGAAATGGAGTTCTTGCCTAACTTAGAACTTCAAGAAGTCTGCATCAATGGAGAGCTTAGGATGAGAGGAAGAAGATGGTAGCCTTGGAATCTTCTTTGGAGTCTTCTAGCTAGATCATGCAAGTGGAATGAAGATGGAAGGGAAAGAGGGTTTTCAGCCCTAGGTCAAGAACAAATTGCAGAGATTTGGTAAAGTGAATGAAAAGAGGGAAAGAGAAGGCTTAAGACCTTAGCAAATGGGGCCCAATTAGCTTGAACTTTGAAACGACGAAAACATGACCTTGTGGGCCTCGAATAACTTCGACGAAGAAGGATAAAACGATCATCGAAATATCTAGTTTCCAAAAAGTATATTTTTGAAATGGTTTTGAGATCTCGAAAATTGTGTCCAGATTTGTGCATAAAAGACAATTTTACCCTCTTTGGGCCAAAACATGGGTTTTTGGGCTTCAAACATGAATGTGCTTAAGACGAAAGTTGTAACACATAGAAAAATCATTCAAATGAAATCAAAATCACAATCACACGGAAACCGATACGATCCTCCCAAGCTTACACGGGCACTCAGGCCTTCCTGAGTGTGTCAGACTAATACTAAACGTTCTCAAAATTCCCAAAGCTATGTCCAAGACTAAACTAATTACTTCTAACCCAACGACAACTAAACCCACTTAGGACTAAACACATACTAATCGTACACTAATCGAATTGGTCTGGGTCGGGGCCTAACAGTATTTTTAAAAGATATAACTAAAAAAAACACATACAAGTTGATTTTTCAAAGTAATGATTTTCCATATCAAAGTATAACTTAGAAATCCATGGAAAAACTTAAATTGATTCAAATCATTTGTTCAAATAATCTTACCAAGACATCTACACAAATGAATCAACAACAATTGATCATGAATAATCTAGCTATGAAAGCTTTTGAAATCACAATCAATTGATCATGTAAAGAAATGCAATGCAAGTCATACAACTAAATATGAGCAAAAAGAAAATCTAACATCATGAAATTATAATCAAATGATTTTGAAAACCATGACATGTAACTTAGAATGGTGCATGAAAACAAAATCAAATGATCATAAATAACCAATGCATTTTAATAAATGTAACTATATAGAAATAAAATGCAAATGCAACATGACCAACAATATGATTTAACTTAAAAAGAATAGGTTGGTCAATGAGGTTCAAGGCCTTAAGGTTTGTCTAAGTATCTAACTTTAGGAATCCACCTAAGGTCTTGAGAGGGTTGAACTTTAAGGTCTAGTTTGGAAGTCCCACCAACTATAGGAGATTTGACTTGATAAATTTTCAATTTAAACTTATCACCATGATATTTAGATTTGACTAAATTTAGCTTAGATTGGTGATTAGTCTTTTGATGTTGGTGAGTTTGTTTCGTTGGGGATTGATTCACTTTTCTTTTCTTCTTATTTTCTCCCTTTACTTGACTTTTGAATTTTAAATTTAACTTTGTTACTTTATTCAAAAGTTCTTTCATGGGTTGATATAAGGGAGATAGGTTGAGAAGCTTTTTGTTCATAGATTCTTTTAAACTTGGTTTAACTCGTTTAAACATTTTAGAATCTATTTTAGGAGACTCCATTTTAATTGATTTAACTTGTTTAATCTTTTTGGAGTCTTCTTTGGTTTTTAGTGTCTTACCCTTCATAGATTTAGATTCTACCTTTTTAGGTTCAAAGATGGGTTTAGACACATGGCTTCTTCTTAGTTTGCACTCAAACCTAAAATGCCCTTCAATGCCACAATAAATACATTTAGTTTTGGGCAAAGGAGAAGGAGTGCTAGAGAAAGAGGACTCACCTTTCACAAAAGTGTTGGTGAATTTAGGGTCATGTGAAGTATACTTATCAAAACCAAGACCCGTCCTATCTCCATGAGATTTACCCAATTTAAATAATTTTTCAAGTCTCTCTTCACTTTGGGTAAACTTGCACTCATACTTTTGTTTATATCCTTCAAGTTGAGTGACTTTGGTTATAAGGATTGAATTTTCATTTTTAACTTTTAAAAGATCATTTTCAATTTCCTTATATTTGATTAGCTCTTCATTGGCAAGTTTTAATTTGAAATTAAGTTCATTAACAACATTAGATCCAAGTTCTAAGGTTTTTAACTTACTTTGAACATTTGACATGTTTTCCATGGAAATTGTCAACTTGGATTCTAAATTGATAAAGTCTTTGTCTTGCCTTTTTAATAGATCTCTTAGGTTTAAATTTTCCTTTTTAAGATCATCATTTCCTATATTTAATTCATTTAGTTCATCTTTGTTATTAGATAGGTTATTTAAAGAGATCATGACCTTGGAGTCTAGACATTGTATAACTTCTTCTTTCTCTCTAAGTTCATCTTTTGAAGAGACTAGTTCTTTGTTTAGTCTTTTTGATTCTTCTCTTAACTTTTTATTATTCTTTTCAAGCTTTAAGGATAATTCATATAATTCCTCAAAGGCTTGTTGAAGATCTTCTTCATTTTCATTATAATCTTCTTCTTTTATGTCACATTGAGATTCATTAGTTTGAGAGTTTGAATCTCCAATAGAAGGAAGAAGGAGGGGTCTAGAAGAATCTACACAAGAATCTAAACAATCTATAGAAGTGGAATCCATTCTAATGATTTTCATGTAAGCACAACTCTAGGGTTTTGACTCTAGGTTTTTACACCTAATCAAGAGTTCCAAATACTTGATCCTATAAGATAGAGTACTTGGCTCCGATACCAATTGAAAGTCCTGGGATCCGAACCCTAGAGGGGGTGCTGAATAGGGTGTGCTACAAATATGACCAATTTAGACCAATTTTAATTCTTTAAGGTAAACTAGTCACAAGTGATGATAAACAATCAAAATGCGGAAGCTAATAAAACAATCATCACAAAGCAAACACCACTACACAAAGATTTATAGTGGTTCGGCCTCAATGCCTACGTCCACTACCGGCTTGTGATCTAATCACCCCACCAGATTTCCACTATTTATGCTTTTCAATAGGCTAAGCAATAACCCTTACAATGTTGTTTTTCTAGGCTCAACAACAACCTTTACAAGATGCTTTTCTAGGCTAAGCAATAACCTTTACACAATGCTTTTCTTAGCCTAAGCAATAACCTTTACAAAAGAAATATTTCTCTAAGAAGGTGTCTTCACAAAAGATCACTCTAAGAGATACAATTTAAGCTCAATGATGTTGCCTCTTAAATAGGCTAATATGAAAGTGTAAATCAACTCACACAAACACTATATGAATGCAAATGTGTATGCTCATGATGTGTGTGTGTGTGTGATAACTTCAATCAAGTTTAAAAAGAAGGCTCATTCAAATATATGCTCAAAGCATTTCAAAGTTTAAGGCACATAAAAGATTTGATTGAAGTTTAATGCAAATCACATGTATGAGAAACAACTTGTTAATGACATGAAAATCAAAGACTCACAAGTTGTATGAAAATGACTAACTTAGAACATGTGATGCATGTGCAATGTTGTTTTCAAAACCAAATTAATTTAACTAAAGTTTAAATGAATGAAAACAACAAATTGAGTTTCAACCAAGAAAATGAATCATGCTAAAAGAAATCAAAGATTTAGGCTAAGCATGATTAATGAAGATTTTAAATCAAAACTTGGTTTGAAAACAAAGTGAAGAATCCAATCTTAATTAGATCAAAGATTAAGAGAAGAATGGATTCAACACATCATAGTTATCATGCTAAAAATCATTTACCAATATTTTAAACAAAGCATATAACATATGATTAAGAGAGGTAGAGCTTACTTAGAGATTTAACTTCATTAATCCAAGATTTAGCTCTCCAAATGACTCTTTGGTCTCTCTTAGTTCATCCCCTTTGTCCTGTCTCCAAACTCCTCAAAGATGGCTTAAAAATCTCCAACTTTGACAAAGGAAAGAACTACATTTTATAGCCAAAAAATGCCCAACGGCTAGTCCCTGGTCGACCTGGACCCTTGCCCGATCGACCGGGTACATACAATGGCTATAAATGACCGTTTGAAAAACTGCTTTTAGCGGGGGCCAGTGACCGCCGGTAAAAGTGGTTTTGGCCGCCGGTATAAGTCATGTTTTCCCAAAAATGTATTTTTTAAACTAATTTTGGTTGGGAGTTTTTGGGCCATTAAATCAAGCTTGAAAACATGTTTTAAATCATTCTAAGGGTTTTAAAACATAAAACATAAAAAGCCAAAAAAGATTCGAAATTATAAAACCAATGGCTTGCTTGATTTTCTAAAACTCCTTTTTCAAAAACAAATGCATCCAAGATTAAAAACAAAAACATGCATAAATCAATATTTATTCAAGTCTAAAAACCAATGCATGTATAAAACAAGATTTCAAGATTTTCCAAATCAATGCATATGTGTGTAAAACAAATAATGCTAGAATGATAATGCATCCATCAAATTGCAATCTACAAAATTCCTAACACCTTTTAGTAGCACCTATTAACAAAAGAAATCGAAAATGAAATTCATAAGAGGTTATCATGTGTGGAATTAGACTCTAAGGGTTCAAAGGCAATCCAATGGTCAATTTGATCAAAACTAATACTTCCTATGAAGGTTTACACTCCCCCTCAATCCATTCTCTCCTTTTGACAAACTTTTGACAAAGATATAACTATTTGGTGCAAGGAGAAGATGGTTTAACCAATTGAGGGTCAACTTCAAGAGAAGGATTAGATTCGTTTAACTATAAAGCTCAATATGATCAAATCACCAAAAGAAAGCAAGGTCTAATGAGAGAAGCAATCATGGATACCAATTGGAAAAACAAAGGATACCAATTGAGATTCAAAGATAAGTCTATTAAAACAATCACTCTAAAATGGATTTAAAAATATAACTATTAGGAAAAATCCAAATTAGAGCTATCCATGAAGAGATGGGGTTTACTAAACATAGCATCAATCAATTTAACAATGAAAAACACATGCTATGTAAGCTTTGAAATCATTTCAATCAATCAAATAATATGACTATCATGTGCAAGATGAGTGAAATGAAATTCAAACATGAAGCCAACCTCAACTAATAACCAACCAATATTATGAACACATAAACATGGTGGTCATGAGATATACCTATATGAGCAAGAGAGGTGGCAAACATGAAAATTATGATGCTAATGGTGTGTGACATGGAACACATATATTACTATCAAGATCAATCCAATGTACACTAGGTCTGTCACATTCACAATAAATGACATCAAATCAATCAAAAATTATACCAATTGAAACCAATTGAATTTGACAACATGATAAATATGAAGGATGTGACTAACACAAAATTCCATCAAGCATCATAAAATGATATTCATCACTTTTAAAGATATGACTAATGAGCATAGTGATGAATGAGGTAAATTGCTATGCAAAAGGATATAACTTTGAAATGCATGCAATTTTCAAAGTGACTAAATCATATGAATTCAACAACTAAGATATCCATCAAACATATAAATATACGAGGGATGGATTTCAAAGAGTTTCATATGATCAAGACCACTACTATGAAGTTGAAACATGTATAAGAATGACATCATTTAGAGAATACACATGAATCAACATCATAACCATCCAAAAAAAATATGACTAGCAAGCATAGAGAATGGATTTTAGTTCTAGTATGGTTTCTACAAATATAACTAAGATCACAGCCATACATAGAACAATTTGACATTTGCATAGAGAGGATCAATCAACACTCAAGATCTAACTCATACCATATCATCAATAAAGAATATAACTATGCAAGCACAAGAAGGTATGGAGTTAGAGGGACATCATGGATCACATATAGATGAAGATGAATCTCATATATGGATATACCTATTAAGAACAATGATTTAATTCCAATTCATCTAAAATGAACCATTAACCTATCATGCAACATCTCCACTCTTAGGAAATGTACTAAGCTTACAATGCAATGGAAAAGGGATATAAGGTTTATACCAAATGAACTTAGCACACTAAATCACAAATGTACTTATTAGGCTCAAATGATAATAAAACAAAAGATTTTACTATAAAGCACATAAACAATCATCAATTTGCATTAATGAAAATATATACCAAGTTAGGCACAAACATGCAAATCAATGAAACCATATCCAACCATGCAATGTAAGACATCAAAATCAATTTGCATAAAAAGAATGTAACTAAATGAGCAAAGATGCAAATTGTTTGTAAAAATTATTTCCTTCCAAATGATATAATCATAATTAAGCACAAGGAAATAAATTCAAGGAAAATGCTTCTATAAATACAACCAATAAAGCTTAGAACATTTTCCAAAGTTTTTCAAATCACTTCAATATTTACAATTCCAACAATGAATCAACAAGCGATTTTGAAAAACATAAATTTTCAATTTGTATTCTAAATAAGACAATAGACACTCATACAAATTGAACACATATTTTCCATACCAAGAGATATAACTTGAAAATCAATGGAAAACTTAAATTGCTTCAAATCATTTGATTTACAAAAAAGATCTAACTATGACATTCATCAAATGATTTTCCAACATCAATTGACCATGAAAAATCTAGTTATGAAAGCTTTTGTAATCACAATCAATTGATCATGAATAGATATGCACTACAAGAGATATAACTATATGAACAAAATGCAAATCCATCATGAAAATATTGCAATCAAGGGATTTTGAAAACCATGAGACATAACTTAAAAGTTCATGAAGACAAAATCAAATGATCACAAAGAAACATTGCATTTTAAGAGATGTGACTATAAAGAAACAAAATGCAAATGTAACATGACCAACAAAAAAGATTTAACTAAAAAGAATAGGTTGGTCTAGAGAGGATCAAGGCCTTAAGGTTAGTCTAAATGTGTACCAATGAAGATTCACCTAAGGTCTTGAAAAGGATGTCCTTGAGAGTTCATATAGAGGACTCACCAACTCTTGAAGATATAACTTGAAAAAGTCTTAGAGTGGTGCAATGATACTAAGGGAAATATCATTTTCAATCATAGTGGAAATCATCACAAAGATATGCAATAAATCACAACACTAGGGTTCTAATCTAGCAAGGATCAACTCCGAGTTGTTAAGCCCTAAAATGGAGTAACCCGCTCTGATACCAATTGAAAGTCCGGGGATCCGAACCCTAGAGGCGGGGGGTGAATAGGGTGAGCTTCAATTATGACCAATTTTAACCAATTTTAACTTCTTTAACTAAACTAGTCACAAGTGATGATTACAAATAAAATGCGGAAGCTTAATAAAAACAATCACCACAAAGCAAGCACCATCACACAAGGATTTATAGTGGTTCGGCCTCAATGCCTACATCCACTACCGGCTTGTGATTCAACACCCCACCGGATTTCCACTATTTATGCTTTTCAATAGGCTAAGCAATAACCTTTACAATGATGTTTTTCAAGGCTCAACATCAACCTATACATTATGCTTTTCTTAGGCTAAGCAATAACCTCTTCAACCATAGGTTGGTTATCTCTCTAATTAGTGTCTAAATTACACTTGATGGAGATAAAATTTAGCTCATTACAATGCCTCTTAATTAGGCGGATATGGAAGTGAAAAACTAACTCACACAAACACTTAATGAATGCAAAGATGTATGCTCATGATGTGTGTGTGTGTGATGTCCTCAATCATTTTGAAAATGAAAGCTCATAAATGTATGCCTAAGGCTTTTGAAAGTTTTAACTCATAAAACATTTATGATTGAGGAAATGCTAATCACATGTTAAAAGTAACTTGTAAAAGATATTCAAAACAAGTTGTGAAAATCTAAGAACAAAACATGTGAAGCATAGGGATGTCAATCAAATCAACAATGTAGCTCAAAACATAAAAATAGATTTCATTGAAATTAGGGGACAAATCATATGTACTTATAAATACAACTTGAATATGATATACCAATCAATGCAAAGCAAGTTGTGAAACTTTAAAACAAAGTTACATATGATATGTAAAGATGTTGAATCCAAAACATAAGATATATTTGAAAAAGATTTTCTTATGATGAAAAACAACAACCAAAGATTCAACCAAGTATAGGAATCATGTTACATATAATTTCAAAGATTCTTTCATTAACATGATCTACTTAGATATACCAAATAAAGTACTACTTGGATTGAATCAAATGGCGATGCATCCAAAACAATAGATCAATTCAAAACATAAATATGTTAAGGACACGACAAATCATAGTTTAACATGCTACTAAAGATTTACCAAAGATAAAACAAAACATGAAAACATATGATTTGTAAAGATGTTGAATCCAAAACATAAGATAGTTTTGAAAGTGATTTTCTTATGTTGAAAAACAACAACCATAGATTCAACCAAGTATAGGAATCATGTTCCATATAATTTCAAAGATTCTTTCATTAACATGATCTACTTAGATTTAACAAATAAAGTACTACTTGGATTGAATCAATGGTGATGTATCCAAAACAATAAATCAATTCAAAACATAAAACATGTTAAGGACACAACACCTCGTAGTTTATCATGCTACAAAAGATTTACCAATAATTAAGCAAAGCATGAAAACATATGATTAAGGAAAGTAGAGCTTACTTGGTGATTTAACTCATTATTCCAAGCTTTAGCTTTCCTAATGACCCCCTTCATCCCTTAGTTCATTCCCCTTTGATTTGCCTCAAAACCTCTCAAGGAAGGCTTAAAAATCCCCAACTTTTGGCAAAGGAATGAACTAGTATTTATAGCCAAAACAATCCAACGGCTAGTCCCCCGGTCGACCTGGCCCTTCCCCGGTCGACCTGGCCTTCACAACGGCTATAAAAAGATCCGTTAGATAGGAGCCACTGCTCAGTCCCGGTCGACCTGGCCTCTAGTGTGCCCGGTCGACCTGGCACACTGCAGGCCCGGTCGACCTGGCCTTCTACGGGTCAGGCCAAAATTCCCAAAATTTCCATATTTCAAAGTTTTTCTTGAGGGAACTTTTTGGACCATTAAATCAAGCTTGAATACATGTTTTAAATCATTCTAAGGGTTTTAAAACATGAAACATAAAAAGCCTAAAACGTTTTGAAAGATTTGAAACTCATAAGCTAGCTTGATTTCTAAAACTCTTTTCAAATTAAAATGCATCCAAGTTTAAAAACAAAACATGCATAAATCAATATCTTAAAAACAATGCATGTGTAAATCAAGATTTCAAGTTTTTATAAATCAATGCATATGTGTGTAAATCAAATGATGCTAGAATGATAATGCATCCATCAAATTGCAATCTACAAAATTCCTAACAACGTAAACATTCATAAAGAGAATTATAACAAGAAGAGAAGAGATGAAATGTGAAACTGTAATTTCATTGATTTAACAAGAGAAGTTTAGTACAAAAATCACTAAATACTTGACCATTACATAAACAAAAGATCATGGTCAGTAATCAAAACATCAAGTCAGTTGATAGATAAAGAATACATCAAGTGAAAATCAATCTATCACTACCCAAAACGATCCCCACAAAAGGATGAAAACCCTCCTAATGGTCTATGACGAATCTGGAGGAGACGGGGGCATAACATCATCATGGCACCTGCAGCTCTTGGAGATGTTCGAGAGGTACTTCAATGCCTTATTCATCTTCCCAGACACCTCTTGCCTAAACTCCTGAAACTCAGAGCGCAAGGTAGCAACCACTTGCTCCATAGACGACATGCGTTCCTCCATGGTATGCTGAAGCGGGGGCTGGGGCTGACGAGGCTGATGCTCTAGCTGAACAGGCTGATCAAGTACTGGATCTGCAGTCTTTATCTCTTCAGCCTCTAACTCCGTGTCTCCTTCTACAACTGGGTTTGGTCATGATGGTGGAGGTAGCTTCATCAAGAGAATGTTCATTTTGTTAAAAACAGTGGTGGATTCAGGTCTCTCAGAAGCAGGAGGGATCACACCAAAAGATAGGGCAATCTCAGTTATAAGAAACCCGAAGGGAGCAGCACACGGCTGGGAGCCAGTGATAACCCGGATGATGTGGTGCATGATAATGGAAGGAAGACACATAGGCACTCCGGTAATCACATTATAAAGAATATTTACGATATAAGGAGTCACTTTAGTTTGGTTCCCTTTCCTAGGATAAATGGAATGAGTGAAGATAATGTGAATGATACGAAGAGATGGAATCATAGAAGAGGCTATTAGTTTTATGGTCTCAATACCAGTATATGATAAATAAATTGATTAATTTCTTTATTTATCAATATATATTATTTCTTTCCTTTCATGAGATGAATTGTGTTTTATTACTTGTTTGCACATAACTAATACGAATGACATAATGGTTCATGAGATGAGCCGGAGTCCACAAGTATACTAGATGTAATACATGTGTATGGATGAGATCCACATACAGGAGATATGTATTGCAAATCTTATACTTAAATATCTTCACAATCAGTGATGAGATTGGGCATCTCATCTGACAAGGTTGCAGCACTTTGATCACTATGAGATAGTGTGATTTGTCTCGATCATCGGAATGTAAGATTCTGGATCATGGTGCAGGTACATTGGATGTATTGAAGGACCATGAGAAGCACCTTATATACACTATCTTTACTTTAAGGTCTGCTCTCATAATTCCCTAGCAATAGGCTCATAATCCTGAGACATTAATAAACTCAAGTTTCTATCTATGCATTTGCTTTGAATCACTAATGAGTGAGGCCAATTGTAGGTCAACACCTCGGTGATTTGGGTACGTGGTAGTAGAGCTGTGAGAACATTCAATGGTCAAGATGGAATCTATCTTTAATATCCCCTTGTGCCAATTAATGGATTTATCATTGGTAAGTGCGCACCCATTCCAATTAAGAGTTAATTGGATCGGTACCAAATGATCATTATAATTAATTGGGGCTCAAGGATAATAAGATATGGATCTAGTTTGGGGGGCAGGTCCAATTGATCCATGTATATAGATGGAAGGGCCTACTTGTGGTGATGTGGAAGTTTAGGGTCTTCATTGTAATTTATTCCTAAGACTGGAGTGCAATTGCATTTATATAGTGGAGTTATTTGTAATTAACTATGGGCCCGGATTACACATGAGATGTGGGGTTGCGTGTCCTAGTTGGAGCCAGCTTTCTAAGGAATCCTTAATGGTCCCCACGCTAGCCCAAGATATTAGAAAGATACTAATTATAGTATAACTCTAAAAGGAAATAGAAAGTTACTATTTCTATTTGAAGTGAGACTTCTAATAGTGGTAATAGTAAGTTACTAATTATTAATGAAAGTAGGACTTCTATTTTAATTAGTAAAAGAGGAAGTTACTAATCATATTTGAAGTAAGACTTCTAATTGTGATTTAGTAAGCAACTAACTGTAGTGGAAGTAAGACTTCTATTGCAATTAGTAAGAGGAGGTGGCTTCAATGCTATAAAAATAGAAGAGGAGAGCCCTTGGACGTCCCCTAATGTAATCCCACCTAGGGATTCACTCCCATATCACTCTTCCTCTCTTTGTGCAAGTTGTTGCACATCACTTCCCACTTCTAGTTTCTCTTCTAGTTTCCTCTAGGGTGTTTCTCTTGGAGATTCCACCATCTTCTTAAGAAAAGAGAATCTGATACGGGACATAGCGTGGAAGATCAAAAGGTGTTGGAGATCTTAATTTGATTAGTGAAAGCGTTCTTCATCAAAGAAAGAACTCAAATTCTCCATTAGAGCACAACAAAGCTCCAAAGGTATATCTACATCCTTGTATGCTGTAGATTTCGTGGTTGCATGTTTATATGCTATTTTGTATCTTCTAGATAGGTTATGTTGCTGTACATGGTTTATGAGTTTGAGGGATTACATCCTCGATTGGGTTTGTTGCCTTCTAGATAGTTGATCCCTGCATCAAGTGGGTCAAAAGTTTTTTAAAAACCTATCCGAAAGGCCCACCTATTTTCCAACTTGGAGACTGTTCTCGGCAGACCGTTCTTCATACTTGCAACAAAGAGCACTAGTGACTAACTCTCTCCCATCAAGAGGTAGGACATCAGTGATGAATCTGGGACCATCAGACCTAGGGATGCCTAAGATGGAGGAAATCAAGTCAATGGTGACCACCTCTTCACCATGAAGAAATCTAATGGAAAATGAATTTGCAGTAGAGGCACATATAGATTCATATAGACCATGGACGGAGGAAGCATGAGATTTGCCACTCCAAGTAAGGATGATATCCCATCCAATGGCTTCAAGTATAGCCGGGACATTATAGTCCACAAGGTCTTTGACAATGCACATCTTTTCAACAATTATCCCTTTGCTCCGGAAGGATTTGACAACAGAGGATGGAGAGGAAGTTGGATTGAATCTAATCTCTGGAGGATGGCCAGCTTCAGGAGAAGTAGAGGGAGACCTATGAGATGAAGAAGCATGGCCTGTTTTGGACCTTTCGCTTTCCCTCCTAAAAGTTTGCTGTGTGCGAGCCATTGGAAGAAATCAAAGCAAGAGATGCTCAAGACAATGAACAAAGGCTGGAAATGGGCATAACAGTTGCTTCTTGAAGACAGATGTGGTTCAGACAATATGTCAAACACTTGGAGTCCAGGATTTGGAGCTAAGGAATTCACATATGAATGATGCCAAATGGATGTGTCCAGATGACTACAGAAGCTCCTAAAAGAGTGTAGAAGACAATTGACCAGCCACACCCACAGCAGAGAAAAAAAAAACACAGATGGATTCTGAATCTGTTAATCAGCACACAATTAGCAAATCAGAGTGTGGACGGCCAGACTGGATAGGAATGCATGGGTTCTTGGATACACTGGAGAGATCACACACAACCTGGAACAATGTGTCTCCAGCTGAGTGAGAGAGAGAACCAAACACTGACAGCTGCCTGTGAGATGAGAGAATGCCCAGCAGAGACGAGGACGCCCAACAGTGACGAGAAGATAGATCAACAAGGAGGGGAGAACATATCCTTGAAGAGAATAATGATTAAAAGAGGAAAGACAGAGGAGAAAGGCAAACTGGAAGCACGGGCTTACTTTGATGTCGACCTGCACAAGAGATGAAGGAGTTCTATTTGGAACAGAATAGGCTCAGCTCAACTGATTTTGTTGCTGAAAACGCAGGCTCGTGGCCGGGCAAACTGGGGCAGACTGGGGTCGACCGGGCAAACTGGGGCAGACAGAGTTTCTGAACAGGTTCAGAGAAAATGTCCTGGAAGGAAATAGGTCAATCTAAAAGCTCTAAACCCTAAACCCCAGCTATCATACAAGCTAAAAAGTTTTAGAAAAGAGATTTTACAAAATCAATTCTAAATAATTCCTTTTGAAGAAAGAAGACTTGTAAGATAAAAGACATTTTTCAAAATCATTTAAATTTGACAAAACAAAGGTTTGACTATGAATTCATTCAAAAATAAACAATTTGAAAAACAAATCAATTGATTGAGAATGTATTACTTTTAAAAGCTTTTTCAAATCAAATTGATCAAAATCATGCATTTAATCATAAAATCCCTTTTTAAATACAAAATGCATTATTAACAAACAAGACTCAACCAAATGAATCTAAAACCTAAAGGGATACTAAGAGGATAGAAAGAACTAGATTCAAGACCAACTAGACATAAAACTATGAGAAAATATTGGTCCTATCTATCTAAAAAGCCTTAGTAATTTTCTAAAGGTCTAACCGTAGGTATCCATCTAAGGTCTTGGGCTTTGGAGTCTATTTTTGAATTTCCACCAACTAGAGGAGATAGGGATTGAATTCTTCTAGACTTGACATCAAATCTTTGAGGTTTGACTATTTTAGATTGATGATTAGTCTTTGGAAGTTGGTGTATCATTTTCTTTTTATTCTTCTCATTTCTTTTAGCTTTTCCTTCCTCTTTTTGTCTTTTGAACTTTAATTTTAACTTTTCAACCTTTTTCAAGAATCCTTTCATTTCTAAGGTTAAAGGAGGTAAAGTGAGAAGTTTCTTTTTGATAGATTTATTTTGACTATTAGTCTTTTTAAAGTCTATCTTGGATGACTCTTTTTGAATTGTTTTAACTTGTTTGAACTTCTTAGAGTCTCCCTTGGAATTCAAAGTCTTACCCTTCATAGAATTAGATTTAATTTTCTTAGGTTCAAAGATGGGTTTAGACATATGACTTTTCCTTAATTTGCACTCAAATTTGAAATGTCCTTCCTTACCACAATAATGACATTTAGTTTGGGGCATAGGAGAGAGAGTGCTAGAGAAAGAGGACTCACCTTTCACAAAAGTGTTGGTGAATTTAGGGCCATGTGAAGTATACTTATCAAATCCAAGACCCGTTCTATCTCCTTAAGATTTACCCAATCTAAATAATTTTTCAAATTTCTCTTCACCTTTGGTAAATTTGCACTCATACTTTTGTTTGTAACTTTCAAGTAGAGTGACTTTGTTTATAAGGATTGAATTTTAATTTTTGACTTTTAATAAATCATTTTCAATTTCCTTATAGTTGTTTAGTTCTTCATGGGCAAGTTTTAATTCAAGTTTAAGTTCATTAACAACATTAGATCCAAGTTCTAAGGTTTTTATATTACTTTGAGCATTAGACAAGTTTTCCTTGGAAATTGTCAACATGGATTCTAAATTGATAATGTCTTTGTCTTGCCTTTGTAATTGATCTCTTATATTTAAATTTTCTTTATTAAACTCATCATAACTTATCTTAATCTCATTTAGTTCATCTTTGATATTGGATAGGTTATGTAAATAGATCATAAACTTAGAGTCTAAACATTGTATGACTTCTTCTTTCTCTCTAAGTTCATCTTTTGAAGAGACTAATTCTTTGTTTAGCCTTTTTTATTCTTCTCTTAATTTTTTGTTTTTCTTATCAAGCCTTAAAGATAATGTATATAATTCCTCATAGGCTTGTTGAAGGTCATCTTCATTTTCATCATTTTCATCTTCTTTTAATTCAAATTGAGATTCATTAATTTGAAGGTTTGAATCTCTAATAGATGGAAGAAAAAGAGGTCTAGAGGAATCTGCACAAAAGTCTAAACAATCTAACTTAGTGGAATCCATTTTAGTAGTATTCATTCAAACACAAAACTAGGGTTTTGACTCAAAGTTTTTACACCTAATCAAGAGTTCCAAACACTTGATCCTAATATAGAGCACGAGGCTCTGATACCAATTGAAAGTCCTGGATCCTAACCCTAGAGGGGGGGGGGTGAATAGGGTGAGCTACAATATGTGACCAATAATGCCCAATTTTAATTTCTTTAAAATAAACTAGTCACAAGTGATGATTTCCCAAACAAGATACGGAAGCTATCAAAAGAAATCACCACAAGCATACACCATTACACGAAGATTTATAGTGGTTCGGTCTCAATGCCTACATCCACTACTGGCTTGTGATCCAATCACCCCACCGGATTTCCACTATCTATGCTTTTCAATAGGCTAAGCAATAACCTTTACAATGTTGTTTTTCTAGGCTAAACAACAACCTCTCAATGTGCTTTTCTAGGCTAAGCAATAACCTTTACAATGTTGTTTTTCTAGGCTAAACAACAACCTCTCAATGTGCTTTTCTAGGCTAAGCAATAACCTTTACAAGATGCTTTTCCAAGGCTAAGCAATAACCTCTACACTAATGCTTTTCTTAGGCTAAGCACTAACCATTACACTAAAAAGATTTTCTCTCAATGTAGTGTCTACACAAACACTTTAAGAGATACAATATAAGCTCAATAGAATTGCCTCTTAAGTAGGCTGATATGAAAGTTTAAATCAAGGTACAAACATACACGAAGAAGAAGCTAAGGTGTGTGCACAAAGTGTATGAATGTTTACTTCAATCAAATTCTAAAAAGAAGCTCTTAAAAGAATGCTTGATGCATTTTAAAATTTAAGCTCATAAAATGATGATTGAAGTAGTAAGTTAATCACATGAAAACTTTAAATAACTTGGAACGACATGTTAGACAAGTTATATGAAGTTTAAAGATTAAAACACATGTGATTGAGATATGAGATTTTGCAAATCAATCTAATATGCTAAAGTGATTTTATGTTGGCAAAACACATCAGTCAAAGCGAGAAATCCTGCTGAAATGAAGTTTCAAAGATTTGAGCAAGCATGGATTTCAATTGGAATGGAAACCAAGTCTTAACTTGAAAGATATACCTTTGTCTCAAGCATTTTGGATTTCCATTGACCCTCTAGCCTTCTCAGCTCATTCCCCTTCCTTAGGCTTCAAAATAGTTCCAAAGAACCACCTAACAAGCCTCTCAAAAGAAGGGAATGAAATGGACTTATATACAAAACATAGTCCAACGACTAGTTGGCCCGGTCGACCCCATGACCCCTGGGTCGACCTGACCCAACGGTCATATTGGCCAACGGCTAGTTGCTCGGTCGACCGGGTGCAAGGGTCGGTCGACCAAGCACACCGGCCTGGGAAGAGTTCTTTCAAAATTTTGAGAAAATGTTTTATGAAAACATGAACTCAAGGCCAATGTGTTTCATGCATACTAAAATGATTCTAAAAAAGAAAGATGTATGCAAGACATGAACCTTGATGCCTAACTTGATTTTTCAAAATCATGCATGAAGAACTAGATTTTTGAAAGTGCATTTTAAGTTCTAAAACATGTAGGATGAAGTCTTTGAAAATCAAATGCATATGTAAGTCTAAGATTCCGATTTCAAGGTCCAAACTATGAAGTATGAGTGTGGGATCAGATGACGATGAAATTGATAGTGCATCCATCAAACTTGCAACAACCAAAATCCTAACACCCTCTTGGGGCATGTGGGAGAAAGACTCATGATCGAGATAGTGTGACCAAAGGTCGTTCGGGTAGAAATAGTTCTCTCCTCATCATCTGCCATGTAAGAGAACTAAAATCATCTCCTTTGGTATGTCAAGTCATCAGGGACTGCATCGCCAAAGAAAAAGTAGGCTTGGGCACAATGCTCTGATCGTCCATGATCCAAGGATGATTGCTTACCATATGTTAGATTGTATGGTCTCAATCCATCAGATGATGTAATAAATTGATTAATTTCTTTATTTATCAATATAATCATGCTTTCCTTTTCATGAGATGAATGGTGATTTATTACTTAATGCACATGACCAATACATATGACATAATGGTTCATGAGATGAACTGGGTCCCATTAGTATATTAGATGTGATATATGTATATGGATGAGATCCACATACGGGAGATATGTGTCACAAATCTTATACTTAAAATATCTTCACAACCAGTGATGAGATTGGGCATCTCATCAGACAAGGTTGCAGCACTTTGATCACTATGAGATAGTGTGATTTGTCTCGATCATCAGAATGTAAGATTCTGGATCATAGTGCTGGTACATTGGATGCATTGAAGGACCATGAGAAGCACCTTATGAAATACTGTCTCGATTTAAGGACTGCTCTCATAATTCCCTAGCAATAGGCTCTCAATCCTGAGACATTGATGAACTCAAGTTTCTGTCTATTCATTTACTTTGAGTCACCAATGAGTGAGGCCAACTGTAGGTCAGTACCTCGGTGTCTTGGGTACGTGATAGTAGGACTATGGGAACATGCAATGATCAAGATGGAATCTATCTACATTATCCCCTTGTGCCAATTAATGGATTTATCATTGGTAAGTGTGCACCCATTCCAATTAAGAGTTAATTGGAGCGGTACCAAATGATCACTAAAATTAATTGGGGCTCAAGGATAATAAGACGTGGATCTAAGATTGGATGGGACATATTTATTCCAATTGATCCATTGATAATGATAGAGGGGCCTACTTGTGGTAATTGGGAAGTTTAGGTTCTTCATTGTAATTTATTCCTAAGACTGGAGTGCAATTGCATTTATATAGTGGAGTTATTTGTAATTAACTGTGGGCCCGGATTGCACAAGAGATGTGGGGTCGCGTGTCCCAGTTGGAGCCAGCTTTCTAAGGAATCCCTAGTGGTCCCCACGCTAGCCCAATATATTAGAAAGATACTAATTATAGTAGAACTCTAAAAGGAAATAGAAAGTTACTATTTCTATTTGAAGTGAGACTTCTAGTAGTAGTAATAGTAAGTTACTAATTATTAATGGAAGTAGGACTTCTATTTTAATTAGTAAAAGAGGAAGTTACTAATCATATTTGAAGTAAGACTTCTAATTGTGATTTAGTAAGCAACTAATTGCAGTGGAAGTAAGACTTCTATTTCAATTAGTAAAAGGAGGTGGCTTCAATGCTATAAAAGGAGAAGAGGAGAGCCCTTGGACATCCCTTATGCAATTCCATCATTGGAATTCACGCCCAAGCCTTACGTTTTGTGCAAGTGTTGCACACCTCTCTCTCTCTCCCACTTCTAGTTTCTCTTCTAGTTTCCTTTAGGTTTTCTCTTGGAGATTCCACCATCTTCTTGAGAAAGGAGAATCTGATACGGGTCATAGCGTGGAAGATCAAAGGGTATTGGAGATTCTGATTTGATTAGTGAAGGTGTTCATCATCAAAGAAAGAATTCAAATTCTCCATAAGAGCACAACAAAGCTCCAAAGGTATATCTACATCCTTGTATGTTGTAGATTTCGTGGTTGCATGTTTATGTGCTATTTTCTATCTTCTAGATAGGTTATGTTGTTGTACATGGTTTATGAGTTTGAGGGATTACATCCTGGATTGGGTTTGTTGCCTTCTAGATAGTTGATCCCTGCATCAAGTGGGTCAAAAGTTTTTGAAATCTATCCGAATGGCCCACCTATTTTCCAACATCATAATCCTGTAAAACTCCTCATCCTTGAGAGCGATTAATCGCTGTCTTAACTCATCACGGTTGAGGGAGTCGCACTCTTCCAAGTTTCTCTCCACAAAACTGGACCCCAGGCCTGTTGTACGACCACATTAGGAGACCTGGTAGACCGACGAGGTGCATCTGTAACAAGCTCTTTGTCCGTGTTCGTTCTGGAGGAACTACCTGCAAAGGATGGAAATGAAAAAAATCAATTATCAAAATGACAAAATTTTGCTAAAAAAAATTCTAGCGAAATTTTGGCATGGTTCCGGGACAATTCTGAAGAAAAGGGAAACACCTCGAAAAGATAGGAAGCTTGAAGATGAGCTCAACACCACTGCAAGCTCATAGTCAATGAAGCATTCTCAAAGAAGGTTTGAACTCAAATATTGTTGCGAGATCAAGCCAGTCTTATCAAATCTCCACAAGTTTGAAAAAGGGCTCAAAATTGCTGCGAGCTCCAAACTTCAAAACTTACAAAGCTTCTCAAAATCCCGCAAGACTAAGAAATGGCTCAACATTGCTGCGAGCTTCAAATCTCAGAACTTGCAAAAGATTTCCAGGTATACATCATCATGCATCCAAATCAATTTACAAAAAATCATGCATTAAAGAAAATCATCATGCACTAGATACTAGGAAAACTTTAACCAAAGTTTGACCAATTTCAACCCAACTTGGTTGTAAGACCCTGACCCGAGTGATCTCGATTAGCGTTAATTAAGTTGTATTTTAGTTCTAAGCGTGATTAGTAGATTTTGGTTAAGTTAGGACTCGAATAGCTTTTGTTATAGCTTTGAGGAGTTCTGACTGCTTTCGTGATTAGTGGGACCCTTTGGGGGTTCTTTTAGTAACTTTGCATGTGATTGAGGGATTTCCCGAGATTCTTATGATTTTGTGTTTTCATCCCGTTCTACTTATCTCGTTATTCTCTACAACTTTCATGTTGATTCCGTGCCCGTTCGAGACCCCGAAACCCAACTTTCCTAGCAGTGAAGACAAAATAGTCTTTTACATCAAAATTTGGACACAATTTTCAATATCCCCGAAACCCGCAAAACATGTATTTTTGGAAACTAGATATTTCGGTGATCGTTTTTCCCTTCTTTGTCGAATTCATTAGAAGTCCCGAAAACCACATTTTGAACCCCACAAGTATTTCTAGTGGTGGAGCCCATCTCTATTGCTATAAAAAGGAAACCCATTCCACTTTTCACCCTTCTTGGCTCAAAAATGTGGGAGTGGTGTTTGGGAGCTGTCTAGGGTTTCTTTTTGCAATTCCTTCTCCTTCTTCTTGCTCTCCCATCTCCCAATCTCTTTCGGACCTTTACAAATGGGAAAATGTATATTATCTTCTTCTCCCTCTCTTTGAGAGCTCAAAAGCTACACCACTGGTGGAGGAAGTCACCCATCCAAAGATCCTCTTTGAGCCATTCTTGTTCATTTGAAGACTCTACAAGTAAGTTCCTCCTTCAATCTTTTAGACTTGTGTTCTCCTAACCTTAGAGGAGCTCCATTTTGATTATTGCAAGCTTCTTCTTCTTCATTCTTCTTTTAACTCTTTTAGAGTTTGTTTTGGGGGTTTTGCTTGTAGTTTGGACCTTTCACTTGGAAAGCCTGTTTAGGGCTTGGATTGCTTGTTAGAGACTGTAAGGCAAGTGGTTGAAATTATAGTTTGAGCATTTAATGGTTTTATGAAGAATGTGTTGATTTTGTTATTCTTGTTCATATTTATTAGCTTGCATTGATTTGAAATAAATGCTCATTAAAGAGTTTTGCTAACTCATTTTTTGTCTTGGAAATGTGATAGATAACCCTTCTTTTATCTTTTGATTATGGCTCAAATGAATCTCTATGGTTATGAGTTTCTTCTCTCTTTGGTGATTGAATGTGAAAGGATGGAGGGGTTGGGTTGGATGTTTGTGGAATTTGGAGTTGTGGAGAAGTGTGGAAAGATGTATTGGAGGAGCTTTTAACTCACTTTTATTGCAGGAAATTAATGGGAAGTGAGGAGAGTAGTTTGAGGAGGGAAAGAGCTCAAACCTGATAGTTGGAGGCTAGCCGCTTGTTAGTTGGACGCTAGCCCCTGATAACTAGAGGTTAGCCCCTGATAACGGAGGCTAGCCTCGGTGACTGGAGGCTAACCGCCAGATAACCACACAGTCGCGGTCACTTTTTCAAAGAACTACTTTTTCTCCTGAAACCACACGGTCAGCCTCACGGCTAGCCGCTACCTAACTGAACTATTTCGGTTACATTTCCAGTAACTTGTTTTCTGTCAGGCCACCCACGGTCAACCACGCGGTCAACCAGCGGCTAGCCGCCGAACTCAGAGGTGGCTAATTGCCAGATGATAGTTAGGTAACCGAATTCACCTAGAAACATTGATATGAAGAGAAATGAAGAGGGTTTTGGTCACAATCATTTGTGCAGCCTTTTAGAGAATGATGGGGACTATTCAGTTGGAAATATGTATGGAGCCCGTTTGAGGAAGAAACCATACCACGAAGACTCATTCAAAGCCTTGAAAAACCCTAAGGTGTATAAGGAGCCAGAATGTCTTCAAAATTCACAGAGTGCCAAAGGTATACTCAAATTGACATGCGGGCCCCCCTATTCACCCCAGACTAGTTTTAAATCCCGATACGTGTCCCGTAATTCCAAAAGATCAACTGTGCTTCTAGATATCCCGAATTGTGACATATGTGTTCGAAAATTCATGGATGATGATTTATCATTTCCGAAGGCATTGAAATTACAATTTAGTATGTTGCTAGCCCGTTTATACATTGCCCGAATTGAAAGGAAATTTGTGCCTCGAGCACTCCCGTCTCGTTCTTTTACATATGTGCACTCGATATGTTTTATACATGTCTGATTTGTAATTTGACCTATGAGTCGGCACCACTAAGCTTGGATTACCTTGTCGGTTTGATCCACCGACTTGGAGATCTCCCTCCCGTCCTGCCAACTGCAGTTTGGATCCCGATGCCCGGTTTATTACCGTGGTCCAGTCCCGATCCCATGTTCGCTACCGTGGTCCCGTCCCGTATATTTATATTGTATATATATACATATGTTCGTTGTATCTCCTCACCTCGTGTGGCTGAGATCGACGCCCCGATATGCTCTTGTCACTTCGGTGATAGAGGATTTAGCTTCGTGTGGTTGCCGTCTTACTTATTTCCGGATACTCGTGTTTGAATAAATGATTTATCTCTTTTTGTGGAAATTGTTATTTAAACGGGTTTAAATGCTTTTGAAGGTAAATTCCTTTATCATTTTACTGTTGTGTTCTTTCACCCGTTTACCAAACCGTCGTGTTTGACCTACTCTTTGGTACTCAGGTCCAGACATCGTGTTTCCCGAGGCGGAGCCTGAGGAGACGGTCGAAGGACCGCAACACTTAGTTGAGTGGCACGCCGATGATGTCGTTTAGACATTCGGTTGACTTGAGATGCGATTCATTTTGGGAGTTTGTGGATAACTCGTTCTTTTGGGATTATACTTTGAGATGTATTGGCCTTTGTTGGCCTCTATTTTTGGGGAATGTAACTAAATGATCTTTTGTTTAAACTTTAACTTACTTTTGGGAAACATGCTAATCGTCATTGCTAATTCTGATTAAGTATTTTATACTTCTGATATTGTCTTCAAGACTAGGGATAGTTTGACTATTTGATTTGCTACATGCTTCCGCACTTAAAAGAAATATTCATTTACGGTTGTGATATCCTCACCGCGGACACCTGTGGGAAATTAAATAAATGTATGGTATTATTAAACCGATGTGGTGCATTATTAGTCCCGATCCTATATTAGTTCGGTGGACCCGGTCCGGGGTAGCGACAGACTGGTATCAGAGCGAGACGTGTTTCAAGCAATTAAAAAAAAAACTAGAAATCCTAAGGATGTGGCGAGGATTCATTAGATCTTTCGTTTGCTAGAATCGTGTGAGCAATGTGTGACCCTTTATTTGATTATTTTGTGCTAACAACTTGTTTTGCAGCATCATGCCACCTCGTAAGCGACCGATTAACGACAATCCTTCCAGAAGTAACAATGATCATACAGGGCCAGTTAAAGAAGATATAGTTGAAAACGTCATGCCCAATCAATTCCAGCAGATGATGCAGGCAATGCTTGACCAACAGCGTCAGGCCAATGAGAATCAAACTAGGCTACAGGAACACATGCTTAAGAAAGATAAGGACCATGCTAGAGAATTGGCAGAGATGCAAAGGCAACTGTTAGAAGTGTTACAGAGAAGGCCCGAGGCAGTTCAACCTCAACCTGCTATTGTCATCAATCAGAGGCAACATGACCCGAACGCTTTGTTTGAGCGGTTTCGGAAGAGAGCTCCAAAGGAATTCCTAGGCACAGAGGATCCATTAGAGGCAGATGATTGGTTGGACCATACGGAGAACATCTTTGAGATTTTCCAATGCACCGGGGGAAAAAGAGTGAAACTAGCATCATCCCTCTTTAGCGGTACAACGGACAGATGGTGGAAAACGGTTAGGGAGGAATACAGGACTATGGTTGATGCAGAGGTTTGGGCAAACTTCAAGAGGCAGTTCCATGATAACTATGTACCCACTCACATCAAGCGACAGAAAGCAGTGGAATTCCAACAGCTTATTCAAGGGAAAATGACAGTCCTCGAATACCTCACAAAATTCGAGAGATTGTCTAGATATGCTCCAGAACTAGTGGGCACGGTGGAGAAGAAGATTGCTAAGTTCCTATAGGGACTTAACCCTTTCATTGAGAGGGATGCTAATGGAGTAGTACCACCTACCACTTTCGAAAAAGCCGTCAAGAGGGCCTATAAGTTTGAAAACTTCCATAACAAGATCCTCAGAGTTCAGGGAAAGGGTCTAGTAAACCAACAAAACCACCAGTACCAGAGAAATCAACAAAACAAGAGGCAGAGGCCAGAGCAGAATGTTTAGAATCCAGTGGTTTGCATCCACTCTGGAAAGAATCATGTGAGTGCTGAATGTCGTACCATTACGGGAGCATGCTTCAGGTGTGGTGCGATGAAACATCAAATGAGAGATTGTCCAAGACCGAATAGGCAGAATCAACAACAGCAAGGACCACAGGGTCCAGCACTACCACAGAATGCAATGGTTGTCTAAAACCAGGCGAGGCCACTCCAGCAACAAGCACCACAGCAACAATAGCATAGACAGCAGCAGGCCCATTATCAGCAAGGACAGAACCAAAATCAGCGTGCACCGCAACAGAATAGGAATGCACAACAAGGCAGGCCACAACAAGCT
Source organism: Cinnamomum chago (assembly GCA_038049695.1). Classification (NCBI taxonomy): domain Eukaryota; kingdom Viridiplantae; phylum Streptophyta; class Magnoliopsida; order Laurales; family Lauraceae; genus Cinnamomum; species Cinnamomum chago. The sequence goes on along the minus strand of CP142453.1, from coordinate 49,325,403 downwards.
CAGAATAGGCCACAGCATCGAGGACAAATCTATGCGGTTAATAGAGCTGATGCAGAGACAGCAGGCAATGTCGTGGAAGGTACACTCCTTATTTGTGGGATTAAAGCTAAGATTTTATTTGACCCTGGCTCTACACATTCATTCTTATCCCATAAATTTTCTGAGTTGATTGATATGCATGCTAGAGAACTTGAGTTCATTTTGACTGTGGCAACCTCAGTAGGTAAACAAGTTATTTGTAGAACCTTTTATCCTAGTTGCACAGTCCAGATAGGAGAAGTGGTTTTAACCGCAGATCTCATTTCATTGGAGATGTATGATTATGATGTCATCCTAGGGATGGATTGGCTGGCACGGTACCATGCCACGACGGATTGTTTCCATAAGACCCTTACTTTCAAGTTAGTTGAGACACCAGCAGGGGTGTTGTTTCAGGGAGAGAGGAGGAATCCTCGTGCAGGGTTTGTCTCAGCGTTGAAGGTTGATAGACTTTTGAGAAGTGGATGTGAAGCCTATTTAGCGTTTATCATGGAGGATAAACGGTCCCAAGGGGTAGAGGAGATCCCAATTGTTTGGGAATTTCCGGATGTTTTTCCGGAGGAGATTCCAGGTTTACCACCCATCAGAGAGATTGATTTCACTATCGAGTTGTTACCAGGGACCGCTCCGATATCTATCGCACCATATAGAATGGCGCCATTAGAGTTGGGGGAATTGAAGACTCAAATGCAAGAATTGTTGGACAAAGTTTTTGTGAGACCGAGTATTTCACCATGGGGAGCTCCAGTCTTGTTTGTCAAGAAGAAGGATGGGTCGATGAGAATGTGCATAGATTATAAAAGATTGAATCAAGTGACCATCAAGAACAAATACCCATTGCCAAGGATAGATGAATTGTTTGATCAGTTACAAGGTGCTTCATACTTTTTGAAGATTGAGTTGAGAACCGGTTACCATCAGCTGAGAGTCAGAGAATCAGATGCGTTGAAAACAGCTTTCCGGACAAGATATGGCCACTATGAGTTCCTAGTGATGCCATTTGGGTTGACAAATGCACCAGCAGTGTTCATGGCGTTGATGAACAAGATATTTGTAGAGTATCTACATCAGTTTGTGGTAGTATTCATTGACGACATCTTAGTGTACTCCAAGACCAAGGAAGAGCATGAAGAGCACTTGAGAATAGCACTACAACTTTTGAGAGAGAACCAGCTGTATGCGAAGCTCAACAAGTGTGAATTTTGGTTAGACCAAGTAGCATTTTTGGGGCACATCATCTCCAAAGAAGGATTGTCAGTGGATCCGTCCAAGATTGAAGCAGTAGTGAATTGGGAAAAACCGAAGAATGTGGCAGAAATTAGAAGTTTTCTGGGATTGGCAGGCCATTATCGGAGGTTTGTGCAAGGATTTTCATCGATTGCGTCACCATTAACGAAGTTGACAAGGAAGAATGCACCATATGTATGGACAGATCAGTGTGAAAAGAGTTTCCAGGAGCTAAAAAAGAGATTGACTACAGCACCAGTCCTTACTTTGTCATCTGGAAGCGGCGGTTTCAACATTTTTACCGATGCTTCGAATGTGGGACTTGGTTGTGTATTGATGCAAGAAGGAAAATTGTTTGCTTATGGATCTCAACAGTTGAAAGATCACGAGAAGAACTATGCCACCCATGATCTTGAGTTAGCAGCAGTTGTTTTCACGTTGAAAATGCGGAGAAATTACCCCTACGGAGAGCAGTTCGTATTCCACTCCGACCACCGCAGCTTACAGTACTTGTTTTCGTAGAAAGAATTGAACATGAGGCAGAGAAGATGGATGGAATATATAAAGGATTACGATTTTCCAATCAAGTACCACCCAGGGAAAGCTAATGTAGTTGCCGATGCCTTGAGCAGAAAATCAGTAGGCTTGGCAAATTTAAGTGGCACTTGTATTTTCGAGCAATTTGAAGAGTTGAGTCTAGACCTGCAACCACTTAGAAAGGGTGTACTATTAACTAACATGTCAGTGTCAGAGCCTTCTTTCATTCAGAAGATCAAGGATAGTCAGTTGCAAGATCCAGAGTTGCCCAAGATTTCAGAACATATAGCAGAACGTCCTGACTTCCGTACTGTTGATGGAGTTTTGTACTACCGTGACCGTCTGTGTGTGCCTAACATCGAAGATTTGATAAATGACATCATGACTGAGGCTCACAGCACGAAGTATTCAATGCATCCAGGCAACACAAAGATGTATTAGAATTTGAAGGGCATATTTTGGTGGAACAATATGAAGAGAGAGATTGCAGCGTTTGTCTCCCGTTGCATGACCTGTCAGTTGATTAAGGCAGAACGTCAGAGGCCTCCAGGGTTGTTACAGCTGTTAGAGATCCCGAAATGGAAGTGGGAGCATATTACCATGGATTTTATTTTGGGATTACTGAGGACCAGCAGAGGCAACGATGTGATATGGGTCATTGTGGACCGTCTCACCAAGTCAGCTCATTTCATTGCCATGAAGACTAGGAAGAAGATGCACATACTACCTTTGGCAGAGTTGTTTGTCAATGAGATTGTCAGTCGTCATGGGCAGCCAGTTTTTATCACATCCAACAGAGATAACAGATTTGTCTCGAGGTTTTGGAAGACGCTCCATGAGTCTATGGGTACGAGATTACAGTTCAGCACGACTTATCACCCTCAGACAGATGGCCAGTCAGAGAGAACAATTCAGTCCCTAGAAGATATGCTCCGTGCTTGTGTGTTAGACTTCAAGACTCAATGGGATGAGGCATTACCGTTGTGTGAGTTTGCTTACAACAACAGCTACCATTCGAGCATTGGCATGGCACCTTTCGAGGCATTGTATGGCAGAAGGTGTAGGACGCATGTATGTTGGGAAGAAGTCGGCATTCGCAGTTTCCATGGACCGACTATTGTAAGTGAGACCAATGACAAAATCAAGTTGATTCAAAAACGTCTGAAAGTGTCCTGAAGTAGACAAAAGAGCTATGCAGACTCCCATCGCAGAGATTTATAGTTCAAAGAAGGAGACAAGGTCTTCTTGAAAGTGTCACCTACGAGAGGAACATTGAGATTTGGACAGAAGGGCAAGTTATCACGGAGATACATTGGACCATATGACATTGTGAGCAAGATCGGTGACGTGGCTTATAGATTAGCCTTACCATTTGAGCTATCCGGCGTACACAACGTCCTCCATGTGTCTATGTTGAAGAAGTATGTCCATTATCGCGACCCCGGACCGGGTCCCCACGAAGGAACTGATCCGGAGTTAGGACATTATTAGTGGTGGTGATGGTGAGATGATGAATAGATAACCACATGCATTTATTTGATAACATACACTTATTTAATTTCCCACAGGTGTCCGCGGTGAGGATATCACAACCAATTGAATATTTCTTTTAAGTGCGGAAGCATGTAGCAAAGCAACTAGTCAGACTATCTCTAGTCATGAAAGCATTAACATCAAGTATAAATTATTGTATCAGAATGAGTAACGTTCTATAGCTTGTCTCCCAAAACTAAGTTAAAGTTTGACAAAAGATCACTTATTAACAGTCCCCAAAATTAGAGGCCAACAAAGGCCAATATAAACAAAACAATAACCCAATGAATGGTTAAATAGTTTTCCTCAAAATGAAACGCCTCTCGTAGCAACCCGATGTCTACATGACATCGTCAGCACGCCACTCGACTAGAGGTTGCGGCTCACCTACCGCCTCCTCCGGCTCCTCCTCAAGGAAACCGGCAACAGGACCTGAGTACCAAAGCAAATGGGTCAAACACGACGGTCTGGCAAGAGAATGAAAAGATACAACAACATATAATAATAAAGGAAATACCTTGAAAAGCATAGAAATCTGTTTAAACAAGAACTCTCATAAAGTAGAGGAATTATTTGCTAGAAAACAAGTAAACGAGATCAAACATATAAGGTATCCAAGGAATCGGGAACTAACAAGATGGGAATCACATAAAGCTAAGTCCTCTGTCACTAAAGTGGCAACAGTAAAACGGGACGTTGATCTCAGTCACACAAGGTGAGGAGATTCAACGCAAATCATATATACAATATAAATATACGGGACGGGACCACGGTAGCGAACCAGGTATCGGGACGGGACCACGGTAATAGACCGGGTATCGGGATCCAAACTGCAGCTAGCGGGACGGGAGAGGGATCTCCAAGACGGTGGATCAAACCGACAAGGTATCCAAGCTTAGTGATGCCGACTCATAGGTTAAACAATAATTCGAGACATATGCAAAATACATCAAGTTCAAGTAAATAAATGAACGGGACAAGAATACTCAAATGCATAACATTCATTTCATGTCGGGCAATACTCTTCGGGACAAGTCCATGTTACTAGTGTAACTATCATGCTTTCGGGAAAACGACTCATATAATATAAATCTTGGAATGAAGTGAAATAATGAACTATAACAATTTCGGGTAAAATACTGGTTTCAAGAACTATTTAGTGTATAGGGGTCTCGTATGTTGATTACAATAAAGACTTGGTACTCCTTGAGTTAGAAGACATTCCGGGCTCCTTATGCACCTTGAAGTTTCACAACTTCGAATGAAATCTTTGTGACATGGTTTTTTTCCACGAATGGCCTCATACATTGTTTAGCAAATCTCCTTGCCATCGAGGGGTTCCCAGAGAATAGACCCAAACATTGAAATAGTTAAACATCGTCCCAAACATAGCCTTGCCCAACAGGGCACCTCGCTCGAGCGGACTGGAGAGTTTGCTCGAGCGAGTCGCTCTCTGGAATGGCTGCCTGGGTGGGTTCGCACGAGCGAAGTTGAGGTCGCTCGAACGAACTCATTGGGTCGAACGAATATTTAAATGCGTTCGAACGAACAACTCTCTGGAATGAGTTCTGGGATGTCCGCTATAGCGACCAGGGGTCCGCTCGAGTGACCAAGCTACTGGAATGCTCTGAACCCTTTCCTGGACAGGTCGTTCGAGCGAACTGTCCAGAAACTGAATTCGGACCAGTTCAGCTCCACAATAACTCTTCCTTTTTACAACCCCTTCTGAACCACTTTCATACATCAAATGAGGAGTATAAATCTCCATTTAAATGACCTCATATCTCCAACCACATCCATCCCATTCGCCTCCATCCATATCACATTCCATACAAGCAAAGAGAGGAGGAAACCATTTCACACATGATATATATATATATTTGAAGGAAAACAAGAGGAATTAAAACCTATGAACCAATACTTCTTTATGACCATAAATGCATTAACAAGGCTCTTCATGAGCATTTATTTCAGAGGAAAGCAATAAATAGGCATGAGTGACATTTAATAAAACCAACCACATTTCCAATAAAAACATTGAAAGCTCATAAAAGATCATATCATTCACTTGCCTTGGGTCTTCTAACAATGCAAATCAAGCTTTAATACTCTTCCAAGCAAGGAATCGAAACTATGAGCAAAACCCCAAACAAACAAACCCTAAAATGGTCAAACAATGAAATAACAAGGAAACCTTATAATAATGAAGGTGAAGCTTCTCTAAGGCCAAAGGAACACAAATCTAGAAGATTAAGGGGAGTACTTACTTGCAAAGTCCTCTAATGGCAATGGCAAGCTCAAAGGAGGTCTTGGAATGGAGGGTTTTCTCCACAAACTATCAAAAGGAAGCTCTCAAGGAGGTGAAGAAGAAGATGACCTCAACTCTCCTATTGGTGCAAGCTTAGGAGTGGATTGAGGATGAAGAAGAAGGCAATGAAACCCTAGGTTCTCACTCTCTTGTGCTGGGAAAAGGAAATGGAAGGGAAAGGCTTCCTTAAAAACAAGTGGGGAGTGGGCTCCACCATTAGAAATCTAATTGGGCTGAAAACATGGCTTTTGGGGCTTCTAATGAATTCGACGAAGAAGAGAAAAGTGATCGTCGAAATATCTAGTTTCCAAAAAGTATATGTTTCGCGGGTTTCGCGAATATCTAGTTTTGGGTACAGATTTTGTGTGCAATGACTGTTTTTCCCTCAAGGCTATGAAATCGGGTTTCGGGATCTCAAATGGATACGGGATCAACATGAAAGTTGAATGGAATAACAATACCAATAAAACAGGATTAAAACCATGAATGTAAGAATCTCCGATAAATCCTCCAGCACGTGCCATGCCATAAAAAGGAAAACCCCAAAGGGTCCCACTAATCACAAGACAACCAAAACTTCCCAAAACTATAACAAAAGTTATTCCAATCTCAACTTAGCCAAAATCACCAATCAAGCTTAGCACTAACACGCAACTTAATTAGTACTAATCGGGTTCACTCGGGTCGGGGTCTTACATCCTCCACCCCTTAAGGCATTTGGTTCTCCAAATGGAATATAAAACTCACCTGAGGTAGAAGATGCGGATACTTCTTCTGAACTTGATCTCGTAATTCTCATGTGGCCTCTTCCGGTCCATGGTTCTCCCACAATACCTTCACCCAGTGAATAGTCCGTGACCTCAACTCTTGTTCCTTTGTATCGATGATCTCAACGGGCTTCTCAACATAGGTAGCATCCTCTCTGATCTCTAATGGCTCATGCCGGAGTACATGCGAAGGATCGGGAACATACTTCTTCAGCCTGGACACATGGAAGACGTTGTGTACGCCGGATAGCTCGAGTGGTAAGGCTAATCTATAAGCCACGTCACCGATCTTGCCCACAATGTCATAGGGTCCAATGTATCTATGTGATAACTTGCCCTTCTGTCCAAATCTCAATGTTCCCCTTGTAGGTGACAGTTTCAGGAAAACCTTGTCTCCTTCCTTGAACTGTAGATCTCTGCGGTGGGAGTCTGCATAGCTCTTCTGCCTACTCTTGGACACTTTCAGACGTTCTTGAATCAACTTGATCTTGTCGCTGGTCTCACTAACCATAGTCGGTCCATGGAAACTGTGAGTGCCGACTTCTTCCCAACAAACAGGTGTCCTACACCTTCTGCCATACAAAGCCTCAAAAGGAGCCATCCCAATGCTCGAATGGTAGCTGTTGTTGTAAGCAAACTCACACAACGGTAGAGTCTCATCCCATTGAGTCTTGAAATCCAACACACAGGCACGGAGCATATCCTCAAGAGTCTGAATCGTCCTCTCTGACTGGCCATCTGTCTGCGGGTGATAAGCTGTGCTAAACTGTAGTCTCGTACCCATAGACTCATGCAATGTCTTCCAGAACCTCGAGACAAATCTGTTGTCTCTGTCAGATGTGGTAGAAACTGGCTGCCCGTGACGACTAACAATCTCGTTGACAAACAACTTTGCCAAAGGTAGCATGTGCATCTTCTTCCCTGTCTTCATAGCAAGGAAATGGGCTGACTTGGTGAGACAGTCCACAATGACCCAAATCGCATCGTTGCCTCTACTAGTCCTCGGTAATCCCGAAATAAAGTCCATGGTAATGTGCTCCCACTTCCATTCTGGGATCTCTAATGGCTGTAACAATCCTGGAGGCCTCTGATGCTCTGCTTTAATCAACTGACAGGTCATACAACGGGAGACAAACGCTGCAATCTCTCTCTTCATATTGTTCCACCAAAATCTGCCCTTCAAGTTCTGATACATCTTTGTGATGCCTGGATGCATAGAGTACTTCGTGTTGTGAGCCTCAGTCATGATGTCATTTCTCAAATCTTCAATGTTAGGTACACACAAACGGTCACGGTAGTACAAAACTCCATCAACAATACGAAAATCAGGACGTTCTGCTATATGCTCTGAAATCTTGGCCAACTCTGGATCTTGCAACTGACTATCCTTGATCTTCTGAATGAAAAAAGGTTCTAACACTGTCATGTTAGCTAACAAAACACCCTTCCTTAGTGGTTGTAGGTCTATACTCAATTCTTCAAACTGCTCGAAAATACAAGTGCCACTTAGATTTGCCAAGCCTACTGATTTCCTGCTCAAGGCATCTGCAACAACATTGGCTTTCCCCGGGTGATACTTGATTGGAAAATCATAGTCCTTGATATATTCCATCCATCTTCTCTGCCTCATGTTCAAATCCTTCTGTGAAAACAGATACTTTAAGTTGTAGTGGTCGGAGTGGACTTCGAACTTCTTTCCATAGAGGTAATGTCTCCACATCTTCAACGCGAAAACAACTGCTGCTAACTCAAGATCATGGGTGGCATAGTTCTTCTCGTGATCTTTCAACTGTCGAGATCCATAAGCAATCACTCTTCCTTCTTGCATCAACACACAACCGAGTCCAACATTCGAGGCATCGGTAAAAATGGTGAAACCGCCGCTTCCGGATGGCAAGGTAAGGACTGGTGATGTAGTCAATCTCTTCTTTAGCTCTTGGAAACTCTCTTCACACTGCTCTGTCCACACATATGGTGCATTTTTCCTTGTCAACTTTGTCAAAGGTGACGCAATCGACGAAAAACCTTCCACAAACCTCCTGTAATAGCCTGCCAATCCCAGAAAACTTCTAATTTCTGTCACATTCTTCGGTCTTTCCCAATTCACTACCGCTTCAATCTTGGATGGATCCACTGACAATCCTTTTCTTGAGATAATGTGCCCCAGAAACGCTATTTGGTCTAGCCAAAATTCACACTTGTTAAGCTTTGCATACAGCTGATTCTCTCTCAAGAGTTGCAATGCTATCCTCAAATGCTCTTCGTGCTCTTCTCTAGTCTTGGAGTACACCAAAATGTCATCTATGAACACCACAACAAACTGGTCCAAATACTCTGCAAATATCTTGTTCATCAAAGCCATGAACACTGCCGACGCATTTGTCAATCCAAATGGCATCACTAGGAACTCTTAGTGGCCATATCTTGTCCGGAAAGCTGTTTTCAACACATCTGCTTCTCTAACTCTCAGCTGATGGTAACCGGATCTCAAATCAATCTTCGGAAAGTATGATGCCCCTTGCAATTGATCAAACAATTTATCTATTCTTGGCAATGGGTACTTGTTCTTGATGGTCACTTGATTCAATCTTTTGTAATCTATACACATTCTCATCGAACCATCGTTCTTCTTAACAAACAAAACTGGAGCTCCCCATGGTGAAACACTTGGTCTCACCAAACCTTTGTCCAATAATTCCTGCAACTGAGTCTTCAACTCTCCCAACTCTGCTGGAGCCATTCTATATGGTGCAATAGATATCAGGGCGGTCCCTGATAGTAACTCAATGGTGAAATCAATCTCTCTCATGGGTGGCAAACCTGGAATCTCCTCCAGAAAAACATCCGGGAATTCCCAAACAATTGGGATCTCCTCCACCCCTTGGGACAATTTATCTTCCGTGATAAACGCTAAATAAGCTTCACAACCACTTCTCAAAAGTCTGTCAGCCTTCAACGCTGAAACAAATCATGCACGAGGATTCCTCCTCTCTCCCTGAAACGACACTCCTGCTGGTGTCTCAACCAACTTGAAAGTGAGGGTCTTATGGAAACAATCCATTGTGGCATGGTACCCTGCCAGCCAATCCATCCCTAGGATGACATCATAATCAAACATCTCCAAAGAAATGAGATCTGCGGTTAAAACCACTTCTCCTATCTGGACTGCGCAACTAGGGTAAAAGGGTCTACAAATAACTTGTTTACCTACTGGGGTTGCCACAGTCAAAATGAACTCAAGTTCTCTAGCATGCATATCAATCAACTTAGAAAATTTATGGGACACGAAAGAATGTGTAGAGCTAGGGTCAAACAAAATCATAGCTTTAATCCAACAAACAAGAAGTGTACCTTCCACTACATTTCCCGCTGCCTCTGCATCAACTCTATTGACCCCGTAGATTTGCCCTCGAAGCTGTGGCCTGTTCTGAGATTGTTGTGGCCTGCCATGTGGTGCATTCTTGTTTTGTTACGGTGGTCGCTGCTGTCCCTGCTGATGACGGGGCTGTTGCTGCTGTCTAAATTGTTGTTGCTGTGGTGCTTGCTGCTGAAGTGGCCTTGCCTGGTTCTGAACAACCAATGCATTATGTGGTGGTGGTGGTGGACGTTGTGGCCCTTGCTGCTGCTGCTGATTCTGTCTGTTTGGCCTAGGACAATCCCTCATCCGATGGTCCATCGAACCACACCTGAAGCACGCTCCCGTAATAGTACGACAATCAGCACTAGCATGGTTCTTCCCACAGTGGATACACGCCATTGGATTCTGCACATTTGGCCCTGTCCTCTGCCTCTTATTCTGATGGTTTCTCTGATGTTGATAATTCTGCTGCTGAGTTGGACTCTTGCCTTGCACTCTGAGGATCTTGTTGTGGAAGTTCTCAAACTTGTAGGCCCTCTTGACTGCCTCATCGAAAGTAGCAGGTGGTACTACTCCGGTGGCATCTCTCTCAATAAAGGGATTGAGTCCCTCAAAGAACTTAGCAATTTTCTTCTCCACCGTATCTACCAACTCCGGGGCATATCTGGAAGTCTCTCAAACTTGGTGAGATATTCTAAGACTGTCATACTCCCCTACACCAGCTGCTGAAACTCTATGGCCTTTTGTCTCTTGATATGGGCAGGTACATATTTATCATGGAATTGTCTCTTGAAGTTTGCCCACACCTCTGCATCAGCCATGTTCCTGTATTCTTCCTTAACCGTTTTCCACCATCTGTCTGCTGTGCCGCTGAAAAGGGATGATGCCAGCTTTACCCTTTCTCCTCCTGTACACTGGAAAATCTCGAAGATGTTCTCTGTATGTTCTAACCAGTCATCTGCAGCCAATGGATCTTCTTCCCCAAGAAATTCCCTCGGAGCTCTCTTCCGAAACCGTTCAAACAAGGCATTAGGGTCATGTTGCCTTTGGTTAATGACGATAGCTGGTTGAGGTTGAACCGGTTCCGGTCTTCTCTGTAGGACCTCAAGCAATTGCCTTTGCATCTTTGCCATCTCCCTAGCGTGATCCTCTTCCCTCTTGAGCATCTGTTCTTGCAATCTAACTTGGTTTTCATTAGCTTGACGTTGTTGGTCAAGCATCGCTTGCATCATTTCCTGAAACTGATTTGGTGGGTTGTTCTCAATTATATCCTCTTCTATCGGTCTGGTGTGATCATTGTTACTTCCAGAAGGAATGCCATTCACTGTTCTCTTACGGGGAGGCATGATGCTGCAAAACAAATTGTTAGCACATAATAATACAATGGGTCACACATTGCTCACACGATACTAGCTATCGAAAGATCTAACGAATCCTCGCCACGTCCTTAGGATTTCTAGTTTATTTTAATTGCTTGAAACACGTCTCTCTCTGATACCAGTCTGTCGCGACCCCGGACCGGGTCCCCACGAAGGAACTGATCCGGAGTCGGGACATTATTAGTGGTGGTCATGATGAGATGATGAATAGATAACCACATGCATTTATTTGATAACATACACTTATTTAATTTCCCACAGGTGTCCGCGGTGAGGATATCACAACCAATTGAATATTTCTTTTAAGTGCGAAAACAGGTAGCAAATCAAATAGTCAGACTATCTCTAGTCATGAAAGCATTAACATCAAGTATAAATTACTGTATCAGAATGAGCAACGTTCTACAGCATGTTTCCCATAAGTAAGTTAAAGTTTGACAAAAGATCACTTATTAACAGTCCCCAAAATTAGAGGCCAACAAAGGCCAATATAAACAAAACAATAACCCAATGAATGGTTAAATAGTTTTCCTCAAAATGAAACGCCTCTCGTAGCAACCCGATCTGTACATGACATCGTCAGTACGCCACTCGGCTAGAGGTTGCGGCTCACCTACCACCTCCTCCGGCCCCTCCTCAAGGAAACCGGCAATGGGACCTGAGTACCAAAGCAAATGGGTCAGACATGACGGTCTGGCAAGAGAATAAAAAGATACAACAACATATAATAATAAAGGAAATACCTTGAAAAGCATAGAAATCTGTTTAAACAAGAACTCTCATAAAGTAGAGGAATCATTTGCTAGAAAACAAGTAAATAAGATCAAACATATAAGGTATCCAAGGAATTGGGAACTAACAAAATGGCAATCACATAAAGCTAAGTCCTCTGTCACTAAAGTGACAACAGTAAAACGGGACGTTGATCTCAGTCACACAAGGTGAGGAGATTCAACGCAAATCATATATACAATATAAATATACGGGACGGGACCACGGTAGCGAACCGGGTATCGGGACGGGACCACGGTAATAGACCGGGTATCGGAATCCAAACTGCAACTGGCGGGACGAAAGAGGGATCTCCAAGATTGTGGATCAAACCGACAAGGTATCCAAGCTTAGTGATGCCGACTCATAGGTTAAACAATAATTCGAGACATATGCAAAATACATCAAGTTCAAGTAAATAAATGAACGGGACAAGAATACTCAAATGCATAACTTTCATTTCATGTCGGGCAATACTCTTCGGGACAAGTCCATGTTACTAGTGTAACTATCATGCTTTCGGGAAAACAAATCATATAATATAAATCTTGGAATGAAGTGAAACAATGAACTATAACAATTTCGGGTAAAATACTGGTTTCAAGATCTATTTAGTGTATAGGGGTCCCATATGTTGATTACAATAAAGACTTGGTACTCCTTGAGTTAGAAGACATTCCGGGCTCCTTATGCACCGTGAAGTTTCACAACTTCGAATGAAATCTTTGTGACATGGTTTCTTTCCATGAATGGCCTCATACATTGTTTAGCAAATCTCCTTGCCATCGAGGGGTTCCCAGAGAATAGACCCAAACATTGAAATAGTTAAAAATCGTCCCAAACATAGCCTTGCCCAACAGGACACCTCGCTCGAGCGGACTGGAGAGTTTGCTCGAGCGAGTCTCTCTCTGGAATGGCTGCCTGGGTGGGTTCGCTCGAGCGAAGTTGAGGTCGCTCGAACGAACTCATTGGGTCGAGCGAATATTTAAATGCGTTCAAATGAACAACTCTCTGGAATGAGTTCTGGGATGTCCGCTCGAGCGACCAAGCTACTGGAATGCTCTGAACCCTTTCCTGGACAGGTCACTCGAGCGAAGTGTCATGGTCGCTCGAGCGAACTGTCCAGAAACTGAATTCGGACCAGTTCAGCTCCACAATAACTCTTCCTTTTTACAACCCCTTCTGAACCACTTTCATACATCAAATGAGGAGTATAAGTCTCCATTTAAATGACCTCATATCTCCAGCCACATCCATCCCATTCTCCTCCATCCATATCACATTCCATACAAGCAAAGAGAGGAGGAAACCATTTCACACATGATATATATATATATATATTTGAAGGAAAACAAGAGGAATTAAAAGCTATGAACCAATACTTCTTTATGACCATAAATGCATTAACAAGGCTCTTCATGAGCATTTATTTCAAAGGGAAGCAATAAATAGGCATGAGTGACATTTAATAAAACCAACCACATTTCCAATAAAAACATTGAAAGCTCATAAAAGATCATATCAGTCACTTGCCTTGGGTCTTCTAACAATGCAAATCAAGCTCTAATACTCTTCCAAGCAAGGAATCCAAACTATGAGCAAAACCCCAAACAAACAAACCCTAAAATGGTCAAACAATGAAATAACAAGGAAACCTTACAATAATGAAGGTGAAGCTTCTCTAAGGCCAAAGGAACACAAATCTAGAAGATTAAGGGGAATACTTACTTGCAAAGTCCTCTAATGGCAATGGCAAGCTCAAAGGAGGTCTTGGAATGGAGGGTTTTCTCCACAAAACTATCAAGAGGAAGCTCTCAAGGAGGTGAAGAAGAAGATGACCTCAACTCTCCTATTGGTGCAAGCTTGGGAGTGGATTGAGGATGAAGAAGAAGGCAATGAAACCCTAGGTTCTCACTCTCTTGTGCTGGGAAAAGGAAATGGAAGGGAAAGGCTTCCTTAAAAACAAGTGGGGAGTGGGCTCCACCATTTGAAATCTAATTGGGCTTAAAACATGGCTTTCGGGGGTTCTAATGAATTCGACGAAGAAGAGAAATGTGATCGTCGAAATATCTAGTTTCCAAAAAGCATATGTTTCGCGGGTTTCGGGAATATCAAGTTTTGGGTACAAATTTTGTGTGCAATGACTGTTTTGCCCTCAAGGCTATGAAATCGGGTTTCGGGATCTCAAATGGATACGGGATCAACATGAAAGTTGAATGGAATAACAATACCAATAAAACGGGATTAAAAACATGAATGTAAAAATCTCCGATAAATCCTCCAGCACATGCCATGCCATAAAAAGGAAAACCCCAAAGGGTCCCACTAATCACAAGACAACCAAAACTCCCCAAAACTATAACAAAAGCTATTCCAAAATCAACTTAGCCAAAATCACTAATCAAGCTTAGCACTAACACGCAACTTAATTAGTACTAATTGGGTTCACTCGGGTCGGGGTCTTACATCCTTGATCCGACACATGTGCTCCGGCATGAACCATTGGAGATTCGAGAGGATGCTACCTATATTGAGAAGCCCGGTCAGATCATCGATACAAAGGAACAAGAGTTGAGGACACGTATCCAGTGGGTAAAGGTACTATGGGAGAATCATGGATCGGAAGAGGCAACATACGAACTACGAGATCAAGTACAGAAGAAGTATCCACATCTACTACCTAAGGTGAGTTTTATGTTTCATTTGGTGGACCAAATGCCTTAAGGGGTGGAGGATGTAAGACCCCGAACAGAGTGATCTCAATTAGCGTTAATTAAGTTGTGTTTTAGTTCTTAGCGTGATTAGTAGATTTTGGTTAAGTTAGGACTTGAATAGCTTTCGTTATAGCTTTGAGGAGTTCTGATTGCTTTCGTGATTAGTGGGACCCATTGAGGGTGCTTTTAGTAACTTTGCATGTGATTGAGGGATTTCCCGAGATACTTATGATTTTGTGTTTTCATCCCGTTCTACTAATCTCGTTATTCTCTACAAGCAGTGAGGGCAAAACAGTCTTTTACATCAAAATCTGGACACAATTTTCAATATCCCCGAAACCCGTAAAACATGTACTTTTGGAAACTAGATATTTCGGTGATCATTTTTCCCTTCTTTGTCGAATTCATTAGATGTCCCGAAAACCACGTTTTGAACCCCACAAGTATTTCTAGTGGTGGAGCCCATCTCTATTGCTATAAAAAGGAAACCCATTCCACTTTTCACCCTTCTTGGCTCAAAAACGTGGGAGTGGTGTTTGGGAGCTGTTTAGGGTTTCTTTTTGCCATTCCTTCTCCTTCTTCTTGCTCTCCCAATCTCCTTCGGACCATTGCAAATGGGAAAATGCATGTTATCTTCTTCTCCCTTTCTTTGAGAGCTCTCTAGCTACACCACTGGTGGAGGAAGTCACCCATCCAAAGATCCTCTTTGAGCCATTCTTGTTCATTTGAAGACTCCACAAGTAAGTTCCTCCTTCAATCTTTTAGACTTGTGTTCTCCTAACCTTAGAGGAGCTCCATTTTGATTATTGCAAGCTTCTTCTTCTTCATTCTTCTTTTAACTCTTTTAGAGTTTGTTTTGGGGGTTTTGCTTGTAGTTTGGACCTTTGACTTGGAAAGCTTGTTTAGGGCTTGGATTACTTGTTAGAGACTGTAAGGCAAGTGGTTGAAATTATAGTTTGAGCATTTAATGGTTTTATGAAGAATGTGTTGATTTTGTTATTCATGTTCATATTTATTAGCTTGCATTGATTTGAAATAAATGCTCATTAAAGAGCTTTGCTAACTCAATTATTGTCTTGGAAATGTGATAGATAACCCTTCTTTTAAACTCTTGATTATAGCTCAAATGAATCTCTATGGTTATGAGTTTCTTCTCCCTTTGGTGATTGAATGCGAAAGGATGGAGGGGTTGGGTTGGATGTTTGTGGAATTTGGAGTTGTGGAGAAGTGTGGAAAGATGTATTGGAGGAGCTTTTAGCACACTTTTATTGCAGGAAATTAATGGGAAGTGAGGAAAGTAGTTTGAGGAGGGAAAGAGCTCAAACCTGAGGCTAGCCGCTTGATAGTTGGAGGCTAGCCGCTTGATAGTTGGATGCTAGCCCCTGATAATGGAGGCTAGCTGCTTGATAGTTGGAGGCTAGCCCCTGATAACTGGAGGTTAGCCCCTGATAATGTAGGCTAACCGCTGGTGACTGGAGGCTAACCCCCAAATAACTGTACAGTCGCGGTCACTTTTCCAGAGAGCTACTTTTTCTCCTAAAACCACGCGGTCAGCCTCACGGCTAGCCGCTACCTAACCGAACTATTTCGGTTACATTTCCAGTAACCTGTTTTCTGTCAGGCCACCCACGATCAGCCACGCGGTCAGCCAGCGGCGGCTAACCACTAGATGACCGGTAGGTAACCGAATTCACCTAGAAACACTGATATGAAGAGAAATGAAGAGGGTTTTGGTCCCAATTATTTGCGCACCCTTTTAGAGAATGATGGGGACTATTCACCTGGAAATATATATGGAGCCCGTTTAAGGAAGAAACCATACCACGAAGACTCATTCAAAACCTTGAAAAACCCTAAGGTGTATAAGGAGCCGGAATGTCTTCAAAATTCACAGAGTGCCAAGGGTATACTCAAATTGACATACGGGCCCCCTATTCACCCCGGACTAGTCTTAAATCCCGATACGTGTCCCGTAATTCCAAAAGATCAAATGTGCTTCTAGATATCCCGAATTGTTACATATGTGTTCGAAAACTCATGGATGATGATTTATCATTTCCGAAGGCATTGAAATTACAATTTAGTTTGTTGCTAGCCCGTTTATTCATTGCCCGAATTGAAAGGAAATTTGTGCCTCGAGCACTCCCGTCCCATTCTTTTACATATGTGCACTCGATATGTTTTATACATGTCTGATTTCTAATTTGACCTATGAGTCGGCACCACTAAGCTTGGATTACCTTGTCGGTTTGATCCACCGACTTTGAGATCCCCCTCCTGTCCCGCGAACTGCAGTTTGGAACCCGATGCCTGGTTTGTTACCGTGGTCCCGTCCCGATACCTGGTTCGCTACCGTGGTCCCGTCCCGTATATTTATATTGTATATATATACATATGTTCGTTGTCTCTCCTCACCTCGTGTGGCTGAGATCGACGCCCCGATATGCTCTTGTCACTTCGGTGATAGAGGATTTAGCTTCGTGTGGTTGCCGTCTTACTTATTTCCGGATTCCTTGGTTACCTTTACATGTTTTACAATGCATACTCGTGTTTGAATAAATGATTTATCTCTTTTTGTGGAAATTGTTATTTCAACATGTTTAAATGCTTTTGAAGGTAAATTCCTTTATCATTTTACTGTTGTGTCCTTTCACCCGTTTGCCAAACCGTCGTGTTTGACCTACTCTTTGGTACTCAGGTCCAGACATCGTGTTTCCCGAGGTGGAGCCTGAGGAGGCGGTCGGAGGACCGCAGCACTTAGTTGAGTGGCACGCCGATGATATCGTTTTGACATTCGGTTGACTCGAGATGCGATTCATTTTTGCAGTTTGTGGATAACTCGTTCTTTTGGGATTATACTTTGAGATGTATTGGCCTTTGTTGGCCTCTATTTTTGGGGAATGTAACGAAATGATCTTTTGTTTAAACTTTAACTTACTTTTGGGAAACATGCTAATGATCATTGCTCATTCTGATACAATATTTTATACTCCTGATATTGTCTTCATGACTAGGGATAGTTTGACTATTTAATTTGCTACATGCTTCCGCACTTAAAAGAAATATTCATTTATGGTTGTGATATCCTCACCGCGGACACCTGTGGGAAATTAAATAAATGTATGGTATTATTTAACCGATGTGGTACATTATTAGTCCCAATCCCGGATTAGTTCGGTGGACCCAGTCCGGGGTCGCGACATTGGTCGAAACCAATCAAGGTTTCTCCAAGTCAAAAATCATGTTGGCCTGTCCTAGAGATTCTAGCCTTCTATCTTGATGCATAAAAATAAAAAGAAAAAAAATTGTATGAACATCTTTGATTGCATAAAGCTCATTATTATGGTGAGCAAAAGAGGGAAAGCAACAAAAAAAGAGAAGAGAGAAATCTCTTAAAAAAAATTTGAGGTTGGCCCGCAAGCCGTGGCCCATTGCCACATGGCAATACGGACAAGAAAAAAAAACGTGCAAAAAATAGAGGGAAGAAAAACCGTGAGCAAAAAAAAAGATAAAGAAAAGAGAGAGCACGTGTAAAATAAAAAGAATAGAAAACACGTGGAAAAAAAAAGAAGAAAAGAAAAAGAAAGAAAGAAAAAGAGAAAAGAAGAAAAGAAAGAGATTTTTACTTCTACATGGAGTTTCTTGTGAAGGAAGAAAACTTACTTGAAGCCATAGATGGACAAGAAGGAGAACTTGAAGATTATTGAAGAAGAAGAGAAGTTCTTGATCTTGGAGTACTCTTGAAGACTTTTGCAAAAAGAAAGCAATATGGGCAAGAGATCCAACCTCGTTTTCTTTTATAGAGGAAAGCAAATCAAAAGAGGAAGCAAGTAGAAAACCAAGGAGGTAACTGCTAAAAACTAGCAACTTTCCCAAAAGAAAGGAGATTTGAGATATTTTCTCCTAAAGAAAAGACTCTTTGAGAAATTCTCTCCAAAAAGAAAGGGAATGAGAAATATTCTCTCCAAAAGAAAGATACTTTGAGAAAATCTCTCCCGAAATCAAGGAAACATGTGAGATTCTCTCCAAGTAAGGATATTTTTAGATATTCTCTACCCACAAGAAATATTTTTAGATATTCTTTACAAAATGACACCACATGAGATCTAAGCCATCTTCTAAAGCTTAAGATCCCATGGGTTAGCCCACATGAGCCAGGTTTGACCCCCTAGGCACTAAATGGGCCTTCCTATCAAAAACCTCCTTTACCAAGAGCATACAAAATGGTTCCATGCCTCTCTTGAGTTGATTGAACCATTAAAAAAAAAAAAAAAAAAAAAAGAGAGCCTCATGAGTTTCCAAAAATCCAAACCATCCAACCTCATGAACCAAATTAAGCCAAAATCTTGACATTGACTTTCCACAAAAAACCAAAAAACAAATCCTGACCCCCTAGCTTGTTAGGTCATACGGTCAAAACCAAATCTAACCCCCCAATTTGCCACATACAGCTTGTTGGTGTTAGATTGTATGGTCTCAATACTAGTATATGATGAATAGATTGATTAATTTCTTTATTTATCAATATAATCATGCTTTCCTATCATGAGATGAATGGTGATTTATTACTTAATGCACATGACCAATACATATGACATAATGGTTCATGAGATGAACCGGGTCCCATTAGTATATTAGATGTGATATATGTATATGGATCAGATCCACATACGGGAGATATGTGTCACAAATCTTATACTTAAAATATCTTCACAACCAGTGATGAGATTGGGCATCTCATCTGACAAGGTTGCAGTACTTTGATCACTATGAGATAGTGTGATTTGTCTCGATCATCAGAATGTCAGATTCTGGATCATAGTGCTGGTATATTGGATGTATTGAAGGACCACGAGAAGCACCTTATGAAATACTGTCTCGATTTAAGGACTGCTCTCATAATTCCCTAGCAATAGGCTCTCAATCCTGAGACATTGATGAACTCAAGTTTCTGTCTATTCATTTGCTTTGAGTCACCAATGACTGAGGCCAACTGTAGGTCAACACCTCGGTGTCTTGGGTACGTGGTAGTAGGACTGTGGGAACATGCGATGATCAAGATGGAATCTATCTACATTATCCCCTTGTGCCAATTAATGGATTTATCATTGGTAAGTGCGCACCCATTCCAATTAAGAGTTAATTGGAACGGTACGATATGATCACTATAATTAATTGGGGCTCAAGGATAATAAGATTTGGATCTAAGATTGGATGGGACAGATTTATTCCAATTGATCCATGGATAATGATAGAGGGGCCTACTTGTGGTAATTAGGAAGTTTAGGGTCTTCATTGAAATAAATTCCTAAGACTGGAGTGCAATTGCATTTATATAGTGGAGTTATTTGCAATTAACTGTGCCTTTTATCGTTTTTAGCTCAGTTTCTACAACCAATCTCACTAATTCTACTCGTGACCTTTTCTAGTCGCGATTGTTCTACTAGGGGGATTTTCCACTGCTTTGGCTCACCTATGCCTTTTATGATGATCAGACAATTGTGTTTTTATATTGGTTATACTTTTTTTTCTTCGGTTTGTGATCTTTTTTTGGGGTTTGCGACATTTTTATTATTTTTTGGGTTTTTAAGGTTTTTTTTATTTAATTTTTTTTTTGCATAATCCTACGTAGTAACTAATTCATTTGGGCTTGCTTGAATTTGCAGCCCTTCATTGGCATGAAGCCTAGGGTCGGCCTAGCATGATTGTGTTTTTCCATTGTGTGTGCTAGTGATGTGTTACTCATTTTGAATATTTTAACTATTCGAAAACGCACGCGTTTAAGACCTCTTTGTTAGTTTTATGGTCTCAATACCAGTATATGATGAATAGATTGATTAATTTCTTTATTTATCAATATAATCATGCTTTCCTTTCATGAGATGAATGGTGATTTATTACTTAATGCACATGACCAATTGTCGCGACCCCAGAATGGATCCCCAGGCCCGCGACGTGTCGAAATGAAAGATAGTTTGTGTTTATAGTTTTCCCACAGGTTCCCGCGGTGAGGATTCCCAAAGACACGCGGAATCTGACTCACACGATCAAATATGCGGAAGCGTGTAGCAAAACACAACAAGATGAGCACCAACAAAATATTTAAGTGCCCTAACAAATAATCACAAGGCATAGTATCAAAGGAAGAAGCTAACATGGCATTCCCATTAATATTCAAGTTATGAGACTAATACAAAAGTAAGTTAAGTTTTGTTACAATTCCATAAGAGGCCAACAGAGGCCAATACAATTCTCAAAATAACAAAAGAAACCCCAACAAAAGATGACGAGTCTCAAGGACCCGCCCGACGTCTAAATGACATCATCAGGTTGCCATTCTCTCACAGGGGTTGGCTCACAAGCCTCCTCCTGACGCTCCTCCTCAAAGGTAACGTCTCCTGCACCTGGGCACCAACAAACAAGGGTCAAACACGACGGTTTGGCAGGTAATCAATTTAGGTGCAAGCATGAAACAATAACGTTTAAGAAAACATATAAGCAAATTCTTGATTTGAAATACTATACTGACTGAGATACATTTGCAGAAATATTTAATCGAGCTGAGATACTAAAACAAACTATCATGAGTACATAATATATCATGAATAGTCATCATCCACAAAGAGCCCATCCTTTCTCTATCATTTATATAATGAAAAGAGCAAGCACGGACGACAAGCACAATATACATAATATAAGCACGACACGATTTCCCACAAAGACGGGAATTCCGGCCGCGGAACCGGACATGCACGATGTGTAATAAATACACGACCAGTCTGCAGACAGTCCACATGTTTAAGGACCCCCAGATAGTGGATCAAACTGAAAGGGCAGTCCAAGCTCAGTGGTGTTACTTAATTCATGAATGCACAAAACACGCGAAACACTATCAAAACATGTCGAGATAAAGAAGGGGAAATCACTTATCAAACACGATGAACACGACTAGCAAGGGCATATTTAATATGCATAACACGCTTAGGAAGTGATCCCTTTTTTCTTGAAACACATATTCAAAACGAGCTTGTACTTAAACTTCAAAACGAGTACACGATGATTTTCATCATATCGAAACCAAAGTACGAATACAAAGCCTATCAAGCTCATGCAAGGACCTTTGGTTGATTGTTGTGCAGCCGAAGCCCAGATGTTGGAATTAAAACAGCATTGGTGCCCCAGAAGTTCAAGGACATCTCGGGTTTCGAGTGCATAATATCCGGCTAAAAGCCCCTAAACATGTTCTAGTTTTCATTCTTGCAAAAACTCTTCAAAACAGGAAATCTGTCAATTTCGGTCACCTCGCGGTCAGGTGTCGGCTAGCCGAACTAAGGTCTGGCGGCTAGCCTCCAGCTGACCGCTGGAAATCCAGGTCCAACACAGCCCTCTGGAAAAGGAACCGAACTGACTGCGGTTAGCTTACGGTTAGTCGAACTGAGGCTTGGCAGTTAGCCGTAAGCTGACCGTAGGGCTGACCGCTGGAAATCCAGTCTGAAATGTAGCTCTCGGGAAAAGGAACCGACATCGCGCGGTTAGCCAGCGGTTAGCCGACATGGGGTATGGCGGTTAGCCGCTTGCTGACCGTAAACCACTGCCGAAATGTCAGCTTCTGGAAAGGGAACCGCCGAGCTCGGTCTGCTCGCGGTTAACCGAAATGGGGATTTCGGTTAGCCGCCAGCCGACCGACGGCTGACCGAACTGCACGGGAAATGCAGTCCAGTGCAGATTTTTGCACATTTCTTCTTCCCTTCTTCTTATTTCTCATTCCACTTGCACTCCCTGAGCCTACATGCTCTCCAAGGGACAAAACACATATTTTTCCCAATCTTAAACATTCAATCCGAAGAAAAACATAATCATGAAGCTTGTAAACATATTTGTATGCAAAATTTCCAGAACAACAATGTAGCTTAAAATACACACGCACAATGGTCCTATAGAGATTACTTGCCTTGCCCAAATGCTAAACACTCTTCTCCAAGCACTTCTCTCAAGCTAATCCAACACTACAAGAAAACCCAAGAGAAAACCACACAACTTACTCAAAATGGAACCAAAGAACCCATTTTAACAAAAGGGTTTGTAAACATGAAAAACATGATCTTAAGGAACCAAAATAACTCCATGAAAGGTATGAGTGGAAGCTCTTACCTAGAGAAGGTCAAACAAGAGAGGAGGAAGAAAATGTAGGCTTGTCCCACAAGAAGCTCCAAGAAACTTGTATTGATAGAGAGCTAGCAAAGAGATGAAGAAGATGATGTTCTTAGAATTTTCTTTGGAGTCCTCTAGCTAGATCATGCAAGGTGAGGAAGATGGAAGGGAAAGAGGGGTTTTCCAACCCTAGGTCAAGAGAGTTGCAGGAATTGGTAAAGTGAATGAAAAGAGAGGGAGATGGGGGGCTTAAGTGATGAAAATGGGCCCCAACTAGCTGAACCTTGAAGTGACCAAAACACGATCTTGAGGGCCTCGGATGACTTCGACGAAGAAGGATAAAACGATCGTCGAAATATCTAGTTTCCAAAAAGTATATTTTTGACATGATTTAGGGATCTCGAAAATTGTGTCCAGATTTGTGCAAGAAAGACAATTTTACCCTCTTTGGGCCAAAACTTGGGTTTTTGGGCTTCAAACATGAATGGCCTCAAAGCGAAAGTTGTAACACATAGAAAAAATCATTCAAATGAAATCAAAATCACAATCACACGGAAATCGATACGATCTTCCCCAGCTTACACGGGCACTCAGGCCTTCCTGAGCGTGTCAGCCTAACACTAAACGTTCTCGAAAATCCCCAAAGTTATGTCCAAGACTAAAACTCATTACTTCTAACCCAACGCCAACTAAACCCACTTAAACTAAATAAATACTAATCGCACACTAATCGCATTGGTCTGGGTCAGGGTCTAACACCAATATATATGACATTATGGTTCATGAGATGAACCGGGTCCCATTAGTATATTAGATGTGATATATGTATATGGATGAGATCCACATACGGGAGATATGTGTCACAAATCTTATACTTAAAATATCTTCACAACCAGTGATGAGATTGGGCATCTCATCTGACAAGGTTGCAGCACTTTGATCACTATGAGATAGTGTGATTTGTCTCGATCATCAGAATGTAAGATTCTGGATCATAGTGCTGGTACATTGGATGTATTGAAGGACCATGAGAAGCACCTTATCAAATACTGTCTCAATTTAAGGACTGCTCTCATAATTCCCTAGCAATAGGCTCTCAATCCTGAGACATTGATGAACTCAAGTTTCTATCTATTCATTTGCTTTGAGTCACCAATGAGTGAGGCCAACTGTAGGTCAACACCTCGGTGTCTTGGGTACATGGTAGTAGGACTGTGGGAACATGCAATGATCAAGATGGAATCTATCTACATTATCCCCTTGTGCCAGTTAATGGATTTTTGATTGGTAAGTGCGCACCCATTCCGATTAAGAGTTAATTGGATCGGTACCAAATGATTACTATAATTAATTGGGGCTCAAGGGTAATAAGATGTGGATCTAAGATTGGATGGGACAGATTTATTCCAATTGATCCATGGATAATGATAGAGGGGCCTACTTGTGGTAATTGGGAAGTTTAGGGTCTTCATTGAAATATATTCCTAAGACTGGAGTGCAATTGCATTTATATAATGGAGTTATTTGCAATTAACTGTGGGCCCGGATTGCACATGAGATGTGGGGTCGCGTGTCCCAGTTGGAGCCAGCTTTCTAAGGAATCCCTAGTTGTCCCCACGCTAGCCCAATATATTAGAAAGATACTAATTATAGTAGAACTCTAAAAGGAAATAGAAAGTTACTATTTCTATTTGAAGTGAGACTTCTAATAGTGGTAATAGTAAGTTACTAATTATTAATGGAAGTAGGACTTCTATTTTAATTAGTAAAAGAGGAAGTTACTAATCATATTTGAAGTAAGACTTCTAATTGTGATGTAGTAAGCAACTAATTGTAGTGGAAGTAAGACTTCTATTTCAATTAGTAAGAGGAGGTGGCTTCATTGCTTTATAAGGAGAAGAGGAGTGCCCTTGGACGTCCATAATATTGCTCAATATGGGGATTCACGCCCAACCAATTTAATTGTGCAAGAGTTGCATTCCTCTCTTCCTCTCCCTCTTCTAGTTTCTCTTCTAGTTTCCTTTAGGGTTTTTCTCTTGGAGATCCCACCATCTTTTTGAGAAAAGAGAATCTGATATGGGATATAGCGTGGAAGATCAAAGGGTGTTGGAGATTCTGATTTGATTAGTGATGGTGTTCATCATCAAGGAAAGAACTCAAAGCCTCCATGAGAGCACTACCAAGCTCCAAAGGTATATCTACATCCTTGTATGTTGTGGATTTCATGGTAGCATGTTTATGTGCTGTTTTCTATCTTATAGATAGTATATGTTGCTGTACATGGCTATGAGATTGAGGGAATTGCATCCTGGATTGGGTTTGTTGCATTCTAGACA
Source organism: Cinnamomum chago (assembly GCA_038049695.1). Taxonomy (NCBI): domain Eukaryota; kingdom Viridiplantae; phylum Streptophyta; class Magnoliopsida; order Laurales; family Lauraceae; genus Cinnamomum; species Cinnamomum chago. The sequence goes on along the minus strand of CP142453.1, from coordinate 49,300,283 downwards.
ATTGATCCCTGCATCAAGTGGGTCAAAAGTTTTTGAAACCTGTCTGGAGGGCCCACCTATTTTCCAACAATTGGTATCAGAGCCTTACCTCTTCTCTAATCATGTTAGATCAGCAAGCTTGCTCAAATCTTTGCATGAGATGTGAAGAAGATGAAGCAAGGGCTATGTAAGGATCAGTTTTGATGAATTTACTTGGTTTAATAGTAGATTCATGTTTGGATAGTCACAAAAGGGTTTAATTATGATGGAAGGATGGTAGGATGTCATTGAGAGCCTTCAAAAGTGTTTTGGAGGTGTTTTGACTCGATTTAGAAAAACCCAAATTTCTGCCTTCGTCAGGCGGGTCGACCTGGCCCCGTGCTCGGTCGACCGGGTGCCTGTAGGGCCGGTCGACCGGGAACACAGGTTCACTTCATTATGTGATCCGGATTTTTTGGTCCGGGGGACAACCCCGGACCCCCTCCGCGAAGTGCATGTATTAAAAGGGCAGTTACTTTTGGCATCTTTTTTTCCATTATGGTTTGGTAACCTGGTTTTGTGAGATGCTTTGTTGTATGAGATACTAACTTGCAGGTGATAATGTCCTCTCCATATGGCCCACAAGTCTTTTGCTTTCTATTTATGGTGATTGGTTTATTTAAGGCTAAATGTAAAGGGCGTCATGGTTTCCTTGGTTTCCCGTGAAAGGGCAAGGCATGATGAATTTCCCTATAGCCATTTTAATTCTAGTTTTAGATTACCATGTAAGTCTCATATTTGAGGCATAGTAATTTACGTAATTTTTCTAAATTTGTAAATCCTGGCGATGTCCGAGACGAAGAAGGAAAGCGATGTTGGACTCCTAATCAAAGAGTTTGAAGATTACCAAGAGAGTTCTGGAGTTTCCCAAAGAGTTTGAGGAATTCCAAAGTTTTGGAAAGTCTAGAAGTCCAAGAAGTCTATTCCGCTTGGGCCATGTGGAGGAGAGGACTAGTTTCTATTTTTAGCACTTTCTATTTATGGATGCATGCTTAAATTAGAAAATTTCCAGATCTGATCCAAACATAGCAAGTTACTAAAATTGGTCAAATCAAATTAATTTTTGGAAAGAGTTCTAATTAGTGTTGATGACCCATGAGATGGACACATTGGTAACACTAATTTAGAAATTGGACTTTCCTTAAAATAACTTGACTTGGAACCAATCTTTGATCATATCATGAGATGATTTGATGTTCATATGTATACATGTGGGCCCTAATACCTTACAAAGAAAATCCTCAAATTCTAAAATATTAAGTGGGAGCGGGGCATTTATATTTAGAAATCCCAATGGCTTTCCACTATAGGTCCATTGTAAGGAAAGTATTAGCCTCGCGCCATCTCGAGTATGGCCGTTCCCCACGGAGGGCTTTTACTTGTCTGGTTACTAGATATGGATCTTTGTAAGACCCCGACCCGAGTGAACCTGATTAGTGCTAATTAAGTTGTGTGTTAGTTCTAAGCTTGATTAGTGATTTTGGCTAAGTTGGGCTTGGAATAGCTTTTGATATAGTTTTGGAGATTTTTTATCGCTTGTGCTTAGTGGGGCCCTTTGGGGGTTCCTTTTTATTGACTTTGCATGCGCTTGAGGATTTATCGGAGATTTTTCATTCATTATTTTAATCCCGTTTTATTTATATTGTTAATCCCTACAACTTTCATGTTCATCTCGTCCTCGTTCGAGACCCCAAAACCCGATTTCATAGCCTTGAGGGGCAAAACAATCATTGCACACAAAATCTATACCCAAAACTTGATATTCCCGAAACCCGTGAAACATATACCTTTTGAAAACTAGATATTTCGGCGATCATTTCTTTCTTCTTCGTCGAATTCATTAGAAGCCCCGAAAGACAAGATCTCAGCCCTTGAATGTCTTTAGTAGTGGGACCCATTCCCATTTGCCATATAAGGAGAACCCATCTTCCCATTCCCTTTTTCCAGCACAAAAAGGCAGCCTAGGGTTTGTTTGGAAGCTTTCCTCTTCTTCTTGCTCTATCCACCTCCAATCCACACCAAGCTTGCATCAATCAAGAAATGGAAGTTATCATTCTCCTCCCCACCTTGCAAGCTTCCTTTTGATACCAATTGTAGAAGAATCCGCCAACTTTGAGATCTTCATTGAACTAAATCTTGCCATTAGAGGACCTTACAAGTAAGTAATCCTTCCCTTCTTCTAGATTGGTATTCTTCTAGCCTTAGAGAAGCTTCATCTTCATTATTGTAAAGTTTCCCTTCCTGTTTCTTGTTTTGACCCATTTTAGGGTTTGCTTTGGGGATTTTTGTTCATAGCTTGGACCTTTGGCTTGGAAGAGTATAGGAGTTTGATTTCTTGATTTGAAGACACAAGGCAAGTGGATTACTTGATTTTTTATGAGCTTTCAATGGGCTTTCATGAGGAATGTGGTTGACTTGTCATTTCACTCATATTTATTGGCTTGCATTGGTTTTTGAAATGAATGCTTGAATGCATCTTGGCTAAGTCATTTAATGTTTTGTACACATGTTGGTTGAGTATTTATTGTCTTTTGTGACATCCTAAATGAATGTTTGTGAAATGGTTTCCTTCCTCCTTCGTTTGTATTGGACTTGATATGGAAGAAGTGATGGAGTGAACACATAATGGGGTTTTGGAGAAGTGTAGATAGAGGCATTGGAGGAGCTCTTAGCTCAATTTTATTGCAGGGACTGAGTGGAAGTGGGGAGAATGGTTTTGAGGAGGAGAAATGGCTAAAAATCTGAACACAATGGGTGTTCCCGCACCTGGGGGTCAGCCTGCGGTCACCTGGAGGCTAGTCGCTTGGTGACTGCCGGCTAACCGCCAGCTAGCCGAAATGTCACGGTTGCTTTTCCAGAGAGCACACTTCTCCACCTGAAAACTCAGTCAGCTCCACGGTTAGCCAGCGGCTAACCGCCGAACCTGTAAGACCCCGACCCGAGTGAACCCGATTAGTACAAATTAAGTTGCGTGTTAGTACTAAGCTTGATTAGTGATTTTGACTAAGTTGGGTTTGGAATAGCCTTTGTTTAGTTTTGGGCAACTTGGAGTGCTTTGTTAGCTAGTGGGGCTCGTTGGGGGTTCCCTTTTCGACTTTACTTTTGCTTAAGTGATTTCCCGGAATTGTTTTGATTTTCATTCTTAGCCCGTTTCATTTATCTTAATGATTCCTACAACTTTCATGTTGATCCCGTTGTCATTTGAGATCCCGAAACCCGATTTCATAGCCTTGAGGGCAAAACAGTCATTGCACACAAAAATCTGTACCCAAAACTTGATATTCCCGAAACCCACGAAACATATACTTTTTGGAAACTAGATATTTCGACGATCATTTCTTCCTTCTTCATCGAATTCATTAGAAGCCCCGAAAGCCATGATTTCAGCCCATTTAGATTGTTAGTGGTGGAGCCCACTCCCCACTTGTTTATAAGGAGACCCTTTCCCTTCCATTTCCTTTTTCCAGCACAAGAGAGAAAACCTAGGGTTTTGTGAGCAACTCTTTCTTCTTCTTGCTTCTTCATCCTCAATCCACTCCCAAGCTTGCACCAATAGGAGAGTTGAGGTCATCTTCTTCTTCACCTCCTTGAGAGCTTCCTCTTGATAGTTTTGTGGAGAAAACCCACCATTCCAAGACTTTCTTTGAGCTTGCCATTGCCATTAGAGGACCTTGCAAGTAAGTATTCCCCTTCATCTTCTAGATTTGTGTTCCTTTGGCCTTAGAGAAGCTTAACCTTCATTATTGTAAGGTTTCCTTGTTATTTCATTGTTTAACCATTTTAGGGTTGTTTGTTTGGGGTTTTGCTCATAGTTTGGATTCCTTGCTTAGAAGAGTATTAGAGCTTGATTTCATCGTTAGAAGACCCAAGGCAAGTGGATGTTTTGATTTTTATAAGCTTTCAATGATTTTGGTATTTTCCACTCATGCCTATTTATTGCATTGGTTTGAAATAAATGTCCATGCTAGAGTTTGGTAGTGCATTTATGACTGATAAGTGTATTGGTGAATGTCATTTAATTCTCTTCTTGTTTGTACTAAATGATCTTTTGTTAAACTTTAACTACTTTTGGGAAACATGCTATAGAACGTTGTTCATTCTAATACAGTAATTTATACTTGATGTTAATGCCTTCACGACTAGAAATAGTCTGACTATGTGATTTGCTACATGCTTCCGCACTTAAAAGAAATGTTCATTCATGGTTGTGATATCCTCACCGCGAACACCTATGGGAAATTAAAAAAAGTGTATGTCATCATTTAAACAGATGTAGTTATCATCACCACTATTAATGTCCCGACTCCGGATCAGTTCCTTCGTGGGATTCCCGGTCCGGGGTCGCGACAGAACCCATCGGCGGCTAACCGCCAGCTAACCGCACCTTGGCCGTTAGTTTTCCAGTAAGCTGCATTTTTCAGCCCATCCCAGCGGCGGCTAACCGCCAGGTGACCGAGATTTCCCAGGTTCCAGAGAGCTCCTCGCTCGAGCGAACTCTCCGGTTCGCTCGAGTGCTGAGCTTTGTCGGTAAAAAGGAGATTCACTAGGCATTGTATGAGGCCATCCGAGAAAGAAACCATATCACGAAGATGTCATTCGAAGTTTTAAAAATTCAAAGTATATAAGGAGCCCGGAATGTCTTCAAACTCAAGGAGTACCAAGTTATCATTGCAATCGACATACGGGACCCCTATTCACCTTAAACAAATATTGAAATCATTATTTTTCCCGGAATTGCATTAGTTCATTGTATTTCCTCATTTCCAAGATTTACATTACATGACTTGTTTTCCCGAAAGCATGATAGTTACATTAGTAACATTGACTTGTCCCGAAGAATATTGCCCGACACGAAATGAAAGTTATGCATTTGAGTATTCTTGCCCCGTTCATTTATTTACTTGAACTTGATATGTTTTTCATATGTCTCGGTTTGTGATTTAATCCTATGAGTCGGCATCACTAAGCTTGGATAACCTTGTCGGTTTGATCCACCGACTTGGAGATTCCTCTCCCGTCCCGCCGGCTGCAGTTTGGATCCCGATACCCAGTTTATTACCGTGGTCCCGTCCCGATACCCGGTTCGCCACCGTGGTCCCGTCCCGTATATTTATCTTGTATAAATGGTTTGTGTTGAATCTCCTCACCTTGTGTGACTGAGATCAACGTCTAGTTATACTGTTGTCACTTTAGTGACAGAGGACTTAGCTTTATGTGATTGCCATCTTGTTGGTTCCCGATCCCTTGGATACCTTATATGTTTTATCTTGTTTACTTGTTTTCTAGCAAATGATTTATCTTCTTTATGAGAGTTCTTGCTTAAACAGATTTCTATGCTCTTCAAAATATTTCATTCATTATATGTTGTTGTATCCTTTCACTCTCTTTCCAGACCGTCGTGTCTGATTCATTGCTTTGGTACTCAGGTCCCGTTGCCGGTTTCCTTGAGGAGGAGCCGGAGGAGGCGGTAGGTGAGCCGCAACCTCTAGTTGAGTGGCGTGATGACGATGTCATGTAGACATCGGGTTGCTACGAGAGGCGTACATTTTGAGGAGAACTATTTAACCATTCTTTTGGGTTATTATTTTGTTATATTAGCCTTTGTTGGCCTCTAATTTTGGGGAATGTAACTAAATGATCTTTTGTTAAACTTAAACTACTTTTGGGAAACATCCTATAAATCATTGCTCATTCTGATACAGTATTTTATACTTGATGTTATCTCCATGACTAAGGATAGTTTGACTATTTGATTTGCTACATGCTTCCGCGCTTAAAAGAAATATTCATTTATGGTTGTGATATCCTCACCGCGGACACATGTGGGAAATTAAATAAATAAATGTATGTTGTTATCATTTAAACAGATGTTGTGGTTAATCATCTATTCATCATCTCATCATCACCAACACTAATGTCCCGAACCCGGATCAGTCGCGTGGGGCCCGGTCCGGGGTCGCGACAGACTGGTTGGTTGAGACACCAGCAGGAGTGTCGTTTCAGGGAGAGAGGAGGAATCATTATGCAGGGTTTGTTTCAGCGTTGAAGGCTGACAGACTTTTGAGAAGTGGTTGTGAAGCATATTGGCGTTTATCACGGAGGATAAACGGTCCCAAGGGGTGGAGGAGATCCCAATTGTTTGGGAATTCCCGGATGTTTTTCCGGAGGAGATTCCAGGTTTGCCACCCATGAGAGAGATTGATTTCACTATTGAGTTGCTACCAGGGACCGCTCCGATATCTATTGCACCATATAGAATGTCTCCGGCAGAGTTGGGAGAGTTGAAGACTCAGTTGCAAGAGTTGTTGGACAAAGGTTTTGTGAGACCGAGTGTCTCACCATGGGGAGCTCCAGTCTTGTTTGTTAAGAAGAAGGATGGTTCGATGAGAATGTGTATAGATTACAGAAGATTGAATCAAGTGACCATCAAGAACAAATACCCATTGCCAAGGATAGATGAATTGTTTGATCAATTGCAAGGTGCATCATACTTTTCGAAGATTGACTTGAGATCCGGTTACCATCAGCTGAGAGTTAGAGAAGCAGATGTGTTGAAAACAGCTTTCTGGACAAGATATGGCCACTATGAGTTCCTAGTGATGCCATTTGGATTGACAAATGCACCGGCAGTGTTCATGGCTTTGATGAACAAGATATTTGCAGAGTGTCTAGATCAGTTTGTGGTGGTATTCATAGATGACATTTTGGTGTACTCCACGACCAAGGGAGAGCATGAAGAGCATTTGAGGATTGCATTGCAACTCTTGAGAGAGAATCAGTTGTATGCGAAGCTTAACAAGTGTGAATTTTGGCTAGACCAAGTAGCATTCTTGGGGCACATTATCTCTAAGGAAGGATTATCAGTGGATCCGTCCAAGATTGAAGCTATAGTGAACTGGGAAAGACCGAAGAATGTGACAGAAATTAGAAGTTTTCTAGGATTGGCAGGCTACTATCGGAGGTTTGTGCAAGGTTTTTCGTCGATTGCGTCACCATTGACGAAGTTGACAAGGAAAAATGCACCATATGTATGGACAAATCAGTGTGAAGAGAGTTTTCAAGAGCTAAAGAAGAGATTGACTATAGCACCAGTCCTTAATTTGCCATCCGGAAGCGGCGGTTTCACCATTTTTACCGATGCTTCGAATGTTGGACTTGGTTGTGTGTTAATGCAAGAAGGAAAGGTGATTGCTTATGGATCTCGACAGTTGAAAGATCACGAGAAGAACTATGCCACCCATGATCTGGAGTTAGCAGCGGTTGTGTTCGCGTTGAAAATGTGGAGACATTACCTCTATGGAGAGCAGTTCGAAGTCCACTCCGACCACCGCAGCTTACAGTACTTGTTTTCACAAAAGGATTTGAACATGAGGCAGAGAAGATGGATGGAATATATCAAGGACTATGATTTTCCAATCAAGTACCACCCGGGGAAAGCAAATGTAGTTGCAGATGCCTTGAGCAAAAAATCAGTAGGCTTGGCTAATCTTAGTGGCGCTTGTATCTTGAACAGTTTGAAGAATTGAGTTTAGACATGCAGCCACTAAGGAAGGGTGTTTTGTTAGCTAACATGACGGTGTCAGAACCTTCTTTCATTCAGAAGATCAATGACAGTCAGTTGCAAGATCCAGAGTTGGCCAAGATTTCAGAGCATATAGCAGAACGTCCTGATTTCCGTATTGTGGATGGAGTTTTGTACTACCGTGACCGTCTGTGTGTGCCTAACATCGAAGATTTGAGAAATGACATCATGGCTGAGGCTCACAGTACGAAGTACTCTATGCATCCAGGCAGCACGAAGATGTATCAGAATTTGAAGGGCAGATTTTGGTGGAAAAACATGAAGAAAGAGATTGCAGCGTTTGTCTCCCGTTGTATGACCTGTCAGTTGATTAAAGCAGAGCATCAGAAGCCTCCAAGATTGTTACAGCCATTAGAGATCCCGGAATGGAAGTGAGAGCACATTACCATGGACTTTATTTCGGGATTACCGAGGACTGGCAGGGGCAACGATGCGATATGGGTCATTGTGGACCGTCTCACCAAGTCAGCGCATTTCCTTGCTATGAAGACAGGGAAGAAGATGCACATGTTACCTTTGGCAGAGTTGTTTGTCAGCGAGATCGTCAGTCGACATGGGCAACCAATTTCTATCACTTCTAACAGAGACAGCAGATTCGTCTCGAGATTCTGGAAGACGCTACATGAGTCTATGGGTACGAGACTACAGTTTAGCACAGCATATCACCCGCAGACAGATGGTCAATCAGAGAGGACGATTCAGACCCCGAGAGGATATGCTCCGTGCTTGCGTGTTAGATTTCAAGACTCAGTGGGATGAGACTCTACCGTTGTGTGAGTTTGCTTACAACAACAACTACCACTCGAGCATTGGGATGGCTCCTTTTGAGGCCTTGTATGGCAGAAGGTGTAGGACACCTGTTTGTTGGGAAGAAGTTGGCACTCGCAGTTTCCATGGACCGACTATTGTTAGTGAGACCAGCGACAAGATCAAGTTGATTCAAGAGCGTCTGAAAGTGTCCCGGAGTAGACAGAAGAGCTATACAGACTCCCATCGTAGAGATCTACAGTTCAAAGAAGGAGATAAGGTTTTCCTGAAAGTGTCACCTACAAGGGGAACATTGAGATTTGGACAGAAGGGCAAGCTATCACGGAGATACATTGGGCCATATGACATTGTGAGCAAGATCGGTGACATGGCTTATAGACTAGCCTTACCACCCGAGCTTTCCGGCGTACACAACGTCTTCCATGTGTCTATGTTGAAGAAGTATGTTCCCGATCCTTCACATGTACTCCAGCACGAGCCATTAGAGATCAGAGAAGATGCTACCTACATTGAAAAGCCCGTGGAGATCATCAATACAAAGGAACAAGAGTTGAGGACTCGGACTATTCAGTGGGTGAAAGTACTGTGGGAAAATCATGGACCAAAAGAGGCAACGTGGGAATTACGAGATCAAGTGCAGAAGAAGTACCCACATCTTCTACCAGAGGTGAGTCTTATGTTTCATTTGGAGGACCAAATGCCCTAAGGGGTGGAGGATGTAAGACCCCGACCCGAGTGAACCCGATTAGTGCTAATTAAGTTGTGTGTTAGTTCTAAGCTTGATTAGTGATTTTGGCTAAGTTGGGCTTAGAATAGCTTTTGATATAGTTTTGGAGGTTTTTGATTGCTTGTGCTTAGTGGGTCCCTTTGGGGGTTCCTTTTTATTGACTTTGCATGCGCTTGAGGATTTATCGGAGATTTTGCATTCATTATTTTCATCATGTTTTATTTATATTGTTAATCCCTACAACTTTCATGTTGATCACGTCCTCGTTCGAGACCCCGAAACCCGATTTCATAGCCTTGAGGGGCAAAACAATCATTGCACACAAAATCTATACCCAAAACTTGATATTCCCGAAACCCGTGAAACATATACCTTTTGGAAACTAGATATTTCGGCGATCATTTCTTTCTTCTTCGTCGAATTCATTAGAAGCCCCGAAAGACAAGATCTCAGCCCTTGAATGTCTTTAGTAGTGGGACCCATTCCCATTTGCCATATAAGGAGAACCCATCTTCCCATTCCCTTTTTCCAGCACAAAAAGGCAGCCTAGGGTTTGTTTGGAAGCTTTCCTCTTCTTCTTGCTCTCTCCACCTCCAATCCACACCAAGCTTGCATCAATCAAGAAATGGAAGTTATCATTCTCCTCCCCACCTTGCAAGCTTCCTTTTGATACCAATTGTAGAAGAATCCGCCAACTTTGAGATCTTCATTGAACTAAATCTTGCCATTAGAGGACCTTACAAGTAAGTAATCCTTCCCTTCTTCTAGATTGGTATTCTTCTAGCCTTAGAGAAGCTTCATCTTCATTATTGTAAAGTTTCCCTTCCTATTTCTTGTTTTGACCCATTTTAGGGTTTGCTTTGGGGATTTTTGTTCATAGCTTGGACCTTTGGCTTTGAAGAGTATAGGAGTTTGATTTCTTGATTTGAACACAAAAGGCAAGTGGATTACTTGATTTTTTTTATGAGCTTTCAATGGGTTTTCATGAGGAATGTGGTTGACTTGTCATTTCACTCATATTTATTTGCTTGCATTGGTTTTTGAAATGAATGCTTGAATGCATCTTGGCTAAGTCATTTAATGTTTTGTACACATGTTGGTTGAGTATTTATTGTCTTTTGTGACATCCTAAATGAATGTTTGTGAAATGGTTTCCTTCCTCCTTCCTTTGTATTGGACTTGATATGGAAGAAGTGATGGAGTGAACACATAATGGGGTTTTGGAGAAGTGTAGATAGAGGCATTGGAGGAGCTCTTAGCTCAATTTTATTGCAGGGACTAAGTGGGAGTGGGGAGAATGGTTTTGAGGAGGAGAAATGGCTAAAAATCTGAACACAGTGGGTATTCCTGCACCTGGCGGTCAGCCTGCGGTCACCTAGAGGCTAGCCGCCTGGTGACTGGCGGCTAACCGCCAGCTAGCCGAAATGTCACGGTTGCTTTTCCAGAGAGCACACTTCTCCACCTGAAAACTCAGTCAGCTCCACGGTTAGCCAGCGGCTAACCACCAAACCCATTGGCGGCTAACCGCCAGCTATCCGCACCTTGGCTGTTAGTTTTCCAGTAAGCTGCATTTTTCAGCCCAGCCGCGGTCAGCCAGCGGCTAACCGCCCATCCCAGCGGCGGCTAACTGCCGAACCCATCGGCGGCTAACCGCCAGCTAACCGCACCTTGGCGGTTAGTTTTCCAGTAAGCTGCATTTTTCAGCCCAGCCGCGGTCAGCTGTGCGGTCATCCAGCGGCTAGCCGCCCATCCCAACGGCGGCTAACCGCTAGCTAACCGCCAGGTGACCGAAATTTCCCAGGTTCCGAAGAGCTCGTCACTCGAGCGAACTCTCCGGTTCGCTCGAGCGCTGAGCTTTGTCGGTAAATGGAGATTCACTAGGCATTGTATGAGGCCATCCGAGAAAAAAACCATATCACGAAGATGTCATTCGAAGTTTTGAAAATTCAAAGTATATAAGGAGCCCGGAATGTCTTCAAACTCAAGGAGTACCAAGTTATCATTGCAATCGACATACGGGACCCCTATTCACCTTAAACAAATCGTGAAATCATTATTTTTCCCGGAATTGTATTAGTTCATTGTATTTCCTCATTTCCAAGATTTACATTACATGAGTTGTTTTCCCGAAAGCATGATAGTTACATTAGTAACATTGACTTGTCCCGAAGAGTATTGCCAGACACGAAATGAAAGTTATGCATTTGAGCATTCTTGCCCCATTCATTTATTTACTTGAACTTGATGTGTTTTCCATATGTCTCGGTTTGTGATTTAATCCTATGAGTCGGCATCACTAAGCTTGGATAACCTTGTCGGTTTGATCCACCGACTTGGAGATCCCTCTCCCGTCCCGCCAACTGCAGTTTGGATCCCGATACCCAGTTTATTACCGTGGTCCCGTCCCGATACCCGGTTCGCCACCGTGGTCCCGTCCCGTATATTTATATTGTATATATGATTTGCGTTGAATTTCCTCACCTTGTGTGACTGAGATCAATGTCCCGTTATACTGTTGTCACTTTAGTGACAGAGGACTTAGCTTTATGTGATTGCCATCTTGTTAGTTCCCGATCCCTTGGATACCTTATATGTTTTATCTTGTTTACTTGTTTTCTAGCAAATGATTTATCTTCTTTATGAGAGTTCTTGCCTAAACAGATTTCTATGCTTTTCAAGATATTTCATTCATTATATGTTATTGTATCCTTTTACTCTCTTGCCAAACCGTCGTGTCTGATTCATTGCTTTGGTACTCAGGTCCCGTTGCCGGTTTCCTTGAGAAGGAGCCGGAGGAGGCGGTAGGTGAGCCGCAACCTCTAGTCGAGTGGCGTGCTGACGATGTCATGTAGACATCGGGTTGCTACGAGAGGCGTACATTTTGAGGAGAACTATTTAACCATTCTTTTGGGTTATTATTTTGTTATATTGGCCTTTGTTGGCCTCTAATTTTGGGGAATGTAACTAAATGATCTTTTGTTAAACTTAAACTACTTTTGGGAAACATGCTATAAATCATTGCTCATTCTGATACAGTATTTTATACTTGATGTTATCTCCATGAGTAAGGATAGTTTGACTATTTAATTTGCTACATGCTTCCGCGCTTAAAATAAATATTCATTTATGGTTGTGATATCCTCACTGCGGACACCCGTGGGAAATTAAATAAATAAATGTATGTTGTTATCATTTAAACAGATGTTGTGATTAATCATCTATTCATCATCTCATCATCACCAACATTAATGTCCCGAACCCGGATCAGTCGCGTGGGCCCGGTCCGGGGTCGCAACAATCTCCTATGGATAGTGTTGGTGAGACAGGGCGGGGGCCCACTCCCCAAGGAGGAGCTGCTCGCAACGGTTGTCATGCAATGCTAGTTGGTGGGTCACACTTAACTAAAATAATGATGTAGTATCCCCAAGGATTTTCCTCATGTATTTTAGAAACCGAAGCAAATTGGGAGTCATTCATTATTTGGTATGAGATACCCAGATAATAATGAATGAAGGGGGTCATGGAAAGTTAGTCTTAATCCTAATTATGACCAACTTTGATCCGCACCAATCTAGGTGGTATTTGCACTCCCCAAGGAGGCATACCCCGGGGATTGGGATTCTGATGTATTCTGAATTTGGTGGTTATGAAGATTCCATATAAATTTGGTAGAATACTAAACCCTAATGTCATTTAAATTCATTAATTGAATGTATGGTTATGTGCTACAGTATTTCAAGCATGAATTCAAATACTTTCAATCCACTTGCTGTTGGGATTGGTGTATGCCCTAAAGCCCACTGACTGCACTCACATCTCTGTAACTGGATATTTATTGGTTATTTAATGGAATGACATCTTTCTCTTAATACTTGTGTATATGTATGGTTGTGTAAGGCCCATTGTTTTCTAGTAATGACTTAGGTGTGTAGTGGCTACACACAGTAAGGTCTGAGTCATGGACACTTGAAACAATAAACTTGTTCATAACTGAGAGATGGAGTTGGGCACTTCATCTTGGTATAAGTTATAATGAGATACTCTCCTGTATTCAGGGTGACTTACCTAAGTCACGGGAGGCTTTTCTGGATTTATCTCATTAGTGCATGTGTCATGCATTGAACAGGACCACTTGTAGGTGTGATCTCTAATATAGTACTATCACAGAGAGAGATCAAATCACCTCTTGCTACTGAGTGACCAGTGCTCTTAATCTTGAGCATTTGTGGATGAACTGACGAAGTCAAGTTCTTGTGCTTTAATTCACTATGGGTGAGATCCTGTTCATGGGTCAACAGCTCTGTGTTTTGGGTGCTCGGGCTTGATTAGTTGGGACGTACAAATGCAATATGGAATCTATGCCATCATGTGATGGAATGATCGTCCCCTTAGAATTATCCGATTAATCATCAGAATCTAAGATCTTAGTATATGGATGTTCCATATGGATATTGAACTTGTGGGTCGCTCCCTGGATCAAGAGAATGATATCTGGATGATGATTAAGTCAAGGGTATGAAGTTCTAAGGTTGAGATGTAATCAAGAAGGTGGATAGTACATCGGTTAACCTACTTGATTATGGATGTTACATAGAGGGGCATTATGGTCATTGTACTTGGTAGGTCAAAGACAATCGTCTATTTATGATGAGCTTTATTTGTAATTTAATATTTGTCCTTGGAGTGCAACCATAACTCTCTAGTGGAATGAGTTAAGGTTAAAATGATCCTAGTGTTGCTATGGGGTTAGCATGGACATTTTGGTCATTTTGGAAGCCAAGGGCGAATATGTCTTTTGGTCCCTTCTCTAGCCACTTTCCTAGATTGGCGAGGTTTCCTAAATTGTTTAAATGTGTGGAGAAATAATTTTGAGTGTAAATTCAAATAGGCCCATGATGGTATACATGAATTACAACTCTAGATAAATTATTTGGTACATGAGCCATAGTAAGTGTGGGCTAGCCAATGTGGTCCCTAGTTTGTGGGTCCCAAGTTTGTGCAGGTCCCATTACTTGGAAGGAGTTCTTTTTTGTGCAAGTTTTCCTAAAGTTTAGTAGCTTTCTAATTCAATTTAGAAACTAAATAGAAAAGGAAAGAGGGCTGGACGTCCATGATGGAGTGTGTTTTCCTTTTTGGAAAGTTCCTATTTTTTCTCCTTGGTTTCCTAGTTCTTTCAAGATACTTTCTCTCCAAGATATCAGCATTATATATTGCTGGTGGTTCCCCCTTTGGGCGTGTAACATTATTGAGGGAAGAAGGAGAGAAAATCTCTCTTGGTTGTGCAAGAGATTGGAAACAAGAAAGAGGGGCAACACTCACACCCTTGGACGTCCATTGCACATCAGATTTCCTCTTGCTGGTCCTTGTTTTCTTCCTGTAGAAAACCCACATCAGATCTGAGTTCTTCACTTCAGATCAAGCAAAGACAATTAGAGGGAAGTCTAGTTTGTTCCCACCAACACTAGCCAATCAGATTGGAGAAAGAGGAATAGAGGAGAAGACTAGAAGGGAACCTGCTGCAGAGAAATTCCAGCAAGGTTGCTGAAAGTTGCAGTCTAAAGAATCTGATCTTAAAGTTCAGATTTCAGAAGTTTTTCAACCCAAGAACATCAGGTATATGTTCTCCTTTGTATCTTATTTGTTTACACACAAGTTGATCATGATTGCATGGTGTTATTGTGTGATTTACATGGCTGGTTTGCTTTCTAATTCTGATCCTAGTTAAAAGTTTTAAAATACCAGCTATAGAACTCTCTTCTTAAAAGGAGTTCAGATCTGATTCACACTAACTTTCACTTGCGACCATCCTCAACCAGAATAAGTTGATGGAATCCAACTTTATAGACTGGAAAAGGACCCTGGATATTATCCTGACAGCTTCAGGATGCAGATATGTCCTTACCATACCCCCCCTTCCTGAGCCTGAGCTTCATGCACCTCAGTATGAAAAGGACCTTTACACCGAATGGACAAAAGACAATGAGGTAGCCAGATGTTTTATATAGGCATCCATGTCTAGTGTTTTACAACACCAACATCAATCCTATAAGTTAGCATACGATATTATATCGAGCTTAAAAGAGATGTTTGCGGACCAAGTTAGACCTGTTAGGCAAGCTGCTATGAAGGTGCTGATAAACACTAAGATGACTGAGGGAAACCCAGTACAAAAACATTTGTTGAAAATGAGTCTCGCACTAAATGAGTTAGATGCACTGGGTGTTTCGATTGATAAAGAATCGCAAATCGACATGATCCTTCAGTCACTACCGGATTCTTTCAATCAATTCGAGATCAATCGTAATAAATTGGAAATGACCATAGCTGAGCTTTCACGCCAGCTGGTAGTGACTGAGGAAATCATGAAGAAAGAGCAAAATTCCCTCATGACAGAAAAGTCATTTGCTAGGACCAAGCCGAAAGGCAAAGACCGAGATAGCAAGAAGAAATCAGTCATCAAGGGTCCTAAGGTGGAGAATGGTTCTACTTATAGTATGGCCAAGGCTAAGGGTACAGGAGTAAAAGGAAAGTGTTTCTATTGTGGTAAGACAGGACATTGGAAAAGGAATTGTCCAGAATATCTATCTAAGAAGAAGACCTCAGGTATGATTGAGTCACTTATTTCTAAAGTTAGTTCTGCAACTGGTACTTCAGAATCTTGGTGTATGGACTCCCGGGCAACTGATCACATATGTAATTCGTTGCAGGGGTTCAGGGAAACTAGGAGGTTCAGTGATGGAGAAATCATTGACAACCTAGGATCTGATGCTAAGGCAGAGGATGTTTCAGTGGGAGTTATTACATTATGTTTTTCAAATGATAAATTGATTTTGTCAGACACGTTATATGTATCGTCTTTACGGCGGAATTCAATTTCAGTTTTTAGTATGGTGAATAAGAGTTATTCTATTACTCTTGGTACTGAAATTGTCATAAAGAGATACGGTACTTTTATGTATTCTGACAAGGTAATCAATGGAATTTATTTGTTAATCCCACGATGTATGAGATACATGATACTGAAACAACTAATAGACCATCATTAAAGAGGAAATCACATTCATCTGATCCAACAAAACTTTGGCAGTTGAGGCTAGGTCATATAAACCTAAATGGGATTGACAGGCTAGTGAAAGATGGTATCTTGCCTTCATTGGTGGTAGAACCAATGCCTGTCGGCGAGTCCTGTCTGGAAGGAAAAAATGACCAAAATGCCCTTTTTCATCAAAGGGCAATGGGGCCAAAGATTTGTTGGAATTAGTGTATACTGATGTGTGTGGACCCATTAATGTCAGAGTAGAGGGAGGATATCTCTCCGCTGATTTTATGGGGTACTTATCAGAAAATGGGATTTAATCCCAGTTGTCTGCTCCTGGTATGCCTCAACAGAACGGAGCAGCAGAAAAAAGGAACCGGACTCTTTTAGATATGATCAAGTCTATATTGAGTTTCTCAGGATTACCTATATCCTTTTAAGGATATGCCTTGGATACTGCGATGTACATACTAAACTTCGTACCATCTAAGTCTATACCTAAGACTACCCAGGAGTTGTGGACCGGGCGAAAGTCTAATCTACAACATTTACACATTTGGGGTTGTCCGGCACATGTGCTAAAGGTTAAGACGGATCAGTTGGAAGCGAAGTCGGAAGTATGCACGTTTGTAGAATATCCTAAATGAACTAAAGGTTGGTTATTCTATTATCCCAGAAAGCAGAAAGTGATGGTGAGCACTAATGTGGTTTTTCTGGAGGAAGATTATATGATAGACCGGAAATCTTTAGAAAAAGGTGATCTTGGAAGAAATTCAAAAGTAAACAATTCCAAATCCTAGTATGACCGAACCTAAGGAAGAAGCGCCCTTACCTAACCCAGTAATTACACCAGTGCCTTGTCATAGTGGGAGCATAGTCAGGCCCCCTGACAGGTTCTCGTTCTTGGGAGAGTCTTACGAGGCAGTCCCGGAAGAACCGGAACAAGATCCCTGTAACTATGATGAAGCAATTAATGACATTAATTCGGGACATTGGCAAGATGCTATGAAAGCTGAGATGGAGTCTATGTACTCTAATCAGGTCTGGACACTTGTGGACTTGCCTGCCAATATCTAACTTATTGGGTGCAAGTGAGTCTACAAGAGAAACAGAGAACCAGATGGAAGAGTTGAGACTTTTAAAGGTCAGGCTTGTTGCGAAAGGATATACTCAGAAAGAAGATATCGATTATGAGGAAACCTTCTCGCTGGTAGCCATGCTCAAGTCCATCAGGATACTCTTATCCATTACGGCTCATCTCGATCATGAGATTTGGCAAATGGATGTCAAGATGGGTTTCTCAACGGCCATCTTGAGGAAGACATCTATATGATGCAGCCAGACGGTTTTATAGCTAAACAACCAAGAGCAAAGAGTTTGCAACATGCAGATGTCCATTTATGGACTGAAGCAGGCATCCCGAAGCAGGAACATTCGTTTTGACTAAGAAATCAAGTCAGTTGATTTTTGTCAAAATCCGGATGAGTCATGAGTGTACATGAAAAGTAAGGGAGGCAGGCTAATTTTTCTAGTCGACGACATCCTTCTCCTAGAGAGTGGTATATGGATGTTGCCAATAGTAAAAGGTTTAGTTGGCTAAGACTTTTGATATGAAGGACACGAGAGAAGCTAGTCGCATCCTAGGGATCAAACTCCATTGAGAACAGATAAATAGGATGATAGGCTTATCCCAATATGCATACATAGATAAGGTACTAGTACGGTTTGCTATGCAAGACTCCAAGAAGGGTATTACACCTTTCAGGCATGGAGTCCACCTTTCCCAGAATCAGTGTCCCAAGACACCTGAGGAAAAGGAGCAGATGAGGTCGATGCCATATGCTTCAGGTGTTGGTAGCCTCATGTATGCTATGCTATATACTATACCGGATATCTGTCATGCATTGGGCTTAGTCAGCAGATATCAATCTAACCCAGGTCCTAACCATTGGACTGTTGTAAGATGTGTTATCAAATCCTTGAGAAGGACTAGAGATTACATATTGATTTATGGCAATAATGAGTTGATTCCAGTCGGTTATACATATTCTGACTTCATGTCAGATAAGGATTCCAAGATATCAACTTCTGGGTATGTGTTTATGCTATAGCTGCTTGAGAAGCAACTAAAGAAGAAAATTGGTTCGAATGATTCCTTATGGAACTTGGAGTGGTATTTTTGGCAAGACAGCCGCTCACAGTTTACTGTGATAACAGCAGGGCAGTCGATAAGTCCAAGGAACCCAGGAGCCAAAAACATGTACAGAGGTAGTTACACATGGTCAGAAAGATTGTGCAGAGAGGTGATACTGCTATCACCTAGATAGACTCTGCAGACAATCTGGGAGATCCCGTTACTAAGCCTTTGACTACCAAAGTCTTTAAGCAACATGTAGATGGGATGGGCATGAGATGCAACCCTGACTAGCATTGAGCCCAAGTGGGAGATTGTTAGTTTTATGGTCTCAATACCAGTATATGATGAATAGATTGATTAATTTCTTTATTTATCAATATAATAATGCTTTCCTTTCATGAGATGAATGGTGATTTATTACTTAATGCACATGACCAATATATATGACATAATGGTTCATGAGATGAACCGGGTCCCATTAGTATATTAGATGTGATATATGTATATGGATGAGATCCACACACGGGAGATATGTGTCACAAATCTTATACTTAAAATATCTTCACAACCAGTGATGAGATTGGGCATCTCATCTGACAAGGTTGCAGCACTTTGATCACTATGAGATAGTGTGATTTGTCTCGATCATCAGAATGTAAGATTCTGGATCATAGTGCTGGTACATTGGATGTATTGAAGGACCATGAGAAGCACCTTATCAAATACTGTCTCGATTTAAGGACTGCTCTCATAATTCCCTAGCAATAGGCTCTCAATCCTGAGACATTGATGAACTCAAGTTTCTATCTATTCATTTGCTTTGAGTCACCAATGAGTGAGGCCAACTGTAGGTCAACACCTCGGTGTCTTGGGTACATGGTAGTAGGACTGTGGGAACATGCAATGATCAAGATGGAATCTATCTACATTATCCCCTTGTGCCAGTTAATGGATTTATCATTGGTAAGTGCGTACCCATTCTGATTAAGAGTTAATTGGATCGGTACCAAATGATTACTATAATTAATTGGGGCTCAAGGGTAATAAGATGTGGATCTAAGATTGGATGGGACAGATTTATTCCAATTGATCCATGGATAATGATAGAGGGGCCTACTTATGGTAATTGGGAAGTTTAGGGTCTTCATTGAAATATATTCCTAAGACTGGAGTGCAATTGCATTTATATAATTGAGTTATTTTCAATTAACTGTGGGCCCAGATTGCACATGACACTACAACAAACTGCACATTTCCCGACACTATTTGCCGATGCAGTGAAAATTTGCGTTGGCAAAAGTCTTATTTCCAACGCATATTTGGACTGTGTTGGCAATTAGTGTCGGAAAATGATAGTTTTACCGACGCAGGTAAGACCGCGTTGGCAAAAGCTATTGAAACCACATTGGCGCCAACAAAAAAAACACCAAAAGAGAGGGAAAGTTTTGCCAACGCGTTTTTCTCTAATGGCGACGCAATAATGCGTTGGCAATTATCTTGTTTACTGGCGACGCACAAGTGTGCGTTGGGAAAGGTCTGAGTTTTTTTTCGTACAATTGCCAACGTATGAGTTGCGTCCCCAAAGCCCCATTTATGACAAACTTACATTTTCCGACACTATTTTCCGACACAGTGAAAAGTTGCGTTGGCAAAAGTTGTGCAAACCACATTGGCACAAACAAAAAATCCCCCCAAAAGATAGGGAAAGTTTTGCCAACGCTTATTTTTCTAATGGCGACGCAATAATGCGTTGGCAATTATCTTGCCTATGGGCGACGCACATGTGTGTGTTGGGAAAGCTCTGATTTTTTATTCGCACCATTGCTAATGCATGAGTTGTGTTGGCAAAGTCCCATCTATGATAAACTTACATTTCCCGACACTATTTTTCGACATAGTGAAAATTTGAGTTGCCAAAAGTCACACAGAATTGTACTTTTACCTACGCAAGCAAGACAGCGTTGGCAAAAGCCATGGAAAACTTTTCCCGATGCTATTTGTCGACGCATGGAAAATTTGCGTTGGTAAAAGTCTTATTTTCGATGCATATTTCGATAGCGTTGGCAAAAGTCACAAAGAATTGCTACTTTTACCAACGCAAGTAACACCGCGTTGGTAAAAGATGACGTTGGCGCCAACAAAAAATTCCCTCAAAAGAGAGGGAAATATTTGTCAACGCGTGTTTTCTTAATGGCGACACAATAATGCGTTGGCAATTATTTTGCCTATGACGACGCAAAGGTGTGCGTTGGGAAAGCTTTGAATTTTCTCCATTACATCTATCTTAATATGAAATCAGATGACGCGACACTGTTGATAAATGACACGTAACCCGCAAGGCATGAACATGGTGTTCCCATGATACTTACTTACATATGTGTATTAATAAGGGGCCAAAAAATTCACTGTCACCTTGTTTTTGACGGAGGATCAAGTAAAATAATATAGAGTAAACTCTATAGTCAAATATAAGTAATTAATATTTTAAGGTCTGGAGTCATCAATTTTAAATGATTGATTGAGACTAAATGTAAATACATGTTATCAAAATTCTATATATAAGTATTTAATTTATTTACAGTATTTTTAGTTTTTCTTTAGAAAAATATGACTCTTGTGAGTCATCGAGTTTACTCTCACTGGATCAATATTTTAGAGCTGGAAGAGGAGTTTTCCAAAACCTATATCCTTTGTGTGTTAGCCCAAAACCGAAAATAAAAGAAAGAAAAAAAAAACTATTTCGTGGGCTTCACCATGAGTATGGATAATCAATCGGTTGTATACATTTTTCTAGCTAGCGTTTAGGAACTAATAAATCATGGGCTGAAATTAAGTTTTTATATGAGCCTCCACAATTGGATGCCTGCTCAATTGGAACTGTAGCTCAGTTTGGGTTGAGATTTTTATATAAATTCTCCTTTTTATTTGGCCATGTGAATACACCGGGCAAGGACATTGGGCAAGGATGAGTGATTTTAAAGCCCATTACTTGAAATGGTCCTCATCAAAAACAAGGAAAAAAGCAAAATCATCATCATTGCCAAAATCATATCATTCATTGCCAAAATCATATCATTCTTTTTAATTAAAACATTTTCCTTTAAAGAGTTGGGCAGTTGAAAAGAAACTGTGGCCAATAAAGGGCTAAATATTGAATTTTCTTATTTTATTAAAAAAAACTTAAAAAGAAGTAACTATTTTTAAGGGCCGGTTTGTGGGTATAAAAGATGAAAAGAAGTAACTATCCTTTCCTGACTGATTTTTAATTTTTCTCACCGCTCGCCGCAGTCGGTAATGTGAAATAAAAGAAAAATAAATAAAATGAAAAATATTTCTCTTATAACTCATTTCGGACTCCCCAGCCCTGTATTCCTCCCTCCTCCTCTTTCGTCTCCCTCTCTTCCTCCACGACATAGGGCGCCGATCCCCCCTCTCCCCTCGACTGGCGCCGCTCCGTTCCACTCCCCCCCCCCCTCGCTCTTTCTCCCTCTCTCTCCCTAGCATCGCCTAGCCAACACCCATCTCTTTCCTCCCCTCTCCTTCTCCCCCTCCCCTGCAAATTCTAACCATCTCTCGCTTCCGGACCGGCCCTCTCCTCCCTTTCTGTATAATCTCCCCCGGTGCACATTAGCAAATAGCGTAATTAATGTATTTTTTTCAAAATCTTCTGCCATTGTTGCAGAGGTTGATATGATGACGGAGCGGTTCACCAAGCTTCTACTCAGAGAAGACATGTCCGGCCAAGGGAAGGGAGTCTGCATCGCACTTGCAATCTCAAATGCCATCACAAATCTCTCTAGTGAATTTCGTTTACCTTCTCCTTCTGTAACTTTTGGTACTTTTTATTGTATTTATTTCAATTTTATTTTGAGGAAAAATGTGGCTTTCAAATAACATTATAGATCTCTCAGGTGAATTTTCTTAACTTCTTCTTGTGTAATTTTTTGGGGTTTTCTCAATTTATTTAAGTAGTTTCTGGGTGAAAATGACAATCCAAATGGCACTGAAATCTGTGGTGAATTTTGCTTCTCAAATGCCATTACAAATTTCCAGTAAATTTCACTTTATTGTAGGAACTCCCAGACAGTGATGGCCTTACATTTGATCAGGTTATGGTGGCCAGACCTTGCTCATGTCTCTACATGAACCTCCCTGCGCTTAAGAGTGGCCGGCAACATCTTTCCTCCTCCACTCTCTTCATCTCTTTGCCATCTCCTTCACAGGTATTTAGGGCTTGTTATTATTTTACTGATTTTCTGCTTTTACTCAGAGACCGTTTTATCACATAAGTGCTTATTGGATGGAAATTAGTCTCTGTATACATTGTTACAAGTGAAAAAACATATTGGTTTTCTATGGTTCTGTATTTGTTCTTGTTTTTTTTTTTTTTCTTTGGAAATGGGTGTGTTCAATTGTGATGAGTACTTAATTTTGAAGATGGTGGATGGATTTAAACTGGTTGACTTTTTAATCAGATTGCCCAACTAGACCTAATACTGAAATTGTTCATGGTGATTCCCCAAGTCAGATGGTTTGTAAGCTCATAATACCATCATGGGTGTCTTCAAGCCTTTCATCTCTCTAGTGGGCCTTCCATTTGAGCACCGTGGATTGCTAAAACATTGGACCCAGTTGATGGCTTACTAGTTTCAGCTCTAACCATAATTTTCAAATCTCATTCTGAGAATACAAGTCATCTTTGTTCTAAAACTAGTGTCTGATAGTTCAAGTCCAAGCAACAAATATTACAGTAATGAACATTTTATGGTTACATTTATTGTGTTATAAGTATAGCTGATTGTTATAGATGGAGTCCCAATTTATGAAAGAGTGGTGATGGAAGAACATGAACTTGTTAGGGGTGAAGGTGGCCTATGTTTTTTATCATTCAAATTCGTATTAAGATGGTTGAGTTGGCTAGCAGTGATTGAAATCTTTTCCACCAATGGTCAGAAGCCAAAGGTCTTGGCTTGTCTGTAATGACTAGTTTAACCTAACCTATTTGATTCAGTTGAAGAACCTAGTTAACATGGTCACATTCAACGGGACGACATGAAAAAGGGCTCATCTGCTCTTTTGAGAAAAAAATTATGTGCAAAGTGCAAGGTCCATCACACCACAAGCACTGATGTCCAGATTTCTTATGCGCTGCTTAAAGCAATATGATTGTATTCATCAGTTACCTAAATCAAGTTGATTAATGAGAATCCTCTTTGAATCCCTTACATTTTAATCCTTTTCTGACAGTGACTAAAAAAAGATGACTACGAAAGAAAGGTAACTTCTTGTTATAAAAAAAAAAAGGTTATTTCTTCTATGTTCAGGAATACTCAAAATAAATCCAACAATCGCCACTTATTCTAAATGATTTTAAACTTAGAAACATATATATATATATATATATATTTTGCAATTGAAAGTGCCACTCATCTTGAAATTGCGCTAGTCTAATCACATTAAAGTTTGTCAATGTGCATAATGACAGTGGTCTTGAACTAAGAATCCCATCTAAGGAACCATATTATAGAAATTACATAAATTTCTTATAAGTTGAAGTGTTTTGAAGAGCTAACATGTTAATGATCTGTGCCTGAATACCAATTTAGTAACTGTTGTAGTGGACCATCCCAAGTCTCAAAGGAGCATTCACTTCCACACACGTCTACCAGAAGTGCAAATGTGTGACCTGAATCACTCTACAAACATAGAGCCATTAGGAGTCTAGACTCAAACCTTTCCTATATTGATAAAAAAGTGCGGCAGTTAACTCTTGATGGGAATGGAGATCATGACCTCTGTTTTTTAGTTCTTTTCCGGTTCACTGCTATGATCTGTTGTTCTCATTGGTCCCTAAAATTCATGATATCAATTGGCAGATTGTGCTATTAGCAAGTAAACATCACCTTTTGAATCAGTACCAACACGGAACTCTTTAATTCACACAAATGAAATATGCTGAAAGACTCATCTGTGTAAAAGATGAAAAAAAACCAGAAAAGAAGAATTAGCTGAAAAAATTACAGTTCCATCTTAAGATAGATGAGTAATTACAGAGCACTGAATTGTAATTATTTGCACTTAAATCTGAAAAGAAAGATTATCATGCAGAGTCTTTTAAAAATAAGCCTTAAAACAATCATCTACTTCTTTATCATCATCTGAGCCTTATCAGCTTAATCTAAATAGAACTCATGTTTCAATGAACTTGCTCTGCATTCACATACACATGTGCAAGTTAAGAATACATTATTAGAATAGGTGAAATTCCTTCATAAATACAATTATTCTGAAAGCATTGTGGCTAGCACAAACCATGAAATTCTTCTCAATACCAAACCATGACTCCATTTCTTCATTAGCTTATATGCATGCTTGACACATAGTGGAATGCGAAGGCCGCCTCGCTGCTTGGCATCAAAGGATTCCCAACATTGCTTATGTTTGTCAATGGGAGTTCTCAACCTTATACCGGTGGGTTCACAGGGTCAGAATTCTTGCATCCTTGATTTGTTTTAGTCTTGGAAATTGTGTTTTTAGCCATTTGTTTGAATTATATAGAACCCCTTTCTTAATTTCAAGTGATAAAGGCAGAATTGCAAATCTGTAATAAAAAGTAAAGGATACATGAAGAAACAGCGTATAATGAAAATATGCACTCCATTGTACTGATTGTGGTCCATGTTCTTACTATTGCTACTTGATGGATATAATGCTTATATATCAGTTCCATGTCTCCATCATTGTCTGCACCATGTCATTTTAAGGGAGTTGATAGGGCAGGGCTTTCTCTGTACCTCGGCGAGCTGCTGAGGACTGCTTCCCTCCCCTGGTAATCCCCATTTGTAGATGCATTCAAATATGAGTTTCCTATAGTGTGTCTGAGTGTGAGTGTGTATGTGTGAGTGATTCGGATTTTGGACTACTTCCCTTGGTAATCGCCATTTGCTGATGCATTCACACAGGTTTTCTACAGTGTGTTTGTTTGTGTGTGTGTGTGAGAGAGAGAGAGAGAGAGAATGGAGGTGAAGTTGAGGTTTGCTAAGAAGTTTTCATCTCTAATCTTGTTTGGCCTTCACAAGAGCTAATTGCAAAAGATCTACATGGCATGGAGAGGAGGTTTAGGCATATCTGCAGGTATGTGAATTTGTTTGCCTGCTTCAATTATTAAGTGGACGGTTTGTTATCTTGTTTCATTCCTTAATGTCTGGATGGATATTTTGGGAGAAGCCAGCTTGCTCAGGTATATACCAATGCACATTAAACAATGTTAAAAGCTGCAGAATACCTAGAAATTGATACTACCAGCTGTTTAAGACATTTTCTTATTCTTGAAACAAAGGTTTTTCTTGCATTTTCCCTACATATGCTTTAAGTTTGATGTTTTTCACACCTGTTTATGTATTTATATTTTGTGGCACTAAACTGTACTATGCCTTGATTATCACTTCTAGGCAAGCTGGAGGATGCTGTTAACTATGGCACTAAGGTACCCATGCTCTGCTCAACTAGATTAATGATACGCTTTATTGAGAAGTTCTATTCATTTTATTCTGCACTTTTAAAATTCTAATTCTTGTTACTTTCTATACTATGAAACTCAAAGGCACTATCGAAGCTCGTGGTAGTATGTGGTCCATATCATCGAATGACTGCAGTGGCATACAGCCTTTTGGCCGTAGTTCTTTACCATACTGGCGATTTTAACCAGGTACGAGTTTTAGCATGCATACAGACATACATAGGTCATAGCTGTATGCGTAACACAATGTTATTGGTCTAATAAAGTGACGTGTCAATTAAAACCATGAGCATAATGGTGAGGATGTATCCAAGGAAAACCTGTTTATTAAAACCACATTGTGCTGCATTTGGCACTTAGTCATATTGGGAATGGAACTTGGTGAATTAATCTAATTTTTAGGAATTTTGGAGTTTTGGATTACCTGGTCCTTTTCTCCACAAAAAAAAATGAAAATTATTAAAAAGAATTTAGACTTGGTCTTGTGCTCACTGTAGATTGGAAACTTTAGAAATCCTGTTATTTGAAGAAACAGGATTTTGTGGATTGCAGATTGCCACCAAGCTGTCAGGATGTTGGTTGTCATTTTGCATTTTTTTCCTAGCAAAGTCAAAATTGATGGAAAGGAAAAGGACACATAAAATGTATGTACTGCAGCTGTAAGGTGCTCATGATGGAACCACAAGGTTCACTTCGAGTCTGCTCATCTTTGAATAAGAATACTTGCAAAATGGCAACTAACATGCTGATCCTTTGGCCTGATACTTATAGATCATGTCAGTGGTGGAATGGGAATTTTAAGATTTTCTATCTGAATAGAATACTAACGTTTGAACGTGTCTTTGTCCATTTTTATTTATTGTCCTTTATTGTGGCAAAAGCACCTCAAAGGCTTTTTTATGAGCTGATCCTTGTTTATTATGAGATTATCCTCCTGATTGGTCCATAGTGTAGTAAATGATCGAACAGAGTTACAGGTTTACTTCTTTTCTCTGTTTTTGTGCCTCCCTGGATCAGAATAATACATCTTCAGGTCATGGGGAGCAGGACAAAGATTTTTATCGTTCTTGAGTTTGATACTGGGGGAGAGCTCTTTGACAAAATTGTAAGTTCTGGAAAATCTCTGCTTGACCTATTTTCAGCCTTGACATTGAGAAATGCTTTTCCTTGTGGGTTGAGACCATAGTGTCGCATAACCAAATGGATTCCATGATGAAGAGAAGTGTTGGCCTTTTGTGAAAGCATCTATAGATAGATGGTTAAAACAAAATACAACCATCTAACTTCAATGAAGGATGGGATGGTAAAAATTTGTAAAGAAGTTTTATTTCCCATAATCTCCATGCTCTTGAGGTCGTAATGGTGAATGCTTTGTGTTGGAACTTGGAACTAGTAATTAATTGGCATCAACTTGGATATATACAAGATTGCTGCTTTATCAATCATATGTTAGAAGATCATACCACTATGATACCTTATCAATCATATGTTAGAAAATCCTATTATTTTTTGCTGCGAGAGTTTTTATTTTTATTTTTGGGTAAAAACGTGTGGAAAAAAGACTCTACGTAAGTTGCCTTTTATCTTCTTCGTTCACCATGTTCTCATATAAGTTGAATAGGAGAAACGGTCGAGTGAATTTAGGTACAACACAAGTACTAGTGAGAAATCTTTGTTGTGGTTGTTTACTTCTTCACAATCAAATGATGCTTATTGGAGTAGATACTAGTCACATTGTTGTTTTAATTGTATTTTCTTTTTCAAAATTTCAGGTACTCAAGGGGTAGTAAAAATAGATCAAAGACGTGCAACTTATCTAAGGATTTGATTCAAGATAGATCGGAATGGAGAAACAAAATTGATGCAGCCGACCCTAACATAAGTGGGACAAGTCTTTGATGATGGTGATGATGAAGTAACTCTGAGGAAGTAGATCGTAGCCGCGTCATTGTAGCATGTAAAAGATTCTGGGCATAATTTTGGAACTGTTATTATTGCTTTTATATTTTTAATTTGAATGGAATTTTGAAGTGAAGATTTTATAGTTTTCCTCTTATGGATTACCTTGTTTATTTCGATCACAGACATTTGTGGATGTTAAAGATTTTTGGAAATGATCAAGTAATAATATTTGTGTATTTTAGAGATTTGTGGGTTTATTTTGGTTTATGGATGTAGGATATTTGGTTGTGGATGTTATTTTGGAATTGTTGGTGAACCTATTTTAATTTGGGTTGTGCATCAAGTTTTTGTTTGAACAGATATTCAGATTCCTATTTGTGGTATACAGGGAGAAATGAAAATTTAATTTAAAAATAATAATATGTATAACCAGCGCTGTGTATGCGTCGTCAAATATGTACATCGATGCTAGTATGTGCGTTGACAATTGTATAACCAACATTATTATACGTCGCAGTGAGGTAAATCTATTTCCCGACGCACTCACTGCATCGCCAAAAGTAATTTTCCTGCATCGTTGAATACATTTCCCGACGCTTCAACATGTTGGGATATGTATCACCGGCGTTATATATGCTTGTCAAATATGTATTCCGACGTTAGTATGTGCGTTGACAAATGTATAACCGATGTTAATATGCGTCGGCAGTGGGTTAAATCTATTTCCCGACGCACTCTCTGACGTCGCCAAAAGTAATTTTCCTGCATCGTTGAAGACATTTCCCGACGCTTCAACACGTCGGGATATGTATTACCGGCGTTGTATATGCGTCGTCAAATATGTATTCCGACGTTAGTATGTGCGTTGGCAATTGTATAACCAACGTTATTATGCGTCGACAATGAGGTAAATCTATTTCCCGACGCACTCTTTGCGTCGCCAAAAGTAATTTTCCTGCGTCGTTGAAGACATTTCCCGACGCTTCAACACGTCGGGATATGTATTACCGGCATTGTATATGCGTCGTCAAATATGTATTTCGACGTTATTATGTGCGTTGAGAAATGTATAACCGACGTTATTATGCGTCGACAGTGAGGTGACGTTGACAACTAAGTTCAATTTTTTCCCGACGCAGTTAACATTGCCGACGTTTGGGACGACGCACCATTGCGTCGGTGAATGGCCCTTTTTAGCCGACGCTAAACATTATTACGTCGGGAATGGTTTTCTTGGCATTAGGTTGCCGACGTGGTGCCGACGCATTGTACTACGTCGGTAAAGCTTGTCCCGACGCAATTCTGATTTTTCAAGACGCGGTGACCGCGTTGGCAAAACTGTATTTTGTTATAGTGTGAGATGTGGGGTCGCGTGTCCCAGTTGGAGCCAGCTTTCTAAGGAATCCCTAGTTGTCCCCACGCTAGCCCAATATATTAAAAAGATACTAATTATAGTAGAACTCTAAAGGAAATAGAAAGTTACTATTTCTATTTGAAGTGAGACTTCTAATAGTGGTAATAGTAAGTTACTAATTATTAATGGAAGTAGGACTTCTATTTTAATTAGTAAAAGAGGAAGTTACTAATCATATTTGAAGTAAGACTTCTAATTGTGATGTAGTAAGCAACTAATTGTAGTGGAAGTAAGACTTCTATTTCAATTAGTAAGAGGAGGTGGCTTCATTGCTTTATAAGGAGAAGAGGAGTGCCCTTGGACGTCCATAATATTGCTCAATATGGGGATTCACGCCCAACCAATTTAATTGTGCAAGAGTTGCATTCCTCTCTTCCTCTCCCTCTTCTAGTTTCTCTTCTAGTTTCCTTTAGGGTTTTTCTCTTGGAGATCCCACCATCTTCTTGAGAAAAGAGAATCTGATATGGGACATAGCGTGGAAGATCAAAGGGTGTTGGAGATTCTGATTTGATTAGTGAAGGTGTTCATCATCAAGGAAAGAACTCAAAGCCTCCATGAGAGCACTACCAAGCTCCAAAGGTTTATCTACATCCTTGTATGTTGTGGATTTCGTGGTAGCATGTTTATGTGCTGTTTTCTATCTTATAGATAGTATATGTTGCTGTACATGGCTATGAGATTGAGGGAATTGCATCCTGGATTGGGTTTGTTGCATTCTAGACAATTGATCCCTGCATAAAGAGGGTCAAAAGTTTTTGAAACCTGTCTGGAAGGCCCACCTTTTTTCCAACACTCTTGACCTACGTGTTTCTATTAGTGGATATTTGGTCTGGGTCTTATCATTTTGCTCTCTCTGGAAACGAGAGCGTTGAAATATTTCCGACCTCCGCCATTAAGGCTTTGGTCCGATGACAACATATCTCACTTGTATTTTATTATGTGTCTTCTTTGAACCCTGTGATTTGTTATTTGTAGTTCAGGTCCTAAAATGATGTATTTAGTCCATAAGTTTTTATTTTGGTTCATCTGGAAACGAGACTATTGAAATATTTTAGACCTCCGCCATTTGGGCCTTGGTCTCATATTAAAGAGTTTCATTTGTGTCTCATTATGTTGATTTCTTTGAGAACGTGGATATGACTTCGCTCGTTGATGCATTAAGATAAGGCTCTTATATTTGGGACCTTTAGTTTGCTCTCGCCGAAAACGAGAGCGTTGAAATGTTTTGGACCTCCGCCATATGGCCCTTGGCCTTAAAGAGTTTGAACAATTACGAGATTTGTGATCTTTGATTGATGATTCCCTATTTTTACTTGATGATCTCCGGTCTTTTGTTTTCCTAATCGTTTGACCCTCATCTTTTGTGTGAACCATATGATTTTCCCTTTTTCTTCGGGCTCTAGGTTTTGTTGTAGTGCATCTAGCTTCCTTAAATATAGTTCGTCCATGTTTTGGAAGGTGTGCTCTAAATTTTTTTTGTAACCTAGCAAACTTACATCGTGAAAGTCTTTGAGCAAGGGTGTAAACTTGAAGTTTTGGTTGTGCCACTACTGGATGGTCATGTGGGATAAGAATTTCTTCAGTCGTGTGGATTTTTACATTGTTCTTTGGGACTATCGGAATCTTAGGTAGCACGTTCGGGTTAACACCTGAAAGTTTTTCTACAATCAAATCTCCGAAATTCTTTCCTAGAACTTTGGGAGTGGTCTCAATTCTTTCATGGAAACTAATTGAACCAAACTCTATTTGCCTTTCTAGTTTGGGAATAATCTTTGTTGTTGTGTTGGATTTTGATCTTTATGGGCAGGGTACCATTCTAGGTGAAGGATCGGAGTTTGATCAACTTTTGGCAGTTGTCTCTTCTCAAAGTATTCTATGTAATCTTGGCTCATGATTATTGGATTGGTCAAGGGCGGGCATGGTAAACCTTTTAGAATACTCTGAAGTCTTAGTCCCGCATTTAAATGGGCCTTAATCAGGGCAAATCAGGACTAGGCTCTATCTCATTGTGGAAATTATGCTTGTCCTCGAAGGTTGATTTAATTATATTGTTATCCTTTGATCTTCTAAGAGGGTTTGACCTATGAGGCTCACTAGTCAAGACATCATTTGATTGTGGTTCCTCCTCTAGGGTCTTTTCTACTGAGTGGTTAGGGTCTAGTTGAGGGCTTCCTTGTTGGATTTCAATGGTAGGCCTAACAGTCTGTTGGTATTGATTCTCAAGTAACGCTTTGGTTTCTATGACAGATTCGGATGGCTTTATTCATTCTAATGGCATGCTCGACCTAATTGGCAACTTTCTAACCTCGGATTTGAGTTTCTCTATGTCCTCTTGTAATTCGTTAAACATGTTCATATCTAGGAATTCAAATCCAGACTCTTTGTGAACCTTTCTTGGTTCAGCTGGTGTTGGAATGGGGTCAAGATGCATTGGTTTGGGTTTAGGAAAGTCTTGTTCATCATTTGGTTGCATGTTTATTTGTCTTTGGATCATGATTTTGGTTTTGCATGATGGTCTGGGATTCAAGTTCTTTTGTTTGTAACGTGGTCTATGTCTTTTAGTGGTATTCATCTTAGATTGAGATTCTGGATCTTGTATGATTTTGTTTGTATGGGTTTGGTATTTTATTTCAAATGAAGATGGTTTAACCAGTCTATGAGTTTCCACACTTGATTCTAAGTCAATCGATTCAAATTTGACTGGTTCGTGTGTTTCAGATCTTATGACATCAAAATCTGTAATTAATTCATCCACTCGTTCCATTTAAAGGTCAAGTATCTTCATTGTCGTCATGAATTCAGATTCTTCGTGTGGGTCATTAGGTTGTATTGTCATGCCAATTTTGGTCATTAGAGTGGCGATGTGGCAATTGACAGTGTTGTTAGAGATGCTCTTAGGTATCACTTTAAATGTAGAGGTTTTTCCCTATAGCTTACCTTTAGAAATGAGTTTTCCCTTCTTCCCAAAAACTCTAATTTTCCCTACGCCTTCTCAGTGGCAGGGGAAATGTCAAAAATACTCAAACATTTTCTTGAGGCATCCTCATTCTTTGAATTTTATTTTTGTTTCCCCCTCTTGGTATGATTTTTATTTTCCTCTTTCTTTATCAAACATTTGGTCATTGTACCCTGTGTGGCCCACCTCTATGTGTATCATCGACCTTTACCTACTAAAGTAAAATGCGATACAATGAACATATTGAGAGTGGTTATTCATATGATCAAGACTTTAAACAATGAAAGGTGGGGCTTAAATAAGATAAATTAATTATATCTATTTATTCTTTTTATACATTGGTCTTTTTTCCATGATCCGTACATTCTCTGGATTGTAACACCAAAAATCACATTGATTGATTGATAGTATGGATGGAAGGCTCATGAAGCTTTAGTTGGTTATCTTGCTTATGGCCAATTTTATTGTATGAAAATAATTTTTATGAATTATAAGGAACCACTTTACCACTAATATCTTAGCTCAAACATATAGCAGGGCTTACTTATTTGCATTGAATCGAATTATCAAGGACTTAAATAAATGAATTCATTATTGTTAAAATATGATCTATTAGTATAGATCTGAATTTCTAAGAATTAAAAAAAATAAAACCACTATGCCATGAAATATAGGACCTATTAGTTCACATGAAACCGAATTCCTATAAATTCAAAGGAATTTGTTTTACCATAAAATCCACACTATAGGTATTTCAGTCCTAAAATGGTGTAATTATAGCTAGGGGGAAATATTCAAACTTTGGAAAGGTGGGGGGAAAAGTTATCTCTAGAGGTAAGTTATAGAGAAAAACCTCTTAAATTTACTAAAATAATAAATAAAAAGAAACAAGAAGACTAAACAATCAATGTAATTAAATCAATTGATGCCATGAATTTTGACACCTCGACCATCAACAATAAAAATATATTAAAACTATGAATTTCAGACCACGACATGAGTGTGAAATTTGGGGGACGTTAGAAATCAAAATCTAACTTATACCAAAAAGCGTAGGTTTCAAAGCATTTTTTTGCAGCAAAATGTGTTCAACCAGACATTGTAATTTGTATGGAGTGGAAATAATGTTTCTGCTTCCACCAAAATCAATGTGTAGAAACATGCCCTTAATTTCATTATTTTTATAATTTTAAACTTATTTCATAGAAACCCACCGCGCGGGTGAAAAAAATAGATTCTCATACTTTCTTCACAGAGTTGTTTAGAGGAGAATTACTTTTAGATGAAAGCAAGTTGTGGAAAAAGAGGCTTCCATTGAGGAAAAACCCTCTCCTCCTTACTTTTCTCAAAATTACAAAGGGCGCCAAGCTTGCCTTCTTGCAGGAAGATTTGGAGCTCTCATTCGCATCTGTACCCTTCCTCACATTTGTTGCACTGTCCTTCGAGCTTTATGTGTTAGGAATTTTGTAGATTGCAATTTGATGGATGCATAATCATTCTAGCATCATTTGATTTACACACTTGCATTGTTTTAGATAAACTTGAAATCTTGTTTTATTCATGCATTGTTTTTAAGATTTGTAAAAGTATCAATTTATGCATGTTTTGTTTTTAATCTTGGATGCATTTGTTTTTTAAAAGAGTTTTAGAAATCAAGTTAGCCTTTGGTTTTAAAGTTTTGAATCATTTTAGGCTTTGTGTTGTTTCATGTTTTTAAACCCCTTAGAATGATTTAAAACATGTATTCAAGCTTGATTTAGTGGCCCAAAAAGTTCCACCAAGAAAATCTTTGAAATATGCAAAAAATATGCAATTTTGGGAATTTTGGTCCCGGGCCAGAAACGCTGTGTTCCAAGTCGACCGGGAAGGGCCAGGTCGACCGGGAACACTACAGGCAGAATTTGCCCTGGAGCACCAACGGTCATATTTCTGACCGTTGTGTGTTCCCGGTCGACCGAGACCTGTTTCCAGGTCGATCGGGGACTAGCCGTTGGGCACTTTTTGTTATAAATATGAGTTCTTTCCTTTACCAAAAGTTTGGAATTTTAAGGCCCTCCTTGAGGGGTTTTGAGGCAAATAGAAGGGAAATGAACTAAGGGATTAAGGGGATCATTAGGAAAGCTAAAGCTTGGATTAATGAAGTTAAATCACCAAGTAGGCTCTACTTTCCTTAATCATATGTTTTCATGCTTTGTTTTATTTTTGGTAAATCATTTGTAGCATGATAAACTATGTTGTGTTGTATCCTTAACATGTTTTATGTTTTGAATTGATTTATTGTTTTGGATACATCACCATTGATTCAATCCTAGTAGTACTTTATCTTTGGTAAATCTAAGTAGATCATGTTAATGGAAACATCTTTGAAATTAGATGTAACATGATCCATATACTTGGTTGAATCTTTGGTTGTTGTTTTCCAACATAAGAAAATCACTTTCAAAACTATCTTATGTTTTGGATTCAACTTCTTTACAAATCATATGTTTACATGTTTTGTTTTATCTTTGATAAATCTTTTGTAGCATGTTAACCTATGATGTGTTGTATCCTTAGCATGTTTTATATTTTGAATTGATCTATTGTTTTGGATGCATCACCATTGAATCAATCCAGGTAGTACTTTATTTGGTAAATCTAAGTAGATCATGTTAATGAAAGAATCTTTGAAATTATATGTAACATGATTCATATACTTGGTTGAATCTTTGGGTGTTGTTTTTTATCATAAGAAAATCTCTTTCAAAATATATCTTATGTTGTGGATTCAACATCTTTACAAATCATATGTGAATTTGTTTTAAAGTTTTACAACTTGCTTTGCATTGATTGGTATATCATATTCAAGTTGTATTTATAATTACATATGATTTGTCCCCTAATTTCAATCAAATCTATTTTTATGTTTTATGAGCTACATTGTTGATTTGATTGACATCCCTATGCATCACATGTTTAGAGCTAATTAATTTCATACAACTTGTGAATCTTTGACATCATTAACAAGTTGTTACTTTTAACATGTGATTTGCATTCTTTCCTCAATCATAAATGTTTTTGAGCTAAAACTTTCAAAAGCCTTAGGCATACATTTATGAGCTTTCATTTTCAAAATGATTGAGGACATCACACACACACATCATGTACTTTCTTCTTTGCATTCATAGTGTGTGTGTGTGTATTAGATTTTCATTGTCATATCCGCCTATTTTAGAGGCAAATGTAATGAGCTTAATTGAATCTCCATCAAGTGTATTATAGACACTAACTTAGTGAGATAACCAACCTTGTGGTTGAAGAGGTTATTGCTTAGCCTATAAAAGCATAGTGTATAGGTTGATGTTGAGCCTTGAAAAACATCATTGTAAAGGTTATTGCTTAGCCTTGAAAAGCATATTGTAAAGGTTATTGCTTAGCCTATTGAAAAGCATAAATAGTGGAAATCCGGTGGGGTGTTGGATCACAAGCCGGTAGTGGATGTAGGCATTGAGGCCGAACCACTATAAATCCTTGTGTGATGGTGCTTGCTTTGTGGTGATTGTTTTTATTAAGCTTCCGCATTTTATTTGATAATCATCACTTATGACTAGTTTGTTTTAAAGAAGTTATAATTGGTTATAATTGGTCATAAATGAAGCTCACCCTATTCACCCCCCCCCCCCTCTAGGGTTCGGATCCCCGGACTTTCATTATGGCCATGTGGTGTGCCATTGGTTTCCAATCTCTTGTTTCATTATTGGCAAAACTTTTGGAGATTTCTTCTGAAGAGCTAAAAAAAATCTTATACTACAGATAAGGTGGTGTTTGATAAATACATAACACAACATCAACTAATTTAAATATTATATGATGGGATTTTGACCATACGGGATATAAAAGACCATGAATTCCTCAAAATGGTGTTGACCAAAACTATATCCCAAATATGGTTATTGTAAATGGGGCTCCAAATTCTTTTTCCAATTCTACCCATATTGTGTGATCTTGCACAATTTGTGCGATATCGTAGAAATTAAAGGTGAAAATAATCGATTTTCCTCTTATATTTTCTTCTATTCTCATCTCCTAGAGCACTAAACTTTCATTTCTTCCTGCGACTTTCTTCGTTCCTTCTACTTTCTCCATCGTTAAAAAAGGTATTCAATAGGGTTTCTCCGTTGCTTTTCCATTTACCCAAAAGTATCTCAAGGTTTCTCCACAACTCTTCTTCTTCTTTTTTCCATTTGGTCATTGTCCTATTGTGATAACTTTACCCTAAGGATAAGGGATGGATCCACAATATCAATAAGTTGTGAAATTTTGTGGTCTATGTATTCTTTTTGGGAACTGCTTCGCATGAATCATCTTAGGTGAAGAGAATGAAAGACTACTCTTTTTGGGAACTGATGCAGTGTCAATTGAAGAAGATTTAGAGCATCATGACTCGTACCCGAAACAACTGCGACGGTCCAACCGGGCAGTCAAGAAGCAACTCAGCCCAGACTACATTTACTTTTAAATCTGAACCTTAGTTCCTTTAAATTTCTTGATATTCTTGCTTCTTTAATTAGGTATTCTTTTCTTGAAATCTCAGCCATAGGTTGTTTATAGATTGGATGGCTGAGATCATGTTTTATCTTTAGGTTTTATTTATAAGCATCTCTATGTGAAAAGAGGAGGCAGTTTTTTGGTGAAATAAAATTACAGAGAACATTCTCGTTCTTAGCCTTGAAGAGCTTCCCTTGATGCCTTGAAGAGCTTATCTTGTGCCTTGAAGAGCACCACCTCTGCATGTGTTTGAGTTTCTTGCAGGTTATCGCCCATCGTTTGCGTCAGAATTGGTATCAGAGACAGGGAAGTTTGAAGAAGAAAGCTTGCAGAGAGTGTCTGCATCAACCGATCGCCATCTCCGGTCGTCTTCTTCATCCTTGCGAGTACCTCTGCAGAGGCGCCGTCTGCTGGAACCCGAAACCCCCATCCCAAACCACTAAAACCCTGAAACCCTCTTCTCCACCCTTTGTTCCAGCCCTCTCTGCCCCATCGCCAAACGCTGCAAACCCATCTTCTTCCTCAGCCATCCACGTTGCAGCCCCCATCTTCACCCATCCTCAAACCCACCAACCAAAACCCCATAGCCGAAACAAGCAATCTCTCTCTCTCTCTTCCTGAATCTTCTTATTTTCAAAAAAAAAAAAAAAGTGTGATGTTGTGAGATCTGCAGTATGCCGCCCAGACGAAGAGTAGGCCATGTTCAGGGAGAACAGGAAGACCAACTCCGTGAAGAAAATCAACACCTGCGCCGTCAACTCGTGGATTTGACACGGAGATTAAAGGCATTGGAGGTTGCTGCACAGGGGGGAGAAGACGAGACGAGTTCTGCCTTGTCTCTCTCGTCTAATGTCAGGCGTCCTAATGAGTCACGGCGATGGGAGGCGGGGTTGAAATTTGACATCCCCAAGTTTTCTGGGATGCTCACTCCAAAAGATTTTTTGGACTGGCTGGCTACCACAAGTGAAATCTTGGAATTCACGGAGGTGCTTGAGGATAAACGAGTGGGGTTAGTGTCTGTCCATTTGAGAGGACGAGCTGCGGCGTGGTGAAGGCGGCTGAAACAAACTCGACACAATCAAGGTAAAAATCCTATTCACTCTTGGAGTAAGATGGAGAAAAAAATGAGATCCGAATTTTTACCTTACAATTATAGGCGTGATCTGTACCAAAGATTTCAAAATTTGCGCCAAGGAACCCGTTCTGTTGAGCAGTATACGAGTGAGTTTTATCAACTCGTGGCTCGTAATAATTTACATGAAGATGAGGAGCAATTAGTTTCTAAATATATTGGCGGACTGCAATCTCATCTACAGGACGTTCTCAATCTTTTTGATGTCTGGACTGTGTCAGAAGCACACCAACGTGCATTGAAACTAGAGAAATCCAATGTGCGACGACAAAGTGTGGGCACCTTTTCTCAGCAACGATACAACCAGTCCACAGGTGGGCCTTCCAGTGGACCAACTGGTGCAGGTGGTGGAGATGCGGGGTACCAGAAGCCTTCCATTATTCGGCCACAAGATAGTTCCTCTAGCACAATTAAGTGTTTTAAATGTGGTGAAGTGGGTCACAGGGCAGCTAACTGTAAATCAGCAAAAGGTCATATAGGGAAAGGCTTACTGATAAGAATGAAATTTGTTATATTTTTCTCCATTAATATTTAGTCCTTTGTACCTATTTGGTGTCTAATTGCACTCATTATTCTTATATTTTGATTTAGGATGCAATTGGAGGGCTAAGCGCAAAACGAAGCTAATTGGGCGATTTTAGAGGAATTTTCACATCGCTTCGCAAGTTGGGCATAACTTTCATCCGAGCTCCGATGGAGACGATTCAAGATACTGTGGAACGTTAAAAGAAGGTGATCATATTTAATGCTGATTGGACGGAGTTGATTCAGAACCGAGTCTTGTTTAGAGGAAATCAAGTAGAATGGCATTATGGTAAATTTGAAGAAATCAGAAGTTCGTCGAAACATATCCAATATTGGGCTCATATTGTGCAGAACGAAAAATAGTGCAACTTTAATTCTTTGGTCGAGTCCAACAGAAGCCCGAATAGGAAGATATTATCTAAGAGAAGATTGTAATAAGTTTTAATATTTTATTTAATCTTTCTCTCTCCTATTCCACATTAAACAAGGCTACCTTTGTATTCCTTTAGTAACTGATGTCTCTCACGTCACTCTCCTTCTCTGTTTGAGAGTTTCTCTCTATCATCTCTCATCCTCATCCAACGTCTTCTCTCCCTCATTCCTTTTCTCTCGGCCCACTTACCAATTTTCTCTCCTATTCCAACTCCAACGCCACCTCTCTATAAATACCATTACACGCCATTCACAGAACAATCTTCTACAGCAACGAATTCTCTCTCTCTCTCTCTTCTTTTTCCATTTAATTTATTTTGCAAGTTAGTATGGCCCTGCGTGGCTAATTTTCTGTAATTGGTTGAAGGAGACTGAAGCCTCGGAATAAATACTGTGAGATCTAATTTATTTTTATTGTTCAATTTATGCTTTGAATATGGGTTGTTCTTCTATGCTTAATTTGTTATGATGATTTTTCGTTTAATTGCTAGGATGCATACTAGTATATTTTTCGTTGCAATCTAATGCTAAATTAGAAATCAAATTCGTAATTGTTTGATCCCTCTAATTTGTGAAGCAACTGATATTTAATAATTTACTGCATCAGTAATTGTTAGATATTAGGAAGAACACTTGGCTAAATTAAATGCAACCGCGTGTGCTTGTGTTATTTGGGTTCATCGATCTCTCTGATTTTAATGCTTTTGCTAAATTAAATCTATAGCGCTTGTCTTAGGTTGTTTAGTAATTAGGGTTAATTAGAGCGCGTGTTTTCTAATTAACTAATTAAGGAGGTAGGAATTTAATTCCAACGATGAATATTCAAAGTGTTAATTGATTTATTTTTGCATCAATGATCAGTTCTGAATTTCCGATGGTGAATGTTAACTTTGACCAATGCTTGCTCATTTGATTGAACTCGTTATTTTGTTGCTATTTATTTGCTTTTATTTTTATTTTTTTTCAGTATAATCAAAACCCCCATCTTTGATCACATAGCATAAAATTTGACTAAACACTCTCCGTGGGAACGATCCTTATTCGCACTACTACATTTATTATTTCAGGAGTAAATGTTTTATTATATTTGGGTGCCGGCGACAGCACGACCAAATTTTGGCGCCGTTGCCGGGGAGTGATTATAGTTGATTTTTTTTTGCTTCTTGTGATTTTCTTAAAAAAAAAAAAAAAAAAAAAAAAAAAAAAAAAAAAAAAAAAAAAAAAAACCTGTAGCAGTTTGCGCCG
Source organism: Cinnamomum chago (assembly GCA_038049695.1). Taxonomy (NCBI): domain Eukaryota; kingdom Viridiplantae; phylum Streptophyta; class Magnoliopsida; order Laurales; family Lauraceae; genus Cinnamomum; species Cinnamomum chago. The sequence goes on along the minus strand of CP142453.1, from coordinate 49,260,363 downwards.
GCTAATCCACCTGTGTTCTCAATCTTTGTGGCTCCTCACTGTCTCTGTCTCAGTAAACTCACAACAGCAACTTTCATATCATCCATTAATTCTCTCATACATCAGCAATTTTCAACAGCACCTCTCATTATCTCATCTCATATCTTCTCTCCATCTCTCTGACTTCATCTCATTTATTCAATTCATCTTTTTTGGTTCTGAAACGGGAAGTTCTGTTCTTCATCTATTTTCATCATCACATCTCATCCGACCTCATCTCCTGTTTTTTTTTTTTTTTTCTAAAACTTCATTGCAGAAAAGAACGAGAAGATCAGTCTGCATTGATCTCTGGTGGACCCCACGGATCAGGTTCTCTCAAAGAAA